>OZ018343.1:207500-5007500 GCA_963969515.1 Yponomeuta evonymella | reverse complement strand
TAAGTTAACTAGCCGACGAAGCGGTGGTAGCCTAGTGGTTAGAACATTGGACTCGGAAGCGGGAGACCCAGGTTCGATTCCCACTGCGGGCATGTACCTATGACTTTGTTTTTTAAGTCATGTACATTTGTGGTTATAGTAGCAATACCACTCGCTAACGGCGAAGGAAAACATCGTGAGGAAACCTGTGTGTCTGAGCTATTCACATACCTCAGGGCCTGAAATCGCAAATCCACGGTGGGCACGCGTGGTGATTAAGCCCATACTCTCTCTCTGAGAGAAGGCCTGTGCCCTACAGTGGGACGTATAGAGAATGCTTGTTGTTTTGCCATATTAATTAGCCTACGACCTATTCTCAGACCTACCAAATTATAAATTGAATTGAATTGAATTGAATTGAATTGAATTGAATTGAATTGAATTGAATTGAATTGAATTGAATTGAATTGAATTGAATTGAATTGAATTGAATTGAATTGAATTGAATTGAATTGAATTGAATTGAATTGAATTGAATTGAATTGAATTGAATTGAATTGAATTGAATTGAATTGAATTGAATTGAATTGAATTGAATTGAATTGAATTGAATTGAATTGAATTGAATTGAATTGAATTGAATTGAATTGAATTGAATTGAATTGAATTGAATTGAATTGAATGGAATTGAATTGAATTGAATTGAATTGAATTGAATTGAATTGAATTGAATCGAATCGAATCGAATCGAATCGAATCGAATCGAATCGAATCGAATCGAATCGAATCGAATCGAATCGAATCGAATCGAATCGAATCGAATTGAATTGAATTGAATTGAATTGAATCGAATCTAATCGAATCGAATCGAATCGAACCGAATCTAATCGAATCGAATTGAATCAAATTGAATTGAATTGAATTGAATTAAATTAAATTGAACGGAACGGAACGGAACGGAATAGAACAAAACGGAATGGCATGTAATAGTTTTTACTAATAAATAGGTATGCATTTTAACAGTGGTCTCCATACTGAGCAAGTAGCCTGTATAAGTATAGGGTCGGGCGAATGGTATTCTAAAATTAAATTCCATTAAACCAAAACGCATCGAATCAATATTGCCATCAGCTGATACCTTAGTAATGTTACTTATTGATACTTGATAATGTTACTTATTGGCAATATTGATTCGTTTTAGCATTTTTAGAGTTACCAAGCTGAAACAATAACCAAAGTGTTTTTTGTCTTCGTTTCGTACGACTTTTTAAACTCAAACCTTATATAACTTAAATTTTAGGTGGAAAATCACCAGTACCATAACCTCATGATCGTAACTGTGTAGAACCTGATTTGTCGTCGACTGTACTTCTGCCTGTGTTTGTGGAACCGAAGTGGTGTTGTTAGTGCATGCACGGTGCACACGGTAGAGGGCATGATTTAATTTTCTAATTAACTGGAGGGCTCTGTGTTAGGTGCGCTTATTATGAGTGCTGTGTGCTATCTATACTGTGTGCTAGAAAATAAGACTTTGAGCGGACTAACTTCTCTACCTGGGCTTAGATTCTGTTGATACAATGAACGCGTCGTTTTGATTATATAGCCGCTTCAAGTCTATCAAACAGTCTAGACGTCAATGGTATGAAAAAACACGTCACACGATCAATCTGTCATTGTATAAATACACTAACAGAATCGGCCAGTACGTTTGATGTCCACATAGCATTCAAGGTGTAAACACGTCTCCACCTTAGGAAATTCCTTATTAAAAATTGTTGAAATTCAACATCGAAAAACAAATATTTACAACGACCTGAACAGAGCTTCTAAAATGAACATGGACAAGACTAAGATAATAACTCCCATGTAGCACTCACTCCTATCCGGTGGCGGTTCTGACCTCGAAGTTGTCGACCACCATGTATACCTGGGACAAACAGTCCAGTTAGGAAAGTTCAACTTCGAGAAAGAGGTCACTCGTCGAATACAAGCGTTCGGGAAACTAAAACACATTTTCGCGTCCAAAATACCTCAGTTTCTCAAGACTAAGCTGTATAACCAATGTGTGTTATCAGTGATTACTTATGTATGTGAGACCTGGTTGCTGACTATGGGCCTCATAAGAAGGCTGAAGGTCGCCCAACGAGCAATGGAGAAAGCTATGTTAGGAGTGTCACTACGTGATCGAATCAGGAATGTGGAGATCCGCAGAAGAATCCGAGTCACTGATATAGCTCGAAGAATTGCTTTATATTCAATATGTTTATTATTAATACGTATATGCATGTCTATTAATATTCGTATTTGCACCGACTACTAGTATCTATTTATCCTTCGACAAATTCTCTAAGATGAGATTGCCTGGAAGAAATTGCTATTACCAATAAGGCCGGCAATTGTATCTTTTGTTTTGTAACTGCTGTTTCAGTAATTATTTTTCCGCCAAACGATGAAGAATATTCTTATCTTCATCATCAGCCTTATCTTATCTTATCTAATCTTATCTTATCTGTTGTGGTTGGTCATACTTTTTATTTTTATTTAACTTACGTTTCCCATTTCTTCCGCTTATGAAACACTGTGCAATAAAATCTTATTCACATTGTGCTCTAATCTTTAAACCGTCAGTTGTCGCGTAAAGTTTCATGGCCTCTCGTATACACTCGGAATCGTAACGACTTAGTCCAACGTAGCCGCGGGCTTCGTGTCATGCCGCAGAATCTCGTCGGCATATCTATGGCTGTGTAGATACAAAATGTAGACAAAACTGTCACATAGATGTTTGCTAACGTTTGTTTACAAAGTTTTCTCTATCTATCTATTTGCCCCCTAGTCCTGACCTTTGAAAACCATTGTTATTTTCAAGGTCACGACTGAGGAGGTTAATGCGATAAGTAATTAAGGAGATTTTAAATTTTTATAATAGGTTAGAGGTATAATGGCTTTTTATTATTATGAAATAGGCAATTGTATGTGGCCTTTTTATTGTCAGAAAAACACTTCATTTTATTTAGCTTTGTGTAAATAATCCAATAACTGGGTGTTCCTTGTCAGGACGTAAATTTTTTTTTTATAGTTTCAAAATCCGGAACATGATATTTTTTTAATTAATGAGTTGTTGAAACAACTTGATAGTCACATTATTTTTTCGGCAAAAAATAGGAATTAAGTGGTTGAATATTTCAATTGCGTTAGCTAAGAAGCTTTTTTTACATGTTTAGGAACCATTTGATTATGAATAATGAATATTTGGCAAGAACCAAGGTCTTATAAATAATACACGTAAAGGATCCTAAGGGTTCACCCCTTGAAGTACTTCTTCCCACAGGACACTATAGGGGCATCAATTTTACCATAGATACGCTAAGTGAACAAGAGGATTCCGTAAATCAAAAAGAAAAAAAACGGACGAACATGAATTTAAAAGTAGTGTTTGAGTGTACATTTAAGAATATCAAGTATCTTTTAGTCTAACGCTTACGATCCGTAGAGGTCTGTGCGAAACGTGAATCGTGCTGAAGCAGCTCAGAACAATTTTCCACGAACTTATGCTTAGAATTGTTTCATAATTCCTATGCTAATGTCTAGAGCTCTCACGCTAAATTGAAAGAGAACTCTGTGGTATAAACAAGCCAGGATTTCTACTCCTATATTTTAGATTTCTTCTGAGTAATTTCCTTTTTGTGTATAGTAAAGTGTCCGTACAAAACATACATATTTTAGACTTAGACACAGACTGCCTTGTCTAGCGGCATCGCCTCTGATTACCATGCTGGAGGTCGTGGGTTCGATTCCCACTGGGGGCCGCCGAAGGTATGTACCCATGCCCTCCGTCTGGGTGTATCGTATG
Organism: Yponomeuta evonymella; assembly: GCA_963969515.1. NCBI lineage: Eukaryota > Metazoa > Arthropoda > Insecta > Lepidoptera > Yponomeutidae > Yponomeuta > Yponomeuta evonymella. Next base: position 5,003,671 of record OZ018343.1, on the reverse strand, counting down.
GATGTCTTCTTTTATGCTTTTTATTATTAGTTCGGTAATCCGCTATAATAACACATATTTCTGTAGAATTCTAAATGTCCAATCGGACAGTTATAACAATAGTTTTGACATTACAAATCTTTTCGTTTGGTCCAATGTAGGCTCCGATTTCACGAAAAAGTGCTCACTTATATCTCGGAGAGTTGTTAAGATGTCATAATCAAAAAAGGTTCAAAAGACGCGTATTCACGAGAGCTGTAACGTGCACAAATAATTATTCGAGATTTTGGCCATAACTTTTTTCACAAAACGAAAAAAGTATGGCCGAAATGGTGAAAAAAAAAGATTTTGGCGATCAATATTATGGAAACGAACAATAATGTAAAAAAATTGTATAATACGCCTCTGAATAATATTTAGTTTGAGCCTAAAACAAAGATAACGCTCGAAGACCTCAGCCGAGTTTCCCAACGTGTGGGAATTAAAATGATTAAAATGAACATGGACAAAACGAAGGTCATGTCGAACGCCCGTGTTGTGCCCACCCCAATAACATTGGGGAACTCGACTCTTGAAGTTGTAGACGAATACGTGTACTTAGGACAAACAGTCCAACTAGGCTGGTCCAACTTCGTGAAAGAGATCAATCGTCGAATCCAACTCGGGTGGGCAGCATTCGGGAAACTTAGAAAAGTCTTTTCCTCTAATATACCTCAATCGCTCAAGACAAAATTATACAACCAGTGTGTGTTACCAGTGATGACTTATGGCACTGAAACGTGGTCTCTCACTCTATGGGCCTCATAAGAAGGCTCAAGGTCACGCAACGAGCTATGGAAAAGGCTATGCTCGAAATTTCTCTACGAGATCGAATCAGAAATGATGAGATCCGTAGACGTACGAAAGTCGTCGACATAGCCCAGCGGATTAGTAAGTTGAAGTGGCAGTGGGCGGGGCACACAGCACACAGAGCTGATGGCCGATGGGGCTGAAAAGTTCTCGAATGGAGACTACATATCGGCAAGCGCAGCGTAAGACGACCATCCACAAGATGGACAGATGACCTCGTCCAAGTGGCAGGAAGGCGCTGGATGCGGGCCGCTACCAACCGGTCTTTTTGGAAATCCATGGAGGAGACCTATGTCCAGCAGTGGACTTCTTGTGGCTGAATGATGAATGATGATGATGAATTACAAATATATCATGTTGCACTCGGAAGCAGGAGACCCAGGTTCGTTTCCCAGTACGGGCATGTACCTATGACTTTTCTTTCTAAGTTATGTACATTTGTGAAGTTATAGTAGCAATACCACTCGCTAACGGTGATGGAAAACATCGTGAGGAAACCTGGGTGTCTGAGATATTCATATACCTCATCGCTTGAAATCGCCAATCCGCGGTGGCCACGCGTGTGATTAAGCCCATACTCACTCTGTGAGTGAAGGCCTGTGCCCTACAGTGGGACGTATATAGGCTGCTTATGACTTATATATCATGTTATGGTGTTGGTTAATAAAAAAAGGTTGAGTAGTAGGTACCTAATATAAGTACCTTATTTTTTTTATAATAATTATTACTTTAATGCACGCTCGCCCATACAAATTAGTACTGGAACGTTCAAGTGACAGTAGGCACGGGTTCCCGTCGTTCAAATTGAATAAATTTTTATTCACAATTGTTTTGACGTAGATGGAATAAAATAAGAGGGTATGCGTTACAAAAAAAGAACTTAAGTTTTTTTGGACAATCTACTCTTGAACCATTACAAAATACGTAGTTGTTCAAAATTTTCTTCCAAACCCTAAGGCCGCTGGTCTTACTCGCACTTCTCCTGACTTCGCTGTCTGTCCGTCCGACCGTCCGTCTGTCACCAGACTGTATCTCATGAACCGTGATAGTTGTACAGTTGAAATTTTCACAGATGATGTATTTCTGTTGCCGCAATAACAACAAATACTAAAAACAGAATAAAATAAATATTTACGGGGGCTACCATACAACAAACGTAATTTTTTTGCAGTTTTTTGCTCGATACTAATAACGGCAACAGGTAGACGCTTGAAATATTCAAATGTTGTACAGGTGCGGAACCCGTCGTGCGCGAGTTTGACTCTCACTTGTCCGGTTTTTTTAGCGAATTTGGAGATCTTATTTCAAACCTGAATGTCTGAGGTGTTACCATACGCCAGCGCATGAAGTTAACAATCCGCGGTGGGCATGCGTGGTAATTAAGCCCAGTATTGTCAGTAAGTTAAGTAAGTTAAGTTACGTCTCAGCTAAGAGACAGTATTGTCTCTTTATCTCTAAGAGAAGATATGTGCCCTGCAGTGGGAAGTATACAGACTACATTAAAAAAAAAACAACCTACCCACGACGTGACTTTATATTGATTTGTAAAGATTCATGTGTGTATACCTCGGAAAAGTTCTGCATTACAAAAAGCTCTCGTGTTTTCTAAAACGCGACATCGTTGTAAGTGGAATTTGCGATAAGCAATTGAATATTTTTAATTAAAAATAAAGCCTTGCTTAAAGCGGTACTATCTAGTGGAGATTACGCACCAATACAGTGAAACGTATCGTATCTTGAATGTGTTACTGAATTAAAGCAAAATCAGTTTTTCTTCAGTATTTTTGTCAGTGCAGGGCCAGTGGCCAACCCACGTCAGCGTGGGTTCGGATCCTCGCATGTACGACATGGCTGTGGTCTATTGGTAAAAAGAAATAAATAAATTTATATTTATTCGCGGTTGTATTAAGACCGGATTTTTTAATAGTCAGATAAAACTTAAGTGGAGAATAAAACTGATGTTGTCACTATCTTATCGTATGATTTAGACAGTGATAGCATGCACTTTATTCTCCAGCTAAGCTTTATTTGACTATTGAAAAGTTGGCCCTTAATCTACTTTTCTATTATCCTACCTGACCCGTCGGCGCAGCTTGTCGCCCGCTCAAACTCATTACAGCATAGGTGGTACGAGAGTGTGAGTCACGTTTTGTGGCGCTAAAACCTTAGAACTTGTCAATAAATAAACAGGAAGGACGCGCTTATAACAGTTAAAACGTGATACTTGCGTCGTTTTACTGCCAATCTTCTTATCGTGTCGGTAACCAAACCAGTTAGATTTGACTGGCCCAGAACGCGTATTCTAGGGTCTGTGGCCTCCAGCAAGTTTTCTCGAGTGCATTTGGATTGGCACAAGAGGCACACAGAGGTGCTCTATAGTCTGAGCGAACACTTCGCAACAGCAGTGGTTTCACCCATGCGATTTTACTTCCCATGCTGGCTGGTGGAATAGGATGCTCAATATAATACAGTGACTTGTCATTTAATTTTGTATCTGTTTGCGAAATATTGCCAAACACAGCGTAGAACGCCCACCAGCTCACTGTACCGACGATGTAAGGCAGGTTGTTGGTAGCAGCTGGATTCGGATGGTCGAGGACAGAAGGAGGTGGCTTGCATTGGATTGCATTGCATGCATTCTGTGAATGTGTTGAATTATTGGGCTGTACATATTTGGCCGTACAATATTTGGTCGAACAATATTTTGGTCGTACCATAACATAACATAAATTCACGCCTATATCCCAGAGGGGTAGGCAGAGACCAGGGACTGCCACTTGCTACGATCCTGACAGATCACTTTCGCTTCCTCAACATTCACTAGTCGTTGCATGCACGCTTGGTCGTACCATACTTTTATTGAAAAGGGAAAATATAAACATAATAACTATTTCGCCGATAATTCGGCTCTTTTATTACTTTTTATTGAGTGATATAAAATTTATGATCGACGTTGAAGTAGCCATTATTTTCTGTAACGCTTTTTAATTAAGATAATTAACAGACATAGTACGTTAAAAAAACTATATCATCTCGCCAATGCCCGCAGTTGTATGTTATCAGGTTCCCCTAGTAACCGATTAACTCGGTTAGTACCTACTTGGGGCCTGTTTCATAGAACTAAAATTAATAAAATGTTTACCATGACAATTCGATGTATATTAGAAAGTCGATTAATGCCCAGATTACCTTTGTACCTCTACCACAAAGTGACATAATAAACTACAATTTGCAGTGTTATGAAACTCGGCCTGGAAAGCTCAGAGGTCATCGAGCTTTGGCTTTTCTATAGTGTCGGATACAATCAACCAGGTTACGAAGATATTTATAGTGATTTTCTCGCCCCCTGTGGACTTAAGCATGTATTATGTAGCCTATAGGTATGTTATACGGGAATCTAAGTAATAATCATGGTAAGTTTTATTAAATACCCTTCAGTGGTGTTTGCGCGATGGGCGGACAAAGAAACAGAGTAATACAGACATAAGTCAGACAGAGACACAATTTACAGATTTATGTGTATAGATAAACTTCACAAATGTAGGTAACTTAGAGAAGAAAGCCATTGGGACTTGCCGGCATTCGAGTCTACAATCTCCCGAATGTGAGGCCGGCGTTTTACCTCTGCACTGCCACCGCATGAGGCTACCTCTGAAATATAAAAGCAAACAAGTGCGAGTCGGACTCGCATACGAAGGGTTGCGTGCCATTTGATTATCTATACAACATTTGAATATTTAGAAGAAGAAGAAGAAACACATTTATTATACCAACAAGACACATCGCAGAAACAAAATAAACAGATAGGTAAGTAACATAATATGCACAAGAACAGAAAGAAAACTAAATAAATAAAACAGACAAAACAAGCGTCTGCCTGTTGCCGTTATTAATATCGAGGAAAAAACTTCAAAAAATTACGTTTGTTGTATGGGAGCCCCCTTAAATATAAATTTTATTCTGTTTTTAGTATTTGTTGTTATAGCGGCAACAGAAATATATCATCTGTGAAAATTTCAACTGTCTAACTATCAAGTTTTATGAGATACAGCATGCTGACGGACGGACGGACGGACGGACCGACGGACGGGCGGACGGACGGACGGACGGACGGACGGACGAACGGACGGGCGGACGGACGGACGGACGGACGGACGGACGGACGGACGGACGGACGAACGGACGAACGGACGAACGGAACCCTTCCTTCACTTAGCCTTTGGGTACGGAACCCTAAAAAGTTCTGCTGTTTATACATACAGGCATAAACAGCAGAACTTTTTAGGGTTCCGGAGCTCAGGCCTGTTTCCCATTATCTACTTGCCTGTATCCATGATCCAGAACAAGCGCTTCATCAACATTCCTTCATTCATTCATTCATTGAAGAAATAAAAAAAATTAGCACATGGTCCTAATTATGTGCACCAAATCCTGCCGCAATCCTGACGTTTGCGATAGCAATTATTACGAAATTTGACAGTTGGGCGATTGAAATCGTTCAGAATTTAGTACGCGTTATATAATCTAAGGGCAGAACAGCGGATATCATATACAATATGACATGTATATAATATAATATTATTATTGTTCCATATATGTACATATTATGTTATTTACATTTGTTTCGCAGCACCTTGTAATATACACGTCAATTACAGCGGGCACTGACTGAAAACCACCCTCAGCACAATGCTGAGTCAGATGCTCTTTGTGGCAACTTTGACACACCACAGGACGCACTCTGACGCTCTAACTTTGCCTTGTCCTATGTTGTATTTATGTGACTTGTTTTTCCTTCTTCCTTCCGTTATGACTTTCGTTAGGGTTCCATACCCAAAGGGTGCCAAACGGGACACTTTTACTAAGACTTTACTGTTCTTCTGTCTGTCGGTCACCAGGCTGTATCACATGAACCGTGATAGCTAGGCAGTTGAAATATGATGTATTTCTGTTTCCAATATAACAATAAATACTAAAAACAGAATAAAATAAATATTCAAGGGGGACTCCCACACAACAAACGTAATTTTTGTGCCGTTTTATGCTCGACATTAATTACGGCAACAGTCAAATATTCACAGAACATTTAGTTCTATATTCGCTTCAAAAATAAATCATCATCATCATCAGCCATTTGACTCCCACTGCAAAAAGATCGGTTAGAAGCGGCCTGCATCCAGCATAAACCCCTCATTTTCCACTGAACCTCTCTGCAGCACCCATAGAAACTTGGCAGAGCAGGCATTAAGCCACAAGCGCCCTTCAGTCTACGCCTTTCTGACGTCACAAATCAGTAGTCGCTGCTCCAAAATTTATGAATCACCATCGGACCCCATAGTGATTATACTCCCTAAGGAGCGCCCATGTTTGTGCTGTCATCTGATAGGCGGGCGAAATGCATTAATTGTGTGCGAAATTGTAGCCGGTGTATGGTAGGATGGGGCGTGGGGAGCATACGTTATGGAGTTGAGGTTGTTGATACAGTGACTAACACAGACATGTTTTTTATGGTTCCTTACCCAAAGGGAAAGGGACCCTATTACTAAGACTCAGCTGTCCGTCCGCCCGTCCGTCCGTCTGTCACCAGGCTGTATCTCATGAAGCGTGATAGTTAGACAGTTGAAATTTTCACAGATGATGTATTTTTGTTGCCGCTATAGCAACAAATACTAAAAACATAATAAAATACACATATAAAGGGGAGCCCCCTTACAACAAACGTGATTTATTTGCCGTTTTTTGCTCGATATTAATAACGGCAACAGGTAGACGGTTAAAATATTCAAATATTGTATAGATAATGGTACGGAACCGTTCGTGCACGAGTCCGACTCGTGCTTGGTCGGGATATTTTGTAGTTGAGCTGTCTACTAATTTCATTAATTACTTTTATTTATACACCTTGGGAGGCCTATGTCCTGCAGTGGGCGTCAAAGGGCTGATGATGATGATGATACACCATGAAATTTGGAATTGAAAGTCTTAGCGAAACGAACGTGCCTTAACAATAGCTTTTGCCTTTTTAGGGTTCCGTACCCGAAGGGTGCCAAACGGGACCCTTTTACTCTGACTCCGCCGTCTGTCTGTATGTCTGTATGTCCGTTCATCCACCCGTCCATCCGACCTTTAAAGGGCTTTATGTTTAGAACCGTAATAGGTAGCGCGTAACCTAGCCAGTTAAATTTTTCACAGAATATGTGTTATTACGACGGATTGCCTAAGAATTTTTTTTTGTTTAGGCATTATCTTAAAAACGGTAATGCATACAGACATCAAATTTGGCGTGATCGTGGGACCTATCTAACGTTAACTAACGACAAATAATAGAAAACGGCCAAACACGAGTACGGAACCCTCAGTGCGCGAGTTCGACTCGAATCTATTAGAATTTATTAGAACCATTAGAAGCTAATATCGGTGCCTCCGTGCCGCGGATCTGCGGGTCATTGTTTTGATAGACGGAGAGGCGTTACTAATAATTTTAAACAAGATGTCTCAACCTATTTTTTTTTATTTACGGTCATAATTAAATGCCATTTTTAATTAATAATTGCATAACCACGGTTTTCAAATTACACAGATTTCGTCGTGTATGTCTAAATACATTCGTAACATTGACATCGTTATTTCTGCAATTCGCAGTTCCTGAATCATCGTAAATAGACCTTGTATTTCAGTTATCATCTAAAAAACTGCAGCCATCAAAATCTGGAATGATCTACCTCCGCCAGTACGGCAAATAGTAACTCCAATGTCTTCTAAACTGTCTGGTCGGAAATTCTCCGGTTGCAGTATCCACTAAAAATTAAAAAATAAGCTGGAACGTCGGGATTTTGAATTTGTGGGTTTCAATTCAAGAATGTGCATTTTTAGTCAGGATTTTTTAAAAAAACCTATTGAGAGGCTAGAAATTCCACCCACGCCGGGACTTGAACCCGCGACCTCGGGGTTACTCGGGGCTGCAAGTGATGTAATTTACTTCGGCCAGATGTCGCCGCCTACAGGTACTGCCTACTAATAAAGAGAAGTTTGTACAGAGGCTCGAAATTTCATCGATGCTCCCACTTGCCCATTAGCTCAGTTGGGAGAGCGCTGGCACGGTGAGCCAGAGGTCGCGGGTTCAAGTCCCGGCATGGGTGGAATTTTTAGCCTCTAAATAGTGTTTTTTAAAAATTGTCCTCAGCACGGGTTAGTGCAATAAAAATAATATATAATCAGAATTTTTTTTTTTGCTTTTTGTCGTCTACATAGCTATTATGGTGTAAAATTTTAATCAATTACCTAAGTCGTTTTACTGTGTTACAAATTACAATAGTTTGCTCAACTTTGCGCTGAGGGCAAACCGAACACCAGCGCAGTATGTAAGTTCAGTTTACGCAGATTTTTGTCACCCATTACCACTTTGTCGGCTCCTTTTAGAGTGTATTTTAATAATAATGATTTTAATTATATTAAGTGAAAACTTTTTAAAGCTGATAAACGGTAATAAACGCTTTTAACTTCAGTTAAAAAATCGTAGGTATTACAGCGTCTGAGTGGTCACTTCATACGTCTATATAGTGACATACGTGTAAAAAGTTTGTATTATAGCTAACATGAAATCATTAGCTTTCAAATACACAAATATCACAATCTATACACACAGAAAATTGCTATTTAATCTTCTCAGTCACATTAAAGAACCACGAAGAACGAACATCAATAATTTAAACCCAAATGGAAGTGTTCTTCAGAACCGAATTAAAAAATAATGAAAAGTAAACGTCATTCCCGAAAGTGGTAAGACGGTAAACAAGTAACGCAAAGCTATGAATCCATTTTTTTAACTTAGCAGATCTATATTATTGTCTATTATATTAATGATTCCATATAACATCATTCATAATAAAATTAGATAACAATATTCTTGCTTCCATGACCAAATAGGTGATGTATTAGCAAAGGGCAATAAAGAGTGCCCGAAACTGGCGTGCCTGCGTTTGAAAGAGCTCTGTCAGTATCGTGGCAAGTGGGGAACTCTAGTCTCTGCCTACCCCTCCGGGATACAGGCGTGAGTTATTCATTCTTGATTGTACACACCAGGCAACAATTACTGAGAAAACATTAACAAAAGAGGTACAATTAACACCAATATTTTTTTATAAAGAAGTTAAATATTTTTTTATAAAGAAGTGATATTTTAACGACCGTGGTCTCATCGGCGGGGACACAGAATGTGACTTAAAATTCTTTTAAGTTTCAAGATCAGCACATATATTTTGGGCACCGGCTCCAAATTATATTCTACAATACCTACATGTATAAATACTTCTAATTATTTAAATTATTTCTTACTTTTTAGTGCTGTAGTTTTTTGAAGTCGGTTTTTATTTTTTATTTAAAAATTTTTTGTAGTTGAGCTGCCTATTCGAGCCACGATTTTTTAACTGGTTTCAACACAAGTTTAATCTACTTTTCCATCCACGTTACTCATGTATCTACATTTCGTAAATGTACAGTTACTCAGTTATTTCGTAGCTCCACGTGTTAGCTCTATGCGAAGCGGTGGTTTATCTAGACTCAATTTAATTTTGTTCCAGCCTTTAGGCGGTTTCACTTGATGAATACTATATTCCTAGATAAACGTTTTTGGCTAAGTGTAAGTACTGCCAACTTACTTTCAATCGGCCAGTATTACCGCAAATACTAAAGTGGCTTTCTCTATTCTTTTTTATATTTCACTTATTAGTTTTTAAGTATTTACTTAATTAATGAAACCCAGATACTGTTTTAATATTTACCAGACTAAAACAGTGCTAAACTGCACACAATATATGGATATCAAAGCAGGTTTTATTTCTGTCATCACTCTTGGTAGCATATTCTAAGAAAGAGATAGGTTGGCTTTTATAGACCAAAAAAGCAGATTAGGTTAGATAAAATAAGAACTCTACACACAACAGAAAGTAATAAACAGGAAAAGCCTACGAAATCTCTATCCTTTGCTGTATACAACTGTCAGTCTTAACGCTAAAAACGATCTCTTTCGGACAACTTTGGGATGGATGGAAGTGAAAGAGGAAGGGAGATAAATAGAGGCACATAAATTATATTAAAAGTATATATTATTATACACAAACTAACAGACTCAAAATGAACTATGTAACTATAAAGCAAAGTTTGTGTTTGCAAAGAGAGCAGTCCACAGCTCTGCTAACGTTACCAAGTTTTTGGTGACCTACACATCGGCTCTAATAATACTCTACCATGGATCACGAACACACGTTATAGAACTTCTTAGTCACGTATTAGAAAAAGTAATACTGCGGACGTGGAAGGCTATCTCAAAAGCAAGCGAACGCCGTTGTGGACTTAATCTAATGATATTTACTTTAGGTATAGTGGCAGAGGGAAGACAGAAAGTCTCTTCGATAGATTATTGGTTTCCATTCAGGTTTCAACTTCAAGATGCGGATTCGAGTCAACAAGCTGCTGTTTCTGCTACTCAATATCTTATTATTGTGGTAATTTGGATGAGAAATGGCAACCCAAGGCTTGTTGGCGCAACCAACATCATGTTACTTAATATTGGTAATTGCTATTACTAATATTTAGAAACTTCGGCTTAAAATCCAAGGCCAAGAATCTAACGGTTTCATTTATAAGTACTTTTTATAAATGAAACCGTTAGGTTCTTGGCGACTTATAAGACCAATTAGGTACTCATAAATAGTTTCTGTAATGACTCGCGAATCGCGATAACGGGTCTAATCGCGATTATTTATTAACTAAACTTAATTACCTTGATACCCGAGGTTTCAGCAACTATAAAATATCCGCGCTCTAAAGTTTGAAGAATTTTAAGTCACTAAAACTCTCTTAAGAAGAAATTAAGGCCGGTCTATAACAGGAAACCCTCCCGTAAACCGGCTTTAACTCCGTCGTGAGTATTTTTAGTAGAATCTAATTTTTATAAAATAACGGTCTTATTTATAAAAACTCGATTCCTTAAAACACTTCAAATACGCCGATTAAAATAGTCTGTGGTGGAGATTCTACAAGGAGAAGATATAGCTTTTAATTATTAAATAAACAGAGATTAAGGTTGGTTTTAGAGGAATCATGTTTATAATAAAAGGCCGTAAGGCTTTGATCTAATGGCCTGAACACTTATGTATGTACTAAGTTTAAATTTTAGATATATTGTAAGAATGGATCTTTCACTTCTATTCGGTCTGTTCCACCTTATGAACACACGGCAAAGGAAACACGTCTCTAGGGTCAGTACCAATAAGGTTCTTAATAGACATTTTCATGTTTTCACTCGGAAAAAGAACTATTAGATGGAACTTTATGATACAACTTAAGCTAAGCATTCGAAATACTGAAGTCTTTACCCCATGGAAATAACCGCTCAAACTAACGATTTACTTTCAAATTCAAAAATTCAAAAATACTTTATTGCACAAGAGGTGTTTGTACAAAGGCGAGCTTAATACTAGTAAGTATTTTCTTCCAGCTAACTTTTCAGCTTACTTTCATATTTATCAAGGAGAAACGTTCGGTTTTATCACACTATATACACTTATGGTGGCAAATGCAGCATAGGACGCCCACCAGCTCGCTAACGACGAGCGATCTAAGGCAGATTGCTGGCAGCGGCTGCATGAGGATGGAGGAGGACAAAGGAAGTGGCGTGCCGTGGGAAAGGCCTAAGTGCAGTCCTGTATAATATTATGTGGCGTTAAATAAATATATTTCTTCTTCTTCTTCTTCTTCTTCTTCTTCTTCTTCTTCTTCTCTTTCGTCCCTTCTTCTTCTTTTTCTTCTCCTCCTCCTTCTTCTTCTTCTCCTTCTTCTTCTTCGTATTCTACTTCGTATTCTTCTTCTTATCTTTCTTCTTCTTCTTCAGTGAATATTCCAATCTATTTTTGGTTTCATTCAGCCATGATCTTAGATGTGGTGGTAGCCCAGTGGGTAGGACAATGAACTCGGGAGAGAGACCCATGTTCGATTCCCAGTGCGGGCATGTACATCTGTGAATTTGTAGTAGCAATACCACACGCTAACTGTAAAGGAAAATATCGTGGGGTAACCCGCGGCTTGGTTGGCTCCGCACGTATTGACTTGTTTTCCTCGTGGGCTAGGCCGACTAAGCTGTCAGGATGGTATAGGTGCTGGGCAAGCCTACTCCATCTAAAACATAATGTCCCGGACACTACACCGGACCTCCGAGTGGTCCGTTCACCCATCTAGTGTGGGAGAAGATGCCACTGGGCGCTGTATAAATCATCTCATTATCTAGATAAAAAGGCCACAGTTTTTTTTTTAAGCCATGATCTACAATTAAACAAACCGTTCATAGAAATCATTAACAAATCGTTGATAGAAACCGTTATCGTTACGTGAAATAATATGTCTATGAAGTTGTTTACTCTTCCTAGTTCATTTATCTGTCTGTATAATTCATAAAATATTATATTTCATTTTTTAAATATTTTAATATCATTACATGTTTTTAAAACCTATTTAGAGGTTTTCTCCTCTGGCTAACCGTGCCAGCGCTCTCCCAACTGAGCTGATGGGCAAGTGCAGGCATCGGCGAAATTTCGAACCTCTTTACAAATTTCTCTGTATTACGTACAGGCAGTGACACCTGGCTGAAGTAATTTACATTACTTCAGCCCCGAGTACCCACTTTGCAGTACGTGTTTTTTTCTAAATTTGATAATACAAAAAAAAAATGTATATCCAGACTAAAGCCAAATGAAACGAAATATAAGTTTCATTTCAAGGCCAACTTCGATACATCGAAAGCTGTTCCGTACTGAATTTTTATATTTGCTCTAGTAAATGTATGAAGCAGCTGACATTTTTTTTTTTCAGTATTTCGTTGAACAGTTGCCTTTTTAATAAATGTTGTTCTTACAAAGTTATAATAGGTCTAATCGCGATTATTTATTTGGGAAAATGTGGTTACTTTAATTCCCAACATTACAGCAACGTTGCAGTTGCTGTGGTCACGGGTTGACGGGTAGACTTTATTTGGATCATACACCCTTCATATAAATTGAATCTGATATAAAATCAACACAAAGCTACCCTTGCCTCATTGGAATAAAGACTAGTATTGATTCAGAGAAAAGTACGTCTTTCCACACACCTTACGTAATTTAGCGTGTCATCGCGTGTCACCGGAAGTCGTTAGCTGACGTCACAACGGAACACTTCCGGCCACCGACAGCCGGACAACATAATAGCAGTTTCGGACTCGTTAACGTATGAAAATATGATGGAAATCTGAAGTTTGTTATGAAACTAGTCGTTCGATAAAATTCTATCATTATCTTTTATTAAAAACCCTAGATTGCACAAATTTATTACAACATTACTAATGTGTCTATATATCCTTCTAGTGAAAGAAAGAAATAAATACATTTATTTTACCAACAGACACACCACAGAAATAAAATAAACTGATATGTAACATAATATGCACAACAACAGAAAGAAAACTAAATACACAACAGACAAATCCAATAAATAAAACAGGACCATAGATGTAGCTGTGGTGTGTCTAAGTTGCCGCAAAAGGCAGCTGACCAGCTGACTCAGCGTTATGCTGAGGAAGTGGTCTCTCAGCGCTGATTTTCTGTCAGTGCCTACGGTAACTCATAATTGTACTACGGAGCGCGTGCCGCGGTGCATTCAAAAATAATTAAGACAAGTGCAATAACATACATACAATAAAGTAAAAAACATCGTAATAAAATTCTTACATACATTATTACTTGTAAATTAATGTATGCGAAATATAGAGGAAGACCACAATAAACTAAATTCAATGAGTAAATATAAGTGAAATTAAATAACAAGGAGAAAAGAGATAGAGATATATACAGCAAAGTAAACAAACTCACGCCTGCATCTCGAATGGATAAGCAGAGACCAGTGGCGTAGCATGGGGGGGGCGGAGGGTGCGGTCCGCACCGGGCGGCACTTTGCCGGGGGCGGCGCTGCGGAGGTGGCAGTTAGAAAAAAAAATTAAAATAAAAAAAAAATTCTTTCAGTGTTTTTTTCGTCTTTTTTTTATGTTAATGTGCCAAATACCCAGGTACCTATGCAGGTTCTATGCATGGGTGATGCAAGCGCAAGGTTTTGAATGATACTCGTGCGCAAAAGAGCGTTCGTGAAGTAGGCGATTTCTCCATTATTCTATTACGTTTTCTCTGTAATTTTTCTGTGATAGTCTACCTATGTCAAAAAATGTTAATTTCACTTTTCAATTTCAATTCAATTAAAACTAATAAAAGTACTCTTTTTACCATGCCCAAATTTTTTATAATGGATTACAAAAATAAGAGGGCGGCAAATTTGGAATCCGCACCGGGTACTAGTGACCTATGCTACGCCACTGGCAGAGACTAGAGTTTGCCACCTGCCACGATCAAGACAAACCTCTTCCACTTCATCTACATTTATTAGACGTTGCGTGTGCGCACAGCAATTTTACATTCTTACTTCGGACAAGTAGGTATGGCTGAAGTAAGAATCTAAATTATTAATAGTAATAATAATAGCCTCCACACTACATAATCTCGTGTCCTGGTCCCAAGTTAGTATAACTTTATAGTGAGCATCGCGAGGCATAAAAACCGGCCAAGTGCGAGTTGAACTCGCGTGGAGAGGGTTCCTTACAATGCCAAAGTCAAATCTTTTTAAAACCTATTTAGAGGCAAAAAATTCCACCCATGCCGTGACTTGAAGCCGCGAACTCTGGCTTACCGTGCCAGCGCTCTCTCAACTGAGCTAATGGGAAAGTGCAGGTATTTGCACTTCTCTGTATTACGTATTATGTTTTTATTCAACGCAGCAAGGTTTGCAAAACTTTTTGTTTCAATTTCCTCATTTGTCCCCCGAAAATGACCCTTATTTTAGGCTGTGACAGACGGACGGATAGACAGACGCACGAGTGATCGTATAAGGGTTCCTTTTTCATACGGTGCACGGAACCCTAAAAATACAACTGTTTCTTTAGACTTCGGAAACCAGCAGCTGAAATAGCTTGTTCAACTAAATAGCAATAATTTGCTTACACAATTTGGATGTTCTTCGCTGCGCCTTTAAATAATTCATGTGCGCCATGATGGAGGAACAATTTAAAAGCTTTTCCATTTACTTTAATAATAACGGGCATTTTGTAACTTAACTCTTGAGTAGAAAGTTAAGATTTGTTAAAAGATTTGTTTGGGCCCTTAAGATTGTCGCAGTAAGGTCAGTTTTAGCTGAATAAGTATCTGTCGAGTTTGAATTTTGAGTTACGACGTAATTAGGCAAAAAGGAAACTTTTATGTCACTTCAAATAAAATATATAGATTTAACTAGATGCACGATACCTGTAAAAAAATGTAAAATGTAATTTAATTAAATGTAATCATGATTTGACTGCCTTGTTGGTCTAGCAGTGTCACGTCTAATTACCATTTTTGGGACCAGGACAAGTGATAGTTTGTGTGGAAGCTGTTATTTATTATAATTAAATGATAAAATGTTCTTTGTATAGGTGGATATTTTAGAGGCATTAAATTTATGTCTGATCCTTTTACTCTTCGACTCATTTGATGACTTAAACTGATGATGAAAATAATTCGGTTCTCCACTTTTTTTTTGCTTTTACGATCTACAGTTAAGGTCTTTTATCTCGTTTACTTATCGTTCACCGTTATTGAGATATCGATCAAAAAAGCCAAAAAGAAGAAACATAAAAAAACATACAACGTTATTATTAAAATCTGCTTATTTAAAAACTCAGTTGATAAAATAACTATAAATTGGATCGTCGTAAACATTTACAATTTCTAAGAAATGAACTTCGGCGATAATTCGTCATTCTTTTGTTCAACAATATCGTTATTCTTACAATTCGTCACTGTAGGCAACCCCAATATTATTAAAAAAAAGTATTTTAAAAAGTACAGGAAGTTTGAATAGTTTAGTTGCATCATAACTACAATTCTAGCACAAAATAGGAGCTCCGACACAAAGTTCTAAAAAAATTTGAGGAAAACCACGCATTATGTCAGAGGGACGGACGGACGGTCGTATTCTTCATTACAAAGTCTGTTAATTTTATTAAACTGCACTGGACTGACTCGGTAACAGATTTGATTACCATGCCAAAGTTCGTTGGTTTGAACCCAACTGGGGGCCGCCGTATTTTCATCTGTAGTACCTCAGTCTGGGCGTTTTTCCATGTTTGTGATGTACTTTTCATAGCACTTTATCCTAATTGAAGACTTGGAGAATTATATTGGGTGAGGCGTGACGCAGCCAGCGTTACGCTTGTTTAGGATCTGAATGTTTTGAATACATTTCGTGGAAATTTCTAATTTATTTTTCTAAAGCTACATGTTTCTCATGAGAGAAGGCTGTAAACAAAAACGTATCTATGGCGTGCTAACATTTTTTAATTTTTAATTGTCCAAAAGAGATATTGATTACTCAGCCAAAGTTTTTGGATAAGTAATTGGTTTTGGTGTCCATAACTTTCGCTTTAATTTTAAGCGCCCTCTGACAAAATTGGATAAAAAAATGGAATAAAGATACTACATTTCTTCCTCAATATGTAACAGCTTATCCTTCCTTGCAAAGAATCAGTTTTTCCCTAATATTTTTTGTTCGGCAAACTTTTTGAATACTAAAATGTTACGATAAAGTTCGCTGTTCGAACCCCAAAAGTTCCTCCGACATATCAAACTATTGTTACTCCTTTCGCACTAAATCCTGTTAGATTGCTACCTTGAACCGCCTAGAGAAAATCAATGGAATTGAATTCTTGCTTATAGTAGCTGAATATTGTCAGTTCTCAATTTTTACCCGACTTGGCGGATACGTTTGTAAGTATTTCCGATTCCATGTTCCCTAATAGATCCTTAACCAAAGATCAAACTTTGATAACTCGCGGAAATACAACGAATGTCGGTCAATTCGTCGCAATTGGATAAATCCAGTAGATATCACTAAAAAGTCAAAAATAAAAACCAATCACCTAATTGCTGAACATTAACTACTAAGCAGGCGGGGCCAAAATTTAAAAGTACAACTCGTTGCAAAGATTTTTTTTTTTTTTTTTTTCTTGAAACTCACAACTTTACTATCATTACAGGTAACCCTATTGCGGTAGTGCAGTACACATTTTACACAATAACTAAATGTTGGTAGCCACATTAAATTCTAATAAAACAATACCTGGTTTGCTCCCGCGTGCTTAGTAGTCAATGCTTAATTGCGGGTTGTTGGTTACATTTTCGGCGCTCAAATTTGAAGCGCTGAGGTACCGGGGCTTATTTGTTAATTTGATATTACAATTTTGAACATTGAGCAGTCAATTTGTACAAAAAAAAAAATTTAAAACTTTTGCTGCTTTGTAGTGATTTTTTTATCGATACTCATTAAAATGTTTTCAGGCTTTGAGTCCTTTCAATGGCACGGAGAAAATGAGAGATATTTTTAAAAGGAACCCAAAGCAGTTAACCACTGAGCACGATTTTCCAGTCGAATGGCTTGAAGCATTGAAACAGATCGCGGTATAAAGAATTCGCAGTAAAATTGTGTTTATTGCAAAACCACTGAGAGCGGGAAATTCGGTTAATTTCGTTTGGCGAATGTTTGATTCGTTTTAATTTTTCAACTCAAAACAAGATTTCTCAATTCGATTTTGTTTTCTATTACTTCCAAACCACCCAATATTCATGGTGTATATTTAAACAGGTCTTTTAGATTGACTGCTGCCAGTCCGCGGCAGTTAATATTTACTTTACAAGTTAAGTCCCCTTGTAATTTTTGACAAACAAATATCATCATGATCATCAGCCATTTGACGCCCACCGCAGGACATAGGACCTCCTTCGTGGTTTTCATAACCATGAGGGGTTTTGCCATAATCGTGACGCTTGGCAGGCGGGTTGGCGATCGCAGAATGCGAATAGAATCTCAGGAAGACGCTGCTGCCCATCACCTGGTAATTAATTTCCTTAGTCAACTTCTACGACATCCACGGAAGGAAATGGAGTGACGATATTCTTAATCCGGTGCCACACGGGTAGACATAACTAATTCGTTCATTTGTATTTTCACATAGATTCTATACATAGATTCTATACATCTGTATATCATCGTCCGGCCCATGAATAGAGCCCACTGCTGGGCATAGGCCTCTTCTTTGTAACGCCAACCCTCTCGGTCACCTGCCCATCTCGTCCATTGCTTGCCGACGGCTTGAGTAATGTCCCACCGGGTCGCTGGCCTACCTAATGATTTGATAGGCAACTGTCAAATTAAGTGAAAAGTAGAATGTATCGATGAGCAAATCCCATAATATGGTTTTCAGGCTTTACAGGCTTTTGTGAACACGAGTTACTGCTCGAAGAATTGCTTAGTTCAAGTGGCACTGGGCGGGGCACATAACTCTGAGAACTGATAACCGTTGGGGCGAATAAGTTCTGACCTGGCGACCGCGGACCTGACGACGCAGCGTAGGCAGGCCCCCAAGCAGATAGTCTGACGACTGGTTACGGTGGCGGGGGGTCGCTGGATGCGGGCGGCACAAGACCGGGAAGCTTCGAAAACCATGAGGGAGGCCTATGTCCTGAAGTGAGCGTCAAATGGCTGATGATGATGATGTTGATGACAGGCTTTTGTGTAAGCTTTTTCCCTTCACGTCAGTCCCCACAGCCCTCCGCCAATCTCGTCCAATGCCTTTCAGTGGCTTTAACAATGCCCTCAACCCATAAGCCATCTAGACATGCGCACTACGAGTATGTCCTGAAGGATTCCTAGCGGTTTAACCGACATTTCGGATGATTAATATTTAAAAACGTCTGAAAGCCGTTAGGATTTTGTGCGCTTAATATAGGAGTAGGTCGTAGGAGTTCGCAGTACACCTGCGAATTTGTAGTAGCAATACCACACTCTAAATGTGAAGGAAAACATCGTGTGGAAATCCGCGGCTTGGTTGGCCCCGCACGTATTGACTTGTCTTTCCTAATTTTTCCTAATGACTTGCCAGGCCGACTAAGCTGTCAGGATGGTATAGGTGTTGGGCAAGCATAGCCCATCATGTCCCAGGCACTGCAGCGTCCGAGTGGTCCCTTCACTCATCTAGTATCGTAGGAGTTACTGGATATTTTTCATTTTAATACTTACAAGTATATATTACATACAAATATAAGCTCACGCCTGTATCGCGCAGAGGTAGACAGAGACCAGGGTTTGCCACTTGCTATTATCCTGATAAACCTGCTTCGCTTCAATATAAAAAACTAAAGTCCTAAAACTCAGTGGTCTCAGATAGGTACGGTAACTTTGAACGAAGATCTTCCAAGTAAAGTGCAATAAAAAGCAATGGAGCGAAGTGGATTGGACCAGCGGGTGTTTTGATCGTGGATATTTTATTTTTCCCTCAACCGAGGAAAATAAAACTTCGCGAAAATACCCGCGACTAATAATTGAATCGTGTGATTTTAAAACGACACATGTCCATTCATTACAACTTTGCAGGAAATAGAAAAAACTGTTTTATTCAAATACTAATATCTACAACAGCAATATTTTAGCATAATTATTATATTGATTTCTGTATGAATAAACTACAATTTTTTTTCTAATGTAAATCAATAGATAGGTGTAAATAATTTAATAAAAAAAAAAATGGGCAAGTGTTATTTAAAAAAGGCATGTGACTTGTGTTGTTTTAAAATCACACGATTCAATTGTTTATTATTTAAAAACAATCGCACACTTTAACATTTTTAATTATTGTAAAAAAATTGGATACGTTTTATAAATGTAATCTGCGGCTTTTCGAGTTGTAAAATTACAAAGATATGTAAGATTTAATTCGGTTTTCGATTCTTAGTTCTGGAATAAAGAAAGTTGCATTTCAGTAGCAGGTCTTTTAATTATACAAAAAACTTTAACCTTAAAACTAAGTATATTATAATAAGTAACGCCCGACTCACGGTAGTTTCTTCTCATCAATACGAAGAACTTTTACTATGGGACCAACTCTAAAATGTTCAAAAAAATCAGCTGTTCCATACATTTTCTTCGATAGGCCTCGAATTTTAGTAGGGCACTGCTGTTTTTTTTTCGCGATTTTGAGGTCGACCCCATAGTAAAAGTTGTTCAACTTGATGATAGAAAGTACCCTGAGTCGGGCGTTACTTTACAAATTGACACGTTGTATATCTGTGGCGACCACATATAAACTGCCTCCGGCTAGGCGCATGCTGAGACGCAGGCGACGCAGTACAGCACAGCACAGTTCAGTACAGGGCAGGGCAGTTGAGGCAGACATAGGCCCCCTCCGCATGCTACGACGCAACTATTCGCTTCCTAGCTGTGCAAGGAATAGACGTTTGACGAAAACATGAGTTCAGAGTCTGATTATGAAATGGATGAGTTGTTGCTGCTTTACAGTTTGTCAAAGCGTAGACAAAGTATTTGGCAAAGTGTTTATCCAAATTTCAATTTATCAAATTTAAATGTCTTTGAATAGTCTGGATGATTTGTATCATACAAACAAGGTTCACAACGAACTAATTCAATTAAATGTTCTGTCATTGCAACAAAACTATGAAATTGTTAAAAAAATATGTCTCGACGTGCACGCGCTGCGCAGAATTCTGTGCCGGCACTACAACGAGACGCAGAGCAGGACAGACACATGTCGGCGTCGCACGTGCCTGCGCCGTAGCGTACTTACGTAGCTCAATGACGTTCCATGCTTTACAAAATCTGCGCTGCCCTGCGCTGCGCTGTGCTGCGTCGCCTACGTCTCAGCATGCGCTTAGCCTCATACTTCGACATTCCTGCATCGCGCATGCAGTGTTTCACATGACATCATAAATTGTACCGTCCGACGGACAGCAATCGGACCGCCGGCCGGCCTTCCCCAGGCATATTAAGTATCTGCCTGGCGGAACTTTCCTTTTATAGTGGAAGAGCACGATGAATCACCCGTTCTTCTTTATATGTTAAGATTGGCCGTTTCGGTCCGGGTACTAAGTTTGCCGGTGTACACGATGCGACGAGTCATTTTAGCTCACTCGGTCCGAGTGCTCTAATATCATGAAATCTCGACTTTAATGCTGTAAGCATATTAATACATCTGGGCTCGTGTAGCCTGTTTCGTGCCTAACGTTTGCTCATCAGTATCCACCCTATTTTATCTGAGCGCTGAAGGAAGGTAACGCGACGCAATTTCCGGTTTTTAGTTTCAAAGAGCGACGCGCCACGGCGAAGACTTCCGGTGGGGACGCGGCACCACGTGCACTCGCAATAGCTAAAATTTATACATCGGAAGTAGATATAATGATAACGAAGAAATACCAATTGAGTGAAAACAAGATATATAGTTGGGAATTGCCAAGTTTACAATAAAACCGAAGCCTACATTGCCCTGATGCTGAATAACTTATGTAATTAAATAAGACTAAAACACACTTTTATTACATTCTGAGTTCAATAACTCAAAATGTAACTTACAACTTTCTTGATGATATAATAATTTTTCACTTTTTTTGTTTCAATTGAGAAACGTTAGTGGCGCATCTCGCCAGGAAGCACTTTGGCAAACACGGATGAGCTCAGAATTGGTTCCGTTGTTTAGCCAGCTAGCAGATTCCCCTGTCTGCAGCTAAGTACGCTGTTTTGTCACAAAGGACTTCTTAATTAATGAGGTTTCTCCGCGGTGTCATTTATCTGTGTGAAAATACTTTTCAAACCTGTGTTTCTGATGTGTTTCCGCCTCACTTCGGCGCTTGATATCGCTTTACCGCGGTGGTCACGCGTGCTGATTAAGCCCATACGATTTTTTTCTCTCTGAGAGAAGGTCTGAGACCAGCAGCGGGATGTTCGTAGAGACCATTTGTTATAGGGTAACTAGCATTTGGAGACTTTATTCTACCAAATTACTGGTAGATTTTGGTAGAACAAATACAAAACTAAAGCCTCCATAAGCTAGTTAACCTATTGGACATGGTCAACCGCTAGATGTGTGGCGTGCCATGTGGCGCCGGAATAGCGTCACTCCATTTCCTCCCGTGGATGTTGTAGAAGGCGACTAAGGCAATCAATTACCAGGAGACGGGCAGCAGCGTCTTCCTGAGATTCCAACCGCATACTGCGATTGCCAATCCGCCTGCCAAGCGTGGCGATTATGGCAAAACCCCTCATGGTTTTCATAACTTGAGCCCTGTGTCCTGCAGTGGACGTCAAGGGGTTGATGATGATGATGATGAACCGCTAGATATAGGGTACTTTTATCGTTAACAAAGTTTTTTTAAAAAGTGCGCAGACTCTAAAACGCGTCAATTAGAGTTTTTGCTCTACAACATTAGATTTTCCAAATGAAATTTCAGAACCATTAATTTTCAGAACATTATTTTGATTCATGAGGCTCGACTCGCTGTTTGTCGATACAAAATTATATCAAAGGCCCTATATTTTCCAGTTACACTAGCCAGTAACATAAAACTTTTCGTTCGATAAACGCATTTATATCGTACGCAGTAAGAACTTCGTTATCTGTTACACGCTATTTCTACGGATATCTACAAAACAATACGGGAACAAATATCCTCTTTCATGCTCTCAGATTTATAATAATTCCCAGCTGTAGCCTGCGGCTTATTGACTCTTTATTTATTAAGAACAAGGGTTCTATCGTACTGTGACACCAGGGGCATTACTCTAGTACGAAATACATGAGAGGGAACTGTCTCTATGTATCACAGTAGAGAATATCGTAGTGTAGCTGAATTAGCAGCGGCGACTTGATTTGAGACATTTTCTTTATCTTTTTCCGCTGCCACTAGACAAAATAGGGGTAAATTTATATGTACTTAAAAATGGTCATTTTCCGCTATAACTTATGATTTTTAAATGAATCATCATCATCATCATCATTCAGCCACAAGAAGTTTACTGCTGGACATAGGCCTCCGCCATGGATTTCCAAAGAGACCGGTTGAAAGCGGCCTGCATCCAGCGTCTTCCTGCCACTTGGATGAGTTCATCTGTCCATCTTGTGGCTGGTCGTCCTACGCTGCGCTTGCCGATATGTGGTCTCTATTCGAGAACTTTGCGGCCATCAGCCATCGGTTCTGTGTGTTATGTGCCCCGCCAACTGCCACTTCAACTTACTAACCTGCTGGGCTATGTCGACACCTTTCCTTCGTCTACAGATATCATCATTTCTGATTTGATCTCGTAGAGAAATTCCGAGCATAGCCCTTTCCATAGCTCATTGCGTGACCTTGAGCCTTCTTATGAGGCCCATAGTGAGAGACCACGAATGAATGGTTTTCTTTATAATGTTATGGGCTGTACTAAGAACAAGTCGTTGGACGGCGGTGGCAACCAACGCCTTATCACATCCAACATTTTGGTTACATTTTCAATTTCTAGTAGCTTTTAACAGGTTCACTAATCTTGTATGCGTCTTAATATTTATTTCTGTTTAAACTTGGCAGAGTCGGGGCTCTGACTCCGTGATTGTAGGTACATACGACGATAGCCTCAGGATATCCATTCCCTTTGCTGCACTAAATTGATATCGCGAATATTGGTACTCTTCTTTGGATTTGCAATATCCTTTGCAATAACATCGAGTTTTTATGTACAAAGCCGCGGTGGCTCTGGGCAGTAAAAACATTAGGTGACAGAAAATGTGATCTTGGTGAAAGAAAAATGCATAAAATCAAACTTTCCTTCCTGGAAATGCATGTGAACCTAGAAGGCGAGATTTTGGATATTACGTGGGGGGGAGGCTAGAAAAGCTTAACTTCAAATTTCGTAACATATTAAACAAGTCTAACCGCGAGCATCGCGAGTCAATAAAAAATACTAACTTCAAATTGTCGACCACGATATCCTATGTGCATTTTCTGACATCTTGAAAAAACGGTGGAATTTAGTTTTTTGGGATTCCGTACCCAACAAACTAAATAAGCTGGCACTCGCCAAACGGGACCCTATTACTAAGACTTCACTGTCCGTCTGTCTGTCTGTCTGTCACCAGGCTGTATCTCATGAACCGGGATGGCTAGGCAGTTGAAATTTTCACAGATGATATATTTCTGTTGCCGCTATAACAGCAAATATTAAAAACAAAATAAAATAAATATAAATAGGGGGGGAGCCCCCCTACAACAAACGTATTTTTTTGCCGTTTTTTGCTCGATATTAATAAGGGCAAGTGGACGCTCGAAATATTCACAGAATATTTAGTTCTATATTCGCTTTTTTGCGGTTTTTCCTCGATCTTTGTGTCTAATGTTTTACAGATAATTCGTGCGCGAATCTGTCTCACACTGGGTCAGATTTTTTCATCGTTCATCGCTATTGAGAATTCGATCAATTTATTGAAAAACCATGGACGTTTGTTTGTTTTTTGAAAATTTTTTTAAATTTTTTTTTATCGTGAAAGTTATTGAAAAAATTTCTATATCTAATTCAAAATTACGACGTTGACAAGTCTGTGCTCAGTTTCGATTTGGCTACGGATGAACTTAAACTCAATGTTGTACAGATAATTTATTACGACACAAAATAAATAAATCATCATCATCAGCCATTTGACGCCCACTGCAGGACATAGGCCTCCTTCGTGGTTTTCATAACCATGAGGGGTTTTGCCATAATCGCCACGCTTGGCAGGCGGGTTGGCGATCGCAGTATGTGGTTGGAATCTCAGGAAGACGCTGCTGCCCGTCTCCTGGCGATTGATTTCCTTAGTCGCCTTCTACGACATCCACGGAAGGAAATGGAGTAACGCTATGCTTAATCTGGCGCCACACGGAAAGACTGTTTAAAAATATTTTTCGTCGTTTTGATGGTCCTGGCTGAAGAAGTTCCTCCACGGTAGACTCATTGAACATATTTTTTGGCTTTTAAGATCGATATCTCAATAAAGATGAACAATTGGTGAAAAATGTAAAGGACCTTACATGTAGTTCGTAAAAAAGCAAGTAAAAAGTATTATGACCACAATTTCGTATCTCAACGGAAAACCGACTTATTGTGAGAAAACTGCATTTAACCCTTTTTTCAAGACGGCGGAAAATGCTCGTAGGAAATCTTGGTCGACAATTTAATGTTAAGCTTTTCTATACCCCGGTTCACATGCATTTCAGACCCGTTTGTTTGGACATAATGACTGGACTAAAAAATAATAGCAAAAGCCCTACAATTATTAAGGCACACTCATGTTTCCATTCGAAAATCCTTAACACGACAGCATTGCCGAATTTATTGCCTCAACAACAATAACCTACAATAATCTACGAATGAAACACCATTTAAATGGAGTGATAACTGCAACGTCCTCGCCGCAGTGGAAAAAATGGAACCGGTTTTTATCATAAAGGTAGTCGGTCTTAAAGAGGTCTACGCAGTTCATGACGGCAACAGTTATGGGTCATAAATAATCGTACACACTTAACTGAATACCTCGAGAGCAACGAACAATGTTGTCGGATAAAATATGATTGTAGATGTATAGATAGAGAAAACTTTTGTTCAGTCAACAGCAGGTCAAGCTTTATATTTTTGTTACAAAGTCACCCGTAACGTAACTAATTAGAGTGCAAGTATGTAAAGGGGATGTGCTGTCGACTTTACACAAAAAACTGGCCTTGCGAATTGTGTGGCTCCGTAGAACGTTACACGACTAACAACTTCATCAAAGTAATTTTCAATGGAATCTTTACGAAATTTGCCTTTTATGACTTGGTCGATTATTACTCTTTAA
The DNA here is from genome assembly GCA_963969515.1 of Yponomeuta evonymella. Lineage (NCBI taxonomy): Eukaryota > Metazoa > Arthropoda > Insecta > Lepidoptera > Yponomeutidae > Yponomeuta > Yponomeuta evonymella. Next base: position 4,978,050 of record OZ018343.1, on the reverse strand, counting down.
CATGTAAAGCCTACTTAGCCGTCGTAGTTTTCCTTTTAATTTCATTGTACGTTCTACTGACCTGATTTATTTCACGTTTCTCAAAACTATAAGGATTCCGTGTTGACAACGGAACACTAAAAATTAATACGTTTGGATGGTTACATTTGTTACTATGTCAAGGCAGAACGCCTTAACGGATCTGGATAAAAGGCTGAACGGAAATTTGGCACAAGGCGCGACTTCTCTTTCTGTTATCGGCCATCCTCTTTCCTCTTCCAGTAATTTGCCTTAGATCGTCGGTCCCATGAGCTGGTGGGTGTCCTACCCTGTATTTGCCAGTGCTTGGTCTTCAAACGAGGACCTTTTTACCCCATCGGGTATTGGTACTTGCTATTCTTGTCTCATTTCTTATGTGATGAATCAAAGAGATTCCGAGTTTTCAAGCGTAGCCCGTTCCATACTTTCTGTAAATCTGTAAATCGGTCATACCATCAGCAGAGTACATGCGTGTAAAAAAATGAAGTTGCTTTCAATTATATAGTATAAGTAGGTTTTGTAGACAAAGCTTACTCCAAACTGGACCCTCTTAGTAGCTTCCTGTAATTCACAACATTCTCTAAAGGAAATTGGAGGCCTTTCTAAGCCTTTTTGACAAGGGTTGTTATTATTAATTACAGGGCTTCGTGATTTTATGGCCACGGGACACATAGAACTTAATCCTTACCATAGTTGCAATGTGTTTACTAACTTATCAAATATATCGAGCGAATGTAAGTGGAAGGGCCGGTAAGGAGCATCCCAGGCGGACATACTTCGACCAAATAGCGTATGTATTATCAAAGGGCAGGATAAAAATATACGAAACCAGCGTGCGTGCATGCAACAACGAATCATTGTTGACGAAGAGCAAGGGGCCAGTCAGGACCGTGGCAAGTGGCAAGCCCTGCTCTCTGCCTGCCTTTCCTGCATACAGGCATGAGTGCATTTAATGTTGTATATACAAAATATACGTATTATCAGTTTTATTTGGGGATTAAAGGACAATTTGGATGCCGGCCAAATTAACTCAGCTCTTAGTCGCGTTGAAAATTTCATTACAGCTATAATAGACGGTAACAACTCAATTGAGGACTTAAGCTTATTGAGCTTGGGCTTAGCTTAAGTAGGCATGGTGGAAGCTAAGCCGCGTACCCGTCAGCGCGTCCGGCTAACCGGAAGTCCAAAATTGTATGTAAACCGTATCGTCTATTCGCACCGCGATGCAGCTGCCGGCCAACCGCTCCAGTCGCTCGGAGCGCTGCGGCACGACTGACGGCTAGCCGGACGGTCACTTTACGCACTACGCGGATGCACTGCAGTTTGCTAGTTTGCGGTCGCTCGCCATTGAAGGCGCACTTATACCAACATTACCGATGCTCGCGACTGACAACATAATTCTCAGCTATGGATTTAGATACAGAACGGTTTATTATTGAAGTTCATGACAGGCTAATAATATGGAATATGAAAAGTTTCTATACGCATGTTCTGGTTGCGGTTACTGCTAGCCGCCACCCGGTTAGCCGCAATTGCAACCGCATACAGCGGCCAGCCGGACGGCCAGCCGCAGTGCGGCTAACCGGATAGTGCGTATAAGGCCTAAAGAGGCTCTATAAGGTTTACTAGCGCCATCAATGCGATTTTAGCGATTTGACTGTCTTTGTTTTCCTTCCTTTTTATTGCTGTTTATTTTCGTGTTTCACCTATTTACTCTTACGCACAAGTTTACGTTTTCTGTTAAACGTTGTGTTTTGTATGTTTTGATGAGTTTATGTTTTGAGTAGTGTATCGCGATATAACATACTTTTCTTATTCTTCTTCAAAGAAAGTCAATTATCATTTCTTGCAGATAGTTTCTACAAAAAGTAGCTTACAAGTCTCTCAATAATATAAAGTGTGATTTTTTTAGGACCCACGACCGAGAACTCTTGTGAATATTCTTTCGCAAATTTCGCTTTTTGCCACTTTAACAGCTGATGTCCGCCATTTAATTTTTTTCGTGACAGCAACATTGTTTCTTCTCTTTTTAGTTTAAGCCTATAATCATAATAAATTCCTTACATCACAGTCACTTAGGCGACAGGAGATCCCAAAACCATACTATGGTAACCAGGCAATGATATCACAAGCACGGAAATGCACCCAGACTAAGGCCATTTGCAAAAATCAAGTACGAGCCTCTAGCGGGAATCGAAGTCAAGACCTCTGGTTCGGTAGTCAAGCGTGTTACCGCTAGACCAATGATGAGGCAGCCGTGTGTAAAATACGTAGGTGTGGCAATAACGAATTCCAACGAAAAAAATACTGTGTCAGTAGCATTTTTCCGGTAATTTTGTTCCCAGTCTATTTGACAATTGTATTGTTTGCTCAGCATTGTCTAACAATAAACACGGCGTAATAAATCAATCAATTGTACGTGCCCTCCGCCTCGTCACGTACTGTAAAACCAACTTCATAGTGCAATCATTGTCGCTTTTATTTCTAAAGAAATAAGGTTAATTTTGGTGTGAGATCGTATACGGGGTTGGTTTGTCAATAGATCCGGGGCTATCCATGTGGCCATGATCTGACACCTATTGAAGGGATTACGTGGACAAGTGTAATTAATTACGGAGGAGACAGTGTACATACGGTTCTAAACTGTATATTTTATTTTGACAAATTTTATTTCCAATAGATAGTGTATAAAACGACAAATACGCAGCGATTTCACATTAAAAGATCTAGGAACAAAAGACTCGCAAACAAATGTAGTTTGTTTTTAATTTACTAACAAAAGCCGAATCGTGATGATTTTTTTCCCAATATTATTGAATGATATAAATCGGGATTAAACAGTAGAGGCTTAGAACCGTCCTACAACAGGAGCCTTGTGGGGAAGCTCTAAGCTCCTAAGATCTTGTCCCAAATAAGGTAATCGAGTTAGTTTTCACGCTAACTATAATATCAAAGCTATACAGGCTACGGGCCTGTCAGAAAACTCCTGGCTACTGCTATATGGTATTTTTTCCTACACATCACACTACAATATAGAATAAAAATAGTATTTAAAAATCAATTTTGTAATGGTAATATTACATCATATTGATACAATACAATACAATTTATTGGTAATTTTCATTACACGTCAATAATATTATAGAACTAGCTGTGCCCGCGACTCCGTTCGCGTACATTTCGATTTTTACGAAGCAGCATTTGTATGGGGGCCACGTCTTATCATAACTGGAGCTAGAATTTAAATAGCCTATCCTGTGTCCCAGATGTCTATATGTTTTTATACCAAATTTCATCAAATTCGGATAATTGGTTTAAGAGTTATGGAGGAACATACATACATACATACACACATACAGAAAAAAATTCTAAAAATCGTGAAATTAGTTTCAGTATCATATATTGAGCCTATAAACACAATATCTCTGAAAACAAACTAACTTACTCCATGACCGACCCTTACAGATTTATTATTAGTATAGAAGAAGATAACGATTGCATTATAAAAATAAAATTACAGATTAGACAATTACTAAATAATATACAACTATTAAAATTTATTCAGCATTTCATTAATATTTTGATGAATCTAAAAATTCATCATAAGAGCAAAAGGTGTACTTGAACAAGCCAGCAACGCAATTTGATTTTAAAAATGGCTATGCTTGGTGATTCTACAATATCTACCGGGAGTCTGCAGGGCGCATCGCCTGAATGGTTTTAGAACTTTTCGCTAGAGTGCTGCTTCCAGCACTGGGATGACACGCAGTGTTGCAAAGTCTCCTGATTTATCAGGAGATTACATGATTTTAGGCCTTGTCTCCTGGTTTTTTTTCGTAAATAGAGAAAATGTACTGATTTTTAGGAATTTGTGGTTGTGTTATGTTGGCAACTATTATTTTAATCACCTCCATCGAACGGAACGTTTTCTTGTCAAGTGAGGCATAAATTACTATCTGAAGTGAGCTGAGTACGATAATTTTTTTCGTATCTGTAGTTCTGTGGTGCTGTGGGATATAGTGTCTGCTGTGTCTAATCTGTCGAGTTGGATTGGAGTTGAGTTGCGAGTAAGCGAGTACGAATTGAAATTAATAAATAGTAGCGGTAATTTGAAACATTGTAATAACATAAAGTAAGTGCTAGGTGTTGTGTGTGTGTCGGAACTGTGGTCGGCACAATTAAGTTTTGGTTTGGCCTTTTTTTTTATGGTATGGTGCTTTTGCTTTTGGGCGGTTTTTGGTACATAAATAAACAAAACGGCCGGTGCTGAAAAAACTTTTGTTTGCTTATTTCGGAAAAAAAAAACTTAATTTTCCCTCCTGATTTTAATTACTGTCTCCTGGTTTTTTCATTTACCGTCTCCTGTTTTCTTGCAGTTTGGAGTTTGCAACACTGACGACACGGACCTTTTTCGAAACTAATTGTAATGTAAGGCGTGAATAAACCTTCAGCATCGCTCCGGCGGTCTGAGGCAGCCGCTGTAGGACTTTCCCTTGTAGAAATTTTCGGATTTCAAAATACACGTCAGCGTAGTAAGATTTTCTTTAATTTTCCACTCTACCTTCGCTACAAGTTTACATTATCATCATCATCATCATCATCATCGGCCGCGGCCGGATCGACGCGTGTCCACTGCTGGACATAGACCTCTCCTATTGTCCTCAGACTCGATGGTGCGATGATCTTCGCAAGGCGGCTGGCAAGAGCTGGATTGGATTAGCCGAAGACCGTGCTCAGTGGCGTGCAATAGGAGAGGCCTATGTCCAGCAGAGTTTGCATCATCATTATCAACCCATTATGTCCCCACCGAGGGGCACGGGGCTCTTCCCTGAGGAAGGTATACGCCATACTCCACCACGGGGGTCAAGTCCGGATTGGTGAGTTTACATAATTTTATTAAATTTGCACTTTCCGCGCTCTACCAATACCGCAACCTTCTGTAAAATATACATTATGTTTTTAAGTGTTATCGAACAAACATACCCACTACAAAGACGAACAACTATAATTTATGAAACAACATAAATTATGTTGAAAAAACAGCAAAACTAAACAATTTTTTTTTCTGGAGCTGCGCATTTTTGAGATAACTCTAGGAGAACAAGATCTTTTTAACCGACTTTAACCCTCAATTTCACACCATCGACTAAAGTCCATTCCACGAAACGAGCTTCCAAAGAAAATCGTCCATGTGCGCCCATTGGTTAATGCGCCTGACCTTCAATAGCCACTAACCTACCCTAAGAAGAGGACCGTCTTTGCTTATTGTTTCGCTTATCCCCAGCCGCGCGTATTTGTTCCCTAGGAGTTCAACTAGTGGAACGCAGTATATCTACGACCCAATGCATGGTGGATAAGTTACTCTTTCTCTTTTTAAAAGAAAGCTACACAAAATTGCAATAAACCATTCACAAATCGTTCGCACGAACAAACTATTTTTCTTTTATTCTTGGCTACCATAATTTCAGTTGAGAGTGGGATATGAAAAAAATGCATACATAGACTCAGTATACAGGGTATACAGGGCAAATCCCCGAACAAATCCTTGCGACAGCTAACTAGGCACGCCTTCAAAATTATTAAGCCTTTTATACCTTCATCGTACATGCTCCTGCCGTACAATTTTCAACCCTTAAAACAGAAACTGTAGGTAGGTTTTGGGTTGTATATTGTAGTGAAGTTACAGCGTTATTTATTTTAAACGCCTGTTTACGATGTCATGGATTTTTACGTTCTCGGGGTTTAATAAGGAACGTACTACGGTAGCATTAGTAGTGTGTAGAACAGTAGTGTAAGTTTGTTTTTTAAATTTTTTTTTTAAACGAAATAATTTAAAATACCTTTACCTTAATGATTAGAGGTCACTAAAACAACCAAGCCTTGGTTCCTAAACCATGGTAACTTACAAAAACATAACATAATCTCACGCCTGTACACCAGAGATCAGGCTCTGCCACTTGCCACGATCCTGACAGATCTCTTTCGCTTCATCAACTTTCATTAGTAGCTGCATGCACGCTCGCCGGTTTCGGGTACTTTTTATCTTGCTCTTTGCTAATACATCCCCTTACCGAGACGAACCTTGCCGGCCCTTCGATGGTAACTAATGTAAAAAATATTTTTTTTTTTAAAGCATCTATTTAACACTAATAAATTGTGGTTACAATCTAAGTGCGTAGGAAGTGCGTTACCTGATCCCCTCACTCTTACGGCCAATTGAATATCACGCGTGAGTCGAACCTAATAGCACGTCCAAAACGGAAAAGCGCAAAAAACAACTTGCAACATTCTCCCTCACCCGTCTCGCTCTAACCGCATTCGCGGTCCCGCTCCAGCGGTCAGTCTCATTCAATCTGACTCCAGCACATAATCCAATACAGTGGAGGCTGGCGGAGAGGATTTACCGCGGACCGTAGCGTCTAGTGACGGTCTTGAGCGTAATAAATGTGTATTCTCTTGGGAAAGTGACACTAAAATCAGTAACACGAGTGCCACAAATTAAAAAAAAACCGTATCATTTTTCACAGATCGTTATTGCAAAAAGATAGATAAGATAAGTTTATATGTATTTAATGTTGTATTTATTTTTTAGGTATTCATGTAAGCATATTATTCTTACAATATGTAATTATAAGTACTTATATTCTTGTAATCTCTCCCTATACATATTTATTACATCACAGCATTTTATTTCAGATTCTCTTATTTATGTACATCCATCTACCGACTATTTCTTGCTGCAATCCACTCCATCCAAAGGTTGTTTGGAAGAGATCGCTCTAAGCGATAAGTCCGCCAATTTAATACCACTACTTAGATAGGTATAAGAAACTATTTGTAATATCTTTCACCTGGCTGTGCAATAAAGTGTTCTCTACCTCTATATATCTATCTATCTATAAGATATGATTTATATATCCAATTTAACAAGATACTTACTTGTTAAATTAATAGGTCATCATCATCAGCCATTTGACGCCCACTGCAGGAGATAGGCCTGCTTCGTGGTTTTTCATAATCATGAGGGGTTTTTCCATAATCGGCACGCTTGGCAGGCGGGTTGGCGATCAGAGTATGCGGTTGGAATCTCAGAAAGATGCTGCTGCTGTAATTGATTTCCTTAGTCGCCTTCTACGACATCCACGGTAGGAAATGGAGTGACGCTATTCTTAATCCGGCACCACACGGAACTAATAGGAATTAATAGGTACATAGTTATTATTCGGTAAATAGACGCAGTATGTCCTGCAGTGGGTGTCAAATGGCTGATAATGACCTCACACAAGTATTGGTGTCGGTGGTGGTGTGTTTGTGTCTTGCTTCTGCTTGAAAAAGTGGGCGGGACGGCGGTGCATTAACTAACCGCATGGTGCTTGTGGGATTTTGGCGGAATTTAGCAAAGTAATTTTCACATTTTAATGCTTGAAATATTCACAGAATATTTAGTTGAATATTCACTTTAAAAATAAATAATTAAATTAAAATTAATATTTAAGGGCTCCCATACAACAATCGTGATTTTTTGTCGTTTTTTTGCTCGATATTAATAACGGCAAGAGGTAACGCTTGAAATATCCAAATATTGTACAGGTAATCAAATGGTACGGAACCCTTCGTACGCGAGTCCGACTCGCACTTGGCCGGTTTTTTCCATTGGTGGCGTTAGTGTTACTGCGTGGAGCGCCTTGATTCTTCTTGCTTCTGGTTAGTCTTGCCACTTATCACTAGATGGCGATGGTGATATTGTTAAAGTAAAAATGAAACAAAAGTAACAAAAGACCAGACTATTCTTTGCTTTTTTTCTCTGTGGTTTACCGCTAAGCCGGTACAAATTCAACATTTTAATCTATTGTGACTCTATGTACCTAGCTCGGGTTCAGCTGCTTAATGCTCACCAGTAGGGTTTTTGTAAAATGTTTTCTATCCTCAGTCAGCTCTATCGCATCTATAGAAATAATGGACTGCAATTAACGCAGTTCTAACCTCAGCAATGATAAAAACATCTACAAAGACAAAGACAAACCTCAGTGGGAATCAAACCCACCTCCGTCATGGTGTTATCTAACAATGCGTATAAAGCGTACGTGTACGCAACAACTAAAGAATGTTGGTGAAGCGAAAGAGATTTTTCAGGATCGTGGCAAGTGGTCTCTGCCTAACCCTCCGGGATACAGGCGTGAGTTTATGTAATGTATCCACAAATATTATTCTAAATATTCAGTCACATAGCTATTACCTATTAATTTGAAGAGAATACCACCCTTGCCGCACCAAAGGTCCGTCTAGCTCCGGCTTTCCGAGGTAGAATACTATGAAATCATACGTTCCGTTTCTCCAGACCGTCTTGCGGGATTAGCTTTTTGAGAGAATCAGTCACCAAAAGACAATTTTAAAGCTATTTGCTGGAGGCTATTAGGACTAAGTAAGGACTCTTTGTATATAAAATGATACTCTCCTTTTATAAAAATTATTCGTGTTGTATTTAGAACGTTTTTCAATTTCAATATATAAACAGTCTATTATGTCAAATCATGGTCACCCTACATCTTGCACGTTGAACAATTACAATACACGTTATGTAATTGAATATAATTTGTAGAAGCAATGCTACTTGCTACGAAGAAAAACATCGTGGAGAAAACAGAATGCCCGGGGTGTTTGCATACCTCAGCGATGAAATCGCCAATTCGCGGAGCGTACGCGTGTCGATTAATCCCATACTCTCTCTCTGAGAGAAGGTGTAGGCCTTACAGTGGGACGTATATAAGATGCTTATTAAACGTGTTATTAAAATAAGGCCAGACCCTGAAAACCGTTTCTTCATGATCGATAATTAAACCACTTCCAAGCAAAAGCTTACGATTCTCAATTTAATTTTACATACAATCCTGAAACTTGACCATTTTAAACTCTTCTATTAGGCACTGAAGAAACGGTCTTGCGTTATTTAAATGACACGATTTTAAAATATGAATCTAGAGTGAAATTCTATGCGGTAGCGTGTCCCTCGTGGGCTCTGCCATATTAGCAACCATTCAGCGTGGGTGAATAAATGTTCGCGTAATTCAGCTACGATATTTGTCGCCGTCTGACAGTGAGAGTCGCGATTGCCCTGCAAATATACAAGGGGCAGATGACAGAGTGACATTAATTTCAAGCCGTGATTGATTGTTACCAGCAATAAAGTATGTAATTGTCTTCCGTGAATTTTATTGTGATAAAATACAGAACTTCATAGTGCTACTAGTCTGCCGAATGACAATGAAGTCTAGATGGCAATGTCAAGTTTTTGTGACAACTGATCTGTACATTTTGGCAACGTTGTGTATTTGTAATCCTTGATAACTTTTCCATTTTACAATTTTCCGATGTTTCGGCACTTTTGCAAGTGCCGTGGTCTCGATAAACTGAGGTGAAAGGCGTCTTTTTGGAACCAGTGCTTAAGTGCATGAGACCCCCTTGCTAGAAATGTAACTGTAGATTTAATTTTAATTTCAATGACTTATAATCAATAGTTTTGAGTTTATATAAAATAATAATTGTTTTTTGGATTGAGTTTTTACTTCAATAACTAATAATCAGTACTTTTTGAGTTTATATAAAATTATTGTAGTGTCGATTTTAATTTAAAAATTTGCCAAAATATTTTTGGAACGTAACTTAATAATTTCTGCCGAGAGTAGTAAACTAACAGTTAATACTTTCAAAAAGACGCCTGTCACCTCAGTCTACCGAGACCACGGAGAAACGTCGGAAAATTGTAAAATGGAAAAGTAAACGAGTTAATATCCGTTAAAATCAGTTTTATTATATAAATATTATGTTATTATCATTACCTCAGCGCTTGATATCACCAATCCGCGGTGGGCACGCGTGGTGATTAAGCCCATACTATCTCCCTGAGAGAAAGCCTATGCCCTACACTGGGACGTATATAAGCTGCTTATTGCACATAAATAAGACAGACTAGACAATCCACTACAATAAGCCAGATATCGCAATTCACGCAACGGCAACAAATACGCGAACTTAACCCGTAGCGCGCTTTACGGACCCCCGGGTGTCCGGAACAAATTTTCTCCGAACGCGTCTCATGGACACACGGGTGTCCACGAGAATTCTCTCCTATTGGTCGACGAATTAATTCCGTTTTGGACCAGAGGCCACATAGATTGTAACTAATTTAGTTCCTTTGGTTTATAATCTATGCTCAATGTCATTAACAAGCCCTAATTCGGAACGAAAAATAAAAAATTATCTAAAACTAAAACTTGAGTCGGGTCAGTCCGCCATAATGGATTTCGCAGATTTTTTTGTGCTGAGTGCTGTGGCAAAAAATGAATTCCCGAAGGAAACGGTGAGTATTCCAATAAGATTATTATATAGAATTACTGAGTATGACATGTAGAAGGTGCTAAAAGTAATATTATTGCAAAAAGTGGTAAAACAATTAGTAGAAAATCAACGAAGTTTTGAAGTACCCAAATTGTCGGCGTTTCACCACGCGGATTGTGTTATTTTTTATCCATTGTGATTCCATTTGTGATTAGCAATACTTATTAGATTGACTATTGTTTATTTAGGAACTGATTACGACAAATACTTCATGATTTTACACAGCTAGTAAAGTTTTATATCACTCGAAAGAGAAAAAGCCGGTGCCGTGTGCCAAAAGTAACGTTAGCAAACGAATTTTTTTGACTCGTTTAGGTTGGGGCGCAGATATGGGGGCGCCAAGGAAAGAAAAAGCTAGGCTGGTAGAGGTATAGATAAGGGGCCCGTTTCGAAAAAAAAAATTATGAAAAAAGACTAAAATTTTTTGTGAAAATATTTTTTCGACATTTTTTTTTTTGTTCGGAATCGTGTAGTGCTGCTCATTGCCATCACTTTTGGTCAGATAATTTTTTCTCGTGCACCTCACCGATTTCGAGATATACGTCTAAACAATGTTTTTTCGAAATTTTTTTTGTTCGGAATTGTGTAGTGCTGCTCATTGCCATCACTTTTGGTCAGATATTTTTTCTTTGTGCACCTCACCGATTTCAAGTTCAAACAATGTTTTTCAACTATTTTAATTTTGTATTTATTTTTTAATTTTTAGATTGAGTGTGCTGAGACAAAGGTCGCGATCGCGGTCAGCGACGCCTACGCCCGGGAATCAGCGGCCCTCCGCTGCCCGACGGGCACTGCTAATGGGCCTGGTCCTAGAAGGCCCAATTCGTGAGGCCAGGGAGCCATCCCCGCCAAGACCTTCGTGAGTTTAATATGAGCATACTTTTTAACCAACTTAACTGAACCAATTTGGAAAATTCTTTTTATGTTTGAAAGGATATACTTTCAGATTACTACCGTAGAGATTTTTATTGAAAACGGCTCAGTAGTTTAATTTTTAAATCAAAATTATGTATAAAAACGAAGAATTTAAAAATAACTCAACTTGAAAAAAAATTAAAACCACTAAATACCGACTATTCCAAATGAATTCATATCTTTGAGGCAACAAGATGTCTTTCATTACCTTTGAGCTTTTTTTTCTTTTTCGAGGCTGTTCTACTTTCTTTTATTACTAAACACTACTTAATTTTAGTTGTTGTTAAAACTATAATTATACCGTTTTCTATTTTCAGCTCTCCTAAAGCCCTCTGTGTGCAGCAAACACCAGGGGGCTCTTTTCGTGTGACAGAGCCAATAAAGGCTATTGGTATCCACCAAACGCCAGGGGGTACGTTGAAGCTGAACGAGCCCAGTTTGTGAGTATTTTTTTGCAGTTTTATCATAGAATTTATCATTATCATAGAGACGAAAGAAAATCTTGTAAGGAAACAAACATCAGAAATAAAGGGCATCTAAAATTAGCGATGGGTTTGCTCATGCGAACATATCGAAGGAAAAATGTGTGTTTTATCCTTCTGCTACTTCTTGCGAAAGTGCATAAAATAATGTTTAGTGTTGTTGTTTTTATACCTTTTTATTACTTGTGACAGATGAATCGTTATAGGTTTTAGTCTACAATTATGTCTTTGTTTACAGCCCCGAAGCCGTCGTCGAGATAGTCGAGGTGATGGATCTCGACGACGAAGAGGCCGAGGAAGCTCTGGAAGCTACTCCCTGGCACTTGGAGCGGTGGATCCAAGACCTAAACCAAGCTCAGGTCTGCACCTCGTCTAAGCCCCTCACGCCGAGTACTTCTGCGGATGCAATCGTTGTCGATGTTCCGGGTATTGTTAGTGTTCCGACGCAGAATCCTAGCAATACTACGAGCAGACCCAACGATGACTCTGCTCAAGACATTCGTCCGTCAGTGTCGGGAATGACGGGTTCTGGTCGAATAAATACTAGGCGTGAGGACAGCGAAGGCAGCGCATTCGATAGCGACTTCGACGACGAGTTCGACGAAGCCGGTATAGAATCCGCTGCTTTAGCACGACTCGGAGTAGAGAGGGGCATACCTGACAGTGACGAAGAATTAGAAGAGCCTATTCGCAATATAATAGAAGCTGTCGAGGAGGGAATGGATGACGAAGCTGACCGTCTTCTTGGCGTGTCTACTAGTTATTCTTGGGAAGAGGACTTTGATTTGTTCAGGGGTGTTCCTGAGATATTCTCGGGCCCTACTCCTGGGCCAATCAAGGACTACGATATGCCTTATGATGCTTTTACTGACATCTGGAGTAACGACATCATTGAGCATATCGTCCGGGAGACTAATAGGTACGCGAAGACGACCATAGATTCGAAAAAAGCCGCAGGAGCATTGAAACCATCATCTCGTGCCTACTCGGTTCACGACTATTATTGTACTTCGGTTGGTTTGGCTTTTTTTGTGTAAACTTTTTAAAATCTATGTGTTTTTTGTAAATAGCATCAGGAAGTTGTTGTAAATATGTCTGTTTGTTTTTAAAAAGTAATCCTCGTTTTCATATGACTAATCCAACCCATACACAAACTTACAGCCTTTGTGACTGGGGCTTTTCATTTGGTGCCTACTTGGTTCTGGACTATTATTGTATTTCGGTTGGTTCGGCAAATGTTTCTAGGTTATTTTTAATTTTTTAGTGCAATTTTTTTAAAATCTACGTACAAATACAATACAATACAAAAAACTTTATTGTCATAAAAAGTGTGCATTACAGTGCCTGGTCCCCAAACTAGAATACTCTGTATTATGGGTAACCAGACTTCCGCTCAAAATGTGACAATGTTTTTACTTTAATACTTATTCTAATAAAAACAGAATATGTACCTTAAATTCTTTACGTTGAAATAAAGTTTACATTTTTCGTTATAAAAATTATAATATACTGCACAAAGTAACTTAATATTTTGTTAATATACTACACAAACTACAATTATGTCAATAAACAAGGTGTTGGTGGATTAATTTGCTGTATGTTCATTATATATGTGTATATATTTTCATTATTATTATTTTTACGTGATAAATTGAATAAAAATTTGTGTTGTTTTTTTCTATGCCCGTTGTTTTTTTTCTTTTAAAATCCTGCACCAGAAATTTTTAAACAAGAGTTCGCTGAATTGACCTCTGAGCGTTCAATCATATTAGTACAGTGGGCCACACGTTAGGATACCCCTTTTTGTTAAATTGACGCCTTTATGCCGCGCGTGGTAAGAGCTGCCATGGGGTATCTGTAACTTTGGCCCACCGTACCTAATGTACATATTCTTACTCAAGGAAATGACACGCCATTCAGTATCAGACTTGATATAAAAACCTCGCCCAGTACACATCACCCATTTATCTCTATACAATCGATTCAGCTGTCTAGGCATGAAAGCGTCATATGTTTTCAGACATATTTGTCATATAACTATGATGCATGGTTTTGGTCGTCATCTTTCATACTACGTAATAAATTTACATTTCTTTATTCAATAAAAAAATAACTTTTAGAAACAGTGAATAGTTTGCAGCGATTCATAATTTCAATATAAAAAGTGATGATAAATGAATCCCAGTAGAAAACCAATTTCCTATATCGTTGATTTTAATTTTTTTTGGCAACGGTACAGATTCTCAGTCACGGGCCGCGAACAAAATGGCACGCGTCTTTTGTTTTGTTTTGTCGCGGAGAAATGTTGTTTACGGATCGAGTATTGCATTTGAACTTGTGATTATCACTGTGATCGGTAGTTTACATTATGGTCATCAAACTTACAGTGCAAGTTTTAGCTAAAGTGAATTACAAAATGGGCAATATGTGTATAAGTGAATGTGCGCAAACAAAAAATGTGAAAAACAAAACTAAATCGCGGTGAAACTGGGACATGTAAGTTTTTATACCATACAAAACCTTCATAAAAAGATAGGAAATTACATAAGGAAAACAGTGATATATGAATCGTAACATATAATTACATTATTTTAACAAAATAACCTAAATTTCGGAGGGCATGCGAAAATCTTTTTAGTTTTGCAAAATGGCGCGACACTTCGAGCAAATTCTAGTCTGGGGGGCCCATCGTTCGACGGGTTAATAGACATTGCCATATTAAATACACACAACATTCAGTCCAGTATCACTAACAAACTTAGCAAGATCAGGCAATAGAGCTAAAAACGCAATGGTGAGTCAATGTAGTAACAATTGTTCGAAATAGTAAGCGCCTCCCGCTTTACGCTACCTGCTTAAACTATAATGGAGAAATGGTCCATAGGGCAGATACGTCCATACCCAACATTGTAAAACATAAAACATTTGTTTTCTGTTCCTGTATTTTCTCTAAATGATCATCATCATCAGCCATTTGACGCCCACTGCAGGACATAGGCCGCCCTCGTGGTTTCCCAAGCTTCCCGGTCTTGTGCCGCCCGCGTCCAGCGACTCGCCTCCACCTTAACCATCTAGTCATTTTCTCCAAATAAAAAAACTAAATAATTAAATATGTATTTCACACACACTCATGGCCTTTACATCTGTTGCTAATGATTTTTGCAGCTTTCTTTGAACATGGTTATTATATTAGTTATTTCAACCGCGGGTATTATCCCAAAAACACTCTACAATAGCCTCAGTACATTAAATATTCCTAGCACCATAGTTAAACACCCACAGAAAGCGTAATTCCTCAACACCTGCCACATAGTAAGAACATTTCTTTCCACAGAATTAAATTAAAACATAACAGCACTCGGCTTAGGGCCGTGCTCCTTATTAGATCTTTTTATGAAAATAAAGTACAAGATAATAATATGTTTTGTTTGGATCGATAGAGAAAGAATTACGGCCCAACCAGAAGAAATAATTGCACGTGATTTCTTATATCTCAGTAATGGTATGCAATGCGCGGTCTTATTGCTTAGAGCGATCTCTTCCAGACTACCTTTGGATGGATTGTATTGGAGGAAGAATATAGTCGCTAGGATGTACATAAAAAGGAAAAACGGAAATGAAGTATGTGAAGGTATGTGAAGTAAAAAAGATTGCAAGAATCTATTTGTTCGTCCCACTGGCTGTGGAAACGATGGGAGTATGGGGGGATGAGGGAAGAGTTTTCGTAAGGGAAATCGGTCGGCGCTTGAGAAGTCGTGGGTATGACCATCGTTCCGGGGCATACCTGATGCAGAGGATTTCCCTGGCGGTGCAGCGGGGGAACGCTGCTAGCGTTATGGGAACTTTTGGATCAGGCGTGTCCCGGGGCGGTATATTTAATTAGTTTTATTTAGTAATATTTAGTTTACTCCTTAGTTACAAAATGTATGTGTGAAATATTTAGTTAAGTTATTAAAATGTAACAACCCTAAAACTTGTGGAATGCAATAAACATAATATTACCTACTGATATTATAAAATTTGAAAGTTTGTGAAGATGTTTATATGTTTGTTACTCAATCACGCAATAACGGCTGAACGGATAATCGGCTCAACTCAAAACTGCATACGTTCTCATTAAACTCACGAATATGCAAAATTACGTTGCAAAATTTCTTGCAAGGCCTAATGAGACGATGTACGATGAGACAGAGATCTTCCTGAATGTTGTAAGTTAAGTAATTTTGTGTAACCTATGTTTAATTCTAAGGTTCCTGACTGATTCTATTGATTCATCATCATAAGCAGCTTATATACGTCCCACTGTAGGGCACAGGCCTTCTCTCAGAGAGAGAGTATGGGGTTAATCACCACGCGTGCCCACCGCGGATTGGCGATTTCAAGCGCTGAGGTATGTGAATAACTCAGACACCTAGGTTTCCTCCCGATGTTTTCCTTCACCGTTAGCGAGTGGTATTGCTACTATAACTTCACAAATGTACATAACTTAGAAAATAAAGTCATAGGTACATGCCCGCACTGGGAATCGAACCTGGGTCTCCCGCTTCCGAGTCCAATGTTCTACCCACTAGGCTACCATAGCTTCATACTATTTATTTATTTCCTGAATTATTGTTAACTTTTATCTTTATAATAATTTAAGCTCTTACATACACAGCCTAAAATACAGGTTTATGCCTAGTTTAGGCTACGTACTTTCTCTTACCTATGTTAAATTTAATTCTTATGTACACTAATAAATTTTATCTTTATCCTTAATAGTCATCAGTTCAAGCAGAGGAATAGTGGGGTTTTACCAATGCCTTAAAACAAGAAAAGCAAATAAAAGGAAAGCTTAGCTTCATATTATCAATCCGCGATAGCACGCCTTCTCTCTTGGACTGTTACTCTCTCAGAGAGAAAACCTGTGCCCTGCAGTAGAATAGCCTGCTTAAGTATATTATTACATGAACTGAGTTGCACTTTGCACCCAACCTTTTTTTTTCAGAGCTGGGTATCTGCAAAGCGAGTAATTTATCCAACCTTTTTCCACTTCTCGCTAGAAAACAAAGTGAAAACAAAGTTATACTTAGCATTTTTGTGACGTGAAATATGACGCAATATGTATGAAGCGACAAACGGGTTGCTAAAGGGTTCCTCTGCCCGCCCCCCGCCCCCTTTACGTGATGTAATCTATTTAAATTTTACCAGGGAACTACTCTGGTTTTCTTTCAAACGAGGTCAGGAAGAATTTGTGATTGTGTTTTAAATAGTATTGAATGTATTTGAATAGTATGCTAGAGCTTTATTAATAAAGTAAAAGTGTTCCTACTGCTGATTTATCGAGATGCTGTTCATACAGGCCGATACTGAAAAAAAAAAAACTCCTAAATTGTCTAGAGATTGTCACATATATAAAAAAATTGTGCACAAAAATCCTACTTCTGAACACCAATATTATGAATGCGAAAGTTTGTATGTATGGATTTTTATTACTCTTTCAAGCAAAAACTGACAAATTAGGATTTTAAAGAAACTTTACAATATTATAGCTTATACATGAGAGCATACACAAAGGATATAATTTATACAGATATTGTGTGAATAGTCCAAGATGTAACTAATAGTACTAAACCTGCGGAGACGAAGTCACGGGCACCACCAAATATTAAAAATAAAAAAAAAAACTTTGGCCTTTGCATCTACGTAATGAGATGATTTATGCAGCGTCCAGTGGCACCTTCACTCACACTAGATGGGTGAAGGGACCACTCGGACGCTGCGGTGCCTGGGACATTGTTTCTTAGATGGAGTAGGCTTGCCTAGCACCCGCACCATCCTGACAGCTTAGTCGGCCTAGCCTACAGGAAAGACAAGTCAAAATCAAAATCAAAATCAATTTTTTTTATTCAAAGTAGCACAGAAACTGCGACTTAATGAACGTTACAAGTTAAACTAGGTCTAGGTTAAATAATCTAGATCATTTTGGAGAAAAAATGGACAAAAAAACTCCAAACTTAGTCTTTTCAAGTCCTTAATTTACAGGATTCAATAGATGCGGAACCAACCAAGTCGCGGGTTTTCTCACGATGTTTTCCTTCACCGTTAGCGTGTGGTGTAAGCGATGGTAGCCCAGTGGGTAGAACAATAAAAACTTAAGCAACAGTATATAAAAACTAATCTATAAACTAATTCATCATCATCATCAGCCATTTGACGCCCACTGCAGGACATAGGCCTTACTCATGGTTTTCCCCAACCATAAAGGGTTTTGCCATAATCGCCGCGCTTGGCAGGCGGGTTGGCAATCGCAGTATGCGGTCTCAGGGAGACGCTGCTGCCCGTCTCCTGGTAATTTATTTCCTTAGTTGCCTTCTACGACATCCACGGAATGAAATGGAGTGACGCTATTCTTAATCCGGCAGGCACCACACGGATCTGTAATTAATACTAATACTTATAACATCTAGAGTACACATAGTAAAAACCTTTCAGTATTGCGACCGGCTCTAGACTTTACGTGAGTGTTGCGATAAATCGCATTGAAATGTAATTATGGTTTCATGAATTTCAGGTATTTACGTTTTTAGTCTCAAAAGGACTCCTAAACATTTAACCGAGTATTTAGTAAATTAGAAAGAAGAACAAGTATTACGAAGTGCTAAGAAAATTACTTAAATGTTTTTTGATAACTCTCATTTAAATGTTAACGATTTTTTTAACATTATATTTCATGCAGCCTAAACACGTCCCACTGTAGGGCACAGGCCTTCTCTTAGAGAGAGTGTATGGGCTTAGTCACCACGCATGCCCACCGCGGATCGGCGATTTCAAGCGCTGAGGTGCGTGAACACCTCAGGCGCTCAGGTTTCCTCACGATGTTTTCCTTGCTACTAAAAATTCACAAATGCACATGCGCCGGGGTAGAAACCCACAAGCATTCTACCGACCGCGCTACCACCGCATATATGTCGCTGTGGTTTGAGTCAAATTAAGATAACGAGTGGACGTCATTCCACAATAATCGTATGCATTAAATGTCTCAATTTCTTTATCCATTTTCCTTTGACAATTTTTCCAAATGAACTAGAATACCACCGCTCCAGGTAGCGGCACGTTCGTACGCAAACAAACAGTTTACGTGACGCGACGGAAAAACATGAAAGACATACGACTTGCCTTAATTTTTTGCCTGAGGAGTATTATCCAAACTTAATTACTTAATACTGCCAGATATTATGTAAGAGAAATTAATACTGGGAAAACTGTTCGCTTTTCAAACCAATGTGTGTGCGTTTTCTTATAAAAGGAACGTTATCGGAAATTATATCGTGTTGCAGATTAATGAGGCGTATCAGCGATTCTGCGCCTCGAGAATACCGTGTCTGGCACGGTTTATTGCAGGCGCGAGTTCGAATCAAGGCTGGGCCTCCCACATTACCCCTGAATCAATTGTTTTATAATACATTTTATTCTCTAATGATTAGTATTTGAAATCTAAAAAAAAAGTACTTTTCAATAGGACATTGAGGGCCGTCGATCATGATTTTTATGATTTTTTCACTTTATAGCATCAAAAACATCACAAACATGCGTCTTAACAATCACTAGATATGGTTTTATTTAAGCTGTACTGAGTTTTGGATAAGATAAAATATACCAAAATAACTATCACTGAATATGTTAGTAATGTGGGTCGTCGAAATTCTATTAATAGGATTTGTATTTCTGTAGTTTCAAAGATGCCTACTTTTCCTCAAATATTCGCTCGCGCAGCGCAATGAGTCCAATAGAAATCCATGCGGATAGGAGAACTCACCCCTAAGAAAGAAAAACCAACCAAGTGCGTGTCAGATCCATGAGCAGCCTATAATACGTCCCACTGTAGGGCACAAGCCTTCAGAGAGAGGGTATGGGCTTAATTACCACGCGTGCCCACCGCGGATTGGCGATTTCAAGCGCTGAGGTATGTGAATAGCACAGACACCCAGGTTTCCTCACGTTGTTTTCCTTCACCTTTAGCGAATGGTATTGCTACTATAACTTCACAAATGTACATAACTTAGAAAGAGGTGTCGAGGTGACGTGTCAGGTCACGCGCAATTAAAGGTTCCGTAGTTGACCGTCAAAATACGCGGAATTTTGATTGGAAATAAGATTATATTTAACTTATATTAACTACCTGCTTAACACCGCTAACAACTTCAGTATAATAATTTTTAGTGAAATTTGTGCGCAGTTTTCCTTCTATGAGTTACTATTTTATTTTAGGGAAACTTGCAGCTTACAGTAAAAACGACGGGTCGTTTGTCGACTGTTACTCGTTAACTTGTAAAACCTACTTAATTTTTATAGTTTTTATTTTAACTTCGCTATTTGTTTATATTATTTTTGTTGCACTAGTCCGTGCTGATGACAATTCGTTATTTGTGCCACTAATCTGAATTATTTCACGGATATTATTTCACGGATAAACGGATCCAGGAGATGAGGGGGGGGGGCGCCACTGTAACAATGTGCTATATAGCTTAATATTTTGAAAACGGATCCCTGGATCGGAAACTGCTTTTCTACACCCAACATCATCAGCCATTTGAATTCAAATTCCGCTTCGGCCCGTATTTTTTTTTCTTTTTTTGTCACGTTTGTTTGTTATAAAGCCTAACATGAGATTCACATTGAACAATCAATTCAAAACATTAAGCACTTACTGCCTGTACATGCCAATTTTCTTTCCACAACCATTAAGGAAACAAAACATGGAAGAGTGCAGCTAATGCCTCTTTGGCTCCAACTGCACTCGAAGCTAATAAAATCAGAGCACTAACATTTTCGACACTTCAAACGCGACGGTCGTCGTCCAAATTTACTCATTAGACAACAAAATACATGAATATTTGGCTCATACACCGATACCCTTCTCTAGACCACCTGTCTAGTGACCTTTACGGCTATAATACTAGCCTTCACGTAACGTTCACCAAGATCTCTACAGTTTCTAAGAAGGCTTACAACTCTGGTGCCCTCTTAGTTGTGTAATTTGAGTATGCGAGCTAAGGTATCCAGTTGAAAGGGTAGTTTAGAAGCTCTTGGCATGGTGTTTCGGTAGTTAGTGAAGGCATCGACAGTCCTGCCAGGACGGCTGGGCTATTGAGAAGAGCTGATGCCAACGAAATATATGGTGGTTAAGTTTACGTTAGTTTACGTTTAAGGCTATGCTCGGAATTTCGCTACGAGACCGAATAAGAAATGACGAGATCCGTAGACGACCGAAAGTCGTCGACATAGCCCAGCGGATTAGTAAGTTGAAGTGAGTAAGTAGCACGTAGAACTGGTGGCCGATGGGGCCGAAAAGTTCTCCAATGAAGACCACATATCAGCAAGCGCAGCGTAGGACGACCAGCCACAATATAGACAGATGACCTCATCCAAGTGGCAGGAAGACGCTGGATGCAAGCCGCATCCAACCGGTCTTTTTGGAAATCCATGGAGGAGGCCTACGTCCAGCAGTGGACTTCTTGTGGCTGAATGATAATGATGAAGTTTACGTAAGCTGTTCTGTTACTAGGGATGTGAAAACCAACCAATTTTTAGTTTAATTTAATATTTTTTCCTGAAATCTCAATCTCAGATTATTTGCGCCAATTTATTTAATTTCAATGTTGAGGAATGATTAAGTATACCGGCACTACATAACTATTGCTGCTACATAATACCTATACAGGGTGTAACCAAATTTCCATATACATTTTGACTGCCTCGTTAGTCTAGCGGTATCACGTCTGATTACCATGCCGAAGGTTGTGAGTTCAATCGCCACTGGGGGCCGACACACATTTGTACAAATAGCCTCAGTCTGGGTGTATGCCTAGTTATCATAGCATAAGGTATTCCGTGTGGCACCGGATTGAGAATAGCGTCACTCCATTTCCTTCCGTGGATGTCGTAGAAGGCGACTAAGGAAATCAATTACCAGGAGACGGGCAGCAGCGTCTGCCTGAGATTCCAACCGCATACTGCGATCGCCAACCCGCCTGCCAAGCGTGGTGATTATGGCAAAACCCCTCATGGTTATGAAAACCACGAAGGAGGCCTATGTCTTGCAGTGGGCGTCAAATGGCTGATGATGATGATGATGAAGGTATCCTAATTTGGGCCCACGACAAGTGATTGTATTGTTTGAAAATGGGAAAACTGGAAAGCGCCAAAGAGTTATGAAATGTCTCACATTTTTTATTGCCGTATTGAATGCATAGTACGGAAAAGCTGATATTTTTCCGCGCTTTCGAAGTTCTCCCTATAGTAAAAAGTTGTTAATACTGACGAACAAAAGCCCAAACTTTCAGATATACACAGGGATTTTGTTACACGCTGTATAGAAGCAAAAACATACACTCAAAGGTAATTCAAGTTATTAAAATGTAATAAAATAAAAATACTTTAACAAAAGATGATATACTGTCGTCTTTATTTCGGAAAAGACATAAAACTTTATTTATTTACTTGATTTCAATGAAACAATACTATATTAATTACATTAATTATATAAGCAGCCTATTGTTCCACTGCAGGGCACCGGCCTTCTCTTAGAGAGAGAGTATGGGCTTAATCACTACGCGTGCCTACTGCGGATTGGCGATTTCAAGCTCTGAGGTGTTGGAATAGCCCAGACACTCAGGTTTCCTCACTATGTTTTCCTTCACGATTAGCTTGTGGTATTGCTTATATAACTTTACAAATGTACTTAACTTAGTAAACAAAGAAATGTAATTATTTATTATTTATTTATTTCAGACCATGATTATGTCCATATACATTAAAATTTACAATTTACAAAAATATATATTCACAATATATTTTACAAAAATTAGCAATGTCTCAAAATAAAAAACTAAATTAAGTGAATCGACATCACAAAATGTCAAAAATTAAAACTACATAGGTACCTATATAAAATTATTATTTTTATTTTATTAATCTACCATACTTCTTCCCTCGCATCATCATGTATGTTTGAAAAATCGCAGAAATTTCGTTATTGGAATCTACTTTCTAAGATAAAAACATTACCGTGTCAACCTGTGACGGTCCGCACTGCCTTTGCAATTCGACCGCCACTTATTCACAAATGTAGGGGAACATAATAATCCTTTGCGTTGTACAATAATGAATAAAATTAAACAAATTTTGCTGAAATATTAGATATTCGCTAGATGGCGCCTTTTTGCAATAAATAATAATAAATATTTATTATTTCGGGCAATAATGTCCATTACTTTCACATTACAAAATAAAGAAATAAAACGTTGGTTTCTCAACCAATAAACTATTTAATATTTTTATAACAATTTAACAACGTTTGCTCAATTGGTTCTAAAACAAACAAAACCACGTTCATAAAAGTTGGCTGTATGCAAAGTTGTCTATGCCAATGTATCGGCAGGGAAAAAAAGTAAACAAGAAAGTCAGGTCAATGGCAATCTGTAGATAGAACAAGGAGGGGCCTGTAGAAGTCTGATAATGTTATCCTTCAAAAACCTAATCAATGAATATTATGGAAAGTCAATGCAGTCAATGAATATTATGGAAAGGCATAATTTAGCAAAACTATTAAATATAGTTTCAGTAAAGAATTCAAAATGCTTATTTTACAGATAGAAAATACTTAAAATTATGTAAAATATTCCTGAAAGGGTTTCATTGAAAAGACAAGGGAATCCAAGAGGGGTGGACGGCAACGGGGTGTGGGGGCGAGGGGAGAGGAAGAGACAGGCACTTGGACTGGGGATTTTGGCGGGGAACCGGGCGGTGGTTTTCTTGGGCATCTTTTCTTTGCGGGGCTGACCGGCCGGTCTAAATTAGGATTAGGGTGAGTTAGCAAACTGATTATCAAACTAAAGTATTCTACAGTGTGTCGGTAATGTGGCTACAGCAGCAAATATTGAGTAGTTCAGCTGTGAAAGTGATATAGCTTGAGAAATGTTTTGGTGAGATGGCTTGGGCAAATCATGGCTGAAGCTATGCAGGCCGTGGTACGATTCATACCAGTGGATTGGATCTGACTACATAGATTTGGTCAAGGTAGCTCTCTAGATCATTCTCAGGTCTCAGCAGTAAATGTGGTAAAGTCTGATTTGCATCTTAGAATGTTGCTGTAGTCTACAGAACCATACTTCGGTGTAGGCTTCACCTACATACTTGTGTTTCAAGGTTGATTAGAATTTGTGTTTGCATTTGTTCTTGATAAATCAACTTGCTTGCATCAATTTCAAACATTTGATCAATTTGATGGAATAGGTCTATATCTGATCGAACGGTGAGTTTCTTTGCCATGTTCTTTTCTCACTATGGGTCAGGTCTTGAACATGGCACGCACATTTGTTAGGAACTGGTGTTTGGCGTGGTAGAAAACCAGCAAACAGACAGTTTAGCAGTAGTATTTGCAAGCAGTTGAAGTCATTTACATAATAAAGTAAATTGTTAGGTAGAGTCTAAAAAACTACCAATTGAAAATCAATCCAAAATAAACCAAACTAATGAAAACTTGAATCTATCTAATAAACCAATAACCGGGCACAGAGCCTAACTAAAATTGTGAGTGTAAAATCTACATACAAAACTATACATGTACAAAAATAAAATAAAACCATATTTGTCTCAAATATTGACTAAACCAAACTAAGAATAACAATTACTGTTAATATTCTAATTTGTGTTAAACCGTATTCACAAAAACCTGTTTTAAATCTCAAATGTTAATATTTCTACAAATCTTGATAAATAAATAGATTATTTTTTAACTCTTTCTAGTTGTTTAATTGCTTTTGGAAACCTCGACTCCCTGAAAATATTCTGGTTACTATTTCACAACAAAGGGTCCTGTTAGGCTATCTAGACGATCACATTTTGGCCAAAGATTTGAATTTTCTGTGATTTTAGGTACTCACAATTGTTCTTTTACATAGTACACATTTAACTTACACAGAGCTAAAATAGTAGGTAGGAAGCCTAGGTACTCATACTTTACTTAGTAATCTCCTGTGGAAGAACCATATCTCAGACATTCAACATAGGCAAAGAGGGAGTGCTGCAGAGGACTCCAGAGGACTTCTTCTTCAGGAACCAGCGGTCATCAGTGGCAGGAGCAGTATTGAGGGGACTTAGGGATCAGTGTAGGCAGTGTAAGTAAGTAGCAGAGAGCAGTAGCAGAGTGGAGTAGAGGGTTCAGGGGGTGAGCGTTACAAACCGCTTACTCGTTAGAGCCCTTCAGCACCTTTTTACGCCGATATGGACTAGATTTAAACAACGCAAATGCAGATACCAAAATACAACGGTTTTTCACTCACAAAATGTTGTTAAATTTGTTTTTTTTCTAAAATAAATTCCATACAAAACAATCACTTGTCGGTCCCATACTAGGATTTCCTGTGCTATGGTAACCAGGCAAGGACATCATAAACATGGAATTACACCCAGACTGAGTGAGGCTAATTATACAAATATACGGCGGCTCCAGAAGAAATTGAACCCACGACCTCCGGCATGGTAGTCAGATGTGATACGGCTAAACCAAGGAGGCGGTCATGTAGGTCTATTACGTAGGTTTTTTTATCAATATGTAAACGTTTGCGCCCCAAGTAAACACCAGCTAAGGGTATTTTTTAGGGTTCCTTAATTGGCAAGGAACCATTTTGGTTTCGCCATGTCTTTTCGTCTGTCTCTCTGTCTGTCCGTCCGTCTGTCTCGGCCTAGCTCAGAGACGATTAGTACGAGAAAGCTGAAATTTGGCATAGACATAAATATTAATCACGCCAAACGGTAGAAAAAAATCTTAAAAAAATTTTGTTTCGGGTACCCTACGCCTAATTTGGGATGCAATTTTTTTCTCGCCTTCACCATAGTTTTAAATAGTGTAATCGTAATCACCATAGTGTAAAAATATTGTGCGTGTAGGAAGATCATTTTTTGATTTAGGGTTCTGTTTGCGAAATATTAAGCTATAAAATGCAATTTTTTGTCCTAGTAGGGCGCCCCACCTAAAATCGCGGCTAAATGGGTGATTCAGAAAAATTTAGGGCATAAGCACATAATATGATTAAAATTACGCTGATGAAGTTACTAGTTATGTAAATCAGTTAAAACCCCCTCTTTCTGCGGAACCCTACACTGCGCGTGGCCCGACACACACTTGGCCGGTTTTTTTTAAAGGTACATACCTAGCACTATGAGTGCACGACGTTTTCAGCTACCAGAGCGACAAAAAACAACAGACGAATTTATTTCTCGATTCCAAATCAGCCGTTGGCATAGCAACGCGGTTCGCTCAACAGCTCATTAAGTTTTTCGACTCGCTTCGCGCAGTTTTGCGCTCGACGATTTCGCAGAAAATATGTGACGAACGGAAGGTTCACTGTATCTACGTACGCGAAATTTAAAAACCGTTCAGTATCACTTCTTCTTTTTCTTCCACACACCTTGCCAAACGAACCGTTGTCGACGCTGGCTACATCCGTCCATTCCATGAGATCTCTGAGCCACGACTTCCTTCTCCTCCCAACACTCCTCGGTACCTACTGTGTCGCAACCAACACATGCCCAGTATCACTAAATAAACCAATTGCAACAAGTAATAGTTTAAAATTCTTAATCGAGATAGGTATATTGCTTTCTCCCTCTGTGTAACTCTATATCTCTGACAGAGGTGAGATAGTACCATAATGCCCCAAGAGCCCCCTTTTATTTTTATTTCCACTTGGTTTTTTTTTGTTTCTGTATGGATTGGGCTTCGGCACGTTGATGGGCACATTGTATATTGTCAATGCCTTTAAGTTTTTTTTTCCACTATTACAGAAGTATACCATAACTTATACAATTTTTGTAGGTATAATCTTTGAATAAGGCTCATATCGTAATAATAAGGGTTATTTTTGTCGGTCTTGCTGTAGTAAAACAATATTTAACTGATTTAAATACGAAAAATGTAAGTCATTGTAACCATTCCTTTAGATAAATATTTTTTTTAATTTTCATTTTTCATTTTCAAACAAGCATAAATAGATCAAAAATAAGTCCGGCAACTCCGATATACTTATAAGATATTAATAGAGTAGACAGTGGATCAGCCCTTACATTTCTGTTGCAAAATCATTGCTTACGTTAGATTGCAAATGTAACTAATTTCCTCTTTGACTGTTGTTATTAGCGTAACTGTTAGTTTTTCATTTTACTGTCTTTGTATTAATCTATAGAAAAGGCCACTGACTTGTAAATTATTGTACAATAGTTGGTTTTCATTCGATAAATAAAAGTAAAATAAATAAAAGAGCGATCGAACCACTTCCAACATCTTCATAAACTAAAGTTAGAAAAATTCAATTAAGCATTATTTTATCTTGTAACTTTGGTCAGTCTGTAAGAAAAAGTTAAATGAGAATAGCATACTTTTACTTATTGGAAGCGGTTCGATCATATATAATAAAAGTTATCACCAGTAATCACCTGTGGCATTAATATGTATGAAACATCACATTACGAATATATTAATAGGTACGAATTTTATTATACCCTATCATTCTGTGACGAATTTATTTGTATTGGGTTTACTTTCAGGGCACGTGCCTTCTCTCAGAGAGAGTCTCTCAGAGAGAGATTTTGTTCTTAATCTCCACGTGTGCCCACCGCGGCCTGGCAATTTCAAGCGCTAGGGTAAGTAGACACTTCAGACGCACGGATTTCCTCACGATGTTTTCCTTCACGGTTAGCGAATGGATTGCTACTACAAGTTCGTAA
The DNA here is from genome assembly GCA_963969515.1 of Yponomeuta evonymella. Classification (NCBI taxonomy): domain Eukaryota; kingdom Metazoa; phylum Arthropoda; class Insecta; order Lepidoptera; family Yponomeutidae; genus Yponomeuta; species Yponomeuta evonymella. The sequence goes on along the minus strand of OZ018343.1, from coordinate 4,950,472 downwards.
ATTTACGTAAATTAGAAAAGAAAGTCTGAGTAAGGTTACGTACTTATGTACATGCTAGGATTTGAACCCACGGCCTTCCTAATGTGAGGCGAGCGGTTTACCTTAGTGCTACCACCGCTTGTTAGTTTTTAAGCCGCGCGTCAAATAGACTTCATCATATGTGGAGTTTCTGTCACAATATATGTTTCAAGGAGGGAAAAATCGCCTCGTAATAAATCTTTATTGCCCTATTATACTCGACGCTACGTGTCGCCTTCGAGTAATTTTGAGTGACGACTTTATTTTTCTTTCTTAGGTGGGTTTAGTTACTTATTGCCTTAAAATTTAGAAGTTATCGTTTGACATATCGTCCCATCCCACAGATATAAAACTCGGACAAGTGCAAATCGGCCTCGCTCACTGAGGGTTCTTACGTTAAATTTGTAAGTACTTACGTATAATAAATAGTTCAGGAATCGAGTCTCGCAGTTTTGTCCGAGCTTGTCCCGAACTTCAAAAACCATTTTTTTTAGGATTTAACCTGTTAGATTATGACCTTGAAAAGAACAATTAAAAACTATTGTTATGGTGGCCCGATCGGATCTTTTAGATCCTTTAGGTCCTTCTACAGATTCAGATTGATTTATTAGATGATATTAAATGCCAAATTTCATAGTTCTAGGTCAACGGAAAGTACACTATACATTTTGATTCCCTCGAGTTTCGAAATATACATTGTTTGCGGCATAAGCGGCCGTATCTTTTTTTTACGTAAACTTAGAAGTTAGATTTTTAAAAGTTTTAATTTCAACTCGATACCTTCACGCGTTCCCGAGATAAAGGGTCTTGACAAACAGACGAACGGATGGAAATCCAAGTGATCCTATAAAGTCACCTTCTTTTTTATGTAGCCTATATACGTCCCACTGCAGGGAACAGGCCTTCTCTCAGAGAGAGAGAGAGAGAAATATATGTAATATGATAGTGAAAACGTGAAAATTTCTATTTTGATCACAGATGGTTCTTTTTCAAATATATCAACGTAAAGCTAATAATTAATTTCTCGAGGGTTAATAGTTCGGTGGACAGACCCGTTGACTCGCATATCTGAGTTCCCGGGTTTGAATCTCAGCATGTGACAATGACATTTGTAGGTGAATCGAGTTAAATATTGTGATAATTCATGAACGTTAGCTCAAAAGCAAGGTAATTAAGAATTCGTTTTGTAATTAACTGCCCATCAAGAGAGTTGTGGCATGACTGTAATTGTTTGTCAAGCTAGATTATGAGTTTTATACTGTTTTCTCAATATTGATTTAACCTGACATCTGTTGGCTCTGTCGATAAAATAAACAAATAAATATATTTTATATTTTGTGAATTTGTAATAGCTAATTCGCAAAATGAATGAAAACATCGAGACGAAATCTGAGAGTTTGGGTTGATCACATACCTTGGCACTCAATCACTAATTCACGATGAGCACAATGATTATGAACCCCATACTCTCTCTCTGAGAGAAGGCCTGTGCCCTGCACTTGGACGTGTATCTAGATCTACCATGTTCTATTTCTAGTTTAGCCTCAAAATAAGTTTTTAAAATTTTCCTCAGCACGGATTAGTGCAACAAAGAATACAATTATGTGAGTACAGCGATATCTTTCCGATGTAAAACCTATCTGCAAAGTGGGTACTCGGGGCTGCAAGTGATGTAAATTGCTTCAGCCAGATGTCGCTGCCTATACGTAATACAGAGAAGTTTGTAAAGAGGTTCGAAATTTCGCTGATGCCTGCACTTTCCCATTAACTCAGTTGGGAGAGCTCTGGCACGGTTAGCCAGAGGTCGCGGGCTCAAGTCCCTGCATAGGTGGAATTTTTAGCCCCTAAATATTATGTTTTAATTTTTTTTTGTTAATAGTTTAGTTTGGGTAAATTTACCCTCAAAAGGACGAGTTTGGAAAACCATTCAATCAGAAATCTAAAATTTTATTTCAAAGTGAATAATTTACATTCCGGTTGTTGCATGCTAATGTACGATGTTATCCGCTGTCTACGGGTCAGGATGTAGTGGAGAAGAGACAGTAAAAAAAATCTCTCACTCTGACCATTTTTTCTCAAATCTCCTTAAATCTAAATTATCTAAGTCTATACTTAAATCTATCGTAATTATATTTAAAATTGTATTACTATTTTACTATTCGGACAATATTAGTGTCCGAATAGTAAAATAATAATACAATTTTAACCACCACCATTCTCTAAAAAAACATAACTCTTACAACAGTACTGCTTCCTTTTCCAGTCAGTCTCGGTTCACAAATCAAAGTTAAAAATATCATTATATTGTTGAACCAAGGCCGAGCAAAGCACCTAGCAGCACCGTGCTAAAAGTAATTTAACCCTTCAAACGACGCAGCCAGGGACACCGGCCGTAATTAGAAAACTTCCAGATTAAATTTAAGGTGGACACCTATCGAATCGCACTGAACGAATCGACCCCACCAAATGAACAAATTTCAGAATTCTTTGTAGGAAATTCTATGGAACCTCACTTACCATACAGCATCGCATCGGGCGAATTTGGGATTGGAAATTTGAAAAAATATATGAGAACTCGCAAACTGAATTTACTGTACTATTTACTGAGGCAGTATTTTTTTTATTATTATTTATTTGAATCAGCCAACAAGGCCCATACAATACATATCTCAGCCTAATATTATATATTTAATAGACCTTCACTCTAACGATGGAGTACGTAGATACTATATCTTTTTATATATAGATAGATACATAGAGAACACTTTATTGCACAACCAGGTGAAAGATATTACAAATAGTTTCTTATATCTAAGTAGTGGTATACAATTAGCGGTCTTATCGCTCAGAGCGATTATCTTATCCCTTTATTTACAAATGTTTAGAACTTGTATCTGTTTCTTCGCCTTTAGATAAAATAAAATAAAATAAAGTAATTATAAATATAGGTTAAAAAAATATATAAACGCATCTTAGCCTAGTTTTGGTCCAGGGAGTTCAGTGTTTTGTCTCGCCTCCCTGTAGCGACGAAACACAATCCACCATTTGTATCATTTGTATAGATGTATACAACCAATTCTGATCGCGATTGATTTATTGATTGATTGATTGACTTATTAGATTAGATTAGAACTCTTTATTGTACACACCAGAAATACATTACAACATACATTAGAAGGGTTACATGTCTAAGTTTTGCCGTATACAATGATTGCAGGGTTCGCAGACGTAACGCATTGGTTTAAATCCTATATGCCTATACAATTACTACTGCAGTAAAGACCGCCACCGCCATTGAGTTTCTTATAGCTCCAAATGTCTTCAGTGTGTTAGATCCGTTCGGTGGGGATGCATTAAAAATATATTACTAACGGTAAAGGAAACACATACTGAGAAAACCTGAGTGTCTGAGGTGTTCAGATACCTATAAATTCCCAATCCGCGGTGGGCACGCGTGGTCATTGAGCCGATACTCTCCCTCTCTCTGAGAGAAGGCCGGTGCCCTGCAGAGGAACTTACGTAGGCTACATAAAAAAAAAAAATTGATTATTCTTTATAGAGCGTTGGTAGCCTAGTGGGTGGAACATCGGACTCGGAAGCGAGAGACCCAGGTTCGATCCCATAGTGCGGGCATGTACCTATGACTTGGTTTTCTAAGTTATGTACATTGTGAAGTTATAATAGCAATACCACACGCTAACGGTGAAGGAAAACATCGTGAGGAAACCCGAGTGTCTGAGCTATTCACATACCTCAGCGCTTGAAATCGCCAATCCGCGGTGGGCACGCGTGGTGATTAAGCCCATACTCTCTCCTTGAGAGAAGGCCTGTGCCCTACAGTGGGACGCATATATACGTAGGCTGATTATGCTTATTCTTTATAGCACTATAAAACATTTGTACATAGTTGAGCTTAATACTGATAAGTATTTAAGTACAAATGCGAGTTTTCCTTTAACTTGCAACCAGCAAGTCAAAAATCAGTGGAACATTTTTTAATTGGAGCGGAAACCCGGAATGACTCGTCTACCCGTGTTCCCGATTGATAATTAAAAACCTATGTTTGTTTATTTTGTGTCGTTTTTAATTGAATTCAAGTCTGGAAATTAATTGAATTTCCAATTGGTTAATTAACATTCACCTACACGTTTTCGTTCCTAATTAATTAAGTTATGAGAAAGCTTTATGCGTACCTATTTTCGATAGTTTTTCTAAAAGGTTAATAACGCAAACATTTCTGTGCAATATTGGTAATGTTGCCCGACAAATAACTTCAACGAATAAAATGACTGTCTTCGCATAGAATTATGTTGAGTCTCATTGGCGGCGGACGTGGGATGTGACTTAGATAAATTCTTCGAACTTAAGTTTATGTCCCTATACCTGGCGATTGGCCATATCCTGTAGGATAAATGGCTTAAGGAGGCTTTAGTTCTATATTTGTTCTACCGAAGCACACGCAGTATGAAATTTGTTCAGACCTCTATTCCAGAATAATCGCCTTTCAAACCTAAACTTTAGCCAGCGGGATACTTTTTAATTACAAAGTTTAGATGCAAAACTGGCATGTTGGATTTTAGTTCCATGCAAGTTCTACAGAATTAATAATTAACTTTTGAAAAATGCTGCTACCATAGCCTAATATACCATGAAACGAATCCTACCTATACTCAGCGGCATCCCCTACAATGTAGCTCTAATTTGATGGTTGATTAAGCTTATGTACAAATCCTTTTTTATGTACAATAAAGAGTTCTCTATCTATCTATCTTAGACTCAGTTTTTCTATTTGTTTTCCGATTGATTACGTAGTCTATCACTTTGTAGACTGCATTTACTTTGGTAGACGTAAAGTAAAGATCTAAATCCTCCATAAGCTGGTTATCCTATAGGATCCGGTCAATCGCTAGGTACAGGAGCATCTTAAGTTTAGTCAAATTAACAAAAGAAGAGAGGCAAGCGGCCTCACATTCGGGAGGGCGTGGGTTCGAATCCCAGCGCAAGTACCAATGATATTGTTTTCAAAGTCACGTACATATGTGAATTTTTAGTGGCAATACCGCTCGCTAATTGTGAAGGAAGACATCGTGAGGAAATACGAGTGCCTGAGGTGTTCACATATCTCAGCGCTTAAAATTTTCGTCCACGTTGGGCATGCGCGGTGATTAACCCCCAACTCTCTCTCTCTCTAAGAGAACTGTATGTAGCCTATCTACGTCCCACTGCAGGGTACAGGCCTACTCTCAGAGGGAAGGTAAGGGTTTAAGTACCACGTGTGCCCACCGCGGATTGGCAATTTCATGCGCTGATGTGTGTATCCCCCAATCGATAGTAGCCCCCGGTTCCCCGTACACAAACAGTATGTTAACCTACTGTTAATAGATGTTTGTTGTTTTTTTTTAATAAAATTTTGCCATCTGGCAGCTGTTAATAATATCAACAAATTATTAACGTATGAGAAACCTCGGGTAAAATTACTGACTTACCGGTTGGCCGCATTTAGGTACTTACGTTTACAGGAAGATGTAGTGTGACTTTTGATCGCATTTAAATTAAAGCCAGAAGAATCTTTCCTCCCTCTGGAAACAGCTCTTAAGGTACTCCAGGATGTACATTAGCGCCACCGAGGAAAAAAAATCACATGTTTCTTTACAGATCGAATTTGCGAAAAGTGTCTGTAACAGTGATTTTTAGGACCCAAATTTTTGGCTGAGGCGTCAAGTCGCCCTTAACTAAACTAGACTAAACTCACCCTGCGGGTGAGTGGTCACCTGGTGTATTTTGAACAAATAGTAATTTTTAGTCAGCTTGTATTGAATTAATTTGTAAATTTTAAAGTGGGCTGAGTTAATCACCCCAAAATTGTACAGTTGGTGACATTCGGTTAGCAAACTGGGTAAATCTACCACTCCAAAATTCACAAGGTGACAACTCACCCGCAGGGTAAGTTTAGTTGAGGGTGAGTTGACGCCTAAACCAATTTTTTAGGGCCGTGAACTTAAGGCAAAAAACATTAACAGATAGCATTTACGCCAAATACGACCGTTTTTGAAATAAGTGCTATCTAGTCCCAGCTTCCCTTTGTTCTTCTTATATCTTCTTTTACATATCGTTTTTTTCTTTGTTATCTATTTTTTCTCCAAAATTATCTATATTTTAAAATTTACTCCTAGCTTAACTTGTAACGTTCGTTCAGTCGCAGTTTCTGCCTTACGTTGAATAAAAAAAAAATCGATTGAATGGCCGTTTTTGGCGTTAATGCTATGTATAGGGTGACTTCCTATTCATTCGACGTTTTTTACGGAAACATTCTCACCATGATTTAGAAACTATAACTATTAGCAACCAGTACTAGTTTTGAAAAAAATGGAGCGTCAAAAATGTTATTTTTTTTATTCGAAATTACTTGACTATCGCATAAACATAAATATTAGACAAAAAGCAATAAAAATTAAAAAAAAACATACTATAGTTCGAGCATCCGGCCCGGGCCGGCCAGATGATATACTCTTAAGCATTAACATTATAGAAACCATTTTTTGACGTTACGGAACTTCCTACAACTTTGAATTTGGAGTCACAGTTTCAAACCAAAGTTCGAAAATCTCGAATATGTTTTACTATTTATTACAAACCTATTACTGTTTATTGTTATAAAAAAAACATTCCCGCAAAACATATTTAACTACGAGTATTTCAAAATCACGGTGTAGTCTTAGGTTTTTTGCTTTAGGCTCTCCGCCATGGGTCCTAAAAATCACTATTATCATGAATTAGAGATTAATCTGTCTCTTTTAGCAAAAATGATTTGCAAAAGAATGTATGATTTTGACGCGATGAGTCTTATACTTTCGGTAGTAGCGGGTCATTTGCTGAAATGCAAGGGCACAACTCGGCGGTCCCAAAAATAAACACAGTAAGGTAAATTTTTTTTCTAACTCGAGATATTTCCACTATTGGTTACTGGAACCAACTAGTAAACAATATTTGTCAGTTTTGAAAAATAAATGTCCCTTACTGTGTTTATTTTTGTGACAGCCGAACTCTGTAATAATTAATAGGTGTCGTGTGCACTTTATTTATGTATCGTTGAATAGAACAAAGTAGCATTACTTAGATCATCTGAATTCGTGCCGCTAGGTGGCGCGAGTGCCGCGTAACACATTGTGCAGTTTGAGCTAAAAATTAACGCTTGCTTATAGACGTTTCACGTTAAACTAATGGCTCTGTAACCCGACACAGCCCCACACGTGTTTTTTCATTGTTGGCGCTAGTTTCCTCCTGGATCCCCTTAAATCCGAGCTTGCATCAGAAGGAAGGAAGTAGCGAGTGAAGAGACAGTAATGAAGAACATTCCCCAGATTCCGAGAAACGGGAAGACGACACCAGGTGGATAGCTTTGGGCCTCTACTTTCGAAGTCAGTATTGCAAAAGCCTTACAATTAAGTGCGTTTTTTTCACGAATACTAGGGGGGTTCCATAAGTAGTGAGAATGAATAAAATGCAATTAAGTTTTATCAAATGTTAATTTATTTTTCAACATAGTCACCTTTTAGTGGTAAACCATTAGCACATCTTTTTTAGAATCCTTAAAAAAATCTTCATCTTGATTCTCTAAAAAACCTTGTGCTGCGGCGATCACTGCGTCATCATCGTCGACTTTCCGGCCTCTTAGATATTCTCTTAAAGTCACTAGGAGGAAGGTCTGGAGAATATGGAGGATGTACACGAGCAACTCGAAGCCAGCAAAATTGATGGCAGCCATCGCCACTTTGGAATGTGCGCGGGAGCGTTATCTTGGTGAAACAAAACAACATTAGCGAGTTTGCCACGCCGTTTTTCACTTATTTTGTCACGCAACTGTTTCATTTGTTCTGTGTACATATTCATTGTAATAGTGGCTCCATGACGGAGGTATTCAATCATCACCACCCCTTGGCTGTCCCAAAAAAGGGAACCCATGAGCTTGCCCGCGGATGGAACGAATACGATGATTTTCTCTTCCAGGTCATGGATTGTTTTTTTTATTTCAGGGTCGTAATGGTGAAGCCATCCATACATAGTTCGACATTGGGCCAAAAACCGGTCAGAATCTTGTTGTAACAGTTCCAACCAGATTTGTGAAATTCTCAGCCTGGTTCGGCCGTTAGCATTCTAGGCACCCAGCGCGCTGAGACTTTTTTCATTCCCAAATGGTGAACAAAATTAAAATCTTATTCCCTATTGAAATCTTTAGTCCTTCAGCCAAAACATTTTTTTAACGTTTCTATCATTTCTTCAGTTACTGCAGTTGTAGGGCGCCTTGAGCGCGTGTCGTCATTAGTGGATGTTCTTTCCCTCTTAAACTCAACACACCAACGTGCAACCGTAGAGGAAGAAAATTTTGTTTGAAAATTTGTGCTTCGGAACAAGTGAATAAAGACTTGCAAGATACGATAGGGGTTCACGCTCCTACTTATTAAAAAACGATTACAAAGTTATTATGCAGTTGGATTGCAGGGGAGTACATACCTGCAAAGTCAAGTTTGTATTGTTTTATAAGGGCGTGAGTCCTACTTGCAAGTCTTGTCTTTTTTTTTTATTTCCTACTGCGTATCCGTTCGTCTTGTAGTTCGTTCTACGAATTTTTCTTTATTTTGTATAATTACAAGCCAGTAAAACAATATCCACTCCACAGAGGCAGCTCATTTAATCGGTGGTTAGGTTTTTCCCTTTACCACAGACTATTTAAGCTGGCTCTGAGGAGTGTTTTAAAAAAGCGTGTTTTTATAAAATAAGACCGTATGTCTTTAGGTCTGGAGTAGAGCAACTGGTCGTGAGAAGGTTTATTGGATTTCGCTTGCCGTCCATTCCGTCAGGCGAGCATTTCATTATCGTTTCGGAAACTTTGTGACGATGCAAATTTATAGTACGGGTGCGGTGGCCAAATGTGACAATTCGTCAAAAATGTCGTCTCTGGGTAGCTGAGCCACAATCGAAACGTTGTTCTGAGATTTTGTAAGTTACGCACATTTGCGTGTCGTAGTCATAATACCTTCCTATAAATTGCTTAGTTAAAATAAAATCTTAAGGAATGTCGCTGATTTTTGGTGCTGAGAGGATAGTAGCCTTAGGTCGACTTGCACCACTTTCTTAAATGTGGCTTAAGCAGCATTTAACTAAAACCCTTCATACAAAATTCGATTTAAATTGCGACTTTAATGTCATTTGAAAAGTGGTGCAAGTCGGCCTTATTCTTTTATCACCAGTAAAATTTTAGTATATTCATCGTTGGTGAAAATAACATGAAATGTGTTTTTTTTAGTCAAATCAGTACAAAAATAATGATACGAGTATAAGTCAAACAAAGTTGTCTAAAAAATCCATGTTGGTGGTCACCATGCACCGCCTTTCTTTCCTTGTCTTATTAATTGCATGCCCATTTGACTAATTCAAAATAGTTTATAACGATAATAAAAATAAATATTATTGTAAAAATTCAAGCTACCATTTCTGAAATGGAGGCTTTTAATGAAGAAAAAATGCTAGTGAGTACAAATTCAAGCAGTAGGGGCTAGGCAAACCAAAACAATCTGTCCTAGATGGCTAAATAGATAAAAATAGAGAACACTTTATAGTACATAAAATGGAAATTACACAGATATTTCTTAACCTAAGAGTACAGATGGCGGCCTGTGATCTCTTTCAGACAACCTTTGGATGGACTGGACCCATACATTGGAGAAGGAAGTAGATGTACAAACATACAAAAGAGCTATACAATAGTCACTATCATCTTACTTACGTAAGTGTCATTCAGTGTGATCAAAGTGTCATTCGGAATAAATGGGTTTCTACACCCTGTAGACGCCAATTGATTAATTTCACCAAAAATATAGTAACCCCATAAAAATAACATAATATTACATTGGGACTTGGCGCAGCGGCTGCAACTCCCGAGGGGGTCATTATTCTGGAAGCAAAAAGGAATCGAGATCGATTACGATCGCGACTCGAATCGAATCGAGTCGGCAATTTGCCAGGTTCCCGCGCTCGTGAAATAGTTTCTTGTACTTATTTCAACATTCAATTTAGCACAATGTAATTTATTTGGGGTTCGATGGGAAGGAGTCCCTTCTTAGGTACTGTAAAAAAGATAATAAAATGATTTTTAATCAAATCTATATTACTTACTACTTGCTTTGTTTAGTTACTGAGTCACTTTGTTTACTACTTAGTGGCTTGATTGAGTAACAGACATCATGTGTATTATTTCGTATATTTTACGAAATAATACAAATCGAGTATTTCTACTCCAGTAAATCAGATCACAGCAAATTTGCCTCGCAGTACTCACAGTACTCTTTGAAAAAGTATTTTGCTATTCAATCCGTCTGTGTCAATGATCATCCAGTCAGAGTATACATTTTATTACGGTTCATACTTACATAAATTTTTCATCGAATCATCGACTCACTTCTGGTTTCTGACCTCAGTCAGATATCCGATTTGGATAATTATTTTTCTGTTGAGTCTACCATGTGCTTAACAACCGTACTGATCGACCTAACAATACCCAACATAATTGTGCTAGTGGCTAGAAATGTATGTTAATACAAAGTGTATATAATTGAACGTTATCATACGTAAATCAAGTTTAAATTAGTATTATATCAATTATCTATCGTGTTAACTTTATAAGTTTTAATAGGCTATGTAACATGTATGCCAAACAGTAAGTTTAATGCTAGTGTTACTGAATTAAATAAAGAACGTTTGGAACTGAAACAACCCGCCAACAAGCGTCATCATCATCAGCCACTCGACGCCCACTGCAGGACACAGGCCTCCTTCGTGGTTTTCCTAGCCATGAGGGGTTAAGCGTGCAAAATCTCAAAGCCCTGCAGTCCCGTGAAACATCTTTCAACATCAAAAAAACAATGCTATGTGGGACAATAAAAGGTGCAATCCAGGGCAAACGTCCCGGTGGGAGCATTAGTGTGAAAACACTCGCAATTTGCCCGGGAACCGCATTTAATCACGCTTTTAATGGGAGCGTTAGTGAGGTCTTGTCTTGGTTCGCTTTTGGCCGAGATTTTGATCCACTTTGATCGTACTATGTTTAAAGACAAATAAAAATTTTCCATTTCTATTTCTACTTGGTAGAATAATATAGCTGCCACATTAATAATATAATGTGGTCAGTGACGGCACTATCAATTAAAACTATTTAAATTTTCATAACCATAGTCTTGATAGAGAAATAGGGCATATAAGTATTTTTCCCAATTTTCATGCAGCGAAATGTCTGTTAGGTCTTCACAAAGAAAAGTTTAATTATCATCATCATAATCAGCTGATGTCAGTCCACTGCTGGACATAGGCCTCTCCAGCCCGATCTTCGGCTCTTCTTTTCCAGTCACTGCCCACCGCTTTGCAAATGTCGTCGCTCCACCTGGTCACAGGGCGTCCTACGCTACGTTTGACGATTTGCGGTCTTCACTCTAGAACCAGTCTACCCCAACGGTTATTGGTCCTGCAGCAGATATGACCAGTCCACTGCTATTTTAGTTTGCTAATCCGTTCAGCTATGTCGACTACTTTAGTTCTCTGGCGAATCACTTCGGTTCAGATTCGATCCCGCAATCCCAAAAAGGCGCGATAAAAGTTTTATCTTTCTATCACGTAGGAGCCGTCGCGTGGCACCTGGTAAATTAAAGCGAGACGGCGCTAGTCCATGGGAAGATACAAACGTTTATCGCGGTAACGTTGAACGGGCTGGAGAACAACAATCATCATAAGGTAAAAGCAAGTTGCACAAGCGTGAAGATGATAGTAATAATTGCAGCAAGACAAAAGCGAAACATACTGTTTGCTGCCTCTCCGCTTTATCCTCATTCCCCGGTGTAGAGCTATGTTGTCTCCAGTGAAGGTAGATAGTCGACAAGCTTGATGGTTTTAAATAGATTTTTCTGTCACTGCTGCGAACACTCTTTTACTACCGTTTATGACTGTAGGAATGATCCAGGGGGTAATTTTCTAACACGGCTTTTTACAACTACGTTATATAATTTTTAAAACATAACTTTGGCAACGTCTAGTGGCAACTCCTACCTACCTTAGATAGTTGATGTAAAAACTGGCCAAGTGCGAGTCGGACTTGAGCACAAAGGGTTTCGTACCATTATATATAAATATTAAACACAAAGATCGAGAAAAAACGACAAAAAATCACGTCTGTTACATACATGGGAGCCCCTTTAAACATACAACTAAATATTCTGTGAATATTTCAAGCGTCTGCCTGTTGCTGTTATTAATATCGAGCAAAAAACGGCAAAAAAATACGTTTGTTGTATAGAGGCCCCCCTTACATATTTTACTAGCTGTTGCGCGCGAATTCGTCGGTGTGGTAATTTTGATGTGTATTTTTCCGGAATAAAAAATAGCCTATGTGCTAATCCAGACCATAATCTATCCCTGTAAAAAAATTCATCCGGATCCGTACTGCCATTTTTGCTGTGAAAGAGTTACAAACATCCATCCATACATACAAACTATCGCGTATAATATTAGTAAGGGTTCTGTTTTTAGTAAAAATTTCAATTGCACAAAATTACGAACGGAAAAGTGCCGTACGGATATGTGGCGGATCTACTCTTACGACTAAGATCAAGCATGAATGGTGATTCAAGATGATGTTCTAAGCGAAACAACATCCCGATAGCGCACTCGAGATCAATCTCGGAGGTAAGAGCGTTTATCAATACGGTCTTTAGATTGTAAGAAAAAGACACATAAATAAATAATGATGGTTTAACCTTATTTCGTACCAAAGCTTCTATTAAAGGCTCCAAAATGGTTCTATTTGTCAATACGAACAACCACTTTCACTATGGGAAAACTTCGAAATTGAAAAAAATATCAGTTTTTCCAAACATTCTAACCACTATTTAGGTAAGTGACCTCGAAATTTATTATTGATTCCGGGATATCAATGTTTGTTGATTGCCTGCATAGATATGTAGATAATGTAGATTTCTTAATGACGTAACTTTTAAATGAAAATTGTATGGCTACTATTATTTGTTTGTAAATACATTCTGGACATACTTATAATATAATATTAATAATCTGACATGTAATACAATTTGATATGAAATTACTCCTTAATAACAGTACAGTTAGATTATTATTTTACTTTCAAATATCTACTAACTTAATGTGCTCAGTGTAGCTTCTTCAATTACGTTTTGCACGAAAAATTTGTACGCGTTATGGGCAAGACATAGAGATATCTGCTTTTCCTAATTATAACATCTCAACTATGTCGTACCTATGTTTCACAAATTAATCTTTATCTTATCTTATAATATAGTTAGTATTCTTAGCGGTTACCGTGCCGTGATTGGTACCGTGGAGCACCTAATAACTTTCTGCTATTTTCGTTTGTACTGATGACTAGAACTGATGACCATTTCGTGTATAAATTTGGGATTATTATGATACATTCCGCATAAGAAGTGTATGAAAAGTACCTAGAAAAGAGAAGTAATGATGATGAAACAGACCAAAGTAAGTACACTATAATCTTGAAAGATTACCTCTGGGCCTGTAGTCTACTTCTTTTAACAAAATCCCGCTTTTTATGGCTTAATAAAAATCTTTCCTTCAACAATATTTTCAGTGAGCAACAACACAACCACAATTCATAATCAAGCCGTAATATATTTAAATTACAGCCTAGCTCCTGAAATGTACGGTTGAGAAAAATAGCGACGCGTTCCATTTATCCATGTTTCCTCCAAAACGCTGGTTCGTTACTCTCTCGTTGATAAATTAACATAAAGTATACCTCCGAGGTTTTCTTTCGAAACAAAAAGTACACAACTTTAAATAAACTACGGAGTAAACTTAGAAATGAGACACCTATCACGCAATACAAACCATAATGTGACGAAAAGAGGTATCAAACGAAATTAAATGCCTACACAAATAAACATAAACATTTACATACAGGCACATACGTTGCTTCTGGCCCCACACTAGGAAACCCTGTGTCGTGGGTACCAGAAACAACGACATCACAAACATGTAAACATCCAAGACCGGGGGCTTATTTTTTTAATCCCCAGCCGGGATTCGAACCCGGGACCCCTCGCATTGTATGCAGATGCACTACCGCTGCGCCACGAGGTCGTCACTGGGCATAAGCGTGCATATGAAGAAAAATAACATGCGCTATCTATCATATTGTAAACAAGGACCTAGTTTATATTATATTTAAATCCAAGGTCGCTCTTTTCATACATTTCAGATCTAAAAAAGCAACCAAAAAGTGTCAAAAAACACTTACTAGAAAAATAGAAACCCCGGCCACAAAGAGGTCGTAAACAATGTGTAGATTCAAGGAGTAAATTGGTTAGCATATCATCATCATCATCATCAGCCATTTGACGTCCACTGCAGGACATAGGCCTCCCTCGTGGTTTTCGAAGCTTCCCGGTCTTGTAGCATAGTTAATACATAATTAGAAACGGGCGAAGTGCGAATCCGACTCGCACACCGTACTTAATACGCATATTTATCTCTCTTATATGATATCACCGTGACAAATATTTGTCTTGCTAGTCTAATTCAAACTTGGCCAGTTTTAATTTTTGTTGTTAGGTAACGCCTTTTAAGTGCACCAAATTTAACACTGGTGTTTATTACCATTTTTACGATAGAGCAAAAATAAGAAACCTAATAAATATGTTTCATGTATTTATGGGGATTCCCCTTAATTTTTTTATTGTTTATTAGATAACGCGTCATACAATTGAAAACTTTGTGAAAAATTCAACTCCCTATACGGTTCTCTTGAACAGAAATAGTTTAGTCAGTCTTATACATAAAACATTTTATAAGTCGGATAAAAAGATACACAGAGATACGTTAGTCATATTAATAGAGTTCCGTATAGCACATTTCTTATATGGAACCCTAAAAACATGAGACCCCTTGGAGTGGTCGTAAAAAGGACGTCTAGAATGAATTAAAACAACAACATCAATCGGAATTCGATTACAGAAATTGCTTTCACAGCAAAAATATTTCATAAGACCGTCTAGACGCCCGTTAGGTTCCCGGTATGATAATGATGACCCCCAGCTCAAATATTTACATTACAAACTGCAGATACCTACCTATACCTTAATGCCTTTCCCAGCCACCAGACAGACACCTATAGACCCTTTCAATCACGGAGCGCGACGCCAATATACCCTCTAAACTAATAAACAAACGTGATTAAAAATGCACCCACGTTCATTACCATACTCGTAGTCCATCACAACGTACAGTCCACAACAGGTTAACCGTTATACTTTTGTTGCAAAGTAGACCTTAACGTAACTGATCAGAGTGCACGTATGTAAAGGTGCTATCAAATGTACGAGTAGAGTCAATCAACCTGATCTACGTTTGCAGTGTATTTTTTTTATAAAATCACTCGTAACGCAACTGAGTACCGCTCACAAGGTACATAAAATATATAATTGACGAATTATATCTAGATGTAAAAAACTTAGGCACTTTAATTTAAATACTACTTGTCGTCTTGCACCACTCCACACGTTAAAACGTGGCTTAAGTAATATTTAAGTATGATTCTTCTCACAATCTAATTTGAATTGGTATTTCAGTAATATTTAAAACTTGGTACGAGTCACTCTAGTTAAAAGGCCACCGGTACAAAAACTTTTGCTACTTTGTAAGCTTCTAAATTCATAAACAAAACATTCTGCTTTTTTGTTGAATCATCATTATCATCATCAGCCATTTGACACCCACTGCAGGACATAGGCCTCCCTCATGGTTTTCCAAGCTTCCCGGTCTTGTGCCGCCCGCATCCAGTAACGCCTCGCCACCGTAACCAGGTCGTCAGACCATCTGGTGGGGGGGGGCCTTCCCACGCTGCGTTGTTCGGTCCGCGGTCACCGGGTCAGAACTTTTTCGCCGTTTTCCGAGCTATGTGCCCCGCCCACTGAAACTTCAACTGAGAAATTCTTCGAGCTATATCAGTAACTCGGGTTCTTCTGCAGATCTCATTCCTGATTCGATCACACAGTGAAACTCCACACATAGCTCTCTCCACTGCTCGTTGGGCGACCTTTAGCCTTCTTATGAGACCCATAGTCATATCCATAACTCATAATCACTGGCAACACACATTGGTGGTGAATCCTAATTATGATGAATGATTTAATCACTGGACTTATTACTTTGCCTACGCTTATCTGTTTGTCGGTCCATCTTATCTCTGGAATCGTGATAGGAAGCAGCCAATTGGAATTTTCACAGAATATGGTTATTATGATGGATTGACAAACAAATAATAAAATATCAAAAATATTAGGTCCTTTATAGGACAGACAGATAAACACCGTCATGATGCTGATTCTTTCCGAGCGGGTTTGATCATGGCGACTGATACGGCGCTGGGGAGAGCGTCGGTCATGGGCTCTCATAGAACTGATGTAGCCTATCTTGACTTTAAAGGTGCGGTTGCACAGACTACAAGTAAGTTTCCCCTTTGAGTAGTATGACAGCTGGTGTTCTACATCCGATTTCATCACATCTGGCGTCAAGAGCATAGACGCTGTTATTAAAATCCTTTTGACGACCTGTGGTTACGGGACCCTAAAAAGTGACAAACGCAGAATTAAACACTGTCAAAAAAATTATACACAAAATTCCGTGCAATTTATGTTGCCGCCTGCCGTAGCCGCACTGAAACCGCAGCGCGGCAGCCCTATTCTGTAACCGCCAAACCGTTTTCCAGTGACTTAACGCCAATCACGAGTGGCGACACCCAATACACCGCTGCAGACGGATTAATTGAATATATTTGCATGCCATTGCTGTTACATTTCCATTTGTTTCGAATTACGCGTTGGCTGGTTGGCTTGCGGTAGTGAGGTGGAAATTGGACGGGTGATTAGTTTGAGATTGACGGTGAGGTGCATAATTTGGCTGCTAACGCCTGAGACACACAGAAAGGACGCGGGGTGAGGGCGCGGAAAAGACGCCTCGCCTTTCCAATTCACTTTAATACAAAATGTACCAAAGGATGTATTAACAAAGGGTAAGATAAAAAGTACCCGAAACCGGCGTGCGTGCATGCAACGACTAATGAATGTTGAGGAAGCGAAAGTGATCTGTCAGGATCGTAGCAAGTGGCAGTCCCTGGTCTCTGCCTACCCCTCTGGGATACAGGCGTGAGTTTATGTTATGTTATGTACTAAAGGGACGGAACCAAGCCCACACAGAAGAGACGGGGCGAAGGCAGAAACTCTATACAACGCGTCGCGACAGAAACGTATCGTGGAATAACCAAATACATAATCGATTGACAGGATTGTCCGTCATTCAATTTATCTATGGACAGCTCTGAAAATGTCAGGGTGAAGGATAGTTTTGGACTTATTCACTGGATAGAGCTTACCCCTGGATAACTAGATAAGTAGTCCTGTCAGATAGTGTTGACGCCAGTCAGCGTAAGTATTTGAATACCCATCTGTTCTAACGTCCATCCCGATCGACATTCTACCATTTTAATAATTGTAAAATGAGTATATTAATAACTACTTTTGAAATTTTTGGGTAATGGCGGCAGAACGAGCGCTTCAAATTGCCAATCTTACGTGTTGTTATTAAGCATATAAACTCTCATTATCTTAAAGAGAAGGTCTGTTTAGTTTTCATCTGAACACACGATTAACAAACCCGTCTGTTCTGTACAAACATTGTACAAAGCTAACCCAATCAATAGTAGATAAAATACCTGCCCCAGCTCCTGCAAATTCAATTAGTGCGGTAATGCAGCTCTAATGCTCGGCCGGCAGGAAAAAAATCTCCGGGGTTGCCTTAAACGATTTGGGGGAATCCCCACTAAATGAAATCCTCGTACTAGGGTCACTCCCGACTGCTTACTTTATTTTTGAACTAAGAGTTTTATATGAAAATTGAATGGAGCTGGGCGGGCCACGTCAGTCGTATGGGCCCAGACAGATTGCGAAAATTGCCACTGTCCCACGCAACGGATACCGCAGACGCGGCCGACCAAGTAGCAGATGGCGGGACGATCTCACGATCTTTCTGCCGGGGTGGCCGGTGACAGAGAGGAGTGGAAAGGAAAGGCCTGAGCAAAGCTGATAGCCGATTTTGTGTCAGACTGCTAGCAGTAGGACAAAATCGGCTATGTAAAAAAAAAATAGTTTTGACAAAACCTGCGGGTTTTATTTAGTTTCGGGTTTGTTTTTCTTTGTTATGTTTTTTTTTTTTTACATTAATGATCTTAGAAAGTAACAATTTCGTAAAATATTATAACTATTATTCCAGATGAATTCTGCTTACCATGACTAAGCTTTGCCGATCGGAGTTGGCTTTTCAGATTTACCTAAATGTGGTGACTAAAAATGAGTTTTTTTTTTTGCAAATTCAGAAGTGATCGACATTTTAGTAATCGACGGGAGTTAAACTACGATAAATGTACCAGAAAAAAATTGTTCTAAAATAAAAAATCTGACCAATACGTTTTTTTTTAAGGCAAACATCCATTAAAGTTTGTCCTTTTTTATGCTAGAAACCTGAAATTTGATATTTAGCATTTTGATTCAAAAATAAACACGCGTTTCAGCGTTTTTGAAAGAGAGTACATAGAAATCAGTCATTTTTGGCGCAACTCGTATACATAAAACTAAATTTTTAAGCTTTTGGTTAGAAATTAATCACTATAAAGTAGTCCTGAAATCCAATATGACTAGGATTAAGAATACTTTTTAGTCTAATCCTACGTGAATGAAGTCGCGGGCAAATATAATTAAATGGGTTAGTAAAGGATTGTTGATCATACAGGATGCGCCCTCAAGCTAATAGGAGAGGAGTGTAGGGGCGAGGGTAAAGTAGCCTTAATGATGTTATAATAAATCGGTGCGTTTCGAATATTGATCAGTTAGCTAAGGCATTGGTACCTTAAGTACTCTTATAAATGTAAGCAGATTAACATAAAGCTCTGTTCTTTGGACACCTTTATCGTAAAGACATAGGGTTGAATTAGTAACAAGATGGTTAAAACAGAACTGAAAAACCGGCCAAGTTCGTGTCGGGCCACGCGCAGAGTAGGATTATGTAGAAGGAGGGGTTCTTACCAGCTTTATAGAACTATCAACTTCATCGAAGTATTTTCAAGGGAATTCGTGTGAATTTTTCCTTTTATAAGTTGGTCGCCCTAGTTTTCTTTTCAAGTTTAATTAAAATAATTGCTACTTACCTGAATTTCTTTGACGTTTCTACAACAATCAACCGTTTACTCTGACAAAAGTTTGCGTTTTAAAGCTTAATGTTTCACAAACGGAACCCTAAATCGATAAAATGGTCTTTCTACGCCTACAATATTTGTAAACGAACATTGTAACGACAGATATCCCACATTGTAGGCGAGAAAAAAAATTTGCATCCCTAATTTAAATATAGGTAGGGGACGCACACATTTTTTTAAGAAAGAATTGAAAACTATGAAAACTATACATTTGTAATTAAATCACTGTACGGGTTTCCCATTCCACGTGGCGCCGGATTAAGAATTGCGTCACTCCATTTCCTTCCGTGGATGTCGTAGAAGGCGACTAAGGAAATCAGTTACCAGGAGATGGGCAGCAGCGTCTTCCTGAGATTCCAACCGCATACTGCGATCGCCGACCCGCCTGCCAAGCGTGGCGATTATGGCAATACCCCTCATGGTTATGTAAACTGCGAAGGAGGCCTATGTCCTGCAGTGGACGTCAAATGGCTGATGATGATGATGATGATGATGACAGGTTTCCCGAAACATCAGTAGATAATTTGATTGCTTGATTGATAGAAATGATAGAAATTATAGATATGATAGATTTTGATATTATTTGATATTAATAACACATGATACATTGATAATGATCTTATTTTGATACGCGTTTACGCTATGATGATTTATGTGTGTTAAGTTAAGTGAACTGAAGTTAGGTCGATAAAGTCAACTAAACATCGCGAGCGCGCCAAACGCTGACGCCGCGTATTCGTTTACGGCATCTCCGTACATGCTCCCGAGCGGGAAAGGAAATACAGATACAGACAAAAAAATTAGTCTTTGAAGTTTAGGGAAAGCTCGGAAAAACTGCGAGACTACAATCGGTACGGAACCCTCGGCAGGCGAGTCCTTGTCCGGTTTATTTTAATGGTATGACAAGGCCTTTGAAATGGCATAAAGACGCGAATCTCACATTATCATATAGTTAAATGTTTGCAGACGTTACTTCTACCTTATATATTAAGGTATCTAATTTTTTTACCTGTATGGTTTTCACTTTCTGTCAAATCGACCAAAATTCTGTGCGCAGAATTTGTGACTTAATTAACAAATTCAGTTGTTTCATTTGGTATCCAATTTGAACAACTATGAGTTACTACGGCACTGGCTGACAATCAGCGCTGAGGGATCACTTCCTCAGCACAACGCTGAGTCAGCTGCCTTTTGTGGCAACTTAGATACACCACAGGAAATAGAAATAGAAATAGAAAATGTTTATTTGTCTTCAATATAGGGCTACAGGTTACATCTATGGTCCTGTTTTACTTATTTGTTTTGTACATACATATATACATACATAAATTCACGCCTGTATCCCAGAGGGGTGGGCCAAGACCAGGACTGCCACCTGCCACGATCCCGACAGATCACTTTCGCTTCCTCAACATTCATTAGTCGTTGCATGCACACAGGCCGGTTTCGGGTACTTCTTACCTGATTTGTCTCCGTTGTTATGCATATTATGTTCCTTATCTGTTTATTTCGTTTCTTTGATGTGTCTTATTGGTATAATAAATGTGTTTATTGTTCTTCTTCTTCTTCAAACAAGATTTAGATTGTTCTAAAAAAAAATGGTAAATACCTCCATGCTCACATGTAACACCAACTTGCACCATCTCTTAAATGCCAATGAATGGACATTTAAATTTAATTTCATACGAAGAATTTTAGTTCTATGCTACTTTAGCGATATTTAAGAGCGTGGTGCAAGGCGACCATAGTTTTTTTTTCGTTAGGTATACCTCCCACTGCAGGTCGCAGGCCTGAGTATTGTGCCCACCACGAATTTGCAATTTCTAACGTTGAGGTATGTGATCTGTGTACCTCAGATACTCAGGTCTCCTCACAATGTTTTCCTTTACAGAAAACGAGTAGTTGGTTCTTAATTAGCAGAGTTTAATTTCTTATTTTAAAACCTAGAACTCGTAATGTATGACCTAAAGTTACAGACGGCTGGCATACGGTCTAATTGCTTTTTGTCCCAGACTAGTAGAAACTGACTATTATTTAACCAGTGCTCGAGGCTGTGACTCCCACCCCTGGATATTAAAAGGTATGAACCCCCGATAGCAAAGAGAAAAGATACTATGATGCAAAACACTCTAATGGCCAACTGTGATCGTCTAGTCTAGTGAGGACCCTTCATTGTGAACGTATTAATAACCCAAGAACTTTTAGGATATGAGATTGAGTAATGAGTGCATGTAAGAGATCCGTTAAAATAATAAAAGTGGAACTAAGAACATTCAGTTCGAACCAAATGTTTACTAGAAAAGGTAAATTTTGGGGAGATTCGAAGAAACTAAAATAGCAATAAAGCAACATTAAATTAGCAGAAGCGAGACAAGATTGGGATAAAAGAGGAAAATTTAAATAAAGAAGTTAAGTTTAGGAGACAATAAATTAAAGGTTGAATAAAATAAATTCCATCTAAATAAGATAAGATTATAGTAGCAAAATATTTGAAATAAATAACTACTTGTCATACTACTACACATGTGAGTGTTTTAGTATAACGTCCCCTACCAAAGGCCGGTTAAGGCAGACATTATTAGCCAGCTAAGTAGATAATATTGGATAAGAAGAAGAGAGTGCAATACTCAATTATCTACTAGCCGATAGTGTTAATTATATCTACCGTGGATGGGGATTGGCCGCCACTACGTTATACCGTTAATATATACTTATAAATAATAAAACTATGACTGACTAGAAATAAGAATACAATGATTCATTATTCCAAGTCTATGCCTTAAGAAAACATACATGACTAACGCAAGAATTGGCAAAGAGACGTTCAGCAGTACAATGCATTGGCAGACGAGAGTGTGAGAGAGGTAATAACCAAATGCACAAAGTACGTTGGAATAAGACTTCATCGAAGCTTGCCAACACTGAAACAGTCCGGCCAAACCCACGCCACCATGAAATGTCACCCAAAGACATAAGCCATACAAATAAATATAATAGAAGCAATAAAAGCTTTGAGTAGGCATAGATATATTAAGACTCAAGTCACTTCACACAATTAACGCAAGAAACGGCAAAGGGATGTTCAGCAGTACAATGCATTGGCAGACGAGAGTGTGAGAGAGGTAATAACCAAATGCACAAAGTACGTTGGAATAAGACTTCATCGAAGCTTACCAACACTGAAACAATCCAGCCGCGCTCACGCAACTATGAGATGCCACTCAAGGACAAGTCAAACATAATAAAAGCTTTAAGCAGGTATAGAGATCTTAAGACTCAAGACGCTTCACACAATTAACGCAAGAAACGGCAAAGGGATGTTCAGCAGTACAATGCATTGGCTGACGAGAGTGTGTGAGAGGTAATAAGCAAATGCACTAGGTACGTTGGAATAAGACTTCATCGAAAGCTTACCAACACTGAAACAATCCAGCCGCGCTTACGCAACTATGAGATTAAGCAGAGTATTAAGCCAATATACTTGAAATGAGTATACTACTACAAAGCCTATAGTGGCTCTTAACTACTCCCTAACGTCCCATAACGTCTTTCAATTCCTAACAATAATTCGTGTTTTGGCCACCCTATATATTATTCACCCTATATTGCGTCTAAAATGCAATAATACTAAAGAAACTGCGGTCGGCAGAAAAAGTATATACGCACCTACATAAATTGTCCCTACCTCTTTGCAATAGTGGAATGTCCCGTCCGAAGATCAAAAGAAAGGTACCTATGAAGCTAATACTTTCGTTAAGCTTTACCTATTCCTTAGTTTGAAATGATCACCGTGTGAATGAAGCGCACCAACATTTACGCCTAGTTTTAAGGTAAGGACCAGAGACATAGATAAGCAGTAAGCTTAGCAGCTACTAATTCAAGACTCGCACAATTAAATAACGAACACAATCTTTTAGTCAAACAGAGTTTTGCAGGTTTACATTAGCGCCCCGTCGAGCCTTGGTTATTTCACAAGGGCTAGAAACACTGATTATCTAGAACTTACCTTTGCCGCCGTGAGTTTACCTTTGCACAAATTTATTTCCGCATAAACGTAGTACTGTGGAGGCAAAGGATTAGTGAACTTTTATTTCGCGAAAGCTACCCTAATATAATTACTAAGGCTGAAAACCCTATTTTACGCGGAAAACTTCTAGCTAAGTATACTAACTGTTTAGGAATCGAAGACCGTTTCTAACATTACACTTTCACTTTCAAATCTCATTCCCTAGCTAAGAAAGTAATTCAGAACCTGAAACTTCACACCAGATCTGATAGTCTGGGACGCAGTGCCCACAGGTGATGTTAGGTTACAAATCCGAATCCACTCTCCTACTTTCGAATTTAAATGCAAACGAAACTCCCTAATAGTAATAAATTCGCAAAAATATCGAATTTGCCTACGAGCGCAACAGACGTATTTACTTCTCAATTTTCTGTTCCGAACAAGCCCCGAATAGTTCCCGAACCCCGCTTTTATACCCTCGCGGCCCCCTTCTAATATGGTGCCACTTCACCCTCTCGCTAAACCAATAACAAAATACCGCCATCTGAAGAATTTTGTTCCTTATTGCTATTAGTTTAAGGACTTCAACATAAGTAATTTATTTTTATTTGCCTAACTCATAAATTACGTTCTTTGTCATAGTGTTTCTTTAAATTTACTACCTTAACACGCCGCGGCTTATTACAAAAGAAACAAAGGAAGCCGACGCGGCCCACACACGCGAGTGAATTTTGAGGAAACGACAGTGATCCGTCAAGATCGCAACAAGTGGCAGTCCCCGACCTCCGTCCACCCCTCCGGGACACAGGCGTGAGTCTATGTTGTTTTGTTAAAGTTTTATATGATTTAAGTTCCCTATTTATTTAGTACTTGGATGACCGAGCTTTTCGGATGCAATTTTTTTGTTTTGTTTTAGAGAATGAATTAAGAAAGTGTCATCTATGAACAAAATTATGAACTGCCATGTATTGTAATAGGTTTAGTAACAGCTTTCTTCAATCCGAAATTTATTAGTTGTGCTATTTCGCAAGAGAGATGTCACTGTAATTAATCTCAATTATCGTAAACCATCCCTAAAACAAGTTGCATAATTTAATCTACAAAAGACAACGCAATATTTCACAAGAACTGTTTAAATGTTTACAAATGCTACAAAACAAAAGCTTTTCGGATGCACTTTTCTTTTTGTTTTTGTTTTAGAGAATGAATTCAGTTCAGACCCACGCGTTTAGACCGGTAGCGTCACCTCTGAACAAAGCGATGAACTGTCATGTATTGTAACAGGTTTTAGGTGAAAACTTTCTTCAATCCATAATTTATTAGTTGTGCCATCTCGCAAAATAGATGCCGTTGTAATTAATCTCAATTATCGTAAAAATTTAATCTAGAAAAGACAACGCAATATTTCACAAGAACTGCTTAAATGTTTACAAATGATACAAACAAAATATAACTAGCTTTATTTTATGTTGGGGAACCAAATACGTTTTAGCGCTTTATCCGATTCTATAATAAGCTCTTTAAATGTTTTACAATCCCTATATAAGAATACGATTATCATTTCTCGGTTTCTTTTAGCTTCTATCCTCAGTCTTCTCGTTCAGAACACAATTCAACATGATATTAACGATCGTGAGCACTTGTACGGAGCTTGGTCCGTCACAATCAACCCCCAAAATTTGGATAAGACCTGTCGTTATCAAATTTTCAATAAAACATGTGATCACGAGAGTGGTCTTGCTACATAAGTTATTAATTACTTGTTTCACTATTTTCCAGAAATGACGAAATGAGTGAGTTGTGTTTTTCAACCAGACTCTTCGGATAATTGTCTATGTGAAATTTCAATCGACACCGTTTTATTCGGATCGCTTAGCAGCTTTTAACACAGCCTATCATTGAAGACCTTGATAAAGGGATCCTGGTTGTGAGGCAGGACAGCCCGAAGGCACCGACTGCTAAGTACCAGATACACTCGCTTAAACTCCAAAGGGGAGGCCTCCCCAAGAGCAAACGTGCACCGGTAGTAGAACCGACCCTTACAATAGCCTCAAATAACAATCAGCTGCGAAATCACTACGGGAAGCTATCAAACAAACGATATTAATCAATGAAAATCCCCAATCGACAACATCTTCGTTTCTGGAGCCTGCTCAGTTGCCGAAACTAGTTCTTAGCTTCTTGTGGAGTCCGGGATACAAATACAGTTTAAATTAATTTAAAATGAAAATCAAAGGAAGTATTTGTATCCGCTTGAGGTGTGTGCTGTATTCGGAAACTAAATAAAACAAGTTATCTGCGCAAAACCGATTCACCGAACTCTAGAACTTCCATTCAAGCCCCTTTTCATTCTCCTTCTAAATACTTCAACTAATTCCTTCTCCATTCATTGAATCATTTCCAAGCTTACTCTTACTTGCTTACAAACTGATATATGAAGCCTGAGAATTTGGCGAATGAACTCTTCGCAGATATGATTTTGATTACCGCGATATAAAATAACTACTAATTTTATTATAAATTTGACAACCCCATCCAATATGAGGAATAAAATAATTTTAACCAGAGCCCGCGATCGCAAATATAACCTAGTGATAGACGTTATGAGACGCAAGTAAAAATTTTAAAATTAAATTTGCTTTACCTTACACAGTACCACACGAATTACCTTGATTACCGTACACAATACCTCAATTTCAATTACCAGATTACCTTTCAAAACCGTTTCAATTACCTGGTTTAAGAAGTACAGTCAACGACGAAAATTAAATAATCAAGTGTAAATCCCGATTAGATTAACTCGCGTCCGTATTTTATTAAAAATAGTATTTGGGTAAGACGTAATTTATGGTAAGGTACATTTAAATTCAAAGTTTGGTTTAAGACCCCCCACAAAGCAGACCTTTGACTAATTAATGTAACCTGATGACATTCGATTTTTTTTTTAATTCCCTAATTATCTTCTTAATTAACTATACTGGAATTATTATTGGCCTTAGCTTACCTACGAAGGCAACTTCTGACGTAAAATATAATTTGATACAACCCCCTGAATAAAAAACTGTTAAACGTACCTACTTAAAAACGATCGAAAAGTATAACCTCTACAGACTATTATTAAAATCCGATACGAAAGCATTGAATCAACTAAATATTTATTGTAAAGTAACGAAATTTGAATAGAATTTACCAAGAAGTTATGGAACGTTAGTAAAATAACGTGATTACACGTAAACAATTAGATAAATAGATCCATACACGAATTCAATATTTATTTTTACCCGTGCATACATCCATAAATCTATGCGAAAGCAAAATTAACGGATCTCATTCACACCCTCATCGTCAATCTCAAATCCTTCCATTTCACGAACATCAAATTGTGGCATAAAGCCAACGATAATAATTAAAAATAAGAATATTCTGCATCATAAAACATACAAACAACCTACTCAAACTCGTATTAAAATATCATGGTCACGGCACACCATATTGTGACTCCCACCCCTGGATATTAAAAGGTATGAACCCCCGATAGCAAAGAGAAAAGATACTATGATGCAAAACACTCTAATGGCCAACTGTGATCGTCTAGTCTAGTGAGGACCCTTCATTGTGAACGTATTAATAACCCAAGAACTTTTAGGATATGAGATTGAGTAATGAGTGCATGTAAGAGATCCGTTAAAATAATAAAAGTGGAACTAAGAACATTCAGTTCGAACCAAATGTTTACTAGAAAAGGTAAATTTTGGGGAGATTCGAAGAAACTAAAATAGCAATAAAGCAACATTAAATTAGCAGAAGCGAGACAAGATTGGGATAAAAGAGGAAAATTTAAATAAAGAAGTTAAGTTTAGGAGACAATAAATTAAAGGTTGAATAAAATAAATTCCATCTAAATAAGATAAGATTATAGTAGCAAAATATTTGAAATAAATAACTACTTGTCATACTACTACACATGTGAGTGTTTTAGTATAACGTCCCCTACCAAAGGCCGGTTAAGGCAGACATTATTAGCCAGCTAAGTAGATAATATTGGATAAGAAGAAGAGAGTGCAATACTCAATTATCTACTAGCCGATAGTGTTAATTATATCTACCGTGGATGGGGATTGGCCGCCACTACGTTATACCGTTAATATATACTTATAAATAATAAAACTATGACTGACTAGAAATAAGAATACAATGATTCATTATTCCAAGTCTATGCCTTAAGAAAACATACATGACTAACGCAAGAATTGGCAAAGAGACGTTCAGCAGTACAATGCATTGGCAGACGAGAGTGTGAGAGAGGTAATAACCAAATGCACAAAGTACGTTGGAATAAGACTTCATCGAAGCTTGCCAACACTGAAACAGTCCGGCCAAACCCACGCCACCATGAAATGTCACCCAAAGACATAAGCCATACAAATAAATATAATAGAAGCAATAAAAGCTTTGAGTAGGCATAGATATATTAAGACTCAAGTCACTTCACACAATTAACGCAAGAAACGGCAAAGGGATGTTCAGCAGTACAATGCATTGGCAGACGAGAGTGTGAGAGAGGTAATAACCAAATGCACAAAGTACGTTGGAATAAGACTTCATCGAAGCTTACCAACACTGAAACAATCCAGCCGCGCTCACGCAACTATGAGATGCCACTCAAGGACAAGTCAAACATAATAAAAGCTTTAAGCAGGTATAGAGATCTTAAGACTCAAGACGCTTCACACAATTAACGCAAGAAACGGCAAAGGGATGTTCAGCAGTACAATGCATTGGCTGACGAGAGTGTGTGAGAGGTAATAAGCAAATGCACTAGGTACGTTGGAATAAGACTTCATCGAAAGCTTACCAACACTGAAACAATCCAGCCGCGCTTACGCAACTATGAGATTAAGCAGAGTATTAAGCCAATATACTTGAAATGAGTATACTACTACAAAGCCTATAGTGGCTCTTAACTACTCCCTAACGTCCCATAACGTCTTTCAATTCCTAACAATAATTCGTGTTTTGGCCACCCTATATATTATTCACCCTATATTGCGTCTAAAATGCAATAATACTAAAGAAACTGCGGTCGGCAGAAAAAGTATATACGCACCTACATAAATTGTCCCTACCTCTTTGCAATAGTGGAATGTCCCGTCCGAAGATCAAAAGAAAGGTACCTATGAAGCTAATACTTTCGTTAAGCTTTACCTATTCCTTAGTTTGAAATGATCACCGTGTGAATGAAGCGCACCAACATTTACGCCTAGTTTTAAGGTAAGGACCAGAGACATAGATAAGCAGTAAGCTTAGCAGCTACTAATTCAAGACTCGCACAATTAAATAACGAACACAATCTTTTAGTCAAACAGAGTTTTGCAGGTTTACATTAGCGCCCCGTCGAGCCTTGGTTATTTCACAAGGGCTAGAAACACTGATTATCTAGAACTTACCTTTGCCGCCGTGAGTTTACCTTTGCACAAATTTATTTCCGCATAAACGTAGTACTGTGGAGGCAAAGGATTAGTGAACTTTTATTTCGCGAAAGCTACCCTAATATAATTACTAAGGCTGAAAACCCTATTTTACGCGGAAAACTTCTAGCTAAGTATACTAACTGTTTAGGAATCGAAGACCGTTTCTAACATTACACTTTCACTTTCAAATCTCATTCCCTAGCTAAGAAAGTAATTCAGAACCTGAAACTTCACACCAGATCTGATAGTCTGGGACGCAGTGCCCACAGGTGATGTTAGGTTACAAATCCGAATCCACTCTCCTACTTTCGAATTTAAATGCAAACGAAACTCCCTAATAGTAATAAATTCGCAAAAATATCGAATTTGCCTACGAGCGCAACAGACGTATTTACTTCTCAATTTTCTGTTCCGAACAAGCCCCGAATAGTTCCCGAACCCCGCTTTTATACCCTCGCGGCCCCCTTCTAATATGGTGCCACTTCACCCTCTCGCTAAACCAATAACAAAATACCGCCATCTGAAGAATTTTGTTCCTTATTGCTATTAGTTTAAGGACTTCAACATAAGTAATTTATTTTTATTTGCCTAACTCATAAATTACGTTCTTTGTCATAGTGTTTCTTTAAATTTACTACCTTAACACGCCGCGGCTTATTACAAAAGAAACAAAGGAAGCCGACGCGGCCCACACACGCGAGTGAATTTTGAGGAAACGACAGTGATCCGTCAAGATCGCAACAAGTGGCAGTCCCCGACCTCCGTCCACCCCTCCGGGACACAGGCGTGAGTCTATGTTGTTTTGTTAAAGTTTTATATGATTTAAGTTCCCTATTTATTTAGTACTTGGATGACCGAGCTTTTCGGATGCAATTTTTTTGTTTTGTTTTAGAGAATGAATTAAGAAAGTGTCATCTATGAACAAAATTATGAACTGCCATGTATTGTAATAGGTTTAGTAACAGCTTTCTTCAATCCGAAATTTATTAGTTGTGCTATTTCGCAAGAGAGATGTCACTGTAATTAATCTCAATTATCGTAAACCATCCCTAAAACAAGTTGCATAATTTAATCTACAAAAGACAACGCAATATTTCACAAGAACTGTTTAAATGTTTACAAATGCTACAAAACAAAAGCTTTTCGGATGCACTTTTCTTTTTGTTTTTGTTTTAGAGAATGAATTCAGTTCAGACCCACGCGTTTAGACCGGTAGCGTCACCTCTGAACAAAGCGATGAACTGTCATGTATTGTAACAGGTTTTAGGTGAAAACTTTCTTCAATCCATAATTTATTAGTTGTGCCATCTCGCAAAATAGATGCCGTTGTAATTAATCTCAATTATCGTAAAAATTTAATCTAGAAAAGACAACGCAATATTTCACAAGAACTGCTTAAATGTTTACAAATGATACAAACAAAATATAACTAGCTTTATTTTATGTTGGGGAACCAAATACGTTTTAGCGCTTTATCCGATTCTATAATAAGCTCTTTAAATGTTTTACAATCCCTATATAAGAATACGATTATCATTTCTCGGTTTCTTTTAGCTTCTATCCTCAGTCTTCTCGTGCAGAACACAATTCAACATGATATTAACGATCGTGAGCACTTGTACGGAGCTTGGTCCGTCACAAGGCGGCTATGAAATTGAAGGAGATAACTACAAACAAATCAAGTCCAAGTCTAACCACTATCATTTAAGCGAAATAGCACTTTAAAATAACGTCAACAGTGCAATCAGCCGAGTAATCAGGACTAACCGAAATTCCTTCCCACCTCACCAGTTTCGGCTTAACCACCATCTTATACTACCGAAAAACCGGCTTACGCTCATGGGAACACAGTTCAAAATTCTCTGACGAAGTCTGCCACTTTGGACCTCTTTTCTAAGGTGGTTGGCACAGAGCTGGACCTGTAAGGTAGAGCATTTCGAGGCGTCTCTAAGCCGATTATCAGGCTCGGCCTTCCAATTTGCCAGGCAAACGCCTCGGTAGGGTGTTTGGCCGCTAGGCCATTATGAGGACAGTCCTTTGTGTTGAAGGAAATTAGTTCCAAGATTGACTGCGTAAAGTGCTAGTACAGTCGTGAGCACCTTTACATCCCTGCACTACATTACGTTACATAAGCTCACAACTGTATCACGAGGGGTAGGCAGAGATCAGGGTTAGCCACATATTTATACTCTGTTATGCTGCGGGCGACATTACGACTAGATTTTTAGATGTTGATCAGCTGTTGACTGTACCATTGAGTGATTTTCGATTTCTCGAAAAATAAACATGTGTTGAATGACCACAATTTTTCTGTTTTTGACAAACTTAGACAGATTTAGACGCGAGGCTCATGGGTTCGATTCCCATTTGATTTGTATAAATGGCCTCAGTTTGGGTGATTATCCGGACCTAAGAGGAACCTCGTGAAGTGTACCAACCGGTGAGTTCGTGGATCCTCAATTTAGAGATAGGAAATAGCGTGGGATAGGCCACACTACGTCACTAGACAGACAGGCCCCTAGGTACATGCCCAAGCTAATAAAGTAGAGGATTCATAGCCCAAGAGGCCAGATTGATCGATACTGACTGGCCTAAATCGAGAGTCAGAAGTAAAAATCTCTGGGTGAGGTGCTGTTCCAGGAGTTGAAAGGCCAAAGAAGGAGACGAGGATACCAAATAATAAAATTATGTGGCGTATGGTGAAACTATAAAGCTGTGCAAGTAATTTCACGTAGAACTAAAGGCTTTACACGGTTGTAAAGAATAGAGGTAGAAATTATATAAAAAATAATAAGCATAAATTAAAAATCAATAAAATGATACCACTAATCCTGGCCTCTCTATATTTCACATACCTACCTTTACTACATCTAAGCGCAAGCATAGTAAAAGGGAAGCAGTAATTTATCTAACGTCAAATCGTTCATACCAGATGCAAGAAATTTCACTCTCTCTCGAAATTAAAATTATGAAATTATAACTCCTCTAGAGCAAACTAAATTAATTCAGACCGTTCAACGTTGCATACTCAAAGTAACAAAAAACAGTAATAATGTGCCCATACACGATTCATTTTTGGGGAGTTGAAAGCCGTAGCAAAATAACGTGCCTTAACGATAGCTTTCGAATCCCCCAGTTTGTTTCTTTTTAAAAGGCAGTTTTCAAAAATATTCGACACAACTTGAATCTATGAGAACCATTAGTAACCATTCAGAGCGGTGCGTGCGTCCCGTGGGTCATGGTTTTGATAGACAGAGAACCGGTACTAAATCGTGATTTTTTTAAACATGATTTCTCAACTCATTTTTTATTTTATTTTAAGTCTATAATTCAAAGTAATAGTCTTAATAGGGGGCATTTTAAATTATTAATTACATAACCGCGGCTTTCAAACCACCCAGATTTTAGCGGTAAAAATAAAAAAAATCACACAACTCTATTGTATTGCGTGAACGTTATGGACAAGTGATTACTTGTTCTCGTCGCAAAAAAAAGGGAAGGACATCACAACATCATCATCATCATCTGTGGTCGTGTTTTATTTATTCGTTTTGTCTATTATTGTACCTTACTATATTGAAGACAATAAACATTTTCTATTTCTATATCTATTGTGTATTTGGTTTTCTTTCTGTTTTTGTACATATTATTGTTACTTATCTGCTTATTTTGTTTCTGTGATGTATCTTGTTGGTATAATAAAATGTCTTTCTTCTTCTTCTTCTTCAAACATGGAGATACACCCAGACTGAGCCGATATAGGTAGTGCGACGACGCAAATCACGCATTTTCACGTCAAAAGGCGTGACATTCCACAGTACATTAATTGTCAAATTCTGACATTTTAGCGCCACAAAACGCGTGACCCGCACCATCGTGCTACCTTGGAGCTAAAAAATTACTGCGCTGTTTTTGCAAAGGGCGTTTCTCGTCGCGCTTTACCATGGTACAAGCTACATAGTATACGTGATACAGGCGCATTCAATTTGGTTCAACGCATAATCCGCTTACGCTATGTCACCGCCCGTCTGAAGCCGGATTAATTATGTAAATTGAAGTTGTTCCAACGCCGTTTTACCTGATTTCGGAGTTTAATTATGTACGCGAGGAGATTTTCAGGGCTTTGGGATTGTCTTGAAATAAAAGTACCTTGCCTTAAAAAAATTGGCATATATACCAATTTGTGTTTTTTTGAGTTAAAAAGTTTTTTTATGTAGCCTCGGAGAGAGAGAGTATGGGCTTAATTACCAAACGTGCCCACCACAGCTTGGCTTTTGGTTGTAGAGGCCAAAGTCTACTTTAATCCTAGTGAAAATGGTTTCA
Source organism: Yponomeuta evonymella (assembly GCA_963969515.1). NCBI lineage: Eukaryota > Metazoa > Arthropoda > Insecta > Lepidoptera > Yponomeutidae > Yponomeuta > Yponomeuta evonymella. Next base: position 4,917,312 of record OZ018343.1, on the reverse strand, counting down.
TACGTCCGTTGAGCTGCGTAGCTGTTAGTGATCGTACGGCTCTAGATTACAAAGATACGCGATTCCGAATCCCGTTGGAATATGGCTTAACGTGGTGGGCCTAGGCTCCCCTTTTGGCTACTTCTAAAGACAAAGAATTTATTTGTGAAACACGAGTATATGAATAGATGATAGAACAATAAATATTTGTTCCGCGTGCACGTACACGTACTATTTTTAATACAAGAGAGCGAGATGGTAATGTCAAAGTTTAATAGGGCAAAAAGAGACACAAGGCCGTAAGCGTAGACAAAAGGCTCTAGTAAAATCAAGACAGAAAACTAAGCTTACTCAAGATTTTCCAAGCAGCAATAAGGAAATCGACTCACGTATCCGTTTCACGATAGCATCGCTTAAGAATCTAATCGGCATCGTTATAGCTTATCTGCTAGGACTTCATTCCCGTATTGGAAAAGGCTACGGTGCTTTTGCCGCGCTTAGAACTCGTTTAAAGGGGGAAAAATGGGATAACGAATGGTCTTTTACGAACCCCTACGATGATGGAATCATTTCGGAGTCAAACCTTTATTATAAAGTTTACTAAATTTACATTATGTTTGTTGAAAGTCATAATTGAATCGTGTGATTTTAAAACAACACAAGTCACATGTGTTTTTAAAATAACACTTGCCCATTTTTTTTTTATTAAATTATTTACACCTATTGATTTACATTAGAAAAAAAAATTGTAGTTTATTCATACAGAAATCTGTATAATATGATTTGGTATGATAATATAATATAATATGCTAAAATATTGCTGTTGTTGATATTAGTATTTGAATAAAACAGTTTTTTCTATTTCCTGCAAAGTTGTAATGAAAGGACATGTCGCCGCCCCCGGAGAACAAAATGGCAATCGCAAAATCACAACTTTTGAGGAAAAATAAAAAACCGTTTTTCGTTGATTGCTGGTGATTCACTGAACAATATTGTAAGTGAATTAGCTCAAATGAAAGCTAATTTTTTAAGTATTCTTTTTGTAAATATATTATAATTAACATTAGTATAATTAAATAGGATATGAAGAAAATAAGATATTGATAAAAATTTATCAACGTCAAGATTTTTCAATGTCCGTTGTCTTTTTATTCTCGGTTCATCTAAGCGGAAACAAATATTGCAATACTGCATTGTACTTTTATTCAGTGATTATTAACAGCTCAATTATCGAAATTTAATGTCACTTATCATTGTATTCTCGTAATAGTTTTTGCATTTTTGTATGGTAATAGAACTTTGGACTGTTGTTCTTGGCTTCAAAATGAAACAAATTATATGGTAACCGTTGGTTGCTTTAATTTAATACAAATTTGATACAATGACAATAAAAAATTATTCTTCCTCACTATGATTATCGTCGTCTTGTAAATGAGTCTCAGGTCTTTCGATAAAGGTCAGAGACTCATAGAACCCATGATAATGACATGGGATTGCTTCGCTCTTACACAGGCTCATCAGGTCAGCATGTAATGCCTTGGGTAAAGGCAAACGGTCGGTATACGCTGCTTTCCATTGATGTTCAGATGCAGAGTTTGGCGTGTTTGACGCAATCTGGCAGGCACCTCGCTTTCTTCTTGCTGGTAATTTTTGCTGAACTAGGGTATCAATTTCTGAATATTCTGCATCAAAATCGTATTTGTATCGTAGAAGATGAGGTTGCTCATGTGTAACATTCACTTCCATAATTTTAGACCACGATATTTTCTGACCAGCTACATCTTTGACCCAATTCCTGTTGGTTATTAGTTCTTTTATGTCATAAAAGTCATTCTGCGACATTTCTTTTACTGTGTACTTCTCGCCAGTAACTTTGGCATTCATTATGATTGTGTACATCTGGTCGGGAGAATACACAACCTTGTGTTTTAATTCGCGTTCTATGGTGGAGTGCATGGAGTCTCCTTCACTCTGACCATGGCCAGTCTCAAAAAACCTGTGTGTGATATTCATTTGAAGTTTTCTGGCAGCTAAAATGTGGAGGGCAAATATAAATCGGTTTTTATTCTGCCCTCCACAGCCGTAGGAATAAAAAGAAATGTTTTTTATACCTTTCTCATGTTCATTCAAAAGGAATTGCCACAAACAGCTGCCGATTTCGGTCGCTCCTCTTTTGGCAATCTGATAGTGCCAGACGTAGCAATATCCTCTTTTCCGAGTAGCATTAAACACGGTGAAGTTGTAGATTGGATATTTCCTTTTATAATGAAATATGCCAACCTGCGATTGCGGAATGCTTAGCACCTTCTCCAAATCAAAGATTGCTATTGTCGTGTCCGTGGGGTTGACAGATTCTTTTTCTTTTGCTTTAATTTCACGGACTCGCTCTTTGTTTTTTTGATGTTGGTTATATTTTTCTTGTAAAGTTTCTTGTCGTTCGGGGTCAGCTTGTCGGTAAAGAGAGCAAATACCACACTGGTCTTTCTTCGGCTTAAAAAATGAGTAATTAAAGTTTGTGTTAAAAATTGTTTCATACTGGCGTTTTGAGGCCATTGGGCATTCATAGCTTCCTTCTTGATACCATTTTTGATACAATCGGTACATTTTTGAGATGTTTAGATCTTCTGAGAGATATTGTCGACTCGAGTCTTTTCTCACGTAATGAGATTCCACAGTTGGAAATAATTGTATGTGGGCAAGTATGTTTTCCTCTGTCTCAATAATCATTTTACGTGGCCTGTTATCATGTTGCCCTCTTTTGTCAACTGTGCCTTCCTTGCTTTTGATTTTTTCCAACGCTGTGTAAACAGTTTGGTGGGAAATGCTTAAGGTATTAATGAAGAAGGTTTTGCAGACTTGTACTCTTTCTGTTTGCAACTCAAAGAAGTATTTGACGGTTTGAGTGCGATTGCATTTGCGATTTAAGGTAATACGCTTGACATCTTCGGCTTTTGTATGGCTAGCTATGTATTGCCATTGTCGCTCATGGTCTCCTAGTTTATAATAATCCTTAAATATTGCTTCTCTTTGCTCTTCTGTGAATTGTTCTCCACACTTTTTTTGGCACTTGCATTCAGGTTTTATCGCTTTTTTTTCAAATTGTTTCTTAGTTTTGCATCCAACATAGGCTTCTCCTAAATTCTTTAGTCTTTTACTTTTCTGGTCTAGTCTTTCACTTTCATTCCGAATCCGTTTTCTTGTAAGTTTCTTTTGGGTTACTATATTATCTGGTATCAGTTCTCTCATGTCTGAAATGCCATCAGTTGTTTCAGGTTGCGGCAGTTGGTTGGCGAGGGATGAGTCATCTACAGGATGACTATCTTTGTCAGAACTTTGATTATCAACTCCAGGTTCCGAATGTGAATTGTTTCTTGTAGTTTCTTGATCGTCGGCAACCAAAGTATCGTCTGTTAATGTACTGTCACAATCTATGTTCAGAGGTGTTAATGTTTCATTCAAATTAAAAGGATCAACGTGCTTGGTTTGAGAAAAAATGCTGTTTGGATTAGATTCCTCTTCCTTATAATAATTTTGCGCGTAGATAGCGTTAGCTGAACTGAAGGGCGCGTTGATATCGTGTTCTTCATCTCCAGAGAAGGAATGGTACTGTAACATTCTTCTACTTTTTTTATGTTTCAGAGTATCGTTCGTCGGTGTTGAACAAGAAGTGTCATCGCCGTGCATTGTAGGTTTGTCCGTGAATGTACAATTTTTATATACGACTGAGGGCGATGCTATGAAATCAGTTTGATTTAATATGAAAGAAACGACGGAATCAGTTGATGGTGTTTTTATCTTATCGACATTGTATTCGTCAAAGCTTGAGGAACTTTTACTGCGTCTTCGTACCGCTTGCTGTCGTTCGGGGCTTGGTAAATATTCAGAAACGTCTGGAGAAAAGTCTTCATTTACTTCGATATCACTTCCATTGCAATAACTTCGTTGTGTGACTTCTGTATTGTAATAAAAAAAACATATAATTATATTCTTATATTTTTTTTACTGCATGCAAAAGAAAATATAAAAATGTCATTGGTAGTACTGACCTCTTAAGTCATATTTGTGGGCGTTACTCCTATCTTCCGGAACTGCGGCTCGGTTTGGTTTTTGTGCTAAAAAAATGTTAAACGTTCAATGAGCAGAACTAGTCCGGTAGAACTGAAGGGGTCCATCTACACACCAAGTACGTAAGTAAGTACTCGTAGGTCTACCTTATAACTAAAAAATCGGTCAAGTGCGAGTCGGACTCACGCATGAAGGGTTCCGTACCATTATCTATAAAAACGGCCAAAAAATCACGTTTGTTGTATGGGAGCCCCTCTTAAATATTTGTTTTTTTTTAATTTAATTATTTACTTTTAAAGTGAAGAGAGAAAAACTAAACTTAAACTAAACTAAACTAAAGAGTCTGTAAATATTTCAAGCGTCTACCTGTTGCCGTTATCAATATCGAGCAAAAAAAATCAAGTTTTTTTGTATGGGAGCCCCCTTAAATATTTATTTTATTTTGCTTTTTAGTATTTGTTTTTATAGCGGCAACAAAAATACATCATTCTGTAAAAATTTCAACTGTCTAACTATCACGGTTCATGAGATACAGCCTGGTGACAGACGGACGGACAGACGGACGGACGGACGGACGGACGGACGGACGGACGGACGGACGGACGGACGGATGGATGGACAGACGGACAGCGGAGTCTCAGTAATAGGGTCCCGTTTTTACCCTTTGGTCACGGAACCCTAAAAACTTTCAAGTAGGTAGGTAAGTATTTAAAGTTGGTTAGGTAGTTCTTTATTGCTAGGTACCTAGGAACTAACTGTGATGTTGAGTAATTTTTGTATTTTTAGACTTCGCTATCTACCTAATTATTTTACTCCTAGGGTACCATTTGGATCACGGCAGCCGCTGCTCGGCAGCCGCGCACTGCTTTGTAGGTATTTGTTTAGGTATAACCATTCGGATCACGGCAGCCGCTGCTGTGGGACGCTGCCGAGCGGCGCGCGGCGCTGCACCGCAGCGTGCATTGGAATGTATTCTATACAAATACCTACAAAGCAGTGCGCGGCTGCCGTGATCCGAATGGTATTTAGGTATGAAAATACTAGAAAGTTAATAAAATTCTACTTACCATGATTACGGTGAACTGGATCTCCATCATCGTCGCTCGCAATCTTGCTCATTATAGCTATAATGCGAGTATTTCTATGTTTATGCATTTCCACAAATCACTTGATAATTTCAACGTAATTTCCACAAAAAAATGACACCCACGCAAGGACGCTCATGAGCATACTGATTTTAATTTGTAAACAAACATTGCTATGTGCTCAGACGCACACACAACTTTGTATTATGCTATTACTCTCTAGCGCAATACTTTACCTTACGACAGAGGAGATAGTATTATGTTTCGCCGTTCATTATTAGAGAAACGTTTTCTCAATCAGACGTTAGCGGCCAAACAAAGGTATATTTTTACGAGAATAAAATGACAAGATCCATAGCACTATTATTACAGACTCGTTTGCACGGGAATATTGTGGCTATCGATATTACCATTTTGATAGTAGTTGAAAGTATTTACTATTGTTATCTGGTAATTTTATTCGCGAAACTATTTAAGTAATAAAAAACTTCGAATACTATTGCAATATTTTATAACTTCATGAGTAACGACAAAAAAAATATGAAAAAAAATATATAGGTGTATTTTGCTCCATTAAACCCAAATATGGTATAACATTAAAATCAAGACAATAGCTATTGTCATTTTGTTCTCCGGGGGCGGCGATGTGTCGTTTTAAAATCACACGATTCAATTGCTAATGGGTGTGTTGTGTAGTGGAGGTAAAGTGATGAACTTAACTCTGAAGCCACAGTACTCCGAGCGTATTAAGATAGTGAATCTTAGCACAGAGTTATCTTATGAAAATTGCAACAAAAATGTTAGATGGCTGTCGACTGTCGACTGAAAGAGAAAATTGCGTGTCGTGGAAGGATAGCGTTCTTTAAACAAACATTAAGGGGAAATAAGGGTGAGTCTTAAAAGGCAGTGACCGCCATTAATGTCCTATTAGGCGTTTGTCTCAATTACCCTGGTACGAACGTAGCAAAGTATTGTGACAGAAGGTACAAACTTAAGCACATTGACGTTTATACACTGGCGTTTTTGTAAGAGAAAATGTAAAGCCTGCCACGGTCAATAGCTGGTTTTTAGGGTTCCGTACCCAAAGGGTAAGGGACCGTATTACTAAGAATCCGCTGTCCGTCCGTCCGTCCGTCCGTCTGTCATGAGGCTGTATCTCATGAATCGTGAAAATACTACGTAAGTTGATTTATTTAATTTCATTATTTAGGTGTTGGCTCATGTTATTTAAAGTGAATTGTAAAGGAAACAAAAATATCATAATTTCATTTCATTTCATAGTTAGACAGTTGAATTTTTCACAGATGATGTATTTCTGTTGCCGCTATAACAACAAATACTAAAAACAGAATAAAATTAATATTTAAGGGGGGCTTCCACACAACAAACGTGATGTTTTGGCCGTTTTTTGCTCGATATTAATAACTGCAACAGGTAGACGCTTGAAATATTAAAATTTTGTATAGATAATTTTTAGGAACCCTTCGTGCCCGAGTCCGACTCGCACTTGGCCGGTTTTTTACCCCACTGCAGCGGAGAACAAAATGAGGTTGATTTGAGCTTGTATGTATGTAAGTATATGCGATTGTATGTACGGTCATAACTCTTTATCCAATCGTCAAATTTTGATAAATAAAATCTATCGAGTCACCATAATTGCGCGAGTGTCATAGGCTATAAAATAAGCTAGCATAAAAAACAAAACCAAGTACTTAGTCTCTACTTAGTCTCTACTTAGTCACTAGATGGTGCTATTTTAATCTTGTTACTCACCACTAGATGGCGCAACAGTTTTTTGTAAATATGGAAAAAACACTGAAAAGACCGGTGAGCATCAACTATTTAGGCGGGACTCAAAATCAACATTGTGACTCATTGAATCTAGGTTGACCCCGCTTAGTAATTAATGCTCAAAAGACATGTTACTTTTTTATTTTAGTCTTTTATTTAGTTTCGTACCTCAAAAGTATAAAACGGAATCCTCATAGGACTCTTTATAGTACGTCCGTCTCTTAAGACCAATTAGGGTCATCCATAAAGGACTTCACACTAATTAAGTGATTTTTGGACCCTTCCCCGTCCTTTTCACAGTTGTTCACATTTGTAAGACCCCCCCCCTCGCTAGTGTGACGTCACATATTTCGCAATTTTACATCTAGAAATTATTACATATATTTTTATATATGTATATTATATATTCAAGAAATTTCACAAAGTACATATTTTATACAGCAGACCCTGACTCAAACCTGTATAGGTTTATCTATGAGGTGAGTTATCCTTTGCTTAAAATTAGCTTAAGAAACAGCAGCTCCGAAATTAGTTTTATTTCCACTTAAATGTTTTTTAAATATTATCACTGCCAAATCAAACGTTTGAAAAAATTAACAAATCAATAAATTACTAATCATATTAATTTTTTGAAATGGGACGTCACGAAACTTAAGACCCCTCCTACCCCTTGTCACACTTTGTCGAATTTTTTGTTTAGGGTGAAGAAATTCAGGTTAGTAACACATATAATGAACTTAACAGGAAAACTATCACACCTAAATAGGCTTTACAAGTTAACGAGCAATAGGAGACCAACTTGTTAAAAAAGGAAAATTTCGTACATTTAAACTAATCCATTAAAAATTATTTAATGAAGTTGTTAGTTCTGTAAAGCAGATAAAACACCCCCTTTTGTGGCAACTTAGATACACCACAGGCTACATCTATGGTAATGTTTTAATTATTCGTTTTGTCTGTCGTGTATTTAGTTTTCTTTCTGTTGTTGTGCATATTATGTTACTTATCTGCATATTTTGTTTCTGTGATGTATCTTGTTGGTATAATAATTGTCTTTCTTCTTCTTCTTCTTCTTTCTACGGAACCTTACAACACGCATGGCCCGACCCGCATTTGGCCGGTTTTTAAAGTTTCAAACGCCCTCTTGGTATTAGGGCACATTGGCAAGAAGCAAGGTAAAAAAGTTTGTACTGAAATTGTATTTTTTATTGATATATGTTTGTATATACATAAATTCACGCCTGTACCCCGGAGAGGTAGTCAAAGGCCAGAGATTTCCACTAACTACGATCCTGATCCAATCTCCGATCTCTTCAACCCTATTTTAAATATATCATACAGAAATAAAATTTTGGTAAATATTACAAAGATACATAAAAATAAATAAATTAGAGGTATACTTTATTACTCGAAACATTAAACAGGACATACGAAATAACAAGCACAAGGGCGAGCTTATCTCTTTAAGAGATTTGTTCCAACAAACCTTGGAGAGTTACCTTTGCATTTACATAAGCAAAATGATGATGATGATACGTCCCACTATAGGGCACAGGCCTTCTCTTAGGGAGAGAGTATGGGCTTAATCATCACGCGTGCCCACCGCGGACTGGCGATTTTAAGCGCTGAGGTATGTGAATAGCTCAGACACTCAGGTTTCCTCACGACGTTCTCCTTTACCGTTAGCGAGTGGTATTACGTTTGCATTTGGAAACTTACAAAACCTGGCCATCTGTGTACGCCTCGAATCCCTCAAATCCAGTATTGCAGTCCCGAAGTGTAATTAAGCTGTTAGCTTATTCCTTTACTCTGGCTTTTTAAAAGCCAGAGACATAAATTAAAGTACGTGGATTAGCCTTAAATTTTAGTTTAGAAGACGGTAAACAAAGTAATTCAATTCTTAAACCCTTTTCTTTCCGGAATTAATTTTTAATACAAAAATTATCCATAGAAATAATATTAAGACAGCCAAATGCGAGTCAACCTTGCGTACGGAGGGTTCCGTATTATGTTTGACGTGCTTAGCAAACACCTGTTTTATTTCATTCACTTCAAGACCCTTAGCAGTAGTCCAACGTACCCTTGGCCGCTTTTTAATATTTTTTCGTTTTACTTTAAAGTTTTGTAAGTTATGTACATTTATGAAGTTATAATAGCAATATCACTTACTAACTGTGAAGGAAAACATCGTGAGGAAACCTAAGAGTCTGAGCTATTCACATACCTCAACACTTGAAATCGCCAATCCGCGGTGGGCACACGCGGTGGTTATGCCCATACTCTCTCTCTCTTTCTCTGAGAAGAGGCCTGTGCCCTACAGTGGGCGGTATAAAGGCTGCTTATGATAGAGAATGCACTAATATCACACCAAGTTTGACATTTGCATTTTCATCGTCTTTTTTATAGAAAAAAAAAACTTTAAAGAAACACTTCCCTTAATTTTTATTATTTGTTGGAAGTTTAGTCATGATAACTTGTATACTGTGAATTGAATTAAACTAGATACCCATTACGGCTTAAGAAATAAAGACCCTTAAAGGTCAGACGGACAAACAGAAAGATGTCGTAGTAGGTACGTAGTAGGTTTTTCAGTGGCAAGTGACAAACATTGACTCTCTGCTTACCCCTCCGCGATAAAACCGTGTGTGTATGTATGTATATAAGAAATAATATAAATATGCACTTGTCGCTCCACTATACAAACTATTATGTTAATAGTAGTTTATGCAACTGTCATATAATGAAGGGTATTAAAACACGAGTGTGAGTTTATGAAACGAGCGCAGCGAGTTTCATAATAGTAACGAGTGTTTTAATACCCGTGTTATATGCAGTTGCATACACTACTTTATCTTCACTAATGCAATTAATCAAACAACAAATTTATTAAATTAAATTCACGCGTACGTGTATAATCACAGTGATTTTGCCGCCATTAAAATTTAACCAATGAGAGCGCAGCTGCGCGCTTCAATAAAACGCGACCAACCTGATTGGCCCTGCAATCAAGTTGGTCGCGTTTTATTGATGTTATAATGAGATTTTAGAGCCCACCAGGATTACTGAAACTACCGCTACTTGTCTCGATAACGTCTATTGCGATTGCAATTTTTTTGATTACTCCACAGTGAATTGCTTAAAGTCAGATCACAGTGGTGAAATTGTAAATTTTGAAATAGATTCAGAAAAATCTGAGCAAGTTATTCTATGCAGGACCATTACAAGTAAAAAACTAGAATCATTTAAATTACATCTTCAAAGTAGCTTAACTGCTCATAAAGGTAAAACCCTAAATGCTAACGCCCATTACGAAGACTTCTTTAGAGTCGTTTCAGTTAATTTTGAAAATGTTTTTAAATTAAGAGAATTACCTAGCAATGAAAATAAAGTAGGGTTTAATGAATGGGCCACTGCGGGCATCCGAAAAAGTAGAAACACACTGTATGCATTGTATGAGAAAAAAACATACACATATGACCACAGTTTTATAGAGTATGTTAAACTATATTCTAAATTATTCAGGGCCGTCTGCCACAAAGCTAAATGCGAACATATAAAGAAACAAATCCTCCAGTCTTCAAATAAATCTAAAACAATCTGGACTATTATAAATAGGGAAACTGGTAAAGCCAAATCAGGGGATCGCGAATTTTCTCTAAAGATAGATGATAAAGTAATAACATCAAATGAGGACATTGCTGCGGCCTTTGAACAATTCTTTACAAATGTTCCAATTGAAACTACGGCTCCTTTAGACTCGTCTCCTGATCTTGCTGCAAGTTTATTAAAAGACAATGTCCCCTCGTGCGATTACGAGTTTTCGTTCGACTTCATTAATCCCCATAGCGTAATTAAAGCGTTTAAACTATTAAATCTTAAAAAAACGGAAGATTTGTGGGGAATGTCGGTAATCATAGTTAGTTCAGTAATAGATGTCCTCGCTTCTCATTTAGCAAAAATTTTTAACAAATGTGTAGGTGAGGGTACATTCCCTGACCTAATGAAATACAGTAGGCTCGTTCCGTTGTTTAAAAGTGGCGATAGACACGATCCCACAAATTTCAGACCAGTCTCGATCCTACCCGTATTGAGCAAAATATTCGAAAAGATTGTTTTAGTTCAACTACTTACGCACTTTAATAATTATTAACTTCTCCATAACCAGCAGTTCGGCTTCACGCAGGGACGGTCGACGACGGACGCTGGTGTCTTGCTAGTTAAACATATTTATAGTGCATGGGAGGATCGTAGAGATGCTATAGGTGTTTTTTGTGATTTGTCAAAGGCATTTGATTGCGTGGACCACGAGACACTTTTGCTAAAACTAGAGCATTACGGAGTAAAGGGGAAAGGTTTACAACTGATGAGATCTTATCTAAAAGGAAGGGTTCAAAAAGCGGACATAAATCGTATAAAATCCACAGGTTCACAAATAAAAATGGGAGTACCACAGGATCAATTTTGGGGCCGTTCCTTTTCCTTGTATACGTAAATGATTTGCCGTTTATGGTACAAAACATGTCCGAGATAGTATTATTTGCAGATGACACGTCACTTATTTTTAAAATTAAGAGACAAGAAAATAATCTTGACGATGCAAATGATGCTCTCCCGCGTTTGTTGGATTGGTTCACGGCAAATAATCTGCTTCTAAATTCCAAAAAGACAAAATGTAAAAGTTTACCTTACCAAACGTAAGATTAGTTGAAAACAACATTGTATTCGGAAAAGAAAAACTAGAATTTGTAGAAGATACCGTTTTTCTAGGCATCACAATCGATTCAAAATTGCAATGGGGTCCTCATATTGTAAAACTAGCACACAGGCTTAGTTCTGCAGCATATGCAGTCAAAAGAATTAGAGAGCTCACTGACGTTGCAACTGCTAGGCTTGTTTATTTTAGTTACTTCCATAGTATTATGTCCTACGGCATACTACTGTGGGGTCGGGCAGCAGACATTGAGACGATCTTCATCTTACAGAAGAGAGCCATCCGATTTATTAGTTAGGTAGTAGGGATTCGCTAAGAGATTTCTTCAAAGAAACCAACATCTTAACAGTTGCATGTCAATACATTTATGAAAATATTATGTACGTTAGAAAAAATATCAAAGACTTCGAAAATGTTGGTGGCCACCATAATGTTAATACTAGAAATAAACATAAATTGTCATTTCCACTATTTAGACTTGCAAAAGTTAACACATCCTTTATGGGGCACTGTATAAGGTTCTACAACAAAATTCCTCAAGATATATGAGAGTTACCTCCAACGCGATTTAAAAAATGTGTTAAGCACATTCTGCGCAGAAAGGCTTACTATAACATCAAGGATTATTTAGAAGACAAAGATGTTTGGCATTAAACAGTAGATTAATATTATTTAAAGGACGAATGTGACTAGTGTTCAACACATTCATGACTAATATTTTAAGTTGAAAACTCTGTTAATTAAGTTAAAACGTGTTTTGAAAAGAATAAATGTGGAGTTTCTTTGTTAGCTTCTTCTCCACATAATCCATTAATTGCGAAACTAACAACTTTGACGTTCATTAAGTAAACATTCTGTTTTTACAATGAATAAAAATATTTGAATTGAATTGAATTGAATTGATTTTACGATATCGATGTGAATATTATACCATCATGTGAAATTGCTTAAATTGAGTGTTTTTTTGTCTAGCGTAGACGCGTAGCGTAGCGTAACAGTAGTAATTATAAGTCAAGTATTGAAAACATAAGTAGAATGTTACAACATTAGTGTAGATAAATACAGTTTGTGCTATTCAATGTACTGTCGACTGAAAAACAAGGACAAATTTTCGAATTAATTGGAATTAAACAGTATTTCCACGCTATTTTATTTCCACGCTAATTCAACACCGGTTGTTAAATAAAAGCCACTTGTTTATCAGAACATAGGAATCAGAACCTCTGGTGTAATTGCAATTGGAAAGTACCCAATGAGAGAATTTGGCTCGCAAATTGCTGTTACTGTTTGCTCTGATAGCACGATAAATAGAGCAACAAGTTGTGTGTAAGTTTATTTAATTGTACTTTATAGTATAAGTATGTTTTTAAATTTTATTTTATTGTAAATTTTTTTTTTGCACGCCTACCAACTCTTTCCTCTGCCTCCTGCGGATTTTTAATATATCATTAAAATAAAAGTATCAATCAATTATCATCATCATTAGCCATTTGACGCCCACTGCAGGACATAGGCCTCTTTCGTGGTTTTCATAACCATGAGGAGTTTTGCCATAATCGCCACGCTTGGCTGGCGGGTTGGCGATCGCAGTATACGGTTGGAATCTCAGGAAGACGCTGCTGCCCGTCTCCTGGTAATTGATTTCCTTAGTCGCCTTCTACGACATCCACGGAAGGAAATGGAGTGACGCTATTCTTAATCCGGCGCCACTCCGATCATATATAAATAAAAAAGTCACACTCGCGAGATTCCGGCTACTGATGTGCCATTCCCCGGAATTTAAGGCACTGAACCGCACCTTCGTGAATAAAATGAAAAAAAATCGCACCGCAAGTATGCGAACTTCAGTACATTTCTGCACATTCTACAAATGCGGGCATTTGAAATGGAAAGAAATACAAATGGTAACGTGTTTAGAAAATTTTGTAAAATAATGCGGGCATTTGAAAAGGGGAAAGAAATACAAATTGTAACATTTTTTACATAATGTTGTAAAATAGGCGGGCTTAACTCAAATTAGGATTTTATTCTAGCCTACCGATGAATGACGCGAAAGGATGTGCCAAGCCGCGAAATGTGTGGTGGTGTTTGTTTTCAAAACATTATTAGGTCGCATTTGCCCCAAAGCGCATTATAAATCAATGTTTTTGTTCGTAGCAGTTGGTTTATATCTAGGCATTTTTAAACTGGTACATTAAAATGTGGACATAGTGTATGTGGAATGTTGCGGAGAACTCAAGAATGTTGTGGAATTGCTCCCAAAATATTATTAGTTGCATTTGCCTAAGGCACATTATAAATTAAAGTTATTGTGCGTAGCAGTTTGTTTACATCTAGGAAAGGTAGAGTACATAATGTACGTAGAGTGAAGAACCTTATAACGTTTTGGAATTGCTTCCAAAACATTATTTAGCTGCATTTGCCTAAGGGTAGATTATAAATTAATATTTTTGTACCTAAACAGTTTGTTAATATCTAGGAAGTGTTGAACTGTGGAGTGTGGAGATAGTTTACGTAGAGTGCAATGAAGTACTGATCTCGCACGCAAGTCTACGTCTACGAGTGGCGGAATCGATTCATCGAATCGAATCGAACATTACTCGATGGCTCTCGACGTTCGATGCTACACTCGAGACGAGAGTAGCAAAGGGTGTACTCGGGATGGATGAGTATTGGGAACTCCCTATCTCTAATGTAGGAAAAAGGTCGGGTTCCCCGAGTGCACGATTTCTATTGCACATATTGCGCTGTGCGAGCGAAAGATTGGGAGGGTAGTAGGCATTTTTGAAATCACAGCAATACACGTCTAATTAATAGAATTTTGGCGACCGATGTCATTAACACATTTAGTTACAATCATTTTGGTATATTTTTGTTACCCAAAATTCAGTACCTATAGCTCAAATGCAAGTTTTGCAAACATAAGTAGCAGCCTATATACGTCCCACTGTAGGGCCTTCTCTCAGGGAGAGAGTATGAGTTTAATCACCACGCGTGCCCACCGCGGATTGGCGATTTCAAGTATGTGAATAGCTAAGACACTCAGGTTTCCTCACGATATTTTCCCGTACCGTTAGCGAGTGCTATGGCTACTATAACGGCACAATTGTACGTAACTTAGAAAAACAAATCATAGGTTTATGACCATACTGCCCATACATGCCCATACTGGGAATCGAACCTGGGTCTCTCGCTTCCCAGTCCAATGTTTTACCCACTAGGCTACCACCGCTCTATTTCCTCAAACGACTCTAGAATAAGGACACCAATCGTACTGTAATCTATTATTTTTTAAGTTTTAATTATAATTCTTGGTATATAGGTAATATAGATTATTTCATCTACATTGAAATGGATTTTTTAAAACATAGCTAAAAGTTTTGACAAGGTTTCTTTGAAATATTTTTGCAATATGTAACACATACATACACACACACACTGCTGTATTCAATTTTTCATATTGTTTATATAGTTGGTACTTGGGCCATTATTTTGATATAGTTTTTACTTGTTATTGTAAAATGTTAGTTTCTATTTTAATCCACTAAGTGTATCTTTAACGCATTTTTCAATTATTTAATTTTTTTTTTTCTGATATCAAATATATCTATTTGCTTTTACCTCAGCGAATCAAGTGAATTCAGGTGCAGCAGAAAATCAGCGCTTGTCGCCTGCAGCCTTTTTCTGTTGTAACACTATAATTTTAGTTTTTAAGTCACCATTGTTACTAACACTATATGGGTACCTACTGCCTGAAATAAAGATTTTTTATTTTACTATGTACTTCTCTCGGTAAATTTGTTTTATTGTTGTTTTACAATGAAAATAAATTGCTTTCACTTTCACTTTTATTATATCTGTCATCCCACACTACATCTTAATACTTGCTCTAGCAAATGTATGAAATAGTCGATTTCGTGATTCTGAAATAATATCCTTGAAGTTTCCCCGTAATAAATGTTGTTTGTTCATGACTGAAATAACCCCTAGACCATTCTGCATCGCACTGTATGCTATCTATTCCATTTCGTATCCCATGGTTGAGAGTAGAGGCTCTTGCTTGGAGCGATATTATAGCCACTTAAATTAGCCCTTGCTTCGTATGTGGACGGACGATATGTGGGGTGTGGAAATTGATCGTAAATAGATTTCGGATTTCCTTTCCCTTTCGCCTTTGTACTTTTATTGCTACTAATAGACTATACTGTAAGGTTGGTGGACAGAGCTTGCCAGGAATCAAAAGCGTAGTTGATTTAATTATTCCGGAGTCGTTTGAGGAAATAGGTACATAAAAGTTAGGCCTTTGCATCTACGTAATCTGTTCTTCGGATGATACGGCCGGCCCACTGCCACTTCAGAATGCTAATTCGGTGGGCTATGTCGATGACTTTAGTTCTCTGTCGGATCACCTCGTGATCCGACATGACATACGGTGATAATGATAAGTCTTGACATACGGTGCCGAAACGTGGACACTCACGGTGGAGCTGGTCCAAAAATTTAAAGTCGCTCAAGTTTGTAAACATCTTAGACACTCAGGTTTCCTCGCGATATTTTCCTTCAAAAGTTACGACTGATATTGCTACTTTCACAAATGTTCGTAGCTTTAATACAACAAAGTCATTGGTCATGCTGGGATTCGAACTCACGCCTCTCGCATCGGAAGCATGGGTTCCACCGATGCGCTAACATCACTAGTTCTTTTTAAATGACATGAAAACTGTTTTGCCCAACCTTCAGACCAAAGCCAACAGGACATCATTTCCGAAGCATTTCCAAAGCCAATAGACAATGCATACGAGTTCGCTATTTGGAACACCATTTTAATTCACTGCCAGTTTAACACGCGCCTATTACGCCTCGTGAAACAGTGTTCAGTGCACGGCCAATAAATCGTCAGCAGACAGCGTACACGGCCTGTACGCTGTAAATTCGGCCTTTAATGAACCATTAGGCTGAAATTAGCCTAATGACAATACCGGGCCGAGCATAGGGCGAATGTGTCTCGTAAAGATAATGGATTGGACGACGACGTAGGTGTCTTTGACAATTCTCTGGTAGTATTTGCCTGGCTCGCTGGTCTAGTTGCTAAGGCTCTTAATTACCGAAACAGAAGTGGTGAGTTCGGTTCCCACTGAAAGCCGCCGTACTTGATTTGTACAAGTGGCTTCAGTCTGGGTGTTTCCAAGTTTGTTCCCTTGTCTGGTTAACATGCCACAGGGTGTCCAAAGTAGGACCAGGACAAGTGATTGTGATGTGTGTATCATAAAATTTTAGAAGTTTTACTCCAGATCGGTAATGCAACTCTAACTGTAATGTTCTTGCTCGAAAACGTATTCTTCAAAATCGTCAATTGATATTACCAACTGCCTAGTTTCGATGGCATTCGCTAAATATTAATAACAATTGGATAGGATTTGCGTAACCTCGCTGTACTGTACTCAACCCTATTAAAGCAGAAATAATGCACGGTGCGGCGGAAACAATAACCCCTATAGTGCACTTGGAGTAAGTAACTATACAGGGTAACTTTTTAGATTGTACCAAAATGTAAAGTCCAAGTGTTTGACAGTCTTGTTTGTTTTAAAATTAAATAAAAAAAACAACTTATCAAATAATTTAACCCAAATTTGTTGTTTTATTTAGCAGAATTGTTAGAAAAATTCTTCATCGTCATTATAATGCAAATTTACTTTAATTAATTAATTAAATAGATAAAAAATGGACGGACGGAAGGACATAAAGAAATGTTAATACTAATTTTAGTGGCACCATCATCATAATCAGCCATTTGACGTCCACTACAGGCCTCCCTCATGGCTTTCCAAGCTTCCCGGTCTTCCGCCGCCCTCATCCAGCGACTCCCCGCCACCTTAACCAGGTCGTCAGACCATCTGGTGGGGGGCCTGCCCACGCGGCGTCGTCCGGTCAGCGGTCGCCAGGTCAGAACTTTTTCGCCCCAACGGCCATCAATTCTCCGAACGATGTGCCCCGCCCACTGCCACTTTCAACTGAGCAATTCTTTGAGCTATTTAAGTAAGTCGGGTTCTTCTGTGGATCTCCTCATTCCTGATTTGCTCATGCAGTGAAACTCCTAACATAACTCTCTCCATTCCTTGTTGGGCGACCTTGAGTCTTCTTATGAGGCCCATAGTCAGCGACCAGGTCTCACATCCATAAGTCATCACTGGCAACAGAAATTGGTTACACGCCTTTGTCTTGAGACACTGAGGTGTTTTGGACGCGAAATTGTGTTTTAGTCTCCCGAACACCTCTTTCTCGAAGTTGGACTTACCTAACTGGACTGTTTGTCCCAGATATGCATAGTGGTCAACAACTTCAACAATTTTAGTAGCAAATTATCTTTATTCAAAACTAACTTTGATAACAGAAATATATTTAAAATGTCTATAATTTTATTATGTAACAAAGCCTCAGACTACATTAAATTTATTTAAAGCATAATTTTTTTACAATCTTTAAATACTTAAACTGCGCAAACGACACTGTACCAGACGTCTTAATAGGTTTCAGCTTTTTTGTCATTTTAAAGCGACCCTGTACAGAGGCGGACAATAAAAACACAATTCATATTCAGCGCGCATTACAGCGGACGCCCGGGCGCGCGGGGAAGCAATAATCGTAAACTGCACTACATATTTCCGTGAGATGCAGGCGCTGCGCTCATCCTAGGTGCCGTTCGAGTACTTAACTCCTTAGTGGAGTGATTTTTTGTTTTTATTTTGTGGGTTTCTAAAAAACAGGTCAACCTTCACAGTAAGGAAGAGATTGGATTTCATAAGTTCATGAAAAAGGTCTTTAATCTAACATGAATAACTAACTAACTAGCTAGCAACTTATTGCTAAAACTTATAGCAACAAATGTGTAGTAAATCTAAAGCCCATCTCGTCTATGGCTTTCCAACGGCGGTAGTACTGTCTTAAACCCATCGGGCCACTGGTCTGCCAACCGATGGTTTACCCAACCGCGGCTAAACACAACCCTTTTTTTCTAATCGGGGTTAGAAAATACAATTTACAAATCCGTAAAATGTAACGCTTATATTAATGGAGAAAGGCTGATTTTTGTGAGCTGATAATCAGCTATACTTTAAATTTGAGATAAATAACGAGACCGGGAGACGGAGTTAACATCACGAAGGTCCTCAAATGACTTTACGTTGTTTTATAGCGCAATCCTTTTGTTGGCTTTTGAACCGGCTCCAAGTGAAATGTTAAAAACAGTAAAAGTTGCTGACCTGGGATAATGCTGCGTGAACGCAACTTGGGACTTATAGCGTAATTATCTTTTAAATTTAAGCACCACGATCGCACATTTGTAGATTTGATGATCACTCGCAAATATGAAGACAAGCATTGTGAGTAAACCTGGTTATGTGTGGGTATTTACTTACCTCAGTTCAGTCTGGGTATTTACCTACCTCAGTACACAAAATATATTATGCAAATCTACTTATCACTAGTGAAAATCTTAATTAGCTTACGACCTGTTCTCAGACCTACCAAATATACACAAAAAACTTAATAAAAATCTGAAAAGCAGTTTCTGAAGTGTTTGATAACAAATACGACATTATTATATATTTATGCCGGCGCCTCACTTGGTAACTCCTATTCGCGTATTTGGCAAATATTAACCAGCATCACATTTGTAAAGCCTGCAATGTATTATAAATCGTAGGCAAATACGCGAATACGAATAGCCAAGTGCCTGTATTATAATGCTACGTTTTTATTTTGTGTGTATATTTTTTTATTTCCCTGCAAGTCGGTTATTACTATAACTATCTCATTTCTCAGTATAGCACTACCCCCACCCACCATTTTCCGTCACTAACGGGCTGGCTAGAAAAAATACTAATCCTAAAAATCACAATTAACATGACTGAGAGATTGGCCTGACACTTTTTGCAAAAACAATCTGCAAAAAAAGATAATACGTTTTTTTCATTGGTGGAGCTAGTGGCGCTTACTACATGGAGTCTTTAATTCCGACAGTCACTTTAAACGACGAAACGTCTCGTAAGGCTCTCACGTTGATCGAGCTAGTCACCGGTTGCCGTAACGAAGTGTTCTCGGTACAAACAAGTCAATCTTAAACCGAGTTTGCATAGATTAGCACGCCACTCCGGACTCGAGCGCAACGCATAATGTCCAATTGTTAGGAGAAAGCGGAAGACAAGTAGGTAAGTATTTAATCCCGCCAAAACAATAGTACATTATTGCAAAGGCAGCGAAATAGGCAATTGCAGGTCGAGTATGAGTTTGAAGGCCGAGCCGCAGGCGAGGACTTCAATGATACGAGACAGGGAATTGCCATTTCGGCCGAGGCATATATAGTGATTTTCTTAAAAAAAATGCAAGGAATTAAAAAGGGACCTTTTACCTAATAAATTTTCTTTTGATTTTGCTGGAAGCAGGTTTTCCATCGCTTATTTAGCTTCCGATCTTAAATCTGGTGGAGTGCAGTCAATGTTCATTTCACTTTCAGCATCATCGGAACTCATTTTAATTATTTTATTAACAAAATAACAACGAACTCCGCTTTACCGCCAAATTTTACTTTTTTATTTTACAGTTTGTGCCGAAAGGTAAACGCATCTGTGACTATACAGCCACGAGAACACAATGTGTACGATAGATGAAAGAGTTCTAAATTCAAACAGCACACCGTTTCATACAACATTGCCGGCGCGCTCTTCATTCCAAATTCAAACAACGCGCCGGGAAGTGATTTTGGTTTTTCAGTCTACGTAAATATGATACTTCGCGTGTTCCTTATTCAAAAGTAATGACAATATTTCCACGCATGTTTAAGAAAAATAAATAAAATAACTTCCACACAACACAACCCCTTGTCCTGGTCTCAAACTAGGTTACCCTGTCCTATGGTAACTAGGCAAGGGCACCATAAACGAAAATACGCGCAAACTGATGTCATTTTTACAAATGTACGATTTCAGCACAAGAAAAAAAAATTAAAGAAATACCAAGTCTTCTTCATCTTCCTGTGCTTCTCCACTAGTAGAGGTTGGCCGTCAGCTACTATATTCTTCTTTATTTCTTGCCAAGCGCAACAGCTACATCACCAATTAACCCCCCTCCAGTTCCCTTTACTGTCTCATCATAAATTATCCTGTATAATACACAGTGTGTAACAAAATCCTAATATACATCCGTAAATAGGGGGTTCGTCTGCTCCTCAATACTAACAACTTTGAAATCGCGAAAAAATATCAGTTGTATGCTGAAATTGCCATTTCTTTTATGTAGCCTATATACGTCACACTGTAAGGCATAAAACTTCTCTCAATGAGAGGGTATGGGCTTAATCACCATGCGTGCCCACCGCGGATTGGCAATTTCCAGCGCTGAGGGATGTGAGCACCTCACACACTCACGTTTCCTCACAATGTTTTACTTCACAGTTAGCGAGCGGTATTGCAACTATAACTTCACAAATGTACGTAACTTAGAAAACAAAGTCATTGGTTCATGCCGGGATTCGAACCCGATGCCTCCCGAATGAGAAGCCGGTTCTAGAACTCCGCTACCACCGCTATTAAATTATTACCTGCAGAATGAAAATAATAATGAAACTGCTGAATTTTTTTTATGATTTCAAAGTTCCTCCGATAATAAAAGTTTTTCGTATAAATCAGTAGAACCGGATTTTCGGATATTGTTACAGCCTATATAGTTCCATAAAAACTAACTGCGGGAGTGTGTATTTCATTTCAGATGTGCTTTTCTGTGTTTTTATTAGGTGGAAAAGGTCATGTTGTAATATCATGTTAATAGTGTTTTTTTATGGGGACTAGATAGCGTTTATGCCAAAAACGGGCGTTTTTCCGAATATTCCTAAGAGATTGATGTGACACTTTTCGTAAAAACGATCTGTAAAAGAAAATGCGTTTACAATTGTTTATTCTGTAAAAATAAATAAATAATTGTTTATTCTCTAAAAGGTGCATACATTTTTAAATAATCTTATTTCCGCCAAACTAAATAATAGTTTCGTACTAAAGGGTTCCGTACCCAAAGGGTAACGGCTAAGACTCCACTGTCCGTCCGTCTTTCACCAGGCTGTATCTCATGATCCTTGACAGACAGACAGTTGCAATTTTCACAGATGATTGCCGCTATAATAACAAATACCTACTAATAACAATATTTAAGGGGGGCTCCCATACAACAAACATGATTGTTTTTGCCTTTTTTTGCTCGATATTTATAACGCCAACAGGTGGACGCTTGAAATATTCAAAATGTTGTATAGATAATGGCCGGTTCTTTTTCAACGGTGGCGCTAGTTAGCCCCAAAGATCCTCAAGGCGCTCGTCTCTCGTCACGGGTCCCACGAGCACACATCGCTCTGTTTAGTCGTTACGCGAAGAACAATCTGCATAATCCGCAGACGCACCGCTATAAAAATGGTAATGCGATGCCGTACACGATTTGCTTTTGCTTGCTTTTTAGTTCTATGCTTTGTCCGCGGGCGGGGACGTTCGCGCAGGATTCGGGTCAAACATATCGCATGTGTTTACCCAGGCCTTGGTCTGTTTGACTACGGAGTTATCATCATAAGAAACCTTGTATACGTCCCACTGTGGGGCACAGACCTTCTCTCAGAGAGAGAATTATGAGGCCTTATTATGCCAAATCCTGTCAAACTCCTGACGTTTGCGTTAGAAAATAGTGTTCCATTTGACATTTAGACGATTGGGAGCGTTCAGGGTTTGGTGAACGTAATATTTCCATTTTTATGTACAATAAAGTGGTCTCGATTCTATTCTATTTGAGCTGATCTTAACTTACCTATCTTTTTCTGTGTCAAAGTTTCAAATATGCTATTTTAAATAATTAAATATGCTATTAAAAAAAAAAAACTTCAAACTAGAATACCCTGTGCTATGGTAACCAGGGCAAGGAGATCACAAACATGGAAATTCAAAATTAATCAATTTAATTTATCAAATGCTCAAAATGACTCCCATTCTGTTGAATACACAGTTGCACTCTTTTAATTATTTTAATTAAAATTAGAAATGGTTTAATAATAAGTTTGAAAATGGGATACATTTTTACATTATTTCATTAATCCAGCCGCATTGCGACGGACAAAATCATTCACGCGTCTTACGGCAGATTCAGCATACGGCAAAACTTGATTGGACAGAAATTCGATTTGTTGCATACAACCAGGTACCTATTTATTACGTATCTCTGTATCATTTTATCAGAACTCAAATTATAACAGTGAAATTATGCGTAATTTTCAAGTGGGTATTGATTCATTAGTAATAGGTACCGATTCATTAGTAAAATGACAATGTGAGTTGTATGTCCTTACGGCAATGTCAGCTTTTCGTTTTTCTGAACAAAATTTCACATCAAATGTTAAAATTCATGGTCTTCCTTTTATTTCTGACACTATGTTATTAAGCAAAAAATAATCCTTATGATCGGTAAGACAAAGCAACAGGGTAATATGTTTCTTGTGCAGGGGGTTCGATTCCCTGTTCAACCACGTTATTATTTAAAAATCTGTGAATGCATTTTAAGTTGTTTTTTAAATTAAAATAATGTCTTCTTTCAGTAAAATGTTCTATCTACAATATTCAAGGTATTTTCCCTCCACGTGGCATAGCCGTGGGACGTCCTGTAGAGTTCGCGCCCCCGCCCCGTCTCTTCTGTGAGGGCTCCGTCCCGTCCCTTCAGTACATATTGTAAAATTTTCATAATTTATAATTTTGTTTATTTTTTTAAACCAAAAATTACATTAAAAATCACAACAATCGTTCGGTGCTAATCTATTGTACAATAGTCTTGTCATTGCATCCTATCTCCTAAACTAGGCGAAAAAGCCTGTATCTTAGGAGAAGGTGAAAATAAATGCGTATGAAAGTGAATTGGAAAGACGTCGCGTCTTTTCCGCGCCCTCACCGCACGTCAGTTTTATGTGGCCAGGGCCTTTCGCAACGCGGCCCTGGAGTAGGTATTAAATTTCTTTGTCAGTCGAGGTTTGTATCCGAAAAACTAGACAAAAAACTCAACTGATTAAAAATACTTCATAATTTTATTACAAAAGGCAACCAAGGTTTCATTAAACGGATGATAGAGCCATTTGGAAACTTTCGTCGCTTAGCAAACAACCAAGTCATTTTTCCCTACTTTACCTGAGAGACAAAATACTTTTTTCATGTGGTTACCAATTTCTAAGGCGTTCCATAAAAAAAATATTTGCCCGGTGTAACAACTTTTTGAAAAACGGCCGCTGAATTTAAGATATTAAATTCTGCACCCAATGGCATTAAACCCATTAACCCATTAATGCCATTTCCTCCCGTGAATGTCGTAGAAGGCGACTAAGGAAATAAATTACCAGGAGACGGGCAGCAGCGTCTTCCTGAGATTCCAACATACTGCGATCGCCAACCCGCCTGCCAAGCGTGGCGATTATGGCAAAACTCCTCATGGTTATGAAAACCATGAGGGAGGCCTATGTCCTGCAGTGGGCGTCAAATGGCTGATGATGATGATGATGATGAATGGCATTAAATGTCAAAACCGTCAAGTTTTGACTTCAGCGGTGTTTTTTGCTAAGCGAAGATTTGAAACAACTGTAGATACTATACACTGTTTGCGTTCCTTATCAAATAAAATGCATATAGTTGACATTTTGACGTTAACATTTTATTTTCGTACCCAAAAGGTAAAGGACACTCCAACTACTTTTTGTGTTTTGTAACATATTTTGTTTTATAAGATTTTTCTCACATTTTTATTTTTCGTAATATCATTGTTCTAGATAAAATAATGTTAATTAAATTTAACACAATGTGGTTTTGAGCATAATCTACCAAACAATGCCACTACGAAACAAAAAACCGCGAACAAACATAAAATATTTTTTTTTTAAATGATAAAAATTTAACCAATAGTGCATTATGGATACAAGTGCGCTAAGTTGGTCATTACCCACGAGGCATTATTGTAAGCGCGAGCCGTAGGCGAGCGCGGTAAGCAAGCCAAGTGTGTAATGAATGATCAATGCACACGAGTTGCATGACGTTTTTCAACACAATTGTGAGGATCAAAACAAACTTGTATTGTTACTAACTGAAAGTAGACATTTTTGATAGTAATTAACCACACAGCAGCAACTTTACCAAATATTTAAGAAAAGGGCGCGTAAGTTTGGTTTTTTTCGCGCGCCGCACTTTCGATGCGCGCGCAGGTTCAATAAAGGCACAGGAAAAACTGGCTGTTCAGCCGGACCAGCGCCAACGTAAAAAATAAAATAAACTACAAATTAATGTTTCTAAATCGATACTTAAGTTAATTTGTGTTTATAAATATACAATTTAATGAAATGAAATGTTTATTTGTCATCATAACCCTAAAATATTTTTATTATTCGTAAAAATATTCAATGTTCTTGGACGTAAACGTTTGCTGGAATTTTAAAAAAGGTTTAAATTACAGCACTTGTACGGTAATGTTTTTTATGGTAACATGCTGAATTATGAAACTTAAAACGATGTAATAAGAGTCAATTTACGAGCAACTGTGTTTAAAAAATAATTTTTAAATAACCCTATATTTATTCGTCTTACTGTTAGACACAGGCTTTCTCTCAGGGAGAGAGTAGCGAGAACGTGAAAATAATTTTAATAAACTCATCAGCGGCCACGATAGGAAGTATGAAATGTCATTGGACAAAATTAAATCACCCTTCACTTTGAAACTAGAGCACTTGTGTGCACACACTATCAACTATTTACAAAATTGGCATCACATATGTATGTTTCCGTGGTGTAGCGGTTATCACATCTGCCTAACACGCAGAAGGCCCCCGGTTCGATCCCGGGCGGAAACAGCTCTTTTGTTTTTGTTTCAGCTTGCAACTGTTAACACTATTAATGTGCAAGTTTAAATATTTATTTAGAGCCAAGAAAAAGGCAACACGAAATCAGAACATTCACAAACAGCTTCGTCATGTTCAAGTAATATTTATTGCAAACATTCAGATGACCAGTTTGTGCCAAATAAAACGCTAACAGATAAAACGGTATCAGAATTTATAGATTGACCGATGTGAATAATAAAAACCAGCCAAGTGCGTGTCGGGCCACGCACAGTGTAGGGTTCCGTAAAAAGAGGGGGTTTTATCTGCTTTACAGAAGTAACATCATCAACGTAAGTTTCAAAGGATTTTGTACAAAGTTTTCCTCTTATAAGTCGGTCGCCTATTACTCTTTAACGTGTAAAGCCTACTTAGCCGTGATAGTTTTCCTTTTAAATTCTTTACATGCGCTACTAACCTGAGTTTTTGTGCGTTTTTACAATCAAGCAAGATACAATTTAATTTAGTTTGGGGTTCAGAGTTACTTTTTATTTTGTTAAGTATTGTTCAGCTCAATAAACACTTTCATTTTCAAACGTTTAGCCAGGAGAGAGGGGCGGGCAATTTTTCGTCCAAGGACGCTGGACAAAAAATTGCGTTTTAAAGCTTGGGGGGGGGGTGTTTAAATTCTCTTTTTGCTCTATTCTACCGTTTCGGCGTCGCGTATTTCTCTGAGCTAGGTCGCGGACAGACAGACGGACCGACGGACAGACGGACAAATGAACAGACGGACAGACAGACAGACGGACATGGCGAAACTATACGGGATATTTGTCGACTACAGAACGCTAAGAATGGAGCTATAAAATTGATAAGAACACGCGCCGCTCTACCTTTTCAGTAGAGACTTACATTTTTTATTCGTTTATAACGCTTGGGTCATTTGCAATGATTAAAGGAATATTTGAATTGTGTGATTTTAAAACGACACATGTCCTTTCATTACAACTTTGCAGGAAATAGAAAAAACAGTTTTATTCAAATACTAATATCTACAACAGCAATATTTTAGCATATTATATTGATTTCTGTATGAATAAACTAAATTTTTTTTTCTAATGTAAATTAATAGGTAGGTGTAAATAATTTAATAAAAAAAATTGTCAAGTGTTATTTTAAAAACACATGTGACTTGTGTTGTTTTAAAATCACACGATTCATTTATAGACATGGTCTTCGCGGGCTTCAGAATTGGGTCCGGTATTACTACTGCAAATTCACAAATGTACGTAATATGTACGAAGTCGTAAGAAGTAGACCAATTGGTGTATGCGGGTATTCAAGTAGAACGAAACTTATCATTGTGTATCCGGGTGGTGCCTTTCATCCAAACTAGTTCAGCTGTTTTTGAGCAACAAAGATTATAATACATTAGAGGTGCAATTAAGTATTTGCCCCGTCTCATAACAAACACATTATACATAATTTTTCGAATGTCTAACGTTTAAATTGATCTGTCGTGTGATGTTTTTATTCGCAATCTCACTGTATAATATTATAAATGTGAATGTTTGTGAAGATGTTTGGATGTTTGTTACTCAATCACGCTTTTCTCTGTTCTGTTCTGTGCATGCAATGATGGCTGAAGGGAGTTACATGAAACTTAGCATACGGATAGACAAAGATCTAAATTGAGACATAGGATACTTGACGGGATTCAAGTCGCGTTCCATTAATGCGTTCCCATGGGATAATATTTTATTGTTATCTACCATAACCTTTTTTCACGCCAAACTCTGAGATATTTATTTTTCGCGTTGCCATAACAACAAGATTGCAAGAATCGTATAAACGAATTTATTGGCGGTACGAAGTTCGCCGGGACAGCTAGTTTATCATACATCAACAATTTCGACATTCAAAATTCGAGCTCGAAACTGAAATCGAAACATCGTCCCATTTCACGCAGGCTTCACCGGTTAACAAGAGAAGGGTAACCCAGGTGCCTTGACAACGTTTGATGTCCGTGCCAGGGGTAATCGTAAAACAGAAGAACCATAAAAACTAAAATAAAATATGACAGAAACTTCAACCTAGGCAGGGCCGTCTTTAACCTATTGGAGGCCCTGGGCACATTACGATAATGGGGGCCCTACAACCTTGATAGAATACTATTTTGTTAGATTAGACCAAGAAAGTAGAGTTTTGTATGTACCTACTTCCTCAATAAAAATCGGTTTTCGTTTGGTGACCTGCCCAGGTGCCCAGTGTAAAAGAGGGGCCTGAGCTTATGTTGACGTTACCGCCAAAAAGATTTGTGCGGACTATACAATATGTCACAATAGATGTTGATTTTGGGTTTAGGTCCCGCCTGCTTAGTAGCTGATCTTCAGCAATACGGTTTTTCGTTATTTCAGTTTTTTATTCTCGCATTTTAGGTATATTGTTTTTCTATTTTAACAGTAGCATCAGCGCCATCTATAGATGAGTAGTAAGATTAAACAATAGCAAGATAAAGTATGCGCCATCTAGTGACTAAGTAGGGAACTCCTTAAAAAAAATAGGCTTGTCCTCAGCCAGCGCCACACAGACGGGACGTGGGGCGAGGGCGCGGAAAAGACGCGTCGTTAATCCAATTAACTTTCATACAAAATGTACTGAAGGGACGGGACGGAGTCAACATACAAGAGACGGCGCGAGGGCGCGTTTTCTATGAAACGCGTCGCGTCTTTTTCGCACCCTCGCCCCGCGTCCCTTCTGTGTGGCCAGGGGTTTAGGCCCTCAGGCCCTGGCCACACAGACGAGACGCAACGCGTTGTATAGACTTAAAATATATGTCCATAAATATATTTCCAAAATACAAAAATATATATTGCCAACCCGCCTGCCAAGCGTGGCGATTATGGCAAAACCCCTCATGGTTATCACAACCATGAAGGAGGGCTATGTCCTGCATTGGGCGTCAAATGGCTGATGATGATGATGATGATATTCCGGTGGCTGTAACTTTTCCCCATAGATAGGTAGAAAGATAGATTATTCTTTATAAATTGTAGGTATGTACACGAAGAATGACATAAATAAATTAAAAAGAAAAAGAGCTATACAATAAAGCACAGGGCAATTGGGAGCCTTACTGCAAGTTATTAAAAGTTGTTCGGATTGACAAGTAGAACCCTCCATTCAGAGATGTCTGAGCATTTTGTGACTCTGTCGTATAAATCGTGTCCCACGGAGAAGACATAAGGACGAAAATGTCTTAACTCGGTGGACTTCAGTGGTGGCCCGTGCTCTGGTTTAGATTTCCTTCTTAGTCTGTGACGGTGACGAGTGTGATAAAGGTAATCAATCTGACGAGTGCCTTCCCAAGGGCCTTTGATCGTGAAAGCCGAGACATTTGATGTAAATTAATTAATATCGCTGTGAGAATTATGACTTTGATTTGATTGATTCTAACCCTGTTTCTTTGTGGTCAAAATTATGTCAATTATTTGTTGAAAAATATTACACCTTAATAAAAAACGACTGCTACAGCCTATATACCTACCCAGCAGTGGACAGCGGCGGGCTGATGGTCATGATGAGGTGGGTAAGAGCAAAGTAACCAAGGAACAAAGTCAAAGTAACAAGGAACAGTTGTTTTTGTTAATGATTGTCTTGTGTGGCTAACACTGTCACAATATCTAGAAAATAAATAAATTAATAAATAAGTATATAATATTCTTTTTGTTGCACTAAAAAAACTATTTAGAGGCTAAAAATTCCATCCACGCCTGGACTTGAACCCGCGATTTTTAGCCTCTAAATAGGTATTTTTTAAATAAGTAAGTAAATAAATAAATAAATAAATTAAAAAATTAATGAATGAATAGATGAACGAATGATTAAATGAGTGAATGAATGAATGAATGAATGAATGAATGAATGAATAAATAAATAAATGTGCACCTCGCTGGAATCCGATACCCTTCCTGCTTCCTCCTACACCGCGCCACGCTCGCCTCGTCGCATCAGTGCGCCGATACGCTTCAATATAATCTGGTTAATTTATGAGCACACCGTACCAGAGCGCCGGTATTACGTCGAGCTAGGTGCACAGATATTGTGACCGTATTAAAAATAACCATTATGTTTGACTTTGGATCTTACATAAGCAGCCTGTATACGTCCCACTGTAGGGCACAGGCCTTCTCTCAGGGAGAGAGTATGGGCTTAATCACCACGCGTGCCCACCGCGGATTGGCGATTTCAAGCGCTGAGGTATGCGAATAGCTCAGATACTCAGGTTTCCTCACGATGTTTTCCTTCACAGTTAGCGAGTGGTATTGCTACTATAACTTCACAAATGTACATAACTTAGAAAACCAAGTCATAGGTACATGCCCGCACCGGGGATCGAACCTGGGTCTCCCACTTGCGAGTCCGAGGTTCTACCCACTAGGCTACCACCGCTTCTTTGGATCTTATTTATTACTTACTAAGTGTGCAGATTTTTTTTCATTATTTACCTCTTTTTTTAACTTTTTGGATCTAAACTGTAATTATTTCTTAATCTATTAGAAGTAAGTATTAAAGACAGGAAGGTGGTTAGGTAGGTTTATTTTTTTATTACTGGTGTGCAACAAACCAAGTAAATAATCTTTAACAAATAAAAAGTCCAAGCTAAAACACAAGAGACGCGCATTTAAACGCAATATTGCCAACGAGGTAGCTGTCATCACGACAAAGAATTCACATGTTCCAAGTTTTATGACGGCGCCAGTACAAATATAAGACAAATTGTTCTCAGGACAGACGTTGTCCTAGAAACGTTTCATCTCCTACCGTTATTGCCACTTAACTACGCCCTTCTTCCCGCCTTTGTTTCTTAAAAAATATTGTTTCATTTCAAACTTGGAATGTTGATATCAGTTTAACCACCCTCCAGATAAAGACACGCCCCGCCCGTGTTTTGGGGTAATGTTTCAATTCAATTCAATTCAAATATTTTTATTCATTATAAAAACAGAATGTTTACTTAATGAACGTCAAAGTTGTTAGTTTCACAATTAATGGATTATGTGGAGAAGAAGCTAACAAAGAAACTCCACATTTATTCTTTTCAAAACACGTTTTAACTTTATTAACTATAATTGGTATAGCAGGATAAGAAAGGGACTGGATAACTACATATTTTGTCATGCATTTGACGGGTCTAATCGCGATTATTTATAGGGCAAACTATTAAATTGATTAATATACTTTTAGGTATATATGTTTTGTGTTGTGAAAAAATGAATGTACCTTTTTGTTTTCGGAAGGCTTTATGTATTAAGCAGGAATTCGATTTGTCACGCGGGCATACATAAGCAACCTATATACATATGTCCCACTGTAGGGCACAGGCCTTCTCTCGGGGAGAGGGTACGGGCTTGATCACCACCCGTGCCCACAACAGATTGACGATTTCAAGTGCTAACGCATGTGAATAGCTCAGACAGTCAGGTTTCCTCACGACGTTTTCCTTCACCGTTAGTGAGTGGTATTGCTGCTATAACTTCACAAATGTACATGACAAAGGCATAGGTGCATGCCCGCACTGGGAATCGAACCTGAGTCTCTCGCTTCTAAGTCCAATGTTCTACCCACTAGGCTACCACCGCTCTAGAGGCGGGCATAGCGAGTACAGTAATTGTACCTCATATTTTACTCTCACTTTCTTTCCAAGTAACGCAAATTAATACATTTGAAACATGATAACCGTTTCCTGTGAAACGGCAGAGCATTGTTTCGGTGGAGAGCCAAATAAACGACGTAGATAATGATGATTATTCCTCGTTTCTTTACATAATTGTATCCCATTAGTTTTATAAATGTCAAAGTTGGTGAAGATATTTTACTCAATCATACGAATTACAGGTGTTTGGTGATATAGAACCCGACTGCTGAGCATTTACTACTAAGCAGGCAGGACGAACCTAGTTACAATGTTGAATTTGGATCCTGCCTGCACAGCATATTACGCAAACGATTCCAAACGTCAAACTGTCAAATTAGTATGAAATTTGACAGTAACTCGATTGGCCCAGGATTTGGTGCGCATTATTAGGCCTAGTTAATAATCAGCTGTTGGATTTTTTGTTATGTAAAAAAGTAAATGTATTTATTGTTAGCAATAGCAGCTACGTCCTCAGACTCGGTGGAGTGATGATCTTCGCAGGGCGGCTGGCAAGAGCTGGATGAGAGTAGCCTAGGCATAGGCTGATGATGATGATGATGTATAGCAGCTACGCCATTTAGTGATCAGTAGATAGCGTGCGTGCGCCCACACACACACCTAAAAAGCTAATTAATTGTTTTGCATGATAATTTTGGTCTTGTAAATAAATTCTTTGTAAGGAACTTAATGAATAATTGTTTTATTTAATCATGGTCAGGGCACCATGATATTTTAAAGAAATCTAATTTATTTGTGGTCAAATAAACAATTATATTATCATACATACGCGCCAAACACGTAACTCTCATCTCGCCCTCCACCGCAGTCGGGTAAAAAATCTAAGGTTTCATGCATTTCCCGTGCGAAATAAATGGCCCGCCCCACCCTTCCGGCGTAAACAATCAACCTCCGACCAGGAACTAACGAGTTGAGACAGTAAACAATCGTTAACTACCGTCACACACCCACCGTATACTCTGTGCCTAGTCCCTAAACGTAAACCAACAAACCTTTCGATGCAATCACGCGGATGCAATCGAAGTCAAGGAAGATATTGAAATAAAATTAAACACAAAATATTTTTTACTTTGCACGATTTCAAGAAAACTTGAAATCATCCTTCGACCGGGAACTAACAGATAAAAACCGGCCAAGTGCGACTCGGACTGGCGTACCGAGGGTTCCGTACTTTCGCTTGGCTGTTTTGTATTATTTGTCGTTCGAATATATAATAAGTCCCACAATCACGCCAAGTTTGATGCCTGTATGTATTACTGTTGATACGATACAGCATAAAGAAAATACGGCGAAAAAACACGTGTATGGGGACCCCCCTTATTTTTATTATTTTTTTTAACTTTATTATTTGTTAGGTAATCCTCCGTAATAACACATATTCTGCGAAAATTTCACTACGCTTCCTATTACGGTTCCATAGATAGAGCCCTTTCAGGTCAGACAGACGGACAGACAGACAGGCGGACAGACAGACTGACAGCGGAGGCAGAGTTATAGGAACTGTTTTTGATTTGTTTTTGAAGGTTTTCAATAAACCGTTTTTAGGTAGGGAACCCTAAAAACCGTTTATTTCGGGTACACTTGACAGCACAACCTTTAATCACGTGCACTCTATTCAGTCACGTTACGGGTGATTTTGGAACTGATTTTGGATCTGCGGTCGACTGTCCATAATCCATATATGAACGAATGCGTATGTAAGAATTCGCCGATCGACACCACACACAGCCGAAGATTAGCCGTGTGCATTCACTTCACTGACCTCCAAAGACCTCCACGTCGTTATTACTGTCAGTAAAGTTCGTTTTACTATAACTTTCATTCGTCTACTTTCGTTTATTTGAATTCTTTCGCTTGGTCTATCTACTTCTTGTGGTGCCCTCTCCTACCGGAGATCAGCTGCCATTATGCCCATTGTATTATTTTCCATTAACCAACACATTTAACTGTAACTAAGGCATTAGCAGCCACCACAGAAGGTTGAGCCTGAATGTGGTGACTGATTCGGTTAACACGAAGGTGTTTCATCACCACAGAGGCGTTTAATTAACTACCTTATTATTATGATTAATCTGGCTGATACGGCAAACGTTGTTGTGCCATGTTAAAATATTTGCCTGCGGCCTACTCTCAGATCTACCAAATATACGCAAAAAAAAATCATAAAAATTAGTGAGGCCGTTTCGGAGATTTTGGACACGAGATTTTTGTATATTAGATTTAGTTTTTTTTTATAGCTCGCGGTGCTCATACATAATCTAAAATTTTTAATAAATTTTACATAATAAACAATTGGAATTGTACTCATTTCATATATCTATGATTAAATTTTGTTAAATAACAAAGAGCAAAGAGTATGGTGCAACATGGTAACTGTGCTATATAATGTAATTTTAAGTTTCTCATTCATTCAACTGTAAGTTCTTTATGAGAAATAAAAATAAAGTAAAATAAAATTACACGTGTGTGCAGGAGTAAGTGAAGTTATATACCGGTCTATACCTAAGATAAAAACCTTACTTATTTTACGCCGGAACACATCAGTTTTAATATCAACGGTTTGTTTACATTTGAGCAGTCTTAATTTGGGACAGAGTATAAGCGTTGGGGGAACGCACTGGGTGGGAAAGAGTGGACGGGTTCCGTCTGTGTTGTGATTAATTCAAGTCTGTGAAGAGGGTATTAAAGCCTCACTTTCGTTGGGTATTCAAAGTAAACCGGTTTGTAGTTAAATGGAGTTTGACGTTTTATGAAGATTTTGTTCAAAATTTATGAACATTCTTGACGCTTACTCACTTGCATGTAGCGTCATAAATATCAAACCTTTGAAGAATATATTTAAATTTGACTAAGTGGTTATCCAGTAAGGGAACATGGCTCTCCTGACTTCAATGGCATAGAGGTTTTATTTGATAGATTAAGAAGAAGAAGAAGAAAAAGAAAGACATTTATCGGGACAAATTAACTCATCACAAGAAAAAAAGGCATAAGGCAAAGGAAAAACAAGTCACATAAATACAACATGATACAAGGCAAAGTCCGAGCGTCAAAGTGCACCCTGTGGTGTTTAAAGTTGCCACAAAGGGCATCTGACTCAGCATTGACATTTAACAAATCGCAATGATTTTTTTGTTAAGCCTGGTTACATTGTATTATTTTCCGTGTGGCACCGGATTAAGAATAGCGTCACTCCATTTCCTTCCTTGGATGTCGTAGAAGGCGACTAAGGAAATCAATTACCAGGAGACGGGCAGCAGCGTCTTCCTGAGATTCCAGCCGCATACTGCGATCGCCAATCCGCCTGCCAAGCGTGGCGATTATGGCAAAACTCCTCATGGTTATGAAAACCACGAAGGAGGCCTATGTCCTGCAGTGGACGTCAAATGGCTGATGATGATGATGAAAAACCTTTTTCTTTTTAAATTACTTTTCCTTTACTGGAAATATTATTATATTATTATTATAACCATTTTATACTTTTTTAAACTCAGAGGTAGTAAATTCCTCTTTCTCCCTGACATAATAAGTAAATTTTACAATACTAGGTGATTTTGGTCA
The DNA here is from genome assembly GCA_963969515.1 of Yponomeuta evonymella. NCBI lineage: Eukaryota > Metazoa > Arthropoda > Insecta > Lepidoptera > Yponomeutidae > Yponomeuta > Yponomeuta evonymella. The sequence goes on along the minus strand of OZ018343.1, from coordinate 4,882,537 downwards.
ATAATCTGCTGGAAACTGCTGAAATTACTGATTTAGCATTAGGTTGCCTTTTAATATCCCGTTTAGAATATATTATTATGATTTTTTTTAAATAATCTTTTTTTTTTTCAATTTCAATTTTAAGGTGGACCTGTGGATTCACTCTGCACTTTACGTTGCTCTACAGAACCCTGCTAAAGAAGAGCGTTGAATAAAAGTAAAACCAACGTTGAAAATATAAAAATGCCTCGGATATGCAAAATGGAGCTCGCATTTTGAAGTGGTTAGATGAACACGGTATGCTGCAAAGATGCAAAACGTATGCAAACAATGGAGGATCCTGCGATGATTTATGAAGTTTCTAAAAGCACTCACTGGGTACCTACCACGGATTTTGTAAAACACAGTTACGCAGTGGTTATTTAATGCCCGAAACTACAAGGTGACCTTCGGTTCTGGTGAATTCGTTTGCCGTATTTTGAGGGATGCTCCGTGTGGCGCCGGATTAAGAATAGCGTCACTTCATTTCCTTCCGTGGATGTCGTAGAAGGCGACTAAAGAAATCAACTACCTACCAGGAGACGGGCAGCAGCGTCCTCCTGAGATTTCAACCGCATACTGCGATCGCCAACACGCCTGCCAAGAGTGGCGATTATGGCATAGCCCCTCATGGTTATGAAAACCGCGAAGGAGGCCTATGTCCTGCAGTGGGCGTCAAATGGCTGATGATGATGATGATTTTGAGGGAATTTTTTCTTCATTGTGAAAAAAAGTATTAATGATTTATCGGTAATAGTATAACAATTTGTAAATATTCGTCGGCCTTTGGCACCAAACTGTGAATCCAAATTCGATCTGGTAGGAAGTAAGGTAACGTTAAAAAAATGTTTTCTAATATGTTAAATGCTTAAGAGTCTGTCGTCCGATATGCTTAAAGAATGAAAAAATCAATAAAGTTTTTTTTTAAATTTGTATTACTTCTCGTCCTGATTGTTTATTTAGGTATACTTGAGCGTAGTAATTTTGGGTAGCAAAAAAAAAGTTTTTTTACGCGTATTTTTTTCTAAACTAGGACCATAATATGTTCGTAAATCATGGTTAGAATGTCCCCTTAAAATACTGTGAACCAATTTTAAGCCACCCTGTAGAACAAAGCTCCTTAATTGTCTAAGCGCGACCTGCGTCAAGTCACAGGATAAGTAAGTAAATAGATAAATACGTATTCTGGGATAAACGAATAAATAGCTGATTGATAGGGTCATCAGTCACACAATTTATCTATGGATAGCTCTGCAAATTAATGTCATGGTGAAAGATGGTTTTGGACTTATTCACTGGATAGAAGTTACCCCTGGATAAACAGATGAGCATTACCATTGAACTTCCAAATTCTATGCGGTTACAAAGCTAGCGAAAAATTCATAAGCAGCCTATATACGTCCCACTGTAGGGCATAGGCCTTCTCTTAACCCATATCCTCCTAGTGTTCGATTTTTCGAACGCTTGATTTAATAATTTTTTTTGAGTAAATGTGAACGCATCCATTGTTCATTTATTAATGTCGGTAAGCCTGAACTAGTGGCTATCAAGTAGTATTTTTGACGTTTTGCAGTTCGCGCGTATTTTGTTGTGCTTGAAGTGTTGTTACAGAAGGTTTTCCTACAAAAATATGTCTCACCGTAAAATGTAAGTATTTCTTATTATTCAAAATACATAATTTTTTGTTTTTGTGCTATCATACAGAACATAGTGTCCGCCAAGTTATTATGATGTATTACAGTAAATATACATTTAGTGTGGGTAGCATAAAGAATTCTTTATGTAGTGTTTGATTTTTCGAACAGTAGGACAATACGCCCGTGTGATTATTTACTCGTGTGATGATTTTTATGTTGAATTTTTTGTTGGTTTTGTTTCAGCTTGTCCGTAAATGAAATTATTTCACATCTAGAAGAGGACACAGATATTTTGTAGGCAGAGATTTATAACACACCTCCTGCCACCGGGCAGTTACCTACAGTTTTTACATGGATAACTTTTTCACTTATTTGTCGCTGCTAGATGAACTAAAAAAATTAGGGCACGATGCTACAGTTACTATTAGGGCAAACAGAGTAGAAAATGCGCCTTTGAAAGATGCGAAAGTAATGAAAAAGACCCAAAGAGGATCCTATGACCAATGTACCGATGTATTGTCTGATATTACGCATGTTCGTAACAACGACAATAACATTGTTACCGTTGCTTCTACGCAGTGTGGTGTGCAACCTGTAGGAATGGTCAAACGTTACTGTGACAAACAAAAAAGGATATCTTTCCCAAACTATAATAAATATATGGTCGGCGTAGATAGCTTAGATCAAAATGTGGGATGCTACCGAGTTTCTATTAGGCTGAAGAGATGGTACTGGCAATTACTTATGTTTTCTCTCAATGCATCTATGAACAATGCTTTTCAACTGTATGAAATGTCCCCAGCATCGAAAAATGGCAAGAGTTCTTACGATCTTTTGTCATTTACGAGATATATTGTATCAACATACCTACTTTCTCATGAAAAATTCTGCCAACATGTCCTCTGTTGCTAAAAATCCCGTGCCTAAGTCATCACTGGCTGTTATGAAACGGGTTTCAGATGCTATAAGACTGGACAGAAGGGAACATCACATTGTCAAGCATAATAAACCGACCCGATGTGGATTGTGCCACAAAAGCACACTATTTATTTTTTCTTATGAAGTGTTCGAAGTGTATAGTTGCCTTACATAACATCATCGTTCTGTTGATTTTCATTCAAATTAGTATATTCATAAATGTATGTAAAGTATAGATTAGTTTCGAATATGTAAATTTGTTTTTTTGACTAATAAAATACACACACTACATAGCTTTTTATTTCTAATAAATAACATGAATATTCGCATAACACTTGTATATATATTCCTACTGTTCGATTTTTCGAACGGTTTCAAAACTAAAAAAATTAGTAACTTTTTATTTTTTTTATTTTACATATACCTTAACAATTACAAGAAGTTGCTATGTTATGAATTTGATTGAAATCGGACAATTCTAGATAAGCTTGGGAAGATATGGGTTAAGGAGAGAGTATGGCTTAATCACCACGCGTGCCCACCGCTGAGCTATTCGCATACCTCAAGCGCTGCGTTATGCGAATAGCTCCCTCAGACTCAGTTTTTCTTCACCGTTAGCGAGTGGTATGGCTACTATAACTTCACAAATGTACACAACTTAGAAACCAAAGTCATAGGTACATGCCCGCACTGGGAATCGAACCTGGATCTCTCGCTTCCGAGTCCAATGTTCTACCCACTAGGCTACCACCGGCTGTTCGAAAAATTGCTGTAAGCTATTTAGGACAAGATGATGTGTCAAACAATTCTAAAATGCCTGGTTTATTTCATCATCATCAGCCCACCTTTGCCTACTGCTGGGTATAGGCCTTTTCCCCATCACGCCATCCTTCGCGGTCTCTTGCCAACTTATTTCATACAAAAACTACCCGAAACCAGCGAGCGTGCATGCAACGACTAATTAATGTTGATGAAGCAACTGGCAAACCCTTCTCTCGCCTACCCTTCCGGGATATAGGCGTGTGTTTATGTAACATTTTTATGTACAATAAGTTATGTAATGTATGAAAAGTTACAGCTTGCCTTTATAGAGGGTGAGCAGAGAATGTCCTTAGTCAGAATGCTTCTGAAGAAGTTACTTAACTCAAAAGTATATACTTTTATTTTAGAAACAAATTCGAAATATCAAACAAAAATTGGTATTAACAATTCATAGAAACTACTTTCAATGACACAATCGCAATCACAGACCAGTCAAATGATGTCGAAAAAGGAAATAAAGGCGCAGACACAGTGGCGCTTGAAACACAACACAACACTCCGCCGTGTCAGCGACACATACAAATTGTCAACAGAGACGCGTGCTAACGAGGCAGGCGCGTATTAAGGTTTTCGGGCGGGTCAAAAAGTTTCTAAATGACACATAAAAAAACAAAAACCCAATCAAAAACAAACAAAATTGTCGGTCGTTTAGAAAATGAATTCAACGTTTTTACTTGCAACATATTGAAAATATCGGGATCTTAGATAAGAGTCTTGCTGGTTTATATATACGCTGCGTGCCATAAGTACTCTGACAGTTAGACCTTCATTGCGTTTAGTTTTATTTTTTCAAACGAATTTTTATGGCAGAAGTAGTTTTTTTTTGTGTCCAGTGTGCATGGCTTTTAGTTTGAACTTGTAGTTCTAGTTCGACTGGAGTTTTCCGCTCTTAACCTTATAGTTGGGCCATTGTACGCAGCACGGGCTAACGTATGTAAATACCTCAGATACTATGGTTTCCTCACGGAGGTCATTGTACTTAGAAAGAAAGAAAGACATTTATTGTAACCAATTAATACATTACAGAAAGAAAAGGAATAGTGACGAACAGAAAAACAATTTAAATAAATACTACTTATGAAAGGGCATACTCAGAGCGTACGTCTTGTGGTGTGTCTAAGTTGCCACAAAGGGCATCAGACTCAGCATTGTGCTAAGGGTGTGAGCCCTCAGCGCTGGTTTTTAGTCAGTGCCCGTCATGCCCAGTCACTTACTACTTTTTACCTTCTTGTCCCGAATTCCTGAGGGGCCCATCTCATAGAAATACAATTCATAGTTTACTATGACAATTTGATGAAGATTGCAGAGTCGATTAACCAATAAAGTAATAACTAGAATAACTCGGCTAGGCAATGTACCTCAAATGAATATAATAAACTATAAATTATAGTTTTATGAAATGCGGCACTGTCGATTTTTAGCTAGGGCTTCAAACTTCCAGGCGCTAGCCTCTTTCAAGAACTTGAACAAAAGGACTCTGTTCAGTTACGTTCGTTTACAAGCCATCTAGTGGCCATATTAGAAAGCTACAAAAACTATTTCCCCTGAGCACCGTAACTGAAAATTTTGCTTTGGGTGGCCTGTCAGTCCGCTGCATTTTCAACAACTTGACATAAAAACCAGATTAGCAACCATTCTTCATCACTAACTCCCACCTGATTACGTCGCTGTAAACAAGGTCCCACTGTATAAACTCGTTACAAAAACGTCGGGCAACACCGCACACTTCCAGCCGAGGGCATACTTAATGACTTGCCTTTCACTAGCCACGGCGTATCTGCCGGGTGGTGGTCTCTCTTTTCATCGTAAGATGGTGTGCTGATAAATAATTATATACCACCAAAAAATAAATATTAAAACACTGGCAAACTTCTAGTTTGAAAAAAAAACATTGTACAATTATAGGAGCTCTCCAAGCTTGCCTTACCTTTGCAGTCTTTTGATAAACACGAAAGAATATTGTGTGACACTTAAATTTCAGTGAGAGCCGAAAATTAATATTTTCAGCTCAACTATGAATCGCTGTTACTTTTCAGTAACCTTAATCTCTCTGCAAATTTTCGGTAAGATAGAGGTGGGTCCGATTAGGGATCGACTCGGTTCATGTGCACAGTGGGAGCCCGCCCCAGAACCACTCTTTGCACCTTTATTTCTACAGATTTTATTCAAAGTGAGCGTTCAACTAACGATTACCCCTTTAGTACAGTTATAGGTAGTCGTTAATTGTGGATAGTGGATATAGAAGCGCTAACGTAAATACGATAAAAGGCATCTCCAAGTATCTTATAACTATTTAGCCAGAGCTATTCCGCGTTCAAGTTCTCCACCGGGCGTCTCCATCATGGAGTAAGTACTTGCAGATTGTATGCGTGTCTGATTATTGTAAAATACAAAAGTGTAGCACAGAAAGTGTTTAGTTTACAAAGTAGCAAATCAAACGAACTGAAAAGTTTCTGTCGCGCTAAGAGAAGGCAGGCCTTTAGCGCGAGCATATAACAGAAAGGCGATTCTCACAAAAGCACGCCAATAACAAAAGCTGCGAAATAAATGGCGCCCCTAGTCTAGCTCTTTCGAAGAACGACTCAGCATTTTATAAAGCCAGTACATTTTTATAGCGCCGCGAATCGAATGAAACCACTGAAATGGTTGCCTTTAGGTCCCGCATTTTGGCCCTCACGTGAGTGTGGTTCAACTGCACCATTTTCTTGAATAATGGGCTTATAATATAAGTGGCCTATATACTTCCCACTGTAGGGCACAGGCCTCCTCCCAGGAGGGTTGGCGAATTCAAGCGCTGAGGTATGAATAGCTCAGACACTCAGGTTTCCCCACGATGTTTTTTTTCACAGTCAGCGAGGGCTTATATAGTTTGTAACTAAAATTCTTCATACAAAAGTCAATTTAAATAACTATCTACTTAAATGGCACTTAAGGAGTGATGCAAGTTGGTCTAACAGCGTCACTCCATTTCCTTCCGTGGATGTCGTAGAAGGCGACTAAGGAAATACATTACCAGGAGACGAGCATCAGCGTCTGCCTGAGATTCCAACTGCATACTGCGATCGCCAACCCGCTTGCCAAGCGTGGCGATTGTGGCAAAACCCTTCATGGTTTATAAAACCATGTATCCTGCAGTGGGCGTCAAATGGCTGATGATGATGATGATGATGATTTATTTGACTCCTTATGCTTTTCGTTTTTTGTCCCAATAAGTGTCTTTCTTTTTCTCTTTCTTTCTTAACATGCTCAGTCCACGCGGTGGGCATGTGTAAAACCCATAGGTGCTCTCACTCTGCGGGAAGACCTGCTGGCATGGAGAGTCTGTAGGTTCTCTATGTTTACAATACAGAACATTTTTGCCATAATGGACTGAACGCAATACTTTGCAATATATACTTTGCTTCGCAGTTTAGGTCGTATACTGTTTCTTTTTTGCAAGTGGGACAAAGAAATAAAGGAAAATGGGACCAAAGTGGGAAATCCAGCCGGAAAAATTGAAACCAGTGTAGGGTTTTATTAGTTTCTCTCTTTTGAAATATTCAATTGAGTGCAAGAAAGCCGTACGAAATACTCGCTTTACTTCTACAACGTCTTGAATTTTGCTATTTCAATTTCTCTCGTGACAAAAGAGCTTTATACCTAGCGTCTTTCATATGGGTTCCTCTTATTTTGTCAAGCGTAAGCTTCAGATCAATATTCTGTATATACCTATATATCTAGCGATCTATTTATTACCCAGCCAGCTTATCCTAAATTAGTATTTCAGGGGCTCAGAAAGTTGAATAAGCTAGGTATCTACTATCGAGAGCTGCTACTCAAGCTTAACATTTTTGCAGCGGTGCTAGCGGAGCAGTAGAACGCCGGCTTCTCATTCGGAAGCTCGTGTGTTTGAATCCCAAATGTACCTAAAACTTTGTTTTCTAAGTTACGTATATTTGTGAAGTTATAGTAGCTATACCACTCGCTAACGGTGAAGGAAAACATCGTGAGGAAACCTAAGTGCCTGAAGTATTCACGTAGCTCAGCACTTGACATTGCCAGTCCGCGGTGGGCACGCGTGGTGATTAAGCCCATGCCCACTGAGGTTTTCATCGAATAATCACTCGAATTTTCGCAGTATCCATCTTTCTTGTCTAAATTGAATAACAAAAACAATTGAAAGTCGATATTCAAATGTTTCACATTTTTTAAAAAAAGAACATCATAGAAACCATTTTAAAAAAGTTTCATTCGAAAACCTCAAAGCATGAAGATTCTATGTCAATTCAAAGAACCTATTGCAATAAAACGGCAATTTCATACTTTAACCCCTAATATTTAAAAGACCAGGCGCGGTCAACTCTAGCATCAATTGAGGCCTGAAGCAAAACAATGGTATTTTTGGCAAATGCCTCCAACTTATCAAAACAAAATTAGACACAGCGAGAGACCCAATAAGCGCCCACTCTTACCAAAGGCCCTGAAAACCTGAAAGCCTTCTTAATCACCCAACTGGGACACAAAGAAGTGTAAAGCGTAAGTAATAGATACACAGACCCACTGGTAGACGTCATTTCACGGGTACCTTCGTTGGAACAGAGCCAGATAGAAGAACCTAACGAGATTTAGTAAAACGGTTTAATATAGCGGTTTTTTGTTGACGCAGTTTGCTGAAAATTATGCACTTTACTTAGAGTTTTATTTTATTTCATCAGCTCCCGGTTCCCGGCCGATAATTGTCACCTGTGGGTCAATCAACACTACGAGTTGTGCTTTGAAATGATCTCAATCAGTGGTTTTCTATGACTTCTATTTATAATATAGTAATAAATATTGATAGTAAATAAATGGTTCATCATCATCATTCAGCCACAAGAAGTCCACTGCTGGACATAGGCCTAACAAATAAATGGTTATTTGTTACAAAAAAGTAAAGGCAAAAATGACAATATCTACAAAGATCGAGATAAGATAGATTAAATACATTGAGAACAACTCGTATCTATAGAAACCAACAAGAAGCGTTTAACATTCACATTTAACAAAATGACATCGGCGCTGTGAAGGTTACATAGATGACCGCTAGATGGCGAGCGCTGTCTTTAGACAAAGTTTTTTGTATTCGAGCCCCCTTAAATATTTATTTATTCTATTTACAGTTATAGCGGCAACAGAAATACATCATCTGTGAAAATTTCAACTGCCTAGCTATCACGGTTCATGAGATACAGCCTGTTGACAGACAGACGGACAGACAGACAGTTTGGCACCCTTCGAGTATGGAGCACTAAAAAGGCAGCAAAAAAACTATCGTTGGCCTTTGCATCTGTGTAATGAGATGATTTATAAAATGTCCAGTGGCACCTTCACTCACATGGGTGAATAGACCACTCGGATGCTGCAGAGCCTGGGACATTGTTTTAGATCGATTAGGCTTACCCAGCACCTATACCATCCTGACAGCTTAGTCGGCCTAGCCCATAGGAAATACAAGTCAATACGTGCGGAGCCAACCAAGCTGCGGGTTTCCTCAGGATGTTTTCCTTCACGTTAGCGTGTGGTATTGCATTTACTACCATTTCGCAAATGTATGTAATTTTGCAAAAAAACTCCATCAAATATTTATACAATTTCAATTAGGTACTTATTTCATAATTTTCAGTAACAAACTATTGTTGTAGTAGTTCGCAAGTAAGCGAGCAAGCCTTTCGTGTATTGCTCTTTGGTCCCTTCCCCTAGTGCAGCCAATTACAAAGTGATTGACCTGCGACCAATTCTCTAAGACCCCTCACACTCCCTCCGGGGTTGCGGAGTAATACGCTGGAAGGGACGGAAGGTAAAGTTGTGGGGTTCAGGCAAGGTGGTTAGTTGTTTGTAGGAGAGTGATAGTTCGCTGCCCCAATTGATTGGATCTAGTCTCGGTAATAATGTTGTTGGTAAATGAAACGGCTGCTTAGGTCCATATTACACTAGACTAGTTAAGGGATTCTATGGGATGATCGTTGTGGGTTTTACAGGACTTGTATTGGTACTCATTGAGTAAAACCTGCAATGTAGTTAGGATCACGTTTAATTCAAGAGTTGCGTCTACCGATTACAGTTTTTGATTAAAATATTGTGAAGAGGTTTAGAATATTTACCTTTCGAATCTTCATTCGATTTTTAGTCACTTAGGGTCTAGACAGACGGACTGCTTTTCAACTGCATTCCGACTGCAGAACTGCAGTCGGTCTGCAGTTGGCACACAGTTCCCTATTCGGTTGGTTAGCAGTTTCATTGCAGTCGTGCCAACTGCATTCAAACTGCATCTGAACCACAATTTTTCAGTCAGTCATCATCATCATCATCAGCCTATGCTTGTCCACTGCTGGACATAGGCCTCTCCTATTTGCACGCCACTGAGCACGGGCCTCGGCTACTCTCATCCATCTCTTGCCAGCCGCCTTGCGAAGATCATCGCTCCACCGAGTCTGAGGACTTGTATTGGTAAATTGGTTCAGTCAGTAAAAATGCGAAAATAAAAAAAAGTGTAAATAAAAACCATTAAAAAACTCATCAGTCTCATTTTTGACGTTGCTAATCTATTATCACGGATATACTGTAGAAAAACCATTTTATTTATGCCTTAGAGGCTCAGAGAATCACTCTAATACCATTATGGCTATTAAAAAATCTATCCGAGACAACACAGCGTCTAGGTGGTCAAAAGCTTGGGAATAAAAATAAGTAACTAACCTTCACAAATCACAATCACTTAATAGCACATATATAATGAAGTTAAAAGGAAAACTATCACTGCTAAGTAAGCTTTACAAGTTAACGAGTAACGACCAACATATAAAAGGAAAATTTCGTACAAATTTCATTGGAAATTACTTTTTGCTGGAAAGTAGTTTAAAAACTCCTCCTTCTGCGGAACCCAACACTGCGCGTGGCCCGACATGAACTTGGCTGGTGAGTGGCATTATTAGAGTATCTTGACATTTCGCATTTGCAATGCCTGAAAAACCTGGAAAAATGTTTCATCTATGCCTTCCATGGTATAAAACATTGTCACTTCAATCCAAGTTTGAGGAAAGTTACCCATTTGCGAAGGTTTTTTTTCCTTCCCAGTAACATTTTTAAGGGAAACGTTCGTGGGCAGTAAATCAGACAAAACAGGAAGCAAAATTACGTAGACACGTTCTTTTTTTATCGCCTCCAATTTATACGAGAGCCGGGAGTGCCTTCAGTTACCGTCACATTGTTTTAACGAAATACCTATCCGAATTTAAAGCTTTCTTTTTCACTCGGTGGATGGTTTTTACGGTCCATATTTCTACAAAACTAATTGGCTTGGTAGAAGGTTTCTTTTAAGACAGAACAAACGTGAATAAAGTCGATTAGTGTTTGTCAGTTACAGCAACTTCTGTTCATATTGTTTTTTTATTGAGGAAAGTTTTGCTCTGTGTTAATCTTGAAAAATAAATAAGCATGACAGTCATAGTTTCTAAAGAACATGGGGTTTATTTTTGTTTATATTGCTTTTTTTTTGTGTGTGGTGTGTGGCGAACCCATCATAGGTAAACAATGGCGCGATTCACGCATTTTGTGGCGCTAAAATGTCAGACTTTGACAATTAGTGTACAGGAAAGTAAAGAAAAAACCCGGCCAAGTGCTAGGTGAACTCGAGCACGAAGAGTTCCGTACTATTATCTACACAACATTAGACACAAAGATCGAGAAAAAACGGCAAAAAACACGTTTGTTTTACAGGAGCCCCCACTCTTTAATATTTATTTTATTTTAATTATTTATTTATGAAGTGAATAGAGAATTAAATATTCTGTGAGTATTTCAAGCGTCTACCTTTTGCCCCTATTAATATCGAGTCAAAAGCGGCAAAAAACATGTTTATTGTACGGGAGCTCCCTTAAATATTTATTTTATTCTATTTTTAGTATTTGTTGTTATAGCGGCAACAGAAATACATCATCGGCGTAAATTTCAACTGCCTAGCTATCACGGTTCATGAGATACAGCCTGGTGACAGACAGACAGACAGACGGACGGACAGTGAAGTCTTAGTAATAAGGTCCCGTTTGACACCTTTCGCATTCGGGACCCTAAAAAGAAAGAAAGACATAAAGTCGCGACTATTGACGTTAAAGCGCGCGACTCGCGTCGTCGTGCTACTTTATTCTGGTCTCTGCCTACCCCTCCAGTAAACAGTCGTGAGTTAAAGTGTGCATAGTCTTACCAGCCAACTCAATGCCGCACTGTCTAGCAGCACACCTAGCCAGATAATAAAGTTAGCCCCCGTCTGTCTGTCTAAACAACAATTAGTCGTGTAATGTGCACGTGAGTGACTATTAGGGGGCGGCTCCCTCCTCCATGGATACACGTTTCTATGCTCATTTATAACGAGTTTAAGCTTAGTATGATGTAAACTGAATACAAGTAAAAAAACTAAAAACCCGTCAGCTGAGCATTTACTACTAAGCAGGAGGGGGTACCAACCTTGTACCAAAATTTATGACCCAAGAAACCAAAATTCAGACTACGTCAAACGGCGGTACCGCCGTTTGACATACTCGTAGTCTGAATTTTGGTTTATTGGGTCATAAATTTTGGTCCGTGTGTTTACTACACATTTACTCAGCAGTCTATTTAGTTTTTTTTTCACATCACTTTATCTTAGTATGATGTTGATACCATAACGCGTTCCCGAGATAAAGGGTCTCGACAGACCCGACCCGACCCGACCGACAGACAACAAAGTGATCCTATAAGGGTTCCGTTCTTCCTTTTGAGGTACGGAACCCTAAAAATAGCCCCATCCAGTGATTTTTCAGAGGCTGGGGAATTCACGCATGTAGACCGGAGGAATAGGCAGATATCAGAGTTTTCCACCGGGCACGATAATTATGACAAACCTCTTCGGCATCATTAATTAATATCCATTAGATACCGCATGCACGCTCGACGGTTTCACGTACGTTTGATCTTATATCCAACATCAAGTAATCCCCTATTTGGTCGACAGACCTGAGACCGGTGTGCGGGTATGAAACGAATAACGACTAATGAATGTTGATGAAGCGAAAGAGACTGATCTGTCAGGATTGTGGCAAGTGGCATGTCTTTGCCTACCTCCCTCGGGATACAGGCGTCAGTTTATATTATGTTATGTTTCGTTGATGTAGCTACTTGCCGGTCATTCCCATCGCATTTAACTTTGTTCGATATATTTCTTTCGACATACTTTCTTACATCATCGTCTCTATATTTATGACCAAGTTCAAACCAACGCAATATTCTCTTTTCAAATCTGGTCTCTAAATCCTTTTTCAGTTCACAAGTTCCCTTACGATCCTATTGCGAATCTTTCCATTCAAAGTCACACCACATTTACTGCACAAGGTATTCATTTCTACGGCAATTTACGGCAACCCGGTTTCTATACTTCTGCCATACCCGAGCACTTGTACCATGTCGAATTGTAGCGACCAGTACCGCGTTATGGATAGCCAGTCAAGTGTTTCCAGAGATATTTCAGCAACCTTAATTACTGAATATGTACACGATAAAATTAATTCCATCATTATTTGAGTCGGCTACATCCCCACAAACCAATATATTCCAATCCAATGCAAACATCATCAATTGAACCAATATCCTGTGACAAATTCATTCGTTAATACCGGGCATTCTGTCCGACGCGATTTCATACTTCTCAACTTCAATCATCATTATAGCCTGGAACTATTGCAATATAGACGCTAAAGCTTTAGCCATAAGACCGGGTGAATAAAGTGTTGGCAAATGGAACGGGCTATGATAATCCGGTGTTGATTGCAGCTAAAATAATTGGATTCCGTTCGAAAGCGTTGTTTTTACATTAGGCAAAGTGATAACGACACGATATCTCTACAAGCTGTGCCTGGGACCACGTTTTAAGTTCTATGAAATTGAAATTAGAAGTGACATTATAATGCTATCACATACATACATGTAGAAAAACAGGCGTGAGATACATTAAGGACAAGGGCGCGGAGAAGATGCGGCGTCCTTCACTTTCATATAAAATGTACAGAAGCTATGGGGCACAACTCACACAGATAAGACGGGGCGAGGACTCTAAATCTTTGAAACGAGTTGCATCCGCGCCTCGTCCCACGTCCTTCCTATGTGCCCCACGCTTTACATGGCTTATTACAACTACGTAACGTTATAAATATAATTACTATGACAGACATGAAACGTTTTTAATGGACAATAGCTTTCTAGCAAACTGTTAATACCTACCACTGACTAGTATAAAAAACTGGCTTTGTTTTTTTTGTTACTTTCCTACATTTATTAATCAGCTGTCTAATAAATACATCATCTGCGAAAATTTCAACTGTCTAACTATCACGGTTCATGAGATACAGCCCGGTAACAGACAGACGGACGGACGATCGGACAGCGGAGTCTTAGTAATAGGGTCCCTTGCCCTTGGGGTACGGAACCCTAAAAAGGCCGTAACTTAACCTAAATTGAGATACAGATTCAAAATGAACAAGGAAACATAGGTTTGTCTTTTCAACAAACCTCTGTGTCCGAAACCGAAGACAAGTTAACATAAAAGGGCTTTTATTTTACCTCTGAATGGCAAAATTTTATAAAAACCCTAAAAAGGAAATGTGTCCAGATGAGAACTTTGAAACCACTTTTGTCATTGCCGGTACGGCATCGGTAAATGTAAAAACGACCATTCCATCGGGTTTGCGGTGGCTGTTTACTATTGCACACTACGCTCATATTTCAGATACGGAATGCTCTGAAAGGTCATGCTTTTGAAACAGACATGTGGATTAACTAAGATTATGCTGGCTCAAATATTCACAGGCCACAGGCTGTATGGAATGGACGGTTCCATTATATTTGAACTTCGTTTGTTTGAGTCTCGTGACCCACGATCTAATGCCAGGTATACACCATCGATTTTGAGTGGTTTGAAAGACGTAGCAAATAGAACCTGCCTCATAATAGCTATCGAATACGCTAGTAAATGATGACTTTGTTTTCTATGTTAAGTACATTTGTGAATTTGTATCCTTCCGGGACATGGCTGCTCACGCGACGGGATGTCTAAAGGGTTCGAATGTGTGTCAAAATTGTCAGTACCACTCACTGACTGTGAATGAAAACATCGTGAGGAGGAACAAACATACCGAGCAATAATAATAGTTATATTCTTTTTGTTGCACTAACCCGTGCTGAGGACAATTATTAAAACCTATTTAGAGGCTAAAAATTCCACACGGTGCTTGCACTTGCCCATTAGCTCAGTTGGAAGAGCGCTGGCACGATTAACCAGAGGTGGCGGGTTCAAGTCCCGGCATGGGTGGATTTTTTAGCCTCTAAATAGGTTTTTAAAATAATAATGGTATTAGTATCCTTCATAGCAAGTCATACTGATACTACAACTTCACAAATGTTCATAAGCATAATTTTTTTATAAATGTTCATAATCATTAAATTTTCATAATTTACACCTTAAAAATCTCAATAATGTATTAGTCTCGCCTGCAGTTTAATTAAAGCTATATTCTAAACGAGACTTTTGTTACCAGAGAGAGCAATAACTAATATTTTCCGCGCCAAACGTGAATTATAATTGAACCTTCTAATTTTAATTTTATTTTTTCTTCATTTTTACTAGATCAGGTACATAAAAAATCTCGCGTTCGGCAAGTGCTCAGCTTGGCCGCACCAATAGATATACCTATCTATTTTTAATACGTGTCTTCGGAGGTGGGTACCTCACCGACACTTGAAGATACGAATATTTTTCATTGTCTGATACCTTCACTCTAATTCTCGACTGACGACCTCTGTGGCGCAGTGGTAGCGCATCTGCCTACCATGCGAAAGGTCCCGGGTTCGAATCCCTGCTTGGGACAAAAAAAAAAATCCCCAGGTCTTGGATGTTTACACGTTTGTGACGTCGCTGTTTCTGGTTTCCACGACACAGGGTATCCTAGTGTGGGGCCAGAAGCAATGTATGTGCCTGTACATATGTAAATTTAAAATGTAAATTCTAGGTTTCTGGTTGCGACAGTGTCTAAGATCCAGGTGTTTTGTGCTCGTCATTATCAGACTTTCACATCTTCGGATATATAAAATTATAATAAAACTGAAAACCCCTGAAAAATATTATTACAGCTGATGATCTTGCAAATAGCTGCAGAAACCTCTACCTGAATAAAATGTTAAATGTTTTATCTATCTATCTATCTATCTATCTAGCCAATGACCATCTTTATAAAAAAATTAAGAGATTAAAATCAGTCGATCCATTTAGGAGCTACATTAGCTTAAACAGACAGGGACACACACACACACACACACACACACACACACACACACACACACACACACACACACACACACACACATACACACACACATACACACAGACCGACTGAGAAACAGTCGAGTCGCGGCATACTCAAAACACGACTCGTTGACGGGTCGTTCAAGTTGACTGTTAAATAAAACTGCTGTCATTATAGTTCATGCTCCACTAAATACTGCTAAAAACCATCTAAGTGTCAGTTAGTCTTCCAATATATTTCCCAAATTCGTTTTTGCTAAATACGCGATAATTATTGTATTAATGTCAGACTGGAACCCCCAATATACTAATGCTACTCGCAATTGAACGGTTTTCTTTAATGGTTCATTATGACTAAAACACACGGTCGGACGCGGTACTAAATACACTTTGGGCCTATATCAACAACAGGACACTGCAATCCAAACAATTCAGCCCAAAGTAAAGTCTAACAAACTATTATTTCCACATCAAGGGCTCAAGTCTACCAATAGTTTACAACAATTTCGTCCACTACTGGATATAGAAACCTGGCGCAAGGCACGCCACTTTTTTCTTTCCTCGGCCATCCTCATCCAGCTGCTGCCAGAAATTTGCATCGGTCCAGCTAAGTGGTAGGGGCTGCGTTTGGTTATCGGCATTCATAGGGTGGGCGAACTGCAGTGTTATATTTCTACTGTGCGTTTCGTCTTTGTGTGTTTTTTATTTTGTTAATATGGGTCTTTCCTGCTGAAATAAATGCATGTTTTTAAATAAAATGAATTAAAAAAGTTATAAGAGCCTTTGGAACGCGCTAACAGTCTAGTTTTCAATAAATATTTTTTTATCAAAAAACTTCAAACCAGCACTAAATATTCACCAAACTGGATTTAGCAAGAAAAATCAAAACTGATAAATTTGAGCACTTATCCATTTTCGTGAGAGTATATTCAATTCAATTCAATTCAATTCAAATATTTTATTCATTGTAAAAACAGAATGTTTACTTAATGAACGTCAAAGTTGTTAGTTTCACAATTAATGGATTATGTGGAGAAGAAGCTAACAAAGAAACTCCACATTTATTCTTTTCAAAACACGTTTTAATTTAATTAACAGAGTTTTCAACTTAAAATATTAGTCATGAATGTGTTGAACACTAGTTACAATCGTCCTTTAAATAATATTAATCTACTGTGCTAATGCCAAACATCTTTGTCTTCTAAATAATCCTTGATGTTATAGTAAGCCTTTTTGCACAGAATGTGCTTAACACATTTTTTAAATCGCGTTGGAGGTAACTCTAATATATCTTGAGGAATTTTGTTGTAGAACCTTATACAGTGCCCCATAAAGGATGTGTTAACTTTTGCAAGTCTAAATAGTGGAAATGACAATTTATGTTTATTTCTAGTATTAACATTATGGTGGCCACCAACATTTTCGAAGTCTTTGATATTTTTTCTAACGTATATAATATTTTCATAAATGTATTGACATGCAACTGTTAAGATGTTGGTTTCTTTGAAGAAATCTCTTAGCGAATCCCTACTACCTAACTTGTAAATAAATCGGATGGCTCTCTTCTGTAAGATGAAGATCGTCTCAATGTCTGCTGCCCGACCCCACAGTGGTATGCCGTAGGACATAATACTATGGAAGTAACTAAAATAAACAAGCCTAGCAGTTGCAACGTCAGTGAGCTCTCTAATTCTTTTGACTGCATATGCTGCAGAACTAAGCCTGTGTGCTAGTTTTACAATATGAGGACCCCATTGCAATTTTGAATCGATTGTGATGCCTAGAAAAACGGTATCTTCTACAAATTCTAGTTTTTCTTTTCCGAGTACAATGTTGTTTTCAACTAATCTTACGTTTGGTAAGGTAAACTTTATACATTTTGTCTTTTTGGAATTTAGAAGCAGATTATTTGCCGTGAACCAATCCAACAAACGCGAGAGAGCATCATTTGCATCGTCAAGATTATTTTCTTGTCTCTTAATTTTAAAAATAAGTGACGTGTCATCTGCAAATAATACTATCTCGGACATGTTTTGTACCATAAACGGCAAATCATTTACGTATACAAGGAAAAGGAACGGCCCCAAAATTGATCTCTGTGGTACTCCCATTTTTATTTGGGAACCTGTGGATTTTATACGATTTATGTCCGCTTTTTGAACCCTTCCTTTTAGATAAGATCTCATCAGTTGTAAACCTTTCCCCTTTACTCCGTAATGCTCTAGTTTTAGCAAAAGTGTCTCGTGGTCCACGCAATCAAATGCCTTTGACAAGTCACAAAAAACACCTATAGCATCCCTACGATCCTCCCATGCACTATAAATATGTTTAACTAGCAAGACACCAGCGTCCGTCGTCGACCGTCCCTGCGTGAAGCCGAACTGCTGGTTATGGAGAAGTTGATAATTATTAAAGTGCGTAAGTAGTTGAACTAAAACAATCTTTTCGAATATTTTGCTCAATACGGGTAGGATCGAGACTGGTCTGAAATTTGTGGGATCGTGTCTATCGCCACTTTTAAACAACGGAACGAGCCTACTGTATTTCATTAGGTCAGGGAATGTACCCTCACCTACACATTTGTTAAAAATTTTTGCTAAATGAGAAGCGAGGACATCTATTACTGAACTAACTATGATTACCGACATTCCCCACAAATCTTCCGTTTTTTTAAGATTTAATAGTTTAAACGCTTTAATTACGCTATGGGGATTAATGAAGTCTAACGAAAACTCGTAATCGCACGAGGGGACATTGTCTTTTAATAAACTTGCAGCAAGATCAGGAGACGAGTCTAAAGGAGCCGTAGTTTCAATTGGAACATCTGTAAAGAATTGTTCAAAGGCCGCAGCAATGTCCTCATTTGATGTTATTACTTTATCATCTATCTTTAGAGAAAATTCGCGATCCCCTGATTTGGCTTTACCAGTTTCTCTATTTATAATAGTCCAGATTGTTTTAGATTTATTTGAAGACTGGAGGATTTGTTTCTTTATATGTTCGCATTTAGCTTTGTGGCAGACGGCCCTGAATAATTTAGAATATAGTTTAACATACTCTATAAAACTGTGGTCATATGTGTATGTTTTTTTCTCATACAATGCATACAGTGTGTTTCTACTTTTTCGGATGCCCGCAGTGGCCCATTCATTAAACCCTACTTTATTTTCATTGCTAGGTAATTCTCTTAATTTAAAAACATTTTCAAAATTAACTGAAACGACTCTAAAGAAGTCTTCGTAATGGGCGTTAGCATTTAGGGTTTTACCTTTATGAGCAGTTAAGCTACTTTGAAGATGTAATTTAAATGATTCTAGTTTTTTACTTGTAATGGGCCTGCATAGAATAACTTGCTCAGATTTTTCTGAATCTATTTCAAAATTTACAATTTGACCACTGTGATCTGACTTTAAGCAATTCACTGTGGAGTAATAAAAAAAATTGCAATCGCAATAGACGTTATCGAGACAAGTAGCGGTAGTTTCAGTAATCCTGGTGGGCTCTAAAAAAATATGGACTAAATTGAATGATTTAAAAATTTGTAATTTAGTTGTCAAAGGGGAATCTACTAGCAGGTCGATATTAAAATCACCACACACTATAACTTTCTTATTACTACTGGAAGCTACTTTTAATACATCCTCTAATACCGATTCGAATATACTGTAATCGCTGGTAGGGGGCCTGTATAAGCTTACTACAATGTGTTTAGACAATTCAACACATGACAGCTCAATTACTTTTTCAACAGAAAGCCTACAAATGTCTTTCCTTTGTTTAAATTTTAAACTATCTTTTACTAGTATTAAAGATCCCCCATGCAGTAAAGACTTTCTATTGTAGCAACTGGCTATTTGATAGTTATGTACAGTAAAATTCATTTGAGTCTCTAGTAGCCAGTGCTCTGTGACACAAAGTATGTCAACTTCATGTTGTTCTAAAAATAATTCTAAGTCTAGTAACTTTCCAGAAAAGCCACCCTGTATGTTCTGATTAGCTAAAATTAATTTCTTTAGGGGGGGCTTTTCTGTGGTCTGCGCTGACAGTTTAAATCAGCAGTCAAGCTTAACTTATTTATGCTATGTTTTTTTAAAGCCTCCGAATACAGAGGTTTACTAGTAGAACTTTTTCTACAGTTTGTATTGACTACAGGTACCTGTTTTATTGTCTTAACAATAATTGGGTCGTAAATATTGAATGCCAACAATTTGGCAATCTGTCTCTTTGAAGAAAGAGGCACATGCATTGTGTCCCTAGTCAATATAAAATTTCGAATAAAGTTATTCGTATTTATTTTGAATAGTATTTATTTTGGAAATCATTTATCTATTTCAACGAGCATTTGTTTATTTTGATATGAATTTATTTATTTTAGGATGGATTCATTGAATTGGGCCGGTAAGGGACGACCCAGACGGACATACTTGGACCAAATAGGGGATGTATTAGCAAAGGGCAAGATAAAAAGTACCCGAAACCGGTGAGCGTCCATGCAACGACTAATGAATGTTGAGGAAGCGAAAGTGATCTGTCAGGATCGTAGCAAATGGCAGTCCCTGGTCTCTGCCTACCCACCTGGGATACAGACGTGAGTTTATGTTATGTTCATCGATTTATTTGGCCTTTATGCATTTTTGAATAAATTTTTATGTAGGTTTTTTAAGTTTTGTACCTAAAACCCGCGTGCGTGCCTGCAGTGACTAATTAGCGTTGATGAATCGAAATAAGTTTGTCAGGATCGTGGTAAGTGGCAAGCCCCTGTCTCTGCCTCCCCCTCCGGGATGTAAGTATGTTATTTTAGTTGGCTCCTAAGAGAAATAGCTAAGGTCGAAAAAACTATTTTGGTGAGCGTTGAAATTATACCTCTTAGCGTGGAATCGTCACTAAAATGCCATCACGTGTTTTTGTCACTCTATTGGACAACGATACATTTAGCAGACTCGAGGCCCAGGATTTCCACCGTCTACGCTTTGGGCCCCCTGAGGGATAAATCACTCTTACAATGCCGTGATTCGGTCTAGTGGTTAGGGCTACACAGTGCTTCGATGGAAAAGGCTCCAAATGTTTGTGTTTGGAAGTGAAAATACACTAACAACTTTCGCGGCCTCATTTATAAAAACAAGATTCCTCTAAAATCAATCTAAAGCACTGTTTATTTAATCTGTGGCTACATCTTTTCCTTGTAAAATCTCCACCACAGACTATTAAGGAATCGGGTTTTTATAAATAAGACTAGGAATCATTGTTTAAGCAGCAATTTTTTATCTGTGTGGCGCCGGATTAAGCATCCGTATGGCGCTGGATTAAGATCCTCGTGGCGCCGGATTAAGAATAGCGTCACTCCATTTCCTTCCGTGGATGTCGTAGGAGGCGACTAAGGAAATAAATTACCAGGAGACGGGCAGCAGCGTCTTCCTGAGATTCCAACCGCATACTGCGATCGCCAAACCGCCTGCCAAGCGTGGCGATTATGGCAAATCCCTTCATGGTTAGAAAACCATGAGGGAGGCCTATGTCTTGCAGTGGGCATCAAATGGCCGATGATGATGAAAAAAAAATGCGAACCATACAACAGTTAAATTTGATCACAGTGTAATTTACAATGTAGTATTGTAGTATTGTATGTAGTATTACAATTGTAATTACATTATGAAAAGACGTAGTAAATGCGTCTGCTTTAGCGGATGTATGATACAGCTGTTTTTTTTTTGCATTTTCTCATCATGATCGTCATCATCATCATCATCAGCCGTTTGACGCCCACTGCAGGACGTAGGCCTCCCTCCTGGTTTTCCAAGCTTCCCGGTCTTGTGCCGCCCGCATCCAGCGACTACCCGTCGCGGTAACCAGGTCGTCAGACCACCTAGTGGGGGGCCTTCCCGGTCTGCGGTCGTTAGAAGTTGAAGCGACAACTTTTTCGCCCCTACGGCCATCAGTTCTCCGAGCTATATACCCCGCCCACTGCCACTTCAACCGAGCAATTCATCGAGCAATTTCTCAGTTGGCCTTAGAATAAATGCTTTTGTTGATGGTATTGATCAGTAGAAATTCACTAATAATATAGTAATGTTGAGGAAGCGAAAGTGTTCTGTCGGGATCGTGGTAAGTCTCTGCCCACCCCTCTGGGAAACAGGCGTGAGTTTATATATGTGTGTATAGGTAAGTAGGTTCTTGAGTGTTCTCATCAAATTGTATGTGTAACCGAAAGCCGCAAGGGTACACTTCGTTTGGTTCACGCACGGAAGGAATGGAGGAACGGTGTTGCGCGAGTAAACTTGTTAGTTGGGTGGGGGTGCATTCTCCTTATAATTTATTTATTTTACATATCTCTTGCTCTGTAAGTAGTCACTTACTTCCCTGAATGCCGGGGTGTATGGATATCATTACAGCATAGGTTTCAAAACATACCATGTAATGTTAACATTACAGAATAGGTTTTGGAATTTGAAAAAAGAACTGTCATACTCATACTGCAAGAAGAATATTTTTAAAAGTTAATATTTTTTTCTCGGTATCGATTATTTACTCGAATCGGAATCGAGACAGTTTATATTAGAATTTATGAAGATTTTATTTTAAATATCGAACTATTTGTTTCGCAGTCATCTCGTATGTTAATTGAAATCGATTTAAAAGTCAAACTGGCCAGCACGATTTGACGCGCTTGCGTGCCATAAAATCGTGAAGAGTAAAAAAGTCAGTCGACTAGCTAGGCGCGAAAGTAATTTTTTTTCGTGTTTTGGAGTTCTTTCTCAAAAGTCCTGCTTTCTTGTTTTTTTACTTACCTCACAATCAATTACATAGCAGAGTGTTTACCTCGGGTGTAAGCATCAATTGCATACTCGGGCTAGTTAGCGCCCTCGCTGCGCTCGGGCGCCAAAAACCTCGTATGCAATTGATGTCATACAGCTCTTGGTTAACAATCTACTATTATTCTCAGTTACATTGTTTTCCAAATTGCGTATAATCAAATAAGTAATGTGCATACGTCCCACATTTATCATCATTATTCAGCCACAAGAAGTCCACTGCTGGACATAGCCCTCCTCCATGGATTTCAAAAAAGACCGATTGCAAGCGGCTTGCATCCAGCGTCCCATATTACTATCATATAATAATAGGGGTTAAAGTATGAAATTGCCGTTTTATTGCAATAGGTTCTTTGAATTGACATAGAATCTTCATGGTTTGAGGTTTTCGAATGAAACTTTTTTCAAATGGTTTCTATGATGTTCTTTTTTTAAAAAATTGTGAAACATTTGAATATCGACTTTCAATTGTTTTTGTTATTCAATTTAGACAAGAAAGATGGATACTGCGAAAATTCGAGTGATTTTTTAATACGAGTTCCGACGCGGAACTAACGCGGCAGAAACAGCCCGCAATATCAATGCTGCGTTTAGAGAGGGGTCTACTAATGAACGCACCGTGCGATTTTGGTTTAAACGCTTTCGTGATGGAAATTTCGACTTAAAGAACGAGCCACGAGGAAGACCGCCCACAAAGGTGAATAACGATGAATTAAGAGAGATAGTGGAAGCCGACCCTAGTCAAACTACCCAGGAATTAGCGGCATGGTTTAACGTTACCTTACCCACAATATTGACTCACTTGCGTCAAATGTATAAAATAAAAAAATACGAAAAATGGGTGCCTCATGATTTGACTGATCTGCAGAAAGAAACGCGTGTTGAAACTTGTGTTGCCTTGTTGATATTCAATATTAGATATTCAAATGTTTCACATTTTTTAAAAAAAGAACATCATAGAAACCATTTGAAAAAAGTTTCATTCGAAAACCTCAAACCATGAAGATTCTATGTCAATTCAAAGAACCTATTGCAATAAAACGGCAATTTCATACTTTAACCCCTAATATGTGGGATGAGCGGTGGTAGCCTAGTGGGTAAAACATTGGACTCGGGAGACCCAGGTCCGATTCCCAGTGCGGAAATTTAGGTACCTATGACTTTTTCTAAGCTACGTACATTTGTGAAGTTTTAGTAGCAATACCACTCGCTATAACGGCGAAGGAAAACAACATCATCATCATCATCATCATCATCATCATCATCATCATCATCATCATCATTATCATCATCATCAGCCATTTGACGCCCACTGCAGGACATAGGCCTCCCTCGTGGTTTTTATAAGTATGAGGGGTTTTGCCATAATCGCCACGCTTGACAGGCGGGTTGGCGATCGCAGTATACGGTTGGAATCTCAGGAAGACGCTGCTTCCCGTCTCCTGGTAATTGATTTCCATAGTCGCTTTCTACGACATCCACGGAAGGAAATGGAGTGACGCTATTCTTAATCCGGCGCCACACGGAAAACACCATTATGACGCAATTAGGGATGCAAACCAAATAATTCGGTACCTTGTGACATCCATTACGTATTATTCAGGATATAAGCTTGATACTGTAACGCGCAATGGACATCACATAGAATCCCACATTATTACATAAGCATCCTATATACCTCCCATCGTAGGGCACAGGCCTTCTCTCAGGGAGAGAGTATGGGCTTAATCACCACGCGCGCCCACCGCGGATTGGCGATTTCAAGCGCTGAGGTATATGAATAGCTCAGACACTCAGGTTTCCTCACGACGTTTTCCTTCACCGTTAGCGAGTGGTGTTGCTACTATAACTTCACAAATGTAGGTACATAAATTATCCCGGCTGGGGACATAAAAAACCCAGGTCTTGGATGTTTACATGTTTGTGATGTCGTATTGTTTCTGGTTCCCACGACACAGGGTATCCTAGTGTGGGGCCAGAAGCAATGTACCTATGTGCCTGTATGTAAATATTTATGTTTATGTTTACATAGAAAACAAAGTCATAGGTCACTGGACGCTGTATAAATTATCTCATTGCGTGGATGCAAAGATCTATGTTTTAGTTTAATATTATTAGTTATTGCTTCTGCTAGCAAAGAGACTTCACGGAAACTCCTTTGAAAAATAATTTATTTTGTTTGTATAAAAACTGTGAATAACAAGACTGTCCCCTTTTAAAACCTCGAACCGCAGGCTTTCCCGCTGCCTCCGGAGGCTGCTTGTTGCTTGTTGGCAAATAGGATTCGTCTTCAAGCGAATTTCGCTATCAGGCTCAGCATGGGTAGCACGATGGCGCGAGTCACGCGTTTTGTCGGACTAAAATGTCAGAATTTGACAACTTGAACATGTTTGAATTTGAATTTGCGAGTTTTGACGTTGTAACGCGCGGCTCGCTTCGTCGTGCTACCTGGTCTAGTATAGCTAATATACTGGGTGTCCCAAAAAATACTGTCAAGCGGAAGTCCAGACATAGAGCACCTCTAGGGGTACCCGAATCACCCCCATGTATGTTCCACGATTTTTTGTAGAAAATCAGCACTGCATTGACTTGGTTGCAAATGCTGAGACTCGACCCTTTTTGTAACGGGCCAGTTTGTAACTAAAATGTAAAGGTTCATCTGCTGTCGACTGTACGTGTTTGTAATGGTCCAGAGAGGTGCCGGCCTTAAATTATGACCAGCCCATCAGCTAAGAACCCAAAAAACGAGTTATAACTTTTGTATTTCAGTATTTTTTAAGGTTTCGTACCTCAAATGAAAACTGAATCCCTGATAAGATCACTTTGTTGTCCGTGCGTCCGTCCGTCCTTCCGTCGGTCTGTTTGTCAATATCCTTTATCTCGAAAATGTGTAGAGGTATCGAGTTGAAATTAAAGCCATATACTCAACAGTCTTTTGGAGCTGCAAAAAAATCAAACTTCTAAGATAATGTACAAAAAAAAATTACAGTTTATGCCGCAAAAAACGTATATTTCGACACTCTCGAGGGAATCAAAATTTATAGGGTACTTTCCGTTGACCCAGAACTATGAAATTTGGCATGTAATATTGTCGTTTACTACAAGTACAGGGAAAAACCTGAAAACTATACATTTGTATTTAAATCATAAAAAAACAGTCTTTGAAGTTAGGGAAAAGCTGCGAGACTCGATTCCTAAACTATTTATAATATTTAAGTACAAACTACAAACCACGGAGGGTTCCGTACAAAACTACAAATTTGTACGGAACCCTCGGTGGGCGAGTCCGACTCGCACTTGTACGGTTTTTTTAATGATTTTGAACTTGTCCCCGTAACAAAAAACTACGAATAGGACACTCCTTTTTGGGAGGGTAAAACGATTATGTTACACTCTGTATAAAGGATTCACACTTTATGTTTCGTTCAACCGACGGGAAATAGAATTATTTAATGAGAGCAACGTTACTGATACCCCTGTTGACGTTTAATAACACCTTGAAACAGAATCTTCAAACAAAGCATCACATTACATAAATTTTTGATATGGAGAGACACTGCTTTTGATATAGAGAAAAAGAAAAAGGATTTAACGTAACCATTTAAGTTACAAAAAGTAAAGCTGA
The DNA here is from genome assembly GCA_963969515.1 of Yponomeuta evonymella. Taxonomy (NCBI): domain Eukaryota; kingdom Metazoa; phylum Arthropoda; class Insecta; order Lepidoptera; family Yponomeutidae; genus Yponomeuta; species Yponomeuta evonymella. The sequence goes on along the minus strand of OZ018343.1, from coordinate 4,856,365 downwards.
CTTGCACCAGATTCTTAAATCTGGCTTAAGTAGCATTTGACTAAAATTCTCAATACAAAATTCATTCCAAATGACATTTTAGAAGTGGTGCAATTCGTCCCGAGATGCCAAACACAATAATTTCGACCTATGGAAAACTTAGGTATTACTTAATTCGGACCCTTTAATGTGTTTTTATCATCCGTTCTGTACAGTCCCATTCAGAACTTAAGTCGATAGAAACTACTGAACGTTATTCTCTGCGTATATTTACTTCTGATATCAAAGAATATAAAAAACCAGCCAAGTGCGAGTTGGACTCGCATGCGAAGGGTTCTCTACCATTATCTATACAATATTTGAATATTTCAAGCGTCTACTTGTTGCCGTTATTAATATCGAGCAAAAAAAACGGCAAATAAATCACATTTGTTGTATGGGAGCCTCTCTTAAATATTAATTTTATTCTGTTTTTAGTATTTGTTGTTAGAGCGGCCACAAAAATACATCGCTGTGAAAATTTCAACTGTCTAATTATCACGGTACCTACATGAGATACAGCCTGGTGACAGACGGATGGACGGACGGACGGACGTAAGGATGGACAGTGGGGTCTTAGTAATAGGATCCCTTAACATTTGGGTACGGAACCCTAAAAGGACATTGTCGGGGGAACAAAATACTTCCACGCCAAAGGAAATCCTTTCACATTTCTATTGAAAGCAACAACAATGAAAACTTTTTTCTTATTGACCCCATCGATGCTGTTTCTTTGCCAATGATAACTATGGGATATATTCAGAAGATAGACTATCCCTCTTAAGGGGCTTCATAGCCTCTTAGGGGTATGAAGCCCCTTAGGACTGAGTTCACCGAGCGCATGGATTTGTATGAGACTTATTGCGCTGCGCAAGCGAATAGTTGGGCAAAAAGTAGGCATTTATGAAATTACATAAATACAATGCCTATTAATAGAATTTTGGCGACCGACGTCACTAACACGTTCAGTGAACGTAATTTTGGTAAGTATATTTTTTAGTATCTAAAACTCAGTACGGCTCAAATAAAACTATGTCTAGTGATAATTTAGGCTCGTGCTTGCGATTCTTTTTGATGCCATAAATTTATAAAAATCATAAAAATAAATAAGACATTCAATTGAAAAGTTTTTTTTTCAGTCTTTAAATACTAAGCGTTAGGGAGTAAAATATATTTTAAAACATCTGATTTAGGAGTAATGTTAGAGAACCCAGCCTTAAAAGCCCCTTCACGCTAGTAACACTAAGCGTCACCAATGGAAAAAGTTCGTATCTTATTTTGTACATCGTTTTGGCAACAATTGTCAGTGCAATCTCAATCATGTTTGTTGCCGACCGACCAACCAACCTTTTTTATGTTTTTACTTCTTTTATACTATTTCTATATTATTATGTCTAATATTTTAAAAATTGAATTGACGAATAAAACAGATTCCTAAAAGTTACTCTCGCGTTTTCTTAAATATTTACGTGCATGCGTTTCAATGTTAATAGTGATTTTTAGAACCCGGAGGACTAGAAACGGTCGTTTTTGTCATAAATGCTACCTGGTCCCAGGTCCGTGATCCTAGGTTCTCGGTCGTGGTCCAAAAAAACACTATAAACGTGATTGAGAGATTGTACTGATACTTTTTCAAAAACGGTCTATAAAAAAGAAATGTTTTTTTTCCATTGGTGGGGGTAGTATTACTCTATGGAGAATAGAGCACCTTGAGGTTGCTGTTACGTCTGGCATGCTGTCTTGCTTGTACAAACTGTAAATCTTAAACGTGAAAGAAAATATACTTTTGATAAATATGTGCTTTTTAAGGAATCCTTATAGTTTCACCATGTCCGTCTGTCTGTCTGTCTATCTGTCTGTCCGTCCGCGGCCTAGCGCAGAGACCGGTTGTACTAGAAAGCTGTAATTTGGTACGTGTCACGTACGTGTACACATAATTGTCACGCCGACAAAGTTAAAGTATAAAATGTTGGACTCCCCTAACGTGAAAAGTAGGGATGATTTTTTTTTTTCTCGTCTACCCCATCATGTGGGACATTGTTAAAGTAGTCCTTGCAAAATACTGTGGGTGTAGAAAGAGAATTTTTTTATTTAGGGTTCCGTTTGCGAAATATTAAGCTTTAAAGCGCAAATTTTTGTCAGAGTAGGGCGCTACCCCCCCCCCCTTCTCCTGGCTAAACGGTTGATTGTAGAAACGTGAAAAAATTCAGGGTAGTAGCACATATAATGATCTTAAAAGAAAAAGTATCACGGCTAAGTAGACTTTACTAGTTAACGAGTAATATTAACCAACCAACTTATAAAATTAAAATTTCAAAATTTCCTACAAAATCCATTGAAAATTACTTCGATGAAGTTGTTAGTTCTGTAAAGCAGATAAAAAAACCCTCTTTCCACGAAACTCTACATTGCGCGTGGCCCAACACGAACTTGGCCAGTTTTTTTATTGACATATGTAGGAGACCCTTCGAATTTCTGCCTTTTTGATCAGTCTTAATGAGGGCTTTGGTGAACCATGGTGACCAGAGCCTGACATGAAAATTGAACTACAAGGAGAAGTAGAACAATGTAAAAGGTAGATACTAAAACTTCTCGACGGATAAAAGCAGACTCTTCGAGTTTCAGATTATTTGGTCGAGCTAAATGAGCATTTTGGTGAAAATCGGTTACCAGGATCTGGGATTGGTACTGGGATTGGAATATGGATATGGAATCTTCTGAACGGACAATATTACGGATAATATCTGTGTAATTTCTTTTTTTGTGTACAAAATAAAGTGTTTTCTAGTAAAGTGAAATCTATCTAAAGTGGAATTCTATGAAACTTGTAATCTTTGTAAACAAAACGCCATATTGTCATTGTCTTTGGATAGATTGACTAGATAGTGATGGGATAAATAATTCAAAAATGTTGTTCATATGTTAACTTTCTTTATTTGATTCATCGCTATAATATTCCATCGAGTCGCTGCTAGAGTCATCACCGTCCACGTTTATTATAAATGGTTCCGTCACGGCGTCTGTATTTTTGTCCATTATCCCGTCCAGTTCTTTCTTTTTTTCTTCCTCTTTGATGACATGGGCTACGCATTTCGCCTACTGCTCCGCACCGATTCGCGCCAAACCACCATCTAACAAAACCTTCAAGTCGTTCATTTTGAAGGTCTTGTTCCTTTCCATGAAACCCTTAACTTGGCGCCATTAATTCGATGGGGTTTATAAGACATAATGATAAGGCGGAAGACTGTGGTTGTAATTTGAGTGAGACACCTTATTTTACTGTGTATGATACCTTAGCTTGTGAGTATTTTGGCTGAAATAGCTTGCAATCCACTTAGAAAAATCAAAGTCCGTGGTCCGTGAAAGCGAGTCATCGTTCCAAGGTAAAACAGAAACAAAATCACAATGCAAATCCGATAAATCCAGTAAGAGAAGCCAAGTCGTCAGAATACCAAACACACTAGAAATCAGAGTACGCGTACACGCCATGAAGAACAACGAACGAGTGAAAAGAAGGCGCATCAACGTCAAACAAGCAAACAAACAAGCCGATTAGGTATTGCCATAAAAAACAATAAAACTTACCGTTTATTACCGGTTTATGTTTATTTTCTTATATTTTCACCAATGTCAATAACATGATGATTCAAAGGGCAATAATAAAATGCTTTTGAATTTTGAATTTACATGGACCTCACTAACTTTCAAAGACAACATAGACCATCGATAAGACAAAAAATACAGCTGTTAGAAATACATTTCTGAATTTCTTGCCGCTTCGATATTTTTTCCTCTTTTACAAGGTAGTGATTGAATATTTTTGTGGCATATGCAGTGAATTATAAACATGAATAGGTGGCGCCTAAGTTGGAACCATTTTCAAGGAAATTGTACGTAAACTCATCGAGAAAATTAGGAAAAATGGTTTGTTTACAAAAATTACAAGTTTCATAGAATTCCACTTTAGGTATCTATCGATTACTTTATTCAACAACTAATATTTACCTTCATTTCAGTATAATATTGTAGGGCAATGTTAAAATTGTGAATAAATAGAAGAGACTTTATTTTACACAAAAAAGAAAAACAAAGATTGTACCCATAGTAAAGGTTTTTTTTCCTGATACTCTTATAATCACACAAACTACACGCGAGCGAAGCCGTGGGCACTACTATGTTAACAATAACTTGCTATTTATGCACGCTACGACCGCGTGCATAAATTCTTTCAACTCATCCCGTTTTGAAAAAAAAAATAACATTTTTAGCTTTTTGTCTTTAACTACTTATCAAATATTAAGGTGATTTATAATAGGATAATCTTTCGCACAGTGCTTAAATTACTGGTTTACATTGGGCAAAGGTTTTCCAAATATTTCTTTTATATATTTTATGAATTTGCAACACAAAAATTGTTTTCAAGTCTTGCGATTATTTATTCACCAACAACTTTAATGTCACTTAAACGGCCTTAATTATTCTAAAAATACAAAAACTAAATTCGTGTCTTGGATTTCATGAAACCATCGATAGTTATAAAAAACAACTTTCATCTAATAAAAACTGAATTTTCACGGATATTTACTGATATACTGATTACGGATATTTAGACAAACCAAGTCTACCGAGACCACGGGACTTGCAAAAGTACCGAAACGTCGGAAAATTGTAAAATACAAATACAAATATCTTTATTAACATGAATCTACATGGATCACGGAAGTAACCAAACTAGGATGAACCTGTGCTATGGTTACTTGAGATGATCTCAGGCTTTTTTCCTTAATCTGAGTAGATCTCGACAATCTGAGTAAATCTCGATAAAAGCTCAGAAAGTCAGAACTAGCTGTGAACGAAGCTAGTTTATCTGTCACTTGTAGAGTAACCAAATAACACCCTTGCAGTAATATTAGTGCTTACCCAAGTATGCCTGATAGTCATGTTTACAACCGACAGGCAAACAATCTATCTTTTGCCAACTCCACCACAAAGCCGACCACGAAGTAGGTACGTCTGGTTACTTCTAAAGACTAATATTTTCTTTGCCAAGAGAGGGGCGGGGCATAGAATAACAAGCTTACGCAGATGTGACATACTTCATCAACTCTGTTGTTTTGATTACAACCTCAGTTCCGCAGTAAACTGAAGTGCTTACCAGCATCAAGATATGGAAGCCAGAATATTCAAAGTCAAAGTAAAAAAAAAAAATTATTTATTGTGTACGTTAACGGTGAAGGAAAACATCCTGAGGGAACCCGCGGCATGGTTGGCTCCGCACGTATTGACTTGTCTTTCCTGTGAGCTAGGCCGACTAAGCTTTCAGGATGGTATAGGTGTTGGGCAAGCCTACTCCATCTAAAAAACAATGTCCCAGGTACAGCAACGTCCGAGTTGTCCCTTCACCTATCTAGTGTGAGTGATGGTGCCACTGGACGTTGCATAAATTAGCTCATTACGTAGATGGCCAGAGATTTTGTTTTTTTTTCTGGTCGCACGTGATCCACTTTTTATCACCAGTTCAAAACCGGTTCGGTTTTATTACGTCTCAATAAAGAATCACAAATGAGTAAACGCTTCAATACGTTTATTTTAGTGAGCTCTTGTGGCACCCAAATATCAAGCTTTTTTGTGAACCCAGCTTTTCTCAAATGTATCAAAACTGTTTTGTGGCCCAGTTCTTCAGCTAGGTATGTCGTAAGTACTGATATGCGGATCTTGCTCCACTTTTTCGACTATTGCGTCCATTTTATCCGTAACAGGCCGACCAGAGCGAGGTGCATCTGAGACATCAAAATTTTCGGATTAAAAACACTTAAATCAACTTTGTGCTACTTTTACTGACACTGCATTAGGTCCATAAACGTCACAATTTTTTTTTTTGCGGCTGCTTTGCATTTTTTCCTTTTTGTAATAAAATTTTAATATCGAATTTCTTCATTAGATTGACTCATTTTGACAGAAGGAAAAACAAATGAGAAATAGGTAGCTAGAAACAACATTTTACCAATTTGTTTCTTTTTTTGAAATGAAACCTTGTTAATGTCTGGTGATACAATACGTACAGCCAAAGAGGTTTTATTACAGGTTTATACGTACTGTATTCGAAAAGACTTTTTCCCCGACCTTTTTTATTTCTACAAATTGTCTGCAAAGGAGTGCCTTAGAAGTTGATCCACCGAAATACTCTTTGCCACGCAGAGAAGTGATTCAACAGCGATAAATTCCATACCTATTGATAGTTACTGGCACATTAGTCCTCCTTTTGTGCGTCTCGGGCCATTCGTTTGAAAAACTACCATAGAGCAGCCACTTTATGGTGCGGCTTAGTATTCATGAATGGAAGCGTACATTTCACTTTTATCGTTCGTTCGAAATAATACAGGATGTCTGAGACTGCGTGAAGTCAGCGTATCCCTGAGGCGTAGGTTGAGTGTTCTGTGTTTTTGCCAACATTTAATACCTAATTTAAGTTTGGGATGGATTTAAAGGCTCCTTAGAACTGACGTTGTGACATAAATAATGCTACTTTCCCCTGTGAAAAAAATGTTACACTGCAATAAAACAAACCCTTTGTAATGAAAATTCATCCGAATACCAAATATTTTTCAGTCACTGTAAATAAATAAACAGCTTTAACACCATTTGTGGTTTCCAAATTTTTTTTCATGGCGACTGTGTCCCGCTGCTAGGCAAAGGCTTAACCTTTGGATTTCCAATCCTCCTTGTCTTTGGCCGACTTTTGCCACAATAAAATGAATGAGCCCTTATTTTAAAGTGATTTCAATTGGATCCTCTTAAAATATGTTGATTAATTTCACCGAAATCTCATGTCTAATAGCGCAGTGCGATTGTGTTCGTGCTTTGTAGTTTGTGCTATTCGGTCCCCAACTTATATTGATTTTAAATTTCATAGAAGATTTTCTTAACTTAGAAGTGGCAATTTCAAAGATGAGTTCTGTAGTTGTTACCCGTAAAATTATTGAGTAAACCATTTAGTTTGAAGATCATAATTTATTCTTGGAAACCTAATGTAATTTTTTTAAGCACATCTTGAACCCTTTGTTTTAAAAAAATTCAATACCGTGAACAGAGAAAAGGCTGAGCCTAGTTTGACGGCAGATTTCAATAAATCACAGTTACTGTATTATTCAGTATTCTATATCTTAGAGAACCGGAGATGTGAAATTCGGTCCCGCGGATCGAAGAATGTAGAAATGAAGATCGAAGAAATTACACAATATTAGTAGGTATGCCGTATGGTAGACTGCCCCATTGGTCTAGCCGTTAAGGCGCTTAGCTACCAGAACAGAGGTCGTGGGTTCGATTCCCACTGGGGGCCGCCGTACATTTGCACAAATGGCCTCAGTCTGGGTGTATTTTCACGTTTGTGACGTCCTTGCCTGGTTACCATAGCACAGGGTATCCTAGTTTGGGACCAAGACAAGTGATAGTATTTAAAAAAAATTAAATAATTTCTCCACTCAATTTTACATACAAAAAAAATATCGATCTTATAGAACCAGTTAAGTGCAATATTTTGTCATTATTTAACAAAAAAATGTCAATACAGTTCAGAGGAATCCATGAATTGAGAAACTTAAGTTTTCATCTACTTCTCCACGAGCCAATCTCACTGTCAGCTAGTTGCCACTCAGGCGTAAACATGCTCAGTCTTATGTCTCCTCACCAACTGTAGATATTTATGTTCTACCATTCCAATCACTGCTAATAAGATATCAATAGTCTCTAACGAACAACATGGATCCTGCAGGTCGAGAGGCAATATACCACGATCCAATTACGCTTCAAATTGAGTTCCGATTGACACACCGGCCAGATACACTTATAGAAGGTCAGGCTGAGCCCTGTTTCATAGAACTACAATTCATGGCTTACTATGAGAATTTTACGTATATTGCAATCCATTAACCCACGGATTAACAAGTAGGAAGACACGACTACGCAATGTACATCGAATTGACGTTATGAACTATGAATTGTACTTTTATGAAACGCGTCCTAGATGCTTGGATATCTGTTGTGGAATGTTTTTTAACGGAACAGAAGAGGTTCTCTTCAGATTTTACGAGTAAACAAAACCGGCCAAGCGCGAGTTGGACTGACGCACCGAGTGTTCCGTACATAATATACATGCTGAAATCTGTGTGTTTTGAAAGCCGCAGTTATGTAATTAGTAATTAAAATGCCATCTATTTATACTAATACTTTGGGATATAGACGTAAAATTAAAATAAAAAAATTTGCTTCAGGTTGAGAAAAATTGTTTAAAGAAATTTGCAAACAGTTAGTACCGCCTCTCCGTCTAGTCGAATTTATGGCGAGATATTTTTGGAAAGTGTTTTAGGTTTTCGTAGTCGACAAGGAACCCTTATAGTTTTGCCTTGTCCGTCGGTCTGCCTGTCTGTCTGTCCACGGCCTAGCACAGAAACGATTAGTACTAAAAAGCTGGAATTTAAAATAGACATAAAAACGGTGGAATAAAATATTTAAAAAAAATTCAGGGTACCTCCCCTACTCCTAAATTAGGGATGCAATTTTTTTCTCGCCTGCACCATAGTGTGGGATATCGTTGGATTGGTTGTTTATAAATATTGTAAGTTGAGGAATATTACTTTTTCATTTGCGACAGGGTTCCGTTGCGAAATATCAAGTATAAAAGCGCAATTTTTTGTCCGAGTTGAGCGTACGCGGCACAGAAATTGGAACAACAAAGCAATAGACCCGCTCTGTGCTTGTGCAATAAGTTGATCTTCTGTTAATTGCAACTACAATTCGGATTCGGATGCGATTATTAATTACTACGGCGCGATGATACCACAGCTTGTTATAGAATGGTTCGGTAAACCTGAAAAGGGTTACTCTATTCACCAGTATTAGCAGACCAACTCTAAAATCGTAAATAATTTGAGCGGTCCCATACTTAATTTTGATACTCGAATCGCTAGTGATCGTTTAAAACCGGTGATTCTTTTTCGCGATTTTATAGTTGGTCTTCTACTAAAAGTTGTTTGTCTAAGACTATACATCCGCTTTTTTGGTATCTCACCTCTAATGCTGGCGTTTGGGTGGCTGTATGCGAGGATGCACGGGTTAGTGCAACAAAAAGAATATAATCATGTAGGTACAGCGATATCATTCCAATGTTAAAACCTAACTGCAAAGTGGGTTACTCGGGGCTGCAAGTGATGTAAATTGCTTCGGCCAGATGTCGCTGCCTGTACGTAATACAGAGAAGTTTGTGAAGAAGCTCAAAATTTCGCGCACGCACGGTTAGCCAGAGGTCGCGGGTTCAAGTCCTGGCACGGGTGGAATTTTTAGCCTCTAAATAGGCTTTTAAAATTGTCTTCAGCACGGGTTAGTGCAACAAAAAGAATACAATCTGATCTGTTCGGCGTTTGGTGCTACGAGAAAAACAGCGCTCATGTCAGCTGTGCAAAAGACTTCGGATGTATTATGTGAAAAGAACTTAATCAATAAGCAAGTTATTGAAAACACTGAGGGACGGTAACTATGCGGCAAGTGTACTAACTACAGCCAAGTGTCCTCAACATTCGTCAGTAAGAACGCGCTGTTCAGCGGAACCAGGATGTCTTCAACATTCGTCAGCATGTAGGGACGTGCTGTTCGGCAGAACCAGGGTGTCTTCGACATTTCGTCAGCATGTAGGGACGCGCTGTTCGGCGGAACCAGGGTGTCTTCAACATTCGTCAGCGTGTAGGGACGCGCTCTATATAATCCGAAGAACTGATAACCGATGGGGTAGACGAGTTCTTGAGTGGAGACCGCGGATCGGTAAACGTAGTGTAGGACGTCCTCAGACTCGGTAGAGCGATGATCTTCGCAGGGCGGCTGGCAAGAGCTGGATGAGAGTAGCTGAGGACCGTGCTCACTGGCGTGCAATAGGAGAGGCTGGCTAGGCTGATGATAATGATGATGAGGGACGCGCTGTTTTGCGGAACCAGGTGAGTGCCAAAGTTGTGTTCGGTGGATATCCGATATTCCGGCATACGTCGGAATTAGAGATATTATATTCCAAGCAAGTCTTGCCCACATAGAAAAAGGTAGAATACAAGACTATCTGAGCCTACAGAAGTGGTTACATAAACAGTTTTGAAGAGAATAACCTAATTAAGTTTCACCGGACATTTTTGCAACACACTATAGATAGATAGAATATTCTTTATATAATATATAATAAGTACTGAAAGCACAGTTAATGCGAAAAAGGTACCCTTAATTAAGCGCACTTCGCACTAGCTCTGTCAAACAGAATCAAATGAGTTGATAAAAAAAAATTTATTGCACAACAAAAATATTGGTACCTAAAAAGGAGAGCTTAGTACTCATGTGTGTTTTCATTCAGCTAAGTTCCAGTTCTGTTCCTATGCTGGTTAAATAAATGAACATTCCCCAAAAGGCATTTATTTTACATGACTAAGACTCTGCTGGGTGTGCCCGAAAAACTTCACTTCAGAGCATATTAGGAGCGGAAGTGCTCCGGCAATGGTGATATTCTCTAGCCTGCCTTACATGCCTATACTTTAAAAGATAGATAGATAGAGGAAACTATATTGTGCGTAAAAATGGAAATGACACAGATATTTCTTAACCTAAGAGTACAGATGGCGGTCTTATCACTAAAAGTGGTCTCTTCCAGATAACCTCTACAGAAAAGCTCTACTCTAAAAGTAAAATCGACTCTACTGTCCGAAATATATTATTCGTTCACAACTAGGTTACGCAAAAAACTGAAATAAAAAATAATCAACAATCCGCATTAATTATTTTTTGTTGGACTTATACTGATTTCATATAGCTTATGACACTCGTGAAACGTGGTCTCTCACTAATGGGCCTCATAAGAAAGCTCAAGCTCACGCAACGAGCTATGGAAAGGGCTATGCTCGGAATTTTTCTTCGAGATCGAATCAGAAATGATGAGATCCGTAGACGAACGAAAATCGTCGACATAGCCCAGCGGATTAGTAAGTTGAAGTGGCAGTGGGCGGGGCCCATAGCACGCAGAACTGATGCCCGATGGGGCCGAAAAGTTCTGGAATGGAGATCACATATCGGCAAGCGCAGCGTAGGATGACCAGCCACAAGATGGACACATGACCTCATCCAAGTGGCAGGAAGACGCTGGATGCAAGCCGCTTCCAACCGGTCTTTTTGGAAATCCACCGAGGAGGTCTATGTCCAGCAGTGGACTTCTTGTGGCTGAATGATGATGATGATAATGATGAAACTCGCACAAACACGAATGTGTAAATGCCGCAGTCGGGTAAAAAGAATAAAAAAGAAAAGAATCCTTTATCTCATTGGTTACGAAACTTAGAATCTGTTGATTTATTGTTAACAGCTGTCAGTTGGTGCAAAGAAATGACAGCTGTTAACAGAAGATTATCAGACTGTTAGCATACGGAAAACCGGGGGTTAGTGGCCAAAAGGGTTCAGATGTAGGCCCAGACTGCTGCATAGCAAGTCTATCAGAACTCGCCCAGACCCTTTGCATAATAAAGCCGAAGGTCGCTGACCCAGCTCGTCAATACAGGGTATGACAAGCGAAAGCCCTTTATTAGCTCGGACATGCTGACTAGACAGTTCCATGATTCATGGGCCACTAGGCTTTTATGGACACCCTGTGTGTAATGTCTGTGCGGGTAGGGTACCCTATACAATTTCCCGGTAAGGGTTTGTTGGATAATTTTATTTAGCAGTTGTGTTTCTTTTTTGCATCTTATGATGTTTTTAGTAGGCCACTTCGGAAACTCCGAAGAGGGCCACTTCGGAAAGAAATATTTTTTATTGATTAGAGAATCAATCAATAAAATGTTCAATAAAAACTTTTTATTTATGTAGCCTGTATACGCCCTACTGCAGAGCACAGACCATCTCTCAGAGAGAGAATATGGGCTTAATTACCACGCGTGCCCACCGGGGTTAGACAAACTAAAAACTGAGGTAAAAAAACTGAGGTGCTTGCGGGATTTTGGCGGAATTCAGCAAAAAAATTTTTACACTTTAATGAGGTAATAAATAATGAAATAATTACAAAAAACTGTCATACCTGTACAAAAATATAAATAAGTTATTAAGTGGGTAAATAGGTAATATTAATAAAATAAAAAAAAAAGTCGTCAGCTCGCTCCCAACGTTTCGCTCTATTAGAGCCAACTTATTATTTCCGTTTGTTAAAAAATCTTAATCTCCTCATTTTTCATTTGGCCGGTGAGTTTAAGAGTACCCCATTCAGATTTTTCTAAATGCTGAGTACTGCGGCCATGCACGGTCACTCGTATCGATCAAAATTTGGCCCAGTTATGATCTCATTTGTGAGAAAAAATAACCTTAAATAGATAACTCTTTATTGCCCACCTTAATTGTTAAAGATAAGTAAATAACGAAGGAAGGATATGTAATGAGTTCAGAAATGCAGTTAAATTTCTAGGCCTTAGTAAACGGCACGATACATTCAGAATATCCTTGGAGCAAAAGCGCTCTTGAGCCCGCTCGACTCGCTTTCAGCAAGACATCAAAGCAATTTTCAAACGCGCGACATTCGTAATTGCCTCTTTTACACTTTCTCATGCCAGGTACTAAACCTGCGTAGTTCAGGAGCGAGTGATATACATGACATACTTACTTCAACTCATGGAACTCGAGTTCATCTCTAATTAGTCCCATCACTATTCGTTCTAATGTATATTTCTTTTCGAGTAGGTCCAACGCACTTCTCAAAATAAAAAAAAAATATTAAGCAGAGCAAAACTTAACAACATATTCAAACAATATCCAAATTCCTAGTCAAAAAACGAACATGTGTATTATGAAGCTACTCTGCACTTGAAGCGGTGGTAGCCTAGTGGGTAGAACATTGGCCTCGGAAGCGAGAGACCTAGGTTCGATTCCCAGTGTTTTCTAAGTTAGGTACATTTGTGAAGTTATAGTAGCAATACCACTCGCTAACGGTAAAGGAAAACATCGTGAGGAAACCTGAGTATCTGAGCTATTCACATACCTCAGCGCTTGCAATGCCAATCCACGGTGGGCACGCGTGGTGCTTAAGCCCATACTCTCTCCCTGGGAGAAGGCCTGTGCACAGTGGGACGTTTATAGACTGCTTATGTAAGGACGATTTTAGTAATGCTTTTCCGTAATCATATAATATTTACCTGAAAATGTTTGATGCGAATTAGCTGTAAAACTTTAAAAACATATGTTATTTGCAATAGTTCCATTTGTACTCCTTCGTTCTTTTCTTTTACTTTTCTTAAGCTACTCTATAGCATCTAATAAGAACCGTGCGAGGAAAATAACTGGAACTTCGGAATAAAACCGGAACGATTGAACTATAGGAGTGAAGTATATCCGGGATCGAAACTATACATATCCCTCTTTTTAATTCCCGGACACATTTTGCGCATGTCTAGTACAGATCAACTGAAAGAGTGCGAACGAAAGAAAGTGAACGAATCAGTATAGATGTTAGGGAAAAGCAAGCGAACTTCATTGACCTCCATAGTACTAGTATTACGGCGGTTCATCATCATCATCATCATCTGTGTAGATAAAAAGAAACCAGCCAAGTGCGTGTCGGGCCACGCACAATATAGGGTTCCGTAGAAAGAGGGTTTTTTTATCTGTTTTACAGAACTAACAACTTCATCGAAGTCATTTTCAATGGATTTTGTACGAAATTTTAGTTTCATAAGCTGGTTGCCTCTTACTCGTTAACTAGTAAAGCCTACTTAGCCGTGATACTTTTCTTTTTAAGTTCAATATATGAGCTACTAATCTGAATTTTTTCACGTTTTTATAATCAACTGTTTAGCCAGGAGAAGGGGGGGGACGCCCTACTCGGACAAAAATTTGCGCTTTAAAGCTTAATATTTTACAAACGGAACCCTAAATCAAAAAATAGTCTTCCTACACCCACAATATTTTTTAACGACCAATCTAACGATGCCACATCGCACATGATGGGGTAGGCGAAAAAAAAAACATCCCCACTTTTCATGTTAGGGGAGATACAGTAAAAAAACAACCCTTTCAACTGATTAATATGTATACCTACACGTACCAAATTACAGCTTTATTTTTAGTATCGCCGTTCTTTGCGCTAGGCCGCGGACGGACAGACAGACAGACGGACATGACGAAACTATAAGGGCTCCTTACTACGGAAAACTAAAAATACGGTACGTGATTCCATTGTATCATTATTATAGTGGCCGCCTACCGGGTCCGGTCGATTACAATAAAAAGAAGGCGGCAGGAGGACGAGACTGGCAAGGGAGCGGATGGGTTGGCGTGAAAGAGAAGAGGCCTATGCCCAGCAGTGGGCTCTGTTCATGGGCTGATTACATAGATAGATCGAAGGACAATGGGTGAGATTAGCAGAGCACCGGCAAGGTTGGCGTGAGGGTGAAAAGGCGTATGCCCAACAGTGAGCGTTTTTCACGGGCTTCATAGAATACGGGCTAGAATTCCATCAGGAGTAAATTAAGTCAGTCAAGTTCACTTCTAAAATATTGCATCTGCTTCACGCCGACTGCATTATTTATTCCACCTTAAAACCTCACTTAAACATCAAAACACGCACTTTTAAACGTTTTCGCGAATTCCTTTTGACAATTTTAATGTTGCCATAAAGGTCCTTTGTGGGAATTATTTACTCTCTGTAGGTAAGTATACCCGAAAACGGCAGGTGTTATTTATTTTTTCTTTTTCAACATCATCAAAGAGCTTTCCGCATCGGAAGTTACGTAAAATGGCCCACATTGCTTTCTGCTATAATTTGCCGAGGAAAACTGTGTTCATCTCTGGTAGGACATTTATAAAATGCAAAAATAAAAACTATTCCTAAACATTTGAATAGTTTTTATTTTTGTATTGTTTTTGCGTATTTCACAAACAAGTATACTTATAACACAACACCTTAACATATTCGTCTCAAAACCGCCCTTGAAGTCATCGGGGCAAATGCATGTAAGAAAACATGTATGTGCTACCAACTACTTACTTATTTATCTATATTCTCCGTGACAAAATAATAATAATAATAATAACTTCCACGCGTTAAAGTAGCAATACCACTCGCTAACTGTGAAGGAAAACACCGTGAAGAAACCTGTGTGTCTGAGCTATTCACATACCTGAGCGCTTGAAATCGCCAATCCGCGGCTATTCGCATACCTCAGCGTTTGAAATCGCCAATCTCTGAGAGAAGGCCTGTGCCCTAGAGTGGGACGTATATAGGCTAGTTATGACCACACAACACAATTACTGGTCCTGGTCCTAAACTAGGATACCCTGTGCTCAAAAATATACGTCCGTTACTAGTTTAAATGTAGGTTTCCTCACGATGTTACAAACATCAGGAACACTGTTGCAAAAAGTAATGAAACTCTAAATGACTGTGTCCATTAAAACAAGCACCGTTACATTAAGGCAATGAGGGTTCGGTCGAAAACAGATTGCTCTATTAAATAGGCTGTTAAGCAAATATTTCGATTGCCAATTTTACTTGATTACCTACGTAAGCTTAAGAGAATATTTTTTGCAAGACAAGGACAATGACAAGGCCCCGAAACGATGTTAGCGATCCGACCGTCAACCTGTAATTTTATTGTCATTGTACATAATATTGTGTTTGTTCTATTAAATAAAGATATACAATAATTTCATTATTAGGTGTTTAATTTTGTGCGCATGAGTATTTTAGGTGCAAGGTTAACAAACCAAACTCGGTCCCCACTTCTGTCCGCTTTGTTGGTCTAACGGTAGCATGGTTAATTACTAATCCAGGGGCCGTGAGTTCGATTTCCATGTTTGTGATGTCCTTGTCCGTTAACCAAATTACAGTGAAACCTAGTTTGATACCAGTGCCACTATTATGTGAATCTCCACCGTGTTGGGTTGTCTTTTTTAACGTTTCCGAAGTCTCTCGTATTAACAGTTGGAGTGGTTTAAAAAGATTTAAATTGATGTCATGCGAGATAATGGAGACTTGCATGATAGAGGCGCAGGACAGTGATTATTGTGTGTATTTATTTAGCAAAGTAAGTGGAGAAGTGAATAAATTAATCAATAGATATATTTATTTGTAAACACATGACGAGAAAAGTCGCGCCATGTTCACCATTTCGGCGTTCAATCTTAATTAATTTTAATAAAATATCATAATAGTTCCATACACAAATAACTGCACAACGTAAAACTGTTTAAACTGATGTGGCGATGCCACAGTATAAGGTTACCTTAATAACAAAAACACTTATTACAACTATCATAATCAAAGCAAATTCAAACAATTCTAGGCTGGCTGGATGAAATTTATTTTGAAATATTTAGAATTGGAAGTGCGCCTTTGCACAATTTTTTTTTTATCACAAGCCTGTTATTTAAGTTTTATTTTTGTTAATGTTTTTTTTTGCAATAAAGTGTAACAAACAAACAAATAAATAAAGGACATTCAAATTAGGATTGTCAAGATCATTCTGTCAGGATCGTGGTAAGTGGCAGACACTGGTGTCTGCCTACCACGCCGGGATACAGACGTGAGTTTATGTTATGTTACATTCAAATTAAAAGACAAGAAAACCCTATTCAATAATATTATGTCAAACACAAAACTCTCTGAACGTAACCTTTTACTCTGCCGCAACACAACACACCGCAACGTTCGCGCGGTGGTTTTGGAACGCGCCCCCACCGAGACAATTCAATTATCGAACCGTTTCAACTTGAGGTGAGAAGCCATTTTGTTTCTGTTAAACAAAGTGTTATTAAGTATTCGATAATAATAGGGGTTAAAGTATGAAATTGCCGTTTTATTGCAATAGGTTCTTTGAATTGACATAGAATCTTCATGGTTTGAGGTTTTCGAATGAAACTTTTTTCAAATGGTTTCTATGATGTTCTTTTTTTAAAAAATGTGAAACATTTGAATATCGACTTTCAATTGTTTTTGTTATTCAATTTAGACAAGAAAGATGGATACTGCGAAAATTCGAACTTAACTTAAATTAAAAATTAAATTCGAAGTTTAACTTTTGCTGATGAGAATTGGTTATCGATACTGCTAAAACCATGTTCAGCGTTATTTCAATGACACATTGTATAGAACAGGGGCTTCCAAAGTGTGTGTCGCGCTGGGAAAGTGTCCCGCCGAGGGCACCGCGAGTCGCTCTTGTTTTCTGTCCACCGGAAACTCAACATACTTTTTACGTTTTTTTTATTTATTAGCTTATTTATGACAAAATAGTATGCGTTGCCAAGTGAATATGTTTGGGAGCCCCAGTTTTGTTGAGCATCACCCTTGTAATGGGTGAATTAAGAGGATATGAGAAGAAGTCGCCACTGATCGAAGGCGATTCATTGATGCGATTTCACCGCCTTTTAAGGGCTACTTTACTGGTTTTCAGAGCTATTTGACAGTTTTTTCGATTTCAGCAGCGTTCATTTAATCCGTACGGCGCTAGGAGCATTACTTAGGAGCATTGCCAAAAACGCCATTTTTTTTGGCGGAAATCAGTCCTACTTTCATGTCCCTAAGTTTGAGCTGAGGTTTTAGGCAGTAGGATCGTAACACTTTAGGAAGTCATTTAAGATAAGGATTCCCTACTAGCTATAAACCTCTTAGAAGGTTTGACATGAGTGCGCGCGTAGAATGCAAGTAAGACAAACTAGCTAACCCACAATAAATTAAACGAGAGGTCCCACCTGCTGAGAAAGGAAACCCACAATAGGAGAAGGCCCTTAGTATCCAAGTGAAATATTTACGTAGCTTAACTGTAAAATAAAGCCTGATGGTGACGCGTCTTTGATGTTTGCTGAACTTCCTTGCGCCCCTAATAGATTTTTCCGTACTAAATATTTTTATCTTTTGAGGCCGCGGCATGAAAGGCAAAACGCCTGTGATCTTTTCAGATGTTTGTGTAAAAATATTGCCTGCCGGGGAAATGTTTGTAAGCGCTCAATAAGCGGTTTGTAAGTAACTGCTTCTTGGAAATCCTATTTGCGAATGCTCGGATGGAATGAAAATACTTATTTGGGTCCTTCATAGAGGGTGTTGCGTGGAAGTGTTACTCGATCCAGTGATAACCTGAAAAGGTGGGGGATTGTAACTGTCCCGTGCCGACGTGGAGCTCGAACACCAGCATCTTTATGTCTGCCCTAAAGGTCTACACTGCAGGTTGAGGGGTCTCATGGAGGCATCACTCAGCGCAATCGCAGAGGCGCGGTTCTGGGAGCGTGATGTCTGTGGAGTAGACGCTTTCCACTCGAAAAAAGAAAACAACGTTGTTGGGATACGAACACCTAACAAAATATCTTTCAACGGGGTGTTGGAGAAAAGCCCGGTAGAACTTATGGGGAATATTTTACCCATCAATACCAACAAATTTTTATAGGGTCTAACGCTAAAAGTATAAACAAACATCTGAGGTTTTTTCTTGATTTCAGGGTGGTTAATAATAAAAGTGGTCAGAATAAAATCGTGAATTCTACCGGGCCTTTTTGCAACACCCCGTTGAAAGATATTTTGTTAGGTGTTCGAATCCCAACAACGTTGTTTTCTAAGTAAATTCTAAATGTACGTAAATTTTTAAAGTTGTAGTAGCAATAACATTCGCTAACGAAGTGAAGGGGAACATTATTCAGAGAAAACCTGAGTGTTTGAGGTGTCCACATACCCTCGCGCTTAAAGTTGCCAATCCGCGTTGTAATTAAGCCCACACTCTCTCTCGCTGAGAGAAGGCCTGTGCCCTGCACTAGGACGTGTCTATACACGTCCATGCAGTACATTAAAAAAAGGTTAAAAAATCGAATAACACTACTTGTGAGATTCTATACATGGTCTAGCAAAATCGCTAATGTATTATGTTTCTGGTATGTACAATAAAGTGTTCAAATATAATCTAATCGCTATATACTCGTACATCCGAAAAAAGAGAGTTCTACTCGTCATTACGAACCACTTCTTTTACTACAGAAGAAATCTTCGAAATCGCAATAAAATATCAGCTATTCCATCTAAAGTTGCCACCTGTGGCATTAAAATGTATAGGCGGGACAGCTAATATTTTATTTGCTACTGGATGACCCCGTTAACTACGCATCACCTACATCTATCATTTGCTCTTAACATTTAAACATTTCCTGAACTTCCACAATAATAAAAAGAAACTGGCCAAATCGGTCCAGCCGTTCTCGAGTATTGGCCACAGTAATGAACAGCAATCCATTTATTTATATGCAGATTTTGAAGTTTTCCCCAAAGCAAAAATACGGTATTTTCATATGCTCGATTAAAACAAAAATTACAAAATATCTCGGAAAATGTATCTCTTTTAGTCAATTACTAGTTATTACAACTTTTAAATAGATTAAACATAAAAAGAGTGCTCTGAAATGTGACGTCATAAGCCAGTATTTTCATACAAAATTCCGTTTTAAAAGTAACTCATTTGTAATTTTGTCAAATACCCAATTGTTATCGCTCCCACTTTTATCGACGCCAACTGCACTATTGTTGACAAAAAGATGCTAAAATGAATATTTATTTTCACAAAAGAAAATAATAAAATAAAGAGACTTTTATTCAAATTTTCACAGAAACAGGTAAATTCTACCGAATCAGAGAGTAAAAAAAAAGAGGTTGAAGATAATATGAGTGTAAGGCAGATAGAATCGACTCCTGAGGCGGGACATGTCATTCGATTTCTTGTAGGTGAATTGATATGGTCTCTCTTGCTGAGATTGATAATTCAACGTACAGAGATGGTGGAATCACCTCACGATCTGCAGGGGTAGCCAGGGTTGACCGGCGACAGAACGGAGTAGAAGACTAAAGGCCTAAAGGAGTCCTTTGCCCAGCAGTGGCATACAGAATCAGCAAATCAAAACCCCAAAGACAAATGTGCATAATTCGCGATCGCCCGAACAACAATGGAAGTGGGTGTGACAATGTTGAATATTCCCCGATAAAAATCCAAGTTTTAATTGAAAACGCTTCGCGCACAGTTTGTCCTCGCAAATTCATTTTTGCCGCCATTTTGCGCCACGATGAAACAAATAATTTGCATCTGGTGTGGGCGTTAACGTTGTGCCAGGCGTGCGTCTGGTGCTGGGCTCGAAGTTTGCTTTATTTTTAGTGTCTGCGATATTTGTAGTGCCATTGTATCGTAGGATGCAAGCGAGCGATGTGTTATCGCATCGGACTCTTCTTTGATAACCTACTGGCGTCCTAATTACTAAGGCGTGGAAGAAAGGATGTTGGGCAACGGCGCGGAAAAGACGCGACGCGTTGCATAGACTTTGCGCCATCGCCCCGTCTCTTCTGTGTGGGCTTTGTCCCGTCCCTTTAGTACATTTATTATGAAAATTAATTGAAAAGACGACGCGTCTTTTCCGCGCCCTCGCCCCACGTACCTTCTGTGTGGCCAGATCTATGCTGAAATCTGTGTTGTGTGTCGAGATATTTTTGGAAAGTGTTTTTTCAAACTAGCGTATTCGATGGCTATTCTTTTTGCTATGACTTTCAAATCACCAAAACTCATGAGTTTTAATATCTCGACACACAACACAGATTTCAGCATAGATCTGGCCACACAGAAGGTACGTGGGGCGAGGGCGCGGAAAAGACGCGTCGTCTTTTCAATTCATTTTCATATTGAATTGATATTGAATAAGAACATTATAATTAAGGATTTTAAACTTTTTACAAATTTTCAAAATTTCAAATTAAATTGAAAGTTTTACGGTGTTATTTATATAAAATAAGATTGCTTAAAACACTTCTAAGAGGCAGTTTAAATTGTATGTGGTAAACTATAGATTATATAAACTGCCTCTGATGAGTGTTTTAGAGGAATCGCTTTTATAAACGACACTGTTAAACTTTTGGTTGCCAATGCATTGGAAGTGGTTCAATGACATACATACATACATACATTAACTCACGCCTGTATCTCAGAGGGTAGGCAGAGACCAGTGACTGCCACTTGCTACGATCCTGACAGATCACTTTCGCTTCATCGACATTCATTCGTTGTTGTATGCACGCACGCCGGTTTCGGTTACGCCCCCTATTTGGTCGAAGTATGTCCGTCTGGGTCGTCCCTTACCGGCCCTTCCACCCATATTCGCTCGATATATTTGTTTCGTCAATCTTTCTTCCTTCATCCTCCACATGTCCAATCCAACGCAACATTCCTTTCTCAGTTCAAGAAACAAGAGACATAAAATATGAAAGTTACAATGAAATAGCACAATGGGCGGCCTTATTGCTAACAGCCATTTCTTCCAGACAAGCTTGTGACGGAAAGGTTGCCGAATAAGAAAGAGAGACACATATAATGAACTTAAAAGGAAACCTATCACGGCTATGCAGCCTTTAAAGGTAACGAGGAAGAGGCGACCACCTTATAAAAGGACAACTTCACAGAAATTCCATTAAAACTTACTTTGATGAAGTTGTTAGTTCTGTGAAGCATGTAAAAAAGCCCTGCTTCTACGGAACCCTACACAGCATGAGGCCCGACACGCACTTGACCGGTTTTTTATCTAGCCTGTATACGTCCCACTGCAGGGCACAGGCCTTTTCTCAAAGTGAGAGTATAGACTTAATTACCATGCGTGCCCAGCCTACTCCATCTAAACAACAATGACCCAAGCACTGCAGCATGCGAGTGGTCCCTTCACCCATCTAGCGTCAGTGAAGGTGCCGCTGGACGCTGTGTAAATCATCTCATTACGTAGATGCAAAGGCATAAGGTAAGCCACCGCGGATTGGCAATTCCGGACGCTGAGGTATGTGATCAAAAACACGCGTCGTTAACGCGTAAAAAGGTGTCATCTGAAATAGTAGTTTATGCAACTGTCATATAATGAAGGGTATTAAAACACGAGTGTGAGTTTATGAAACGAGCGCAGCGAGTTTCATAATAGTAACGAGTGTTTTAATACCCGTGTTATATGCAGTTGCATACACTACTTTATCTTCACTAATGCAATTAAAAATTAAATTCACGCGTACGTGTATAATCACAGTGATTTTGCCGCCATTAAAATTTAACCAATGAGAGCGCAGCTGCGCGCTTCAATAAAACGCGACCAACCTGATTGGCCCTGCAATCAAGTTGGTCGCGTTTTATTGATGTTATAATGAGATTTTACGATATCGATGTGAATATTATACCATCATGTGAAATTGCTTAAATTGAGTGTTTTGTTGTCTGCGCTATAACAGTAGTAATTATAAGTCAAGTATTGAAAACATAAGTAGAATGTTACAACATTAGTGTAGATAAAAGCCTTTACCACCTCATTAAAATCCGATGAAACCCGTTAGTTAGCGAATAATCCGCGGGCCATAAGTTTAGCAATAAAGGCCGGCGAGGACCGGAATGTATGGCAACAAACCGGGATATTGCTAAGTGACGCGGCCCGCAACGCAGGCGAAATGCAACTAGGAATATTGCGTATGGTCGGGGCAAAAAGTCTATTGGAATGTGGCCCATAAGGGGAACAATCATGCCAATTGAACAAAAATTTTTTGATCTTATTCGTGAAGGAAAATATCGTGAGGAAACCTGAGTGTCTGAGGTGTTTGCTTGAAATTGCCAATCCGCGGTGATTAAGCTCATACTCTCTCTCTGAGAGAAGGGCTGTGTCCTGCAGTGGGACGAATATTATAGGAAAATAAAAAATATAAAATTGGAGAGACCATATTAAAAGATAAATAATTTTTCACTTCTACTAATTTATTTCATATTAGGTATATGCGCAATCCCTTTTGCTCTACGACTCTTGAAAATCTTTTTAGGATTCCGTAGTCGACAAGGCACCCTTATAGTTTTGCCATGTCCGTCCGTCCGTCTGTCTGTCTATCTGTCCGCGGCCTAGCTCAGAGACAATTATTACTATACATGCATGTTAATTACGCCGAGAAAACCGTAGAATAAAATCTTAGGGTACCTCCCTACACCTAGCTTAGGGCTGCAATTTTTTTTCTCGTCTATATCATAGTGTGGAGTATCGTTGTATTAATCGTCTAAAAATAGTGTAAGTGTAGGAAGATAGTTTTTTGATTTAGGGATCCGTTTGCAAAATATTAGGCTTTTCGAAAGCGCAAAGTTTTGTTAAAGTAGGGCGTCCCTCCCCCCCTCCTCTGCAAGCTCAACGGTTGATTGTAGAAACGTGATAAAATTCAGGGCAGTATCACATATAATTAACTTAAAAGGAAAACTATCACGGATAAGTAGGCTTTACAAGTTAACGAGTAATAGGCAACCAACCAACTATCTCTCTCCCTGAGAGAAGGTCTGTGTCCTACAGTGGGACGTATATAGGCTGCTTATGTTGTATGTTGTTATGTTGTACTGCTTATGTAAAAATTACTTCGATGAAGTTGTTGGTGCTGCAAAGCTGGTGAAAACCCTTTCTTCTACGGTACCCTACTGCGCTTGGCTCTGTAAAGCTGTTCTTACGTGGAGCACGCTGTATCGCTTGCACAATTTAAAAATTTTTAATATTGTAATAATACGAGTAAACTTTTCATAAATTTGGTCTGAGGGTTTGTTGTATAATTAAATTACGGACATTTTAAAATTATTAATTTTGGAATCAAATTTTCTCAAACAAAAACTTAGTACCTACAGGATAAGAAACATAATGCCTAGAACGTTCGCAGTTTTATGTTTAATTTCTGTAATAATATGCACAAAAGTGCGACTTTGAACATTAATATCTCCTGAGCCGCTGATTTTTTTTCAGACATAATTGCACGCTAACAACGTTCGTATTAAATTAGAGAAAGCATTGTGGAGGAAGCCCACCGAATTAGCATGCTGAAGTGGCAGTGGGCCGGCTATATCACCCAAAGAACTAACAACCAATGGGGTAGAGTTCTTCAGTGGAGACCGCGGATCGGTAAACGTAGTGTAGGACGTCCTCGGACTCGGTGAAGCTATGATCTTCGCAGGGCGGCTGGCAAGAGCTGGATGAGAGTAGCCGAGGACCGCGCTCAGTGGCGTGCAATAGGGGAGGCCTATGTCCAGCAGTGGACAAGCGTAGGCCGATGATGATGATGATAGGGAGGAAGTTAGTAGATTGACACTGGGTATAAACGCAGGGCTAAATTCAATCTTTTCTGCAGCTGGTTGTACCCGGACCGCATCCGCTATAAAGAAATTTTAATGTAATAAGCTTTCTTTGTGCCGGGACTTTCAAAGGCTTTTAGTTTATTATCCCAGGTTATGAAACTAGCGACTGCCG
The DNA here is from genome assembly GCA_963969515.1 of Yponomeuta evonymella. Classification (NCBI taxonomy): domain Eukaryota; kingdom Metazoa; phylum Arthropoda; class Insecta; order Lepidoptera; family Yponomeutidae; genus Yponomeuta; species Yponomeuta evonymella. Next base: position 4,832,044 of record OZ018343.1, on the reverse strand, counting down.
CGGCGTACTAAGGGGGTTTTGTCATTTTAGGGTTCAGTAACCGGAGGGTACCAAACGGAACCCTATTCTGTCTGTATACACCTGTCTGACTTATAGAGGGCTTTCTCGACTGCCTCGTTGGTCTAGCGGTACCATGTCTGATTTGACAGAAGATGACAGAAGTCATGGATTCAATTCCCACTGAATTCAGTTATGAAACTAGCGACCGCCGGGGCGTGCTAAGCGGGTTTTGTCATTTTAGGGTTCCGTAATCGGAGGGGACCAAACGGAACCCTATTCTGTCTGTATACCTGTCTGACTTATAGAGGGCTTTCTCGAATGCCTCGTTAGTATAGCGGTATCACGTCTGATTAACATGACAGAATTCATAGATTCGATTCCCACTGAGGCCGCCGTAAGTACTTTTGTACGTTTGTACAATGGCCTAAAAAAGTGTGTGTTTCCATAATATACTCCTCAGTCCTGACCTTGAAAATAACAATTGAAAACCATTGTTATTTTCAAGGTCAGGACTGAGGAGGATATTTGTAATGACCTTGTCTAGTCTTCATAGCAAAGGGTATCCTAGTTTCGGACTAGGATAAGTGATTGTGTCGTGTGGGAGATTTTTCTCTTAAACCGATTCGCTTGTGAGCATCCATGAGATAATTGGTAGTTAGTTGATATTTTACGGAATATGGTTTGTTTGATACCGATTTACCAAAAGAGAAAGATGAGGGGTTTATTTTATTTTATTTAGCGACTTCACAAATGTACATAACTTAGAAAACAAAGTCATGGGTACATGCCCGCACTGGGAATCGAATCCTTCTCTCGCTTCCAAGTCCAATGTTCTACCCACTAGGCTACCACCGCGCTTTTGTAAAGTTATAGCAGCAATGCCACTCGCTAGCGGTGAGGGAAAACATTGTGAGGAAAACTGAGTGTCTGAGCTATTCACCTACCTCAGCGCTTGAAATCGCCAATCCGCGGTTGGCACGCTAAGTGATGAAGCCTCATGAATTAAGAAATATTAGCGACACAAAACATAACATAGCAGAAACTCACGCCTGTATCCCAGAGGGGTAGGCAGAGACCAGGGACTGCCACTTGCTACGATCCTGACAGATCACTTTCGCTTCCTCAACATTCGTTAGTCGTTGCATGCACGCACGCCGGTTTCGGGTACGGACATACTTCGACCAAATAGAGGATATATTAACAAAGGGCAAGATAAAAAGTACCCGACACAAAACAGTAAGGTAACAATATAAAATGTGCACAAACACACACACACGCACACACACGTCCCCGGGATAAAGGGTCTTGACCGACATAAAGACAGAAAGTGGTCCTATAATGGTTCCATTTTTCCTTTTGAGGTACGGAACACTAAATTGGTAGCTAGGTTGAAAAAAAAATATGGCGGGATGCATCGCACAGTGTTACCTATGACTTTATGAGATCTGATTTTCGGACCTGCCCATTTTTATTGCACAAACCCAAAGTCTTCGGGGAATTGTGGAGGGCAGAAGTGCGAGGAGGACTAATATTGCAGAATTCTTGGTTGAGGAAACAGCTGTCAACATTATTATGCAACCTACCTATACGATTTTTATTGCACGTAAATGAATCCTTGCATAATCTGGGCTGCAGGGGCAGTATGGTTTTATTCATACCTATGTAAAGCAAGATGACGTATTTCCACTGCAAGGCACAGGCCTTCTATGAGAAAGACGGTAAGTATTCCTTACTTTTTACATTTGCAATGGTAGGTAGGGAGGTACTTGCAGACTTCATTCAGGCAAGTTTTTATATTTCACGCCATCTGTAAGTCAAATTGAGAACTACGTTCTGCAATACACGTACTGGTCTGGTAGGTAGAGTTCCATGATAAACTGAAAGTACTAAGCTTAAACAATAGATGGCTCTGCCTTAGCCAAATGTAAAGTCCAACATATTTAAACATTTCTTTTAGTATTGACTAGATGGCAGCACAAGTTACATTTGTAAAATATAATAAAATATATTATAATTATTAACAAATAGATTTTACACATCTCTTGCTCTCTAAGTAAGTAAGTCACTTACTTCCCTGAATGCCGGGGTGTATGGATATCATTACAGCATAGGTTTCAAAACATAACATGTAATCTTAACATTACAGCATAGGTTTTGGAATTTGAAAAAAGAACTGTCATACTCATACTGCAAGAAGAATATTTTTTAATAGTACCTACATTATGATACATGTGTGATAAGTTGGCCATTGCAGTCGAGGTGGTTTCTAAGCCCGAGCCGGCAGGCGAGGGCTTTATGGAACCGAGTGCTGCAATGGCCAAATCTCACGAGTATCATACGACGTTTTTCAACACACTTGTGAATAAAAAAAGTGAGTGTTGTATCAAAACAATATAATCCAATCGCAATTTTTATTGAAATTATTATATCGATCATATTTTCAAGTGGATTTATTTTGAAACAACACTCTTTAAATGAAAATGCGATTTACTTTATACTTCACTAAAAAAGTTGCAAAATATTTTTTTTTCGTGCGTGATTCGTGTTATGTAATTATGTATGGCGGTAAAATTCAAAACAGTATTCTTGTGCGCGCGCATCCATCAAAGATGGCTGCAATGCATGGCCATCTAGATATAATGAGGTTGCTAACCTATTCATAAATTTTATGTTAATTATTAGGTTTACATTAATTATTGTAAAGTGTTTGCTTAAAAATGCTAAAAATCTAATTTTATTGTACGGAAATGCTTGAATTTATCAAGGTAGATACTGATTTGTACCACTGAACGAAATAACTCTAAACATTTTTTTTATACATCAAAATGATATCAAACCTTCTCCGAGGTTGAACAAAAAGGTTTTATAACATTATCGCACTTGGTTATTTATAATGGAAACCGTGCAAAACGCACGCTTTGATAATAAGCCACATTATGTGCCTTAATTCAGTGCAATAAGAGTCATTTTATGAGCAAGTGTGTTGAAAAAGTTAATATTTTTTTTCTCGGTATCGATTATTTACTCGAATCGGAATCGAGATAATTTATATTAGAATTTATGAAGATTTTATTTTAAATATCGAACTAGGTATTTGTTTCGCAGTCACAATATCGCATGTTAATTGAAATCGATTTAAAAATCAAACTGGCCAGCACGATTTGACGCGCTTGCGTGCCATAAAATCGTGAAGAGTAAAAAAGTCAGTCGACTAGCTAGGCTCGATAGTAAATTTTTTTCGTGTTTTGGAGTTCTTTCTCAAAAGTCCTGCTTTCTTGTTTTTTTACTTACCTCACAATCGATTACATAGCAGAGTGTGCTCGGGCGCCAAAAACCTCGTATGCAATTGATATCATACAGCCCTTGGTTAACAATCTACTATTAATTTCAACATAAAATTATCTTAATATTGATAATGTAAAGATTTGAACGCATAAGTACAATAAAAAAAATGTATTCATGTACATATTATTATTTGGACATAAGATGGGTCAATGTAACCAACTCTCAGACATTCCCCCCGCCCCCCGCCCCTTAGATAGGAATTATGTATAATATAAGGTAATTAATAATGTATTGATTAATGCAAATGCAGTCTTGGTATATTTCCATGTGTTTGATGTCCTTGCAGCGACAAAGAAGCGATTTATGACTTATAGCCAATAAATTACTTACTTACTTAAATGACTTGAAGAAATTACTTTTTTCCGGAAGGTTTTAAGCTACCAGATCTTTTTCGCGGTGGTAGCCTAGTGGGTAGAACATTGGACTCTGAAGCGGGAGACCCAGGTTCGATTCCCAGTGCGGGCATGTACCTATGACTTTTATTGCTAAGTTATGTACATTTGTGAAGTTATAGTAGCAATACCACTCGCTAACGGTGAAGGAAAACATCGTGAGGAAACCTGGGTGTCTGAGCTATTCACATAACTCAGCGCTTGAAATCACCAATCCGCGGTGGGCACGCGTGGTGATTAAGCCCATACTCTCTCTCTCTGAGAGAAGGCCTGTGGCCTACAGTGGGACGTATATAGGCTGCTGATGATGATCTTTTTCAGATCCAGATTGGATTGGATGATATCAAAATTTTCGTATCTCAAGTGAGAACCGAGTTATTGTAAATAAACTGAAGTTAACCCTTTTTTTCAATATGGCGGAAAATGCACACAGGAAATCTTGGTCGACAATTTCAAGTTAAGCTTTTCTAAACCCCCCCACGTAATATCCAAAATTTAACGCTCTCGGTTCACATGCATTTCCAAATGTAGGTATATAATGAATGGGCCATATTTTCAGCATAAACAAAGGAGCTCGAAAAATATTCACTGACATGACATCACAGGATATTAATTTACTTTTCTCCGGAAATACCTCAAACATACCGTCACTTTGACATCTCTTGTCACTTGTTCCCGCCCGTCGCCGTCTGACAAAGTCGGCAAACAGATCGTGGGTAATCTGAACGTACACACATAACATATGAATGACATTGAGAAAAAAATATAGGTACTGTCGAAGGAAAAAACTTACACAGTCGTGCCTTTGTGAATGTCTAGCCAGCCGACCTTGGGCAATGATGAACAGCTTTTTCGACGGGCCATAGAAAAAAAACCGGCCGTCCGGTGAATTTGCCTAAGTCACTTTTTGCCGACCGTTCTCCGAATCCAGGCAGACCAGAACTTAGGTAATGCATACCGAAGTGTGTGAATCTGGGTAGAGTTCGCGGCTTTGCCTGCAATATACTTATTTATTTTATTTTATTTGTTTAGAAACATCGTAAGCAAACCTGAGTGTCTAATGTGTTCACATTCTTTAGCGCTTGAAATTCGCACGCTAATCCGCGGTGGGCACGCGTATTGGTTAAGCCCCTTCTCTCTCTCTCTCTCTCTCTCTCTCTCTCTGAGATAGGGCCTGTGCAGTGGGACGTATATAGGCCGCATTTTATTATTTAGTGACACCAACAAGGTACGCATAAAACATTGACAATGACAAACCAATATAAAGGTAAAAAGAAAAGCTAAATTAAAAGCAACAATTTTCATGAAAAAAAAAGAAAAATGAAAATGTGGGCAATAAAGAGTATTAACCTAATCTAATCGATTGTTTTGTTTTATCTCTGTTTTGTTGACGTTCGTGTCTTTTGTTTGTGTACATTTTGTTTAATTTGTGTTTCTGTGACAATTTAAATAAATATCCTCTTTCTATCTTTCTTTCTTTCTAATCTAAAAATAAACACCACAAGCGCCTTATATAGAGGGTTATCTATAAAACGCGCAATTCCTGAAACACGCCAATAAGGGTTTATATGATTACCTTTGTTTTGATGGGTTTTTTCTTAGATTTATCAGGATTGCATAAATTCGAGCCATGCACTCTCATAAGTGAATCATTTCCTACATAGAGGAATCCATTCAAATTTTTTATCAAATAGTGTTACTCTTACTAGACAGCAGAATATCGGAGAACCGTTTAGACGCCTGACTTTCATAATTAGTACGAGACAACGATAAAAAATATGTAACCAAGAAACGGTCGAAAATGCTTATAGATACATAGAATATTTTTTATTGTACACAGTTGCTTGTTGCTGAGTTGCTTAATTGGCTAATGTTTTCCTAAATCTATCAAAAATAAGGGAGAGCGCCCTCAGCTCCTAGAATTAATCCAAACCAGTGTTGTTTTTGTTCGTAGAAGACAAGCAGTGTAGTATTTTCTAATGTTAACACGTTAATAAAAACTAAATTTGCACGAATATTTTACAAGTTTATTTTTAGGAGAATAAGTTATACGCCGACAAAAAGACCGTTTTTGCATAAAGCTTTGTTAGTTAGTCCAAAGTGCCTACTATGTAAAAAAAATTATATATCAAACGGTTGGACACCATAATTTGCGAAGATTATCATCTCGTTAATGCAGAGTAGACTATTATTATAGAATTTTTACCGTTTTACGTAACATTTGAGGTATTTTTCGGACTACCGTTCATCGTAGCAACGTGGTAATTTAGGTCATAGATTTCGATTTCGTAGAATAAATAACTTCGGAGCGAGGTATGGAAAATTGTAATTTGCTACAGTCGTATTTTATCAATTCGATGCAGATAAATAACAATTCTATCAAGAGTGCCAAATGGCTCATGTTCCTTGTCGCATAAAGATCATTTTCTACTGTAGCGAACTGCGTCAACTGTTGAAATAAGAAATTATTCTTTAATCATGGCGATAAACAGCATTTTACTGTTCACCAGCCAGTGCGGAGTCAGAAGGAAAGGATGTGTGCATATGACCGACTGGAGCCGAGTATACCCGATTCAGCATTACCGACTCGACAGTGGGGAACTTGCGTCTAACTTGGATTTGAGTGGCTTTGCTTTTATACCATAGAAATCATATAAAAACCTAGGATCTTTTTAAAATAAAGCAAAAAATATATTTTTTGTGGGGTTTTCGGGGTCACCAAATATGCGAAAAATAAAGTTACTCTGATAACATAAATTTTATTAGAGTTCGTTTTGTCATTGAATTCTGAACGTTTTCTTATAAGGGTGTACATGCATGAAAACATTAGAAAATACTATAAAAACGTTATTTTGCGCGATAACTCAAATATTGATAAACGCTTCATACATTATAAGCGTGAGGCTACGGAGTGACGTCATAGTCTAAAGTCGATTTGTATGGCGCGTTATAGTACCACGTATATGTATATTGACTTTTTTACTGGTTATTTTATAAAAGGTACCTATTAGTAGAAAAAAAAAATACCACGTTTATTTATATTTTAACTTATTCCATTAAAACATTTTTAGTGCAAGTTCTCCATTGTGACGATTCAGTTTTATTCACTGGTTAGAACAAAAGTGTCTAAAGAAGTTTTCATTGCAAAAACCAGCTGCAGAATAGCAATAAAACGATGCCAACATAAGCAAACAAAGCTATAGGATCCGCTGTAAATGTACGTACATAAACTCCTGTATCCTAGGAAATGCGAAAAGGAGAGGCAAGCCACCAAGGTTTGCCACTACTAACCACGATCATTGGGCCTGGATCCGAAATGCCTTTCTGAATTCAAAATTTATCGCCATTCGCTCTTATGCCACATGCAACAAAGGTCACGAGCTAATCCTACCATCATTGAATGATTCGGTCCTTCAAATCGGAATCCTATATGATCGAGTGTGGCTTTAGAGCCAGTTTCATTCAATTTTTTAATTCCTTTCAATACCCCTTTCACTTAAAACATTCGAGTAGAGTTACGGATACTTTGTAACCTGCCGTTCACAGTAAATCCCATATTTGGTGGCGTGTCAGGACATGGAGCGGACTGACTTTCTGTTTTCGTTATTGTCTTTCTGTTTCCGTTAATGTAATTTCTGTGTACAATAAAGAATACTCTATCTAGCTCTCTCTCCCTCTGTTTATATCTATCTCTTTCGTCATCATCATCGTCATCGGCCTATGCTTGTCCACTGCTGGACATAGGCCTCTCCTACTGCACGTCTCTGAGCACGGTCCTCGGCTACTCTCATCCAGCTCTTGCCAGCCGCCCTGCGAAGATCATCGCTCCACCGAGTCTGAGGACGTCCTACACTACGTTTACCGATCCGCGGTCTCCACTCAAGAACTCTTCTACCCCATCGGTTATAAGTTCTTCGGATAATACGGCCGGCCCACTGCCACTTCAGCATGCTAATTCGGTGGGCTATGTCGGTGACTTTGGTTCTCTGTCGGATAACCTCGTTTCGAATTCGATCTTTCGAGAAACCCCGAGCATAGCCCTTTCCATAGCACGCTAAGCGACTTTAAATTTGTGGAACAGCCCTACCGTGAGTGGCCACGTTTCAGCGCCGTATTTCATCGACTCTTTCGTAATCTAACGTAATCGTACGTAATCTAAATTATTATGCCCACTACAAAATTAACAAATAATAACTTCCCACAGCACAATCACTTGTCTTGGTCCCAAACTAGGATACCCTGTGCTTTGCTAAACAGGCAGTCAAAAACATTGAAATACACCATTTGTAAAAATGTACGGCGACCCCTAAAGGGTATCGAACCCACGACCTACGGCATGGTAATCAGACGTGACACCGCAAGACGAACGACGCAGTCAACATTATAACGCCTCTAGATAGGTACCCTATAACTAATTGGGCCCATAAAGCCGTTCGCAATTATCTGCCTTCCATAATCTATGTACATAAACTAGAATCGTTTAGAAGCTTCTGAGTTTACAAGCTGCAATAAATATCTAATGATTTATCATATAAAGTTGCCTGTGTCGTAAAATATTTTGTACTACAATGAGTAACAAAATAGAAACACCGAGGAGACAAATGTGAAGGGAAAAAGGGTTTTTTTCCGGATTCACTCACTTGTAATTTTTTTATTTTTTATTTTTTTAAGTACAGTGGCAAAGTAACACAATATACTCGTATTCCCTTCTACCATACTATATCGCAGTTTAACGGCAGACACTCTCAGTAAATAATAGGGGTTAAAGTATGAAATTGCCGTTTTATTGCAATAGGTTCTTTGAATTGACATAGAATCTTCATGGTTTGAGGTTTTCGAATGAAACTTTTTTCAAATGGTTTCTATGATGTTCTTTTTTTAAAAAATGTGAAACATTTGAATATCGACTTTCAATTGTTTTTGTTAGTCAATTTAGACAAGAAAGATGGATACTGCGAAAATTCGAGTGATTATGAGGCACCCATTTTTCGTATTTTTTTATTTTATTGATTTAACGCAAGTGAGTCAATATTGTGGGTAAGGTAACGTTAAACCATGCCGCTAATTCCTGGGTAGTTTGACTAGGGTCGGCTTCCACTATCTCTCTTAATTCATCGTTATTCACCTGTGTGGGCGGTCTTCCTCGTGGCTCGTTCTTTAAGTCGAAATTTCCATCACGAAAGCGTTTAAACCAAAATCGCATGGTGCGTTCATTAGTAGATCCCTCTCCAAACGCAGCATTGATATTGCGGGCTGTTTCTGCCGCGTTAGTTCCGCGTCGGAACTCGTATTCAAAAATCATTCGAATTTTCGCAGTATCCATCTTTCTTGTCTAAATTGAATAACAAAAACAATTGAAAGTCGATATTCAAATGTTTCACATTTTTTAAAAAAAGAACATCATAGAAACCATTTGAAAAAAGTTTCATTCGAAAACCTCAAACCATGAAGATTCTATGTCAATTCAAAGAATCTATTGCAATAAAACGGCAATTTCATACTTTAACCCCTAATAATAATAATTTTGTGTCCTCTTCTCGTTTTTTTGAATGAGGCGACCAAATTGCGCCGCCATAAAATCATCATCATCATCATCAGCCCCTTGACGTCCACTGCCGTTGACGGACACAGGCCTCCCTCGTGGTTTTCATAACCATGAGGGGTTTTGCCATAATCGCCACGCTTGGCAGGCGGGTTGGCGATCGCAGTGTGCGGTTGGAATCTCAGGAAGACGCTGCTTCCCGTCTCCAAGTAATTTGTTTCCTTAGTCGCCTTCTACGACATCCACGGGAGGAAATGGAGTGACGCTATTCTTAATCCGGCGCCACGCGGAGAACGCACCCCTATCAAATTAAATTATTACAAATTAAATGCAGAATGTCGAATATAACGATTAGTCTTTCTTTTCGTATGATACTGGATTTTCCTTATTTAATCTTTAGGGCGCATCGGGTACTGAAGGCATCAATCAATCAATCAGTCCGTAATCGTTGCCGTATTCGCTCGACACAGGCCTACCCCAAGGAACGCCACTTTCTTCTGTCCTCAGCCATCCTCATCCAGCCAGCAATCTGCTTGAGATCGCCGGTTCAGCAAGCGGGTATGTTTTCGCATATTTTTTTGAATAAACGCACTCGAGCTAGCTATTGAATTAGCACTGGCTAGTCTATTACTATTGACAATTAAAATTGCAAAGTCGTCCAGAACGTAACTTAGTAGAGTACACGCATTTAAAGGCCCATGTGATTTTGCAATTGGCAGAGCATACAAATTGACTTTCCTGTACTTTCAAATGGACTAGACGTTCCTCAGTAAAGTAAAATCTTCAGACGAACTGAAACTGATTGCCATTGGATGTTAGCTGGACTAGGATCGGCAGGCGTAGCGTAGGACGACCAACCACAAGATGGACAGATGACCTCATTCAAGTGGCAGGAAGACGCTCGATAGAAGCCCCTTCCAACCGGTCTTTTTGGAAATCCATGGAGGAGGCCTACGTCTAGCAGTGGACTTCTTGTGGCTGAATGATGATGATGATGTACTAGGATGGCATCACGTCCTTTGGTCATGTGGCCACGACCAAATGCCTACGTTGATTGGTCAAATTTGGGCTGATGGGTTGAATTTGAAAACATTTGAAACAGAAGAGAGAAATTCGTTGAAGCGAATCTTTTGTTGCTTTCTAGCTTGAGATAAAAGTCCTATGCCTACATTAGCGAGGTCTCATGACTGATTAACCCATAAATCCAACAATAGGAATACAAATACGACGCCATTAGCAGCTTGTGGGACTTATCCTTGCCACCACCTACGACTTAATACTGTTGGTAGGGTTGTCACAAATGTAGTACGTAAGTGGGGGCCTCTGTACATTTGTCAAAATGGCTTTCTTTTTAAGTTTAGCTTCTGTACCGCCGTATTTTTAGGTAATCGGGCAAATGTTTCATCATCCCCCACGTAACAGGCTCTGCCTAGTGTAGGGGTCAGCTTATTTGTAAAATGTACCTTTTTGTGGCAATAAATACTTTTTATCTTTTTAAGGTGAAGTGAATGTCGTAACTTACCAGGCTGTTAAAGAACTGACGTCGTACTTCTTTGTTTTCTCTCTCTATTTTAACCTGTTCACGACATCGTATACGGAAACCATCAATCCATCTAGTTTTTAGGGTTCCGTACCCGAAGGGTAAGGGACCCAATTACTAAGACTCCACTGTCGGTCTGTCTGTCTGTCACCAGGCTGTATCACATAAACCGTGATAGCTAGACAGTTGAATTTTTCGCAAATGATGCATTTCTGTTGCCCCTATAACAACAGAGTAAAATAAATATTTAAGGGGGGCTCCCATACAACAAACGTGATTTTTTTGCCGTTTTTTGCTGGATATTATAACGGCGTCAGGTTGACGCTTGAAATATTCAAATTATGTATAGATAAATGGAACCTTTCGTGCACAAATTCGACTCGCACTTGGCCGGTTTTGGTATTTATTTGGATCTCCGCACGGGAATTGACATACACACACAGCATGTCGTTTTGAGACACAACACGTGGAGGCCTTAGTTTTACATACCCGAAATAATTTCACCCTATACGAAAATTTCGTTAGTAACCACAATCCTTTGAAAGGGTAAAAAATTCATGTTAACGCAATCAAAAGATATGACGATTTACGTCATTTTTTTTTTCAAGTTATCAAAGCCATCTCAATGTATAGGGTACAACTCATTGGCCAACAATCATAAAATTTGGCAAGAAGCAAGACACAAGAAAAAAAACCCACCAAGTGCTAGTCAAACTCGCGCACCGAGGGTTCCGTACAAATTTGTGGTACTTACCTGTTATATATAGTCCAGGAATCGAGTCTCGCAGTTTTTTCCGAACTTCAAAGACTATTTTTTATGATTTAATTACAAATGAATAATTTTCAGATTTTTCCCTGTATTTGAAGTATAAGACAATATTCCTTGCCAAATTTCATAGTTCTATGTCAAAGGAAAGTACCCTATAAATTTTGATTCTCTTGAGTGTCGAAATGAAACGGCCGTATCTTTTGTTGCGTTAACTTAGAAATTAGATTTTTTCACAGCTTCAAAGAACTGTAGACTTGCGTATATGATTTTAATTTCAACTCGATACCTTCACGCGTTCCTGAGATAAAGGGTCTTGACAGATAGTCGGACGTACGGACGGACGGACAACAAAGCTATCCCATAGGATATGTAACCCATATTTTTTTCGTTCCGTTTTTTTCTTTTGGGCTAGGGAACCCTAAAAATATTTAAAAATCCCATTTAATGTCATACAAATAAACTTACCATTTCAGTTGGATTGTGTAGGGGAAAATGGTTACTAATACAAATTTTAGTTTGTAATTTAAGTTCAATTTTGTTTGGAACCCTCAGGGCAAACTATGAATATAGCACTTTTAGATTTGAATTAGATTTCATTAGAACTCTTTATTGCACACCATACATAATAAAAGTCCATAATATTTTTATATAAGTATCTAAGTTGCATGGTATAAGATTGGCGAAGGCGGTCTAATAACTTTTTTATTCTTTTCTCGCAACTAAAGCCGAGTTTTGACGGTCTTAGTATGCTCGGACCGTGTGCGTACAGTTTAGTTGATTATGACGACGCACTCGGTCCGAGCGCTCTGAGCGTCATCATAATCAACTAAAACTTTACGCGCACGGTCCGAGCATACTAAGACCGTCGAAACCCGGCTTTAAACACTCTTGCCAGCCCTGCCACACTGTAAGGTGTGAAAATGACAAGTGGCCGCCCTGACATAATACTCGGAGACTCTTTAATTAATCGGGACTTCATAAGCGAGCGTATCGTCATACATACATTATTCAGCTAATGTTTTCTGTCAATCACCACCATTGTTCGGCTGGCACAAATCCCTGCGCGTAGGCTTGTTAGAACTTACTTAGGACATAAATGAGGGATTAAGGATGCTGTCTGTACTAGTCTGGTTTCTTTGTAGTGTTGATATATTATTTTTTTACCGAAAAAAATTATATAATATCCAGTTCGGGGGGTTGCGAAGTTTATTATTATGAACCGTTTTTTTTTACTCGATGTATCAAAATCCCCGTAAATACTTAAGGAGTGGCTTCTACTTCTCAATACAGACCACTTTTATAAATGTGGTCAAATTCGAAGTTGTGACTAGAATATAAAACTTATAGAACACTAAAAGGTATGGAAGTGCGCCTAACACGAACCATTTTCTTCATGGGGACATAAAATCAAATACAGGGTGTTATACAATCTAACAACAATTGGGTTCCACTCGTCAATACCAACAAATTTTACTAAGAAAAAAATACAATTAAATGACGGTAGTGTCAGTATGAAATGAAATGAAAAATGTTTATTAAGCTGAACAAAACTTAACAATGTATAAAGTAACTCTGAACCCCATACTAAATTAAATTGTATCTTGGGGCTCAGTGATCAATTCAGGGTGAACTTAAATACATCACAACATAGTGTTTGTATTATATAGACACGACAGTTTTTCCAAGTTTTTAATAGAATAAAATAAAATAGACTATTAAAAAAACATACTTTGGTCACCATATAATGAGTACAATTTTTGACAAGTACAAGTTGTCCCCTTGGCACATGAAGCTTTTGGAGTCGGAGGCGGCTTGGTGCCATACATTATTGTATGGTACCCGGCTGCCTTCGATTCTACACGCCTCACTCACATATTCTCTTCACGATTGTTTTTAGGGTTCCGAACCCAAAGGGACCCTATCACTAAGACTCGGCTGTCCGACCGTCCGTCTATCACCAGGCTGTATCTCGTGAACCGTGATAGTTAGACAGTTGAAATTTTCACAGATGATGTATTTCTGTTGCCGCTGTAACAACATACATTAAAACAGAATAAAATAAATATTTCAGGGGGGGCACCCGTACAACAAACGTGATTTTTTTGCCGTTTTTTGCTGCATATTTATAACGGCAATAGATAGACGCTTGAAATATTCAAATGTTGTATAGATAATAGTACGAAACCCTTCATGCGCGAGTTCCACTCGTAATTGGCGGTTTTTTTTTCACCTGCTTGTTTACTCTGCGTTTCTGTGACAGTTGGAATAAATGTCTTCTTTTTTTTTCGGACAAATATTATGGGGACAGACATTTGTGAAGTTATAGTAGCAATACCACTCGCTAACTATGAAGGAAAACATCGTGAGGAAACCTGAGTGTCTGAGCTATTCATATACCTCAGCCCTTGAAATCGCCAATCCGCGGTGGGCACGCGTGGTGATTAAGCCCATACTCTCTCCCTGAGAGAAGGCCTGTGCCCTACAGTGGGACGTATATAGACTGCTTATATATTACGGGGATTTCGTCACACCCTGTATACAACAGTCTATCTTGAATCTGATTTCGCAATATGCCATTGAAGATTAGCCATCGTGGGTTGCGTTCATAAAGCTGATTCTATCTCAACGTTTTGACCTTGCACCGAGGGAAACAGATTTTTTTCGTTTTTCGAGATACCATTTTAACATCCGACTATTAAGCAGTAATCTGCGAAACACGAAAATACACCTTTTTGTTTCGTAACTTTTGCTGTCTATACATCATTAAGCTCAAGAAGAGGATGATGATGCGAAGTTAAAAAATAGAGAATAATATTAAAAAAACTTTGACAGAACGTAGTTTTGAGCCTCTGGATACTCGCTTTGGAACCCTTTGAAAAGATTCATGCCTTTTTGGCTTTTATGTCTGAAAATGATGAGAAATATTTTATCCGCAACTAAAATTCGACAAAATATGATTTTTGAGCCAACAATTATTTTGCTCAGCAGAACAAGTAGTAAATGATCAGCAATAAGGGGTTAAGCAAATGAACTTATTATGGTCATACAATTAATTTATTTCAGTTAGCCCAATAATTGGGTATTTAGTCAGTCAAATAGTTGATCTTCAAAATTATTACTTGTCCAGCACAGCTTGAAGCAGTTAGTAATTGTATGCCTTTTTGTCCCGTATTCTCCTTTTCAGGTCCATCCAATTTGCTCAGAAAAAAATATTTTACAGCTTAAAAACCGTCTTTTTAGGAGCCTATAGACGTCCTACTGCAGGGCACAGGGCTTCTCTCAGACAGAGGGTAAGGGCTTAATTTCGGCACGTGCCCACCGCCTACCGAAACTTAACAACATGCAACTCACTTTTTGCTGATTCATAAGTAGCCTATATACGTGCCACTGTAGGGCACAGGCCTTCTCTCAGGGAGAGAGTATGGGATTAATCACCAAGTGTGCCCATCGCGGCTTGGCGATTTCAAGCGCTGAGGTATGTGAATAGCCTCATGACCCAGACACTCAGGTTTCCTCACGATGTTTTCCTCCGCATTCCTAACGTGGTATTGCTACTATAACTTCACAAATGTACATAACTTAGAAAACAAAGTCATAGGTACATGCCCGCACTGGGAATCGAACCCGGGTCTCCCGCTTCCTAGTCCAATGTTCTACCCACTAGGCTACCACCGCTTCGCAAATTTTATCTTTGGTTGTCGTTTAAATTATATTAGACAAACTATGAATAGCAAGTGATGAATAACTAAGCTTGCTTAGTGCATTTAAAATCAACCCATTGGTTTCCGCATAGTTTTCGCTGTAAAATGTATTGTAGTCATAGCATACGTTTACATTGCTTGTCAACGACTTTGTGGTCACGCGTTCTAACGCGACATACCGGTTGTGAACAATGCAATAGTGCAGCAAATAAATGACGACGAAGCGAAAGGGATCTGTCAGGATTGTGGCAAATGGCAGACCCTGGTCTCTGCCTACCCCTCCCGGCTACAGGTGTCAGTTTATGTTTTTTTTGTTTCGTTTCAGTTGTGTATCTGTCGCTCATTTGTAGACGTACATGCGCGACATAATGAGCGACGAGGGACGTCTCGCCTTGTTATACTACTTCTACCGTACACTGAAGAAGTAAAGCGCATTTGATATGTTAACAAAATTTTATGTTACCTTTTTCACCCGCTATAAGTTAAATCAGGAATATAAACATTTGCGTCGGATTGTAAGCACCATACGGAATAAAAAAATACTTTGGATCATATCCGATAATTATCCGATTCTAAGTATCCGATAGTTTGGAACTCTTCGGATAGCCGGCATCGGCGGAATAAGAGTACATTAAATTATGTAGTTACGTTGTGTAATTTTTTCTATCGTAATTTAAAAGGAAGTAGTCCACATATTGTTTGCACATGCATCGCTTACTGTCTTTACAGCGTATGTGTGAGTAATTGACGTAGTCTGATGCGTAGTGATGTGCAAAGATCTTCCTTTGTCTTCTTGCTTGCTTCCTTGTCTTTGAAGAAGAAGTCTTCCTGAGATTCCAATAAAATACTGCGATCGCCATCCCGCCTGCCAAGCGTGACGATTATGGCAAAACCCCTCGTGGTTATGAAAACCACGAAGGTCCTTCCATAGTTAAAGTCGGTACTGGTGGCTACCGCCTTCATACTCTTTGGTTTGACTGTGAGTGACCAAAAGTGAGTACGGTCAATAGTAATACTGGATTCAAACTTTGAAAGGCCATTCATTGATAGTCTGACGATTGATAGACAGATAGAGATAGAGAACGCAGGTACGTAAAAATATAAATTACACAGATATTTCTTGACCTAAGAGAACAGACGGTGGCCTTATCGCTAAAAGTGATCTCTTCCAGACAACCTTTGTGGACTGGACTAATACATAATAATATTGTATGTGCAGGTAGGACTGACACAGGCTAGTCTTTTAATTTTTTTCTAAACGTTTGACAAACTAAAGCAGGACCTATGTTTTTAAAAACCTATTTAGAGGCTAAAAATTCCACCCATGCTGGGACTTGAACCCGCCGCCTCTGGCTAACCATGCCTATGTTTGCAATGGTTGATGCGCTGTTCACTTTGAGTTTATCATAGTAGTATTGGCAGATTTTTCGCTAACGTTGAAGGAACACATCGTGAGGAAACCTGGGTTTCTGAGCTATTCACATGCCTCACCGCCTGAAATCGCCAATCCGCGGGCACGCGTGGTGATTAAGCCCATACTCTCTATCTGAGAGAGGGCCTGAGCCCTACAGTGGGACGTATATAGGCTGCTTATGACTTACACTACATTAACTTTTACACTACAGTCGCTGGATGCGGGCGGCACAAGACCGGGAAGCTTGGAAAACCATGAGGGAGGCCTATGCCCTGCGGTGGGCGTCAAATGGCTGACGATGATGATACAACACAATCACTTGCCCTGGTCCCAAACTAGGATAACCAGTGCTAATCAGGCAAGGACATCACAAACATAGAAATACTCCCAGACGGCGGCCATTTGTACACTGATTTGGTGAAGCGCTCTAGCGCTTCTAGTGCCCCGTTGGCTATACCTCGATACCAGATCTTAGTAAGACTATACGTGGTATTGTCAGGGTTATAGAGTTGTCTAATGTAATTTAATTTATATCTTTGAAATAGCCGAGGGCAATGATCCTTGGAGTAACACAAGCGCCACCGAGGAAAAAAATCACATCTTTTTTACAGATCAAATTTGCAAAAAGTGTCTGTACAATCTCACAAACATGTTAATAGTGATTTTTAGGACCCATGGCCCTGAAACTAAGGCAAAAAGCCTAGGACAAGATAGCATTAACGCCGAAAACGGCCGTCTTACTCATAAATGCTATCTAGTCCCAGGTTCGTGATCGTAGGTTCTTTGTCGTGAGTCCTAAAATCACTGTTAACATGATTAAAAGTTGTACAGACACTTTTTGGCAAATACAATCTGTAAAAGAAGATATGATTTTTTTTGCTCTAGTCATCCCAGGGGATCCCCCTTAAGTCGGCTCTCTTGACATTATAACAAAGTAGTGAAATAAAATAGCGTTTTCCATCAGCGCCGGAAAACATTACACATATGTTGTGGTAACATTTGTTGACAGTAATGTAAAAACAGTAATGTGTGTTGCCCCGCCCATTTCTTATTGAAAAACAGGCAACCCCGTTTTAAACTCAAAGTAAATTTCAAAACGCAGGACATTTATTTTTCTTAAATTATTGTAACCGCAATATTCAACAGTTTGAGTAAACGTACACCTTGGACTTAATTTAACCGTCTTGAAGCATCACATAGGTAAAGAATGACATTGTCTGACTGACTATTTGTCACTGTGGCATATTTTAATGTTAGCTTTTAATCTATTGACGATCCACACGGTGAATTATTATTAATCATCATCATCATCACCATCAGCCCACCGCTGCCCACTGCTGGGTATAGGCCTTTTCAACCAAATGCCATCTCTCACGGTCCCTTGTTACCCTCATCCATCGACCCTCCGCCGGCTCAACGACATCGTCCGACCATCGGGAATCGGGTCTGACCTTCGTCCTGTTCTTGCCCTGGTCCACCTGCCGTCTTCCCGCCTCGCCAGGTGTCCCGCCCATTTCCATTTCAGTCTCAAGACTCTTTCGAGAATGTCTTCGACCATTGTCCGGCGACGGATTACGACATTGGGTACCCGACCTACGATTCTGAGACCTAGCACGGCTCGCTCCAATACTTTGTTTATTAATTTGTATTTATGACTAAATGAACCCGTGAACTTCGTATATCAATCTTTTTTTTTTTTGTTCTCACCGTTTGCACCTTCCCTGTACTTCCACAAATATGAAAAAATATTTTTTTCGAAATTGGCTCAATCGTTCTCGAGTTTTAGCGAGACTAACGAACAGCAATTAATTTTTATACATAAGATTTAATATACCTATACCTGGTATCTGGTTATTAGTAAAGCTTTTCTAACTGATTGGAGCGCATTTTAAATGAATAAACTTTCGATAAATAAAAATACAGTCTGTGGGATATACCGTAAGTTGTTAGTTTACTTTTATATAAAAAAATGCCACTTTAACTAAATACTGGATTCACTTGAATTTTTGTCGGAAGAGTCCAACCAAGTTTCGCTCTTTGGCAAGTAGAGACGGAGTTTGCGTCATCTATAGGTTGCTGTGCTATCGATTGTATAATTATTTATTTATCAATTAATAAGTTTATTGGTAGGTCAGGACATAGGTCAAATTCATACTTTAGTGCTAAAAACCTATTTAGAGGCTAAAAATTCCACCCATGCCGGGACTTGAATCCGCGACCTTTGGCTAACCGTGCTAGCGCTCTCCCAACTGAGCTATAATGGGCAAGTGCAGGCATCAGTGAAATTTCGAGTCTCTTTACAAACTTTCTCTGTTTTACGTACGTAAAATTGTCCTCAGTACGGGTTAGTGCAACAAAAAGAATATACCTACTAAGAATATTTAAGAATATTATTGTTAAATTCTTATATGTAATTCTTGGCGTACATACAATAAAGAATATTCTGTCTATCTATCTATCTAAGAATAATAATAAGAATATTTAATGTTCGTTATTTTATTCTTTACTATTGTAAGCATTTTCCGCTAGTCACCCTCAGGTTTTAGGTACATATTATCATATTTTTTAAATTCCATTATATTTGGCGTGTGAACCCGCGGGCAACGGGCAAGCTTAATGTTTATAACAATTTGACGATGATGTGAAAACCGCTCGCCACCAAGGTTGTAGCTCTATGTTAGCTATTAACCTTCCCCGTAGAATGTTGATGATTGATTATTATTCGCGGCCGATCGCGGCTACAAATGGTACGCTTGTAGTTACACACATACATACATAAACACACGCCTATACCCTGAAGAGGTAGGAAGAGACCAGGGTTTGGCACTTGCCACGATCCTGACACAACTCTTCCGCGTTTGTTGTTATAACGTTCTGTTGCTATATAACGTTTGATTTGTAGCATAAGCACCCCCGGTTTCTCGTAACAAGCTGTTAACCTTCTATTAACCGCAGTCAGTTGTTAGGATTCCGTCAATCAAAAGGAAAAAATAGAACCCTTATAGGCTCACTTTGTTGTCCGTCCGTCTGTCTGTCAAGATTTTTTATCTCGCGTGGAGGTATTGAGTTGAAATTAAAACCGTATACGCAAGTTTACAGTTCGTTGAAACTGTCAAAAAATCTAATTTCTAAAGATACGGCCAAGGCTCAAGGGAATCAAAATTTATAGGCTACTTTCCGTTGACCTAGAACTATGAAATTTGGTAAATAATATCGTGTTATACTAAAAATAAAAGGGAAAATCTGAAACTATACATTTTTAATTAAATCATTAAAAAATTTGTCTCTGCAGTTCGGCAAAAGGTCGGTAGAAACCGGCGAGACTCGATTCCTGAACTATTAAATTTATAATATGAAAGTTCCTACAAATTTGCACGGAACCCTGGGTGGGCGAGTCCGACTAATACTTGTCCGGTTTTTTTAATTTATTTTATGCACTTTGGCCGACACTGTTAACAGCTGTTGACAGCTATTAACATTAGATTAAGAGGTTGTTTTTTTCTGCTTCTTATAGTAACTCTCCGACTAGCGCAGGTTGGCTGTCAGCTCCGCATATTTAATATATGGTTAGTGTACTAGAAACAGGGGGTAAGTAAGACTAATAGACGTCCCGCTACTTGCAGTGAGACGTCTGCCCTGCGGCCCTTCTCTTAAAGAGATAGACAGAGCATATCGTTCAATATGTTAAATGATTATAAAAGAATCGCCCGGTTTGTCCTACACTAGCAATCGCACGCACTACGGTCAACTGACAATTGTGAATAGTAGTTTAACAGATTGTTAGGTTCGAGAAACAAGGGGGTAAGTATACTTTTGACAAGTCCGGATAGCCTCACCAGGCGCACCACATCCTTAGTGATTCCACTGTAACTGGTAAGCTCCGTACTAATTGCTGTCGCAAATCGTGTTTACTTTGTGTTTCTGTGACAATTTAAACAATTTAAGCAATTGCTATCCGTGTGGCGCCGGATTAAGAATGGCGTCACTCCATTTCCTCCCGTGGATGTCGTAAAAGGCGACTAAGGAAATAAATTACCAGGAGACGGGCAGCAGCGTCTTCCTGACATTCCAACCGCATACTGCGATCGTCAACCCGCCTGCTAAGCGCGGCAATTATGGCAAAACCCCTCATGAGGGAGGCCTATGTCCTGCAGTGGGCGTCAAGGGGCTGATGTGAAGCAATTGCTCTCTACTAAAGGCAATCAGGGATAGTCCAATTGTGTCAGAGTTCCGAAGCAAATTGAAAGAGCACCTTATTTTGAAGTATATTTTAGTAGTCTGTGTAATATATTTATATGTTTGTTTATTATTGTTTAATGTATATATTTACGTTTAAATATATATTTCTTTCATTTTTATATTTATGTAGACATTTGTGTAAGTTGTATGTATATTAGTAAGTAGTATATTATATTTTTTTATTTTCCAAAAGTATTAGACTGGCTGGAAGAAATTTCTTTTGAAATAAGTCGGCCTTTGAACATTCTTATCACAAGTATGTTATTTAAGTTTTACTGTTGTTAATGTTTTTTATTGCAATAAAGTGTAACAAACTAATAAATAAATGTCTTCTTTCTTTCTTTCAAACGTCAGGATTCCGAAGCCTTCCATTCCGGAACCCATGTTTTTTTAATTTTATTTTACATTCTCAGATTTTTAGGCCAGAGTTTTTGGAATGTATACTTATTTGTCGGCTTTGAAGACCAGCATGAGTAGTTTCCACGAGTCATGCGTTTCGTGGCGATAAAAAATGACAAAATTTGACAATTGCTGTACTGGAAAGTCGATTTTCAAGATTTCCCTATAACGAAAGTTATTGTTATTGATAAGTCCTTGCCCTGGGTAACTGGGTATCTTAGTTTGGGACTTGGACAAGTGATTGTGTTATGTGGTAGTTATTATTATAGTAAAACCCCTCCACATTCGTATAGAAATGGGGATTTTATTACAGCCTGTATAGCATCCTTATTACAAACCTGCCGAGCGTTTCTTGATCTGATACTTAAATTGGTTAGCATTAACATCAGTTAAAGTAGGTACTAAACACATCAACCAGTTTCCTGCCTGTAGACCAATCATCACCCACCGTTATCGGATCAAGAAGGCTAATTTTATTATATTATAGTGGCAGAATTACTCAGTGTTCATTGGACAAGCTTAACTCTGTAACTAAAATGACTACTTTAGCTAGATAAGTACTTTCTTTTTCACACGACTCAATCATAGTACAAATAAAGCCAAACGCAGGAGGTGCCCAAATTAATGTACCTACTTAATTTAACATATTGCAATGTAACATAGTGAAAATAAAAAGTTTGTAAATGTACTTGAACTATAATTCTATGTTAATCAACTTGTTATAAGTGATGCTGTATGTGTCTGTGTTTCCAAACAAAGACATCACACCCTGACCAAGTCTATTAACTTTGTTAAAAGTATTATCGTTCGGAATTTTTATTTTTGTTTTCTGTCTCTATTTCGGAACTCGCACAAGGAGAAAGAAAAACATTAAAAACAAACTTCAATCACTGCGGCACTAAAAAAATTGTGGTTTATATTGAGTCAATTTATAAAACGAGGATAGCCGAGGAAAGAGAGAGCTGGCGTGCCTTGGGGCAGACCTGAATCCAGCAGTGGACAAATGCTGGCCGATTGATAAAAATAAACCTCTGAACCCACTTTGTTCGTGATGACATATAGCGTCATACGAGTGAGAGTATAAGTTAAACCTCTATTATAGCATATTTCCTTGCGGGATTTTTGCATTAAAAAATCGCACGTTAATTTCATAAATTAGTTGAGAAACACTTAAGCGTTCATTAGCAACTCGACATAGGAAAGTTCCTTTGTTGCCCGCGCAAATCACGCAATGATTTGCATGCAAGTACCTGTCAAGGGCGATTAAAAACTTTATACGTACCGGGAGGCTATTCTGAGAATTCAGTTCTATAACCTACAATTAATTAAAGAGTACAATACAATTGCACGTTTATCTCATCTGTAAATAATCATTTCATAGTGTTATATTCCTTTCTGCAAGTCTCCACATGGTTATGGAATGACCTAACCCAACAGACGCCACAACACAATGCCTTGACCTTTATCCATGAGTGATCTCTTTTTTTATATTGGGGTAGGTAAGTATATTCTGAATCTAGCTGACCGCCTACACTCACAATTAACTTGTATCTAGTTACATTCATTCCACGATTCTGCTATGTTCTGTATGTATGCTGTTGGTGTGCCTTATTAAAGAAAATAAAATAAAAATTAAAATTCATTCACAGCAAGTTACTAGCTCGGAGAACTGATGGCCGTTGGGGCGGAAAAGTTCTGACCTGGCGACCGCGGACCGGACGACGCAGCATGGGAAGGCTCCCCACCAGATGGTCTGACGACCTGTGATGGCCGTTGGGGCGGAAAAGTTCTGACCTGGCGACCGCGGACCGGACGACGCAGCATGGGAAGGCTCCCCACCAGATGGTCTGACGACCGGCACAAGACCGAGAAGCTTGGAAAACCATGAGGGAGCCCTATGTCCTGCAGTGGGCGTCAAATGGCTGACGATGATAATGACAGCAAGTTCCTAGGCGCGATGTAAAATTGAAATAACATAATAATAATAAATCATTTTTATTCCAGCCATATTAAATAACATTAAATGAAAATAAAAACAACATACAAACAAACAAACAAATTATACATTAAGTTAAGTATTAATTAAAGAATATATATTTTGAATAACTTTATTATATGTAACTTTTAAATATTTCTTTAAAATAACATAGTTTTGGGCAAAATATTTACAATTTTTTCAATGATTAAAATGACAAATAATGGCTACATAGCGAGAATTTTTTTAGCGTTAAAGCGGGCAATCCGATCTTAATTTATTTGTCCCTATAAATGTCTTTCTTTGTTTCTTTCTTTCATTTATCTTTTTGAGGGTTCTCTGCCTTTTTGCAGAAACATTTTTGGCCGATTTTCATTTGGCAACTAACGTTTCGAAGAATATTATTTTGCGGAATAATCATTTGCCAACTTTTCTTGTTATTTTTTTTTATTTCCTTCCAACCTCGCAGTTGCCAGCTGTTTGTTTGGTTTGCTTTTTATAATGACATTTTTTCAAAATGCCAACTTTTAAGTAGCGTATGTTTTACAGAAGGTTAGGGCAAACCTATAGATTAACCTAAAGGTTAGGAAAACCTAGTAAAATGGATAGAATTTTCCTAGCACTCGCCGGCCGCTGGCGCGGCACGCTCGCTTCGCTCGCTCGGCTCGTGCATGTGTTGGTCACAGTTCTAACCTAACCTAACCTATAGGTTTGCAAAAAAAAAAAAAACTAGTAAAAGATTTGAAAAATAATAAATACCCAAAACGTTTTGTTTCATTATAATAATCAGCTTAACAAAAATCCTACCAAATGACACGTTGCCATACAAAAATTTGTAAATCGTTTGTTGTCAAAGTGAAAAATAGGTGAAATGTTGGTTGGCAAGTGATAATCAGCGTAACAATTTTCTGCGAAAAGGCAGGATCCCCTTTTTGAGTTGTAGAGTTTTGTGTAATCTTTAGCTAATTCATGGTTTTATTTTTACTTTCCTTATATTCGTAATGAAAGGCACAGTGTTTACCTCGGGTAAAAGACTTATTTATTCCCTCGAACTATTGGATCCCTCGCTACGCTCAAGGTCTTTCACTCCTAGGATAACATGTACTATTACGCAACTCGTAAATAATTCGTTAATCTCTGTTCAGTGCAGTTCTTGACAATTCTGCCGTGGTTTTGAGAAACTCCGTGAGTGGCATTTAGAATCACCCACTGAATCCACTTGGCTACACCAGTTTTCCTTAATTACCTAATAGGCAGCACTTTTCTCTGAGCTGGTACTTTCAGGCCCGGAAACAAGGCAATCTTATTGTCTGCAACATTTGCATGTCATTAATGCAATTCTTTGTTTTACACCATGTTTTTACCGGCTTAGAAAACAACTGCGAAGGTCGGCCAGTAATGATGATTATAATTACGTAGGGCAGAGTGTTTTTATTCGTTCGAATCTGTGTGATTGTGGAATATCTATTCACTTCTCTGAATAGAGTGCGTAATTGAATGAGAAAAACTTTCTTGGTATAAGGACATTGTTTGCGTTACAATGTTGTAGGTATCATTATATTGTCATTATTTCTTTCATAAGGTGTTCACTTATTCAAGAATACTGAAAATCATTCGTCGATCGTTATTTAGCGTCATTTAGCTTTAGAGAACTTTTTTAAAAGTTCTTCCCTATGTCAAATTTTGTAGTTAACGACTGTTACGTAAATACAAATATTTCCATTTATGCCATTTTCTTACGAAGCCTAATTTAGCTATACAATCGTATAATAAATGTAATTTACTATACATTTAAAGGGTCTAATCGCGATTTGGTAATTAAGTTATGTATTCAAAATAACCCAATAAATGGCAAACTTAATTCACAACGTTGTCGCCATTAGACCCGGTAAATGTATAACTGTTCCATGTACGAGAATGGTGGGTCATAAAAAATACTGTAGTCTTATAGAATTTTTCCATCGTACGGTTGTCTAGAAGAAATTGCTAATTAGCAATAAGGCCGACAATGGTACTGTATCTTTATAAATATTTTATAAAGATACAGTATCATTGTCGGCCTTATACGTTGTGTTTTTCCTGGTGCAATAATAGTTATTTAAGATACACGTGCGGAAAGTAAGGTTTTATACGAATAAGTGGCAAATTGAAAACACGAGCGCAGCGAGTGTTTTCATTGGCACGCATTCGGATAAAAACCTTTTACGCTCAAGTATGTTACAACATGTTTCAATGCATTTTGCGAGGAAATACAACAAAAAAAATAGGTATAATAAAGTAATTTTATTTCACCAAAACCTATTTACAACAAAATGGCGTACTTTCTTTGCAGAGCGCGCGTTTCTTTTTTACAGTTTTTTTTTTTCTTGAGGCAAAGGTACAGTATACATACAGCCAATAATGAGAAAAATATTTTTGTTTGCGGAAACAAAACACGTATTTTTAAATGAGATAATCAAGAATCGTATGTGTTATGGTGTTTATCATCATTCAATTATTGCTAGAGCGCGCATACTTATAAATAATTGTTTTTTTTTGGACAGCAAAACCTCCTTGCATCTTTGTAATTTTTTAAATTTTATGACTTGCACCATGCACCATAGAGTCATATTAAAAAAATTACTTTATTTTACGCGTGAAATAAAGGATTTCAGTACTGCTTTATTTCACGCGTGAAATAAAGAGTCGGTTTCCGCATAATTTTGTTACACAAAAAAGAAATCTTTACGAGCAACTGCATTGAAAAGAATATTATTATATTCTTATCTTATCTAATACCCCACTTCTAGGGAAAGGCCTCACCCCACTTAAATCCAGAGTTGTCGGTCCTGGGCCACCACAGACTTCGGCAGATGTTGGTCGACATCATCTCACCGTCTCCTACGCCCGAGGTGACTTTGATGCCCGAAAACCTACAAAATAGTTGATTGGCACCAACTTATGACTCCATTTCCTTCCGTGGATGTTGTAGGAGGCGACTAAGTAAATCAATTACCAGGAGACGGGCAGCAGCGTCTTCCTAAGATTCCAACCGCATATGCGATCGCCAACCCGCCTGCCAAGCGTGGTAATTATGGCAAAACCCCTCATGGTTATGAAAACCACGAAGGAGGCCTATGTCCTGCAGTGGGCGTCAAATGGCTGATGATGAACTTATGATAAACGCATACAGCTACTGATAGGTGTCAAAACGGAATACAATCGGACCAGCCATCGTGTTATGCAACTGTCCTTTCTATTGCGTTAACCATTTTGACGATTCCAAACTGTCAAAATATGTATATATATTTGACAGTTCGGAGTAGGTCAGTGAAGAACTTACGTAGTGCCTCAGGGCAACACTCCTCCAACCCTCTCTTACCTGTGATACGCAAAGATGTCTACTGCGTAAAATATTGACTCGCGCAAATAAAAAATTGTTAAGTCTTGCGAAACCCCTTTCATTGAACACTGCTGACTGCCTCGTTGGTCTGGCGGTGATTACCATGCCGAAGGTAATGGAATCGATTCCCACTGAGGGCCGCGGTACATTTGTACAATTGGCCTCAGTCTAGGCGTATGTCCATGTTTGTGCCCTTGCCTGGTTACCATAGTGCAGCGTATCCTAGTTTGGGACCAGACAAGTGATAGTGTTATGAGGAAGTTATTATTACTACATACTGTAGCCCAAAGCGCGTTTTCATTACATAGTAGCATTATTATATTATTTTTGTTGCGTTAACCCCTGCTAAGGACAATTTTAAAAACCTATTTAGAGGCTAACAATTCCATCCAACTGAGCTAATGGGTAAGTGCAGGCATCGGCGAAATTTCGAGCCTCTTTACAAACTTCTCTGTATTACGTACAGGCAGCGACATCTGGCCGAAGCAATTTACATCACTTGCAGCCCCGAGTAACCCACTTTGCAGTTAGGTTTTTACATCCGAATAATATCGCTGTACCTTCGGATTCATTATCATCATCATCATCATTCAGCCACAGGAAGTCCACTGCTGGACATAGGCCTCCTCCATGGATTTCCAAAAAGACCGGTTGGAAGCGGCCTGCATCCATCGCCTTCCTGCCACTTGGATGAGGTCATCTGTCCATCTTGTGGCTGGTCGTCCTACGCTGCGCTTGCCGATATGTGGTCTCCATTCGAGAACTTTTCGGCCCCATCGGCCATCAGTTCTGCGTGCTACCTACATGATTATATTGTTTTTGTTGCCCTAACCTCTAAATTAGCCTCTAAATAGGTTTTTATAGTAGCACTAACTCACACGGAAGCTTGTCATAGCTTAAACTGGACGCATTAATCCTTGTCAACAGTCCACTGAGCCTTAAACAATGTAATTAATTACTTGTAGCTCATTTGCATAACCCTATGACACATTACATTAGTAACGTGAACGGTAAAAACTTGTGACTAAAACCAGTCGAGTGCAAATCGCGCAGTGACAGTTTATCACCATAAACATAATATAACTTATATACTTAGTCAACGTGTGTTTTCTTTCATTCAATTCGAGACTCTTAGTGGGAGTCCGAATAGATATTTTTCAATATAAATGAGGCCTAGGAGATTTTGCCTATGACACTTCAGGACAGGCGTGAAGATACAACGATGTTTGTCTAAGCGAAATAAATCTGAAGAAGCAACGAACCACCTTAGTTGGAAACTTCGATTTCACACAGCCAGTAGCTGCGATATCAAAGCGCTGCTGACTTTTTGGAGATATAGGCTGGCTGGAGTAATTTCATTTGATCATCATCATCAGCCATTTGACGCCCACTGCAGGACATAGGCCTCCCTAACGGTTTTCCTCACGGTTCCTCCCTAACGTGTTGCCTCTTTTCTCAATTTCATTTGTCGACATAATAATAATAATAAAGTGGATTCGACGATTCGATTCGATCAAGGGGCAGATACAGAAGGCGGTGCTCTTGGACACGGCGCGCATCGTCCGGAGATTTCTCTCTCTGCGGCCCTAACCACCGGTAGCTTGAGCCTAGCTCCGTTACCGGTGCCCAACTAGAATAGGTTTATAAAATATCTTTTGTATTTTTTATATTTTTTACTTCATATATTGATTTTATAAACCTATTCTAAGTTATGAAAATAAATAAAGATAATAATAATAATATAGGGGTAATACATTGCACCCTGTATAAATATCAATAAGTAAACCACTACTCAAACTTCCGACACTCAATCGTGAGCATCGATACATTAATTTCAACTCAAGAGGTCACACCGGCCATTCATCATTTTCTACTTTTAAACGGCCATTTTACTTTGACCCCCCGCTTCACCTTGATCTTAGCGTTTAAAGGCACGTTTCTGTAGAAATTCGCACGCGTCTATAGGTCTTCGAGAATGGTCGGGTGGTAATTTTAACTTCCTACAAGCAACACATTAAGTGCATAGTTGCAAGAGGAAAACCACAGTAGTTCCAGACAAAAGTACTTGTATGCATTCTGAAATATCGAAATATTGACCAGTTAGGTCGGTTTGCACCAACGCTATTTCTATTTCTTTCAATTCCATTTATATTTCTATCTGTTTATCCAGGGGCAAGCTCTACCCAGTGAATATTTACAAAAAGACATTGTCTTTTGCAGAGCTATTCATAGATAAATTATATGTCTGACAACCCTATCCGTCAGCTATCGGTATTTATCAATTAAGTTATTAAATCGCCCTAAGTGTCTCGTAAAAAAATCATACGGAACAATTATATGTTATGCTAAGATTGGCTGGAAGAGATCTCTCTTAGAGATAAGTTTGCCTTTGTAACAATGCTATGTAATTACATACATACATACGTAAACCCATGCCCCTATTCCAGAAGGGTAGGCAGAGACCAGGGACTGCCACTTGCCACGATCCTGACAGATCACTTTCGCTTCTTCAACATTCATTAGTCGTTGCATGCACGCACGCCAGTTTCGGGTACTTTTCATCTTGCCCTTTGCCCTCTATTCCCAAATCCTCTATTTGGTCTAAGTATGTCCGCCTAGGACGTCCCTTACCGGCCCTTCCACCCACATTCGCTCGATATATTTGTTTCGTCAATCGTTCTTCCTTCATTCTCTCCACAGGTCCAAACCAACGCAACATTCCTATCTCAATTCTAGTCATTACATCCTCTTTTAGTCCACAACGTTCTCTAATCACACTAATGCGTATCCTGTCATTCTAATTTATAGTTTGCAATAAACAATATATAATATATTAGCACTGGCTGATCCATTAGATGTACTCGATGTAAATCTCAATGAAATTTTTTGTGATGCTCTTGTGAAATCCCAAGTCTGAGAGTGGAAAAGAGCCTTTTCAGTTTTTTCCCAATTTCTAACGTTCCGGCAACTTTGTCGATATTTGATTCCCTAAAAAACTTATGCACTGCTGAACATTAAATCATACTGGCATTAAATCAAACATACTAATCAAAAAATGACATATGGGCCTAGCCGTTCTCAAGTTTTTGAATGATATCCCCCCGTGACATAATTTTTAATTGGTTTTGGCTTTTACGTACCAATTCGTGTCCCATGCTATTTCTAAAGGATACACGAATATTTTCCAGATTAAAATAAAGAACTGAATTCAATACAAAAACAAAATGTTTACGTCAAAGCGCCAAATCTCCTAGAATGTCGGCCTTACACTGATGAACCTAACCTAAAAACGTGTGTTCGGATGGCAATGAAAGTATTTTGCCTACTCCTCCCTCCGGGATACTGGCGTGAGTTTATCTTCGTATCTGCAGACATAGAGCCTTTAATATTAGGGGTTAAAGTATGAAATTGCCGTTTTATTGCAATAGGTTCTTTGAATTGACATAGAATCTTCATGGTTTGAGGTTTTCGAATGAAACTTTTTTCAAATGGTTTCTATGATGTTCTTTTTTTAAAAAATGTGAAACATTTGAATATCGACTTTCAATTGTTTTTTTTATTCAATTTAGACAAGAAAGATGGATACTGCGAAAATTCGAGTGATTATGAGGCACCCATTTTTCGTATTTTTTTATTTTATTGATTTGACGCAAGTGAGTCAATATTGTGGGTAAGGTAAAGTTAAACCATGCCGCTAATTCCTGGGTAGTTTGACTAGGGTCGGCTTCCACTATCTCTCTTAATTCATCGTTATTCACCTTTGTGGGCGGTCTTCCTCGTGGCTCGTTCTTTAAGTCGAAATTTCCATCACGAAAGCGTTTAAACCAAAATCGCACGGTGCGTTCATTAGTAGACCCCTCTCCAAACGCAGCATTGATATTGCGGCCTGTTTCTGCCGCGTTAGTTCCGCGTCGGAACTCGTATTCAAAAATCACTCGAATTTTCGCAGTATCCATCTTTCTTGTCTAAATTGAATAACAAAAACAATTGAAAGTCCATATTCAAATTTTTCACATTTTTTAAAAAAAGAACATCATAGAAACCATTTGAAAAAAGTTTCATTCGAAAACCTCAAACCATGAAGATTCTATGTCAATTCAAAGAACCTATTGCAATAAAACGGCAATTTCATACTTTAACCCCTATTACCTATATTAAATTATATCCGCATGTTCAGATTTACCGAATCCGGAACCACCAAAATCACAGATGTTGGAGCTGCGAGTTCCAATCTGAAATGTAATTGGACAGGTCACGTAAGTGATGTGGGTCAAGGCCCCAGTCCATTTTTCTGCTTTAAAAACAAAAAAGACTAAAAAAATATTCACTACAAGAAAAATGTTTACTCAATGAATGTTAAAGCTAGATTATGTGGAGAAGAAGCTAATAAAGAGACTCCACTTTTACTCTTTTCAAAACACTTAACTTGCAGAAGCGCAGTTTGATAGGTAATGTTTTATTTTATTTATTTTATTTTATTTATTAAGTGAGTACAAATGGTGACAATCAGGAGAAAATATAAAATTAATACAGTTGGCATTTTTCTATGAAGAACAATGATTTTATTAAGGCTACGACATTGGTAAAGCACTTAAAGCACGAATTTAATCAAATTAAATAAAACCGGAAATGTAAAAAAAATGAGAATAAACTCATAGAATAACATTTTTTGCCAGATCTATACAAATTCTAAACGAACTTGTCTCATGAATTGTGGCTTTGAGAATTGTAAGTAATATATAGACTCACTTTGCAGTGGATATTCTGTACCATCCTGCAATGTAACATACTCGCAGTTCACTCATATGTTTGTCTAATTGCTCTTGGTTGGTAAACTCTTCCTGTTAATAAGATATTTTTCCATTTAGCTGGCAATTAATTAACTAACCGATTGCCGGCAACGTTTTTGCGTTCTGGGTATTAACCTGTAATGTTTGGATTAAATACTGTAATTGAGTCTGTATTTATGCCAAATTTGTTTAGTTTTTACTAACGTATGTAACCAGTATGGTTACGTCCCACTCCAGAGCACAGGGCTACACTCAGAGAGAGATAGTAGGTATGGGCTTAGAAATCACGCGTGCCCACCGCATTGAGTTATGGGACTCAGGAATAAGGTAGAACCTTACGTTTGGTGGTTGACGATTAGATTTTCGCTAGCAGAATTATCACTCGCAAATTGACTTTGTTTTGTAAGTAACGTACATTTGTGAAGTTTTTGTAGCCATACCATTCGCTTACTGTGAAGGAAAACATCGTGAGGAAACTTGAGTGTCTGAGGTATTCACTTACCTCAGCGCTGTGCTCTGCAGGGCGACCTATATAGAATACATGAAAAACCAAATATGAAGGAAATCATCACGAGAAACTTGAGCACAACTTCACTGGGAAATATAGAAAATACGATATTTTTTTGTACTTTTGCTGCCCCTTTTACAATATAAATTCGTTGATTTCGTACACTAACAATCTGATAAAAACAACTTTATCAAAGTAAATAAAAAAATAACTGATGTCTGTTAACAGTATATTGAGATATTGTAAGTGCACGAGAAATCAGTAAAAAGTACGTTTTCCAGAGGCTATCACACCGATAATAAAATATGTATAAAATATAATAAGTAAAATAACATCTATTACAAAAACAGTGCACACGCCACAATAACAAAATAAACCAAAAAAATATTGGCTACATAAAATTTATGAAAATAAAGGAAAACGAAATGTCACGGCGTGTCACAGCCGTGTGTCGCATACAGCCTTCAGCGCTGATTTTCAGTCAGTGCCAGGAGCCCCTGCGAGCGTCAAAGACTGCCGTGTGGTATAACGTGAGCAATAATAATCTATATTATTATTAATAATTTGCGGAGCTAATTTATTTTTTAAATTTTCAGATTGTGACATCCGCCCTACACCTAAACACCTACCGGCGCCTCCTGTGCCAAGCTGACAGGAAACGAATAAAACTGCAAACTAGTTAATGAAAAACAAAAGCGCCTATTTGCAGGTACCGCTCTCTATATCCGCTGAAAGTCCTCATTAAAAGGCAGTAGCAAAAAATCACACAAATAAAAGCTGTTAAAACCGTTTTTTCTCGCAAAAACTCAAGATGGTCAAATGCAGAAGAATCAACTCCAATCAACCTGTAATATTGGTATATAGACCAGCGACCCGACCGAGCAAATGGGTCGCTGGTCCGTCGTCGGAAAGCCATGGACGAGATTGGCAAAGCCATCACAAAACCGCCTCAAGTCCATGGACGAGATTGGCAAGGGGCAAAAGGCTTGGCGAGCCAGGGAAGAGGCCTATTCCCAACTGTAGGCTCCACTCTCTAGTACTTTTATGCCTACGGCGTGTTGTCTATGATTGAGAAAAAAAGTTTTTGTTCGTTTACTCCTTTAATTTGGCCTTTACTTTACATAGTTAATTTTGACGTGAAACGTCTTTCAGTTCGGCAGTTGGGGTCACTTGCTAAAACCGCATGCAACAAAAACATGTTACTTCGGCAAGGGCAGTAACTCTGAAACTACATATTGTGTGCATTTCGTTTATATATCGTCGAGTAGCACAAAGTAGCCATCACTCAAATCCTCTTGACTAGTGCCACTAGATGGTGCCAGTGCCCAGTAACACATTGCGCAGTTTGAGCTAAAAATTAACTGATTCTTTTAAAAGTTTCACGTTATACTAACGGCCGTGTCCTAGCTTTCTAAATAACATTTAAAAACCATTGTTATTTTCAAGGTCACAACTGTGGAGGTTATTTGTGGGGTGTACCTCTGTTCCTTATCTAGTTTGTAGCAAAGACCAAAAGCCCCGTTACACAGGATGGACAGATCTGGCGTCTTCTCGTGGTTCTCTTGCAATTTTTTCCGTTAATGGCTTGTCGATAGCGAAACTGCAAAACGAGTCTAGCGACCGCTTTGCTGCTTATTCGCTCGACGAACAATAGTGCGCGCTTTATTATTCATACCTTCTATACCATTTTTCTTTCTTCTTCTTCTATATACCTCAGCGCTTGAAATCTCCGATTAAGCCCTTGATAATTGAGAGATTAAGCCCATACTCTCTCTCTGAGAGAAGACCTGTGCCCTACAGTGGGACGTATATAGGCTGCATTATCATCGTCATCATCACCTCCTAAAATGAGGAGTTCAATATTAAAACACATGGTGTTGTGTCAGAATTTTTTGAAAATACTTCTCAAGATTGTGTTTGATTGTTCTTTATTAAAATGAGTATTTCTTATTCTAATAAATAAATAACAAATAACTTCGACACAACACAATCACTTGCCATGGTCCCAAACTAGGATACCATGTGCTATAGTAACCAAGCAAGGACATCACAAACATAATAAATACGCCCAGACTGAGGCCAGTTGTACAAATGTACGGTGGCCTACGGTGGTAATCGAACCCACGACCTTCGGCATGATAATCAGACGTAATACCGCTAGACCAACGAGGCAGTCTAAAAATAAGAAAATCTCTCTTATTTGAACTCCTTAGGGAATGTCCATGGCTACTCCTCCACAACTTGGTTGTTTTATTATTTATAATTCTTACAATAGATAAATATGTAAAAACACTTTATTGTACCCTAGATGGAAATTACCTACATATTTTTTAACCTAAGAAATAGACGGCGGCCTAGTATGCTTTTTGAAGTATCCTGAAAAATAACTGTAAAAGTATTCTTTTTTAGCCAACTTGCGGTGGACTGGATTAATAAATTTTTAAGTGTAGTATGTGATAAGATCAAATCAAAATCATGTATTCAATGTATAGGTAATAAAAAATTTAATGTATCTATTAGATTAGATTAGCACTCTTTATTGTACACACCAGAAAACAAAATACATTAAAAATCTAATGTATAATTGTATTCTTTATATCTTTCTTTCTAGATCGCACAATAAATGCGCGTACGCAAAACAGCCTAGCTTCTAGGCTACACAGGACACAGGTGCACTTACAGCACCGTGGGAGCGAACCTTGATCTTGCACTCCGCCTTCCATTAAACATTCGTTTTATGCTTTTAACTATCCCATTGGCCGATTGGTTTGTTGAATCCCATCCCATTGCAACCTACTGGTTTTTTTTAATATGACTAGCTGACTCGGCAAACGTTGTTTTGCCATATTAATGTGGCCCAAGACCTATCCTCAGACCAACCAAATATATACCTACGTACACAAAAAAATCATAGAATATCGGTGAAGCCGTTTCGGAGCTGTTCGATAACAAACACTGTGACACAAGATTGTTATTTATTCTATGATTAAACGAACTTACCTGTACGTGAAGTTCTGTCATAATTATACGAAGTGCTTCTAAATTTTAAAATTCGTAATTCCTGGAATACCCCGACTAGGACAGTCAGTCAGTGGCAGTCCCTG
This sequence comes from Yponomeuta evonymella, assembly GCA_963969515.1. Lineage (NCBI taxonomy): Eukaryota > Metazoa > Arthropoda > Insecta > Lepidoptera > Yponomeutidae > Yponomeuta > Yponomeuta evonymella. The sequence goes on along the minus strand of OZ018343.1, from coordinate 4,796,944 downwards.
GTCTCTGCCTACCCCTCTGGGATACAGGCGTGAATTTAGGACGGCTAGGACGGACAAACTGGCATCGCACCAAGTTACTAAGACAGCAACAGGACCAGGGGGTCCGAGGGCAGTACCCTAAAAAACTCATCTTTTCTCCCCGCTTAAAGATAAATGCTCCATTCAATTAATTTCCGCAGCCCAGTGCAATTAAGCAAAGATTGCGAATAAGCGAGCGGATCATTCTTGCTCCTTTTACCTTACTCCTTGTGACCATCGCTTTAGCATCCGGTGGGACCGTTGTGTACTTACACGAAGCTAGCTAAATGAAGGAAATATGGATGCGCTATTTACTTGCGCTATTCTGCTTGTCAATACGGCTTTTAACTGTGGGTAACTTCAAAATATATAAAAAACTAGCTGACTCGCCAAACGTTCTTTTGCCAGATTAATAAGCCTACGAGCTATTCATAATTCATTACTTTATTGCGATTCTCAGACTTATCAAATATACACAATAAAATTCATACAAATCGGTGAAGTGATTTCGAAGGTTTTCGATAACAAACACTGTGACACGAGATTTTTAAATATTAGATATCAACTATTTAAATACTAAAGTTACCTATGGTGTAGTTACCTATACCTATGGCTTAAAATATCTAGAAACAGCTGATATTTTTTTGTCGGTTTGGAAACCCGCCCATCGTTAATAATTACGAGCAGATCCGCCACTTCTGGATATATATGAACACTCAGCTCTATGTTTGTTCTCTTATTACCGGATCGGAGTAGGTATATTGATTTTTCGTACTTGCATCATGATATCATAACATGAACATGTCATTTTTCTTAAAGTCTTAAACGTCAACGCCATTGTCATCAACGTTGTTTTTTGTAAACGGTGATGATAAAAATTTTATGTAAACGGTAATAATGTAATATGTGTTTTACGTATATGAATTCTGTCTAAATCTGATATTTTCGTTAAGTGAAATTTAGTTTAAGACATTATAAATTATAATAATTGAATGAAAAATTAGCAATAAATGTATGTCATTATTATTACATTATTACCGTTTACATTTCATCATTACCATTTACAAAAAAAACAAATGGTAATGATGACAATAGCGATGACTTTTAAGACTTTAAGAAAAATGGCATGTCCATACTATGATATCATGATGCAAGTACGACAAATCAATATACCTACTCCGATCACTACTTATTACAGTCCACCACTTGAGCAATCTATGTATACAACCCACAAATAATGCTCAACGCTGAGCATAGGGCTCTATCTTATGCCAACACACTTGATTCCCTACTAATCTTGTCGCTGGGTGGATAGTAAATCAAGGACCCAGATTAGGAATACATATTAGGATTACATATCACTTTTAGTGATAAGGCCACCCTCTTTACCTTAAAGTTAAGAAATATCTGTGTAATTTAGTTTTTTACCTACAACAAAGTATTCTCTATCTATCTAACTACCGCATCCAATGGGGTAGAACATCTACCGCCTCTTAATTGCATTGTATCAGTACCGCAAACTTGTTCCTAGCGCTATCCTTGCCGCCTGTGTACTTAATAAGGTTCATTCCAGAATCCAGAACAGATAGACTATTTAAGTCTTAATTAAATTTTCTTTAGTTACGCAATATTATGATATCGTGTAATTAAATATTATTTTATTTTATTTAGAAACTTTACTGTACACAAAATAGGAATTTATTACATAGATCATAACTATATAATGCCCAATAGAAATTTCAATTTTCTGAAAAAAAAATCGTTAGTAATGAGGCTGCATAAAATTTTGTACTGTACTCTTTATTTAAATAAGCACTGTAATCTTTTCTTGGTTTACAATAAAGAATATTACCTTTCTATATGAAATTATTATGATGATATATTACTATAATAATATGTAATAATAATAAAAAATACAGACTATTGAAATGACTATCGGAGATTATATGATTATGACGTATATAATAAATTCCTTTTTTGTGTACAGTGAAGTGTTCTCTATCCATATCATAATGTTATTAGCTCTCTCACTCAGGAATAGTCCACTCCCTGAGAAAGGCTCCCTGAAACATCGGAACGATAACGTCCTTGAAAAAATTTGTTGACCTCAGTTTTGACATATTATGTAGTACATCTCTGCGAATCGGATTGCAAGTACCTACAATACCTCTGATGAGAAAAACCTCTGATACTTGGATTGTTCCACTACAAATTTACAAATGTACGTAACTCACCCCCAGTATCTCGAACATGAACAAGCTGTTAATCTACTGTTAAAAGTGTCAGTTATTTTTTTTTGGTATGCAATTCGGGCAACTAACAGCTCTTAACAGAAAATGAACAGATTGTAAGTGTACGGGAAACAGCTAGTTAGAAAAACCAAGTCATAAATATATCGCCGCCAAGTGATTGAATTTGCAGTCAAATTAACCATCCAGGGCGTTCATTGGGTACCGGAATACAAAAATTATATTTGGCCGGTCTTGCCACCGCTTCTGCAAGGTGGAGTAAACTTCTGGCATCATCTTGTTCTATGGTCAAACCAGAATGCCCCTGGATCTAGCTGTGCGGCACCTGGCTGATATTTTCTACTCGTGGGTAAAACTTCTCTTACACCTGCTTCTAGGGATACCCACAATCCTTTCGATCTAAGTATATTTTAAAAGGAGTTGTGGTCAAAATTGGCATATATAATAAACAAACAGCTCCTTATCTCTCAAACTAGGCAAAATTTAATTTTTTGGAGTAAAAACAAATTTTATAAACCTTTAAACAGTAAAAAACCTATTTAGAGGCTAAAAATTCCACCCATGCCGGGACTTGAACCCGCGACCTCTGGCTCACCGTGCCAGCGCTCTCCCAACTGATCTAATGGACAAAAGCAAGCATCAATGAAATTTCGAGCCTCTTTACAAACTTCTCTGTATTACGTACAGGCAGCGACATCTGGCCGAAGTGAATTACATCACTTGCAGCCCCGAGTAACCCACTTTGCAGTTAGGTTTTTACATCGGGATGATATCTCTGTACCTACATGATTGTCAGCAACATATTATTTATTTAGTACTTGCATTGAGTGACAACGGCAAGTACTAGCTGTCATAGCGGGCCGCGCCACGACCGGTTGATAAGGTGTTTAAAAAACGGAGGGTAGATCGTGCTCTCTTGTTGATAAGGTGTTTAAAAAACGGAGGGTAGATCGTGCTCTCTTTAACAATCGAGTCGGCCCGCTCAGCGAGTCGGAGTTGTGTATTGGAACTGAAAGGTCGTCGAGTGTTACGAAGTTATTTTCTTGTAAATCATACTGAGTTCTGTGATTTATGTTACCTAAGTGATTAAGTTTGTGTGACGAGAATAAACATCCTAAACAAGTGAGTACTGTTTTTATATTAACCACCCCATTTTTATAAGGCGTAAACATTCTGCTAAGCGCCATCCACGTACAAGAGGATGTCGCTTACATCTCAGAAGTGGGATTGATTACATACTGCTTTACATAAGTGGCTGCATTAAATTTTTTTATTTTTTTATTTTTTATTAATGATGCATATATAGATTTAGATATACAACTATTGTTGTTTCCTGTTGCTTTTTTCTGGGATTTATTTTTTTTCTTTCGAATATCATTTGAATACGTTTGTCTGTCCATCCTGTTAGTCACACCTTATTGTGGTTAATGCACGGTCAGGATTATTCCCTGATAGCATCAAGAAATCGTGAAGTTTACACTATTTTATTGCGTAATATAGAAATACCCGCAGGTATTTCTATATTCAGTAATTGGCTTTCAATTTAGTTATAACCGTGTTGTATAATGGTGTATAGTAAAACACGTGTATTACACCATGTACGAGTTCTGGTAACCATACAACTCTTAGGAATATAGAACCGTATAGCACAAATATAACTGATATTATTTAATACATATATATAGCTATCTAATGCTATCTAATATTATAATAGGTAAATAACATGTCTATAATAAGTATATAGCAAGTTTATAATTTTTATCTATGCATATAATAAATCATATTCAAAGTTTTATTTGTACTTATAGCATTAATCATAGTGGAGATTCAACTTCACTTTGGACTTCAACTCTGCCGCTTTTCTTTTTTTTAATAATTGCAGTGAATACATCCGAACAAGAAGAAGGGACTTACTCTCCATCCCAACCTACGGGGATGGACGAGCGCCAAGCTGAGAGGGACAACGTGCAGCGGGTCAGCCACCGCGCGCGCAGCCGGGCCAGACACCGTTCGCGCAGTCGAGCACGCCGCCGCTCGCGCAGCCGGGCCAGCCGACGCACGCGAAGTCGGGCCAGCCGACGCTCGCGCAGTCGGGCCAGTCGACGCTCGCGCAGCCGAGCCAGCCGACGCTCGCGCAGCCGAGCCAGCCGACGCACGCGCAGTCGGGCCAGCCGGCGCTCGCGTAACCGGACCAGCCGGCGCTCGCGCAGTCGGGCCAGTCGACGCTCGCGCAGCCGAGCCAGCCGACGCTCGCGCAGCCGAGCCAGCCGACGCACGCGCAGTCGGGCCAGCCGGCGCTCGCGTAACCGGACCAGCCGGCGCTCGCACAGCCGGGCCAGCCGACGCTCGCGCAGCCGAGCAGCCGCGCAGACGCGCCGGGCAGACGCGCGCGCAGCCGGGCAGCCGACGCTCGCGCAGCCGGGCCAGCCGGCGCTCGCGCAGCCGGGCCAGCCGACGCTCGCGCAGCCGGGCCAGCCGACGCTCGCGCAGCCGGGCAGCCGACGCTCGCGCAGCCGGGCCATCCGACGCTCGCGCAGCCGGGCCAGCCGACGCTCGCGCAGCCGGGCCAGCCGACGCTCGCGCAGCCGGGCCAGCCGACGCTTGCGCAGCCTGGCCAGCCGACACTCGCGCAGCCAGGCCAGCCGACGCTCGCGCAGTGGACGGACCAGTCATCAGCCATGCAGACCAGTCGCCCAGCAGGAGAAAGATGAGTCTCTTACCTCTAATGCTTTACTAAAACTGTTAGATGCCTTAAAATGTACAAGCCGTCCCGATTCTCTTGATAAGTTAGGAAATTTACATAATACGATTCCCGAGTTTGACCCCACCAGAAAAGAACAAACGATATCCATGTGGCTTCATAAGGTTAACGAGTGCGCGTCAATTTACGGGTGGAGTGAGAAACAGATTATTCATTTTGCACTGCCCAAATTACGTGGGGTGGCACAGCGTTGGTACGAAGGATTATCGTCCGTTCTTTTCTCGTGGGAAGAGTGGCAGGCTAAGTTGTTAACTGCGTTTCCTTCTGATGAGAATTATGGACAGATGTTAGCCGACATGTTAGCAAAGCGCGCCCGTTTTGGGGATTCACTGGAAACATACTATTATGATAAGATTGCATTGATAAATAGGTGTGGTATTGTAGATAGGCGAGCCGTAGAATGCCTTTTACACGGGATAGATGACCGTTCAGTTCGGTTAGGTGCGGAGGCTGTTCAGTATGATAATCCCGATAAACTGCTAGCTTACTTGAGGAATGCCAGAAACGTTCGACCACAAGCTGAACGTAAGCCAATAAAAACATCGGCAACTGGCAAACCTCTGGATGCATCCTCTAAACAAGTCGGTAGGACCCCACGCTGCTTTAATTGCAAGCAAGAAGGTCACACAGCTTCGTATTGCCCCAATCCAATAAAGAAGTGCAGCAAATGCAATAAGCTTGGTCATGAAACGGAGCAATGCTACTCTAAGCAACCTCCTGCTACTGACAAGACTGTTATGTCGGTGCTAAATGATTGCCATTCTGGTGACAAATATCGCAAAACTGTGAAGATCGATCAAATTCCCTTCAGCGCTTTTATTGACTTTGGCAGTGAGTGCTGCATGATTCGATCCTCCGATTTCAATAAAATCCACGGTCATTGCGATGTTACTGACCTTCCCACTCTCAGAGGTTTCGGGAACTCTGTCGTACATGTATTAGGGAAACGCCGTGTCAACGTCGAAATTGACGAGGTAGAAGCTGAGGTAGATTTGTTCATTGTGCCAGATGAAGCAATGCATGTACCGGTCATGATTGGTCAGACTTTCACGGAACAGTCTCATGTGGTTATCTATAAAACAAGCGAAAAATTACAGATGATGCAAAACAACATTGGTGTTGTGTCACACAATAATAAAGCTAAATTATTCGTAACTGAGGATACCACATTAACTGGGACATCTGTGATTGATGTTTATACTGAACCAGTTATGACCGGTGACGTGTATATTGACGGTGGCCTTCGACTTATATCCGATGTTGCGTTCTCTGTACCCTCCGGATTGTTTAGTTTGGATAGGAGCGGAACTGGCAAAATAATCGTTAATGTGCCTAAAAATAGACAAGTCCATTTAAAAGGGGGGTATATGATAGCTAGGGGGCGCGAGGCGAGAGAAGAGAAGGAGTCAGTGTCACAGGTTATGCGCGTCAATAAGATTAATGATGATTGTACCCCTTTGCTCGACGCTGATGTCAAGGTAGGAAATGATCTGCCACCCGAGCAGAGGCAACAGCTATTAGTACTTCTCAATAAATATAGGGAATGTTTTGCCCTAAATTTATCCGAACTCGGTACTACCATTGCAGGTGAAATGTCTATAACGCTCAATGATGATGAACCCGTCGTCTATAGACCTTATAGACTTTCTATAAAAGAGAAGGAAGTAGTAAGAGGTATGGTTTCAGAGTTACTGGAGAATGGGATAGTTCAACCATCGACATCATCTTACGCCTCTCCGATTGTACTTGTTCGCAAAAAGACTGGAGATTACCGATTATGCATCGATTACCGTGCGTTAAATAAAAAGACTGTCAGGGAGAACTACCCCATGCCCCTTATTGACGACCAACTTGATGTTCTGGCAGGACATCAGTTCTACACTACGCTTGATTTGGCATCCGGTTACTACCAGATCCCTATACGCGAACAGGATAGACCCAAAACAGCGTTTGTAACGCCAGACGGGCATTTTGAATTTACCCGGATGCCTTTTGGCCTAGCTAATGCCCCGGCGACGTTCCAGCGAATAATGAACCAGGTTCTAGGTTCAGCCCGACATAAAGAGGCTCTAGCTTACCTAGATGACGTAATTATCCCAGCTAAGACCTTTTCTGAGGGGCTAGGTCGCTTGGAAAATGTACTCAAGTCGTTTTCAGTAGCAGGCCTGACACTTAAGATCTCTAAGTGTCTATTCTTTGGTCATACTGTGGATTATCTAGGTTTTGAAGTATCAAAGGAAGGTATTCGACCTGGTTCTAGAAAAGTAGAAGCCGTAGAAAGGTTCCCAGTTCCGCAGAACCAGCATAATGTGAGGCAATTCTTGGGACTGGCTAGTTTTTTCCGTCGCTTTGTGCCAGGGTTCTCTATTATCGCAAAACCCTTAACATACCTTTTAAAAAAGGATGTAACTTGGATTTGGGGTTCAGAACAAGAAACTGCGTTTCGCGAATTACAGCGAAGGTTGACGGAAAAGCCAATTCTGGCATTATACGACCCACAGTCAGATACAGAATTGCATACTGACGCTTGTAAATTGGGCGTGGCCGGCATTCTACTGCAGCGTAATGAAAGCGGAGTTCTTAAACCAGTGGCTTACTTCAGTCGACAGACCACACCCGAGGAGCAGAACTACTCTTCGTATGATCTTGAGACACTCGCAGTCGTCTCATCTATGCAAAAGTTTCGCGTCTATTTAGTCGGAGTAAAGTTTAAAGTTGTAACGGATTGTAACTCCTTAAGGGCGACGTTCCAGAAAAGGGACATGATACCACGAGTGGCACGATGGTGGGAACAAATGCAAGAATACCACTTTGACATTGAGTATAGAGCAGGCACTTCAATGGCGCATGCTGATGCACTTAGCCGTAATCCCATCCCCGTAGCACCCCATAAAGACGTTGATGTGATGAGTGTAGGTGAGGAGAACTGGCTTGTGACGGTACAGAATGCTGACTCCGAGGTCCAACGTATTGTCAAGACCCTCATGGATCCTAACCTTAACGATATTATCGACATTAAAAACAACTTCAAGTTGAAGGGTGACAAACTATTCAGAGTCACTCCGGATGGTGATAGATGGGTAGTACCCAAGGGTGTCCGATGGCAGGTGGTGAAAATGAACCACGATGATATTGGCCATTTCTCGGTGGACAAAACTTTGGAAAAGGTAAAATTAACCTACTGGTTTCCTAAGATGAGGAATTTCGTCAAGAAGTACGTTACGTCATGTCTCGAATGTGCGTATACTAAATCTTCTGGAGGTAAAAAGCCAGGGTTTTTAAACCCCATCGAGAAAAGGGATATCCCGTTTGACACGATACATTTAGATCATGTTGGCCCATTTGTTCGTAGTAGTAAAGGGAGTATGCACATACTCGTTATTATTGATGCATATACAAAGTATATTTATCTCAAACCGGTTCGGAACACGAAGTCTAGCACGAGTATAAAAGTTCTCAAAGATTACTTTGGTATATTTGGGCTACCTCGTAGACTAATTTCCGACAGGGGCACTTCATTTACCAGCTGTTCATTTAAAAAATATATGACAGAAAAGGGCATCAAACATGTTCTTAATGCGGTAGCCACACCAAGAGCGAACGGGCAGGTGGAGCGCTACAATAAAGTAATTGTTGATGCTCTGACAGCTAAGTCAATAGGCACATCGGACAGTAAGTGGGACGAACATATACCTGACGTCCAATGGGGTATTAATAATACTCTTAACAAGGGTATAAACCGAACCCCTGCTGAAGTTTTGTTTGGGATTAGGCCAGCCGGTTCAAACGAAGGTAAAATATTGTCAGAATTAGTTGATGATATTGAACCTGGTGATCAAGTTCTTCGGGATAGGACAGATATACGACGGGAAGTGAGTTCTCACATTGAAACATGTCAGCAAAAGCAGAAGGAGGCTTACGATGACGGGCGCTGTAAGCCCCATAACTACCAGGTTGGCGATCTAGTTAGGATAGAACGACAAGTTTCTACCACAGGTCAAAGTAGGAAACTAATTCCAAAATTTCAAGGTCCATATAGGATTAAAGCTGTGCTTGACTACGATCGCTTCCAAGTGGAAGACACACCTTTGACACAAAAGGGAGGGAAAAAGTTTTCAACAGTCGTAGCCATAGACAAAATTAAGCCTTGGCTCAATTTTAATAGACCTCATGAACAAGATGTTGTAACTTCCAGTGACTCTTCAGACGATAATATTAATGATGATAATGTAGGTATGAATTAAAAGGTTAAAACATATATGCATAATAATGAATATAAATAATAATGTAAATAAGAACAATATGTAAATATAATATAATATAATGTAAGGTATATAAATATAAGGTAGATATGATGTAAATATAATAGTAGTATAAATAATAATGGATAAATAATAATGAAAGTACAATAATGAAACTCAAAAGTCGGTTGATTTAAAGTGATAAGAAGTGCAAAATAAATAGTTAGAGGAATGTAATATTAGTAATGTTTGATCAATTTAAGGACATCCCTGGTCCTCTAGCTAACAGGACATCCCTGTTCCTCTAGATTAAATACAGGACATCCCTGGTCCTCTAGCTAACAGGACATCCCTGGTCCTCTACATTAGGTACAGGACATCCCTGGTCCTCTAGGTTAAGTACAGGACATCCCTGGTCCTCTAGATTAAGTACAGGACATCCCTGGTCCTCTTGATTAAGTACAGGCCATCCCTGGTCTTCTAGCTAACAGGACATCCCTGGTCCTCTAGATTAAGTACAGGACATCCCTGGTCCTCTAGACTAAGTACAGGACTTCCCTGGTCCTCTAAGTTAAGTACAGGACTTCCCTGGTCCTCTTTTTAGTGTTTAAAATTTATGTTAGTGGTCGGTCGTCCGAGGTCGTACGAATAGTTTTGGATGGCCGACTGTCAGCAACATATTATTTATTTAGTACTTGCATTGAGTGACAACGGCAAGTACTAGCTGTCATAGCGGGCCGCGCCACGACCGGTTGATAAGGTGTTTAAAAAACGGAGGGTAGATCGTGCTCTCTTGTTGATAAGGTGTTTAAAAAACGGAGGGTAGATCGTGCTCTCTTTAACAATCGAGTCGGCCCGCTCAGCGAGTCGGAGTTGTGTATTGGAACTGAAAGGTCGTCGAGTGTTACGAAGTTATTTTCTTGTAAATCATACTGAGTTCTGTGATTTATGTTACCTAAGTGATTAAGTTTGTGTGACGAGAATAAACATCCTAAACAAGTGAGTACTGTTTTTATATTAACCACCCCATTTTTATAAGGCGTAAACATTCTGCTAAGCGCCATCCACGTACAAGAGGATGTCGCTTACATGATTATATATTCTTTTTGTTGCACTAACCCGTGCTGAGGACAATTTTAAAAACCTATTTAGAGGCTAAAAATTCCACCCATGCCGGGACTTGAACCCGCGACCTCTAGCTCACCGTGCCAGCGCTCTCCCAACTGAGCTAATGGGCACTTGCAAGCATCGATGTAATTTCGAGCCTCTTTACAAACTTCTCTGTATTACGTACAGGCAGCGACATCTGGCCGAAGTGAATTAAATCACTTGCAGTACCCAAAACCGGCTTACGTTAGCGACTAAATGTTGATGAAGCGAAAGAGTTTCGTCGGGATCCTTGCAAGTGGCAAACCTTAGTATCTGCCTACCTCTCCGAGATACATGCGTGTGTTTATGTATGTGTGTTAAATTCTTACCCACAACCGACACCCGACACCTGTCATCAGCCTGCTCGTAGAAAAACTATAATTCATCTACGATCAGTTTCTCACAGCGACAGACGGCGACATGAGGAGGAATGACATGACTGCAGAAGCAAACGACCCCAAATCTAAACGAAGTAAACTGACTACAGCGCCATTGACAGATGCCAACTGATAGAAACTATATGATCGTTTGGTACCACCCGTACGATGACGAAAATAAACCTAATGCTCTAACCTCCAGATACATAGAGCTTCTACAAAAAAAATACCATTCCTATACCATAGAAGAAATTATCGCAATGGTGAAGATTTTACGTATCGTTGGGATTTTTTAAACAGCCTATATCCCACTTCGGAGCTCAAGCCTTTTCTCCGAGTGAGAGAAAGTATTCAATTCACTTTAGAGGAAAACATCGCAAGAAAACCTAAACATGTCAAATTGCCAACTGCTCTTGACACGCCTGATAATTTACCTCAAGTTCTCATTCATAGTACCTACAGGGAATCCTAGTTTGGGACCAGGAAAAGTAATTGTGTTGTGTGGAAGTTATTATTATTATTATTCTCAGCTTGTACTCAATATTGGGTAATTTAATGGTTCATTGTATAATCAGAAGAGTCTTACTACTAGGTACAGGTGTACGCTGATCGACCTTTAAATTTTTTTGCAAAGTCACCCGTAAAATAACTGAGAAGAGTGCTGAGATCGACGTGATGATAACTGTACTTATATAGTTAAGCTTCACATTGTTAAGACGTAAGACAATAAATTATGTGACTAAAAGTTTTTGGCCTCTTTAACAAGTACATACAAGATACCTTTATAATTAACCATAACTAATAGCTGGCAGTAGAGCCTCAACTTTACCAATAAGTTTTATTTACTGAAGCAAGCCTCAGGATATTTTATCTGTATTGCATTCAATAATTTTTAACTCGCTTAATAAAATTTTATCCCCGCCTACTAAAGGTAAGCGTCCACGGCTCCGCACCGCATGCATCGGACAGATCGTATCATTTTGTGGTAGTGCGTTCACTATATCCGCAGCAATCGTATCGCTAACGCGACGGCCGAGTTCAGCAGGATTTTTATCAATAGTATTTCGTCAGCTTATTGCAAGAAGTCATTAACTGCAAAAACTCACTAACCGCTTTTTTTAAAGGTATGGACATAGAGATGAATTGAACAATGATACAATAGTAGTGTTTTAGTATCAGGCATTATTTTAACGATGTTATAGGGAATAAGGAGGAGGAAACACAACCATTAACTAACAACGAACTAGAAAGTCCCTTTTCTCCCAATAGTGAATATGTCGGTTAATGAGTTCTTGCAATAAGCCGACGATTTGGTTGTTCACGAACCATCAATCTTCATCAGAGTATCGAATACAAAAGGTGGGCAACGCGGTCCCAGTGCGTCCAGTGATAAAGACTTGCGCAGTGTGTCTTTGAACTTATCTCATATCTTTTCTCTCTGAGTAAACTATATCATAATTATAACTCATACCTACCTTTCAAAGTTATGGCATCTTTTTACTCGTCAACTCACATTATTTCCTCCTTTGTGTCCAGCACAGTCGGTAAATTGACCGAATGCAAACGATTTCACTCATTTAAGTGAGTTCCATACAGAGTATGTGAGTGAGAGACTCTAATTGAGGGAGTGACATTAGATGGATATCTCTGGGATGCAACAGATACAATTGAGGTTGCCTGATGTCTATATTCTATCAAATCTCCATCCGACGCGGATTGGTAAACATAATTTGTTTGAACTCCTAATTTGCTTTGCGGATCTGTGGACATGTACCTTTAGGGTCAATTATTTCCACCTTTCTTTATAACTACAGCCAATAATTACTATAATTATCAAGGTGTGTCAATAAATTAGCAGTTAGTGGCACTCGGAACTTGGCCTAACGGTAAGACGCTAGATTACCGAAACATTTGTTGTGGATTTGATTCCCGCAGAGAGACTACGTCCCAAGCTGCTCATTTGTACAAATCAAAGTATTTGTATAAATGAACAGCGGGTGTTTCTTCCTTCTTTGTGTAAGTGTAAAACTGGACTACTATCTATCTTCTATTCTTGCAATGAAAAATGCTAACATAACAAAATCTATAAGTATCAAAATCAAAATCTATGGTGTTTACATTTATTACTACAAAAGTGACGTAAATTAATAAAAAAAATAATTCCTATTAATAATTATTATTATTATTTATTGCACATGAAACATAAAACATTTAAGATAAAAATAACACGATTTTGCTGGTTGGTTTGAAAGCCGCGGTCCATTTAGACTATAACTTTTAAGTATAGACGTATATAAAAGAAAAATAGTTTAGTAATCTTGTTTCTAGTTAAGAAACCTTGTTTTAAAAATGCGCGAATAATTACTACCACCTCTTCGTCTAACAGAAAAATTACCCGCGGACTTACAGCACGCACGCGTCGCTCTGGATTGTTACTAATGGTTCTAAAAGATTCGAGTTTATCTCGAGATATTTTTGAAAAGTGAGTTTTCAAAAAAAACAATCTAGTGTATTGGATAGCTATTGTCAGGCACGTTTGTTTTGCTATGTCTTTCCGCCAAAAATTCACGGCGTAGGTATAAAATATAACAAAAATAATGAAAAAATATTCATTCAAATAACCACCAATGAAAGCCACAGATGAGAAAGTGAAAACATTAAAGTTAGTGGTTGCACGGATAGAATAAAGTAGGTTTAATAATTTAGCTGATAATTTAATTACTTCCCTTAAAATATGGCCGGGCTGGAAAGAGACCGGAACCACAGGTGTCTAAAACCTCGTCCTTTATCCGGTGGGAAAGACAACCAGTTGCCTAGTCAAACAACCCTAGAAGGATGATGTCTAGGTACGAGTATAATTATCGGATGGAGAATTAGTTTGCGGATGGTTTAATTATGGCGAAGGTGGATGATTGTGTTCGATCACACCTGTCAATGCGACTTTGTTGGACGTCGTCAGGAAAATCTCCATGAAATTATGGTCACAGGGAGCTGCTCCCATGGGGCATCAATTAATTGGAAATATAATGCTAATTAAGATAAAGACATATTAATCAATTACTAAACTTAATATTATTCTGTTGGTCTATCTGTCCGTCTATTTTACCTTTAAAAATTACCTTTATCTTAATCTCGGCTGCTGTTACGTATTGAATTTAAAAATTTCTTATTGCACTACAATTCTGTAGAAAGGCGAGCATAACACTGAATAACATTTTCTTCCAGCTAACCTCCATTGATGTTAGTAATTCTGTCTCGCTCACAGATTCAAAACTTGTTAACGTTGTAAAAAAAAATATATACTTCTGATAAATATTATGGTCTCAGGCTGTCTAGATAATAAAATTATGGACATTTTAAATATATCTTTGTTTTTATTAACTTTGTTTTTGATTGAAAAAGCTTGCTACTAATTATAATTTTGGAAGCAACTTTTCTTTACCAAATATAGTTTAACAAAATATGCCCTTAATGGCCGTAATTTTATTACAACAGTAAACAATATTACATTGATTTGTACAAAGAACTCGTCTGAGTTTATTTTAAGTTTGTTTTTTTTATGTAGCCTATATACATCCCACTGCAGAGCACAGGCCTTCTCTCAGGGAGAGAGAGTACGTGCTTAATCACCACGCGTGCCCACCGCGGATTGGCTATTTCAAGCGCTGAGGTGTGTGATGTTTGTCTTATTCTTGACTAATTTAAGAATCAAGAATATTTATGGGGGGCTCCCATACACCAAACGTATGTTTTTTTTGCCGTTTTTTGCTCGATATTGCTAACGGCAACAGGTAGACGCTTGAAATCATCATCATCAGCCATTTGTCGCCCACTGTAGGACACAGGCCTCCTTCGTTGTTTTCATAACCATGAGGGGTTTTGCCATAATCGCCACGCTTGGCAGGCGGATTGGCGATCGCAGTATGCTGTTGGAATCTCACTAAGACTTATTTTTCCCAGTTCCCGTACAAAAAACATCTAATGTTGATCTTTGTGTCTAATGTTGTATAGATAATGCTACGGTACCCTTCGTGCGCGAGTCCGACTCTCACTTGGCTGTTTTTTTTTGCTTGCTATAAAATTAGTTATAAAGACAGAAACTCTTAACTGTATCTACATTTCCACTGGCTTTTATTCACGTGCTAAAATTCATGAGCATCAACTTTTAAACGGATATAAAAAAGAGTCATATTACTAATTGCCCATTGCAACGGAAGCCTCCTATATGGTGCACAGCCCACCTGTTCCGTGCCACATCCTTTGTAACTGTCGCATTTTTTCGGATTTTAGGGTTAATTTGGTACAAGCGAATCTAGTAAGGCACCTTTTAGTGAAGATGTTCTTCTTCAATAGAAGAACATGTACAATTAAAGATGCTGAGGTTGATGTGCGGTATAACGAGACTCGATAAAATACACAACGAGTAAATGCGAGGACTCCATAAAAAATGTGTTTAAAAAAAATATAAGTACAGATTCTATCTCATATATAGCTATTCTTGTATATATTAGATCATCTGAATCTCGGAAACGGCTCCGACGATTTTCATGAAATTTAGTACGCAGGAGGTTTCAGGGGCCACAAAACGTCGTTTGATCCGTGATTCAGGCAATGAAAAACTGGTACAATATCATTAGAATATGAAGGTAAATTTCGCCAAAACCTACAAGGTTGAAATAGCTCAGGTGGGAAGTCGGGTGGTCCCGAAACCAAAAGACACCGTATCGAGTCCAGATGTCTCCAGTTTGATTATTTTTTCCCCTTTTTTTTCCTCGTATCTAAGTATGATTTCCAAAAAACACGACTATCCAAAAAAAATACCGAGCAAAGCTCGGTCATTCATGTACTTTAAATTAAATTTTAAGTAAAGGTTGGTGTTGCCTACATTAAATTGTTATTTAAAAATGCTGCTGCAGCCCTGCAGAACATTGGCGACCTTGGATTTGTCGTTATCAGAAAAGGTTGGAACTTTAGATTCATATAACCGAAGATGGAACTCGGTTGGACCAAAAACAGTCAAAACTAAATGCCACATGCTGCACGGTCGCCTGTCAGTCTCCTGCCTTGAGCTTACGGAGGGGTCCTGGGCCACTTCGTCCTTCCAGCTTCTTCCTCCGGCCGCGTGGTAGCCCCAGGAATGCTCTCTTCACTGCCCAATCCTCTCCTAGCCTCTCTAAGTGTACCATTGTATACCATCTTAATTCTACCTAATTTCTATGGTACGGAACCCTCTTCGTATGCACCTAATGAGCTCTTGGCATGTGTTTATTATTTTCAATGTAAATTCAGTGGGTTAATAAAAGTATCTTATAACCAAGATGTCCAACTTGACTTCCTCTTTCTTTTCTTATTTTTAGTATTATTTCCTGACAGCCGATTGCGGATTAGGCTTGTTTCAAAAACGTGGTACTGTTATCATTTCGAAGCCTCCAAATATATTACCTGTGACCGGAGCGCGTGGAGAATGATGAACTGACCAGAGATTAAGTTTTGAAAACAAAGGTGATAATCATTTGATACTCAAAAAGATTAAATAAATAAAGATTTTTTTTTGTAAAGGCCCGTTTAACATTTGTAAGTAAATTTGCGATCAAAATTAAAAATTCGAATAGCAGACCGTGTTTGAAGGATTTTTTTTGTTCTAATCTTAAATGTAAATATTGTAATCTCGTGAAGCACACAAAAGAATATTCTAATCTGCGAGTATTAACTGTGTGCATAAGCAGCCTATATACGGCCCACTCTAGGGCACAGGCCTTCTCTCAGAGAGGCTAAATCACCACGCGTGCCCACCGCGGATTGGCGATTACAAGCGCTGAGGTATGTGAATAGCTCAGACACTCAGGTTTCCTCACGATTATTAGTATTGCTACTATAACTTCACAAATTAATGTACATAACTTAGAAAACAAAGTCATAGGTGCATGCCCGCACTGGGAATCGAACCTGGGTCTCCCGCGTCCGAGTCCAACGTTCTACTCACTAGGCTACCACCACATTGCGCTGTCTGCGAAACAACTTAATTATGTGCGTGTGAACCGAGAGACCACACCTCGCGAAATAAGTTTACCAAAATTTAGTAGTTAGTTGTCTTAAGACAGTTGTAGAATGCTCCCATGAATTGGTAAGAAATAATAAAAAAAATGTAGTCCTTAAATTATGGTCCCTCAGTTATCACAGGGTAGACAAGATCTCTAAGAGGCCCTTGAAAATCTAGTGGCTTTAACCATAGTTATTTATCAAACAGTTTGTAAAGCCTATTTACCAAATAACAGGGCACAAGGACGTAAATAAAGTGAACTAGTATAAGGATTTTACTGTACCGGAGAAGAAGACGGAGATACTTAACACCATCAAGAAACGGAAGTAAGAGTATTTCGGGCATATAATGTGTAACACCAAGTAAAGTCTCTTTCAACTTATCGTACAAGGCAACATTCCAGGAAGAAGGAGACCTGGATGACCAAAGATATCATGGCTACACAACCTACGACAGTGGTTTCAGCAGAGTACCAGATCCTTGTTTGTATTGGCAGCCTCGAAAAGCAAGACAGCCGAATTGGTTGCCAGCCTCCGATAGGAGACGGCACATAAAGAAGAAGAAGACAAGGATTTTACTGTGAGCCCAAACGGGATCCAGGCTGATGATTTGTTCGCCGACCATTGAGCTACCTTCAGCCACCTTTCCTTGCTTGCTTTCGTCCGTCACCCGTCTTACCAGTGAAACAAAAGCCTCGCCCATTTGCACTCTCATTTTGTTATTCATAGGTACGTGTATGTACGACTTTATTTTTTTTGTCAAACGTCGACGTTTTGCACAGGATCGTTATAAAAACAAACAAAAGGTTAGACTTTTACAAATATCCAAGACTAGTAATACCGGTAACAGCCGGTAGGATCCCACGAAGCGAGTGCAACGATACCGTTTGACATTTAAGCGTAAGATTTTACGCCTTTAACCGACTGTGCAAACAAAGGAGGACTGTGTAAAGTAGGAATGGGTGAGCTTATAACATGTTTTTTTATGACACAAGTTATTTAAAGTTTAAAAGATGTTTTTAAAAACGTCTTTTAAACTTTGAGAATAAAGATGTTGCTATTTAAAAAACTGTCTGTAACACATCATCTTGTGCCTCACCACTAATGGAGGTTATCCGTCACTTCCCATATTCTTTTTCATTTCTTGCCAAGCGGAACAGGTCTGCAGCTGGCTTATATCCGTCCAATTCCCGTTATTTCTGATTAAATAAAAACGTCATAGATGAGTAAAAACGCGTGATAGTACATATTATGACATCCAAACAAGCATTTTTTTTATTGTAGAACGCTGGTGACAGTTTGACGACCAGCAAAGACAAGGTATTATGGATGTTGAATATGAGCTCGACCAGTGACGTAAGTGATCACAATAAAGAGATTGTTTAACTTTTGTAGAAACTCCTGCATGTGAAAGGATAATTGTTTTTGGATTTTATCCTTTTACTGCCATTCTTGTTCTAAAGTGAAAAATGCCCCTTTACTCTTCATTGACTAAGGCACTACTTTTTTTGCAGTTAGGCTTTTCAGTTTTTTAAATATGCTTTCTTAGGTTACTTTTTTCCCGCTCATTTGGCGGAGGAGAAATGATCGCGAGCTATTTCCTCCGGCCGAGAAATGCGGCCTTGTCGGGCCATCGAACCTGGAGCCTCGGAGGCAGAGCCGGTGCCGTTGTCTGAAAGCTGGATTAAAAAGTGCGTAAAGTTACGTGCCACTGGTGTGAATGGGGACTTTTGCCAAAGAATATGTTCACACAATATATATCATGATCATCAGCCATTTGACGCCCACTGCAGGACATAGGCCTCCTTCGTGGTTTTCATAACCATGAGGGGTTTTGCCATAATCGCCACGCTTGGCAGGCGGGTTGGCGATCGCAGTATGCTGTTGGAATCTCAGGAAGACGCTGCTGCCCGTCTCCCGGTAATTGATTTCCTTAGTCGCCTTCTACGACATCCACGGAAGGAAATGGAGTGACGCTATTCTTAATCCGGCGCCACCTCAGAACACAATTGTGTTCTGAGGGCGCCACACGATATATGTGTGTAGTAGTAATGTTTTTTATTCGTATATAAAAAATAATACAACAAAATAAAAGGAAAACAAAATAATTGGCAAAACGCACAGTATTAAACGGTACAAACTCTTACTAGTATTAGTAATATTCTATCTAACTACTGCAAAAAAAGACGTCATTGAACTGACGCAAAACCAGAAAATATTTTTTCAGTACCTATAATAAAAACATTCCGCAAATTATTTGTATACTTTTTTCAACATACAAAAATTTGTATGAAAAAACACTCTTATTCTTTTAGAAATTGGAACATACAGAACCATTCTTTACTGTTTATTTAGTATAAGGCTCAATCCAAACACCAGCGGCGATGTTCTCAAGAAATATAATTACATTCGTCAAGCTCACAGTTTATGCGGTCACAGCGAATCAAGTTCTTACTTTAACATTGCGCAAAAAAAAAAAATATTGTATTAACTAGGCAATCGCTATCATTGGGTTATTTTGTACTGCGGGAATCAAACGTAAACACATCGATAGGTCCTTGTATTCCTTCACTGACCGCGTTTACTTTCGTCATATAAGCCTAACGCGAAACTGCAGTAAAATCGAAGGAAGTACAATGTTATAACAGTTTCTTTGTAGTTTAACTTATAATTGAAACGTTAAAAAACGTTGTAGGCTTGTCTCTCTAATAAAATTACCAACGTAGAGGTACATATTATTTTATTTACTCATATAGTTTTTTCATTTCCTTCCATGGATATCGTAGAAGGCGACTAAGAAAATACATTACTAGGAGACGGGCAGCAGCGTCTTCCTGACATTCCAAGCGCATACTGCGGTCGCCAACCCGCCAGCCAAGCGTGGTGATTATGGCAAAACCCTTCATGGTCAGGAAAACCATGAGCGAGGCCTATGTCCTGCAGTGGGCGTCAAATGGCTGATGATGATGATGATATAGTTTTTTGTACAGACAGGCATGAAATATTTAGAAAGAGTTTTTGCACAATTTTAAATTAAATTAACAATTCTGCTGCTTAAGAAACTTAGATGCTTTTTTAACATAATATATTGAATAGATAAGTCGTGGGTTCGAACCACGGGAATGTGCCAATGACTTTGTTTTCTATCTTCCGTACATTTGTAAATTTTTAATACCCGAAACCGGCGTGCGTGCATTTAACGACTAATGAATGTTGAGGAAGCGAAAGTCATCTGTCAGGATTGTGGCAAGTGGCGGTCCCTGGTCTCTGCCTACCACTCTGGGATACAACCTTGAGTTTATGTATGTATCTATGTATGTAATAGCAATAAAACTTGCTAACGGTGAAGGAAAACCTGAGGGTCTGAGGTGTTCACATACGTCAGCGCTTGAAATAAGCAATCCACGGTGGGCGCGCGTGGTGATTAAGAGCATTCTCTCTCTCTGAGAGAAGGCCTGAGACCTACCCTACAGTTGGATGTATATGGCTACATAAAAAGATATAAAAACATAGAGAGAGAGAGATGAAACATACTTGGCGATTTCAACTGCTGAGGACCTAAGGTGCTCGGGTTTCCTCAGTATGTTTTTTGGTAATTATTAAGGTTCCATAATGACTAAAGTACTACAACAGGTGTAATTCACATTGTATCATACAAATGGAGGCAGGTGCTTCTAATGCAAGTTAGAAGGCACACAGCAGATGCGCGTGCGACGAATGTTAGTAAAGGTCACAATGTACACATTTCTACATTAGAATTTACTGTAAGGGCAGGTTGCCTGAAATTAATGGCTTATTATCATTGTCTTAGACACCAAATTTTAAGAAACTTCCGATAAATTTTTATGGTGAATTTTCACTTAAACACGTACAAGCATGCTATTCTTCTTCTTCGGCATCTGTTAGTCCACTGTTAGACTCGTGTAGTAGCCCTGATATCATCAGACCATCGTGCATGTAGTCTGCCTACAGTTCTTGCCCTTTGAACTTTCATTTGGTACAAATGATAATTCATCATCATCATCATCGGCCATTTCACGCCCACTGCGGGACATAGGCCTCCTTCGTGGTTTTTATAACCATGAGGGGTTTTGCCATAATCGCCACGCTTGGCAGGTGGGTTGGCGATCGTAGTATGCGGTTGGATTCTCAGGAAGACGCTGCTGCCCGTCTCCAGGTAATTGATTTCCTTAGTCGCCTTCTACGACCTCCACGGAAGGAAATGGAGTGACGCTATTCTTGATCCGGCGCCAAACAGATAATGATAATTACCCTTACATTATTTCGTTAAGACCATAAAGTATTCAAAATTGTATTCTATAAAAGGACACAAACAGTTCTCGTATACAGGGCCACCAATTCCTTATATGCCCCAATTAGAGAGTGTGTTATATTACAACTTTTTTTTCTATGAGTTTACAACACAATACCCTTATAAGGAAGAGCGGGTGATCGTGCTCTTCCACTATAAAGGGAAATTTCCCGCAAGGCAGATCGTATGCCTGGGGACGGCCGGTCCGACTGATGTTCGTCGGACGTTATATTTATGGTATGTCATGTGAAACTTTTTGCTTGCGCGAAGCAGCAATGTTGGAGTTTATAGTGCGCGCGCAGAGTTGACATGTGCTCGCCACATCACTCCCCTTCAAGACCGTAGCTACGCATAGCTAGGTCTGATAGGAATCGAAGTCTGTGCTCTAAAGCCTGCAAGTGCCAGGAGGCGCTGAGTCAGTGAGTCGACTAGCGGTTGAGGATGTTCGGCGGCTAACAGTCACTTCACCGGCGACAGTACCATTAGGACCGCGCATGTGGTAGGAACCGGTGAAGTCTGCTGTACCACTGGCAACGTGCGCTGTTGCTGTGTGGCTGCCGTGCCGAGGGGTTGGGGAAGATCACCATCAGTACCAGTAGTCGGTGCGTTGACTGTAGTGGAACTGATGAGGTGAAAACGAAGAGGATGCTGGCCTTGCTTTGAGACTGATTGTATGTGGGGTGCTGCGAGAGCGAAGGAAGGTTGACAATGTTCTGTCGGGGGTCACCACTATAGGGAAGAGCGGGTGATCGTGCTCTTCCACTATAAAGGGAAATTTCCCGCCAGGCACATCGTATGCCTGGGGACGGCCGGTCCCTTTGCAAATACATAAAAGCTGTCGACTGTTGGTGCCAGGAATCGAATCAGGGTCCACGGCGAGGCGTCATTTTACTCCATACGCGGACCACAACAACAAGGTGGTTCAGTTCACTTGGGACCTTAATGAAAACGGCCTATTAAAATAGCGTGAGCCTTTATTAAACCGATTCGATTCCAATTATCGATTCGCCGCAACAAATAAAGATCACAACAAAGTTACGATTAAACTTCGCCCCGCAGTATTTTACTTTGTTCCGTACAGTATTAGTCATCACAAGGTATAATGCACGACAAATGTCTTGAACGCTGCGCTGACTCTGAGTTTATGTGGATATTATTGATATTATTTCGGGGATGTCTCTAAGAATTCTTCAGACTTCAGTTAACTCGAATAGTTTAGTTTAGTTTTCTCTATGTCTCAAATTCTCAAAAAATCTCAAAATCTCAAATTAACAATTAATAATTGAAAATTGCTCTTACGAGTCTTCGTATGTTCTCTTCCCGACTGCGCTGATTTTTTTCAAGTAATCTGTTAAGGTTTTCTGGAAGAGATCGCTTTTAGCGATGAGACCGCCAGTTATATACTATGTTACTTAGATATTTAAGATTTTTACGACCTCTCAACTTTGTCCTGTCTGACTTTTGTTCAAGTAATTTTCAATAGATTTTGTATAAAGTTTTCCTTTTATAAGTTGGTCGCCTATTACTCGCGAACTTGTAAAGCTTATTAGCCGACATTGGCTAAGCCGGCAAAAAATTTCACTTTAAAGCTTAATATTTCGCAAACGGAATCCTAAATCAAAAAATAATCTTTCTACACCCACAATATTTTTAAACGACCAATCTAACGATCCCACATTATAGTGTAAGCGAAAAAAAATGTTGTCCAGGGGAGGTACTGTTATAATCACCTTTCCCTAGAGACTGTATGCATGGGAGAGTGCTGACGTGTCAGTAGGTGCAATCGACACTTGTAGCTTTTTCCCATGGCATGACGCAAGACCAGTCACTCCTTTTTCTCAATTCAATATCCGGGCTCGTGAAAGACGGTCGTCTCTATTCTTCTATTTCCATTGTCTAATTTCATTATTTCAATAAATGTGTTAAGAAAAATATCTTTTTTAAAAAGACTCTCCTGACCCGCCCCGTAACAGTGGTGTCAGAAGTGGGATTTGCTGGTGGAAATCGCATTTCCCAGCATCTCAGACGCGAAAAACGTAAAAACGTGAAAACGCGAAAAACTGAACCGCCGCAAAACTGTGTGTAAAACTGTGTCAAACTCTTCATGCTGTGAAATCCTTACGCTGTGAACTTTATCCTGTGAACTTTTGTGCTCTGTAATTGCGACAGTCAGCCTCCAATCCTGGAGCCTGCCAATACAGCCTGCCGTTCTCAAAGTCACTGCCGCCGCCGCTGTACTGCCGCTCATCGTGGTCTCCGAATCGCTGCGCCATCCGCCACTCTCCGTATCCTGTTTCCAAGACGGGCCCGCCGCTGCTGCCCGTATAAGTAGCTACCTACTTACCTGGTACTTACCTATTGTCGTCGCTGTCGCCGAGTCTCCGTGTCTATCGCCGTCAACGCCGTCGTCGTCCTGCAACAAGAACCTTCAAACCGCAATGTCTGCCACTCTCCAGCTCACCGTGATCCTGTGAGTCGAACATTTAATTAACCGTTATTGTCACGAGTCCTTTCTATAGCCAGTTATTCTATTTCCTTAAATTGACTATTTTACCAACTCAAGTACATACCTACTATATTTACTATTTCTAATTCCAAGCGTGCCGTCGCTAGTTCTTATTATTATCTAATAGGTATTCCTCAAACAAAATGGCAAAGGCCGAGCAATCGGCCCAAATTTTATTATCGGAGCCGTATCCCATCCAAGTTCTGTGTAACTTCATTTCTCCATACAAAGGAGACAGGGAATCATTAACAGCATTCCTTACAAATTGTCAAAATGCCCTGGATCTGTCATCACGAAGCCAGACAGACTTACTCTTAAAATTTATCATATCCAAACTCGAGGGCAAGGCCCAAATCGCATGTTCAAACCGAGAATTCAACAATTTCGATGAACTCAAGGCTGTTTTACAACAAAACTTTGGTCAGAGGAAACATTACAACCATCTCCTGCTTGACCTTCAGTCATGTAAACAGATGCCGAATGAAACCGTAGCGCAATTTGCCCTCCGAATCGAAACGTCCCTCACAGACTTACAATCTGAAATTCATAATGCTAACTCCCTTAAAAAGGAGCTTCCGGGACGTCTTGCTATGACAGAAGACTTAGCCCTGTACACATTTTGTCTAGGTCTCAATTCACGCTTAAGTAACATCGTTCGTTGCCGAGAGCCGAAATCTCTCAATGATGCCGTGATAGTGGCAGTAGAGGAAGAAAAAATTCAAAATCTCTTAAACAAGTCAACACCAAGGCCGACCGAAGGCCCTAAACAAAAATTCTGCAGACGCTGCAATAAGCCAGGCCACCTAGAGTCTGAATGTTTCAGGCGTGACTCTCGCGCCCTAGTCCCATTTAAACCAAATCTTCGCCCTCAGCGAGATTATTCAGATAGGTCTCAAGGGCCCTCTAATCCAGCAATTTGCAGATACTGCAAAAATGAGGGCCACGACATAAGCCAATGTAGAAAGCGTCAATTCAACAACGCCCGGAGAAATTCAAACAATACTCCTTATCAACACCAGCATCACGTTACAGTCGAGTCGCCTCCACCATCGACCTCCGGCGAAGAGGCTGACGAAGATAACTGTAATTTAAACTAAGCAACCGGGTATCGCATTCGTGCCGACGAATACCCAGTAATTATGCAGGCACACTATCGACTCCCTCTGAATCGGCGAAATCGCCCGAGTCCCAAGTTCTAAATCCCTCTGTATCCAAGGCGAAAAAGCCTAAACGAGTCACGTTCAACTTGCCATCTCCTATTTCCAAATCTAAACGACAGATAAGTCGTCAAAATAAACAACACCCCAATGACTCCGCGAGTCCTTCTATTTCAAGGGTTGAAAACTCATCGTTACCTTCTATTTCGGCCACTAAGCCCAGTAACGTCAAAATAAACTCTTCTTCTAAATCAAATCCTCAAAATCCTCCCTCGGGAGCCTCTGTTTCTTTGAGCCAAAAAGCTAAGCCAACCTCTGAGTCCAAAAAAGGTTCTAAATCGAAAGAAAATGCTAAGTCCAATTCCAAGCCCGATTCTAAGTCTAATTCCACGTCAATTCATGAGATTAATACAACCTCTAAAAAGGTATCTCTGCCACACGTTTGTCTCAAAACAAACTACTCCGATAACGTGTTGTGCTTTCTCATCGATACTGGTGCAAGTGTGAGTATAGCTAAGCTTACCAACTTCACGCAGAAGCCCTCACTCTCAAACGACACTATAAAGCTTAAGGGCCTAAGCGACAATGATTCATACTGTGAAAGCCTTGGCGTATTCCAAATCCAATTTGACTGTCAAACAGATACAGGTTCAATATCGTTCGACCATGAGTTTCACGCCATCAGCGAAAACGTGAACTTGAACTATGACGGGATATTAGGTAACGATTTCTTATCGCGCCAAAACGCTGATGTCCGCTACTCAAACAACGGTCTACACATACAGGGTCATATCATCCCTATAGAGTTCAACCAACCTACTTACATAATCCCGGCTCGTTCTGAAGCCGTCATAGAATGTTCGATCACAAATGACCAGTCCGAGTTCCACAACTCCAATGAAGCCTTAGTCCTAGACCATTCAATTTCCGAAGGCATCTTTGTAGCAAACAGCCTCGTCTCTATCAAGCCCAATGGAAAAATAAATATTACAGTCCTTAACACTACCAATGCCGAAATAAAAGTCACAAATTACAAAGTCACCTTGACACAGACGTGTGATATAACAAGTTCGACTTCTAACTCTCAGGAAAGAATATACTCTGTATCTTCTAGCGACTCTAATCGACACAACCGCGTCCTTGACAACATTCGCACCTCCCACCTTAATAGCGAAGAAGAAAAACGCTT
Source organism: Yponomeuta evonymella (assembly GCA_963969515.1). Taxonomy (NCBI): domain Eukaryota; kingdom Metazoa; phylum Arthropoda; class Insecta; order Lepidoptera; family Yponomeutidae; genus Yponomeuta; species Yponomeuta evonymella. The sequence continues at coordinate 4,770,946 of OZ018343.1, read as the reverse complement.
ACTCGACTGCTGTTCTAAGTACACTGATATCTTTCACTTGGAGGGCGAACAGCTAACCTACACTAACGTTACAAAACACACAATTAACACAGGTGACGCCCAACCCATTCATGTCAAGTCATACAGATTCCCAGAGTGTCATAAGGACGAGGTTGAACGGCAAATTAAATCACTTCTAGACCAAAAAATAATTCGTCCTTCCAACTCCCCTTGGAGTGCGCCCGTATGGGTCGTACCCAAAAAAATGGACGCCTCGGGCAAAAAGAAATGGCGATTAGTTATAGACTATAGAAAACTAAATGACGTCACCGTCTCTGACGTCTATCCTTTGCCCCTTATCTCTGATATCCTCGACCAATTAGGTCATTCAAAATATTTCACGACGCTGGACCTAGCCAGTGGTTTCCACGAAGTCCTTATGGACCCTCTCGATGCCCCTAAGACAGGGTTTACCGTTTCCACTAACAATAGTGCCGCTGGACACTACGAATTCTCTAGGATGCCTTTTGGGCTTAAAAATGCCCCTGCCACATTCCAAAGGCTTATGAACACCGTCCTATGTGGCCTTCAAGGTCTCCACTGTTTCATCTATCTTGACGACTGCATCGTCTACTCCCACGATCTTGACTCACACATGCAGAAGCTGGAACTCGTGTTCTCGAAGTTCCGAGAAGCGAATCTCAAGTTGCAGCCTGACAAGTGCGAGTTCCTGCGACGAGAAGTCGCTTATCTCGGCCACATTATAACGGACAAGGGTGTTTCTCCAAATCCCGACAAAATCAAAGCAGTTACAGATTTTCCAACCCCTAAGAATCCTAAGGACATTAAGTCCTTCCTAGGCCTAGTGGGCTATTACCGTAGATTTATAGAAAATTTCAGCAAAATCACAAAGCCTCTGACGTCACTCCTCAAAAAGGACGCTGAATTTCACTGGGAGCAAGAACAACAGAACGCCTTCTCCATTCTAAAATCCAAACTAACTTCAGCCCCATTGCTCCAGTACCCCGACTTCGAAAAACCCTTTATACTTACTACGGATGCTTCCAATTATGCTGTCGGGGCCATTCTATCCCAAGGTGACGTTGGCAAGGACAAGCCTATCGCCTATGCATCACGAACTCTTAACAAAGCCGAAGGCAACTATTCCACCATCGAGAAAGAACTTCTGGCCATTCTATTCGGCGTTAAAACTTTCCGTCCATACCTTTATGGTCACAAATTCAAAATTGTAACTGATCATCGGCCCTTAGTGTGGCTATTCAATGTCAAAGACCCCAGTTCGAAGCTAATTCGCTGGCGTCTCAAATTAGAGGAGTACGACTACGAGATCATTTATAAACAAGGCAAACTCAATTCTAACGCCGACGCCCTATCCAGATTCCCTGTCAATGTCAATGTCACAGATCCAATTCCAAGTCCAAGCAACGTAAGCAGTAATAGTCCACCCGCTGCCAATAACAACTCGCAGTCCCCTCAGCTTCCGTCCATGCCTTCTACATCCGAAACCTACGAGCAGTATTTACAAAGTATTCGCCGTTTTCCTGTATCCTATGACACTGAAATCCAAGAGTTCAATGAACCTCTGCTGAAAGCCAAATGTAAAGTTGTTGCTTATCCTACCTCGATCGACCTAGACGAATCTGTCCCTTACTGCCAAGAAATACTCGAAGCCTCGACTAGTGAACCGGACATCCGCACTATCGAGCGCGAACTCTATACCTACTATTCTACATCGAATGAAAAACACGTATTCACACATCTTTTTCTCCGCGTGCATCACTATGATGAAATGTCATACAAGGACATATTTAACCTACTTCGAGATTTTAGGGACATGATAAGATTCTGGTACAGCGAAGAAAAGGAATTCGCCATCTCAGATTTTTCCGATCCATTTTCCAAACTTTCATTCCCAAAAATATACAACATCCTCGCATTTCTATTCCAAGGTACAGGCATCAAGGTCAACATCTATCATAATTCCATTCTATATCCTACGCCCGACGAGGTCAAGAAACTTCTAAAAGATCATCATGATTCGCCCACTGCCGGACATCCGGGTATCTCGCGCATGCTAGAGCGCATCAAATCAGGTTACTGGTGGAAAACGATGCGGCAGGATATCGAAAACTATGTAAAGAACTGTCGATCTTGCCAAATCAACAAACCCTTGAGGCAAACAAATCGTGCTCCAATGATAATAACATCTACCGCCACCAGACCGATCGAAAAAGTTTTCCTGGACATTGTAGGTCCACTTCCTGAAACTCACGAGTTCCAATTCAAGTTTATTCTAACACTCCAAGATGATCTTACTAAATATTCCCAGGCGTATCCCTTACAGACCTGCAGCGCCGAGGAAACTGCCAAAAAATTCGTCCATTTTATATCTCACGTCGGAATCCCCAAAATCATAGTCACTGATCAAGGCACAAACTTCTGTTCAGAGGTGTTTAAACAACTCGAACGCTTATTCGGTATTAAACACCTTATCGCATCGCCCTATCACCCTCAAACATGCGGTGCCTTAGAAAGAAGTCATTCGACCCTCAAAGAATATTTAAGACCTTTTGTCAACGAAAATGCTCATACATGGGACCTCTATTTAAACACGGCCATGTTCTCGTATAACACAAACGTCCATACCACTACCGATTTCTCTCCATTCGAATTGTTATTCGGGTTCAAGCCCTATATCCCAAAATCTATAGACACACTTGAAACTAACACATACACCGACTACATTAGAGTTCTAAATCATCGGCTCTACTACAGCCGACAAAAAGCACTACAAAACATTCACCTTTCTAAAGAAAGGTCTAAAAAATATTACGACTCCCGTGCTAGGCCTACCACCTATAGCGTAAACGACATGGTGTATCTAAAGTGCCATCATAAGCAAAACAAGGCTCTATCACCAGTATGGAAAGGGCCATATAAGATAGTCAAAATAAATGGCAATCACACGGTCACACTTCTAATCAACCGTAGACACGTGCGTCATCATTACGACGAAATCAAGCTCGCCGCAGACCAAGCGGCCCCATAATAATAAGTCCCCATAGTAAGTACCTATTTTTATCTATCTATTCCAGGTCGTTGCTCTCGCTGTATCCCTGTGAGTTCATCTCACCTATTCGAGGAAGCTCCGGCCTATTCTTTGATAAGCTTATAGATGTCAAGTTCACAAACGACAACTGGAATGTACTTACTTATATCGATATTAGTCACGTAAAGCCAACGTTTAGTAAAATCGATTATTTACTCGAAAAAGTAAATACCTTCTGTAGTTCTTTTATATCATCCCAAATTAAAACAGATTGTTCTAACTCTTTATCCGCATTACGCAATTTACGTGACGTCAATATTCGAAAATTCTCTTCTATTTCCCATCTAATGGTAAACAAACAAAACCTTCGCATTAAACGTGGTCTTTTCGATATCGGAGGCTCATTGCTCAAAACGTTCTTTGGTACTTTAAACTCTGATGACGCTATAAAATTCACTGACGCTATCAATAAAGTACAGGCAGATGAAAAACATCTGATGCACTTAATGAAGGATAACATTCACGTTATCAAGTCTACTATATCTACGTTTAACAACACTATGTGTAAGGTATACGAGAACGAAAAACGTCTCGTCCAAAATATGGAAGCTATACACTCAGCCATGTCAGCAATAAATAATTCTAATGATAAACTACAAGTAAAAACGCAGGTCTCGTCCTTGTTGAATTCCTTAGATTCCATTATCACCTCTGTTTCCTTCGACATAGACGACGTTAACAATGCTATTTTGTTTGCAAAGCTAAATATCCTGCATCCGACTGTACTTAGTCCTCATCAGCTGTACAGTGAACTCGAGGGGCACCGAAACGACTTACCTCAGCATTACGAACTACCGGTGTCTCTCTCACTTCAAAATATTAACGAGATTATCGATGTATCTCAGCTGGTATGCTACTATCATACTGATAAGATAGTCATTGTAGTCAAAATTCCCTTAGTCCTTCCGCAAACCTATGAACTATTCAATGTTATACCTTTACCAGTTCCCTACGACAGTTCCAAACCCGAGACCTTCGCTCTTATCGCCCCTTCCAGTCCTTACGTAGCAATAACGGGTGATCATATGTTCTATTCACTAATCAAAGACTTGTCAAACTGCAAAGTGATAAGTGAAAAGTGCTATGTGTGCGTGTTAACAAACGTTTACTCAACCATCGCGAACCCTCTGTGCGAAATTAGTTTATTAACGGATATAGTTTCTAAGATTCCAGACTCTTGTACTATTAAGCTGTTACGCGGCTCTATTGACTTATTCCATAAGATAACTCATAACCGATGGATCTTCGTCCAATCGGAACCAGGCAGAAGCCACATAGCTTGCGGAGATAACCTGTACGATGAAATGTTATTTGCCACAGGCATCCTTTCGCTGCCGAAAAACTGTAAAGCATTTTTCAGGACATTACAGTTGTCCTCCACTGATAGCTATACGATTAATATAACTCAGACTCATACTATGTCAAACTTTAGCATAGTCATCGATGACTGTTGCGATAGAATTAAGGTTAATAAAACTCTGTTTAAGATTCCTATGGTTAAGTTAGATAGTGTTAATAATTTAGATTCACTCTTACATGCCAGTGTCCATCTCGATCAATCTGAGACTGAGATAAACGAAATCGAGAATTCCAATCATCTCCAAAAATACGGAGTTCATTATATGTCACTTAGTTATATAGTTAGTATTATATTTGTGTTTAAGGGTAGAAAAATAATCCTTCGAAAAAATATGTTTTCCAGTTGCACTCTTTTCCATAAACGCCGTAACCCGGAAGTTAAACCAGGTTTACCTTTGTCAATAATTGTACCTACTAAGGACACAGCTAGCAACGAATCTTCTATTGCTGAAGCCGAAGATATGGTCCATGTTCAGCATCCAACTCCTCAGAAGAGAAATATCGTACTTACAAGATCCTTATCTAACATAAAATAATCCTGTCATTGAGATCCTTATTCAGGTAGATAGTTAAGAACGTAGGTTAAGTCTAGATCTAAGTTTAATCCTGACAAAGTCTTAGTTTGTGAATCTGGAGCGAGTCCCGAAATTTCACATCACCCTTTCCGTGATGCTCAATCTTAAGGGGGGGGTTGTTATAATCACCTTTCCCTAGAGACTGTATGCATGGGAGAGTGCTGACGTGTCAGTAGGTGCAATCGACACTTGTAGCTTTTTCCCATGGCATGACGCAAGACCAGTCACTCCTTTTTCTCAATTCAATATCCGGGCTCGTGAAAGACGGTCGTCTCTATTCTTCTATTTCCATTGTCTAATTTCATTATTTCAATAAATGTGTTAAGAAAAATATCTTTTTTAAAAAGACTCTCCTGACCCGCCCCGTAACAGTACCCTAAAAAAAATCTTTTTAAGATTTTATTCTACCATTTTGTTGGCGTGATTACTATGCAAAATTTCAGCTTTCTAGTAATAATCCTCTCTGAGCTAGGCCGCGGAAAGACAGACAGACAGACCAACAGACATGGCGAAACTATAAGGGTTGCCGACTACGGAACCCTAAAAATTCAACTCCTAAAATGTCTTAAAAAAAGGTCTATATAAGTCTTGAATTTTCAACACCATCAGGCGAGCCTCACGTACACCCTCTCGGGCAACAAAAGACAGGGCGGCAAAGGATCACCTGAAAAAGATCTACAGCCCAAGAGGCCAAGTCGATCGGCACTGGCTGGCTTGTAAGCTGTCGCGAACCACCGTCGGAAGAGGAAATCTGTGGTTGAGGCGTCAGTTCCCCTAGGAGTTAAAGAACCGAGGAAGGAGAATGCTCTACTTTACTCAGACATCGTAACTAATGTAAAGGTCGATATGCTCTCGACTGTACCTGTAGTCCTATGATGTCACCCCCAACAAGTGAACCGATAAACAGCATTATGATTCTATTACCAGTTGCGCTGCTCGTGATTGACACTGCCCCGTATGGGAGGGCATGCAGTTTTGTTTGACTATAATGGCCTGGTGACATTAAGCCTAGATTCAGTGCGATAGGGCTATCAGCTACGAGGAACTCAATTTATGTTTATAAATTTTATCTTTAAATTCTGAACGCTGTGCTGTCAGCGTTACGGTTGTAGGCACAGATATATCTGTGGTTGTAGGAACCTTTGGGTAGGGAAATTTTTCATTTATATAATAATACATTTTTTTATATTCAGTGTAAAATGGATTGACAAATTCGTAACACAACACTGCGCTCCAGAACCAAAATTGTCGATGTTGGAGCTGCAACCGCTAAACTGAGGTGGAATTGGGCACGCCACGTAGGCCGTATGGGCCCAGGGTGGGAAAAAATCGTCACTGACTGGGTTCCACGCGAAGGATATCGATAATGTGGCCGGCCCTAGCGGAAATGGCGGGACGATCTCGCGACCTTTCTACCGGGTTGGCAGAAGGTGGCCATGAACAGGGAGGAGTGTAGAGCTAAAGGGGAGATTGCTGCCCAGCAATGGGAGCAATCGGGGCTATATAAAACATGCATTTATAATATAAATGAGACAATTTTCGGATCGCTCGTAGCCCCGGCTGCCTGAGTGATCTTAAAACGATCACGAAGGTTAAGCAACACAGGGCGCGTTCAGTGCATGGATGGGTCGCCGACTATGCCTAACGCTAGTGGCATTTTTCCGAGCGGTTCCGTGCTTCGCAAGGCACGTTAAGCTGTTGGTGCCGGCTGCCTTCGATAGATGGCAGTCGTTAAGCCAAGTCAGAGGCCTTAGGGCGGCTTGACAACTTATGACAGTAGACGAGCCACTAGTCTACAAGCCTCCACCAATCCGGACTTGGCCCCCGTGGTGGAGTATGGCCTATACCTTCCTCAGGGAAGAGACCCGTGCCCCTTGGTGGGGACATAATGGGTTGATGATGAAATTTTCGGATTCCTCCTCCCACCTCATTATCTTCAGCCCGTCGATATCCTCTACTGGACAAAGGCATCTGCGTCCAGTTGCACTACCGATCGCATTTGCCCTGCGCTGTTTTCCTCCAGGTCTTTTCTGCTGTCTTGTCGACGTCGTCGCCGCGCCACCAGGGCGCTCACTTCATAAAAATACAATTCACGGGTTTCTATGACAATTCGATGTAAAGTCAATTAACCCACAGATTAAAAAGTAGGAAGACTGAGACCAGATTTTTCAATAGTCAGATAAAACTTAACTGGAGAATAAAACTGATGTTGTCACTGTCTTGTCGTATGATTTAGACAGCGATATCATGCAATTTATTCTCCAGTTAAGTTTTATCTGACTATTGAAAAATTGGCCCTGAATGTACTAATCTAACTGAACCAACTATGAATTGTTTTTTAAAACGTATGAAACTCGGCACTGGCTGGAAGCCTGCCTAATCTTCTACGTCCGGTCCTTGATTACTCCTCCATCCTAGGTGGACAAAATAAGCCTAAGGTGTTCTAATAAGCCTAAACTATTGTGCAGTTTGGCGGAAACACAACTTATGTATTTTCTGTATTTATTTCAATCAATCATAAATATAAACTCAGTACCTACAATATTGAAATTTCCTTTTGTATTTTAGCGTTCATAAAAACCACTAGCGCCATATTCTGTAGGGGTTTTCTACGGTTATAATATTGATTGTGTTGATGACTGACTGAATGTTGTAAGTTTAATGAAAATGCGGTGTATTATTGAGGAAAACAACCGCTCACGTTGAATAGGTTTATTTCACTGAATGTCAAGAATAAAGAATGCTTACGCTACAGTATTACGAAATTATCTTTGTGCAGTGTTTGACTGTACACGCTGGTAAGAGCAAAAGGATAAATCTAGAAACACGTGAACCCAAAGGCTTATAAAACATAAATGGTTTCTAAATATTATAAGACATAATTGCTTAAACTTAGGTAACTCAAACTTCACTATCTACACCATCTATTAGCAGAGCCGAATATCGCTCTTCTAAAAAGAACTTTCTCCGTAGTTGGGTCATAGTTTTTAATCCGTAGCTTGTTTATGTTTGAAAACAGCTGACAGCCCTACAAACGAGCTAGAGCCGTGTACGTTATCTCGCCGAACGATAGGCCCGTTGCCATTGTTCTACGAGTTCTGTGACACGCTTTGCACATAGGCATTTTAAGGTTCGCGCGATTGTCCCGTTTTGCTGCAGTGTTGCCAGGCACATGGCGATCTCCGGAGAAACATGGAATTTTTCCGTCTTAATAACTTCCATACAACACAATCACTTATCCGGGTCCCAAACTGGGATACCCCGTGCTACGGAAGAGTTATTAGTTTTTGGCCATTCTTTCGATTGGCATCATAAAAGTAGGGGTGTTTTTTTTTTTAATTTAAGTCGATTCGATTCCCAGACGAGGCAAGTAATTTTTAGAAAATCTTTAAATGCAGAATTGATAACTTTTGAAAAGAACATAAAGTCTTCTTTCAGCAAAATACCCTATCTACGATATTTAAGGTACTTTCCCTTCATGGCCCATAATTTTGGGACGCCTTGTATACCTAATAACCACGTACAACAAAATACTAAAATAAATATTCCTTCATTATAATATGCAAAAAGTGCATAGAATTATTATGTTAAAAAATATGATTATTCTGTAAAAAAATGTAATTATTATAGACCTGGGTTTTAAAAACGTTCAATGATTTTGTCTGCCGAATATGCAGAGGGAGGCTGTTCCACAGGCGAACCGCAGTCACGGTGAAAGAGTACAAATATCTATCCGCATTATGCTTGGGGATGCGAAGTAGATGGGTCCGGGACGAGCACAAAGAGCACCCGTCCATTTGGAGAAATTAAAAACGTTTCTTGATTTAGGAGGGAGAGTGCTGATTGTGCAGTATGCCATAAAGAATGGTGATAATATGAGTTTATCTATAATTAGTTACACATCTCGTTCAACATAACCTCATATATATTCATTCTTACGCGCTAACAGCATATGCTGTTAGCGCGTAAGGATGAATATACTGTTGAAAAACCCAATTAAATAGATAAAAAATAAATAAATTAATTCCAAAAAAACAAAAAAATAAAGCCTAGAAAACGGCGGAGAGACGATCTCGACCAACATCTGCCGCAGTGGTCTGAGGTGGCCCAGGACCGAAAACTCTGGACTGAATTGGGGGAGGCCTTTGCCCAGCAGTGGGACACAAACATAGAGGCTACGTAAAAAAAAATCCTGCGGAATCAGATGTTAAGCTGGGTACGAAATTGGGAAATATGGTCATATTTCATACATAGTTGAGGAGCCTATCAAGCTTGTTAAGTAGCTCCTGACTTAAGACTGAGGTCGTCGACGTCCGTCGTATGTACGTCGACGTACGTCGACAGTACCGTATAAAAATTTAAATACTAAAGACTGATTAGGACTGTTAGGAAATTGGTTCATGCCGGGATTCAAACCCACGAATGTGAAGCCGGCGTTCTACCGCTGCGCTACCTTCGCACCGTTATTTTTTCTTTATGGTAGACCTGAAACATTTTTTGACTGGCCTCCACGGTAATTTATAAATTTCCATCTGGCAACACTGTTTTGCTGTGACATTGGCGCATGCGCGGGCCCTTTTGATAGCTCGCTCGGATAGCAATCGCACAAGTAGGACAGGATACGGAAAGTAGCTAATGGGTGGCATTTGAGTGTCGCGCGTTGTTTTTCGCTTGGTACATTGATACGCTCCACGCTGTAAAAAGGCCAACGTTGGTGATAAATAGTCTATTTAATAAAAGTTATACGAATCCTTGTGGCGCCGGATTAAGAATAGCGTCACTCCCTTTCATTCCGTGGATGTCGTAGAAGGCGACTAAGGAAAAAAATTACCAGGAGACGGGCGGCAGCGTCTTCCTCGAGTTCCAACCGCATACTGCGATCGCCCACCCACCTGCCAAGCGTGGCGATTATGGCAAAACCCTTCATGGCTGGGGAACACCATGAGGGAGGCCTATGACCTGCAGTGGGCGTAAAATGGCCGATGATGAGTCATATAACACCACGCTGGCCAGTACGCCTTGGTGAGGCTCCCTTTCACGTCAGCCTGAAGCAAGCTTTTAAGCTCGCTGCAGTTACCAGTAGAGACCACGAATCGGAATTGGATCTCCAAAGTCATCGGCAGGGATAACAATCCTAGCAATAATCTTAACGATGACATTTGGGCCCGTGGATGCGAATGGCGCGATGGGGAAAAGGCCTATACCCAGCAGTGGGCAGAGGTGGGCTGATGATGATGATGATACTGATCCTATTTTGGATATACACCAGAAGATTTCACTCCGTTCTTTCTTTTTTTGATACGACTTTAGCGTGAATTTTAATTCGTTAGCAATATGTTAAGCCATTGTTCTTCTCATTATGATTGACAATAAAATAGATCGTTTAAAAAATATGGTAGAGAGAAATGGAGAAAAAAAGGGGAGACCTTTGCCCAGCAGTGAGATACAAAAGAGGCTGATTTAAAAAAAAGGTAAGTATGTAGACATACACTATAATGTGATTTCGACACTGTATATCTCTACTCAAAAAGAAAGGAATATTCTATTGGTATCATCATCATCAACAGCCATTTGACCACTGCAAGACATAGGCCTCCCTCGTGGTTTTCACAACCATGAGGGGTTTTGCCATAATCGCCACGCTTGGCAGGCGGGTTGGCGATCGCAGTATGCGGTTGGAATCTCAAGAAGACCCTGCTGACCGTCTCCTGGTAATTGATTTCCTTAATCGCCTTCTACGACATCCACGGAAGGAAATGGAGTGACGCTATTCTTAATCCGGCGCCACACGGAAGCTATTGGTATATTTTTATGCTATTCTATTGGTTAAAAATTTTACTTAGACATTTAAGCCTTTTAATGTATTTTGTTTTCTGGTGTGTACAATAAAGTGTTATAATCTAATCTAATCTATGTCTGCTGGCGCCGACATTCCGACCATAAATTTTTATATTATTACTTCGTGTAATAATATAAAAACGTATATTTAGCATACATTTATTTATTTATGATAAAGTAAAGAAATTTATGGGATAAATAAATATTTAAATGTAAAAAATAGTAATAATAGTTTATAGTAAAAGAAAATTACTACCTCTCACTTTTGGTAAGATAAGATAAGATAAGAATATTTTTATTGTACACCAGAGCGCATGACATAAAAAACGTGTAAGGATAGTAAATTTTTCTAACGACTTCAGGCGACTGTGCACATCAGGCTAAACTATATGGTGACGCACCCTATAGTTAGCTTGATTTTTGTACAGAGTTATTTCCAAAATGCGCAATTCCTGAAACATCCCAATTAGATGGTTTTAACCATTGGCTACCAAACAGCGTCACTACAAAGCCAAAAATCGGCCAAGTGCGATCCGTACCCGAGCTCGGCCCTTTTTAGTATTTGTCGTTAGAATATATTATAATAAGTACCATAATCACGCAAATTTTGACGCCTGTGCGTATTAATGTAATCCTTGTGTACAACAAAGAATATTCTATTTATCTATCTATCTACCGTTTTTATGATAGACAATAAACAAAATAAAGACTTTATTTTTACGCTTTAAGATAAGATAAGATAATAAGATAAGATAATAAGATGATAAGATAATTTTTTCAAGGAACATTTTACAGTGACCTTATCACAAATTACAAATGTAGGTAGGTATAGTATTCAGATTTTTCCCTATTAAAAGGATCCTATCTCACATAAACGAAGTTGAGTTCACAGCTAGTAATGTAATAAATAACCAGTGCTATACCCGTGTAAGAATGTTACGCCTATTAAAGTACCAGCATTGTTCCTAGAAAACTAGTGAACGCTCTACTTATCACGGAGGGAAGGGAAAGACATTCCTGACCTATATCCTGAGCACAAAGAGGCCCTCTCACGATTGCACGTGTGCGTCTACGCAGCACACGCTCACATGGATACTTTACACACCCATTTGCTCGCGAACCAGTGCTGCCAGATGAAAATAACAAACTCCCGTATTCACAAGTTACAATACTGTGTTTCAGGTGCAAATTATCGTGTACGACGCGCAAGAATATCGTAATTGACAGGATATCGTGTTCTAAAACGCGTATTGCAGTTTTTGAAGGCTTTACAATAGTTACTGATGGGAAAAAAATTACCTCAGGTAAATAAAATACCCTTGGTAAATTTACTTCCATATCATGGAAAGAGAGATATATTCTATCCACGTTATGGATTTCTAAATATATAAAATAAAATACCTTAAGTAAATTTACACATAAATAAATAAAATAAAATACCCTTTGTAAACTTACTTATGTATCACGGACAGGGAGAGATATTCTATCCGCGTTATGGATTTTTAAATGATTCCTTAACAACTAATTATAAGAAATAAAAATCTCTATGTCTTCTTTGTATTATTTCTTTGTTAATCGTTAGAGACTTCCTTTAAAACATAAAAAAGACAGCAAATCTACCTCTTTTTGTGATATTCACAAAATTTAACAATTAGTCATTACTATTCACTAAAAGAATCAGTACGAAATCAGTTTGTAAGGATCGTCGCAAAGGGCAAACTTTATGTATGTTTTTGTGGTGGCATGCTAGATAGATAGATAGATCATTTATTTACATAAGTCACACACACGTATACAAATCATAAACACAACTAATTACAAGAAACAGCAGCATGCTATGTATATTGGGTGCCTGTTTCATGACCAGCACATATATTTTAGGCACCGACTCCAAATTATACTTCTGCAATACCGACATGTATACGTACGTTACAAGGTATTCTTTTAAATTATTTCATAATTTTTGGTGCTATAGTGTTTTGAAGTCGGTTATAATTTTTTATTTAACTTTTTTATTCTCTAAATTGGATTTATCACTACTGTAGACTTTAATAGCTATAAATAACATGTTTCCACATTACCTGGTAACACTGTCAAGTACCTAGGTACAATTTATTGCAAAGTTGTAAGTGAAATAGGGCACGGTTTGGATAGTGAAATGAGTCAGCATGTGTGTGTGCATTGCATAATTTTGAGACTATAATAGTGCTCTTTAAAAGTTGGCGTCGACTAGTGGCTCATCTACTGTCAGAAGTTGTCAAGCCGCCCTAAGGCCTCTGACTTGGCTTAACGACCACCAATCCGGACTTGGCCCCCGTGGTGGAGTATGGCCTATACCTTCCTCAGGGAAGAGACCCGTGCCCCTCGGTGGGGACATAATGGGTTGATGGTGATGGTGAAAAGTTGGCGTCATGTCTTAATTGCTTGGTTTTGGTTGCAACTTCATACTTACTACCTTTTGGGCTTTGTTAGCTTTTACTGCTTATACAGGGGTTTTTCCATAGAGCTAACTAGCACCACCAATGAAAAAAAAAATCTTCTTTTACAGATCGTATTTGCTATATGATAAAAGATTATTATCTTAATTTAATTAAATTACGGACATTTTAAATATATTTTTGTCTTCATTTACTCGGTTTTTGATTGACAAAGTTCTCTACTAATTCATAATTTTGGAAGCAACTTTTCTTAAGGGGATCCAGGGAGTAACACTAGCGCCACCGAGGAAAAAAATCATATAATTTTTTACAGATGTCTGTACAGTTTTAGAAGTGTCTGTACAATGTCATTCAATCACGTTAAAAGTGTTTTTTTAGGACCCACCACAAAGAACCTAGGATCGCGGACCTAAGACTGAAAGCATTTATGCAAAAAACGGCCGTTTTTCTGCTATCCAGTCCTAGGTTTTTTGCCTTAGGTTCACGGCCAAAGGCTTTCCCTCGGTAGCACTAGTGTTACTCTGTGGAGCCCCTTAATGCACTGTTCCTGAAACGTGTCTGTTAGAGTTTGTCATTTATTTTTCTCAAAACCAGTTGTTGGGTTTATTTTTCATTAAAAAAAATATTATTTTTTACGGGTTTCTGCTTTAAAGTGGCGCTGTTTTTTTTTAATATTAAATAACGTTAATATTTAAAAAAATCAGAGAAAAACTCATACTTAGAAGTTGATGTAAGACAATTCTCATTGGAGTGTTTCAGGAATTTCGCTGTTAGAAATTACCCTGTATAAAACCTGTTATATTGAAAAATTAAAATCTGAGAAAAAAGTTAACAAATAAAAGTTGTTACCAATCACAAACTCTAATTGGGGTGTTTCTGAAACTGCGAATTTTAGAAATAATCCTGAATTCCGTTATACCGTTCACTAATAATGTTCTTAGTATCAGTACCTTATTCTAAAAGTAACGGAAGCCCGATAGCTAAACAATATTTTTTCAAACTTTATTCGTGTTTCTAAGTAGGTACCTAGAATTGACTGATTTCTTTACAGAACGAGTAGGTCGACCATGATCAAATAATACAACAATTTTCTTATTGCCATTTTTTCTAGTTACGAGTACCTCACTGCATATAGCACATTAGAATTGGTCGTTCTCTTGTAAGAAACTGTTTGACCTTGAATTAAATTAATTCGCTGCCTAACTCAATGTGATAATAAAAACAACCTTTGGTAAAACAGAATACATTCTTTGATCGACCTTAGATTTCGGTTGCTAAGTCACCCGTTATGCTGCTTACAGGCCCATCGAAAGTATAAAACATTCATAGTTAGTAATACAAAGAGCGATACAACAGAATGATTGTAGCGGAGCGGTAGAACGCCGGCTTCTCATACGGGAGGTCGTGGGTTCGAACCCTGACATGTACCAGTGACATTGTTTTTAAGTTACGTACATTTGTGAAGTTATAGTTGCAACACCACTTGCTAACGGTGAACAAAAACATCGTGAGGAAACCTGAGTGTCTGAGGTGTTCACATACATGTAATGTAACCGATAACTTATTCTGATAAGACAAAAGTTTACAAGACCAGAACCTTAATAATATTTATCTACACTAATTTTGTAACATTCTACTTATGTTTTCAATACTTGACTTATAATTACTACTGTTATGGCGCAGACAACAAAACGCTCAATTTAAGCAATTTCACATGATGGTATAATATTCACATCGATATCGTAAAATCTCATTATAACATCAATAAAACGCGACCAACTTGATTGCAGGGCCAATCAGGTTGGTCGCGTTTTATTGAAGCGCGCAGCTGCGCTCTCATTGGTTAAATTTTAATGGCGGCAAAATCACTGTGATTATACACGTACGCGTGAATTTAATTTTTAATTGCATTAGTAAAGAGAAAGTACTATATGCAACTGCATATAACACGGGTATTAAAACACTCGTTACTATTATGAAACTCGCTGCGCTCGTTTCATAAACTCACACTCGTGTTTTAATACCCTTCATTATATGACAGTTGCATAAACTACTATTATACGCATTGAGGCGTGATTGTATGAAATGTAATAGAATAGAATATTATATTACAATCCATAAAATCACACTTCAATGCGTATACATATTATTAAGATTCTTCTTCTTTTTCCTGAACTTCTCGGCTAATGGAGGTTGCCGTCAGAACCGCATATTCTTCTTCGTTTCTTGCCAAGCAAAACAGGTCTTCGACCCTGGCTACAACCGACCATTCCCTGAGGTTTCTGAGCCACGACTTCCTTCGTTCCCAACACACCTCCCTTCCTCAATCTCAAATACAAACAATTGAAAATCATTGTTGTTTTCAAGGTCAGGACTGAGGAGGATATACTCGCGCCTGTATCCCAGAGGGGGAGGCAGGGACCAGGGACTGCCACTTGCCACGATCCTGACCGATCACTTTTGCTTCCTCAACATTCGTTAGTCGTCGCATGCACGCACGCTGGTTTCGGATACTTTTTATCTTGCCCTTTGCTAATACATCCCCTATTCGGTCGAAGTATGTCCGCCTGGCACAATCTTGCCCATCATAAGAACATTAATAATGTCATACTTATATAAAAATCTCGTGTCACAGTGTTTGTTATAGAACTCCCCCTCCGAAATGACTTCACCGATTTTCATGTTCTTTTTTGTATATCAGGGCCTAGATTCTGTTAATGCATTGTAGTAACATGACAACTGCATGAACATGGCGGTTTTCATTTCATGGCCGCTTTAAGTCTACGCGGGCACACCCATTAAACCTTCTAGGCGTCAATGGTACGAAAAAACACGTCACGTGACCCGACAGTGTACCTGTCATTATACTACAATGCACTAACAGAATCGAGGCCCTGGTACGACTGAGAATAGGTCGTAAGCTAATTAATATGGCAAAACAACGTTTGCCTGATCAGCTAGTAATAACATAATAATAATTATCATTAAGGTTAATATGAATTAAATGCCTTTTTTTGGGGCAGGTACATTTTTGTCATGTTGATAAAGAAATACATTATGTATTATAATGAATTTTTTTTCTATGGACCGATCTTACAAGATAAATATTATTATTACGCACTACAAATCCAAATAGCACCTGCACAAAACGCAAAGAAAAAGCATTCACACACCTTCACAACGTATTGCACAAATCTGACATCCATTGTGCTATTATAGCTGTAAAGTGTTTATTGTTGTCAAACAACAAAAGCCTTTTTTTGTGTGAAAATACACTCGGAGACTTTTACTTTCCTCGACGCTCGCTTTTTTGCCGCGCTTACCTTTTCTGGGGAGCCTGATGGTTGGTGTTTGTTTTTTTTTTTTTTTTGGTAAAATTTAAACGATCACCAAGATAAATTCTTCGAGCTTTGTACTAAAAGCCAAATTAAAATAATTGACTCCAAACAAAACCGAAAATGTAAAGCGGTGGTAGTGCAGCGATAGAACGCCGGCCTCACATTCGGGAGGTCGTGGGTGCGAATCCCGTCATGTATGGATACTTTGTTTTCTTAGTGACGTACATTTGTGAAGTTTTAATAGCACTTCTACATAAGCAGCCTGTATACGTCCCACTGCAGGGCACAGGCCTTCTCTCAGGGGGAGAGTACAGGCTTAATCACCACGCGTGCCCAACGCGGATTGGCGATTTAAAGAGCTGAGGTATGTGAATAGCTCAGACACTCAGGTTTCCTCACGATGTTTTCCTTCACCGATAGCGAGTGTATTGCTACTATAACAGCAGTGGTATTGCTACTATAACAGTTGCAATGCCACTCGCTAACTGTGAAGGAAAATATCGGGAGGAAACCTGAGTGTCTGAGCTATTCACACACATCAGCGCTTGAAATCGCCAATCCGCGGTGGGCACGCGTGCTAGTGAAGCCCATACTCTCTCTGAGAGAAGGCCTGTGCCCTTTAGTGGGTGAGGCTGTAGGCTAAATAAAAAAAATACACAAAGGCTTTCCATTATTACTAATTCTCACCAAAATGTACAAATCTTTACAATACCTATATTACATGAACTCACGCCTGTATCCAGGAGGCAAAGATTAGGGTTAGCCACTTGCTAAGATCATGATAAACCGTGAATCTTCCTTCCCGAAATATGTATAAAAAATGCTCGCCATAATATTCGTATACTAATCAATTTATATAAATCTTATTTTATAAATTTTCTCCTAATTTTATATAATATGCATTTTTGTTTGTTAACACAATTTCATGAGTTAATTTAATTTGGTGTTTTAGGTAGTAGTAGCAATGGGTAAGTTCATTTCTTTTAAGCGTTTTTAAATGCTAGCCATAGTTTCTACATAATAGGCTACTTGAAAGTGTGAAAAAAGTATGAAATAGGCATTTTACCTAAAACAAAATGGATCATTTATCCAAAATACGAGGATAAAACTTGATACCTAATCTTGTATCTGTGGCAATTTAATCTAAAACGGCCTGGATTGGCGGAATCTATGATGACGTCACAGGTCGGTATCTGTCAGCATCTGTCAAGTTTAGAATCCCCAAAATTCTCAGATTTTTCAAGGTACCTACTATTAGTATTTAGTACACCTATTTGCTTTTGCGCGCCATAATATTTAAAAGTTCCCGCTCTAGGGGCACACACTAGATGGCGTTACAGTCTATTTTATTACCCCTCTTTTTTTCTATGGAGTCGACATTCTTCCTAGTAGTATTGTTCTGTGGAGTTGACGTTTCCTTTCTGACCAGTGACGTCACTGATTCTTGTGCGACGCTATATTGCCCAAGATAGCGTTTTGGCGGCTTATTTTGAAAGTGAATTTTTATTTGCTTTTTTAAGAAGAAATACATGAAAGAATTTAAAATTTTCACTTTTTAAGCACTCAATGAACACCAACAAAAAATCTGAAATGGTTTTCACAAACCTGTCAAACAGCCTATTATAACCATGACACAAAGTCTATGTAAAGTTTGATAAGTGATCTCATTTTCATTTGAGAACTTAAATATTATGTGATAAAACCATCGATTCCTAAATCCCAACTCCGAAGGCATATTGCGTCGCTACCTGCACTTACCGTTTCAAGCCAAACTTGATATCGTCTCCCGTCTCTTTCTCTCGCACTACCGGTGTAATGCTGTCTCTGTTCAAAACCTGTGAATCAACTTTTGACGTCATCTTTCACTCTCACTATCGATGCACTCTACGTAGTACAGGAAAAAATATAAGAAAGTTTCAATCGTTAAGTTTCTGTTTTCGGAATTATTTTATTGAGGCTTAGGAATGCCGATGGCTAAGAATAACAAAATGTAAAGTACACATATTACATAAACAAAGAAATTTATAAAATTTATTTAAAAAAAATACGACCTCTCCATGGATTGCCTTTTCAGATCATTCAGTCACAAGAAGTCCACTGTTGGACATAGGCCTCCTCCATGGATTTCCAAAAAGACCGGTTGGAAGCGGCTTGCATTCAGCGTCTTCCTGCCACTTGGATGAGGTCGTACTTGGATGAGGTCATGCTTTATCAGAATAGAGCACAATTCTTGGTTGCCCGGTATTGCAAATACCCCGCTTTGCATTACTAAGCCTAGTTAATAAAGTACACCTATTTTATTTTAATGTAGCCTCTAAATATCCCACTACAGGACACATGCCTTCTCTCAGAGAGAGAGAGTACAGGCTGAATCACCACGCATGCCCACCGCAGAATAGCAATTTCAAGCACTGAGGTGTGTGAACACTCAGTATTCCTCACAATAAATTTATACTTATCAATAATAAATGTGTACTTATACAACTATTAACTCAAAACAATTAAGTCAAATTTATTAGAAAATACGAAGAATTGGTTATATCTACCGGCTATTTCCATATCAAAATAGAGCACAATTCTTCGTTTGACAGATACTTCGCTTTTGCTAATTGGATTACTAAGCTCAGTACAGCTATAATTAATTTATACCTACTTATCGAAGTCAATAATCTGATTTACTCCCGTTTACTACATCACATGACGTAAAAGCATTCTGATGGATGAGCGCGCGCACTTTCTTCAGAAGGTGATAGCAACATCGTTCAACCACTTGCTGGAGCGAGAAAACAACACAACACAATACCTGAGGTTTTTTTATGGCCAGCCAACAATCAATTGCACAGTAATCTGGTACGATAACTTTCTTCAGTAGCATTTTAGGGATCTAGTGCGAAAATGAGAACTCAAAGAAATTAAGGACTTTAAATTCCACAGTTGTAGTGTGTTTAGATGTAGTTGTGTCAACGCCCAGTAGATGGCATAGAATCGACTACTAATACACCGCACATGCACATACATAAACTCCCGTCTGCATCACGGAAGGATAAACAGAGACCAATGTTAACACGGAAAACCACACAACAACCCAAGCGCTGCTTTTAAATAACTGAACTCCAGCTTGAAACTCTTGTCGTAAATTTGTAATTCCTTTAATAATTTGGAAGTTTATAAAAATGTTTATTCATTTAAATCTTACCTGGCTGCACCTGCGACTTTTTTTGCAAATCGAAAATACTCCTATGTATTAATCCAGGTCTCGCTTTATCTTGCTTCCAAACATCTAAATTACTTTAGGCGTTTGTTATGAGAGATTAAAAGATAAAAATGTGAACGACAAAACATTCACATTTTTAATAGACTCATCACTAAAAATACTAATGGGTCGTAATAAAAGTTAAATTATCATAGATAATTTATTTAGATAAAGCTTTAGAGGATTTAAAAACGTATTTAGAGGCAAAAAATTCCACCCTTGCCGAGACTTGAACGCACGACCTCTGGCTAACCGTGGGTTACTCGGGGCTGCAAGTGATGTAAATTGCTTCGGCCAGAGGTCGCTGCTTGTACGTAATACAGAGAAGTTTGTAAAGAGGCTCAAAATTTCGCCGATGCCTGCACTTGCCCGTTAGCTCAGTTGGGAAAGCGCTGGCAGGATTAGCCAGAGGTCGTGCGTTCAAGTCCCGGCATGGGTGGAATTTTTAACCTCTAAATAGGTTCCTAAAATTGTCCTCAGCACGGGTTAGTGCAACAAAAATAATATAATCGTTGGAGGTTTGTTAGGATCATGGCAAGTGGCAAGCCCCGCTACCTACCCCTCCGGGATACAGGCGCAAATCTATATAATGTATCCTAGATATTACTTACATTGTAGTTATTTAATAAAAACTGAATTTACACGTTTATTTTTTCCATTTTACGTTTAACTTACGTAGTAACTTACACCTACAAAACTGCCATTTTGATGCTCTACATGCTCTTGGCTATACTTTTTCAGCCCGCGCGTGTATGAAACGTTGACTCCGATTAATCGGTGAAAGAGTGAGAGTTCTAACGACAAACGCGTGCACGTCTGAAAAGCAGAGCTACGTGGAAATGGGCACTTTTACATCGTCAGTCGCGACAACTACATGACACATTTTTCAGGAGACTTGCTGTCTGCCGGCTTTTATCCTTTATTATCAAAAAAGGATTTCCGGAATCTGCTCATTTCTAAAAAAAAATTTTGGGTTATTATGTGTGCCCTAAAAAGACAAAAAAAGAGATCCTACTAGTCTAATTAAAATCATCATTAGATCGATACTTCAACCTTACATCTCCAAAGCATATCCAACTAATGATAATTATAATGAGTTAAGGATTGATTTTTAAAATAAAAGTTTTTCTCTGATTTCGTGGAAGTGTTTGGTAATTAATTATACTATTTTGCTATACATTTTAACGGTTTCAATAACTTACTAATGACATGTGTGAATCAAACGGTGTTGTCGCATCATATATGTGGGATAATTTTAGTCACAGGCTTGATTTTGTGGCAAATTAGGATTAGCCTACTGGCAACATTTTGTTTTTTGAATGAGTAGAGTTTTTTTTGTTTAACCGAGGTATAGCAACACTGCTTTTTTTTTTCTTCGCTAATGAGCCGGCATTTGGGCAAGACGTTTTGTTATAAAATAGTGGATTTCTAAAATAAAAGAAGATTACGAAGATTGTGGGTGTTCTCATTTTAACTCTACAACTTTTGGGGGCTCGTCCGGGATTGGAAAACGAGAAGACGGTCATAAGAAGACGAAGACGCCGAGAAAAAACTCTTCCAAGAAGACGCCATTTTCGACGCTGTAAGACGAACACGACGAAAATTGCAAGAAAGAAGATAAAACTAATAAGAAGAAAAGAATACGAAGACTGAAGGCGAAGTCCGAAGACGAATATTGAAGCTAAAGACGAAGATCGAAGCCGAAGATTGAAAAAAGTACCTACGTGTGGAGAAAGACGATCAAACCAAGTGAAGAAAAAACCTAAAACGAAGCTCGAAGAACACCTAAACCGACGTAATAATCTCCGCTATTCAAGAAAGAAGAGACCTTATCAAGAATCTGCAAGAAAGAAGCTGAAAAACATCAAAAAAGAAACGAAGACGCTGATTGTCAGTCGCAACAAGTTGCAAACGGAGGTCGCAGTAAGTCAAGAGTTCAAGACGCCATTATCAAGACGTGCCAACACAAGAAAACGAACGGGACACCGGATCCGGAAACGGGCGCAAGCGGAAGTTGGAGCACGGCAACACCACCGGACACACAGAGTAGTAGTATAAAACTGACAGGTGACGTTTTTAGTTCATTCAATTCGTTCAATCAAGTGATCTATCTAGTCTATGCGGAACTGTCAGGGTCAAGACGTCAAAGTTGTGTTTTTGAGGTTATATTATAGTTTTTATAAGTTTTTGCTTCATTTAAGACGAAAAGCCGATTGGCAATTAATTTTCAAGTTAAAGTAAAGAAGTGCCGAGCTCTAAGCGTATTTTTCCGTAAGTTATTTCAATTGTTTTATTCAGGTCTAGTAAAATTAGAGTCAACATTTGTAATGCCACGAAAAATCAAGTCTAACGTTCCTTTTGATGATAAAGATCTAGTAGAGTCTAAGGGGGAGGCCCGTCCCAGAATCTCATTCCATGATGTTGAGAGAGCCACTGTCCCCTTCACTGGAGATGACACTTACCCACTGCAAACCTGGTTAGATGAATTTGAAGAGATGATTGTAATCATGGAGTGGACTGAGGCAGAACAGTTGATTTATGCGAAAAGGTTACTTCAGGGAACTGCACGCCTTTTCCTCAGAGCTTTAGGTCCTGTAAGAAGTTATCAAGAGCTCAGGAATGCACTTATTGATGAGTTCGGTCCGAGAATTAATAGTGCAACTATTCACCAACAGCTGGCATCGAAGAAGATGACAGGAGATCTCTCTATACAGCAATACTTCTTGCAAATGAAGGAGTTAGCTTTGAATGGCAAGGTGGAGGATGTATCACTGATGGAGTATGTCATAAACGGCCTAAAGGGTGAACCGGCAAGTAAGGCCGTGCTGTATGGTGCAAAGGACATAGCTGAATTCCGCAAAAAGCTAGAAATCTTTCAAAAGATCACTTCGAGTCAGCCAAGAGGCGGAAATAGTCACCCAAAAGCCGAATCAGGCCAAGACAGAAATGGACCAAGTTATCAGAGAGCCATCCCAAGTAGGGCAGTGAACAATTCAAGAGGAGGACCAAGCGGCTACAGACGTCCAATGAGAAGGTGCTTTGCCTGTGGAGAAGATGACCATGATGCTGTCAACTGCCGTCATAAGCAGAAAGGTGCTAAGTGCTTCAAGTGCAATGAGTTTGGGCATATCGCTCCTCAATGCCCTGGAAATAAAAAGACGCTCAACATACACAAAGATGAGAAGACCAAAATCCCACAAAAGGATGTCTTTATTAACAATGTTCAGATGACTGCTCATATAGACACGGGAAGTGACATCAACCTAATGACAGAGAGTAACTTTAAGAGACTTGGTATACAGTTTGAACCGACAACAACACAGCTGACAGGGATTGGACAGCATTGAGTCTACACCAAAGGACTGTTCCTTGCTGAACTGAACATAGACTCGTGCAACCTGAAGATGAACATACACATAATCAACGACCATGCAATGCCCTATGGCATTCTGCTAGGAAACGGTTTGCTCCACTATGTAGACCTGACCATTACACAAGAAGGAGTTGTTGCCAAGGAGGCCTCACAGCTGTGCCTACTGGGATTATCAGATGAAAAGGTGACATCCATTGACATAGGTGATACGAAGTACAAAGAAGAAGTTACAAGGCTGATAGAAGAATACAACCCGGAAGAGACAAAGAAAAGTGCTGTGGTGCTTAAGATAGTACTTACCGATGAAAACCCAATATATCGGGCTCCCCGTCGGCTATCACCATTTGAGTTGGATGTTGTTGAGGAACAGATTAAGACATGGGAAAAAGAAGAAGTTATTCAACCCAGTAATTCGGACTTTGCCAGCCCAGTTGTGCTAGCTAAGAAGAAAAATGGAAGCTACCAATTGTGTATTGACTACAGAAGATTAAATAAGAAGATAATTAAAGAGAGGTTCCCACTACCATTAATTGAAGACCAGCTGGACAAACTGAGGGATGCAGAGCTGTACACAACTATTGACCTGAAGAATGGTTTCCACCATGTGCATGTAGATGAAGGCAGCCAGAAGTACACAGCCTTTGTCACACCAACAGGCCAGTACGAGTTCCAGAGGATGCCATTCGGGCTCTCAACGGCACCATCAGTCTTTCAAAGATTCATTAACAGCGTTTTCAAGGATCTCTTACTGAATGGCACAGTGTTGTCATTTTTTGATGACCTCAACATACCGGCAGATAATGAAGAGGATGCCATGAAGAAGTTAGAAGTGGTTCTGCGAAGAGCTGAAGAGTATGGCCTGAATATCAACTGGGAAAAATGTCAATTCATGAAGAGGCAGATTGAGTACCTTGGGTACATCATAGCTGAGAACACAGTCCAACCATCTCCAGCCAAGATCCAGGCAGTTATGAAGTTCAAACTACCTACAAATGTCAAAGGAGTGCAGTCATTTCTTGGGCTGACAGGGTATTTTAGAAAGTTCATACCCAACTACTCCCTTACTGCCAGACCGTTGACCAACCTGCTGAAAAAAGATGAAGAGTTCAGGTTTGATGAAAGTTGCCAGGCAGCCTTTGAAGCCTTGAAGAAGAGCCTATGTAACTCACCAGTGCTGCAGATCTACAATCCTGCTGTTGAGACTGAGCTGCACACCGATGCCAGCATGGATGGATATGGAGCTGTACTGCTGCAGAAGAGCATGAAAGATGACAAGATGCACCCTGTGTACTACACAAGCAAGAAGACTACAGAAGCAGAAAGAAAATATCACAGTTACTATCTCGAAGTGTTAGCCATAGCAGAAGCAGTTAAGAAGTTCAGGGTGTACTTACTGGGAATCCGATTCAAGATTGTAACCGACTGTTCAGCGTTGACCATGACCCTGCAAAAGAAAGACTTACCTCCGAGAGTCGCGCGATGGGCGCTGTTGCTAGAAGAATACAACTACACAATCGAACACCGACCAGGAACAAAAATGAGACACGCAGACGCCCTAAGCAGATACCCTGTAAGTTTGATAATCACGGAAACGACAACACGAATAAAAAGAGCTCAAGATGAAGATGATAAGATTAAAATGATAAAGAAAATTTTAGAAAATGGACCATATGAAGACATTGTAATAGAGAACGGAATACTTTTCAAAGAAAATCACGGAAATAGGCAGATTGTGGTGCCGAAGAAGATGCAATCTGAAATAATAAGAAAGAAACATGAGAATGGACACTTCGGAATAATCAAGACAGAAGAATTAATACACAGAGAATATTACATCGATAACCTGACAGAAAAGATAAAATCAGTTATTAACAATTGCGTAGAATGCATTTTAATTGCACATAAAAGGGGAAAGAAGGAAGGATACTTACATCCGCTGGATAAAGGCAATACTCCCTTGTCAACGTACCACATCGATCATCTTGGTCCCCTGACATCAATGAATAAGAATTATAAGTACATTTTGACAATTGTAGATGGCTTCACGAAGTTTACGTGGATCTACCCGACGAAGACTTTGGCAACTCAAGAAGTAATAGAAAAACTTAAGATACAACAACAAACTTTTGGCTCCCCTCAGAGAATAATCACAGATCGCAACGCCGCATTCACATCCAACGATTTCAAGATTACTGCATTAAAGAAGGTATCACCCACCACACTATTACGACTGGTCAACCCAGAGGCAATGGACAAGTTGAGAGGGTCCATCAGATAATCATTGGTGTACTAAGCAAGTTGAGCTCAGATGACCCCACGAAGTGGTACCGACGTGTCAGCAATGTACAAAGATGCCTAAACAATACTTTCCAAAGAAGCATTGGTATGTCACCTTTTGAACTTCTGATGGGTGTCAAAATGAAAGACGGCGATCCTGAACTATTAAAATTAATCGATGAAGAGATTATTGAAAGATTTAACGAGGCAAGATCAAATCTAAGAGCTAGAGCTAGACAGTCCATACAGAAGATACAGGAAGAAAATAAAAAGGAATACAACAGAAAAAGGAAAGCAGCTACTCAATATGAAGAAGGTGACCTCGTAGCTATTCGAAGGACACAATTCGCCCAAGGTGCGAAACTTTACCCCAAATATCTTGGCTCATATCAGATAACGAAGAGAAAGGGCAATGATAGGTACCAGCTTACCAAGATCGGGAACGGAGAGGGCCCTATCAATACCACGAGTTCGGCTGACCTTATGAAAACATGGATTGGAGAAGAGGATTCTGGCTCGTCCGGGGCGGACGAAGAGCAGGAGGGCCGTGTGGGATAATTTTAGTCACAGGCTTGATTTTGTGGCAAATTAGGATTAGCCTACTGGCAACATTTTGTTTTTTGAATGAGTAGAGTTTTTTTTGTTTAACCGAGATGTAGCAACACTGCTTTTTTTTTTCTTCGCTAATGAGCCGGCATTTGGGCAAGACGTTTTGTTATAAAATAGTGGATTTCTAAAATAAAAGAAGATTACGAAGATTGTGGGTGTTCTCATTTTAACTCTACATATATGTATAAATAAAGCATTTTATATTATGGGGAACAGTCAAGTATGAAATGCCTCCCAAGTCACACAGTCAAGTATGAAGTGCCTCCCAAGTCACACCACCCTATGGAAACCTACTAAATTTTCCTGTTTCGTTTACTTTCGAAATTCTCCTAATTCCACTAAAATGTCGGTGTCGTGTCGTCCAGATTAAATAGTGCTATACACGCCCATACTTATGGACATCGTTTTTCTCCCCATTTTTATTTCGTTATGCTTGAGATGATTGAGTGAAAAGCTAACTGCTTTTGTTTTTTAATGCTTGTCTCAGCCAGCGATAGGTTGTGAGCGCTTACTTGCTTTATTAAACAGATATAAACGTTGTAATATTTACTCCAAAATAAAACAGATTTGTTATGTAGAACTCCCTTTCTCCTTCGGAAACCTTTCCGTCACAAGGTTGTCTGGAAGAACACGCTGTTAGCAATAAGGCCGCCCATTGTACTTTTTCATTGTAACTTTCATATTTTATGTCTCGCTTCTTGTGTGCAATAAAGAATATTCTTATCTTATCTTAACTTTTATGAACTACTTGAATGGTGTAGCCCTGTCTATGTGTCTAAATAAATAAAAAATAAATAAAACCCTCCACTTTCGTTTCTGCGACTAATTGGCTGTTATCATATTATTATAATAAATCAAATTAACTTAATTAAATATATTAAGTTTTAATATTAATTAAATCATTAATCACGCGTGGTGATTAAGCCCACACTCTCTCTAAGAGAAGGCCTGTGCCCTGCGGTGGGACGTATACAGGGTGTCCCAAAAATCAACGTCAAGCCGAAAATGGTTGATAGGCCAGGTGGTGAGAGTTATCAGAAAAATAATAAAAAAAATCTAAGTTAAGTACTTTTCAAATTATTGACATAAATGTTTTTTTTGAGAAAATTGACAACTTGTGATGATCTTTTAAGTACTGTGACTACAAATCTTTACTTTTCATAAAAAAACAATATGTGGTGTAATCCTCAATAACCCTTCTGTTAACTACAGTCTAAAATTAAAACACAACTGCCTCAGTTTTAAAGAAAATATCACTTTTTTGCCCCACCATGTAGTAAAAATTATTACATTGCCCAACTTTAACTGACTGTACTGAAAAAAAAATGTACTAGGCTATTTCGGCAAGTGACTTTAAAAGTTGGCGTATTTAGTCAGGATTCCAAAAAGGTATAATACTAGCTAGATTATTTATCAAATAAGAAAAAAAAATCATTTTTCGAAAGAAACCCGTTATTAAGCTAATTCTTTTTACTCAGAAAAAATGCTTTTATTGCACGTTAGGCTTTCTCTAAGTCCCTAATTTTCAGGTAAAAGTTTGAGTGAGATGGATAATGACCTTTTTAGTCAAGTGTGAGCGAGACAGATAGATACGCCACTACCAGGCTAAAATAATATGACAAAATTGTTTGTTAAATATGGTTAAATAAAGTTTGAAATAGAATGCAATAATTAATATTCAAAGTTTATTCAACTTATAGCAAATGCTCAAATTGTTTGCCTTCAGCTTCAATGCAGGCCCTACATCTTCTTAAAAAAGATCGTTTTACTAAACGAGCGTATCCTCTATTATTTATGATTTCAACCGCATCCGCAATTTTTTGGCGCAGCTCGACTATGTCTTCAATGGGTTTAGAGTAAACTTTTTCTTTCACGGCTCCCCAGAAAAAGAAATCCAACGGATTTAAATCAGGTGAACGGGCTGGCCATGAAATTGATCCAGACCGCCCTATCCATCTATCCGGGTATTCTTGGTTTAAAAATTCTCTGACTGGGCGAGCAAAATGTGCTGGGCAGCCATCTTGTTGGAACCACATGCTTCCGTAAATGCTTAGCGGCACATCTTCTAATAATTGTGGTAGGTTGTTTTGTAAGAAGTCCAAATAGACCTCGCCGGTTAAGTTCTCCGGCAGCTCAAATGGTCCAATAATTTTCCCATTTACAATGCCGGTCCACATGTTCACTTTAAAGCGATACTGCGATCTGTCTTCTCGCATCAAATGTGGATTTTCCACATGCCACTCATGTAAATTGTGGAGGTTCATGTAACCATCCTTTTTGAACGTTGATTCATCGGACCATATTATTTTGTCCAAGAATCGCGGATCTTCCCTGTGCTTTTGCAACATCGTTTGACAAAATGTAACTCTTTCAGGGTAATCACGAGGTAAAAGACATTGTACTCGTTGTACGTGGTACGGGTGGAGCTCGTTTTTCTTTAAAATTCGGTGAACGGTACTTTTAGACACTCCTGTCCTCAATTGAATTTCACGTACTGAGGTACTTCGATCTTGTGCGACTTCTTGTAGAACTGTGTCCTCGTAGGGTATGAGGGGTCTTCCCTCACTAGCCATTTGATTTGGAAATCGACCCTCTAAGAGTGACCGGTGAACATTCACAAACACTCGATGATCCGGATAACGCTCAGCGTTTGGATATCTCTCTCGATAAAGTCTAGCTGCAGCACTTGCATTGCATCTGCATTCCCCATAAATGAGGTGCATGTTTGCATACTCTTCAACAGTGTACCGAGATGGCATGGTGGTAGTCACACTTTACAATCACGCGATCAGTATAGTCCAGAAGAAAGCCAGAGTCGTCAGAAACGGTCAGATAACAAATCCAATTCACAAGGCAATCGAGTCCAATACACAAAGCCGTAAGTTGTAAGCACGAAATCAACACGAATACAGAAAGATGCGCAGTAAACGAAGGAGCGTAACGTACTGCTGCAGTAATGCATATTGTGCCTGTGATACACTATTTGGCCAAGATGGCGTCACTATCCGTTTCACTCACACTGGCCTAAGTGGCGTATCTATCCGTCTCACTCATCTTGGTAAAAGTGGCGTATCTATCTGTCTCGCTCACACTTGACTAAAAAGGTCACTATCCATCTCACTCAAACTTTTACCTGAAAATTAGGGACTTAGAGAAAGCCTAACGTGCAATAAAAGCATTTTTTCTGAGTAAAAAGAATTAGCTTAATAACGGGTTTCTTTCGAAAAATGTTTTTTTTTTTCTTATTTAATAAATAATCTAGCTAGTATTATACCTTTTTGGAATCCTGGCTAAATACGCCAACTTTTAAAGTCACTTGCCGAAATAGCCTAGTACATTTTTTTTTCAGTACAGTCAGTTAAAGTTGGGCGATGTAATAATTTTTACTACATGGTGGGGCAAAAAAGTGATATTTTCTTTAAAACTGAGGCAGATGTGTTTTAATTTTAAACTGTAGTTAACAGAAGGGTTATTGAGGATTACACCACAAAATTTTTTTTTATGAAAAGTAAAGATTTGTAGTCACAGTACTTAAAAGATCATCACAAGTTGTCAATTTTCTCAAAAAAAACATTTATGTCAATAATTTGAAAAGTACTTAACTTAGATTTTTTTTATTATTTTTCTGATAACTCTCACCACCTGGCCTATCAACCATTTTCGGCTTGACGTTGATTTTTGGGACACCCTGTATAGCCTCTGCTTATGGCGATGATATTATTATCATCACGCCAAACCCTCACCTTGACTTCAGTGTGTGTATGTGTGTGTGTGTGTGTATTTGGTCACATGTATTGTCTAATTTGGTTTTTAACAGCGGAAGAATTTACACAAAAATTAAGCATTATTTGACTTTATTGTGCACTGTTAATTAAATGCGTTAATGGTATTTCGTGAGACCCTTTAGATTTTAAAAGTGCGTTGGAAAATGAGCAGGCCAAGGCGGAGTACGCGGTGGCGGGAAGACCGACATCGCCGGTCTTTCATTTTCTTGCCGGTATCATGCGAGTTGCATGCAGGGCTGGATCGCAGGAGGGAGGGCGTTTTCCCAGCAGC
This sequence comes from Yponomeuta evonymella, assembly GCA_963969515.1. Taxonomy (NCBI): domain Eukaryota; kingdom Metazoa; phylum Arthropoda; class Insecta; order Lepidoptera; family Yponomeutidae; genus Yponomeuta; species Yponomeuta evonymella. The sequence goes on along the minus strand of OZ018343.1, from coordinate 4,740,721 downwards.
ATGAGCAATGTAGTTAGGAAGAGCGGCGTGTCTGTGTTATAGTCTTATACTTAGTATTGGGCGTGCAGAGCCCCACAACGTGTGAACTATCATCATCATCAGCCATTTGACGCCCACTGCTGGACATAGGCCTCTTTCGTGGTTTTTATAACCATGGGGGGTTTTGCCATAATCGCCACGCTTGGCAGGCGGGTTGGCTATCGCAGTATGTAGAATCTCAGGAAGGAAATGGAATGACGCTATTCTTGACCCGGGATTCAATACCATTCACACCAATCCACACGGAATGGTGTGAATGGTATTGAATAAAGAATTTATTTATTTACGTAAAAATTACTGTGTATCTACTGCTACCTGCAAAAAAAATTACATTTAAAGGTATTTTTTCTTTTCTTTTATGTAGCTTATAAACGTCCCACTACAGGGCTCACGCCTTCTCTCAGAGAGTATGAGCTTGATCACCATGCGTGCCCACCGTGTGTTGGCAATTTTAAGGGTTCCTCACGATGTTTTCCTTCACAGTTTAAGCTCTATTCCGTGGTTCATTTAGCGCTTGATAATCAGCGGTGGTGTTAGGCCAGCCTGGTCATTGTCACAAAATGGAGAGAGCTCTCCCTGTCAGCTACAATAAAGGCGAGGCAATAAATTCTCCACTTTCTTTTTAATTAGCATTTTGGACGCTGTTGTTTGCTGATTAAGTAAGCTTTTGTTCTTTACTCGACGTGTGACGTGACTGATATGGTCACTTTTGGTAGAGTGTATGCGATCAAATTAATGTACTGTACATAATAAGTAATGTACGTATTGTATAAAAAATAAAACACAAATAAGTTGAAAATGTTTCACTTTCTCCTATGAGAAGTGGTTAACACCGATTTTATATGTATTTGATATGTATCTTGTTATAATAACTATGTAATTTTATGGTAATTGATGATAGTTTATATAATTATTATATATTTTTTTATTTTTTTTTATTTTTGTTCTTGCAATAAATCTTTCTTGGCACTACCCCTTGCACTATTCACATAACCCAAGGTTAGCTGGAAGAAAATACTTACTAGTATTAAGCTCGTCTTTGTACAAACACCCCTTTTGTGCAATAATAGTACATTACGATACTAGTGCGAAAAGTAGGAAATTCGCAACGAGTGGCGATAAATTAAAACACGACCGAAGGGAGTGTTTTATGTCGACACGAGTTACGAATTACCTATTCGCACGTGTATCGTACAACGTTTTATAGTACATATGGCCCTTTAAAGTTTCGACGTAGGCACGTAAAGTGCTCATTATCGCACTAGTGCGGTAATGTAGCACCATATGTACTATAAAGTATTTTAGAATAGAATTGAATTGATACTAAAGAAACGGATTTAATTTTTCGCGTTATTTCAACAGAACGTTGACATAAGTTCAAGTCTATATCCCAAAGAGATGTCTATCTCTTCGAGATGACAAGTGGCAACCAATGGTCTCTGTCTAGAGACCATGGGTTGCCACTTGCTATGATCGTTTGACGACCTTTCTTTCGCTTGATCAACATTCGTGATCAGTCTCTAACAAACACGCCTTTCGGCGTAAGTATAATTATAGCACTATTTTGTGGCTAAAAATTCCACCCATGCCGGGACTTGAACCCGCGACCTCTGGCTAACCGTGCCGTGGTTGCGGGTTCAAGTCCCGGCATGGGTGGAATTTTGAGCCTCTAATAGGTTGTTAAAATTGTCCTCAGTACGGGTTAGTGCAACAAAAAGAATATAATAATTATAGTATACCTAACAAGAAAATATTTTCTTTAACATTCTATGCGGTAATAGCGGATCACCGGCCTCACATTCGCGAGGTCGTGGATTTGAAACCCGGCATGAACAAATGACTTTTTTTTTCTAGGTTACGTACATTTGTGAAGTTGTATTGGCGATATCATTCGCTCGAAAACATCGTGCAGACATTTCAGACAAAAAAAATATTTCTAAAGTTTTCTTCTTGGTACGGAACAAGCGGAATTTGTAATGTTATCAATAAAAAAATTATGCGTTCAAAGTAGCACTCAGCTTTTTATTTCATTAAAATCTCTATTGACTGCTGCATGTGGACGTGCAAGCACAAAAACTACTTTTCGTATATCGAGGCTTGATCCACATTCCTTGGACGAAAAAAAAAAGATTAGAGTGAGAGGGGAAGAAATGGTTAAAGTAGGAGTTTTTTTCTCTTTCACATGCCTAACTTTCGCTTAAGAATAATGGAGCCTGCGGTAGAATCAAACAGAGTTTTCTATACCAATAACGTATGGAGCTTTGTCAGGATCGTGGCTAGTGGTAAGCCCCGGCTCAGAGGTGTGAGCTTATGTAGTATAATTCTATTCTTTAATACATATAATCAGTGATTGGGATTAGAAGATAGCTACAGCTGGTGACGATACAAAGGAAGAAGCTCTCAAAACCACCAAATATATTAATTTATTTTCGTTGGATTCCAAAATCCCGGGAACCTGCTTTTTTGCTTAGTTGCTATTTGTTAGATTAGTCACTCTCACTGCTCGCATGCTGAATACGCATTTAACTACGAATAAGAGTGTGTCCTGAACAACTGTGGGTATTTATATTCACCTAACTCTGAGCACTGCTTATAAGAAATGCTTAATTACATGGAAACTAACATTTAGTACCATCATCATCTTAATCATATAATCAACCATCCTGATGAATGCTTCCTTCAAAATTCTCAATTCTGGCCTATTTTGAGCAGTAAGTGCCAGATGTTGATTGTCTCGTTTGTTTTTTTTTTTTCAATTCCTGAAGTACTGTGGTACTGACTAATATATCATGAGAGCTTTTTTGGTTTAAGTTATTAGCAATAAAAAAAAAGAAATTACTGAGGAAAGTGATTGTAATTTTTTAAACTTGTTTCTAAAATTTTTACGAGTTACATGCAAGCGTCTCCATATATTCTGAATATTGACATTTCTGTTGAAGAAATCATGAAGACATTAATGTTTTCTTGTTCTTCGTTTGGTAAGTGTCACCTCCGAATATGAGCACTATCTTCGTTACGCCCAAGCAGGTAGGCGTTTTCGAAAATGGAATAGGGAGGTTAGCCTTTTGTGATAGTGACATTTTTATAAATGGTAGGTCAGGCGGATGGTTTTTGTGAAGATCTCTCGTCTAGTAGCGTAGACATTTTAATGGAACTCCCAGACTTTCTATGTATACTTTTTTCTCGGTATTTCTTTTATTTGATGATTTTTGTAGCTCCATTTTGTTTGAAGGTGGACTAAATCACCGACTGACTTAGCAGTCTTCCTTTCCTTTTATCAAATTCTTTTAAAAGGGGTACATATTTTATATATTAATGTGATTAAATAGGTAGGTACAGGGTTACAGCAGACTAGAGGACTTTTACACGCATACTCTACTCAGTTATGTTAAGGATGACTTTGCAACTAAAATGATGATCTGCTGTCAATTTTACACTTTATTGTATACCAAAAGTGTTTTAACATAAAAGGTACTTTGTTCATCATCAGCCTGGGCCTTTTCCCAATCACGCCCTCTTTTGCAGTCTCTCGCCAACCGCATCCTTTTGCCCTGTGACAGCTTGACCACAGACCAGACCAGACCAGGGGGGCGTTTCTTTAAAATGCATACAAATTCAATAGAGTCATATTAGTATGGTAATGTCTATTTTATTAACACGTAGTCTAGTAAGCAATCGCGTTCAAATAGTATAGGTAACCAGTGCAACTTAACTCGGCTTCTCGCGCGGTCCGATCTTCTTTTCGATTTATTTATTTTGCGCGGCTTACACCATTGGAACGACATTGTCCTGCCATTGCTTTGTAGACTACTACATATAGGCAATTGACAATAGTTACTATTGTCGTGCTTCTTCTTACTATAATTCTATTGAAAAACTATGTGAGTATTAAACTGTGTGACCCTGATCTAATTCATTGTCGTCGTTGGAGTCTTCTGTCGATCAAAACCTAAAATTTTGTGTTAAGCCAACAAAGTTTTCACTGTGCAATCGGCAAAGTAGGTTACGTTGGCAAAATCCACACGAAAGAACGAAAAAAAGTCTTTTGTCTTTTTTTTCCGGTCACACATGGATCGCCCTTGTCGGGCCACGTGTGGGTACCTGCGCTTACGCAACCCGAGATTGAGTCCCATTGTCTGGTCTGTCCCAAGCTTATGTGGTCCACGTGAGAGTTCGGGTTCAGGCTTTCTTCTGGCGGGGGCGGTTTTTTGTCGACTTAGGATTGCGCAGTCCTTCGAACTTTGGTTGGGTTTGATTTTATTCCATTTTGTGAATAAAAATTTTTGAAAAACAATTATGGCTATCCCATAGGTTCACGGCCAGCCTGTACCTTAATAGAAAGTAAGTATCGAAAGTTCATCTCAGTTTTTTTTTTAAATACTATTGTAACATTTTAATTCTCACTGAAGGCCGCTGTATTTTATTGGCATAAATGGCATCCGTCTGGGAGTATTTCCATACTTGTGATATTTTTGCCTGTTTACCATAGTACAGGGTATCCTAGTTTGAGATCAGGATACGTGTTTGTGCGGAAGCATACATAAACTCACGTCCGTCTCCCGGAGGGGTAGGCAAAGACCAAATATTGCCACTTGCCACAATCGCGACAAATCTCTTTCGTTTCATCAACAATCCTGGGCCAAGATTCTGTTAATGCATTGTAGTAACATGACAACTGCATGAACATGGCGGTTTTCATTTCATGGCTGCTTTAAGTCTACGCGGGCACACCCATCAAACCTTCTAGGCGTCAATGGTACGAAAAAACACGTCACGTGACCCGACAGTTTACCTGTCATTATACTACAATGCACTAACAGAATCGAGGCCCAGATCACTGGAAATTAAACTGCCCCCCAAGTGACATTTTTGAACTCAACACTCGTAAGCACCCTCTGGCTTCAAAGCAGTGCGCAATATCTGGTGGCGACTTAACTGCCTCAGAAAAATACAAAATGTCTTTATTTGTCAAGTATGGGTGTTTACATGCAGTTGGTTACAATTAGGACAACAGGAGTGACTGTGGGTAACTGTGCCTACATGTGGCACAAATGGGGATGGTGTGACTCTGAAGCCTGCGAATGTGGACACCCGCAAGAAACTATCTTCCATATGGTATACTTCTACATACAACGGGCCAAAGAAAGAGTTCTAAAACCTCACGGGCGTGTCGGCTACGTATTTGAACAACTGCAAATTTTAATTTTAGCTCTTATAAACAAATATGACATATCATAATAATAATTTAATGCAATGTATCTACTCATTAAGACCAACGTTGAACGCCATATGGTAAATAAATATCATTGTTTATTTGTTGCATGCGCGCACGCCGGTTTCAGGTACTTTTATATCTTTAACCAATTTTTTGGCAAACGCGCCTTCTCAAGCCAAATTTGGCTTGGAGGACTTTTATTAATAAATGTGACTTTAAATAGGTAATTTTCCGATACACTCGCGTCTCAGCTTCCTATTTCGGGCGGCATGAGAGCAGCAGGTCAACCTTAATATTTTTGTCGCACAGTCATCCTTGACGTAACTGATTAGAGTGCACGTATGTAAAGGTTGATGTGCTGTCGACTGTACAATTCACAAATACACCCATCTGCTGGATAAAAGGACACTTTTTCGCTATAGTTGATATTATTGGTTAAGGTGGCTGGTTCTTCTAAGTCTGTACTTACCTGTATGGTTAAATTATGAAAATCATTAGGCAAGCCAGCTTCGAGGAAAGCGTATTCGGTGTCGACATGGGCGCTGCGCAAGATTCGAAAGGGGAACTGAAGTTAGGCTAAATAAATCGTGGAGTGCCTTCTAAATATGAAGTGCGTTCTGTCGACAGTACATACATTAAACTTCACATTTTAATCGAAAAGTCGCCAGTAACTTGTGAGTAAAGTTCGATGATGCACAAGTTGATCTCTGAACTGGGAATAGCTTGCTTTTTTTTCAATTCAATTCAAATATTTTTATTCATTGTAAAAACAGAATGTTTCTTAATGAACGTCAAAGTTGTTAGTTTCACAATTAATGGATTATGTGGAGAAGAAGCTAACAAAGAAACTCCACATTTATTCTTTTCAAAACACGTTTTAACTTAATTAACAGAGTTTTCAACCTAAAATATTAGTCATGAATGTGTTGAACACTAGTCACAATCGTCCTTTAAATAATATTAATCTACTGTTTAATGCCAAACATCTTTGTCTTCTAAATAATCCTTGATGTTATAGTAAGCCTTTTTGCACAGAATGTGCTTAACACATTTTTTAAATCGCGTTGGAGGTAACTCTAATATATCTTGAGGAATTTTGTTGTAGAACCTTATACAGTGCCCCATAAAGGATGTGTTAACTTTTGCAAGTCTAAATAGTGGAAATGACAATTTATGTTTATTTCTAGTATTAACATTATGGTGGCCACCAACATTTTCGAATTCTTTGATATTTTTTCTAACGTACATAATATTTTCATAAATGTATTGACATGCAACTGTTAAGATGTTGGTTTCTTTGAAGAAATCTCTTAGCGAATCCCTACTACCTAACTTGTAAATAAATCGGATGGCTCTCTTCTGTAAGATGAAGATCGTCTCAATGTCTGCTGCCCGACCCCACAGTAGTATGCCGTAGGACATAATACTATGGAAGTAACTAAAATAAACAAGCCTAGCAGTTGCAACGTCAGTGAGCTCTCTAATTCTTTTGACTGCATATGCTGCAGAACTAAGCCTGTATGCTAGTTTTACAATATGAGGACCCCATTGCAATTTTGAATCGATTGTGATGCCTAGAAAAACGGTATCTTCTACAAATTCTAGTTTTTCTTTTCCGAGTACAATGTTGTTTTCAACTAATCTTACGTTTGGTAAGGTAAACTTTATACATTTTGTCTTTTTGGAATTTAGAAGCAGATTATTTGCCGTGAACCAATCCAACAAACGCGCAAATGCTCTCTGTCAAGACCCCTTATCTCGGGAACGCGTGCAGGTATCAAGTTGAAATTAAAACCATATACTCAAGTCTACAGTCCCTTGAAGCTGCGAAAATATCAATTTTCAAAGTTAACGTAAAAAAAAGATACGGCAGGGGCCCTCCTTAAATATTTATTTTATTTTAATTTTGTTATTTATATTTTAAGCGAATATAGAACTAAATATTTTGTAAATATTTCAAGCGTCTACCCGTTATTAATATCGAGCAACAAACGGCAAAAACATTACGTTTGTTGTATGGGAGCCCCCTTAAATGTTTATTTTATTCTATTTTTAGTATGTTTTGCTATAGCGGCAACATAAATACATCACCTGTGAAAATTTCAACTGCCTAGCTATCACGGTTCATGAGATACAGCCTGGTGACAGACAGACAGACCGGCGGACAGACAGACAGACAGTGAGTTCTTAGTAATATGTTCCCGTTTGGCACCTTTCGGGTACTGAACCCTAAAAACTGTGAAGATCGACCAGCTGATGCCTTTAGTAGTTAAACTGGTCTGAATACTGTCATAATCAGCAACTGATTAAGTACAGGAGCATAAATCACCACGTGATAACTTCAGCTGCTTAGCGATTTAATGCACTGTAATCATATTTAGGTTTCCTTGCGGTTTTTTTCATCAGCATAGAATAGTCTCTCTCTGAGAGAAGGCTGCTTATTTATGTGTGTGAACGCTAAAACTAAGTGCCGGTTTCTGAATTGAGGATTTCACTAAGTAAACCCTTAAGTAACGTTCTGTCACGCTCTTTTCTGAGAACTTCGAAGAGACAGCACTACAGTTGACCATTTACTTAACGGTGTTTGACACGATCAACAATAAATTATTTCATATGCTCGATTAAAACGAAAATTACAAAATGTATCTCTTTTAGTCAATTACTAGTTATTACAATTTTTAAATAGATTAAACATAAGAAGAGCGCTCTGAAATGTGACGTCATAAGCCAGTATTTTCATACAAAATTCCGTTTTAAAAGTAACTCATTTGATATTTCGTCAAATACCCAATTCAGAAACTCGCCACAACTCGCTGAGCCCGAAACTTAGGAAACGAACTCTAAGGCTGGAAACAGTGCTCGACCGACGGTACGTCCCAACCCTACATCCTGACCAAATCACGTACCAAAGCACACGCGTACTGACCGTGCCGACCGACGGTCAGCGCTGACCGTCGGTCGGCGTAGCTATATCTATGCAAGTCTATGAACGCGCACACAGCTACGCTGACAGTACGCGTGTGCTTTGGTACGTGATTTGGTCAGGACGTAGGGTCGGAACGTACCGTCGGTCGAGCACTGTTTCCAGCCTTAGGCTTTCGCGATGTCGTCACGCCGGGTTCGGGCTACAAAAATAGACGCTCAAAAGTGTTCGCCGCCATTCTCACGATCGTCACTCGGTGGCCATTTCCATTTGGAGCTGAGTTTCGCAAAACTGGAGCCTCTCGACAGCTCTTAATATCAAACTGGGGCGGTATGCTCGAAACTGGTAGAAAAGGGCCGCGGAAAATGCCGTGTACTTGTAATCCGATTATGTGGAAGTTTGTAGGTGTCCAAATTTTATTTTATTTTTTCCCTTTCTTGGCAGATTAATTATGTGATTATGCTAAATCCAGACAAAACATAAGTGTACTCTAGTATATTTTCCGTTTTAAGGGGCTCCATAAAGTAACACAAGCTGATAGTATACCCAAAAAGTACAATCTCTCAATACTGTTAATAGTGATTTTTAGGACCTATGGCCGTGAACCTAAGAAAAAAACCTAAGACTAGATAGCATTAACGCCATAAATGGCCGTTTTTGACATGAATACTATCTAGTCCCAGGTTCGTGATCCTGTTCTCGGTCGTGGATCCTAAAAATCACTATTAACGTTATTGAGATATTGTACGGAATTTTATCTATAAAAAATATATGATTTTTTTTTACCCTTAGTGGCCTAGCGCCACTTGCGTTACTCTATGGAGCCTCTTAAACGATTAAAGCTTACATACGTCTATTTTTCATCAAAATCATCGATCACATGTTTTGGGTCAGTATAACAGAAGCCATTTTCAAAGGTAGATATGGGTAGAAATGATTTTATTTAAAAATTATAATTTGTTACTGTTTCAAACACGGTCTGCGTAATCCAGTTTTCGTTCAAATTAGCTCAGGCGTTTAAGCGTGACTGTGTGACAAACATACAAAAAATGCTTAATACATTTGAAAATTCATTGTGTTGAAATTTTAATGAAACAAAACAGAGCGAAAATTGATGACCTTGAATTATTAGTTCCAGAATAGAGGAGACGACCTCGTATAATCTAATAAAATAATTGATGTGTAAGGCCTTATGTTTATGGTAGGATAAAACGTAAAGCGTATAAAATTTTTGGTCACAATTTTTGGCCAAATTTGGTGATGACAAAAGAAAAAAACTACGAGAATAAAGCCCTTAAAGATGAGACGGTGAATCACACAGAGTTCGCAATCTTTATAATCAAAGTTGGAGTCGCTGTGACCTAAATCCACGCAACCGCCGAGTACTTTCATTGTGAACGCTAAACTACTCGCACACTAACAAAAACACCACCACCAACAACAAAACCAGACTATATCGACATACCATTCACCCACACAGACGAAATAAGAGCGTGTACAAATACAAGCAGTGAACGTAATGTAGTTTCTGAACTGTGTGCATAGGGGTCACTACTACATTGACGAATGTGTTTTGATAATGCTCGAAAGACATTCGCCTAGCTACAGATGAATATGTATATGGTTCTTGAACAAGTCCTTTCACTAGAACGAAATGCCAACTCGAGAAAAGTAGAACAGTTTGGTACAGTACGTGTAATGAACAAAACTATTGATCATCTAAAAATACGGACAGACAGAACAAAGTGTGGAAAAAAGTTCTAACATAATATCATCGCGATTTTTGGATCGTACTGTTACTCAAATAAGTGACGGAAATTGTCTCTCAAAAACGGACGATTTAAATAATAGGGAAACCGTTCTCTATAATACTAAAAACCAGCACCATCGAAATATCAGAAACTTTTCATTCTTGGAAAGTAATTGCTCTATTTAGATCTGTAGATGTAAAAATTATGCTTCCTAATACCACAAAATTAAGTTAATCAATGCAAATGCATTATAAACTACAATATTATATCGCACCCCTAGATGTAAACTCCGGTAACTCAAAAAAACATTTTTTTCAGAAATGACGAAAAATAGATTTTAGAATGCTTATGATAGTTACGAAAAATCTAACAATGCACTCAGGAAGATATTATTTTTTACAATATTTTGATCAAATTCATATTCTAATTATCTACTTAAATCCTAAGAAATTTGGATTTTTTGAGTTCCTCTAGTTTTGCCCCAGTAGTTATCAAGTTTTTTCTACACTAAGTGGAGTTACTTTAGTTTACCTGAAGGAAAAAGTAGATACGTTAGTTTTCATGCCAAAATTGGGGCGACTTTTTTTGAGCTACCAGCCCGATAGACCGACGATCTGAATCGGTTCGCTGGTGGAGATTGGGGAAGGCCGAGCATAGAGTGTTGTGGTATGGGAGAGGCCTTTGTCTAGCAGTGGACTGATAGATGCTGATTATGATGATTTAAACGGGTGAAATAAAGGGAACTATATTTTAGTATAGTATCGTACAGGAACCGTTCAATGATTGTAATAAAACAAATTAACTGTTAAATTGAATAAAACATTTATTAAAGACTAACCATACAGAATCGAATATCTCACTCTTTAGAATACTAATATTGGTATTATTGAAAATGAGATCAATGTTACAAATTATTATTATAAATTCTTTCTTACGAGTAGTATAACATTACAAAATTAAATGCAGCCTCTTCTGGCTTAAGTAACTTAAAAACATCAATTATCACAATTCAGTGTGAAATCTTAAAAATAATGAAAATTAAAAAGCACTCTTAAAGGTTGAACATTTTTGCCTAATTTAATTAGGACAGTCTCAAAAACTTTTTACAGTCTCTTTTTTACTTAACTAACTAATAGTAATACCCTGAGGTTACAAATCACAGTTCTGTTAAATTTTACTTACTTAACTATAATAAGGTATTTCAGGCACTTGTTCTTACACTAGACTTTATAGCCCATCCGATCAAGAAAACCGTCGCATCGGAGAAAAAATATAAAAAAATAGTTTCCGATCAAATCCTAATCTAATCTTTTAGGGTCGTATTACAGAACGATAGTTAAGCATTGTTCTGAATCTCTACGATGGAATTGCATCGATGAATTCCACAACGCTTTGTTTAACAGTTGGGTCAATCGTTGGTTGTTTATTATGTTTTCCTCTCAGTTCTCCTTCTATGAACCCAGTATCGGTCTTTTTAATGAGTGCGGTTTTTATGAACTGATCGCCCAAATCAAGAGTGGCTTTAAAAAAAGCCTTGCAGACGCGAATGCGTGCATTGTCTTTTTCGAAGTAAAACGCCGTATTTAGTGCTCGAAAGTTTTGCGTGCTGGAGTATCTATATTTCGGCTTTATTTCCTGACTATGACGCACAATATACTCGCGTTGTCGTTGGAGATCACCAAGGCCCCAAAAGGTAGAAAAAAACTCTTGGCGAATTGTTGTGTCGAGCTTTTCGCTACATTTCAGACGACATTTTTCGCCGCAAGGACGTCGCATTTGGCGAGCGGGGACTTCTTTCTGTAATTTTCCACGTGACTTGTATGCCTTGCCAGAATTTTTAAGTGCTTTAGCAATATTGCTCTTCCAAGTCTCAGGTTTCCTGAGTTTATTCTTTCCTGCGTCTGTTTCTTCGACCGGTGCTGTCTCATTATTATGCGTTGAGTTGTTTTGATTACGGTCTGAAGAAGTACTTTCACTCTCATTTTGAATTTCGCAATCAGGGCCAGTGGCATTGTGTTCATTGTTACTACTACTTGAGCTACTGCTCGAACTGCTACTTGAACTGCTGCTTGAGCTATCACTTGAGCTTGACGAACTGCTAGATGAAGATGAATGGGTACGAGGTGGTGTTATTTGAGGTGGAGTTGGCGATGTGCGCGGAGGAGAAAATATTATTTTTCTTTTGGGAATCGGGTTTGCGTAGTGTGGGTCAGCGTCCGAATCATCAAAATCTGTTTCGTCACCACTGTGGACTGGTGAGATCCCATACTGTCGCTTAGGAACTCTTCGCCGTTCATCATCCCTAGCAGGCTCATCGTCAAGGTCTGCATCAGGTTCTAGAATGCTCGGAGATGGAACTGACCTTATATCCTCAGTTGGAAAATCACACTCCATAGCCGTGCTAACTGCTTTCTCCTCAGGATCGCAGCCAGGATCCTCAGCTGGCTGATAGAGATCTTCGGCTGGCTCTGAGCGATTTTCGGTTGGCTGGGAGCAATTTTCGGGTAGCTTGCTGAGATCTTTGCCTAAACAGCAAGGTTCTGCATCTTCGGCAGGCTCGGGGTCGTTTTTTGCTTCAGAAACCATATCAAGCAAAAGTTTTCCGCGCCCTTTCATTTTCTAAAACATAAAGAAATGTTCATATAGCTGCATAAATCACGTAAACTCAAACAACTCAAAAAAATCAATTATCGCGTGTAGGTAAGTTTCCATATTTATGAATAATCATTGATTATATTTAAAAATATTTAACAAGTTATACCATTCTCTATTTTTATAAGTAATTTATTTCATTTATCTTCAAGTAAAATCAATTCAAACATTCCTTCAATAAAACTAGCGAAAGTCTAAATCTACTTTTTCTGTCATTAAAAGGTACTTATTTTGATTTGACAACAAAAAATCTTGCGACAATAAATCATCAAAACTTCCGCAACTCAAATTAAGCCATTACTTTCAACTCTCGAACATCAACAAAACCCCGTCAACTCGAATTAGAACTTGAAACTTACCTGTTAAACTTCATGTAAGCTCCAGCAACTCAAAATCCGCCGCTTGAAAAGCGATCTTTTTGCTTCACGTCTGGCTGGTAACTAAAAATGGCGGCGTAGTGACCGCGCCCATAGACAGGAGTTCATTCACCTAAAGTAACGTTTAGCGCCATCTCTTGGCAACGGCTCAAGATATAGATATGGGAGTTATATTCTCGGGTCGGGCGTAGGGTCAGGGGGTCGAATATGTAGCTAACTCAAGTTCGTATTTTTTTGAGTTGGTGGGGTTTACATCTAGGGGTGCGATATACTCCGACACTGGACTGTGGAGATGCACTACAGATAGATGATTTTAAAAGTAGGTCATACAGAATATGTTACTAATTAATGGCTCATAGCGGAATGCAGAAATGATTAATACAATGTTCGTTGTGTGTTGTTTAACAATTTCATTTTCAATTATGATTTTCATAAGAAAGTGGAGATTTTCCGGAAGAAGCTCAATTACTGAATGTTTTGTTCTCAAAAATGGTTTCCGCAAAGGTTGGCAAATAGAGAGAGGCTTTTCTTACCAAGTCTCCCTTAAAAGTAAAAAAAACTCAAATCTCATGGATTTGGACAAATTTTGAACCAAAGACCGACCACGACATATTTGTACACAAAACTTTCATAAGCATAAAATATGCATCACGATATTACGAAGAGGGGCTAACAGTGAAAGTAAAGACCGTGTAATCGCAATTATTATTGTATAACGTACTTCATAAATGGACCATCTCTTTGTGACGACACAGTGCAATTGTAGAACCATCAAAAGTCGATTAAGTCAACACAGAAACCTATTTCGACGTTTCTACGTTTGTTCAAAATGCATTATGCCATCTTTATCCTCAATTTAGTCAACCTTTACAACAAATAGCTATAAGTAACATCATGCTATAGTTTTTTTAGAAGGCGATTAATAAAATTAACAAACGAACTCATTGGAAAGTCAACATCATGAATCTGAAAGCATTATAGCCGATTCAATTAACATAATCCGATTTTTCGAAGATAGTGAGCTCAGCCGCTACTTCTTTAAGCGATCGATCAGTCAAATAATCGTCATAAGAAGCCATTGCATAACTTGGCTGATGACGTAACCAAAACGGCCCCAGAGAAAGTTGGTGCAGAAATTTCACTCTCACCTTATTTTACTGCGCTCGTCTTTCTCATACCTTTTACTTGCAGCTGTCTCTTTCTATCTATCACCATCGGCATCCCTTTCACTCGTGATAGTTTTGTTGATTCTTTCTCTTTCACTTCGTCGTCTTCTCGTTTGATGTGAACCATTTCTCGGGATGCGCACGCGACGCCCTCGGGCGGTCGATGTAATCAATAGTTTTCTCACTCATTAACCGCTTCGCCCGTTTAGGCTTTCGCTTTAAAATGAGTGTTTTTAGCGTTACTGATTCCTACATTTAGTTCTAAAGTGTGTAGTAATCACAAAAGCAGGTTTTTGTTCAGTCAAACGGCATGTAAGCCCACAGAGATCTGAGAAATGGAGCTATCTGGATGGGCTTCATTATATTCCTACATTTTCTTTAACATTTTATAAGAAAATATTTGGTCTGGTTTGCATAAAAACATTTACTTTCTTCCCTTCCTTGATGTTGACGACAGGCACTGTTTTTTTTTTTGTTTCCAAGGTAATGTAATGTGATAGCTAGATAGAATATTCTTTATTATACGTCCACCAGGAATCGCACGACACATTATAATGACGGCCTAATTTTATTCATATTAATTTGTTTAAATTACACACATACACATACAAGTGGCAGTCCCTGTTCTCTGCCTACCCCTATGGGATACAGGCGTGAGTTTAGGTATGTATGTATGTATGTACACATACATACATAAACTTACGCCTGTGTCCTAGAGAGGTAGGCAGAGACCAGGGACTGCCACTTGCCACGATCCTGATAAGTGGCAATCCCTGGCAGTTATCGCTTCCTCAACATTAATTAGTCGGGTTATTCCACTAATCCTCATTAAAAATCCCCTTTGATGGAGATTTGTGAACTTTTGTTGGCTACTTTTCATTATCCCCTTTGCTAATACATCCACCATTTGGTCAGATTCTTTTAAAAAGTCTATTTAGTTGTTTAAATTCTAAAGATAAATTGATTGATTCTGGTTGGTATTTACACTAGACACGAATTCCTAACCAAATTCTGCTAGTTTTTGGGTAACAATGTTGGCTAGACCAAGGTTGCAATAGAAAGCAATCTTGCGAACATTCCAGCCATTCAATTCCTTTGAGTAGCCGATAGCCGTTAGTATCAATATTAATTCCTTCTTCGATTCGGAGAAAAATACCTTAATGAAGGGAATTCATCGCATAAACTAAGTATTTTACATTGGTAAGAACAGTAGGTACAGTAAAATTTCAAGTATTATATATTTATGTTCTCAGTCATAAAAGCAATGGTTCCGCGGCCTTACATTCACGCGGTCATGGGTTCGAAACCCGGCTTGTTCAATGACGGTTTTCTAAGATGCACATATTTGTGAATTTGTAGTACAGTAGCAACACCACTCGCTAATTATGCAGGAAAACATCGTGAGGATACCTGAGTGCCGAGGTTACACGCACGGGTGTTGATTAAGCCCAAACTCTTGGTCTGCGATAAGGCCTATGCCCCACATAGGCTTCAGTATTGTAGTCATTATTGTCTATTTAGAAATGTATAATATGTCACCCACCTAAACTAAAAAAGAGATTATTTCAGGTTTTAATTGGAAAAATGTGTTATAAGGTTGACGACTTTATTAATGACAAGCTCTAAATAATGGGACATTTACTTAATAATTCTCACATTTTATTTTTATTTTGTTCATTCATTTTTGTAAATAGCTAAGTAGGTACCTACCAATTAGTTTTATTATCTAGAAATATTAATTCATCAATTGTATTATTAAATTGTGTCAAAACCCTTCCTGGCTAGGGAAAACCATGAGGGAGGCCTGTGTCCTGCAGTGGGCGTAAAAATGGCTGATGATGATGATGATGATGATTATTAAATTAAATGTAATTTATTTGCACACCAATCGGTAGATCATGAAGGATCTTGTTCTGTTCTGGCAAGTAAACAATTTTTACTTTTACTTTACTTTTACTAGAGAGCAGACCATCTTCGAGGACTGTAAAAAAATACATTTTCGCAAATTATATTTTAATTGTACTTCTTTACTTGATTTTTTTACAATATCATCTAGGTATATTGGATTCGGAGTTTGTGTGTATATTTATTGTTCAATAAATGAACGTTGTTCAATTAAACTCTCATGCCGAAACAGTTCCACTTATTGTAACTGAAGGACAACTAGGTCAAAAAAACAAAGTTAAACCTATTTAGTTCTTTCTTACAAACATTCACCGTCAAAAGCCACCAGTTAACTTCAAGGTGATAATTCGAACTTCACAATAAAAATCGTAGTCGGTTTTGATTGAGTGGTTGTAATTGTAATTCAAAAACTTTTCAAATTACGGCCCAGGACGAATCAAGGATAATGCAACTGTCCGTCGCACATTTGCGATTCCAGCTAAACTCAGCGGGTCGGTCGAAAAGCATCGCAGTCACCTCAAAATGACACCGAGTGACTCAGGCCCGGCTTGCCCTTTTTATTTCGAACATGATCGAGATCTGACAGAAGATTCGAGCACTAATTGCCATTGAGGTCTATAGTTGTGAGGGCGCCTTGCGCCCGGTCACTAGATTGATTGATAACTACTTATCCAGGTGCGGGCATGTATCTATGACTTGGTTTTTCTAAGTTATGTACATTGTGAAGTTATAGTAGCAATACCACACACTAACGGTGAAGGAAAATATCGTGAGGAAACCTGAGTGTCTGAGCTATTCACATACCTCAGCGCTTGAAATCGCCAATCCGCGGTGGGCACCCGTGGTGATTAAGCCCATACTCTCTCCTTGAGAGAAAGCCTGTGCCCTACAGTGGGACGCATATAGGCTGATTATAAAACTTATCCAGGGACAAAAGAGTGAATAATTGATTGACAGGGTTACCAGTCATACAATTTATGTATGGATAGCTTGGCAAATGTCATGAGCCAAACCTCTTTTTGTAGTTTCGGCACCCCTCTAGATGCAGTTTGCCACTTCCAGTTGACACTGTCATCTCATAACACTGATACTTCATGATACGGGTAAGTAAGTACAGGGTGTATTATCCCAGATGATCCCCTTATTTTTCTGAAAAGGAACCACCAGTGGTTCTACTCATAAATACGATGTATGTTTGTATGTATGAAAAAAACATAACAGCATTTAAATTAAACAAGGGTATCCATAACGTTAACACCAAAAACAGAAACTAAGTTGCCTCATCTAAATTCAGATTAGCTTAGGTAAATAGGTACATCATTTGTAGGATGTAGCGCACGTTTTTAAAATAAAATTCCAAAAAAATTTTTTATCCCTGCCTGAAAATAAATTTACGTCTCGGTTTTTTAGTGCACATCAAAGAGGTCAAAGGCCATATGTTTGTGTGCCTGTATTTCACACATCCATTCACGTCTTCGTTTTGATTGTTTTTGTTTATTTATTTGCACTTTTAATAACGCACATAAATAATATGTATATGTATATATTATTTATGTGTGTGTAATTATTTATTGCACGCACATAAAGAATATACCACGAATATACGCATAGTATTTATTAGAATGGATGTGTGAAATACAGGCACACAAAAGTTTGGGCTTTGATCCCTATTTGTGTCAACCAAATCGTCGTCCAGGTATTGTGAAGTCTGTTTGAAAACTGTGAGCTCAAAGGTTTAATCAAATCTGAAACACATATACAACAATATGTGACCGATATGTGAATACGTGAGAGCAAAGTCTTCAAAGAAGTGATCACTTATTTGAACTCGTGTCTGGCGCAAGCATAAAAATAGAAATGTTTTAGAATTACAAGTTGCACTCATAGGATATTGTCACCAAGATTAGATTGAAGATGATTTGAGAAAAGATGGTCAGAGTGGAGTTTTTTTTTCGCTGCCCTTTTTTCCACTACAAATTTGGCCCCAAGGCAGCGGCTAACATTGTAGATCGACGTTCAAAAAACAGAATATAAATGCTTTACATTGAAATTAATTTCTTGTTTAAATTAATTTGATTTCATGTTGCAACCCCGTACGTGATTCCAACATCATCATCATCGTGATCAATATCAGCATTCCTCTGCCCTCTGCTGGTTACAGGTCCTGCCCCTGTCACGCTACCTTTCATAATTTACTTACTATTTTCCCTCGCCATCCGCATCCACGGCCCTCTGCCGACTTCAAATCTTCGTCTGACCATCAGGCTGGTCTACCTACTTTCCGCCGCCGTTCGATTGTCCTTGGTGCTTGCTGCCTCAGTCTGAGAGTTATTCCATGTTTATGATGTCCTTGCCTGGTTACCAAAGCACAGGGTGTCCTAGTTTGTGTGGAAGTTATTATTATTATAAGCCATAAATCTACCGATCGTCAAAAAAAGCTTTCTATGGCTGTATAATTGCCGTCCTTTTTAGTCCTTCTGTTTCTACTTTACTGATTCTACTACATTTAAGAACTTCGAAGAGCGCCGGAAGTCTTTAATCAGGATTTTTTCGGCAATTTTATTTTTCGTTTTTAGAGAGCGAAGTTTCGTTTGTTGATTTGCATTGTTTAGTTGCCAGGTTTTCCCACTCTTGGATTTGTTTAGGTAGACAGTGTTGAGAAATATTTCTCGTCTTTTATGCTAAATTGATTCCGAGAACCTATTAGAAACCTTAATTAATAGGTAGGCACTATTAGTTTAGGTTTCTTTTCAGGATATTCAAGTAAATTTTTTTCATTGTTTTTGGTAGGTCGTTATAGTTTTTCATCATAATCCATAATTCTGTTTTATAATCTCATTGGAGTAGAAGGTTTTCAAGACTCCGGACACCCGCCAGCTTGTTTGACCGACGACCTAAAGCAGATTCCTGGTGGCGGCCGGATGAGGGTGGCCAAAAACAAAGAGGAGTAGCATGCTTCGGGAAGCCTATGTCTGGCAGTGATTGAAAGTATAGATGGGTAGAATATCTTACTGGTTAAAATTTTTAGCACAAGTCGATAAAGACAAAAAAAAACTTTAAAATGTACATTGAACAGAATCTTTTTCCAATATTTCAAAAAGTTGTTCGAATTGATCAGAACCTCTACGTATTGGAGAATTTTGTTACACCGCAGGGCACTTGGCAGGGATCAGACCTTGAACCCTGCTTACCGTGGACTGGCGATTTCGAGCGCTGAGGCATAGCTAAGGTATGTGGCCGACCACCTTCAGGTTTCCTCACAAGGTTTTCCTTAACGGCTAGCCCCTACATACATACACTCTACTCCGTTAAGTCGCGGGCGACTTAGCTAATAGGACTTAAGGCCGGGTTCTTCGAGCACAAGGATTTGTATGGGTCTTATTGCCCTGCGCGAGAAAATAGTTAGGGGTAATAACATAAACATTTACATAGAGGCACATACATTGCTTCTGGCCCCACACTAGGATACCCTGTGTCGTGGGAACCAGAAACAACGACATCACAAACATGTAAACATCTAAGAGCTGGGTTTTTTTTTTGTCCCCAGCCGGGATTCGAACCCGGGACCCTTCGCATAATATGCAGATGCACTAGTAATAGGCATTTTTGAAATTACAGAAATACAAATCCTATTAATAGAATTTTGACGACCGACGTCACTAACACATCCAGTAATAATAATTTTGGTATATTTTGTAAAATCCAAAACTCGGTACAACATTAATAAAACTATATGTAGTAATAATTTAGACTCATGTTCGCCATTTTTTATGGTATACCATAAGTTTAAAAAATCATTTAAAATAAAGACCGACGGCTCTAGATAAGACATTGAAAAGTAATACAATTTTTTTCAAATTTTGAATACTAACCATTAAAGGGTAAAATGTATTTTTAAAAACATGATTTATATCGAGCGAATGTGAATGGAAGGGCCGGTAAGGGACGACCCAGACGGACATACTTCGACCAAATGGGGGATGTATTAACAAAGGGCAAGATAAAAAGTACCCGAAACCGGCGTGCGTGCATGCAACGACTAATTAATGTTGAGGAAGCGAAAGTGATCTGTCAGGATCGTAGCAAGTGGCAGTCCCTGGTCTCTGCCTACCCCTCTGGGATACAGGCGTGAGTTTATGTTATGTTATGTTATGATTTAGGAGTAATATCTGATAACCCAGCCTTAAGACGTTTAAAATGTTTACTGTTCAATTCTGATACTTTATACATAATTATCATTGTCATTATGTTCCATGTTTGTGACGCCCTTGCCTGGTTACCATAGCACAGGGTATCCTAGTTTGGGACCAGAAAAAAATATTGTGTTGTGTGGACTTTCTAATTTCATGCCATGCAACTTATAAAAAACTTGTTCCTCTGTGGTTGTTACTTGTAAGTTTAGCTTTAAAATAACATTTAAAAACAAACTTAAACTGTACTTACGTGCCGGTATCAAACTCAAGACCTCTCAAATATGAGATGAAAGCTTAAACGACGCTCTAGTTTATGATGCGATGCGCTTCGTATCTAGTGTAGGATATAAGACATTTAATTAACTTTTGTATAGCTACGCCTCATAATGGCATCGTGGTCACCCTCGGTTGACCTCGGCAGTTTTGCTCAAACTTTATGTTGGTATTTACTTATGAATCCAAATGAACGTCATTCTATTCAATTAATTTTCTATTTGACAGGATTCCTCAGTGAAGGCTGCGCTTTGAACTCTGCTCTTTCACATTGTACGGAGGATGAGCTAGCGGCGTTGCCTTCACTTTCGGCGGTGACTTCGTGCCTAGTTCATGCCATATGCCGCTCTCAATCTATAATGTTTTCATGTATTTTAGAAGGAATAAGTTCTGTTTAACACCCTACATTGCTAAGTTTGGGTGAGTTCATAGATACAATCACGTCACGTCATATATACAAAGCTGTGAAATCTATAAACCGTTTAATCACCTTTTGTATTTTGAAAATACTTAAATATTTTCCGCGACTTCCAGGTTGCTTTTCGAACTTTCATTATAGCGGAGCTTTCCTAAATCACCGATGATATGTAAAACCTATATGTATCCATATCTTCGACTCTTCTACCTTCACATGGGACGAAAATACCGAGACGTCTCCTTGGCCAAAGCTCGGACGGTAGGATTGTGTTGTAAACAACAACCTGAAACCAATGGACGTAACAAATTGAAATTAAAAGTAGGGAAATCGACCAATCTGAAGGCTACACTGCTTTACTGCATTTCCTAAATTATAAGTTAATTACTTTACAATAATCACTAATCAATTTATATTTCTTACATTCTCCACAGGCCAAGAAATATGCCTAAAGATACTCACGCAAAAATTGGTCACAAAAGTTTCGAATGGTCACGGATTTTGTGTTCCGTGTGGCGGCGGATTAAGAATAGCGTTACTCCATTTCCTTCGTGGATGTTGTAGAAGGTGACTAAGGAAATCAAATACCAGGAGACGGGCAACAGCGTCTTCCTGAGAATCTAACCGCATACTGCGATCGCCAACCCGCCTCCCAAGCGTGGCGATTATGGCAAAACCCTTCATGGGTATGAAAACCACGAAGGAGGCCTATGTCCTGCAATGGGCGTCAAATTTTGTTGCCATCGAAGCTTACCTGATGAGGCGTCAGCTGCGCTGGTGTGGCTACGTTCGACGTACGCCCGGAAGAGAGTATGACAAAACGTATCCTGCACTGAAAAATTCTCAATGAGAAAACCAAAAAGGTGGGCCCTGCCCTCTACATGCAGAAACGCTTTATAAAGTGATGTTAAATTGGCCACTCGATATGGGAAGAGCAGGTAGAAGACCGAGCCTGGATCGATAGAGTTAATACTAATCTTTGAGTTCGGGGCCAAACGAAGAGAGCTGCTCTTAATGCCAGACCAGCCCCTATATTACGCTCACCAAATCCTGAGCGATTCCAATCGTCTAACTGTCAAATTAGTATGGAATTTGACAGTTAGACGATTGGAATCGCTCAGGATTTGGTGCGCGTAATTAGGCCACTGATATTGGCGCGCAAACAACGGAGGCTTTTCTTTCGGTCGCCAAAAGATAAATTTGGTCACGTTTGGAAATATGAGACATGAAAAATTCAAATTCGAGTATTTTATTCGAATTTGAATTTTTCTTGTAGTATATCGTTGCTGCAAAGTGTAGTTATAGGTATGTAAGTTTTCCATTTGAGTAGTACTGTGTGGTAGCGTTCTACATCTCAGTTTATCACACCTAGCATCAAGAGCAGCTCTTCGTTTTGTTACACAAATCCCATGAGCCTAGCTGCACCGTGGGTGACTGGACTTGATCGAGTATCACCATCATTGTAACAAGGCCTAAATCTATATAAAAAAAAAACCAACAACCCGACTGCTGAGCATTAACTACTAAGCAGGCGGGACCAAGTAAGGAGTTACATTGCTGAATTTGGTTCCCGTCTGCTTAGTAGTTAATGCTCAGCAGTTGGGTTGTTGGTTATTTTTTATTTTAGTTTAGAGAGTTTCTAATGCTGGGTACTGATGTTTACATACATTACACGTTGTTAGCGTAGTTAAATAAAATAAGATCCGACTATAATTCAATATAACAGCGCCATCTAGTGACTCGAGGTTGTACTATAACATTACTTTGTTACGGGATTTTAGTTTTTTGTTACTTTCCTGTTCCATTAATACTAATTTCATAGAGCCTATGATACTCCCGCAAGCATGACGAATTGATTGAGACCTTATTTGTCAAAATCTGACCATTGGTTAAGGAGCTCTGAGGGAACATAGAATTGGACATACTTACATACATATATATATACGAGCCAAACACATCCTCCTTTTGGGCCCCCCCGCAGTCGGGTAAAAAGAGAACTCATTCTCATCCGCGATATCTATAAATAGAAAGGTGCTCAAAACTAAATAGATGGTCCATCAATTTCTCTATTCCCTTTGACCTTACCGTGCCCACCAAATGACCCCTAGACACACCATTGCTTAACCCTTCGCCGCAGACACGGGCCCATACTACCACGGTGTCGCAACTTGTGTTTCGATATGGTCTGGAAAGTACAGTGGTTTCGTTGCACGAGTGACACTGAATGACGTCACGTCTGCATAGCTGCGGTCATCTGCATTATCATCGTCATCTATTGTTGCGTGGAAGCTATTCATTACTTCTATCTTTCTTCCACCTCCTGCGGTTGACTGGTAGAAGCCATATGGCATTAGCCATAAGCATTTTCTAATATAATATATAACAAAAATAATAATTGTATTATTAACTTATTTCCGGATTCACTTACTTGATTTTTTGTCGGAAGAATCCGAACAGGTTTTGCTCTGATTCGTAGAGCGACCGACGACGTCTCTACTCACCATGATGAAGCTCTGCGAATCAGAGCGAAACCTGGTCGGAGTCTTCCGACAAAAGAAATCAAAATAAGTGAATCCGGAATTAACTTAATAATGTGCACTATACACTACACTTAAGGGGTCGCGAATTCAATTCACACTGGGGGCCGTTGTATATTTATACAAATTGGCAGTGCCAAAAATAAACACACTAAGCGATATTTTTTTTTTCAAAACCGATGTATTTCCACTAATGATTACTGGAACCAACTAGTAACAAGTAGTGGAAATATCTCGGGAATAATACTGGAACCAACTGGTCCGACTGATATTCGTGGTACCTTATATTTCTGGTATGTCATGTGAAACATTTTGCTTGCGCGATGCAGGAATGTTGGAGTTTATAGTGCGCGTTCAGAGTTGATATTACATATGTGCTCGCCACAGTGGATATTATCGAAATATTGAAAAAAAATATCCCTTAGTTTTTGGGACAGCCGATTTGCATAAATGTACAACGGCCCCCAGTGTGTATTGAAAACCGAGATATTTCCACAATTACTTACAAAATTGTTAGATAAATGCACCAAAATTAGTTTTGATGCACAACAATCACTTCTAAAAACCTATTTAGAGTCGGGGTTTCAAGTCCCGGCATGGGTGGAATTTTTAGCCTCTAAATAGGTTTTCAAAATTGGCCTCAGCACGGGTTAGTGCAACAAAAAGAATCTAACAATCACTTCTGTCTAGCAGTGGGTGAATGCGGGTTGTAGGATTTGATTAAACTTTTTTTAAACCATTCAGTGATCCTCCCTTTCAGTGATCGTTCACAAAAAATCTGGGCCGCGTTTCATAAAAGTACAATTCTTAGGTTACAATTCGAAGTAATTTTTTTAAAATTATTTATTCAAGAAATTTCACAAAGTACATATTTAATACAAAAGACCCTAACTCAAACCTGTATAGGTTTGTCTGTGAAGTGAGTACATTGCGAAGTCGACTCTTCTTACTTAATAATCTGTGTGTTAATTGACTTTTGAGCGGTGGTAGCCTAGTGGGTAGAACATTGTACTCAGAAGCGAGAGCAGCAGGTACCTATTGGTATTGTACCTACAACTTTTTTTTCTAAGTTATGTACATTTGTGAAGTCATAGTAGCAATCATCATCAACCATTTGACGCCCACTGCAGGACATAGGCCTCCCTCATGGTTTTCCTAACCATAATCGCCACGCTTGGCAGGCGGGTTGGCGATCGCAGTATGCGGTTGGAATCTCAGGAAGACGCTGCTGCCCGTCTCCTGGTAATTGTTTTCCTTAGTCGCTTTCTACGACATCCACGGAAGGAAATGGAGTGACGCTATTCTTAATCCGGCGCCACACGGAACCGAACGGAAGTAGCAATACCACTCGCTAACTGTGAAGGAAACCTGAGTGTCTGAGCTATTCACATTCCTCAGCGCTTCAAATCGCCAATAAGCGGTGGGCACGCCTGGTGATTAAGCCCGTACTCTCTCTCCCTGTGCCCTACAGTGGGAAGTAAGTATTGTAGGCTGCCTATAAATATGATAAATGACTTTGCAATGTACATCGAATTTTCAGGAAAAACCATGAGTTGTAGTTCTGTAAAATAGAGCCCTAGTGTGAGGAAGATGGTGGAGTCCGCCATATCGAGTTTCTCAGAAGAGAACACCTTACCTTCCCACGGTGCGTTTCAACATGTTCGCTCTGTGCGCTTATGACAACGTTGGGACAACACAGTTTATTGTATTCCTCCGAGATAATAGAATGTTTTATGCTCAGGTGAAATATATCGACATACCAAAATATCGATAATTTTCAGTGCAAATATTAAAATGTTAGCAATTTTTATATGTTATCGACTGAAAATATTGATTAAAAAAACGATACATCAACAAGAGCATTAATTTTGGTATTTTTGGTTGAAAAATTATATATTTAACACACGTATGTAGGTACCTATAGTTTAATTTTCAAAATTTAACTCGACTATTTTATTATACTATTTGTGAAATTGAAATTGAAGTTGTTAAGGCGAAGATGGCGGGATGGCCTAAATGCAATCTTGCCGGGATGGCGCGAGATGGCTGGAGACAGGAAGAGATGGAAAATAGGCGGGGAGGGCTTTGCCCAGAAATGGGAGATAAAGGAGGCTAAGATAAAAAAAAAGTGAAATACAATAAGGTAACTACTGGCTTTGAATTTATCGATATAATGAAATACCTATATTTTTATAACAATTGCCCATCCCTAGATTATATTCCGTCGCGCGTGTGGGATCGTGGGTTTTCGTCGCAGATCTCTTGGTGATAAGCGTCTACGGAGAGTAAATGTGGCAACTGTGAGTGCTCAACTTTGGGAAATTTTGTGGTTGATAAAGGTCGCCAATGTAGCGAAAGTGTAAATGACAATTCTATGTTTATGTTACAATAAATGTGTCTAATTTAAAAATGCTTGTATCTAGGGAGAGTATCATCATCATCATCATCATCATCGGCCTACGCTTCTCCACTGCTCCAGGTCCAGGTCTCCTATAGCACGCCACTGAGCACGGTCCTCGGCTACTCTCATCCAGCTCTTGCCAGCCGCCCTGCGAAGATCATCGCTCCACCGAGTCTGAGGACGTCCTACACTACGTTTACCGATCCGCGGTCTCCACTCAAGAACTCGTCTACCCCATCGGTTATCAGTTCTTCGGATGATATGGCCGACCCACTGCCACTTCAGCATGGTAATTCGGTGGGTTATGTCGGTGACTTTGGTACTCTGTCGGATCACCTCATTTTGAATTCGATCTTGCAGAGAAACCCCGAGCATAGCCCTTTCCATAGCACGCTGAGCGACTTGAAATTTGTGGATCAACCCCACCGTGAGTGTCCACGTTTCGGCACCGTATGTCATGACGGGTAGGACGCACTGATTAAAAACTTTCGTATTTAGACTCTGTGGGATTGGCGATGTGAAGACTCGACAACGTAGTTTCCCATACGCTGCCCAGCCCAGCTGTATTCTTCTGTTGGCCTCTTTCTCGAAGCTGTTTTTACCTAATTGCATGGTTTGCCCGAGGTAAATATACTCCTTAACAACTTCGAGAATACTGCCATGAACTGCAATTGGCTTCGGATTTACGGGGAGAGCATATGGTTTCTTAACCAAACGGTTTCTTAACGACGTTTCCTTATATCGTTAGTAAGTACTAGTGTACGATAAATCCACAAATGTACGTAAATCAGAAAAGCAATTCCTCAGCACTTGCTGGATTTCTAACTGACCTACCACCGCAATTTTATTTATTTAGATATTTATAATTTTATTGTAACCTATGTGGGTGCAATAAAAGTATAAATACAAACCGGCCAAGTGCGAGTCGGACTCGCGCACGAAGGGTTCCGTACCATTAACTACACAACATTTGAATATTTCAAGTGTCTTACTGTTGCCGTTATTAATATCGAGTAAAAAACGGCAAAAAATCACGTGTGTTGTGTGGGAGCCCCCCCCTGAAATATTTATTTTATTCTGTTCTTAGTATTTCTTGTTATAGCGGCAACAGAAAAACATCATCTTTGAAAATTTCAACTGTCTAACTATCACGGTTCATGAGATACAGCCTGGTGACAGACGGACGGACGGACGGATGGACAGCGGTGTCTTAGTATTAGGGTCGCTTACCCTTTTGGCTACGGAGTCCTAAAAAATCGTACAATGCGGCGGACTTAACGCCATAAGCATTGAACCAAACGCAGGAGGTGGAGGAATGAGGTAGGCGTAGTAGGCGTGCAAAAAAAAAAAAACAAAACAACAACAACATAACATAAACTCACGCTTGTATCCCGGAGGGGTAGGCAGAGACCAGGGTTTGCCACTTGCTACGATACTGACAGACCTCTTTCGCTTCATCAATATTTATTAGACGTTTCATGAAAAAGAGGAAAAAAAAGTTTTATAAATACAATGTATAAAAAACTGAAATGAAAAATAACTAGCAACCCGACCAATCTACGTACCAACCTAAGTTACCTATATTGTTTAATTTGGGTCCCGCTTGCTGAGTCGCGTTTTTGCTCAGCGGTCGGGTTGTTGGTTGTTTTTTATTACAGAATTTTATTTTTTACTTTTCAGTATTTTTTTAATTTATGCTGATTTCGTATACCTTATGACACTGGCGCAGACATGACAAATTGATTGAGATCTTATTTATCAAAATCTGAATATTAGTTAAAAAGTTATGAGTGAACATAGAATCGGACATACAAACATACATACATACGAGCCAAACACATTACCCTCCTTTTGGATTCCGCCGCAGTCGAGTAATAACATAAATACAATTTCGCATCTACATACTTACATGAAAACTAGTCTCCATCAAACAAGTACGCCATCCAAATGGCGTAACGAATCTATACATATCCGATATTGTTTTACGTGCGCGGGCGCCTTGTATTTGAAGCACGCACGAGGAAAATAAAGTATCGCCTCTCAAGGTCGGATGAAATTTGTCATTCAGGCTAGCGGCCGGCGGCGGCGCGGGCGCAGCTAAAATAGTCGCGCAAACAAAGGAGGCTTTTCTTTCGTGGCACACCAGTCGCAAGAAGAAAAACTTTAGTCACGCTTGGAAATCGCTCTTTGTACAGTTTCTGAACAATTACGACTCTAGACTGGGCTTAGCGATAATTCGTAGCCTTCTTCTTTCTCTTATCTTTCTTTTGTAGTGATAATTTATCTTGTGACAGTATACTTCTTTACATGGGGCGCACTCATTAGAAAACTCTTGTTGTGAATTCAAAGTGGTTGACTAAAGCTAATCAGTGCGCGATAAGTAAATATTAAAACAGTGTAGAGAGCACACAAACCGGCCAAGTACGAGTCGAACTCGCGCACGGATTCTGTACCATTGTCTACACAACATTTGAATATTTCAAGCGTTTATCTGTTGCCGATATTAATATCGAGCAAAGAACGGCAAGACACGTTTGTTGTATGGGAGCCCTCCTTAAATATTTATTTTAATCTGTTTTTAGTATTTGGTGGTGGTGGTGAATTACATCATTTGTGAAAATTTCAACTGTCTAGCTATCACGGTTCATGCGATACAGCCTGATGACAGACAGACAGACAGACGGACAGCGGAGTTTTAGTAATAGGGTCCTTTACAATTTGGGTACGGAACCCTAAAAAGTAAAACACAAAACAAAATATTATAAGAGAAAAGTCCACCCACAAAAGTGATTTATTTCAGTCAACGTTTGGATGGACCGGACTCTTATAACTATAAGTACGTCAAGGTTATTAAGAAAAAAAACAATACTGAAACTCTACGGAGGCTCGCCGAACTTGTTCACTCTTAGTGTGCCGAAAATAGCCAGCATTTTTTGCCTAGTCATCATCAAAGGCTATAGAACCTCAATGAAGGCTCGCCAATGGCCATTGTCTTTCGCTCTCAGTGTAACCCTGCTCAACTAGGAAGATAGGCCCCACGCGATCTCACATGCCGAAAATTGCCAGTGTTTTTACTTTGTCATCATTAAAGGCGATACTGACTGAACCTCCATGAAGGCTCGCCAATTGCTCTTCTTCGCTCTTAGTGTGTCACCGCTCAACTAGGAAGACAGGCCCCACGCGATCTCACATGCCGAAAATTGCCAGTGTGTTTTTGCCCAGTGAATTTCCAAGTGGCTTCCTCGAACACAAGGAAGTCTGCGGTCCCGAGGTCATTTCTAGTCGGATTTATTGCTCGCACCTTGAAAATGTACCTTATTATTACACCAATTATGTTTTGATTTCATGTGCTATTCTTTGTTGGACGTGAGAACGATTTTCTCATTCGGGGCCTCACTCGGGAGGTGACTTTAGCAGTTTTAATGTTTCAAGTACTTAAAGCACAATGAAGTTATTTTACTATTCTAGCGGTGGTAGCCTAGTGGGTAGAACATTGGACTCGGAAGCAGGAGACCCAGGTTCGATTCCCAGTGCGGGCATGTACCTATGACTTTGTTTTCTAAGCTATGTACATTTGTGAAGTAATAGTAGCAATACCACTCGCTAACGGTGAAGGAAAACATCGTGAGGAAACCTGAGTGTCTGAGCCATAGCACATAACACGCAGCTAATAACACAGCCAAATTACAGGTGGGCATGTACCCACTTCCTTACAGGGCAAATCCCCTCCTTATTTGGATTTATCATAAGTGTTGTTTTATTGTTATTTGCATAGACTGTAAGCATGCTTTGCCTGTAAATCGTAATATCTTTGTATGTTGTGGCAATTTAATAAATGATTATCTTATCTTATCTTATCTTATCTTATCTTATCTTATCTATTCACATACCTCAGCGCTTGAAATCGGCACCCTCACTCACACTTGATGGGTCGGACGCTTCAGTGCCTGTGACATATTTTTTTAGATGGAGTAGGCTTGCCCAGCACCTGTACCATCCTGGCAGCTTAGTCGGCCTAGCCCACAGGAAAGACAAGTCAATGCGTGCGGAGCCAACCAAGTCGCGGGTTTCCTCGCGGCGGTAAAACGGCATCAGTATTTGCTGCAGGTTTATTAACCACAGGCCCACAGCACTGATTTTCGATCAGGGTCTGATCTCTGCATCTGCTGATACTCTGCATAGTTTGAGATTGGTACCTTCATCATTGGTACCTTCATTGCTACCTTGACCTAAATCGCATTAAAAAAATCGATGGTGTTATACTAGCCACATAAATTTCGATTGCAAAAGAAAAGTCATAATAAGAACACAACACAAAAGGAATAGGCATTGTCTCGTGTCCAAATTTTCAGAGTAAAGGCGTCTTTGTAGGAAATGAGATGGTAGTAACTAGTAACTAACCAAACCACGCAGAAAAAATGCTACGAATGTACCTCAGTTGGCAAAAATGTGTATCTATGACAATTACCCCGAAAACTCGTAATAAGCTTGTTTGTGGGTATTCAAACTTCGCAGTTTGAGGACTTGCGTACCAAGGAAAATCCGTAGTCAACAAAGAACCCTTATGATTTCGCCATGTGTGTCCGTCGGTCTGTCTGTCCGCGAGTTA
Source organism: Yponomeuta evonymella (assembly GCA_963969515.1). Taxonomy (NCBI): domain Eukaryota; kingdom Metazoa; phylum Arthropoda; class Insecta; order Lepidoptera; family Yponomeutidae; genus Yponomeuta; species Yponomeuta evonymella. The sequence continues at coordinate 4,710,265 of OZ018343.1, read as the reverse complement.
GTAGTCGTAGAAAGCTGAAATTTGGCATAAATATACATTTCTAATCACGCCGACAAAACCTTTATTTGTACTGTGACAAAACGATATGGTTTTTACGGTACGGAACCCTAAAAAAGCGGGTGGGGCTGTTGGGTTACACGGCCGTTAGGTTAACGTGAAACGTCTATAAATAAGCGTTAATTTTTAACTCTAACTGCGCAATGTATTACGCAGCACTGGCGCCATCTAGCGGCATGAGTCAAAAGGATCTGAGCAATGGCCTTGTTCTACTCAACGATACATAAATGAATTGCACACGAAACATAGTTACAGAGTTACAGTCCTCACCGATGCGACATGTTTCGTTGCATGCGGTTAGAAAGTGACCCGCCCCCTATTACCGAACTGAAAGTCGTTGCACGTCAAAAAAACGCGGAAAAGCGTTATCGAGCCCTCGACCGTGACAGCAAAATAAAGGCCAAAAGTGGCTTAGCTCGGTGTCTGTTTAAAAATAGGTAAACAAAGTGAAACTAACCAACTAATTAGTCTATTTTCGTTTGATGACAACTAAATGGAGTTTTACTAGATTATCACTTAGGCGTGTAATAGGTGAAACATTTTAATTGCTTATTTTGCGATTAGATAACGTTTCTAAGAAAATTCTGTTCATTGAAATTTTCCTATTGATCGGGCTACGTACTCTATAACGCAGTTAACTTAAAAAGGGAATGAGCAACTTTTTGCCAAATTTATCAATCAGTCAATCAGCCCGTATGCGTCCCTCCTCCCCCTAGGCACGCCACTTCCCTCTATCCTCAGCCATCCAGCCACTGCCAGGATCTGCCTCAGATCGTCGGTCCAGCGAGCCGGTGGGCGTCCCACGCTGCGCTTGCCAGCTCGTGGTCTCCACTCGAGAACTTTTGCACCCCATCGACCATCGGTTCTTCGGCAATATGTGACCAGCTCACTGCCTGGGGCCTTATTTAAGCGTAGGTAATTAAGATGCAACAACAGAACCAAGGTGGACTAAAGTCGCTACTGAATGGTGGTAGCTTACGAATGGATCGACGTTCGGTGGGCAGACCACCAGGGCCGTGTTTAAAGACTACAATTCGTAGTTTAATATGACAATTAGATGTAGATTGCGTAGCAGAGTCTTCCTACTTTTCAATCTGTGGGTTAATCGACCTTGCAATGTACATCAAGTTGTCATAACAAACCATGAATTGTATTTCTATGAAATATGGCCCAACAATTTGGCCGTCCCAAAAATAAACACAGTAAGGGATTTTTTTTTCAAAACCGAGCTATTTCCACTATTGGTTACTGGAAACAACTAGTAGCCAATAGGTGTATTACTAGGTTTTGAAAAAAAAATGTCCCTAACTGTGTTTATTTTTGGAAAAGCCGAATTGTGAAAGGACATTGTGAAAGGCGGCTGGAAAACACTTGACGAGACTAAAGTCTGTTTTTTAAATCGACGCAAAAAATAAATACTGTCACTTTGACATGTTCCGGGGTCGAAAACCATCACAACCCGTTGCATTTGTTAACGCACTTTGTATGGACATCAATACAAATTTGTTTTTTAGGGACGACGGCTTTAAATATACTAATATATTGCGAGATGTGTTGTTCTGTACTAAATCCGACCGCAGTCATGTGTGGACGCTGGTTGCATGTAGGATATTGTGTGGACAAAATATCGTATTTATTAACGCCATGCGCCATCGTATGTGATGGCCATAAAGCAAAGGTTCCAATGAAATGTATGCCAATTAAAAACTCTGTTACGAAAACAAAAGTAAAAAGAACTTTTATTTATACAACAGAAATTCACATGTTGCTCACGTGGACTCAAAAAACTAACTAAAATTGTCGAAATCACAAGAAAACACGAGAAACATAATTCGTGTGTGAATGTGTCAAACCTCACACCGAAGGTTATCTACCTCCAACTGTTGCCAATATGTAAAAAACAAATAATTCTATTTTACTTTCGAATAAAATTGTGTGAGCTACGTGAGACATTTTTAAATATTTTTCTTTTATGGGTTACTAAATATCTTTGTCTTTGGTGCAATTAGGTTTTTGATCACACGAGTCTACTTTGTTACAGTAACAAAAATCTACCGAGTATAACTATATATTTTATAATGGTAACACTGCTCCATTTTTTGCATGGAATTCAAAACAGACTGTAGCAAAGGACCGGATGGGTCGGCGTGAAAGAGAAGAGCCCTTTGCCCAAAAGTGGGCTTTGTTTATGGGCTCGAAAATTCCCAAAATTATTTAGGTAACCGGTAACCGGGTAATCAAAAATTCCCTAAAATAAGTAGGCAACTGGAACATACCCCCAAAATTAAGTAAGTTATAAACATAACATAACATAAACTCGCGCCTGTATCCCAGAGGGGTAGGCAGACACCAGGGACTGCCACTTGCGAGTAAGTTATCTGGACGTAAACCCCCACGGTCACCGTACGGGGAAGATAAGCCCCGCGAGTGTTGGTAAAAATTTTTTGCAACGTTTACCGTTAATTTTTATTAACTGATGAAAATAACCACCTTCTAAAAATACAGGGACTTTACAGATCCCATGGTCACAGTAGCAAATAAGTCCTGCGAGTGTTGGTTCTTACATTTTTTGCTACGTTTATAGTTCTTCGTTATAGACTTCGTCGCATGGAATGAGCAATTTCCGGGATGAAAAGTGTCCTATGTCCTTTCCCGGGACTCAAACTATCTCCATACCAAATTTCATCTCAAACCGTTCAACCGTTATTGCGTGATTCAGTAACAAACATCTAAACATCTTCACAAACTTTCACGTTTATAATATTAGTAGGATAGGATTTTTATGGGCTGATAAGACCCTTCCGAAAATATTCCCGAAATTAATTAGGTAGCCGAGACTTCACAGATTCCATGGTCACCGTACCGAATAACTCTCCTAAGTGTTACCACATAGTTTTTGCGACGTTTACAATTAATTACCACTCCAGCTGTTGTGGGCCTCTGTGTACTGCACACTCTATAATTGTCCACCCACGGGCTATTGAAGTCAATACAGCGGCAAATTGCCTTTGATATGATGCCTAGGATGTTAAGGCTGACGATAAAACAAACATAGGTGGGAGATTAATGGCTGTGTTCTAAATGAGGTGGCTTTTGGTTACTAGGAGACTGTGTGATCAGTAAAAAAATCAAATGGTTATATTCATACATAAACTCACGCCTGTATCCCGGAGAGGTAGGCAGAGACCAGGGTCTGCCACTTGCCACAATCCCGACGAACCTCCTTCGCTTCATCAACATTCATTAGTCGTTGTATGCACGCTCGCCGGTTTCGTGTACTTTTTATCTCGCCCTTCGCATTAGCGAAGGCGTACTTCGACCGAATAGAGGATATATTAATATTGAATAATGTATAACATATATAACAATAATACATTGTACCACAAGCGGTGGTAGCCTAGTAGGTAGAACATTGGACTCGGAAACAAGAGACCCAGGTTCGATTCCCAGTGCGGGCATGTACCTATGACTTTGTTTTCTAAGTTATGTACATTTGTGAAGTTATAGTAGCAATACCACTCGCTAACATTTAAGGAAAACATCGTGAGGAAACCTGAGTGTCTGAGTTATTCACATACCTCGGCACTTGAAATCGCCACTCCGATTAAGCCTACACCCTCTCCCTGAGAGAAGGCCTGTGCCACGTATATAGGGTGCTTATATAATATTATATTAAAATAGTCTGTGATGGAGAATTTTCAAGGAAAAGTCTTAAACAGCCTCTGAGGAGTGTATTGGAGGAATCTTGTTTTTATAAATGGGACCGTTAGTGTTTAATGTCTTTTTACTTTTATATATATTTTTTAAGTTTTTGCGTTTTATGTTTTCATTTCACCCAAATATATAAATGTGTGTTTTGGTGTGTAAATAAAATACTATCTTATCTTAACATCGAAGTGTTTCCTTTGCAAAAAAATAACGGTTATGATACACAGAATAGATATACAGAAATGACCTATATTAGTATATTAAGAAATACTGTACACCTGCTGTTCTAGGTAATTCATAAGATAAGATAAGAATATTCTTTATTGTATACCGGAAAAAATGTTACAGAAACAGCAATGACAAAAGAAAAGATACAATTGGCCGCCTTATTGCTAATAGCAATTTCTTCCAGGCAACCTCATATCGGAGAATTTGCCGAAGGAGAAATAGACACGGGTAGTCGTCGCAAATACGAATATTAATAGACATACATATACGTAATAATAATAAGAAGCTTACATATATCATACTTGAATACTATACATAACTACACGTACTTACATTAATAGTGGCTTATAATAAAGCGTCTAGAGGCAAATTCGCACTTAATCAAACGGTACAGAGCCCGGGACTGACTTATTAAGTATGGTTATACCAGAAAAAAAAAATATATATATATATTTATATTTATATTTATATTTATATTTATATTTATATTTATATTTATATTTATATTTATATTTATATTTATATTTATATTTATATTTATATTTATATTTATATTTATATTTATATTTATATTTATATTTATATTTATATTTATATTTATATTTATATTTATATTTATATTTATATTTATATTTATATTTATATTTATATTTATATTTATATTTATATTTATATTTATATTTATATTTATATTTATATTTATATTTATATTTATATTTATATTTATATTTATATTTATATTTATATTTATATTTATATTTATATTTATATTTATATTTATATTTATATTTATATTTATATTTATATTTATATTTATATTTATATTTATATTTATATTTATATTTATATTTATATTTATATTTATATTTATATTTATATTTATATTTATATTTATATTTATATTTATATTTATATTTATATTTATATTTATATATATATAGCAGATATTGAGACTATCTTCATCTTGCAGAAGAGAGCCATCCGATTTATTTACAAGTTAGGTAGTAGGGTTTCGCTAAGAGATTTCTTCAAAGAAACCAACATCTTAACAGTTGCATGTCAATACATTTATGAAAATATTATGTACGTTAGAAAAAATATCAAAGACTTCGAAAATGTTGGTGGCCACCATAATGTTAATACTAGAAATAAACATAAATTGTCATTTCCACTATTTAGACTTACAAAGACTGACAAAAGTTAACACATCCTTTATGGGGCACTGTATAAGGTTCTACAACTACAAGATATATTAGAGTTACCTCCAACGCGATTTAAAAAATGTGTTAAGCACATTTTGTGCAAAAAGGCTTTTATATATATATATATATATATATATGGTTTCTATGATGATATATATATATATATCATCATAGAAACCATTTGAAAAAAGTTTCATTCGAAAACCTCAAACCATGAAGATTCTATGTCAATTCAAAGAACCTATTGCAATAAAACGGCAATTTCATACTTTAACCCCTAATATATATATAAATAGACTGTCCACAACATTTAGACGTCCAGGCGCGTCCTGCTACACCTTTCAGAAGGCTATATTACCACATGTCACCACTGTCAAATTGCCTAATAAGTCCTTTTCCACACTTGGCTTAGAGGACTAAACCTCAAGGCAAGCCCTCCACAATAGTGTGTTTATGATAATCAAGAGACGTCGTTTGAGATCGTATCGCCTATCTGGCAGTTCACACTATAGTTTACACTGCCTACCAATAGCGATAGCCAATCAAATGGCTTAAGACGGCAAATTGTACACGTTTACTATGTAATAATTACCGTGTTTGAGCACGAGATTTGTATTGAGCGCTATCGGTCGGATCGTGCGAGTAGAGCTTTAGAGAGAGCTATGTTGGGTATCTCACTATCGGGTATCACCCATGTTGGAAAGCGGTGGTAGCCTAGTGGATAGAACATTGGTCTCGGAAGCGGGAGACCCAGGTTCGGTTCCCAGTGCGGGCATGTACCTATGACATTGTTTAGCAGCCTATAATACTTACTTCCCACTGTAGGGCACTGGCCTTTTCTCAGTGAGAGAGAGAGAGAGTATGGGATTGGTGATTTCAAGCACTGAGGTATGTGAATAGCTTAGACACTCGGGTTTCCTCGCGACGTTTTCCTTCACAGCTAGCGAGTGGTATTGCTACTATAACTTCACGAATGTACTTAACTCAGAAAACAAAGTCATAGATACATGCCCGCACTGGGAATCGAACCTGAGTCTCTCGACATCTGAAAGTTTTCGCGATAAATCATAGTTTATTTCTAACTTGTGCAAACTGATAGGTAACACTCACCGGGGAACTGAAAGAACTGTCAATGTTAAATAATGGCGGTTCTCGTATTTGCCTCTCACTCCCAAACTATCACCGTCGAGCAAGAGGCAAAAAGGATTACAGCTCTAAATTCCTTTCTTCTGTAAACAGAATGACTACTTAAAATATTTCACCGCATTCAAACTCTACATGAATTCTACAAAACCCGTAAAAATCTAGTGTTCGCAGTGTTTGTTATCGAACTCCTCCGAAACGGCTTCACCGATTTTTATGATTTTTTTTGTCTATATTTCGTCGGTATTGAGAATAGGTCGTAAGGTAATTAATATGGCACAATGACATTAGTAGGGTCAGCTAGTAAGTACATAAAGATATTTTGAGTAAATTTAATATACTGGACGCTGTTGGATAATACGATTTTTTTATAAAAACACCGGCCAAGTACGACTGGGACTAGCCATCAGAGTTTTGAGAAGATAATTACAACATTAAAGTTGCAGTATCTCGATTGCAAAGATAAGTTTCAAATTGCTTTTTTTAGTTTTTAACATGTAAATATTACCGGTGTTCGATTTTTTCCTAATTTCTTCCCAATGAACTTAGAAGCCTGATTTTTTTATACCTTCAAGGGACCGTAAGCGTCATATTAAGTTCACCTTAAGGTGCAATCCGGTGCCAACTAGCGCCACATATAGAAAAAAATCTGTGCTTTTGAAAAAAGTAAACATCAAAGGTAAATGTTAAAAACCGGCCAAACGTGTGTTGGACTCGCGCACCGAGCGTTCCGTACTCACGCTTGGCCGTTTTTTATTATTTGTCATTCATTAGAATATATAATAAGTCCCTCAATCACGCCAGGTTTGATGCCTGCATGTATTACCGTTTTTACGATAGAGCATAAACCAAAAAACGGCGAAAAAACACGTTTGTTGTATGACCTCCCTTATTCTTAATTATATTTAATAAAAGTATATTTTTTAGATAATCCGCCCTAATGACATATATTCTGTGAAAATTTCAACCGGCTACCTATCACGGTTCCAAAGATAGAGCCCTTTAAAAGTTGGACGAACGGACAGACATACGGACAGACAGCGGAGGCAGAGTAATAAAGTCGTGTTTTGACACTTTGTTTTGATTGCTATTTTAAGAACTGAAAACTAGAGCATAGATTCAATAACTCAGCACTTTCCTGCCACTCTTACAGGTCATCAGTCTTTGTCGTTGGTTGCCTACCCATATCCAGCTCTAAGTCTCCAGACCTTTACGACCCATCATTTTCTTATGTACGGCACATAATATGAATGAATGAATGATTTATTGCCACAAACAAACATGTTTACATACAATAATTAAAAGATAAATGAGTGCGCGTGTGACAATGATACTATTTCAGCGTTTGCTGTTTCTATTTGAAACATGATATGGCCTGCCCATTTTCCTTTCTTACGGGCCTGAGAACCTGGTATAACCTGGGCTATATAGGTCAATTTCATTCTTCTTCGGACTTTGGTACATGAGATATTTGGGATAGGTACCCAACATCATAAGCAGCCTAATTATATAGGCTGCTTATGTTTCAGATATAAACAACCAAAGCTTTTAAAGTTATTGGTGGCTATTACGGAATCATATCATATAGGCTTTGGTGTATAAGTTTAAGATGATTTGAGAAAAGATGGTCAGAGTGGAGTTTTTTTCCCGCTGCCTTTTTCTCCACTACAAATACGGCCCGAAGGCAGCGGCTAATATAGTAACATAGTACATTGACATTCAACAAACAGAATGTAAATTCTTTACGTTGAAATAAATTATTGAATTCTGATTTCTGAAAGTGATGTGCCGACCTAGGCCTATACCAGAGAAGAATAGCACATCTAATGAAGGATATAATTATCCTTGGTTGGAACATAGAGTGGGCGTCTTGTAACCACGTTGTTAAGCACAATGTGGCAATTAAAATGGTAAACAGAATGGAATCAAAGTCGGTATCACTGCATATTTAATCAAACTCTATCAATCACGAGCAAACATTAGGCCTTGTTTATTATTAACGCATTAAGAACTGGCTACTGTCTTCTTAACAATATTGATGTTGATTATTCTTAAATTCTTGTATCACTTAGCAAACTAAACTTCGCTTAACGATAAACCTGCTGTTATCCGAGGCTTAGAATTTAAATGCGTAGCTGCGTGGAGTAGTCATCAGATTCCAATCGTCTAACTATCAAATTAGTATGGAATTTGACAGTTAGACGATTGGAGTCGCTCAGGATTTGGTGCGCATAATTAGGCCCCAGATCAAAACATAAATGTGAAAAGGCGTTTTGCCTCCACCGAGAAAATATTTGCGATCTAAATGTGTGCAATACTTTGCGACGGAAAAATGTATCTGCAAGTAAATGTGCGTTTCCTAACTTATTTTAAAATCAAGATCATGGACTTTTGCACTACTGAGTATCTGAATATACAACTCGACTCAAACTTTGCTTGACACGCTGCCGCTGGTCTAGACACGAGCAAAGCAATAAAGTTAATTAGATTAAAATTACCTACCTACCTTTTAACTTCGTTTAGTGCCTAACGAACCGGGAATCGAATCGTGAAATTGTGGGGAAAAGGGGGCTCACATTATTTGGTGCATGGGAAAACTTGACAGGGGGAGTTGTAGTCCAACTTGGTCCTCATGAAGACATTATTATGAACCGATATTGCAGCCCACGATGCCTCGCCATACTCTCGGTCATATGCTGTTTGGTACATTCATGCAACGGCCGGCTTGTCCATGGCAAAGTTAATTTGGTTGGACCAGAGCATTATGCTCCACCACGACCTCTGGTGCCTTCTATCTGAATCCTCTTCTTCTACTTTTCCTTTTTTTTTTCTTTTTCATTTGTACAAACAGCCTGTCTGACTGTATTTGCATGTTTGTGATGTACTTGCCTGGTTAACATAGCACAGGTTTTCCCAGCTTGGGTCTATTACAAGTGATTGTGTTGTGTGGAAGTCGCTTACTTTATTATATTTCTCTTTCCCTGTATTCTACGTTCAATGGAATTGTCACGTCACCGTGACTGTGGGTGATTGTTTCCCACTGCACAGCGTGTTGCAACGCTAAAATCCCGAAAAACTATCAGGTAGTTCATACATACCTAATTATAATTTCCTTTTTTATGTATAATAAAGTGTTCTCTGTCTATCTATCTATCTTTCTACGTTAGAGCAGGTATTAAAATGTAGTATGGATTATTGATGAGGAGGATAACCTACCTAAATTCCACTAGATTCGTATCTTTTTAGCTTTTTCTTTCATCATTATTTATCATCATTATTTATCATCATTATTTATCATCATCAGCCATTTGACGTGCACTACAGGACATAGGCTTCCCTCATGGTTTTCCAAGCTTCCCGGTCTTGTGCCGCCCACATCCAGCGTCGCCCCGCCACCGTGTCCAGGTCTGGTGGGGGGCCTGCCCACGCTGCGTCGTCCGGTCCGCGGTCGCCAGGTCAGAACTTTTTCGCCCCAGCGGCCATCAGTTCTCCGAGCTACGTGCCCCGCCCACTGCCACTTCAACTGAGCAATTCTTCAAGCTATATTACAGTAACTCGGGTTCTTCTACGGATCTCCTCATTCCTGATTCGATGACGCAGTGAAATTCCTAACATAGCTCTCTCCATTGGTTATGGGCTCGTTTTCTTTTAATAATACCAATGAAAACAAACATCCAAAATTATTTATTTGCCAAAACGAGATACAAAGAAAACAGGATACCTGCCCAGTGACATGCAGTAGTATCAGGAATTTTACAACGCGTTTACGTATTGCTACAATTATTTATTCCAATCATCAGGATATGGCAAATGTACAATTAAATAAATCTGCGTTGCATATTCCATTAAATAACAAATCACGGCTTGGATAATGATAGAGCCTTGAAGCATGGCAAATCTTCTGAGACTAATTAGATGCAGTGTAGTAAGCCCTCTTGTGTCTTGTATTTATGCATAGCGTTGCATAAAATAGTGTGTGTTGGTATGTGCCGTAATGTTGAGGTTGATTGAAGATTTTTATTCAGATAAATACAGAAAAATACATAAGTTGTGTTTCTGCCAAACTGATTACAGTTTGTTGGTCGATATGCTCTTGGTTTTACAATTTCTATAACTCTTAAACATTACGGTACAAATACTAAAATTAACTGTCGTGAAAGGTATTTGAAACAACTGTGGTTAGACGACCGCGATTATTTATTTGGTAAAGTTTAATTAACTTTGAATCCCGACGTTTCGGCAACGTTACAGCTGCCGTGATCACGGGTAGACTGAAGTGGTAGTCATTCATCCATTCATTCAAGTCCACTGCTGGACATAGGCCTCCTCCATGGATTTCCAAAAAGACCGGTTGGAAGCGGCGTCTTTCTGCCACTTGGTCATCTGTCCATCTTGTTACTGGCCGTGCTACGCTGCGCTTACCGATATGTGGTCTCCATTCGAGGACTTTTCGGTCCCATCGGCCATCAGTTCACCCTTTTACTTGCCATGCGCCTAAGGCTTGGGTTTGGTCATAGTGCCAGTAACAAGAGGATAGTATGCCGGGCAGAATCAAAAGTAACCAACTACAAACAGAACAGTTTAGTTCAACATAGCAACTACAGTTGACTTAACGAAAATCCTGTAACTTTTTTCTTATAGGTAACTTCACCGACATTCTCACATCTTAAAGTAACAGGAAGTTCATTTGATATTTTCGGAATAAGATATTTTTTCACGCGCAGACCACAATAATAACACTGACCATAACCCTGGAAATTTTCAAAAAGAAAGTTTTTTACCACTTCCTTGATCTGCAGAATAGGCAGTAAACGATCACCAGTTACTTTATTTTATTGCTTATTGGTATGTAAGTAATCGTGTTTAGTAATTATCTTCAATATGTATGTACGTATTTTTGTCGTTATTTTTTTATTTTTATTTATGTACTATCATTTATGTAGGTTTATAATAATTTCTATTATCCCCCCCCTCCACTAAGTCTAAGTTAATGTATTTCCTTAGGTTTACGTTAGTTTGTTATTGTATTTAATCTTCTTCTTGCACTACCCGTCGCCAGTCTCTTCAATACCAAAGGTTTGCTGGAAGAGAATGCTTCTTGCAATAAGCACGCCCTTGTACACCTACAATGTTATTAGTGCTATAAAGAATTAAAATAAATAATTAAATAATAATTTACAACTTTAGGTATGACCAATTTTCTGAGAGTAACATTTCTTATTGTAATGTATTCTTAGAACAAACCTGTTTTTATTTAAAGAGCTCTATTTGATTTAAAAACTTTGGCCTTTGCATCTACCTAATGAGATGATTCATACAGCGTCCAGTGGCACCATCACTCACACAAGATGGGTGAAGGGACCACTCGGACGCTGCAGTGCCTGGGACATGGTTTTTTAGATGGAGTAGGCTTGCCCATCACCTATACCATCCTGACAGCTTAGTCAGGCTATACTGATGACTGATGACCTGATGACCTGATGTAAAAGACAAGTTAATACGTGCGGAGCCAGCCAAGCCGCGGGTTTCCTCACGATGTGAAGAATCACCGTGGATTTAGATAGTCTGTTAATTATTGAATCGCCCATCAGCATCGCCATTCAGACGAGGATGCTGCCAGCGTCTTGGAACTTTCCCCAACGACAGCGGTCTAGATTTTTCATTAGAACTTACAGTAGGTAAATATGTAAATACTTCGTTACATTTAATTAGGCAGCTATGTTAATTAGCAATCACAGAAAATTTTTACTTAAATAATTAAAAGCTCTCTTTAGCTGGAAATTTGAGCCCTAAGCAACGTGGTGTTCAGGGATCCTAGAACTAAGCATCTATTCAATTGTCTATTTTCTACTATAACTATTCAATTGACTGCTTCGTTGGTCTAGGCGTTAAGGCGCTTGGCTACCAAAACACAGGTCGTGGATTCGATTTCCACTGAGGCCCGCCGTACATTTGCCCGAATAGCCTCAGTCTGGGTGTACTTTCATGTTTGTGACGTCCTTGCCTGGTTACCATAGCACAGGGTATCCTAGTTTAGGACCAGGTCAAGTGATTGTGTTATGTGGAAGTTATTATTATTATTCGACAGATTTATGTCAACTGAACGCAGAAAATTATTTTCTATTCTTTTAGTCTTGCCATCGGCGCTAGTCTTTGTTATAGTTGTTTTGCTATAGTGATATTACCTAAGACCTATTATCAGACCTACCAACGATACACAAACTTTAGGCAAAAACCCCTCATGATTGAAAGCCACGAGGGAGGCCTATGTCCTGCAGTGGGCGTCAAATGGCTAATGATGAACGATACACAAAACATTTCATATAAATCGGTAAGGCCGTTTCGGAGGAGTTCGATAGCAAACACTTTGACACGAGATTTTTATTATTGGATTTATGGTTTACGTACATTAGAAGTTATGTTGAGCTGGATGTACAATTAATTATAGATGTATCATTAATTATTAGGTTATATTAGAACTCTTTATTTTACAAACCAGAGAAAAAAACGTAAAGATTGTCATACGTATCTAATATATCTAGTTAGTACATCTAGCGTGTGGCGCCGGATTAAGAATAGCGTCACTCCATTTCCTCCCATGGATGTCGTAGGAAGCGACTAAGGTAAAACATTATCAGGAGACGGGCAGCAGCGTCTTCCTGAGATTCCAACCGCATACTGCGATCGCCACCCCGCCTGCCAAGCGTGGCGATTATGGCAAAACCCCTCATGGTTATGAAAACCATGAGGGAGGCCTATGTCCTGCAGCGGGCGTCAAATGGCTGATGATGATTATGATGATATATAGTTATAATTTATCCCTCTCTTTTCATAATACGTTATGATATTACGTAAAGGAAGGTATTAATTGGCGACTTTCTACGGCTTGAGTTTTAATGACGATTTGGTAACAATTAACTGAGAAATTAGGAAAATTTTTGACATTTTCTAGATGTTCAAGGAATCCTTCTGAAACTCATAACGTAGACAATAGATGCCTCTCTCCCAGTTACAGTAAGTTAATCTCTTTATTACTTAAAGAGAGCAGCGAAATGGAAAAAAAAACCCCATTCGTTGTTTTTAGGGTTCCGTACCCAAAGGGGTAAGGGGCCCTATTACTAAGACTTCACTGTCCGTCTGTCTGTCTGGCTGGCTCGCTGTCTGAATGTCACCAGGTTGTATCTCATGAACCGTGATAGCTAGACATTTGCAATTTTCACAGATGATATATTTCTGTAACCATTAGTGGTTACAAAAAATTCTAAAACAAACTAAAATAAATAAATAAATATTTAAGGTGGGCTCCCACATAAGAAACGTAATTTTTTACCACTTGTTGCTCTATATTAATAACGGGTATAGGTAGACACAGAATATTTGGTACTATATTTGTTTCAAAAATAAATAATTAAATCTGTTTTTATCTCGGCTTTGCAATATTATATTTTTTTAGTCACTAGTTTTCCTAAATATTAAATAAATAAAATAAATAAATATTTAAGGAGGACTCCCATACAACAAACGTGATTTTTTGCCGTTCTTTCTCAATCTTTGTGTCTAATGTTGTATATATTTCTTTCGGCAATCTTTCTTCCTTCTCCATAATATGTCAAACCAAACCAACAGAACATTTCTTTCTCAATTCTAGTCACTACACATTTTTTCCGTCCACAAAGAGTTTCCACTTCAAAAAATATCTTATACAAAGTTTATTTCAATATTATGAACCTAAGCTGTAACACTTTCAATTTTTTAACCATACTTGGATGGACAAAAAACTCCAATGCATTAAAATTATGGGAGCTCGAGAATCTAAATTAAAATCGAGGCGTGCTATCCGTGTGACAGTAATAATGCGGAAGCTTCGACTGGAGACTACGCGAACAAAATAGCAAGATGCGCAACCCTTTTCGGGTGACAGGTGTCTATTATAAATTATGATGTTACTTAGCAATGTTACTTGTCTGTTGTGTAATGCAATAAATAACATAAAATATTATGTACGGTGGCGGGGAGTCGTCGGATGCGGGCGGCACAACACCGGGAAGCTTGAAAAACTATGAGGAAGGCCTATGTCCTACAGTGGGCATCAAATGGCTGATGATGATATCTATCACGATCAATCAACATTAGGGCGTAAGGCTTTTTCAAAGCAGACAGTCTGTTGTTAGAAAAACTATTTTAATGAGAAAATAGTGGTTAATTAGTTGTTTAACTATAGCAACATTTAAAAGTGTGTTGGGTAGTCGCGTAAGTATTTACCTGAGCTGCGTCTTAGTATTGCGTTCTGTCTAATCATCATCATCATCAGCCATTTGACGCCCACTGCAGGACATAGGCCTCCCTCATGGTTTTCATAACCACTAGGGGTTTTGCCATAATCGCCACGTTTGGCAGGCGGGTTGGCGATCGCCGTATGCGGTTGGAATCTCAGGAAGAAGCTGCTGCCCGTCTCCGGGTATTTTACTTCCTTAGTCGCCTTCTACGACATCCACGGGAGGAAATGGAGTTACGCTATTCTTAATCGACACGGAAAGTTCTGTCTAATAAGCCCATCAAAAGCATATGGTCGTTGTCCTCTCGAATACAACTGTGACGAAGAGTTTGACTAAATTATATTATCCACGCGAAAATAATGTAGAGTATCGGGAGCGTGCCAGTCTTCGACAGTGACTGGGATATTTTGAAAGAACGTACGTTTGGATCAGTGGTTTTTGGCGAATGAAATTACGTCAGAAACGGACGAAGACGGCAAAAGACGACGCGAAATTTGGTTAGGGGCACTCAGTATCGAGGCGTATAATTTGGTGTGCAATTTGATATACCTCAAAACTTGGGACACATCGTGTAAAGATGTTGTTAGCGAGTTTAATAAACATTATTTGCCAAAGAAATTGATATTGGCCGAGAGACATCGGTTTCACATTCAACGATAACGTCATTACATTCTTTTGGAGGTTCCGTAGCCAAAGGGGACCCAAAAATGAAACAAGCAAATTTTCGTCGATCTTTCCGATATCGGAACGATATCGTGAGACTAGAGCTAGACACCTATGTTTTTATTAGGTCTGGTTATCACTTGACCATTTTGTTTTGGCATAGGTCTTCTCAGAGAGAGAGAGAAAGAGTAGGTGTGGGCTTAATCACCACACATGCCCACCGCGGATTGACGATTTCAAGCGCTGAGGTATGTGAACACCTCGGCACTCAGGTTTCCTCACGATGGTTTCCTTCACAATTAACGAGTGGTATTCCTATTAAAAATTAAGAAACTTAGAAAACTAAATCATTGGTACAGTACCAGGATCCCAACCCACGACCTCTCAAATGTGAGGTAAGTGTTCTACCGACCGCGTTACCACCGCAGATTCCCTATTTCTATTACTTAATATTATAAATGCAAAAGTGTGTCTGTCTGTCTGTCTGTTACCTCTGCACGCTTAAACCGCTGAACAGATTTAGATGAAATTTGGTATGGAGATAGTTTGAGTCCCGGGAAAGGATATAGGATACTTTTCATCGCGGAAATACAAAAATGAAATTTCGTATTGAGATAATTTGAGTCCATAGGAAGGAGATAGAAGCCAAATGTACTATTCCATGCAGACGAAGTCGCGATCAAAAGCTAGTAAATAAGAATCGCACTCAATCACCATCCGAAGACGGCGAGGTGGAAGAAAGGGCATGGAATGTATCACGTCAAGGTCGCCCACTTACTGCTAAAGCTAAGCAACCAGCTAAAAAGTCACCCGGTAATGAGAAAAATTCATTGCCTCTAGTGCCTTTTAAATTTTCCGGGTTGTAGCCACTTGAGATATTATGCAAATTGGTGATGTCCTATGTGCACAACTAGTTGAAGTACATATCAAGGAAGAAACATGCCTTAGGACCATATTACGCTTGCATGTATCTAGGATCCTTGGTAATGTCCGTCGCTGGGTTTACAGGACGAATCGTGATACTGATTGAGTCCAACCCGCAATGGATATCACATATAATTAAAGTACTGTTGTAGTGTGATATGGGTCTTACACGTGTTGTCTACCTTTGGTAGGCGTAGGCGCATAGCTGTTATAATGTAGTAGGCATTAAAAGTAGCGTGAAACACGTTTATGGTGATAATTTAGGTAATTTTCTATGGGTAAATAGTCAACAGTAGCGGAGGAAGTAATTAAATCCAAACAACAAAAATAGTGATGTTTTGTTTACATAGACGTAAACCTTTTTCTGATCAAAAAAATCTTAGCGGAAAAATAGATTTGCTTAAAAAAGACCGAAAGTGTAAATAAATTATTTAGCTTATTGTTTTATTACTCGACTGTGGCGTAAGTAGGGTACCGTGTTTGGCTCGTATGGATATGTATGAAAGTATGTCCATTTATACTTACTTTCCATCATAATTCCTTAACCAATCATCAGATTTTGACAAGTAAGTTCTTACTTGATTCGCAATAATTGCGCGGCTAGCATAGACTATAGAAAATCAGTACAAGTCCGGAAAAATAACTAAAACTTTATAAAATTCTCGATCTATTTGCAAAAAGTTATCTATTTCGTGGCTGGATGCCGTTATTTTAAATCTTGCCACTGGTCAGCTAATTCATAGATTGAGGATTTCACAAAGTAAATACTTAAATATCAGAAAAAAAAGACAGAACGATATTTGAGTGTTCAGTTCAAGTTAGTCAATCTAAGAACTCATAACTGTATTTGCCCTACCAGCCGACGTCCAGATACAGTCCACAATCTACGTAGAAATTGGTCCTTCGAGCCGGATTTGACCCAGCAGTAACCTAAGGATATACATTTCATAGGTCGCTGGTTCATAACCGGCTCGAAGGACCAATTTGTACGTAGCTTGTGCACGACCAGCAAATACCGGAATAATCCATAAGTTACGTAGGTACAGATATTTCTTTCGTGCTTTCATAGTTTTCTCCATTGTAAAGGTTGTTTGTATTGACGTTTGTAGGTGGGGATTTCAGTACACCCTGTATAAGCTGCTTATACTTGCTGTGGTGATTTTTACACTCTGTAGAGTAACACAAGCAAACGTGCTAAACGTGCGATGAATGTAAGATTTCTTCCTAACGTTTCCTTGAAACACTTTGCTTTTCAACGTATAAGGTTGTACTGTGCGATTTGTTAGCTTTAATGAACAAGTAAATGTGAAGTGTCGAGACTCGGGCTCAATGTCAGTAACAGTTTGCTGTGAAAAAGTTCTCTAGGATGCCTAAAAATGGCACCGGCGTAGTAAATAAAACTGTCCTTCAAGCCAATAATTATGAAATTGAGCTATAAAGTTACGGTGTTGCCATAGAAACCCGATTTCGTCAAATGCGGGTTATTAATAACCATTTTATCTGCATTGAAGGAGTTTTTAAGGAAGTATGATTTAATGGATAACACTAGCTGACTCGGCAAACGTTGTTTTGCCAACTTTTATTTTGACAATTAGCTTACGACCTATTCTCAGACCAACCAAATATACACAAAAAAAAATCATAAGAATCGGTGAAGCCGTTTCTGAGGAGTTCAATAACAAACTCTGTGACACGAGATTTTTATATACATATTTTTTTTATTTAGTAACACGAAGCTCACAGCACAAATGTAATTAAGATCGGCAATTTAAAGTAGACTTACGTAACATAGGCCAATTACGAACTTTTTTTATACGGTTAGAATAACAAATAGTAAATTTTTAGTAACAAATAGAATAACAAAAGACATTTACTGCAGTAGTAATTATATTAGACGTTTGTATGGACCGCCGCGCCACCGCCATCGCCACCACCACCGCGTTGGTGTGTGTCATACTTTAGCTGAGTGAAAAACTTTCCTACTATAGTAAAGGACTACTACTACTTTTTAGATTAAAAACCGGCCAACTGCGTGTCGGACCACGCGCAGTGAAGGGTTCCGTGGAAGGAGGGGGTTTTATCTGAAGTACAGAACTAACAACTTCATCAACGTAATTTTTAATGGATTTCGTACACAGTTTTCCTTTTATAAATCGGTCGCCTGTTACTCGTACTCTAAACCGATTTTTTTTTCTAAAATTCTATTCCCCCGTTTTGTCGGCGTGATAGTATGTTATGTCTGTGTCGTACTAACCGTCTCCGAGCTAGGCCGCGGACAGACAGACGAATAGACGGACGGACAGACGGACAGACGGACAGACGGGCGGACATGGTGAAACTATAAGGGTTCCTTGTCGACTACGCCCTAAAAACTGAAGGAGTTTCCGTTTAGTGTTTGCCTGTACGGTACCTATTGAGTAGGCCAAGGTGTTTGATTTTCTGAAATGTCAAGGGTTGAGAAAATCTTTGCCACAAGTTGCTACATGAGATAGGCCTTGCTTATCTAATTTGTGATTTCTATAAATACTCATGTTCATGAATAATCACACCGACCTCTCATACTTTTATCACATACGAGTATTTGCTGTTCTTATCTATACAAGATCTAGAATGAAGAGAATGAGCTGGACAGAAAAGGTAACAAATGAGCAAGTTTGAGACAGTTAAAGGAGAGAAGAAGGATGCTAGGGTCGATCGAATGTAGAAGAGGAATTAAAGTCGGAATTGCTTGCTACGTTATGACTTCTTTATAGCAAACAACACAGAAGGGTAGAGAAAAGCTACGGAGAAGCTATTTTGATCAAATCAAAGGGTGCGTCGGATTCAATCCCGATCCCCGCCATACAGGCTAGGCCTAGTGCGGGAATCACTGTAATGTTTGTTTTAAAATCGAATGACTTTCCAATGTCATCATCATGATCATCATCACTCAGCCACAAGAAGTCCACTGCTGGACGTAGGCCTCCTCCATGGATTTCCAAAAAGACCGGTTGGAAGCGGCCTGCGTCCAGCGCCTTCCTGCCACTTGGTTGAGGTCATCTGCTCATCTTGTGGCTGGTCGTCCTACAATAGTTATTTGTTATGCAAGGCTGCAAAGTTAATTTTTGGCGCGAGTACCTTGTATTGAAACCTGAGCAAGCGAAGGATTCTAGGATTGAGCCACGAGCGAAGCGAGTGGTTCAAATATAGAATCCTGAGCGTAGCGAGGGTTTCAAAGGTACGAGACGCTAAATAACTTTGCTGCCGAGCGCAACACACAACTTTTCACCTCACTAAAGCGAGGAAAATGTTAGGTGCAAGAAAAACAGTTTTAATAAATATTAAATTACTGTTAATTTATATCTTCGTCGCTGCTAGCTTCGCTCATATTTTATGATTTCTTTCGATTTTATCAAGAAACAAACCAAAATAATGGAAGTAAAGTGAATTCAATAAAGAGAAGAAAATTTTAAATTTTTCTTTTTTAAGTCAAATTTTCTTGCCGGCCAGTGCGATTCTTTAAATGAGGCTGGCGCATGACATGAAATAAGTATTTGCATTTCAATCATCAATGGACTGGCTGCAGAGAATATAAACTATTACGAAACCAATGAGGTTCTATATATAATATGTAATTTATTGTACGAAACCTTTATTGAATAAAAATATTCGAATTTTAAAAACACTTTCCACGCTAGCGGATAAAGTGCGATTTTCCGCGCAGATTTCGAATGATAAACAGAGCTTTTACGAGCTAGTGAGGTGAAAAGGTACTTTATTTTGTAAATGTGCATGCAAATTATTGAATAAATATTATTCTATTCTATACTATTCTCTTCTATAAAAAGATACCCTACGTCAAACCATCCTCTTTTTAAATTTATTTACTGGCATTGCGACCGGATGGGTATACTTATACATTTTCTTATTATAATAAAAAAGACATAATAATAAAGTAAATAAATACATCAGTTGAGTAGCCCACTGTGAACACAACACAATAGTGTGTATACAGTGAGCCGCTAACAATCGATCTATTTTTTATATCACATTCTCTCCGTACTGACCCTTCAAAGAAATATAATTAATAAATTGCTGTTAGCAATAAGGCCGCTCATTTTACTTTTTCACTGTAACTGTCAAAATTGTCTCTTGTTTCTTGTGTGCAATAAAGAATATTCTTATATTATCGTATCACAAGATTGCCTGAAAGAAATTCCTATTAGCAGTAATGGCGCTAATTTTCGTTTGTAATCGTCGAGTCCGTTTTGTTTTTTGGTCAACATAAGTATTCTTAACTTGTACATAGCTACAAACACCATCTGAGCCAACAAAGAATAGATCGCACTCGCATTTGCTGACAACTTCACATAACAGATGTTAAGTTCCCACTGCACATGACAGAAGTGATATAATCACTAATGACGTTTGTGAAAAAATCGGAACATAATCCTATAACTAGGGACTGAACGCACAACCGAACACATGTCATGTAACGTGAAATGAAACAAGTTTCAGTATATTTTTTTCATGTAGCCTCCACTACATGGGTGTCACACTGTAGGGCAACGATGTTTGGCTATTTCTCACCTATGTCCACTCCGCCAAGAACTTTTATATTAGAAATGGGTGGGGGTGGTAGTTTGGACGTTAGACCCGCCACGCTGGTCCAGTGTGTGTTAACGGAGTTTGTGCTAGGTCCTCGTATGTTAGTTAGCAGTCTGTACCGCAGGTAAAGTTGGCTTAGGGACTGAGGGGTAGTGCTTACAGCCCTTTACAGCCCTCATATAAATATATATATTAAATAAACGCGGGAATTTCACCAATGCTATTGCTATATATATGTGCTCTAAGATTAAGGAATTGCGCGTTCTAAAAATAACTTTGTACTAGATTAATTTGTTATTACCTACTAATTAGCTGACTTGGCGTTGTTTTGCCACATTAAATAGCCTACGACCTATTCTCAGACCTTCCAAATACACACAATTTTTTTTTAAATCGGTGAAGCCGTCTCGGAGGAGTTGGACCACGAACACGAGATTTGCATATTATATTCCATAATTTCTTTAAAAATAAAAAATAATAAACATTTGTACCTGCCCGGTACTGTTGCCTATACGTGCGTCTATTTAGCCAAAATATTTAATCATTTATATATTTAGAGAAAATATTATTAATAACATTTAGTTTCCGATGCGCTTTAAAGTTTCAAAAACTATATGAGTTAATCATTTACTAGGTCATCATTTTTCACATACTGCATTTAATTGTGAAGTAATTTCGAACGTAATAACGTATCTGATAGAGTAGAGGGGCAGACCTACTGAAAATTACCTGAGATTTATCGAAACAACATAATTTTTTCAACAAAAGGAAGACATTATTCTCCAACTAGTAGCCGCATAAAATTTTACTTTACCTAATTTATTTTAATTATTAACAGAACCTACTGTTTCATGGCATTTTAATACCGTTTTAAAGGTGAACGAAGATTTTATGAATGAACATGCAACCTTGGTATTACCACATTTAATTTTACGGCATTCCTATGCAATAATAATAATTCATGAAAATTGGCCTCTAAAGAAACAAAATTTACTCTTTACTAGTTTTACTAGGTAGGCTAGGGTCATTTCGAACCGGTCTCTATTACTTAGGGCCTGTTACAAGTGTACTGATCCCAAACGATTTAAGTTTTTTTAGAGTTCCGAAGAGTGCTAAACTGGGCCCTATTACTAAGACTTCACTGTCCGTATGTCTGTCTATCTGTCTGTCACCAGGCTGTATCTCATGAACCTTGATAGCTAGGCAGTTGAAATTTTCACAGATGATGTATTTCTGTTGCCGCTATAACAACAAATGGTAAAACAGAATAAAATAAATATTTAAGGGGGGCTCTCATCGTAATTTTTTGGCGTTTTTTGCTCGATATTAATAACGGCAACAGGTAAACGCTTGAAACATTCACAGAATGGGATCCTGCCTTTTCGCAGAAAATTGTTACGCTGATTATCACTTGCCAACCAACATTTCACCTATTTTTCACTTTGACAACAAACGATTTACAAATTTTTGTATGGCAACGTTTCATTTGGTAGGATTGTTGTTAAGCTGATTATTATAATGAAACAAAACGTTTTGGGTATTTATTATTTTTCAAATCTTTTACTAGGCCAAACAACTATTAGATGAATAACGTTTCGTCTGTGAAACAGTTCCCTTTTCGTAAATAGATGGTTTTGCAAACCTATAGGTTAGGTTAGGTTAGAACTGTGACCAACACGCACGAGCCGAGCGAGCGAAGCGAGCGTGCCGCGGCAGCGGCCGGCGAGTGCTAGGAAAATTCTATCCATTTTACTAGGTTTTCCTAACCTTTAGGTTATTAATAGCTCAAACCCACATAAGTTACTTAACGAAACTTAATGCAACATTTGGTATACAATAAACAACTGAATGAATATTACGCTAAGTAAAACATACGCTACTTAAAAGTTGGCATTTTGAAAAAATGTCATTATAAAAAGCAAACCAAACAAACAGTTGGCAACTGCGAGGTTGGGAAATAAAAAAAAATAATAAGAAAAGTTGGCAAATGATTATTCCGCAAAATAATATTCTTCGAAACGTTAGTTGCCAAATGAAAATCGGCCAAAAATGTTTCTGCAAAAAGGCAGAGAACCTCACAGAATATTTAGTCCTATATTATCGAAATCAAAAAATAAATAATTAAATTAAAATAAAATAAATTATATAAGGGGGCTCCCATACAAGGTACAACAAAAAAAATTAAAAGTTCTGCATTTGCAGGAGCAGGTGAGAGGACATTAGATTTTTTTCTACCACAAAGTTAAGCTCGTAATGTTTTATTGGGAACTCCTCGGCGCGAGTCCCAAATGAGTCTAAGTAGTATGCCTTACCCTATGTTCACCACAAAACAAATTAAAGTGAGAGGAAGTGAAACTGAAATTGTCTTTTATTGCCAACAAAAAAGTAATAAAACTAAATTTACAAAAGGCCTCATGCTCGGTTCTCTGCCTTTTTGCAGAAACATTTTTGGCCGATTTTCATTTGGCAACTAACGTTTCGAAGAATATTATTTTGCGGAATAATCATTTGCCAACTTTTCTTATTATTTTTTTTTATTTCCCAACCTCGCAGTTGCCAACTGTTTGTTTGGTTTGCTTTTTATAATGACATTTTTTCAAAATGCCAACTTTTAAGTAGCGTATGTTTTACTTAGCGTAATATTCATTCAGTTGTTTATTGTATACCAAATGTTGCATTAAGTTTCGTTAAGCAAACCTATAGATTAACCTAAAGGTTAGGAAAACCTAGTAAAATGGATAGAATTTTCCTAGCACTCGCCGGCCGCTGCCGCGGCACGCTCGCTTCGCTCGCTCGGCTCGTGCGTGTGTTGGTCACAGTTCTAACCTAACCTAACCTATAGGTTTGCAAAAAAAAAAAACTGTATTCAAGTTTTTTTTTATATATTATATCTATTTACGAAAAGGGAACTGTTTCACAGACGAAACGTTATTCATCTAATAGTTGTTTGGCCTAGTAAAAGATTTGAAAAATAATAAATACCCGAAACGTTTTGTTTCATTATAATAATCAGCTTAACAACAATCCTACCAAATGAAACGTTGCCATACAAAAATTTGTAAATCGTTTGTTGTCAAAGTGAAAAATAGGTGAAATGTTGGTTGGCAAGTGATAATCAGCGTAACAATTTTCTGCGAAAAGGCAGGATCCCCTCATGCTCATACCTCATGTAAGACAAAATAATATTTTATTAATGCCAACAATGCTCTATGACAGTTGGATCGGACAGGAAGAGGCCGGGGCCGGTCCCTCTCCTCAGTCGCGCATCTCGCGGACGCAACACAAAAGGCTGTAACTCCGGCGACCTTCCTCTCTACTGCGGATCACGGCGCGGGCGCAGACGCACCAAACGCATACAAGTACAGTCAGCAGATCAACCTTTACATTTTTTGTTGGAAAGTCTCCCGTAACGTAACCAGGTACAGTACAAGCGGGTTAAGTTTATGACCGACTGTGCCGCTAGAGATTCCAAGTTACGTACACCCCGTACCGTTGGGTTATTTATTTATTTATTATTGCAAGAAAAATTGCGTAATTATTTTAATTGCATTAAACATTATTTAAATTATACATATTACATTTAAAAATTATAAAAATTAGAACGTTAAAATTGTATACATTGTACATATGTACTTTAGATTGAATTTAAAATGAAAATTAAACGCAAGTACAGTACAGAAAAAGAACTGATGTTTGATTTAATGAATCTGAATCTGATTTTTCGACTTGACATTAAGCTCCTCATTAAAAATAACATGACCTTGAAAATAACAATGGTTTTCAATTGTAATTTTCAAGGTCAGGACTGAGGAGGTTAAATACAAGTATGAATGACTAGCTGTTGGGACTTGGTTCACTTAAAAATTTTGATGTGTATTTTTCCGCTATTCCAGACTAAAAAAGCCTAAAAAAACTATGTTAAAAAAAATTGTGTCCAGGTTCGTTCAGCCATTTGGTGGTGATGGAGTAACAATTATCCATTCATCCAATTATAAATGATGACTTTTTTCAGTGACTGTACATCGTAGGTGCCCGCAGCAACTTCACACGAGTCCGACCTTGCAGATATGGGCCGGCGTAATAGTCAGTAATTGTACTATGTCGGAATGCCACAATCAATCCTTCAGCCCCGAGTTTTAGAATTAAAACACATGCTATTGTCTCTTCGAAGAGTCGAGTCTTTAATGTGAATTGTATGATAGCAGCCCACCAAAACATAAATGTGAAAAAGAGGCCAAGTTCGTTCTAAGGGATGTAAAGAGGCCTAATTATGCGCTCCAAATCCTGTCGTAATCCTTACGTTTGCAATAGTAATTAGTTTGGAATTCGACAGTTAGACGATTGGAATCGTTCAGGAGCTATTCGCTTAGTATGCACGCTCGTAGAAAGGCTTTTCTCTAGACTAGAATCGCCCCATCCTGCACTCGCGTAGCGGATAAGAGGGGGATGGCGCGAGACTTTGTGGACTTAATGGTCTTTTTTGTAGCGAGGCGTAAATTGCAATTCTTTTGTCGCCGCCAGTTGTACATTTTGAACTTGGCCCTTTACTAACATTAATATTTTGTGGGGATTTTAGTTACACGAAACTCTGTTGGGGCCCCTTGATTATTCGCCAATCCAGATCACAAAAACCTACTTTTTTACATCTTTTGTGACTAACTAAAATGTAAATCTCGTCTGAATATGAGCAGTAGCTTTTCAATCGAATTGCTCGAATTACATTGCTGACTACGTAAAATGGATTTTCAAAGTAGGTTCGATAGAAATGCAGCAATGCAAGGGCAATCTGAGGACGAGACGATTAACATCGATACAGTCCACTAGCACGCCCAAGGAGCGTGATCAAAACAACAAATTATTATATGAAAATTAGAATGTAGACGCTTCACACAAGCACATAGTGCATCTGTGGGCGCACGATGTGATGACTGACAAAAAACGTTTTATAAAAAAACATAAACCCGAACTCCAGAAAGACTTTTTGGCAGTCTTGTTTTATAATATATCGAGAGAATGTGGGTGGAAGGGCCGGTAAGGGACGCCCCAGGTGGACATACTTTGATCAAATATTTATTAAATATAAATTAGCAAAGGGCAAAGCAAAAAGTACCCGAAACCGGCGTGCGCGCATTCAACGACTTATAAATGTTGATGGAGCGAAATAGATCTATCAGGATCTCGGCAAGTGGCAGACCCTGTTCTCTGCCTACCCCTCCGAAATTCAGGCATGAGGTCATGATATGATGTTATGTTGTTAGGTATATAAGAAGATTATTTTCACACTTACTTTTCTGTGGCTTTTCACTAACAATATGGTAGTTGTCGTCCATTGCTCTGCCAGTGACTCGTCTCGTCATTTGAAACCTATGAGGCTCAAACTTAGTCCAGCCATTTCTCATAAACACGGGCCCTATTTCGTAAAACTACGATTCATGAGTTGCTATGCCAATTCTATGTACATTGCAAAGTCAATGAACACATAGATTAACAATTAGGAGAACGCTACGCAATGCACATCGAATTGTCATAATAAATTATGAATTGCAATTTTATGAAACGCGGCCATGATCTCCGCATGGTTATAAAAGAACACACACACTTAGAATCATATGCGCGAAAAACATAACCGTTCTTTGCTTTGGTAGTCGGTTAAAAGTAAAGGTTACCTAACTTAGGGTATGAACGCATTGTAACAGAGCGGCTGCAAAATTCAAACGTGGTGTGGTTTATTTATGTCGTGGACTTGAATCTAAGTTGGCGATTTAATAAACACCATAAAAGGATACCGAGATATGATTTACCTTACTACTTACTTTTCCAGACTTGTCTCTAATGAGGTCTTATTAAATATCAGTAGTTACTGAAGACTGACAACTCCAGTGACCTCCGTTTTATAGTTTACGTAAAACGGGCATTCGTGATAAAACCCGCGGTGCAGTTGAAAACTTTCTTTGATTGACTGTACTTGAAATATAACCTATAAATTATTTTAAAAATAAATTAAGGGGAACTTCCCGTACGCCTAAATTTAGGATTTATTTTCTCGTTTTCTTCTCGTTTATACCACAGTGGGCATCGTATTTTTTGGTGTGTTTTTCGGTTTAGGGATCCTTTAGTGAAATATAAAGTTTTAAAGCGCAGCTCATTCCGTTTTCGAAGTTCTTCCCATAGCTAAGTATCATAGAATAGTTGTTTTAATTTAATTATCATCATCATCATCAGACATTTGACGCCCATTGCAGGACATATAGGCCTCCTTTGCAGTTTTCATAACCATGAGGGGTTTTGCCATAATCGCCACGCTTGGTAGGCGGGTTGGCGATCGCAGTATGCGGTTGGAATTTCAGGAAGACGCTGCTGCCCGTCTCCTGGTATTGATTTCCTTAGTCACCTTCTACGACATCCACGGAAGGAAATGGAGCGACGTTATTCTTAATCCGGCGCCACACAAAATTTCATTATAGTAGAATGGAACTCTCAATTTTCGCACAGATAATGGGCTTTTGGGGATACCGCCGTTTAGCCAAAGTATTTTTCGCCAAATTTTACTTCCCAATAAACTTATGGCATCAGTTTCATTTCCCAAATGAAACTTTAGCAAGTTTTCATTTCGCATTTTATTCATTTGGTCAAATTATCATTTCGCATAATTTTACTGCGTCAAGTTTTATTAAGACAAACGTTTATTATGCTAACGTTTTATTTTGGCAAGTGTTATATAGCAAATAATTGTTTGACTAAATTTATATTTCGCATTTTGTTCATGTGGTTAAATACTATTAGGCATAAATACAAGTAATTTAAAAATTTAAGCTTAAGATACATTTATTTGTAGTATTATATTCTGATTTAAAAAAAAAACTTACGAAAGCAATTTGGTGTAAAAAGTGTGTTTAAAATTTGGTTGTTAGGTCAGTACACATAAGCAAAAATAGGTTCGAAGTTCCTTCAAAACTTCGGGTGTTAGTTCTTTTTTTTTTATATAAAAGCGAAAAAAAATATTTCACTAAAAACTTTTTTTTTCACAAAAAAAATTTTGTTCTAGTTTACATTTCGCATTTTATTCATTTGGTCAAATTATACTTTTGACTGAATAATGCTTGGTAAAATGAATTTTGACCAAGTATTTATTTGGTAAACAATAACTTGCCATAATAACTTTTGCTAACTGTTTATTTGCTTTAAGTTGTTTTGAGAAATGTTTTTTTGCCAAGTGATAATTTGCGGAAAATAGTTTGGGAAGTAATACTTTGGGAAACGATTTTTGGCAATACATTAGTAAACCGGGATTTTGTTACACTTTGTATTTCGTTGCACAGTGATACGGATGTGCCGCCAAATGTTTTTTAACCACGATATAAAAATAGTAGCTATTTGTTTCCACAGACCTATCTCAGGTCATACTAAATTCTGATACCTGCCTTAGCAAAAGTGTGAAACCTACGGGGTTATTTTAGTACCTAAACGTACCTAAATGGCCAAAGACTATGTTTAGTTTCAGATTCCACATTTGTATCATTCTAGCTGTGTACACTTTTATAACAATAAAGTTTTTATTGTTCCGTACCTCAAAAGGAAAAAACGGAACCCTTAAGGGTTCCGTTTGTCCGTTTGTCTGTTAAGACCCTTTATCTCCACAATAGGTGGTGGAGGCATCAAGTTGAAATTAAAACTATATACTCAAGTGTAAAGTCCCTTGAAGCTGTAAAAAAATCAAACTTCTAAGTTGACGTACGTAAAAAAAGGTACGGCCGCTTGTGCCGAAAAAACGTATATTTTTCGACACTCAAGGGAATTAAAATATACAGGGTGCTTTCCGTTGACCGAGAACTATAAAATTTGGCAAGTAATATCTTCTTATATTATAAGTATAGGAAAAAATCTTAAAACTCTACATTTGTAACTAAATTATACAAAAATTGTCTTGAAGGTTCGGGAAATGCTCGGAAAAAACTGCAAGACTCGATTCCTGAACTATTTATAATTTCTAAGTACCTACAAATTTATACGGAACCCTCGGTGGGCGAGTCCGACTCGCACTTATCCGGTCTTTTTTGTGTTAACTTGTATTTGTGAGTGGACTCGAACATGTAAGTAAGCCACGAGGATTTAAAACTCAAACACGAAGGCTTTAGAAGGTGCGCTATTATGTAAAGCGAGATATATGGCCATCACGGTTTGCAAATTAAAGAGAAAGGATCACCGAGATGAGATGTAATGTAATTGAGATAGTAAATCGCTCTCAAAAGACTGCATTTGTAACAAGTTGACGGATATTACGGCTGCGCCAATTCATCGTACAGTCGACAGCACATCAACCTTTACAACGTGCACTCTAATCGGTTACGTTAAGGACGACTTCGCAATAAACATGTAAAGGTTGACTGTCGTCTGTACGTACATACACACATCAAGAAAAGTTTGTGATCAATAGCATAAGCTCCTATAATTCTTTAAATTTAACTTTATCAAGAAAAAATCTATGTTGTATGCTTTCTTTAAATAGGAATACCCTGTTTGAAATTAAAATATAAAACATTTTTTATTATTTATTTAAAAAAAATTGAGCCATTAATCATAATGTAATTGTGATAGAAATTTCATAGAAGGAAAATACTGTTTAATTAAACTTAAAAAACAATGTATTATTAAAAGGTTAAATTCAATATAAAATAACTCCTCCCCTGGCTCGAACACATGCGGAGATCCTCCTGGGCATGCTGAGGATCAAGTTATCCAGCATTTCCTGGGGTAACCTATCCCATTCTTCAATAGCGGCTTCCCTGAGCTCTGGAACTGTCTGGGGACGTGGCTCACGGTTCCATACAGCTCGTTTAAGAGCATCCCACGCGTGCTCTATTGGGTTTAAGTCGGGCGAGCTGGCAGGCCAGTCTAAACGTGTGATATCGTATTCTTGAAGAGCAGCATTGACTCGTCGAGCTCGATGTGCGGGCGCATTATCATCGACCAGTACAAATTGGTGCCCATGGTTTACTCGGAATGGTCTGACGATATCATCAATAACAACTGCTTTGTACATGTCTGCTGTCATGTAGCCCCGATACGGAATCAAAGGCGTTCTAGCTCCAATCATAATGCCACCCCAAAAGGACACCGATTTTCCGCCTTGCTGAACTGTTCCAGTGGCAGTTCTTTGTCTTTCACGGTCGCCTGGTCTTCTCCAGACACGGACACGTCGGTTATCTGGATGAGTGCTGATTCGGGATTCGTCAACGAAGAGACAGTTTTGCCAAATATTTTCTTCCTCACCTTCTTCATTTTGCCGAAGTCTAGCCCACTGCAATCTTCGTTGTTGACGTTGCCGGGAATTGAGCGGAGCTCGCCAAGACCTCCGTGCTCGTAATCCAGCGTGGTGCAAGCAATTGCGAACGGTCTGCGTGCTAACTTCAAGCCCAGAGGCGGCCCTGACTTCTGCTTTTATTTTAGTGGCGTTGATTGTTGGATCACGGGCTGCCAGTAATCTAATATAGTGCTTTTGGGCAGCTGTCAAAACAGTTGGGCGACCGCTGCGGGGTCGGTCAGCTAAATTCCCCATTCCGTGGTACCTCTGCAACGTAGCCACGACACAGGATTGGGATATAGCAAGTCTGCGTGCTAGTACTCTCGTGGTGTATCCTTCTTCCCTCAAAGTTACTATTCTTGCTCGTAAAACCTCTGATAATCCTCTTGGCATTTTTTCAATCACAACTTTCCGCAAAAAATATCTTGAATCGGTTATAATTGACTAAATCAGATTTCTGAATGAGCGTAAGCTAGGACTGAAAGCGTTTTAATATGAAAAAACAACTGAACGGTGTCATTGTTTTGTGTTCTAATTCTTTATTTTTAAATAAAGAATCTAAAAAGAAGAAAAAAACATAATATAATCTACAGTAACAAAAAAGATTTCAGTTTTTCAAAATGATCGCAAACTTTTTTTGATGTGTGTACAACGTCTCATTGAAATAAGCAGATATTAATTTTTCATATTTTTTTTTTCAATTATTTTATGTAGCGATAGAGATCTGTGAAGATTGTGGCAAGTGCAGATCCTGGTCTCTGCCTACCCCTCCTGCACACCACCAGGGAGTGTCTGATGATGATGAACCGAGAACCTGCCGAGTGTTACCAAAACCGGCCGTTGTTAGCGGAAGCACAAAGGAGCGTTTTCACAAAACGATACATTTGAAAAAGTTTTTTTTTTTTCAATAGGTTTTATGTATTTATTTATGCACTATGGGTATGAAATTTTAATAAATGTAAGGGTTTATTTTGTTGGCATTTTACTTCTTTATTGTTTACTTACTTATAAAATATAATAAGCTATATAAGTTAAGGAAATAAGGAGAACATAAAACTACGAGTTTTTTCAAATTTGGTACATCTGCTGTTGATGTCTTGGTTTGATAAAACCCCCATACAAATAGTTTATATTCCGAGCCATATTATATTACAGGTTCTTCGTCATCGTAGTTTCGTCGAATATTGTCATCGTCACAACCAGAACCCTGGAGCACATCTGCATAAAATGCCTGAGCATCAGGGTCATCAGAAATGTCACAAAATTTTAGCAGATTTCCCATGTCTTCTTTCTTCTTTGATGAGATCATATGTATCGCTTACAGAAAATTCGTTAGTACTATCATGTTCAGCTATAGACAGAGTGTTCGAAACAGCAAAAAAAAAAAAAAATTTTTTTGTTTGTTGTATCGCTTTGTGAAAACGCTCCTTTGGTGATTGGTAATCGTTACACAATAAACAATTACTAAAGCAAAAAAATTGCTATAAAAAAAAAACATATACCTGCAACATGTACCAGGAGACGATACAGATCTGCAGGCCAATTAACATAAAACTACCTGGGGCTACATTCCAAAATTTCATCGCCCGCGCAACGTCGAATCTCACGCCCGCCACATCAGCGTAGGCAGAGCAATTGTCCTCCTGACATTCATACAAACACTCAAGCCGACAACGTTCCTCGCGAAACTAGTTTAGGAAGAAGCAAGGACTCTGTCGAAGTAACCGCGGGCAATGTCATAGGATAGTTTTTGTGAGCGCCCACGTTTTGATGATCGTGTTAAGAATTTGACTTAGCAGCGAAGGTCGCTTGCATTGTTTTCGTTTTTTTGCTGAATATTCTTGCTTATATCCGTGTTTTATGATGATGGATGGTCACCTATGACCCTTGATGGCTATGACTGACGCGATTATAGGTAGATATCTAGGCCACATAGATAGATGAAAAAAAATGGTGACATTTCATGGTTAATGCTTTGTTTTGGCTCGTGGAGTACATATTTATTAATATTTATGACTTTGCATCAAGTTGTATGCGACATAATATTTTTTTATTAAAATCCGTTTGCGACTCCTCCAACCTTGCTATAAAAGGCGATTGGCAGACAGTTAGGTAGAAAACACGAAGATAATTAGAAAAATGCAGATAATCGAGACTGGACGAAGATTAGACCATGATCGGTGGCCGTAAGGTTGGTCTTAGAGGGCATACAGCCAGCGACACATTATATTGTACGCACAGAGTTAAGTAAATACACAACAAACATTGTTATTATTTTTAAATCTTGATTGCACTTGTAAACCTAAAAGTACATAGGCGAACTTAATGCTAACAGTATTGTGTTCGAATTAATATTGTTTGCCAGATGCAAAAAAATAAGGTTGACTGTATTGAAATCTACTTAGTTTAAAATTTTAATTATTTGTTATAAATAATTCAATATAGAACTAAAATAACCAAACTAGTAAATAAAAAAAATATATATATTAACTCTAAAATAAATGCTTTCCACTATAAAATAAAGCTTCACTAGATAATCGTGCTTTATAAACTTTAACAAGTGAATCTTGAAATGGGTTGCTTAATTCCACCAGTCTTAGGTGTGTGTGTATTGAAAGCTCAGTGGTTTATCTACGGAGGGTCCAAATTTATTTCATTCATCAGCATATGCATTTCTTTGTAAGAAGATTTCTTACGTTAAAGGTAGCAATTCTACTTTTAACATAAGAAATCTGAACGCTAATATATCCGTAAAATTACAAAGCAAACCAACCATTTGTGTGGGGCCCGAAGCAACGTATGTGCCTGTATGTAAATGTTTATGTTATGTGTCGTCCGCTCAATGCTTCTCGACCATGTATGTACGCACTTTTAAAGGCTTAATTTAATTTCACCTTCTCCTAAGATACAGGATTTTTCGCCTAGTTTAGGAGATAGGATGCAATGACAAGACTATTGTACAATAGATTAGCACCGAACGATTGTTGTCATTTTTAATGTACTTTTTGGTTTAAAATAAACAATTATTATTATATTATATTATTATTATTATTATTAATATTATTTTTATGTTATTTATTTTAAAATTATATAAAATATTATAATTTATGAACTAAAACTTTCGTAAGCACTACACATTATTAGCTTAATTCCTGATCTGGTCAGACTCTTCCGATAAAAAATTAAGTAAGTGAATCTGGAATTAAGCTAATAATATCATAATTTTTAGTTGGAATTTAGTTGCTCTATTTTAAAGCGTAGTTTAATATATCCCGTTGTTATTGCTGTAGCATTTTAATGCTACTAATGTTTTGAATGTTTCAAATTATATTTTTAGACATTTGAAGGTGCAACTCGTATCATACATTGTTGACAGTCTAATAATATCTAGATGTACCTAGATCTATATTTAAAGTTCTCAAGCTCTGTCTAATCCGTTGTTTCACGTAGCAAATAATTACAATGTGCAGGCATTAAGTGTACAATGTCATTAAAGTCACACAATTATTCGATCGCCCATGAAGTTAGACTAACAACTAATAACACAGTCTGGGCATCACTGACAAAACATAACTTAGAAGGTATAAAAGGCACGTTGCGCACGGCTTTTCTAGTAACCTCAAAAACCGGCCAAGTGCGAGTCGGAGTCGCGTACGAAGAGTTCCGTACCATTATCTATACAGCATTTGAATATTTTAAGCGTCTACCAGTTGCCGTTATTAATATCGAGCAAATAACGGAAAAAAATCACGTATGGGAGCCCCCCTGAAATATTTGTTTTATTCTGTTTTTAGTATTTGTTGTTATAGCAGCAATAGAAATACATCAGATGTGAAAATTTCAACGGTCTAACTATCACGGATCAAGAGATACAGCCCGGTGACCGACGGACGGACGGACAGCGGAGTCTTACCCTTTGGGTGCGGAACCCTAAAAATTACTTCGAAGTTAAATTTTAGTTTATAATAAGTAAGGTCACACACTGTAATTGCTGCCTATATTTGCACATGCCTGTATAGAGTTGCCCTGATAATTAAATAAATAATGTTAACGAAAAAAATCTCTACATTTATAATTCAATGAGTTAATTACCCAGCTTCCTTGAGCTAACGGTACGTACATTTGTCACAAGCCGCCATATTGTCTATTCCCTATTTCAGAATAATGGTTAACTACAACTTAACTTGAGAGCGGTGGTAGCGGAGCGGTAGAACGCCGGCTTCTCGTTCGGAAGGTCGTGGGTTCGAATCCCGGCATGTACTAATGACTTTGTTTTCTAAGTTAGGTATATTTGAGACGTTATAGTAGCAATACCACTCGCTAACCGCTAGGGGAAAACATCGTGAGGAAACCTGAGTATCTGAGGTGTTCAAATGTCAATCCGGGGTGGGCGCGCGTGGTAACTAAGCCCATACTGAGAGAAGGCCTGTGCCCTGCAGTGGGACGTATATATAGGCTACATAAAAAAAACATAAATTAAATTATTATTCTATTAACTGTTAGACTTCACTATCAATCAATCAATTACAGCCCATACGCGTCCACTGCCGGGCCTAGGCTTCCACTAGCCTCTGCCGCCATTCTGCTTCGATCGTCGGCCCAGCGAGCTGGTGGGCGTCCTAAGCCCAAGTCTTCACTATGTTCATCATCATCATCATCAGCCATTTGACGCCCACCGCAGGAAATAGGCCTCCTTCGTGGTTTTCATAACCATGAGGGGTTTTGCCATAAAATAACTACTATGTTCAACATAAAATAACTTTTGTAACGTCGTTTTCAAGAAATGTATTTCAGTTTGCTTTGTATTTCTATCGCCTCAATTTTTCTCTATCATTTTGACCCTGTTAATTAAAGAAAGGAACTGGACAAATGTTTGCCTCTAGCTCGTACACTACTACCATAATATAATATATTGTGTGAGCGAGACTCAAATAGTTATATCAATGTTCTACGAAATCGACTTACTATACAGTATATCAGTAGGTCATTAGTTAAGCCTTTAGACAATATCGTTTCTAACAACTCTACTGTTTGGACGACAATTATTTGTGCGTTATGATTTAATTAATCACGTTTGATTGATTGATATCTAAAGTGGTGGCTAGATGATTTTCTAAAGACGAGCGTTTTTGTCAGAACTTTATACTTTTAACTATCGTACAATTAGTCGTAGAATTTTAAAAGACAAAACCAACCAGTAAACAGTAAACAGGCGAAGACATAACAAACATGGAAATACACCCCGACTGATCATTTGTACAAATTAATTGCGGCCTTGAGCGGGAATCGAACACACGACCTCCGATTTCGTAGCATGTTGCCGCTAGATCAACGAAAGGTTCACAGCCAGTCATAGTTAAAACTATAATAACTCGTAGCTGTTAGCCAAAATTCATCACAGACAAAAGTACGTTGTCGTAAGTCCTCCTAAGAAGCAATTTTGACCATAATTTGATTTATGCGATTCTCTTGAAACCTAGTTTTTAGGGTTCCGTACCCGAAGTATGCCAAACGGGACCCTGTTACTAAGACTTCACTGTCCGTCTGTCTGTCTGTCTGTCACCAGGCTCTATCTCATGAACCGTGATAGCTAGGCAGTTGAAATTTTCACATATGACGTGTTTCTGTTGCCGCTATGACAACAAAAACTAAAAACAAGATAAAACAAATATTTAAGGGGGGGCTCCCATATAACAAACGTAATTTTTTTGCCGTTTTTTGCTCGATATTAATAACGGCAACAGCTTGAAATATTCGCATAATATTTCGTTTTTAGAATATTCGCTTCAAAAATAAACAAATAAATTAAAATATAATAAATATTTAATATCCATGTGGTGCCGGATTGAGAAAAGCGTCGCT
This sequence comes from Yponomeuta evonymella, assembly GCA_963969515.1. Taxonomy (NCBI): domain Eukaryota; kingdom Metazoa; phylum Arthropoda; class Insecta; order Lepidoptera; family Yponomeutidae; genus Yponomeuta; species Yponomeuta evonymella. The sequence continues at coordinate 4,674,314 of OZ018343.1, read as the reverse complement.
CCATTTCCTTCCGTGGATGTCGTAGAAATCAATTACCAGGAGACGGGTAGTAGCGTCTTCCTGAGATTCCAACCACATACTGCTATCGCCAACCCGCCTGCCAAGCGTGGCGATAATGGCAAAACCCTTTCATGGTTAGGAAAACCACGAGGGAGGCCTGTGTCCAGCAGTGGGCGACAAATGGCAGATGATGATGATGATGATGGTGAAATATTTAAGGGGGGCTCCCATTCAACAAATGTGATTTTTTGCCGTTTTTCCCGATCTTTGTGGCTAATGTTGTACAGATAATGGTACTGAACCCTTCGTGCGCGATTTCGACTCGCACTTGGCCGGTTTTTACTCTCCATTTAAAAAAGCGTGCAAAAAATTACTGTTACTTCGTTCGTTCTCCAAAAACCGGGTCGTCACGAGAAAATCCTTCAGCGTACCAAATCGGCCTGGCAACAGATTTAGCTAACCACACATTGTGACATGTTAACCAAACGCCCTCAGCAGTTAAACCTTCTGTTAACCGGCGGCCCACTTCAACCAAGGCTTTCGCGCCAAAATCACTGGATATGCAAGCCAATTCCACACTTAAATGTTACGCATTAGAAACGAAAAGATTTTTCGTAAATGACGGTGGATAAGTCTTTCTCGACATGTTCCATAGAAAAGGCTTAGCTGTACATACAGGGTTATCTCTCAAATGCGCAATAGCGCACTTTGTCATTAGTTATTTTTCGTTTACAAAAAGTCTCATACCAGGAGTTTTTTATTCAATTTGTGATTTTATTTAGGTTTTTAAAGCTTATTCATTAAAGTAGTGACGCTGACTGATAGACGGTAAATAGCGAGTGTTATTATACTGACGCTCTTCTGGAAAATCACGAATTCTCTGCACCATCACGAATATTTTTCTAAAGGTGGCTCCACACTCTCGCGAGTACATCTTGTAGAGGCACTTGCACGAACGGCAGGCAGCAGAGGCTAACCATCCACACTCTTCATATATTAAGTCCGTCACTCTCTTTACAACAAGATGGATGTGGTGGAAGTGGCTGCTTTTAATTATATTCAATAATAATAAAGTCACCATTAATGATACGTTTTTATTTTTCTACTCCTGTATAATAGGTATATTCATTGCCTTACTAATCTGGGTCAAAGCGTCGTTTACTTTATTTTCGTTTTTGTGGTTCGGATCTTTGTTCCAACTCCATGAAAGTGTAACATAAGTTATTTGGCCAATTTTTCATGATTGCGATGATAATGAAAGCGATCGCGCACACGTCTCGGTCCTAGTCCACTTCAGCTAACGAAGCGCTTATGCGAGAGTTTGGTTGGTGCGCTCGCCTCTCGCGGGCGTCATTCACACTTTCGCCCTCGCTTCGCTTCGTCTTGCCTCTTAGAGAGTGTGGAGCTACCATAAATGAACTATACCTGAGAGATCAACTTTACAAATAGGTATTAAGGTTCAAAGTGACACATTTTTTAATATCTTTGTTGGAATTTATCTAGTGTTAAATTCCAACTCATTCTCATAAAATCTTATCAACATTTTAAGCCTTTGTTTTAGAAATAAATTTCAAATTACAGCGCGTAATGAATTTAAAACATCGGGATCTCAAACAATCCCATGGTTCGAAAGTTGTTGTAATATACGAAACACTAATAAACGTCTTTCAGGCATTGCTCATTATTTAAATAACCCTGTATGCAATTCAATTGCTTCGAAAAATATTGATGTAGCCTCTTCTTGGCTTCAATAATTTCGACCTTAATACAGTGGAGCAAAGGTGATTATGTGACAATGAAAGTGACAAAGGACGGCGATAGTACTGACGTGGTCACTTGCGTAGCGATAGCTACGTGCTCTCGCGAATGTCACGTTTAAAATTTATAAATAAACCTCACACAGCACCTGGCCTACATGTTTATTAACTAGTTTTTTTCAAATTTTTTCTTCTTTTCACACACTTTTTTTAAGGAGTCAAGCAACTTTTCTTCTTCTTAGAATGACATCTAGCCAGCACCTATTCTCGTTTTTGGGGTTCCGAACCCAAAGGGAACGACCCTTTATTAATATCGAGCACAAAACGTCAAAAAAATCACGTTTTTTATATAGGAGTCCCCCTTAAATATTTATTTTCTTCTGGTTTAGTATTTTTTGTTATAGCGGCAACAGAAATACATCTGAGAACATTTTAACTGTCTAACTATCACGGTTCATGCGATACAGCCGGTGAGCCGGTGACATAGGGACAGACCCTTACCCTTTGGGTAAGGAACCCTAAAAAGGTCTAGATAGCAATGTATTTTTAGAAAGCAAAAAATAAAACTAACTATTCTCCGTTCCACGAGTCGAACTCCTAGGGAACAAAATCTCGCATCTCATTGGTCAGTTCGCGCGGCTAGAGATAAGCGAAACAATAAGCGAAGACGGTCCGCTTCATAGGGTGGGTTGCTCACCAACTATGAATTATTTATTTATTTTTTATAAAAACAACTTTTTCGTAGAATATCAGATTCAATGATCGAGTGATTTATTATTTCTTATTTCTAACTCATTTACAATCATACAAATACAAATTCCCTCAAAATACAATTAACGAATTCAAAACCCCCCTGTAGATATCTAAATAAAAATACATAGATATAGGTAAATAAATTATAAATAAATAGCTCACTGCTATGATAGGGATAGATTATTTGTTTGTATTTGTGATTATATAAAAAGAACATGTTACATTTGCTATAATAACGCCCCCCAAAACCAATTGCTTGGTTTGACTATGGGAGCAGTCTCGTTTGCAATAGTTTTACCACAGATTTTGTAGCACTTTTACATAGAATTGCACACTAAAACTTTCTGTTAATAAACATAACTAAATTCTTCAAATTTCAACCGTTCAAAGCATTACTTACGGACTAGGAGCGCATATATTATGTTCTGTGGCATTGCGTTTCACAGCTTAACCAACTGGACCGTGAAAGAGTCAGCCAAGTTGGTAAATCAACTTTAGGGGCATGCGTTAGACCCTCAACCCAGCCATTTGACCCTGAACCCACTCATTAAACCCTGAATACAGATTCCGGTACAGCATACCCTAACCGGCTAGACCGTGAAAGAGTCACCATAAGCCCGGTTCACATTATTCCAGTAGCATTCCAGTCCAGCATTCCAGTCCAGCGCTGGAATGCTACTGGAATAATGTGAACCTGCACTGGAATGTACCATTCCAGTGATCAATCCAGTTCAGTTGACTAGAATGACGGTCTATTTTTCATTCCAGCTCACCCATTCCAGCGCCACTGGAATAGTGTGAACGGCCAATCCAGTGCTTGAATTTCTAAATTTCTTTCTTGAAAGCATTATCACTGTAGTGTTACCGATCTAACAGCTTTTGAATGTCTGGAATAATGTGGACGGTCCATTCTAGTCCAGCACTGGACTGGAATGACTCACTGGATTACTGGACTGGAATAATGTGAATCGGGCAGTATTGTGAGTTTAACCAAGTTGGTAGATCAACAACATTATGGGTATGCGTTAGACGCTGAACCGAGCTATCTAGATGGCTATTCCGGTACAGCATACCATAACCGACTAGACCGTGATGGAGTCACCGTAAGCCCTAGTATTGTGAGTTGGTTAGCCAAGTTAGTAGATCAACATTATGGGTATGCGTTAGACCCTGAACCCAGCCATCTAGATAGCAATTCCGGCGCGTCACACTGTTGAAACTATAATATCCTTTGTCTGCCATACAACTAGGCGGATACCGGCGAGGACGAACGCCGGCGAAAAAAACTGATGCAAAAGTGAATGGTCCATTAGATTCTTGTCTCTCGTTTATCTACTAACACACGGTGCTTATGTGTGAAAGTAGTAAGGGCCAAGGTTTCCGATGGTGTTGAGGTATAGTTGAATGCCTCCTTGGCTAAGCGGCATCACCTTTGATTACCATGATAGAGATTGAGAGTTAAATTCCTACAAACATCGAAAAATACCCAGGTTGAGGCTATTTGTACAAATCAAACTACGGCGCGCGGCCCGCAGCGGGAATCAAACCCACGGCCGCGGTCTTAGTAACGAAACGTATTAATGAGACCAACGAGGTAATCTAACAATAGAATTCAAACGAAAAGTGAAATCGGCGAAATTTTGGTCATAAATAGTTTGGCAATGCCACAAAAAAAGTTCACAAAAGCGCAAGTAGAATACTCATTGCCTTGTCTTACAGTCATTTAGCAGTTCCCTCACAATAGTCGCAAAAAGTGTCGTTTGTTTATTTATATCCACGATAATGACGATAAAAAGGCTGTTTACAAACTTATTTTACGATGACCATAAAACTTTTGCGAGAATAGGCTTGTTTTTATTGATCCTGAGGACTCTGAGGACAATGACGAAGTATAGTTGCATAATTATAACAAACAAAACACTAACAGGTTATATACTTTTGTTGCATTAACCCGTGCTGAGGACAACAGGTAACAGGTACCTGGATTGTGAAATAAGGTTAGAACAATTGCAGTAAAATTACATATTTTTAGAGGAATAGAAAATAGAGAGTCTAAAATTAAAAAAGAGACCAAACCACTGACTAGACCACCACTGACCTCAATGGTGCCATTTGGTAGGCACCATGGAGGTCAGGATGCCAAATTAATTTAGGTAATTTTTTCGTAATTTGACTTTACCATCTTCACATTGACAGTGGCATATATCACACAGAGTATCCTTCAAAACGTTTTAGAAAAAAAAGTTGTAAGGCCTAACCAAACGCAGAGAGGCAACACATGGCCAGCGATTGTAATACACAGAGCGGATGAGTTCATTGTAACTTATTAGCATTTAAAAGAGGCAATGTGACGCCTATGACTTTGTCGGTCACTCGCACTTTCCGAAAAAAACATAAGGACTGGCCGAAAATAGGTCTCGAGCTTTTTGCTCCAATAAAAGTAATAAAACTTTATTATTTTTCTTCGCACAGCCTGGTGATCCAATTTTTTCGGCCAGCATTGTCGAGAAAGCGTACGACAATGGCGGAATGATGTCGTAAGAATCGGACAATGGTTTGTTTGTTGTTACTAAGGTCTCGTGTAAAGGGTACCGACCATCTGTGTCTTTAGCGGGCATTGTGGTCGTTAGAACTTTTTGTCTCCTGCTATCTGACATTAACGCAATATTGTCACTTGCATCAGTTTTTGGAATTCGGAAATGTTTGGGTCCATTTGCTTTGGTGCTAAATCCTGAAGGTAGTTTTTGCAATCTTACATAACTAAGACTAATTTGTTACTTTGTTACATAATGAAGCTTTTGTCCAAACTTTGATGGGATTCTACGACCATGAAACGGAAGTTTCTCATGAATCCCTTGGCTCTAAAAGTAGGTACATACATACGTACATATATATACTCAAGCCTGTATCCCACAGGGGTAGGCAGAGACCAGGGGCTGTCACATGCCACGATCCTGACAGATCACTTTCGCTTCCTCAACATTCATTAATCGTTGCAATCTTTATCTTGCCCTTTGCTAATACATCCCCTATTTGGTCGAAGTATGTCCACCTGGGTCGTCCCTTACCGGCCCTTCCACCCACATTCGCTCGATATATTTGTCTAAAAGTTGTATGATATTTTTAAGTGGTTAATTCCAAATTGAAGATAAATATTTAGCTACTACTGACTGAAAACTAAAGCGTTGTTTTTTTAACTAACGGCCTACTTACTAAGATGCTCAATATAAAGAAGATAAAAATGCAACAGACTTTTGAATTTTCATAAATCTGCGGTAAATAAGTCTTAAAACGTACCTACATAAATTGTATACAATTTAACCTGTTTCAGGAACCTGGGCCCTTATTATGAAGCAGCGATATGTTCGGAAGGGTCGTCAGCGTCGCGCTTGAGCCCGACTGTAGGCTCAGGGTATAAATAAAGCAAGTGGACTGTACAATCTAGGCGGAATATAATCGAAAATTAAACGAATTCAAAAAATTGTGTATCGACATGACATGTCGACTGACATTGTCAGTAAGGTAGAGTGAAGTGCCGCGGCGCCCGTCGACTTGCTTGCGAGTAGTGCGGCCCGTTTTGGCCTGCGGGGCGCGGGGCTCCGCTGAGTGACGTAGGGCTCCACCACCGACATTTCACTCAAATATAGCAACAAATGCGGTTCTTTTTTTGAATAGTTTAGTTGAATACTAATAGTTATTAAAAAATAGAACCGTATTTGTCGGTAGATTCCAGTGAATTGTCGGGCTCAAGCGCGACGTTGACGACCCTTCCGATAGTGCTGCATTTCCATAATAAGGACCCTGGACTCAGATATCACTGGAAGGATGAAGTGGCAAAGGACCTGCGTGCTCCAGGCAGACGGATGACAAGAGACCGCGCAGGACAGAGACAAATGGCGACTTCTTGTATCGGAGGCAAAAACCCACCGGTCCGATTCCGGCGCGCGATTCCGGAAACGCCCACTGCAGGATATAGGCCTCCCGCATGATTTTCATAATCATGAGGGGTTTTGCCATAATCGCTACGCTTGGCGGGCGGGTTGGCGATCGCAGTATGCGGTTGGAATCTCAGGAAGACGCTGCTGCCCGTCTCCTCAATTTTTTTTATTTTTTTTTTATTGACATTGACAAAAAAAATGTTCTGGGTCTCTTGAATACTTCAAACCATGGGTACTAAATAGAATGGACATCCTTGATTACTTACCTCTCTATTTACGCTAGTTTCATAAAATTATGTGCCTCAACTTATATGGAAAATCCTGAGAAAAAGAACTCGCAGACATAGGTAAATTAAAATACAAACTATAATTGACGTGGTTCAAGAAATGCGCATTTTAAAAAGAATCCTTAATAGAAACCTCGTATGATTAAAACTTCTAGTTTTTCCCCCGACGCAACGCAATTTTTATTTTACCGCCCGCTACAAATTAATCTCTTTATAAGTTTAGTAGCAACCTGGCACAAAGCGGCTTTTTATTGTTGTATTAGTCTCACTTTCCATTTCTCGCAACGGGCTGGCTAATTGTTTAATTGCATGATTGTTGCTTCAAATTGTCGGCGCATTATACAAAGGAACGAAAGCTAGTGCAACAAAGGCCTAAAGTGTCAGTGTTAATGCTGACAATTTTTGGGATCTTTTGTTCTTTGCCCGATAGTGTAAAGACAGTAGCTATCAAATCGTTATAATATAGATAGATAGATAGATAACACTTTATTGCACAACCAGGTGAAAGATATTACAAATAGTTTCTTACATCTAAGTAGTGGTATACAATTGGCGGTCTTATCGCTTAGAGCGATCTCTTCCAGACAACGCGGCTGGCAAAGTTCCGGTATGCGTGGAACTAGGTTGGCGTGAAAGAGTGGCACATTCATATAAGATTTGTTAAATCACATGCATAAATTAAGTGTTATAACCTAAAACTTCGGCTCTGACGAAAAACAAAGTATAACTGACTCTATATTACAAAGCTTTAAGTTTGTAATTTTGAAGTTTTCTTTGATGTTTCGATCTTTTATGAAAGAAGGAATAAAAAAATAATTTTTATAAATAGAAATTATATTGTACTGGTTGTGCAATAAGGTGTTCTATATCTATCAATAAGTGCTGTTTTAATTCAATAATTTCTAAAATTTGTAACTTCACGCCAAAGGGGGGTCAAAAATGTGACCCATATCTGTGTGAATAATAGGAGAATTCGATTTTAACACCTTCTACTATGGTGGCAACTTCAAATTGCGAAGAAACCCTGTATTACAATACCACCTAGGTGACATTACAATTTATGAAACCACTAATATTATTTTCGCGATTTCCTGTTTCTTTGACAGGTAGAACTTCTCTAATTTCGGATAAATATGAGGACTTTATTACACCCGGTGGACTCCAAAAAAACAATGCAATTTGTTGGTTTTTGTAACGAACCGCAGCAGTGACTTTGTTGCAGAGGTCAGACAGTAGTTTTGAGTAAAAACTAGAACCTGTCTTGTCAAGTCGTAAAAAGTCAGGTTAGGGCTGAGACGCACTAGCGATTAGCTTCATCATCATTCAGCCACAAGAAGTCCACTGCTGGACATAGGCCTCCTCCGTGGATTTCTAAAAAGACCGGTTGGAAGCGGCCTGCATCCAGCGCCTTCCTGCCACTTGGATGAGGTCATCTGTCCATCTTGTGGCTGGTCGTCCTACGCTGCGCTTGCCGATATGTGGTCTCCATTCGAGAACTTTTCGGCCCCTTCGGCCATCAGCTCTGCGTGCTATGTGCCCCGCCCACTGCCACTTCAACTTACTAATCCGCTGGGCTATGTCGACGACTTTCGTTCGTCTACGGATCTCATCATTTCTGATTCGATCTCGTAGAGAAATTCCGAGCATAGCCCTTTCCATAGCTCGTTGCGTGACCTTGAGCCTTCTTATGAGGCCCATAGTGAGAGACCACGTTTCAGTGCCATAAGTCATCACACACTGGTTGTATAATTTTGTCTTGAGCGATTGAGGTATATTAGACGAAAAGACTTTTCTAAGTTTCCCGAATGCTGCCCAGCCGAGTTGGATTCGACGATTGACCTCCTTAGCTTCCTTTCTTAGCTTAGCATGAATGAAAATGTACTGGAGCACGCTTGCGGTGCGATTTTCTATTTTATTCACGGCGCCCGCACCGTGGATAAGTGCCCGCAAGCGTTTAGTCCCTTAATCGGATAGTCTTCTTCTTAAATATCTATCCCGTAATCGGATATATATTTAAGAGTTAATACTTAATCTGTTGAATTCTAAATGGCCCGATCGGCCACCATAACAATGGGTTTTAATTGCTCTTTTCAAGGTCATAATCTGACAGGTTAAATATCTCTTTAAGTAAGTTTAAGTTGTAAGGGAACTCAGATTTTTAAGTCAGAAGCAGCCAGGGCCCTATTTCATAGAAGTACAATTCACGGTTTACTATGACAATTCCATATAGGTACATTGCATACTCGATTAAACCACAGATAACCAGTGGGAAGACTAATAATTAGTCTTTTAGTCGACAATAATCAGTCGATTACTACAATTACTGTACTAATCGGCTCCGTAATGTACTATCAAAATTTCATAGTAAACTATATAGTTTTATGAAATGCAGCGCAGGTAATCCTTTGTAGGTAGTAGCCTAGTAGGTACAACATTGGACTCGGAAGCGAGAGACCCGGGTTCGATCCCCAGTGCGGGTATATACCTATGACTTTAAGTGCATCAGTATATTATTCAGTTTATTTCAGGTTACTAATCTCGAGAACCAAGCACTTCGTATAATTATGATAGAACTTCACGTACAGGTAAGTTCGTTTAATCATAAAGTTATGTACATTTGTGTAGTTATAGTATTTGTGTAGTTACAGTGATCAAGCCCTCTTACTCTCTGAGATCTCTCTCAGAGAAGGCCTGTGCCCTACAGTGGGACGTACAATAGGCTGTTTATGATAATATGACAATGATTTTGTTAATCACGTACAACTGAAATCCGGCTGGGCGTTTTAGATCGAAAGACAAATATTAGCAAACAAACAACCAAAGCTGACCCTAATAACATATCTTGGCAGACTTGTAAAGCTTTCATAACATACGAAAGAAGTTAAGACAGCGCTGACTTATCTCTAGAGGAGAAGTTAAGTCAGCGGGCGAAACATTTAGAATTCGTCCTAATCCGCTCTTCCTGGCGCGATGACTTGATGATGCGGTCAGCGATGACTCAGAGACCTTCAGACTAGTGCTGTTAGCACTTGCCGAATGACTTTCAAATTCTATATATAGATGTAATATTCTTTATTGCACACCAGGAATAACATACGAGACTTAAATGATGATATAGTGCAGACAATTGGTAATAATGCCATTACTAATTTATTAATTCTGTCGTATTACTTTAGTGAAGATTGTCTGAGGTTCAGGCTTGGGCTGTGTCTAACTTATTCTACCATAATATACTTAAAGATATAATAAGCTTGCTAGAGAAGGGGTTCATAAAATGTTTAAACCACACATTGTGCCAAAAGGGCTACTGTAACATTAAAGAGTATTTATTTATTTATTGATACTTTTATTGCACTATTGGAATTGTATAATGCGGCGAACTTAATGCCATACGCATTTTCTACCAGTCAACCGCAGGAGGTGATATTATTTAGATGACAAACATGTCTGGTATGTAAGTCAATTCAATGCATGAGTTCTGGGTTCTAAAATAATAATTTAAACTCTAGACCAAATTTGAAAAGACTAAGTTTTGAGTTTTTTTGTCCATTTTTCTCTAAAATTCTTTTGAAACATCATATCGTAGTTTAACTTGTAACGTTCATTAAGTCGCAGTTTTTGTGTTATTTCGGATAAAAACGGATTTTATTACGTTAGCGCAGATTGTCTGAGGTGCAGGCTTTGACTTCAATAGATTTTTTCCATGTTCATTTAAATTTTTCTGTTATTAGACAAAATATGTATTATTATTATTAGGCCACGAAGCCATAATTCATGGTTTGGTCGTGACATGTTTTTTAGGTAGCGTAAGAGACCCTATTACTTAAGACTCCGCTGTCCGTCCGCGTCCGTCCGTCCGTCCGTCTGTCACCAGCCTTTATCCCATGAACCGTGATAGTAAGACAATTGAAATTTTCTCAGATGGTGTATGTCTGTTGCCTCTATAACAACAAATACTAAAAACAGAATAAAATAAGAATTTAAGTGGGGCTTGTATGGGAATACAACAAACGTGATTTTTTGCCGTTTTTTGGTCGATATTAATAACGGCATAGGTAGACGCTTGAAATATTCAAATATTGTATAGATACTCGCACTTGGCCGACTTTTTAATTCCATTGATGCCTGCAAAGTTTGATACATATTCGCTCGTAGATAAGAAGCGGCAATGCAAAAGAATCAAGGCATTCATGCAATCACCGTTGATAACGAATTATAATGTATGGTTTGATTTTGATTTTGAAAATTCTTTATTGTATAAGGGATACCCTAGTCTCTACCTACCTATTCGGGATACAGGCGTGAGTTTATGTAATGTTTTAATTAATGTGTAAACAGAATCTGGGCCTAGCTCTCCATATAAACAGCCTTATACGCCATTGTATTGTATGCAATTGCATTCTCTCAGAGAGAGCATGCTCACCGCGGATTGCCGAGTTCAAGCCCTAAGATATGTGAACACCACGTGAACACCTTAGGGACCATCCATAAAGTATGTCACACGTTATGGGGAGGGGAGGGGGTCGACAAAGTGTAACATTGTGTGACAAGGGGTGGGAGGGGTCATACATAAGTTTCGTGACGTCACATTTGAAAAATTATAATTTAATTAATAATTTATTGTTTTGTTAATATTTTCATATAATTTTGATATGATGTTGGTAAAATAATTTGAATGGAAATAACACTAATTTTGGAACAGCTGTTTTAATTTAATAATTTCTAGATGTGGTAATGTGATAAGGGCAAGATAAAAGTTTCCGAAACCGGCGTGCGTGCATGCAACGACTAATGAATGCTGAGGAAGCGAAAGTGATCTGTCAGGATCGTAGCAAGTGGCAGTCCCTGGTCTCTGCCTGCCTGGGATACAGGGGTGAGTTTATGTATGTATGTTATGTTTCTATATGTGAAATTGCAAAATATGTGACGTCACACTAGGGAGTGGAGGGTCTCACAAATATGACCAACTGTGACAAGGACGGGGGAGGGGTCAAAAATCACGAAATTAGTGTGACGTACTTTATGGATGGCCCCTTAGAAACTCAGGTTTCCTCACGATGTTTTCTTTCACAGTTAGCGAGTGGTATTGCTATTCCACATTTATAAGAGGACTCGACTTAAAACAATGTACCTACATGCATTCATTCGTTATTCGTGCATTAGTAAATGCCGAAATCGAACTCGGGACTTATCTAACGTAAGGCAAGCGTTTTATCGATGCGGTACAACCGCTTTTATTATGTATTATTTTATTTTGGCAACAATAATAATTATACTATTAGAAAAATAGACCAACAATAGAGCCGGAAGTTTACTTTTTCTGGGAATAACGTTTGAATATTCGAACTTTCGAAGTTTTACACAGTTACTAACATGTTTGTCTAGTCTATTCCTTAAAAAGAATGGAAAGAAATGTGTAACTTCATTCGATACGTACAAGAAACTGCTTTACTTAACTCAATCACTAAGCATTACTGCTTTACTCAACTATATCACTAAGCATTACTGCTTTACTTAACTCAATCACTAAGCATTACTGATTTACTTAACTCAATCATTAAGCATTACTGCTTTACTTAACTCAATCACTAAGCATTACTGCCAGGAGAAACAGGTTTTCACCGCTGGCTAAAAAGGTACGCACAATTACATATACGCATCCATAAACTCACGCCTGTATCCCAGGCGTGAGTTTATGTATGTGTAAGCTGAGACCAGGGACTACCACTTGCCACGATCCTGACAGATCACTTTCGCTTCCTCAACATTCATTTGTCATTATTACACACAATGCCGTGACAATTTCGAGCACCGATCCCATTCTTAAGTCTCCTTAACTGCCATCCTTTCATGGCAGCAAAAAAGAAAATCAAGGCCAAGAAAAGGGCAAAGTCTAGTCGTGACTATCAAGAGACCACGTAATCTATGATTAACATACATAGAGATTTTTATCCAGAGATGTATGGCACGAGGTACTCTACTCCTTGAGTGGCAATTTTATAGTAAGCGCACTTACCTCTGAAATCACTTGCTGTAAAATTGCTGCTCGCTGGCAACTTTTGACGTGAAACGTATTTGTAGTAGAAATTAGTTACCTGAGAAGTATGCCAAGGCCCTTATTATGAAGCAGCGATTTATTCGGAAGGGTCGTCAACGTCGCGCTTGAGCCCGACAATTCACTCGAATCTAGCGACAAATACGGTCCTTTTTTGAATAGTTTCGAAATTTCCTACGAACGCTAGAAATCCATACTGGCTGATTGATTTTTATGATTGTTTCGAACAGCATCTTGAAATTAACCCTCGAGGTTAGAGCGTGTTATCAATTTGGTCTTAATAGTTACAAGAAAATAACTGGCTTAGCTTTTAATAGAGTCATCAGCCGATGGATCATTGGTAGTAAACAGCTCTTGGTTAGTTGTCACTGAATGCCTAATTCTGTGTCTCCAAATCTTGCTACTAATAAAAACCGGCCAAGTGCGATTCGGACTCGCAAACCGAGGATTCCATACTCGCGCTTGGCCGTCTTTTATTATTTTTCGTTAGAATATATAACAAGACCCACAGTCGCGCTAAGTTTGATGCCTGTATGTATTTATATTTTTACGACAGAGCACAAACAAAAAAAATTGTAAAAAAACACGTTTTTTGTATGGAGACCCCCCTTACTTTTTATTATTGTTTAATATTTATTATTTGTTAGGTAACCTGCAGTAATGATACATATTTTGTGAAAATTTCAACTGGTTACCTATTACGGTTCCAAAGATACAGCCGTTTAAAGATCGGACGGACGAGCAGACACAGTGGAGGCAGAGTAATAGGGTCCCGTTTGGCACCCTTTGGGTACATAACCCTAAAAATTATAACGAAAAAGACATTTCACAAAAGAAGTACGGTGAAAAAAGGACAGAAAGAGAAGAAAAAATAAGTTTTACTGCCTCAAAAGACCAAAAAGTAGCTTAGGAGAACAAAAATGCCAACTAAAATGGGTTAGTTAACCAATTTGCGCACTTTGTAAACATTCTTAATTCGGAATTAGAAGAGGCCCTGAGCTCCTTTACCTACTTCAGTCTGCTGTTCGGAAATATTTTCAGGAAGGAAACGAGAAGAGAGCACCTCGGCTCGACAACCGTGAGTTTCCATTCGACTTCTATTAAATCATTAAGTGATTTCTATTCGACACGCCGGGTCATTTGCATAGATATGTGTTTACAATATTGTGCCTAGGGCAGTTGTTAGAATACCCGCTGCACTTGGTAAAGGAGGACTGTAAACGCTGCCACTGCTTGTTGCGAGGCTTGCTTGCTGCAGTTGCTTATTTACATATAATAGGAAAACTTACAGCTGTGAAAAAGATACATTACAATTGAAATAAAAACAGAGAGCCAATGACAAGTTTTCACTGACAGAAATATTATAGTAAAAAATGCCCGAGTAGATAGGATAACGGGCATCCTACTCCGTACTGAGTTTGGCGGGCGAGTTTGCAACAAAAATCGCCGATTAGCTGTCACCAGTACTTAACGATTGAAACCGGTAGTCTTACAATGTAATGCGAATAAACAACGTTAATGCCTTTGTAATTAATATTTACCTACAATGATTACATATAGTTATTGTAGAATTACAGGCACTAGCAACTACATATATTACTTTGAAACAAGTTCATGACTATATTCGGAGATTGGTGAATTTCGTAACTAACGTTACTCCTATCAGACAAGGCGTGATGATATTTATTTCAACTTCGAGGTTGGGCATCTAGCTATCTCACAGAACAGAGAAATATGTTCTGTGAGCTATCTAACCGTGATAGCCACACGTAAAAAATGCCGCACGTTTTTTAGAGTTCCGTACCCGAAGGGTACCAAACAGGACCCTATTACTAAAACATCACTGTTCGTCTGTCTGTCCGTCTGTCTGTCTGTCTTTCACCAGGCAGAATCTCATGAACCGTGATAGCTAGGTAGTTGAAATTTTCACAGATGATGTAATTCTGTTGCCGCGGTAACAACAAATACTAAAAACGAAGTAAAATAAATATTTAAGGAGGCTCCCATACAACAAACGTACTTCTTTGCCGTTTTTTGCTCGATATTAATAACGACAAAAGGTAAACGCTTGAAATATTCACAGCATATTTAGTTCTATATTCGCTTCAAAAATAAATAATTAAATTAAAATGAAATAAGTGTTTAAGGGGAGCTACCATACAAGAAACGTGATTTATTGCGGTTTTTTCTCGATCTTTGTGTCTAATGTTGTATACGGAACCCTTCGTGCGCGAGTCCGACTCACACTTGGCCGGTTTTTTTAACTGTTAAAAGGGGCATAATTCATACGAGTAATATAGGGCAGCGCAGCATAGGATCCCTACCAGCTCGCTGGACCGAAGATCTGACGCAGTGGCTGGATAAGAATGGCCGAGAACAGCAGGAAGCGGCGTGCCTTAAGGGAGGCCTTTGCCCAGCAGTGGACGGGTACGGGCTGAATGATGATTGAGTAATGCCATCTCGTATGTAAATTATGTTCCTTTTAATAAAACCTGAATAAGACGACCTTGTGACGACAAGTTACCGAAAGAATACACTTTTGACTTGACTCACTCGTATTTGAGAATTTGGCATCATTAGGCATCCATTACCGGGTTTTATGACGAATCTTCAGCACTGATTTTGTAAACCCTTCAATGTATCATAGTTCTTCTGCAAATACGCGAGTACGAATAGCCAAATGAAGCGCCAGCACAAAAAGTGTAACAAGAAATCATTTCAAAAGGAAATAGCAAGAAAAACGAAAAGGCCCCAAAGCAAGGTGACTTTGGAAACAAAGTCAACGACTTGCATAGCCGACTATCGTTTTAAGACATCGTTTTTTGTCATTTTAAGGTGTCAAGTACAAGGTTTTCTTGTCCGAGCTGGTGAGACTGACCAACTTTTCCATCGCACATCACAAAATTGCAAATTACTAAGACCTACCGCCTGTTTCTCGCACCGACTCTTCAGGATCAAAAACTTAACCACTTCTAAGAAGAAACTCAATTTAAATTCAAACACTTTTTTTTTGTTTCAGAATATATTCGAAATGTTAATTATTTTTCTTGCCAGCCTTCTTCATCAAAAACTTTAAATTAATGAATATCTAAAACTCTGTCTGTAAATAATTTCGCTGTGGAACACACTGGTCAGAAGTATTATCATTCTAATACAATTATTAAACATTTAAAAGTAAGTTGGATACCTGAAGAAAAAACAGCCTTCAAACTTTGCCACAAACAAATGAATAAATTCAAATAAACCGATGAAAATTCATTAGTGTCACTCATGGGAAGAGAACGTAGCCTTGCTTTGAAATTACAAAGATTATACACAATTATTATGGAGAGAGAAAAAAATAAAAATGAAGCGAATTCATTACACTCCACTCCACTAATGACTTGACAAATTTTGTGTGAGAAAAAACGGTGGTGTTGGTAGACCAGAAACTCATGAAATATGAGAAAAATTAAATTTTCTGATAGGCACCATTACAATATGCCTTACAAATACCAAATCAACGGTGAAAATTGTGTACTGTGAAATAAAAAAACTTTAGAGCAGGGCACTAAAGAATATTGATAGTCTTTTATTCTTTTATTGATAGTCTTGTAAGGTCTACCTACGTTCCAACCTCCGAACCGGCGACATGCGGGCAAACGATACAATACTAACTAAAATAAACCTTAATCAGTCTGAAGATCAGAGGTCAGCCTATGCTGGTCCATTGCTGGACATAGGCCTCTCCTATTGCACGCCACTGAGCACGGTCCTCGGCTACTCTCATCCAGCTCTTGCCATTTTTCCCGACATCATGCGACCGACGAGCACGAAACGGTGACGGGCTCTTTTGAACTTTACAATACAAGTCTCTAACTTCATAAGACCGGGAAGACTTCGAAGTCGCCGCTCAAGACCGCAGCAAGTGAAGATCTTTTATAAAGGCCCTATGTCCCTCATAAGGGACAACAGGGTATAAGTAAGTAACTTCTTAAGTATTCAAGGAATATTTTAGATTGAAACCGTGCCGCACGTCGTCGGTCCATCGAACCGAAGATAGATCTTAAAAGACTATAAATAAAAAAACATATTGTATATTTTATTATATCCAAATGCCTGAATAATAAATGCTTTTCTTAAAAATAAAATAGTGCTTGACATTTTTTTTGTTAATAATTACGCATTTCATTAACCCGAAAACCTTTTTTTCAAATTTTGTTTCATCACTTCCTGGTCCCTCTATAAGGCCATACAAGATGCAAATGCAATCCAAGGTAGGTATTACTGATGTGATTTTTTGGAAGTGACGTGTGAAAAATACGTTTTTGTCTTGAGATTGGAGTTGGCTTCTAAAACACATTGAAAACAGATTTATTCTGCGTAGTCATTCAGAAAATTAAGTCCTTTGAAATCTAATTAATGTAGAAAAGAAAATATAGCAGCAAAACAGTCGGAACTCTTGGGAGTGCATTGGAAAAATAGCTAGCTTACAATGAAACAGCCTCTGGTTCGAATCCCAATATACAGGTACCTAACTAGAAAGTTGAGTAGGTTTTCCATATCTGATGTCCAATAGAACACTTCTAGTAATAACTAGAAAGTCTAACTAAATTCCTTAGTTTTAATGCGGCTAACGAAACAGTATTGTATTAATCTAGCAACTGTCAGGAAACCAGTCGGGACGGCTTATTGTAGTTGTTGACTTGGGGAATTTGAACAATATTGAAATGAGCAACCGTGAGCAATTTCTGTCTGTCAGACGGGTCGACTTTCAGGTTTTAGGAAATAGTTACCTAGTTTTGTTAGAAAATATGTTCCTAGCATATTTTGAAAGCTGAAGTCTTCAAATATCAAATCTTTTTATTAAACCTTTTAAGACTTGCACCTGCGCGGCCAAAAAATTACACAATATTTTTCCGTATTTAGGTAAGGAACTTGGCAGAGTAGTTTTTGAGGGGATAGGTTTGCTGGTTTTTTTACATTAATTTTCACGACTTTATGTTACGATGGTTTGACCAATGAAGTGCTAGAGACATTCAATAGTCGCTATAAAATAAAAGTTACCCTTTTTGCTAACGGTACACTATTAACTATTTTTACAAAATGTGTAAATTGAAATATACATTATTTTAGTAATCAGGGGAGGTCTCGTTTAAATTCTAATTTCTGACGTCAAAAACTAATATTATTTAATATCCTACTTTAATATAATATTATAAATGTGAAAGTTTGTGAAGATGACTGGATGTTTGGATGTCTGTTACTCAATCGCGCAATAAAGGCTGAACGGATTTACATGAAACTTGGCGTACAGATAGACAAAGACCTGAATTGAGACATAGCATACTTGATATCCCGGTAATGCATTCCCGTGGGATAATATTAGTTTAAGTTTAAAATAGATGGCGTTGTGCGAGCGAATACTGTATTTCAAAAATGGATGGCGTTGTGCAAGAATCGTATAAGCGGATTCTGTGGCGGTACGAAGTTCGCCGGGGCAGTTAGTATTAAATATGAATAGTTACACACCGGATTTTGAGCCCAAGACTTGATAAACAAGTAGCCATTATTTCTAGTAGGCGTCACTTATTACTTTAGAAATCACGGAAGGAATTATTTGCGCAGAAATGAACCATCTCTGATGATGAATGACTGGATACAGGCAGAGGAAAGAATGACTAACGATTTTAAGGAACGTGGGTGTAATTTTCTCGTACTAAGTAACTGAATCACTTCCGGATATAGCTAACATGTCTCACGTCATTATGTCATCATATTTTGTTTAGACATTTTTTCTGGACTGTTTCTGCTTTTCGCATACCTACTATATGTTTTTGACTTGACATTAAGATAAAGCCAGCGATCGCTTGATATTTTATATTTCATATAATGCCCGATAGATACTTGAACAATAAATCCACGCAGTCGGGATTGCTATCCACGTTAAAGCAATAAACGTTTTTTATTATTTGTTAATTTGACTAACCCAAACTCCAAGTAATTCTAAGTCATTTCCCGCGTCTCCGCCAATGACTCCCAAAATAAGTCCAAGCCAAGTCAAAGTAATTCATCAAGTTATTGGTCGCGCATTGTACTTGATCAAATTGCATTATACCTGACTAAATTACAAAAAAAATTAAGTGTACTTCATCATCATCGTCAGCCTTTTGACGTCCGCTGCACGACATAAGTCTCCCTCATGGTTTTCCAAGCTTCCCGGTCTTGACGCCCGCGTCCAGCG
Organism: Yponomeuta evonymella; assembly: GCA_963969515.1. Lineage (NCBI taxonomy): Eukaryota > Metazoa > Arthropoda > Insecta > Lepidoptera > Yponomeutidae > Yponomeuta > Yponomeuta evonymella. The sequence goes on along the minus strand of OZ018343.1, from coordinate 4,655,301 downwards.
ACTCCCCGCCATCGTAACCAGGTCATCAGACCTCTGGAGGGGGGCCTTCCCACGCTGCGTCGTCCGGTCTGCGGTCGCCAGGTCAGACCTTTTTAGCCCCAACGACCATCATTTCTCCGAGCTATGTGCCCCGCTCACTGCCACTTCAACTGAGCAATTCTTCGAGATATATCAGTAACTCGGGTTCTTCTGCGGATCTCCTCATTCCTGATTCGATCGCGCAGTGAAACTCCTAACATAACTCCTACTTAACTCACTATACTGGTAAAAAAACTTAACTTTGCAGTCAATACATACATTCCCATGGAACCTCATTGTAAAGGTAAGTTTGAATTTTTTTTTAATAACTACATATTTACGATTTGCGGATTTGTTCACTTACCTGATCTTTTCCCGCCAAACTTCACGTGTTCAATAGGAAGTACCCAATAGGTTTTAATAACTGATTGTATGATAAATATGACATAAAAGGTTATCTTTGGATTAGACTATACTAGAAGAACAAAACCGGCCAAGTGCGTGTCCGGCTACGCTTAGTGGTTCCGTAGAAAGAGGGGGTTTTATCAAGTAACAACTTCATCAACGTAATTTTCAATGGATTTTGTACGAAGTTTTCCTTTTATAAGTTGGTCGCCTATTACTCTTTAACCTGTAAAGCCTACTTAGCCGTGATTATTTTCCTTTTAAGTCTATTATATGTGCTACTACCCAGAATGTTTTTTACAATCAACTCGGACAAAAATTTTTGCTTTAAAGCTTAATATTTTGCAAACGGAACCCTAAATCAAATGATCATGGTACACCCACAATATTTTTAAACGACCAATCCAACGATACCCCACACTATGGTATAGGCGAGAAAGAAATTTGAATCCCTAATGTAGGGGGAACCGAAAAAATATTTCTTTTTTATGATTTTATTTTAACATTTTGTCGGCGTGATTAATATGTAAGTATGTCTTTGCCAAATTTCAGCTTTCTCTGCTAATCGTCTCTGAGCTAGGCCGCGGACAGACAGACGGACAGACGGACCGACGGACAGACAGACAGACAGACAGACGGACGGACATGGCGAAATAATTGTTCCTTGTCGACTACAGAACCCTAACAATTGAGATTCATTTCAACTTTATACATAAAGTGGAAATGTTTTCAGAAACAGATGAAATTATAGTTTTTTTGAAACTATAATTTGTCTGAAAAGACGAACGGACGGACGGAAAGACAGAGGTACAAGAAAATGATCTTATAAGGGTTCTTTTCCCCTTTTATGTTACGAAACCGTAAAAAAAATTGCAATCTGACTGACTGACTGACTGCAAGACTAAACTTGAGTGGGCCATAAAATTTCGATTCTGAAATTTCTATTCGAGCCCCTCTCATTAGAATCGCATTTTCACACGATAAACTTTATTACCACCACCATCAAGAAACGGAAGCTAAAGTATTTCGGACATACAATGCGTAACACCTAGTACAGTCTCCTTCAACTTATCATACAAGGCAAGATTCCAGAAGGAAGGAGACCTGGGAGACCAAAGATATCATGGCTGCACAACTTACGACAATGATTTCAACAGAGTACCAGTTCCTTGTTTGTATTGGCAGCCTCGAAAAGCAGAGCTTTTACCGACAACTGTAAGATAAACTATAACTAACACAGGTAGCTACCGAGAATCAAAGCTCGGCTACTCAACTGTAGGGCGACCATTCTACCCGTTCCGCCGAGACTGCTAGAAAATGAGGGAATGTTGCCCAATGCACCACGAAATTGCGATACCGGCCGCGGCGTCTGAGTGGGTAGCCCGCCCGCTTCGCCGTGTGAAATTCTGCTTGTGCCTACTGTTTAGAGCCAAATAATGCCTTATGGCCCGGTACTGGAACATTTTTCACTTGAGCTAAAGCGAGGTTCTATAATTATCATTGTACGATCATAGAGGTTCTATTAAACAGAGTAACGTTGAGTATATAGTGAAGTATTTATATTTCCGTCTTGCGACCGCCACGCAGCGCGTGTCTATTAGCCTTTGTATCGTTTGCACCATCAATGGTGTTAATGACACTACTATGTATCGTTTACATAATCAATGCTGCAAATGACACTACTATTTAATGAACTTTATTATTGACAACTTTGTCTATTGTGTATTTAGTTTTCTTTCTGTTGTTGTGCATATTATGTTACTTACCTGATTATTTTGTTTCTGTGATGTATCTTGTTGGTATAATAGATGTCTTTCTTCTTCTTCTTCTTCTTCTTCTAATGGTCTGTTTTGTACACCAAATAAAATTAAATAAAATAAAAGATAGAAAGAAAGGAGTGGGGAGCTAAAGATGCTTTTTTTTTACGTAGCCTCTTTTGTGTCCCACTGCTGGGCAACGGCCTCCCCAAAGAACTCAGACCAACCACATGACGCGCACCAAATCCTGAACGATTCCAATCGTCTAACCAATTTCAATTACCTACCAATTTCTATCGCAAACTTCAGGATTCTGGCAGGATTTGGTGCACATAATTAGGCCCCTGATATTTCTAACCTGAGCTACCTCAGAGCAATCCGGCATTTGTCGATCGACGTCGTCTCGCCGCCTTCTCATTGGTCTACCCCATCTGCTACGTCCACCTTGTCTTAGAATTGGGTAGGTGGTATGGTACGGCTCCATGTGGTGCCTGATTAAGAATAGCGTCACTCCATTTCTTTCCGTGGATGTCGTAGAAGGCGACTAAGGAAATCAATTAACAGGAGACGGGCAGCAGCGTCTTCCTGAGATTCCAACCGCATACTGCGATCGTCAACCCGTCTGCCAAGCTTGGCGATTACGGCAAAAGCCCTCATGGTGATGAAAACCACGAAGGAGGCCTGTATCCTGCAGTGGGCGTCAGGTGGCTGATGATGATGATGATGATGGTATGGCAGGAGGGTTCCGACTCTTAAGGTATGCCACTTTTTTCTGCCCTCAATCCTTTCCCAGCCGTCATCGACGATCTTCCTAAAATCGGTGTCAACTGTGGGCATTTGTTACAAGCGGTGTAGCCAGTCAGATCGATAGATAGGTGTTGTCGATAAAAAGAGACTATTGCATTCCTTAGTTCTTGTATTGTTAAGGGGCTCCATAGAGTAATAACAGCGTCACAAAGGGAAAAAATCACATCTTTTCTACAGATCGCATTTGCAAAAAGTCTCAGTACAATTTCTCAACCAACGTAATAGTGATTTTAGCACCTCCGATCGAGAACCTAGGATCACGGACCTGGGACGCTATCTCATCATCATCATCATTCAGCCACAAGAAGTCCACTGCTGGACCTTCTCCACGGCTTGGCCTTCTCCATGGATTTCCAAAAAGACCGGTTGGAAGCGGCTTGCGGGTCCTAGTTTTTTTGCCTTAGGTCCACAGCCATCCTAAATATCACTTTACATGATTGTGCGATTGTACTGACACTTTGCAAATACGATTCTGTACTAAAAAAAAGTATTAATATTATTAATAGGTTTATTGCACATAAGTGAACTTTATAATAGCAATGCGGCGGACATAATATTTATATGATATGATTTTTTGGATGTAATATTTATATGATGTGAGGCAGCATAATATATGATATTATGATTTTTTTTTCCTTGGTGGTGTTACTGTATGGAGCCCCTTAACGCAACGATCGGTTCATATGTTGTTACTTGTCTCATTTTCACGTAAAACATACGCCCAAATTCAAAGAACGAGTGTCTCCGCCTACCCCTACAGGGAGATAGGCGTGTAAGGGTATGTCAAACATGTGTGTACACTGCGTCATTTGCAATAGAAGCTCCAATAAGGCTTTATTCGTCCATTCATTCATTTGCACTAATGTCAGCAGTTGTCTTTACGGGGAATTGCCGGCAAATGCGCGAGTGCCAGATATTGGCACTTAACACCAATAAATATGGAGTAATGGATAGTAAAACCCGATTAAATTAAGGGGTGAGGCTGATTATATGCAGTAAACGATATCTTTTGCGTGGTTTAGGCTCTTCCAAACGAGGAAAGTCTGTTGACTGCAGTTGGTCGTTGTCCAATAAAACAATAGATAATAATTATATTCGTCAGAAGTTCATCATCACAAGGATGTTTAGGAGTTAACAAAATGTATTAAGCTAACTCATTTTCTCTATTTTAAGTAATTTTTGTTAATTCTGTTTTTCTCCTTTATAAAATAAAATCAAAATAAAAAATAAAAATAATCTTAATCTGTGCAATCTGTGATAACCTAAGATTATTCATTGTTGCACAAACCAGAAAGCAGCACCTTTATCACCTTTATTGTAATTTTTCATAAAATATTTTTTGAAAAAAACGTGTGGTTTTGGCAATAAATGTAATTCACTTTCACTTTCAAACGTAGAAGTTACATTTTTTTACAGAGTACCGAGATGACAACACCTTGGTGTTTTTATACATACATAAACTCACGCTTGTATCCCAGAGGGGTAGACAGAGACCAGGGACTGCCACTTGCCACTAACCTGGCAGACCTTCCTGGTGTTTTTATACTAAAATAATAAACCGTCTTACATTCACATGTGAAGCGAACGTTAGAAGGATGAATAAGAACATTTATTTAACAAATTATTTACAATTATTTACAAAAATACAAGAATTCAGTGAATGTGTATAGTTTATATACATATATATACATTTAAAATGCCGTATCATTTATAACTATTGTCAATATTTAGGACCATGGCCATTCTATGGTTCACAGTCAACGAGTGTTACACTCACAGGAAGGACAACATTTAAGTAGCACACCACAGTTGCGCAACTTTTCCTCGCCAGTTCGAACGAACTTTAAACCAAGTAATATTACATCTAAAGTTATCTCAGGCTCCGTTAATTACACGAAAAGAACGTAAAGTAATCAGGCGTTGCTCGGGCGACCTTAGGTTTGATCAACGACTTCCCTTGTCTAAGAAAGCCATTATAATGCCAGTTCCCACATAAAAATGCCGCCACTTGTGGTGACCGTAATGCTAGTAGACTTGAAAATAAAATACGCGTATTCGTCGCAAGCATTCATAGTGCGAATTATCTCTTTTATGCCGGCGGGCCTCACTTGGGCCGTGGTATTTGGCAGATCAATTGCCGAGTTTTCTGACGAATCAATAGCACTGATTTTGTAGAACCTGTTATGTATTATAAATCGACGCCAGACATGCGAATACGAATCATTACTTATAAATTATAAATAAATAATTTCTACATAACACAATCACTTGTCCTGGTCCCAAACTAGGATACCCTGTGCTATGGTAAGCAGGCAAGGACGTCACAAACATGGAAATACAACCAGGCTGATATGTACAAATGTACTATGGGAATCGAACCCACGTACTCCGGTATAGTAATCAGACCTGATACCGCTAGACTAATGAGGCAGTCGAAATATTTATATTGGCCTAGATACACAAACTTTATATCCATGATAATAATAAGAAGCCTATTTTTAAATAATTTTGGTCGTTAGTTAGGATTTGAAATTATGAAGATCATTATTTTTTTGTACATAATTATTAAATGTGTCATATTTTCTCAATAAATTTTTTCGTTCGTTTAATGTACGCAATATAATAATAACCAATTTGTTACCAAGTACCAATAAATTAATAAGAAATTTTAACAGCGTTAAAACTGAAACTTTTGTAAAATGTTGTAAAGTTATTCTGAATATACTTTCCGGACATTGCTTGGAAATGTCAAGTAAATTGCAAGTACTCGAAACCGGCGTACGTGCAATGTGCATGCAACTACTAATGAACATTGAGGAAGTGAAAGTGATCTGTCAGGATCGTGGCAAGTGGCAGTCCCTGGTCTCCGCCTACCCCTCTGGGATACAGGCGTGTGTTTATGTTTGTATGTAATTACAAGTAGATAACAGAGTATATTGTTTTTTAACCTATCTTAACCTGTTAAATTATGACCTTGAAAAGAGCATTTAAAAACCATTGTTATGGTGGCCCGATCAGGTCCTTTGGAATTCTACAGATTAATCGCCCTTTGTCGTTGATTTAGCTGAGTAGAGTGCTCGCACGTAAAGGTTGATATGCTGTCAACTATACTTAGTCTCAAAATTGCTGAGCATGAACGAACAATCGCCTCCAATATGTTGACTTGCAAATGCTTGCCGGTAAATACGCGGTCTTGTGACTACAATGCCACAGTTGGTGTTAGAAAAAAACAGGCAATTTTCGGCGACATGTGGTCGCCAACCAGGCACTTTGTCTAACAAGGTTACCCAATTTTGTTGTTTGTCTGGCGGGTGTTGGATGCTAGGAACATGTGAGCGTGAGACTTTGATGGAATAGACTGATGGATAAAGAAACAATATTTTATTCATCATCCGCCATTTGACGCCCACTGCAGGACGTAGGCCTTCTGCGTGGTTTTCGTAACCATGAGGGGTTTTGCCATAATCGCCACGCTTGGCAGGTGGGTTGGCGATCGCAGTATGCGGTTGGAATCTCAGGAAGACGCTGCTGCCCGTCTCCTGGTAATTGATTTCCTTAGTCGGAAAGTAGCATTGCACATCGCTTACTCTCTTTACAGTGTATCTGTGAGTAATTGACGACTTTAGTAATTGACTAAATCACGAGGGAGGCCTGTGTCCTGCAGTGGGCGTCAAATGGCTGATGATGATGATTATGTGCAAACGATCTGTGACTCTGTTCACGGTACCGCCAAAAAGATCTGTGCGGACTATACATTTATTAGTCATTGCATGCACGCACGCCGGTTTCGGGTACTTTTTATCTTGCCCTTTGCTAATACTATGAATATGAGAATAACAAAAAGCAATTATTTTAAATTTTTTTAGCCGCGCAGGAAAATTTGTAAACTAATAATGGCGGAAAAACAAATCCATACTACGATTACTACGCAGGTCCGCTTTCTTTTTTTTTTATTTGTTCCATTTGGGATAGGCAAAGAAGTCATACCTACATACTTACACCCATGTGCTCAGTGTGCGTGAATCAGACCAAAAATTCACAGAAAAGTTTACTGCAAGGAGAATTTTAAACGGAAGTGTATCAGCGAGGAGAATTTTACCCGGAAGAGTATCGCAATAACAAAAAAAAGTTATTTTACGGTACAGGTTGGCAAAAATTGTCATACAAAATTTGTATTGTAATTTAATTTTTAAATTTTTACAGTTGTCTGTGACATAACACTAAGCTTATGTGTCAAATTTTAAGATCATAATTCGAATCTTATGACATGAGTATAGATGAAGTAATTTCATTGTTAGCTGGATGTAGTCTTTCATCTGGTACATCATAATATGATGTAATTATTATATTCTTTATTAGTTCATGAATAAAAAAACAGAAGGAATAGTACATTACTTCAGAGGGAAGAAAGTGACAGTTCCATACCGAGATTATGGCATTTGCGCCACGAGCTTGCGAGGGGCGCAAACCATTTGAGGTATGGAACTGTACTTTATCCTGAGGTATTTATAGTGCTTTTTATTACACCTACGAGGAAAATTATAGACATAAATGCATAGAAATGTTTACAAAAAACACAAAGATAAATGCCAAATCAATCGAAGTTTTTGCGAAAATGCGCGGGCTTTTCCTTTTTTTATTCGCCCGTTTCTGGAGTAGGCTAAGATCATAAGGTCATGCAGCCACTTCTTCCGTGATTCCGCGCGTTTTATATACAAAAATAATTTCGTTTTTAATTTTCTGTATGCACCAAGGAGGTTGGTAACTGGTAAAAAAAACTGTATGTGGCCAGTAACAATTTACTTGAAATTTAATTAGTAGACAGTTAAAGTCTCTTTGCAGTATGACTGCTGACAAATTAAAAAAAAAAAACCGGGTATGTAATGGAATTTCATACATACTTCCCACCCTTGGGTCAGAAGGATTTTCATACAAACTTCCATACCTTGGGATGAAAGGATTTGAAGGGCGGGATAAAGGCGTTTCTTCCCTCTAATTGGTATAATTAGTATGTATTTTCAGAGCAGGTGTGATAAAAAATCTTTTATTATATCATAATAACACATCACCATTTGGCACTTGCCACAACCGAAGAGGTCCCTCACGAACCTCTTTCGGTTCATCGACATTCATTAGTCACTGCACGCGTGCACAGCGGTTTTAGTTACTTTTTACGCTAATACAACTTCTACTTGGTCGAAGTATTGGGACGTCCCTTACGGACCCTTCCACGATATATTGTAGTCGTCAATATTCCTTCATCCTCTCCGTATGCCCAAACCGACGCAACATTTGTTTCTCGATCCTTGTCACTACATCCACAACGTTCTCTAATCACACATCTAGATCTCAAGGACCTCATTACAACTGCTTTCTTTATTTAAGCTTAATAATTAACGTTAATGTTACAGGGCTCTACATCTTTCGAATTCTCAAATGTTAACCATTCTTCTTTCATACTTATAAATTGTTATGTGACCTCATTGTACTTAATCTATTGTCTGACATATAGAATAGTCCTAAAGCCGAGAAGCCTTACCCTATCTGTATCCAAATAAGGGAATTTAAATCTTCGTGATCAATAAATATTTAACAAAATGTCAAATTTGTTTACTTGCTCACACGCTAACCACAGAACGTCGGCCTGCTTCCTTCTGACCAAAAATACTAAATGTAGGCAATACTGTGTAGGCATTTTACGACGACGCTAAACAATTTAAATACAGCAATAATTTTGGGTGGTTTGAAAGACATAGCATGAACGTGCCTGACAATAGACGCTAGTTTGTTTTTTTCAAAACGCACTTTTCAAAATATCTCGTCACAAACTCGAATCTATTAGAACCATTAGTAGCCATCCAGAGCCATAGTAGCCGTCCCTGGTCATTGTTTTGATAGACGGTGAGGCGGTACTAATTGTTTGCGTATTTTTTTAATCAAGATTTCTCAATTTTTATTTTTTTATTTACGTCTATACGACCTTATACGATACTGCGATCGCCAACCCGCAAGCCAAGAGTGGCGCTTATGGCAAAACCCTTCATGGTTATGAAAAACGTTTGGGAGGCCTATGTCCTGCAGTGGGCGTCAAATGGCTGATGATGATGATGATACGACCTTTCTACTGGGTTGGCAGGAGGTGGCCATGAACAAGGAGGAGCGAGAGCTAAAGTGGAGGCCTTTGCCTAGCAGTGGATCTCAATCGGGGCTACATAAAAAAAAAATTGATAGATGCCATTTTTAATACTAATTACATAACCGCGGCCTTCAAACCACCCAGAAATGAGTGTGTATACCTGCAGGGAGAAGATCTTCCTGAAACGGTTCTTCTTATTAAAATGAACAAACTACCGTTTACTAGAGGGCAAACCTCGACATCTTGAAAAATTGTTAACGTTTTCTCACTGAAGTTCAAAAGCAACAATAAGCTGAACTGTAATGTAATAAATGTTTAATGCAATTAAGTTTTCCTAATTAGCAATCGCGATTAGACTCGTTTAATGCATAACAATGAACGGGCACAGCGAGTCATAAAAAAATACTAAAACTGAAATATCGTCGTTCATATTGCAAAATGTCACATGTCAAGAAACACGATTTTTGTTTTTTCATTGAAATTTCTCGGTCTGATTAGCTGTGTACACTATTACGACTTAATTTTCTTCAAATTTACTCATTTTCATGCTATTTTGATGAAAAACAAAAATCGTATTTTTTGACATGTGCCATTTTGCAATATGAACGACGATATGTTGAATGGATCGACATTTTTAAGGTTCCGTACCTCAAAAGGAAAAATAAGATCTTTATAGGATCACTTTGTTGTCCGTCCGTCTGTCTATCAAGACCTTTTATCTCGGGAACGCGTGGAGGTATCGAGTTGAAATTAAAACCATGTACTCGGGTCTACCATCCCTTGAAGCTGTGACAAAAACAATCTGCTAAGTTAAAGTAAAAAAACCGGCCAAGTGCGTGTCAGGCCACGCAAATGGTTCCACAGAAATAGGGAGTTTTATCTGCTTTACAGAAGTAAAAACTACAATAAAGTATTTTTTAATGGATTTTGTACGAAGTTTTCCTTTTATAAGTTGGTCGCCTATTAGTCGTTAACCTGTAAGGCCTACTAAGCCATGACAGTTTTCTTTTTAAGTTCATCACATACTACCCTGAACTTTTTTCACGTTTCTGCAGTCAATTGTTTAGCCAGGAGAGGGGGGGACGCCCTACTCAGACAAAAAATTGCGCTTTAAAGCTTAATATTTCGCAAACGGAACCCTAAATAAACGGAACCCCACAGTATTTTTGAACGACCAATCCCCACACTAGGATGTAAGCGACAATAAAAAATTGCAACCCTTATTTAGGTGCACTAAAAAAAACAGAGTTTATTGTACCGTTTTATCGGTGTGATTATGCCAAATGCCTAGGTCAAATTTCAGCTTTCTAATACTAATCGTCTTTGAGCTAGACCGCGGACAGGCAGAAAGACAGACAGACTGACATGGTGAAAGTATAAGGGTTACTTGTCGACTACGGAACCCTAAAATGATACGGACGTTTATGCCGCAAAAACGTATGTTTCGACACTCAAGGGAATCAAAAAGGTTACTTTCCGTTGACCTAGAACTGTGAAATTTGGCAAGTAATATCGTCTTAGTACAGAGAAAAATCTGAAAACTATACATTTTAAATCAAATCATAAAACAAATTGTCTTTGAAGTTCGGGAAAAGCTGGGAAAAAACTGCGGGACTCGATTCTTGAACTATTTATAATTATGTAAGTACCTACAAATTTGTACGGAACCCTCGGTGGACAAGTCCGAGTTTTTTTCTTATGAAAAGAGGAAATGTTTTTTTTACATTCTTTTTGTACGAATTTTCTGGGAAAGAGGATTTTAAAATACTTACCCAGTAAAACTTTAAACAATATTTTATTAAAGCAACGTAATCGTGATCCAAGCGTGGTTCCCACAGCAATCTTGATACTCGAACGAGATCAAACAAAAATAAATATTCATCAGTTTGCGGCAATAAATAATCCCTGAACACTTGTTGTGCCTGCCCGCGGCCACAGATCGAAACAGAACTAAATCTTCATGCTATTTTACTGCTAGCATCCTTCTCGCTTGCACATTCTAACATTTCTTCATCATCATCATCAGCCATTTGACGCCCACTGCAGGACATAGGCCTCCATCGTTCCTTCCGTGGATGTCGTAGAAGGCGACTAAGGAAATCAAATACCAGGAGACGGGCAGCAGCGTCTTCCTGAGAATCCAACCGCATACTGCGATCGCCAACCCGCCTGCCAAGCGTGGCGATTATGGCAAAACCCTTCATGGTTATGAAAACCACGAAGGAGGCCTATGTCCTGCAGTGGGCGTCAAATGGCTGATGATGATAATGATGAATTACCCAAAATGCTTTAAAATTCCTTTTGAGTGGCAAACAGACAGCCCGAAATCTGGAATTTAAACGGCGTTGGAATATAGTCGGTCTGGATTTCTGCGCATTTCGGACTGCAAGGCAGTTCTCTTCATGCTGTTACATACAATCAACATCTGATCAACCTCCGCCATTTAATTACAAACTCTCCCGTAAACTAGCTGAGTGGAGAACAAGCATATTTATTCTGCAGCTGGATGAGGAATGCCGAGGACAGAAGGAAGTAGCGTGCTTTGGGGGTGCGGAATGATATTATGAAAAATCGCCGAGCTTCTCATACATTCTATAAACGCGGACATTTGACCGCATACTAAGAGCGCATTTCAGCGTAGACGCGTTTTTTTAAATGCAGTCAAAATCAAGAAGTTACGAAAAATTCAACTGGGCCCATAACCTGATGATTTGCAAGCAAATACACCACCCTTAGGGCCAGTTTCTGAATTGAGAATTCGCTAAAAATAGTTAACTGTAGTGCTGTCTCTTTGAATTTCGCAGAAAAGAGCGTTACAGTACGTTAGTTGATTATTTACTTAGTGAAATTCTCAATTCAGAAATCGGCCCTTACTTTAGTATCTGGAGATTTATTTGCCAACTTGAAAAACAAAAAGTTTGCTCTTCGACAGAGTGGCAAACTTTTGGATGCAACAAATCTTCGTTTTAGAACCAGCAAACGAATGCTTAGGCATTATGTAATAATTCCGTACTTTAACTATATTCATCAACGGTTTGCTTGCATCTAGAGTTAATATCCATCAGCCGAAACGGAATACAAATGTTAAGGTTCTGCCGACTGCACAGTCTCTGATGGGATACTCTGCAAAGTTCTTGGTATAAAGGCAAGTATAGACGTGTAAAGCGTAAGAACGCATATATGTGGTACACTTGCCTGTCGAAAATATCCGAATATAAAAATATCTGGATATTGTCGTGTTTACAAAGTACCAACAGCAGAAAAACTCTGGATCTGAGTCAGTCAAATGAATGTGGGTAGAAACTACTTGCTCGTAGATTTCTTTGTGTTTTTTGTTTGACCTCTTGTTTTATACAAATAGTACACCAAGGTAGATCGCCAGTAGCGTAAAGGGTACGTAGTTTTCCTCGTAGATAAATCTTAATATGCTATTATAATTACTTCTTTGTTCCATAATGATTTTACAACAAAACAGTCGCGTTTGATTTTCGTCTGTGTATTTTCCTATTAAACTTCATACATATGTTACCATACCACCATTACGTTTACTGCATACGAGTATAAATTTATATAATTAACTAAATAACTATAGTTAGATAGTCAAACTATTAAATTGAGTTACAAACCGTTTATTCAACAAAATACAAATACATAGTAGCACCCATACTAAACCTTACCAGTGCCGTGGGAACTGATTAATCTAAAGAATCTAAACATAGTTTAACAGAGGTTAGCTTTGAGTAATAATTAAAAAATTATTTGCAACTTTTAAATCTTATAAGGATCGTGGCTAGTGGCAGTCCCTGGTCTCTGCCTACCCCTCTGGGATACAGGCGTGAGTTTATGTGTGTTACATTTAATTTTGTTAACAAGTTTATCGTTTAGATGAGTTTTATCAATAGTTTCATCAACACGCCGCTCAAAATCAATGTATGTATCAGTCAATCAAAATCAAGTAAAAATTTGTTAATGCCTAGCTGCTTGTTTAAAATTTAATCGACCAGCTAAACCTTCACATTTTTTTATATTAAAATGAGATCATTGGTCACTGATTGATCACTGCGTCGTTAGTCTAACGGTATCACGTCTGATTACATTGCCGGAGGTCTTGGGTTTGATTCTCCCTGGGGGGCGTCGTACTTTTGGACAATGGCCTCAGTCTGGGTACCATAGTACCTAAAGGGTATGCTAGTTTGGTACCAAGTGGTTGTGTTGTGTGAAAGTTATATATGTATGCATTTATTGGTCTAAGCAAGAGTTACGGTAATAGTATAAATTTCCTTCTATAAGTCTATATCCGCATTATAGTTGATTATAATCTCTTGCACGTGTATTAAATTAACTTATCGAAGTTTTTCATCGTTGTTGGCTCTACTCGCTATCTACAAGGATACAATAAGCAACATGCTTTTAGCTATAGACTAGCTATTATAGATACCTAATTCTTTAAGTGACTAGACTAGTTATTTAACTATGGAGATCGTATGTGGGTGCTATAGTGACTGGTTCGCAGGCTATTAATTAGTTTATCTATGTAACCTTTGCATAATTGACTTACTGATCGATATAGCTTAACGTTGTCTCACGAGATTTTGTACTTATTCCAGTGATTCCTTGTGGTTACCACGCAACAAACATTGGCCTGAATGATATTATGGATTTTGTGGTTTGTTTCTGAGACGGCCCGTAATCGTCCACAGCTGGGCATAGGCCTCCCTTATTTTAAATTAGATTAGAACTCTTTATTGTTCACACCAGAAAGCAAAATACATTAAACAGTATACATTTTAAAAAAGCATAATTATTTTTTTCTTTTTAATTAAATACTCGCTGACACTACCTTGCTTGAATTAAATACTGGCGCGCATTATGCCTTGTTCTTCTGTAGCGATTGTATTACAAAAAAAAAATTACTTTTAATTTTCTTCATAAATTTGTTTTATTTCAGATGGATAGAATATTCTTTATTGTATACACACCAGGAATTACATATGACAATTAATTTTATGTAATGTTAATTTCCTTTACCGTTAGCTAGTGGTATTGCTACTATAACTTCACAGATGTACATTACTTAGAAAACGTCGTGAGGAAACCTGCTTGTCTTAGCTATTCACATACCTCAGCGCTTGAAATCGTCAATACGCGGTGGGCACGCGAGATGATTAAGCCCATACTCTCTCCCTGATAGAAGGCCTGTGCCCTACAGTAAGACGTGTAATAATATAGGCTGCTTATATACATAAGTAAGTTGTGATCATTTGTAACACAAATTAACTTTAATATTATTAAAACTTAATATTTTTTTATTTTATTTTATTTATTAGGAACATAAACCGTATACATACGTATCATTCACAATATTCGTACAGTAATATCACAACTGATACAAGTTCACAGCTTTCGTTAGGTGGAAAAAATCAAAACTTAAAAATTACAACATGAAACCAGAACCTAAACAGACAATATATACTGCTACAAAGATAACTTCCTGCTTAAACTTTTTAGATAAATTTCGCCAAAAAAAACTACATTTTGTCCTCTTTTACTTTCCTTCAAGGCACGCCACTTCTTGTAAATATTTACTAGCTGATTATTTCACTGAGCTGTGTGCCTTAATATTTATATCAGGTAATTTGATTGTCAGGTGGAAGCGGGGCCCATTTCATAGAAAGGCAATTCATTGTTTACTATGATAATTCGATGTAAATTGAATAGGCGATTAATACACCGGTTGACAGGTTAGGAACACCAATTGTATTAACTTCCGATTGTACTAATTCCCCATTTTCTGATATGTATGTGGATTTAGTTACCCTGTACCTATTTGGGCTCCTCCGACACCCAGGTTTCCTCACGATGTTATGTAGTGGTTAGGTACTATTTACAGCTTGACATTTATTTAGGGATCTAATGTTATAACTCTGCTTTAACAAGTATGATAACATATAATTGGCGTACATATCACCAAGGTCTCCATTTCCAAATCGGCTGCCATTTATCAACGATCAAACAAATACTCACCCGAAAGATACCCCTAATTCTTCACTTTCCCAGCCATCTACTACAATAAAATCTCTATCTTATCGCTTATCACTGAGGAGTGATAAGATTTCACTTGCGTTTTGTTTTAAAAAGGACCAAATAACTACAAAGGGACAACGTGGCGACAGAACGACCGCTTATTTGAAAAAAACACTTGTCTAAAAATCCTGACTGCTACAAAGTCTGAATGCATCTGCGGGTGCCGCTGCTGAAGCGGCAGCTAGGCTCAAAATTAAAAAACATGGCCAGGTAATGCAGCATTATTTATTTTGATTATCCCGCTAGCTGTCGGATGGGATGGGGGGATGAGAGAATTGGTTTCATTCGTGAAATCGGTTGACGCCTGAGGAGTCGTGGGGTGGGTATGACCATCGTTCTTAGGCAACCTGATGCAAAGAAGAAGAAAGGTACGGTATTTTTGGACAACTGTTTTTTTTTTTTTGTTTTAGTTTATATTCTGTATGTTTGCTGTGCCCCTTTTTATGACGAAGCTTTTTGTGAATGTTCCGATTTTTTGTTGCCCTTATCTTTTCACTAAATAAATGTTTTCTACTTCGGAAGTGAAATAATAATTTTAAAGGTCCAAATGAGACATTTGAATTTTAAAACCAGCAGCCTTCTGAGCCGCGTTTCATAAAACTAAAATTCATAGTTTATTATGACAATTCGATGTACATTGTAGCCGGCTCTTCCTACTTGTTAATCTGTAGGTTAGTCGGCTATGCAATATACATCGAATTTTCATAGTAAACCATGATTTGTAGTTGTGTACAATAAGGTCCTGCATGTAAATGGAATGAAAATAAAAATGGATGCGTCATGAATCTATCACTTTTACATCCACTGTATGCATCCATGCACTCTACTCTGTTGCATTACGGGTGACTTTCCATCTAAAATGTAAGGGTCGAGCTCCTGTCAACTATATTTATTACACTGAATCGAGGCCCAGCGCCTATATTACGCGCACCAAATCATGTCAGAATCAAATTCAAAATCAGAAGTGTTTTATTCAAAGTAGCACAGAAACTGCAACTTAATGAACGTTACAAGTTAAACTAGGTGTCCATTTCAAAGTTTAGATCATTTTGGAGAAAAAATGGACAAAAAAACTCCTTACTTAGTCTTTTCAAAGTCTTTAATTAACAGAGTTCACATAAACCTGACGTTTGCGATACCAATTAGTATGAAATTTGACAGCAAGATGTTAGGAATCCTTAAAGGCCCATTTATGCCGGGGCAAAACTGTGCGGCACTGCGGCATGTCACAAGGCCGCATGCTACAATAATTAAAAATGTCGCACATTGTGGCAAGAATCGTGCGGCATGGCAACACCTTGCGTCATTTGGCAGACTGTCGCAGCTTGTATCCGAACATGATGTTGCCTCGGCGTAAAATAGAGTGCCATATGCCACAATTGAATCGTGTGATTTTAAAACGACACATGTCCTTTCATTACAACTTTGCAGGAAATAGAAAAAACTGTTTTATTCAAATACTAATATAAACAACAGCAATATTTTAGCATATTATATTGATTTCTGTATGAATAAACTACAATTTTTTTTTCCAATGTAAATCAATAGGTAGATGTAAATAATTTAATTAAAAAAAAATGGGCAAGTGTTATTTTAAAAACACATGTGACTTGTGTTGTTTTAAAATCACACGATTCAATTGTAGCATGCCGCACTGTGGCACAATGTTACTCTGGCGTAAAAGAGCCTTTAAAAGCCCATTTACGCCGGGGCAACACTGTGCATCATTGCGGCATGCGACAAGGCCGCATGATACAATAATAAAAAATGTCGCACATTGTGGCAAGAATCGTGCGGCATAGCAACACCTTGTGTCATGTGGCAGACTGTGGCAGCTTGTATCCGAACACGACGTTGCCTCGGCGCAAAATAGACTGCCGCATGCTACATCGGCCGCATGATATTGACGATTGTAGCATGCAACAAGGAGCAGGATGCCACAGTTTGTAGCATGCCGTTTACTGTAGCACGATTTTGCTCTGGCGTAAAAGAGCCTTTAGGATTTGTTGCGGATATTTAGGCCTCAGGGCCCCATTTCACGGAACAAAAACTCATGGTTTACAATTCGGTGTACATTGCAGTTAACAAACCAACGGGTCAACTAGTAGGACGACTCGGCTACGTAGTGTACAAGGTGGCGCAAGAGTAATGTCATAATTTGAATTAGCTGGTATTTAGTGATAAATTTTAAAAAAGAGCTCTGTTTATTTGAAAGCGTAAAATTGGTTACATTACTTGGAAAAAATTATATCGCTCAAATGGCCAATGGAGATATTTTTGAGACACCAATTTCCAGGTCAATTGATCTCTCCTTTTGGAGATTTGAACTGGCCGTCCAGATCGCCAGATCTAACGGCACCAGACTTCTTCTTTTTGGGCTTTTTAAAATCTCGCGTTTACCACAACAAACCACAAACCTTGCAAGACTTCAAAGCCAGCATTGAAGAAAAATCGCCAATTTGGAGCCAAATGTTTTGCGAGCAACCATTCAAATTGCCGTAAAACGAGCGCAATTATGCATCAACTCCGGAGGAGGCGGACTCATCATTTGTGCGATATAATTTGGCCCATGTAATGTAACCACTTATACACTTTCAAATAAATTTTTGATGAAAACAGAGCTTTCACTTTTCATAATTCATAACTTTATTGCGACCATGTAGTTGTTCAGTTGTTACATTTAGGGTTTGTCTCATACGTGAGGCACAGCAATTTTCAAGCAGAATGCAGTATTAAAATAAAAAAAGTTTGACAATAGAATTACATCTGGCAACAGATTTTTTTTTTATTGTAACAAAATACCAGCTAATTCAAATTATGACATTACTTTTGCACTATGTACGAATCGCAGCTTCATGAAATCACGATTATGGTGCGAAGAGCCTCTGACACCGACTATATTCTACGTTACAAATTGTTAGAGCGATAGTCAATAGTGAGTGTAGTATTTTCGTTCGTCACTATCTTTGGTTATCAGCTCAAGAATAGTACTTACCTACCATGATTAAAGTCGTACCGTCGCGTCGTAGTAAAGATTGACGCGTCATTTGTTTACTATCTTCTTAGGGTTTCGTACACAAACTGTGCCAAAAGGACCTTGTTGCTAAGACTACACTGTCTGTCCCTTCTGTCTTACTTTTCGCCATTTAGAATTCTCCTCGTGGTATAAGCGCTTTTCGCACTAACGAGTAGAACCCTGCCCTCCAATTTTCGAACCTTATTTGCGGCTGCCAAATAGAATGCAGTGTCAAACGGAACACCAGCATGGGTGGTACGACGACGCTAGTCGAACTAGGGTTGCCAACTTTTTTTCTAACAAATATAGTATTTTCGAAGCTATTACCTCTAAAAATATAGTAGATGGCAAAATAATGGTAAAAAAATAGTAAAAAATAGCGGCAGTCGTGCCGCGCGATTTTCGGACTAAGACTTGAACAGCGAGCTTTAGAAAAAGATTAAGACTGGATTCCGCTTTACGCAAAATATAGTAGTTTCGCCTACTATATATATATTTTTTTAAATATAGTATTTAAGTCCCTGATATAGTAGTATACTGTATTATATAGTAGGGTTGGCAACCCTAAGTCGAACCGTGCTGGACATTCCACCACGCAGCTGGCGAGGGAGGTGATACGCGATAGCGCGTACTGGACGCGTGAGAGCATTGACAGGCAGTGGCTGTTCTGTTCTGGAATTTATCCAAGGCGGATGTCACGGTACACAGCGTACTTCATACAAAAGTCCGTCATTACGGGATCGACCCACCGCCTGTGCGCCTGTTACAGACTATATGCGTGATCAAATCCAAATAGTCGTAGATGAAGGCGGCGCACTGAAATCGGAGCGCCTAACTACTCTCATGGGAACACCGCAGGCTCGTCGCTATCGAATGCAACGTTTTCTTTGCTGCCAAACAACTTGCCAAACGCAGTGACGGGAGGTGATATCTTTATGTTTGCCGACGACGCAGCGGCTGTAGTCACTGATGCCAACACGTCTCTTCTTGAAAAGAAATTAAACGCAATTACAAATCGCCTATGCTCATGGTTTAAATGGAATGGGCTGATGCTAAACCTCTCAAAAATGCATATTGGCAGCCAGTGCGCTCGCCTGGGAAGTGCGTACTTTGCGCTGCATCGCCTTACGTCGACTGTGCCAGCAGAATCAGTGCGTATCTGCGTAGCAGAGCTGCAGAGGACGGTGGCGAAGTGCCACCGGGCACCCGCTGCTGCAATACGGCGTTGACCTGTGGGCGCGCGCCGCCGACCGGGAGCGAGTGTTTCGCATGCAAAATAGAGCCGTAAGCATCAGGTACGACACGCGCGTGTGTCGCAGATACGACACGCGCGTGTGTCGCATCATGACGCTGCCCGGGCTGCTCGCGCTGCACGTGGCGCTGTACGCGCGCGAACACCTGCAGCAGTATCCTCGCCGCGGGAACCAGTACGCCTAAGCCACGCGGGGCGCGCAGAAACTAGCCGCAGTTGCCCGCAAGTTGACCAAGGCAAGCCTATCCTCGTCATAGGTATACAACAAACTTCCGGGGGATATTACGAGTACAAGCAGTAAATCCACTTTTTACACTTTTAACAGCAATCTCACTAACAACAGCCTGATACTAGAGTGTCACCATGAGTTGGAAAAACTGTCAACAAACAACCGAGTCACCTTACAGTGGATAAAGGGTCATAGCGGCTCCTTGGGCAATGATGCTGCGGATGAACTCGCTAGAAGAGGCTCGGAAACTACAGTGGAAGGACCCGAACCCTAAATCCCACTCCCATACAACCAGTTTAGGAATTGGCTGAGGTCACGAACAGAAAGCCAGCATGCTGAACTTTGGAGAACGGAAACCAAATGCAGACAAGCCAAGGAGGCTCTACCGACGATCTCGAAACGTCTTTCACGTAGCCTGCTGCGTCTGAGAAGGGATAATCTGCGCAAAGCTGTGGCAATCCTAACAGGCCACTGTTCACTAAATAGACATTTTCACAACATGGGACTAACCGACAGCCCGCTTTGCCGGGGATGCCTCAAAGAAGAGGAAACACCCGCCCACGTGACCATTCACTGTGAAGGCGTGGAAAAGCAACGGACCGCCATCATTGGGAAGCTGGGATCCCTTCAGGAGGCCTGTAGTGACATCAGAGCACTGCTGGCCTTCTGGAAAGAGATAGGCTGGCTGGAGTGAGCTCACAGCTTTGCTACGTACAATGGCCCAACCATGAGGCTAAGTGCGGAAATCTCAGGTCTAACTAACTAACTAACTCCACTTTTAAAATTAAACTTAAAAAAAATGTCTTATCGAGAATTGTTTTTAAACATAATAATATGACGAACTTTGACTATTATTTTCTATAAAATATTATCACAAAAAATATTATACTTAGTGATGAGTGGGAGACCCAGGTTCGATCCCCGGTGCGGGCATGTACCTATGACTTGGTTTTCTAAGTTATGTACATTGATGAAGTTATAGTAGCAATACCACTCGCTAACTGTGAAGGAAAACATCGTGAGGAAACCTGAGTGTCTGAGCTATTAATATACCTCAGCGCCTGAAATCCCTGCGGGCACGCGTGGTGATTAAGCCCATACCCTCTCGCTGAGAGAAGGCCTGTGCCCTACAGTGGGACATATATAGGTTGCTTATGTATATATTGTTAATATTTTAGGCAGTGAATACTTTAGACACACTGCGCTCTTTCTGTACATTCAACGAAACTGAACCATCACGCTCGGGACGGTGACGCTGAATATACGCTGCTGACGCTATACCGAAGGTCGGTGGCGCTGAAATTTTCACTTCCATTCTCTAATAACTTCATAATAACACCATTTATTTTTTAATGTAAATAAATAGTTTGGGGAACCCTCGAAGCGCGACTACGTCTCGCGCTTGACTGTTCTTTTTTTCACCTTCTCTATCCCTCTTCGTTAAGTACTTGTTTATTAAAGTTATACAAAAATTCATAGATACATACATAAACCCATGCCATAATATATCATACTGAGGCCGACTTCCACCACTTTCTTAAATTTGGCTTAAACAGCATTTAAATAAATTTACACAAAAGTCGATTTAAATGACGACTTATGTGACATTTAAGAAGTGGCGCAGGTCGGCTTTAGTATTAAAAAGTTGTTTTTAAATATAGCTATACTTAAAACAGAACTTTTTGTTTTGTAGAAGTAAAAAAATTTAAAATCTCTGTCTCAGGAAATGAATACTTCTATATTTACCTACACTTTATTATTATAATATGTATACATATTCATTAGATTGGAGGTAGAGCGTAGTCGTTTATTTATTGCGCATAGAAAATAGAAATAGGCACCAACTCGTTTCTACGTCAATAAATTCATCTTCGCAGGTAAAAGGGCAATGAAAATAAAAATACGTAATATAGTATGCACTAAGAAAAAAGGACTATTGCCTACATATTTTGCATTGAATTTTAAAATTCAGTAATCTCTCATTTTTAGGGTTCCGTACCCAAAGGGTAAGGGACTATATTAGTAAGACTCCACTTTCCGTCTGTCTGTCACCAGGATGTATCTTATGAACCGAGATAGCTAAACAGTTGAAATGTACACAGATTATGTATTTTGGTTGCCGCTATAACAACAAATTCTAAAAACAGAATAAAATAAATATTTAAGGGGGCTTCCATACAACAAACGTGATTTTGTTGCCGTTTTTTGCTCGATGTTAATAACGACAACAGGTAGACGCTTGAAATATTCAAATGTTGTATAGATAACCGGAACCCTTCGTGCGCGAGTCCGACTCGCACATGGCCGATGTTTTTTACCCGATTACGGCAGCCCTATGTAAGTATGTTTGTATGTAAGATATTATATATGTTTGTATGTAAGATATTATATATGTATGTACGTACGCTTGTATGTATGTATGTATCTTTTATTGATGTTCCATTGTACTGCCTAAACTACTCACCTGATTTTGACGGATAAGGTATCAACCGACCATATTGGTCTGGGTGACATAGGCTATAGTCCGCACAGATGTTTTTGGCGGTAACGTGAACATAGTTACAGTTTGCACATCGCTTACTGTCTTTACAGTATATGTGTAAGTAATTGACTACGTTAGCAATGGACTAATAGTAATTTACTAGTCATCACCATCATCACACTACGTCAATTACTCATTCATACACTATAAAGACAGTAAGCGATGTGCAAACGAGCTGTGACTATGTTCACGTTATTTACCGCCAAAATTATTTGTGCGAACTATACATTTTATACGAGTAAATTAATATGACGGATGTCACATTAAAAAATTAGGCTTCCCCGACTTTTTCAATTGACATTAAATGAAATAGAAGAATCTGCACTCACCATTTTTTTACATACTATTAAAATGGCCTAACCTCTATTAACAATACCTATATTTATGACAAATAAAAATATTCATTGATGGCTTGACTGAGCAATTTTTATGTTGTTTCTGTTTTTTCTAAACTAAAGCTAAAATAATTCTAAATCGAAGCACGTCTCCCTCGCTAATAAAAATCCAAAAACCACCATGCGCATCGGTTGAGCACATTGTTGAAAACTGTTGGCCTTACACTAGAGTCGTCCTGGGTTTAAATTCCGGCATGTACAGTGACTTTACTCACGGTCATCTCTGAAATATTTCCAGACTCCCAGTAATACTCACGGTCAATGGTCATCCCTGGAATATTTCCAGACTCCCAGTAATACTCACGGTCAATGGTCATCCCTGGAATATTTCCAGACTCCCAGTAATACTCACGATCAATGGTCATCCCTGGAATATTTCCAGACTCCCAGTAATACTCATAATGGTTATCCATCACGCCATGAGTGAATAAAATTATCACGTTACTGTTTGTCCTCGTACTAATAGCAGATGTCATGTAGAATATTTATCAATTGTAGTTAAAGTTTAAGGATTTCGTCATTTCTACAATTGCAAACTTCACGCTAGTTTATTATAGAAAAACGCCCAAGTGCGAGTCGGAGTTAATATCGAGCAAAAACGTCAAAAAAGTAAAGTTTGTTGCATGGAAGCACCCTTAAATACTTATTTTATTTTAATTTAGTAATTTCTTTTTGAAGCTACTCTTAATATAGAACCAAACATTCTGTGAATATTTCAAGCGTCTAAATATTTATTTCATTCTGTTTTTGGTATTTTTTGTTTTAGCGGCAACCAAAATACATTATCTTTAAAAATTTCAACTGTCTAGCTATCACGGTTCATGAGATACAGCCTAGTGACAGACAGACACACAGTGGAGTCTTTGTAATGTTGTCCGTTACCCTTTGGGTACGGAACCCTAAAAATTAGCTGGTATGCTGCAAAGATCTTTCTAGGAAAATCCTAGATGAAAACAACTATTAGGTATAACCACGTATAGCGAATGACTAAACCGGTCCGAGCCAGTATTTACACTAAGCTAGCGCTAAAAAGGCAAACAAAATTCTATACGCAAGGCCACAAATTGAAGATATTTTGTCTAAATTTACTGTCAGGAAAAGTAGATGTCGAGTGAGTTAATAGCCCGGTTTTGGAACATTTTTCACTTTACTTGAATCGCGATTATATGCATACACCCATTACATAAACTCACCCTTGTATCCCGGAGGGGTAGGCAGTGAGGACGGTTTGCCACTTGCGATGATCCTGATCAAGCCCTTTTGCTTTTCGATTTCCGTTTTTTTAATCGCGATTACTTTTGTGATGAATGGCAAATTATTTCAATGTAATTAAATCTAATTATGCCATCACGTCACGTAGAGAGACGAATGACGTTATGACCATAAAACATAACATAAACTCACGCCTGTATCCCGGAGGGGTAGGCCGAGACTAGGGCCTGCCACTTGCCATGATCCTGACATATTATTGATTGATATCTCCTGACATCTGATTTCCTGACAAAATTCAGCCTTTTTGTTTTATCCTGCCGGCTTTCACTAAACGTTTTCCTTGTCAACAAAAACCAACAACTGTTAGGATTTAACCTAATATCCTTGTGACTATGTTTCGATCGAAAACAAAAGTGTATAATTTTCACCAACGACGGAAGGCGAGTCTTAAAAAGACTATGAAATATTCATCGGGTGTTTCGCTAGCATAGTAATGAATGGAAACCGAGACTGGACATAATATACAGGCATAGAAGATATACTTTGCAAAAGTAGGTATACTATGAATACATCCAAATTCAAAAATTTTATTCGCTATAAAAACAAAATGTTTACTTAATGAACGTCAAAGCTGCTAGTTAAAAAGTTAATAAATTGTGTGGAAGGAAGCTGATAAGGAAACTCCACATTTATTCTTTTCACAACACTTTTTAACTTAACTAACAGATCATATTCTTTTTGTTGCACTAACCCGTGCTGAGGACAATTGTAAAAACCTATTTAGAGCAACATTAATTGTCCTCAGCACGGGTTAGTGCCATAAAAAGAATATAATCATGTAGGTACAGCGATATCATTCGGATGTAAATACCTAACTGCAAAGTTGATTACTCGGGGCTGCAAGTGATGTAAATCGCTTCGCACAGATGGCGCTGTCTGTACGTAATACAGAGAAGTTTGTAAAGAGGCTCGATATTTCATCGATGCTTGCACTTGCCCATTAGCTCAGTTGGGAGAGCGCTGGCACGGTGGGCCAGAGGTCGCGGGTTCAAGTCCCGGCATGGGTGGAATTTTTAGCCTAAATAGGTTTTTTTTTAACTTACAGAGTTTTCAACTTAAAGTTACAGTACACTAGACACAATCTTCCCCGATAACATTATTTGTGGGGTTCTGTATTAGGTTCCACAGTTAGATTCCTCAAGTCATAATTATTACAGTTACCTATGACACGGCTTAAAAAATGTGTTTGGCACCTCTGTGCAGAAAACCGAGGTACTAGTAATTAAAATAATTTTAGAGGAACGATTGTGTCTTGTGTTCAAGACATTCTTGCATGAGTAATAACTTTAAATTGAAAACCCTGTTAATTAGGTTAAACGTGTTTAGAAAAGAATAAATGTAGATTTTATTTGTTAATTTCTTCTCCACATAATCTATTAATTCTGAAACGAAGATTTGACGTTCATTAAATAGACAATTTGGTTTTCGCGTCACAGGTCACGATTATAAAAAAAAACGCTTTAAAGTCTGTGTGTAAAGCTACTAAAATGTGCTATAGAATAGGTGATTTAGGCCAAGATAATCTGCCAAACAGTGCTGGATGACTGGCTTATTTAGCTATAAGTGGCTGTAGTAAGTCCGACTTCTGCTTGTCATAAAACGAATTCGGCCAAAATTAGAAGTTGCAAACGAACACGTCACGCTCCTTCCTATACGTTTTGTTTGGGTTGAAACGTACGTCCAATAATGGTCGGGTAATGGCGCGCAGAAAAAATCGTATGTATGAGTGAGAGACTATAAGGAGACAGAAGAACTATCTGGTGGCTGTTTCTCTAATAAAAAAATAATTTTAGAAAAAACTAAGTCTTTTTTGTCTTATCCGTGTGGCGCCGGATTAAGAATAGCGTCACTCCATTACCTTCCGTGAATGTCGTAAAAGGCGACTAAGGAAATAAATTACCAGTTGACGGGCAGCAGCGTCTGCCTGAGATTCCAACCGCATACTGCGATCGCCAACCCGCCTGCCAAGCGTGGCGATTATGGCGAAACCCTTCATGGTTAGAAAACCACGAGGGAGGTCTATGTCCTGCAGTGGGCAGTCTAAGTCTGTTCTTTGAGACCAAATCGCGAAAAATCTCTAGTTAGATGACAGAAGTAAAAGGTCTTCCATGCAGTAACACTAGCGCCACCAATGGAAAATAATCGTATCTTTTTTTACAGATCCTTTTTACAAAAGGTATCAGACCTATCTCTCAACAGCGAGCGTTAAAAAGCATAGATGTCTAAGTAGCGCTAAAAAATATCCCACGTTCAATTGTAGGAAGGCAAGCGGGGCTTGGCAATTGTGTTACCAATCGTAGCGAGTTGAGTATTAACCGTCACAATATCTACGCACCTGCCGTCGTCAGACCGCCATTTTGCGAGGTAACTAGATATTTCGACGGGTTATATACATCGTGAAGTCAATCATCGTCATCAACCCATTATGTCCCCACCAAGGGGCACGGGTCTCTTCCCTGAGGAAGGAGCCATACTCCACCACGGGGGCCAAGTCCGGATTGGTGAAGTCAATGCTTTAAGGTTTTTGTATAAATACCAATCGTAAGTTACGCTGTCACTTACTATCGCCCAATCAACGTTCACGTCGTCAAACACACAGAATGATCCAATCTAAATAACTCTACGGCCCATCTTGCGCTCATTTCATTGGCACAGACCAGTCGAGAGGACAGGGGCCGTTTTTGAGAGTGAATTTTGTAGGAAGAAATTGCATCTATGGTAGTAAGTAGTAATAAATTTATTTGGCAATACATACAGCGTATGTTTCAATATATAATGGTATACATAACAGCTTTCTTATACACCACGTAATGTCCTGACTCCTAAACTAGGGTGACCTGTATCTTAGGAGTCAATGGTTTTTTTATGGGTTTTTTTATTAGTACTCTCTCAATCATATTAATAGTGATCCGAAGAAGTCAGGCTTATGACATATATTATAAATATTCATTGCTATAAAGTGCGCATACCATTTCCTATACTTTCCACAAAATTGTGATTAGAGAAAAAAATATATAACATAGTATATTTATTTCTTTTCTGCCCACAAATTACGTTCGTATATAAAAACAACATTCTATAAATGATACAATGCAACAGAATGTACTATTTGTGGAACCACTGTCTGCACGATCTGTATCTTAGGTTTCCAGGCCTCCCAAACTACGAAAGATTGGTATCATATACCTGCGACGCGTCACCACCACATACATATTATAAACAAAGTGTTAACAAAATAATCATTATTTAATTTTAATTCTCCAATTCAAACTAATTTCTGTAATAAAATTTAATTAACCAATTTCATTTTTTATTTTTATTTCATTCTAGTGTTATATTATTTAATATGGCTTTGGCTGGAATAAAAATGATTTATTTATTTCATGTAGCCTGATAAACGCTTCTAATTAAGATTACTTGGATTAAATTACACTACTTAGGCTTAGACAAATTATATTAATAAACAATAGATATATGAATTAACCTAGAATTTACCTAAATATATTAATATCACCAATCTAACCTACAATTTAAATTATTCAACAAGATACCTAAATATAAAAAGCTGCGCCCAGATCATTGCTGCCTCTGGGAAGGGTCACCAGTATGCTGGCTACCGCGTCGGATGGCAAGACCTATCCTCTTACCGAGGTAAGAGCCAGCCCCGGGGTCTCTGGTCGTGTCAATGAGACGCGAGGAAAGGTTTTAATATTGTCAAAATATGTTTATCTATGTTAGATAAAGAACTTGAAAAATCAAATCAATCTGATCCGACCGTCTTTCTGTTTCCACAATGGACGTGGCGTAGAAAAAGTCGGCCCCGCTGACGCTGTGAGATCACCACGTGACCTTGGCACCGCCGCCCACCACATGCGCCGCGGATTGGCTAATGTTTGTTGTCTTTTCTATTTGGATGTTTATTCATTTACGTGCCTCAACTTGTATGCTCGTGGGAAAAATGGCGCGCTTGAGTTTTGGTGCGCGCTCGTGACGGAGTTCGAAGTTTGCGAATTCAACTTTTATGGTTTCCATAATCGGTCTGTCGATAGATAAGCCTACCGCCAGTTTTCAATATAATTTATAATTTTTGCTTATAATTATATTTTTTTATTATAATTGCGTAATTTTTTCCACTTTCACACAGCAATTCTTACATATAATCCGTGGATTAAAGTACATTTATTATTTTTTGTTAAGTTTGATTTATTCGAATTGTAGCGACAGTAACGGCAGTGACGGCGGTGGTAGCCGAGTGGGTAGAACATTGGACTCGGCAGCGAGAGACCCAGGTTCAATTCCCAGTGCGGGCATGTACCTATGACCATGTTTTCTAAGTTATGTACATTTGCGAAGTTATAGTAGCAATACCACTCGCTAACCATGAAGGAAAACTGAGTGTCTGAGCAAATCACATACCTCAGCGCGTCAAATCGCCAATTCGCGGTGGGCACGCGTGGTGATTAAGCCCATACTCTCTCCCTGAGAGACGGCCTGTGCCCTACAGTGGGACGTATATAGGCTGCTTATGTATGTATGTATTCGAATACTGTAATGTAATATTTTTTCGAGTCCCAAATAAATTAAATAACAAGAGGTGAGTTGTATGGAATAACTGTCAGTGGGCTTATCTGGCAATAGTTCGTTTAAAAGAAATGCTCCTAAGTGTATATGTAAGTATGTGTGTAGGAAGATATAAGTCAAGACTAGATTAGTATATAAACATATCTGTTTACATAATTTGTATGTACCTGGATAATACTAGTTATATGCGGTAGTTCTGTCTACAGAGGCATTGCTTTACATGCAATTTTTTCACAAATAATAGTCTATTTAGATAAAGTTGCGAGCAGAAGCTAGTTCATGATAATTCCATCCGCGTGATTGTTTTACCAAGTAACCAATCCAATTCACACCCACTACAGTAGCAGCGTGGAATGAAATTCACTATCGTCTCACTCCACACACTTCCTGCTATAGCGCGCATGCGCTAAGCTAACATGTTTGTTACTATTATATTACGTTAGGAATTACGATACATTACATATTGGTCTAATTTTCCTTCTGGCTAATTTCAAACGAAGTTAACGTACCTACCGTCCACTGACTAGAATGTGGCCAAGCCTAATTAGTGATCAACAATCGCTATTTGGGCTTAGGGCCAGTTTCTGAATTGAGAATTTCTAAGTAATTTCGCTCAGAAAAGAGCGTGACAGAACGTTACTAAGTATTTACTTAGTGATATTCTCAATTCAGAAACCGGCCCTTAGCCACTTAAAACGATAAAAAGTGGAAATTGATGTCAGTAAAAAGTATACTATGTAGGACCATCGTACTTACCGATCGATGTACTTTCAGCAATTAGTTCCATGAATAGAGCCCACCACAGGGCATAAGACCTCTTCTCATTTGGGCACATGTTAAGTATCTTTTAATTAAGTACTTTTAATTTTTTTAACTATACAACCTCAATACGCTAAATCCATGGTGTAAGCTGAAGCGTCGTGTATAATGCAGCTTTTATGCGACCAAAGGTCACGTGGTGGTTCGAATGTATTTACACAACGTGACCAACGATATGTAAAGAATAACAATAAACGCGTGGCTCTCTTTATAGAATGTGCCAACACGTAGAAGGCATACGAAGGTTTCTGAATTGAGAATCCCACTGAATACTTAACCTGCGGTTTCTCGTAGGCTAACAATTTGTAAATATACTGCTAACAACTGTGAGCTATATGCAATTTGACCAACTTTGGCCACTTTAAATAAAAAAAAACAAACGTAAAACAGAATTAAACTGTTTTGTTAATTATAAATTCTATTGAAAGGTTTCAGAGGTAACATTGTGCATAAATGACTAGCAGTGCCCCTGACCTCGGTCGCGTGATTAAAGGATTAACAAGCCTATGTCCACCTTAATTAACCCTTTAACTTGTAGACTAGTAAAAAATTTCTTTGGTTTTGTACTTTATTTTAAAGTGATAAGGTTCAACTTTTGTGCCACTACAAAGTAAAGGGGGCACCTTCTAAAAATTGGTGAAATCGGTTAAAAGTACTTTCCGAGATTACTTACTACATACAAACTTTTCCTCTTTATAATATTAGTGTAGATAAACATGATGGTGGTAGCCTAGTGGGTAGAAAATTCTACTCGGAAGCGAGAGACCCAGGTTCGATTCCCAGTGCGGGCATGTACCTATGACTTTTTTTTCTAAGTTATGTACTTTTGTGAAGTTATAGTAGCAATACCACTCGCTAACTGTGAAGGAAAACATCGTGAGGAAACCTGAGTGTCTGAGCTATTCATATGCCTCAGCGCTTTAAATCGCCAATCCGCGGTGGGCACGCGTGGTGATTAAGCCCATACTCTCAGTCCGAGAGAAGGCATGTGCCCTACAGTGGGACGTATATAGGCTGCTGATAATGAAACGTGATGATGATGGCCATCTGCCGTAAATGTCACCAACTACCACTACAGAATTCACATATTTTAAACTCCTTATAAGCAAATCAATCACACTCAAGAATCAATCCAGAAATAAAGTTTTTGTTTCTTGATAACTTTTTCTTTCTAATAAAAACTGAATTTGCATAGATATGAATTTGTAGTAGCAATACCACACGCTAACGAAGGAAAACATCATGAGGAAACCCGCGGCTTGGTGGACTCCGAATGTATTGAGTTGTCTTTCCTGTGGGCTAGGCCGTCTAAGCTGTCAGGATGGTATAGGTGCTGGGCAAGAGTACTCCATCTAAAAAACAATGTCCCAGGCACTGCAGCGTCCGGGTGCTCCGTTCACTCATCTAGTGCGAGTGAAGGTGCCTCTGGACGCTGTATAAATCACCTCATTACATATATGCCACGGCCAATGTTTTTGCGTGTACCTACTGTGTTTTTGTCTCTTGTAGTAGGTTATTTATTTCGTATTATGGATCTCGCTATCTGAAATAAATAAAATTGTATTAACTCCTTTTGACGTGGGCGTGTCATTTGTGTAATTATGTTATTTAATACTTTGAGCTAATACTCATAGCCTCCAGCTATTTACAGGAAAGGGCCGATGCCTCATTCGAACCAACATTTTAATCGAACAAAACAATTTAATTGCCACCGAACACGTGTTGTTATAGCGTTGTACTAGGAACTTGGACTCATACATCTCGTATTGTCGATATGGGGGCTTATGTTACACAGGGTTCTATTAATTACTTAAATATTCCGTTACAGTGTATGACGAAAAATATCTTTTGATCTACGACTTTGAAGACTTTCGATAAATTTTCTATGTTAAAAAAAAAGTTGCTAGCGGTGGTAGTGGAGCGATAGAAAGCCGGCTTCTCACTTGGAAGGTCGTGGACCGATGACTTGGTTTTCTAAGTTACGTACATTTATCAAGTTATAGTAGTAATACCACTCGCCTGCCGTGAAGGAAAACATCGGGAGCTATACACATACCTCAGCGCTTGAAATCGCCAATCCGCGGTGGGCAAGCTTGGTGATTAAGCCCATACTCTCTCTCTGAGAGAAGGCCTGTGCCCTACAGTGCAGTAAACATAAAATGTGCATGAAATATTTAACCTCCCCATAGGTCCCTGGGTACCTATATATGTATGTATTGTAAATAAATACATAAATCCTGCCCTTTTACTCGCGACGCTAACTTAGCCAACTTGCTTTTCAACTGATTGCATTTATTTATTTATTCCGCCAATATTAAAACCTTCAGTTTCCAAATGCGCTGTAAAAAGTTTCAATAAGTATATATTGCTTTTAGCAATAAGGCCGCCAATTGTACTGTGTATCTTTGCAAAATGTTATGTCATGAGCTCTGGTGTACAAGGAATCTTCTTAAGCAATAAATAAATGAAATGAAATACTTAAGTATACTACAATTTCTTATGGCTAAAATATTAGTTCAGTCGTTATTCCAGATTTAATCCAATTAATATTGGTACAATTTGTAACACAATAATGTCGAAAGTTGAAGGGGCGGAAACCCAGAGCTCACGTGTCGTCAAGAACCGTATAGAGTTGTATCATTTGTTACAATATTAATTAAAACCCTATCAAATGTGCTGTTCAATGTTAACGAGGAAATTATAAGAGTTATGACGGACAGGCGGGAAGGAAAGCTCTTATTATTTATTTTTGTTATATCATTTTATGGTACATATAACCGCAAATTAGCGGGACTCATATACCATTTTCCCGCTGAGTTTAAGGGAATTATCGACTTATTAAAACAACTTTTATTATGAGAGAAACTGTAAAATATCAGCTGTTTCATTCATTCGTCAGAGCAAGTACTTACGAGAGTAGCCGGTGACCGTGCTCAGTGGCGTGCAATAGGAGAGGCCTATGTCCAGCAGTGGACAAGCATAGGCTGATGATGATGATGATGATGATGTGGAGCTGCTCAAACAACACCGCATCTGTGTTGACGTGATAACTATTCGCCTCTCGCTTGCACTCTATGTCGTATGAGCGAGAGGCAAATAGTTTTTCTGATACTTTTTTGCAGTAATTGTCTTATAGAGGTCAAGGCGTAAATGGTAATATGCTGTTGACTGTATTTCGTTGTGTGCTACCTTTCTTATCGAAATTCATTGAGCCACACAGCTGGTCATTAAACGGACACTTCAATCTCCCGGTTTTCCTCTCGCCTGTACCGAACTTAAACACCAATAAAGTGAAGGCCCTTCCAATCGTTTACCATATTATTTTGTTTTCCGGTTGCGCAAGAGCACACGAATCTTACACTATTGAGATATTTTCTATTCTATGATTTTTTCCA
Organism: Yponomeuta evonymella; assembly: GCA_963969515.1. Classification (NCBI taxonomy): domain Eukaryota; kingdom Metazoa; phylum Arthropoda; class Insecta; order Lepidoptera; family Yponomeutidae; genus Yponomeuta; species Yponomeuta evonymella. The sequence goes on along the minus strand of OZ018343.1, from coordinate 4,622,593 downwards.
CTAGAGCGATGGAGACGCTGAACGCTGGCCGCACTTTCGGGAGGCCGGCGACCTAATCACCAATGACTTTGTTTTCTAATGTGCGTACAATTGTGAAGTTGTAGTAGCATTACCACTCGCTAACCGTGAAGGAAAACATCGTGAGAATTATACCTGAGTGGCCGATGTGTTCATATACCTACCTCAGCGCTTGAAATTGTCAGCGGTGGGCACGCGTGGTAATCAACCCAATGCTGTCTCTCTCTCTCTTTCTCTAAGAGAAGGGCGGTTCCCTGCAGTGGGACGTATAAAGACACCAAAGGACTTGCTGGCATTTTGTCGTGGATCATCAGCAGCATCAGTTTCTGTGGTCCCTCATTAGGGACATAGGGCCCCCAAAGAGATTTCTATAGCAGCCGATTTTGCGCTTCCAACTCAAACTCATCCATATTTGTCCCAATACTGGTTGCTTCTTGCTGGACTGAGTGTCTCTAGATAGTTTTAAGATGTAGGGACTGAGAACGCTGAGTCAACATTTTAACAATAAAGTAACCTAGCGCAACGATTAAGCGCGGACGACTGTGTCCAGCCAGTCGCCCGTCGAACCCCTTTGGGATAAGTCAAATCCCTAGGAGTGTAGTTGTTTTAATTCTAAATTATATCTGAGTGTAAGCCAGTTTATCTGTGTTATATTTGAATACAGACTTTTCACCTTTTACGCAACCTTCTGATATTACATTTGTGTCTCAATAGAACTCTGAATTATTTCTCCTCAAGACTCTCTCTCATCAAATTATCGTGGTAGTCACACGCTTTAAACCCACAAGGACATCCTCTCTTTTTCGTTCCAGTTGGGAACCATTTCGGAGCAATTTGGGATGGGTGGTTATCGGATCTCCTCAGTGTACTCCCAACTTCTTGCAAAACAGATTTAGGACGCATAATGCAAAATAAAAGGCCGTAATAAACAAGACACCCATATTCCTAACCTGCCTGACCCTGATTGTAAAGACCTCATGGCCTTTAAAATATGTCTGTTAGTCCGTACCTAATATTTAATTAATTAAAATTCTATACTGCCCATCTTCATTGTATGTGAAAATCTTGATACAGTATTTTTTTATATGTAAAATAATGACAAAATTTATTCACACTTACATCAATTTCCTAAGACGTATAAATTACTCTATACATCAATTAATTTATGAACATAGACCTTATAAGCACAGACAACGAATTCTCTCCCCCCACATACACACACCCACACACGCACGCACGCACACACACACACACACACACACACACACACACACACACACACACACACACACACACACACAATATAAATACACATAAAACATACGACCTCGCACAGAGATAGATTTAGCTTATTAATTTTAAGATGTGTCGTAGGAACGACATTATGTCATAAACAAAATAAAAATGAAAAAAACGGCCAAGTGCGAGGCGGACTCGCGCACGAAGGGTTCCATACCATTATATACACAACAAAATTGAATATTTCAAGCCTTTACCTGTTGCCGTTATTAATATCGAGCAAAAAACAGTAAAATAATCACGTTTGTTGTATGTAAATACCCCCTTTAAATATTTATTTTATTCTGTTTTAGTACTTGTTGTCATAGCGGCAACAGAAATACATCATCTGTAAAAATTTCAACTATACAATTATAAAAGGCATAGGAAACAAGGAAAAACGGACAAAACAAAACACTAAACAAAAAATAAAAACAATAAAGGGGCACAGGGGCTGTCCATGCGGCGGTAAAAAGGTGTCAGGCTCAGTGTTTGCTGCAGGTTTATAAGATAGATAGATAGAGAACACTTTATTGCACAACCTTATAGTACTTGAGTAGCTGCGGATTCCGGACCGAATCTGTAAATTTGTAATAAATAAGGCCCAAATTTTTCGTAAAATGTAAATTTTTCTTCGCTCAAAATTCAATGCGTTTCCGTTGTCTCCGCTTTTGAAGTGAGACTTTTTCTTTTGATATAATTTATTTTGGCTGAATCTTCACGCGTCTTCAAAACGTTTTCCTTGAATGGCATTGCTCCGTCAAATACATGACCTCGTACTAAATACATATCTTAATGTGTTTGTAAAATGTCGTAATTGGGTCAGTCCTTAGAGAAAAATTAGATTAGATGAGATTAATACTCTTTATTGCACACCATACATTATAAAGATCTAAGTTACATGGTATACATAGCTACATAGAGTTCAGATATTTGACGAGTTATAAAGGTTATCTATTTAATAAAATTGGAATACGATGATAGTTTAATAATAACACGCGAGCGAGTGCGTGAGATTACTTAGTTCAACGTAAGTATTTTGTAATCTTTCGCTCATTGGGATCACAGTCTGGGAATTTGGGTCATCATTGAATCTGAATCTAAGGGCCTTCTGAGGCGCGAGACACACACAGATGTATAGAGTCATAGACTACAGTTTTTGCTCTACGGTCGCTCTTGGTCTTACCGCGCCCTCGCCCCACGTCCATCTGTGTACCTCGCGCCTGAGTCTCGCTTGAGGGCTCAGGTGGCTAGTCAGTAATCACCGATAAAAAGTCACCCAACGATGGATGAGTTCGTAGTCGTAGTTTCACGCTGTTCGTTGGGCGAGTTGACTACTACCTCTGCATCATCATCGTCAATAGTTAACTGAAGCCCCTTTCATTACCTATCGACGAAACCTGTGGTGAATTTACTACCGATGACAGAAAGAAGTGGCGTGCCTTGGTCAAGGCCAATATACAGCACTGAACGAATGACAAGTAAACAGGTGGACGTCCAGAAGTGGACGGACTGATGGATTAGATTAGAGGGAGATTCTGATATGTCTTATACTTAGTATTTTCTAAGGTTTACACGAGCATTAGACATAATAAAAACTGAATTTGCACGGATAGATACTCGTTTATTTTTTGATTTTACAATTTCCCGACGTTTCGGTACTTCGTTCTTTCGTGATTTCGGTCTTGGTGTCTACCACGGGACTTGCAAAAGTACCGAAACTCATCCATACTGAGAAGGGATAATCTGCGCAAAGCTGTGGCAATCCTAACAGGGCACTGCTCTCTAAATAGACATTTTCACAACATGGGACTAACCGATAGCCCGCTTTGCCGGGGATGCCTCAAAGAAGAGGAAACACCCGCCCACGTGACCATTCACTGTGAAGGCGTGGAAAAGCAACGGACCGCCATCATTGGAAAGCTGGGATCCCTTCAGGAGGCCTGTAGTGACATCAGAGCACTGCTGGCCTTCTGGAAAGAGATAGGCTGGCTGGAGTGTGCTCACAGCTCAGCTCACGTACAATGGCCTAACCATGAGGCTAAGTGCGGAAATCTCAGGTCTAACTAACTAACTAAGTACCGAAACGTCGGAAAATTGTAAAATGAAAAAATAAATGAGTAAATATCCCCAAATTCAGTTTTCATTATGTCTCATACTTACATACGTACATAAACTCACGCCTGTATCCCAGAGGGGTAGGCAGAGACCAGGGACTTCTACTTGCCCCGATCCTAACAGATCACTTTCGCTTCCTCAACTCTTATAATTATCACTCGGATACTGAGTTTTTAAGATCTAGCTTGTCCTATGCAGCCGCGGTTCACGGAAGAAAGCACCAAGAAACCTCCCTTTTTGGCATGATCAGAGGATTGTCCTACGTCTAGTAACCAATGGGCATTGTCCTAAATATTGACAATAGCTACAAATGATATGGCATTTTAAAGGTTTGTAACGTGAGTAAATAATGCTACAATAATCAATTAAGAATTACCGAGTAAGCGTTTGACTTTCATACGTCCATCATTCGTTTAACAAGTTAATGAAAGAAGTTTTAATATTTTTGAACAAAAAACGCCAAGATGTTGACATCACGATATTCTATAAAAAAAAACTGGACAACTGCGAGTCGGACTCGCCCAGCGAGGGTTTCGTACAAATTTGTAAGTTCTTACGTATTGTAAATACTTTAGGAATCGAGTCTCGCAATTTTTTCCGAGCTTTTCACAAACTTCAAAGACTTTTTTTATGATTTAATTACAAATGTATAGTTTTTAGATTTTTCCCTGTACTTGCAGTATAAGATGATATTTCTTTATAAATTCATAGTTCTAGGTCAACATACAGTTCCCTAGAAATTTTGATTCCCTTGAGTGTCAAAATATACGATTTATGCGGCATAAACGGCCGTGTCTTTTTTTTTCTGTTGACTTAGAAGTTTAATTTTTTCACAGCTTTAAGGGACTGCAGATTTAAGTATATAGTTTTAATTTCAATTCAATACCTTCATGCGTTCCTTAGATAAAAGGTCTTGACAGTCAGACGTTCGAGATTCAGATAAGGGTTCCGTTTTTTTCCTTTTGAGGTACAGAACCCTAAGAACAACCTCTACTTTATTAGCACAGTTTATTATTATTTTTAGTTTTGTTTGTTTCGATGACGTACTTTGTTGCACGACGTACTTTTTTGGACTCGCAGACTCAGATTTTTTATTCATCATCATCATCATCATCATTCAGCCAGAAGAGGTCCACTGCTGGACATAGGCCTCCTCCATAGATTTCCAAAAAGACCGGTTGGAAGTGGCCCGCATCCAGCGCCTTCCTGCCACCAAAAAATAACCTTTAAAAAATTATTAAAGCAGCCTTAATCGAAATACCCGGCCCAAGCCACCAAAATTACCTATTTTCCCAAAAAAAAAACATAAAAACAAAGCTTATTTTTTCATTCAAGACAATGCCCATGCTATTGTAGTTACGCTATCACTCTCATACGTTTCTAAGCAAAGTAAGCTTGCCCGTGCGGTGCGGCCGAGGTCCACGTGCGGTGAATCGGCGCCGACACTTGAGCCGCGGACTCTCGGGTTACGTAAGACAACGCCGGCTTTCAATGTCGCTGGGAGCCTTCGCCGCGCCTGGCTTGGAGCGTTGGCGTTGGTGGGTTGGCCGGTTGGCATGTTGGCGCCAATGTGGGAAGGCTGGGGCTTAGTTAGTTAGACCTAAGATTTCCGCACTTATGGCCAGTTTATGAATTGAGAATTTCGGTAAGAAAATGGTGAACTGTTGTGCTGTCTCTTCGAATTTCTCGGAAAAGAGCGTGACAGAACGTTACTTCAGTATTTACTTAGCGAAACTCTCAACTCAGAAACCGGCCCTTAGCCTCATAGTTTGGCGTAGTTACGTAGCAAGCGCTGAAGTATGTAAGTACCCCAGACAGTAGGTCTTCCTCACGATGTTTTCCTTCACTGTTAGCGAGTAGTATTACTGCTGAAAATTCACTTATGTACGTAGCTTAGAAAACTAAGTCAGTGGTACATGCCGGGATTCGAGAGCTTAGACGTGGGCCACAAAGATGTGACGTGGGGTGACGAAGGGCGAAGACGCGTCTCCTTCTACCTATAGATTTCACGAGAGTGTGAGCTATGTATCATCCTTTCCCGTCCTTTCAATTCAAATGTTCTACCCACTAGGGTACCACCGCTTACGCTTACGCTTAGTAGTTACTAGAATAAGAATATATACTAACACTAGAATAAGATCACTAACAACTTTTCGGCATAAATGCTATCTAGTCCCAGGTCATGGCTCTTAAAAATCACTGTTAACATGATTGAGAGATTGTACAGACACTTTTTGCAAATACGATGTGTAAAAGAAGATATTATGATTTTTTTTTTCATTGGTGGCGCTTGTTAGCCCACTGGATCCTCTTAATTTAAATGGATGATTGCTTATGCAGTGTAAATAATCCGAAGATATAAACAAGATTGGGTTGAGAGCAGGAGAAAGTTTTCTTTTCACTTTCACACGATTTTATTCGCCCGGAGGTGGGAGTGAGGCCGATATAGCTTGCTCATTTGTGTTTACGACGTCTAGTTGACTTCCAGTTCCGAACTCGCACTTATGCAATGTGTGTAAAGAACTATTACTGAACTCGGACTGAGCTACCTACGGTTGACGGTACGTGGAAGAAGGCCCGCACGTTGGGAAACTCGACTGAGGTCTTCGAGCATTATGCCGAGGTCTTTCATCCTTTCTGCCATGACTACTATATCGTCGGCAAATCGAAGGTGCGTGATGTACTCGCCATTGATATTGATGCCGCGTCCCTGCCATTCCAGAAGCTTGAAGGCATCTGTTCAGTGCGTTCGTGAACAGTTTCGGAGCGATAACGTCTCCCTGTCTCACGCCTTTTCTCAATGGAATTGCCTCCGAATTCTGCTCCTGTACTCGGACCGACATGGTGGCGTTGTTGTACAAGCACTTCAGCACCTCGATATACCGATAGTCAATACGGCAACGCTGGAGAGACTCGAGCACTGCCCATGTCTCGATCGAATCGAAGGCTTTCTCATAGTCTACAAACGCTAAGCAGAATGGCAAATTATACTCCTACTTCTGTACAATTTGCCGCAGCGTGTGGATGTGGTCTATGGTACTAAAGCCCTTTCGGAAACCGCCTTGTTCGGGAGGCTGGAAGTCATCAAACCTGCGTTCGAGACGATTCGTGAGGACCCGATTATAAAACAGCTTATAAACATGGCTCAGAAGCGATATGGGTCGGTAGTTCTTCAATAGAGAGTTATCCCCTTTCTTGAAGAACAGCGTCACCACGCCTCTGTTCCATGCTTCTGGCGTTTTTCCTTCGAGCACGACGGAATTGAAGAGCTTCTGAAGGACTTTAAGTACTGGTGTTCCACTCGCTTTCAGGAACTCTGATGTGATTTCGTCCTCTCCTGGTGCCTTATTATTCTTGAGCTGTTTCAGGACCATCCTAATCTCATACTGAAATTAAAATTGCTCGATCGAAATTAAATTCATGCATTAAATAAAATGTAGAGATTTATCTCTTTTATAAATCCTCGCAGCAAAAATACGACGACTTTTCGATAGAAACAAAAGCTTTAATAGATTATTGTACAATTACATGTTGCTTGCACAAATATTTTCACAAGAAGACAAAACAAAAGACGATCTATGTAAAAAGAATAAGTTTGAAGTAGCCAGGAGTTTGCATACTTTTTGGCAGGCGCAAACATAAAATTAATTAAAAAACTAATAAAAATAGTTAAACAAGCAATTTCAAATAACCCATTAGACTAAATTTTGTAATTTATTAAGGTTGGGACACCCATAGATGACTGTAGCCTCCTCCATCCCGTTCCAGATATGCGAAATTTTAATTGGATGTGTTACAAAGAAGATAATCTAAGCGGTAAGTACGTAGATCCTTTGTTAACAAGGTAGCCAATGTGTAGGAGTTCATTCATTGTCAAGCGACAATGTCACGATGGAAAAAGTCGCTCAAGTAAGTATGGTAGAGGCATGGGCTCTATACAAATTTTGTGCGTGCACAATAAAAATACAACACCTATGCAACTTGGTGCAACAGAATATTATTGCGACTTTCAATATATATATTCAAAACATCGAGATCTCACACAAGCGTAGCTTTTTCATAGTTCTAGCCTTACGCTGAATGTTCCATGTCTATTGCGTGCTAGAATTTTGTTATTTCCATTAACCAAAAAAAATATTTATTTCCCAGATTTTTTTCATAGATAAAGTAGTTGGTTTTGGTGCCCAACATGCGTAACTACCGGGCGTCAGTACTGTGACAGTCTGTATTTTCAGGCTCGTACGACCGCCGACAAGAAACAATAAAACCACTTAAGGCCAATTGTTATTACCCGTGAGTTGATCAAATTACCCTTCTCGATCTTCAACTGTCTTGTTCTTCACTAAACCGATATTTGTGCGATATACACAATATACAGGGCATAACAGAATCCCTGTACACCTTGAATTTTGGGTGGTATGAAAGACATAGCAAAATGAACGTTCCTGGAAATAATTGTCGAATAGGTTAGTGTGTTTTTTTATAAAAGGCACTTTTCAAAAATCATTAGTGGCAAGCCAGAGCGGTGCGTGTCCGCGGGTCACATTTTTGACGCATTTTTACGATCTCTCATCTAGAAAGAAGATTTATCCTCCTCAGTCCTGACCTTGAAAATGACAATGGTCTTCAATTGTTATTTTCAAGGTCAGGACTGAGGAGGTTAAGTGTAAATTCATGTCATTTTTATTACTAATTACATTACTGCGGATTTCATGCCACCCAAACTTAAGCCAGTCTATACATCCAAAAAGAGGGGTCTACTCGTCAATACAAACAATTTTTTTTAGTAAAACTTCGAATTTACGGAAAAAATAGTGGCTGCTCCATAATAGAAGATTGCTAGAAACGCGTTTAAAAAATATATAAATTTGCCAAAAGAGCTACCAACATTAATAGTACATTGTGACCATAAGGGGAAAGTAACTTATCTAATAATTCGACTAAATAAGTCTTTAACCCGAGGTAAACACTGTGCTTCTCATCATAAGGAAAGTAAAAATAAAAACGAAAAAACGATGAAAGAAATGCGAAATGCGGTTCTCCGCTGAACGGAAGTATAAACAAAACTCTAGAAGTAACTTGAAAAACCAATTGAAGATCGGATTGTCGCTTTCCCGCCTATATTTTTTTTCTCTGGCCGGCCAGCTATATAGCCATTATTTTTTATTATCATTATTGAAAAAATTGTATTTTAAGGAATTAGTTGAGAGTAAATTATAATAAAGAAATAAAAAAAAATACGTTCTTTATTTAATACTTAACTTTATGTAATTTCAATTTTACATCGCGCTGTAATTGAGTGGCTGTATTAGAAAGTTGAAACATGGTTCAACAGAAATGTGAAAATAATTAAAAACGATTCTCCCCAGGGCTGAAAAGTATTACTTTCAATCCGCTCCTTAGGCAACTTCAGACCTACTTCACGTCATCATCATCATCAGCCATTTGACGCCCACTGCTGGATATAGGCCTCCCTCATGGTTTGCCAAGCTTCCCGGTCTTGTGCCGCCCGCATCCAGCGACTCCCCGCCACCGGACTTTACGAGTGTGAGTAATGAAAAGATTATTTAGATGTTCAATGCATTATCTATGTAGATTTTAGAATAATTTGTAAACTCTGTTAATATTCGATATTTGAAAAGACTAAAATTGAAGTTTTTTTTTTAAATTTTTTCTTCAAAATTATGTAGATTTTTAAAGGACAACTAGTTTAACTTGTGACGTTCAATAAGTCACAGTTTCTGTGTTATCTTATTGAATAATCATCATCAGCCTATGGTTGTCCACTGCTGGACATAGGCCTCTCCTATAGCACGCCACTGAGCGCGGTCCTCGGCTACTCTCATCCAGCTCTTGTCCATTGAATAAAATACAGCTCATTGAATAAAATACTTTGATTTGATTTGATTTAGAGTTACCGGCCGAACAGTTAATATTTTGAATTTTGTTATACTGTTAACTGTTCCAATCACGATTATTTAATAGGTAAACCGAATTACCTTATCACAGGAGTGACACCAGGTAAATAAATAAATCACATATATCCCATGATATGGATTTACTTTAGTATGGGGTACATAATTATACGACCATAAAACAACTCTGTTGGAACGTAATTTGTGTAAAATTAATATTAATTAGTATTAATAATTAGTATAAGAAGTTATGCTCGATTTGGTATACCTACCGCAAATAAATATTATTATTATTATTATTCCCGGCGTTGCGGCTGCATTGTACGAAGAATCTTTACAAACTTCTCTGTATTACGTACAGGCAGCGAAATTTCGCCGATACCTGCACTTGCCCATTAGCTCAGTTGGGAGAGCGCTGGCACGGTTAGCCGGTAAGGGACACACCAGGGGGACCAAAACGGGGAAGTCTTAGCGAAGGGCAACATAAAAAGTACCCATAAACGATTAAGAGAAAGAGGTTGGTCAAGATCGTGGCAAGTGGCTAACCCTGGTCTCTCTCTACCCCTCCGAGATGCAAGCGTGAGTATATTTATGTTTAAGTACGTATATTAACTAATAGAATTATAAGGCCTGAAGCCGAGTTGCTGAAATTTCTGCACTCAGCCTCAAATCTGGGCCGTTGTGCCTAAGTACCTAAGTAGCAGAATTACAGGCCTTCTCGAGTCAATTTACCCTTGATCTAACTAACTATGCAATAGAATGTAATCGTCCTTCATCATCTACTTTCTTAAGTCCGTACAAGTCCGTGGAATTTCCTTTCATTCAATGCTAAACAAGTGACTCACAAAGTCGCACTTTACCATGTAAAACGTTCCCGATGACATTGTAGATGCGATGTCACCGCAAGATAGATAAATACAGAAGGTACACTCTCTACCACCATAATTACACATACATTACATAAACTCGCGCCTTTGTACCGCAGGGGTAAGCAGAGACCAGGGGTTGCCACTCGCCATGGTGAAAATACTTTCGCTTTTTCAACAAACCCTATAAGACTCCTCGATACAAGCTAGGCCTAGTTTTATCTTAATATTTTCACAGCCAAATGTTGCAATAATATTCGTTTAGACACTTCTTTTTAGGGTTCCGTAGTCAACAAGGACCCCTTATAGTTTCGCCATGTCCGTCCATCTGTCTGTCCGTTTGTCTGTCTGTCTGTCTGTGGCTTAGCACAGCGACAACAAGTACTAGAAAGCTGAAATTTGGCATATATATATATATATATATACTTACACGGTAGGATAAAACGTTTAAAAAAAATTTATGGTAAGCACCTCAACTAAAAAGGAAAAAAAGTGTTCTTATTAATGGCCTGTGGCGTCTATGGTCTGCCTAACCCGTATTAAGGTAGTGTATATGCTTATCTTATTCACCTATTTTTCGTCAGTATGCTCTTAAGCAGTGGTGGTAGCCTAGAGTGGATAAAACATTGGACTCGGAAGCGAGAGACCCAGGTTCGATTTCCAGAGCGGGCATCTACCTATGACTTTGTTTTCTAAGCTATGTACATTTGTGAAGTTATAGTAGCAATACCACTCGCTAACCGTCAAGGAAAACATCGTGAGGAAGCCCGAGTGTCTGAGCTATTCACATACCTCAGCGCTTGAAGTCGCCAATCCGCGGTGGGTATACGTGGTGATTAAGCGCATACTCTCTCCCTGAGAGAAGGCCTGTGCCCTACAGTGGGACGTATATAGGCTGCTTATGTATGCTCTTGACCTAGTGGTCGTGGTCCTCATGAAGACATGTTATTGAAATTACACTTCTGGTGTATTCAAGCAGCAGCCTGTGCACCGTGGACTTAACTCGGTCGATCCCCGAAATAGGTGCTCCACCGCGAGCTCTGATGCTGTCTCCCTTTCCCCGTGCTGCACTGTTCGCTCGATAAAGTTGTTGTCACGTCGAGATAAACTTCCGAAGAATCGTAGAAATCGATCTAATGTTATTAACACAACACGTTTTTAGAGAGCTAAAGAACACGTTATTATGCCTTTTTAACTTGTGATGTGTTAATTTGTCCGAATAAATGGCTTTCTTTCTTTCTTTCTTTCTTCTTTCTTTATTCTGCATAAAAAAGACACGTATATTCCTGATGTAATAGAACCTTTTGTGTTGCTCTACCTATCTGTCACTAGTAATCCTCGTAAATGCCCACTGACCGCGTTGTCCATCGCATTGAATTGCATCTGAGTGACAAATGGCCATTTGCGCGACACGTGTCCGATACAGACTCTAATATGCGACCATATAGATAGGTATCGTGAATATCTATTGACTCGTTCCCTTCTCCGGGTTTTTTAGTGTGATTTTTCTGACTCCGCCTGAGGATAAAACACAAGCCATTGACATACGAGTTGTTATCCATGGTGATCACTTCTCCTTCAACCTATAGCCACCCAATGCTGAGTGTAGGACTCTTCTAATGCACGTCATTCACTTCAGTCTTGGGCTTTACGCACCTTTTCTTGCTACTTTGGCCAGGATATTAGTCCATCTTGATGGTTGCCTGACCTTTCGTCTTGTCTACGGCATATTATATGGCCTGCCCAAAGCTCATTTCGACTTCTAACAGGCACTTTGGATGGTGACTAGTAACAATAAATAATGTGTTATAATATAAGGCACTAGTTTCATTATAAGGCACTCACTAGTTTAAAATTCTAAAATAGAATTAGTTTTTTTGCACTTCGACGGCGTCTAGGATTGTATGAAAAACCGGCCAAGTGCGAGTCGGACTCGCGCACGAGGGGTTCCGTACCATTATCTATACAACATTAGATACAAAGATCGAGAAAAAACGGCAAAAATCACTTTTGTTGTATGGGAGCTCCCCTTAAATATTTATTTTCATCATCATCATTCAGCCACAAGAAGTCCACTGCTGGACATAGGCCTCCTCCATGGATTTCCAAAAAGGTCGGTTGGAATATTTATTTTATTTAAATTTATTTTATTTTTGGAGCGACTATAGAACTGAATATTCTGTGAATATTTCAAGCGTCTACCTGTTGCCGTTATTAATTTCGAGCAAAAAACGGCAAAAAAATTACGTTTATTATATGTGAGCCCCCCTCAAATATGTATTTTATTTAGTTTTTTGTTTTTTTTTAATATTTGCGGCAACAGAAATACATCATCTGTGAAAATTTCAACTGCCTAGCTATCACGGTTCATAAGATACCACCTGGTGACAGACAGACAGACTTACAGACGGCCAGTGAAGTCTTAGTAATAGGGTCCCGTTTGGCATCCTTCGGGTACGGAACCCTAAAAAAGAAACTTTAGCTCATTGGATGTGTTTTAATCACCGATACTGAATAACCTCTTTTCAGATTTAGCGCTAATGACACGTACGTGTTATTTCAATATGACACGTATTCCTAACTGTAAATTAGTAAATAATTTTAGTCCGAGAGTTATACTCCTTAACTGGAAAAGTGCAGGCAAGTCTTGCACAAAATGTAGGTACATACGATTTTATGAGCATACAGAGGCAAACTACTTGGGAAGACAAACCACCGGTTTCTTATTTGAAAATTTAGAAGTAAACACTTAGTGTTATTTATAAAAACACGGATCGTGTAAAACACTCCTCAAAAGCAGTTTAAATAGTTTTGTCGTTAAAGGAAAGACCAACTTAAATTGCATTTGAAAAGTGTTTTGCGGAATCGAGTTTTTATAAACTAAACTTCGTTCTGTCCTTCGATGCTTAAGTACCTAATTGCTTCGTGAAGTTCTTGAATTCATCAATTCTGACACCGGCGGATAGAGTCGCACAGTCAAGAGCACATCAACCTTTACACGGGTGCAGTTACAAAGTTTAAAAGTGTGAAAGTTGACCTGGCGTCGACTGTATCATTTTGCTTAGTTAGCTCTCTGTTAGACAGCTGATTATCGGCAACATGAAAGTAACTAATTGTAATGTATTTTAGTTGTAATATCTTTCGTTGAGTAGGTACAGACGACGGCACACCGATATTTACATGCATGCACTTTACTCAGTTACGTTACGGGCGATTTTACAACAAAAATGCAAAGGTCGAGCTGCTGTTAACTGTACATTGAACCCCATGCAAAAGCCCATAAGCTCGGTGCCGGGCACACGCTCACGTGCGCCTGAGTGCCGGGAAGCGACCTTGTCACGGGAATGCGGGGAATGAATCACAGAAGGCGAAAGTGGGAGAAATGCGCGCCCCGCGCCGCTCCGCTCACTTTTACTTTTCAGCGCGTGGCGCAACAGCCCGCGCAGGCGCACGGCGCGTCACTCGATCGGCGCCCGCGGCCCGCAGCGCCGTCGCGCCGACAACAACCGCGTTCCGTTGCCGCGTACCCAAATAACTCCTTTCCACCCTCGGATTACAGTGCTAAAGTTCAACCTCAAGTGCAGTGACTAAAAGCCTGGATTGAAACAGAGAAACCAGTGTCGATTGTGCAATACGCGCGGAACTCTCGCGGCCTCCGCAGGAAGTCTTGCGCAAGCGTGGAAGTGGCGCAAGCGCACGGGAAACCATCGCCGCTCGCTCGCCGCTCCGCGCGACGCCGCCGCTTGTCAGCGAGGACCTAGATCCTCTTATTTTACCCGATACCGTACTTTGGTAAGACTAACAACCCGTCTATCTATTCGTTTAAATTCTTCAATCAACTTTGAAATGATTAGGTTGATTAGGCAGAATGGTTAGTATCTTGTAAACTATGTTTTATAGAGTCAGTGACTGTGAAAATGTCTCAGAGAAATTGTTTATGTATCAAAGCGTTCAAATTTAAGCATTTTATTCATCGTTATCAATCGTACCGACGTTCACGCGGGACATATTCACGGCCTGGAGCGAAAAATAGCTCGTCAGTGCAGGCGAAGGGGGAAAGTGAAGAAAAACTTTCTAAGTGCAAAAGATAAGTCAAAAGATAGAGACCGCGGTTTTCCACAGGCGCCCGGTGAAGGGGACCAGCACAAGCACACACAACACAAAACGTGTCGTCACTCGCGACTGAACTTCGACTCGGGTGTCAGAAACTAACGCTTGCACCAAGTGAAATAGCCAAGGACAGCGCGGCGCACACTCGTAACTTTCGAGCGAAATCGCGCGCCCGTACCGCCAGCGCTGGCAATAAAAACGCTGGCGCAACCTCGGTCTCACTTTCTACCGTCTACTTCCAGTTGCTCACAATTACAACACGTTGTGCTGCACGAGCGGATCGTTGCTGTGTCTTTCTCTAGCCAGAGACTCGTTGGCTCCGAAGAGCCTGAGGAAGCTCTACGATATCGAACAGATGGCGGGCGCCATTTTTGTCGATAATATCTTTTAACTATGCAAAAAGTAGGCAAAAGTAGCAATACTCTGAACATCTCAAATACTTTCCCTTTTTTTTTAAGAAACCCAAACTTGTTATTAAACAATACTCTTTGTTAACATTTCGTTAAATAGGCTGATTGTACACCATAAAATTAGGAACAGTCTTTTAGGTCAGAACACTACCAGGCGGTTATACATGCATGTTATTCTCGATAGGTCCCCGTAGGTTTCGACACAATTTGCTTTTAACTGATTGATGACAATGTTTAATTTTTACGAACAGTAAGTGAGTCTGCAAGTTGCTTCGTCAGCTTAGAGTTAGAATGGTGTGAATAATGTGCGATTGACTGCAAAAAGTGTTCCTCTCCGAGAGACATTATGTGTAGAATACAATACAACAAGTAAGGTCTAAAACAGAATCCATCAAGACCCAATAAGCGACATAACCTTGATAGCCTCCGTGACCACGGCAATACGGTCATTGAGTTACCATTATGAGAAGCACGTTTCAAACTGCAAACTGTCATCATTAAGTTGTAACAGAACTGAAAGGAGCTAACCCAAGGCTAGCTGGATAACGAATTTTCGTTTAATATTAACTAGTTTTCGTCCATGGCTTCGCCCACACCATTCGGCCCTCGAAAACTAAAACGCTAAAGCATTCCAGTATCGGAAGATTGTACCATTTATGAAGTTTGTATATTTGTCGCTTAATATAAAAACGGCTTAATGGTTTCGTACACAAATAGACCATGGCATGTATATGACATAGCATATTTTTTATCCAAATATCATAGGAACGAAATGGGAAGCACCGCTAGTGATTTACATACGGCGGTAAATTGACCAAAACTCCACGCAGTCGCGATGAGTTTGTGATGGACAAACTAAACTAAAGTCCGAAGAATTCACAGTCACAGTCCAAGTCCTAGCGCAGTCAAAGTCATTTTGTCAAGTAATTTGTTAGGCATTATACCTATAACATTGGTGAAATTTGTAATGAAAACTCGCAAGCCGTGTTCTACTCTGCCTTTGAGCTTTCGTTAATATTCCAAAATAAAATTATTCTTCGTATTCTTCGTCTACCTATGTTCTCTCATACCCATTACTAAGATTTTTTTGCTTTCTCTTCTAGTGCTGCTCTACAGTTAAATATTGGCCCTTAGCTATTCACGTTCTTCTTTATTTCACGCCAAACCAAACAGTAGTCGCACCCGTAGAAATTACCTATCAAGGATTTTGTTATCCTAATAATTGGGATATATAAATGGGGAGTAGCAGCACCCACTAACTGCGAACCAATTCGTTTGAGGCTTCTTGTTCAAAAACAAACACTCTCTGAAAGAGGGTCTACTTTGCATGCTTGCAGTGTGGCATTTAAAGGCTGCTTAGTGCTAATTAAAACAAGATGGCTTCTGATATCAAAACAATACAAACAAACGAACAAACAACAAGTGCAGATGTAGATAAGCCCCGCCACGGTCGATCGTGACGGACTGAGTCCATAATGCGGATACGTTGTGAGAACCAAACGATCCACTTTCACACAATAATATTTTAATAGTCGAAATTGACGAAGATATCGATGATATAACCGATTGAGTTATACAGCGGAGTGGAGTTTGAAAGCAGCCGTTGATCGCAATTATGGGAGATTCAGAATTTCATTTCAATACTATCGTTTATGGAGGAGATGAGACAGTAGATTCAAAAGAAATAATTAACGTAACATAGTAACGTCTACACAACACAATCACTTGTCCTGGTTCAGAACTAGGATGCCCTGTATTATGGGAACCAGGCAAGAACATAAAAAATAATGAAAAAACATTCAGATTGAGTCCATTAATTATACAGCTAGTTTTTTTTAAAGAAGCCTGTATAGATTTCCTAATTAAAGTTTTTTAGGTAAACTTCATTAACTACCTGGGTTTTACTTACGTTATTATACGTTATGAACCTTGCTTTGTAAGTGAATATTGCTTTGTGGCGACTGGCGTCGATTTACTGGTGACAAAGTACAGCGGATGTGCCTACATCACCACTTTCACTCGGTGAAATGTCCTGGGGAAAGTAGAGTTAAGTCTCGGAACTGCAGTCAACTGTTTGTCAGAGACTTTCATGCTGAGTTTGATTTTTTTTTCATTTTTTATCATAGGATTTGCCCTGGGTCGAGTAAACAGCACATAATAGGTTTACTAAACATTATTAGAAAGAAGCATTAGGTTATGATGGTGTTGAATATGATTTACTAGTTCAGTGACTAAACTTATCTCTAGTATCTCTATTATTACTTAAACTGACGCCTGTAGCACGGAGGGGTAGGCAGACGAGGGTGTGCCACATTCCTTAAACCTCTTTCGCTTCATCCACGTTAATTAATGCTGAGTACGAATGCAGTGGCCTTCATACTCGCCGGTTTCGCATAGTTTTTATCTTAACCATCGTTTAATGAATCCCCCATTTATTCGACATAATTATCATGGCCACCTGGGGCGTACTTTACCAGCCTTCCGCCCACATTCACTCTATTAATTCTTTTGTCACCCTGTCTCTTTTTTACTGTGCCTATTATGCTTTCTTCCTTCATTTTCACCATATATCATATACGGCTGAAAGAGATCTCTCCTCCAACGGGGTGGTAGCGGAACGGTAGGACACCGGCTTTTCATTCGGTAAGTCGTGGACTCGAATCTCGGCATGTACCATGACTTTGTTTTCTAAGTTACGTTCATTTGTGAAGTTATAGTAGCAATACCACTCGCTAACGGTAAAGGAAAAGATCGTGAGGAAATCCTAGTGTTTGAGGTACTTACATACCTCAGTACATGCTACGTAAAATGTCCCGACCGATCCCCAGTCGAACTAGAACTTTTATAGTCCCAATAAAACTCTCAGTAGCCCTACCAAACTGTTAGTAAACATCCTATTGAATAATTTTCTCAAGATTCTTCGGCACACAATGTTCTTCCCGAATTGCTTTATATAAAGAAAACAACCACTTCTTATAACAACAAAAAATAACAATGCCATCGAAAATAAACACTTCAGATGACCCAGACATGGGATCTTCTCACCATACAAGGATAACAATATTAATTCAATGCAATGAAGAAAAACAAGTAGCAATTAAGCGACTTAATTCCCATCGAAGATGTTGTCTCTAACATTTTTATGTAATTTTAGTTTTATTTAATACACAAATTGGTGAGCAAGTTACTCAATCCGAGCATTCGCTACTAGACAATGAGATCGCGGAAACGAAAGGGGAAAGTTGTTACGCCACACTTCGCTGGAACCAGCAGACTACGTTTACACGGTATGTTAGTGATGTTTATTAGCTCACCGTTGTGATAACTGAGCTGAGCAACCCACTTTTTTAAGAATTAGCTGGTAGATCGGTACGTAAAAGACCGTCTACAGTCTGTGTCAATTCCTATTGCATAATGATTTTAATGTTCGGAATGGGATCAAAAGGTCATTTAATGTTATTTCTTGCTCCTACTAGGCCATCAACTTAAAGGTTCTTACATTATGCTATCTTTTGGCAGTTGTCTGCTAATTAAACAGTAGGCGCCATAATATAACATCTAACGGTAAGGAAACGTAATGACCTATTTAACCGGTTAGTGTTAAACCACTTAAGCTTCTGAAATTGCGCCATAGTCCACAACGCCGGCCACCCACATTAAATACGTGTCAAATTGCTTTGGTAAGTACGCCGTTATCAACTTTCGTTGTTTCATCATCATCATCAGTGTCTGTATTTGTTATTATGTTAATAATTCTAACATAATGTTAAACGTTATGTTTGTTTTATTCATTATCCGCCTCTGCATCTACCTGCCAAGCCGACCTTGAATTCATTTCATTAAGAAGTGCATTTGCGAAATTGTGATCGTCGAAAGCCTTTATGTTATTTCTGGAATCATTGGCAGCATCAAGTGTGTAACAGCGGGCGTAGGCACCGGCGGTACTTACTACATATTGCAACGTGCCAGTTGATTCGAAACCAAGGTCTTTCCTAGTGGAAGAGAACGGTGTTTCCTGCGGCCACCTATCTCTGCGCTCACCAACACATGGCTGTGTCTTTGTGTGTTTCCTAGCCTGCCGTTTCGTAGCATCTTCTTTTTGTGGTGTCTAGAGGCGTTTGATGCCCGTGCCTTGTTGCGCTTCATTATATAGGCGACGGGTGAAGCGCGCGCTACGTAGTTAGTGTGTCAGTGGAGCCGACGCGAGAGGTGCCCCACAAGGACTGCGCCGGCGAACCTTTTTTTCTGTGCGTGCGGTGTTTTCACTTTCGTCATTTTGACCAGCCAGTGCGATCTGACGTCGCCCGCGCACGGACGTGTCGACGGACCGGACGCTGTGAATCCTGTGATCGCTGGTGCTTTGTTTTCCTCTTCTTTTTTTTTTAGATTTTCGTTTGGAATTTTTGTGTGGATATGGCTGTGATATAGTGCTAATATGTTCGACAACAACGCCCTCCTGAACTTCTACCATGAGATTGCTAACAGAAGTGCACTACAGTTGGCAAGGTAATTTTTGTTTGTTTATTTTCTCTAACTTTTGTCTATGTTTACTGAAAAAATCTCAACTTTGATTTGATCTCAACTGCGATGTTCACGTATGTCGTCCTGCCGTTTAAATAATGTATGAAGTGTTTGTAGGTATCTACGTCTAGTTATGCAGAGTGGTCTAGGATGGTCCGTAAGACCTTGGTTCTAATGAACGCACTGTTGCCGCCTCATCCGCCTCTCGCCTTCGCTTCAGCTTCTCTGGGAGAGGTTAATAGGTTCACATTAGATGTTGGTTTGCGAAACCGACTTATCTTAGCGTTTATTCGTGGTGCGCCCGCGCCACGCTTGAATTCGCGCGCAATACCCAAATAATTAATGATACAACGAAAATCGGACCTGAGTAGATGAAATCGATTGGGCAATTAATAATTTGCTTTATAATTGCTTGCTTCCATTTTGCGGCGTAAAAGAGAGGCAAATGAATCGTCTGAATAAAGTAAGATTTTTAAAAACTACGGTACTAAGTTTAGTAGACAAGAGATGTAAATGCAAACAAAGATACTCTCTCTCTCTCTCTCTCCTCTCTTTCTGAGAGAAGGCCTATGGCCTACAGTGGGACGTAAAAGGCTACATCATAAACAAAATATGACACAATTTTGCTTAATTAGTTCGTAGTAGTGCAAAATCTGGAGATTATCGCAAAGTGTACATATTTGTTTTAAAATATGAAACATCGCACTTGGGCAGTATTGACGGAAGAATAACACCGCTATCATCTAAATTGCGCAATTTGATCGAAATCGATGAGGAGATTCACCAATCATAAATTATATATGACATAAAATAATATGCAATCCTTGAAGATGTTTGGATGTTTCTTACTCAATCACGGACTGCTGAACGGATTTAGATGAAATTTGGTAAGGAGATAGTTTGAGTCCCGAGAAAGGACATAGGATACTTTTAATCCCGAAAATTACTCATTCCATGCGGACGACGTCGCGGGCAAAAGCTAGTATTGATATAATAATTAAAAAAAAATCTTAAACTTCGGACTAACTATTACGATTTTTTATAGTGAAATAAATTATAGAAATGTCGGAATTCTTAACATCTGATCACGTGAGAGATAGTAAACTAAACCGACACAAAATGTGTATGTAACCAATTCAAGAGTTGCATGAGCCAACTAAATGAACTAAAAATGACCATCCAACACGATAAAGTTTTTATCAGTGTGCCCACCGCCCATAGTCAAATTTTGGACGTTGACAGCGATTGAAGCTTGCTCATTGGACGCATCACTTGCTCCAATTCTTTTATCGTTCTGCTCAACACGTGCCCTTAATGATCTAGTTAATTTCCCACCTACCAGAAGTTTGCATTGCACTGACGACAGAAACATAGTAAAACTAGTCAAATAGACCGATAACAGCCCAAGGGACTTTATTTTGTGCCCTGAGAGTTTTGAACATTTTGGGAAGTGAATGAGTACGTTTGAGTATTTCTATCATGGAATTAGTGAAACTGTTTGATTGATTGATTGCCAGTGAGGGCATGTACCTATAACTTTGTTTATTTTCTCAAAGTTACGTACATCCGCGAAGTTGCGGCAGCAATACCACATGCTGACATCGTGAGGAAACCCGCGGCTTGGCTGGCTCCGCACGTATTGACTTGTATTTCCTATGGTGGGGCAGGAATAGGTGCTGGGCAAGCCTACTCCATCTAGAAATAATGTCCCAGGCACTGCAGCGTCCGAATGATCCCTTCACCCATCTAGTGTGAGTGAAGGTGCCACTGGACACTGTATTAATCAACTCATTACGTAGATGTAAAGGCCAAAGTTTAGTTTCACTTGATGCAAGGCCTGTACCTGTGCAGTCAACAGCAAATCGACCTTTACGGATTCTCAACTAAAATGTAAGGATTAGTCTGCAGTCAACGTAGAGTCGTCAGGTCAACCTTGAAATGTTTACATGCAAAGTCGTCCTCAACGTAACTGATTAGAGTGCACGTATGTAAAGGATAATGTGCTGTCGACAGATTTTAGATAAAATTCTCCTTTTTTAGGGCTACGTATCCAAAGGGTGCCAAACGGGACCCTATTACTAAGACTTCACTGTCCGTCCGTCTGTCTGTCTGTCTGTCACTAGGCTGTATCTCATGAACCGTGATAGCTAGGCAGTTGAAATTTCCACAGATGATGTATTTCTACTGCCGCTATAACAACAAATACTAAAAACCGAATAAAATAAATATTTAGCGGGGGTTCCCATACAACAAACGTGATTTTTTTGCCGTTGTTTGCTCGATATTAATAACGGCAACAGGTAGACGCATGAAATATTCAAATGTTATACAGGTAATGGTACGGAACCCTTCGTGCGCGAGTCCGACTCGCACTTGGCCGGTTCTTTTAGGTCCCGTTTCACGTCGAAGGCTTTCAATCTTATGAGGTATAGAAAAAATACAATTCCTTAAAAAGTTTAAGGTTTACTTAACAGTTTAATTCCTTAAAACACAGTTTAACACTCCTCAGAAGCAGTTTAAATAGTCTGCGGTAAAGGGAAAGTATTAACATGATACACCTGAAATACTCTTGAGAGGCAGTTTAAATATGAATAAATGCCTTCCCTTTGCCTCAATCTATCTAAACTGTCCGTGTGGCGCCGGATTAAGAATAGCGTCACTCCATTTCCTTCCGTGGATGAAGTTGTGAAGTTGTGAAGGAAATTGTGACTAAGGAAATTAATTACCAGGAGACGGGCAGCAGCGTCTTCCTGAGAATCCAACCGCATACTGCGATCGCCAACCCGCCTGCCAAGCGTGGCGATTATGGCAAAACCCCTCATGGTTATGGCCTATGTCCTGCAGTGGGCGTCAAATGGCCGATGATGATGATGATCTAAACTGCCTCTGGGAAGTGTTTTAGATGCATCATGTTTCTTTTCTAAATAAAACCGTTTAGTTTTACTGTCTTTTTTGGAAGCTAGTAGACAATAGCAGCGTTCACCTGTTGTATTAGGTCGTATTTATAATTCCGTAGGGTTCGTGATATCTTAGAAGAGTTGTGTGAGTTTATTATTTTTTATTAGATACACAAAACAGTGTTACGGACATAAGTTATAAACATTAAATGACATAAAAACGCTCAAACCAAACCATAACACCAAGCCATGTGCATACAGCATGATAAATTACGTTAGAATTACATTATGATGTATATTATTTAATTTAATAAAAGGAAGTACAAATACGATTACGATTATAGTTAAATGTACTATTTGATTTTTTTTTAATACATACATAATTATATTAAAATTTGTTAATTTTGATCGGAGGCAAGGATACTTGCCATTTTAAATTTAAAAGATACGAGGGAGTCATGAAGCGACTGAGATAAAGCGGGTTTGACCACAGAACATGCTTATTTTCTCTGTTCTGTGGGTTAGACATTGTCTCGAACAGCCAACTGTGAAATTGCAACTGCCTTTCAGATTCTGCTCATTTTCCTTGATCTAAACTGTTCGAACTACTGTCACCAGAATGTATTAATTTCGAAAAAGGAAAACCTGTTGTTCTGAGAGGTTTATAGGAAAAGTCATTTTGTTCGCTATATTTAGTTATATTGTTTTATATAAAATTAGATCGCGCGGTGAATCATTAACGCTATCCGCTTCCTGTTGTAACAGAATGTTAGTTACTTGTGAAGATTATGGCCTGCGAAATACTCTATAACACTGTCGATTAAAGAACGGGACTTGACTGCTGTTTGCTTCTCCCTTTTCGCATAAAGCCGTTCTTATTGTGTGAAAGAGAGGCAAATAGTTATTTAATAATGTCAGTAATAATAGTTTTATTTTTGATAACGTTTTTTATTGTGCAATAAAGTATAACAAACAAATAATAATAGTTCTTAGGCAAAGACAACGAGCTCTAACATATTAGCGATTAATGCACTTGGCTTCGGCCCGTGCCAACTTGTACCTCTGTTAAAAGAGTGAAAACTTAAAGAAAAACATAATAATAATTATTTAATAATAAAACTTAATTTTAACGGATATTTACTGGTTTACTTTTTCTTTTTACTAATATCCGTTTTATGTTTACCTAATAAATAATCGCGATTACATCCGTTAAATTTATAGCGATCCAATCCCTTTGTTATGCTAAAAGTGCTATACTTCGATGATTTCTGCTGAATTTTTCAACCGTCTCTTTCATAAGTAGAGGACTTATCTTACTCATCACGGGTGAGTGATTTTGATTTCGCTGGTAGGTAAGTAAATTCCCGAAGTTCCTGACCATGTCTCCTTTTTGGGACCTTTTGATTATTATCTTTCATTTCTGCATATAGAAATTCCGCTTTTCTATATTTTTTTCATGCTATATACGAGGAGTCGTATATTATCAATCTGGTCTTTATTTTTGTAAATTATTGTTAACTTGCATCTGTTCCAATTTCAAAGTGCAAAGACATGAGCATTTGTTACTGTCACGACGACACGTCAAACTGTTTCCAAGTAATGTCAAACAAAGTAGTCATTCACCTACCTAGTCAAATCGTGAAATGTAGCTAACAGCCTGAGAAACTAGGTTTACTACTTCAGTTTATAAACAATTCTCATTGAAGTCCTCTAGTGTAAGTAGGTATCGAAGATACTACCAAATTACGTAATAACTGCAAATAGGCAAGTCATAATTCTACAACGTGTAATTGAAATAACGCGACAACTGAAAACTGTTTCTTCAGTATATTCGGTAATTAAACCAATTCCCGTACCCAAAATTTACAATTTCTCAAATTTATTTTCGTAATTGTGTGTGTGCGTTTGTCTTTTTTGGATGTGGAAAGGACATAGGGAGAGATGATTCAATGTTAACAGCATACCTACATACAGCATATAAGCACATAGACTTAGCTCTGCAGCATATAATATTATGCAGTGAAAATTAGTTGACTCACTGACGTTGCAACTGCTAGACTTGTTTATTTTAGTTACTTCCATAGTATTATGTCCTACGGTATCATACTACTACGGGGCCGCATTGAGACTATCTTCATCTCGCAGAAGAGAGTTATCCGATTTATACACAAGTTAGGTAGTAGGGATTCGCTAAGAGATTTATTTAAAGAAACTAACATCTTAACAGTTGCAAGACATTTTTATTTTAGTCATTTATGAAAATATTATGAACGTTAGAAAAAATATCGAAAATGTTGGTAGCCATCATAATGTTAATAGACATAAATTGTCATTTCCACGATTCAGACTTGCAAGAGTTAATACATCTTTTATAGGGCACTGTATGAGGCTCTACCACAAGATTCCTCAAAATAATAATACATCAGAGTTACCTCCGACGCGGTTTAAAAAATGTGTTAAGCACACTCTGTGCAAAAAAGCTTACTATAACATCAAGAATTATTTAGAAGACAAAGATGTTTGGTATTAAACAGTAGATTAATACTAAAGAGTATTTATAGGACGATTGTGTCTAGTGTTCAACACATTCATGACTAATACTTTAAGTTGAAAACTCTTTTAATGAAGTTAAAACGTGTTTTAAAAAGAATAAATCTAGGGTTTCTTCGTTAGCTTCTTCTCCACATAATCTATTAATTGTGAAACTAACAACTTTGATGTCGTTAAGTAAACATTTTGTTTTTATAATGAATGAAAATATTTGAATTGAATTGAATTAATTTGAGTTGCTATACGTTGTACGCAGGGTGTACCAAACCCCCATATTATAATATACACAGAACAATAATATACATCCGAAAATGGGCTTTAGTCGGCGGTTAAAAAATTTGAAAAAAACCTTAGGCTGAGGTATTAAACAGTAGATTAATGTCATTGGAAATTTAGAGGACAACTGGGCCTAGTGTTCAAAGTATTCATGAGTAATATTTTTTAAGTTGAAAACTCCGTTAATGAAGCTTAGACTTTATTGAAAAGAATAAATGTGTAGTTTCTTTATTAACTTCTCCTCCACATAATCCATTAACTGTGAATCTAACTTTGACGTTCATTTAGTAAACATTTGGTTTTTATGACGAATAATTTTAATTTTCATTGGACTTACAACATCGGTTAATCTCCAATCAGCTTTTTCATAAGATTTTTTTTATGTAGCCTATATACGTTTCACTGCAGGGCACAGGCCTTCTCTCAGAGAGAGAGTATAGGGCTTAATTACCACGCGTGCCCACCGCGGCTTGGCAATTTCAAACGCTGAAGTATATGATACTCCGGTTTCCTCACGATGTTTTCCTTCTCAGTTAGCGAGTGGTATTGCTACTATAACTTCACAAATTTACGTAACTTAGAAAACAAAGTCATTGATACATGCCGGGATTCGAACCCACGACCTCCCGAATATGAGGCCGGCGTTCTACCGCTCCGCTAACGTGAATTAAATTTGCATTTATTGTAAGTGAGTGAGTCCTACATGTTGTTCTTTTATTGTATCAAAAATTATTTTTTATTTTTTTTCACAACATTACAAAAATTATATAATAAAAACTTAACTAACAGTATACAAAAACTAATAAATAAAGTAATTACTAAGATGCATAATGCATGTATGGTATAACGTATCCCAAATTGAAATTTGTAAATAAAACAGACGACAAAAAAAAGTGATTCACAAATCACAATCATGAAATTTCTACACGCGCGTCAAGTTTTAAATTAAATACCTACCTACTTCTAAAGTGTCGCAACGCCATGTGACATTGAACCAATTTGAAAACAAAAAGTGTTATCAGTATCAAAGGGCTGCTTGTGAAATATTTGATATAAATTCCTAACTTCGGTGACCATATTCGACCGTATTGTCAGACACTAAGTATTAATTTCCAAACGCAAGAGTCATCAACATCGTTGGATAGTTTTACTTCATCGCTTATTTTCTCGAGGCCCGTTGAATTCAACCTCTGGTTCTGACGCTTCCCAAATGATACCTACTAATGATATTTTAATATCATTAAAATTTGTAACACCACTTAACTGTGGCACACCTTTTGTATTGTAATTTAATATTTTATGTTGTAACTTGTTAATGTATGTGTGTGTTTCTGTTGTTGAAATAAATGTTATTCTTCTTCTTCTTCTTCTTCTCACATTATACAATATTTTTCTTTAAACTAAAATAATATTTATGAGGCAATCTAAAATTGCGTTCCGTGTGGCGCCAGATTAAGAATAGCGTTACTCCATTTCTTTCCGTGGATGTCTTAGAAGGCGACTAAGGAAATCAATCAAATCAAATCAAAGACGGGCAGCAGCGTCTTCCTGAGATTCCAACCGCATACTGCGATCGCCAACCCGCTTTATGGCAAAACCCCTAATGGTTATGAAAACCACAAAGGAGGTCTATATTATGTCCTGCAGCGGGCGTCAAATGGCTGCTGATGATGATGATGATGAACCTAAAATGAAGCGATTTAGTTTTCCTATTTTAAGTATCTGACCAATTAGACCTAACCAATTAAAATTTCTTATTGATAAAAAAAAACCATATTGATTTGATTACGGCTTAAAAAAGAACACCGCCCTGGAGAAGCGAAAGTTTTACAACCGCATATAAAAACATATATAAAAAGATGAAGGTGCTATTTACGAGGAGGACTATAATCGCGCCAAAGCCAGCGGCATTCTGCATTGTGTAAATAAATAATAAGAAATCGCTGGCTGTGAAAATCGCTCCCAGCCCTTTCTTGCTCCCGTTCACGGCACAAATTACCGAAGGACGTTCGAACTGGGTCACTTCGGAAATAGTTTATTGTTATCGGCTAGCTGCGCGCACGCACCACACACACGCGCGCTGGGAGCCAACGCACACATGGCCGTACAATCCTCCTATTCAATTTAGGGCTAGCAACACATCCTGCGTTCACGCACCTCTTTCTGTGCGTGTATCCTTGTAACTAATTCTTCCACAAGGTCTTACGCAACACAGCCATTCATCTCTTCAAAAACACCAAACGCGTCGTGTTTCTTTCAGACACTTCCGACTTCGTCGACTGGTACCCGAGTCTTCCAAAGCGACTCTCTTAAGGCCAACTGGTTCGTAAAATTCGAAAAATCACTAGCAGTTTTATCTTTCATTTTTAGGGTTCCGTACCCGAAGGGTGCAAAATGGAACCCTATCACTCTGTTTGTCTGTATGTCCGTCTGTCCGACCTATAAAGGGCTCTATCTTCGGAACCGTAATATGTAGCTAGTTGAAATTTTCACAGAATATTATTACGACGGATTACCTAACAAATAATAAAATTTTAAAAAATAATAAATACTTAGGGGGAAGCTCCATACAACAAACGTGTTTTTTCGCCTTTTTTTGCGTTCCCAAAAGGGAAAGGGACCCTATTGCTAAGACTCCACTGTCCGTCTGTCTGTCTGTCACCAGGCTGTATCTCATGAACAGATGATGTATTTCTGTACAACAAACACTAAAACAGAATAAAATTAGTATTTAAGTGGGTCTCTCATACAACAAACGTAATTTTTAAACGTAAGTTTTTGCCGTTTTTTGTTAGATATTGATGGCGTGATTGTGGGCCTTTTTATATATTCTAACAAATAATAAAAAATGGTCAAGCACGAGTACGGAACTCTCGGTTCGCGAGTCCGACTCGCACTTGGCCGGTTTTTTTTATTTTCTACGTCCTCATTGGTCTAGATGTAAGGCCATATATTTTAGCCTGCTAATTTTATTACGCAGTTATCCTCGCATTGAATCGTAGCTTTGTAATTTATGCTTTCGACAGTTCTTTCCTTAAAAATACCTTCGATATTAGGCAATTCAATTGACTAAAATCAACATCATTGTTAATGTTTACTAAAAATAGGCTTAAATCTAGATTATTTAACGAAATTACAAGAACTTAGAATTAATTATGTTACATCGTTAGTGACTGAAATGTTTAGGTAACTTAGCGATTGAAGTCGCTAATCCACGATGGGCACGCGTGGTAAGAAGGCCTGTGCCCTTCAATAGGACGTTTATGTACGTAAGCAGCTACGAACACCTCAGGCACTCATGATATATTCAGTGAGACGTATTATTGAAATAATTGACCAAGTTTCAAGAATTCTAAGAAAAATAAAGTTAAGAATTTTCACTTTTTCGAAGTGGCTTAGTCATGAAAAAATAATTTTCTTATCTTGTGTTATCTACTCTGACACGATTTTCAAGGATTGATTTTTCCAATACAATTTTGTATAGGCTGCTTAGGGGTCATCCATAAAGTACGTCACACTAATTTCGTGATTTTTTTTACCCCTCCTCCGTCCTTGTCACAGTTGGTCACGTTAGTGAGACCCACCCCTCCCTAGTGTGACGTCACTAGAAATTATTAATTAACCGACTATTTTGCAATTTTACATCTAGAAATTATTAAATTAAAACAGCAGTTCCGAAATTAGTTTTTTGAATAACTTAAAGTAATAAGAAATTATTCATTATATTAATGATTTTTTTTTAATGTGACGTCACCAAACTTAGGACCCCTCCCACAGTTTGTCGCACAAAGGGCCGGTTTCTGAATTGAGAAATTTACTTAGTAAATACTTAGGTAACGTTCTGTCACGCTGTTCTCTGAGAAATTCGAAGAGACAGCGCTACAGTTCGCTAATTCAGAAACTGGCACAATGTCACACTTCGTCGACCACCTCCCCCCGCCCTTAACGTCTGACGTACTTTATGGATGGTCCCATAAGTAAGCATATCATTTAGCTAAATATCGGTTTCTAACATTATCATTGATTATCAATTTTCTTTATTTAACCATGATGGAGGCCTATGTCCTGCAGTGGGCGTCGAATGGCTGATGATGATGATGATGATGATCACTTTACTCTGTTTATTGTTAGATCAGTCCGGCACTTTTTACTTTACCAATCATACGAATATGAATTGCTTTCGTAACATTTCCAAAATGCAGAAGTTGGGCTGTCGACTAAATATTATCTAAATACTTACTTTATGGTTTTTTCTTTATCACCTGTTACTAGTCGATTTAGTAATTAGTTAGACTCCGCTGCACTGGTCGCTTACAGGATTTTTGTTTTATTTCATTTCATTCGTGATAGAGAATTTACATCATGTATTTAATCAAGATTACATATTTTTTTTAGTTACTCCTGGAACCTTGACACTTCAATAAATTAATCAATGTCAGCAAGCAATGTCGGTGATAAAATATCCTCGTCTACGTTTAGATTCCATTTGTTCGCAGGTTTATAGGCGTCTCAATCATCGGTGTATCGTTAAATACGTTAAAAGCCTCAAGGCTTCTAGACAATGACCACAAGTATGCGTTGTTGGTGACATCTGGTCGTAAAATTTTACAATAATAATGGTGTGGCTAGTGGTGTGTAAGTACTCCCATACGTCTTCTTCCTGTGAAGGCACGTAGAATGTACTTAACATTGCAGACAGACTAAAAGAGAACATTTCGTAATCTCGCGCACGCCCATATTTCCAAATCATAAGCAGCCTATATACGTCCCACTGTAGGGCACAGGCCTTCTCTCAGAGAGAGAGTATGGGCTTATTCACCACGCGTGCCCACCGCGGATAGGTGATTTCAAGCGCTGAGGTATGTGAATAGCTCAGACACTCAGGTTTGCTCACAATGTTTTCCTTCACAGTTAGCGAGTGGTATTGCTACTATAACTTCACAAATGTACGTAACTTAGAAAACAAGTACGTGCCCGCACTGGGAATCGAACCTGGGTCTCTCGCTTCCGAGTCTATGTTCTCCCCACTAGGCTACCACCGCTAGGCTATTCCCAAATAAAAAGCACTTATTGTATTGTTTTAACTGTCATCTTTTAATATATCGTGTATTCAGCCCCACCTGAAAACTATTAGTTTTTCATTATCACCTAAACTCCATTCCATGAAACAAGCTCCCAAAGAAAATCGTCCATGTATATGCGCCCTAATGCGCGTGACCTTCAATAGCCACAAACCTACCCTATGAAGCGGACCATCTTCGCTTATTGTTCCGCTTATCTCTAGCCGCGCGCATTGACCAACGAGATCCGAGTAATTTGTTCCCTAGGAGTTCGACTCGTGGAACGGAGTTCATTTAGTCAGAGTACATTCACCAAACTAACACTACGTGCTCACATCCGGAGGTGCACACACACACGCAGACTCGCGCAAAATTTCCCACAAATCCACACGCTCGCTCAGTCATGAAATATTAGCATTCAGCGCACACAGAAACAAATCTACATCGTACACAAAACTAGACAGTCAACATAGGTTAGCTACGCTCGGATAGTACGAATCTGAACGTACGGCCAAAAACGCATACGATGATGGTATTTTTAGCAATACTACCGTTGCGTAGGTCAGTGATTATAAAGATATGGGCGGCACTGCTGACATTTTTACTGATGTTGTACCTACCTAATTTTTCTTGTAACATTAAAAAAAAGTCACAGTCTCTGTGTTGAATAAATTTTTTTGACTTTGACTTGACTTCGACTTTAAATGTAATTTTTTGACTCTGATGAATCCTTCGCTGGCTGGATAGATCAGTTTTGGGTTGCGTTTCGTTTTAAGGAAATGATGATCACTTGTTACTTAGAATAAAGGCTTGCGGAGTTTTTCGCATAATATGTTCGACAAATATTATTTTTATGAATAAATTGTCGAACATATTTAAATAAAAATGCTTATGAAGAGCTTATTTTTAAATCAATGCTCAAGCAAGCCACACATCCAAACGAGTTTTCTTCTATTAACAAACAACGTAGTAGTTGCGTGAGTCAATTCATAATTTTTGTTCTAGAAAATGTGTCATTGAATTCTTAAGAAGCCTAATTTTACGCTTTGGTTGGTTATAAATACACTCTCACACCAAAACGTGCCTACCAATACATTGAAACTTCAGGTAATAGAATGTTCTTGGTTTTAGCAGATTATTCTAGAACCAACAATAATAGAAAAAAATGTACTCAATATGTATAGCGAGATATTAAATAGAAGATATAAATAGGTAGTTATAGTGTGAATGAAATTTCTTTATTACGATAATGTCAAGTTAGCATTTGTTGCAGTATTTTGCAAATCACACGTATTTGCTTACTATCGTCACCAGCCTGCCACTGGAATAAAGGCTATACGTGAGTTCAAGTGACAGAATAAAAAAAATTATACATACATACATCAACTCACGCCTATATCCCAGAGGGGTAGGCGGAGACCAGGGACTGCCACTTGCCACGATCCTTACAGATCGCTTTCGCTAAACAATTTTATATCGCGTTTTATATTGGTCGTAAAACAAAACCTATTAGTCATACCTAGTTATTCGAAGTCATTAAGAAGATCGTGATTTTCCATGTGTCCTTCACAGGGTGTTGCAGGAAGGTCAGGTAAAATCGAAGGTAGTTATCATCAGTACAAACCACTTTTATGTAAGAACAACGGTGAAATCTTAAAAAAATAAATCGACAGTTCCATAGTTCTTTTAGCCTGCTTAGCGAATGTATGAAAAAGCCGATATCATTCAGAATTGGTGTCATAATTAAAGTGATGCATAATAATGTATTGATCAGTACTTGGTATAACCCACAGTTTTACGAGACCTGTCTGCACACGCTGTGGACTTGTTGGTACCTTAATTACGAAACATATTATTGTTAAAGGGAACAACTAGTATCGCGAACTTCAGATCCAGTAATTCTAGCCATAGGCACGTTAAAGATCCTTTTGAAACTGGAACGTAATAGTAAAATATTTAAATAAAATATTTCTTCAAATATCTTAAAGCTAGACAAAAATGCTCTAGGCGAATTACAACAAGATAATCTCTCAAACGATATTAAAGTGACTGAGCTACAGCTTTAAGACAACAGAGTAACAGACAAACATACATTAACCCTAGATTAAAAAGAAAGCGAAAACCAACACACCGTAATGAGTCACAATATTTTCCGGCGTCTTGTGAAAGATAAAACGATACTTATCTAGTTATCGTGCAGAGTTGCGACAACTCCTGAGCTTGCGCAATGACACTTCCACGCGAAACTTATCTCTGCGAGGACCGAGTGAATGAATCGTTTTTAAAATGAAGAACGAAATACATAGAATTAAAATTAAAACGTGTTGACAAAATGTTGTAGACACGGTGTTTGTAGGTGACTTCGAAACAAAAGAAAAGGTTCGAAATAAAATAATTGTAACAGAGTCCACAGGTCATAAAATATTAATTTTCATTACATTTTCACACTTGAGTCCCTTGACATAACTGAGTAGAACAAGCACGAGACGCGCTGTTGACTGTACTACGATTATTCCTCGTCGTTCCTTCATGTCTGAGGATCACAACCGTGGGTCCCGTTTCCACAGCGAAGGATTACTTGTCACGTTAAACAGATTCACAGGTTATGGCATCCGACCACGGTCCCCTTGTGAGGGTATATAGGAAACATTATAGGAGAAACAGTAATTCCTTAAAATCGTTTTGTTGACATAAAATTTGGTTGATCATTACAAACTCTTTAACACAGTTCATCGAGCAACACGTTCTGTTATCGTCAAAATGCTGTTCTCTTTAAGCGCATTTGGCTTCTGTGATATTTGACTTGGTTGATAACACGGAAATTGGGACAGAGATTGCAACGCGGTGCGTTAGTTATCCGATTTGTACAACAGACTCTATGGCTTGAGTTAATTTAAGTATTTTAATAACCTATAATTAATTTCATTAAAACAAATGCGTAGATTGATGTTGACAATACAATGTACGTCACAAGAACGTCACATAACACTTTCTTTGCACATAAAATGCAAGGCATCATGTTTCAAAATACCTAACACTTCTGCTTCTCACAGTTCTCACTGAGCATATTATAGCATTATGCCGTTCAAACCGGTTGATTTCGAAAACAAATTATTCAATCCTCCGATCATTCATAAATCACTTACGTTCTTGCGAATGGACTTAGCATTTCCAAGACTAACGGCCTTATTTATAAAAACACGATTCTTCTAAAGCACTCCTAAGAGGCAGTTCATTTAAAAAGATACTTAGGTATTAGAAAAGGAAATGGTTGATATTGACAATCAAATCAATTATTTAATCTGTGATTACGACTTTTTGTTGTAAAATCTCCACCACAGACTATTTTAATCGGCGTTTTAAGGTGTCGTGTTTTTTATAAATAAGACCGTATGCATCCATTACTTACCTCTTTAGCTGGGTATCCATGGTACATGCGTATTGTAGTTTCCTTGGTTAAATATTTCATCAGTGACACGTGATTTGTAAGTGGAAAAGCAATCACATTGAGGAAAATCCACTTAACTTTACTTGCATGACTTGTGCTAACTCTCGTACAGTATTTGTCTTATGTAATTTATTGTTAGAATCTCTAGCCAAATAATCTGTGCATGTAAAAAGTAATGGAATTACTTATTGCCTTAGTAATAATTGTAATATTTTAGAATTTAAAGGTGTAGGTGACACTCACGGGATCTTATACATAGGACCATACCTATGGTCCAACCAAGTGTTAAGTTTCAGATATTTAAAAAATGGTTAGATTGGAGTCCAAGATTGGAGCTACAAAGTCGACCCGATGGCAGCTTACATTAATAATCAACAAACAGATTTAGGGTGAAATAAATTTCCGATTTCTGACTAGAATTAATGAGTACTAAAATAAACATTTATTTTCAAGAGTATAACACCGTATTAACTAAAAGTTAACGAAGAAAAACTACAAACCAGTGAAGATGTTACAACACTAACCAAAACTAACGGAAAAAAAGTGGAGCAAGATGTCTTAACAGTCCCAAATTACCGCAAAAATTATGTAACAGAAGTAGTGATGGACGTAAAAGTAAGGAAATCAAAACTGAGTCTGTACCACGGCCCACGTAACCCGCTTACGTAAAGCCTTTCGTATACTTTCTCTGTCAGCAAAATTTAGCTTTGCCGCTTATGCAATGAGTCGAAATGGCAGTGAGTGAAATTTCATCATTTGGCCGAGAGCCGGGGCTCAATTCTCGTTGATCGCTCTCACTCGTGTGAAACGCGCGCCTCGATCACAATCTTTCACGGAAACGGATGTGATTTGAGAATAGACTCTTGGGGAGAGACGGAGACAAAAGTTTTGCGGTATAGTGTGACGTTACTTTGCGTTACCTACCTTACGTTACTTACTTGACATTAAACATGAAAGCGATGTGTGATTTATGGAATGCTGTTTTTATAAATCTTGACATGTACACAGGAAGAGAAGGATGTTAGAAGCTTACAAACAGGCTCCTAACAAACATGTTTGATTCTGTATTGTTGCTTAGATACGCGGAGCAAATAATTATGCAAAACAACTATCAACAATTGCTATATTCAAAGAGAACTGGAACCGGTTCCATCCATAACGTCTAATAATAATGCAACAGGTACTGATGAAAATCTGTATAGGAAATGTACAATTGTTAATCGCAGCGTTCCTGCTATTACCAGAGCCGATTTCAAATGTCGAGAAACCGAGCCCGGCGAAGAGGGTTATGGCAATAATTCTTATGCAAAGAAATTAAAATACAACAAAGACTGATGGAAAATTCGTCGGCTCACGTCTCCATCTACTTATACGGGTGACTTTCTAAAAGTGTTTGAGTGACCTTGAAATAAAACGCTGTTACAAAACCGTGGCACCGATCGCCGCTACCATTCCCCCTCCTTCCCCCACCGCTGCTGCAACGTGCCCGCAGATCTACGCACGCTCCGCTCCACCACTAACACATGCGCAGGATCAACACAAACACAACTGCACCAACACATAGGCCCTTGCATCAACAAACACAGGTAGAGATTGTAGTTGTGGTTGTGAATCGGCCAGCAGAATATGTAATGTAGAAAGGAGTGGTGAAAAATCTAATCCGGTTTAACAAGCCGCCTATTGCGCTATAGAAATTAAATTTTCTAATAAACATTGAGCTATTATCGCAATAAATATAGTACTAGAATCCAAGTGAATGGCAAAAGATGGATTGACTCATAGGAACGTCGAATGAAAAAGTTAGTCACGAGTAATTTCTTCGTGGTTACACGGACTGACGTCGGTGACTAAAGGAAAAACCGTGAAAGGTCTGCATTTCTAAATAGAGGTGCAAATATACTATACACAAGAGCAATGGAGAAACCATAGAACTAGCAACGCTACGGTAAACAGACTAGACAGAAAAACTCAACAGAGCATTTTGAAATTGCTGCCTTCCAAATATGTGAAATCCTTGAACGTGGGTATCTATTATGTGGGTCACGACCATGCTATGCCAATGCGTGTCCCGTAGTTTAATGGTTATGTATTAGCATAGCACAGCGACGTTGTTGCGCAACTCTGTTGACTTTCATCCTGAAGGTCAAGAGCCATCCTATTTCAAAACGGACCTTGACTGGTCTGGTTTACCTCGGATCGCATATGAAGAAGCCGTAGTACTGTTGTCGATTTGTATACGGAAACTGTTCAACCTAATCAAAGGAATAATAATGAACTTTATAAATCTTTTGAGTATTCACTATTTTTAATGGACTTAATATTTTTAGGGAGGCAATTAACGTGTTTATAACTTTGATGAGTATGTCGTTGATCATTATGTATGGGTATGCGACTGTACACAATGTATTATATACGTTGTGATTGTGTGCTAAAGTCTAAGACAAGGTCAAACAATTTCGAGGCGTGAGAAACATAACTTGACTTGAGAGTTAATTCGTCATAATTTGCCGTAATAATATCTGGGATATTCAAATGACTGCCGACAATCAAATATGACCTTTCATAAAACACGTTCCTTTTCATAAAATGTCATCTAACTGCAACTGTGATCGTAAAATGTCGAACACGAACTCGATTTGTTTCCGAACCGTTGCGAAAATTTGTAGAAATACACGCCTCATAGGCATTTCGTTCGCTCTCAAATCCAAAACAATATCTACCAAGGATTCCAAAAAACAAATTCTTTTTTTCCAAACACATGCAGCATGTTCGACAAACAAAAAAAAAAACATTGATCTGTTGACTCGGTGATTCGAATCAATATAATAAAATGACAAAATCAATGTGAATGTAAATTATGTATCGATGTTATTCTGGCAGAGAAGATCCATCGTGAATCAAATACAAGGTGAGAGTAACTGTGGGGCTATTTTAGCAGCGGCGAAGGTAAAACCCATTCGCGCTTTCAGTCCAAGACTCTCTCGGACAAGGGTATGAGAGTCTATAAGTGAATATGTCAAATCGAAGATTGCCAATGCGATAAAGAAACGTTAATGAAGAAAGAAAGAAACCATTTATTTACATTGCCACAGAAGCATACACAGCGTATTGATCTTTTTAGTCTTGCTAATTAATAAAAAAAGTGCAAACAAGTTTGACCAAATCCTTAGTCTAAAGGCAATAAAAGGTCAAAATAAATTAACATATTAATTGTCAATTAACATATTTAAAGAAACACTTTACCAAGAATAATCTTTCTGATTTATCCATAGATACTTTTTGTGAACAAAGTATTCCGGAAATAATTGTGTTTTTTTTTCGTTCCAAGAAACCACGCAAAGAATCGCAAAGATAAGGATATATTTGTACGCAGACATATAAATCGGCTGATTCTCATGAATGAAACCGATTGTTGGTGTACTGTTGGCATTAGATTATTGTAGTATATTGACCGGTATCTCTCAATGTATGCATGTACCACCACATTTCGTCTGAAGGTCGCCGTGGGCCGTACAAAGCAGGGCGGTATTGGTACCAGCCTCGCAGTTTCCTGTTTTACCACTATTGACTTACATCACTATCGCTTTCTGTTAGAAGTTTTCAAAGGGGTCTGCGGTGTTGCTACGTATATTTCGGTCGTGCTACATCAATAAGCGATATCTCAGTCAATGTTTCAACGAGATTTATGATAATTTTCAGTAATTGATATTTTTTATGCTTTTTGTTGCTCTAATCCGTACTGAGGACAATTTTAAAAACCTATTTAGTGGCTAAAAATTCCACCCATGACGGAACTTGAACCCACGACCTCCGGGAGAGCGCTAGCACGGTCAAGAGTTTTTAGCCTCTAAATAGGTTTTAAATTGTTCTTTTTTTTGTTCTCCATAATATATTTTTTTGTGTTGTTTGTAAGCATCGTGATAGTTTATATTTTCGTAAGTTTTCCTTTAATTCCTTATTTGTTTGTATTATCTACAGTACGCCGAGCAATAGAAAATTAAATTCCAGAGGATTACTGATACCTACTTAACTTCTTAATTGTTACATGCATACCACTAATTCTATTCGTAAATTAAATTACAGATATAAATTCTCCGTAGGTAGTCAGATGAACACATTGTGTTTATTGTTAAACAGAATTTCTCAAGTTATCTAATGCAATAAAAAATAGTTTTTTTAACGTTCCGCTTTTTTGCCGTGCTAAACGGCATTTAAGACGGGTGTCCAACATTATTATCATTACTTCTAAATCTCGTTATATCTGCTTCTTCCTCGTACTTGTCATGCTAATCCACTTGGACAGTTATGTCACCGCTACAATCAATCGAGGATGGAAATTTGAATTTAATTTACTATCGTTCAACGCCTATTACCACGGTCGACGTTATTAAACAAAATACGATAAAATGTAAACGGACAGTTCAATTTATCCAATCATTTCAACTGTGTAAATAGACCGTAAAGCCGTTCAAGACCATGTTTTAACGCAACTCAGTATGAATCGCCGGATTTTCTGCGATTGTGCTCATTTGGAGCGAATGTCAGACTAGGTCTGAACTCCTTGGGTCATGCATGATGAGACAACTGACTTGACAATATAATTTTGTTAAGGCAATCTCGTACTCGCTTTGTCTTTTCTGGTGTATTAAAGAATTCATCAAGCTATAATGCTCATATGTTGCCATGAGTAGATACCAAATGAAGCATCCTACTGGAAATTTTATTAGCATCACATGTTAGGTAGTTAAATGTAAGACACATGTCATGATGAACATTGGCAACTGCATCAAGAATGCGTGTGTCAGAACCACTTACGGCGACATTCTATTTATTAATAGAAGTATTTTAACCTTCTCTCTATGTGAACCATTTACGGTTTTTGACAAGCTATTCGCAAAGATGATCATTTTAAAAAGCGGGGCTCCCAAACGACAGGATTTTTAATAGATAACAAAGTTCATACTTGTCAGAAGGTTGGCAATGTTTTAAGTAATTTGATTAAGCAATGGGGAAAGTCGTGAACTTTTTTCTCAATCTTACGCTCCAGTGGCGAGTGCTTGAACAATTTCTAGGTGTGCAACACTGACTAGTTTCGCAAATTCCTATTCCATTTTACATTTTGTTGGATAGTCAGCTCTTTACAATATCCGTCGAATGCCAGTTTCGCAGTTAATAAAACAGATTTGGTTTTTGCATCACTATTTGGCGGTTTCATTTATTAATCGTGTTTGCATAATTACGTGGCCTTGGAGAAAACATCTGTTCAAAATCTAGCCGCCACAAAAATATTATATTTGGTATAAGTAGGCAAGGTCTTTTATAGATTATATTAAACAATGTTTAATGCAAAATCTAAGTTGCTTAAACATTAAACATTATAATTTTGTCGTTTTTTTTTTTGACAAACATTTTAACTTATCTTTTTTCTGGTCATGGTAACATTTACTACATAGATTATAAATATTCCCCTTCGGCCTTATGATCAAGACCAAAAGACCATTCACGGTAATTGAAAATCCCAGTTCATATCGGAATCACGTAGCGTAAACGATTGTCGTGCCATCCATTCTAGGCCAATAGCGGTAGGCCCAATTAAACTAGCTTATGTAACTTGCAGAGCGGTGTTTTCTTCTATATCTTCGCCTTGACTAGTGTAGTTAGGTCTTGGAAGTTGTATTTTTTATCTAGTCTATTTTTGATTTCTCTTTAGTCGGTAATCTCACTAATAGATTTCATTTAAGGTTGTGATTGGTATCTAATTAACACTTTACTAAATTAAACGCATTTTTTTGTTGAAACAATATTTTTCTTACGAAATTTAATGCGCGTATTCTTAAAACTCGACAGATTGGAGGGAGCGATTATTCAACTATGTATCAAAAATTTTCTTACGCGCTTTCTTACAAGCTAATAAAGCTTGTCTTCTTGTATTGTATGTAACTTTACTGACAAAAGTCTGTCAACAATATATTGGTGAAAAATGTAGGAATTCAGTTATAACCCACTTTTAATTGTCGTATTGATTTGAAACATTGCAAGTGTGTGTAGTTTGACAACACAACAATTTGGTATCATTAAGCTGATCCGAAGTTAAATTTGTAAGCGGAATTTCCCAACTCGCACATTAAAAATTAACTCACCTTAATCTTCTACG
The DNA here is from genome assembly GCA_963969515.1 of Yponomeuta evonymella. Taxonomy (NCBI): domain Eukaryota; kingdom Metazoa; phylum Arthropoda; class Insecta; order Lepidoptera; family Yponomeutidae; genus Yponomeuta; species Yponomeuta evonymella. The sequence continues at coordinate 4,582,972 of OZ018343.1, read as the reverse complement.
CTAGATAAATCTCTCTAGTTCTCTAGAGAATCAACAAAGTCGACAGTATTTTATACCATTTTATAGTCGATAGTGTGTAGATGCGGGTAAACCTGCAATCTAAAGATTTCTGAATGAAAGAAAACACATTTTAGGCAAAAATATAACATCCGTATTATATTGTGCACCGAACCGTCTTTGCGCGAGTCCGCCTGGCACTTGGCTCGTTTTATACCTCCAGTTAAATTGTTTCGCCCACGTTCTATAAAAAGTAAAGAGGTTGTCTGTTTCCCTGTACAAACTAAGTCTGTGCATTGAAAAGCTGCCTAGTGAAAGTGAGCGTTGAATGGTCAACTGGGTGACTTGTACGAAGGTTGGCTGTGAAAGGAAAGTAAAAGGTCCGGAATCGTAGTAGTAGAGGCCGAAGTAAATGGGTCGCTTTGACTTCTCAGAAAATCGCTATAATGAGTGGGCCGATCCTTGAATTCATAAAAAGTTGTGAAAGAATACAGTCTTATCTCAGAAATGAAGAATACGGGCTAACCTCAGAAATGCACACTTGCTAAAATGGTTTTATGTCATTTAACGAGTCTAAACGGGATTATTTATTAGGTAAACCTAATTGGATTAATTCCCAACGCATAGAATTACTTAAGTCTTATGAATAAATTTGTATTCGTAAATCATGTAAAAATACTACCTAAACTCTGTTCCATAAACTTAGTCAGTAAAATGACATTTGCGATGTGACCAGTTTTTATTAGAAAAATAATAGGGGTGTACACAATCGACATAAAATATCGACTTAGTTTTTTTTCATAGTTATCTAGCAGGATCACTATGAACTAATGTTAGATACTTTTACGCGAGTCCAATTCGCACTTGCCCGGTTGTTTTACTTAAAATGTAAAATACAAGGCTTAAATTTGGTGACACTTCAACGCTGGGTAGACTGTATCTAGCACACGAAAAAAGTTGATAATGAAATGAGGAGATTAGACAAATTGATAGATGACGGAGTAGATACATTTATAATTAATGTAAACGATACAGACGATAATACTTCAGTCTCATCTTATTCAGAATAAAGAAAATAAACTTATGACGAATATTTTTTTCCATTCAATTTCATTTTGATATACTTAATAGTTGTTTTGCTATACCTTAAACCTTCCAAATATACACAACCTGATCCTTATGTTTATATTTTTTCTATTTCATTAACAGGCTTATAATTTGTATTTCAGAATAAATTAAGAAAATAAAATTTTACGACAAACATGACAATATATATTTTAAATAAAAAGTAACCTATACTTCATCTTAATAAAATAAATTTTCCACTCTGTAATTTAAGCCCACTAACAACAATATTACGAAAAATAATTGATTATGTCGTTAAATCGATCGACTAATGGACATCCCTATTTTAGCTGGCATCCCTTTACACTAACATGACAGTTCTAATTGTCAATTTACTGACTAGAATTACGGTACAAAGTTTAGTTGATACCTTTAGGTACTTTGATTCTTGAAATCGGTGATAGTTCAAAACTTAGATGTCTAACTAGTTCTAAAAAATTACCCCACGTTCACTTGCGGGATGGCGGGTTGGGGGGGGCTTATCAATAGTGTTACCAATCAGAGCGAATTCAGTATTACACGGCAAAATATCTATGCACCTGCCACCGTCAGACCGCCATCTCGCCAGGTACCTACATATTTCGACGGGTTATACATCAATAAAGCCATTGGTTTGACGTTTCTGTTTGAAACCAACCATCAGTTACGCTGTCACTTACTATCGCCCAATCAACGACCACGTCACGGATGGCGCACAGAATGAACCAATCACAGGTTGATTTACTCTGCAGCACATCTTGCGCTCCTTTCATTGATAAAAAGTAATCGAGAGGACTGAGGCGGTTTTTGAGTGTAAATTTTGTAGGAAGAAATAATTCAATGGTATTTAGCCTGAAATTCTCCAATTAGAGTTCTTACTACAACTTTTGTTCTAAGAATTTAGGTATTATCTCAAATATATTTCTTGCAATATCTGGTCTTGACCCAACGCGCTGTGCCATTGTCGCAGCCTCTGATAGATCTTTGTGGAAGAAAACATGGAAAAATATCCGTTTAATTTTAACATTGTCTATCAAACAGCGCCACTACAAACGAGAAACTGAAGAATGACATAAAAAAATAACATTATGAAAAATTAAACAAAAATATCTTAAAAGGTCGTTAGTCATTATTAATATTGAATCTAATTGACTTGTTATAGAAATTACGCATTTTGACCCAGTACATGAGCACAACGAGGTGCTTAAGAATAAAACAAGTAAACAAATAAACTCTCGGAGATCATAAGACTAGGGACTAGTGGTGTCATCTTCAAGACATTTGAAGTACTATGCGGACCTATTTTCTTCTCTAGGTGGCTCCTGCCAAGCGCCCAATAGCGTACAACTTATTACTTTCGTAGATCCTCACAAGATGGCGCACAAATCGTTTTGCATTTATAAATGTTTTATCATTATTTTATATGGGACATCCTAGATTTTAAATGCAATTATAAAAATTTTATCATTATTGAATAATGATAAGTACTTATAAATGCAAACAACCCTACACATGTTTAGTTAGAATCTTGTAAACCAAATTTGAACCACTTCCTGTAAATTTAAGACTTAGAAAAACCATACAATAAAATGACAGAAATAACAAGTAACTAAAACCAGCATTAAAAAGTTTTTTATTTCGACAAAATTTCTTGGAAAGGAATGATTGGTATAGGTACTATATTAGATGCGTTGATTTGGAAAAAAAAAGTTCGTCGTAATGATGCAGGAAATTCATGGGTTTCAGGAAGGGAGCTAGTAAATTAATAAACGATATACAAACTTATTGGTATTTCTACAATTATTCATTTATCAACACATTTTGCACTCTTCTATAAAAACCAATTCAGTGCTGAAATTTAATTTCAACGCTGATTTTCGAATCATTGTATGTTTCACATTAATTTTATTCGATAAAAACACCAGATAATTCGTAACAATCACCTCCTGTGTTAACAATGTGAAAAAGCGTGATATTATTAAATTAGCGCTTTAATATCTTGAGTGCATCTGACGGTTTTATTTTGGCCACTTAGGCTGATTGTTTCATAAGGGAGCGTTAGCACTGACGTTTTCTTATAATCCTCAACCGTTTCACCATTATTTGGATTTGCTGTTCCTTGTACACCGTCAAATCAAAAACCACCTTTATTTTTACTCGCAGTAAATACACGCCCTAAGGTCTGCAATTTTATGCAGGACATGTAAACTGCTGGCGTCTCGTGTGGCTTCACACGGACAATGGCTGCCCGGCCCGTGTGTTAGGCTCCAGTGCGCAGATACAACCCTGAAAATGTTGACTGCGAATCTTCTTTTTATTAAAATAGGTGCCACAAAGTTGGCGCAGAATTCGCAGTCATTTTGCGAAAGAGAAATTTTGCAATTTGACGATAGACATATTTTGAATATGACATTGGACATGGCTCCCATTCCCAGATAGAGAAGTAAGAGAATACATTTATTTAAATTGTTGCATAGAAAATAATACAATAAATAAATCCTACAAAACAGGATATTGTGCCTCCGTAGTAGCCAAAAAAATTTTAAATAAAAAATAAAAACCGACTTCGAAACACTACAGCACTAAAAAGTTAGAAATAATTTAAATAATTAGAAGTATGTATACCTACATGTAGGTATTGTAGAAGTACAATTTGGAGTCAGTGCCCAAAATTTATGTGCTGGTCATAAAACTGGGCACCGAATACAAATTATACTTACATGTATACATACTTCTAATTATTTTAATTATTTTTACATTTTTAGGCTGTGGTGTTTCGAAGTCGGTCTTTATTTTTTTTTTATTTTTCAATTTTTTGTTGGGGGAGCGGCAAAAAAATAAACAAGACCCTTATAACCATAATTTACCCTACTTAATTCGTTGCATTAAAATTTGACGTTCTCAATTTTCATCTCCGAAAGTCTTCACCAGAACATCATCAAATTACCTTGGGACTACTTTTACGCTATTTTATTAAACATATGGATATTACTAAAAGATGGGCCCCATTAGTCCTTATTTACTGCTGTCCATTGAAGAGTTCCGTTCTCCATCTCTGAAAGTCTTCATCAGAATTTCACCAATGGGACGTTATATCTATTCGAACAAAAAAAATGTCGAAATCGGTTAAGATTTCACGGAGTTATGGAGGAATATAGCCAAAAAAAACAGGCTTGGAATTGATAACCTCCTCCTTTGTTGAAGTCGGTTAAAAGAGTCTTTTTCTCGGCATCTATTTCTGGTGGTGTTGTAAATAACACAGCACCAGCAAAACTGACTTTGTGAAAAGGACGTTTTGAGATGGGTTATTTTGTGACAAGGACATTTGGCATTCTGCGCATACACGTCATTGTTATTAGGAATACTGAGTGAGTACCTGGGTGCTTCTCTTAAAACTCATAAGATTAGAGAATCTAATCTTAGAGAACCTTTCTTTCTTTAAAACTATCAAGAGTCCAATGGAGTACAGTAAGTGTTTAGTAAGGATAACATGACTTAACTCAACTAAGGACTACAAAGACAATGCTGAATGCCTCCTATAATTGACACCTTTTAGTAACTGAAGAACTACAGTTTTTCACAATTTTTCACAAAAGCTTTATTTATCTAGATCTATCGATGTCTGAGTAATTAAACAAACATGCTTACATGGGAGATTATTCAAAATACTTCCTTGCACTCTTGGTCACTAGCGCCTTACAAAAATGTGACCTTTATTGGCTTTATTACACTCTGCTGATCAGTAAAGTCGCACATACTCAGTCATCTACGTAATAAAAAGAACACAAACATACATTAAGGAAAATTCTCTTAAGATTCTTATCCGACTTTTGATATATTTTTCTGCTGCAAAAACAATTATTTGTTTTACGATTCCCGCGCTCGAGGAAATTCCATTTGAATGTGCTTCTTTTGTCTTCACGTTACCACTTTTTTAGAAATTTTATATAGCTACTTATTTATGCAAATATGCATTGTTTGCCTCTAACGATGATAAAGTCGTATCGAGCTAAAATTAAATTAAATGTCTAATGACTACAATTTTATTGTAATTCAGAATCCACGAATTCGGTCAAAGAACGAACTTCATCGTGAATTCTCAAAGTTTTCAAGGTTTGACGAATTGCGGCAACTTCACATGAGAAAAACATTGCAACATCAGATCACATTTTGATAGACATGAAACGAACCAGCATTCAAAATCACGACGAAAACTTTAATGTTGCTCTCCTTACGTTCCATTCCAATTCCAACCCTGGCAATTAAATATGACTTTTAACACAATAGTGCAACCGTGTTCTTTAACAATACGCCTTCCGAATGTTGGTAAACGCCAACACAATGCCAAAGAAGCGTCTGTTGATCGTCTTTTAAACGATCTCACTCTTCTGTCGAAATTCTAATGGCACGTTGCTTTATAGAGCCAAGGTCCATGGCGTGTGACAGGTTCTCTAGCATTGATCCTAGGACTTACCAATCTAATTACAGCAGTCTAAGAAAGCATAATTTAGGAACGCTTTGAGTACCTAGATCAAAATTTACATTTTCTTTACTAAGCCATACATACTATTTATGTTATACTTTATTGCACACGAAACATTTACCAGGACATAAGAAATAACCCCATGTACAAAGGCGATTTACTTTTAGATTTTGTCTGCGATTAGATCCAAGTTTTCAGTTAGGAATTATTTAGCCCAGAATATTTAGCTGCTGAAGTATTTAGGACTGGATGTAACAGTCGATTGGCTGCAACCTTGTCTTTCTTTGTATCACTTTCAGTCTACTCGCTATCGATCAAGCTCAATGGACCGGCAATTGTATGACGTGCCTGGTTTTCAGTGTGATTTCACTTGCATACTGTATTAATTACATTACACAATGTAACAACACCTACTGGGCTGCTCTAAGAGCGATTAGTATGGAACATCTGTTTATTGCAATTGGAATTAGCCTTGTTGATAGAAGCGTATTGTAAAATTAATTACTTATCTGAGTGATGGGTTATTATTCGTTATTGCCAATTGGCTGCACCTGTATAGAATAGTCTAGTAATTGTTAACACTGGAGGTCGTTACTTTGTTTCAAAATATGTGTGTTCGTTACCCTTAAGCTCAGTATTGTTCCATGTATAGGTTCAAGTCTTTATGTACAAAGTCAGCCTATCTTGGAGGCAGGTAGTCAAAACCGTGTTTTGGTTTTCATGGGGAGGTACAGTAAAAAGAAAATTCCAACATTGTATTCTTTAACTTTGTCGTCGTTTTAAACAGACAGACAAACAGACACATACAGACATACACACAGACAGACCGTCAGAAGGACATGGCGAAACTGTAAGGGTTCTTTGTCGGACTACGTAACCCTAAAAAGAGCTTGCATAACCCTATATTTATGTATGTGATAATCCTTTGTTTATACATTAGTTACAACTGTCTAGTTAGTCTAGCTAGTTGAACAGAACATGTACTTTCCATTTTCTATATATGTACTTTTGGGTACATTTTTGCATTTGTGTCGGTTAACTTTATTTTACTTTGTCTATTTTGGCTTTATCATTCACATATTACCATCACTTGTGGTAACCAGAAAAGGATTTTCGATACATGAAAACACCGAGACCAAGGTGATCTATACAAATCAAAGTACGCGGGCCCCATCGGGAATCGAAACCACGACCTCTGTCATGACAGTCGAACGCGTTACTGCTGGTCCAATGAGCCAGTCTCGCAAATGACGCAATCGTGATGCATGTGAACCCATTCCGTAAATTCTGACCTAGTTTCATTCTCTTTTTCAGTGTTGGAATGATGGGCGAAGGCCTGCTGACACTCACGTATGGCAAGCACCACGCCTGCATCCTGAACGAGGTAGGTGCGGCGTGGCGGGGCTCCCGGTACTCCGATCTGGTCCTGGTCTGCGAAGACGCGGTGCCACTGGCGGCCCACCGGATTGTCATGGCTGCTGCCAGCCCTCTCATCAGGTTAGTTAGCAAGTTTTAGTATGCCTCCTGACATTGACCACTCTGAACACAAACCTACTTATTGAAGATACATAACGAAGTTTATAAGCCATGTTTATAAGCTGTTTTCGAGGGTCCTCACGAATCGTCTCGAACGCAGGTTTGATGACTTCTAGCCTCCCGAACAAGCCGGTTTCCGAAAGGGCTTTAGTACCATAGACCACATCCACACGCTGCGGCAAATTATACAGAAGACTGAGGAGTATAATTTTCCATTCTGCTTAGCGTTTGTGGACTATGAGCAAGCCTTCGATTCGATCGAGACATGGGCAGTGCTCGAGTCTCCCCAGCGTTGCCGTATTGACTATCGGTATATCGAGGTGCTGAAGTGCTTGTACAACAGCGCCACCATGTCGGTCCGAGTACAGGAGCAGAATTCGGAGGCAATTCCATTAAGAAGAGGCGTGAGACAGGGAGACGTTATCTCTCCGAAACTGTTCATGAACTCACTGGAAGATGTCTTCAAGCTTCTGGAATGGCAGGGACGCGGCATCAATATCAATAGCGAGTACATCACGCACCTTCGATTTGCCGACGATATAGTAGTGATGGCAGAAACGATGGAAGACCTCGGCATAATGCTCGAAGACCTCAGCCGAGTTTCCCAACGTGTGGGCCTTAAAATGAACATGGACAAAACGAAGGTCATGTCGAACGCCGGTGTTGTGCCCACCCCAATAACATTGGGGAACTCGACTCTCGAAGTTGTAGATGAATACGTCTACTTAGGACAAACAGTCCAACTTCGTGAAAGAGGTCAATCGTCGAATCCAACTCGGCTGGGCAGCATTCGGGAAACTTAGAAAAGTCTTTTCGTCTAATATACCTCAATCGCTCAAGACAAAATTATACAACCAGTGTCTGTTACAGTGATGACTTATGGCACTGAAACGTGGTCTCTCACTATGGGCCTCATAAGAAGGCTCAAGGTCACGCAACGAGCTATGGAAAGGGCTATGCTCGGAATTTCGCTACGAGATCGAATCAGAAATGATGAGATCCGTAGACGAACGAAAGTCGTCGACATAGCCCAGCGGATTAGTAAGTTGAAGTGGCACTGGGCGGGGCACATAGCATGCAGAACTAATGGCCGATGGGGCCGAAAAGTTCTCGAATGGAGACCACATATCGGCAAGCGCAGCGTAGGACGACCAGCCACAAGATAGACAGATGAACTATTCCAAGTAGCAGGAAGGCGCTGGATGCAGGCCGCTTCCAACCGGTCTTTTTGGAAATCCATGGAGGAGGCCTATGTCCAGCAGTGGACTTCTTGTGGCTGAATGATGATGATGATAACGAAGTTAAAAAAACTTTGTCTTCGAATCATCTGCCACTGCTGGTAGGAATTCAAGTAAGATATTAATTTGAACTCTATTGATATTAGAAACTCATAGGTTTCTCATCCACCCATCTGTAGGTTGTCAATGTGGTCATAACTCTGATTATTGTCATTAAAAATAAACACGAATTCTCACTAATCTGAGTTATAGTACCCAAACCTCAGAGCATTGACAAACAGTAGGTACTCAAAAGAACCGCTTTTGACGACGTGTTACAAAGGTACATAATATAATTATTCGACTCTGTGAGAAATCCGAGTGATTTAACTTGTTTTTAATGAATAAGAATGAACTTTATTTCACAACCTTTTAACAAAGCATTCATGACATAGTATACGTAGCAGGATCCTACAAAAAATACACCAATAGCGTGGCACATGAAATATGAAATTTTTGCGAATATTCCCAAATGGAACTGAAAGACCAGTGGTGTTTTTAGACCAAACCTTGTTATAAAATCTTTGTGATAAGAAGATAAAAAAATTCCAAACAGACTCAAAAGACAAGTTCCTTTTTAATCTGATTGGAAAAAACTTTATAATTTAGATTCAAAATAGTAGGTATCTTGGCAATCCCTTTAACATTCTCTCTATCATTTTGCGAGACCCGGCATCGCGCATTAGATTCTGTCCTCAATTAATTCACTTTCTCACTTTTGCCTTTGTTACATTCCAGGAAAATCCTCGACGACACGCCTTCGATCGAGAACCCTGTCACCATCCACATGTCCGGCATCAACAGTACGCTCATGCGGCACCTGCTCGTTTTCCTGTACAGCGGGCAGGCTTACATTGAGGTAAGGACCTTAGATTTTTTCAGCATTGTCATTGGTGCGATAAAATACTAATAAACTAACTCCAAGAAACGATGTTTACAAAGGTTAGTATGTTTAGATATCTGAATGTTAGTCATCCCATCCTAGTTTACAAATTTATTAAATGTGAAAATTTTATTGTTTAGGACTTTGGCTGCGGGTCACGCAATGTCAAATTTAGCACACAGATAGACTATCTCCTGGATTAATGCTTTTTATCCAAATATGTCATAGCTATGCCAGTTTTGGATAAAAATCCTTTGAATAATGGTCAAATAATGTGAAATTCAACAGATTCTTAGCTACTAATACTCTAGCTTAGCTTAGTTGTGCACGATACCTTTTTTGATGTGAATTTCTTTGTTCCAGTCAGGAGAAATAGACGACATGCAAGAGCTATTCGAGCTGCTAGAAATCAAATCGGACGTCTGGAAATCCACAAAAGAGCGACAACAAGCCGAGGAGAGAAACAGATCGTGCGACAGACTAAAAGCGAAAACCCTCAAAACTGATATCAACAGCAACGAGAGCAGTAAACATGAAACGCCATCCGGATCGTCACATTCTGAAAGCGACAGGATTACGCCGAGCGCTGGGTATAGTAAAGAACAGGACAGGGGTGATGAATCCATGAGTATAAAGAAAGAGAACATGTCAACCAGCAGTAACGATGAGAGGGACGAAGAAGAGGAGGGAGAAGGTAAGGAGTGTCGCAGGCTGACGAATAGGCGAAGAAGCTCGTCAAATCCTGTCAACTTATCTGTAGCCAGAAGCACGGAGAACGCTGTCAGTGAACACGAAGACTCACAAGATGTGGACGTGTGCGGGGAAACGGTCGCAGCAAAGGTAAATATATTATTTTTATTCCTTGCAGATTTATTGTTTCACATTAGTATCTAATTACTTAGGTGAGAAAACTTTTTACTTAGTCAAAAGTCACAAAAATTGGTATGTGAACACCTGATCTACAAGGTTTCCTCATGATGTTTTCCTTTACAGTTAGCTAGTTAACTAGTGGTAACATTACAAATTCAAATGTGTGCGCTACCTCAAATGTTATTCCTGTTTAATAAAAAAACACAAGGCCATAGATGTTGAAATCTCCTTGAAATCATATTTTATGATTTTTATATTTTTCCTTTTATTGACTTTTCTCTCTCATGTCACTCATCTTTGTAATATTCTTGCTGTCACTATCTTTTTGCCCATTTGTTGTGGTATATTACTATTATACTTCTTTTTACCCGTTTTCAGTTTTCTTTAATTGTACGGTCATTCCTCAACATTTGATTCTTCGAGCCGGATAAGTTTTTTGCAGGGTCGGCGCAAGAGCCTTCCTGCTGTGGCTACATCCGCCCCTCGGACCAGCACGTCTTTCCCTGGTTAAAATTGGGTAATGCGTCCGTGCGGCCACATGCCACTCGGCAAGTTTTCATCAGCAATTATCACACCTCTCCAATTTCGATATTCCGGTCGTTGCAATGGTTAACTCTTGGCTGCATAGTTTTCAGAATGATAATAATAATAATAACTTCCACGCAATACAATCACTTGACCTGGTCCCAAACAAGAATACCCTGTGCTTTGGTAACCATGCAAGAACGTCACAAACATGAAAATACACCCAGACTGAGACCATGTGTACAAATTTACGGCGGCATCCAGTGGGAATCGAACCCTCGACATCTGTTTAGGTAGCTAAGCGCCTTAATGGCTCGATCAACGAGGCAGGATCTCTCGGACTCACCTCCTCCAAAAGTGATCGCTGAGTCGCAGCGCTGCCTTCGAGTTGGCCATTCCTGCAAGGACACCGTCATCAAGAGTTGGTAGGAGTTGATTGGATGAGTTCCCGATCAGGAAGTGAAAAGGCGTTAACCTTTCCTCATGTCAGGAGTCAACCGACACGTGACCAAGAGGCCGTGAGTTATCGATGGCCTGAGAATTCAAGCGTTGAAGAGTGGAGGTGGGTTCCAACAGGTTTCAATGTCGCTGATGATGCTACACGCATGAATCCTCTTCGCTTAGATACCAATCACCGTTTGTTTACCGTCGTCTGTTAGCCACTGGTTGCGGTTAGTTCGCGCCACTGCCCGCGTTTTGCAGATTGCGGCTAAGTTCCGTTCCGTTTTGAGTCGCATCCGAGCTAATAACTTCGATACCGTTGTTGGAGACCACCATGTTGCGTATATTTCTGCGTCTACCACTCCTCCACCTCTGTCAGCCGAACTGATTAAAGTTGCAGAAAGACATGTATTGCTCCAAGAAGAGTCCTTTCAAGAAGAGATCCATTGCGTGAAGAATTCTCTACCTATCACAAAATCAAGCCGGCTTTTGAAATTATCGCCCACGATAGTATATGACGATTTGTTGCGATTGGCTGGTTGGATAATATCGTCCAAGATGTCAGCACTGACATTCCCGGTAATTTTAGATGGTCGACACCCAATTGTTCGCTGGCTGGTACACTTTTTCCATCGGAGGGCGGGCCAGACCAACAACGAAACGTTCGTCAATAAGACCAGACAAAAATACTGGATCCTCCGTCTAAGGAATACAGTTCATAGCTTGGCCAAAGATTGTTAGCTCTGTCGCATACGCAAGACAAAGCCAATGAACCCCACGACTGGTGATCTCCCACCGCAGCGACTGGCCCACCACGAATGCCCCTTTACTTTCACCGGACTTGACTACTTTGGACCTCTGAACGTTACCATCGGAAGAAGGCTCGAGAAAAGACATGTGACCCTGTATACCTGCATGACACCTAGAACTCGTACACATGCTCTCAGATGATTCCGCAATCATGAGCCTGCGTCGACTTATAGCTCGAAGAGGTACACCAGATACAATTTACTCCGACAATGGTACGTGTTTCATAGGAGCCAATGGACTTCTTAAAGAGTTTCATCAACCCTCGGTTCAGGACTTCACCGCCACCAGAGGCATTAAGTGGAACGTCGTCCCCGCTGTCTCGCCTTCTTTTAGGGGTTGCTGGGAGAGGCTTGTCCGTAGCATCAAAGTAGCCCTGAATGCTGTACTCACAGAGCGGGCACCAAAAGAAGAAATTCTAATTACTTTTTTACTGGAAGCCGAGGCAATCGTTAACTCATGGTTCCTCGGTCACGTGTCGGTTGATGCCCAAGATGAGGAAACGTGAACGCCTTACACTTCCTGATCGGGGACTCATCCAACCAACTCCTCCCAACTCTTGATGACGGTGGCCTTGCAGGAAGGGGTAACTGGAAGGCAGCGCTGCGACTCAGCTATCACTTTTGGAGGAGGTGGGTCCGAGAGATCCTGCCAACTATGCAGCCAAGAGTTAACAATTGCAACGACCGGAACATCGAAATTGGAGAGGTAGTGGTAATTGCTGGTGAAAACATACCGAGAGGGATGTGGCCGCGCGGACGCATTACCCAACTCCACCCAGGGAAAGACGGAGTAGACCGAGTGGTGGGCGTAGCTCACGGTGGGAGGCCTCTTGCATCGACCCTGCAAAAAACTTGTCCAGCTGGTCACCAGGGAGGCTTCTTATCGTGGGTAACCTGTGTTCATCTGTGCATTTCTGCACAAGGGCCTGCAATGTTGAAGACTTATTGGAATAATATTTTAGGATTTTTTTATTTTTCCTTTTATTGACTTTTCTCTCTCATGACACTCATCTTTTTAATATTCTTGCTGTTACAATCTCATTGCCCATTTTTTCCGCTATTTAACTATTGTACATCTTTTTACCTGTTTTCATTTTCTTTTTTTTTAATTGTACAGTCCATTCCTGTACAATAGGATTTTGACTGAGAACCCTTCTTATTTCAGAACATCGGACGAAGACGATCGTCATCTTCCAGCCAAGAAGAACCGCCACCCGAAACCGTTTATAGAAGAACTCTCATCAACGACCGCCTTGGACGAGGACTTGAGCGAGCGAAGCGAAAGTCACATTATCTAGAGCCACCTGAGCTTGACCTAAGAACAGTCAAACTAGAAGAATATGCACACCTGAAGCCGCCCGACCAAGATCTCATGTCGCTGGTTCAAACGTCACCTGAAAACTACGTCGTGACCCCGCATCGGAAACGAAGACCAGGTTTCCATAATTCACCGTCTCAAAATCCGCCTTTTGTGTCCTTTCCTCCGAGCTATTTGGAAGAAATGGCACATCTGCGATACGCACAAGGCCCTGCCGCAAGTTTAGCCGCAAGCCGTCTTGGAGCATTACATTCCTTGAGTGCGTCGGCACCTCCGTACCTACCAGAGAGGAGCGCGACACCTCCTGCATCAGCCCACGACGACTCGCTAAAATATAGGCCTCCTAGCGCCGGCTCCTGGGGCCCATGGCTCTGTCAACCTCAAATGGGAGGAGATGAACCTCCAACCTCGGAACATGAGCAAGGGTCGAGCAAACAAGCCCCAGTACGGGAATATCGCTGCGAGTACTGCGGGAAGCAGTTCGGTATGTCATGGAATCTCAAGACGCACTTGCGAGTGCACACAGGCGAGAAGCCCTTCGCCTGTCGACTATGTGTTGCTATGTTTAAGCAGAAGGCGCATTTGCTAAAGCATCTGTGCTCTGTGCATCGCAACGTGATATCGTCGAGCGAGAACGATGGGCGGACTAACACCCCCGGCCGGTTTAACTGCTGCTTTTGCCAGCTAACGTTTGAAGCGCTGCCGGAGCTGATCCGGCATCTTTCCGGGCCCCACAACAGTCTGCTGTTGAGTAAGAACCTGCACGAATGACGCCCGGACCCCTGACGCGGTCACACGCGTCAAGTTGGACTTTGATTTTTTTTACTCCGTCAGGGAGTCTAATTGTGATATGGTTTTAAGAAGGATTTAATTAAGTGTCTAGCCGTAAGTCGTGTGATATCGCAGAGCGATAGGTCCTTGTTGTAGCGCTGCATAGGCGGCGGTGGTTAATACTTTTCTAATAGTTGATTAAAATGTTCATAGAGTTCGCCTGAAAGGGTCCAAAATTTTTGTTTTATAATTTGTTTAAAAATTATAATCCGGGACCAATATCTTCCGATGATAGTATTTATTTGAAAGATGTATTAGGGTAAATAATACTTAAATTCCACCGACACATTAATTCCTTAAGCATAGAAAATAGAAACAAAACAATGATGTCATTGAAAAGTTGCGAAGTGTCACAGGAACGTCACATCAACTACCTCTTATATTTAAAACAGTATCTCGATGAAAGTACGCGGTGACATAGGGTTCTAGTCAGAAATGGAACAATTTATTATAGTGTCAAATACTCTAAAACTTTCGATTGGTCTACTCTTTAGATACAGCGCAAAATACTCTTTGACTTTAACCCGAACTCAAATTAGAAAACTCATCTTTGTTCCATAGCAATAATTCTGACTCCATTTCGCAGCTTTTTTGCGACAATATAAAAATCTCAACGTTAGACTATACTTATTTGTATACAAGAATTAGACAAGACAATGTGTTCGTAACTGTTATGTATTTTACATAATCCTTCCATTTATATGTGCCGCTTTATTGCTGTGTGAAAGAGCACCAAAGATTTGTAAAGAATTGAAATGTAATTTTGGTGTACAATTGTAAGAAAAAAATTATAAGGGACCTGATATGATTTTGAATGTTGTTTTTAATATTACATAGTAGATACCAATATAAAAATCTCATACTTACTTTATAAAAAAAAAGTTTTTCTATCTTACCACTCCTAAAGATTCCAAATCATAAACAAAACTAAACTTATAAGCTTCTAGGCTTCCGAAGCTCTTCACTTTTATTAAGCATGGTGCCTATGCCAGATTTCGAATGCACTTTTTTTAAATATTTTTTACTCATAAGAAATACAATAAGCTATTTTGGCAAGTTTCTTAAGTGAAATTGGGAGTAAAAAAAGTGACGTCTTAGTATGACTTTAATTGAGAGATTTCATTTAAGAAACCGCCCTTAAATCTCTTCTTTCAAAAAACTATTTTTGAATCGCTTTTTTATGGAACACAATTGAGGCCAGTTATTTTTATGTTATTGTTTTTTCTTAAGTAAAAGCTGGATAAATGCAATCTTAGTTAACTAATGTATCGTTGTTGTAGCAGATGCCGCGGGCGTTAAAACTATTTAATACTCATTTTAAATTCAGACTTTAACAACAGACTTTACCTTCTATGTTACCGATAGTTCCAGATATTTTTTTTTCAGGAAAATGTAAATACTACGAACTGCAACATAACTCTTTAAACTCTACCAATGCAATATTTGACGATAAAAATTAAGATAGGTTTGAAATAAAAACAAAAGTTACCAAGCGTGTTGTTCAAAACTTAGTAATTAAAGAAAAAAATATCAAATCGCTTTAATGATTTTTCGAACGTTACCTTATCGTTATACCTGATTTTTATGTTTTTTTTATTTGTGTGTTGTCAATTTTGACGTTGATTTTTTTTAATTTGGGAACAATTTATTATTAAGAATTGTGATTTCGAGGTACGTTAGAATAATCTATGTGATAATGTCGATATTTTATAGGAAGTACATGTAGCAACAAAAGCTAGTGACAGATCAAACCTATTTCAGTGCTCCCAAGGGCAGAGTTATCTTTATTATTAAAGGGCCAATAGTCAGTTTTTGAAATTATTTTGATGGGTTATTAGCTTCTGAAGCTGACCGTACATTTAAGGGAACGCCGTCTTCCATTGCGTTTTCCATGCTCGCGTCTTCTTTATTTTTACATGTAAATAAATTCAAATAGCTATTAAGCCTACTATTTCTTCATAGCTAAATGACAAAATAAAATTCCTTTTCTACGCCAAACAATACGTAATCTACGTAAACTCCAAAAAACACTCGGATAAAAACCAGTTTTTTTGGATAATTGAACAAATCGTCAATACTTTCGCAGTAGACAAAAAATGTGATACTAGGTACAGTATGTAAAGATATTGTGGAGTTTTAAACAATAAACTGCCTTCCTGTGACCTTGTATTTGCGTTAGATCGGAAAATAGCCTCGATAAAAAATCTTTTCTACCAATCTATCACCCAAACATTAATTCTGAAATATTGCACGCCATCAAACTGAAAAATACACATTCTACAAAAACCACGCATGACTCTGTATAAATTAAGATAAATGTAAATTATAGATTTTTTAAGATTATTCTTTGACAATAAAAGCTTAACTTAAATCTTTGTTGAACTTGAATTAATTATTGATTTTTTTCTGTTAATTGTAAATTAAACGTATTTTTGTAAGTTTTCACATAGTGTACAATTTTTGTAGATACTGTTTTGAACATTTAACACTCTGTAAAAAAATGTGTTCTTACCGTAGTAAATTAAATAACGAGATATTTTTAGTTACAAACAACCTGCTTGTTTCTGTGTCCTTACATGATTTATCGTCGTGATAATGACTCCTGCCTGCCTCAAGCAGCTTCACATTTTCACTTGTTATATGCATTTCATTAAATGTGAAGGAAAATACCTAAATGAAACTCAAGTTTCTAACGTGGTCACAATCACCGTTAAAAATCAAAATCTGCTGACTCAAGTGTAACAAAATCTGTCAAAATCGAAAGCTGTTCGATACATTTTAATGCCGTAGGTGGTAACATCGTGAGGAAACTTGGAGAGAAGGCCTGTGCTCTGCAGCGGGACGCATAAGGCCCTGGCCACACAAAAGGGACGTGGGTCGCCCCACAGAAGGTCGCTCTTCTGTGTGGCCTTCGTCCGGTCCCTTCAGTACATTTTGTACGGAAGTGAAATGGAAAGACGACGCGTCTTTTCCGCGCCCTCGCCCGACGTCCCTTCTGTGCGGCCCTTATACGTCCCACGGCAGGCAACAGGCCTTCTCCCAGAGAGAGAGTAAGGGCTTAATTACCAAGCCATTGCTTTGTAGACTACCAAATAGAGGCAAGTAGTAACTATTGTCGTGCTTATATTATTTTATTGAAAAACCATGTGAATTAGACTCTAGGGCCAGGAAAGTGATTGAGTTGTGAGGCAGTTAGTTTTTTGTTTACAAGTGGGCAAGAATTTTTTTGGTGCCCGAGTTACTTAGGGCATCAAAAAGGCTACGTCTCGTAAAAAAATATGGCTTAGTCGTTTTGCAGCCGTTGCACAGACACTCATGGACTTGCAGGAGTTTAAAGAAGGTTTTTCATCCTTCTGTTAAGTCTTTGATTTTCAGTGTGATAGATAGGTACGCTTCTAGTAAAATATCGGCTCCGCTACTTCTGTTTTCGTTTATCTTAGCCCTTCTATCTTCCTGGCTAATAAACTCAGTGATCTACTTGCATTCTTATTTGCATTACACTCATTCGCCTGCCTCGGACTTAAGGTACGATTTTTTTTTAATTTTTATTTAAAACATAAGCTCGGAGAACTGACGGCCGTTGGGGCGATAAAGTTCTTACCTGGTGAACGCGGACCGGACGACGCAGCGTGGGAAAGCCCCCCACCAGATGGTCTGACGACCTGGTTACAGTGGCGTGGAGTCGCTGGATGCGGGCGGCACAAGACCGGGAAGCTTGAGGGAGGCCTATGTCCTGCAGTGGGCGTCAAATGGCTGATGATGATGATGATGAAGTTTATTTATTCAAATTAAAAAAACATTAATATTAGTACACAATTTCGTCACACTGCAAAGCAGTTTGTTGGCGAATCGCTCATATTAAGTCGCTGGTATTTATTACACGACTGCGGTGCGGTGGAGGCCAAAAGGACGATAATGTGTTGGCTCGTATGTATGTATATTTAAAGTATGTCTGATTCTATGTTAACTCATAATTGCTTAAAAAATTGTCATATTTTGACAAATAAGATCTATTCGTCGTGTATGCGCGAGTGTCATCCTTCCTTATTAATATTATAAATGTGAAAGTTTGGATGTTTGTTACTCAATCACGTTATAACGGCTGAACGGATTTAAATGAAACTTGGCGTACAGATAGACAAAGACCTGAATTGGGACATAGCATACTTGATATCCCGGTTATGTGTCCTCGTGGGATAATAATAGGGGTTAAAGTATGAAATTGCCGTTTTATTGCAATAGGTTCTTTGAATTGACATAGAATCTTCATGGTTTGAGGTTTTCGAATGAAACTTTTTTCAAATGGTTTCTATGATGTTCTTTTTTTAAAAATTGTGAAAAATTTGAATATCCAATTATCCAGTATCCATCTTTCTTGTCTAAATTGAATAACAAAAACAATTGAAAGTCGATATTCAAATGTTTCACATTTTTTTAAAAAAGAACATCATAGAAACCATTTGAAAAAAGTTTATAATAGATGGCGTTGTGCAAGCAAACGTTGTGTTTTAAAAATAGATGGCGTTGTGCAAGAATCGTATAAACGGACTCTGTAGCGATACGAAATTCGCCGGGACACCTAGTAGACTATATAAAATCGTCATAAAACCAACAAAAATATAAATACATTACTGAAAATTCAAAATTAAAAAACTGAAATAAACTACTAAGCAGACGGGACCCAAATTCAACAACTCATTACGATGTACTTTATAGGTCGTAGATTGTTGGTTATATTTTAATTCAGTATTTAACCAAGATTGTATGATTTGTAGAGTTAGGGGCTTCGCTCTTCATAATATTTGAAAACGTTTTAAGAGTGAAAACGTTATGAGCTTGTGAGTCTCTGCCACCTACTTTACATGAAAAGTGTTTGGTAGGATCTGAGTTTCTCCTAATTGCCACATATAAAAATGAGGTCAATTTCCCCAACGATCGATAAACCTACTGACTCACGCCTATGGCCCTATTTCACCATTCAAACTAAACCCGGCTTGTCAACTAATAGTTAATGTAACTAATTTTGAAAATAAAATAGTTTGACCGTCTACATCGACATAGCCAAACGTAACAAAAATAATGCATACCAGTATTAAATCATATTTACAGAGATAACGTACCTAATATTCAGCGTTAATATCTTATCTCTAAAAGTGATCTCTTCCACACAACTGAAGGATGGATGGCACTGATAGAAAAGGAGTAGGTAGGTTGTAGATAAGATAGGACAATGAAGTTATAGTAGCAATACCACGCGCTAATTGTGAAGGAAAATATTGTGAGGAAACCTAAGTGTATGAGGTGTTCACATATCTCAGCGCTTGAAATTGCCAATCCGTGGTGGGCTCGCGTGGTAATAAATTAAGACCACTCTCTCTCTCCCTCTGAGAGAAGGCCTGTGCCCTGCAATGTGATGTATATAGGCTGAATAAAAAAAGCTAATTCCGTAAGAATAAAGAACAAGAAAGAGATACCTACATTTATTGCAACAAACTAATACTTCATACCAAAAGGAACGGCAAAGAATTCTAGTGCCACCTATAGTTATAAATAAGGAAAAACTCACAGAAATACGTGTACAAGATAAAACAGGACGAAGATATTTATCACATATTCTGTATTTAAAAGTTGCTATTGCTATTGGAAACATACTACGCCGTACATTTGTATAAATGGCCGCAGTATGGGTGTGATTTCATATTTGTTATGGTTATGGTTTCGAATGCGAATGTGGATGGAAGGGCCGGTAAGGGACGACCCAGACTGACATACTTCGACCAAATAGAGGATGTATTAACAAAGGGCAAGAAAAAAAGTACCCGAAACCGGCGTGCGTGCATGCAACGACTAATGAATGTTGAGGAAGCGAAAGTGATCTGTCAGGATCGTAGCAAGTGGCACTCCCTGGTCTCTGCCTACCCCTCTGGGATACAGGCGTGAGTTTATGTTATGTTATGTTGTTATGGTTTGTGATGTCCTTGCCTGGTTACCATAGCACAGGGTATCCTAATTTTGGTGCTGCAATCGGGCTTAGACATAAAGTGGTACATAAATTCACGCATGTATCCCGGTGGAGCAGACAATGATTGTTGATAAAGCGAAAGAGTTTAGTCAACAAAGTGAAACCTTGGTCTCTGCCAACCCTTCCGGAGTCGGGTTTAAACTAAACGGTGAAGCAGGGACCAAATCACGTGTACCCACAAATCGTATTAGTCCCCGAGCCGCCACTTCCAAGATGGAAGCCTTAGAAAGAATCAGTTGTAAAGAATCATTGTAAGTCGTCGTAACAAACTGGAACTTGCTAAGGAAAGGTAAGTAGTTAGCTGTTACTGAGGCATAATTATGCGCACCAAATCCTGAGCGATTCCAATCGTCTAACTGTCAAATTCCGTACTAAATTGACAATTAGACGATTGGAATCACTCAGGATTTGTTGCGCGTAATATAGGGGCTGATACCTGCCTTGATAACGTATACTGTGACTGTGAATTTTCGAATTATTCTACAATAAATTGCCTAACGTCAGACCACAGTGGTCAAATTGCACATTTTGAAGCAGATTTAAATAAATCAGAGCAAGATATACTTTGCAGGCCCATAACAACTAAGAAACTAAAATTATTTAAAATTGACTCAAAACGTAGTTTACCCACGCAAAAAAAAAATAAAACTCAAAATACTTTTTTGCCCTTTATGGAGATTTCTTCGAGGTTATTTCAGACAGTATTGAAAAAAAATTAAATTTATTAAAATTTCAATTAAATAATTAAATTAGGATTTAGTGAATGGACACAGTTTATTCGCTACATGAGAAAAAAACTTGCAAACAAGTATATTAAAAAATTTAATTTTTATTTGTTTTATTTTATTTATTTTATTTAGGGCGGCTGGCAAGAGTTGGATGAGAATAGCCGAGGACCGTGCTCAGTGGCGTGCTATAGGAGAGGCCTATGTCCGGCAGTGGACAAGCATAGGCTGATCATGATGATGATGATGATTTAGGACACAAACAGTCATACAGTAAAAAATACAAAAGTAGGTAAATGTATACAAAAAGATAGACGGACTGATAGGCGAAACTATGGCGATACTATACTCCTTCTTGACTACGGAACCCCAAAAACACAGATAAACATCTTTTTAGTAGCAACACCATTCGCTAACTGTGAAGGAAAACATTGTGAGGAAACCAAAGTATCTGAGGTGTTCATATTAGTTACGTTACGGGTAACTGCAAAAAAAAATGTAAATGTTGGTCTGCTGTCGACTGTACCGTGTCATTAAAATTGCAGTGGTGTGCAATAAAGTGTTCTCCATCTACCTATTGGTTTGACTGCCTCGTTGGTCTAGCGGTAGCTAGTCCGATTACCATGCCAGAGGTTCGATTTCCACTTGGGGTCGCCGAACCTTTGTACAAATGACCTCAGTCTGGGTGTATTTCCATGTTTGTGATGTCCTTGCCTGGTTACCATAGCACATAGTATCCCAATTTGGGACCAGAACGAGTGATCCTGTTCTGTGGAAGTTATTATTATAATTTTTATTTCATTAAACGATTTGCCTTTCCCGAACCGTATAACAAAATGAGACGACGAGAATTATGACGACGGTCAATGCGCTCTCATCGAGTGCGTCGTCATAATCAACTAAAATTGTACGCACACGGACCGAGCATACTAAGACCGTCAATAGCCGGCTTAAGACTGGGATCGAAATAATAGGGGTTAAAGTATGAAATTGCCGTTTTATTGCAATAGGTTCTTTGAATTGACAAAGAATCTTCATGGTTTGAGGTTTTCGAATGAAACTTTTTTCAAATGGTTTCTATGATGTTCTTTTTTTAAAAAATGTGAAACATTTCAATATCGACTTTCAATTGTTTTTGTTATTCAATTTAGACAAGAAAGATGGATACTGCGAAAATTCGAGTGATTTTTGAATACGAGTTCCGACGCGGAACTAACGCGGCAGAAACAGCCCGCAATATCAATGCTGCGTTTGGAGAGGGGTCTACTAATGAACGCACCGTGCGATTTTGGTTTAAACGCTTTCGTGATGGAAATTTCGACTTAAAGAACGAGCCACGAGGAAGACCGCCCACACAGGTGAATAACGATGAATTAAGAGAGATAGTGGAAGCCGACCCTAGTCAAACTACCCAGGAATTATTATTAGCGGCATGGTTTAACGTTACCTTACCCACAATATTGACTCACTTGCGTCAAATCAATAAAATAAAAAAATACGAAAAATGGGTGCCTCATGATTTGACTGATCTGCAGAAAGAAACGCGTGTTGAAACTTGTGTTGCCTTGTTGATATTTAATATTCGATATTCAAATGTTTCACATTTTTTAAAAAAAGAACGTCATAGAAGCCATTTGAAAAAAGTTTCATTCGAAAACCTCAAACCATGAAGATTCTATGTCAATTCAAAGAACCTATTGCAATAAAACGGCAATTTCATACTTTAACCCCTAATATAATAATCCCATATACAGCTATTATACCTAAGACGATAAATTAATTTTCACTTCAATGAACACATATTATAAAGTCATCACAATGTATGTTCTATAATTAAGTTGACGATGCATCCGGTCATTACTGCAAGAAACATTCAAACCAGTTTCATAGCATGCCCGTACTCAGCACACTAAATTCACGCAGTCGATGAAAATCATCGTTTTATTTCAAAAGACGCGACTTTCAAGCACAGTCCCAGTGGCAGATTGATGCCAGAATACATGTGACTCGCACCGTCATGCTACGCGGATCAGTACAGGGCCCTTATTATGAAGCTTTAGCCATCCTGGGCCCTTATTATGAAGCAGCGATATGTTCGGAAGGGTCGTCAACGTCGCGTTTGAGCCCGACAATTCACTCGAATCTAGCGACAAATGAGGTTCTGTTTTTGAATAGTTTCGAAATTACTTGCCACTGCATAAGTAGCCTATATACCTACGTCCCACTGTATAGGGCACAGGCCTTCTCTCAGGGAGATAGTATGGGCTTAATCACCACGCGTGCCCACCGCGGATTGGCGATTTCAAGCGCTGAGGCATGTGAATAGCTTAGACACTCAGGTTTCCTCACGATGTTTTCCTTCACCGTTAGCGAGTGGTATTGCTACTATAACTTTACAAATGTATCTACATAACTTAGAAAACCAAGTCGTAGGTACATGCCCGCACCGGGGATCGAACCTGGGTCTCACTTCCCACTTCCGAGTCCGGGGTTCTACCCAGTAGGCTACCACCGCCATTACTTGCCGCCGCTTGCCACTGGCAGGAAAGAAAACTATTCAAAAAGGGGACACACAAAGGAAAACCTCGGAGTCACACATAGGCCAAATTGAAATCATCTCGGAATGCTTTCAAATTCCTTGTCCGCAAACACTTTCTCGACATGTGTTACCCCGAGCCCCCCTGAGCCCTCGCGAGGAGGATCTCGGCTGTGTAATTGCAATCTCACTACTATCTTTCTTCCTTACATATTTATATCTACTTATGTAGCTACAGTTTATATGTGGATATTATATATATTATATGTTTATTTATATAATGTATTATATGTTTATAGTATAAATATTTACTTATTTATTGTTGAGTATTCGTCTTCTTATGTAATTTTAGTTAAAGTTATTCGTTTTATCCGTCTACTTCGTATGCCTACCAGTTAATTTCTTGCACCTCCTGTGGTTGACTGGTAGAAAATGCTTATAGCATTAAGTCCGCCACATTGCCATTGTATTTTTACTTATGTGCAATAAACGTATTAATAATAATAAATAGAATATATTTTTTTATAGAGTCCCACGGGAACGTACTCGTGGTCACGGCCACAGTTGAACAAATAAACGTACAAACCAACTCGCCATAATAAGTGAGGCAAGTAATTTCAAAACAAAACGGGCCAGTTAAAAACGCAACAAGTTGTAAAAACTCATTTCGCCAAGCGCACATGAGTGGAGAAGCACATAGCTCCGAGGCTTACGCTCCTAAAGAGTTTAAAAATAGATAGGTCGGGAAAGATAGAAACAAAAAGCCGCCTAGGCGGCGTTGCAAAACCGGTGGACTCGGCAGATGGGCTCTAAGGTGGTGTTACACTGAGAGGCAATTTTGCAATAGTCAGATAAAACTTAACCGGAGAATAAATTGCATGCTACGAGTATCACTAAATCATACGACAAGACAGTGACAACATCAGTTTTATTCCCCAGATCAGTTTTATCTGACTATTGAAGAATCCGGTCCGAGTCTGGTTTCACGAACTTTTGAGGCCCACTTAGTTTAGTAAGTAGTTGAACCGAAGAAAAAAAAGAAGCCCTTCAAACGAGATCGTTAGACGAAGATCGACTTCGAAGTTCGAAACAAGATAGTTAGAATGGCTTCGTTTTTGTCTTCGGTCCTCTAACTCCTAGGGGAGCAAAGGGCCGTAACCACATTTCCACTGCTGACGGTGGTTTGCAGCAGCTTCCAATTCAAATTAGCTAGTACCGATCGACTTAGGCTCCATATTCCAAATTATTATACTGTAGGTGATCCTTGGCCGCCCCCTATTTCGATTGCCCACCGTACACCGTGAGAGCTTGTTTGGTCAGGCATTCCTGGTTTACAGGACTACTTTACAGTTATTTCGGTTTCACTCAGGGCGATAGGGGCATTGCTGCCTTAAGTATTTTTCGCGGAAATAGCCTTTTTTTCTTGGTTCTGAGTTCCAGACCATTGTGGGAATCGCCTCTTACCATTTCATACTATATCAATAATAGTAAGAAATGGCAACTTAACGTCTGGTGTCTGCCTACCTATACGGGATACAGGCGTGAGTTTATGTATATTGGTGTTGTTGCTATTTCTGTTAGACACGAATAAAAGTGGCCTAGAAAACATAAGATAAGATAAGAATATTCTTTATTCCACACAAGAAACAAGAGACATAAAACTGACAATGAAAAAGTACAATAGGCGGCCTTATTGCTAACAGCAATTTCTTCCAGACAACCGGTTGTGGTGGAAAGGTGGCCGAAGGAGAAAGAGAGACGGGTAACTGCACCAACTGGTGCAAATATGAATAATACGTACTTAAACTACATAAATCTTACTTAAATAATTGTTATAAACTACTACATAAATAAGTAGCAATACCTATGTGTAAGAGGAGGATATAATTAATATAATATACTTACATAAAAAGAAAAGTAATCATGTACTGATAAAAAACTTAATTTAGACAGAAAGATACAGTTCTTTTACCCTATTTAAAAACTACAATCTAAGGAGTGAATTTCCAAAGGAGTAGTTGTTTTCCAAATTAAGACTTTTTCTAACTATGAATCTGGACTTAATAATTGAGAACATGCCCTAAAAAATGTTTTAATAACCGGTTGGCACCCTTTGGGTACGGAACCCTAAAAAGAGGTCATAATGCAGCCTGTATACGTCCCACCCCCTGTTCAGAAATAGTGCAAACACGCTCGTTTCGTCCGGCAGTCTGTCGACACCCTAACATCCTGCCTATGGTCAGACAAAAGCAAAACGCAGGAACATTACATTCCATTCCAGAGGGATGGTTGGTTTTGCGCGATGCTAATCAATACAGGTTCGCTGAGAAAGTAATAGTTGCTCATTATTACATTCGCGGTATTGGATAACTGGTGGCCAGCCCTCGTACTCCTGATGAGCAAGAGGGATTCCATAACTTGCCTTGAAATAGTGGCTAAGTAGCGCCAATTCCTATTTGATCTTTTTATATAGAGGTGTGGCGTGTGGCGCCGGATTAAGAATAGTGTCACTCCATTTCCTTCCGTGGATGTCGTAGAAGGCGACTAGGGAAAACAATTACCAGGAGATCGGCAGCAGCGTCTTCCTGAGATTCCAACCGCATACTGCGATCGCCAACCCGCCTGCCAAGCGTGGCGATTATGGCAAAACCCTTCATGGTTATGAAAACCACGAGGGAGGCCTATGTCCTGCAGTGGGCGTCAAATGGCCGATGATGATACATGGTGAAAATCCCGACATATAGGTATCTGAAAACGGGAGTTAAGTAGGACACTCGTAAATACTGACCACGGTCACTATGAGGAAAACTTCGCGCTAAAATATCAGCTCTTCAGCTATGGATCTGAAGTTACCATCAGCTTGTCATGTGCGAAAAAACCGTTTTTTTTTTTTTTGCGACGATGCAGTTTTCCCACCAAAAAATTTTTCGTATGAGTACGGCCTGTACTATTTTTTATTTTCTATTTTTAGAAAATATGGAGATTTTGCCACTACTAGACACGAGCCTTCTCTCGGGGAGTGTCTCGTACCCATCGCGGGATTGGCGGTTTCAGCAGGGGTAGCCAATCGAATTCGAGAGTAAGGGGTCAATTTGAAAATACGTAGTCTAGTATTTTACTAAAAAAAACTGAATTGTAAAGACCCGAGTCCGCCGCAGCTGGGTGAAAAATACAAGTCAAGAGTTATGTAGATTCGGTTGACTTTTTTAAAACAATACCAATGCACACGACATAAATAAGTGAGCAAGAAATTTATCACATAAAATTAGTCCATCTTAATATCACTATTTCATTTCGTGTAACACCCGATTAGTTTAATTAGGTCGGTGCTAATGGGCACCATGAGTTAAAATTTCAAGCTCTCGAGTATGTGAACACCTCAGACACTGATTTTCTCACGATATTTACCTTCATACGCCGAGGACACGCGTGAGTTATATTTTAAAAGCGCAACGTAAATTTACAGTTTTTTTTACAACTTCTGTTTTTTAGTTTAATTTTCCTTCTTGTGTTTTCACTATTTGCTACTTTGTAGGGTAGCTCTTATGATAGATATAATGTATAAATGTATAATATTATATAGAATGGACGTTCTTCTACATCGCACACCGAAGAATATGATTTTGCAATTTAAACGCAAATTTCCTAAAATTATGTAAATATGAAAAGTATATTGATCCAAGAAAAAACTGATAGAAAATGTTGTTGCTAAAGAAACTCTTTGACGTGTTACGGGACAATTTGTTTTTCTCAGCCTGCGCTTTTTGCGCAATTTCGCCCATCTTGACAACTTGACAAAACTCAAGATAGATATAGATAAATTAAATACACTTCTAGAGGTCCACATACCTCGGCGCTAGAAATTGCCAATCCGCGGTTTGCGCGCGTGGTAATGAAAGCCCATACTCCCTCTCTGAGAGAAGGAGAGAAGGCCTGTGTCCTGCAGTCAAAAATCAAAAATCTAAATTTTTCATTCAAAGTAGCACAGAAACTGCGACTTAATGAACGTTACAAGTTAAACTAGGTGTCCATTTCAAAATCTAGATCATTTTGGAGAACAAATGGACAAAAAAACTCCAACTTAGTCTTTTCAAGTCCTTAATTTACAGGATTTATATAAATTTTCTAAAACTCATGCATTGAACTGGCTTTAATTCCAGGCATCATTGTCATCTAAATAATCTTTAATGTTATAGTAGCTTTTTTTGGCACAAAGTGTGCTTCACACATTTTTTGGGACATAATATATAAGATTCATAAAAAATTAAAAATAAAAACACTTACATTTTCCCGAGTTTAAAGTTAAAATCTAAGCACATGTATTATACAAAAAAAAAACCAAGATAATTATGTACAAAAAGAGATTAGTACATTACTGTAGCGGTCAGCAAATGAGGCATAGATAGACGAAGTAGACGAACGTGTAAATGTGGGCCGAGGCACACATACGTAAGTCCAGCAATGCCTACTTGTGGCCAACGCTTGTATAGTACTTTTCTCAAATAATGCGCGGAAATTTAAAGTAAGTAGTACCTAGGCAGAACTTTTTATTTGAAAACACAATTACTTTTTAAAATCAATGACAAACAACGAACAATCATGTTTCCCACGTTAAAGTGTTTATTTGTTTTTTTGTTGTAATAAACCGTTTTCTATTTGCAAGCCAGTTCAAAATTTTTAAAAAAACTTCGATATGTTAGCTCATTAGTTGCCGTGTTTAAATTACACGACAGATATGAGTTTACTATGTAATGTATTTGGCCGCTAATACACGATTTTCATACAACTTTTGCCGGCCGCTTCTCGCATGTATTTGGCCAGTATAGCAATTTCGATTTGTCTCGAAGAAGGTTGTCAAAATAATTCAGAAATTTCCAAGCATGTTTGAGAAAAAGACATTTATTGTAATAATACAACACACAAAAACCTAACGGGACGGTAATATATAGAAAACAAGAGAAGGAAAATTTAATATAAAAGAAAGTATAATATGTAGCCTTTGGTGTGTCTAAATTAAAATCTGATATATAAAAATTTCGTGTCACAGTGTTTGTTATCGAACTCCTCCAAAACGGCTTCACCACTTTTTATGGGTTTTTTTGTAGATCTCAGAATAGATCTGCTAGTTAATATGGCAAAACCACATTTGCCAGGTCAGCTGGTAATAAATAGTGGGTAGCCTAGTGGGTAGAACATTGGACTCTGAAGCGGGAGACCCAGGTTCGATTCCCAGTGTGGGTATGTACCTATGACTTTTCTTTCTAAGTTATGTACATTTGTGAAGTTATAGTAGCAATACCACTCACTAACGGTGAAGAAAAACATCGTGAGGAAACCTGGGTGTCTGAGCTATTCACATACCTCAGCGCTTGAAATCGCCAATCCGCAGTGGGCACGCGTGGTGATTAAGCCCATACTCTCTCTCTGAGAGAAGGCCTGTGCCCTACAGTGGGATGTATATAGGCTGCTTATGAAGCCTAATCATAGCATTACCCAATTTATTGTCACCCCGCCTCTAAAATCAAGCCCAAGCCATAGTCAAAAACCATCAACATCGATAATAGTCGGTATTTAAAATCTGAAAAAAAAAAATTACTTTCCAATGTCCTATCTAGGGTCGTCGGTAATTATACTTATGATTTTTAAACTTTACAGCATCAAAAAATCGAAAATGAGTCTAAATTATCACCAGATATGGTTATGTTTTGAGCTACATATGGTCTTTTTTTGGATAATGAAAAATATACCAAAATGGCTTTCACTGCATGTGTCAGAAACGTCTGCCGTCCAAATTCTTTTAATAGCATTTATATTTCTGTAATTTCAAAAATGCCTCCTCTTCCCCCTCGCTCGCGCAGCGCACTACAAGTCCCATACAAATCCGTGCGCTCGGAGAACCAAGCCTTAAGAACGCAGGTTTTTGCACCCGCGAGAGAAAAACGAAAAAAAAAAAGAGATACTGCTCATCAAACACTGACCAAGTTAGCTATTTGGTGAACACCCTTGAGGTATTCTCTTCCAAGTTCCCACTTTATGCGGGGTGGATTGTTGGACTTATTATTTGAGAAGAGAGAGGAAATAACTGCTATTTCTACAGGGTGTAACCAAATTGTCACATACACCGGAAAATGGAGGACTCTACCTACTTGATTAGAGATAATTTTTAACAAAAGTTATGTAGTCTCAAAAAATATATTCAGGGGCGATAACAGAAAATAACTCGACTTAAATTTATTTCACTGTTAATTCTGGACTGTGTTCTAGAGATCTGTCATACAGGATCTTTATTAATAGTATAAATAGGAATAAGTCTTGATTTCTCAAATCGCACCTATTATTTCTCAATTCGTCCCAATAACTCTGTGAACAAATTACTTTCTTACTTACTCTATCACTCACTCACTCACGCACCCGCTCACTTACTTTACGTAATTGTAATGATGTTAATTGAGTAATTATTTAGTAATTTTTATTAAGTAATAGTATAAGTAGGATGATACATTATTTGTTTACTTAGTGAGTATAGTGTGTATTATAGGTGATTTATGTACCTATTTTTGTAGTTACATGTATTTCATGTTTATATAATATAATTATGACTTAGTGTTAATAATTTTTCTGATAAATAACTTCTGGCACTACCCCAGCCATTGTCCCCATTATCAAAGGTCAGCTGGAAAAAAAAACTTATTAGCATTAAGCTTGCCTATGTATAAATTTTTTATTGTGCAACAAAGAATTTTCAATCAATCAATCAATGTTGATAAAGCGAAAGAGGACCGTTAGGATCTCGGCATGTGCCAAACCCTGGTCTCTGCCTACCCCTCCAGGATACAGGCGTGAGTTTATGTAGTGTTACTTCACAAAACAGAGAATTCAGTGTCAGCAAAGGAATACTTTCACCCTTCCTTTACACCACACTAACTCCATTAACACACACAAACCCAACTGGGCTCGGATCACACATCAGCGTACCAACAAAGGGCTGCAGAATTCATTACTCGTATCCATAATAAATCAGCCTCAACAGGTACCTAGATATGGACTAGGCCAGGGGTGTTGAACCTATAGGGCGGATCTTCTAGGACCCCGAATTTCAAGTTAAGTTATTATTATATACTAAAGACATCTAACTCAGAGAAAAAACTTACAGAACAAAAGTTGTTAGAAAACACAAACTCAAATTGAGAATATTGTTTTTGTTGCACTAACCCGTGCTGAGGACTTTAGGTTTAGGTTTAATAGGTTTAGGTATTCGAAATAGGTTTTCAAATGGAGTACTCAAATAAAATATTCTGATCTCACTAGAGAGGCAACACTTCATAAAATATATCGTGTCGAAAAATAATCCTAAACAAGTGGTACAAAACGCTCCATCGAATTGGGCAGAAACTGTGACATCACAAGACTAGTTTAGTTTGTTTTGTCCTGTGGTTTCCGCACTTAGCCTCATATTTGGGCCATTGTACGCAGCAAGGCTGTGAGATCACTCCAGTCAGTCAATCTCTTTCTAGAAAGCCAGCAGTACGCCGATGTTACTGTTGGCCTTCCGAAGGGATCCCAGCTTTCTGATAGTGGATGCCCGTCGCACTTCCACGCTCTCACGTAGGCGGGTATTTCGTCTTCCTTGAGGCATTCTCGGCATAGCGGGCTGTCGGTCTGTACCATGGTGTGGAAGTTCACAAGACTGCTTAAGTCTTTTTATACCTAATGTAGCATTTATTAAGACCTGTAAATACCCAAAAAAACATTTTTAAATTTTTTTTATTGCAAGTTTTTATATGTCCTTTATGATATACATAAAAAGTCACTATAATGTCCCTTTCAAACATGTTCGCCGCTGACGACGTGACGTTTGCATTTTGAGATAATCTATATTATGTCTATAATATATTTATGTGCAAAAACCTATTTAAATATTGTCCTCAGCACGGGTTAGTGCAACAAAAAAAAGAATATAATATTTATGTCTGCTAATCAATCTTGGACAACGACATGACGATGTGTCGACGATGCTCTTTGATTATTTATGTGAATAATTAACTGTCAAATTACATACATACACTCATAAACTCACGCCTGTATCCCAGAGGGGTAGGCAGAGACCAGGGACTACCACTTGCCACGATCCTGACAGATCACTTTCACTTCCTCAATATTAAATTAGTCGTTACATGCACGCACGCCGGTTTCTCTTTTCATGTCAAATTATAACTAATTGTATTTGAGACGGTTCTTCGGAATCAGAAAAGATGTTTTCTCTGAATAATAAACGCGAAGATAGCTCTTACATAAATATATACGCGTCGAATTGATAACCTCCTCCTTTTTTGAAGTCGATTAAAAAATTCACGGACTAACTGAGAACCTCCCCGCCTTTGAAAGGTTTTCTGTGGTGGATAGTGCCCGGCGTGCGGGTTGGGTGTCCTGTGCCATCCCAGGTTCGCCACCCCTCGCCTAGGCCATTAGACCTGACCGGTTCCCGGGCGTTTTGCGTAGGCTTTAAAAGCGCTGCGCGGGAGCCGTAGTCTCATTCCCTTGCTGTCAGCCCCGCAGGTCCTTCGTCTTCAGAATGAGGTGGCTCGTCCTATTCTCGCTGGTGGCCGCGGCGGCGGCGCAGATCCCGAGCTTGGGGTGGTGCCCGGACTACCAGGTGAGAGACAGCCTATTCATTACTTTATCTCTGTAAATGACTGATATCTCTATTTATAATAAGATAGATAGACATAAGCCTAGTCCTCTGGGTCCATATTATTGGGGGTTATATTTAATTGCTCATCAAGAAAGTAATGCACATGTAATTAAATAATTCTCATTATTCAAAGAACGGTGACATCATTTATAGTACTTCTGTATATACCTTAACATCTGTGTACAGATAGCAACGTGGTTATATTTAATTGCACGTCAAAACAGTAGCTCACATATAATTTAATTACTCCCATAATTTATAGTACTGTAGCATCATTTATAAAAAACTTTTTGAAAAGATTTTAAGCAATATTTATGTAGCGTCTAACGAAACGAGAAAGATTATTTCTAGTCCGGTTTCGGTCCCAACTATTAATTGTAAAGTTGTTATAAGACTATTTAAATTTTAAAGATAACTTGCTTATATTCTTTTTGTTGCACTAACCCGTGCTGAGGACAATTTTAAAAACCTATTTAGAGGCTAAAAATTCCACCCATGCCGGGACAAGCCATCGATGCTTGCACTTACCCATTAGCTCAGTTGGGAGAGCGCTGGCACGATGAGCCAGAGGTCGCGGGTTCAAGTCCCGGCATGGGTGGAATTTTCAGCCTCTAAATAGGTTTTTAAGATAACTTGCTGCTATCCGTAAAATTATAGAGCAATCCGTTTTTTAAAGATCATAAGTGAAAGTTTTTCTTTAAACTTGATTTAAGAGTTTGTTACACAATGCGACCGTGGGCCTCATTATGCGCACCGAATCCTGTCGGAATCCTGACGTTTGCGAGAGCAATTTGTATGGAATTTGACAGTTAGACGATTGGAATCGTTCGGGATTTGGTGCGCGTAATATAGGGGCGGGTCAACCAAGTTAAAGCTGGAGATATTTATTTCAAAGTACATTAAAATTTATTTAATTTAATTTCTATCAAATATTTCAACAAGAATTAAAAATTACACATCCAAACCGTCCGTTATTATTTTCCCAGTTCAAAGCCGAAATACTAGTTGCATATCAAAAAGCACTAATAGCATATAAAACTGACTTATCGTTTTTTAGTGTGTAGAGTATGATGTGTTATTTGTATTTTTGATAGAATTCTAGTATATTTTTCCAAAAAACTACTATTTACTGGTGTACTACTTATATCTAACTAAGTACCACACTAAAAGCCCACTATACCCCATACCACCCACCATACTAAATAAATACTTGGTTTGCATTCTAATAAATTTGACAAACAAAATTAGGTACATGCAGTTATTTACTTATTCAGTTAATAGGCCATGATGTCTTAAATATATGCTATTTTCAAGGTCAGGACTGAGGAGGTTAAGACTGAAAATTAAAAAAAGTTTGCACGTAAGTGTAAAAATAAAAAAGGTTTTGGCTTCAAATCAATGAAATAGAATCTCTAGGCGATTTAGGTCAACTGATAGGCGCTCCCGTACTTATCCTACTAATATCATAAATGTGAAAGTTTGTGAAGATGTTTGGATGTTTGTTACTCAATCACGCAATAAGGGCTAGACGGATTTACATGAAACTTGGCATAAAGACCGGGAAGCTTGGAAAACCATGAGAGAAGCCTATGTCCTGCAGTAGGCGTAAATGGCTGATGATGATGGCGTAAAGATATACAAAGACCTGAATCGAGACATAGCATTGATATGAACGATACGAACGTTGCGTTTTAAAATAGAGTGCGTTGTGCAAGAATAGTATAAATAGATTCCTCTATTCCCACTAGTTCAGTTAATATAGTTCAGTGACTGAACTAGTGAGATAAACATTCTTATTGAAAAAAACATTCTCACTAGTTCAGTTGGTAGAACTAGTGATATTTTTTCTTCGCTAGTTCAGTCAACTGAACTAGCAAGAATGGTTTTTATCATTTGTTCAGTTGAATACTTTTTTTATTGATGATTGGTATGAAGTTCGCGGGGACAGCTAGTTATTCATAATCTGAAAACATCTTCAATACGAAAGAAAGATAATAATTCATTACATCGTCGTCTGTTTGCGTGGATCGGCTACATAATCTCTGGAATAATAACATTTTACGTCTTTACGCAAAATTAATCAAAAAATAATTCTACTCATGTACTTAATGGTATCATTTCTGAAAAAACTTGGGCTGCATGTTTTAAGTAAAAAATACTTTAAATTTCAAAATAACGAACATTACAAGTTTTTTTCTACATTGCCAATGTCACAAAGAATCTATTGGAACAATTGTGTTTTAATAATAAACACTAATTGTTTTTTTACACCAAACGCAGTCTTAGACTCTATAGCCCCAAAGACCAACGCCAACGCTATCTGACAGTACTACGTATTATATGTTTATCCACGGGTAGACTCTATCCAGTAAATAATTATAAAAACGCCTTGTACCATGATTTTTGTAGACCTGTTCATAAAATGTATAAATTGACTGGGTATTCAATCACATAATTATTGTATGTCTGACAACCCTCTCAATCAGCTATTTATTTATCTTGAATACGTATTAATCTATCGTAGGGTGCGATAACGCTATCTGACCGCACTGTCTATGGGTAAGCTCCATCCACATTAAGTCCAACAACGTCTTGTACATTGGCTGAGCTATTCATAGTTAAATTGTATGACTGAAAATCCTATCAATAAGCTAGGTATTTATTCAATTAACCCTGGATAAGCTCTTATCTTTTCACTTACTTATCCAGTGACTTGGCGCAAATCGCCCTTTCTTGGTTATCAGTTTAGTGCCTCATTGCTTCCATTGTCTTCCACATAGTCGGGTTTACAGTCTTACGAAACCCCCACCGCATTACCCGCCGTAACCTTGGCAATGAATAGCAGAATACAGGTGCACAAATGAACTTAAAGACCGTGCAATCTATAAGTGAAGAGCGATTTTACATGAACCTAGTTCCACCATGTCCGTTCACCAATGAATGTGCCCTTCAGATTCTATAGTAAACCTCAGACCATAATATTGATGGAAGCTCATTTCCGTACTACGGACCCAGTCGAGCTTTGCATGACAATACTTATAATAATAATAATTCCAAACAACAAAATGACTTGTCCTGGTCCCAAACTAGGATACCTTGTGCTATTGTAACCAGGCAAGGACATCACAAACATGGAATTACATCCAGACTGAGGCCATTTGTACAAATGTACGGCGGCCCCCAGTGGGAGTCGAAGCCACGACTTCTATCTTGGCAGGAAGCGCTTTAACGGCTCGTCCAACGAGCCAGTCCAGTTAGTTATGTACTTTAGAAAAACAGTGTAAAAGGTTTCTTTCTACCAAATAAATTTCATTTCAATTTCAGTGTATTTTTAGTGTTTTTTTTACTAGAACTGTCATAAAATTTGATTTCTTCAAAAAAGGCTCGGGGAAAAATACAACTTCAAATTGTACATTTTTACCCTAGGGGTGAAAGTAACTTATTCCTTCCCGACACGGGGCTTAGAGCCCGACCGTAGCGAGGTACCCGAAGTAAACACTGTGTTTTTCATTACGAATATAAGTAAAAAAAAAACAAAAAAAAAAACGATGAAAGAAATGGGAAATGTTTTTTTCTGCTATACAGAAGAATAAACAAAACTCTACAACTCGAAAAAACAAACTCTACAACTCGAAAAAACAAGATCGGATTGTCGCTTTCTTCCCATTTTGTTTCTGGCCGGCCAGCTATTTAGCCATTATTCTTCATGTTCATCATTGAAAAAATTATAAATATTATGCCCAAATTAATGTTATTTTAATGAAATAGTTGACAGTAAGTTATAATAAAGTCATTTAAAAATATATATTCTTTGATTAATACTTAACTTTATGTTATTTAAATTTTACATCGCACTGTAATCGAGTGTTCCAGCGTTTGCTGTTTCTATTTGAAACAGCGCTGGTTTTCAAATAGCACAAATAAGCCTTAGCTGTCCGGTCGTCTATTTAAAGGAACGTATTACTTTAACCGTGTATATTTATATCTATAATGTGTGTGTAAACGATACCGTGCTGTCGACTGTACCTTGCACCAGGCACTAACAAGCTAGGGTGTTGTTCAACTTACATAACGATGACAACGACCTGTGCCGGCGCACTGACCACAGACAAGGGAGTTGCTTTAGCCCGTTCGGTCCACACGCCCGCCGTTGCCAAACCAAAATAACACTCTCCTCAATACAGACGACATCCCCTTGTTATGTTAAAGGTAAAAAACCTGTTAAATAATAAATAAAAATAATAATCACTAAAATAATCACTTTGTTGTCCCTCCATCCATTCGTCCGTCCATCAGTCCGTCCGTTCGTCAGTCTGTTAAACCCCTTTTAGTCAGGAACGGAAGGAGCGATCGAATTGAAATTAAATAAAATACTAAGGCCACGGTCCCTTAAATGTGGAAATATTTCAATCTTTTAAGTTACTGCTACCACAGAAGAGTAATACTTTCGAAAAGAGAGTGAGGGCTTTCTGTAATTGCATTCCCATATAGCCATCATTGGTAGCAGTTTTTTATTAGACGTAACAAGTCGCAGCAGTTTCGTAGCTTTGCGAATGTGTCGGTTTTTGTTTGAAGGTGTTGTAACAGTTCAGTAACAATGTTACCGAACTTAGTTTCAGTAACCGAATGTTGCCGCTGTGTCTATATAATGCGCAATAATCTGTTTCCACACATTGTACATACACTTTAGTTTGCAACCATTGTAGAAAAGTTGTGGCAATGTGTCGTAACGGGATGGTAACTTAAGTCGTTACCGCTACGTAAATGTTCCGGAATAATAGATAAAATTACTTACACAAATAAATGTCACTATTCACGTTTCTATTAGGAATAAAATTAAAAATTTGTAAACAACCAAAAAAACTTTAGTTAGTTTTGATTCATTTCTACTTTTTACAGAAGAATTACTCAAATAATACCAAAATTACTTTAGAACAGCATACAATGATGTCTATATGGTACATAACAAGAACATTACACGTTACATTACAAATCTTTTATTAAAATGATGACAGAAAAACATACATAATAACTATAAGCTATATACCACAGATTAATACAAATATGTTTCAAAATTTCTTACGTTACCTACCACCGAAAATTTTACAGGATTAATTTAGAACTTTATTAACTCACCAGCTACCGTATACCAAAAACGATTTTAAAATATGAAATATTTTGTCTAGTTGCGTTTTTATTTTTTATTGTTCCTTGTTCCACTGAAAAAAACACACCAACATTAATCAAACAATAATTATTATGCCTGAAGATTCCCCATGAAGGTTAATATTTTAAAAGATTTTACTCTGGTAAAAAATCAAGTCAAACATAATTTCTATTTTATTGTATCGTCTATGATACAAAGTACGTATAAAAAAAATTAAATGACGAATGAATTCATTCATTGCCATTGAAATAAAATTTCAATGACAGTCAATAATACTTGGTATTAAATATAAAATGAAAAATCATTATTTAACCGCCACATAAAATCTAACTTTGCTTAGGGTATAAC
This sequence comes from Yponomeuta evonymella, assembly GCA_963969515.1. Taxonomy (NCBI): domain Eukaryota; kingdom Metazoa; phylum Arthropoda; class Insecta; order Lepidoptera; family Yponomeutidae; genus Yponomeuta; species Yponomeuta evonymella. Next base: position 4,545,408 of record OZ018343.1, on the reverse strand, counting down.
ATAGTAGGTACAAAAAAGTTAAGGCCAAATCTTTGTATCAATTTTTTTTTTTTTGTACATTTAAATAATAAAAGGTACTTACAGATTTTAGAATTAGATATTATAACTGCCAAATAAATCGATATATTATGTATGAGTATTATCACCTACAACTATTGGAGGGTTGAATTGATTCCTTAAGATTTTTGTTTGCGGTGGTCAGATCGGTCAGATGGGTGCCTCATAATCACTCGAATTTTCGCAGTATCCATCTTTCTTGTCTAAATTGAATAACAAAAACAATTGAAAGTCGATATTCAAATGTTACACATTTTTTAAAAAAAGAACATCATAGAAACCATTTGAAAAAAGTTTCATTCGAAAACCTCAAACCATGAAGATTCTATGTCAATTCAAAGAACCTATTGCAATAAAACGGCAATTTCATACTTTAACCCCTATTATATTGCCCAATTTAATTGAGTAGTAAAACTTCGGAGAATACTGAAACTTGTTGTTTTATTTTATTCCGTATTTATTATTTGAATTTCGTATGTTTTCTATAATTAAATTAATGAAATCAGATAAAATAGGAGTTGATTATTGTTTAAAAATGCGACAAAATGTTTTTATGACTTGGCAGAAAACAAGCATCTAAGTCTTATTTTTTAATATTGTTTTTTAATTTTTACCATGTGAATCATAGTAAAAATTAATAATTAACAATAAAAATTAAATTGGCGGGAATTTGTTATTGAATCTTTCACTGTACGATGATTTTGTTGTCCGAAATTTTCCTCGCAATCGAAGTGAAAAGCAGAGTGTCTAACTCGGGCCTATATGTCCATTTTTATTCTCGACTATATTGGTCTATAATATAATGCCTCGGAAAAAAATCGATCTCTATAAGCCCTTGTTGTACAATCTACTATTTAATTTGACCAATATACTAAAATGGTGATAATAATGTGGCGCGTTGGTAAATTTTAACCTAATTGGCGAAATTATTCATTCAATTTCTTTTCCCCTACGATTTGAGCACTAAAATCATAATAAATCATCAAAAACGTTTAAAAACCTATTTGGAGGCTAAAAATTTCACCCATGCCGGGACTTGAACCCGCGACCTCTGGCTTACCGTGCCAGCGCTCTCCTAACTAAGCTAATGGGCAAGTGCAGGCATCGGCGAAATTTCGAACCTCTACAAACTTCTCTGTATTACGTACAGGCAGCGACATCTGGCAGAAGTAATTTACATCACTTGCAGCCCCGAGGTACCCACTTTGCAGTTAGGTTTTTACATCGGAATGTTATCGCTGTACCTACATGATTATATTCTTTTTGTTGCACTAACCCGTGCTGAGGACAATTTAAAAACCTATTAAGAGGCTAAAAATTCCTCCCATGCCAGGACTTGAACCAATTTAATTATTACTTTTGAAGTGAATATACAACAAAATTTGTGGCCGTTATTAAGCGCTGAGGTATGTGAACACCGCAGACACCCAAGTTTCCTCACGATGTTTTCCTTGACATTTGACGTGGTAATATACTACAAATTTACAAATGTACCTATATACCAGAATCGACTCAAGGAACCCTCAAACGTACACCTACTAACCGATGCGCTGCACCTCTTTTACCTTTACTGAGTATACAAAGACTTAAAAATATATATATATGAACCAGTTGACAGCAAAGTAATTGCCGAAAATAACTCCATCGACGTTAGTCGACCTCCAGAGAAAGAAAAGGACGGAACCAACACAGCTGATCCAACTCTTTTCCCACCAGCCGATGGCTAACTTCAACATGAACCGGTTTCTCGGAACCTGGTACGAGGCTGAGCGCTACTTCACGGTCAGTGAGCTGGGCAGCCGCTGTGTCACCACTAAGTACGACAAGACACCTGAGGGCAGGATCCTGGTCTCCAACGAGATCACGAATTCCCTGTAAGTAGTCACTTACCAGACACTTTCAAAGGGCCGTGTTAATAAAACGCTCTTACATTAGATATATTTTAAATAAAATAGCATTTTAAGATCGGTCTTAGCCTGTAAGAGCATCTTATTGATATGGATCTTAAGCCCCGACACAAAAAGTTGACACTTTGACTTTGACCGCCTCGTTGGTCTAGCGGTTATCGCGCTTGACTAACGAAACGGACGTGGGTTCGATTGCCGCGGTCTCTAAAGGCCGAAGTCAGCGTGGAAGTCAAATGGCGCAAGGTGATTACAGCAAACGTCATTAACACTGTGCAGTACTAAATTTTTGGGACTCGTTGGTGGAATAAGGAAGGCGCGAAGTAGGAGAGATAAATTCGGCCACGTGATTGATGGATAGTTTTGGTCCCTGCACCCCCGCGTTGCATTTTCTTTCCCTCTTTGCTCTTTGCTGAGAGGATAGAGCTGAGAGGATCCTTTGGACAAGGACTAAATCCAGCAGTTGACGAGTACAAGATTTGATTGTTTGTTAAGAATGTTTGCAGGCATCTCTACTCGGTCGCTGCAGTCAAGTAATAGATGTCTGTTTTGCCAGGACCGGCTTCAAGCGCATCATGGACGGTTCCCTGCAACTCATCGGCCGCGAGGGTGAAGGCCGAGTCATCGTCAAATACGTCTCCTACCCTCTCCCCTACGACACCGAGTACAGCATCCTGGACACCGACTACGACAACTTCGCCGTCATCTGGTCCTGCAGTGGCATTGGGCCCGTCCACACACGTAAGGGCCTGCTCACACGAGCGACAGTGAAATCTCAGCGACAGCGTCAAAAAAGTTGCCAGAATGAATCGTCTACTGTCACCAAATTGTAGGTGAAATCAATGACGTGTTGACGGTATCGTCAGTCCATGCTGTACTGGTGTTAGAGCGGCACAGGAACATTTTCCACGTGAACGTTCAGCAATTTCTTTTTCAGAAATTAAAATTACAGTGCACCCAGGGATCGCTTGCAACAAAATAAATTTATTAGAATTATTGGACCCTGACACTGCAGCTAGAGACTTGAATTTGTCGCTGCAGCCACGGAAATTTAGGCGGTGGAAGCAAAACAACACCACCCGGTGACATTTTTGCCGTTGTCGCTCGTGTGAGCAGCCCCTAAAAAAACGGGTGTATATAACGACGATCAGATCTTCATTTCCACTACATACAGATAATACATAATTCCCTTATGTGTCCGAAAAGAGATAGTTTTACTCGTCTCTACGATAGTTTGTTGTCCTCGCAATAGAAGCTGGACGTATAGAAGAGTTGGACCTCTCCTTTTTGAAAAACCAGGGAAATTATGTTACCTCTGTGTTAGTGTGAGACAGTTTGGTTAAACAAATGGTACCAACTTATCTAGAGTTTTGGATTTCTTCACTTATAGGCCCAGGAACGTTTTGTATACAATTCTCTAGATAAGTTGGTTGACTAATTGATACTCTGATTTTGTACCGTCAAACTTGTGATAGGTCCACAGAGAGGACTCTTGTTTTACTTGCTCGGTATTAGCCATCGAGGTTAGTATGAGTTCTTGGATTGTTAAGTTTCCACTTTTCTTTACAAACAAAAGCTGCGCTAGCTAACCTAAGTAATTTTAATTTTGCTTAACACTATTTCTGTTTCGCGGAACGTTTATTTCCGCGATTTAAAACAGAATTACTTAAGTGATTTAACGATGTTAAAGTTTATTACGATGACATAAAATTGTGCAGCTTAGTTTGTATGATGAATCGCATCGTGGCGCTTAGCCTTTTAGTGCTTCTTTTCATCTCCTGTAAATTTAAAATACTAAAACATATGGCATACACTAAATAGTTACTAAAAAATGCGGCATTGATTTGTGTCCCCTACCTCTGAGATCAATCTTGCCCATTTCAAGATAGCGTTCGAACCAAAACGGCAACTTCGACAACGCACTCGAGACCGATCTCAGTAAGAGGTTTTTAATATGGACCTAAATAAGTATGCTCAGGGGGACGCCGCCTGAGACATATTTAGACAGAGTAGAGTTAGGCTGGAGTATTACCTCAACGAAACAATTATCATCTTATATAGCTAGCAACAACCGCAACCTGTGTCACAATAAAAGTTGTCTATATTGATGAGTAAAAAAGCCACCTCTAGTCTCACCGGACCCTTCTGAAACATCCCATACAGAGCTTGGGCCTAATTGGCCAAAGAAGCCTAATTCCACCTGCCATTTACAGAAAACGCCTGGGTAATGACCCGTGAACGGATAGCGCCGACCGCCGTCATGCAGAGCGCTTACGGCGTACTGGACAAGTTCAGGATCTCCAGAGCGTTCTTCGTGAAGACCAACCAGGCTGACTGCAACATCCTTCCGGACGTGATCGAGCCAATCGAGGCGAAAAACGCGGGCAAAGTCGAGAGCGTAGTGGCCAAGGACGCTGGTGTGGTCAATGATGTGCCACAAAAGGTGGTCGCTGAGCAGCCAGTCGAGGTTAGTATGGAAGTTGTAAGTATTTTCAATTTTAATCCCCTCATGCTTGAAAGATGGCTTTAATGCTTAAATCTTATTTGTTAAATAAAATTAATTAGCTCGGTTGGGAGCGCGCTAGCACGGTTAGCCAAAGGTCGCGGGTTCAAGTCCCGGCACGGGCGGAACTTTTAGCCTCTAAATAGGTATTTAAAATTGTATCTATGTTTGTCGTAGATAGATTTCCGGGAGAAAGCCACATTGATAGAGCGCTTAAATTGTGAATGCGATAAAATTTGCACCGGTATTTTGAAAAATATCAAACTGATAAGAAAAACTCATAGAATAAAAGTTGTTGTAGTAACATTAATTGTGGTACCTATTTGAGGAATTCTATTTTGTAGATGTTAACCATGTAAAATAAACACTCTTCATTCTTCTTCTTTTTTCCTTCTAATATTGGTACCGTCATTTGTGTTAAAGATCAATGATCAGTTCCCAGTTCCAGGGAGTTCGGCACTTCCCGGGATTTCGGGATCCGAAGAGTTCATTAATAAATTTGGTTGTTTAACCACCTTCCTGCTAGCGGAGCGGCTTCTCATTCGGGAGGTCGTGGGTTCGAATGTACCAATGCCTTTGTTTTCTAAATTGACTACATTTGTAGAAGTCATAGTAGCAATACCACTCGCTAACTGTGAAGGAGAAAGTCGTGAAGAAACCTGAGTGTCTGAGATATTCACACACCTCATTGCTTGAAACTGCCAATCCGTAGTGGGCACGCATGGGGATTAAGCTCGTACTCTATCTCACGGAGAGAAGGCCTGTGCCCTGCAGTGGGACGTATATAGGCTACATAAAAAAACACTTTCCTCCTAAACTACAGAGAGGTATATGAGACACTAGTCTCGGTTGCTTCTTGTAATTTTTATTACACTTTTAATCTCATTAGTTACTTCTTTTAATTCATTAACACTCGCCGAATTCATGTGATAAGTAACTATCTTTAATAGAAAAAAAAATATCCTTTATATGTAGAATACTTTATGACTTAATTACAATGTTATTACCGCCCTGTACCTTAACTGTGTCCTTTAGAATATTCCAAGCTATTAGTACGGTAGAGTAATCAATCATACGCATTTGTCACCAGTATCGTATTACTTAGCCACAGGGCTGTCTACAGAGTGTAACATAATAATAATAATAAGCACCATATATACGTCCCACTGCACAGGCTTTCTCTCAGATAGAGAGTATATGTGCCCACCGTGGATTGGCAATTTTAAGGCTCGGACAGTTGGTTATCCTCGCGATAAGAGTGTAACCGTGAGTAGAATCGGCGTGCCAGCGACTTAGACCGACGTGCACCACTTTCTGAAATGTGTCTTAAAGAGCATTTAACTAAAATTCTTCTTAAAAAAATTCACAGATTTCGAACCTCACACGGCTATCGAGTACATTGGAAATGAATCGAGTCATAAAATGTCATGTGAAGAATGTCGTTCTGACTTATTGACTTTTTTCAAAAAGGTTAGGCTACAGGGCAAACCCTTAACCCGATCGTCTTTGTTTTAGTCTCAAATTGTAGGTGACAAAATTTTCCAGTGGATTTTTCTCAAATTTTGTGTATCATTCTTTGTTTCCAAAATACCGAGCACCAAAACTCTCCCAGACATAAGGGGATCACACTTTTTCGTGAAATCGGAGCCTACACGGGAGCGAAAAGCCATGTCCAATGTCAAATGACATTTTAAAAGTGGTGCAAGTCAGCCATATTGATGTTGATGAAGCAAAGGAGGTTTCTCAGTATCGTGGCAAGTGATAAACCGTGTTCTCTCTGCATGGACGGGGTTAATCAGAAGAAACCAGATCTGTGACCTAAATGTAGAATCTACATACATCGCATTACATACACTCACGCCTGTATCCCGAAGCAAGTTTGCCACTTGTCTGATAAACCTCTTTCGCTTCATGAATATTCATTAGTCGTTATATGCGCGCAACCCAGTTTCAGGTACGTTTTAGAAAAAAAAAAAACAGTACTCATTCGAAGTTTAATTCTCCATCATCCTACAGGTTCCCGAGCCTGAGCTGAAAGCCGCTTTGAAGTCAAGCCTGCCTCAAGATCCTGCCATCTCTGCGTCAGCAGAAGAGCCAGCCAAGCCAATGCAAGTACCGGAGCTCATCCTATCCGACTCATCAGAGAAAAAGGAGAAGTTCGAAAATCCAGAGGGACCCCTCGATAAAAAACCAGAAATGTTGGAGTCCAACGAATCAAAGGAGCCAGAGAAAAAGGAAGAGATACTAGCTCTTTAGATGCTGATTCCCAATGTATAGAAACGTGGATGGTTGAGTGCGGATAATCTACTTTAATTCTATGGGCTGTTGTACCAAATAGATGCCAATACACGGAAGGAATCGGTTTTTTATTGTAGCTAGGTCCCTCAGATCTTGAGCTGGGTGCGTCACTTTAGTTTTTAAATACTCGATAGTCATTATTAAAACTGTAATAAACTTTAGAAAGGGCCTTATGAGTAGTTTTTTTTCCATCTACCTAGCTAAGCTAAAGAAAGCATTCAAATCCAAACTAATTCCAAGTCTGAATAGAACTTCAGTCTTTCCAAAAAGCTCGCAAGTCTTTAAGATCTTAGTACACTCGGACCGAGTGACCTATTGTTTTGTAGCTACTAAGATGCTACTCGTATCGTGTATACCGGTGATCTTAGTACAAGAACCGTCCGAACGTACTCGTTAAAACGCGGCTTTGTTGTTTCTATGCTCACATATAGTCCAGCTACTCGCCCCAAAACGTTAATGGCAATGAGAATGTGTTAATTAAAAAATAAAAAGCTACATCAGAATAAGATAATAATTTAGAGTTGGTGCCCAAAATATATGTCATTGTATGTGTTGGTCATGCAGCTCGGCACCGACTCCAAATTATTATTGTGTTCTAAAGCCGGATTTTATTTTTTACAAGGTATTGTCCGCAACTTCGTCCGCGTGGACTTAAGTAGTGGTTCTAAATAAGTTACGGATACTATTGGCGCATCTAAAAATAAATCTAATAAACAATATACAACAAAATACACAGAAATTATATAAATACTTATGGCAAAGCTACAAAAATCCCTCCAAATTGATTTTTAAAGGCAAACTCCTCCATTCAGCAGCGACCCCTTCGGACCAGCAGTTTTCAGTTCGGCAATGTATCCAACCAAAAGTAAGTTAAATTCAAAATTCAACGTTTGGTATTTAGACGACGGTACCATTGGAGGTGCAGCAGACAGTTCTCTCCACAGACAGACTGTGGTTCTCTCAGACTTCAAACGCCTTTCGAAGAGCTAAATAACTCCAAATGCGAACTATACATACCCGATACAGCAGACGTAACTATAGAAACAGATTTCACCTGTAGAGCACCAAACATAAAAATTCTCAGTAAAGAGTCGCTTCACCTCCTTGGTGCCCCAATTCTAGAAGAAGCGATGCCAGGCTGCATTAAAAATCTCATCAAATGGTTTGAATCCTGAACTCAGAGAAATAAACACTCATATGGCTCTTTGTATAGTCCGATTGTGCCTTTTCCTCCCTAAATTTACTCATGTATACGTATCACGGTGTCCCCATTTTGGGAACACAAAGACCTTCTGGAGCCCTTTGACAAAATTCTAAAATAGTCTCTCACCCAAATTCGAAATTGTCAATTAGACGAAAAGAGTTGAGAGCAGGCATCGCTGCCGATCCGCAACGGTGGACTCGACGTAAGAAAAAAATCCAGTGTCGCCCTCCCAGCACTCCTGCTCTCGGCTCACAGCATGCAGCAGGCTCGGATCACTAACCGATCACTCTTAACGCAGAGGTTGAGCGGCTGGCCGAGGACATGACCGGGGGAAGATCTACCGATCTTGCTTACTGATAAACAAATTTGGACACCCCCTTTCACCCCTTAAGTTCTTATCTCGTATTTTCATTACTAAATGACTGTATGTGCAAAATTTCAGCTTTTAAGGTCTATCAGTTTGGGCTGGGCGTTGATAAGTGAGTGTGTCGGATGCTCGCCTTTTATATGCTTATGCTTATGGCATTAGGTCCGCCACATTGTACGATTTTTTAAGTGCAATAAAAGTATCAATAAATAAATAAAAAAAAAAATATTAGAAGATTGGCCCTTGAAGAGTTGCATTCTACGTTTCCGAAAGTCCTTATTAGATCTTTACCAAATTAAAATGGAATCAATCGGAATCGGATTACTCATATTTCAACAAAAAATAATTGACGTAATCGGTTAAGATTTCATGAAGTTATGAGAAAACATAGCCATAAAAAACTAAAACTTAGGCGTCAAATTGAGAACCTCCTCTTTTTTTGAGGCCAGTTAAAACAGAATATACCGTACCAAAATAATAATATGAAAGAAAACACATTTTTGCTCAATACTTAACATTGTGCTCATTAAGGTAACCATTTTTCTTTTGTCGACAGCATTTCCTTATTTTGATAGCAGAGAAAAAAAAACTATTTTCTTCTTGTGCTAACACATTGAGAGTTCCCATTTCATGCTCTCTAAAACAAGTCCGTTTTATTACGTAGCCAATAGCGTTCGTTATAAAAAGTCGTAAACGTGGCTGCCCAGATAGGAACTACCTACTCACAATGTTTCACGATAGATAGATTGGGTATTGATTGATTGTAGTTAATGAAGACAGTAATTAATGAGTTACATTACTTTAAAAGATAAATATATTTGAATACTACCAACTTTGAAATCATAAGGTTCTACGGTGTATAAGATGTCAGTCAACGTCGCAGTTTTTATGCTTTTTCTTTTCAATTCTGTTGAAGAATCAGTCTCATCCTTGAACATTATAAAAGTGAATAATAGCACGGACCTAACCCATTGTGTTTCAAAAGTTCTGTATAAGTATCATGAATATAAAAGTGAGTTAACACTTTTCGACATGAATACAGACAGCGAAGAAATGCAAAATATAATAAAAGCAGCTAATTCTATGATATACTTGAAGGTCGTGTTAAAAAATCTCTCAGTCAAGCGATCAACGGCTATTAATGTGGCTTACATGATCCTGGCTGACAGTTCCGAGACATTTGCAGAACATTTTTACATTCTGCAGAGAGATAAAGAGTGGAATCCAATGGCACGATTTTACGTTATAATCCAAAGCATAAACATGCCCATAGAGTTTGTCTTCAAAACACTACTTTTCTACCACGTGAACAACGTCATTATAATCGACGGACAACTAAATATCTTCACCTACTTCCCGTTTGCAAATGGCGCCTGTGGCAGGAGATTCGATGGAGTTCACAAGATAAGTCACTGTCTTGCTCCTGAACAACCAAATTTATTCCCGGACAAGTTGATAAATGGACTGCAGAATTGTACGTTCCGGGTTTTAGGTACACATTTCCCTCCGTATGTCATCGATAGCAAGGGGAAATCCGTGAAATACCCGGGATTGGAACAATGCACACTGGAAATGCTTGCGAAAATAGAGAAATTCAAATTGAAATATGAGTTTTCAGATATTGTTGATGAATTTTCGACAGTGAATGAAGATATGGAGGCTGCAGGACCTATGCGTCTGTTACAGAATAACGTTTTTGATATTTTAATGGGTGGGATGTTCTTGATAGAAAACCGGGCGAGACCGTTTACCTATTTATATGGCCAAACAGCATATTTGGACGAAATAAGAATCTTTGCCCGCGTAGCAGATAAACTACCGGATTGGAAGATTTTCTACATAGAATTCGACAGCATCGTTTGGGTATTGATAATCTTATCATTTATTATATACTCTGGCATTTGCATCGTTATAATAAGAAACGGGAGACCTAAAGACAGATGTTCAGTGATTTTGAAGCTCTGGGACAACGTATTCCTGCACGATGGCGTCAAACTGCACGTGGGCATGTCTACGAGATGCGTGTTCATTGTGTGGCTTTGGTTTACTTTTCTGTTGAACAGTTACTATCAGACTAGCCTCACCAGTCTCACCACGACTACCGTCAATGAATACCAAGTGAAATCATTAGGAGACTTACAAAAGTACAACTACAAGCCTTGCATTAGTCCAGTTGTGCAAAACTACATGAGTGCGTCCGTTGAAAATCGCGCTCACACGAACCAATCTGACTGCCACGGTATATTGAGTGCCTTGATGGTAGTGAACACAGGCCACAAGCTGTATACTATCTCGCCCTTGTTACTGTACAAGGCAGAACAAACAAAGTTCTTAAACGAAGAAGGAAAATCCAGTTTGTATGTCTTCCCGACGCCGCTGAATAAACTTGTAACTGCACTGTTTTTCTACAAAGGATTTCCAAATAATGAAAAGTTTCTTTTGCACACGCTTAATATGGCAGAGACTGGACAAATTGCTCACTGTTTGAACGAACTGCAGACTTTCACCAATATTAAAGTAAACAAAATGAGGCAAAGCGGGTTGAATCCAAATACAAAATACGTCGTAGAGTTAGATAGTCTGCTCATACCATATGCTATTCTAGGAATAGGAATTGCAATATCAAGTATTGTATTTTCTCTTGAAATCTACATTTTTAAGTATAAAAAGAATAAATTTTAGAAACGGTTCTGCATTTTAACGATGTTTGTCTACTGCGTGTTTATATTTAAGGACATCCTGTGTTATGAAGTATGCGGGATTTGTTCAAAACAATCCTTCGCCGCTCTGCTCTCTACTCTCTGCTGTGGCTCTACTATATAGCTAATGTTGTTAATTGATTAGTGTGCAATAAAGTATATTGAGTAGTGCTAATATTTCAGAGCGTGTTTTAATTGTTAATCTAAAAAAACAATGCAAGACATGGTGATAGCCACGGAGAGATGGACGGCGTTCAGTAGGAAAAATACATAACTGACATACTGTACCTACTTTATTTTATCAACGCATTTTCATCCCTTTTCATAAATATAAATATCAGACTTTTTGACAAAAACAAATAAAACACGTAAAAGTAACCGTTTTTTCTTTCGTATTTATTTCTTTTGTAAAAAACCGTTTAAAGTAATTGGAAAATACCGGTGCTGAAAATTGTAATCGGTTCATATCACTAATTGTCTTTTGACTTCTGACACTTTAAAAAAAGTTTACATGTAATGAGATCGTACCTACGTTCGAGAACCTTTGCCTACCAAAACTACGACGTTGAAAAAAAAACTGAAGTTGATTTTAAATATTAAATTTTACAGTTAATTAAGTTTCTTTCTTTAAATAAATAGTTCCTTTATTACGTTTCATCATCATCATCGACAAATTATACTTCTACAATACCTACATGTATACATACTTTTAATATAAAGGTATCCTTTTAAATTATTTCTAACTTTTTAGTGTTGCAGTGTTTTGATGTAGGTTTTTTTTTCAACTTTTAGTGGGATTGCGGGAGAAAAATAAACAATTCCCTTATAAAAATCTATTTAGACCAACCCGTGCTGAGGACAATTTTAAAAAGCTATTTACAGGCTAAAGATTCCACCCACGCCGGGACTTGAACCCGCGACCTCTGGCTCACCGTGCCAGGTCGTGGGTTCAAGTCCCGGCATGGGTGGAATTTTTAGCCTCTAAATAGGTTTTTAAAATTGTCCTCAGCACGGGTTGGTGCAACAAAAAGCGACGACCTCGTGGCGCAGCGGTAGTGCATCTGCATACCATGCGAGAGGTCCCGGGTTCGAATCCCGGCTGGGGACAAAAAAAAACCCCAGGTCTTGGATGTTTACATTTTTGTGATGTCGTTGTTTCTGGTTCCCACGACACAGGGTATCCTAGTGTGGGGCCAGAAGCAATGTATGTGCCTGTATATAAATGTATGTAAAGAATATAATTCCCTTATAATCATAATTTATCCTACTTAATTCGTTGCTTTAAAATTTGAAGTTCTCAATTTCCATCTCCGAAAGTCTTCACCAGAACATCTCAAAGACGCAGACTCAGAGTGGAAATGGAGTGGTCAATGTGAAAAGGCATCCGAAGAGATCAAGGCTCGTCTGTGTAGCGACAAAGTATTAGCGCACTATGATTCATTACAGCCGCTGGTATTATCAGTCAACAGTAGTGCCTACGGACTAGGGGCAGTTTTATAGGCCTCATACGCACAGCCGCACTGCGGTTGGCCGTCCGGCTGGCCGCTGTATGCGGTTGCCGGCTTGCCGTCCTTCGGGCCGCAGCGCTCCGAGCGACCAGCCGCATCGCAGTGCGAATAGATAATACGGGCTACATACAAATTTGGACTTCCGTTTAGCCGGACGGGCAGCCGCAGTGCGGCTAACCGGACAGTGCGTACGAGGCCTTAGCTCACCGTTTTACCCAGACGGACGGCTCAGATCGGCCAGTCAGCTGTGCCTCGCGAACGCTGATAGACGCGGAGAAAAACTATAGTCAGTTGGACAAGGAGGCCTTAGCGAACTTTTACGGGGTGTGCGAACACCATCAATACTTGTTTGGGAGGCAATTCACATTGAAGACTGACCATCAACCACTGACCTTTATTTTTGGACCGAAAGGAGGTATTCCTCAAACGGCGACAAAGGCGGGCTTGAGGAATACCTCCTTTCTAGCAACATATGATTTCAAGATACAGTATGTACCATCAAAAGATAACGGAAATGCAGACGCCTTGTCGCGTCTGCCTCTGATTAGCAAAGGAAAAATAAGAGATGCGGCGAAACAATGTCATTCATCATCATCATGATCAGCCGGTGTCAGTCCACTGCTGGACATAGGCCTCTCCCAAGACACGCCACTGAGTCCGATCTTCGGCTCTTCTTTTCCAGTCACTGCCCACCGCTTTACGAATGTCGTCGCTCCACCTGGTCACAGGGCGTCCTGCTACGTTTGCCGATTCGCGGTCTCCACTCTAGAACCAGTCTACACCAATGGTTATCGGTCCTGCAGCAGATATGACCAGCCCACTGCCACTTCAGTTTGCTAATCCGTTCAGCTAAGTCGATTACTTTAGTTCTCTGGCGAATTACTTCGTTTCGGATTCGATACCGCAGAGAAACAATGTCATTATCTTATGTTTTTTGATGAATCGGTCCCAGTGAGTTACAAAGATACAACTACATACACAAAGACCGACACATTGTTAAGTAAGATAAACGGATACATTATGTTCGGGTGGCCACATATTGTTGAGGATCGTGAAAGGCCATTTTACTTCAGACGAAATGAACTGTATGTGGAGCACGGATGCATTTTGTATACACACATCAAAAAATGTTTGTGATCAATAGCATAAGCTCCTATAATTCTTTAAATTTAACTTTATCAGGAAAAAATCTATGTTGTATGCTTTCTTTAAATAGGAATACCCTGTTTGGAATTAAAGTATAAAACTATTTTTTATTATTTATTGAAAAAAAATTGAGCCATTAATCATAATGTAATTGTGATAGAAATTTCATAGAAAGAAAAATACTGTTTAATGAAACTTAAACAACAATTTATTATTAAAAGGTTAAATTCAATATAAAATAACTCCTCCCCTGGCTCGAACACATGCGGAGATCCTCCTGGGCATGCTGAGGATCAAGTTATCCAGCATTTCCTGTGGTAACCTATCCCATTCTTCAATAGCGGCTTCCCTGAGCTCTGGAACTGTCTGGGGACGTGGCTCACGGTTCCATACAGCTCGTTTAAGAGCATCCCACGCGTGCTCTATTGGGTTTAAGTCGGGCGAGCCGGCAGGCCAGTCTAAACGTGTAATATCGTATTCTTGAAGAGCAGCATTGACTTGTTGAGCTCGATGTGCGGGCGCATTATCATCGACCAGTACAAATTGGTGCCCATGATTTACTCGGAATGGTCTGACGATATCATCAATAACAACTGCTTTGTACATGTCTGCTGTCATGTAGCCCCGATACGGGATCAAAGGCGTTCTAGCTCCAATCATAATGCGACCCCAAAAGGACACCAATTTTCCGCCTTGCTGAACTATTCCAGTGGCAGTTCTTTGTCTTTCACCTAGGTCGCCTAGTCTTCTCCAGACACGGACACGTCGGTTATCTGGATGAGTGCTGATTCGGGATTCGTCAACGAAGAGACAGTATTGCCAAATGTTTTCTTCCTCACCTTCTTCATTTTGCCGAAGTCTAGCCCACTGCAATCTTCGTTGTTGACGTTGCCGGGAATTGAGCGGAGCTCGCCAAGACCTCCGTGCTCGTAATCCAGCGTGGTGCAAGCAATTGCGAACGGTCTGCGTGCTAACTTCAAGCCCAGAGGCGGCCCTGACTTCTGCTTTTATTTTAGTGGCGTTGATTGAACTTGGATCACGGGCTGCCAGCAATCTAATATAGCGCTTTTGGGCAGCTGTCAAAACAGTTGGGCGACCGCTGCGGGGTCGGTCAGCTAAATTCCCCATTCCGTGGTACCTCTGCAACGTAGCCACGACACAGGATTGGGATATAGCAAGTCTGCGTGCTAGTACTCTCGTGGTGTATCCTTCTTCCCTCAAAGATACTATTCTTGCTCGTAAAACCTCTGATAATCCTCTTGGCATTTTTTCAATCACAACTTTCTGCAAAAAATATCTTGAATCGGTTATAATTGACTAAATCAGATTTCTGAATGAGCGTAAGCTAGGACTGAAAGCCTTTTAATATGAAAAACAACTGAACGGTGTCATTTTTTTGTGTTCTAATTCTTTATTTTTAAATAAAGAATCTAAAAAGAAGAAAAAATCATAATATAATCTACAGAAACAAAAAAGATTTCAGTTTTCCAAAGTGATCACAAACTTTTTTTGATGAGTGTAAGTATTGAGTAGCGGTACCGTGTAAACTACAAAAAAAATATGCTGTCTAAAATTCATGCCGGGCATTTAGGTGTTGTAAAAATGAAGTCTATTGCTCGTAATTACGTCTATTGGCCCGCAATAGATACTGACATTGAGACGTTGTGTCGCAACTGCGAGGTATGTCGCAGTGTGCGTTATGCGCCCCCGAACTCCTCATTACACCCGTCGGAATTTCCCTCCGCGCCATGGCAAAGGCTTCACGCGGATTTTGCATAACTTCAAAATAAATATTATCCGATTATAATCGACGCGCACTCGAAATGGCCAGAAGTTGAAGAGGTGCTAATCTTTTGAGACGCTAGGATTTCTCAGAAAACAGTTTTCCAAATTTGCAGGGCCACAATGGCCCTCCATTTCAAAGTATAGAGTTCAAAGAATTTTCAAAGAATACAACAAGCGCCCCTTACAGGCCACAAGGTAATGGCGCCGCGGAAAATTCCGTGAAAATTATAAAAAAAACACTTAAAAAGGCGGTACACGAAGGGCACGATCTAACAACGGCTTTGACGAGATTTTTATTCCAATACAGAAATTGTGAACACTCCACAACTGGTGTAGCTCCTGCCGTAGCTTTATTAGGCCGTCTACTTAGCAATAGATTAGACATATTACGGCCAAATACAGCGGAGGTGGTAAGAGAGGTACAAGAAAGGCAGATACAAAACGCGGATCGATTATTACCTGTCTATAGAATAGATAATCTATCCAATATTACGTAGGTAGATTATATTATTTCCTCTCTCCATATATAATTTGATTATTAGTATGTTTTCAACTCGTATTTCTTAATTGCACCGACTACCCGTCTCTAATTTCTTTGTTGTCTCCGTATATGGTTGCCTGGAAGAAATTGCTTGTAGTAATAAGACCGCCATAGCACGGGCGGGGCACATAGCACGCAGAACTGATGGCCGATGGGGCCGAAAAGTTCTCGAATGGAGACCACTATGGGCAAGCGCAGCGTAGGACGACCAGCCACAAGATGGACAGATGACCTCATCCAAGTGGCAGGAAGACGCTGGATGCAAGCAGCTTCCAACCGGTCTTTTTGGACATCCATGAAGGAGGTCTATGTCGAGCAGTGGACTTCTTGTGGCTGAATGAAGATGATGATGAATAAGGCCGCCAATTGTACTGCGATTTATTAAATTAGAATATTCTATCTATCTATCGATTAGTAGCAGTACGCCACTGCAGATTTTCTGTAACAACGCCTGCGCCTGCGCTCCACAATGTTGACGATCTGCCACGGGCAGAGAGTAGCAGCGGGCTGCAGCAGGAGCCACGCCAGGAGGAACCGAGTGATGCTGCTGCAGACGAGGCTGCATCACCAGCACCACTGCCCGAGAATGCGAGTGAGAGAACGATGCGAGCCTATCGGCGGCAGTTAATAAAAGATGTTGAATAAAGGGTTAAGGTCGCTCAGCGTGCTATGGAAAGGGCTATGCTCGGGGTTTCTCTGAAATATCGAATTCGAAATGAGGTGATCCGACAGAGAACCAAAGTCAACGACATAACCCACCGAATTAGCATGCTGAAGTAGCAGTGGGCCATATCATCCGAAGAACTGATAACCGATGGGGTAGACGAGTTCTTGAGTGGAGACCGCGGATCGGTAAACGTAGTGTAGGACGTCCTCAGACGCGGTGGAGCGATGATCTTCGCAGAGCGGCTGGCAAGAGCTGGATGAGAGTAGCCGAGGACCGCTCTCAGTGGCGTGCAATAGGAGAGGCCTATGTCCAGCAGTGGACAAGTATGGACTGATGATGATGATGATGAAAGGGGATGAAAGGGTTAAAATATATATGAATACAAGTATATAGAAGAAGCACCTATGTTATAAGTTTATAAAACGTTTAATATTAATTTTAAGAAACCATGTATTCAGTGATAGATAACATAGTTACCTACATATGCTACAGTGTATTATATACTTAAGGTGGAGGTAATGTGATCCTTTAACTGACGACCTGGTCTGAGCATCGCACTAACACCGAGGTTACGTCTGTGAGACGTACGTATAAAAACTGCACATAAGAAAGTGTTCGTAAATTGCAAATATTTTTTTGTTATTATATTTGAAAGAAAATGTAGTAAGGTAAATAAATTGTAAGTTTGAAATAAAACACCATATCATTACATGAACAATAAGGCATTTTTAATGAGATCGTCATTTTACAAAACTAATTTTTAGGCACTTACTTCAGTCTTCATATTTTTTACAGTTACAAAAAAATCAACTTAAGAACTTAAAATAATATAACTTCTAAAGTCATTTGTCAAAATAAAACAAAGAACGTAACTCTTACTTTAAAAACAAAAAAAAAACCACATCACTTCAATTTGGTAATTTATGTTTGGCGTGTTTTGCAGTCTGAGCATACTTGAACGCAGCATTGAAGGCACATTGGTTTGTTTCATTTATAACAAGCATACTTTGTACGCCTTTTCAAGTGACTGGGGCAAACCACACAGGTCTGTCGAGTTAGATCGAGTGCTGGATAGTTCTTTGGTGGTGAAGGTTCAGGCATATCAGTGGGTCCTATTACTCTCTCACGTCGCGTTCTTCTCGAGCATGGAGCATTTCTTATCCACTTCGTCAACGCCTTCTTTTGTCTTGTTATAATCAGCAATTATAACGGGATTGTTAGTGACAACATCAGTCTCTTTGTCGTGGTGCATAGATGATACCAATATAATAGCTTTATTTATAAACCAGTGAAAGCTTTTAGTTTGCGTTCGTTCACTGAGCCAAGCTCAGATCTACTGCTGTTTTTAAATTTGTCTTTGTAGATGTTCAGTTTCTTGTTAGTATGACTCAGTATCATCTCTATCATGCTTTCACTGACAATTGTAACAGTAACAGTAATTGCCATAAATTCTCGACGGATGTAAATTCAATCGTCCTCACCTGTTGTGCCACATTGACATTATTATAGGCGCGCATTCGAGATGTTCTTGTTGGTTCTACTGATGACCATTTATATCTGTTTCTTCCATAATAGCTGCGCAATCGTTCTGTGGTTGACTCTTCGGTTAAAGTTGCTTCATTACTTTCCATTTCATTAGTACGTTCTTCAGTAACTGTATTTCTAGATCCATCTTCACCACTCTGTCTAACTCGGTCTTGGTCGTTTCTGACACCTTCCTCAATTCGTCTAATACTGCTCTGGCATCTATCAGCTCTTTCTTCAGATTCGTGATCTGGGCTACAAAAAGATAAAAAAAAGTTGACTACCAAATGTGACGATGTAGACGAGGGAAAAAGCTAGTAGGTAATAAATATGTATAAAATACCTTATAGCATGGTGAATTTTCTCTGAATCCTGGTGAATTTCACAATCTTCCGACTGTTCTGAATTAGTATCGTCATCACTTTCCAAAAGATAATCGGGATCTCCAATGTCATCGTGAAAAACACTACAGTCTTCATCACTGTCATTGATGAGATTTAAAGTTATTTCTTCCTTATTTAAAGGTCTACTCCGTTTACGAGAAGTTGATGGTACTTCGTCGCCAACAGCAGGTCCTGGCCGCTTGCTGGATGTTGCATTTATATATCTCGACATTCTGCAAAGTAACTTAAAACATAAATACCGATGTCACGTCTTTAAGACACTATGAGCAGTAAGGCACAAACACCGATGTGACGAATAACAGACGTATATATTTTTTGTACACTAACACCGTACTTACGTCTGTGGGACGTCGACAGCTCCGCTCTGGACACGTGATTGCTCACCGCGAGGGCGACGTCAACTGACAGGTAGACGACAACGAGTGAGGAAGGTACCGGGAGGGTGGGTGCCGCTCGAGCAATATTTTGTGAGTTATGGTCAAAACAAATTCGATGACGTCTGTGAGACGTATAGGTCGTCAGTTAAAGGTTAAGTAACCACAATAAACGAGTCAGTTAGCTTGGACCTCTGTCTTTTATTGACGTCTCTGTCTATCTGTCACCAGGCTGTATCTCATGAACCGTGATAGCTAGGCAGTTGAAATTTTCACAGATGATGTATTTCTATTGCCGCTATAATAAAAACACTAAAAACAGAATAAAGTAAATATTTAAAGGGGGCTACCATACAACAAACAAAATTTTTTGCCGTTTTTTGCTCGATATGAATAACGGCAACAGGTAAACGCTTGAAATATTCACAGAATATTTAGTTCTATATTCGTTTTTAAAAAGTAAATAATTAAATTAAAATAAAATAAATATTTAAGGGGGCTCCCATACAACAAACACGATTTTTGTGGTTTCTTCCTGATCTTTGTGTCTAACATTGTATAGATAATGGTACGAAACCCTTCGTGCATAAGTCCGACTCGTACTTGACCGGTTTCTTTAATTTTACTTTTCTTAGAGAGTTTTAACAACTTTTTAAAGGTACCTTTAAAAAGGTATCAGTACCTTTTAGGGCATTCATAAGTTATTATTATTATTAATGTACTTTATTGCACACTTACCAGTTTACCCGACATTACAAAAGACATAACATGAGCTATATTAGAAGAGCCAAATAAAGTACAACTAAAAAGTATAGCGGCGAAGAATCCTGAACAAATCCCGTATACTCCATAACATAAGATCTCCTTAAATATAAACACGCAGTAGACAAACATCGTTAAAATGCAGTTTCTAAGACTTAACAGTTTCTAAAATTTATTCTTTTTACACTTAAAGATGTAGATTTCAAGGGAAAATACAATACTTGATATAGCAATTCCTATTCCTAGAATAGCATATGGTATGAGCAGACTATCTAACTCTACGACGTATTTTGTATTTGGATTCAAACCGCTTTGCCTCATTTTTTCCGCTTTCACATTGGTGAAAGCCTCCAGTTCGTTCAAACAGTGAGTAATTTGCCCAGTCTCTCTCATGGTAAGCGTGTGCAAAACAAACTTTTCATGATTTGGAAATCCTTTGTAGAAAAACAGTGCAGTTAGAAGTTTGTTCAGTGGCTTCGGGAAGACATACAAACTGGATTTTCCTTCTTCGTTTATAAACTTAGTTTGTTCTGCCTCGTACAGTGACAAGGGCGAGATGGTGTACAGCTTTTCTCCTTTGTTCACTACCATCAAAGCACTCAACATACCGTGGCACTCAGATTGGTTTGTGTGAGCGTGATTTTCAACGGACGCAATCATGTAGCTTTGCACTACTGAACTAATGCAAGGCTTGTAGTTGTACTTTTGTAAGTCTTCCAACGTTTTCACTTGGTATTCATTCACGGTAGTCGTGGCGAGACTGGTGAAGGTAGTCTGATAGTAACTGTTCAACAGAAAAGTAAACCAAAGCCAGACGATGAACACGCATCTCGTAGACATGCCCACGTGCAGTTTGACGCCTTCGTGCTGGAATAAGTTGTCCCAGAGCTTCAAAATCACTGAACATCTATCTTTAGGTCTCCCGTTTCTTATCATAATTATGGAAATACTAGAGTATATGATAAATGATACGATTATCAATACCCAAACGATGCCGTCGAATTCTATGTAGAAAATCTTCCACTCCGGTAGCTTGTCTGCTACGCGAGCAAAAATTCTTATTTCGTCCAAATACGCTGTTTGGCCAAATATATAGGTAAACGATCTCGCCCGGTTTTCTAGCAAGACCATTCCACCCACTATAATATCAAAAACGTTATTCTGTAACAGACGCATAGGTCCTGTAGCCTCCATATCTTCATTCACTATCGAAAATTCATCAATAATATCTGAAAACTCATATTTCAATTTTAATTTCTCTATTTTTGCAAGCATACCCAATGTGCATTGTTCTGATCCCGGGTATTCCATGGTTTTCCCCTTAGTATCGATGACATACGGAGGGAAATGTGTACCTAAAACCCGGAACGTACAATTCTGCAGTCCATTTATCAACTTGTCCGGGAATAAGTTTGGTTGTTCAGGAGCAAGGCAGTGACTTATCTTATGAACTCCATCGAATCTTTTGCCACAGGCGCCATTTGCAAACGGGAAGTAGGTGAAGATATTTAGTTTTCCGTCGATTATAATGACGTTGTACACGTGGTAGAAAAGTAGTGTTTTGAAGACAAAAGCTATTGGCATGTTTATGCTTTGGATTATGACGTAAAACCGTACCATTGGATTCCACTCCTTATCTCTCTGCAGAATATAAAAATTATCTACAAATGTCTCGGAACTGTCAGCCAGGATCATGTAAGCCTCATTAATAGCCGTTGGTCGCTTGACTGAGAGATTTTTTAACACGACCTTCAAGTATATCATAGAATTGGCAGCTTTTATTATACTTTGCATTTCTTCCCCATCGGTATTCATGTCGAAAAGTGTTAACTCACTTTTATATTCATGATACCTATACAGAACTTTTGAAACACAATCAGTTAGGTCCGTGCTATTATTAATTTTCGTAATGTTCAACGATGAGACTGATTCTTCAACAAAATTGAAAAGAAAAAGCATAAAAACTGCGATGTTGACCAACATTTTGTAGTCCTGAGAACCTTATGATTTCACAAATGGTAGTATTCAAAGATATTTATCTTGTAAAGTAATGTAACTCATTAATTACTGTCTTCATTAAGTACAATCAACCAATACAGATTCTATTTCATATTTCAACAAACAGTATGAAATCTATTGCGCTTAAAAGATACTTACGTACAGTCGTCACTTATTCAACTTTTACTTGTTTTCTGTGAAGTTGTACTGGTAGAAAATGCTTATGGCATTAAGTCCGCCGTATTGTAAAATTTTAATTTAGTAAATAGATTCCCAGAGCACCGTAGGATATGCATTCTTGTTAACTGAAGGGTAATGCGGAGCATTAAGTTCGCCTTTGTAGTTTTACTTTTAGAAGTGCAATAAAGAATTTTAATAATAACAGTACTCCGAACTCCGATCCGAACATATTTCACCGTTAAATTGACTCAATAACAATCGCTATCTTTCCCCAAATCTGACTTCTGCTAATGGTTGCTACATCTAATAATCATTTTTCATCATAATAGATAGTATCATAAATGTTTCTCGTTTTGTTTACCAAAAATATCGAGCTGTCATGCATTGTTTTTATCTCTTGTTTTGTTTTGTTATCTCTTTTTTGATAATTGTGGTTGTGGTGACAAGAATCATCGTCCTTAATTTTAAATCCGTAATAATATGGTGGTGCCTAGTGGGTAGAACATTTTTACTCGGAAGCGGGACACCCGGGTTCGATTCCTAGTGCGGGCATGTACCTATGACTTCGTTTTCAAAGTTATATACATTTCTGAAGTTATAGTAGCAACACCACTCGCTAACGGCGAAGGAAAACATCGTGAGGAAACCTGAGTGTCTGAGCTACTCACATGAAATCGCCAATCCGCGGTGGGCACGCGTGGTGATTTAGCCCAACTCTCTCTCTGAGAGAAGGCCTGTGCCCTACAGTGGGACGTATAGGTATAGGCTGCTTATGAATTTTAACTCCACTACCTGTAACTGTGTAATTAAGAACTTCCGAAATAGTGGAACTCACCAAAGAAATTGATTTGAACACAGAACAAGATAAGTTATGGAGACCCTATGATGTTTTACCTACTATTTATTATAAAAGTATCACTTCACAAGCAACATCAATGTTTCATTTAACAAACCGTTCTTTTAACATGATATCTAAATTCAAAGATTAATTTGAAATGGAGCCGCATTATTTATTAATTATGTTTAAAAGACAAACTTACACGTCAAGTTTTTACAGATAAGAAATAATGCATTTTGCAATACCAATTTCATTCGCTTTTTAAAGCAATCTTTAAGAAACTAAATTTGTCTTGTCAGGAGCACGTGTTGGTAACAAATAGGGAGCTCCGCTCGCTTCGCTCGCTCCGTTAGTGAGATGACAAGCCTAACCCAACCTAACCTACTGTTCCCGGGCGAGCATGTTTTGTTTTAATGCGGTGGGCTTCGCCCGCAGGGACGCCCTGTCCTGTTTTATGACTTACGTGAACTGCACATCTTAAATCATATTAGTAGAAGTCTGTTGATTTAATGCATAAGAAAACTTAAACTTTTTTTTGTTAAGGAAAGTATAGTTAATAATTATACATTTCTGTTAATGTAATTTCTGTCCAATAAAGAATATTTTATACATCTATCTATCTAATGTTCTGTTGCCAAATTACATTATAAGAAATAATTACTTTATGAGATGTAAGGTGTATGAAACATGTTTATATGAAATGTCGAGTTGTAAAATGATACATTTCTTGTTAAATAAAGCACTTAAATCGTGGCGTGTCCAGCTGACGTCGTAACAAATGTACTTGTTTCGAGTTTCAACAACTGGAGAAGAGCACGTCCAGTTGGTGAACCTAACGTTTTTTTACTGACTTCAAAAAAAGGAGGAGATTCTCAATCTCAATTAGTCGGGATCTTTTTTTTTTGGGTGCCGCACCCAAAAGGGTAAGGGACCCTATTACTGAGATTCCACTGTCCGTCTGTCTGTCTGCCGGTCTGGCTCTTACCAGGCTATCTCATGAACCGTGATAGCTAGGTATTTGAAATTTTCACAGATGATGTGTCTGTTACCGCTATAACAAAAAATACTAATACTATACCCATACAAGAAACCATTGAATTTTAAGTAGGGACAATTCAATGAAGAAACGTAATTTTTTTGCCGTTTTGCTCGATATTAATAACGGCAACAGGTACCTAGACGCTTGCAATATTCATAGAATATTGAATATATTCGCTTCAAAAATAAATCATTAAATGAAAATAAAATAAATATTTAAAGGGGGCTCCCATAAAATAAACGTGATTTTTTTGCGGTTTTTTTCGCAATCTTTGTGTGTAACATTTTATATAGATAATGGTACAGAACCCTTCGTGCGTGAGTCCGACTCGCATTTGGCCGGTTTTTTTTATGTATATGTGGTAGATGGTACGAATACGTAGACTTAATGTGGCAAAACAACTTATGCCGGGTCAGGTTTTATAATAATAATTGTTTTGTGGCAAAAAGGGGAGGGTCTGATTGTGTTGGTCGGGCTGATACTGAGCGCCCACTCCCGGCCGCAATCCCACTACTGCCCGATGCGGGGACTTTTGGCTGCTGGGTTTCTCCCCTGGCCCGGACTTTTGGCTGCTGAGTTTCCCCCCTGGCCCGGACTTTTGGCTGCTGGGTTTCCCCCCTGGCCCGTTTCGCCCCTCCTTCAGATTCAGATTCAGATTCATTTATTCGCATAAACATGTGTCAATAGTACAGTGGCATGCATTACTATGGTCTTAAATATAACATTGTCATTTGCTTCAACATGTTTTGCCAGAAGGTGGCGTGCAAATAAGAGAGTTTTGCCATCACAGTAATTATTAATCAGTCATAAAAAGGTTATGAAAGTATGTCAAGCCAAAAATGACACTTTATTATTATGATCGAATTGGGTCAAAAAGTAGACAGGCACATGTCTTTAATGTCAACCGGCTCCTTGAACCGGCTCTCCGTACGAGTGCATGTTCAAGGAGGCCCTGCACTCCCCAGATTTCTGGGGAGTGCAGGTTCACTACAGAGGGGCAAACCGGGCCAGTTGAGAAACGCAGCATCCAAAAGTCCCGCTTCAGGCAGTATGTGGACGTCCAGTCAACATGGACCACTCAGCACCAGGACTCCCGACCTCAAACCATCCCCCACACCCGACCTCCGAGTAGCCGGATTACAGGAGATGTTATTTCCAATTGAAGCTAAAAAAACGTAAGGTCCCAATGAATCTACTTATAATTAAAATAGTAATAATAATCAAATATACAAGTTATTACATAGATACACGAGCGCCCTCTAAAGCTAGAATTAGGAACTGCTCAGAAAACTGAGCACAGCAACCTACCAGTTAGTAAGTATATGCCAAGAGCTCGTTTCACTGTACAAAGACAGCTGTAGGTAACAGTTCCATGTTAATAACACAGATGGTACTTTCAAGTACGGTCGGCAACCTGCTATACATTCGTGATGCGCGACTTACAAACATACATCAGGCCTGTATTCTAGAGAGGTAGACACAGACCAGGGGCCTGTTTCATAAAACTACAATTCATGGTTTACTGTGACAATTCGATGTACATTGCAAAGTCGATTAAACATTTAACAAAACGACTCTACTGGGCAACAAATTCTCATAATGAGCTACGTATTGCTAGACAGATATCTTTCGCTTCAACATACATGAGTTATTGTATTTTAAATTGATTAAGTGTATACCGTCAGAAATAACAACTTGCTAAACGTTAGTACGAAATAGCATTGAGCTTACGAGACTTTAAGTAGGGTAAGGCACATTTTTAGCAAAATTATTGGGGCTTTCACCATCTGCTCTTTAATTACGCCCACCCACTAAATCCTGAATAATTCCAATCGTCAAATTCCAGACTAATTGTTATCGAAAACGTCAGTACTCCAACAGGATTTGATGCGCATAATTAGCTCTCTGGACGCGAGGAACATACCTGGGCGTACGGTTGGTGAAACTGGAAAAATGTACAATAATGTTATTGTGTCAGCTGGACACGCCAAAAGAAAGAGAAGCAAAAACAAAAAAGATACTGAAAAACTACGTTGTATGTGAGGTGACCCCTTTAGTATGATATGTTTTTTTAACGTCGAGCAATCCGCCGTTATAACAAATATTTTGTAAAAATTTACAGACATACAGGCGGCGCGTCGTATGCCTAGCAATACAGGCACCAATTGAATACAACCCTAACAACCAAATACTTTTTTTAATGAAGATTTTTATTCGGGTAAATACAGAAAAATACAAAGTTGTATTTCTGCCAAACTGCACAGCAGTTTGTTGGCACTTGCCGTGTTCCCACCTCGTCGGGCAATATTGCGGGCAACGGTACATCCCTGGTATGAGCTGCTCGCACTGTAATGTAAGTAAGTTGTATCTGTACGTTTATTTGTACGTGTGGACGAGAATCCGAGGCAGTTGCCGGTTGCGCGCCGAAGACATCAGTGTCGTTCGATAGATATATACCTAAAATTTTCGTGTTAAATTCCGATATTGAGGATACAAGGTGAGAAATATTTGCTGAGATTTTTATGCTTCTACACATTATCAGTGCTAGGTAGGTGGTTTAATGCAGGCTGATTATTTTGAGTTGAGGATCCAAAACGTTTAGGAACTCCAAAACTTTCGGTATACAACATGACTTTTAAGTTCAATTAAAAGTCGGTGCCCAGTTTCATTCAGAGCACATATACCTAATTCTTATTATAATTCTACAATACCTACATGTATACATGCTTCTAATTGGAACTTTTCAGTGCTGTAGTGTTTTATAGTCGGTTTTTATTTTTTATAAAAAAAAAAATATTTTATATTTCTTAATATTAGTCCAAGTGTTTGCGTACATTAATTTGTATACCTACAATGTAATGTAATGAGGAGCACGCTGCTTACCGAACGTACAGGTGAACTACCTGGTTCGGGACGCAAATGCTGCACTCTAGCTGTAAAATGTATGTGAAACAAATAAAATTACATTTTAAATTCCTTATTTTAAGGATTTTCCATCCGCTGACAGTATGCACGGAAAATAGGAAGGTAGGTAGTAGTTAGTTAGTTAAATCTGAGATTTCCGCACTTAGCCTCATAGTTGGGCCATTGTACGTGGCAAGCGCTGAGGTATGTAAATACCTCAGACACTAGGGGTTTCCTTACGATGTTTTCCTTCACCGTTAGCAAGTGGTATTGCTACTATAACTTCACAAATGTACGTAAGTTAGAAAACAGTCATTGGTACATGCCGGGACTTGAACCCTCGACCTCCGGAATGAGAAGCCGACGTTCTACCGCTCCGCTACCACCGCTCTTAATATATAGTAGGTAGTATTTAGGTATATCCCGCGTATCTATATTTTTTTATCTTATCGTACGTAGATAGGTAACCTTTGAGCCGTATGTAACATCCGCCAAATTGTCTATTTCGACCCATGGCCATGGTCAACGACGAACCAGTGAATAGAGAGCTGACTCATCTGAAGTTGGTCAAGATTCGGTTTTATTTACAAAAACGCGATTCCTGCATTTTGGGACGTCCAAGGCAGACACACTTCGACCAAATAGGGGATGCTT
This sequence comes from Yponomeuta evonymella, assembly GCA_963969515.1. Taxonomy (NCBI): domain Eukaryota; kingdom Metazoa; phylum Arthropoda; class Insecta; order Lepidoptera; family Yponomeutidae; genus Yponomeuta; species Yponomeuta evonymella. Next base: position 4,518,052 of record OZ018343.1, on the reverse strand, counting down.
TAGCAAAGGGCAAGATAAAACTATCAGAAACCGGCGTGTGTACATGCAACGACTAATGAATGTTGAGGAAGCGAAGTGATCCGTCAGGATCGTGGCAAGTGGCAGTCCCTGGTCTCTGCCTACCCCTCTGGGATGCAGGCGTGACTTTCATATACGTATGTACGATTCCTCTAAAGCGCTCCTCAGAGGCAGTTTATTCAATCTGTGGTTACGTCTATCCCTAGGAAAATTTCCACCACAGACTATTTTAATCGGCGTTTATGGATAATACTACTATTTTTTTTCCCTCTTGCCAAAAACCTGCGACTTTACTTACACAGGGTGTAAAAAAATCCCCGTATACCTCCGAAAATTCGGGGTTCTAATCGTCAATATGAATAACTTTTACTGTGGCGATAAATTCACGAACAAAATGTCAGCTGTTCCATGCTCTTTTTTTTTCATATTGACCTCCTCAGTCTAGACCTAAAAAAATACAATGGTTTTCAATTTTTGTTTTCAAGAACTCTTACTTGAAGTAATTTATTACTTATTTGATGCTTATTGAATACGGAGAATTGTATCGAGTTTATGTTTCCATCATTCATTCGGTCCATTTACTCGTATTAATCATTTATTAACAAAACTTTTGTCACTTTTTCAAACTATGGCTAGAGTGATATTTTCAGTTCTTCTCCTTGTCAATTGTGTCTTCCTAATGCCTAGTTTACGCGTTTTAGGTGATGTAGTAGGCGACTAAATTTTAACTTATAAGCAGCCTATATACGTCCCACTGCAGGGCACTGGCCTTCTCTCAGAGAGAGAGAGTATGGGCTTAATCACCACGCGTGCCCACAGGATTGGCGATTTCAAGCGCTGAGGTATGTGAATAGCTCAGACATCCAGGTTTCCTCACGATGTTTTCCTTCACCGTTAGCGAGCGGTATTGCTACTATAACTTCAATAACTTAGAAAGAAATGTTAACTTAATTTTTAGCAAATTAGTTGAAATACACAAGGACGGGGAGGGGTGAGCGGTGTAAGGAGCGAGGCTATCAAATATAAAAAAAAGATTCGACTCTAGTTCACTTAAGTCTTGTTCACTTAATCACTCACCCTCGGTTTCTGGTATACTAACTTAGCAGCTGCTGTCATTTTGTATGCACTTTGGCCAACGGACATATCAGTGTACGAGAAACTGGTGCCCCCAGTTCAAGTAGTGCCCCCAGTACGAGAAACTGGGGGCACTACTTGAGTGATGGCTATCAAGTTTTGTTTTAATGTTTTGACATAGAATTTAGTTAAGTTACATACTTAATACGTGTAAGTATCAAGTATATATGTTTTGACATAGAATTTAGTTATGTATCCGAGTGTGGGGCCAGAAGCAATGTATGTGCCTGTATGTAAATGTTTATGTTTATGTTTTATGTTACATACTTAATACGTGTAAACTAGCCATAAGTTCCTCCAAATATTCTGTCTTCTTGTCATATACATTGCCTAAAACCATCTTACGTAATACCATGACGTAGTTAAAATATAGCCAATGGTAGAGACGACCCTCTACATACAGTCGACAGCAAGTTAACCTTTATAAATAACCGTGTATATATGAATATGGTATTTCTTAATTGCGCATTTTCTGAAACAATTCAGTTAGAGTTTGTCAATTACACTCACTTTTGTACCACTGTACATTTTGTTGAATATTTTTCAACTTTTGAAAAAAAATTGGATTTTTCGTGATTTTTCTGCTTTATAGTGACTTTATATGATAGATAGTGCTTAAAACCATTTATGTGTTACATAGAATGGACATTCTTATATAAAGTACGTAGTACAAGGATTTACTGAAGGCTGCGTCATTGGTAGAGCGCGTAAAGCGCGAGTCTAATAAAATAATGTATAATTAGTAATTAAATAATAAAAAAAAAAAAACAAAAATACAAATCTGAGAACAAAGAGCAAAATTGGTTGTAAAATACAAACTCTAATTTGTTGTTTCAAGAATTTACTTTACTTTGCTTTATTGCAAAGACCTCACTAACGTAACTGATCAAAGTTCGCATTTGTAAAGATCGATGAGCACTCAACTGTACAAAAAGAAAACAGTGCACAAAAACTGGCCAAGTGCAAGTCGGACTCGCGCACGAAGGGTTCCGTACCAATATCTATACAACATGCAATATTTCAAGCGTCCCCCCGTTTTTCATTTTTATTTAATTATTTATTTTCAAAGTGAATATACAATTAAATATTCTGTGAACATTTTAAGCGTCTACCTGTTGCTGTTATTAATATCGAGCAATAAACGGCAAAAATATCACGTTTGTTGTATGGGAGCCCCACTTAAATATTTATTTTATTCTGTTTTTAGTACTTGTTGCTATAGTGGCAACACAGAGACATCATCTGTGAAAACAACTTTCAACTGTCTAGCTATCACGGTTCAAGAGATACACCCTGGTGAAAGACAGACAGACAGACGGACAGTGTAGTCTTAGTAAAGGGTCCCTTACCCTTTAGGTACAGAACCTTAAAATGGTCTTAAAATTTTTAAGTATACGAATGCGCATTTTTCCAAACACCTTAGAGTTTGTGTTTTAGAACAACTTTATGGGTTGTAGGTATGAGTCTTTTCTCAGAATTATATTCTTCAAAATTGGTATCAGGGTTTACATAATTTTATAACATAGCAGCCTTCGGTACGATATTGTCATATTTAAAATATTTAGCAAAACGTTGTCCTACATAAATTTGTAATCTCCAGTCTATTTAACACGTGTGTTATACTTATATTTATCATATACTTATATTTATTTATATATGTTAGCTTATATTTATCATATCAGACAGCTCCACTACCAAGCAGAAAAAGTATGGGATCCTGCCTTTTCGCAGAAAATTGTTACGCTGATTATCACTTGCCAACCAACATTTCACCTATTTTTCACTTTGACAACAAACGATTTACAAATTTTTGTATGGCAACGTTTCATTTGGTAGGATTGTTGTTAAGCTGATTATTATTATGAAACAAAACGTTTTGGGTATTTATTATTTTTCAAATCTTTTACTAGGCCAAACAACTATTAGATGAATAACGTTTCGTCTGTGAAACAGTTCCCTTAGGTTTTCCTAACCTTTAGGTTAATTTTTTTTTTTTGCAAACCTATAGGTTAGGTTAGGTTAGAACTGTGACCAACACACGCACGAGCCGAGCGAGCGAAGCGAGCGTGCCGCGGCAGCGGCCGGCGAGTGCTAGGAAAATTCTATCCATTTTACTAGGTTTTCCTAACCTTTAGGTTATGTGGCGCTTACCCACATAAGTTACTTAACGAAACTTAATGCAACATTTGGTATACAATAAACAACTGAATGAATATTACGCTAAGTAAAACAAACGCTACTTAAAAGTTGGCATTTTGAAAAAATTTCATTATAAAAAGCAAACCAAACAAACAGTTGGCAACTGCGAGGTTGGGAAATAAAAAAAAATAATAAGAAAAGTTGGCAAATGATTATTCCGCAAAATAATATTCTTCGAAACGTTAGTTGCCAAATGAAAATCGGCCAAAAATGTTTCTGCAAAAAGGCAGAGAACCAAAAAGTATAAAGCCACATGAAACTTAAAATAAAAAAAGTTTAAATAGGTAAATTAAAGTTGTCATAAATTACAAACTCGAAAAGTCGACGTAAAGACGTGTCTTAGTAATTGCGCATTTTTGAGATAACCCTGTATAAGAAACGGTTCAAACCCAAAAATATATTATTATGTTGATCAGCGTCGACTGTACAGTGTATAATGACACATCCGTGCGTGACTAGGTATTTACTGTGATTTGCTCCGGCTACTTTTTTGACAATTTGTCGACGACGAACAGAAAAGATAAATTACCAATTTCACTAAATGTTTGTACAGGTGACCCTTTTCCCTCTTAGTTATGGGAGACATGGCCAATCGTAATCATCATAATATACAGATTGCTTAGCAGATGCATTTTCACTCTGGCAACGATGGAATTGTGAGGTCATTTCATAGATAGATCATATGCATTATACTTTATTGCACACGAAACATTGAACAGGATATTACATAAGAAATAGGATGTACAAAGGCGAGCTTACCTCTGTAAGAGTTTTATTTTTAGGTTCATTCAATATGTACAACAGTAGTAGAAGAATATACAACATATTTAGCCTAGTTTTATGATAAAATCGTTTGTAATAAAGAGTTCGTTCAGGTGTATGACTTGGAAGTAATTGCAACTATGATAATTTTCCGAAGAGTAATTTTTCATCCTTTCTTTTTAATTCCACGCTGACCACCATCTTAGTCTTCTCCTTTTTTTCTTCGAAAATCATTCAGCCAGCGAGTCCGGAATTTACCAAAGAGGTCAAAACATACCTACCTTATTTCTATCAAATATAAGGATGTTTTAGCCAAAAACGTTCTTGTAAATAGGTTTTTAAAAACAATCAAATAAACAGCTATTGCTATCCTACTAATATTATAAATGTGAAAGTTTGTAAAGATGTTTGGATGTTTGTTACTCAATCACGCAATAACTGCTGAACGGATTTACATGAAACTTAGCGTACAGATAGACGGACCTGAATTGAGATATTGAGATATTGCATACTTGATATCCCCGTAATACGTTCCCGTGAGATAATATGTACTTTAAGTTTAAAATAGATGGCGTTGTGCGACCGAACATTGTGTTTTAAAAATAGATGGCGTCGTGCAAGAATCGCATAAACGGATCCTGTGGCGGTACGAAGTTCGCCTGGACAGCTAGTTATAACTTAAATAATTAAAGTAAATGAATACAGTTTGATCGCAAAGTCTATTGTCATCATAATGAAACGAACATTCCCTCAAAATATTGCTAACAATTTAAAATTCACGATGTGGGGAGGAATTCCACCGATTTCATAGGCCAAGGTCCGGAATGGAGATCTCTTCCAGTTTACCGTTAGTATTGCCGTAACAGGTGCATACTTACGGTACTTAGGTTACTTGCAGCACAAGTTTGCAAAGATACTTGACAGCGCGGCAAAGGCAGAAGGTTCGATTCCACTTCACCGTTCTGGCCAATATAGGTACAAGCCAATTGGGGTGTCTACTCAAAAGTTTAAACATATGTTTTTTTGGCTTTTCTTTATAAAATAAACCGTGTTTATTACTTATACGCAAGAGATTATTTTTATACGCATTTTAGAGGTCATTTTGTTAAATACTTGCTTATTTTTTTTTTCTGATTAGTGCAAACAGTTACTAGTTAACGGTTACCAGCCTATTTCTTGGAAAAAGAAAGGTACCTTATCAGCAAATTCGGTACTGCACCATTCATCATTCACGCTGTCACTGTAATATAGTAAAATTTACGTTAATGTCTCTTCAGCACCAAACACAGAATTATATACTCTGCCGTACAATTTGCACAAATTTTATTTGCAATCGTCAGGTATGTGCACAGATTGATAAAGCGAAGACTTGGTCTAGAGATTTTTTTTGTTATTCTCGGCTTAATCGTTCTGCCATTCAACGTCCCACTTGGTTCTTCTTTCAAAGAAAGATAGAGTATGCGCTTAATCATCCACCATGCGTGCCCACCGCAGTTTACGGTCATGTAAGTATGTGAACACCTCAGACAGATATTCATTACTGTTACGAAAAAGCAAAGTGAACATTCCATTTCTGCATACAGATGTGTACAGGCACTGTAGTAGCAATACCACTCGCTAACGGTGAAGGAAAACATCGTGAGGAAACCTGAGTGTCTGAGCTATTCATATAGCTCAGTGCTGGAAATCGCCAATGCGCGGTGGGCACGGGTGGTGATTAAGCCCATACTCTCTCCCTGAGAGAAGGCCTGTGCCCTACAGTGGGACGTATATAGGCTGCTTATACCATTTATGTATTTTTATGTGTGCAATAAAGTATAATAAAGAATATTTGGTATTTGCACCCAGATGCATGTTGTAACGCATATTATAGATAAATAATCAAGGCACTCTCTGAATTCATTTGTACAAATTAATAGAGGAATCTGCATTTGATGTGATACGGTCTTCTGTTCTGTTTTCATTGCAAGTGCTAAGTCAACGCCCCGGGTTTACAGTTCCACTTGAAAAGGCCTTTGGAAAATGCTAATCCTTCGGGGTTTTCTGATTCGCAACGCAAAGTTTTATAACACATGCACTATAAGTACATTACTGAAGCGGCCATCAAAAGAGGTATTGATGGAGGGGCGTATTCGAGATTAGAAATATCGTTATAAAGATTACATATTGGATAGATTGGGTTTTTGCCGAATCTCACGCGAACACAGTCACGGATCGCGGATTCTGAAGACTACTCTATATATGCATCGTCGATGTCTATGATTCTTGATGATGTAATGGAGCAACAAATGATGTCATAATATCCAAATACGGGCCGTGCTCGTTTATTTCCGTGAGGACGAAATTATCGTAAAACATATGGTAAGAAAAACCGGCCAAGTGCGAGTCGGACTCACGCACGGAGAATTCCGTACCATTATCTATACAATACAACATTAGATAAAGATCGAATTTGAAACCAGCGCCATCTATAGAAACCAACAAGAAGCGTATAACATAGAGATTTAACGACATGACATCGGCGCTGTGAAGGTTACATAGATGGCCGCTAGATGACGAGCGCTGTCTTTAGACAACGTTTGTGTATGGGAGACTCCCTTAAATATTTAGTTTAATCTATTTTTAGTATTTGTTTTTATAGCGGCAACAGAAATACATCTGTAAAAATTTCAACTGCCTCGCTATTACGGTTCATGAGATACAGCCTGGTGACAGACAGACAGACGGACAGACAGAACGACGGACAGTGAAGTCTTAGTAATAGGGTCCCATTTGGCACCCTTCAGGTTAGAAACCCTAAAAATTACAGGCTATACTCACTACTTCGTTCTCATTTTCAATATGTTGAGTTATGATTAAAAGGTAGCCTACATCACTCTCCGGTTTAAGGCGCTGATAACAGCCAATTGAGCCTTTGGTCTCAGCAATTTTTTTAAAAGCATTTTGTTCGCGATTTCAGTTTGTTCTCCTTATCTTATGTTCTTAACCTTTTTGCCCGGATGGGAGAGCATGACTCAAGACAAGGAGGAGTGGAAAATCATGGGGCGACCTTTGCTCAGCAATGGGACACAAACCTTTCTAACTACAAAAATCATCATCATCATCATCATCATCATCAGCCCTTTGACGCCCACTGCAAGCCTCCCGGTTTTCATACCATGAGGGGTTTTGCCATAATCGCCACGCTTGGCAGGCGGGTTGGCGATCGCAGTATGCGGTTGGTATCTCAGGAAGACGCTGCTGCCCGTCTCCTGGTAATTTATTTCCTTAGTCGCCTTCTATGACATCCACGGGAGGAAATGGAGTGACGCTATTCTAAATCCGGCGCCACACGGAAATATTTTTTCCTATTTAATAGGTGTTTGTAATGACGAATAGAACCCCCACATTTCGGTTTTCGTACACCCTGTATAGATAAAAGGTATACTTATCAAAATCTCACTGTTTTGTCAGAGACACAGAGTTTAGACAGACATAGCCAGACATTGAGACCGTCTTCGTCCTGCAGAAGAGAGCTATCAGATTCATATATAAGCTAGGCAGTAGAGATTCGTTAAGAGATTTCTTTAAAAAAAACTAACGTCCTAACAGTTGCTAGTCAGTATATGTATGAAAATATATGTACGTTAGGGAAAATATCAGTAACTTTAAAAGTGTCGGTAGCCAACACAATGTAAATACTGGAAATAGACATAAACTTTCGTTTCCAAAATTTAGGCTGGCAAAGGTTAATACATCCTTTATGGGGCATTAATGAGGATATAATAAGCTTTCCAGAAACGCGGTTCAAAAAATGTGTAAAGCACACTTTGTGCCAAATAAGCTACTATAACATTAAAGATTATTTAAATGATAATAATGTCTGGAATTAAAGCCAGTTCCATGCATGAGTTCCAGGTTTCAGAATATTTATATCATCATCATCATCATCATCAGCCTATGCTTGTCCACTGCTGGACATAGGCCTCTCCTATAGCACGCCACTGAGCACGGTCCTCGACTACTCTCATCCAGTTCTTATGGCAAGTCAGAATATTTATATAAACTTTGTTAATTAAGGACATGAAAAGACTAAGTTTGGAGTTACTTTTTGTAATTTTTTCTCCAAAATGATCTAGATTTTGAAATGGACACCTAGTTTAACAGATTGACAGAGTAAAGGGCGATGCCCTGTCAACTGTATATTGATAAACGGTAAACGAATGTCGGTCAACAGTTGCTTACCAACTGAGCGAGATTTCGTTTGTCTTTATTCGGGTCAAATGTCTCTACCAATCCAGAAATTTCAATTAACCAATGCATTCTTCTAATAAATCCTAATGCAACTAACGAATAAGATTAGTGAATACAATGTCATTTAGCATACAATAAGCCGGACCTCACACTAAATTGGCTGCTTTAGTTCGATAAGAACAATTAGCGAGGTCACACTTTGTCGAGGAATCGATAACCGATAGGTTTATTTATTTATTTATATGTATTCTTAATAAGACATGAAAAACCACAATTTCATTAGTTTGCCAAACTGCCAGTATATCCGCAAGCTCTTTGTAACAATCATTTTAATTATATAAGCTTACAAAATCTACAAAACAAACAGTATCGATACTTTCTAAATCTGAGGCATGGGATGGGTTTATAAGCGGCGCGTAAAACAAAGCGCTTAAACATCCTTTTAAACTGTGCTTTTTTGAGACTTTTATTACCTACATAATTCCTCTGGGAGGCTTTTATAAATGGCAGGTACTAAACAATTACCCCCGTGTGACGCCGGATGAAGAATAGCGTCACTCCATTTCCTTTCGTGGATGTCGTAGAAGACGACTAAGGAAATCGATTACCAGGAGACAGGCAGCAGCGTCTTCCTGAGAATCCAACCGCATACTGCGATTGCCAACCCGCCTGCCAAGCGCGGCGATTATAGCAAAACCCCTCATGGTTATGAAAACCACGAAGGAAGCCTATGTCCTGCAGTGGGCGTCAAATGGCTGATGGTGATGATGATGAAACAATTACCGAGCTTAGATCCATTGTAATTAGAGTGTTTAGGTATTTCATATTTCGCTTATTTTCGTTTAGTGCTACGCGTAGGATAGTTATGGCTCCACCGTTTTAAAAAGCCCTTTTTAGGGCTTTTTAAGGTGTAACTCCTTAAAAAAATTAAGTACTTAAATAAAAAAAATATTTCAAATAAAAGGAAGCATACCAGTGTACAGTCGGCTTAAATCTAACATTACTGGTTGTTTTAAAAACCTATTTAGATGCTAAAAATTCCACCCATGCCGAGACCTCTGGCTAACCGAGCCAGCGCAAAAATTGTCCTCAGTACGGATTAGTGCAACAAAAAGAATATACTGATTGTTGTCAACATATATTTTAAATATACTACCTAGCTAATGGCCCCGACTGCGTCTGCCTGGACCTCACAAATACTACTACAAATTCACAAACGGGTACACGCCTAGATTTAAACCCACGACGTCTAGAATGAAAAGCATCATCACCATCATCAGCCATTTGACACCTACTGCAGGACATAGGCCTCCCTCATGCGTTTCCTAACCATGAAGGGTTTTGACATAATCGCCACGCAAAAAAGTATCCTTGTGTTAATCCAGGTTAAAAACTATATGTGTGCCAAATTTAATCCAAATCCTTTCCGCCGTTTTTGGGTGATTTTCAATAAAAACTTAGTGATTTTAATTTTCATTTTCAAGCATTTATATTAGTAAAATGACGCGGTCAATGTGTACGAAAAAAATTATTTGTTAACTTTAATATTTTTATGCTTGGCGTATTTTTGTTTGTTTTGTTTAATTATTTGTTAATTTTAATATTTTTATGCTTGTATTGATACTGAAGAAACATTTTCAGGTTTTTCATTATTTCAAAAACACGTATAAAACGCACTCTACTCAGTTACACTACGGGCGACTATGTAACACAAACGTAAATTAAGCTACAGTCAATGATACTTACCGTCTTTCGGAGAAAAACTTACTTAATCAACTCCCTCGTTGTGGTATAAAAAGTTAAACTGTAAATAACCGCACATTGCTTAGTGACCTGTAAAGAACTGGGGCCTGTTTCATAAAACTACAATTCATGTTTTACTATGACAATTTGATGTACATTGCTAAGTCGATTAACCCACAGATTAACAAGTAGGAAGACAGCCACGCAATGTACATCGAATTGTCATAATAAACTACGAATTGTAGTTTAATGAAACTCTGCTCTGGCCAGCTGGCACATTTTAAGAGTTTAGTAAATAATTTCAAGCGAATCTAAACTTTGTGTGTAATACAATAAGAAGAAGAAGAAGAAAGACATTTATTATACCAACAAGATACATCACAGAAACAAAACAAGCACACAAGCAACATAATATGCACAACAACAGAAAGAAAACTTAATACACAGCAGACAAAATGAATAAATAAAACAGGACCATAGATGTAGCCTGTGGTGTAGAACTAAGAACTAGCGTACGTTTAGTTGTTTTTAATTCGTTGTAGCTAGCTCCGAAGACAAAATGCGCTGACGCCCTGTCGACTCTGTGTCCTGAGGCCACGTACAGTCGACAGAGCATCTACCTTTACATTTGAGTTCCGAATTAACTAAAACCGAAACATAACTGAAAACAGTTCAAGGATGTAAAGGTTGACCGGCTGTTGACTGTACATACAGTCAACAAAACCTACACTCTTCACAGATAAGATAAGAATATTTTTTTATGGTACACCGGAAAAAAACACACATAAAACACTAGCCTTTGCCCGCGACTTCGTCCGCGAATGTGGATGGAAGGGCCGGTAAGGGACGACCCAGACGGATATACTTCGACCAAATAGGGGATGTATAACAAAGGGCAAGATAAAAAGTACCCGAAACTGGCGTGCGTGCATGCAACGACTAATGAATGTTGAGGAAGCGAAAGTGATCTGTCAGGATCGTAGCAAGTGGCAGTCCCTGGTCTCCGCCTACCCCTCTGGGATACAGGCGTGAGTTTATGTTATGTTATGTTTCGTCCGCATGGAATGAGTAATTTCCGGGATGAAAAGTATCCTTTGTCCTTCCCCGGGACGCAAACTATCTCAATACCAAATTTCATCTAAATGAGTAATTGGGTAACAAACACCCAAACATCTTCACAAACTTTCACATTTAGGCTTACTGGCACCACTTTTTCAACACAATATTTATTCATCATAACAACGTTATTTTGTGTGACTTTGTACGCGATAAAAAATCTGTCAGTACAGAAATCATCATACAACAACGAATTGTGATGAGTGGAAGGCATTCTACGTGCGAAACGAAATACTCTGTGGTTCGGCGAGCTGCCATTCGTCCAGAGAGTGTCGCAAAAGTGGGTAGTCTTTTAGGTTCCGAGAGTGAGACACATTCTTCAGGCATGGTAACAAATCTGTCATTACCGCAATTAGTAACTACTATTACTTGCTATTACTCAGTAACTAACGTTTGTTTAACATAATTTATAACACACAAATAATACTTTTTTGTTCATTATTTCGTATTAGAAGCTCTTGGAAAGTTTCAACCCGAGAATCGCAAAATATTTAAGAAAATAGTAAGAAAGTCACTAGCGCTACAGTTACTACCACCGCTTGATTTAAGATTTTAAGTAGCAGTTTTTCGTCGGAATTCGTTGTGGGGGAGGAGGAGTCACTGTTAGTCTAAATTTGGTTTTGCGAGGTACTCGAACCGTTACGACATCCGCCATCTTGATTTTAAGGGTTTATTTTTTTTTCTTGAATAACTCGCTTATTTTCAATTTCACACGAAAAATTATGATTACAAAATTAGTTAGGAATTCAATTTCCTGCAATTTTGGTTCTCGTAAATTTTTCCTAGGATCAATATTTCCCTATTTATATTCAAATATTTGTTTATAATATTACATGCAAAATTGTTTGTTTTCAATTTTACATGCAAAATTGTTCGAAGCAAAGTTGTTTAAAATTCCATTTTCTACAATTTTGGTTCTTATCGATCCCTCCAGCCCAAATTTTTCTATACTTCCAGAGATAAAAACTGAAAAATGCCGTTACGTTAGTTTTTTTATTAAATAATGAAATAATAATTGTGTTTAATAACGACAAAAATATTTTTTTCTTAAGCTGAATTTATCGTTACAAATTAAAGGTAAAGCTATTTTGAAGTACTGAAAAAGATCTATCTTCTGATACCTCAAGTGTAGTCAAATTATGTATAGTTATCAAGTAGCATCATCATCATCATCATTCAGCCACAAGAAATCCACTGCTGGACATAGGCCTCCTCCATGGATTTCCAAAAAGACCGGTTGGAAGCGGCTTGCATCCAGCGTCTTCCTGCCACTTGGATTTATTTATTGAAGTAGAGATAAAGGCGCTTTAGCTTGTGGACGGCAGAGCTGCTTCTCCAATCCTCCAAGATTTTCTGAAGGTTATAGTATCTGATAGAGACATAATCTCGCCTTTATGCATGTTCTTTCTTGGGTTCTCGTTATGTTTCGTGTGAAATAATCTGAGGCAGATTGCTGGCAAGGCACGTTAAGCTCTTGGTGCCGGCTGCCGTCGATAGATGGCAGTCGTTAAGCCAAGTCAGAGGCCTTAGGGCGGCTTGACAACTTCTGACAGTAGACGAGCCACTAGTCTACAAGCCTCCACCAATCCGGACTTGGCCCCCGTGGTGGAGTATGGCCTATACCTTCCTCAGGGAAGAGACCCGTGCCCCAAACCAAAGGTTTGCTGGAAGAGAATGCTTCTTGCATTAAGCACGCCCTTGTACACTTACAATGTAATTAGTGCAATAAAGAATTAAAATAAATAAATAAAATGGCCGCTGAGACGAAAAAGTTCTGACCAGGCGATCGTGGACCGGATGACGCAGTGTGGGAAGGCCCCTACCAGATGGTCTGACGACCTGGTTACGGTGGCGGGGAGTCGCTGGATGCGGGCGGCACAAGGCCGGGAAGCCTGGAAATCCATGAGGGAGGCCTAAGTCCTGCAGTGGGCGTCGAATGGATGATAATGATGATGATGATGCCTAATCGTTTGCCTTCTTTATTACAGATGTCGGTAATACGGGCTATAGCAGTGTTTCTAGTCGGCTTCGTGTCTATGGAGTTGGGTTCAGCGCAGATCCCACTTTTTGGCACCTGTCCTGACGTTGCTGTTATGTCCGACTTCAACCCCAATCGTGTAAGATCACATTTTAAAAAAAACTCCTCTCACAGATCGTTTTTGATCTTTTTATTCTCTGAATCATTTTTAGAACCCACAGCCGAGATATTGAGACCGAATACCTGGGACTAGATATCATTAGGTTTTCGAAAAAAATATCGGATTTTCCATACATTTCCATACCGCAAGACCTAGTGGGGAGCACCTAGACCCAACCCCGTCATAGCGGCCACGATCCTCAGCTTTGAGAGACCGACTGATTGGGTTGGATTGGAAGTACCTTGTAATTTTAGTATGAAACAGATGATATAATTTAATATTATGGAGCCGAAGCCAGCTAAATTGCAGGTTTTCTCACGGGATTTTCCGTTACAGTTAGCGACATAAGCAACAATACTAGCATAGCTAAAAATACCAACAACAGCTACAATGATATCAGGTGCAAATATTTATTCAGAAATCTTATAACACGTTCTCAAATTGAAGCTGTAATCAGCAGGTAGGTAGTTTTTTTTGTAATTACACATTCATTAATCATATCCCGCATAGTAGCGTTGGATCTGTTCGTACCTTGAATATCAATAATAAATTAATATAATTACCATAGCACACATTGTTAATTTAACACTCGTTATTTATAATTTTATCATTATTTCTCGTTGTTTCGGGCCTCGAAATTGGTTGGTTTATTTGATTTTTTTTATTTAATGGGACATACGTCCCATTGTAGGGAAAAGGCCTCCACTCAGAGAGAGAGTATGGGCCTAATTACCAGACGTGCCCACCGCGGATTGGCAATTTCAAGCGCTGAGGTATGTGAACACCTTAGAAACTCAGGTTTCCTCACGATGTTTTCCTTCACGCACGAAGTTCGAACGAGAAGTCGGCGTTCTACCTCTCCGCTACAACCGCTTATTTGATTATTTGTGTGTTTGATTCATTTTAATTTCGGACTGTAGTGGAATGAGGTGTCTCAATAATTTAAACTCGATTAAATAGAATTTCTTTTAAACGGTTTTCAGTACCGGCGATAAAATTTCCTCCCAGAATAGAACATCTCCATAGCAATATTAGATCTGCATACTTCTTGCAACTTTATTAGACTACATTTACAATGCCTCGTTTGCCCTCCTTTCCAGTACTTGGGCAAGTGGTACGAGGCGGAACGGTACTTCGCGTTCTTCCAGCTGGGAGGCAAGTGTGTCACCGCCGAGTACAATGAGAAAGAAAATGGTGTCATAAGTGTGCTGAACAAACAACTGAGCGGGCTGTGAGTGTCTCTTTGACGGTCTTACAATCGGTTTTGTCTAAAGAAGTGGTTCACAACGTGTCGCTCGTCCGGAAGACGGATTTACACTTTCGAAAATGGGCTACCTAAGTGATAAGGGCGCCATCTGTACTCTTAGGTTAAGAATATCTGTGTAATTCCCATTTTTATGTACAATAAAGTGTTCTCTATGTATAGAGAGAGAGAGAACAGAGAGACAGAGAGAGAGAGAACATATATACATATATGTGTATATATATGTATGGAATTAAAGCCAGTTCAATGCACGAGTTCAAGGTGTTAGAATAATTATGTAAAGTCGTGTTAGTTAAGGACTTTGAAAAGACTGACGGTCTTATTTATAAAAACTCGATTCGTTGAAACACTTTAAAAGCGCCGATTGAAATAGTCTGTGATGGAGATTTTACAAGGAAAAGATGTATCCACAAATTAAATAAACAGAGTTTTAGATTGGTTTTAGAGGAATCGTGTCTTTATAAATAGGGCCGTAAGTTTGTAGTTTTTTTTGTCCATTTTTTCTCCAGAATGATCTAGATTTTGAAATGGACAACTAGTTTAACTTATAACGTTCATCAAGTCACAGTTTCTGTGCTACATACATACACATACATACATAAACTCACGCCTGTATCCAAGAGGGGTAGGCAGATACCAGGGACTGCCACTTGCCACGATTCTGACAGATCACTTTCGCTTCCTCAACATTCATTAGTCGAAGAAGAAAGAAAGATTGAATGAAGAAGGAAAGATTGACGAAACAAATTTATCGAGCGAATGTGGCTGGAAGGGCCGGTAAGGGACCTCCCAGGCGGACTTACTTCGACCAAATAGGGGATGTGTTAGCAAAGGGCAAGAGAAAAAGTACCCGAAACCGGCGTGTGTGCATGCAACGATTTTCTGTGCTACTTTGAAAAAAACATTTTTTAATTATGCCAGATAGCATTCATGCCAAAAACGGCCGTTTCTGGCGTTAACGCTTTATAGTCCTAAGTTTTTAAAATAGGTCCTAATAGTAGTTTATGTGACTGTCACATAATGAGGGTTATTAAAACACGAGCGAGATTTAAAAAAATGAGCCTTGGCGAGTTTTTTAATAGCATTCGCGAGTGTTTTAATACCAAGTTATGTGCAGTCTCATACACTACTTTATCTACACTCATAATGAAATTTTTGAAACAAAATGGCGCAATTTCGACAAAAGTATCTTGACATTCAATCGTCTGCACTCAGTTTTGCGCGCGCAATTTTAGGTATTTTTACTTGCACTTTTGGTACCACGAAAATGAAATTAGGTTTTTTATAGAGTCAACTTTTGACATTAAAAAAAAACTTACTCACAGCAACACTTTAAAAAAAATAACTGTAACATAAAGTGAAAAATCTGACCTTTAATGTAACTTTATATTACACTTTTTTTTTTATTTTCTTTAAAGTTATGTATTGTTTAAAGCCTGTCAATATGTGTTTACCTTTGAATTCTTAATTTGAAGATATGATATGATATGATATGAGTGTAGATAAAAATCATTATTCACGTGATTGAGGGATTGTACTCACACTTTTTGCAAATTTGATCTGTAAAAACAGACATGTTTATTTTCCTCGGCGGTGGCGCTAGTGTTAACCCCTGGACCCCCTTAAAATAATAATAAAATTAAAAAAAAATTAAAAAAAAAAAAAAAAATTCTTTATTTCAGGCAGTACCCATATATTGTTACTATTATATATTTATTTTTTTTTTTTGCGGCGGACGTCACAAACAAAAATACACCCAGACTGAGACCATTTTACAAATGTACGGCGGCCCCCAGTGGGAGTCGAACCCACGACCTCTGTTTTTTTGGCTAAGCGCCTTAACGGATAGACCAACGAGGCAGTCAAAAATATTCACAAATATAGCAGTTACAAAAGAAAAGGATGAGAAGAAGAAAAAGAAGACTACAAAGAAGAGTTGTGTGAAATCGATTGAGACCTCTTTTGTCAAAATCTGACCATTGGTTAAGGAGTTATGAGGGAACATAGAATCGGACATACTTACATACATACATACGTACGAACTAACTTAACACATTGCCCTCCTTTTGGGCTCCGCCGCAGTCGGGAAAAAGTGGATCTCCTGAGTCTGATTCACGTCAAATCTATTCGAAAGGTTTTTATTAAAACTAGCATCGTATTAATAAGAAACCTTGGCCGTCTTGCAAGCCAGTAATTATAGCATGCATTAACATTTTGCCAGATTATCTTGTCCTAAATCGACTAGAGCAAACATTTAATGGTTTTATGTCTTTAAAGCCTTTAAATAAGTGCTCTAGTCAATTTTGGCAAAATCATTTTTTTTTAATACGACCGTTGCAACTTGTTTGTACCTTGCGGAAACTTCGAAATCGTTAAGAAATAATCACCTTTCACATACTAAAGGCACCATTTGCGGCATTTGAGCTGTTGTAACAGCTGATATTTTAAAAGTTCTTCGTACTTACGAATGTATAGATGTGGGGCTTTTGTCACACCCATTATAAGCTTAATTAAAACCGTGATTTCAGAACAGGCGTGCAGTCGACAATCGAGGGTGAGGCAAGCCAGGTGTCGCGGTCGGATGGCGGCAAGCTGGCGGTTCGATTCCCAACTTTGCCCTTCAACTTCGCCGCGCCCTACTGGGTCGTCGACACTGACTACGACAACTATGCCGTGGTCTGGGCCTGCAACGACTACGGACTGTTTCATACTGGTTTGTAGTTCAACATTTATTTCGTCCTTCTGCGGCCGTATAGCCGTACAGTGGGTCTTAACCTTAAACCTTAGTTTTAACTGATCGAGGACTGTGTTGCGAGTCGGAGAAGTGATGAGACAAGCGATTGAAGGAGTGTAATATTTCGATGATTTATTTAATAAAGGATCTCTTGTTATTTAACATTCTTTAACATTGCGACGTATCAAGGCTAGGCAATATTGTACGGCAAATCACAGCGCGGGAGCTAGCTTCTTTGCGCGGTCAAAGGAGATATTTATGCGCCCTGCATAAGTTTCTGCGGCGAGCCGGTCGGCGCCTTCAGTGCTGGCGCTCATGCCGCGCTGATGTCATGAACGCTACAACTGTCTTTAAATAGTTGGATATTATTTTATTCTTCTTCCTTGTGCACTCTTATGTCTCTTCCGGAATAACGAAGACAGCTGTTAACACCATCACGTTGTCAATTGCAGAAAACGCCTGGATCCTCACCCGAGAGCGCAGTCCGCCGCTCAGCACTCTGGAGAAGGCATACGCAGTCATCGACAAGAACAGACTCAGCCGAGCTTTCTTCACGCGGACCGACCAGAAGAGCTGTCCAGAGAGTGACCAGTAAAGCTAGGATATGATGAAGAAGAAGAAGACATGACTAGTGATCGTCGGGGAATAGTTATCAGAAAATGTTCTCGCATGACCAGATCTGAATATTGGGAAAAAGTGGCAGTTGTCTTCTTTGACCATATAAACTCAGTATAGATGTTGATTAAAGTGAATAACTGAGCTGAATTAATTGAACGAAGACACAATTATTTATTTATATCGTCCCGTCATGCGAGAAAATTTTCCTCGGCCCATCTCTGGTCGGGCCCATCTCACAGTCTGCATACTTGGGCCCTATAGAATGAAAATTTGAAATTTTTGGTAAAAAAAAATCGACACTCAAGACAAAATTGTAAAGTCATTTTTCAGACATCGCCGGAATTTGATCCTTTACGACTCACTTAGATGTTCGCATCATCCTGGTACGTCAGCAGTCGATGCATGCGAATGCAGGCTTTTCAGGCGTATAGTCCACTTCACAAACAGCAAAGAAAGATAAACTAAAATTAACCAGGGTTTGTGTAACCCTGCTTAAGCTCGCCGCCCGCCGTCGGTTTCTGAATATTAAGGAATGCATCAAGTAAACGCCGAAAAATCGATCTGCCTCTTTCTTTTGTAAGAAATCTGAAGAGACAAATCAGTAAAGAAAGATAAGTCAAAATTAACCAGGGTTACACAGTTAAACGCCGCCCGGTTTCTTAATTGAGAGTTTCGTCAAGTAAACACATAAACATCGTTATATCTCTTTTTCTTGTGAGAAATCTGAAGATGCAGAATGCTACTTAAGTATGCATATTTATTTCGTATAATTTTCAATTCAGATAGTGGCGGTAAATTTTGTTCAGTTTGACACAATATTTCTTGCCTCCTGTGAAGCTGTTTTTAAAGGTAGTCTCTTTTCAGCGAGGGCCAAAAATACTGTGTCCAACTGTACCTATACGACATTTGCACATAGGCCATACAGGTTATAGCATAGACACACAGAGAAGCAAAGAACTGTCACCGTGGGCAAAACATACTGTTCCCAACCAACTGCTTTGGATCGCTTGTCATGTACCAAATGTCTAACGTCCAATATCAAATGTCCAATTTTCATATTTCGTAACTTAGCCAAACGGAACAAAAGTGTATGTCGAAGTAATATGCTACGTTCACATTAGTTAGCTCCGACTTACCTGTGCTCCATTCTTATATCTTTGATAGTTTAAATATGGCATTTTTTTTTAATATACAGACATTTTGCTACAAATGTTAACATGGATAACCCAGCACATAGGAGTCTTACGTCATACAGCTGCTGGCCCTAGATTCTGTTAGTCCAAAATTCTAAGAAACAATCCGTTGTCTTGGACAAAAGGTCTTACTCCATCGCCGTTTCAAGTCGGCACGCAGAAATGCATGGAGGCAATGTAATAAAAACCACAAATTCGGCGGTTTCTCATTGGTTGGGTACAATTTAATCATTCAAAAATTATAGTCACACGGTCTTATTTATAAAAACACGATTCCTGTATAACACTCCTCAGAGGCAGTTTAAATAATCTGTGGTTACGTTTTTCCCTTTGCCACAGACTAGTTAAACTGCCTCTGAGTATTGTTTTTATAAACAACATCGCTAGTCTATGGAGCGCGCCAATCCCTGCAATGAAATCCGGACCCAATAATATGCCGTCAGTTTCGACAGTCAATTTTGAGCCTATTGATGAGACATTTTTCCAACTACAATTGCGTTGGAAAATTTCATGACGATGACGAATGTTATCTGAGATAAGTTTCGTTTATAAAATTATTTTTAAAGTTTGTGTTATAAAAATGCATTTGTTACTGCCTAAGTAATTTTAGTTTAAGAGTAACTTAATTTGACATAGTTGGCCGTTTTCATGATCGATTTGGTTGTTTCCTGGAGATGTAGAGTTTTGAAAGCTTATGAGAGCGGCCAATACCAATTGCAATGTATCGGCAATAAAAAATTACTTAGATACTTAATAGGTAAGAAAAATATCACAAATAATTTAACAATGACGTAAGTATATTTTATAATAGATGATAACATATAATAAATTAAACCGTTTACAAAATTTTTTTTTATTATTCACCGTCATCGTACAGTATAGATTATTTTTTCTTTATGAGAAAAAAAATAAAGTGCACAACAAAAACAATTTTTCTGACAACAGTTAGCAAATTTAAGAGTATTTATACAGGGCGTTACGACTTTTAAATAGGAAAAAAATTTAAATCTCAAAAAAAAATTTGCTGCTCCATACTAAAGTTAAAATGTTTGGAACAACTGATTTTTTTTTTGCGATTTCGAAGTTTTCCCCGTAATAAAAATCGTTCGTATTGCCGATTAGAACCCACAATTTTCGAATATACATATGGGGATTTCGTTATACCCTGTAGTTACTTTTACGATATGAAGTACCCAATTCACATCTTAATTGTACTTATTAGGGACTGAACGCACTTGCGGGTACTTCTTCTTCTTAGCGTGTCAATCGTCGGGCACCCGCAACCTTGTGCAGGTGCAGTTGAATGAAGTTTATTTATTTTATTTTACGTTTTTAATTTATTTTTTTAATAAAAATATCGTACCGTAAGTGCGCGAGCTTCAGTACATTTTGATACATTCCATAAATATGGGCACTTGACCGCATGCTAAGTTAGCGCTAAAGCGTTAGGACGTGTGATCACTGAAAATCAACATATTATGTAAATAACAAACAAACATATATAACATGTAAAAACGAAATATTGGAGCTTAACGATCAAAAGCCTTAGAAACAAAAAATTAATTGTAATTAATCCGTGATTTTTAGAAAATGTCCCATTTTTTTAAATTTCTACGTTTACTTTGGTACTAGGCTGATCTTTTCCTTTTGGCGTTCCAGTTCCACTTTTTTGATAATTGTGGCCTGGGGTGTCATTATATAAGAAAATTGTAAATTGTGGTTTTAGAGAGAACATATTTCTGTAAGAAGTCCATATAATTTTAGTGGCCATATCAAAAATATATCTTAACTGTGATTGATTTAACTTACTGGCACAACCTCAGACCACATTTGTCAATAAAGCATAATTTTACAATCATTAAAAATAGATCGAATGTTCGAGGGAGTTCGAGAATTATTATTGTTAATTCTTTATTGCACAGAGATACTGTACAAAAGGTGGACTTAATGGTAATGGCATTTTCTACCAGTCAACCTGCGAGAGTTGCGAATTTAATAGTATTATTTCAGATGATTTGTTGATTAGCTCGATAAACTGGTCGGAAAAGCGAGCAAATCAGCGCAATTATTCTTATTCGATAGAACAATGAAAAAAATACAGTTTTATTGTTTAAGATAAGAAAATATGGTTAAAGTGGAGAATTTTTTTTTCAACTGCCATTTTCTGGATTACAAATTCGACCCATATCGTTGTTCATTGACATTCAACATACAGAGTGAAATTGTTATCGTTGAACAAAATTTTTGATTTTACAACTTAAACTTTCGTAAGCACTGCACATTTTATATATTTATTTAACGGTTTCACTGAAACGATAAAAATACAGTACCAGTAACTTAGCTACAAAAGTAAAAACAAAACGGAAAAAGAGGATCAAAGACCTAAGAGTAGATAGCATTTCTGCTAAAAACTCCTTTTTAGCGGAACTGCTGTCTGTTCCCAGCCTTAGGTTCTAGGATGACCCGGTATTACAGAATTGAGGTTTACAAGATGAACACCACTTTTTGCCAGTATAGAACCAGAAGAAGAAACAAAATCATAAACTTACGCTTACATTATTTTGTGTAACTTTCTTGAAATTCTATTTGTGATCATTCAGCTATTCAACAAATAAAAAGCGCCTCCATCTCACAAAAATGTACGTAATCAAAGCAATGAATACTTGCATAACGAACCTATCCCAGATTTTGTGCGACAGTCGAAAAAACAATCTTCAGTCACCCTTCAACGTACACAGCGCGAAGCATTTGGCAGAACAGCATTAAACTATGAACCTCCGCACAGAAATAAACAAAACCTAAAAAGCGTGTACCTACACACCGCTACCGACTCCTAAGTGGGCGTACTGTCGTCTGAATGCCAGCCTTTCGATTCGGTGATCGTCTCGTAGTAGCTGGGAGGGGGTGGCAAGTGGTCGCTTCTGGTTTTCGCCGGTAACTTCGAGGAGGCTGTCAGTTTGTCCTCCTCGGCTTCCTCGGGAATGGAGTCTCGGCGACGAGGATCAAACTCCGAGAGGACTGGCTGGGATATGTTGTTCCGTTGAGTGAGCTTCGGGGCGCTGTTCGCGAGCTGGAAGGAGGAATGGGCAAGTTCAGGGCGAGTCACTGACCAACAAAAAGTCTTATTTACAAAAATATAAATCCCTGAAACACTCTTCAGAGGCAGTTTAAACAATCTGTGGTAAAAGGAAAGACGTAACCACCGATTATTTAAATGGCCTCTGAGGAATATTTTAGAGGAATCTTAGTTTAAAAAATAACAGCGTACGTATTTAGTATTTAAACTTCTGCAGTGAAATTGTATGAAACGATTGGATTCATATAACATAATGTGCACGAGTTGAAGCTCCAAATAGTTGTGGCATGCACCCGATCCCGTTTTGGAATGGGAACATGTCTGCGAAATGTGGGTAAATGCCCTAAACACGAACATGGGTGGGTATACGCACTAAACATGTTATAACATTGTTCAACACAGTTAGTGTAAAATATGTATTTTGTTACGAAGTTACAATGTGTACACAATTCGTTGCCTAAACGAATACTAAACAAATAAGTTTAGACGAATACTAAAATTATCGCTGTTTTTACCCGACTGTGGCGAAGCCCAAAGGGAGGGTAATGTGTTTGGCTCGTATGTATGTATGTAAGTATATCACAGGCTATATGAATTCAGCATAAAGCCAATAAAAAAGTAAAAATCACTAAAAAGACAAAAATAAAAAACCGAAATAAAAAATAACCAACAACCCGACCCGACCCAAATTCAACAATGTACCCCATTGCGAGGTTGGTCCTACCAGCTTAGTAGTTAATGCTCAGCAATTAGGTTGTTGGTTACTTTTTATTTAATTTTTTTTTAACTCAATACGGTTATTGAAAGTACATTGGCAATCAACCATTTAAAAATCTTAATTTAGTACGATAATTTTCTTTTCAAATATGCGATTATTATCTATATCCCAATTAACACACATTATGGTTGACAAATCGTAATCAAACAGCAACTAACACCGTAATTTGATAAAAAGTAACAACAAATCCAATGTCACAAATAAGCATTAATTGCGTCACATAAGAGCAAACGTAGAGACACTACATAAATTGTTCAAACAATATTTACTTACTAGTAAACACAAACCCAGACTTGCTATTCGTAATACCCTTTTTAAACACGCGAGAACTCACATTGCAATATGACGTTTAATGTAAATAATTAATAATATATCTGTATCATTGTAATTATTTTTGTGTGAAGTTAAATTACTTTTAGCGACTAAAACTACTTATAGCAAATTAAATAAATAATGTGCAGGTGTTCTACTCATAAATTCTCAGCGGGGATAGCGTCGCCAGAAACTTTATTAAGGGTCTAGACAGACGGACTGCATTTCAACTGCAATCCGACTGGAAAATTGCAGTTCAGCTGCAGTTTGAATGCCACTGGTACAACTGCAACAAAGCTGCCAAACAACCGAGCAGGGAACTGCTTGCCAACTGCACACCGACTGCAGTAGGACTGCTCGGTTGGTTCGTAGTTTCCACAGATATCTCAACATAGGGATAGCGTCGGTAGAAACTTTAAACTGCACACCGACTGCAGTAGGACTGCTCGGTTGGTTGGTAGTGTCATTGCAGTCGTGCCAACTGCTTTTAAACTGCATCAGAACTGCAATTTTGCAGTTGAAATGCAGTCCGTCTGTCTACCCTAAACGGCGCCGTTTAGTTGAATAGGTAAAAGTACTTCAACAAAACGTATGATCTCTTGACTAAACTTCCTTCACCGAGGCCAATAAAATTAAACTGACCTCTTTATCTAACACTGTAGGCCACAGGACTTGTCTCGGAAAGAAAGCAAGAGAGAGAAAGTTTAGGCGAGATCATCACGCGTGCCCACCGTGATGATTTCAGCGTAGGTGCTACGCCCATGGCGTCTTGGGCTGCGTCATGGTGATCTCAATGATCTCAATGACTAGTTCTTCTACTTGAACTTATTTATATATCTCTGTGTACCTACCTACATATCTCGTAAGGTTTCGCACGTTTGTTTGCGATGCTTAAGAGGATTCATGGTGGTGACTAATGTACTGTGACGGATGGATTGTAGCAGATTCACCTTGGAACCAAGCCCTAGGAGATCCTATACCATGCCGTGGCGATGAAGATCTTGCTGCTGCGACCCTGAGTACTGCTTAAACCTAACGTCCGTTTAGTTATTCGTTTACCTACGTGTGTACACATTGTTAGGCTTTGCAGGCTTGTGCGCGGAGCCTCTTCCATGGTGGCGACTGATCTTCAGCGTCGATTGTAGCAAGTTCACCTTGGAGACCGAGACTTAGGGCATCTTGTACCACGCAGTGGCCACAACGATATTGCTGGAGCAGCCCTGAGTACTGCTTATACGAAATGTCCGTTCAGTTTGTGTACCTACGTGTACCTTGTAAGGCTTTGCAGGTTTGTTCACGGGGCTGGAGAGCACGGGGTTGGATATGTGGCCTCGTCCCTGGTGCTGGTGTTGGCTGATCTCTAGCGTGGACCGCAGCAGGTCCACCTTGGAGGCCGAGCCCCGAGGAGTCTTGGGCCGCGCGGTGGCGATCTCAATGT
Organism: Yponomeuta evonymella; assembly: GCA_963969515.1. Taxonomy (NCBI): domain Eukaryota; kingdom Metazoa; phylum Arthropoda; class Insecta; order Lepidoptera; family Yponomeutidae; genus Yponomeuta; species Yponomeuta evonymella. The sequence continues at coordinate 4,493,296 of OZ018343.1, read as the reverse complement.
TGCTGCAGCGGCGCTGGCTGTTGCTGCCGCTGCGGCTACGGCACAGCTCGTTTATGTCGCCTTGGGAAAGCTGGAGTGGGAGGGAGAGAAGGGTGCGTAAGACAAGGAGTCATACTGGGTTTTAACAAAAGGTCCGGTGAAACTTAGAGGGCGCTACCCAACGCGCCGATGGTACGTTTTGCAAAATAAATATACCAAATTATCCAGACTCGTATCGACCACTAATGTGCTAACCGTACCGATGCGCCGCGGGCAGAACGCGGCGTGTTGAAGGGGAAGCAGGAGGCGCAACGCATTCCAGCGAGGTGCACAGATACTGTGACTGTGTTAAGGTCTATCCACATTACGACGGGCCGGCAACGTGCAGGCCGCACGATTTAAATCTAAAATAATCCTTAGTGACTACAATTTTTAATATTTTTACTATATTTTATTGGAAGAACTAACAGCTTATCGCTAACACATTAAATTTGCACACATAGATACAGAAAGCCCACAAAACCTTTTTACCGATGACCATACTTTGAGTAATTATTACAGGTGAAAGAAAAACAACACAAAACATCAAAGTCAGTAACTATGCACATCGAAAAAAAACAAGGATGATAATAAGTCTACGATAATAAGTTATATCGGTAATGAAGCCTACACAGAGTCACAAAACTTAGAAGTTATTGCTTTGCGAATAACGGAAATGCTATCAGTGAACAGTTTTCAATACAAAAGTCGTTTTCGATACAGTACGGTTACGGTTACAACACAACTGGCAGGTGACACGGCCGATGGTTTAACGTGCACAGTCTTTAAGTAAGCGTTAATTTTTAGCTCCAACCGCGCAATGTGTTACGCGGCACTACCGCCATCTAGCGGCACGCGTCAAGAGGATCTGAGTAATGGCTACTTTGCTCTACTTAACGATATATACTTTAAATCTTTACTTTACACTTTATTGCACACAAATAAAAAACTTACATAAAACACAAAATTTACAAAAAATTAAAAATAAATAAATAAATTTCACAAGACGCGGAGTTAAGGAGTTCCAGCCCTCGCCGAGGCGACATGTTTTCGTTGCATGCGGTTTTAGCATGTGACCCCTACTACCGAACTGAGAGACGTTTCACGTCAAAAGCCCGTTCCCGTGGCGTGCTCGTCAGTCGCACGTGGCCGGGCTTTTTTGTGCGCTAGTTTTTAGTCTCTAAAAAATGATTGACGGTTTATTTTAGCTTGTAACGTTGCGCCCGCACGACGCCTGCCGGTTAATTATAATGTAGAATGTCCTTTATACTTACTCTAGCCCGGGAGCCGCGTGGGAGAGACCTCAGTGAGCCAAGTGGGTTGAAGCGTGTGATCATGTGAAGTCTCTCTAGAGAGACCATGGTCTCCGCGTCCTTTCTCAGAGGCTCTCCGTTCAATTTTTCTGCTTCGCCGGTTTCTGTATACACGAATAAAATTACGGTCTTTAGATGAACCCAAATAATTATGCAGCTCTGCACATCCTATCGTTGGGCACAGGCCTTCTTTTAGAGAGAGAGAGAGAAAATGAGCCTAATCACCAAACTTAAAGTGGCAATGACATGAAATCTACGGGTTCATGCAATTAATTGCCATTGTCCACATTTTAATACAATTACAATTGCGTGAACATTATCAGAATGATGCTCTACAATCTTAGTTTTTTGTGACAATTCGAGGTAAAATGTACGCACTGTACCTAATTGTTACTCAGTGGGTTAGTCGACTTTGCAATGTCATAGTAAACCATGAATTGCAGTTCTACGAAATAGGCCCCTGCATAGGTAGTACGATGGCTCGGTTCAGACGTTTTGTGGTGCTAAAATGTCAGAATTTGACAAGCATTAATTTAGTGAAAAGTCGCCACTATTGACGTTAAAACGCGCGACTTATGTCGTCGCACTACCTACGGAATCTACCTACGGTTTCGAAGGCCGATCTTCGGGCCTTCGAAACTCTCACCGTCGTCTTCCTCATGCGCCTGGGTAGGGATCCCGGGCAAGATCTTCCGGAGCCAGAAGTAGTGGAGGAGTCCGTACAGCACCCCTCCCAGGAAGGCTATCAGCCCCATGTACCGGAAAGCCTCTCGGGTGCCCAGCGAGGCTATCAGCAGGCCGCCGCCGAAACTGCCGCTGCCTCTTCCTGTGAATTCATTGTCAGAATAATAACAAACCGGCAAAGGAACGTCCCAGTCGGCAGTACGTCGACCAAATGGGGGTTGTATTCATCATCATCATCATCAGCCATTTCACGCCCACTGCAGGACCGTGAAGAGTTTTTATTTATTTATTTATTTATTTACGAATACATGGAAAACCAACAGCTTTAAACTATCTTAGTAACTTCTAAGTAATAACTGTAAGCTAATTACAGGTTTTCACTTATATACCACTCATTAATACCAGTTTTGAAAAATCTTACGTTACCCACCACCGAAAATTTAACAGGTTTAACTAAATAACATTTCAATTCTTATACTATGGATCTGAATATAAACATGTGTCCTCTGCAAACTGAGACGTGAGAAGTGCTTTGATGGAAGATACACTAGAGTGAAAAATGTCAATGCGGTCATCGCGGCATATTTGATTGAATAGATTGGGAGCTCTAACTAAGTAAGAGTTATTTCTATAGTTAGTTCCACTGCTAGGCACAAATAGCGGAATATTGTGCCTAGAATTAAAAGATTTGGTTCTTAGTCCAAGGCTACTTAGGAGCTGGGGGCAATCAATTTTACCTTGTAATATTTTTACCAAATAAGATACATCTGCTATGTCTCTGCGTAGTTTTAGAGGTAGGAGGTGCAACTTGACACACATTTTATTGTAGGAAAGATCAGGGAGTCGAAATTTGTATTTTAAATGACGGAAAAATCTCTTTTGGATACGTTCGATCATTGTATTGTAGACCTCATAGCAGGGATTCCATATTTGGGAAGCATACTCTAAGTGGCTTCGAACGTATGCGCAGTAAAGCACTTTTAGTGTTTTCATATTGGAAAACGGTTTGCATGCTCTCATTATAAATCCTAGGGACTTATAGGCCTTATTGGTTATATTTGTAATATGTTGTTCGAACAAAAGTTTTTGATCGTGAATTACACCTAGGTCTCTCATTTGATCAATATGAGCTAAAGATTGGCCCTTAAGATGATATCTACCGTCAAATATATATTTTTTTCTCGTGAAGGATATAGTGAAGCACTTTGACACATTGAGGTCTAATCTATTTCTGCAGCAATATATGTCAAGGCGGTTAAGGTCATCCTGCAAAAGAGATTCGTCAGAATCATTCACAATGGTTCTGTAAATTTTCATATCATCAGCGAATAATAAATAATTGGAGTTATGGAAACAATTTTTTATGTCGCAAAGAAATATCGTAAAAAGCAGGGGACCCAAAATTGATCCCTGTGGCACTCCAGACGGTATGCTCCTCCAGGCTGATGTGAAACCATTCAGCACTACAGCCTGGGATCTATTTCTCACATATGCAGTGAACCAGCGAAATAGGTTACCCCTAATACCCATCATTAGCAATTTGGACAATAGCAGATTGTGATCAATACGGTCGAATGCTTTGCTATAGTCTGTATAGATTACATCAATCTGGTTGCCCATGTCCATGTGTTTCGTGATGTAATCGTTAAATATCACCAAGTTAGAGACAGTAGATTTTGCTCTTAGAAACCCATGCTGTTTGTTTTGCCATAATGGCCACGCTTGGCAGGCGGGTTGGCGATCTCAGTATGCGGTTGGAATCTCAGGAAGACGCTGCTGCCCGTCTCCTGATAATGTATTTCCTTAGTCGCTTTCTACGACATCTAAGGGGTTGTATTAGCCAATGGTGAAATAAAAAACCGGCCAAGTGCGAGACGGGTCACGCGCAGTGTAGAGTTCCGTAGAACTGCGGTACTTTACACAACTAACAAATTCAACAAAGTGATCTTCAATTCTACGGAAGGTCTTTGGAACGCTAAAAATAAGTACCCGAAACTGGCGTGCGAGCATCCAACGACTAATGAATGTTGATGAAGCGAAAGAGGGGTGTCAGGATCGTGGCAAGTGGGAAACCCTTATTTCTGCCTCTGTGCAGGCGTATGAATGTATGTAAGAACAATCATATCCACAGAACACAATCACGATATTCGCTACAGGACAAAGGCAACCTCTTTTTCCTGCCACTTTCTATCCCCGGCCATCCGTATGGTTCAAATCGTCAGCCCAGCGAGCTGGCAAACGTCCACCTCCACTCTGGTCCTTTTTACCTCACAGGTTATCGATTCTTCTCACCAGCCGACTGCCACTTCGGCTTGCTGATCTTAAATATCATTAGCAGCCTATATACAAGTACATCCCACTGTAGTGCACAGGCCTTCTCTCAGAGATAGAGTATGGCCTTAATCAGCACGCGTGCCCACCGCGGATAGGCGATTTCAAGCGCTGAGGTATATGTAGCTTAGACACTCAACAGGTTTCCTCGCGATATTTTCCTTCGCGGTTAGCGAGTGTAAATACATTACATAAACTCACGCTTGTTTTCCGGAGGGGTATCGAAGTTCATCGAAGTTCATTAGTCGTTGAATGCACGCACGCCAGTTTCGCTAATCTTAAATCTTCTATCTATCTATTTATACAGCCGATGAAACACGTTCATTGTTGGGTTGAGGCCTCTTCACCGTCACCCCCAACTCCGCAGTCTCCTGTCAACGTAAATTGCCCTTCTGCCCTCTACTTAATGTCTTCAACCCATCGGATAAGTGGCTTACCCACGGTGGCGGTCCACGACCGACGGCGGATCTTATATCTTCATCATCATCACCATCAGCCATTAGACGCCCACTGCAGGACATAGGCCTCCTTCGCGGTTTTCATAACCATGAGGGGTTTTGCCATAATCGCCATGCTTGGCAGGCGGGTTGGCGATCGCAGTATGCGGTTGGAATCTCAGGAAGACGTTGCTGCCCGTCTCCTGGTAATTGATTTCCTTAGTCGCCTTCTACGACATCCACGGAAGGAAATGGAGTGACGCTATGCTTAATCCGGCGCCACACGGATCTTATATCTTACCAAGGCTAAAGTGCGCCATGCCAAGAACCCCGATCAGCGTGGCCAGTAAACTCTTGGGAGCCAGCATCGCGCAGTACGTGGCAGCTGCCACCCACATCAGATGGACTGAGAGAGATTCCATAGCCTCGAAGGGAAAGCACCACCAGGAGTCCCTAGAATAGGAAAGTTTTAATTTTACATGCTGGATTCCCCAGTTATTACTAAGAATCGCTGAAATGAAGAGGAAGTCGAAGTAAAGAGAGAATCATTCCTATTCGACCCTCAGGACCACATCCTGTGCTTGCTATCTGTGAACAAAAACATCGTGAGAAGGCCTGTGTCCTGCAGTGGGACGTATATAGACCACAAAAAAATACCCGGTAAATATCACTCAATTTCGTTCATCCATGTATGGTTGAGTTCAAACGTCGCCATTTCAGTGCCGTCAGACCAGCATGTAGTGAAAAATCCCATCTAAAGAAGCAATACAATTTGCTATAAGCTTGCCAGAAACGCGGTTCAAAAAATGCAGTTGACAAAGATGTTTCAAATTGAAACCAGTTCAATACGTGAGTTCTAGGTTTTAGAATAATATGAAAACTGTGTAAACTAAGGACCAGATTTGAAAACACTAAGTTTTGAAAACCTATTTAGAGACCTATTTAGAGGCTAAAAATTCCACCCAGAGGTCGCGGGTTCAAGTCCCGGCATGAGTGGAATTTTTTGCCTCTAAATAGGTCTTTAAAATTGTCCTCAGCACGGGTTAGTGCAACAAAAAGAATGCAACCTAGTTAGAGGCCATAAATTCCACCCATGCCGGGACTTCAACTCGCGACCTCTGCCTATCCGTTCCAGAGCTCTCTCGACTGAGCTAATGGGTGCAGGCAGCAGCGAAATTTCGAGCGTGTTTACAAACTTCAGGCAGCGACATCTGGCCGAAGTAATTTACATCACTTGCAGCCCAGAGGTCGCGAGTTCAATTCCCGGCATGGTTGGAATTTTTAGCCACTAAATAGATTTTTAAAATTGTCCTCAGCACGGGTTAGTGCAACAAAAAGAATATAACTAAGTTTTGAGTTTTTTTGTCCATTTTTCTCGTAAATGATTTAGGTTTTGAAATTGATACCTAGAGTAACTTGTAACGTTCATTAAGTGGCAGTTTCTGTGTTACTTTCAATAAAAAATATATACCTATTTCAGGACAGACGATAATCCAACTATACGCAAAGATTTTCCGCTATGTCAAAGATTCTGGCTTTATGTACTCGGCCTGACTGGCTGGATGAGAGACAGGACAAAGGAAAATTAAATGTCATGTGTACAAATTGTCGTGATCGTTTCTGTATCTTATCTTTGATTTGAAAATACAATGCGTAGGTATAGTACCCACTTATAAAAGACCTTGATTCTATTCTCGGTAGTTCAATCAGAAATCTCTGTTCTGCTATGATAGTTAATCTCTCTACCTACATCACATTGTAGACCTTAACATTGACATGGTAGGTTAGGAGAATATCGATATTTAGATGTTTTTCAGAAAATTGTCGATATATAAACTTTATTCAATTCCTTCCGATAAGTATATCGATTTTCGATATATATTATCAGTAATCGAAATCGATACATTTTTAAGAGCTCTGCTCAAGCCTTCGTATCATGTTTACGATCAATCCGATATTTAAAGACAAGACTTGGTAGACTAACGATTGGTCGCCTCGAACATAAACAAAAATGTGTCTATAGACTATGGCCGGCGTCATAACACATTTAATTAAAGAAAGGGACTGGGCATACTTTTTTGGAATCGTTATATATTGGGCAAAAATATCGATATATCGTAATATCGACATTTTGCTATCGATATAATATCGATACCTACATTTTAAAACTATCGATACGATAAAATATACCGATATATTTTTGGCATTTACCCATCCCTATCACATGGAACAATCCGACAAGTATACAGCAAAATTCCCTTATATATCCGGTAAGTATCCGCGAAAGTGAAACAAATAATGTTTAAAAAAAGGGCACTTTATGTTTTCGGGGTTTTAGTGGTGATATTTGAGATATATTGCTTAAAACCATACATAATGAAGGTTGCCACATTGGTAAATCGCGTGAAGCGCAAATTTTATAAAATTATGTAAGCCCCGATATTTATAAAAATATTCATCTGAGAAAAAAATCCTGGAACAAAAGTTGTTGTAAAACATAATTTCTAATTGGGTTTATATATAGGAACTGTGCATTTTAGAAATATCCCTGTAAAGATCGATACAAAGTCCATTGCGTACTCTTTACTTAACACGCGCCTACCCAACAATCTAACACTTGCTCATAAAAGTGTCATAGTCATTATCGATACCAATCGACCTTTAATGTTTAAAAGACCTCAAAGAGCTGTTACATCTGTGTGGGTAGAGTGTCTTAAAGCGACAATGGAATGTAATCATCTATGACAAGATTCGAACTTGGTTTATTACATCTCACCTCATCTCCTGCTCTTCTCATAAAGACCGATTTGAGTAAGGGCTCTCGCGCATTAACGGCAAAGACCTTAACATTGCACCAAGAACCCGGGACAATCAGATAACTCCAACAGGCAATACTTACTCAATAAAGGAGTAACCGACGAGACGAGCCGCGTGGGAGAAGAATGCTACTATGATGACATTCACGTGGCCGATGCGAGTGGTTATTGCGTCGGCCCCGTACAGGAACGGTATGCTGCTCAAAGTTCCCACTGTCACGGTTATTCCTGGACAAAGATGTTTGGCATTAAACAGTAGATTAATATTATTTAAAGGACGATTGTGACCAGTGTTCAACACATTCATGACTAATATTTAAGGTTGAAAACTCTGTTAATTAAATTAAAACGTGTTTTGAAAAGAATAAATGTGGAGTTTCTTTGTTAGCTTCTTCTCCACATAATCCATTAATTGTGAAACTAACAACTTTGACGTTCATTAAGTAAACATTCTGTTTTTACAATGAATAAAAATATTTGAATTGAATTGAAAAAAACAATATGACATAACACAATAAAACCTTTTGCTACACGGAGAGCTCTAATCCTTAGTCCAAGCCCGTTCGCATGTTCCTTTTCTGTGCAAAAAGCGTTCTCTACTCTACTCTATTTTGTGTTACCACACTGTTTTAATGTAAACGAAAAGGTCAAAATTGTCTCACGAGGATCTCGGGAATGTCTCAAAGCGGATGTACTAAAATGGCACGTGTTCATTATCACGTCCTGAGTGTCTTGGGGCTTAGACTTTGTAGTGGTTAAGCTAATGAGGGTTCATTATATACTTGACAACATCACAAGACGCGACAAGTGTCATCGAGGGTAAACATTAATGTTCTTACCTAGAAGGAAATTAGGCGCCCCCAATTCCTTCAAATACAGGAAGAGGTAGGACTCAATGAAACCCCAGAAGTTGCCCAGCGCGAAAAGGAAAAATATGAAGACCATTATATGGGGCATCTTGATAATGTTTACAAGATCGTGCAGCAAGTTATCGGCCGGTAGCTTAGCGCCTAGAGGCATGACAGCCACTGTTGCGGCTGATATGAGCAGCAACACGTCATAGGTGTAGAACGCAGCCGAATAGTCCGTATACCCTGCAAAAGTCAATATCAAGGTCAAAATTTTATTACCTATTCAAAGTAGCACAGAAACTGCGACTTAATCATAAGCAGCCTATATACGTCCCATTGTAGGGCGCAGGCCTTCTCTCAGAGAGAGAGAGAAGAATGCAAATAGCTCAGACACTCAGTTTTCCTCACTATGTTTTCCTTCGCCGTTAGCGAGTGGTATTGCTACTATAACTTCATAAATGTACATAACTTAGAAATCAAAGTCATAAGTACATGCCCGCACTGGGAATCGAACCCAGGTCTCTCGCTTCCAATGTTCTACCCGCGACTTAACGGACGTTGCTAACTGCAACGTTGCCGAACCGCCGGAAATTAGGGTAATTAAGAGTCATTAAACAATGTTAATTATTATTACAAGTTAAACTTGATTGATTGACTAGAGATCTGTGATTGCTCTGCGATGATAATGATGATGTCAATCACATAATTGTGGCGAGCACATGTCAACTCTGCATGCGCACTATAAACTCCAACATTCCTGCATCGCGCAAGCAAAATGTTTCACATGACATATCATAAATATAACGTCCGACGAACACCAGTCGGACCGGCCGTCCCCAGGCATACGATCTGCCTGGCGGGAAATTTCCCTTTATAGAGGAAGAGCACGATCACCCGCTCTTCCCTATAGTGGTGACCCTCGTCAGAACATTGTCAACCTTCCTTCGCTCTCGCAGCACCCCACATACAGTCTCAAAGCAAGGCCAGCATCCTCTTCCCTCTCACCTCATCAGTTCCACTACAGTCAACGCACCGACTACTGGTACTGATGGTGATCTCCCCCAACCCCTCGGCACGGCAGCCACACAGCAACAGCGCACGTTGCCAGTGGTACAGCAGCCTTCACCGGTTCCTACCACATGCGCGGTCCCCATGGTACTGTCGCCGGTGAAGTGACTGTTAGCCGCCGAACACCCTCAACCGCTAGTCGACTCACTGACTCAGCGCCTCCTGGCACTTGCAGGCTTTAGAGCACAGACTTCGATTCCTATCAGACCTAGCTATGCGTAGCTACGGTCTTGAAGGGGAGTGATGTGGCGAGCACATGTCAACTCTGCACGCGCACTATAAACTCCAACATTCCTGCATCGCGCAAGCAAAATGTTTCACATGACATATCATAAATATAACGTCCGACGAACATCAGTCGGACCGGCCGTCCCCAGGCATACGATCTGCCTGGCGGGAAATTTCCCTTTATAGTGGAAGAGCAGAGTTGACATGTGCTCGCCACATCACTCCACTCCCACTCCTCTTCCCTATATAATGACCAAATTCTCACACAATTTGTGGTGCTTCAGATTTGAACACAGAAAATACAGCCAGTTATCTATTTGTATCAATGCCTTAAGTATTGACATTAGAGATAACAAGAGAACGCGTTTCTTACCCACTTGTTTGCTCCTCAAATCTATGAGCATGCCTGTGATGGGCGAAAATATAGCCATTCCAATGCTGGAAAACAATCTTTCCCGCCCGAAATCGCCACCGTACTGCTGGATCATGGTCAAAGCAATGGGATCCATGATCGTGACGCCAGCTGAGAGCATGATGGTACCCATGAATCTCAGGAAGAAGTAAATGTAGAATGTTTTATCGTCGCTCTCCTTGTAATCCGGTGGGCAGATATCGGGCCCGCCTTTCCTGTAATATTCCAAAGGTAAACAACTTCCACCCGCAGCCAAAGATAAACGTCTGTGCAAACGTTCGATATCACAGGTCGTATGTTTACAAGCAATTCATATATTTTGTTATTTTGTAGAATTTGTGAAACAGTTGGCAGTCGATCAAGCTCGTCGAAAAACTGGAGTCCAAAGGCTTTTTCTCAAACATGCTTGGAAATTTGAGCATTATTTCGACATCCTACTTCGAGATAAATCGAAATTGCTATAATGGCCAATTACACGCGAGCAGCGGCCGGAAAAAGTTCTATGAAAATTCATAACTGTCGTGTTTTCCGGCCAAATAAATTATACATACTAAACTCATATCTATCGTGTTATTTAAAAATGGAACGATCTTTTGCTCCGAACAATGACAACCAAGGAGGTAACTTATCAGAGGTTTGCGATAGAAAGCTGGATATACCTATTGCAAAAAAAGAACACTTTAACGTGGAAAAACGTTTTTCGTTCGTGGTTCGTCTGATTTTGAAAGAAGTTCTGCCCTAGTACTACTTAGTTTTAATTTCCGCGCATTATTTGAGAAAAATCATATACAAGCCTTGATGGACTCACGTCATGTACGTACTATTACTGCATAAAGCTTACATGACCTGCATAAAGTTAACATGACACAATGTGGTACTATAACCCTGCATGGGTAGCACGATGACCCAAGTCGCGCGTTTTAACGTCAAAAAGTCGCGACTTTCCAGTACATAAATTGACAAATTCTGACATTGTAGCGCTACCAAACGCGTGACTCGCGCTGAAAGGTCGGGACTTTTTACTTTTAAAAGGCGCGACCAGCGTCGTCGTACTGCCCAGGCAGATGCTACACGACGCAAAGGACATTACCACTGTACCACGGACATACCTACATACATTACATACTTCCACTGACTGTCGTTCAGCAACGTTTGTATTATATTTACCTTTTGGTCCTTTTGGTTGATATTTTGATATGGCTTTGAGGCAACGGTTACCCAACTCATGGACCCACGACCGTGTTGAGGCCGTGGATCCGATTCCCGCGTGAAACCGCCGCCGTAAATTGATTTTGTCAAATCTCAAATTTAAGCCTCCTAGTGACAAAATACTTTCGCGAGACATTTATAGATGTTCCGAGACAGATAGAGATGGTATCTTTTGTGTAAATTAATATATTAAATGACCTAAGTCGGGGTGTTTATCATGTTTGTACTTATATCCTGAAATACTTTTAAAAGCCATGACAATAAAGCGCTCTTAATAATACAGCGGATCACCCTTGAGTGTCCATTTCATAATGCTGTTCGAAATTTGAGAATTTTGGCAATTTGAGAACGCACTCAAGAGCGGTCTCAGAGTTGACTGATACATACCGTTATTGATACGGACCTTAGTTTGAGACCAGAGTTATCTTCGCTAACAAAATTAGCAGCAGTGTTCTATGACTATCTAAGCTAGTGGCAGTTGAAATAGTTGGGTGTATATGTGTGGGGTTTCCCATAAACCACTGTGGCCAATTTAACCAACAAATAAGCAAGCACACACAACCAAGAGTGACTATGTTGCGTGAAGGCACTACCTGAATTCACACTTCTGCACCATGCAATCAGCTGACAAGGTTTCGAGTCGGAGTTTAGCAAGTTTCGTCATATTATGCACCGTCACTTGACCGCCGCACCGCAAGTCTTCCTTGTCCAGCGCAGTTAGGTTCACTCTTTGGCTTATGAGGAGTTTTTCGCCAAATCTTGATCTGAAATCTGTTATGGTCTCGTTGTCGTCCTGAAAGCAGTGGTTTATGTTAAGAGGTCTTAGAACATTGCTCTAGTCTAGAGAATAGGAAGAAAAAAATCTTGCCAGATAGATACTAAGCCGATCCCGCACAGAGCCTGCGGAGCACAGGCCTTCCCTTCACTAACACACACACACATACACACGCACGCACGCACGCACGCACGCACGTGCGTATTAATAGCAGCAGGCAGCCTGTATTAATAGCAGCAGGTCTGTGCCTCTTACGACAAATTCTAGTTAGTAATTAAACAGTGGTGGCATTATTGGAAAGTTGTTACAAGAAGTGAAATAAAGTTTGCTTAATATTATAAAACTAACATGCAATGTGTGTGTGTGTGTGTGTGTGTGTGTGTGTGTGTGTGTGTGTGTGTGTGTGTGTGTGTGTGTGTGTGTGTGTGTATGTGTGTTTTAAAATTCAGGTCAGTAGCATATATAATGAACTTAAATGGAAAACTATCAAGGCTATAAACTTATAAAAGGAAAACTTCGTACCAAATCCATTGAAAATTACTTTAATGAAGTTGTTAGTTCTGTACAGCAGATAAAACCCCCTCTTTTTACGGAACTCTACACTGCGCAAGGCCCGACACGCACTTGGCCGGTTTTATTTCGAACTAAAACTTTCATAACACATACACAATAATACATAATTTAAGTTCGGATTCACTAATAATTACATTAAACTGTGAATCCACTCTGTGTTTTTGTGACAACTTTGTGTTTTTAAGGTAATTTTTAATGTAGTACTTACTACTTCTAGTGAAATTTGATTGACACAATTTACTGCGTTACTGGACATTGCAACTTAAATGTAAAGGTTGTACTACACAAAAAGTCAGGCTTTAGTTTTAGGTGCTAAAGGGTTAGCAAGCCATTGAATTTGGTAGAACTAGTTGACACGCAAGTACTTAAGTATCAGTTGAGCCATTGAATTTGGAAGAATTACAGAAATAGGAGTGAGTGTTAAAGTGTTAGCGAGCCATTGAATTTGGTAGAACTACACGATAAGCGAGTACTTTAGTATCAGTTGAGCCATTGAATTTGGTAGAACTACACGATAAGCGAGTACTTTAGTATCAGTTGAGCCATTGAATTTGGAAGAATTACAGAAATAGGAGTGAGTGTTAAAGTGTTAGCGAGCCATTGAATTTGGTAGAACAACACGATAAGCGAGTACTTTAGTATCAGTTGAGCCATTGAATTTGGCGACTTACTCTCTCCATTTCTATGCCCAATTGCTCCTTGGGTTCCCCCAAATCATCGTGAACATCGATCATAAAGAAGGCGGCATCATTGTAGTCTTCATCATCTTCAACAGTGAAACTGAAACAACCCGTTATCAATTGAGTTCGGAGTTTAACCCCCAGTTTCTCGTGCACTAACACGCTGTTAATCTACTGTTAACATACAAAAGAAAACCACTGACAGCTGTTAACAGTAGATTAACAGCTTGTTAGTGTACGAGAAACTGGGGGTAAGTATGGTAATGGTTTGTGAATTTGTATTGGTAAGTAATACCACACGCTATAGGAAAATATCGTGAGTAAAGCTGACAGAAATCGTCAGTCGGCCGTGGGCTCGCTATTCTTTATCTGGGAATAGCCCTATGCCCTACATTGGAACGGTACTTATGTTTATGGTAGGTCTTGGCAGTCGTCAGTTGGCTCACAGAACTAGTGGCTCACAGAAAAGCAGATATAGGCCTTTCAGGTATGAGCTGAAACCTCCGATCAAATTAACCCATGGACCGATAATTTTACAACAATAAGAAAAACATAGCCTGACTCTCAAAAAGTTAAACGCGTGAAAATTTCGATTTTCACAAACCTATATGAAATAAATCCCTGAAATTCTCATTTATTTACGTTTCTTTGTACTCATTTTTTAGGGTTCCTTACCTCAAAAGTAAAAACGGAACCCTTGTATTTTCTTTTCCAGACAATGTATTTATGGTTCATTGCACGTTTACCGATTCACTAATGACATTTTGGTGTTGAACCCAATTATCGCCTTATCACTATTTGTAGAGACTTTGCAAGTTCTCGGAAGGATCAAGAGAGCAGTAAAAGTTGTATTTGTCAACGCGTGAGCCTTGGCAATAAAACGTAGTTTCGTTGATAGTACATTTACACCAAGCGAACTCACCTTACAAATCGTGTTCCATCACAGCTTTTTTAAAATAAACGCGGTGTGTTAAGGTTTGTTCGCCGGGTCTAAACAGACCTTAACGCAGCGCCAATATTTGTGCGTGAATTAAATGCAATTAAGTAAAAACATACTTGCTACTGTTAGAAAGATTTGGCGGCTTGATTTTGTGGCCGATATGTACGCCAATGTCGTCTTCCTCGTCAGCAGGGTCAATAGCAGGGCTCTGAGGTTGTCTAGATAGCATACAATGATCCACACATTGGTCCAAAACAAAATCCACTTGTTCATCTTCGTCGGGACATTCCCGACTTGGGCAGGGACTCCACCAAATCTGTGGAAGGATGCAGACAGCGGATGTATAATTGTGAGAAGCTTGAAACCGTCAAAAGGCACATTACATGACGAGGGGGACCAGTAATTTGACCATTCATCTTCATCACTTCAATAAGAAGGAGAACCTTGGCAGTATCTACTCTGCATAAATTTCGCTGATTCCCTTGACTAATTCAACGACGGGCCGTAATGACAGCGCGAGCTAATATGATCAGAGGCCGGATGAGAGCGATTGGGTTAAATTCTTAGAGGAGTGCACTAGGTTAGTTCGTAACTGAGAGGCGAGGGTCAAGTCTTTAACGGTCTATTTCGAAACAGTGCAGAAGCAACTTACCTCAACGCTCTTCGTCAATGGGTGTCGCATCACGTAGGCCGACGGCATCACTCCAGGCGTCTCTTGGTGAGGAATCAGCAGCAGCGAGTGGTGAAACGCAGCGTTCAATATTAAGGCCGTTATCACTACAGGCTTGTATTCACCGAAACGATCCACCAAAAACCCTAAAAACACCATGTTGTTTGTTAAACTGGCAAAATCTAGTTGATTTTGATAGGAGCCACCAACTTACCAGTTATAGGGGGACTAAGAAAAGTAGTAAACGGCAACGCTAGATACACAAACGAAATCTCCGGAACAGTGAGTCCTATGCTCTGCATGTGGATAGTCAGATACGGGAGGAGAGACGCTGTCGCTCCGTACATCACGAAGAGAGTCACTTTTAACATAACCAGGTTCGGGTTGATCCGCAATTTCACGATTAACCGCTGCACACATCCCGGCTGGTCACTCGTGACACTGTCCCCGTCCATCGTTTCGTCCTCACTGTTCTTCTGTTCGTCCAGGGACTTGGCCATACCGAGGTGTTTACAAATACACTTGTATCATAGCTCGGTTGACATGTTTGCTCGCGGACTGTATCTTATCGACTGAGGCGCTAGGATAGATCGACGATGCCGCCCGCCTGTATTTGTTCAAGACTTTAGGGACCGTGCGTGGAGTGCGCGGGAGAGACCAGGTCGGTCACGTGCTCCCAGGCGACTGGGCTTGCACAGAATGTGGCGGACGTCGCGCGGCACGTCAATTTACGAATAATAGAAAATTACCTTCGTTTAAGAAGTGTCACGGCGATTGGTGGGCATGCTGGCTAAATCGTCTGGCGATCTAGAGACCTTGCGGCTAATAGCTGGGGCCGGGCTGGATGGATACTCTGGATGCAAGACATTAGTTCCCGATGTGGGGTCGTGGGTGACGCGGGTGGTGTGATAAATCCGTGTTGATCCACTTTCTGAGCTTCACTGTCTTCGCGTTTCTGTAAGTTGGGATTTTGATGGATTTTCTGTGGGGAATTTGGTATTTTCGCACAGGTAGTTGGATTTAGTTTGTTATCTATTTAGTTTTTTTGTAATTAATTACTTAAACGACGTCGTCTTCCTATAGCAATTAAGTGCCTTATTTGCTACAGGAAGACGACGACTATAAACGTTAGTGACAAGAAGTGACTGAAAAAAATTAAATTCTTGCTTTGTGGCGGGGTGGTTTAGGTATAAGGATACTGAAGGAACGGTTTTCGGAATACGAATTCTTTGGACACATTTTACCTATAGTTAGCGCTGTTGAATTTCTTACTATTTTTGTGGTTTTTCTTATGTAGCCTATAATTATACGTCCCACTGCAGCGCACGGGCCTTCTCTCAGAGAAAGAGTAAGAGCTTAATCACCACGCGTACTCGGCAATTGTTCTTGAGGGTTTGGGTTCGAACCCCAGCATGTACCAATGACTTTTTTCTAAGTAACAATTTTTTTGGTAGCAGTGTACTACTTGCTAACTGTGAAGGAAACCATCGACAAAATATTCATTTGTATAACCCTAGTAGGGGTTCTCTACCTTTGACATCGCTTGCCTATTTTTCTCACAGCCTGAACCTAGCTTATTAAGTGGTATTAGGTAAATCATTAAACTTTAATTCTCTGCTCTATTTCTTGACTTTGATCGTTTTAAAATGGAACCGGCCAAGTGCGAGTCGTATAATTTAGGCGATTTGTAAATTACAATTTTTTATTACAATAATAAATTCTTGAACGGGACGAGCAAACAACACATTATTGCTTCCCAATTTGCTTTCATAATTATTACCAAGTTGGACCTGAGATTTTTGCACTTAGGGTCAGTTCTGAATTGAGAATTTCGCTAAGTAAATAGTTAACAGTAGTGTAGTGCTGTCTCTTCAAATTTCTCAGAAAAGAGCGTGTTCTGTCACGTTTTCTTAAGTATTTGTGGGGTTGACTGTGCACCACATTCAAAGACGGCAGTCCGGCGCGCGCAGGGTCGATCCACATTGTTCGAACCTGCGAACGCCTAGCGTAGCTGGCAGGCTATACATGGTGGAGTAGCCGGGAACGAAAAAAGACATTTAAAAAATAGTTTTTTCCTGACAGTAAAAAAGAAACATTGGTGATTTGATAGGTTCTGATATATTGGTTTAAAATGTTATTTTTCAAGTAGATGCTGCCGTTTTAGTTTAATTAAGTTATTTCGATTAGTCAGTGCTAACTCCTTCTGTATATTGTAATTTTCATCGTGGCAGTGAACATCTATTCAGCGTGAATAAAACTTGTACATAAATGAACTATTTTTCTGATCTTGGCACCGTATTTGCTTAGTGAAATTCTCAATTCCGAATCCGGCCAAGCCTCGTAGTTGGGCCATTGTGCGCTAAGGTATAAAATACCTGAGACACTAGGGTTTCCTTAAACTGTTTTCCCTCATTTTAACGAGCGGTATTGCTACTATCTATAACTTTACAAATGTACGTAACTTAGAAAACAAAGCCATTGGTACATGCCGGGGTTTGAACCCACGACCTCCCTACTGAGAAGCCGCGGCGTCCTACCGCTTATAATAATTACCTATTGTTCCACAAAAATGTATCTTACACATTACAACGGGACCATCTGAGCGCGAGTAGGTCTCGCACTTGACCAATAAATACACAATACACAATAGGTAGGTATAGGTAATTAATTTTCTCCAGTTTTGCTCTTCATGTAAGCCAATCGGGAAGCAATAATGTCTATGAAGTTGTTTGCTCGTCCTGTTCAAGAAATATCAACCCCTATTATAACAATTCAATTCTGCTTTATGGACTCACTCCACTAATTGTCCAGTACAACTTCGCCAATGTTACGTGTTAAAAATCGAAGTAAATGCAAGATAATTTATAAATATTACAATGTCATGTCAATCCAAAAATCCCCCTATTATATCAATCCTGCTTTATGGATTATAGCATCAATTTCTTGACCTTGATAGTATTACATTTTTTTTTACACCCAAATCAAAGCTGAATGAAACGAATTATAAATAAACTATGAAACCTTAAGAAAACAAAACAAAAAAGTTTGAAAATACAATACTTGTATCTACCGCCCTCGGTTTGAAATTTCCACCACGAGGCACTGAGCCATTATAAGTTTGCTAGCTAGTAGCATTCACTGAAATTTTCTCTTCAAGTATTTTTTCAGATAATTATGCATGCCTATCTATTTTGTATCTGTTTCTCCTTCCGCAAATTCTCCATTATGAGGTTGCCTGGAAGAAATTGCTATTAGCAATAAGGCCGCCAATTGTGTATTTTCTTTTGTCACTGCAGTTTCTGTAAAAAAAATTGCGGTATACAATACAGAATATTCTTATCTTATATTATATTATCTTATGCAATCAAAAAAAATTTAGACTTCAGATTTGGAAGACAGAGCCATCTAGAGACATTTCATAGAACCCTTTTACTTTTGAATTGTGCCATCTAGTGCCTAATAGCAGTACCATTATATTAAAAAAAATCTAGAACAGCTAATGGGAGTTGTAGTATTATTTAAATTATTTTTAGCTCCGTAATATTTTGGCAGTCAAACCTAGTTTCTTATTACAGCAAAATATACGTTGATGTTAAATACCGATGCATCAAACTATAGACATGTTGTCTTTGGTGTATTTCAGCAAACAAGTGGTGGTGTCTTGTATTGATTTTGCACACAAACTCATGAATGTAAGTGACCAAGTTATTATAATTATCTTAGATCCCCTTATAGATAAAGTACAATATCACGATAATTTTTATTACAAATATTATTGAAATTGTAAAGTGGCGCAGCATTTTAATAAATTTTATTAATATAATTTGCAAAATTTTTCACTATTTCCTGCCATCTGTTGTTATGAAAGAGAACTACACTTTACTCTATATTGTCTTTATTCTATTGCGAATTGTCAACCATAGTGCATTGCGCATAAATGGCCGCCATGTTGCTGCCGTCTGAAAGATGTTCTCAACTTCGCGTGTTTACTAATGGATTTTATCGACTTCTATAGCTAAATTATTGTGATTGTGAAATTGTGAGTGTAAAATGGTTTTATATATCGTATATTGTTGTGATTGAAAAGTCTATCAAATGTCTTTGAGGCCAATAAACAGTGAAATTTTCTTTAGATAGTCATTCGAATCGGACGGCATAATGGCTGACAATCTTATTCAAAAGTCACACAAAAATAGTGAGAAAAACAAATATAACAACGTCGTTCACCGTACTACAAGTGAATCTCTTCGACTGAACGAGTCAGAGAAGGGAGTGACTCACCCGACAAGTCTCCAGGCCGCCCATAACCCACGGAAAATATCTTCGTTTCAGATCACCAGTGTGAGTGTGACGGTCGGCTCTCGAGTGAGTACAGACGCAGGAGAGGACTCGGCCGACGATCTAGATGAATCTCACACCGACGACATCTCGAGGGTGACAGACATAGAGAATGAGACACCGAGCTACTCAGAGGATACCTTCTCAAAAGATGATGTGTTCTACAACGCGTCTAGCACGTCGCTAGGCTGCGCTCCGGTAATCCCCACCAGCTCGCAGTACGGCCTCGCCATCGTCGGTCAGGACGGCGCGTCCGCTCTAGGAGGACCAGTGCCAAATAGTAATAGTGCCCAAGTGAATGACATGCATGTCAGTGTTACTAACGCTGCGACAGGCAACATTATCAGTATAGGGAATGCCAAACCACAGGAAGGTATGAAAGAAATACAAGAACATGTCAGAAATGAACGATTCAAAGTTGTGAAAATAGAAAGTACTGAGCCGTTCCGACGAGGCCGATGGATGTGTATGGACTATTTGGATCAAACTACTACCCAGCAGAATGCTCCCATTACGTTGAACAATAACTTGGATGTGACTGAAACTAACACACTGCAGGCTCCGGACAGTGGTGTAGTGATAACGGACTGTCAACACGATGATTTGCCCAATGATCTGAATAACAAAGGGCCTAAGGATCTTCAAGGTAATGCTCCCACTGTGCAACAGTTAGATCAAAATGTCCATCAACAGTTTCCTATTGCTTCACCGGGGCAGTCGTTGACCCAGCCTTTAAACATAGTGCAACAGCAAATGCCAGTGACGCAGTCAGTGTCTGTGCAGTCACCACCATTAGAGATGCCTCAGCAAATGCCCACCCAGAGCCTGCAAACTAACCAGCAGGTGACCCAACAGCACCCTCAGAGCATGACTCATATCACCATGCAGAACCCTGCTCAGAACCACCCGCAGCAGACTCAGCAGCAGCAAGTGCAGCAGATACCTCAGAGCTTTCCTCAGCACCAGCTCCAGCAGGTTATAGCGCAGTCGCAAGGCATCACTATGCAGCAGATTCCTATGCACCAGCAAATGCCACAGCAGATGCAACAAATGCCCAACCAACAGATGCAGCAAATCAACCAACATATGCCACAGAATCAGATGACTAACATGCAACAGATGCAGCAGCAGATGCCGCAGATGCAGGCCATGACGAACCAGGGCCAGATGCCGCAAGTCACCAACCAGCAGCCGCAGATGCAGCAGATGCAAATGCAACAGATGCAGGGCCAGCCTAATCCGCAGCAAATGCATCAGATGCAGCAGGGTGCCATGGCCAACATGGGACAGAGTCATCATTTACAAAGCCAACAGTCCATGGGCCCGCAGCAACCTCAGCTGCAACACTTGCCTAGTCAGGCTCAGATCCAAGCCCTTCAGAATCAACAGATACCAAATCACATACAGCAGATGCAAATACCAACTCAGCTTACGGGTGCCAACCAACAGATGCCACAAATGCAACCTCAAATGCACCAACTCCCATCACAGCCTCAACAGTCTGTCGTCCCGCAAATGCACCAAATACAACAACAGGGCATGTCAGGCGTGCAGCCTCAGTATAACCAAACTGTAAACCAGCAGCCCAACACCCAGACGATGATTAATGCCAACATGCCATCATCACAAACTATGGTTCAGCAACAACATAATGTTCCTCAATATCACACTCAACAATCTCAAATGAGTCAGCAAGGCCAGACTCTTCCCCAAGAGGTGCTCTCCAACATTGTTTCATCGCAGCAAGGAGCCACTCTTCCTTCCAACCTGCAATCCATGGCCAATCAGCCACAGGGTTCCACACTGCCAGCGAATCTCCAAAGTATAACCAATCAACAACAAACAATGGCGCCCCAACACACGATGGCCCCACAACAACAGAATGTACCGCAAGGCAACATGCAAATGATGACCGCACCACCGCAGAATATGCAGATGACTCTGGACGGGAATCAGCCCAGTATGCAGATACCCGCCTCAGATCCTATATTCATGCAGCCAACAAATGTCGGGCAGCAGATGCCGGTGCAGCAGCACATGGCCCAGCAGGGCATCATGCCGCAGCAGGTCAACAATCAGGGCCAGATGTACGTGCCTAGTCAGGCTGTGCCTCAAGTGTCTATGGCACACCAGAACATGCCGATGTCGATGCAGCAGACTATGCCCGTGGGTATGGGCGGTGGAGTGCATGCAAACGTGGTGCAGTCTCAGACTAGCATGGGATTGGGTTACGGTAGTGTAGTGCCGGTGATGTCTCAGAGCAGTGTCGCGCCAGTGGAGGCCGCCGTCTCGGGGACTAACTCGCCGGTAGTGTCGCTCCCGGTGAGCTCGACAGCTTACAGCCAGCCCGGCCACGAAGGCCAGGGCTTCGGGAGCCCAGTGAATGTGATGTCGCATGCGGTCAGTGGTTCAGTGAATGTGAATGCCTGTGACAGTGGCGTCGCGGAGCCTGACTCGCTGCAGGCAGGCGACGCTGGTGACGGAAAGGAAGACCCGCAGTCGTCCCAGCAGCCCGAGGATGAAAGGTGAGTTCTGCCGTTTTACTAGAAGTAGCCTGGTACCATTAGAGTCGGTCAATGACTAGCTGGAGATACGGGGGCGCGCGCCGTGGCAGTCGAAAGAAAAAGGGTGTGTGGTGAACGAGTGACTTTACTATGCATAGCCATTAAAATTTTTCAATGGCAGGTCAACCTATACATTTTTATTGCATTGTCGCACGTAACGTAAACGGAGCTAGCCGTTTAATAGTGCACATAGTTATGTAAACTGTACTGTTTACATAATTCTTGTGTTTTTATTCACCATTTCATTGTGCGAATCTGTGCGTATAAGCTCGTGTATACAAGTGGTATGCCCTGGGCCCTGAGGGTGCTTCTGTTTCCGACTGTGGCGCGGAGATATTTGTTTTTTCAAATTCACGGTTTGGTCATATATTTTTCTTTGCATTTGTTGACTAGGTATCTGAAAAAAATTAAGCCTCTACAGACTCTACATAGTTTTACTGTATGAAAATTCAGACTTTGTTATGTGTCTTCCTTACCTAATTTCATTAAATTAAAACAAAAAGTGTTCCACTAAAGTACCTAAAACTCTATTTATTGAAGTTCTGTTAATGTAATTAATCTCTGTGTACAATAAAGAATATTCTATCTAACTATCTAAAACTCTTTAAAGCTACACTTTTAATTATTGCCATGGTCACATGTCATTTAAAGGTAGGTTATTAAATTTAACTCATTAATCCAATCGCTATTAGACCCGTTAAACGTTAAGCTAGAGAGTTAGAAGCGAGAGATCTTTTATAAAGGCCCCATGTCCTGATCAAGGGCCACAGGATACAATCTCTCTCAAACTTTGAACTGAAATGGATGTATAGATTTTTATCTAACTATCCTATGAGTTATTTCATCATCAGCCATTTGACGCTCACTGCAGAACATAGGCCTCCCTCGTGATTTTCATAACCATGAGGGGTTTGGCCATAATCGCCACGCTTGGCGGGCGGGTTGGCGATCGCAGTATGTGGTTGGAAGCTCAGGAAGACGCTGCTGCCCGTCTCCTGGTAATGTATTTCCTTAGTCGCCTTCTACGACATCCACTAAAAGAAATCGAGTGACGCTATTCTTAATCCGGCGCTACACGGATTTGGAATGACTTATTTAGTAACTCTTTATCCTCTATAAGAAGCAAAATCTTTCGCACGGCAACCAGCATTCGCGGCCACTCAATCTCGGTACATCTGCAAGACAGTACAAGTAAGCGACATCTTTCACACGACAGCCAACATTCCTGGCCAGAGTCAGTCTCCGCTCTCGATACATCTGCCCGTTGCATCCAATCCGCGCGACAGCGGACCCCGCGTATCTATTTGCGAAAATAACTCATCCGTAGACAATGGCGCCGGTTGTTTTCGTTGCGTTTCGCGGCGCGAACGCCCGTGCGGAATCCGGCGTCCCTTTGATGCCGTTTTATTTGCGCGGTTGTCCTGCGCAGGAGACATAAATAGGTGGTTGACACGCACCGCGCATGGTGTGCGCCGGAATGCCGCCGCTGACTCACCCTGCAGCGATCGGTGCCTCGAAAGTATTCTGTACAGATAGCGCTGCTCGGAGGTAGCCCCCCTTGCTCGATAGGCGTGCTTATGTCGTTGGCTGTAAAGCTACAGTGCCCCGGCCCAGAGCGTACCGACGGTTAAACTGGCTGGCTGCTTGTAAGGCAGTGTGTATCCAAGTTTGTGCTACGGTTTGGTATTGTTTAGAGCCCTAGACTGGAAGGTAGCCGGTCAAAGCCTTGGCAAGGACCAAGACGACTACTGTAAGTGACAATAAAATGTAGTCTAGTGCTCGATCTAATATTGCTAATCCCCTATAATTGTCATTTATGACTATCTAAACTTGCGAGAGTATTGCGAAGTCGAGATCTTGCGAGATTAGCAATTTCCTTGTCAGTCTGGCGAGATCTCGCGAGATTAACAATTAAAATTGGTTACTTGGCAACTTCTATGGAAGTACTTAACAGTAAAAATATAAGATAAGGATAATCGTGAACAGTAAAAACTTTAAAGAAAGCAAAACGGCTGTTCGGCTTCTTCTTCTTACAAGTTAAGTAGCCTGCAACTTTAATATCCCAGACACTAAGACAAACTCAAAGTTTCACGAAGCTACTCATGAACATCATCATCAGCATAATCACGCCGTCCTATAAAACAATAGCTAAGCTTAGTCAGGCACATCTGAGCTGATGGCAATCTCGTTTATCTCGCGGGATCTCGTACGATTTACGTGCGAGAGCAATCTCGTAAAAAAACAAAGGCGAGATCTCGCGAGAGCGGCACGAGATTCCCTTCTTAGCGCGCATATGCGCGCTAAGTGGGCGAGATTCACCAATAAATCTTTGTCGCTTTAATTTTATTGCAAATTTTAAATCCTTGACTATGATTCAAACTGACTTTAGATGGGATACCTCTAATCAATTTGCCTTAGTGTTTACTCAAAGTACCAACTGAAAAAGAATAACAGTTTTATTTTATATTTTTTGGGGTTCCGTATCCGAAGGGTGCCAAACGAGACCCTATTACTACTAAGAGTTCACTGTCCGTCTGTCTGTCTGTCTGTCTATGTATCTGTCAATCTGTCTGTCTGACACCAGGCTTTATCTCATGAACCGTGATAGCCAGCAGATGATGTATTTCTGTTGCCGCTACAACAATAAATACTAAAAACCCATACAACAAACGTAATTATTTGCCGTTTTTTGTTCGATATTAATATCGGCAACAGATAGACGCTTGAAATATTCACAGAATATTTAGTTCTATGTTCGCTCCATAAATGAATAATGAATTTAAATATTTAAGGGGGCTCCCATACAACAAACGTAATTTTTTGTCGTTTTTTCTCGATCTTCGTGTCTAAAGGAACCCTTCGTGCGCGCGTCCGACTCGCACTTGGTCGGTTTTTAATCTGATTTATTATTAGGGATTGTTTTTGTACACTATTTGCGGCGATGACAATGCCATCGTTTCTTATGCTGAACTAACTACTTATTCAGCAGTTCTATTTATAAAAAAAATAATGCCTTTCTCAGCTCTTTAAGTAAAGCGCTGCATAACGCAGTTTTACTATTTCATGATTTATAAAAATTTGTAGCTGAAACGCTGATAAATGCATTCAGAGAGACATGCATGTGTGAATATGTCAAAAATCTTTTTCTTGCTGCCAACTACGAGACGTCCAAATGTTCATAGTCTATGATGTAGTTTCCAATCAAATTTTTGGTTAGGTACATACAAACTATTTCGCGACGTGCAGCTCGTTTATCAACAACTGATTTACTCGTAGATCCCAGATGGTAGGTGACAAAATTCCGCGAAGTTCCTTTGACACGTAAGCAACCACCACAACGATGTTTTTGTTTCACAGTGTAGTCTGTGCTGTATTAAGAACTTATCGGACAATTAAAAGTTACTTGTGTAGGTGTTATTTCAGGAATAAAATGGAGATTTCACTTTATAATTAGTGATTTGGTTAAGTCCCGGATCAAACTCCGTCCTATGAGTGTTGAAGTGGAAGAGACTTTTACAATGAATATATGACCATAAGCTTTTGCTTAGCACCAACACAACAACTCTTTCAACGTTTGTTGCCTAATCATTGTTTTCCAGATGCAACAAAACTGAAAGCAGGCACTTAGACAAGGAAGCGGAACACTTCTTCCTGAAAGCCGCGACACGAACGAGGTGAACCGAATGCATTTCAAAACATCGAGCCTCGTAAAACTTACTAACTGCAGCGCCTTCAGAGTCACTCGTGCGTGAAACGCAGGCTAGCTTTGTGCCTAGACTTCCGTCCGTTCTTCAAAGTGTGTCTAGTGTCTGGTGCGGGCGCCAGTAACCGAATCTCTGACCGAAGGCCGCGTAACATGAGCCCCAGTCTTGATCGCTGATCGTATAGCGGACCTGCGAGCGGTGGTAGCCTCGTGGGTAGAACATTGGGCTCGGAAGCGAGAGACCCAGGCTCGATTCCCAGTGCGGGCATGTACCTATGGCCTTGTTTTCAAAGTTATGTACATTTGTGAAGTTATAGTAGCAATACCGGCCGCTAACTGTGAAGGAATACATCGTGAGCAAACCTAAGTGTCTGAGCTACTCACATAGCTCAGACACTCAGGTTTGGCTCAGGCTGCAGATCTGAGCTATTCACATAGCTCAGCGCTTGAAATTGCCAATCCGCGGTGGGCACACGAGGGGTTAAGCCCACACTCACTCTCTGAGAGAAGGCCTGTGCCCTATAGTGGGACGTATATAGGCTGCTTATGATTATGATAGCGGACCTGCGTGTGTTTCGGGAACCTCTAATGAGAAACATCCCCCGTATTGTCGATATTAATTAGGCCAAATCGAGGTACAATTGAGTGCATTTGTAAAGATGTAGCGAAAATAGCCAGTAGTTTCTGATGCGTTCCTAAAGTCAAAATCAAAATCAAAATTTTTTATTCAAAGGAGCACAGAAACTGCGACTTAATGAACGTTACAAGTTAAACTAGGTGTCCATTTCAAAATCTAGATCATTTTGGAGAAAAAATGGACAAAAAAACTCCAAACTTAGTCTTTTCAAGTCCTTAATTTACAGGATTTATATAAATGTACTAAAACTCATGCATTGAACTGGCTTTAATTCCAGACATCTTTGTCATCTAAATAATCTTTAATGTTATAGTAGCTTTTTTGGCACAAAGTGTGCTTCACACATTTTTTGAACCGCGTTTCTGGCAAGCTTATTATATCCTCAGGGATCTTATTGTAGAAAGTCAACAAGTTTAACCCTATTTGTTATAATTAAAACATTTACTTGGTCGATATTTCTAACATATTTATTGTATAAATTTATTTGTCACGCAATATGGAATACAATAACATCAAAAGGGGTCCGCAGTAATTCTTACAGGTTTTTGCAGTAGTGTTGGCATACTTTAGGGTGGTTCTAACCATAATTAAAAGCATGGAGCGATTAATGATTGTCAATAAAGCCTGATACTTAATTGAGTAATTCTCAATTAAATAAATGAAAACTAACTTTGTACCGTGGAGATTTTTTTTTATCCGAATACTTCACATTAGATAATTTTAGAGTCAATGGTTACTATTCACCGAGTTTGCAGCTCCCATGTCTGGCCAATCCTGAGACAATTTTCAAAAGTATCTCCCCTGGCCCGAGATAAAATAAAATAAATATTTAAGGTGGGCTCTCATGCAACAAACGTGATTTTTTGCCATTTTTTCTCGATCTTTGTGTCTAATGTTGTATAGAATGGCACGAAATCCTTCGTGCGCGAGTCCGACGAGCACTTGCCCGGTTTTTTTAAGCAACCGAGTCACCTTTTTTATAAACAAATATTGTAATTTTTTACGACTAGCATGACTAACAAATTGTTATCTGATAGTAAAAATGTAAATCAATGTACATATTTTATTATTAAAAATTCGAGTAAAAACATTTTCCGCTGAGACGTCTACGTCTGTCACGTCTGTCAAATTTTGCCTCCTCTACCATTTTTCTTGAAATTACATCAAAATAAGGTGGAAATATTAGTCGGTAGTTGAAAACCCTAGACTGAAAAAGCTCGGTGATTGATGTGAAGTTACCAATCATCATCACACTTCAATCTTTTTACTCCTCTGCGAAGTTTAGGAACATAAAAGACTTTTTTTAGTTGGTGCATAATTTGATTTGATAATAATGCTTTACTGCACGACAAAACAGTCTGCACGATGGTGAACTTAATACTAAATACGTGTTTTCTACCAGCTACCCTTAAATAATGTGGGGTAATATAAGATAAGATAAGAATATTCTTTATTGTACCAGGAAAAACACAAACATGAATGCAATTGGCGGCCTTATTGCTTATAGCAATTTCTTCCAGGCAACCGACGATGGAGAGCTGTTGAAGGAAAAGTATAATTGATGTGTGTAGGTAGTACCAGTGAACATTTATCAAGGAATTTCTTAGGTAGACAATTTTTTCAGTAATATAATAAATCTGTGGTCAGTGAATGCTCCGTACTTTTTAACTCCTTTTCCTCTGCCGCAACACGATGGCTGGGCACATAAAATTGTTAGTAATATCATATAAAACGATTAAAAATCTCCCCTGTGTGAAGTATCCCACCTGGCCGAAAGTAAAAGTAAAGCAAAATAAAATTAAAACTGTGTTCAGCGTCACTAACCGACTGGGGCCGCGTATACCCGATTCAACGTAACCGACCCGAACGAGACGGTTCCGTTTTCTTTGCTGTTTCGGAAGAACGCAAAGTACGCCTAAAGAAGTTTTCACATCAAAAACTAATTCGATAGATAACTTTGTATAAAAAAAGAAATCCTTTGAGTGTATGTATGTTTCTGCATTAATAAAATTCAATAATAATTATTGCTCGGTCGTCAGCGCGTCTTTATTATCAGCTTACGATGAAATAAAGTTGGTTTAAGAGTCATGAAAGAATCTTCCGTCCGTGTACTTTCTACTCGCCGGTGCAATCTATTGGCGTGCTTATATTGGTGAAAGTGGACTTACGAAACGGCAGCTCTGCTTCTTGAAATATACCTATTATATTTAGACGCGAGACAATACTGGATCTTCAGACTATAAATGCCCAGCCAGTTTCCTCGTCCTTTATTAAGACAAGTCGGTTTTTTTTTAAGATTTGGTGTTTCGATTGCGGGATCACTCTTTTGACTGTCTGTCCTTCCGTCGGTCAAGAACAGATAAAGCTACTAAGTCGAAATTAACAAGTAGATAAATATATACCTAAAGGGCACAGTGTTAAAAATTTTACCAAAATAAAATCATCAAACTCGCTTTCGCTTTTAGCGATAAGACCGCCAGTTGTATACTATGTAACTTAGATATTTAAGATTTTTCATGTATCTTTATAATGTATGGTGCGCAATAGAGAGAATTAATCTAATCTAATCAAACTCCCTATCAAAATCTGTGGGGTACTTGCCGTTGACCTAGAAACATGAAATTTGGCGAGCACCACAGTTTTACCGAAGACAAAAACCGTTAATTTGTAATTATTTTACACAAAACACTGTTACAAACTTACACATAAAATTTGCACTTTTTCACTGTAAAGCTAAGTTTGTAATAGTTTGTACGAAACCCTTACTCGCACTTGTCCGTTTTTTAAGGCTGTAAGACCATCTTTCTAAGTTCAAACTAAGTTGCTTGCCAAGGCGATTGCTTCTATTAAGACAGGCAGCTGCTAACAAACGTTAACAAACGGTCACTTAGACCGGTACCAGATAGTCTTAAAACTCTGATCATCTGAGGAACGGAGTAAAAGCGGCCATGATATCAAACTGCCTGATAGATATACGTCCATTTCCCTATCAGGCAGTTTCATATACATGGCAGTTTTTAAAGATGTCCATCAGGAATGAGGCCACTACCTACTATGAAGAAGCCAAGTTCGGTCTCTCGTTCGTGTCGTGTTAGATCAGATCGATCGAGTTGTGTTTATTATATCACAATGAACGGTGACGTTTAAACATCCGCCGAGCTGTGTTAATGGGATAAACGATAGAGTTTTATGAATCAATCTTACCAATTTATTGCAACAGAGATCCTTATGCCGTAATCGTGTATTGAGCATTCGCTTTGAGTAATAATTTATTAAGGGTCTTTGATAATGCCACTTTCTCCTTTTTTTCATTATTATTTGTGGTTCGTTTAGTGTGTACCCCACGCTACATTAGTTCCACCAAGTGACTAAATATTAATGAGCTTTAACTACTCAAAACTGTAATCTTTCGTGCAAAGGCTGGTTCGGCGTATTTGAGGTAAATCATCCATCAATTGCGCTTACAATCAGATTTGTTGTCAAACAAACAACTGTACTTATTGGCTGTCGGTGCGTGACGGTATGGCGCCGCGCAAGGACGCGTTGGCTTTAAAAAAAGTGGCTCACTTTTTCGTCTCAACAAAAAAACAGCTTTTCAAGTCTTGAAGACTGAGCCAGCAACCAGTATTGAATGTTGAGGCGCAATAAACATATCAGACAGGTGACGCCGCCCCAAGAATGTCGATATTAAACATCGACAACTTGTTTGAACTTGTTTTTGAATAATTATCATGAGCTATTCGCCAAAATCAAGCAAAAAAAAAAACACTGGCCCAGAAATTGTTCCTAGTATTGTACGAAATATTGATTTTTGAATGAAAATAATGTTATGAAATCAAAATTCAGTACTAAATGCATTTTGTGTTTCCAACCTACTTACTCGATTTTATTGTTGATGTGCCGAATTCCTGCACAAATTTTCGTGCGAATGATTACCTTATTAAAGCACGAGGCTCTCGCGTACATTCCAAGAATAATTCTAGAGTACTCTACAGCACTAATTAGTTAAGCGACCTTCAATTGTTTAATTCAGTCTACAACTTTATTGATTTCGTCAGAAATGAAAAATTAACAACATTTTGAAGTGTGGAACTGATTCGGCACACTTACCCCCAGTTTCTCGTACACTAACATTAACAGCTTCTTAGTGTAGGAGAAACCGGGGGTTAACCTTTCTAACTTGTACCATCGGTATTGTAACTTGACAACAATTGTTTTGTTGTAATGTTCGGCTTCACGCAGGGGCGGTCGACGACGGACGCTGGTGTCTTGCTAGTTAAACATATTTATAGTGCATGGGAGGATCGTAGGGATGCTAGAGGTGTTTTTTGTGACTTGTCAAAGGCATTTGATTGCGTGGACCACGAGACACTTTTGCTAAAACTAGAGCATTACGGAGTAAAGGGGAAAGGTTTATAACTGATGAGATCTTATCTAAAAGGAAGGGTTGAACCCTTAAATCGACATAAATCGTATAAAATCCACAGGTTCACAAATAAAAATGGGAGTACCACAGGATCAATTTTGGGCCCGTTCTTGTATACGTAAATGATTTGCCGTATATGGTACAAAACATGTCCGAGATAGTATTATTTGCAGATGACACGTCACTTATTTTTAAAATTAAGAGACAAGAAAATTATCTTGACGATGCAAATCATGCTCTCTCGCGTGTATTAAATTGGTTCACGGCAAATAATCTGCTTCTAAATTCCAAGAAGACGAAATGTATTACGTTTACCTTACCAAACGTAAGATTAGTTGAAAACAACATTGTACTCGGAAAACAAAAACTAGAATTTGTAGAAGATACCGTTTTTCTAGGCATCACAATCGATTCAAAATTGCATTGAGGTCCTCATATTGTAAAACTAGCACACAGGCTTAGTTCTGCAGCATATGCAGTCAAAAGAATTAGAGAGCTCACTCACGTTGCAACTGCTAGGCTTGTTTATTTTAGTTACTTCCATAGTATTATGTCCTACGGCATACTACTGTGGGGTCGGGCAGCAGACATTGAGACGATCTTCATCTTACAGAAGAGAGCGATCCTATTTATTTACAAGCTAGGTAGTAGGGACTCGTTAAGGGATTTCTTTAAAGAAACTAACATCTTAACAGTTGCAAGTCAATACATTTATGAAAATATAATGTATGTTAGAAAAAACATCAGCAATTTCGAAAATGTTGGTAGCCATCACAATATTGATACTAGGAATAAACATAAATTGTCATTTCCACGTTTTAGACTTGCAAAAGTTAATACATCCTTTATGGGGCACTGTGTACGGTTCTACAATAAGTCAGGTTCTGCGGTTTAAAAAATGTATTAAGCATACTCTGTGCAAAAAAGCCTATTATAAGATTAAGGATTATTTGGAAGACAAGGATGTCTGGTATTTAAATAATGTTAACAGGAACGATTGTATCTAGTGTAGTGTAACTTTAAGTTGAAAACTCTGTTAATTAAGCAAACCTGTTTTGAAAAGAATAAATGGAGTTTCTTTGTTAGCTTCTTCTCCGCATAATCTATTAATTGTGAAACTAACAGCTTTGACGTTCATTAAGTAAACATTTTGTTTTTATAGTGAATAAAAATTTTTGACGTTGACTTTGACTTTGTACTATCTTTGTTCTTAGTCGTCAGACTGTTGCCGCCGCAATCTTATCGTGTAAGTTCAGAAATCGTACTCATTTTTTTCCGGCATGAGTACGATTTCTAGCATTCATAGCCACTTGTTATCGTTCAATACCGAGCAATTTGTGTAGTCAAACATCCTTGATACTAGTACCGTGTTTTTAAATCTTATTTGTATGGCTTATCTTTACCACCAGTCCATTAGATCATCTTTGTCAGGTTAGTGTTATAGTGCCTCATCCGACATCGACCTATTATTGGTAATATTCCAATAATAAATCGATGCTAATAGGTTCTCTACACCAATTATCGAGTCACATCTATTCTCTTGACAGTATTGTTCAGTGTGAAAATCTATTATTGGATCTTTATCTCAGTCTATCTAGCTTTTGAGGTCAGAAAAGTAGTGTATTGTATGACGAAATATGAGATGTCGTATCATAATAATGTCAATATATGACCTCTTTGGAAATGCTCAGAACTCGAGCAGGAATGAGGTTCAATAATCCGATAATAGATGTGGACATTATAACCAACCTATGGAAACAGCTACGTTATTAAATACGTATTGTTTTGACCTCCATAACCATCTGATCGTACTAATAATACATCCTTTATCGGTCTTTGTTTTCAACCCGAACGCATAGCACGCACGCAGTTTGAGTGAAAGAAAATAGCCTATGATAATGTGATGAGAATGAGATCTGATGAGCAACTCCAAAACAAAAAAAATTGTGACCAACCAAGCGATTTCCAATCCTGCCCAGCATGTTGATTGGGACAAAAACTATCTAATTGAAGAAAATGCTGGTGGCCTGGTACGTCAGTCCGTAGTATCTGGGTTGATGTATAGCCCCTTTGTCCTAAAACTGCATAAAACTTCCTCATCTACGCCACGGAAATTAGTTAACGAGCCACCACTGTAAAATGGTGAAGCGTAGGAGTAAGATAAGATTAGCATGGAGTATTATTTAGTTCAGTATCGATATGAAATATATTGTTGAGTTTGATAAAACCTCTAAAGGTTTGTTGACCCATATAGCTGTCGCTGGTTGCTCCCGTACATCCTATCAAGAGTATGTGAATGGACGAATAGTCCCTAAGATACAGGTTTTTATGCCTAGTTTAGGGGTCATAAGTTCGACTTTCACTTGTGTCACTGTGTACTACAACTAAGTATTATGTTTAAGGCAAACATTGTAAAGAAAGTACAAATAAAAAATTATCTTATCTTCATCATCATCAACCCATTATGTCCCCACCAAGGGGCACGGGTCTCTTCCCTGAGGAAAGTATAGGCCATACTCCACCACGGGGGCCAAGTCCGGATTGGTGGAGGCTTGTAGACTAGTGGCTCGTCTACTGTCAGAAGTTGTCAAGCCGCCCTAAGGCCTCTGACTTGGCTTAACGACTGCCATCTATCGACGGCAGCGGGCACCAACAGCTTAACGTGCCTTGCGAAGCTTATCTTATCTTAATTATTATGCGACAGTTTATTTTCTCAGAGTTTCAATCATTTAGGCCGACTTGCACTACTTTCTTATGTGGCTTAAATAGCATTTTACTAAAATTATTTATAGAAAATTCCATTTAAATGGCGACTTAAGTGACAATTAGGAAGTGGTGCAAGTCTTCGTTTGTTCTTAAAGTACGAGCTTTTAAAGTTTAATCTGTATTATTAACTGCTTCTAAACGTCCAACCAATGAATGTGCATAGTTGCACATAGTTTACCACGAAATTATTTATCAGTTTGGATGCTATCATTTTTGCACTAGTTATCTTTCTTTTATCATGCTCGTGAATTTATTTTCAACAGTACAATCATACTTTGTGAATTATTTGAGTGTGACGCCGTCATCATCGCACAATACGATTGCATGACGCATGCCGCAGCCGTGTCCGTTACAGAAAACGTTCTCAATTGAAATTCAGGCGTCGCCGGAACGGATCGCCGCTTGCCGGAAACGTCCTAGGAATGGCAACCGGCCAGCTATAATGAATGGGTCATCAGTATCACATTTTAATATGGCACAAATGATGCGCGGGACGTTTTCGAACAATACGATAGTTTGCGGCTTGCCTTAAAAAGAAAATATTTTCGTGTGGATCGTAGCCGCACAAAACTTGTGGACGATTGCCGTATTGCATTCCAAGATTTGCAAATTGAACGGTTCTATAATATTAGATCGCTTCTTCATTGAATTTCAACGTTTCAAATGTTTATAATAGGTGCCGTTAGAGTGCGGAGTTAGAAACGTGAAATTCGCCATAAAGTCGGTGCGTAAAGGAAGCGATACTATGTGATTGCACCTGCATGACCCACTTGTAGCGTTGTTTACTTTCCCACTAGGCATGAAGTTCATTGGCACTACGTAGCCTTTGACAGCAAATTTCCCTAAGCTCCTTGAAGTGCTTCAGTCTTCCACACACACCTAAAACAGCTTCAAAGCTCTAAAGACGCCCTTCGACTATCGAAGGATGCTTCGGACAACATAACTTTCCAATCAAAATTTAAACCAAAACCCCTTTTCCGCTCCCCGATTGCCTTATTTATTCTGACTTGTATTCTCCTGAATTATACGGGAACATTGATGGCCGATTTGCAATCAATGGTGATTAACATAAAGTGCGTCGTGTCTTCCGAAGTGGCGCCGTCGCTGCCGGCCGTCCTCATGAATGCAAAATGTGGCGATTTAAATTCCTAATTCTGACACGGTTTTCGTACAGTCCCTGCTTACGGCTACTTCAGGATCCATAGTATTAATGTACGTCAAATGCTCCACACCTTTGCTATTACAATACAGTTTCATCGAAGGAGTCTTTGGAAATATGCGAACTCGCAAAACCACGGTTTCATAACAATAGAAGCCAGAGGGATTTTCCTTCGCACTGCGGAAATGTCAATGTCGCTTGCTTACAATAGATTACGTGTTCTATAAAAATCGTCCATCGATCTGATTACCCCAAAGGCTGAACTCCAGGCGCCATAAATGGACAAGTTAAGCTCAAGGTAGCAGTACGGCACCAGTTGGTACCACGAACTTTCTTACATCGGTTTATTGTCTTGTGCTATTTATTTTAAATATCGATCGCTTTCACTACATAGATTCTTGACCCGACAATAGTAAGCGTAATTGATTCAGTCCAGCAATCCGCAATTAGTTTGTACAAAGACTAATCGTCGTGCTGAAAAGGTGTTAGCCTAAATAAGAATGATTTACTACCTGGCTGGCTTAGCACTAATTTAATCTTTATGAAGATATTACAATAATATAAAAACCAGACATGCAATTGACTTAACTTAGCTTGTTTATGCCGTGCCAAGTATAGAACGCGAGAGATTAAGATATTTAATATCGATAAATGTACAAGTTTCTGGTTTCTGCACTTAATTAGCACCGACCAGATATAAATCCACTACCATCATTGGGATTAGCCTTCTTAATAGGTCTTTACCACGTAAGCCTCGCAACTTGTTGTTAGACTCGTCGATATTCCTGGGGCTAAATATATTTCTGTCTGGAATTTTCATCGCCAAGAATGCGATCCGGTCATCAGAAGACTTGCGTCGATGCTTCGTAATAAAATTGATCGTAAAAGTGATCACCTGCGGCTGCTCTAGCTTTCTGGTAGACATAACAGTTTTTTTTAAACGATCGACAGCATAATGCAGAAGCGTTCATTGTAATTAAGCACAAGGTGATCCGATTTCGCAGTTTCTATTTTCTTGTGTCCGTCATTGTTGCATTTTTTCGTGACTGTGTTCGGTTCTGTAGTTGGTTGACCTATATTTTTGTGTTGAAGTAATTTTCACCAATACATTTTGTTAAATTTGCTTTGGAAGTATTTAATGACTTCTGGCTCTTTGCCAGCAACTGCAACCATCAACTGAACATTAGGAGGACCTTCCCTCGCGTTTATTAAATGCCTGTAATAAAAATATAATTTTTCATCTTTAACATTTTTCAATAAAATGATTTAAGTAGATACACCAAGTGACATGCCCTGTTTTCTGCCTACCCCAGATACGGAACATGAACAATTGAACATCCTACGAAAATGTTTGTATCGCTGCAAAAAGTCTTTGACACGGGCTTGCAACTCTGCTGTAATTATAGACTATTATTTGCATAAAACAATTATTGAAACAGTTTTGAAGTTAATTAACCGATGTCGGCGAGCTAATAAGTGTTAATCAATCCTGTATACGAACCATGTAATTTTGTTTATTCGTAAGGAAATGGCATAGTACAGGATCTTAAGGGTTTTTGATTCTCACAAAGAATCTTACGCTTGCAGCTTAAAACATGATCAATATTTAAACAAAGTTGTCAGGTAATGCATAAAGGTGACTATGGTGTAGACGTTACACAGTTGGTTATAATAGAAATAGAGGTGACGTTTCTCTTGCGACACTCAATAAATATTTAATTTTCATCGTACAATGAAATCTTTATTCACTTTACTGAAGTTCGAGTTTCTGAACGCAATTATTTTAGTAAAAAGATAACCTAAATATTATGCTATGCTTTTATTATATCTTTTACTTATTATTAATAATATGATTATCAAATACAAATCGACAGTCTAAGCTCCCGACTGTCAACAGATTCCCCTTTAATCCTTAATCAAGAGCGAGATTTGTCAAATTGGGTGATTGTCAAGCGTGCCAAATATTGATCCAGACATTAAAATGCCATATGCCTGTAGTACCTATTAAGATTTATTTATTTATTGGGTTTTAGGCAACCGATCGACAATAAATAACAAAGTAGAAGGTACATTTTACATTATAGTAGCAGATAATCATTAAAAGGTTTTCACTTATATAGCAGTCATTAAAAGGTGCCAATACCCACTCACGGCATCTTATGATCTTTTCTTTTAAGCAAATGCTTCAGACAAGCGAAATGGTCAACCTTCGTTGTCTACAGCGTTGGTAGCCTAGTGGGTAGAACATCGGAGTCAAAAGCGAGAGACCCAGGTTCGATTCCCAGTTCGGGCATGTACCTATGACTTTGTTTTCTAAGTTATGTACATTTGTGAAGTTATAGTAGCAATACCACTCGCTAACGGTGAAGGAAAACATCGTGAGGAAACCTGAGTGTCTGAGCTATTCACATACCTCAGCGCTTGAAGTCGCCAATGCGCGGTGGGCACGTGTGGTGATTAAGCCCATTCTCCCTGAGAGAAGGCTTGTGCCCTGCAGTGGGACGTATACTGGGCGTCCCAAAGTTATGGGACATGAAGGGAAAGTACGTTAAATATTGTAGATGGGGTATTGCTGAAAGAAGACTATGTTATTTTTAAAAGTCAGTAATTCTGCATTCAAGGATTTTCTAAAAATTACCTGCTTCGTTTGGGAATCGAACCGACTTAAATGTACGCCGGCCAATCGTACCAATCCAAGTAGGAAAACATTCATTTAGAAAATCTTACAAGAGTTATTAGTTTTTGGCCATTCTTTCGATTGGCATCATAAAAGTAGGGGTGTTTTTTTTTATACATTTAAGTCGGTTCGATTCCCAGACGAGGCAAGTAATTTTTTCGAAAATCTTTAGTTTTTTTCTAGTTCTTTTTTTCAGCAGCATCCAGTTAACACCGCTTACAGTCAGTGCGCAGTAGC
Source organism: Yponomeuta evonymella (assembly GCA_963969515.1). Lineage (NCBI taxonomy): Eukaryota > Metazoa > Arthropoda > Insecta > Lepidoptera > Yponomeutidae > Yponomeuta > Yponomeuta evonymella. The sequence continues at coordinate 4,455,784 of OZ018343.1, read as the reverse complement.
TTGCGCTAGTACGACCTCACTACCTGTACATTTCATCGTGTGAACACTTTTTGCTTAGTGCGAGTGGCACATTTGGAAACTGGCGCAAGTACGGGCATTTTGTACTTGAGCAATTTACTATACGTCGTCTGCAAGTGGTCTTAAATGATAAATAAGCACTATCAGCCGAAGAATGTTGAAAATTAAAGTTGGTAAATACTTTCAGGTCGGCGAATGGCGAGAGACCGCGAAAGATGCCGTGATGGGGAAAAGGCCTATACCCAGCAGTGGGCAGAGGTGGGCTGATGATGGTGATGATAATGATGAAACACTTTCTGGGAGGTTTTCAATATGTAGTTCTGTTATCGTTATCCAAAGGCCTAAAATAAAAGCCAATGGAGAAATTACTCAGCCTGCTCAATTCATTAATATCTAGTTCGATTCAGCAGACAGCCAATTAATGTTGCCAAATGTATTATAAGGATAAATCTTGCATGGCTGTATATTGAGACCTTTGGGTCAGTGCACCGAAACCGACAGCATCAATTTTATTCGCTAATAGTATTCGGAAAGAGAAAGCCAGGCCCGGTCTAGGTGATGTCTTAAAACCAACAATAGACAATTTCCTGTCCAAATTCATAGCTGACTTGCAAGTGACGGGCCATTAATCTCGAAAACTATTAGCAATATCGCCTGCTTTCTAAACATCGCTCAGGCTCGACAATCTCTCTTCCCTTATTTTAAGACTGGAGTGTTTATTAGTTTCTCTCATGATTTGTCTCTGAATCAGAAATAAAAAAAATATTTCAACATAAAGAATTTTTATTCTGTTAGTATTAAATTATTCTGTTTTTTGAAAGTCGTTATTATTATTACAAAGGAATCGGGACCCAAATTCAACATTTTGACTGGTTGGAGGGTATCAAGGTTGGTGGCGCCTGCTTAGTAGTTAATATTCAGTCGGGTTGTTGGTTATTTTTTATTTCAGTTTTTAATTTTTGTCTTTTCAGTGATTTTTTTAATTTTTTGTTGGATTTAGGCTGGATTTATATATGACACTTCCGCGAGACACGGCGAATCGCTCGAGATTTTATTTGTCAAAATCTGACTATTGATTAAGGAGTTAGGAGGGAACATAGAATCGATTATACTTACATACAATGCGTAGGTACATACGAACTAAACCTTTTGGTCTTCGCCTCAGTCGGATAATGAAATGTCACCGGAAAAGTCAGACTGTCTGTACACAGTAGGTTTATATTGCAGTTAATCGTGCTGGGTACAGGGCGGGCCAATAGGTGCAGTGCCGGTCATTGCCCCCTAAAGCCAAATCTGCTACTTTCTAATGAGAATAAACTTAGCCGTCTGCCAAAACCGTCTTGCCTGTCTGGCCTGCAACTGACATCTTACATAATTGCATTACGAATCAATCATTAGCTGTGACGAATATAAAGTACCCTAGCGAGTCAATGAACTAAGATAACTAACAAAGTTCAATGGTCCTTAAGAGTTTTATTTCAAATTACTTTAATAACTGGTTTTGGCTCATTCCATGGTGACTGGTGTGACATTTTACACTTTAATTCTCATAAATTTCGAAAATTATCCTTTAATTTTACCACAGTATGGTAAATTCGATTATATTTATTATAATATAAACCAAATACCAAATGGATTGGACATACCTTGAGAAGACCCCACAACCAGCTGGCCAAACAGAGTCTAACGTGGCAAACTTCTGGCAAGAGACGGCCGGGCCGCCCTCGTACTACCTGGAGGCGTTCCGTTGAGAAAGAGGCTGCTTCAACGGGACTCAATTGGAACGAGTTAGAAGTTGCCGCACAAGACCGCGAGAAATGGAGATCCCTTCTACGAGCCCTATGTCCCTGATAAGGGATAAGAGGAAATCATCATCATCATCAAACCAAATACTCACGAAATTTGTTTTTTTTAATTTGTTAACGATTTTAATCACTGTGGCGAGTGTGACACGTAAGGAAACTAAATTTTGGTTAATACAAACATGATTCACAGTGTTGGCTGATTATGAATATATATTTATTTATTAGAATAGTGCAGCAGTTAGTGAACGAAAGTTGCCTACGTGACCATAATTCTTCTTATTAATATATTTTACATAATATATTATATTTGTTGATAATACATTTTACATCCAAAATTCAACTGTGACGGGTGTGACGAGTGTAATATTCAATTACAGGCTTCATAAACATGTTTATTTTTCAAAGATATCAAGATATTCATAACTAAGAAGGTGTAGGTAAGAGATTTAAAGTTCATGTCATCATATAGCAGATTTTTTTTCCAGTTATAAGTTAAGTTATGAAATTTTTGTAATTATTATAGATAATAGAATGTTATTCACTTTTACTTAGTATGTATAACATAATCAAATTTAAGTAAAAAATATTGTGGTACCGATTATCGTGGAATGAGCCTTTTGCCAATTTGTAAGGAAAGACACCCTATGCCTTCGTAATATTCAATAAAACAATATCAAAACATGTTAAGATCACACCCTACTGACGCTGTCACATATTGGGTATGGTCCTGAAAAAATTAAGTCCTGTTTTTATATTTTTTTTTCGAGAAAATGGGTAATTTAGAGAGCGTGGGCTGAATATTTAGATTTGGGCTACTTTCATTAATTTTTAAAGCGAAAAAAAATAACTACCCATTTCATTAACTAAAGTTTAAAGATCTACTTTCAGTTTCTCGTAAAGCTAACATCTTAACCATTGCTTTCGCTGCAACGTACATTCGCTGTAACGTAATTCGCAGCTTTGAACTTTCGCTGTAACGTACATCGCTGTACCGTACGGCGCGGTAACCTAATGGAGTCATAAAGGACTCCGTTACGTTAATCAAAGTTTATAGGGTACTTTCCGTTGACCTGGAACTTTGAAATTTGGCCATTAATATCGTCTTACTTGTAGTAAGTACAGGGAAAAATCTGAAACTATACATTTGTAATAAAATAATTAAAAAAAATGTCTTAAGTTCGGGAGAAGCTCGGAAAAAACTGCGGGACTCGATTCCTGAACTATTTATATAATATGTAAGTACCTACAAATTTGTACGGAATCCTCGGTGGGCGAGTCCGACTCGCACTTGTACGGTTTTTTAGATACTGTATTATTATTTTAAAAACCTATTTAGAGGCTAAAAATTCCACCCATGCCAGGACTTGAACCCGCGACCTCTGTCTAACCGTGGCAGCGCTCTCCCAACTGAGCTAATGGGCAAGTGCAAGCATCGGCGAAATTTCGAGCCTCTTTACAATCTTCTCTGTATTACGTACAGGCAGCGACATCTGGCCCTTGAAGCCCTTAAAGTCCAACGATGTCGTGCCGTTACAGTTATCGTTCAATGTGAAACCGGCCATTTGTATGCTGAGCTTTCCGATGCTGGCAGACCGACACGGTCACCTGGCGACAAGGTCGCGCAGTCGGTTCGCGACTACCAGGATCAGAAGTCGCAAAGCCAACTTTATTGATTCATCCAATTACAAGTTAGGTAAACACGCTGATAAGTACGGTCAGGCAAACAATATCAATATGACTATTAAGTTAAACAAAATATCAAAGTTATGGTCTTAGCTGCAGACAGATTGTGAAATAGGTATAGTGGAAACTTAGTTATGTTACTATATGAAACTAATGGTCGATCACCACACAACTATAACGTTACGCACAATATGATGGTTGTCTTGGTAATCAAACATCAAAATCCTTTTATATGCGTTTGGAATTCCCACTTCATGTCCATTGGTGATGTTTTTTTTAACTCCTAGTCTATTACGGTAGCAGTCTTCATGTTTTTAAATTTAGTTGTGTTAATTCAGCCCTTGCACTTAAAGGTTAAGGTTTCTTTGTATAATTAGGTATATTGCTTTATATTCTCACTATTCTTACGTCATGTAAAGAAATTAAAAATATGCACATCTACTAGATAAAATGAATAAAACAATCGATCAAATCAGTTTTGCAGCCGATATTGTTTGCCTGAACTGAATGTAGCTATTACCCCACATATTTTACAAAGTGCAGTTGTGGTATTAGCACTTGTTAGTGTTGTCTATTTTTGCGGTTTAAGAATAGGTAGTTCTCCGTTTCATTAGTATTTGTACATGCGGCCCAGAAACTGTATTTTAATTTCTAATGTCCCCTTTCAGATTTTTGTCTGACCATACCAACAGAAAAAAAAATATTTTTATTGCAACATTGTACCTAGTTAGGTGAATCTGGAATTGGATCAATGTGGAAATTTAATTGAAAAATGTAAGTGGGATGACCAAATTGACCAAGTAATACAAATTAAATGGACGCGGAAAAAGTAGTCCTTTGCATGTCACGTCATTGGATGAATGCGGAACAACCCCTCAAAACTGATAAATTGGTGACACCGCTCATAAACCCTCGTGATTCTATTAATTTCATTGAATAGTTCAGTGAACCCATACAATTATGTTCTTGCGGAACTAGAGACGGCAAGGGCAGACGAGCTTTCACCGCCCCGTCTCGTGTGCTGCCAAAGCGCTCCAACGAATTACGAACTCTACCTAGGTTATTTAAAGGTAAATTTTCAATTGTCTTCCGTTTTCCATTACTTTCTGCGGTTGTGGTGTGGTGGTGTTATTGGTTCGCCACCGAGATAGCGTGTCTTTGGACCGTATTGCTTTGGTGACAAGGCACAATTGTGTTCAACACAACTCTAGACGACTCCTAGACGAGTGACCATTTAGACCAGCTGAAAGACTGCAGGCGAAACGTACAAGGCGACTACTGAATATTTTGAAGCGAAATAATAAAATGAAATTAACGTACGAAACGAATTACTATACTGTGGTAGAAGTAGAATTTTTACAGCAGACTGTGTGAATTATTAATTATTTTCTGAGAGTCGACGCACAGGAATCAGAAATTAATTTCAACGTAAAGAATTTACATTCTGTTAATAGAATGTCAATTTACAATGTTATCGTTGTATTCGGGTCGAATTGTAGTGGAGAAAAAGACAGCAGGAAAAAACTCCACTCTGACCGTCTTTTCACAAATAATCTTAAATGTAATAAATAAGTTGGTACGAGTACCTACCTAACAAGATCCCATGATTGCAATCAACAACTTGCAATGCTAAAACATTAGTTACTATTCTTACAAAAGTGGGAGAACGCTAATGCTGCGGCCAGACATACAGACAGCACCCGTTCACGAGCTTAACGCAGGAGTCAGCCAAGAATGCTGCGTCAATTATACATTTATGAGCACCCAAAAAACCGGTGAAGTTGGTATAACTAGACCGTGGTTCCCCATTTAAAACCCCCATGAACCCAATTTAAAACCCTCACAAAGAAAATTTTGTGACTCGAACTGCTAAATCCCTATCGTAATAAAATGATACCTATAATTATTAACCCAGGCTTAAAATTCGTTATTTATCATTAAAGTATCTTTCAATCGCAAATTCCAGTACGCAAGACGCAGTACGCAATCGTTGTCGTCTTCGTCCTTTGGTGCCATCTCCTATCGGAAATCGGCTATGCGACGTCATAAATCCGTTTTTGCCAACACCTAAAATAAATTCACATTCTCATGTAAATTAATGGCCTAAGTAAAACTCTATATCTGTGAAGGAAAACCCAACGAGGAAACCCACGGATTAGTTACTCCACTCTTATTGAACTGGTCTTCCTGTGAATCAGGCTCATAAGGATGTATACGCCCTATTACGCCCGGGCAACACTATGCGGCATGGCATTGCGGCCTGCCACAAGGCCGCATGCTTCAATAATTAAAAATGTCGCACATTGTAGCAAGAATCGTCCGGCATGGCAAGATCTTGCGTCATGTGGCAGACTGTCACAGCTTGTCCATCCTTCAGCGCAGCACCATGCAAAGCTTTCGAACACGATGGATTCCATGCGACATTTTTGGTGCGTCAAAACAGTTTCCAGGTTATGTTTCTTTCTATTTGTTTTGGCAAGTAAAGATTTTGGCGAAATTACACCAAGATATTGAATTGAAGTAAAGATGATTGACTGCCTCGTTGGTGTAGCCGTTAAGGCGGTTAGCTACCAAAACAGAGGTCGTGGGTTCGATTCCCACTGGGGGCCGCCATACATTTGTACAAATGGCCTCAGTCTGGGTATATTTTCATGTGTATGACTCTATATGTGTGTGTCCTTGTCTGGTTACTATAGCACAGGGTATCCTAGTTTGGGACCAGGTCAAGTGATTGTATTGTGTGCAAGTTATTATTATTATCGGTCATGGAGTGGAGTAATGAAAAATATTTAGACTACATCGAAGATTATAGAAAGAGTGAAGTATTGTGGGATGTTCATATTCATAGCCATATTCTACGGTGACTATCCCCAAAAATACTCCAATAAATACTCCAGCACGATGCTTTGAGAATTATCTAGGCACGATGTTGCCTCGGCGTACATCGGCCGCATGATGTTGGCGATTGTAGTATGCAACAAGGAGCCGGATGCCACAATTTGTAGCATGCCGCACTGTAGCACGATGTTGCTCTGGCGTAAAAGAGCCTTAAGGATTACAGGTGCTGCTGGGCAAGCCTACTAACTCTATCTGAAAAGGCCTTGGTCCTACTCATTGATAATTTTACATGCTCATTACCTAATTGCGGGCGGCACAAGACCGGGAAGCTTGGAAAGCCATGAGGGAGGCTTATGTCTTGCAGTGGGTGCGTCGCGTCAAATGGCTGATGGTGATTACCTAATGTTGTTCCTGATAAACAGAACACTGTAACTTCACTTTTTGGAGAGTAGAGTTACAGACTAAGTTTCTTTATTTCTTTCTTTCCGTCTTTCTTTCTCTCTTTCTTTCTCTCTTTCTTTCTTTCCTACTTTGTTTCTTATGTATTTTAAATTTGCATTAAAATTACAATTTCAGTAAACTATTCAGACCTACGTGAAACATTGCATGCAACATCTTTCAATGTCCCTCGTGGCAAGACATCACATTCTAAAATTACGAGGCACTGATTTGGATCTTTATTCTTCAGTTTTATTTCTAGGATATTAGATCAAATTTGCAAGGTTATATTAGATCAATAACAAAAACTCTGACGACCTGGTTACGGTGGCGGGGAGTCGCTGGTCGCGGGCGGCACAAGACCGGGAAGCTTGTAAAACTATAGTCTATGTCCTGCAGTGGGCGTCAAATGGCTGATGAACAAAAACTCAGGACGTCATATTCGGTGTTGTGATTGTGATCGATGGACGATTGCGTGATTTGGAAGTAAATTTTCTCTGCGCCAAGACAAGCCTCTTCGTAGGTCCCACTCATATGTATAATTTATTAAAGCACCCATAAATTTGCACTGGTTAACCTCCTGAGACCGAAGAGTAGTTGATGCTTAGAAAACATGTTTTGTTCGATGAAATGTAATGTATACCCGTTAATAACCTTCTAAAAAATATTGGAAAAAATCTAATGGCTTTCCCTGTGAGTTTTCCTTATGTCTTCGCATGAGTACACGCGTACCCTGACTTCGTGTCAGTACTTCATTTAATTGATGAAGTCAAGGGAAGTTTGAAATAAAATGTGCTGTAGGATAATATCAACATGGATTGTTCGCTTTAATTAGCATTATTGTTCAACTTTTAGTATTGTGATAATATTTCTAAGAAAAAATAACAGAAAATAAAAATATGGGCCTCAAAAAATACTTCTCAAAAATAACGATAAATGTAAATGTCATTGGCGCATAATAATAATACTACATTTGTTTCGAAATTAAATTGATAGTAACAATCTATCTGGAGCGTCAGACAAAGATAATATTACATTTGTTTCCTTCTGGTTCTCGACTTCTCTTGGCATCCAGTAATACGGTACCTGCTCTGTTTTTTCGTCATAGTGGGTAGATGTATCGCGTTTTCTTATCTTTGTTTACGACGAGTGTATGAGGGGACTGGAATTATATCTGCCCTCAGTTTTTTATGCTTAAGTTCTATCTTTCTGCTAGAGCTATCATCATTTGATTCTTCATCAGAGATGATGAGGGTTTTCTTTGTTCATTTGTTGTCTCAGAAACATCTTATATGATTTAAATTGTTTGGTTTTTTAGCTAATGTATTTTTGCATGCTAACTCACTGCGAAGCTGCGAAGTAGTTGTCGGTGCAACGCAAGGACTTTTTGTATTACGTTTTAATAACTTCGATTCAACCACGTGTATGTTTGTTTTATTACGAGCTGAAGATGATGTAACGCCTCGAGTACTACGGTGGCGGAAGTAACGTTAATATGAAACAAAGTTAACATTGTGGCGTTTCCCCAGGCAAATAAACCAGCTTTATATTGCTAGCGAATAATGGATAAAATACTTTGTTGTTGGATATCGAAACTCAGGATGTTTACAGATGCGCAGGCTACGATTATGCCACCACACCTTTAGTTATCTCTAAATCACTTTGAAATCCACATCTATGATTTGCTATTATTATTTTTTCTATTTTAATCAGGTTGACAAGTTTGCACACAAATTTGTCCCAGGCTACATTCTTACTGCAACTTTTTCATCAATCTATAATTTCTGAAATGTTAACTCTTTTTGGAACCACATTTACACAACTTACCTATTTGTAGTTGTAACTGTCATTCCTTAATAAAAACGGGTTTTGAACCCGACAGTCCTTAACACAGATTAATGACTAACTTAGCTAGGATGTCAGCTCGTCTCCCTACTTAAATGTACTGTACCAAATCTTCATTTATTTAATAATAACATCACCGTACTTAGGCTACATTATTAAGAGAGCATGTACATTTCTTGATAATATTAATTTTGATTGATTTGAACTTACAAGGTTACTTTCTCGGTTTCTCCTTTGCCTATAGATATACCGATTGACTGATTGTAAAAGCATTTTCTCCCCGATCACCGGATATGGCATCGATGTATCAAGTGCGTGTGACGTGTTTGTCGTATAGATTCACTTCCGGCGCCTCCAATGCCGTATCAGTTGAACATTCGACGTAGGTATGAGAGTTTATCGCGTCACTCAAAATAGCCTTTATCTCGTCCGCACTGAGGTCAGTGGGCATTGCGTCGGCGCACACACGATCATTAATGATTCTGATTAAAAACAGTTACATTATCTGCGTAGTAGTTTTTTACTCTAAATGCAGTATCAGCTCTGTATTTTTTGTCTTGAGAGGAACGTTGCATATTTTTTTGTGTCATACTTCAAAACATCCTTTGCATGGACGCAATTGCGAATACAATCTTTATGAATTTTATGACTCTGGGTAAATGTTATTTTCCCCGCGCTAGTATTTGAATCCACCAATTCTATATGTATTAAAAGGGCTCTTGTCTGTTTTATTCGCTGTCGTAAAGTATGTTTTGATCATGTGCGCACGAGTGGATGTGGGTGCGGCGGGTTTGCAATATCATACGGTGAGTAACTACAGAAATTCGGTTTCATTGCAATGAAATACCTAGTTCAAGCTCAACATGACGCATTGGTTGAAATTTATCTATAACCTGACGTAACTCAACTTAGTTACTTAAAACATTAGCACAAAGACTGAAGAAGAAGAAAGACTTTTAATTTATCAACAAGACACATCACAGAAACGAAATAAGCAGATAAGTAACGTAATATGCACAACAACAGAAAGGAAATTAAATACACAACAGACACAAGAAATAAATCAAACAGGACCATAGATGTAGCCTGTGGTGTATCTAAGTTGCCACAAAAGGCAGCTGACTCAGCGTTGTGCTGAGGAAGTGATCCTTCAGCGCTGATTTTGATTTGACTGCTGTTCTTTCTGTTTCTGGCTCTCATTGTGGTTACATCGCGGCTGCACCTAGATGATTTAGTACTGGGCGGCACCATTGCTGGGTTATTTCGATGTCGATAAAATACGGTTCGCAGGATGCAACTGGTTTCCAGGCATTCCGTTGCGTACTGCTCGCTAAGCATGGTCTTTTTATCGAACTCGAGTCTCGCCATCTCACTCTCTTTCTTTACTGTAAAGCAAAATAGCTTTTCATAACGCTATATAGTGGTCCATTTATGAGACGGGCTCTGCGTTATTCGGTTTTGTATCGTGAGTCATGAAAGACTCAAGTTCTCTCTTTTTTGCCCGTACATGTTTATTCACCGATTTAGTTACAAAATTGTAAATTGCTCCTTTTTTTTTCTTTGTTTTCGTTTTTCTTAATAGCATTTCTCTTCCTTTTTATGTAGGCCTCCAAGAATATAGGATTATTTTAGGTACCTATCTACAAAATGCGCCGGTACAACTACAACGAATGAAATTATTGATGTTCACGATATTTTCCGCACAATTTTTTTCCCCCCAAAAATGCTGAAATAAATTAATTCCATTACCAACTTGCGTTTTGACTTCGGAGTTTAGTAACTGGGTCCTGTTGACACTATTTGGGCACGGATTTCTGAAAATGGGAATACCTAATTCTTTTTTTTATAGCTTCTAATCGTGGAGACGGGCGTAAGTAATAGATATACTCATACTTGTGCTTGATTAACGACATATGAAAAATTATTTTGCGATGACTCTCTCCTTACACATTTGGTAACCATTCGTCTTCATGATAAACGACTCAAGTGCAACGATTAAACTCACTTCTCTATGCAAACGCGCATTAGTCATCGGCCATCGAATTGCCCAGTCAAGCGTTAAATGTTTAAAGACACATTTAGACTACTTTTATTGACTGTGTTTATAAAAGGATCGTCGACGTATTACACGATTTAAATGGAGATTTCTAGTCCCTTAGCGTCGGTAAAGACATCGTTGATAACGAGAAAGTAGTGTAACTGCACAACGATACATCGCGGATGTCGTCAGACCCCACGTGATCCCATCTGCACAGCGAGTGGGTCCTGGGTTCTCTCTGATGCTCGAGCAACCCATTCTGTACACAGGAAGACTCTCATATTCAAGTGTTAACCGTGAGAAATAGATTTTGGAGTCGGTGGTCATATGCGCTTGAATTGTTTCTTAGTTTTTAGTGGTGTAGTGTTTTAAGGTCGATTTTTATTTAAACATTTTTGCTATAATATCAAAAATATTTAGTGGCCCCTATTTTGTTTTGAGTTTGACTAGTATATTTACTCACGTTCCGGATGGCCATGAGCTAGCAGACAGACCACTACGCAGTACACAAGAGGCTTTTGCTGTGTATGTTTTCCAAACGTCGTCATCAGAATTTAAATTCCATACATACAACCATACACCAAGATGTTGAGAATGCCTCAAGATGATTATGATATACGATCATATAAAATGGTTGCGTTTACGTAGGGATGCCTGATCGTAATTTTGCAAAAAATGTTATGGAATTTACGCATTAAGCACCTAAGTATCAAACGGGTTATAAAAAACGAATTCCAGTCCTAACTTAAACTTAAAACTTAAACAAATTTGACCAAGGTCGTCCCTACCTCCCGACGCGTCGTGAAGTTCAAGGCGCTGCTTTCAAAGATGACTGACATTGTATAATTTAAATCTAAATAAAGTCTAAACTGTACAGGAATTTGAAATAGCTTATCACTATCACATTACATTTAAAAAAATTACAGGTTTTAAGCTTTAATACATAAATAATAACATTAATTACAAATTAAAGATATGATAAAAAGGAGTTTGCTCAGCCTAAATGTTGTGTGTGACAGATCAACACAACGCTCGTTTTCAGCCAACCCCCTGTTAAATACATTATATAAAGAGAATTAAATAATAATAGAGTTGGAAGTGTCTGCAAAATTGACATAATAAAATAAGAATTACATTAAAATTAAAATTACCATCAATGTAAGGTAACCATCCAAAAAACAGAATTGAAAACGTGACAAACAATACAGCAACTCATGAATTAATTAAATCAATATCAAATGTCAACATAAAAATTCGAAAATAATTTTTAAATATAAATCAGAATTCAAAATTGGATTAAAAATTTCTGGCAGTCCCTACCCCTCTGGGATACAGGCGTGAGTTTATGTATGAATATGGCAATTTATAAATTATTAATAAATAATTAATTATCATGATTTTTTTTTTATCTTTGTTTTATTTAGAGGCTTTGATCACCATGTGATCATGTCAGCCCCATCAGACCAAATCAGAATATGTATTCTTACACTAACTTTAACACTAAAATTATTCCTATTATAAGTACATAGAGTATTACTTTTTACTCTAAATATAATTACTAACTTATAACGATTTACTATCTAACATTTTATATATTAATAAAGCTGCACTTGAAGTAGGGTCGTGCAACACGCTCTGGAATGTACCAATATACATTACATTTAACTTTAATTCGGCTATAATTTCCGCTCTTTGCTCTGAATACTTGGTACATTCCAATTATCATGATGTTAGTGCGGTAGTTCAGGGCAATTTTTATTTTGTGTATCTATCCATTGCTCATTCGTATGTAGGATGGTATCAGGTTTAATATTTTAATCTTTTGGTCTGCTCCTAAGATCTGTGATCTAATCTATTTTAAGAAAAACTAAGAAATACTTATATGTTAAATGTTTTATAAGTTTTAGAATATATAAGAATGTATTGCGCTCCAAAATGCCCATTCTCACAATAATGTTGGTCAGATTCTCGCAGTTATGTCAACGTCACGATTTTATTCTGGATTTTTTCGGTGAATGTTCACTGATTTCCTGCTAAAAGTCACTCAAATTATTGTCCCAATTCATCAGAGGCAGCTGCAATAATATTATGTTTACATTTATTAGAAAAGAGGTATAGAACCACATCAAAATTCATTACATTTTATTTAAGTACAAGCCAGTTACATATTTTATTTATTATTTATTTTCCTCTCGGAAAGGACTTTTTTTAAGATTTATTTTAAACTAGCTGTGCCCGCGACTCCGTTCGCGTACATTTCGATTTTTACGAAGCAGCATTTGTATGGGGGCCACGTCTTATCATAACTGGAGCTAGAATTTAAATAGCCTTTCCTGTGTCCCAAATGTCTATATGTTTTTATACCAAATTTCATCAAATTCGGATAATTGGTTTAAGAGTTATGGAGGAACATACATACATACACACATACAGAAAAAAATTCTAAAAATCGTGAAATTAGTTTCAGTATCATATATTGAGCCTATAAACACAATATCTCTGAAAACAAACTAACTTACTCCATGACCGACCCTTACAGATTTATTATTAGTATAGATGTAAAGGATGTCATATAGTCCCTCAAGATTTATTTCAAATCTTTGTCGCAGCATATTTGAAGCTACCTCTATAGTGCGACGTTTTATGCTTTGCAATTTTCATAAGGTTTAACTGCCTTTTTCGATGTTTGCGGATGTATGTGTCATTGGCTCAGACAAATTTGGTGTACAGATAAAGGGGTCTCTTTCTACGTATACTACTTTATGCACCAGGTTGAACATATGAAGTTGCCGTCGCGCTTTCATTTTAACTATCCCCTTTAATTTAAGAACGGTGTTACGTAGGTCCTTTTGGGATAGCAAAACAGAACCTAGCACATGCGTTCTGGACTTTCTGCATGGCCCGTTCCGTTTTGGCCAGTATCCTTAGACCATAAACTACGTCACCAAAATTGAGTAAAGAAACTACAAAGTGTGGAATTACATGAAGGGTAGACAAAGAAATACTAAGTCAACGCCGACATGCAACGGAATCACGGAGACTTCTTGGTACACCGAAATATACCGCCGACCTTGGGGAGGTCGCGGCTGTCTGTTTCCACGCGTTCAGCTATAAAACGTTTCTCAATGAATTAAACTGATTAAAAAGTCCCATTGGAGACGTGCCAGTCCGCATTCTCATAAACATTGCAAATAGTTGAAAAAACGCCTCTGTCTTACGTAAGCTACACGGGATTGGCTTTTCATAGACAATTTTAGATATGCTTTTTGTAACGCCACCACGTATTTCTACTTTTCGTCAACGATATCACAATGTATTTATCAAGATTCATAAATTACTTCAGTCAGTTGCTAGAGCATGTGACAACATTACAATAATTTCGTAAGAAATCTTCGTTATGTTATCATTCTACAGAACTTTATTTTCTTTCTTTTTTACGTTTTACTTATTTCATAATTTAAATATTCTCCAATTGTAACTCATTAACATTGCATGAGTACATCGCGATTCAATGAGTTAAAAAAAAAACCTGTTATTTTTTAAGTGAATAAACGTTCTCATAAAACCATTTTAAAGTTCAGTGAACTTCGCAACTATCCGAACAAAGATTCCAGACTGGAACTGTCACTGTCCATTTCTGGAAATGGCGCAATTTGCTCCCAACGGTTTACAGGACATGTGATTCACCATCGAACACTCATGCTTCTTACTTGTTCTGTTTATTTCTTCCTTGATTCACTGACTACTCTGTATTGTACGGTTTTATCTTTATGCCTAAGTCCTCTGGGTACCGGTCATGTTTCGTAGGTTCCTGCTTCCCGACTCCTTTAGGGAGTCGTTCTTTTGTTAGGCTGCTTTTCATCATATAATTATTACACATATTTGGGGTATTCTTCTTACCAAAAAAAGTGCCTTCGTAAGAATATGTTAGATGGGAGCACTAATGGTTGTGTAAGTTAATGAGTAATAATAGTTCTTAAATTTGTTTACTACATTGGATGGTTAATTCCCCAAAAAATACATAGCTCTTACTTTTAGTCACTACAGTAACCAAAATTTCACAGCCATGCCGTGTCTCCTCACTGAAATATATTACAAATATTCACTACCATTCATTTTATTAATGTTGAACCTAACATTATACATATTAATTTTTTTGCCTTGGTGAAAAGTAAAAAGTATAAGTTTTTTTTTTCACAGCCATGGCACGACGTAAAAATCCTCCCAAAAAAGTCAAAATGAGCGACACATAGCTGGCATCACTTAATATCTTTCTACTACGGCAATACTACATTAACTTCCCTTTTTCTGGACGGCGTGATGTAAGAGTGTAGAAAAAATATTTTTTAACACATTTTTCTTAAAAGTTACCATCTAAACCTGTCCGCGCCGTGTTCGAGTTTTAAAAGGTAAATTAAATTTTTACGTTCGCGTTGTTTTTATGAATTGTAAGATATATGGCGTAGTTTCTGTGAAAAAATAAGAAATTGCAGAGAACTTATAAAGTTTTTAAGGACACGGCACGAAAATGTCACAACCATGGCAGTCACGACAACCATGGTTTTTGAGGCCATGGCTGTGACATTTCAATGCATGGTTGTGACATATCCAATATTATAATGGGGCTACTAGATGTACGACTAGTCTAAAGAAGAAAGTAAGAAAAACACATTTCACTAGTGAAGGATCTTATGCTATGGCAACAAGGAAACGAAAGGATTGGCGTGAAAGCGTTTAAAAAGCTAGCAGAACGCGTATTAAGAGCGATCGTAGCTAAAACTGCTTCTACCGATAATAAAATGAAACCATTCTCTACATACTTCAAGTGGATACTCCTGTCTTAGGCAGACTTCCAAATCCACCATGGTTTTTTGTATGCAGCCCCGATTCCGTCCCACTGCTGGGCAAAGGCCTCCCCTTTAGCTCTCTAGTCGTCCCTCTTCGTGGCCACCTGCTGCCAACCCGGTAGTAAGTTCGCCAATGTTCGCCAAGATGGTGTCGCCATCGCTTTGTGCTTTGCTCGGACATTGCAAACCGGCCACGTTTACGATATCCGTCGCGTGGAACCCAGTCAGTGGCCATTTTTGCTGACTTGTTTGGGCCCATACGACAAACGGCCCGCCCAGTTCCACTTCAGCTTCGCGGTCGTAGCTCTAACAGTCGTAGCTCTTTACACCCGGTATACTGCGCTCCATTGCCTGCTGGCAAACCTTAAGTCTGGACTTCTGAGCACCGTAAGATAAAATAGGCAAGTTGCTCGTGTCGACGAGTTTTCGCTTCAGGGCATGTGGCAACTTCCCTTTCATCAGCTCTTTCATGGATCAAAAAAACTTCCAGGCATTGTCAATGCTGATCGATTGCCTTGTCCTGCCTGTTTTCGAAGGAGAGTATGTGGCCAGAGTAAGTTTATTCGTCTATGTACTGAATTTCCTGCCCAACTATTTCGAGACTACAATTTGGGCTCTTAGTCATAGGTCTATTCATGTGTTGGAGTTCCAGAGCTTCTGGTGCAAACAGAACAATATCGTCGGAAAAGCAGAGGCTCGTAAGCCTCTCGCTGTCGCCAACGTTATTAGTTATAGCTAGTTATTATGATTTAAATTGTCAGACTTAACTAAACGTCAGGCATGAGGACTACTAAAGTATCTGACTGATACTTAGTGTTAAACTTGCTTTAAAAAATCTGTAAAAATATAATATTTTACGTGTTTTCAACACATAAGAGATTATCAATCACAATGATTGAAATTTAGTTAAAATTGAAGTCATTGTGTTATTTGAAAAAAAGGTTTTGACGGTTTTGTTCGTCTGTCATCTGTCATACCAAAGCTATTACATAATTTATTGATGTGTCACATCCATGTCACATTATCACAGCCATACATTTGAACACCATTTTCAACCCCTTGCAAAGGCAATTAAGCGTGACCACATATACTGAAAATTATAATTTTGGATACACTTTCGAACTGCTTTAGTATAACTAAAAATAAAATACTTTAATTTTTTTTTCGGCTTACGTAAGAAACACCCATTTAGTCGTTGGACTCTTGACGGTGCAGCATTCTTCACAGAATGCTCCTCGGTAACAGGCCAAGAGACGGTGGATGTCGTCGCGACATACCAGGCGGTGAAGCCTGTTCTTATTTTGCAAAACATCGCTCTTCGGGATAATGTCACGCACGATTCAACTATCATGCAAACCTAAAAAACTTGTCCGGTTCCATAAAAAACCGGACAAGTGCGAGTCGGACTCGCCCACCGAGGGTTCCGTACAAATTTGTAGGTACTTACATATTGTCAATAGTTCAGGAATCGAGTCACGCAGTTTTTTCCCAAGCTTTTCCCGAACTTCAAAGACAATTTTTAAAGATTTAATTACAAATGTATAGTTTTCAGATTTTTCCCTGTATTTGTAAAGACTGCCAAATTTCATAGTTTTAGGTCAACGGAAAGTACCCTATAAATTTTGATTCCCTTGACTGTCGAAATAACCATTTTTTGCGGCGTAAACAGCCTTCTCTTTTTTTTTACGTTAACTTAAATGGAGACTTACAAACTTGATTTTTTCACAGCTTAAAGGGACTGTTATAGACCGGAGTATGTATATGGTTTTAATTTCAACTCGATACCTCCATGCGTCCTCGATAAAGGGTCTTGACAGACAGATGGACGGACGGGCAACAAAGTGATCCTATAAGGGTTCCGTTTTTCCTTTTGAGGTAAGGAACCCTAAAAATCTGCCGATTAGATATTGACATGGTCTTATTTATAAAAATTCGATTCCACTAACACACTCAAGAAACTCTGTCAGTTAAAGCAGTGTTTACACTCTGCTTTAACTCCGTTTTAATAAGAGTGTTTTAGTGAAGTCGACTTTTTATGAATGTCTGTTTGTTTTAACGACGATAACTAAACATTAATGAAGTTATTCGAAGAAAACGAAATATACAAAAATATTTTTAAACGTTAACGAACTTCGACAGATCAAACTATGTTAGAGGTGAATTTAAGACATGTTTTGACTTATAATATGCAAATTAGACCCAACTTTACAACGAACTTACGTATGATTAAATTGGCCCTTGATTTACATGAAAATCCAATCGTTACGTTTAACCTTAGGAACGGAGCAATTCCACCCGTGCTCAATAAGGCAAAAGGCTGTTTCCAATTGGCAGTGGCAGATCATTGAAGTGGTCTTGGTTATAATTATTATTGATATTCGTAACTCAGACAGGTGGCGTCCTGTTCTGTACATTGACACCGCGACCTTGCTGTCGAACACCGGTCTGTTTCGATGGCTGACATTGGTGTGCTGCGCCATTAGTGTTTTGTAGCATACCGCACTTGTATCCTTTGAGTGTATTGTTTCTACAGTTGTATTAGTCTAAAACTCTTCGTCTTTGGCGATTGCAACTGCATTCCAGTATTGAGTCAAGGTCGTAGTTGGTTCCTGTTGCGTGTTTGAGTCTTTATTGCCAAAGGCGTTGTCGTTCCCTTTGATGCAACGCAGTCTTGATGCCGTATTTGCATTTTCCGCCACGCAAAGTTCGGTCAAGGAAGCTTGTGCATGCAGTTCGCTTGTTTGCTGTATTAGTAACCCCCTCTTATGCATACCTTTGCATGCCTCTTTATGCAGACCAATTATAAATTGGTCGGTCGAGTTTCAGGGTTCCGTTTCGGAAGGATGGCAACGGGACCCACGGGTCAAACAGTGTAAGCTTAGTAATAGCTTACACTATTTGACCCTTTGAAAAATACATGCATAGAACTCTTAAATTTGACATTTTAAAATAACCGTAACGTTGAAGAATATGTGTTTTAATGCAAAATAATTATAAAAAACGCGGCCAAATGCAAAACGGACTTGCCGATTAGCACCGAGGGTTCCGTACCACCACATATTATGTTTGACCTTGAAAAACTATTGTTATGGTGGTCCGATCGGGCCATTTACAATTCTACAGATTACTTGGCAAAAATGTGTTTTCTTTCCTTCAGTTCAGGACCCTTTGCGGGGGTCACAACTCACACTTTTACTATTGGTTGTCACTTTGGACGGTCTGCGACTAAAGGCATACTACGTACAAGAATGAGGTTGCACTATAATCACAAAAAGTTTGACACCTGTAAAAATTGTATTTGTAATATATTTTATGGAGGTAAGGAACCCTCGTTGGCTAGTCCAACTAGTAAAGCAACTGGCCGTTTAAAAAAAAAAAAACTCGCAATTTGTACAGTGCTTTTAATTAATACAATGACCGAACAGCAATGCTGCTGCCCCAATTGGCCATTGTCGGGGTGACGTCACCATTGTCTGCTGCATGTCTGCCGCGATTTCCTGAAACAATTTTACTGGCCGCGATCGCCTCGTGGTCCCCTCAAGGCGCGCGCCCTCATTTAAAAGTCTTTTGAATGGATTTTTTTTTTGCGATGGCTGACGATGGACGTTAGAAAGTAAGGCGGCCCCGATTGCCGATTTTTTCGCTAGTTCATTGAACTCGATTTACACGTGTATCTTGGCCACTTTTTTTTGTTCAAGTTTCGTTTTCACTGACTTCTGAAGTGGGCTCTTTTATTCCTGTATAATTAAGATTGTTTGCAGTAATGGTTTTACCCAAATCCATTTGTTTAAAAATTTTCCAGTCTCAAAAGCCATGATACAGGCTTTACTAGTAAAGTTTTTGATGTGAAAATATAGTAATACGCCTACCTTCTAAGTTTATTGTATTCTTGACATGTACCTACAGTTTGTTAGCCACGCAATGAACTTATTGTATCTTAATTCTCGGATTCGCGTTTCATATGTAACTGGCGTCTGACGTCCAGGAAACGGGGTGCTGTTTACCTAACGTTGCGTTAGCTTATTGTGTCCGTCGAACTATTGTCTTTGGCGTAACGTCATGCATTAAAAATGTCTCGGACACTACAAGAGTGTGATACTTGTGATAGCGTGTCTTTCATATTTTATATTTCTTTTTGATGCTCGTAACGAAGCGTCGGTTCGTGTCGTGAATGATTATCGGATTAGCATTCGCTACATACTGCATTATTTTATGATTCTAGTGTAGGGTGTTTCGAAATCAAATCTCGAATTTCGCTGGTGATCAGATACCAAATTCCAAATTCTAATTGTGATGTATTGTAGTTTGTTCTGATCATAAATCAAGGGAATTTACGATCTCCATAGCAAAACCATGCTTGAATACTAAAACAGGTACCTACTGGGTATGATTCCCAATGGAGGCCGCAGTGCTTAATTTGCACTGCAGATGTACAAAATGTATTTAAAAAAACATTTCGTACCTTTTATATTATATTTTAACAAGTCAAAACTGCGAGTAGGTACGAATCACTATACACGCAGACTTGCGACGGCTATGAGGAACATGAAGAGATATTAAAGTACAAAGATGAAACGCCAAATTCGGATACATTCATCACGCCAACCTCGCGAGCAATTTACACATTTCTGGACCGTGAAAGTTCGCAGTTTATACAGCCAACTCTTCTACTTTGCTTAGACCGGATTTTTCAATAGTCAGATAAAACTTAACTGGAGAATAAAACTGATGTTGTCACTGTCTTGTCGTATGATTTAGACAGCGATAGCATGCAATTTATTCTCCAGTTAAGTTTTATCTGACTATTGAAAAATTGGCCCTTAGTAAGGTAATTGTTCCCATAACTGGATCAGCATATTGGCCGTCGTACGTAACATCATCACTAACTTACAATGTCGCCCATAACTCAGTTGGAGTGTATGCGAAAGCAGTATTAACATCGCTTCCAGCCATGAGATTGGATCTTTCATCGGAACTGACTGCCGGCTGCAAACCGTTGTCTTCAATTATTGCACCGTCTCTCTCTACTTAACGTCTATGTCTATACATGTAGAGGTGAGTTTTCTTTGTGGTGGTATGTAACCCACTTCTTAGGCCGGCCATTGTGCCCTGTCTGCGCGCTGTCTGCTTTCTTTCGTCAATGGAGCCGATGCTAGCAGGGTTCATGCTTATTTAAAAATTCAAAACCGCTACTTATAAACTTCGGTCAAACTCTTTTTTGAGAGTAGATTACGGTCGCTTCGGGGCTGGTCATTTGGGGAGGGGGTTCGAACAAGTCTTACTTTTTGACAGAATCCCTAGTATGGAGTTAAATAGGACTTATTTTATCTCAAGTAGTGGAGAAGGTGGTTATAGTCTTACTTAATAAATGAACAGCTCCTGGTGGGTAACAGATATTGCTAGTTCTCGTGACTTGGTTCTGCTCTGTCGCGTGTTTTAATAAAAAAAAATTATCTGTAATGTCCTAGAGACTAACATGTTTCAAATTCAATTATTGTTATGTATTGACTGTATAACATCCTCTTCAACTATAATGAGCTTACTTTCATAGGAAAAGTACTTGAAATACTGCTTCGTCGTAAATAACAATGTTAGAAACAACTTTATACGGTCAACTTATGCTGTCTCACACTAACGATTGAACACAAAAGCTTAGAGGAGCCACCAAGATATTTATTTCCTAACTCAGATGATTTAAGACGACTTAACTTTGCCAAAATCGAACGTATAAACAACTCTTATTACTTTTATTATAATCATCTGACCTTCAGAGTTGCATACTTTTTGCCGACTAACTGGAAGAATCTCACGTTTCATTTAGTCTGGTTCCATCCAGGCTGTCTGATTGGGATTATTATTGCACGCTCATAAAACCTAATTAAGGAAGCTGTCGGTTTTTTTGCATGTTTATAGCAATCTTGTCTCTTATGCTAACTCTTCGCTTGGGCTAACTTGAGCCACAACATGTGTGTCTTTGTAAGTGTGCCCTCAACTGAAGCGGAAAATTACTGGTGCTAAATAGTAAACTAAAATGCAACTCCTTGTATAACTCTAAAAGCCAGTGCAGAACTATGATGTTAACACGCGCTTTGTTAAGCAAAAGGTCATTTAAGTGCGTTGCACTTACCTTCAATAGTACGTTGTCCTTCTTAACATTAATTTTCAGTTCTAATTGCTATTTTACTTGTTGCTTCTGTTTGACAGACGTGTGCTGTGCTGAACAGGTGATCCATTTGGCATTCGCACAGAAAATATATTAAAGCCGTTTTCTCAAACATGCTTGGAAGTTTGACCATTATTTTGACAACCTCGTTCGAGATCAATCGAAATTGCATTACTGGCCAGATACATGCGAGCAGCGGCCGGCATAAGTTGTATGAAAATCCATATCTTTCGTGTTTTTGCGGCCAAATACATTACATAGTGAACTCATATCTGTTGTGTAATTTAGAAATGGAACGATCTTTTACTCCGAGACATGGCAACCAAGGAGGCAATTTATCAAAGGTTTTATTTGAATTTCGAACTGGCTTGCAAATAGAAAGCTGTTGGTTGAAAAAAAAAACAAATGAACACTTTAACGCGGGACAAATTATTGTTGTTCGTCATTGATTTTGAAATGTAAAAGTTCTGTCTAGTTACTACTTAGTATAATTTCCGCGGATTATTTGAGAAAAGTGCTATACAAGCCTTGGCCACAACTAGGCATTGATGGACTTAAGTATGTGTGCCTCGGCTTCGCCTCGGCCCACATTTACATGTTCGTCCATCAATGCCTCTTTTGCTGGCCGCTGCAATGATGTACGTATGACGACACAATGAGTTACGCATTACAACAATTTATATATCAAAGGAAAGGGTACAAAATACAGATTTAAACCATATTAAAACTATTCGAAATGTCCTCCTCTGGGTTCGATACAAGCCTTCAATCTGCAAGGCCAGTCATCAATCGATGCACGCACGACATTCATGTCAATATTGGCGACTGCTTTAATCAGAGATGCTTTAAGCGACTCCAAGTTGCGATGTGGTTTAGCGCAGACCTTCTCCTCTAAGTGCTGCCATATTTTGTAATCCAAAGGATTCAAGTCTGGACTGGAGGAGGGCCAATCCTCATGCCTGATAAAGTCGATTTCACGGGTCGTGAGCCAGTTTTGGGTACTTTTCGCCTTATGGGCCGGCGCAGAATCCTGCTGGAAAACCCAGTGCCTATTTTCGAACATTGTTTGTGAAAGGGGTTCCACAATGTTTGTTAGGACTGTGTTTTGATATACGAGGGCACTGGTTTTCACTCCTTTTTCACAAAAAAACACCTCTGTTGGACCCAAATAGGAGACCCCAAGCCAAACCATGAATGCCGAAGGATGATGGCCACGCTGAACACGTGGCACATGTCTGCTCGCTTCTTCACTAGACTGTGCATACACTTTATCATTTTGTTTGTTGTAACTCTCTTCAACATTAAAAATTTTTTCGTCTGAAAAAAGTATTTCGCGGTATTTTTTACCTGCGTACCGCCTTAACAAAATCCGGCATCTTTCGAGTCTGATTTTCTTCAGCGTTTCAGTGTTAATAAGATGTGCTGTTCTTTTTCTGTAGGCACGCAGTCCTAGGTCTTCATTCAACACCCTTTTAACAGTGGTTCTGCTTAGTCCCATCTGCAGAGCCAACATTTTTTGCTTGCGGACAGGATTTCGTTGGATGCGCGCTCACTGCTTTGATGACCGCTGGAGTCCGAACAGTACGAGGTCGACCGCTTCTTTGTTTATCATCTAAACTTGAATCTTCCCTGAATCGTTTGATAGTACGATAAATAAATCTCAGTGGAATTTTTAAATTTTTCAGCAGTTTGAAAATCTCAGTTGGCGCCTGGCCGCAACGATGCAATGCAATTACTGCGACTCTGTCTTCTTTGCGCGTCCACTCCATATTGGAAAATGAAGAAAATTCCAGAAAAGCTGTGTTTTTATTTTCTTGAAAAATTCAAATTTCGAATGCCCATAACTTTTTTGTGGCCAGTATTCTAAATTCGAAATTAAACCTATGTGACAGAACTTATGGCCCGACTACGTACTATTCCTCTGCAGTTTTGATTTCGGCTTGTCTTGATTCGTTTGACTTAATTTACATATCGCTTCCTCTTCGGGGACACGGTGAATATCATTGTGTAAGTTCTTGCTTTGACTCTGGTAAATTATATTAAGCGCTCAACACAGGCACCAAATATTGTAGTGTATAATAATAATAGTGTCGAGTTGTAAATGCGTACGCGCGTTATTCTACTACATGTTGGCATTAAATGGTGCTTTAGTTTCGGTGTGAATATGTGCAACTGAAAACTATTGTGTGTCCATGATTTTGTGTCGTGTGGTCAGAACGCGCATTTTATTATCAATGGCGCGAATTGTTTGGACGATGGAATTGCGATTTTTTTGTTATTCAGGATTTTTAACACTTAACCCCAGTCATGTTTGATGGTAAACGAACACGGGGTCTAAGATGTTACGTGCTTACTTGCTAAATGCCGGTTAACTCTCGTTTTAAAGAGACCCAGGTCTCTGGAAAAATATATTTCCTTCTTCATTCCGATTTCTTTTTTCTTTGTCAAACTTCTTCACGTTGAATCTCATCCTTCTCATCCCATGCCCGACGCGTTCTCAGAACTACGCCGCATCCATGGTGCTGATTGTCTTCCAAGTTTAGAGCTCGCCCACACGCCCATTCATCAGTTCCGCATATTTATCTCCCACCTCGTGTCCCACAATTGGCCGGCAGCGTGGCGACCCCCGTTGGGTACCCGTGACGTTTCAGACGCGCCGCGTTACACGCCCACTTGTGTGTGCGCCGTATGAAGAAACTTGGCAATCGCGCGCGGCTCTTTTTATCCCATGGCGCTTTGCTATTTCAGTGGTGTAGACTTGGGAAACTCGGGGGCGAGATATGATACATAATTATATCTCTTTGTTACATTCCAATCTTGCTCCCTCATTCGCCCGCACACTGAGGAACTCCCTATGGGATGTTTGAACGAGACGCGCGAGGCGGAATCTGATGACATCGGATGCATTCGATCAGTTCACCAACTCAGAGAACCTAATGAGATGGATGTTAGGTGGGAAATACATGTGACTTGGAGAGTAAAGAGAGATTTGAAAGATATGATTAAGATATAGTACTTCCTAGAGCCGAAAGATATGAGATATGCCTTCAAAGATACACTTGGCAAGTCTACAGTGGGCACCCAATCCTGGAGCAGTGGCGCTAGTGTTGGCGCCTTTATTTTTCCTGACGGAGAAAAAAGGTACTAATTCATGAGAAAGAAGCGAAAACGGTAGATAGGTTCAAGACAATAAACGTGTAGGTATGTACACCGTATTCCGTGTGGCGCCGGATTGAGAATAGCGTCACTCCATTACCTTCCGTGGATGTCGTAGAAGGCGCCTAAGGAAATAAATTACCAGGAGACGGGCGGCAGCGTCTTTCTGAGATTCCAACCGCATACTGCGATCGCCAATCCGCCTGCCAAGCGTGGTGATTATGGCAAAACCCCCCATGGTTATGAAAACCACGATGGAGGCCTGTGTCCTGCAGTGGGCGTCGAATGGCTGATGATGATGATGATGATGTACAAGGAAGGAACTCTTCATACATTTTATTTGATACTGTATTTGGCCTTCGACTTAATACTTTTCTGGCTTGTGTATTTCTATAAAATGAAGCTAGTGGCTAACAAAGCTGCACTAAGTCTGTTTACCTAGTCATCTGTGTTGGTTTATTTTTTTTTATTACGCTAAAAGCCTTGAAGTTTGTGATGATGTCTCAATAATGTTAAATATATAAGATTAGACTCGCACAGCGATACCTCTTACATAACCTACATACGTAGGTGACGCAGGTGACGTCACTATGAGAATTTTCAGTTCCGAATTATGTTATCCATTCCTCGTTTATCAAGTCATTGTCGAGACGATTATATCTAGCGTTTGGTGGGTAGATAGTACATCAAAATAGGTCCAGACCTGTTTGTCCTGTTACAAAATAAATAGGTGAAGATGTGGAAGCTTTAACCTGATCGTATTCCTATTTTCTAAGGCTTTCTAAAGAAAGATAAAGACAGCGAACCACGACAATGGTACTGATACGTGTGTTGCGTTGGTTTAGACATTGTGGAGACGACGAAGGACGATAGATTGACGAAACAAATGTATCGAGCGAATGTGGGTGAACGGGCCGGTAACGGACGTCCCAGGCGGACGTACTTCGACCAAATAGGGGATGTATTAGCAAAGGGCAAGATAAAAAGTACCCAAACTAATGAATGTTGAGGAAGCCAAAGTGATTTGTCAGGATCGTGGCAAGTGGCAGTCCCTGGTCTCTGCCTGCCCCTCTGGGATATAGGCGTGAGTTTATGTATGCATGTATCTATGTGTGTTCGGTTTTGCATCACACGTCCGAGCGCACGCTCGGGTCAAGATGGGTCCTTGTCGGGGTGTCGCCGTCGACGGAATCCTTGTGCAGGACATCATCATCACTGATACTTAAATGCGTTAGGGTCAAAGGCCTAATTATGCGCATCAAATTCTTTCGGAATCGTGACGTTTGCAATAATAATTAGTATGGAATTTGACAATTAGACAATTGGAGTGGTTCAAAATTTGGTGCGCATAATATTGGGACGTTGGGGCGAAAAAGTTCTGGAAGTGTGGGAAGGCCCCCCACCAGATGGTCTGACGACCTGTTTACGGTGGCGGGGAGTCGCTGGATGCGGGCGGCACAAGACCGGGAGGCTTGGAAAACCATGAGGGAGGCTTATGTCCTGCAGTGGGCGTCGAATGGCTGATGATGATGAATATAGGGGCTGATTTGACATTTGTATGTGCGTCAATATTTTGCAGTGCTGGATTGCTGTTGGAGTTGGACTTTCTGTGTATATAATGTTTACGTTGAACCGAATCTGTTCGCGCTATCACACTTTATCACATGCTGCAGAGATTCAATGTCGTTTTTTTCGGTAATACTTTCTCTAGTTTGTAGTATTTTATCACTATCTCCGTTAGCTTCATTGTTAAGTCAACCAAGTGAATTTGAATTATTTCTAGCATTGTCGATGAAAAAAATACAACATTTATACCTATATTATGATTTTTTAAATTTTGTATGAACAATTTCAATAATAACTTCTTTGATGCATTGCTCGCTGGCAGCAATAGTGACCCTATCACACAAAGTCAACTCTTTGTCTTCCAGTTGCGAATACATCACAGCATTCGTATTTTAGCGAATTTAATTGTAGGTAATTATTATTACGTTAAAAACTATTCATATGCACGTTGCTGAGTAATATTTCGTTTGCTGAAAACTCTCTCAAATTTTCCTGTGAATGTTTATTAAATAAATAAATGTCCACTGCGGCCTCAATGGAAACCGCATTATGTGTGTACTGAGTTCGTCGTGGCTTTTGTTGGACGGACCAGAGTAGTTGGTTTCTTAGCCGACTTAAGCGACGGGGGGCAGGGGCGCGGAAAAGACGCGACGCGTTTTATAGATTTTTATATCGCGCCCTCGCCCCGTCTCTTCCGTGTGGGCGTAGCAGTCCCGTCCAGTACATTTTGCGTCCTCGCCCCACGTCCTTTCTGTGTGGCCAGAGGCTTAGCGTCGCTGTTCGTTTTCGTTCTCTTTCGTTGCAATTTCCGACACGTGAAAACGTACATACATAAATTAACTCACGCCTATATCCCAGAGGGGTAGGCAGAGACGAGGGCCACTGCCACGATCCTGACAGATCACTTTCGCTTCCTTAACATTCATTAGTCGTTGCATGCACGGACGCTGGTTTCGGGTACTTTTTATCTTGCCCTTTGCTAATACATGGAAGCTAATTGTTGGTTAGTCATCTTTAGATGATGACACGTTTTAAGTTCGAAGACCCAGGTAAACAAATTGGTCATATTTTATTGAAAACTCACAATATGCATCATTCTTGAGTCGTGCGTGGCGTGGCATAACCCGATAGTAGTGCTAGGTAAGTATGTTACGCCCCATACCACAGTGGTTTCGATGCAATAAATGATTCATCTGGGTGTGTAATGAATTAATAACATGATACTTTACCTGCTCATTATAGTTTTGTTTAGCTATGACGTCACTCGTGCGGTGCCAATTTAATCATCTCGAATTCCACGCAACTCACACGAAGCGGTTTTCTGTGTACGTGTCCCCGGCGACTTCGTAAAGTCGCTCCGGAACTTAGGACGGTTCTTATTCACGCATTATTGGTGCTAGTTTTGAACGAAAAATGCTTTCATGTTTTCGCAGGGAGGCTTGTGTATTTATGCTCGGTGTCAAAGTCGGCGCTAGCGATCGATTCGGCCTAAAGGCAGTAAACTCAGTGCTAGTTTGTGGAAGCTCAAAACCTGTGAAGAAACTGAGTTGGCATACTTGGCATTACCCAGTCGACGGTACATTTACGCTTTACAACCACCGAAGGAGACGTGGGTTCCCGCTGCGGCTCCGCCTTATTATACTGTACAAGTGGCCTCAGTCTGGTTGTTTTCCTATCTTTCTCAAGTTCTTGGATTAGTATTTGTAAAAAAAAATATATATTAAAAACCGGCCAAGTGCGTGTCGGGCCACGCGCAGGGTAGGTTTTTTTTACCTGCCTTACAGTACTTACTAACAAGTTCATAAAAGTAATTTTTTATTAGATTTGTACGAAAACTTCCTTTTCTAAGTTGATTTGTTTATTTATTTTTATTTATTTATTTATTTAATACGGAGATATTACAGAAACATGCCACTTATTCTAAACTTAGATGATAAAAATATGTACTAGGCTTGCATCCAAAAATATATCTTACTAAGTACTTTAATATGAGTAAGTTAAAGGTTAGGGCGGGTATTGAGTAATTAATGAAGAGCACACGAATTTGCGTTCCGTGTGGCGCCGGATTAAGAATAGTGTCACTCCATTTCCTTCCGTGGATGTCGTAGAAGGCGACTAAGGAAATCAATTACCAGGAGACGGGCAGCAGCGTCTTCCTGAGATTCCAACCCCATACTGCGATCGCCAACCCGCCTGCCAAGCGTGGCGATTATGGCAAAACCCCTCTTGGTTTTGAAAACCACGAAGGAGGCCTATGTCCTGCAGTGAGCGTCAAATGGTTGATGATGACACGAATTTGCTTGCAGTAATAATATGCGACAAAAGTTATGGTAACTAAATTAGGGCTCAATCAATATCCATGTCGGGTCCTGCCCCTGTATTACGCGCACCAAATTCTGAGCGATTCCAATCGTCTCACTGTCAAATTTGTATGTAATCGAAAAATGGTTTTTCTACACTCACAACATTTTTGAACGACCAATCCAACGATACCGCCATTGGTCCATAAAAGCCGATTCTTACCGGCTTCCCTTTTATAAATCCGAGCCCCACCAAATCTAAATTTGCTACACTCATTATGTGAGGCACTCCGAGTTCTCCATAAATTTTATCGAAACATCCC
The DNA here is from genome assembly GCA_963969515.1 of Yponomeuta evonymella. Classification (NCBI taxonomy): domain Eukaryota; kingdom Metazoa; phylum Arthropoda; class Insecta; order Lepidoptera; family Yponomeutidae; genus Yponomeuta; species Yponomeuta evonymella. The sequence continues at coordinate 4,426,764 of OZ018343.1, read as the reverse complement.
GGAATGCTAACGGGGCCATAGTAGCCGCTTTATACAATAACTCTCTGTCTCGCTCGCCTTGCAGGCCCGAAAGTGGCCGAGGTAGGCTGCGCCGTCCGGCTTCCTTTTCGCCGTCCGGCTTCCTTTTCTTTTTCTTGTTATTGCCGTATAAGAAAGCGAAGACACACTATGGTGTAGGCGAGAAAAAAAAAAGCATCTAATTTAGGTGTAGGGGAGGTACTCTAAGGCCAAATTTCAGCTTTCTAGTACTTGTCTCTTCGCTAAGCCCTGGACAGACAGACAGATGGACGGACATGGCGAAACTAAAGGGTTCCTTTTTGACTACGGAGCCCTAAAATTTTACTTATAAACCATTTGTAATTCTTTCTTCTGGTTGTGCAATAGTGTTCTCTATCAGCTATCTTATCCAAGCCCTACTTCCTCTGCAAAACTTGCCAATTTGCGAGTTCCATCGAACAATACGGAGTCAATTTAATCACAGCTATCGTACTGTACGTTAACTAAATTATAGTTGCAATTAACAAGTTGATTAATGTTTCCTTTTGCAGCAATTGGATACCGATCTATGCATTCTGTATCTTTATTTGTATATGCCGGTTTCGCAAGGACCCGGGGCAGGGGTGGCGAACCATGGGCACGCGAATCGCATTGTATTATTTTCGGCTTTCGTATTGAGGTGAGGCGTATTTAAACAAAACGCTAATTTAAACGTAGTTTAACATAGGGTAATAACAGGTTGGGTTGGGATGGAAAGAGATGGAGTCGTCGCCGTAGCATGTGGAGATCAAGGCCCTATGTCCCTGATGAGGGACAACAGGTTATAAGTAAGTAATAACACACCCTTATTTATTAGGGTGTTTCAGGAATTGCGCATTTTAGAGATAACCCTATATATTTTCAGAGTTTTCCCTACTAGCACTGTTCGCCTGATATACCCGCCTTTAAAGGTTCGGCATCCCTGACCGACCCAATGGAGCGTGCCTGAGCGCCGTTTCGATGTTTGGATTATTTGCGTGACAATAATGTTATTCAGATTACTACACTCGGTGCCTTTACAAAGAGTTTCGGTCGTGTTTGGAAATCGCCGAATTATTCCGGCGAGAGCTGGCCACATGCGGGCGTTTTGGCAATACATACCTACTTATTCACTATAATAGAGAACTTGCACTAATAAATGTTTTAATAGATTAGGAGAGGACCAGTGTTGCCACCTTAGAGGTTTTCCCACCAGAATTGGTGCTTTTTTTTTAAATCGCCCTTCCGTTCTCGAATTTCATAATATTCTGTGCTTACTCTATGACCGGAGAACCTCCAGGCGCACTCGTAAGTTGATGTTTTCTTTTTAGTTGACATTCTATGTCCCGCCTGACTTTGAACTGTGTGTGTTGTGTTGTGTTGTTGAAAGGGCTTAAAGTTTGATAGAGTTACTAAAAGTATTACTGTTGCACAACATAACTCTATCAAACTTTAAGCCCTTTCAACAACACAACACACAGTTCAAAGTCAGGCAGGACATAAGAATGTCAGCTAAAATTTACGTAATCACTAATTTACATAATTACTGCTACTATTAATTTACTACTGCCTACTACTATTTATAAATGTAGTTTTCTTTAGTCTGGGATTTTTAAATGCAATAGTTTAGCGAATTTTGGTGTTTTTTTAAATCCATATTTGTTAAATCTGGCGACATTTTACTTATGAGCTAGCGCTTTAGAAAAATCCAAGGTGGCAACACTGGAGAGGACACGTTGAAAGATAAATAAACGTGGTATTTTTTTTTCTCTGCGACTAATACTTTTTGTAATATAACCAGTCGAAAAGTCAATATAGTTACGTTGTACTAAAACGCGCCATACAAATCGACCTTAGACTATGACGTCACTCCCTAACGTAACGCCTTATGTGTCTGAAGCGTTTATTATTATTTGAGTTATCTCATAAAATAATATTTTTATGCATGTACACCCTTATAAGAAAACGTTCAGAATTCAATGACAAAACGAAATCTAATATGTTTCACGTTATAAGAGTAACTTTTCGCATATTTCGTGTCCGGAAAACCCCGAAAAAAATATTTTTATTGTTTTATTTTTAAATTTTTCTTAGGATTTTATATGACTTCTATGGTATAAAAGCAATGTCACTCCAATCTAAGTAAGACGCAAGTTCCCCATTAAAGCACCAACACAACCGTTTTGTCCTTTCAAGTTTTAGCTTGATTCCATGACCCCTGGCGATAGACTACCACAGAACTTCTCTTCCGAAATTGAAAGTGCGAAGGTATGAAATTACTCTGATGTAGAACACCAAAGCAGGGTATGCTATATGTGTAGCACTGCGGTATAGCACTGCTTTATAGCATGGTCAACTTAAGAAAGGGACTGAATGATCATTCTTCTTTCGCTCACACAATAGATGGTAATAATGTATGAGCATGAGGCAAATAGTTGTCCTGTCTCCTTGTTTAATTAACGGTGTTATACCTGTATGGAAGCAGGCGTTACTTTGCGGAAATCCATAAGAGCATTAAAATACCGTGTTATAAATAAGTTTTATACTTTTTACCCGACTGCGAAAGCAAAGTAGTTTATGCCTATGTTTTTCGCGCGTTGTATGTATCTTAATTTAGGACCATGCAGAGACTAAACGGCTGGACGAATTTTGATAAATGACGTGTCAACTGAAAGCCCTCGCTTGTCAAAGTTTTTTTAAATCACCTATACATCTATGGTCCTATTTTATTTGTTTTGTCTGTTGTGCACTTAGTTTTCTTTCTGTGGTTGTGCATATTATGTTACTTATCTGCTTATTTTGTTTCTGTGATGTGCCTTGTGGGATATATCTTTTCTTCACCGTTACCGGTGAAGAGGCATATGTCTGTAAGATATCAATCTATCTAGATTGCCTGTAAGATAGATAGATATCTTTTCTTCCTTTTACCCGACTGTGAAAGCGAAGAAGAGTTATTATTTTCACGTAACTAAGAATGTAAGTATGTGAGGCATTGGCGACACACATGTCCTTGGACTTGAGGCATGAGAGTACTTCACAAAAACCCAAAAAAGCGTATATTCAGATTTAGTCAGGTACACCCTGACTAAATCTGAATATACGCTTCAGATTTAGTCAGGGTGTACCTGACTAAATTAGCAAAGTTAGCAAAATACCTACTATCAACATCAAGAAATTCATATTTGTTGATATTGATTGGTGTTGATATTTCTTAAATTAATGAGATGCATGCATGACCTACGACGAGCAAACAAGTTGATAGACATTATTGATTCCCGTATTTCAACAATTTCTCTCAACGGGTTGTTTACAATAAAATTTCGCATGTAGATTAAAGCTGAATGAAGAGAAAATATACGTAATTAGATAAAGTAAGTATAACACTTGTAACCTTTTTGGTAAATAAAAGAATTTGTATTTGGTAGTCACGTTGTAAGAAATATTATATTTGTGTAAGTGTCAAGTTATTTTATTTTATTTTATTGGGGATAATAAACAGTTATACAATATCACATGATTGACAAATAAGGGTATGAAATAGAATAGGTAACAGTATAACCCACCACATTATACACAGATTACTTTAAGCATTGAAGGAGAACAAAAAGAAATAATTACGCTAGAGAAACATAATTTTAAATATTTTACAAGGGCTACAATTGCATGCCAGAAAATGTCGGAAAGATATTAAACATCCATCAGGATAGAGTTATTAATATATTTGTGTAAGAAAAGGGATCCTGCCTTTTCGCAGAAAATTGTTACGCTGATTATCACTTGCCAACCAACATTTCACCTATTTTTCACTTTGACAACAAACGATTTACAAATTTTTGTATGGCAACGTTTCATTTGGTAGGATTGTTGTTAAGCTGATTATTATAATGAAACAAAACGTTTTGGGTATTTATAATTTTTCAAATCTTTTACTAGGCCAAACAACTATTAGATGAATAACGTTTCGTCTGTGAAACAGTTCCCTTAGGTTTTCCTAACCTTTAGGTTAATTTTTTTTTTTTTGCAAACCTATAGGTTAGGTTAGGTTAGAACTGTGACCAACACACGCACGAGCCGAGCGAGCGAAGCGAGCGTGCCGCGGCAGCGGCCGGCGAGTGCTAGGAAAATTCTATCCATTTTACTAGGTTTTCCTAACCTTTAGGTTATGTGGCGCTTACCCACATAAGTTACTTAACGAAACTTAATGCAACATTTGGTATACAATAAACAACTGAATGAATATTACGCTAAGTAAAACATACGCTACTTAAAAGTTGGCATTTTGAAAAAATGTCATTATAAAAAGCAAACCAAACAAACAGTTGGCAACTGCGAGGTTGGGAAATAAAAAAAAATAATAAGAAAAGTTGGCAAATGATTATTCCGCAAAATAATATTCTTCGAAACGTTAGTTGCCAAATGAAAATCGGCCAAAAATGTTTCTGCAAAAAGGCAGAGAACCGTAAGAAAAGCATAGAAATTTAACAGCTTCACACCACTAGTCAAACTTCAAAGTCAGTTTATCGGCTCTTGGTATTTTTTGTCATTATAGTTACATAATATTATATTCTATAACCTAATCATAATCTATTTTAGTTATTATTCTATTATCGTTACTATTTGTAATTATTTCATCTGGTCGTGTAATAGTGTTCTCTATCTATCTATGTATAATCTAAACAACCTACATTAGTAGGCAGTTGATAAGTCTGGAGCATAAGATGGTGATACAAACTACTCCATGCAAAGCATCTTTTCAAAAAAACCTATTTCCTCTATTATTATTTCTTATTTTCTGTGTGTCCTCAGCACGGGTTAGTAAAACAAAAAGAATATAAGCATCTTTTCAATTTATCTTGGTTCCGTACTTCAAAAGGAAAAACTCACTCTGCTGAACACAAAGGATCACTTTGTTGTCCGTCCGTCCGTCCGTTCGTCAGTCTGTCTGTCAAGACCCTTTATCTCGGGAACGCGTGGTGAATTAAAACCATAAACTCAGATCTGCAGTCCATTGAAGCTGTGAAAAAATATACGGAAAAAATATGTAAGTTAACGTAAAAAAATATACGGCCGTTTATGCTGCAAAAAATGTATATTTCGGCACTCAAGGTAATTAAAATTTATAGGGTACTTTCCGTTGACCTAGAACTATGAATTTGGCAAGTAATATGGTCTTAAACTACAAAAAACGGATTAAGAATAGCATCACTCCATTTCCTTCCATGGATGTCGTAGAAGGCGACTAAGGAAATCAATTACCATGAGATGGGCAGCAGCGTCTTCCTGAGATTCCAACCGCATACTGCAATCGCCACGCAAACCCGCCTGCCAAGCGTGAAGATTATGGCAAAACCTCTCATGGTTATGAAAACCACGAAGGAGGCCTATGTCCTGCAGTGGGCGTCAAATGGCTGATGATGATGATGATGAAATAATCGCGGTTAGACCCGTTTAATATATTATTAATATGGAGTGCCCTTCCCCAGTACTGTTCTCTCACCTACGGCGTTGTCGAAACAATTAGACATATTTCGACAACGCCGTATCAGGCTATTAGTTCCTCATGATCAATACTTACCACGGTACTAAGTATCTACCTGCGGGACTTTCGACGCTAGTCTTATTTTATTGTCATAAAACCTTGTAAGCAAGCAAAAGAATATTTAGGTAGTTATTTAAGGTAGTTGTTTTTGCGTCAAATCAATAAAATAAAAAAATACGAAAAATGGGTGCCTCATAATCACTCGAATTTTCGCAGTATCCATCTTTCTGGTCTAAATTGAATAACAAAAACAATTGAAAGTCGATATTCAAATGTTTCACTTTTTTTAAAAAAAGAACATCATAGAAACCATTTGAAAAAAGTTTCATTCGAAAACCTCAAACCATGAAGATTCTATGTCAATTCAAAGAACCTATTGCAATAAAACGGCAATTTCATACTTTAACCCCTATTATTTAGGCAACTGAAACACTGAAAGCATATTGATTGGAGCTGTCTGACTAATGGGTAGGCACAGTCGGCGGCTGGTTGACCTTAGTAATCTGTACTGAAAATGGCTGTTTTTAGGGTTCCGTACCCAAAGGGTAAGGGACCCTATTACTAAGACTTCGCTGTCTGTCTGTCCGTCCGTCCGTCCGTCCGTCCGTCCGTCCGTCCGTCCGTCCGTCCGTCCATCCGTCCGTCCGTCTGTCACCAGTCTGTATCTCAAGAACCGTGGTAGCTTAGCTAGAGAGTTGAAATTTTCACAGATTATGTATTTTTGTTGCCGCTATAACAACAAATACTAAAAATAATATAAAATAATTATTTAAGGGCGGCTCCCATATAGCAAACGTGATTTTTTGCTGTTTTTTTATCTTTGTGTCTAATGTTGTATAGATAATGGTACCGAAGCCTTCGTGCGCGAGTCCGCCTCGCACTTGTTTTTTTACAATAAACCTTAAAAGTAGGTTCTAGAAAAATCTATTGCCTATTATTTTGTATATTCACTTTTCGCCGTATATTTTTCCTTCCCATTGGTGGCGCTAACCGACTCCGGGTAACCCCTTAGTTAATATTCTTTTCAATGCAGTTGCTCGTAAAGTTTTCTTTTTTGTGTAACAAAAACGCATGAAATAAAGTAATTTTTTTAAGTTATTGACTCTGTGGTGCATGGTGCAAGTCATAAAATTTAAAAAATTACCCAGATGCAAGGAGGTTTTGCTGTACAAAAAAAAAACAATTATAAGTATGCGCGCTCTAGCAATAATTGAATGATGATAAACACCATAACACATAAGATTCTTGATTATCTCATTTAAAAATACGTGTTTTGTTTCCGCAAACAAACATATTTTCACATTTTTGGCTGTATTTTGTTGTAAATAGGCTTTGGTGAAATAAAATTACTTTATTATATTTATTTTTTTGTTGTATTTCCTCGCAAAATGCATTGAAAAATGTTGGAAGATACTTGAGCGTAAAAGGTTTTTATCCGAATGCGTGCCAATGAAAACACTCGCTGCGCTCGTGTTTTTTTGGCACTTATTCGTATAAAACCTTACTTTCCGCACGTGTATCTTAAATAACTGTTACTGAACAGTCTACAGCATATTATCCTTTACATCATAATCTTTACGTCACCAACATCATAATCTTAAATGATTGTATTGTGTGGAAGTTATTATTATTACTCTTTCAGTTACGTTAAGGGTGGCTTCGCAACGAAAATTTAAAGAATGACCAGGGCTGCGTTTCATAAAACTGCAATTCATAGTTTAATTCATTACGACAATTCGATGTACATTGCCTAGCCGAGTCTTCCTGCTTGTTAATCTGTTAGTTAGGGCCGAATCGACCAAACTATTTATGCCTGGTATAAGTGGTAATTTCGGAATAAATCGAGAAATACTCTGGAGTAAACCTGTATCACGTTCTACCAACTACTAATCCCGGGATAATTCACACTATTCTGGGTATAACACTATACTGCCGATACTCGCGGTATAGCGACCCTTATTCTTGGGATAAATCAAAATGGCGGACGACACATCAGCTGTTTGTCAAAGTGCGTGCGGTGCGGTGTTAGTTTCGTGTTTCCCTGTGGTACCTATAAAAATAATCTTTATAGAGACAATTATGATGATACGGCGTTTGAGAGATATGATTGACGACTCTGATAGTGACGAGGAAATTTTTAGACTCAGGCGCCCAAGAGTGATCAGAGATAGGATCAATTATTTCGAAAGTTATGACGACCATGATTTTACAGTGAGGTTTCGATTATCCAAGGCATCAACATTGTTTTTGCTGTCCAAAATCAAACATAAATTAGAGTATATATCTAATCAGTAAGTATCTACCAATACTTGCCTATAACAAGCTAGACTATAACCAACTAGCATTGTAACATTACAAAGGTATTTATTTTTACAAGAACTGCTCCATATCACCAGTAAACAAACTACATTAAGATTCTATGCTACTAATAGCACACAAAGAAGTGTTGGTGATTACTCGGGCTGGAGTGTTCCGAGCTGTATTATTTATAGTGTTCTGCAAATATGTGTTCATTATAAATTAACTCTAGTTTCGATAAATACTATACTTTTCTATCATACTTACTGTTAACGATTTGGGATTAATTAAGGTACATACCTACTAGTTAAAGAAGGTGAATTGAAATACACAGGGTGTTAATTTAAGAGGTTTATTAGAAGTTTATTTAAGAATGGTGTTGAATGTGACCTATAAGCTTGCCTAATTGTTGTTTTTTTGATCTTAACTCTAGCAATAAAATTCTAGTAGCAATTTTTTCTTGTTTCATTTTTCCATTTTGTGGTATCCTGTGTTGTGGTATCCTGTGCTGTGTTATCCTGGGATCCTGAAGCCTCAACATTATCACTGTCGAAGCAATTATTTAGACCAACAGCAGTAGTTTTAATGAGACTTATTATTCTCAAAAAAACACATCATCCTTTTTAGTTCTTGGAGGTCCACCACCTGCAATATACCTAATGAAATTGTTAGAATACTAATACTTAAGTCCGTGATGATAGTCAGTAGATACTAATCAGTACCTGGTAGAGAGATGTAAGAAAAGCTGAAATTTAACAAGCAAAGCTTAGAAGTAAACTAACCTGTTTGCGTCGACCAGCTTTTATTGTCTGCTGCTTCTTTTCTAGCAGCTTTTTTTAAGCACTCCCACTGGGCTTTTAGGTTGCTTGCAGACCTGCTGCAGTTGACAGTGAGAGCGTTGTATTGTTCTTGCATTTTTTTCCATTCGGCTAGCTTTTTTTCGAAGTAACGCGATCGGTTTTTTTATTTTCAATGACGCCAAAATGTTCTTCCACGAGGTCCAGCAATAAATGTTTCTCGGAAGGCAGCCAGTTAGGACTACGCTTTCGTTTCTCGTTTTCATTATCCATCATTTAAACCGGATTTTAATTTACTGACACGAATAAAGCAACAATCAATCAACACAACAGAAGTATTTCAAATAACTTGACGTTTTTGACAGCTGCCTGTAAGCCGGCGAAATTGAGTTGATGTAATATTCCGTACTTGGGTTTATGGAATATTAACACAGTAATTTTGTCGGCTTATACGTTCATCCGGCAATAGCTCAATATCGTTCACATTCTCTTAAATATAATCTGTCTTCCTTTCTTATTCTTTCGAGTAGTTATCCGAGTATAAATATAGTTTGGTAGAATGCAACAAATTATACCAAGATTAAAATTGAGGGAGTAAATTTATTATCAGAGTAGTTATTCCTGCTATAAAGCTTAGTTGGTCGAATCGGCCCTTAGTCGGCTTGTGATATTAAACCATTATTTATTTATTTTAATTCTTTATTGCACTAATTACATTGTAAGTGTACAAGGGCGTGCTTATTGAATTGAATTAACCATGAATTGTTATTCTATGAATTAGAGCCCTGCTGTCGACAGTACGATAAAGAATATTCTATTTCATCTACATGCCTATCTAACTTTAAACATTTGGCCTTTGCATTTACTTAATGAGATGATTTGTGCAGCGTCCAGTGGCACCTTCACTCACACTAGATGGGTGAAGGGACCACTCGGATGCTGCAGTTCCTGGGACACTGTTTTTAGATCGAGTAGGCTTGCCCAGCACCTATACCATCCTGGCAGCTTAGTCGGCCTAGCCCACAGGAAAGATACGTGCGGTGCCAACCAAGCCGCGGGTTTCCTCACGATTTTTTCCGTCACCGTTACCGTGTGGTATTGCTGCTACGAACTAACTTTAACATTTATAATAATTTGTGGGATTGGCAGCCTTTAGTGCCACCTAATTTCGGTCTAGTCTAGCCTGGGTGTGGCACAGACAGACCCAATTTGTAGGCACATTTCATATTTGCATCGGGTGGAGGCTTATATTTTTATGGTGATGACCACATATACAACATAACCTTCTATTAGTGTATTATGTATGTCTTGGGATGATAAATAATATAAAATATTACTTACAATTGACTTACAAACATATTTGTTACTAGCTGTGCCCGCGACTCCGTTCGCGTACATTTCGATTTTTACGAAGCATTTGTATGGGGGCCACGTCTTATCATAACTGGAGCTAGAATTTAAATAGCCTATCCTGTGTCCCAGATGTCTATATGTTTTTATACCAAATTTCATCAAATTCGGATAATTGGTTTAAGAGTTATGGAGGAACATACATACATACACACATACAGAAAAAAATTCTAAAAATCGTGAAATTAGTTTCAGTATCATATATTGAGCCTATAAACACAATATCTCTGAAAACAAACTAACTTACTCCATGACCGACCCTTACAGATTTATTATTAGTATAGATAGAAGATTATATTGATTATTGATATACAAAAATAGCCAATATTAAAACCGTATAGCGAGTGCAGCGCCAGTGACAACTGTAACTGTCGGGAAGCTGTATGTCACTTTCTAACGCATAAGCCATCTCTATGCAAAAAATCGGCCAAGTGCGAGCCCGCTCGCCAATCGAGGCAGGATTCCGTACAGTCAAAGTTGACATCAGATGAACATTTACATTTATATTGCACTGTACAGAGTGCATGCGTTAAAGTGCTGTTGACTGTACCACCAATGTTTACGATTTCGTCGTTAGCAAAAAATGTCCTTTCTTTCATTCAGTCGAAACCAGAGATATAGGTAGATGATCTGTGTAATTGTAATTATTACGAGAGTCCGACTCACACTTTGTCGGTTTTTATTATTTGTCGTTATAACATAAACATAAACATTAAACATTTACATACAGGCACATACATTGCTTCTGGCCCCACACTAGGATACCCTGTGTCGTGGGAACCAGAAACAACGACATCACAAACATGTAAACATCCAAGACCTGGGGTTTTTTTTTTTTTTTGTCCCCAGCCGGGATTCGAACTCGGGACCTCTCGCATGGTATGCAGATGCACTACCGCTGCGCCACGAGGTCGTCATACTATTATTTTTAGCGTTTCGATGGCAAAACACATTTTATTGAAAGTCTTTATTGAACCGTTGTGGCCCAGAACTTCCCTGACAGCGTTAACACTTGCCATCATCAGTAGGTCCGCGCGCCTGAGTGCAGGTGTTAAGGCACAATGAAAGTACTAACAGAAACTGCACTATGATCACACCAAGTTTGTTATTTGTATGTTTTTGCGATAGAGCAAAATCAAAAGGATTTTCTATTTTTATTTTTTGTTTTTGTAATCCACCATAATATGCACTACACTCGCACTAAGTAAATATATGAATACGATGAATACACTATAATTACGCCAATATATTAATACAGTATAATCAATCACACAAATTTTGATATTTTAAATTTTTTGCGATATCGCAAAAACAAAGATTTCTTTTTCTTTGTCTTCCGCTATAATATGCGCTATAATAACACTAAATTGGAAATTTTTATTTTTTGGCGATAGAGAAAAACACAGGATTTTGTATTTTTTATTTTTTGTTTTTGAATCCGCCATAATGTACACCTCACCAAGTGTGACATTTGTATGTTTTTGCGATGTACTTTTTTTATTTTTAGGGTTCCTTACCCAAAGGGTAAAAACGGGACCCTATTACTAAGACGTCACTGTCTGTTTGTCCGTCCGTCTGTCTGTCACCAGGCTGTATCTCAAGAACCGTGATAGCTAGAGAGTTGAAATTATGTATTTCTGTTGCCGCTATAACAACAAATACCAAAAACAAAATAAATTAATTGTTTAAGGGGGGCTCCCATACAACAAACGTGATTTTTTGCCGTTTTATCTCAATCTTTGTGTCTAATATTGTATAGATACGGAACCTTTTCGCGCGAGTCCGACTCGCTTTTGGCCGGTTTTTTTTTATTTGGGAATCCGTCATAATAACACATTCTGTGAAAAATTCAACTGGCAACCTAATTATAGTTAAATAAATAAAACTCTATTAGTCGGACAGAGCAATTTTTTTTTCTCAGAAAGGTGGCGATCCTCCCCAGAGTTGTTAACTCCATGGAAGTTTTCCAGCGCATTCAAATTACGATACAAAGTCTACGTCTAGTCGGCAGTGGGTTGTGGGACGTCATAAGTGTTACGTCACGTTCGCCCCCAGCGAATGGTTCATTCACAACGGTTATTCTTAGCTCGTGAACTAAGTTGGGAACTGTCAAATTCAGCTGTGTGGCAGGTAGTCGCTTAAGGCGCGCTTCACATGTTCCGGCAATAAAATTGAACGCTAGCAAAATTAGCTTTCGGCGTAACTAAAAAGTTATGGTAATTATAATAACTTCCACACAACTCAATCATTTGTCCTGCTCCTATGTTACGGGCGCTAAATCCTGAGCGATTCCAATCGTCTATGTCAAACTCCACATTATTGCTATCGCAAACGTCAGGATTCCGTCAGGATTTGGTGCGCATAATTAGGCCTCTGGTCCCAAACTAGGATAACCTGTGCGTAAAAAGACACGGACATCACATACATGGAAAAACACCCAGACTGAGGCCATGCGTACAAATGTAAGGCGGCCCCCAGTGGGAATCGAGCCCAAGACCTCCGGCATGGTAATCAGACATGATACCGCTAGACTAACGAGGCCGTCAATAAGGTTTTTCAAATACTTCCAAATGCTTTTTAAAATTTATGAAATAGTATAGTAGATTTGGAACTGGTTTTTTTTCAGCAATTTGTTCCCATTTCACCACAGAGATGATATTTTCATCTACCAAAGAGCACCGCCATCATTGAAGATCATTAGAAAAGTAATTCAGATCTCACCCAGTTCTTCATCAAAAATCAGATGATACAAATGTGGTATTTATTTTTGAGCTAGTATTTTACAAGCACAGATCACCGTCCTTATATTTATTATATCAATTATATGGGCAGCAGATTTTAAACAAGGGTTAAGTTTATCTTTTCTGATTTTCAAATGACCAGTGAAGCCCATGCCATCAGTAAGGAAACTTGTTTGGCACCTGGCTACTATTTCTTACTCTACATCGAATTGTCATAATCCTACTATCCTACTAATATTATAAACGCGAAAGTTTGTATGTGTGGATGTTTGTTACTATTTCACGCTAAAACTACAGAATGGATTTTAATGAAACTTTACAATAATACCTATAGCTTATGCATAAGAATGACACATAGGCCATAATTTTTGAAAATGTGGGAAAATATAACTAATAGTAGTAATCCTGCGCAGACGGAGTCGCGGGCACCAGTTAGTAAACTATAAGTGGTAGTCTTATGAAACGTGGCCCCGGGGATCACAGGTAGAATAAAGTAAGGTAAAATTGTAAAATTCTATTAAAGTGCGTAATTCCCGAAATTCACCAATTAGAGTTTTTGTTCTACAACTTTTGTGAATTTTCGGTTTTTAACTCAAATTAACATTTTTTTTCGCCTAAAGCTGAAAAAGCAAAAAAAAAAACAATTTTTGAAATTTTTTTTAAAAATGTCGAAAGTCATAGAACAAAAGTTTTCAGTGATAAGCTCAATGTCTTAAGAATTTCCCATTGTAAATAATTACCCTTCAGTCTGTCATCAGCGTAATATCACTGTGACACTAACACCACTAATGGCGACACGCTAATTAAACTAACCAACTTTCCATTTGTTACAGGTACGGTGGCTGTGAGACGCAGACGGAGCAACGTGCGTGAGTCATGACTGGACGCCCTTAAATGACGCATGGACAGTGTAGACGCTCGTGCCGCACGAAGAAATGCAAGTCCAAGCGCCATTTTAGCGGCCAAATACATTTTTTTATTCTTTTTTTTTAATGCAGTCGAACGTTTTTTTTTTATTTGGTCTACGTGCGATTTTGCACTACAGGCTACAAGAATGGACGGTTTTACATTGGACTTTAACCGTAACGAAGCGACATCTAGTTTCATACATTTACTAAGGCCTTTGGTCGTTGTATGGAAAAAATATGTCGTGCATTTAGGTACTGTATCGTCCAATGTAAAACCGACCAATGGCGACTAGGCTCTAGAAGTTTTCTGGTATCGATTTAGGTCGGGGCGGGTGGTTTCTCTGTTCCGCCAAGATGTAAAATCTCCGCGTGAGTAGGTAGTACATAATATTCTAGACATAGGTAGAGTTCCAGATATTAAAGTTTCGTGTCTCACTTAATGGCAAGGCTTTCGTGTGGGTTTTTCAGTTTTGTTTTTTTTTTGCATTTTTTTGTTCTTATAGCACTACTGTCGCTCCCTGGCAACGATCCTGTAGAGTCGGTAGAGCAACTCAATTCAATTCCGATAAAAGAAGCGTTGTCTGATCTTATAAAACATTCTAGGACTTGATGAATCATCTCATGACGATTTTAAAAAGTATATTCGTACATACGTGTGTCATTAGCGTATTTACGATCAATTGTAATAAACAAACTTGTGGCGTGCAGCGCCATCTAGCGATGAGTAGCGGTATCATCGTTAGACGAGTTGTCTTGTCCCGGCTACACATACTATCTGCTTTGAAGCACATTGAATATAAAATATGTGTTCTATGACGTATGTTTCAATTTGAAAGAATAAATTAATCTTTACGAATTGTGATTGTATGCTTAATCGCAGTTACGCAAGTGTAAATGTTTTTTGCTGTTGCTATCATGAGCCCGGATAGCTCAGTCGGTAGAGCATTGGACTTTTAATCCAAGGGTCCAGGGTTCAAGTCCCTGTTCGGGCGGCTCTTTATTTTTGTTGTTTTATTTTTTAATGTAGTTTCACTTTTCTTTTTATTTTATGCCGCCCGTTTTACTTACCAATAAATAAATAACTTGCACGGTTTTTTAAAGTTACATTGGCTGATTTGTTTTTAATTACTCCTTCCTATACACGTATTTTGGCTATTGGGAGTGAATGAATAGAAACTAAACAGCACAAAAAAAGTGAACGACATTAGAGGCCCATGGCAAATTCATTGGATGGGGCCATCCCAGTAAAAATTTTGAAAATAGAGTACACATGGCCCAACTTTAATTGATTTGAAGTAAGTACTCATAATATACATTACAATTCTTACAAATTTGTGTTAAAAATGTTAAGTTACTTCTGAGCTTGCGGCCTCATAGTTCGGGGGCCCGTGGCATTTTGCCAGCCCTGCCACCCTATAGTTACACCACTGGTCTCTTCAGTACCTTTATCTCCTTTAGTAGAGTACAGTCGACAGCAAATTAACCTTTACATGCGTGCTCTCTAGTCAGCTGCGTTAAGGACGACTGCAACAAAAATGTAAGCGTTGACCTGCAGTCGACGGTACCTTTATTTGTGGTAAACTTTGGTAATTTTTTCGAATGCTTGAGAAACCACGTTACTTTGGAAAATTATTATCCATTGTGACGGTCAAATAATTTCGAATTTAACATAACATAAACTCACGCCTGTATCCCAGAGGGGTTGGCAGGGACTGCCATTTGCTACGATCCTGACAGCTTTTGTCTCATCAAAGCAGAGGAATTGTAGGTAATTTTATAATACTGCCATCTAGCGTTAAAAACTAAACCGACGCAAGTCGCGTCAAGTTTGTGCGGAGGATGCAATCTAAAAGTTACTGGTTTGACCGATAGAGGGCGCTCTTATTAACGTTCTGATCTTTTCATTAATGTGTAGATGGCGTTAGAAGTATATTTAGGTTTTATAGAAATAGTTTTTTTAGGTTTAAAATACGGGAGCCAAGTGTGTCCGACTCCCGCTAAGGTTCACGAAACGAAATATTTGTTTTAAATAAATAAATTGTACCTTTATACCTTTATACTTTATACTTTGTACCTTTTATCATGTTATTTTTAGTCGATGGTTTTCCTAAAACTATATAAAAATAAATAAATAAAAATAATAATTAGAACAGAAACGAACAACCCATTATTACGAGTAGTGTGTGAAAGAGTGGTACGGGTACGGTACCGCCGATGAGCGAGTCTGTTTCGCGCCTGGCCGGTTTTTAGCAAGCAAGTTGTTTAATGGTTTTTGTGTTATTTTACTTCCTCGAGCTGATATGGCTATGGAACACTAATAAACATAAATTTGTTTTACGAGACCCCATATCAAAATATGTAATTCAAGATTTTGAGAGAGAGAGAGAAAGAGAGAGAGAGACAGACAGAGAGAGAGAGACAGACAGAGAGAGAGAGACAGACAGAGAGAGAGAGAGAGAGAGAGAGAGAGAGATATATAGAGAGAGAGAGAGAGAGATCATAGTACTGATTTGGTAGGCCTCTATACAACGCGTCTCGTCTTTTCCGCGCCCCAGGCCGTAGCTGAATAGTACTGTCGACAGCATATATTCGTCGACCCTTTGGGGTACTAATGTAGTAAAAGCCATTTTACGAATTTTACAGGAGAGCGAAAACAAAAAAAAATAATTAAAAAATATTTTATATCTTTTTTTATTTTGAGTGTCGTATTAATGCAGTGATCACGGATAAAATAAAAATGTAACGAGTTTTATAGATATTCAACTTTAAATTCAATATCTTTAGTAGTTTAGAAGTTAGCATGGCTTATACGATAGTAAAACCTGCATCCAATGGCTTTTACAGAAAAAATGTACTAATGGTACTAATAAGTTGGTTTGCAACCAATAAAATAATTGCAGTATAAGCCGTAAGACAATGTACTATAATGTACTACATACTACACTGTGAAACCTATAAAAAAATCAAGATAGTAAAAGCCATTTTTTTACGAATTTGAGGAAACGAAATATACAGATTGAAAGAGCTTGTAAAATTGAGTAAGTCTGCATTCAAATTCAATTCAATTCAATTCAAATATTTTTATTCATTGTAAAAACAGAATGTTTACTTAATGAACGTCAAAGTTGTTAGTTTCACAATTAATGGATTATGTGGAGAAGAAGCTAACAAAGAAACTCCACATTTATTCTTTTCAAAACACGTTTTAACTTAATTAACAGAGTTTTCAACTTAAAATATTAGTCATGAATGTGTTGAACACTAGTCACAATCGTCCTTTAAATAATATTAATCTACTGTTTAATGCCAAACATCTTTGTCTTCTAAATAATCCTTGATGTTATAGTAAGCCTTTTTGCACAGAATGTGCTTAACACATTTTTTAAATCGCGTTGGAGGTAACTCTAATATATCTTGAGTAATTTTGTTGTAGAACCTTATACAGTGCCCCATAAAGGATGTGTTAACTTTTGCAAGTCTAAATAGTGGAAATGACAATTTATGTTTATTTCTAGTATTAACATTATGGTGGCCACCAACATTTTCGAAGTCTTTGATATTTTTTGTAACGTACATAATATTTTCATAAATGTATTGACATGGAACTGTTAAGATGTTGGTTTCTTTGAAGAAATCTCTTAGCGAATCCCTACTACCTAACTTGTAAATAAATCGGATGGCTCTCTTCTGCAAGATGAAGATAGTCTCAATGTCTGCTGCCCGGCCCCATAGTAGTATACCGTAGGACATAATACTATGGAAGTAACTAAAATAAACAAGCCTAGCAGTTGCAACGTCAGTGAGTTCCCTAATTCTTTTCACTGCATATGCTGCAGAGCTAAGTCTGTGTGCTAATTTTACAATATGTGGACCCCATTGTAGTTTTGGATGAAAGTAGTTTTGAAAGTCCATTTTCACCAAAAATGGCTTTTACGACGTTTCATCCTCAAAGGGTCAAATCCACCGCTATAGCCGAGCGCTCTATGTTACCTACTGGTAAAGATGCGCGAAGCACAATTTTCCGGGCGGGCCGGGTAAAACGTTCGCATGACGAGAACTTAAAATCCGAAAGCATATGAATTTATCTTTGACTCAATAATTTACAAAATATCAGTATATGCGTGGATTACGGTGAATAGATAGATAGATAGAAGACTTTATTGCGCAACCAGAAGAAATAATTACAAATGGTTTCCTATATCTAAGTATTTTTTAATGACTTGCGATGCTCATACATAGTTATACATTAAACGGGTCTAATAGGGATTATTTATTACGTAAAATAAAATTTATTAGATAAATGATCGCAATTAGGTCCTTTTAATATATTACTGTATTTCTATCTATCGTTTAGAGCGATCTCATCCAGACAACCTTAACTAACTAATAACTAAGTGGAACGAAAACATACATTTTTGCGTCTGGTCATACAAGAACGTGAATCCTGCCCATTTCTAGTACATTACATGCGATTTCCCAACAAAACTGTAATGGTAGATAGATAGTTATAGAGTATTCTTTATTATACTCCAGGAATTACATTTAAGATTTAAACAATAATAAAGTACAATAGAATTGGAGGCCTTATTGACAAGAGTAATTTCTTTCAGACAACCATAACCAAATAAATAGGTGCTAAATGATGCAACTAAACAAGATATTTTTGCAATATACACAAGATTTCCATGTGGCGCAGGATTAAGAATAGCGTCACTCCATTTCCTTCCGTGGATGTCGTAGAAGGCGACTAAGGAAATAAATTACCAGGAGACGGACAGCAGCGTCTTCCTGAGATAACAACTGCCTACTGCGAACGTCAACCCGCCTGCCAAGCGTGGCGATTATGGCAAAACCCCTCACCACGAGGAAGGACTGTGCCCTGTAGTGGGCGTCAAGTGGCTGATGATGATTATAAGAATGGTTGATATGCGGTCGACTGTACCTACTTTCTGTCAACTCATCCATTCTAAAACTTAATAGGAAATAGTGATATCCGCTCTGTTAAAATAAAATCAATCAATCTAACCGCATTGCGGTTCTCAAAAACGTCGATTTATTGGGTCTACCGTCAACCGATTTTGACACCTAATGCTTCTGTCTACGTTGGATATTTATTATATCACACAACATAGAATCACGCCTGTAACCCGGAGTTGTAGGAGAGTGGCACGTTCTGCCACTTGCCACGATCCTGACAGATCTCATTCGCTTCCTCAACATTCATTATAGTCAAGTCATTATATACATTTGGAAATGCATGTGAACTAAATTTTACGTGGGGGGCGGGGTCTATAAAAGCTCAAGTTCAAATTGTCGACCAAGATTTTCTATGCGCATTTTCCGCCATCTTGAGAAAAGGGTTAAATTCAGCTTTTTCACTATAACTCTGTTCTCCGATGAGATAGGAAAAATTTGATGCAATTCTTTTTTGTTGCTTTTTTTTACGATCTACAATCAAGGACTCATACATTTTCACCTATCATACATACATAAGCAGCCTATATATTATACGTCCCACTGTAGGCCACAGGCCTTCTCTCAGGCAGAGAGTATGGGCTTAATCACCACGCGTGCCCAACGCGGATTGGCGATCTCAAGCGCTGAGGTATATGAATAGCTCAGACACTCAGGTTTCCTCACGATGTTTTCCTTCACCGTTAGCGAGTTGTATTGCTACTATAACTTCACAAATGTACATAACTTAGAAAACACAGTCATAGGTACATGCCCGCACTGGGAATCGAACCTGGGTCTCCCGCTTCCTATCACCTATCGTTCATCGTTATTGAGATATCAATCGAAAAAACCAAAAATTACTTGCCACCATGTAAAATGTAGCCTTCTCGGTTCACATACATTTCTATCCCGTTTTTTCCGACGTTATGACTGGAAAATTAGTTGTTGCATGCACCCACGCCGGTTTCGGGTACTTTATAGTGTATATTGATAACTCTGTTTATGCGGTACGTTTTTCCGAATGTGAATTAGTTTATAGACTATTCAAGTTGTAATATAATCGTCTTATCTTATGCAACATTTTTATTGTTATAGAATTCTTTATTGTACCTACCAGAAAAAAAAATACTATTGGCGGGCTTAATACTAACTAGTTTAATATAAAATTATACCCGTGTGGCGCCGGATGAAGAATAGCGTCAAGAAGTCCACTGCTGAACATAGGCCTCCTCCATGGATTTCCAAAAAGACCGGTTGGAAGCTGCTTGCATCCAGCGTCTTCCTGCCACTTGGACGAGGTCTAACCTACTCGATTTACGCGTAGTTTTTCTAACATTGTCTATAGCATCTTGAGCTTGATAGCAGGCCGCCTAGATTCGCCCAACATGCGTCACTGTGCCAGCCTGCATGTACCCTCTAATGTGTACTGTTATAATATATTATGTACTAATATATATAATTTTAAGCCTACCAACTAAAATGAATGTTACTTGAAATAAGATAATATTATTATTATTACTCAACGATGTGTCAAGCATCTTCATTAAAATCAACGCGTTATAGGCCCGTCTTATTGTGATGGCTTGATTTGCATAATAAATAACGTTAGTTCACATTACAAAACCAACCTTGACATACATTCGCTGAGAAAAGTAAAAATTAACAGCCAAATCCGACATGAGCAATGAAGTTAATGCAACACCTAGATTTGTAGAGTCTCTGAATGTGTAATGAGTTTAAATACAGTAAAAAAAATGTATTGCTGAACGCATCATGAGTAACAAGAAACCGATTAAGTAATTGATGTGATTTGATTTTCAGATTTCTTTATTTATAAGTTTACAAATAGTACACGTTTGATACAATAAACAAAAGCACAGTAGTAGCTTAAACAGAACATTTTACCAAGCTGTTTCGTCTACAAAAAAAAACATAATAGTTACTTACTTAAAAGTTAGGGCTATTTAGAAACTAAGGTTTTAGGATTAAGTAATTAATTGTAATGAATAAAATTCAAGGTGTAATTTTAGTAGTGGAAGAGCAGCATTTAAGAACCTTTACTTACGGCCTTATTTATAAAAACACGATTCCTCTTTAACCAATCTAAAACTCTGTTTATTTAATCTGAGGCATCGCACATCTTTTCCTTGTAAAATCTCCACCACAGACTATTTTAATCGGCGTTTTTAAGGAATCGAGTTTTTATAAATAAGACCGTACGTTTCCGTTTTTTCAATTATTTGTTAATATTGTTATCTTATCTTAATTTGACTAAAGTCCAAAGAATATTATGTAACGTCACGCGTCCCTCGCCTGCGAGGTCTGAAATACATCCATGCAAAGTCAGTTGTTCAAATTATTTGTCAGGAATTATACGCGTATTATGTCGCTAAAGTTAACATGAGGCCCGCTCGGATAGACCCGGGCAAAGAAAGTATTCTTATTGAGTACCATAGAGTATCGATTTATTTATTCAGCGGTTGGGTGCAAATGTAGAATGGAAAAAATGAAATGAGAATAAATAACTCCCACACAACACAATCACTTGTCCTGGTGCCAAACTAGTATACCCTGTCCTATGGTAACCAGGCAAGCACACCACAAACATTGAATCACACCCAGACTGAGGCCATTTGTACGAATTGTACGGTGGCCCCCAGTGTGAATCGAACCCACCACCTCCAGCATGGTAATCAGACGTGACACCGCTCGACTAACGAGGCAGTCAACCGCCAAAACTAAAGTCAAAACCGGCTAAGTGCGAGTTGGCCTTGCGCACCGAGGGTTTTGTATCACCACACAGTGTATTAAGTCTTACTTATTTTGGTAATGTGTTACCGCCATTATCTATTTGCTGATTTTTTTATTTTTCTCTATCATAGTACTGTTATGTAAGTGTAAATTATATAAGTAATATTATTATTATTATTTGTATGTATATGTATCTTTTGTTTATGTATGTTTATTATCCTGTAAATATTTATGTCTAGAAGTACGTATATATATTTTATTTACTTTGTAAGTAGTACAACGAATGTGTATATTAGTAAGTATATAATATTTCTAGGTATAGGTACCATAAATTTCTTTGATTAAACTTGGTAAGTGAAAGTAAAATTAAAATAAGTTATAGAATGAATAGGTGATTTATAGTTTTTTTTTCTCTAATTGTTGCGTTTTATTGCGTCTCTGTTTTATCATTCAAAACCTCTCTTAGGCTGGCTGGTAGAAATTTATTTTGAAATAAGTCCGCCTTTGTACATCTACACTTACCTGTTATTTAAGTTTTTAATTTTATTTTTTTCTATTTTTGTGCAATAAATCGTAACAAAAATACTGTTCACATACCTCAGCGCTTCAACACATACCACGCGCGCGGTGGGCACACGTGTTTATTAAGTCCATACTCTCTCTCTCTTTCTCTGAGACAAGACCTGTGCCATGCAGTGAGACCTATAATAAGCATCATAAAAAAATTGTACCTAAGAAAAGAAAATATTTATTGTATAAATTTAAAATGGCTATAGAAACTATATCGACGCCATATAAAAGCGACAAAAACTAGTTAGCGCATTCGCGTACGAATATTATTCAAATTGTAAGGCGAAGCAACATTTCGTAATGCATAGAATTTAACACAAAGGCTGGTACTACTGTCAATACGGAGTTATGGACCGATAATTATTATAATTTCAATTGCGAAATTGCTGTGCACTTAGCAACAGCACAGAGCTAATAGCACAAGAAGCTTAGCATCGCTGCAACAGGGCGTGAATAGACTCACGTCTGTACCGCGCAGGGGTAGGCAGAGACCAGGGTTTGCCTCTTGACAGACCTTTTATGCTTCATCAACGCACGCCAATTTCGAGTATTTTTTATCTTGCCCTTAGCTTATACATTCCATAAGTATGTTCGTCTGGGACGTTATTTGTGTTATTGAAAAAAAGATTTGTACTTTGCATTGCTTTCTTCTTTCTTTCTTTCTTTACATCTGCGAATTTGTAGTAGCGACACCATACGCTAACTGTGAAGGAAAACATGCATCGTGAGGAAACCCGCGGCTTGTTTGGCTCCGCACGTATTGACTCGTCTTTCCTGTGGGCTAGGCCAACTAAGCTGTCAGGATGGTATAGGTGCTGGGCAAGCCTAGTCCTTCTAAAAAACAATGTACCAGGTTCACAGCACCGTCCGAGTGGTCCCTTCAGCCATCTAGTGTGAGTGAAGGTGCCACTAGACGCTGTATAAATCATCGCATAACGTAGATGCGAAGGTCGAAGTTTTTTTTTTACATTTGCTTACCCTACCCTGGTCTATGCCTGCCTACACTTCCGAGATACAGGCGTGAGTTTATGTAATGCAATGTAACTTTTTTTGTTGGAAGTGGTTTTATTATCGACACTGAAAAAACTGTTTTCGGGTTTTGCTTTTTTAAATAACACTTAGTCCTGGTTTCGAATCCCATTATATACCAATGATTGTTTTTTTTATGTTACGTGCTGGATTTGTTTTTAAATACCGCTCGAAAACTGTGAAGGAAAACGTCGTAAGGAAACCTGAGTATCTAAGGTCTACAGGGTCTACAGCACTTCACGCCAATCCACGGTGGGTAGGCGGTAGAGGCTTGAGGCTATGTATGTTGTATTTATTTATGTGTAAACTGTATTTACAAATTGCCAGTAAAGTTGTGTACGCAATTTGCCCCAGCCATCGTTCTGTTCGGCATCTGAAATATAAATACGCGGTTGTCCTAGTTATTGCGAATGCTCGTTACATTTGATTGATTTAACCATCGTTTCAAGTAGTATATCTTGAGGAAAAACGTTTGTAAACTTCGATGTCGAGTTTAACATTTCGTGCTCGACTCCGCAACTACGTCACAGTAGAAACCACATGGCTGCGAAGTACGTACTCGTACTGAACGGCGATGTGCGAAAGTTCGTCGCTACGAAGGTTGGGATGAAATTGTATTTATACCTACTATAAAGTAAAACCAACATAAAAGCCGGGAAAGCCCTCGCCAATTTTTTTGCTAATGTAAGTAAAGACGTCGCCCTGCTAATTCAAATTCCAATATCAGTGTGTCGGTGTCCTAAAGCCCCTTAAACAAATTGCACATCAAAATATCGCATGTCCACTACAGGGTACGCCATTCGAAGGACAGCTTATACAGTCGGCTATTAGCAGCTCAAAATTGTATTCGATACTCGCACTTATATCCTACACATTTAGAACTACCCGGGTAATTTTCACTGTTCCGTAGGCTAGGTGGCGCGAGCTCCGATTTGAAGGAAACCAGGGGTCAACCATCAGTACTGTTACTATTGTGTATTGGTCTAGGTGGTTTTCTGGAAGATTTATATTCGCAGCGTGACTCAATGGCCTTCGATGACGCAACTGTTTCGGGTAAACAAGTCCAAGGTCTACTTTGTTTACTGATATGGACTGAAAAGGATTAAAATTATGTGTTTTCAATCCAATACATGAGCTCATATTAGGTAGCCCTCTGCTGGACGTGGGCTTTCCTCAAGTCACGCCACATCTTTCTATTGTTACCCTTCCTTATCAGGGACCTAATTATGTGCACCAAATTCTGAGCGATGCCAATCGTCTTGAGTGTCATATTCCATACTAATGGGACAGTTAGACGATTGGAATGTTTCAGGATTTGGTGCGGGTCAGGTTTTTGGGTGGTCCAGCGAGTTTATGGTCTTCGATCGAAATTCGCTGCCATCCAAAAAACATTTTTAATTATTATTTTTGTTTTGCAGTTGTAAGTTTGGTTCATTTTTTCTCAGATGGCATTAAGAAAACGTGAAAATTATCGACGTCAACGTCCGAAAATACTTACTCGAGCTACCGATTCTTTTGCAGACTGTCTAAGCGCAATCATTTTATTTAATTACTTGGTGACAGTCACGAGTTAGAAAAATACAGTACAAATAAAATCAATAAAGAAGTCGGCAAACAGTGTACAGTCAGCTCAAAACTAACAGCGTGATGCGTAGATGTGGCTAATGAATGTTGATGAAACGAAAGAGGTTTAACAGGACCTTGGCAAGAGGCAAACTCAGGTAGGGTTCCTCCGGGATGCAGGCGTGAGTTTGTATGTTATATCCAGACTTTGTAATTTGATTTGAAAACCACGAAGCCACGAAGCGACATCGCTTCAGCACAGGCATGAGGCTTCTCTTCTTCGGTCCTTTGACTGCGAGGGGAGCGAGAAAAGGCCTTACTTGAAAATCGGCAACTAATTCCACACTGGTGTACATTAGTTACTCGTCGAGGCACAGAATTTATGTCTTGGTATAAAATATCTCTTTAAAATTGTGTTATTGTTTTGTAGAGCAAGTGATTATTGTGCCTTACTGTCTAAATTGGCTTTAAACATGATGTCAAGACAAACATTTTCTATGTTTACCACATGGGCTTGTTGGTGCCAGTTTTATTCTTCAGTTCAGCTGAAACAGATGATAAGGACCATGATTAATGCGGAACAAGGACATCTGGAAGTTAATCACCATAGACCTGTTCTTTTGGAGAATATTCTAGATAGGTAGCGTTGAATAGCCCACTCTCTACGCGAGGATGAAACACAATGTATTTTGCGCCAAAAATTGCTCATGAAACTGTGCTAGCGAATCAAACAGTAAACAAAATAACTGATTGTTTCTTCATTAGCATTGAATTAAGCTGCTAAATATTAACAAGACACAGCGGAGCCGCGAATAGCTGTTAATTTTCACATTACTCACGCATTGGAACCACAAAACAAAGATACAACACTCAGAAAGTCAACTACACTTAAATCGGGGGTCGCCGCGCCGCCGTACATTTGCACAAATGTACTACTTCCCAGACTAGGGGCCTTTTGTGTAAATGTACGGGTATCCTAGTTTGGAACCAGGACAAGTGATTGTGTTGTGTGGAAGTTATTATTATTATCTAACAAACCCTTACGGGTTTTGAGAACAAGTCAGTCTTTGGGTGCTCTATTCATAATGGCTGCTGTCTCGGTTATGTTTCGTTTCCAAAAAATATTCCTGGTGCTAACCTGGTGCATCGCTAACGAAATTGGCGTTGTGGTCTATGGCTAAGTTGTTAATTTAAGAATTTGTAGACTATGTGGAGAAGAAGTTAACAAATAAACCCATATTTATTCTTTTCAACAAACGATTTTAATGGTTTCGTTTGTTCTCATTTTATTGCTTTTATTTATCCGTCATTTAATTGCGTAAACTGTTACGAATTGTTTAAAATATTCACTTGTCCATATAAAATCTGTAACGTAATATTTAGTATTATTTGCAATGTTATGCAATTTAAATAAATAATTATCCTCCTCAGTCCTGTTAAAGTAATGGCTACCTCAGCAAGTGCAAGCTAAGTTCCTTCGAGAGTAAGCAGGTAAAATGTAAATTAGGCATAACCACTGTCCACTTAAGTCGTCCGCCTTGTGCTGAGCTCCACTTCTGGCTAAATCTCTTATATCTCGGAACCGGTAAACACACGTAACTGTTGTGCCGTCATGTCTTTTGCACTGACACGCTAAAATTCCCAGCTAAACACCTCTCTGTATGCGCATCTCCGCTGTCGACCATGCCCATGAATATGGCATCAATATTTGTGGGACCTTATGGGGTTTCGAGACGTCACTTTATAAAAACATTAGTACATTATGATACAAGTGTGGTATGTTGGTCATTACACTCGAGTCGGTTTTTAAGCCTGAGCCGAAGGCGAAGGCTTAATGGAGACGAGAAGTGTAATGACCAATGCTCACGTGTTTCATACGACGTTTTTCAACACACTTGCGAGGAAAAGTAAATAAAAAAACAACACTAACGAAATGCAATACTGTGAATAAACTTAACAAACAGAAACCCATTTAAAAGATGGCGTATTTTTCGTGCGTGATTCGTGTTATGTATGGCGGTAAAATTCAAAACAGTATTCTTGTGCGCGCGCATCCATCAAAGATGGCTGCAATGCATGGCCATCTAGATATAATGAGGTTGCTAACCTATTCATAAATTTTATGTTAATTATTAGATTTACATTAATTATTGTAGTGTTTGCTTAAAAATGCTAAAACAAGCAGTTTCAATTCTTTAATTATTTATTACATTTTGAATTTAATTTTATATTTACGCAAATAACTACTTAGCTGTTTTCAAAACATTAATACTTCTTGCTAATATTTAAAAAGATATGTAATGAAAAGGCACTAGTGCGATAATGTAATGTAAAAGGCACGGCATGGGTAATATTCTGCATTATCAGTGTAAATACGCTGTAATAAGACCTACTTTACGAGCAGGTGTGTTGAAAAAACATTTACATACAGGCACGTAATATGTGTATATAATAGGGGTTAAAGTATGAAATTGCCGTTTTATTGCAATAGGTTCTTTGAATTGACATAGAATCTTCATGGTTTGAGGTTTTCGAATGAAACTTTTTTCAAATGGTTTCTATGATGTTCTTTTTTTTAAAAATATGAAACATTTGAATATCGACTTTCAATTGTTTTTGTTATTCAATTTAGACAAGAAAGATGGATACTGCGAAAATTCGAGTGATTATGAGGCACCCATTTTTCGTATTTTTTTATTTTATTGATTTGACGCAAGTGAGTCAATATTGTGGGTAAGGTAACGTTAAACTTCCACTATCTCTCTTAATTCATCGTTATTCACCTGTGTGGGCGGTCTTCCTCGTGGCTCGTTCTTTAAGTCGAAATTTCCATCACGAAAGCGTTTAAACCAAAATCGCACGGTGCGTTCATTAGTAGACCCCTCTCCAAACGCAGCATTGATATTGCGGGCTGTTTCTGCCGCGTTAGTTCCGCGTCGGAACTCGTATTCAAAAATCACTCGAATTTTCGCAGTATCCATCTTTCTTGTCTAAATTGAATAACAAAAACAATTGAAAGTCGATATTCAAATGTTTCACATTTTTTAAAAAAAGAACATCATAGAAACCATTTGAAAAAGTTTCATTTGAAAACCTCAAACCATGAAGATTCTATGTCAATTCAAAGAACCTATTGCAATAAAACGGCAATTTCATACTTTAACCCCTAATATTAACATATATTATATGTTATGTTGTAATGTTTCCCTTGTTCAGGATGGATATTCTTTGAATCTTTAATTCTTGTTACCTGTAGATTTGTAGACCCGTAAAGGGTTATTTTGTAACATTGCACTGAATAGATTTTCACTGCGAAGTGTCAAATTATGTACCTATGTTTATTTGACACTTCGGACTAGGTTAAATCGAAAGAATCGCCCTCTGGAAACGAGAGTCGATTAAGACACTACTGGTACCGCTACAGAGGGAGTGATTAAGAAAGAAAAAAAAATGTTAGTGTGATCATTTAACTGCTTATCTCCCTGTCCTGGTTGTCTGTCTGTCTGTCACCAGGCTGTATCTCATGAACCGTGTGATAGCTAGGCAGTTGAAATTTTCACAGATGATGTATTTCTGTTGCCGCTATAACAACAAATACTAAAAACAGGATAAAATAAATATTTAAGGGGGGCTCCCGTACAACAAACGTCGTCTAAAGACGGCGCTCGCCATCTAGCGGCCATCTCTGTAAACTTCACAGCGCCGATGTCATGTCGTTAAATGACAATGTTAAACGCTTCTTGTTGGTTTCTACAGATGGCGCTGTTCTCAAATTCGATATTTGTCTAATGTTGTATTGATAATCGTACGGAACCCTTCGTGCGCGAGTCCGAGTCGCACTTGGCCGGTTTTTTTCCGTCATCCTAGCATTTGCAATCATAAGAACACATCGATCTCACATGACTCGCACGTTACGTTAAAAATAAAATAATAAATCGAGTTAGGTCTAAGTCTGTGTAATACTTACAACTTCAAAGCAGCAATTACATAATTTCTAAAATTCACGTAGCATCTGTCTTTTCGGAGTGGAATTAAATTATTCTTCATTATCTGGCTCTATTATATCCTCTCAGATCTGGAACGTTCCAGTTTTGACGTAAATATGTTATTATCAACGAAGTACAGCAATATGCTTAGTACTTTATGTGCTTGATATCACTATTCAGCTTACTCATTAAACAGGATATGAGATATACTTAATGTGGGAACGCAGGCAACGATCACTTTTCAACGGAAGCAAATGAAGTTGAATTTAACATTTTACTCTTGGTATAATATGTTCTTCTCTTGTTCGCGTGTAAACGTCGAAGTTTGCCAAACTTATTTGTTAAACTGAAGTCGTTTCAAAGTATCCTATTTCTATTTTAACACAGCGAAAGCGTTATTTCATTTGACACACCTTCCGAAATACAATCCCGAAGTTAACAAGATGTCAAAGACCTCTTGTGGCATTTGATAGCACCATTAAGTTCCCATCAATCATCATGGTTGCGTACCCGGACGTCCGCTGGAGTTAATGACCTTTCCTCGGATCTAATTCGACCTTGGTGTCAATTTACTACAGGGGTGAAGAGTGAAATAACCTACCAATTTTTGTGTTTTAAATGGCTTGAACTTACATAATCTAAATCATATTTTTTGTGCGTTTGATACTAAACTTTGTGAAACTCTGGCTTTGCTGGCCAACCAGTGATGACATTGACCTTGATGCCGTGTCCAATTCTCAAGTAATTTGGGTGTCTCTTTGAATATTATAGCGGGTAGCTAAGTTACTATCGATTGTTTTTAATAGGCAATTGTATTGTTTGTATTAAATTGTTGACGTTATTGTAAGGGTGTACGACCTTTCCTGTTGTAACTTTGTCAAATGAATCTAATGGTCATGAATGTCTTTTCTGTGTTTTGTTCTGTTCAATGGTGATGGTGGGATCGTTCTAATTTCCATTTTTATTTGGAAGTGTAATGTATTTCTGCTGTAATTCTTCTTCTTATCGTGTCGGTGACAAAACCAATTAGATTTTATTGGCCCAGAACTCGGCCACGCGCACTCCAGCATCTGTGGACATGTGGACGGGCACAAGGGACACAAAGAAAGGTGCTCCATAGTCTGAGTGGAGATTCCGCAACAGCAGTGATTCCGCTCCTCACTCATGTAGCCCCACCTGCATAAGTTATTTATACTTCTGCCGACCTGAGTGCGAAGTCTGTGACTTCGACTCGCCCAAGGTAACTCGTGTCCCGGAGGCAGCGCTTCTCTGGCCTATACAAAACAATCAGAACCAGGAGCCGAGTCACGCCACAGCTTGACTCTTGTGGCTGTTGCAGTTGCCAAAAAGCTTTTTCGGATTTTTAGTCGGGAGGGTGCCGCTATACGTATCCGTACAATTGGTGCCTAGGTTCTGTGTCCTGTCTGCACTTCTCAACTGAGCCTGCTATAATTATGCTATAATTCGAAATTATAGTCTGCTACAATTATGTATACTACGTACTCCTTGTACGATTTTATCTGTGTCTTCTACTCGTCCTGTGGCCAATATTCAAAAGGTTAGAGCGGTTGTACGTTTCGTTCCTTTAAAAACTCACTCCATGTAATTAGCCAAACGTAACCTACTTAAATACTCAACATTAAGTCAATTACAGAAGTCCTCATTTGTGGAAAGGGCAGTGCTCTCTTTGTTCATACTTACTCATACTCAATGACAAATGTGCGCATATTTACACCGACTAGCTACTCCATTTGTGTGTGAAAAAATATCGGTTCCTCGACCCTCACCCCAATGGGTTATTAACCCCGTACTGCAGTGGCTGTCAACCTGTCATGTTACCCTACTTCCAGGTTCAACGCTCGTCCTTCACGACTTTTAACAGTATTAACAGTATACATGTGCGGTGTCATGTTACTAATGAAATTACGGCGTACTACCTCTGTCTTTGCTGTTGAAACTTATGTTTGATCTCATTTAAAAGTTTCTCAGCGTCAGCTGTAGAGCACTAATGCTCTTGGTAGTCTTCAGTTGTTTTAGTAAAACAACAGTCAGAAGATCTATGCAAACAGTCAGAATCTTCTCAATTGGGTCTAGGTAATCGGCAAGTCCAAGTTGAAATTAAATCATATACTCAGGTCTACTGTGAAAACATCAAACTTCTGAGTTAACTTACGAAAAAGTTATGGCCGTTTATGCCGCAAAAAAACGTATATCACGGCACTCTCAAGGGAATCAAGATTTATAGAGTCCTTTCCGTTGACCTAGAACTATGAAATTTGGCAATTAGTAATATCGTTGTAAACTGCGACTACAGGAAAAGTCTGAAATCTATACATTTATAATTACAAAATCGTAAAAAAAATTAGTCTTTGAAGTTGGGACGGGAAAAGCTCTGAAAAACTGCGAAACTACAAATTTGTGCGGACCCCTCGGCGGGCGAATTGGACTCTTTTTATATTTTATTATTTATTAGGTAATCCACCGTAATAACACATGTTCCGTGAAAATCAACTGGCTATCTATTGGGGTTCCAAAGATAGAGCCCTTTAAAGGTCGGGCGGACGTACAAACAGACAGCGGGTGCAGAGTAATAGGGTCCCGTTTGGCACACTTCGGGTAGGGTACCCTAAAATAATTCAGAAGAAGCCTTAGAATCGAAATCTTTTTAAGGCGTGAGAGGCCGCATGCAGCATGTCGTTTGTAAATGAATACCAACCTATTTTTGTATGGGAATTGCTCCTTGAGGTGCCGCCTCTATAAGTTGAAGGTAATTGGTAATCGACAAGTACATAACGTGATAGATAACAGAATTTCAAAAGATAACAAGATAGAAATGTTGTCCGCTCGAGATCTAATGTAAAGTTGGTCAAATTTGACAGGACTGAAAGAATGGGTGCGCCAAAGTTGACCGAAGATTCCTACCTCGATTATTGTAACTCCGAAAATTTTGTTACTACAATTTTTCATCCTAACAATCACTATTAATAACTACTCTGTTCCGAATGTTATTAATTCCGAATCATCCAACTTCATAATGTCGGTAACAATAAACATCTATTGTACTACTATTTGTTTTCCGATATTTACTCAAAATAACTGTTTTTTTACACAATTATTCGAAATCATATATTTGTTAGTAGAATTGTTTTTATTCTAAAATCACCGTGATCGACATCAGGGCAGTAGGTAGGTTAGGTTAGGTTAGAACATGTAAAAACAACAAAAAAATACTGTTTTCAGAACGAAACCTTCCTACCTATAAGTCAGAATAGGATACTATTAGGTCAATGACGCTACGGAAATTAACATCTGGGCAGTAGATAGGTTAGGTTAGGTTAGAACATGTAAAACAACAAAAAACACTATTTTGGAATTAAATATACCAACCAAAAGTTTGTTTTTATGAAAAACATGTTTATGAATGACAACATTATGGTAAAAAACACTTAGGAATTTAGATTAGTTTAGTAGTAATATTAATAATAAAAAAAATCGGAAACCAGAGTGTTATGATCTTCGTCGGTAGTACTAGAAATTGTATGAACGAAAAAATTAGGAACCAAAATTTTCGGAAGAGTGATCATTCGGAGTACAAATCGTTAGTAAGACCATTTTCGGAAGTTAGACTTTAGTTGAGCCAATATGGACCCCTGAAAGAATATATAATCTTTTTGTTGCACTAACCCGTGCTGAGGAGAATTTAAAAAAAAAACCTATTTAGAGGCTAAAAATTCAACCCATGCCGGGACTTGAACCCGTGACCTCTGGCTCACCGTGCCGGCGCTCTCCTAACTGAGCTAATGGCCAAGTGCAAGCATCGATGAAATTTCGAGCCTCTTTACAAACTTCTCTGTATTACGTACAGGCAACGACATCTGGCCGAAGTGAATTACATCACTTGCAGCCCCGAGTAACCCACTTTGCAGTTAGTTTTTTTTTTTAGGACTGAAAGAATATAAAAATTTAAATGCCGGAATGGAATATAAAAAAAATATAGAATTAGCAGAGGGAAGGAGGCGGCTCATTACAAATTTACTATTCCACAGTCCACGGCTTAGCTCAGAGACGCTTAGTATTAGATAGCTTAAATTTGGAATAGATATTATACAAACGGTAACAAAAAATCTTTAAAAACCTATTTAGAGGCTAAAAATTCCACCCACGCCGGGACTTGAACCGGCGACCTCTGGCTAACCGTGCCAGAGGTCGCGGGTTCAGGTCCCGGCAAGGATGGAATTCTTAGCCTCTAAATAGGTTTTTAAAATTGTCCTTAGCACGGAATGGTGCAACAAAAAGAATATAATAAAAAAATTTACTACTCACCTGCGAAACCCTGTACTGTGCGAGGCCCTACACGCAGTTGGCCGGTTTTTTATTAAGTAAATTGGCATGACACGCCCTCACTTAACGGTAAGCTAGGATTTGTTCTATGCCCACACTTGATGGTAATCTAGGACTTGTGTCATATCTTCCTCTCGTCCTTTTATTTTCGTATATACACTGTTTAGTTAAGTATTTGTTTACACCTAAAAAGGTACACTGGCGAATTGTAAATAAGCATCTGTTACCGCTACTGTAAACCCAAAATCAAACACATAAAACATTTCATAAATCACTATTCTCGATCATAACAACCTTTACAACCGATTCTGTTTTGCAGCTAGAATGCCTCACGGTCGTATTAAATGGAGCACATTGCCAGATCTAACTGCAATACAACGCACATCGACACCTGAACTTAAGCCTGTTTTTTAGCGTACGCGTCACACGGCTAATTCCGGTGTTTCGTACATGTGTCATCATCTGTTTAGTAAACTAGCCAGTTAAGTCGATTTGCGTTAGAATGGGCTTAAGTTGTTACAAGATAAGCATGGAAATCTCTTGGGGATTAGGACGGGTCACAGTAAACCTGAAATATGCAAAAACAAGAACCAAGCTTAAAAATCTTTTTACGTCAATGCATGAAAATACAGCAAATGCAGCGGATTTATCTCTCTGCGTCTCTCACTTAATAATGACCTTCTAAGTCTTCTTCTAAGTTTCCAGGTAATAACAATGGTTTTTTATTGTTATTTTCAAGGTCAGGCTTTAGGAGGTTAACCCTTTGAGTGATATATGCACGCAGAGGACTGACATCCATTGTTTAAGCTTCTTTCGATCATGCATGAAGATTCATCGGATGTGAAGAAACAATTAATGTTCATAATTCAGTTATTTCAGTCTCTCACTTAATATTGAACAATTAACGTTCTTGCGAGCTAATTATCATCCTCGAACTCAATCCAGCTCAACATTTGTCATGACTCGAAGCGTTTGTACTAAAATCCTCCTAGTGATTTGTTAGCAGGCTAATTTTGTACGACGTGGGTGGCACCAATTGACTCTGCAAGCATTAGTAATGCAAACTGTATTCGTCTTGCGCTTCGTTATATTTATACATATTACGTCTATTTCTGATTTTCGCAAAAACAATCGCACAACACCAATTTTTTAAACTCTGTATCATAGTCTAAATTTATTAAGTTGCAAGGTTGTGTTTTGCATTTAAATCGATTCTGCTGGATTATTCCATTGCACGTCTTCATTCTTCTTAAAGCAACATTTTAACGCTAATAAAATGTTGCTTAACGCCACATTATTTATGTCTACTACAAATTTGCTTCTTAATGTTACTCATATCGAATATGTCATGTTTCTGCGGTAGTGACCATTTCTCGTTCTATATTGTGACTATTATCACCAGGAGGCTGTCGTGTGTCGCATTCTGTTTACGTCCAGCACCTTTTGTTTACTCGATGGTTGGATCGTAAACATTGCCGTATCGTGGAGGTTATCGTGGTACACTGGACGCAGCGTCGCGAAGTCCCGAATGTGAACGCTTTTTAGGGTCACCCGAGGCGTTCTTGTAGTTACAGCCCATAATCTGCAAAGGCCTCCACGTTAAAATTATACTTGTCCTTCTCAAATCTAAAGTAATCGGATCCTGAAGTTCGATTTAAATTACTTCAAAATTAATTTAATGGCTGGGTCTGTACAACCCAAGACATCGTGGAGGTTCGATCTTTGACACTGGCAGCCGAAGAGAAACAGATCTTATTTAAGTTTTATTTCTTATTTAAGTCATATCTAAGTTTTATTGGAAAGTGCGCATGAAAGATAAAAGCAAGTAGAAAAACCCCCTGACTCACCCGCTCATAAATTTCAGTCCAGACTCGACAGATTTGCAAAGCACGAACAAACAGCAATATTTTCGTATTCGATTCTATTATTAACCTTGAGTGTCACATTTGTAATTGAGTTTTGATTAAAGGCGTCGATTTCCTCGTCGACTTCGTGGGGCTTTGTTACGAACGTCTATAAAACTTTTATTGTGTTGGACGAGTATAACCTACCTGTAGCACCACAGGCAGGTTATATTCATACCGACCTGCCACACTTAATTTGAACGACATAATGTAAACTGAACGATAATTATATTATTTATGTTGCACTAACCCGTGCTGAGGACAATTTTTAAAAACTCTGGGCTGCAAGTGATGTAAATTGCTTCGGCCAGATGTCGCTGCCTGTACGTAATACAGAGAAAGTTTGTAAAGAAGCTCGAAATTTCACTGATGCCTGCACTTGCCCATTAGCTCAGTTGGGAGAGCGCTGGCACGGTTAGCCAGAGGTCGCGGGTGCAAGTCCCGGCATGGGTAGAATTTTTTGCCTCTAAATAGGTTTTGAACGATAATTCTTATGGAACCTCTGGACACTACGGAATAGTGATGATAAAGGTAGCAAAAGCTTCTTCTTTTTCTTTCCATCTTTTGTTATGTTGAATGGCAAACTTCATGTACGACAGCTAAGCCAGAGTTGCGGTTAAATTCTGGAATCTCAATGGAATGGAATGGATGACTGTAAACAAACCTCTAGTTCCCTCAACCCACAACCCAAAATCGAGCATAACCCTTCCTTGTCTTTGTAGTAGTTGGGTAAAATGAAATATTTTCACCAATACTAGCTCTTTCACGCGTTGCCCGCAGTTGAAAATAGAATTTACGACTTGTTTATAATATGTTTTGTAATCCGGAGTGGGTGAATAAGCTCGTACCCTCTCTCTCTCTCTCTCTCTCTCTTTCTCTCTTTCTGAGAGAAAGCTTATGCACTGCAGTGGGACGTATTTATGTTGCTTATGTTTTGTTCTGGTTTGTTAACGAACAAGAACAACAGAACAAAAAAGCTGAGAAGGGACCTTTGACTGAATTTTATATCATCATCAGCCATTTGACGCCCACTGCAGAGGATAGGCCTCCCTCATGGTTTTCGTAACCAAGAGGGGGTTTTGCCATAATCGCCACGCTTGGCAGGCGGGTTGGCGATCGCAGTATGTAGTTGGAATCTCAGGAAGACGCTGCTGCCCGTCTCCTGGCACTTTATTTCCTTAGTCGCCTTCTACGACATCTACGGCAGGAAATGGAGTGACGCTATTCTTAATCCGGCGCCACACGGCCACTCGAATTTTATATTATCTAATCATAAAGTGGAGTTGAGTGGCATGCTTTGGGTGAGGCCCATGTCTAGCAGTGGACGACTACGACCTGATTTTTTAAATTGTTTTTTATGTTGCCCCGATTGTTTTACAATGCTGGGTAAAGGCCACTCCTTTAGCTCTCCACTCTTCCCTGTTAATGGCCACCTGCCGCCTACCCGGTAGAAGAAAGGTCGTGAGTACGTCCCGCCATCTCCGCTTGGTTTGGCCACTATTTATTTATTTATTATTCGAATCATCCGGGCGGTAAGGGACGCACCAAATAGGGGATGTATTAGTGAAGGGTAAACTAAGTGCCTGAAACCGGTGAGCGTGCATGCATCCTCATTTAAGACAGTCGGGATAAAAACAAATTTATGTTCAATGTTTATATTTTATGATGCCAACCAGTTTACAGGCAGATTTAGGTACCTACGTCAAATACAACTTTTATCCCTACCAAAAGTCGTGTTATATTCTCCCAACACTGGTCAAGGTGAACAAGATTGTGGGATGAAACAGGTGTAAAAATAGGTGTTAAAACCAGATACCTAACGTATGGCCGTAAACACTCTAAGCCAACGACCTTGACGTTTGGCATCCTTAAGCACAAGATCACATGATAGCTAGTGTTCAGGCAATTCTAATCACAGAATATAGTCACTTCCGAAAAGTTTATTTCACCACCACGTGTCATCCAATGACAAAAACATATTTGAATTTTGTAAAGTGTTTCATATGTGTTTAGAAAACGCGCATTAGCACACGCAGTCTCAATTTGATAGAGGAGATGACACGCTTAACTGTGACGCTAAGGTGTCCAGACTCCGAATCTATTAATTTGATTCCCCAGACACCGTGTGGCAACTTCGTTGCAGCTCGTTAATGCCTTTACGAAGTTGCTCTGGTTTCCAAAAATCCTGAAGCTAGTACTATGTTTAACTTTCGTTATTGCCACGACCTTATAACTGAGATTAACACGTTTTGGTGAATTTGAAGTTATAATCGAGATTCTATGTAACAGCTAGATGAACGGTGATCTCATGAATATTGCTAATTGTAGAATGAACAATGAACATAGCACTCTTGTTATCAGTAGCGCCTGAAGACTCAGGCAAAGGCTGCTATTTGTGTCGCCTACAGTTTTCCAAAAAACCGGCGAAGAGCGTGTCGAACGTATGCGTATATTGCAATCAATGTTGTAGTCCTTACTTAATATTATAATATGTATGGATGGATGTTTGTTACTCTTTCACGCAAAAACGCCTGAACGGATCCGGTTGAAATTTTGCACAGAGATAGATTATAGTCTGGATTAGCACATAGGTTTTTTTTATCGCGGAAAAATACACATCAAAATTACCACGCGAACGCAGTCGCGAGCAACAGGTAGTTATGAATAAATGCTGTATTATGATAGTGAAAAGTGAAGTGAAACCTCTTAGAGAGAGTCTGAAGACTCTTTTAAGCTTAATCTAGTCATTATTATTAATAGCTGACTGGAAACTGTCACCAGGAGCAAGTTTCATAGAACTACAATTCATCGTTTACTATGACAGTTCGATGTACATTGCAAAGTCGTTTAACCCACATATTAACAAGTAGACTGCTCCGCAATATACCTCGAATTGTCATAATAAACTACAAATTGTAGTTTTATTAAACTCGGCCCGGATAGACCAGCAAATTTTTACTAAAGAAACCCTAAAAAAGGGTGAACGTGATTCTAAAATAAACAACGATTGTTTAACATTTATCACTCCGCTAGTGTTTGACTGACTCCGCAGCCTTTAGTCGACTATCCAAATTAACCTCTATCCTCCTACACTTAAAATGCATATTGTTGTGGCGACTTCGGGCAACTTAAAAGGTTACCCCGCGACCATGCTCTATGACTGGTTCTGTCGCTCTTATCGCCTCTATCGTCTGAGCACGCGCCACAAACGACTGTATTTATGATTTAACACCGTATTCCTTTAAAAGGGTCGCATTGTTGGCTTAACAGCACTGTCGATTACACAATCGAATGGTTTGGCCAAGTCGAAGGTTATCGTCTATTTTGCTGTACCGCTATAAAGTTTGAAGTTGACTGATGTCGTTAATGTTAGCGCTCGCTCGGTCTCAAGATGATATTTAATATTAACATAATTCGTTCGTTCGCTGTGTACTTCTTATTATTTAAAAACACCTTAAGGTTATTAGCGTTAATCAGTCTGCTCAAGA
Source organism: Yponomeuta evonymella (assembly GCA_963969515.1). NCBI lineage: Eukaryota > Metazoa > Arthropoda > Insecta > Lepidoptera > Yponomeutidae > Yponomeuta > Yponomeuta evonymella. The sequence continues at coordinate 4,388,468 of OZ018343.1, read as the reverse complement.
TGACTGGAATTCAGGACGTAAATTCAGAAGCGGATTACTTTATATGTCTCGCATTTGGCGAAGTGCCGAAGCGGCGAAGTGGAATCTGAATAATTTTGTACTTCATGAGGAAATGGAAATTACTGCTATATTATTAATGTGATGTTATCAAACAACTACATGCCTTAATTGAGAGAAAAACCTAACGACGTAATTGCATGTAAAGTTCCATAATCTGAAGCCATCGACAATTTTAAGTATTAATTGAGACTAACCCATCAGCTCAAGACGAGTTCAGTTCTTCAAAAGTGCAATGTTCTGCCGTCTGCCTGTCGGATATTAAAGTCCAATGGTTAAAGTAATTGGCTGTCATTACCTCCTCCGTCCTAAGGTTGTAAAAAGTGCACGCGGGTGACTCAACGAAAACTCGTCGAACGTGTATTGCGTTTTCCTCTTGCATAAAGTGAGCGAAATCTGCAATTCATGGTATGGTGGTTTGCCCGCGGCCTGCTCTAGGGATTCGGTGGCATTTGAAATTAGAAGTTCGTGAAGTTTATCACGGAGTTCGCAATACAATAATACAGCTGTACCGATGAAGAAATCGACATTAAGGCACACCTACTCCACTCTGGATATATTTTAGTCCTGTACCTGTCTGGGGTCAACTCTTTCCAATGGTTTGCTTTTAAAAAGAAAACTTTAACTTTATTAGATTCATGGCCGTTCGCAAACCTTGCACCTTCACTGATATGCGAGCAAATAAAACGTCGTGCCACCAACTCTGATTTATTTATTATTGCTATTGAATGCCCGCTGCATATAAATTGCAGTCTCTATCTTATCACCGGCAGTGCAATTTAACTTTTTAATTATCGAAAGTCAATTGGATTTTTTCGAGAACTTTCCTAACCTTCGTGTTAATCGGCCTTGTTGGTTCTATCTGATGCAAGTAAAATTTCCGAGAGAACGTTACTAAACTGATCCAGTTAACATGACACCGACTTGTGGATGCAGTTAGCATGCAATCGACCCGGAGTTTCGTTTAACCGTACCATAAAGGACCTTTGCATTTCTTGCTCGCATTCCTAAAAAATGCCTTAGCGATAGACGGAGGTCACAAAATGCATGCGAGTGTCACGGCAATTTCAAACATACGTTCGTGACAGGACCCGGACAAGGCTGTTGTGCATTGCTTGGATATTTCCAACTTTACAATACACTAATAGGCAGTATCTTAATGGTATATTCCTGTTATTACTAAAAGAGGTGTATCTTTCAAAGAGCTGTCTGTAATACGGCCCTTGGCATTTTAATGTTTTCTGTAAATCTGGTTTACGCCTTTTATTTCAGGGTTTCGATAGCAATAATGACGTTCGAAAACAAGCAGTGTTGAATTTCTTTGTGTCCTTTATAGTTGCGGAATCAAACTTCCGCCAAACGCATGACCTCAGCCTTTATGGCGCTTTTGACCTTTATGTTTATAGCTGCATAAAATGTCAAAACATGGATATTAATGCCTTACGGTTGCAGCTCGCAACGATTCTCCTCAAATGGGACCAAGCCGAAATCGTTGTTTACGAAAGAAATTGTTGTTTCTTCACCAGTATAAAATAATAATACTAGTATAAAGAAAATGGGCTTCATAGAAAAACATTTCAGGCTGGATACTCTGAGCGCACGGATTTGTATGGGACTTATTGCGCTGCGCGAGCGAATAGTTGGAGGAGAAGTAGGCATTTTTGAAATTACAGAAATTCAAATCCTATTAATAGATTTTTGACGACCGACGTCGCTAACACATTTAGTGATAGTCATTTAGGTATGTGTTTTATTATCCAAAACTCAGTACAGCTCAAATAAAACCATATCTAGTGATAATTTAGACTCATGTTCGCGATATTTTTTTTGCTATAAACTTTAAAAAATCATCAAAATAATGACCGACGCCCCTAGATAGGACATTGAAAAGTAATATTTTAAGATCTTAAATACTAACCGGTGGTAGCCTAGTGGGTTGAACATTGGACTCTGAAGCGGGAGACCCAGGTTCGATTCCCAGTGCGGGCATGTACCTATGACTTTTCTTTCTAAGTTATGTACATTTGTGAAGTCATAGTAGCAATACCACTCGCTAACGATGAAGGAAAACATCGTGAGGAAACCTAGGTGTCTGAGCTATTCACATACCTCAGCGCTTGAAATCGCCAATCCGCGGTGGGCACGCGTGGTGATTAAGCCCATACTCTCTCTCTGAGAGAAGGCCTGTGCCCTACAGTGGGACGTATATAGGCTGCTTATGATGAATACTAACCATTAGAGAGAAAAATTTAATTTAAAACACCTGATTTAGGGGTAACGTCGGAGAACCCAGTCTTAACTACCTAGTCATGAAAATGAATTTCAAATCTTTGTTACGAACGCTAGTACTATTTCATTGAACCGTATATTTATACACCGCGTAACCTTTTGACCGCTTTCTGCCATTATTTTTGAATCACCTTACTGCCTCTTCAAGGACTTTCCTGAGTTTTATACAAAGTTATTTACATAAGTACATCTTGAGTGTTTTGGTAAAACGCGAAAACTTCGGACTGTTGTTAATCGTATCTCACATAATTGATTTCGCATGTAGACGCTAAATTGTTGACACACAATGTTAACTGCAAACTCGGCACACAAAATCAAATATACGATGTGGAAGTTACACTACGATACGAATTATACATCTAATCGATGTACCTATTGTTTTTGAATTGTTTGCCGAAGTTACAATGACTCCATGCAAGTGCCTTAGTCATAGCCGAATGACTTTCGGTAATGTCTTAGTGAGTATACCAAATACAGGAAGACGCTTGTTCAGGACAAACGTATTCTCGTGACTCGATAGCATTTTTAGGTTCGTTTGCCAACAATGAAGCTGGCGTCGCCGCGGCTACCTTGGCTAATGAGCATATCTGACGCGATCACCCCATTCATATGAGTCTAGATGCGTCTACTGCGGTATATTTCTAGAGCTTTCGACGTGGTCCATTGCGCTAATTACGACGTTCGCGCCGACTCTAGCCGCGTCGTGACTGATTCTTCTTCGTCGGCTTCCTCAATAGTTTTATCTTCAGCATGATTGGCGTTTGAATCGCCGGGGAATACGAGGTCCTTGTTAAGCACTTGATTTATATGATTGAGACGACCAACTGACCACTTTGTTCTCCAAATGGCGAAGTCCATTTACACGTTTAATGGATTATCGAATCCTATCCGCATTCAGCCGTCACCGTCGGAGTATTCAGACATGCCTACCGGAATGCTTGCTTACCAACACTCCCGTGATACTCACACTCCCGTTTGCCTTGCCACTAACTATATGACACTGCTTCTTTACCTTCACCCCGCTGAGAATGATCCGCTTTGCTCGATTTATATGTTATCTCTGTAACATATATGCAAATGTTTTCCGCTCTTGTTATCATTGAGAAAAGAATTATACTATTCTACTTGGCGGAGATTTCCCAACCATGTGTCGTACTGTAACCAATAGGTCGTCTTTCTTTTTGTTATGTTTTTTTGTCGTCTTAGTTAAAATTAGTAATTATCCCTACGATATCGTGTCTAGATTTCATTAATATGGTTTACATGTTTCAAGTAGCGGATTAGTATCATCCTCATTTTTACTGGCCTCATCTTGTGATTGTAATTTTTTGAGAGGATCAGCTACTTGGGGCTGGCAAGCCAAGTCGGTGAAGTATGAGCGCTGAAGGCTGTGGCTAGGGCTGTGGTGACCTGGTGGTGTTGTCTTCACTCTCCAGCATCTGCGGACTGGCGTTGGCGCTCGGCGGCAGCGGCGCCGGCAGCCCCGCGTCGGCTCCAGCGGCTACCGAGTCTACCAACCAGACGGCGACCTCGTCCCGCGCCCCCTCGCCACCGCCCTCTGAGAGGCAATCACACTCCAGGTAGGCTCGTTCCACGCTCGGAAAGTTTGGCTTTACAGTCTATCGTTACTTGGTCTTTGGTTTTTTTTTTTCAATGACACTCGCTTGACTGTCTGTGCTGGAACTAGTGTTTTTCGTGTGTACATATTCAAGGTGTCGGTGATATGTTTTTTACTCTTCATTGTATGTTTTTTAAACGTATCTTATCTGCATGCTTACGTGTCGAGTGTTTTTTTATTTGTCTATTTACCTATGATGTGACGGTAGATGTTTTTTTGTTTTGTTATTGTTTTCATCTTGTCTGTGTCCCGCCTAAACGTATGTATTTATTGTGTGCCTTTTTTGTCGGCTTGCCCATGTATGTTTCATGCTAATTTTAAAGTTGAACGACTGGTCTTTATTTGTTATTGTTAGTGACTGCCCAAACTTATATGCCACTAAACAACCGGATTATAAGTTTAAAATTAAAAAACAAAACATCAACGAATTGTTCTTTTCATACTCAAGATATGAAGCTCAAAAGCACGAGGTACAATACAAATTTTCGGCGAGATTTTCCTGACTTTGTTAATAACACAACCTCTAATTTCTGCGAAATTTCGACGGCTAACTCTTCGAAGTAGAGCTATCAGAAAATTAATTACCCTTTGAAAAGATTCAGCTAATGTTTCTCAGTTATGTGTATTTGCAGTCGACATGTGTAAAGTGGCTTCTAACGACTGCTAAATGTATATCCATTAAAAGTGAAGCTAGTTAGTAGAGCTACAAAAAGAAAAAAATAAATCTTAGAATTATAGTCAAGATAGAAATAAACACATGTCCCAATGGACATGTTTCTATTTGTGTCTGATGAAAGGCAGGAACTAGCGTCTCGTTGTAAATTATGATAAATGGTGACAGATTTTCATGACAACACGACAGTCAGTCTCCAGTTTATCTTCGAAATTATGTGGCAAAGTTGCGACTCCCATTGATCTATTAGATGACAATAGTAACCATCAATAGTAACTTGGTCCTTCTGCACATCTCAAATAATCATTAGACTTCGTTGTAAATGACCTTGAAAAAGACTTATGTAATTTTTTTTTTAGCCCTAAAAAAGGGCACCCTCCGGAGGACACGGGGGGAGGGAGGTGGTGAATGCTTATGCATAACAGCACGGGCCCGGCCGTGCTGCCAATGTGGGACTCACAGGAAGTGCGCCTACCCACTAAACACCACCTGGGGGCTGGTTTGGTCCTAAGGACCCCCAAACCGACATCGTGAGCGACCCACCTCGATGCCGAGGAGGGCGCGCTGCGGAGCTCCCTACGGGAGCGTCCGCTTGGGACAGTTCGTCACATAGTGACCGCGGCTAGGTGAGAGTGGTGTCCCCACTAGTGGGGACACCGGCGGGGGCGGGGGCTACGTCTGACTGGGACTGGGCCTCTAGTAGGCGGTCCAGATCAGATGAAAGTTGATCGGGCGGGTTGACGAGGGCGTCCCTGGGCCTGCGCACCAGGTAACGGGGGTTCGTCGTGGGCGGTGAGTAGTCCGCTGCTTGGCGGATAAGGGGGTTGGGGTGCAATTCGGCCGTGCAGAAGAAAGTCTCTGAGGGAGATTTAATGAACTGTTGGATAGTTGGAATATCCATGTCCCGATGTAGGTCGGCATTTCTGACGCACCAGTGGGCGTTCAGAGCCCTGCGTATAAAGAGATTTTGAACTTTCTGAAGTTCGTACATGACATTGGGGGCCGCGTGAGCGAAGACGGGTGCCGCGTAAGTCAGCACGGGACGAATGCAAACCTTATAGAGCGTTCGCTTGTTCCTAGGAGACATCCTACTGTGTCTGCCTATCATGGAGGATAGGCGGCCTAAGTAAAAACGGGCGGTCCGGGTCACCTTTCGGATGTGTGGCCTGAACGTCAGCCTACTATCTAGGGTGACACCTAGGTACTTGGCGGTGGTTCGCCAGGGGACTGGGGTACCTAGCATGCGGATAGGGCGGTCGGTGAGACCGCGGCGGACCTTATGGTCGAAGCGGATCGCGGTGCTCTTCTCCGGGTTGACCTCGATTCGCCAGAGCCTGAACCAGGCACCTAGCTCATCGACCGCGGATTGGAGCCTACTCAGAATAGGTGACATTTTCCGACTCTTGCAGTAGAGTGCGGTGTCGTCGGCGAAAAGTGACAGTTGGACCCCATTGCCGGGGATGGGGATGTCGTTGGTGTACAAAATGTACAGGAGGGGGGAGAGCACGGAGCCTTGCGGGACCCCGGCTCTGAGTGGGCGGGGGGACGAGAGTACGCCCTCGTGTCTAAAACGGAAGGAGCGGTCCTTCAGAAAGGAGGCTAAGACGCTGACAAGTCGGTCGGGGAGACCCAGCTCGTACAGCTTGTAGATGAGCCCGGCGTGCCAGACCTTATCGAAGGCCTTTGCGACATCGAAGAGGACGGCTACCGTCTTTTCGCGCCTGGGGAAAAAGCCGCTCAGAATGAACTCTACTATGCGGTGGACTTGCTGAGAGCAAGAGTGAATTGTCCGAAAGCCAAATTGGTGAGGAATGATGAGGGGGGGGGGGGGCCTCTGACGGGAAGAGAAGGCTTCAACAAATAAATATTTGCAGCCCATCCCGCCAAATGTTGCGCTCATGGTGGTAGTCAAGCGGTGGTGGCCCAGAGGCCAAAACAATGGACTCGGAAGCGGGAGACCCAGATTCGATTCCCAGTGCGGGCATGTACCTATGACATTGTTTATTTTCAAAGTTACATCATCATCATCATCAGCCATTTTTACGCCCACTGCAGGGCATAGGCCTCCCTCATGTTTTTCCCTAACCATGAAGGGTTTTGCCATAATCGCGACGCTTGGCAAGCGGGTTGGCGATCGCAGTATGCGGTTGGAATCTCAGGAAGTCGCTGCTGCCCGTCTCCTGGAATTTTTTTTCCTTAGTCGCCTTCTACGACATTCACGGAATGAAATGGAGTGACGCTATTATTAATCCGGCATCACACGGACTTCAAAGTTACATACATCTGCGAATTTGTAGTAGCAATACCACACGCTAACGGTGAAGGAAAAACATCGTGAGGAAACCCGCGGCTCGGTTGGCTCCGCGACTATTGACTTATCTTGCCTGTGGGCTAGGCCGACTAAGTTGTCAGGATGTTTAGGAGCTGGGCAAGTCTATACCATCCAAAAAACAATTTCCCAGTTACTGCAGCGTTCGAGTGGTCCCTTCACCCATCTAGTGTGATTGAAGGTGCCACTGGACGCTTGTATAAATCATCTCATTATGTAGATGCAAATGCGCTCAAGCTGCCTACGTCACGACTAAAAATACGGTGCTCGGTCTCTCATTGAAGAGTTGCCGATTTTTTGCGGCACTAGGTCGTTGACTTGCTTGTTAGATGTCATGACAAGGGTATAGAAATAAATAGTAGTAAAACAGATGGACAATCTCAGTTTTTGCGACCAAAATGGACCCAGATTTTTTTCTGCTTTTGCTCCTATTCTACTATCAGAGATGTCGGAACGTTTGAATCTACTTTAATTCAAACCAGTTGCTGTGTAGTCCCTATGGCACTTTTTCGAATGTGATTGGTGTCATAATGTTTTTATGGTTGTGCCCCAGTGGTGTTTGGTTTCATGATAGTGATTTTTAAAAAATCGCGATGCTAACACATTTTTAACTAAGGTAAAGGAAATGATGCCGTGATGGTGTTTATCACTTTAGAGAAATCCAGTAGGTATGTCCATTTTAGTAATACTTTATTTGGATAAAGTCACTAATAAATTTAAAGAGTATTCCGTATTCGCTAACATGGATAAAATTACAAGCATGTACTTAAGTTTCTAGATTAACATTTGTAAAACCAAATATCGTCAGAAGTTGAACATATAGTAATTCAACATTCGACGTGAAAATTAAATACATAATATATTGCACAGTTTTCATAAGTAGGAACTGATATAATATTTTATAGATTTTTCGTTGTTAAGGCCAGACAAACTTGTTCAGGTACTTCTGCTGTATTTATTATATGGCTCAACCTGGCGGTCTTTACACCAAAAGAACTGTTTTAATTATTATTAAGCATTAAAGCCGTCTAAAGATAAAGTGTCTTATAATAGTGATTTTGTAGGATAAAAAAGAAAAGACAAAGGTTTTACACAAAAGTTCCATTATTAAAAGAATGTACCCAAAACTGGCATGCGTACATGCAACGACTAATTAATGTTGAGGAAGAGAAAGTGGTCTGTCAGGATCCCCGGTCTCTGCCTACCCAGCTGGGCTATAGGCGTGACAGATAGATAGATAGATAGAGAACATAAAAAAGGAGAGCGTGAGTTTATGTATGTGTGTATGTATGTTCCATTATATTACAGTTAAACTAAAAAAAATCTAGTTTTGTATGAAAAAGCGAGGTACATGATCATTTCACGAAAATATCACTGCTATTAAATAGAAAACGCTGCTGGTTGTGCAATTACATAGTGTAAATGTAATTATTCTATGTATTTAACCATATTGTACAATTGTTTGTTTTCTTTCAATAAATAAAAATAAAAATAAAATAAATAAAATATCACACCGTAATCTGCATTTTTTTTTGAGAACAGTAAACAATATTCTGATGATGTATATTAGTGCGATAGCTTTACTGATAGTTGGCCGTATTTGGGTGATAACTTATCTATGATGGTTGATCATGATCACCCATCAGTGAAAAGTTATCACGTTACTTTTGTAAAAAAAAATGTAAAAAATTTAAGTGTATTTAGTGTTATTTTTAAAAACAGGCTTTGTCCTTGTGGTGTAGCAAGTGGCAGACCCTGGTCTCTGCCTACCCCTCCGGGATACAGGCGTGAGTTTATGTTTTACTCCTACTTAGAGCATGGACTACCGGACCCTTTTACTAAAACCGGTATTTTTTCGATATCAACATTTGAAAAACCGGAATTCCGGTATTTCGGTATTTTTTCGGTATTGATGATTTTTTTGTTAAAATAACATAGATGATTGTAAAACAGTTGATTTACGTGGCCTCCACGTTTTGTCCCACTGAGCTTTCCCCACATCATCAGTTCAAGTTGTCAAATTAACTCAATGAAATATAAAGTAAGCAAAATTTTCTTGAGCAAATACAGTAAGTCCGAGAAAAAACTGAAATCAACCTGATAGTATTAGAATACTTATAAGAAACAAATTTATTATGTCATAATTATATTATATTATGCTGCCTACCACGACCACGGCACATTTCCTTATTTGCTTTGCGGTACATATTCATTAAAATATGAGTACTTAATGATTGTACTCGTAAATTTATAAACTGTACTCTTAACGTTTTGACGTTCCAGCACAAAGTTCCTTCAAAAAATAAGTTTTGTATTTATATATTTTTTCGAGAATATTACTAATTTTGAGAGCCTAGGCTGAATATTTCGATTGGGGGGGGGGCTGCTTTAACAAATTTTTAAAGCGAAAAAAAAAAGAATCAGAGTCTACGTGACCGGAAGTACGTCATGCACGGAAGTACGTCATCAACTGATATCCTACGAGCTGTCAGTTTCTAGTGATACCATGACTCGATACAAAACTCTTTAAATAAACAAAACTTAAAAGACTTATAGGGAAGAGCGGGTGATCGTGCTCTTCCACTATAAAGGGAAATTTCCCACCAGGCAGATCGTATGCCTGGGGACGGCCGGTCCAACTAATGTTCGTCGGACGTTATATTTATAGTATGTCATGTGAAACATTTTGCTTGCGCGATGCAGGAATGTTGGAGTTTATAGTGCGCGCGCAGAGTTGACATGTGCTCGCCACATCACTCCCCTTCAAGACCGTAGCTACGCATAGCTAGGTCTGACAGGAATCGAAGTCTGTGCTCTAAAGCCTGCAAGTGCCAGCAGTCGCTGAGTCAGTGAGTCGACTAGCGGTTGAGGGTGTTCGGCGGCTAACAGTCGCTTGACCGGCGACAGTACCATAGGGCCCGCGCATGTGGTAGGAAGGAACTGGTGAAGGCTGTTGTACCACTGGCAACGTGCGCTGTTGCTGCGTGACTGCCGTGCCGAGGGGTTGAGGGAGATCACCATCAGTACAAGTAGTCGGTGCATTGACTGTAGTGGAACTGATGAGGGGAGAGGGAAGAGGATGAATATGTACAAGTATGTACAAATTTACAATGCTGGGCTTGCTTTGAGACTGATTGTATGTGGGGTGCTGCGAGAGCGAAGGAAGGTTTGACAATGTTCTATCGGGGGTCACCACTATAGGGAAGAGCGGGTGATCGTGCTCTTCTACTATAAAGGGAAATTTCCCGCCAGGCAGATCGTATGTCTGGGGACGGCCAGTCCGACTAATGTTCGTCCCGTGCGTGCGTGCGTGCATGCATCACGTCGGGGTCACCACTGTAGGGAAGAGCGGGTGATCGTGCTCTTCCACTATAAAGGGAAATTTCCCGCCAGGCAGATCGTATACCTGGGGACGGCCGGTCCAACTAATGTTCGTCGGGCGTTATATTTATGGTATGTCATGTGGAACATTTTGCTTGCGCGATGCAGGAATGTTGGATTTATAGTGCGCGCGCAGAGTTAACATGTGCTCGCCACAGACTCCTTATCTAAGCAAACGTAAGAAAATATATATTATATTTGTTTTTTACGGAATACCGAAATGTCAATATCTTGACATTTTTTATTTCAAAATATTAAACCTACTTTCATTCACGTGTTGAACGAACGTTAGGTCGAATTAGTCACACACTTATTCACAAAGATACAAGAAACCAGTGAATATTATATGAATTATACATTTAAAACAAATTGTCATAATTATATCCTCCCGCGGCGGCTAACCTCGCGTTCTAAATTCAAAAACAATATTTAGGAGAATGCCCATTGTCGATAATATCTTTAACTTGGTGGCTGTTGAAGATACTTACAGTTAGTTACAATACTGTATTATGTCACTACTGTACCGTAGGTACACCACATAGAGCAGGAGACAAACACTAGTTTCTTGTGGGACACCGCAATTCACAGGAACGAACAGTGATTTTAAATAATACCCATCAGTTAATTCGAAACTATCCTTAAGGTGAGTGTTAAACATTTGACTGTATTGATACCGAAACTCCAAAACCCTAAAAAGCATGAGTTCTGTATTTAGACAGTCTCAGGCTCTCAAAAATTGCAGCAAAATCGTAAAACCAGATTGGAAATCTAGAAAAGTCCTAATGTTTTACGTTATGAAGTAACAAAAAAAAAACCCCGTTGGTAGCCTAGTGGGTAGAACATCGGACTCGGAAGCGAGAGACACAGATTCGATCCCCAGTGCGGGCATGTACCTATGACTTGGTTTGTACATTTGTGAAGCAATACCACTCGCTAACGGTGAAGGAAAAACATCGTGAGGAAACCTAGTGTCTGAGCTATTCACATACCTCAGCGCTTGAAATCTCCAATCCGCGGTGGGCACGCGTGGTGATTAAGCCCATACTCTCTTCCTGAGAGAAGGCCTGTGCCCTACAGTGGGACGTATACCTATAGGCTGCTTATGTTATGAAGTTATTATATGGATGTAGAATCGAACAGCGCGTCTAAAAGCTAGTTATAGTAATACCGAAACTATCGAAATACCGGTATTAGGATTATACAAAACCGGTTTTTCAAATTCGAATATTCTGTCCGGTATTCCGGTTTTTCGGTATTACCGAAAACCGGTATCCATGCTCTACTCCTACTCCTAAAATGCTGCAGTTTAACTGGCTTTGGGTAAAGGGAAGAACTATTGAAACTCTATTTGAATATCGTTTTAGAGGTATAGTTTTTCTTTGTGAATAATACAGCTAGTTTTTAAGGCTTGAAGCTCTTGTCAAGTAAAAAATATTACAGCAACCATTCGTTAACGTGAATGTCCGGTGTAAATGCACTTAACATCCTGCGATAATGTACAACAAATAATAATTTGTCTTGACAATAACATTGTATATTTGTTTTGCACTCATTTGTCGACAGGGCCTTATCTTCTGTCTGGCTAATTAAACGTGGTTATACAGTGTGCAGACTTGGACAGACTTCTAATTTTATCACTGACCGATTAGCCATTTTTACATAGGATTTTGTTCGCCTTCCGAATAAAAGTTGAGCTTGACAACCGAGTTCAAAGAAAAAGGAGCCAAGATCTTGAAGTACTTTTTAAGATTCATTGGGCTACGAAGCCTGCCTGTATCTGACTTATATAGCTTTTTTTTCTTTTTAACCGTGATAGGTAGGCAGTTTTAATGGATTATGCGCTATTATAGCGGACTGCCTCGCAAATAATAAAAAACAAAATTAGAAATACCTTAATTTATAATTTTATTTTTAATTTATTAAACGTGTTTTTATGTTATTTGGTTTGCTCTAACGTAAAAACGGTAATGATTACAAGTGACAAACTTGGTGTGATTTTAGTGAATCTCCTACCGTACAAGAACAAATTTAATAATGTAAATCGGCCCAGTGTACAAAAGTTCGTGTTATGTACAATTCTAAGAGAAGGTTTTGTGTTTTCGCGATTAAGAAATCTTATAGAACAGACGTTGTTTAGTATAATGAGAAGAGTTACCCCTCAATCATAGTAAAATAATCAAATCAACACATTGCATGTTGGTCTCGCCCCCGGTTTCACGTAAGCTAACAATCTATTCTCAACAATCTCTCTCTGAGAGAAGGCCTGTGCCCTACAGTGGGACGTATATAGACTGCTTATGTAGCAGCTGTCAGTTTTTTTGTTTGCATTTTGGCCAACTGATTTTGATACTTTTAATTTGTTTCAATTTCACCTCTCGTGACTCAACTTTTTTTTAATCTCGTGGATGACATTTCGTCCTTTAACTTTTCCCAAGTACCTAATTACAATTATTACTCTATTATTACGAGAATAAATTAAAAAGAATTGCAGGTCGTTTTACCAATTTAAATTAATTATCTAACATCACAGAATTGTCTAGCAACTGAAAAAAATACGTGATTTAAAAGTCAATTGCTTAACAAATGTCTTGCCATTATCATCAACGACGCCATAACGATTTAAGTTTGTTTTGTCGTTCTAAAACGTCTATTACACATATAATTTTTTTTTCATAATAAAAATCACCGGCCTTTAAAATATTACAAATGTTTTTACCGAGATCGTTCAATAATTCAACTTTTTTCTTCAAATTTCTTATGCCAACTGCCATGTTGCTTTCTGCCTAACGCCATTTCCATTCTCCGACACTTGCCTATCGGTTATGATCTCAAAATGCTTTGAAGGCTTTAGTCGTTGTCCAAATGAGCCGTTAGATATTGTGCCTAGCAACAAATCTGTGCCAGGGTCGATGGCCGACGAAAGCACTGGCCCCTACTCCAACTCTATCTACAACCAACAAATTATGTGACTTGACAACCTCCTTATAGATACAACCCCTCAATCTAAATTTTGGATGTTACGTGGAGTGGGTCTAGAAAAGCGTAACTTCAAATTTTCGACCAATATTTCCTATGTGCATTTCCGCTATCTGGAAAAAGGGCCAAATTCAGTCTTTTCACAATAACTCAGTAAGTTCTCCGTTGAGGTACGAAAATTTTGATACACTACTTTTTTGTTGCTTTCTTTTTACAATCTACAATTAAATTCCCTTGCATTTTTCATCTATCCTTCATCGTTTTTGACATATCGATCGAAAAGCAAAAAATTAGCTGCTCCGTTATTTGCCTGCATTGTAATGGCCAACCATGCAACAACGTCGCCATAGTCGACATTTTATTCAACGACGACGACGATGAGGATGATGTTTTGGCCAGCAAAGCAGCATTTCCTGCGGCTTAAGAGTGCACGACTCGAAGAGTCTACCGTGGAGAACATCTTCAGCCAGGACCATCAAAACGACGAAAAATATTAGCAAAAAATTACCACCTTTAATTATTATTTTTTATTACACAAAAAATATTTGTTTGAATAAATCTTATGTCTGTGAATCATAATTTGGCTGGTTTATTTATTTATTTAATTTGTATCGCAATGATTCTCTAAAGAAGAAGCCGTAAGAGGGGCTATATCGAAACTGGGCACAGACTCAAAACATGTCATAGATAGATTGTTTGCAAATGACACGTCACTTATTAAAGGACTTCAAAAAAGGAGGAGGTTATCAATTCGACGCGTATATATATATTTTTTTTGGCTATGTTCCTCCTTAACTCTATCTAATCTTAACCGATTTCGATAATTCTTTTTTCGTTCGAATAGATATAACGTCCTATTGGTCCCATTTTAATTTGGTGATGTTCTGGTGAAGACTTTTGGAGATTGAAATTGAGAACGTCAATAAAGCAACAAATTAAGTAAGGTAAATTATGGTTATAAGGGACTCGTATATTTTTCTCCCGCTCCCCCACAAAAAATTGAAAAATAAAAAATTTAAATAAACTCTGTTAATTAATGACTTGAAAAGACTAAGTTTGGAGTTTTGTTGTCTATTTTTTCTCCAAAATGATCTAGATTTGGTGATGGACACCTAGTTTAACTTGTAACGTTCATTAAGTCGCAGTTTCTGTGCTACTTTAAATTAAAAAAAAATATTTTGATATTGATTTTTTATTTTGACTTACTGACTTTTTGGCGCGCTAGAGGTAGTAATTTTCGTCGAAAACAAAAAATACAAAAACAAAATCGTAGGTCTAAACACACTCTACAAGTTTGATACTAGACATTTTTCGATATCTTTCACGAGAAAAAAAATAAAATAGTAAAAATCTATTTAGAGGCCAAAAACTCCACCCATGCCCAAACCCGCGACCCCCGGCCAACCGTGCCAGCGCTTCCCCCAGCTGAGCCAATGGACAAGTACAGGCGCCAGCGAATCCTCGAGCCTCTTTACAAACTTCTGTATTACGTACAGGAAGCGATATGTGGCCGAAGCAAACCTAACTGCAAAGTGGGTTATTCGGGGCTGCAAGTGATGTAAATTGCTTCGGCCAGATATCACTGCGGTTTAGGTCCCGGCTTAAATAGGTTTTTTTTTTGTTTTAGGACAATTGTCCTCAGCACGGGTTAGTGCAACAAAAAGAAATAAAAATAAAATAGCAAAAAACTAATTTCACTACGTAGTTATGGTTTTTCAATAAATCGATCCAGATCTCAATAACGATGAACGATAGGTGAAAAATGGAAAGGACCTTCATTGTACATCGCAGAAAAAGCAACAAAAAAGTATTGCATAAAAAATTTCGTATCTCAAAGGAAACCGAGTTATGGAAAAAAACTGAATTTTCCCCTTTGTTCAAGATGGCGGAAAAGGCACATAGGAAATCTTGAACGATAATTTGCAGTTAAGCTTTTCTAGGTAATATTCAAAATGTAGCCTTCTCGGTTCACATGCATTTCCAAATGTATAGATATAATGACTGGGCCCAAGTTCGCTTATTAGTAGCTTGAGAAAGAGTTATCTGAAATTAATCGGGAGTAGACCTCCCTGATGTGGCGAATCGCTATCTAATGAACTCTGTTTTTCGGCTAGGCTGTTTTTACAGCGCCTTTTTTGTTAACTTTCATACACTTAGACGGTATATAGCACATATCCATCATCGTCTAGCACGTTAGGATTATGCATCAAATGTAAATCAATTTCGTTGTTTGTAGGTAGCTATTAAAGTAGCATTAAGTTTTTCTATCACAAGTAGGCGTGAACTCTGCTCACGGATGTTATTGGACATCTACTCTGGTGAACAATCTAGACAAGTCGAGTACTTATGTGTATATTCCACGAACCATTTTTTCAATTTTCAATTTCACTCCCGCCAATAACTCAAAATCGAGTTGCTATTTTGCATCTCATTAAGCTCCATAATTACACAAAACCACTAATTTTATAATATCAGTTTCACAGTTCTCGAGATATTGACGTCCAAGAATCGCAATTTTCATGACTGAGTCATGAAAAATCCACCCCACTTCCAGGTAACCCAGAAACTAAAATTTGGCATAGTAGGTTCTTTGCACATTACACTAATGAGTTTATATGTCCTGTATCCCGGAGAGGTTGACAGAGACCAGGTTTTTCCACTTGCCGTGATCCTGACAAACGTCTTTCGTAGGTCATTGTATAGGAAGGAAATATCTGACAACTGGAAATGATGGGTTTATTCTCCACAAATGTCAGTAATTCTGAAACTAACAACTTTTACGTTCATTGAGTGAACATTTTGTTCTTATTATGAATATATATATTTTTAATTTATTATTGGCTATAGCTGCAAAATCCAAACAATGTTGTTAAATCACAACCTTATCCTTAAAGAATTGATATTGCAATTATTTTTTCGGCGAAGACGTGCTTCCTGCACTTCCCTTGCACCAACTTGTTTTGGGTGGGATTATGTGAAACTTTGCTTTACCTAGCCTAATTACAAAGTAATTTTACCCTTAAAAGTCCTTTTTTATTCCCTTGAATTTAGCGCTGCTGCCGTTTAATAGAGCGATAAATATCGTTATCCAACTCTATATATTCTAACTAAGTATCGAGGTTATGCTGAGAATGTAGATGTGGAATGATAAAATACCCACTATTCTTCCCTTAGCAACAACATGCGTAAGCAATGACATTGAAACGTATCCTGGAGCGGTTGTAATGGGATGCGTCCGCGCACCCAACCGTGCAAGGACTCGCGCTGACGTCATTGACAATGACCGCCATTATCCTTCCAGAATCAGGAAACTACACTTTAACTCTTCAGCAGTATAGGCGTGATTTGCGTGAAACCTTTTAAGGTTCTGGAACCTTCAAAACCTGCAGCTAGTGTTTCTCCTTTTGTTTTCGTATGAAAGAAAGATGGCGTGTACCTTTTTTGCGTTTTCACGTTTTTTGCTGCTTTAAATTTCATCCGCAAAAGCAATCATGACATCATCCCACTGTTGTTGATGGTCTTCAGCCTCCGTCATGTTACACCCACGCGGTGTTCAAGCATTACATGAATTATTATAACCCTAGTGATAATTATTCGCAGATATTTGCTTTAGTACTTAGCTCTTCGTATAAATAGTTCTATGATGAGTTGTCCACGGTGTTCAAGAGGTTTCTAAGTATGGATGAAGTCCAGCGATGTTTGTTCAAAAAACGATCAATGTAATCAACTCTTATTGAAACAAAAATACGACATGATTGATTTGCAGATTAACATAGGTCTTGACCTATTTTGTTGCAATTGATTTCCGGTTTTCTTAGACTGCTTGAATTCGCCTTGAGGCTTTTTTAGATTAGGCGACAAAAAGGTCACAGTCTGGCTTACATTTTACGAGTACGTTCACTTGTTCCTTGCAGGATATTTTAGCATCAAGATAAATTCCAACGCGTGCACTTTCTTTCTGTGTAACTGCTCTGCGTCTATTACTCAATTAAGGGACTAGGTCGATTCAGATAAATTCTGTTTAGCTGTCCTTGTCTTGATAGACCACCTAGGTATGATACTAATCTATCAATTTATGTATATCCTCTGTGTTAAAATTTAATCTAAATAACCTGCTTAATTTGCTCTGAAGGATCTGATGAAAAATTTGTAAAATCAAATTAGGGAAGGCGCAACGGGGATTATTGGGATTCGGGGAAAATGGACTAAAAGTACTTGATAGTGGACTATGTATATTAAGCAAAGTATGAAATTGTGACGACAACTCGGTCAACTGAAAATAAGTAATTTAATAGATGTGTTTGCCTGGTAATACACCCAGACTGAGGCCATTTACACAAATCAAGGCGGCCTCCAGTTGTCTAGCATATTAACCGCTAGACCAACGAGGCAATCGAGTAGTAGCATCTTACAGCTGCTCGTCTCGTGAAACGGGGACGCGCGTCTCTCTGTGCGTGCCAAAGGTGCGTATACTCACTGCTCTTTGCCAAATATTCTATTTAACACGCATGATATAGAGATATGTAAAAGGTCCATTTTGTTGCCAGCCCAGAGCCAAAATATGTAGTTTTTTTTATCATTTCGCAGCTGGAAAGGATTGGTTCTTCTATTGAATATTTTGATTAGTCTTTGCTCTGTCGCTTGTAAACGTGCGGAAGCAGTGCTGAACTGATAGAAATAAGACAATTAACGATAACATTTCGTTTGTCAGCAATCTTCGAAACGATAACCGCGTTTGAAAACGCGCCTTGCCAATTTGAGTGTGTACGCGAAACTTTATTCTGTAACGAAACCATCTTCTGTTTCTTGCTGTGATGTTCTAGAGAATTCGGGGATCACAGTGTCGACGATATTAGTTGCATCGGATGGTTTAGCCTCAATTGCGTTTGTCGACTATTTATTGTCATCGTGATGATTATGTTTATCATCATCAGCCTCAGCTATGCCATTAGGGGGATTACTTCATTTCCTATGGACATTAGTGATTATGGTGTGACGCCATCACTCAGATTTCCTGTAAGTGTAGTATGTCATCGGTCAGAAAACTATACGCAACCGTGACTGCTTCAGGAAAACTTTAACGATTTACATTTGGACGAACATACCTAAGGCAAAATGGCTGAAGAGTAAGATAAGCTCAGTTGAGACAGATGCGTACTGCCCTTGTTTAATGATACAAATTGGATCAAATCCGCACACAATCTACTTGTTGAAGACTGGTTAGAGTATAATAAGCATTTTAAAGATAACCAACATAATATAAGATGTGACACTGTACCTTTTAAAAAATAAGATGGCGAAGTAATATTCACATAATCCAATCTCAATTCGACTCTTATGCCATTAAGGACGGTCCCAAGTTCTAAATCTAAAGGTTGATCAGGTGTTTGTTGCCTGTGCCAGGAAAACACACGTTCCTATCAGATACCTATTAATTTAAAAAATATAGTGTTGCAAAGCGGTTCGCAGAGGTCAATGTGAACGAACGCTTTAATTAAACACTTGCAGTGACTAACGATCTAGCATGGGTCCAGTGTCGTGTCACTAAATACTTAGACATAGAAGAATAGCTCGAACCGTGAGCAATATCCGCTAAATATAGAAAATTGTTTTCTCTGATGAATGCCCCAGAAAATCACTGCCTCATTAAAAGAACCGGCCAAGTGCGTGTCGGAGCACGGGCAATGTAGGGTTCCGTAGAAAGAGTGTTTTTTTTATCTGCTTTACAGAACTAACAACTTCATCGAAGTCATTTTGTACGAAATTTTACTTTTGTAAGTTGGTTGCCTATTACTCATTAACTAGTAAAGCCTGCTTAGCCGTGATAGTTTTCCTTTGCTATTACCCTGAGGGGGGGACGCTCTACTCGGACAAAAATTTGCGCTTTGAAGCTTAATATTTCGTAAACGGAACCCTAATAAAAAAATTTATCTTCCTGCATACAGGCGAGTCTGATATGCGCACCGACAGTTCGAAAATAATGTCCAGTCATTATGCCGGAAAAAACAGGCATGTGAATGCATGTGAACCGAGAAGGCTAAAATTTGAATATTAGGTGGGGGGGGGGGTCTAGAAAGGCTTAACTTCAAACCAAGTTTTCCAGGAAATTATGCTTTGATGGTCGAAACATCATCATCATCATTATCGTCGTGGTCGTTGAAATGGTATGTCGACTCGGGCGACGTTGTTGCATGTTTGTCCAGTACAATGCTGGCGAATAACGGAGCACCTAATTATTGGCTTTTTTGATCGATCGTTCATCGTTATTGATATAACGATGAACGATAGGTAAAAAATGTAAAGGACCTTAATTGTAGATCGTACAAAAATCAATAAAAAAGTATTGCATCAAAATTTTCATATCTCAAGGGAGAACCGAGTTTTTGTAAAAAAAAACTGGATTTAACCCTTTTTTCCAGGTGGCGCAAAATGCACATAGGAAATTTTAGTCGACAATTTGAAGTTAAGCTTTTCTATGCCCCTCCCACGTTAATCAAAAATTTAGCCGTCTCGGTTCACACGCATTTCCAAACGTATATAATGACTGGACTATACTTACTGTATTTTCTTCCATTCACTTCGGGACCCTGAGCCGGAGTCCAACTCACAAACACGCTGAAATCTTGATGGTTTAAAGGCCGATTCGAGTTTGTGTCGAGATTTTTGGAAAGTGCCTTTAAAAAAAAACTAGCGTCTTCGATAGCTATTGTTACCGCACGTTCTTTTTGCTATGACTTTGAAACCACCCAAAATTCATGGTGTATATACATAAATACGCGTATGTATGTAGGCAGAGACCAGGGCCTCGATTCTGTTAGTGCATTGTAGTATAATGACAGGTACACTGTCGGGTCACGTGACGTGTTATTTCGTACCATTGACGCCTAGAAGGTTTGATGGGTGTGCCCGCGTAGACTTAAAGCAGCCATGAAATGAAAACCGCCATGTTCATGCAGTTGTCATGTTACTACAATGCATTAACAGAATCTAGGCCCAGGGTTTGCCACTTGCCACGATCCTGGCCTCTTTGGCTCTTTCGCTTCTTCAATTGTTCGTGCTTCCAAACTGGACAACTATCTGACAAACCCAGCAATTCATATTAAAAAACAACAAATTTTTCATGAGTATCTCGAACAAACAGTAATCTCATTTTTGGCATCACTTTAACTTTTAGTGTGGTTATTCCATTCGCAATTGGCAATTTTCCAACGCTGGCTTTCTGTGCCTACCTATCTCGTGTCAGTGCCATGTCAATCTTCATCCACGGCCGCAGACGCAATTAAAACCGCGCGTAATTTTCCAGCTTGAGCCCAACTGTCCGCTAGTTGTGTTGTAGGTAATGGTGAACTTAAAAGAAACGGACAAAAAAACCGCAACTAAGAAAGAGCTAAAGAAAAAGGTGTAACTGGAGAAATTACTGTTAGAAAATAAGTAAAAGTAAATTCAAATTTACTTGTAATAAATGGCGGTTTGTGGATGCGGGTGGCAAGCGACTGTGAGAGATGGCATTTGGGGGGGAAAGACCTTTAGGCAGCAGTGGGCAGCGGAGGGCTGACGATATAGATGGCTACAGTACAAGTTAACTAGGAATAAGCCGAATGAATTTAAATATACCTACGTTGCTTATGTATAAGAAATAATATAACTAACTAATATATAGAGATACAGCGCTTCGCCAACAAACTGCTTTGCATTTTGGCGCAATTGTGTACTAATATTAATGTTTTTTTTTATTTTAAATAAATAAACGTATAAAAAATGCACAATTTATCGTTAACAAGTCGTGAAGTTGCACATTTTAAGTTGTTCGTAGGTATATACGAACAATTTACAGCATAAGCGTCGCTTATGACAGTCTTCATCACTTCTTATGTTTTATTTACGATGTTTTTGTAATCAAAGGCGTACAAAAGAAATATTTACGGGCTCCTCTTAACTAGCGTCTCGAATCTACTCCCGCAGCCCGCCTCAACAGCACTCCTTAAAAAAAACTTGTAAAAATAAAAAAAAACAACTGCTTCAATTGAGATTGCATCATTTCTGATGTGATCCAGAGACTCCGAGCAAAGCCCGTTCCATAGCACGCTGAGCGACTTTCCATCCGTGGACTAGTCCTGCCGTCAGTTCAGTTCTGCAGGCAGTTCGGTTCTTCGGACCAAATTAACTTACCTACCTACACGAAATCGAATGAGGTCCTACCCGCCTGATGTGACTGACATATCCTATAAGATAGAGTAGCAGGCTGAAGTGGCAGTAGGCTGGTCGCATATGCCGAAGAAACGATGATCGATGGCGTGCAAAGGCAGGGCGCCGACCAGGTCGCTGGACCGACGATTTGAGGCAGATTTCTGGCAGTAGCTGGATGAGAATGGCCGAGGACAGAAGGAAGTGGCGTGCCTTGGGTGAGGCCTATGTCCAGCAGTGGACTATTACGGGCTGATTGATTGAACCGCACTGCCTGCTTAATTCAACAGTCTCATTTAAGATTAGATTAGAACACTTTATTGTTGTACACGCCAGAAAACAAAATACATTAAAAGGCTTACATGTCTTATATTAAGCCGCGTTTTACAGTAGGGTTTTTTGTTTTTTTAATAAGTTACTTTAGTTAGTTTTAACGTATATACTTCTGTCCCATTTAACTTACTTTTACCAACTTTTATTTGTTTTTTGACTTTATCTTTACCTCGACGTCATACTGTAAGTTTAGTGAATCTCGCGCCGTTCATGCCTTTCATTTGCCACCTCATTTGGCCCCGAGTAGTCATACTCGTAAGAAACGTACACACATACAAACAGAGCGCGAAACACTTTACCTTCTTACGCTTTCACAGTCAGGTAAAGAGATGTACTTATCTTGAATGATGAGACAGCTCACATAGGCAACGAAGTTGATGTCCCGTTATCAGCTGTCAGTCTGTTTATACCTGACGGACAGCACTGATCTTATTTGATGAGACTGGTGATTTTAATGATCGCTTTGCCTTCATCTCTATTGCTATTAGTTGAAGTATCAAAATCATTACCTTTGGCTATCGGTTCCATGAGACCCGTTGATGTGTTTATTTTAATCTTGTCTCAACGCATGAGGTAATTCCAGCTCGATTCATACATTTAATACAAAGTTAAAGCTGGTAATGATTTTGATGAAGCGAAAGAGCTCTGTCAGGAAACCCTGGTCTCTGCCTACCCCTCCAGGATAGAGACGTCAGTTCATGTTATGTAATGTTAAGTCTGCAAAACTATCTTTTATATTTCTCCACTGCCTCGTTGGTCTAGCCGTTAAGCTACCAAAGCAGAGGTCGTGGATTCAATTCCCACTGGGGGCCGCCATACATTTGTACAAATGGTCGGGGTGTATTTTCATGTTTGTGATTGTATAGTGTAGAAGTTATATTATATTATTTATTTATACTTGAATTGCTCTTCAAGTAACCTCCAATGCGGTGGACAACATTTTCCACCAGGGGAATGGGAGATGGAAAAAATTTTTTTGAATTTATTCACGTCAAGCCTTCACGTAAAACATTAAACCGTGACGTCACGGTTTTTCTTGCAGTAACTTTCTACAAAGCTGTCTCAATAATGCCTCTAGCTATTACGGTTAGTTAGTCCCGAGCTAATAGCTTAGCGTTCGAACGTAGACCTCGTGTTATGCACCTCTACTCTCGACGCCAATTCAGCCAACTTGCGTTACAATTGAGTGCATTTATTTAAGAATTTATCCAAAATATGCTTTCAGTTTCCGTTGCGCTCTGAAGTTTCAATAAGTTTAATTTTACAACTAAAACATTTACTAAGTCGGTATTTCGGACTTATTGCATTTAAATGTAACACAATTTGAACGCAATAACGTCGAGAGTAGAGGTTCAGATAATTTGAATAAAAAACCGCGCAATCGGAATTAATTTGCGAGGGACACGTAAGAGAATCAAGTGGCAGGAAGACGCTGGATGTAGGCCGCTTCCAACCGGTCTTTTTGGAAATCCATGGAGGAGGCCTATGTCCA
Organism: Yponomeuta evonymella; assembly: GCA_963969515.1. NCBI lineage: Eukaryota > Metazoa > Arthropoda > Insecta > Lepidoptera > Yponomeutidae > Yponomeuta > Yponomeuta evonymella. Next base: position 4,365,136 of record OZ018343.1, on the reverse strand, counting down.
GCAGTGGACTTCTTGTGGCTGAATGATGATGATGATGACGTAAGAGAATATTTTTTTTATTATTATTTGTGGACTTCATTCAACTTTAACTAAAGTCCGAAAAATTGTAAGTCACATCGCGCGTCCCCCGCCAATTGAGAAATAAGTCCATGCGAAGACAAAATGTTATTTATTAGTCACTAGCAGTTGCCCGCGACCTCGCTCGCGTGGTAATTTTGATGTGTATTTTCCGGGATAAAAAAATTGCCTATGTGCTAATCCAGACTATAATCTAATTCTGTGCAAAATTTCATCCGGATCCGTTCAGCCGCTTATGCGTGAAAGAGTAACAAACATCCATCCATACATACAAACTTTTGCGTTTATAACAATAGTAAGGATTATTTCAATGTGTAAAACTTCTAAAGAGCTGAAGAATGTAAGTGAATTATTTAGATTTGATTAATACTCTTTATTGCACACCATACATTATAAAGATACATGAAAAATCTTAAATATCTAAGTTACATAGTATATACAACAGGCGGTCTTATCGCGCTCTCTTCCAGACAACCTTAGGGCTGTAAGATGAAGAGAGTAGGTAGGTGTACATAAATTATATAAGAATATGAAAAATAAGACAAGATGACTCACATTCATGAAAAAAATTAACTTTATATTATAAAACGCGTAATAAAATTGGCATACATACAGGTTACATATATATATTTTAAAGATACATACCTATGGATTTATTTTGTTTACGTTTATTTATTTATGTCTAACACCACAAAGTCAAGTTTTTACCCAACAGCGATACATTCCTTATCAGATTAGGTACATGCAATTCTATTATTCAATTTCTTAGTTAAAACGAATGAGTTCACGTGTCAGGTATCTATCTATTATTGTGTTCACTGAATAAGTCAGTTGCAGGTCCAAATACGATAATTGAAGAGATACGCTCTGAATCTTTCCATTCACATAACATTTTTACAAGTTACGTTTTTCTTGCATAAAGTATTCATTGTTTTATTGATGATCTACAATTAATTGTTGTAAATCCACGAATTTTGGGTCGCTAGTCAATCCAATTGTATCGGTTTGTTAATCAAGCTCAATTTGTTGTATAACTTTTCTTTATTATAGACAGCCAGTCTTCGTTATGAATGCTATCAAAGCACTTACTTGACTTCCATGAAATTTGACGTGCAAAGGTTGCAGAATATATGATTACGATACCTACTACAATACATACTTTGGATATCACTGTAATATAACTAACTACTGACTGACCTTGATTCTCTAGGGCGTACGCTATTATATCGTTGAATTATTGCGACTGCTTCTAACGGAAAACAAAATAAGCCACGAGATTATTAATACATTCGAGTTATAGCACTTAGCAACCTACTCGCTAACGGTGAAGGAAAACATCGTGAGGAAACCTGAGTGTCTGAGCTATTCACATACCTCAGCGCTTGAAATCGCCAATCCGCGGTGGGCACGCGTGTTGATTAAGCCCATACTCTCTCCCTGAGAGAAGGCCTGTGCCCTTCAGTGGGACGTATATCGGCTGCTTATATATTGTTAATACATTTGCAATTTAGTTTAACGGGCGACATACTGGTTAAAGTTAGCAGGAAGCACACGAGAGTTTTGTTACAATTTGTGACGATCCTTGTCAGAAAGTAGGGGTGGCTCGGTCAATCGTTCCGTTGGTCAGACCAACATCCAACCAGACATAGGCCGCCTCTCGTGGCCGCTTCCGGTTAGGAGAAACAGAGGCGTCCAAAAACCACCTGGAGCCGTTGAGTAGAACTCGAAGTAGCCGCTCAGGATTGCATTATAGAGGTCCTATGTCCCTGATTAGCGTTGCCTTCCTTCCGGATAAAGCCAGAAAGTGTTAGGCTTTTTGACGTCTTGTCCGGTCAAATTTGCGACCGTTCGACTTTTCTTAGGCTCTTTTTATCTATCAGTCATTTCAGTCAGAAACGAGCGACCGACATGAGACTGCTGACTCAAAAGTCCGACTTTGTTGTGGGTAAGTCCGGCTCTTTTATTTCTAGTATACAACGCTAGCCCTGATGAGAGGGGCGCTACTGCGTAAGTCCACTGTACGGAGTTGTTCGATTTAACCTACTCCGAACTGTCAAATACATACCTACATATTTTTACAAAATGGTCAACACGATAGACTGGACAGTTACGTGATAGAAGGGCAGGAAAATAATCTCATCTAATATCAATTTGTGACTACGGATCTCCGGTAAAAGTCTTTCAATATTTACATACGAGTATCTTGTACGCCGTTATTATTTCATTTTGTGTTGCAAATTTACCACGGATCGGTCGTTGTAATGCAAAACGCCCAACAATAACATGCGCTCCGCGTGTTTGCTGCGCCAGCGCATGATGAACAACGTGAGCTGTGCATTTCCAATCGGCTCTCTGACAATGGTGTACATTTAGTTGTACACGCATCGACACATTGTATGCGACGTGATAGTCTATTTAGTTGCCAATATTTTTTTTCCGATAATCACGAGTATTTTCCAGAATACATAATGAAAAATATAGTTATAAAAAATATTTGTGTTCGTTTTTTTTTTACGAAATCCACTAAAATACTATATGTTATAGTGCAATCTAAAATAATCCTTAAATACTTACGGAGTTAGAGACCACAATACAAGTTCAACAAAAAATGTTTGATCTATTTAATGTAATATAATACCATCCGATGTACAACATGACTGCAATAAAATTAATATGAATATGAAAAAGCCCGTCCGAGTCGTGTTAGTATTGCTAGTACAGCCCGGCTAGTATGATCTCTCTAACTTTGAAATTATTTAAGTATCGTTGCGCCGGGAACCATAGCGTATTTTTACTACCTTTACTATAAACCTCATCATACTTCAGATTGAATGAGACATGACGGTCGCTCGTGTGAGTACCACGTTTACAGCGCGTATTAAGCTTCGGTCATATACAGCGACTAACCGCTGCGCGTGCGCCGCGAATAATAGCCGCAGCGACAATTCGCTGCCTGCCTGTCACACAGCGAGTTCTACGCGAGAATTTCTACTGTCAGTGCGCATTCGCAGCGAGTAAAATTGAACATGCTCAATAAAATTCTAGTCGCGGCGACTTCAACTCGCAGTGAGTGAATCTACTCGCAGCGAATAGCCTGTCACACACAGCGAATTCTCGCGACGAGTAGGCACTCGCAGCGATTAGTCGCTGTGTGTGACCGAAGCACTAGTTGCGTTTAACGCACGTCGCATGCGCTTATAGGGGTAAAACAGGAGCGGTGGTAGCGCAGCGGTTGAACGCTGGCCTCACGTTCGGGAGGTCTGAGGTTCGAACCCTGGCATGTAGCAAAGACTTTTTTTTTCTAAGTTACGTACCTTTGTGAAGTTGTACGATAGCACCCGAAGGAAAACATCGTGAGGACACCCCCACGTAGGTATGACCAATGACTTCCTTTTCTAAGTTACGTACATATATGAAGTTGTAGAGCAGTACCACTTGCTAACGGTGAAGAAAAATTCTATTGACATACCTCAGCGCTTCCTACGTACTAATGGCCCAACTATGAGGCTAAGTGCGGAAATCTCAGGTCTATCTAGAACTAGGGGCAAGTGCCCTAGGGAAACGTACCGATACTAAGTGACCCGATTATGGTGGGGGGAGCACAGAACATATTTTCTCTGTTATGTGGGGAGGAGGGTCATCAAAGTACCACGCTTAGTCACACAGGGTTCGGCCTTTACACTTTTAATTTTTTATACTTTTATTTGTAACTGTAGAGGTCTTTTTTAAACTTTCTGTTTGTAAATATGGTTTAAACCATATTTATTCATTACTATGTGTATACTGGAGGGGGTGGGGTTCTGGCATATACTACGGGTGGTCACCGAGAGCGCGTCGGGGGTAAAAAGTTGTAAAAATGGGTCACGTAGTATGGGGTATGTCCCCTAAGTTACTTAAGGACTATTCACAATACAAGGGGCCGGGAAAGACGCCTCACCTATAGTCGCGACCTGGGGCCTGTTTCATAGAATTACAATACAATCGTTTACTATGACAATTCTACAAGCCTACTCCATCTAAAAAAAATGTCCCAGGCACTGCAGCGTCCGAGTGGTCCCTTCACCTATCTAGTGTGAGTGAAGGTGCGACTGGACGCTGTTTAGATCATCTCATTCCGTAGATGCAAAGGCCAAAGTTATGACAGTTCGATGTACATGACAAAGTTGATTAACCCACAGATTAACAAGTAGACTCTGCTGCGCAATGTACCTTGAATTGTCGTAATAAACAACCAATTGTAGTTTTATGAAACTCGGCCCTGTCTATGGCGTCCGGGTCGAGTCGCATCCTTTCTAGTGATTAATATGCAGAGCTTTTCGATGAGGCTGCGCGACGGTGGCAATGTCACAAGGACCGCGTTTCATTAAACTACAATCGTAGATTATTATGACAATTCGATTTGCATTGCGTAGCCGATTAGTACAATATTAGTCTTCCTACTTGTTAATCTTTAAGTTAATTCGACATCAAATTGTCACGGTAAACTATGTAGAGTGGGTTCTATGAAATGGGGGCAAAGTCGGGTCGGGTCGGGTTGCATTACCAACATTTTCTATTCTTTATGGTTATTTGTGCTCGACAATTACGCATAGCTTATGTTCCTTTGCTTCTTTTTCAGGTAAGACGATGCCTCCGAAACGGGTGACACGGTTTTCGTCTATCAGGTACGGTGTTTAGCAATCGAGTCGCCCTCCTCGGCTGAGTGACATCGGATAGTAGCGTATTTTTTCTTCTACGAAAGTGCTAAGTGGGGAACTTGCGCCTAACTTACATTAGAGAGACGTAGCTTTTACACCATAGATATAAAAATTAAAAAATAAGACCATAAAAATATATTTTTAGAGTTTTCGGGATATTAAAAATTGCGAAAAATAAAGTTAGTATAATAATAAAAAAAAACTCATTAGATTTACTTCTTTAATTGATTTCTAAACTTTTTTTTAAGAGGGGAAAACATTCTTTTATGCGATAGCTCAAATATTGATAAACACTTCATACGTTATAACTTTATAAGGCGTTACGTGCAAGTTATAACGTCATATAGTTTGAGCCAGATTTGTATGCCGAGATTTTGTACCACGTGATGACGTGACTATATTGACCTTTCGACAGGTTAAATCATGAAAAGTATTACTCGTAGAGAAAAAAAACCGGCCAAGTGCCAGTCGGACTCGCGCACCGAGGGTCCCGTAATCGCGCTTGGCCATTTTTTATTATTTGTCGTTAGAATATATAATAAATCCTACAATCACGCCAAGTTTGGAACCTGTATGTATTACCGTTTTACGATAGAGCATAAACAAAAAATGGCGAAAAAACACGTTTCTTGCATGGAGACTCCGCCGTAATAACACGTATTCTGAAAATTTCAACTGGACAGACGGACAAACAGACAGCGAAGGCAGAGTAATAGGGACCCGTTTGGCACCCTTCTGGTACGGAGCTCGAAAAATTACAACGTCCTGCAAGTTCTCCCCTGGCACCTGCAGACGGCAAAGGTTTGTAAGAAATTTTTTAAATGTATATTGTGGTTGTTTCGATTGTTGTTGTTGTATTGTGATTTGAGGTAAACTATTTTAATTGGTTATCTCAAACTTGACGTAGGTGTCTTACATTAGGTAGCTATGATTTGATTGCTGATCAAATATTTATTTAAACTTTTAAACTCTTATATTATATAGCTATAACTTACATCTAGCCGCATATCATCATCATCACCATGTCACATCCAGCATCTTGTATCTAGCCGTATAAGACACTGAAGAGTTAGGGGGCCCCGCTCTGTGGCCTTTATGCAAAGAACTTCCCTTGCAGTGCAGCGAGGTAACGCTGCCAGCTTAGTGGGAACCTTTGGGTCGGATGTGTCCCCGGGGCGGCTTATTCTCGTAATGATTTTGTGTTTTCTGTTGTTTTCATTTCACATTTTTGTATTTGACGAAGCTTTTTGCGAATGAATTCGATTTTAATAGGTTGACATTTTGATAATATTTATTTTTCCTTTGGTTTTTATTGTTGTAGTGTTTTAAGTTATAATTAATTGACATTATGAAATTTGAAGTAATATGAATAAAACAATATAATGTATACGTGGATAGAGGATGTAGAAATCATCATCATCAACCCATTATGTCCCCACCGAGGGGCACGGGTCTCTTCCCTGAGGAAGGTATAGGCCATAATCCACCACGGGGGCCAAGTCCGGATTGGTGGAGGCTTGTAGACTAGTGGCTCGTCTACTGTCAGAAGTTGTCAAGCCGCCCTAAGGCCTCTGACTTGGCTTAACGACTGCCATCTATCGACGGCAGCCGGCACCAACAGCTTAACGTGCCTTGCGAAGCACGGAACCGCTCGGAAAAATGCCACTAGCGTTAGGCATAGACGGCGACCCATCCATGCACTGAACGCGCCCTGTGTTGCTTAACCTTCGTGATCGTTTAAGACCACTCAGGCAGCCGGGGCTACGAGCGATTGTAGAAATATTGTGGATTAATTTAACTTAATATACTACTTTTACTTGGGCAGCCAAACACACCGCGGGTTTCCTCAAGTTTTCCTTTGCCATCAGCTGGTAGTTATGGATATGTCGTAGCCATATCGTAGATCGTGCCATATCATGATGTGGTTAGCCATATCACGAAATGTGTCCTTTTCATGAAAAGGCCAAGTCAAACTGGCCGTATCGCTTAAGCACCAATGTTTGACGATATGGCCATCTACGTTTTGCCATATCATAATGTAGGGTACCCATGACTTTTCCATACCTGATTTAAGTTTGACATATATACTGCATTGAGCTGAAAAATAGATTGAAGATGCCTAACGTATTATGTGTTTTGGTGCATTTGAACCTTATAGGTTGATTAAAATACCAATAAAAGAAGCAACAGTTTATATTTTATCACTCGTAAAATACAATGCGGTACAATGATTACAACAAAATGAGATTGCTGCCCTACTTTCCTCATTTTGCACAGTATTTACGGGAATATTGCCGTCACTAGAAATATTTTCTGTCGCCTTCATGGTAGAAATACACAACAAACTAACATCAGCGCCTCTAACGGTGGATAATGGAAGTAGGTATTTTACGATATGGCCGCTAACGTTTGGCCGCATCATGAAATAGTCATGCATTTCGCTATTTAAATCGTCAAACGTCGGTCGCTCATTGATCTGGCTAAGCCATTTCATGATATGGCCAGTTTCACTTGGCCTTTTCATGAAAAGGACACATTTCGTGATATGGCTAACCACATCATGATATGGTCAATTCTATGATATGGCTACGACAGATACAACACGTATCGGTGTATTCGATATGCGCCGTGTCAAAGAAAGTTTCCCAGTTCGCGGGGTCGGCCCGGACGACGTGCCAGATACTGTCAGGCGAATGTTGAGGCCAAACTACGTCAATAGTGTGTGAACCCACTTCATCTCTTTGACGAGCAGGTGTATAAATACACCAGCAAACTTGTCCTCGCGCTCTGGACAAACACGCGGCGGTCATGCACCCCGCGTTGACTAGTGCTAAGCTTACTTAAGGTCTACCCACATTAAGAGGGGCCGGCGACGTGCGGCTGCAAAAATACAACCAAAATAATCCTTAAATATTTTCTAAGTTAGAGATTACAATTGTAAAAAAAAATAACGCGAACCCGCGGGGCCGAGTTTTTTTTTTGCTATTTTGAAATTGTCACCATACTTAAAGTGGTTTAAATGTACTAATAGAAACACCCCCCTTTTCAGATATATATTATTGGTATTTAATTGCACCGTGTATTAGACAGCTAGCTAAATTTAATTTGTATTTTAGTCCTATTCAAATGTGCATGATGAGAATGTAACTTTTTATGAACTGAGTGGTCAAACAAAAATTAGTCACATAGTTAAACATTACAGTTTGAGTAAACAGTGATGTTTGGCAATGATGCGATCGTGATGAAGAAAACCGCTGTAAGCAGATAGCAAGCAGTACAGTAATATTCACGTTTATTTGATTGACAGAAATGGATCCAATTCGTTTTTGGGTATTTCCTACGAAAAAATCGTTAGGAAACCTACAAGTAGCTTCAGCACTTAGTCTCGATTGACCTTATTATTTCTATCTACATACGACTATAAGACACTGGTCTGTCTAACTAATCAGTTCTCTGATATTACATTCACTCTTAGGGTACCTACAATGTATTCGTAGATTTGGTACTCTGTGAAAATACATTGTATTGAAAAGACCCGTGTTATTATAGAACGTTATACTGCCATCACCGATTAATGCTACTTCAGGATCCATCTGAAATAGATTGTTTACGCGTGACTCGGGCACGGTGCCAGTGGTTACTTCAAGAACCGAATATAAATACAGACGGTTGGCTTTACCATCGTCAGTGCGAGCACGGCGTGCTTTAGATAGGTCAAGATAGTTCCCAGTACATCGCATCGTGCTCTTATTTTTTTTTTATAACTCACTTAATCCGCTCGTTCAGCGACCCGAAGTGGATCTTGGCCTCTGATACAAGAAGTTACCGCTTGTCGCTGTCCTGCGCGGTCTCCTGCCAGTCGCCTGCGTGGAGCTCACGCAGATCCTTGGCTATATCCTTCCAGCAATATCTGAGGCGGTCAACCGGTCTACCGGTCGCGATATAACGTACATTTTTTTCTGGCTCTGCAATATAGTGTTCTCTATCTTTCTATCTATAAGGGTTGTACTAGGGTGAGGACGTCTGGTTATAGGTATATAATTTGGGTGTAGCTTACTTTGATGTGTAGTCATTTTCCTTACGCCATTATTTGTTGATTTATTATATCAAACACCTGTTGTTTGATACCCCACACTACCTTGCTGAGTCCGTCAGTCATCATCATCATCATCATCATCATCATCATCATCATCATCATCATCATCATCAGCCATTTGACGCCCACTGCAGGACATAGGCCTTCTTCGTGGTTTTCGCAACCATGAGGGGTTTTGCCATAATCGCCACGCTTGGCAGGCGGGTTGGCGGATCTGTCAGTCAGTCTGGGTGTAATTCCTTGTTTTTGATGTCCTTGTCTGGTTACCATACCACACGTTGAGATGTTATTAGTCTTTCTGTCTTCCGATACTGTGTACGCGCGAAAGTGTTTTGGCACGTAATCGCATTTTTATCTACTCCTGGGATTTTTTCCTAAGAACCATTTAAGATTTGGCAATCAAAGTCTTGTTTTGATCCTAGGTAAATTGTCCATCGCTCTGGGGATTCAGAGATGAGTCAGGCGACAGACTCAAACAACACTGTTGACATAGATTGTCTCTCGATCAAAAATTATATTCAAATGTCTCACAGTTTGAATTAGGAAGTCTGCAACTAGTTTATTTCCTCGTTCAGTATTTTAAATGGTGCGGGCATTTCGGCATTCGAAGAGTTAAAACCCTGTGAATAGTTTATTGTCATGATTATCGTCACTTGTTTGTATGTATCGCCTGTCACATCTATTGATTGATTGATAGCTTAATTCGCATCGATTATTGTGGATTGTTCTTTATCATACTTTTAAAATTACATCCTGTTGGAAAATTATTTATTTTCCTTGCTCACGTAGTTTCCGGCAGGTAACACCGACTGCGCATTTAATTAGATACATCTCTAAGAGACCAAAACTATTAATATAAACACAATCTTACATGCACAGTTTATAGCAAATCTGCTTGGTCGGTCTTTTGAGATAACCTTTACGATATAGCGGTGACAAGCCGCCTGCGTTTATATCCGATAAACCCTCGTTAACTAAGCGAAACTACATTATCCGTGTGAAGTGGGTATCTGGAGTCATATTTAGAAATAACTCTATTACATATCTCTATTAGCATTGCGTCGTTGATAAGTCTAGATATATCTGTAGCCCCAAATTGATCTTTAATGTCGTTCTCCATCGTCCCCTTTCCTTTGTCGTATCGACTTCTTTTATCAAACCGCCTTCAGAATCCACCCACTTCTAATTATCTTTTATTAAATTACTCTATCTATCGAACACTTTAAATCAATCCAGACGTAATTTGCAATAATGTCAGCAATTTGGCTTTCGGTCTTAGCGGACCTCGCGACTTTCCAGCGGTCTTACGAGGCGTTCCTACGTTGTCATGTGTTATTTTATAGTCATCAGCGGTTGTCTATCAAAGTCTATGCCAAGCGGATGCAGTTTGCCGCGAAAATGGGTCGTAGGTCGCCTAACTGCACGTGTCTCATTGACGTCAAAGATTCTTTGGCTCGCAGATAGCGTAATCTTAACACCGATTATAGTTGCGCATCGTAACTCTTCGTTTGATCCCCGACTCGTGATTATTTATCGCTATGTGTACTAGATTCAGTTTGAGCTCAAAGTAGTGGCCCGATTCCTGATTCCAATATTTGAGTGTTGTCGCTAACAAACAGTAGAGGTCTGCGAATCTAAATAGTGAAACCCCCAAGCTGGGGTCAGCATGTATAGCAAATACCCATTAGCATAACGTAACTATCTAAGGAAAGGCCCTTGCCCTACAAAGAGCTATACATCTTTAAACTGACATGTTGTGTAAACTCAACCTTGATTATGAAGATTTCGTGATTTTCGAATTGGAGCAGTTTACGTTAGACCCATCAATTTCCATACGAGGTGTATCAATATTTGGGGTCCTCATCAAAATATTTACCTTCACGTGACGTGCTCCGACTAATTAGTTTGCGTTGTACGTAACATCTTTTGCTATGACATCTGGCGAACGCGATAACCCACATCTTGGTCGGTCACATTTGTTTATATTACACACCATCTATGTTTGCCCAAATCGGGTTATGTAATATAATATTGCTGTGCTGTTAACGCACGCCGGTCGAGATTTGTAATCCTGTTAATCATAATATTTTCCTTCCTGATCTTTTCTTCCTGTCACTAAGCAGTGTTAGTGTCGCACAAACACTTCACTGGAGACTCAATGATATGTGTGTTCCAGTTCTTAATTTTATTTCGACCATCGGGTTTATTAGAAACGTAGTGTGTAATTCCTGTTAACACTTATTACGTAATGCTCTATAACGAAGGGCCCTTCTAATATTTGTTCCATGGCCCTCTATATCATTGTGACAGTTGGCATCGTCTTTATTTAGTAAATTGACTAAACTTTGGCGGGAAACATGTCGCTAGGCTCTTATCGTAGGTTTTATCATGATCTTTACGGAAGTTAATATTTTGATAATGTTACTTTATTGTATGACTGTTTGTTTACACACTTGATCACCATCATCACTGTAAGATGTGAGTCAGGCGTGTGATTTGCGGCTTCCTTCGCCCCCAGTGTTAGCATTAGTGTTTGCGTTGCATAACAAGATTCGCTAGCAGTCAACACCAGTGATTTATGGTCTCTCGAGATAACCACGACGACGTGTTGAAATCTCTGCACTATCGCTGGCGAACGACCCGAATACTACTCAAACTCGCGAAACATTGTCAACGTTTTTACGACTGCTTGTTTTGATAAATCGCAGTCCTAATTTAATTTGCTTCTTTCCTCTCGAGTTTTATGTAACTGTTCTCAGAGGCGATTTTAGCACTTGACAATTTGAGCTCGTTTATTTTTGCGTAATTTATTTTTATTACTTTTGTAATCGGCTCAGAAAAGTCTCCTTGCATCTAGGACATGCTATTATGACCAGTCTAGTCTGTGACATCGTTTGCTATTCTATTCGCCCACTTCTGCTCCAATTTTATAAATGCTACATGACCGATGACCATATTGGATCTTATCGATTGAAGCGTAGGTTTTTAAGACCTGCAATTGACCATTCCATTGTAGATTTGCAACGTCAATTTGGTTGAGAAACTTCACGGAAACCTACTGTCGTCGTGTATTCGTTAAGTTGCTATATATAACATTCGTAATTCCTGGACCTGCTGATTCAATTTATGGAACTTAGATTCATTTTCATCTGTATTTCGTTAATTTTATATCTACTACCTATTTCACTCATAGTATGAAATAATGTGTACTCAAATCTCTCTCTTCAATGCTAATTTGTTAATTTTATAGCACATGTTTATGCAGTCCATGATAAAAATTATATATTAAACGGGTCTAATCGCGATTATTTATGGTAAAATTTACCTAATAAATAATCGCGATTATACCCGTTAATTTATAACTATGTATGAGCATCGCGTGTCATTAAAAATACTCCATAATGTCCATCTCATCAATCCTTTCGTTAATTAGCGTTTCACGAGCAACGTCATATTAGTGCATGTCTCACGCGATACTTTGTAGTGATGTCACTGGACGGCCTGACATCATGTTCTGCACAGTCGTAGTCATGGGCTATTTTTGCACTTGACGTTTCCACCTCTCACCTGGATTACGTTGAAACTAATAAATAAGGTGCAATAAATTCTGCGGAAATCCAGGTTATATTTGTGGGTTTCTTGCATACAGGCGTGAATAATTTAGAGGATATAAAAATTAAGAAACTTAATTGTTCTGACCTACTGTAGTTGTGTGATATAATAATGGGTAAATACATCTCGCTAATTGTGTTTAAAGTATTGTGATATGCAAGTCGTAATCAAAACGAAAGCCATGCACACTGGTTCCACGCCCTAAGAGTAGCGGTCATAGGGTTTCGCGATAATAATGACTGTCGTTGTCATAGCTGATTATTATTATTATGGTGTTTTGTAATACTTTAAGCCATAACACAATAAAAAAAAAACAAAATAATCTTAAAAAGCTTATTTTATTTACAAAATTATGCATTTTTATTACACTTAAAAGAAGGTTTGCAACTTAATAACTATTAAACCTTACTATTTACATTTTATATTACAAATAAAGTAAATACTTAACTAACATCTAAGTACAAACACAGAATTGGACAAAAAATATTATATTTACATAATAGGAGTTATGTAAAAAATAACATAAATACCTATGTTATTTTTTACATTTTTTCCTAAACCGACAACAAATTTAATACTTCTTTTGATAGAATAGACTTCTTCTGTGGTAACCTTCTTAAACTAGAAATATAAGGATCCGAATTAAGGAGAAGTCTATGTATCAAGTCGGTGTTTGTGACAACCCGAGACATTTTCCTCGTGTTCTAACTTCAATTTCATTCAGCCAGTCTCCGTACTTAGAGACCATGCGAGAATGGTTGCGCGTGACTTGCTTCCAAATTGCTACCAATCTTGTACAAACTTTAGTAACTCTTTTTTCCAAGTCATCAGCAATGTAATTCTCAACATCAGGCAGCAATTGTATTAGGTCTCGAAAAACTCGATGCCAACGCTCCAGTTCAGATTTGCTGTCTTTAATAGACAGCCAAGTATCTAGTACAAGCATTCTTTTGAAAGAACACTTAATACTAGTACCTAAAACAAAATAAAAATACGTTAAAAGCGGATCAAAATAGATACATGTTTCGTAGCAAGTGCTACGCGCCTGCTACGCGTTCAGGCGCGCGGCGTAGCACCTGGCTGCACCTTACAGACGCAGCATGACGCAGCTAAATTTGGAGAGGCCTAGTAGTAGACATTGTAACCCATATTTCTATACCAAATTGAATGGTACAAGTAGGTACAAACATAAGTAAAAGCTTCAACGTAAAAAATATACAGACATAAATACATAAAAAATGCCACGTTGGCGTAGCACTCTATTTAAAAAAAAAATGTAGATGGAAAAGGCAAAATAGTAAAGTAAATTAATAATACATACCTGTGACTTCAAATTCCATTGTAAAATAGCAGGTCGCAGACAAGTTGGAACTTAAACACACGCGTCGCGTCTTGGGCTAATTAAAGCACTTGGTGATAACAGGTTGATGACTAATTACTTGTGTTCACTTCGGATGCCGAAAAAGGAATGTTGGGAACAATAGATTGCGAAACCTTTTATACCCTCAGGTAGTATGACAATTAGTGGGTAACTGAGCCAGATATCATGGCTTAGCTCAGTCATTGCCATCCGAGTCCTATGACCTACTACGGTACCACCGTGCCATGTAACAACGAATATTTTAAAAGCGCTACCTCTTTTAAACTATTTATATTTAATCGCACCATTTTCAATTTTCTCTGCAAGATTTGGTCTCTGCCTACCCCTCTGGGATACAGGCGTGAGTTTATGTATGTATGCAGAAGTAGATGGACATGCGCGAACTCCGAGACTCCTAGAGGGATTCTACAGGACAGAGTATCATTTGCAGCTTTGCTGGTGTGCAAACGATACATGTATTGCCATTTGTAACATTGATAGAATGAAGAATGAATGAATGAGCCGTTTTCAGCACAAATTCACAAAGCACTTCATAGATGGCGCTTATAGGCGTGCACATACAAGAACAGGGACACGTCTGTCAAATTTTGCTTTTTTTTTTTTTTTATATTAAAGGCAACTCAAATCGGTCCTGTCTTGGACGACTACTTCTGCCAATGACGAGTCAGTCATGGGAGTGACACAATAATTTGCGCAGATAAATTTTGACAGCCGTATTCCGGTTCTTCTATGGCCACGCCTGTAAGCGCCATCTATGAATTGCTTTGTGAATTTGTACTGAAAACGGCTCATTATGCTGTACTATCTGTCCCGGTGAACTTCGTCCTGCCACAGAATGCGTTTATACGATTCTTGCACAACGCCATCTATTTTTAACCGACTTCAAAAAAGGAGGAGGTTATCAATTCGACGCGTATATATATATATATATATATATATATATATATATATTTGCTATGTTCCTCCAGAACTCCGTCAAATCTTAACCGATTTCGACAATTCTTTTTTTTGTTCGAACAGGTATAACGTCCCATTGGTCCCATTTTAATTTGGTGAAGATCTGATGGAGACTTTCAGAGATGGAGAACGGAACTCTTTAATGGACAGCAGTAAATAAGCCCTAATGGGCCCCATCCTTTAGTAATATCCGTATGTTTCATAAAATAGCGTAAAAGTAGTCCCAAGTTAATTTTGTGATATTCTGGTGAAGACTTTCGGAGATGGGAATTTAGAACATCAAATTTTAAAGCAACGAATTAAGTAGGGGTAAATTATGATTATAAGGGACTTTATTTTTCTCCCGCTCCCCCACTAAAACTTGAAAATTAACAATTTTTAAATAAAAAATAAAAACCGACTTCGACAGCACTATAAAGTTAGAAATAATTTAAATAATTATTGCACAAGTATAATTTGTAGTCGGTGCCCAGTTTCAAGACCAGCACGTATATTTTAATTATACTTGTACAATACCTACATGTATAAATACTTCTAATTATTAAAATTATTTCTAACTTTTTAGTGCTGTAGTGTTACGAAGTCGGTTTTTATTTTTATTTAAAATTTTTTTAAAACACAACGTCCGCTCGCTCAACGCGATCTATTTTAAACTTAAAATAAATATTATCCCACGGGAACGCATTACCGGGATATCAAGTATGCTATGTCTCAATTCAGGGCCTAGATTCTGTTAATGCATTGTAGTAACATGACAACTGCATGAACATGGCGGTTTTCATTTCATGGCTGCTTTAAGTCTCCGCGGGCACACGTATCAAACCTTCTAGGCGTCAATGGTACGAAAAAACACGTCACGTGACCCGACAGTGTACCTGTCATTATACTACAATGCACTAACAGTATCGGGGCCCTGATCTTTGTCTATCTGTACGCCAAGTTTCATGTAAAGCCATTCAGCCGTTATTGCGTGATGGAGTAACAAAGATCCAAACATTTTCACAAACTTACATTTATAATATTAGTAGGATTGCATTTAACAGGACATTACATAAGAAATAGCATGTAGGTACATGTACAAAGGCGAGCTTGTTGGTGTTAGTTAATGATGCATATGAACCCTGAGGCAGAGATGGCTCGTCTTGGTTGTAAAGGAAAATGTTATGGGTCTCTGCATGAGTAAATAAAAATTAACTTATTTTGTTATTGTTGCGCGTAGTCTAACTTATATTATTTCGCAAGTGATGGTAGCTCATCGGTAGAATGTTTCCCTTAATCGAGAGATCTTGAGTTCGATTCCGGCATGTACTTCGTACCTACATTTATGATTTTGTAGTAGCAATACCACTTGCTAACCGTAAACCGAAACATCTTGGGGAAATTGAGTGTCTGAGGTGTTCACATGCCATAGCACTTGACATTGCCAATCTTTGATGGGCACGGGTGGTGTCCCTATGATTTTTTTCTTAGATTGATATGTTTGAAAATATCAGGGTTTTCATAATTTTGTGAAATTGGCGCTTGATGTGCTCTACCAATGTCGCAGCCTCCGGTATATAATTGTCCTACATAGAAGACTGTCCATTCTCATTTACACATTTATGGTTGACTAAAAATGGAAAATTGCACAAAAAAAATTAAAGTCTGAACAAAGTTGTTGTAAATCACAAGCTCTAATTGACGCATTGCAGAAATTTCACATTTTAGAGGTAATTAATCCTGTATTGTATAGGCTGCTTATGAACATTTTGCAAGGCTTTTGCGTCGGCCGGATTTTTTTAATTTTTTTGAGACTATGCCCTTGGGCTATATTAATGTAATAATATTAGGGGTCAGCAACGTCATAAAGATTCACTAATATTGTAAAGCTTGGAAATTTGGTTGTGTGAAACCTACTCATCGCGATAAAAAAATCTTTCACCAGATGAATCTTTACCATGAACATAGACTATTTTTTATCGCTGAATTCACGTGGGCGAAGCCGCGGGCGCAGCTAGTAACCCATAATAATTATAAACTTGTCTGTTTCAACAAACAGGCTGACTAAGAAATATTAAGTCGCAACGGCACGTTTCGCAAAAGCTGTAAATCTCGCGAGTGACATTATGCCATCCTCTATCTTGATACGAATCGATTGGGATGGGCACACGACATAAAATTATCGATATTTACAAACAAAATCGATCATTATCGATATTTATTGAGAAAAAATTGCGATCCATCGATATTTAAGTGGAATTCTGGAAATAAAGGCACATTTCGAAGTCATTGGAAAGATTTTAGTCAATCAAACCAGTAATCATCGTATATAGACAACTTATTTTTGTGGCATCTCCTATCGGAGGTCGGCTATCATAGTATCATACTATCGGCCACTTCGTCCCGTGATGTAGCCATCGGAAGAACTCTTTAGGAAGGTCAGCTAGTGATGTTTTAAAAAACTATAGAATTCGGTACCAAATTTGATGCTTGAAAAAGCCGTCGATTTTAGATATGTAAATTTTTAGACGACGATAAACCTAATTATAATGTCGTAAAAGTCAGTTTTGAAAGGAAAATGGCCTTAGTCAATTACTAAAGTAGTCAATTACTCACATATACACTGTAAAGCCAGTAAGTGATGTGCAAATGATCTGTGACTATGTTCACGTTACCGCCAAAAAGATTTGTGCGAACTATATGTAATTTATTTGGCCGCAAAACACGACAGTTATGAATTTTCATAGAACTTTTTCCGGCCGCTGCTCGCGTGTAATTGGCCAGTACAGCAATTTCGATTTATCTCGAAGAAGGTTGTCGAAATAATGCTCAAATTTCCAAGCATGTTTGCGAAAAGTAATTCAATTCAATTCAAATATTTTTATTCATTGTAAAAACAGAATGTTTACTTAATGAACGTCAAAGTTGTTAGTTTCACAATTAATGGATTATGTGGAGAAGAAGCTAACAAAGAAACTCCACATTTATTCTTTTCAAAACACGTTTTAACTTAATTAACAGAGTTTTCAACTTAAAATATTAGTCATGAATGTGTTGAACATGAATAGATATCGATAGTATGGTCAGTATCTTTGTAACCAATACGTGTGTCGATAATTTGCTTAGTTTTCTATCATTTTGGTATTTGTTTTGGACATTATTGTATCAACGTCAAGTCTCTAGTTAATGTGAACGTGTTGTACATTATCTAACTCTGTAACCTATAGCGACCTATTATAACATATTTAAACTACAGTCCACGTTTATTTCTATAATCAAGACCGGGGCCTAGATTCTGTTAATGCATTGTAGTAACATGACAACTGCATGAACATGGCGGTTTTCATTTCATGGCTGCTTTAAGTCTACGCGGGCACACCCATCAAACGTTCTAGGCGTCAATGGTACGAAAAAACACGTCACGTGACCCGACAGTGTACCTGTCATTATACTACAATGCACTAACAGAATCGAGGCCCTGGCCTATCTACTAGGTACATATTTACCCAGTTAACAAAAAGACTTGACTCGAGTGGAAAGTCAACGGGTGTCGAGATATTGTGGTTTCAGTCGCACCTTTTTTCCTCCAACATGTGTATGGTAATGTGTATCCAACATTTGTTTCCAAGGATTTTTTTAAACATAAATACAAATCGCCATTAAAATAAAACGCACCGAGAAAGCAAAAATAATTTTATTTTTTGAATTGACTTAACTTTTGGAGTCGCCGCCAAGCTATTTCCAGAAACCTTCCTATAAACCATAATACGTAAAATTAAGTGATTGTTCTACGCCATAATATATAAATTCGTATATTATAAGCAGCAGTTTAACTCGAGACATAGTAATGAACTGAAGATAACGTTACAGAAGTACGGTTTATGATGATGATTATGGTTTATGATGGTAGTATAGAGTTTTTAGAAATGGCTGGCACTACTCCAGCAGTTGGTTCATAAGTAAGAAATAAAATTATTTGTTTGTTTTTCACGCTTTATTGCACAAAAATAGGAAAATCAAAACTTAATGTTGTTCTTTTTTAGTGTATATTGAAGGCGGTTTTTTTTTTTGTTAAATATTTAATTCTTCTCTTAATTAATATGTAGATCCATCTACCGACTACATTCTTCCTGCAATCCACTGTATCCAAAGGTTGTCTGAAAGAGATCGCTCTAAGCGATAAGACCGCCAATTGTATACCACTACTTAGATGTACTTAGATGTGTAGTTCTTTCACCTGGTTGTGTAATAAAGTGTTCTCTATCTATCTACTTACACTTTTTAAAACTTTCGTGGTTTAATTCGTTTTATACTTCCGTATTTGTGTCCAATAGAAACTTCTTAGAGGACTCTTTGTTACGCCAAAAAGTTATATTACGCACGCCAGCCTTCCCCTATTCGTATTGAAAACAAGTTTTTGTTTCGTCCATAAAATCTTAAATTTTATGTGCTTCTCGTGTTACGTCACCGCGCGCTCTCGGACCGTGTTTTTATTTCCACGCCATGGTCTGTCTCTCTCACGCCAAGTTGTAACAGCATGCCGTCCCGCTCTAAGGCCAGCGGCGACATACAGTCTAGTAGAGTCTGGCGTTCGCGGCTTCTCAAACCGAACCCTAGGTCACGGACACTGGACACATTTTCCTCTAAACCCTCAAGTGTAGCAGTGAACAAGTTGTCAGGTAGACGCTGTCAGTTGGAGTACCACGTTTTGTGTAGGCGCGGGGCATGTAAATAATGTACCCCTTCTGGCTATCGATTTCGGCGGGGTTGGGGTGGTTTTGTTAAGATTTGGTATTGCAATAGAGCTAAGGTAGCTAGTTCATTTGCATTATTTCGTGGCAGCCCCAGAGCTTGTCTTTATTTCAGCTCTCGTTTATTTGGCCTGAAAAAGCACTGAAGTTCGGGTTTCTCTCTAATAGGTACGTCTCGGCTGTCCTAAAAATAAACACAGTAAGGGATTTTTTTTTAAACTGAGAAATAGCCCTTATTGGTTACTAGTTGGTTCCAGTAGGTAAACAATAGTGGAAAAAAAATGGTCCTTACTGTGTTTATTGGTTGGATTAACTGCCTCGTTGGTATCTTAATGGTATGGCGACACGTTTGGTTATCAACACAGCTATTGTGGGTTCAATTCCCGCTGGGAGAAGTAATTTGATTGTGTTCTATGTTCTTTACCCGACTGCGGCGGAGCCCAAAAAGAGGGTAATGTGTTTGGCTCGTATGTATGTATGTATGTATGTATGGATTTATGAAAGTCCGATTCTACGTTCCCTCACAACTCCTTAACCAATGGTCAGATTTTGACAAATAAGATCTCAATCGATTCGTCGTGTTTGAGCGAGTATCATAGGCTCTATAGTCTATGAAATCAGCAAAAAACCAACAAAAAATAAAAAAAATACACTAAAAAGACAAAAATAAATAATTGGTGCGTTGGTCCCGCCTGCTAGTAGTTAATGTTCAGCAGCCGGGTTATTGATTATTTTTTTATTACAGTTTTTTGTGGACCTTTTCTGGTTATTACGTTATGATGTCACAGAGTGCCTTAGTTTGGTACCGTACAAGTGGTTGTGTTATGTAGATGGTACGTTATCTTTGTTGCATTTAATAACGTAGTAATACATTTACATCTTTATCGCTTCAGTAGTGGAATAATTGTCAGCCAAAACAACAACAATGAGACCGTGAAAACTTTTCCGCTGCGAGCACTAGATAATAACAAGGCAGACATGTTTAGTCAGCTCCTAATAATACAGAAATCTGATAGGTCGAAGTCGGTGGCCGTAGAGGCGTGCCAAGTATTACATTAACATCTCATTAGAGATAGCATCAACCATCAGCCAAACCGGCTAACGAAATAGCCGCAAGATCTGCGAGCGGAATGACAAATCCAACTGTCTTTATTGGACACTCCCAAAGGATTCAGTCTGCGTAGTGATTATCGCAGATATTCTTGACAATTCAGTATGGACCGGAGAAACTACGCTCCAAAACCAAGAATTGTCGTAACATGTCGCAATGGACAAGATCAGAAACGGCAATGTTTCAAACGTCGCGAGAAAAATTGTGAAAAAGCAATGTATAATTTAAAATGGATGCTTTAAAAGAAATACGTAATGAATATGTCAAATAAACACAACAATGAACAATGCCACTAACCGCTAACGCGGCTCGGGTCAAGGTGACCCGATGGCGGCACGAGCTCAGTAACTTGTTTGTCGCATAGATAACTTGGAGACGGTTGACAAAGTGCTGTTGCGGCTTCCTTTCGCTGCGGGAAAACATTTTTAATCTATCAAACGCATAGAAAGTTTCAAAACTTCACGAGCAATCAATTTGGTCGTAGAAAGACAATAACGACAGCGCCTTTCATTTTGCACATGGCCGCAACAACGAGGAAGAAAAGCAGAGTTTGAGAATTCCAAAAAGGCACAAATAGCCGACACTTTTCCGAAGAAACGCATCGATGCACAGAGAATGGTCTTGCCCGCGCGCGGTGAACTAAATTTAGACCGAATGGACACCGGTGAGATTTCCACAACATCCCTCAATGCGGTGGTCTTGAGCGTTTGTTTTGTTGTCGATTTTATGAGATCCCTCAAAATAAAACAAATCTCCTCGGCTTGTTTACGATCGGACACTTTAACGGTGTTGCTTTATTGCGATACGTGTCTATAAATTTTATTGATTAATATGTCGGCCGGTTCGACATTGAATCTAGCTACTGTATAATTTATTTTTTAATAGCATTTCAAGCTATTTAGGCTGTGCTGCATATTCACAATTCTCTTGTCTTCGTGAAGCCATTTTCATATTAGAAGGCATTTTTCTTATTTGGTGGACTTCAATAATCCATAATAGTCGAGATTGACGACCAGACTAACACTCAACATTAGATTATTGTTCAAACCAGACGTGGCCGATAGCAATTATTCAGGGCGTCAATCATTATTGATAAATTACTGTTTGTATCTGCGGCGAGCAACACAATAGTTCAAAGCGCGACGTGAAAACCCAAGATTTAATTTCCTTTACGTAGAAAATGTTCACCTGGCGCAGGGCACTAGCACCATTCTCGGAACGCTTGCGCTCGAGCGCCAGCAATAGCCGTACCGAGTGACGGACGTCTTCCTGTCCGTTTTTATTTTAGCTCTTCACGCTGCAGATCAGTTTGGACGGCAAAGTATGTGGGTGTCATCGCCGAGCCAACGAGTGAACGTCGATACGCTGATGCTAATTACCTTCGAGTTTGCAGCTATCTAAAGCGAGACACTGCATAGAAATCTAGTTGCTTTATCCCGTGATGTTCCATGTCGTGTCAGTTCCATGTTAGCGGACCTAGACAATCGTGCTCAAACTAAATAACGGGGAGAACGTGAAACACAATCGAAGCAATTGTGGACACCATCTGTCGAGCACGAACAAAAAGCAATTCATCTTGCATTAACAATTACAGCGTCGCGGCAAAAAATAATGACATCACCGTTCATACGCCGGTACCGACTGAATTTGAAGACTTTGTGTGGAACCAGTCACTTTGGCTTGCTTAGTAACCAATCGCGATCGATTCGGTGACAGAATACAGTTAAAATAAACGGGTATTTCTAATCGAACAAGTGTGTCATAGTTGTCTACCACAGTAGCTCAATCCACAGTGCCAATAAATGGGCACAGAGAAGACACAATTGTTCGAAGACGTTATCCCTATTACTACATGTATTATTTGCCACGTTTATTTGACGTTAGCTTACATTTTTCTCGTCGAAAAAGTAAACTTTATTTTTTTACCGATCCCACAGACTCAATAGACATTCACTGTAAAATGGTTGTCAAGAATATGTTGCCATCAGAGTCCTTGACCGCTGAAAAGAAGTTTTGAACTCGCTCATAACTCTCCACCGTTCAAAACAACATTAATAACTTCCATTTCTGCTCTTTATTTACCTCTCTCACTTACCCTCATAAATTCAGCGCTGAACAAAATCAAACGGAACTGTTCAAGTAAAAGTCATATTACGAACTACGCACTTGCAAATCTGCGCATTTCCATAGCCAATTTTTTGTACCGGTTTTTATCCAACTCTTGAACATCATGGTAGAGTAAGTAAACAGGCTCGTTTTTTGCCACCGCAACGTTTTTTGCCACAGATTCGAATTTAATTTGAGGCGGGACTCTGCGCTTTTATGAAGATGTTTTAAATTACAGCATGCAGTCATGTTGGTTGCTTGTACCAAGTTATGTTTTTATTATGTTTTAATGTTTCGTTGCAAGTGTTGTGAATTGGAGCAGAAATATTTCTGAAAAATATTAATTCTATTGAGGAATTTGGCACCGTATTCATTCAAACTTTTACTAGGACCACATTATCAACATCATTGTTGTCACTGTGAAGTTGGAAACACGCGTCTGCCAATGACTCATTTACGAAATTACAAAAAAACCGGCCAAGTGCGTTTCGGGCCACATTGGCAAATGCTAGTAAATTTAAAGAATTTTTTTGCAACTATTAGACAAAAACAAGAAGTAAAAGAATCCTGAGAAAAAACTTATTTAAAATATGAGCTTATAATTATTTATTTATATCACACAGATAACTTGCATTTAAGTGGTTGTGCAATGCAATGCATATTGTTATGTGCATAATTATGAAACATCTTTCTCATTGATTATCGGTCCAGTACGCACACATGAAGTTCCTTATTTATTTGACAGGAAATCTCAGGCGAAAAATGCAACACTTCATAGACAGACACTTTTCTTTTTTCACAATAGTGATGCGACGTGTCTTCGACAATATTATAACGAGTAGATTATGTAGCTAAGACTATTCAAGTTAATTTCCTGTTAAAAATATAAACCTATGTTATTACAAAGATCTATACTATAAGAAATTAGTTTTAAATATTATAAAACAAATTAATATGAAAACTCGTTGGGTAGTTTTTAGTTTCTCACGCTCAGACAGACAAACTATATAAACATCAAAATAAAACAGGAATGCAATCAATCGATTAAAACTTCAACATAATTTTAATCGATTATCATAAAAAAGGAATCGGTAACTTCATAGAACATCACTAAATTGAGCTGTCAAAAGTTAAATAAACGGTTGGACCGACTTGTGAGATACTAAATTAAATGTCAAAGGTATCGGACACGTCTGCTAGGTTGGCGAGCCTAATTCTTAAAAAAAATATAAGAGATTTCTTTGTAGGCAATTTTGTCTACAATGGCGTTGTACAACCCTATTTCATGCTGTTAATTATAAAGCGGATGCTAAAAAAGCTATTGAGCTTATTCAAAAGTGACAAGAAACCATCGATTTACTCTCATAAAATGACTCATTCAAGTACTATTCGTCACGCAAAACGCGCGCAATCAAACATAAAACTCAGTGATCCGAGATATGCACAAAATACTACACTGTGTTACATTGCACTGTATGCATGTACAAGTACAACCTTTAGCTAAAGCTGACCTACGTAATATTTAGGTAAGATTGATTATAAAAGTCTAGCAATCTTACGAAAGTTTCCGTCGATAACATGGAACTATAGCGTGAACTACGCCCTTGCAAATTAGAGTAAAACAAATAATACCAGGTACAATATGCGTGAGTGGAACGCATTTCTAATTTGGCCCTTGAACGCTTTGTTTTCTTTTCGACTTAGCAGAGTGCATTCTCAACACGGAAGTAATAAAGTAAAATATAAATTTCCCAATTTTCCAAAGTGGACATCTTGAGAAACCGATTGGAAATCGTATAGTGGTACACTCCATGTATCAGCTCTCTTCTGGACGACATTACAGCGATATTTTATTAAATAAATATTTTAATATTCATTTCAATATCCAGGCACCGATAAGCAATCTTCTTTCGCCCAGCGGTGCGTGGCATAACAACAATGGCCGAGCTAAGTTTGGCGATGATGTCAGCGCTCCTTTAACGAGCCAACCGGCGCGCCCGCAGTACAAAATGTTGACTACAGAAGCGCCAAACACGATACTATGTATTCTTCGTGGTCCTTTTTAAGTCCTTTCTTAATAAATTCCTAATAATTACATGAACTAGTGCCTGTATCCCGGTAAGGTTGGCAGAAACCAAATTTTGCCAAGAAGGGTTTTTCACGGTTGCGAGAGAAATATTTTGATCAAATTGAGTAGGTACACAAACAGAGGCTACGTAAAAGAAAAAAACCGGCCAAGTGCGTGTCGGGCCACGGGCAGTGTAGGGTTCCGTAAAAAAGAGGGGGTTTTATCTGTTTTACGGAACTAACAACTTCATCAACGTAATTTTCGATGAATTTTGTGCGAAGTTTTCCTTTTATAAGTTGGTCGCCAATTCCTCGTTAACTTGTAAAGCTTATTTAGCCGTGACAGTTTTTATTTTAAGTTTATTACATGTGCTACTACTCTGAATTTTTGCACGTTTCTACAATCAACCGTTTAGCCAGGAGAGGAGGAGAGACGCCCTATTTGGAAAAAAGTTGCGCTTTAAAGCTCAACCCTTAATCAAAGTATGATCCATCAGCCAAACAACCAATCTAACGATGCCCCACACTATGGTGTAGGCGAGAAAAAAAATGCATCCCAAATTTAGGTGGCCCCTGCACCTGGGGTACGTTAAAAAAACATTTTTATTATTTTATTCTACCGTTTTCTCGGCGTGATTAATATGTATCTCTGTGCCAAATTTCAGCTTTCTCATACGAATCGTCTCTGAGCTAGGCTGCGGACAGACAGACAGACGAACGGACGGACATGGCGAAACTATAAGGGTTCCTTGTCGACTACGGAAGAACCCTAAAACCCCTCGCATTTATTTTCTGTCTCACCTCACCTGATGGCAAGTGAAGACGAGACATAAGATTGGACGCGTTGTGCTTGCCAGTTAAATGTGTCTTATATCATTTAGTGCTATGTTAATTTCTGAAATCGGTGGGTACAACTGGCTACGTAAAAAGAAAAAAAAAACCACCTCACATTTGTCTTCTGTCTCACCAGATGGCAAGTGAAGGCGAGACATAAGATGGGACGAGCTTACGTTTGCCTATTAAATGTGTCCTTTTTAGGGTTTCATACCCGGGGTGCCAAACGGGAAACTATTACTAAAACTTCACTGTCCGTCTGTCTGTCTGTCTGTCTGTCACCAGGCTGTATCTCATGAACCGTGACATCTAGGCAGTTGAAATTTTCACAGATATTGTATTTCTGTTGCCTGGTTTTTTTTTATTCAGTTTCATACAGGCACAAAGTAAACTGATATGTCTTAGTGCTATGTTAATCTCCTGAAATTAAATAACTTTTACGCTGTAGCATTTCTCGAACGCAAACAACCAAGTTTACTTTTTGCACTAACTCTTTTGATTTTACTGCGTCGCATTTCATTACTAGCACAACTTTTTTACTATACTGATTGTGAATATGTCTGATTGCTGATTGTCAATTTTGTATACATAATTTTTACCGAGATATTATTTTGGTATCTGATTTTCATCGTAAAGATCTCAATATAGTGTAAATCAGATTATCAAATTTTTTTTCCAACAGAATTTTAGTTTTTTGTTTAGTTTATTGCTCAGTTAAAAGTGACTTACTTGCCTATAAAGTCTTGAAAATTTTCATGCTTTATTTCTTTGTTACTACAAAGATTTCCAGCTATCATAATGATTTCTTGAAACTAGATCGACCACGGAGATCGCATACCACAAAGCTAATGATCAGTATTGTTTAACAGTTTTAATTAACAGTTTTAATAAAGAATCGCTAGTTAACTGTTACAAGATGATACGTATCGTTTGCCGATGTCAAGCTTATATGCTCATGCTTAATTCGTTTTTAGGGCTCCGTAGTCGACAAGGAACCCTTATAGTTTCGCGTCGCCCGTCTGTCTGTCTGTCTATGTGTCCGTCTGTCCGCGGCCTAGCTCAGAGACGATTAATACATGCCGACAAATGGTAGAATAAAATCTTAAAAAAAAAATGTTTCCTCCTGCACCTATATTAGGGATGCCATTTTTTTCTCGCCTACACCATACTGT
Organism: Yponomeuta evonymella; assembly: GCA_963969515.1. Lineage (NCBI taxonomy): Eukaryota > Metazoa > Arthropoda > Insecta > Lepidoptera > Yponomeutidae > Yponomeuta > Yponomeuta evonymella. The sequence continues at coordinate 4,338,295 of OZ018343.1, read as the reverse complement.
GGGCTATCGTTGGATTTTTCGTTTAAAAATGGTGTGGGTGTAGGAAGATTATTTTTTTATTTAGGGTTCCGAGTAGAGCGTCGTCGTCGTCGCCGTCGTCGTCGCCGTCGTCGTCCCCCCCCTCCTCTCCTGCTATAAGGTTGTAGCACATATTATAATGAACTTAAAAGAAAATCTATTACGGCTAAATTAGGCTTTACAAGTTAACGTTATTACGTTCATGAAGTTGTTAGTTCTGAAAAGCATATAAAATATCTTTCTACGGAACCCTACACTGCACGTGGCCTGACACGTACGTGGCCGGTTTCAATGCTAGGCATATGAAATTTTCAATTTGTCGTGTGTAGACCGAAATATTACATTGTACACCTAGGGGAGAAAACGATCCTTAACGAGGGCTTAAAGGAAACTCGAGAACAGAAATAGAACTTTCTATACCGAGTGATACGTAGTACTTTATAGTACGCCTACGAGGAAAATAAAATTATTTAGAATAATTAAAAGTGTACTGTTAAGTTATCAATTTAGTAAAAACAAAATTTAACAAAACAAATTGCCGCGCTTGTTTTTTTCTTTGTTTTTTTTTTTGCTACGGAGGGCAGGAATTAAATTCCATATAACTTTTCCCGCCTCACATTTATAAGCGAGAAATGACGAACTTTTTAACCCGTTTATATACGAGCAAATGTGTCTTTGATTTTTGTTCGCTACTCACTAAAATCCGTTATATTATAATAAAAAAAATACTAATGACGACTACTGCGTTGACCTGCCCTTGAACTGTCTTGCTCTTAGTTGTTCCTTTATAAGTATTGCTGCTCATCTTGTGTACTATTCTTAGTGTAACTGTAAAATTTGTATCCTTGTTACCTAGCTGCTCTACATAGATTATAGTCATTTAGTGAAAAATTTTAATGGTTTTAGGTTTAGTATTAAGATTTTGTAATTTTTATACAAACTGTAGCCTATTTCCTGTTTTCATTTTTCTTTCGTAGCTTACATGCACATTGACATTCAACAAACAGAAGGTAAATTCTTCACGTCTCGAATAGTACATCGTACATTTGTTGTCCAGCCAAACTGTGTCATTGAAATAATCCGACAGGTATCATCGACATTGTTCATTTTATGATAGTTACTCTGCACGCATTACAGTAATTTTCGGAGTACCCCGCTCGTCTCAAGAGCCCACATTATTAGCATAATGTTCTCCGGCCGAACGTGAGCATTATTTGGAGAATGAAATCCATCATGTAAGTAAATGATAGACATTACTCAGCCGCCCAAGTTCGCGCTGTGTTTTGTCTTCAATTTTGTTCTTTTTAATTTTTCGACAAAAGTCTATATGCGGAGCTTTTAAAGGCAGCCATGCTTTCAAGAGGACCTGTTTTAAATTTGTGCGGAACTCGACATTTTGAAGCGTTGTATTTCATAATATCTTTGCGCGGTTTTTCTATGTTGGTTCTTACTCAGTAAAACACAGTTATTAAAAAACTATAAAATAACAGATAAAGAGCTTTTTGAAATGTTTAATCGGTACTTGGGTGATTAAAATTTTTAATCAGTGGTATTGACATTAGATATTGATTTGAGAATTTACCGACAACTGTATTTTTATAAAAAAAAATATGACAAAATGTCTGACTGATGAAGAGGTAAAAATCTTCAATCAATCTTTGGTTTCAAGAGTTTGAACTGTTCGCTTAGCATACAAGCCTCGAGGACGGCCCTTTTTCCATAGCCTCGTACTGCGCTCACGTATCCGATGAGAGCGGGATGGCGCTAGTTTTTGCTTTTCTCGAGGCGAGTATGCTAAGCGCTCTTACAATTCAATTCAATTCATACATAACATAACATAAGCAGCCTATATACGTCCCACTGGAGGGCACATGCCTTCACTCAGGAAGAGAGTGAAATATTCAATTCAAATATTTTTATTCATTATAAAAACAAAATGTTTACTTAATGAACGTCAAAGTTGTTAGTTTCACAATTAATAGATTCGATACAACGTTCGAAGTGTACCAACCAACAAGTTGAAAATCATTGACATTGACTTTAATGTGAAAATATTTATTTACCATAAAATCAAAGTTTACATAATACAAATCAATAAATATGTATTATTTTTATAATAAAAAGAAAGAGGCTCAACTTACTGCTAGACTGCATGCGTAGTCAGTAGCGCTGGTTTTCAGCCCGTCCCCTTTTATCGCATTTTAAAGAAATCTCTAATTGCACAAAATAATTTAACAATGCTAATAGAGTCCAATGCACCAACCATTTTGTTACATTACCACTCAAAGACTTGATGCGCTTGTCAAATCATTGACATTGACTTTTATGTTTTTATTACATTACCACTCAAACACTTGATGCGCTTATGCGTGCGAACTTGAGCGATGATGGAATAAAAACATCTTCTAAAGTCTTTCGATTGAATATGGATTCTTGAACCCGTTTGCATTTAACACGTTCTAGGGCTTGAGTCCGAGTTGCTACATTTTGCCATTTTGTATAAATTCTGAAATATTTTTTAATCGATAAGGCTAAAGGTCGCCTAACGAGCAATGGAGAGAGCTATGTTAGGAGTTTCACTGCATGAGCGAATCAGGAATGAGGAGATCCGCAGAAGAACCCGAGTCTGATATAGCACGAAGAAATGCTCAGTTGAAGTGAAAACCGTTGGGGCGTAAAAATTCTGACTTGGCGACCGCGGATCGGACCACGCAGCGTGGGAAGGCCAACCATCAGACGGTCTGACGAACTGGTCCATCCTTTACCACCAAGCTCTTAAGAATTGCGCATTTATAATTTACAGACGACAGCACGTCCATCTCCTGAAGTATTTACTCAGTTGCATTACAGGCATGTAAATTACCGTATGCATACCGCATGTAAAGAAAAATACGCTCAGATGCCTTGTAGCAAGCATGCCTTGAACTACAAAAAAATCCCTTACTTTGGCTTTTTTTTAAAGCGATAGAAAATATTTTCTTTTTTTAATATTATTGTAAAGGTATCAAGGGGGTATATGTAACATATTTATGTGAAGGATGCATGTGAGTTGGTTGCCCTTTGAATAAAATTTGATTGAATCACGTTTCTATTTTCGTAAATTACATAACACGGCTGCACGGTGCCAAATTGTCAGGTTTCCCTTTTCTCATCTGTCGTCCATTTGCGTCATTGTTTCGCTCAACATTCTCTCATATTATTTTCAGCAAGTTTTAAAGCATTTCCAATCAACCGCTCCGAAGGGAATGAGATTCACTGAATTCAAATATTAAGTATCACAACGAGCCCGTGGGAGTGAGGCGAATGTATTTCTCGCGCATCTGTATTGTGCCGAGATGTAAACGCCTTTTATTCTGAAGATAATGAAAGGGCTGTTATGCAACTAACCATTAGGGCATGATGTACAACTGCGGCCGGTGCTAGTTAGTGAAAGGCCTTTTGTTTCAAAAGATTGTTTAATGGCAGACACACAGCAGCCCTATCATTATCATTAACGATCATATAACGCGAACTGTTTTCTGCTTTTCTCATATCAGGATTTATAAACTTCTAATCTTCTATGGCTCCAGATTTATGCGTGCGGCTAACACGTCTTGCAAATTCTGTGATTCTTCTAAATTCTATTCTTAGGTTACTGCACTTCAAAGCTTAATTTAAAGGGAACGCTAATATGCTATTGCGAGTCTAAATAACCGGTTGCGGGTACATCGCACACCATCGCTGGCATGGCGTGATGAGACGCCTTTGGACAGATTAATTTGAGCAATTTGCTCAATTCAACCTCTTCAACCTCTGAAGTTATTTCAAACAATTCTTTTGGATAGTTGTTTTAAGGGAATAAAATATGGTTTATTTAGTGTAGTTTAAGGATAGTTTATTTTTGCGCTTTGTTACTCTTAATACTCTAGCTAAAGCTAAGGTTTTTACATTTACAACTTAAAAAGACGGCGTTGCATGTTTGTTACTGAAATTACAGTTTCTAATCTTACACATAATTATTTTTCTGACGCTAAACTTAGTTTTGTGTAAGTAACACATGCAGGTCGGCAGTCAGCAGTAAAACCTACATATTAGTGTTTCCAGATTGCAACCAATTTTAGTATTAGCAACACGACTACTTAAAAAGGTCGTGTTGCGAAGCTCTGCCGAATTGCCTCCAGACCTTGTGGTGCATGTTAAATTCAATCCGTATCATCCGTGTATCGGTTTTCAGCAAATCTACTGACAGAGCCTTTGATGCATCAGGTTATTCCTGGGTTAAAATCTTTAACTTAGGTATAAAAAGGTCGTGTTGCGAAGCTCTGCCGAATTGCCTCCAGACCTTGTGGTGCATGTTAAATTCGATCCGTATCATCCGTGTATCGGTTTTCAGCAAATCTACTTACAGAGCCTTTGATGCATCAGGTTATTCCTGGGTTAAAATCTTTAACAATCCATGGCGATTTACAGGTTTAATTGGGTTTATTGAAATCCAGGCAGATAGTAGTATTAATTTTATGACAGTGGCTGGATGAGGATGGCTGAGGACAGAAGGAAGTGCCGTGCCTTGGGGGAGGCCTATGTCCGGCAGTGGGCGAGAACGGACTTATTGATTGAATGACATTGTTGAAAGTTGCACTGTTACTGCTCATCAAGCGATTTAGACCAATGACGTAATCGAGATTATCAGAAAGAAAGAAAGAGGATATTTATTTAAGAGTCCTTTAGAGTCTAAAATTGCTGCAACTTGTAGAGAAACGCACTAAAGATTTGAGACTGTTATTCACATCGAATCTAGATGCTCCTGTGTTTTTAAACCTCAATAGATTTAGTCCAGATTAAGAAAACGAGTCCTTCGAAGTGAAAAAAATACTTTAGGCATTTGTAGACAAATATACCAACTATTGTTGAGCATGTTGTTAACTGTTGTCTCATTAGATTCGATAACCCCTCCGGTCACGGCAAAAGGGGAAATTAGGAAACGCAAGAGAATGCCGGGAATGATCATAGAGGCAGATTGTCTGGCCTTCATACAAATGCGATGGTTAACCACATTGTTGGCAACAAACAAGGGAGCTTTCACTGCCAATAATTATTTCCTTATTTGATGTTGTGATGGCGGCGGTTCCCTTCGCGCTTATACAAAACAAGATTATGAAGAACGAGACCATTACACACTTAATTTCATTCGCTATAGTGTAGAAAGAGCAAAGCCTTTTAGTAAAGATAAATATTTACTCAAAAGAAGGGTTCCAAGTCCCGGCATGGGTAAAATTTTTAGCCTCTCAATAGGTTTTTAAAATAGTGGTTTGTTTAGATTTTTATGTGGTATTACAATCACCTAAAAAGTACATTACCTAAGTTAAATGGTTAGAGTTTAGAGGATTCTTACTATTAAGATAATATTATGTTCAATGTTCTATAATTATAATACGGTACAATGTTCTGTATGTGCACGTTCTGTTTTACCAAATGCATTTTTTTATACAAAGAAATTGTTTCATAGCCCACATCTTGAGGTTGAGACTGATCTCAAATCAACGAGTATCGAGTAGGTGGAAGTTCGTAAGAAAATGCTTGCATGTGCTAGAAACCGGTCTTTATACAATTATGGAATTATACATGAATAAACTCACTCGCCACTCTGTGTGGCGCCGGATTGAGAATAGCGATGATGCCATGTACAAAGCGCATATACACCCGAAAATCGGGTCAATCAACCGCTCAGTAGACACTTTAGTGCGACACTTTTTTTGTTTGACTGGCTATCCTAGTTATACTATCCCCAGAACTTAATCGTGGTATACATCCTAATGATAATTATGATATTCATAGGTTGGATAGAGAGTCAACCCTCCGCAGGTATTATCTTCTCGATGTCTGTCCGTAATTGATTTCGTATAAGATTCCGTTTCTTCGAACTATTTTTCTCCTCTTAATTTTCTTGCTCTGTTTGCACCTTGGTTTTTGAACAGCAGTCATAACTGTAACCCCAAAGGTAAGTGTACTGTAACCCCAAAGGGCCAATTATTAGAACAATAGAATTCATCGTGGAGCCTTAATCATCCCATTGCATAACTTATGCAGTCTCTATAATTTTTTAGTATCTTTCTTTGGAGGACAGGGAAAGTTGTGGACTGAAAGAGGATGTAGTGACTAAAATTGAGAAAGGAATGTTGCGTTGGTTTGGACATGTGGAGAGGATGAAGGAAGAAAGATTGACGAAACAAATATGTCGAGCGAATGTGGGTGGAAGGGCTGGTAAGGGACACCCAGGCGGACATACTTCGACCAAATAGGGGATGTATTAGCAAAGGGCAAGATAAAAAGTACCCGAAACCAGTGTGCGTACATGCAATGACTAATGAATGTTGAGGAAGCGAAACTGATCTGTCAGGTTCGTGGCAAGTGGTAGTCCCTCGTCTCTGCCTACCCCTCTGGGATACAGGCGTGAGTTTATTTATCTATGTATGAAAGGGAAAGTGTACCTTAGTCAACAATATGTTTCTACCGCATCCACGTAAGAAAAAGAATTGACATTGAAGATAATAAGGTGGAGAGTATCAAAAGCGGAAACATAGCGTATCAAATGATAACTTTCTTTCACTTCAACCAAGTCTAGTGGGTCTCCTTCCGATTTGGGTGAAATCAAGACGATTCCAGCCCCTTCAATATTATTATGGCAGGCGTATTCTGTTTTTTTTACACTTACAGTGAAGATTCTCAGTACACGCATGTAAAGCCTAAGGTGCTTTAGACGGTCCTTTCGGACGTGGGAAATATTTTGATTTTTTGACACCATTTGCCATTTTGAGAATTGGGCATTATCTGTCTAAATATTATACTTTAGAAGAAGAAGAAAGATATTTATTATACCGACAAGATACATCACAGAAACAAAATAAGCAGATAAGTAACATAATATGCACAACAATAGAAAGAAAACTAAATACACAACAAACAAAACGAATAACTAAAACAGGACCATAGATGTAGCCTGTGGTGTATCTAAGTTGCCACAAAAGGCAGTTGACTTAATGGTGTAAATTCTACACCCGATAGATGAGGCATACTTAGGTTTACTTGTCAATAACCAGAAATACACAAATACAATTTCTGACCTGGTACTCTCGTAAGTAGTCTCAACTGACTAGTCGTCTTATGAAAAGCTCCTGCTTCCTGGCAAAAGATCTAATTATATTTCACTTTACCAGCTGCTGTATCTAACAGCGATTTTACAATGTTTCGTGTAACAGTCATTAGTGTGACACAGTTTCGCATTAAATTTTTAGAATCAAACACTACTCAGATTTTCATCACATCAGCGCTCTTGGAGCATTAAATTTACGCTACTTTAATGCGCATATAAAATTCGAAGCTCCTTCTCCTGGTTACCATCGCACAGATTTGCGACTAATGTGGTAATCAACGCAAACCATGCTTTGTAATGTCTTTCTTTTTAAAAAAACTTTTTTTTTAATTAATACATCCTGCCTGGCTGCGTCAAAACTTGTGCAACACAGCGAATAGTTTGCCAAGTTCTACAAAAGATGCATTTACATTGTTAATATACATTGGAAATGGAATTCTAAAATATTAACCAGGACATTCATCTAGGTAACAAACTTCCTCACTCAGGTAGTTTATGAAAGTTCTATAACCTGCATTGGTACATTAAACAAATCTTTAGACTCCTTTTGTGCAACACTTGGCTCTCAAAAACGTCCCAGAGGAGATGGCACGTCAAAAGTAACATAACCATTGATCAAAGCGACACCATATGAGAAATACGCATCAAAGTGTCGCACGCTAATTGGTCAGGTTACAGGCACGAGATAGGGACAAACAGAAGTCGGATTGTATCATTCTTGATCATTATAGAAACTTACACCTGTATACCGGATATAATCCTGCTAAATATGCTCATACAACACCATTCTCTCCATTCACCATACTCTCAAAACAAATGGTACACAAAATAAATAAATAGTTTAAATAACATGCATCTGCCGATATTACACTGAAAAGAATTACATAATTTCGTTAATGAACGACAATGGACCACATTCTGTTACTGCTGTTAAAGTGGCGCGTTCTAATTCTAAGAGAATGCTACAGAGCAGGATTTGAAATGCCCAGTACGGACCAACCGAACGAATACGAACGAATCCATCTAGAATCGTTACGGTGAAAGCTAGACCAAGAGAATGATCACCGCGTCTACCATTGTATATAAGTACTATGGAGGTCAGTGAACCGAGCGCAAACGAGAACCTTCGGTCGCCTCCGGCCGTGCGAGGTGCCGATCGGCGAGTAGGTACCTTCGTTCGCATTCATTTGATGGATCAGTACGCAGAATTATATTATGTAAGCAACGACGATTCTTCTGGACACCCATTTTGCGGCACAGGGCCGGCCCTTTTGTTCGTCGCGTCGACTTGCGTCCGCGTCTGTCGCGGCTCGTCTACCGTGACAGCTCCGCGATACGAGACGCTTCGCGGAAATTCTCTTTTGGACCGCTACGTTTGCGCGTCTGTGAGTCAGGCGCAGAAGATGAGGAATGGGGCGTAATGGGAATCTGGTTAGTCGTGGGATAAGAGTGTTTTGTTAAGGCTGTTCTTACGTGGAGCATGCTGTCAGGCTCGCACAGTTTAATAATTTTAGTGATTGTATTAAAATTAGTATTTATACTTTTGATAAATGTGGTCTGAGAGTTTGATGGACAATAAAATCGCGAACATTCAAGGCATGTTATGTTTCTTATCCTGTACTAAGTTTTTGAATGAGAAAATTTGATCCCAAAATTAGTCATTTTGGAAACCACTTTTATTTACTGCAAAACTACGTATAGGAACACACAAAAGTATTTAAAATGTCCGTAATTTAATTATGCATCAAACCCTCAGACCACATTTATCAAGTTCAGTTTAATCATATTATTAAAATGTGCGAGCGAGACAGCATGCTCCGCGTAAGTAAGTAAGTAAGTAAGTAAGTAAGTAAGTAAGTAAGAACATCCTTAAGGCATTTGAGAATAGTTGCGCCCGCTAATTGGAACTCGTGGTGTTCGGATAAAAAGTACTTCTCCTATATTTTAATCCAAGTCATGGTCTGATGTTATCCAAAGCCGTTCAGTTATTCATGCGTGATTGCTTGAAAAACACCTAAACATACAAACTTGCACAATTCTTATAATTCAGATAAGAAGTTTCTGAAGAAAAAATCCGTCCAAGTGCGAGTTGGACTCGCGCACGATGGGTTCCGTACCATTATCTATGCATCATTTGAATATTTCAAGCGTTCACCTGTTGCCGTTATTAATATAGAGCAAAAATGGCAAAAAGATCACGTTTGTTTTAAGGAGCCCCCCTTACATATTAATTTTATTCTGTTTTTAGTATCTTTTGTTATAGCCGGAACAGAAATACATCATCTGTGAAAATTTCAACTGTCTAGCTATCACGGTTCATGAGATACAGCCTGGTGACACACAGACGGACAGTTGACTCTTAGTAATAGAGTAACCTTTGGGTACGGAACCCTAAAAACAGAACGGATGTTACAAAGACTATACTTAGGCCGACTTGCACCACTTCTTAAATGTCACTTAAGTCGCCATTTAGATCGACTTTTGTATGAAGAATTTTAGTTAAATGCTGTTTAAGCCACATTTAAGAAAGTGGTGCAAGTCGGCCTTAGTGGTTTACAAAATAAATTAAACCGTGTTCCCATAGCCGTGTTGACCGGTTCAGCGCTCGTTTGTTTTCCCACTAAGCGCCAATATCACCATTGAAGTTAAACCCGGTTTGTCATTGAAGAATGTAGACCGCGCTGCTCTACATACGGAGCAATGAAATAGTTGAGTGACTAATCGAGTTTAGCTTGAATAGTCAGAAATTAAACGGAGATATATTTAAATATTCACGAGAAATATTCCAGATTGATACAACGTGTGCAGAATGCGTGTGCTCGTTTCTTTTTCTGTTTCCGAATACCACCACGAACCCATGTCACCCCGTATTTGGACAATGCAAATCTGTTAAAGATGTCCGCGCGTCGAAACCTTCATCTTGCTGGCTTGCTATTCAATATCATCAGAACTGAGACCCCTGAATATTTGTATAACAAAATTCAGTGGTCTCATAATAAGTACAAATTCAAGACCAGAGCAGTAGTGCCGGCACATCGAACTGCAGCCTTTCGAGGCAGCTTCAGATTCGCGGCGTCAAAATGCTGGAATGACATTCCTCCTCCTATCAAGCTCCTTACCAGCAGATATGCCTTTAAGGTCAAACTTAGGGGTTATTTGTTGAGTATCCAGAAAACATGAACCTTTCTTTCTTTTCCAGCATTAAATGCTACTCCTTCTAATGCTGTCCTTCCCTTTGCACAATTCGAGGTAGTATTCTATATGTACAAAAGTGTATCTAGTTTATTAGTAATTATTTTTCAGTCTATGTATGTTATTAATATATATTTTATTAAGTATAACTTTTTTGTTCACGTTCGGTGGAAACTCCGTGATTTACCAAAGGCCCGTGCTGAAAATCAGTGCTGTGGGCAAAACCGCAGCGTATACTGAGCTCGAGGCCATTTTATCGCTGCATAGACATATCCTGGGTCCCTTATTGTTTTGGGATTATTTTTGTTTTTATTTTTCATATTCAATTGTTTGTCCGTTTTAATCATTGTTAAATGTATGTCTTTGTGGTGTTAAATAAATGTTTTTCTTCTTCTTCTTCTTCTTCAGAGAAATATTCAACAGAATTTACATTGTGTTTGTTGGATGTCAATTTACAATGTAAGCTGCCTTCAGGTCGACTCTGTAGTGGAGAAGAAGCCAACAAAGAAACTACACTGACAGTCCTTTCTCATATAGAAAAATGAAAACAGACGGTCAAATACGTTTCTTCGCGAACAGCACCCATTCGCGGATAGCATACGAATACCGCACATCTCATCGTCTGTTCCAATTTTAGGGAGTTAGTTACATATACCGCTATCGTCAAACCGCTCTGTTTTATGTAAAATAATGAGCAACATAACAAAAACATTATCTGTCACGTGGCAAAATAAAGTATTTGATTGTGCAGTGATCTAGCTTGGTGAGATAATTGCTTGCATATAAACAGCGGAGTTTATCACTACAATTAATCTAAGGGTCAAAATGTAGTCATTTGTTTGAAAAAGCGAACACAAGTGTTGTGCAAATGTAAACTAATGATTCTGCTTGTCTGGCTCCACCAAGGACAGAGCTAAGATTTATTATGAGTTTCTAACGTGCTCTTAATGTTGTGACAGAAATGTTAATAAAAGCATTTAAGCAGGACTGAAAAGATGAATCAAAGGCTAAAGGACTCATTAAATCCAATGGTTAAGTTAATGTTCTCCAAGGACCAAAGGTGAAACCTAATGACAAGGAAAAGTGAAGGGTTCTCCCGATGTCATAACACTCAGTGATTCTTAGAAACACAAAGCGATAATACAAGAATGCTACGCAAGCGCAATCTTTTACTGTGTCGTAGGTTACACCTACATAAGCGTTGTGGGAATCCAGACCTCCACATGACTTCACCGTTCTCACGGGTATTAACGTATCCTTCTGCGATCGTTGTTTCTCTTAAAATAATTCTTCAAATATTACCGCTTAAGTATTAATAAGAAAAACGGCTCAACATACGCGAAAAATCATTAAATTTATGCTTATGGCATTAAGTCCGCCGCATTGTACGATTTTTTTAAGTGCAATAAAAGTATCAATAAATTTATTAAAACAAAACATAGAGATGTAATTTATTCCCAAACCCTATAATCAACACCTAATAAATGTTTGGATTTGATTTGTTAACCTGGCCTTCAAAAGTATCAAAAACACAATGCCAAACGACTCAACTCAATTCTGTTTTATGAACTCACTGCACTGATTGTACACTACATCATTACAAATTATTTTAAAAAAATCGGTCAAACAACTCAGAAAATAGTAGTTATGAGATTTGTCGGGAAGCACCCATTATAATTAATTTCGAACGTACATACAACCAAGTGTCAATACCTTTCGATGAATTATTTCAGCACATAATTATCCTAACGTGGCACGAACACGTGAGCTCAAGAATGTACGGTTTCGACACCTTACATACTATTTTCAATGCTGAAAATAGTCCGTAATGCAAACGTTTTCGCTCTTTGTTGACAAAGTACGCAATATTTTGAATAAAGCATTCGGTGACCTAATTTTCTGCATCAGTTCTATCAGGAATGAGCTAATCCCAACCTCCGTCCAAAGACGAGTTGGGTTGTTAGGATATGTTGAATATTTAACCCGAATATTTAGCCCTGCAAACCCTTGCGGATATTGGCAACGTGAAATCATTCCGCTAAGCGTGTGATTGTTTTAACTTTTTATTTGTTCTGGTACTGCCGACATCATTCAACAGGATTCCTTTGACTTTGCTACCGACCAGTTTGAAATCTAGGTTTGTGCTGTGTTAACGTTGAAGCAAGTATTTGTCGGGTGTGCCACTATTGCAAATTTATCGCGGACACAATATTCTTATGCCTGCGTTACAATGAAAATTAAACTTTATCTCTTAGGTATAAAGCTCAACGGCCAGGAACATAGGTTCGACGTAAAATTGTGGGTTCTTTAAGTCGGCGAATGGTCTCATAATGATGGAAGGTTGCGCCATAGATCAGCTGCTCGTAAGGCAGCGCGTGCGGGAAATCTACTCACACTTGCGTAAATGATCCGACGACAGATAGTCTTTAACTGCTATCAGGTTATTACTTTCTTATTGCAAATCAATTTCAATTTGCAAATTATCCAACTCCATACGCGTAATGTCCTTATTAAACAAAATAGCCGACTATCATTTCCTGATTCTATTTAAGTGGTATATTACTTTGGACTTTACAGTCGCGATTCAGTTTATAGCGCCGTCAATGGGTACAATTGCCAGTGTGATTATTGTGGGGTGCAGTTTCATAGAAGTGGCTGCAATTGGGTCATATTGCATCAATAGAAGTATGCACGCGAGCGCCCCGCGCTTAACACCATGGCACTGATTGCTAGCTGGTGTTGTAATTTTTGTGCTGGCACGAATGCAGCCAAGCATGGTGAACCATGTTCCCCATCACATGCGACTGTCATTAGGAGCGACACGGCAGTACGGTCATGATGAATAAGTAATGAATTAGCGGTTTGTTGCAAGAATCGCAGTATCGTTCGACTCGTTTCCCTGATTAAATCTAGTCGAAGTGGAAGAGTTAATTTCACATAAGCATGGCAAGTTGAAGGACAGCTGTCCTTGAAATAAAATGGGACACGGCGAGAAACAAAAGAAAAACTCCCAGATGACTCACAACACATATGCTCAGAATTGACAGTCTTGTTGCCGCTCAGTCTACCAATTAATAGGGTTACATAGCCCCACTATCTGCGTTCTAAGAACTAGTCTGTAGACAGGGAAGTGCACGATGCATCTTCCGAGAAGATGAGAGGATCAACTCGATGTCCGACAATAAGGCAGCGAAGAGAAGTAGTTAGTCACAGTCGTTGGTTTCCCTTTACGACTGTCCATATAATTCATCGCTTCTCGGTGGCTGTGTCAGCGGAACATTTAACGATAAATGCTGGTGCATAAGATCTGCCACTGTTTATTAGTGTTGGACTACAGACAAGGCAAGTTTTAAATTTACAGGCTGATAGACAGATATGTGTATTCCTGTGAATTCGACTGCTTTCACGGCACGGCTCCCAAAGTCACTAGTTAATCAGAAATCATTAGTATAAATATTTTTTTAAAATAGGGCATCAATTCTAGCATACGTCTTAGTGATATTGATACTCGTAGTACACCCATGTCACTTAGGAAGAGATGTGATGGACAGGAAAAACGATAATACATCAAATGATCTTAATTAATTGAATAATGCCTTAACCACCTGACAGTGTTACTGACAGCTTAACCAACATGCTACGGATTGTCCATATGTCCATATTAGGTCAATGTACGCGGAGACACTTGATATGAATGAATTACGAGTAGCTTTTTTGCTTAACTATTAATAAAGAGGTTAGATTGAAGATGGAAGTTCACTAGATGAAATAGAAGAACCTCTTGGACGTCTAGCAAAAAGGCTTGCGTCATTTTGCCGGGTGGGAGAACGTGTTTTTTTTCTCGACTTTATGATCACTTGACAGTACGCTGTCCGTCACTCCATCGCGAGATCGTTGAACTCTTGAGACTATTTAGAGGATTCGGTTTCAATGCAACCGTAGCTGCTCATATTTGATTTCTTCGTCATTTTTTGTATGGGCACGTTGCCTTGATGATACCTTTGAGGTACTATCTATTTTCTAAGCTCATCATTTTGCAAGCATGTATGGCGAATGCAACTGAGCGGGTTTCAGCCTTGAATTGACACTGCAAAATCAATAAACGTCCACGTGTCCTAGAGATTTTTTCGAGTTGTCGGTAATTACGGCTCGCTGTGTTTACTCCACTATGGAAACTTTTGAAATTATTCTTGCCAGTCTTATTATTGAGCAAAGTTATTGAATTGCATCAAGGGCATTGGAGTGATAATTTAGTCTGCCTTTATCATATACATCCGGAAAGTCGCGATCCCCTATCGTCTTGGTATCAAAATTATCTTGGCTAGCGCCTGTCTTAATTCAGTTTACGTTATTATCATTGAACTGATAAACTTTATACGCGGTTGTTATTCGGATATCACCGAAAACACTAGGGCAATTATTAGTGAGCAGTGAGTGAGGTAAAGGCTATCACTCTTTAGTATGTAAATCAAGGTGGGCAGGTTCGGTATAGTGTGAATGTAGGTATGTACAGTGAAGCGGTGAGCGGATATCGGGCGGACACCGCGGGCAGCATGCACGCGGCGAGAGAGCGCGCCCAGTCAGACTGCCGCCGCGCAACAAGCCGCACGCGCATCCACGTGCCCCTTCCCCCTTCACGCGCTCGCAGCTACGTTAAAACGAGTTCATCACTGAACTTCACCTCGAGACTTTAAATTTTTCACTAGCAATGACAGTTTGCATGTACCTCTTCTGCCCGTGGTTCTTTCTTGTGATCTACCTCGGCTTTCTCATGCTGGACGTGTGAGGCGACACCGACGTTGCCGGTCCGAGTCCCGAGATTAGTTCAGGACGCATGCGCGGTGCCGCGATCGATAGACCGCTTAAGTGCTGCCGCCTCGGGCTCGTGTTTGCGGTGCTCCGCGCGAGTAAAGACGCGGGTCAGACGGCGCGCCGGGACGGACGGGACGCTGAGTGGCGCGGCGGGAGCGCCGGTGGTGTTATGCGGGGCGGGTAGTGCCGCCAGGGCTGTGGCTCCACGGAGAGCGGCCGCCACGATCGCTCCTCACGCATCGGGCCCGCGGCCGCGGCCCGCCATGAGCGCGGCCACGCCGGAGGTGCGGGCGCCGCCAGCGGACGCCTCGCCGGCCGCCGTCATGTTGCCCCCGATCAAGCCTGACCTGGGCCTCAATGACGCGACGCTGTTCGCCGTCTACTGCTTCATAAAGAATTTCATTGGGTGAGTACGGTGCGATGATCTCGGATTAATCCGACGCATATCATTGATTGAGAACGAGGGAACAATTTAATATCATAAATGTGACGGTTCTTGACGGTAGTATGTCTAGAAATATTCGACATTTTGGTTATTGATTTGAGTTTAAGGCAACATTCAGAAAATGGTTCAAGAAAACCTGCGCAAACTCGTACATAATTTGAAAACAATCGTCGGTTCGCATGTCGCCCAACTAATTTGCATTACACAAAAACCAACGAATGTAACAAAATGAATTTACCA
This sequence comes from Yponomeuta evonymella, assembly GCA_963969515.1. NCBI lineage: Eukaryota > Metazoa > Arthropoda > Insecta > Lepidoptera > Yponomeutidae > Yponomeuta > Yponomeuta evonymella. The sequence continues at coordinate 4,322,459 of OZ018343.1, read as the reverse complement.
GAATGTACAACATTATGACACCAAAAAAATTATTAAAAGACAGCGCGCTGTAGTAAACTGTATAATAAGAGTTAGGTATAATTTGTGAGTAATGAGGAGTGTTTAAGTTAGTTTATAAATAAGAAAACTGAACTTAAAAACAATGTTAGCAACAAACCAATTCATGGTCAATGAAGAAACAATGTATCTAATAAGTACTATTAATAAAAATAAGCAATGAGGATAAAATATACAACAATGACGATGATGTTACAGCAATACATGATACAAATATAGCTACTAGGCAACATATTCCTGAAGAATAAAAGATGAAGAAATTTTTGCATTGATGAATGAACATGAGGTCAAATATCGAAGCAGACGGTAGAATTGAGCCTGTCCTTCACATATATATATTTTAAATATTTCTTGACATAACGCAATGCTCTTTTTACTGCCTTTGCTCTTTATGTTATGATCAATAACATATTCTAGATATATTGAAGAGATCCGAGTTTTGTGAACAGACGCATAAAACCGGCCAAGTGCGAATCGGGCTCGTGCACAAAGGGTTCCGTACCATTATCTATACATCATCATCATCATCATCAGCCATTTGACGCCCACTGCAGGACATAGGCCTCCTTCGTGGTTCTTATAACCATGAAGGATTTTCTATACAACATTTGAATATTGCAAGCGTCCAAAGTCGTCAAAATATAAGAAGCCCATTTTGACAGCCACTAAAACCTAGTTGAGATCAAAAACATTAATAGTTTAGATAACTATGAGTAACTTTTCGGCTACAAAATCTCTTCTTTCTTTCGAGCGATAAATAATATGCCAGAGTATGTGTCATTTTTTGTATATGTTCGAGTAAACCCTAAGTAAAATGCAATTTTGTGTAGCTGTCAAAACGGGCTTCTTACATTTCGATGACTATACCTGATGCCGTTATTAATATCGAGCAAAAAATGGCAAAAAAATCACGTTTTTTGTATGGGAGCCCCACTCAAATGTTTATTTTATTCCGTTTTTAGTATTTGTTGTTATAGCGGCAATAGAAATACATCATCTGATCTGTGAAAGTTTCGCACTATCTAGCTATCATGGCATGAGATACAGCCTGGTGACGGACAGACAGACGGACAGTGGCGTCTTAGCAATAGGGTCCCTTATCCTTTGGTACGAAACCTTGTGCAACTTTACGTCTTTGTGCAAGTGTCTATACATCGATCAAAAATAATACAATTTTCTATATAGTAAATTATCCATAATCGTAAATAATGTCAACAGTCATTGTTTGATAGGTATCCTTGACACCTAACCTATGCTTCGAATCGTAAAACACGTGAACCTATCTAATTTCATTTGAGCTCTTGCCTCAGTACTTTATATAACTAATTGGTAACTATGCAACTATAAAGGGTAAGGCTAAGGCGTGCCGAACTTAGGTGAAAGTCCCTCTTGCTTAGAAAGTCTGCATTGTTTTGTTTTCTTGCCCAGGTGTCGTGGCCCTAAGTGTTACCAGATAATCCCTGTCGATACTATTAGAATTCTCTCCGTGCATCTCCTGGTCAACTTAATTGACCGAGTTTGGGATCCGCTTTCCTTCTTTCTTGTTTACATTCTTTAAATGCACTAAATTGGCACTGTTTCATTCTCGACGTTTTAGATCACTTTGATTGATGCTTGTTTTTATCTGTCACATTGTATTCGATGTTTCCACGTGTTATAAGGACTGAGATCTGCCATGCATTTCATAAAACTTTTACTGTTGGACTGTAATTTTAATAAATTACTGTAATCATTGCGAATGCTTTGGCGTCAATCGTCTACTGCACTTTTATGTTTGCTAAATTGTGGTGATGGCATTCGACACATTTTTTAACAGAGCCCTTTTAGAGAAATGCCCCATCACTTTCACAAGAATAAAAGGGAAAGTATCGATTGCGCTCGCGCTCCCTTGCGGTTAGATTAGTCCAGCCATTGGCTGTGGCTAATTTACCATGTTTATTTCGTTTCACACTAATAGCATCTAGCTATTAACGTTCGGTTTCTCCTTTATCTTTACGCTTTTGTTATTGTTTTAAATCAATTAAATTACATTATGTTTCTTCTTGATCAATCTTGTCTAATCTGGTTTGTGATGATGGCAATCATCAGAAACACGTCCTAGAGTGCAAAAATTACGTCACGTAGTTTTATGTTATTTATGTAACGTACAATAAGATTTAATCAACGTAATGCTATCAATTTATTAGATCTGGGACCGTTTTGGAATGTTTATTTTCTTTCTTTGCGAAGATGCATTTATTAGTTTCATAAACTCTCTTTTCCTCCGATTATAATACCTGAGTAAAAATATTGTGACACTTCACAAAATTCAAAATTTTGTATTAATTAATTTTGTTAAGTCTGGTTATGTTGTGTGACATAACCAGACTTAGCATATTTCGACTTTTTTGGTAGAATTTAATAACTTTAGTAGCAGCTAACTACTATTAGCTGCTAAAGAATAAAAAAAGTGTATTTTGGATTAATTAAAAAATATGTAAAAATGGATAAAGTTGAGTATTCCTTTCGTATATGATGGAACACCTTAAGGAACTCTATTAAGTTCTATGGTTAGGTACCAACTAGCATCATTCTGTAAACTTTGACGCGAGAAGCATACAAGAACTTCAATATTGACGTGTTTTTGAAATAACGCAAAACGTGAAAACTGTGTCTTCACTATCGATAGTGAACTCCTTAATACGAAATATTTTATTTATGAACTAACACCAGATACAGTGAACAATGTTAAGTGACAACATAAGTATTAGCCTAATGTTAAAAATACACCTTTAGATTCAAAAGTTGACTTACGAACTAACATGCAAACACCTACAAATTGTATATTTTTAATTTACTTACAAATTTTAAGAAAAAATTACAAGCCTTAATGAAAATTTCTAGGTTAATTAAATTCCACAAATTTGATATTATGTTTTTTAGAAGTTTAGTCGATACTGGAGAAACGGTTCTTAGATTTAATGCTTAATAATAATTTGTTTGGGTGTTCTGGGTGGAGGCTTTGTTTTTTTTTTTTGGAAAATTTGCTTCTAGTGTCAATCAGATAGAGATATAGAAACCTTTATTTAAAGGCACAATACTGAAATTATATAAAAACCAAAAAAGAAAGAAAGAAGTGCAGTGATCAGATATACACGCATCAGCTCTAAGCTGCTAGTGTATCTATAATAATAATAATAATAGTATAGCAAAAGAAAATACAAAAAATATATTTTGTCACTAGCTTGATCAGCTTTCGTGTGTAACCAAGGTATAACACAATTTAAACTAACAGAGGGTAGTCAGTGAAGTTCAGTGTACGCAAAAATTCTTCGAAAACCAGCAAATAATTTCGTTTCGGGCACCAACATTGGGCAAAAACATTATTGCAATCTACACGCGTGTAGGTGGTATGTTTCTTGTCGATCAGCTGTCTGGTCTCGTAACGATGCGTTTTGATATGACAGCAGATAGCGTAACATCGAATGTTACGTTAACTGCGTAAACTTATGTAACTCTTGTTTATTTTTTGTGTATTGTTCCTTCTTCTTCTTGTGCATTTTGTTTCTCGTGGTAGGCTCCAATTACTGTTGTCTTCAATTCTACCTTTTCTTCGAGTGTTATTTTGTTATCGTCTGGTTGCTAGGCATAATGCAATCTAGTACTTCCTGATTTAAACTATCTTTTCTACTTTCCACATTAGTACATGATATGCCTAATGTACTTCGATGTCGTGTTTATTGAAAAGGCACTCACATACGAATATATTATGCAACGCGTCTTTTGCATCTCTGCATCGATGTGCATACGTAAACCTGTTGCGTGTCTCAGCTTGCCTGTAGCATTTACTTTTCTACGATTGTCACTTCCTTGTAGGTCATCTTCTGACCATATTTCTCCATTTAGGGTAAAGACTTCATTCAATTTCAAGTTATTGTCAGTGTCCCTTCATCTTAATCATCGCGGCTAGATAGGTTGAAAACAGGATTCTTGGTTATGTGTTTGGTTTCAACGAGTAATCTTTGCATTTGGCCTCTATTAGGCAGAGGACGATTAGTAGAAGCGAAATCGTGCATTATCGATCTGAACGCATTGTGAATTTATTGCTGTAAACGTAAGAAGTTTGCAAAAACATATGATTTGGAGTGCGTGCAGGCCTGTTGATGATACGATACTCATCTCGCATATTGATTGACGCGTTGCCTTGACGTGCTACCATGGCGCCACCACCCTCTCGCAGCCGCCCCTTCTATACAAGGACGCCGGGAATAGGGACGCGCGCAAGCTCAGTTCCCTCAAACCCCCCGCTGTGAACTGACGCGTCCTGAACTGTCCCTTGACAGAAACAACCGCGAAAGTATTCTTAAGCAGTCTGAATGATAAACAACGACAGGTGTTTAGCAGAACAGTGCACGCCGTTCTGTTACGTAGCGGCGATCTGGTAAGTACCTTATTCGCTCTAACAAATTGGCCTGTAACAGCTAAGTAGGTCACGCTTCCACGTACTCTATCTATAACGACTCTTATTTATTTACGAATGGGCATAGTGGTGTTTTCCTTGTTTCTTTGTCTCGCGATTATTGATCAGTGCTTTCATTATTGTTCTGCCTTGCAATAAATTCACCTAGTACAAGTTTGCAGCCTGAATCACTCTTGTGATATAGGTGGCTACGTCATTTTATGGGCCATATAATGTGCGAACGCAAGGCGAGGGTGGGATAGGGTGAGTCCTGTTCAATGAACCCCAATCAGGAACCGAGGATTGGCCGGTTCGCTCGTCCACCTTGTTAAATATTCACAACCTTAGTTCTGTTTGAAATACATGTCATACTCACATAAAAAAACAATAAAGCCAGTTTTGTTTACTTGAGAAATATCAAGATGGCATATTCATCATCATCAACCCATTATGTCCCCACCGAGGGGCACGGGTCTCTTCCCTGAGGAAGGTATAGGCCATACTCCACCACGGGGGCCAAGTCCGGATTGGTGGAGGCTTGTAGACTAGTAGCTCGTCTACTGTCAGAAGTTGTCAAGCCGCCCTAAGGCCTCTGACTTGGCTTAACGACTGCCATCTATCGACGGCAGCCGGCACCAACAGCTTAACGTGCCTTGCGAAGCACGGAACCGCTCGGGAAAATGCCACTAGCGTCAGGCATAGACGGCGACCCATCCATGCACTGAACGCGCCCTGTGTTGCTTAACCTTCGTGATCGTTTAAGATCACTCAGGCAGCCGGGGCTACGAGCGATTCATATTACATATACGATGGCATATTACAAAAATTTATTCGTTTGTACTTTTTAGAACATGGAATGCTTACGCCCTTGCAATTTGCATGCACAATTTTATTGTAAAGACAATAAACCGGCCAAGTGCGAGTCGGACTCGCACACGAAGGGTTCCGTACTATTATCCATACAATATTAGACACAAGAATCGGGAAAAAAGGCAAAAAATCACGTTTGTTTTATGGGATTTTAGATATTTATTTTAATTTTATTGTTTCTTTTTGGAGCGGATATAGAACTAAATATTCTGTGAATATTTCAAGCGTCTAGCTGTGGCCGTTATTAATATCGAGCAAAAAACGGCAATAAAATTACAATTTGTTGTATGGGAGCCCCCCTTAAATATTTATTTTATTCTGTTTTTAGTATTTGTTGTTATAGCGGCAACAGAAATACATCGTCTGTGAACATTTCAACTACCTAGCTATCACGGGTATGAGATACAGCCTGGTGACAGACAGACAGACAGACAGACAAACGGACAGACAGACGGATAGTAAAGTAATTTTTGGGTTTGGGTCCCTTCGGGTACGGAACCCTAAAAATGGACTTTCAGCTGTTGTTCGACCCATTATGTCGAAGTACTTTATTTTACATAAATCAACGACTGATGAGAGTTAGATGTTTATTTCCCGCCTATTTTTTTTTCTGTGACCGGCCAGCTACCAAGTAAATACTCGTAATCTACCCAAAACTATGTTATTTTTAAGAAATAGTTTAAAGTAAATTATAATAAAGTCATTTAAAAAAATATATTCAATAGGTACTTAACTTTATGTTATTTCAGATTTACATCACGCTTTAATCGAGTGGCTGCATAGAAAGTGAAAATAGAACTAGTTTTTTTTTTTTAATAATTTAAGCTGTCACTTGAAACCGATTCTTCCTAGGGCTGAAAAGTATTACTTTCAACCCGCTCCTCAGGCAACTTCAGACCTACTTTGTATGAGTAATGAAAAGGTTTTCTTTTGTCCCGTAATTAAAAAAAAAAACATGTAAAAGCTTTGTCTACCTATTACTAACTTGTGGACCTTCACCTGTTCACCGTTTTATCGAGTATCACAAAAGTTCAATCTGCGAATTCCCAGATCTTTTCTACGGTTTGTCTATTGTGTGTTCATCTAAAAATGCAATCTCACTTGAAACTATTTCCGTAATTTTCCTAACGCAATCCAGTTTGTTTTCTGCGTTGGATACTTATCATCAGGAAATTACAAGAGTGACTTCCCCTTCTCTGTACTCAATTGTATAGTTGGCGGAAGCTTCAATACGTACACCCCTAGATTAAGCCGGTTAATCTGGCCCTATCTTATCTTTAGGTAGAAAGTTAATACAGGATAGAGTGGTTCATTCAAACCGTCAGACTTCATGCTAATTAGGAGCTGCCTTCATTGAAGCACAGTCTCTAGCAGACACTTTGTTAACGCTTTCCTCGTGGCGAGAGTTGTTGCATCGTTTACATGTGATCTACCTATTATTGCAATGGAAAAGTATAAAAATATTGTCCTAAATATATTATTATATTCGAATCTGTATAATTTTCGTAATCGGCACAAATGTATTAATTATAATATTAATTATTAATTTTTAATTAGTAGTTTTAATTTTTTTTTAGCGGTAAGCCCTGCCTGCATGACACGTTTTCTTCGTTTGGCGTGAACCAGCGATGTTTCAAATAGAAACAGCAAACGCTGAAATAGTATCATTGTCACACGCACACTCCTTTATTTTTTAATTATTGTTAATTAATGTTTGTTTGTGGTAATAAATCATTCATTCATTCATTCGTTCAATCGTGTCGAATCTAGTTTATGATACATTTTTCTGTTTTGTTAGCCGCTACAATGTCCGCGCTGTCGTCAACCTCAGTTACGAAACGCAGCCAATGTGGTGGTATTAAAATTGATCTCAATATTTGTCGCCAGCGTCCAAAAATAAAATTTGTACCAGAGAGCCTCGTAAAAAGATCTGCAAATGGCCGCTTTCGAGTTCGAGGGAAGGACAAGTTTTATTGCCAAAACTGGCTACGAACACATTGTATTGGATAAGCGCACGCAGTGTTGGGATTTTGGAGCAACAGCAATGCACCATTCGAATGAAAACACTGTAATTTATTTTCGTATGTACTAGCTGGCCCGCCAAATTTTGGTCCGCCTCAGAATCAATTAGAATTTTTTTCGTGATTTTCTCCAAGACAGACTGAAAAACTGAACGGAATAGAAAAGGTTTTTGGATTCCTGCAAAACCCCAAAGAAAGATACTTCAGCCAGTTTTTAATGACGAAAGTAGTCGTTTGTATACGTGAGGTCTGTAGATTTTATAGCTCTACATTAAGCATTACCTATTCAGTCTTTAGTGCTATTTACCCTAGTGTTGCACAGCTTGTTTATGACCGACATAAATCCAAAGAAAGTTAATTCGGGTTGTTATAAAACCGCCAAGCCAAGCCACAATACTACGAAATGTTCGCTTTCAATTTGGGGAATTGCTTTTTGGTTTTTTACAACCTCCTGCTTGTGCTATTTCTGCCCAATGAGAACCGGTTCTGCTTTGAATTCAATGCTCAAAGCGGGGTTTATTTTGAATACACGCGCCGAGTGGTCCGTGCCTTGGAGACTCGTCTCAATGAATTATTGTTCTTCAAGGCTTTAGCTCAACTATTCACTCGAATACAGTGTTCACGATTCAGTCGCAGTCGCCGCAATCTCATATAATTTCAGGCCATTTGCACCACAGATTTTCACGATTCGCTGCGTCACATCGCTTAGGTATTTTCCAAGTGTCCTTGGTCCAATTCAGCGTTGAAGCAGCCACCCCGCGTGCAGATAATGCAGTACAAAGCTCACTGTGACCCAGTTGATTCGAAAGCATTGTGATGCGCGAATGCATTCGACCTAAATATCATTGTTTGCTGGCTGACTCTCTCCTCTTTCTGAACTTGACTTTGATGACTTTTTAGAGCGCACTTGATTAACCGCACATCGCTAAATGAAAACATCGTCCGTGCGTTAGCTACACGCGTGCTTGGAGAGCCTCTCGAAATAAATGCGCGAAATTTATTCAGCGTAAACGACCGCGGATCGTCGTAACGCATCGCGGTACTTATAAAAAGCGTCGAGGTCACCGTCGAATGCGGTCCGACAGTGCGGAGCCCGCACGCGTTACGCGACGACGCTTCTCCCGATATCGATGCTCGATTATTTATTAACACATGCATCGGTGACGTCACGCCGCCACCAATGCACGCCAGGTCGCGTCTTGGCAAGTCTTATCCAACTGATTGAGGATTGAAATTCATTAGTGTGCGTGGTGCGGTGTTGTTCAGTCGTGTCCGTATGGTGCAAAAGTTGATGGCGGAGTTGAAGGTGCTGATAGGGAAGCGGGCCCCGCCGGTCGGGCCTACGCCCCCGATCAGCACGCCGAGCCCGCCGCCCCAGCAGCATTACACGAGACGCGACCTCAAAGCGAACCTTCACAGGCACATGTCAATTGTACTCGACAGGTAGAGTTCAACTCTCTTTTACGGTCTTTCCTTACCAACAAATATTGTAATCGAACATTCTAGTGTCTAAAGATGTTTGTAATGTGAAGGTGAGCGGGTCTAACATGGCAGTCGCTTTGTCTGCGCTTGCCCCAGAGATATCACTTTTAACCACGCTTGTTTCAAACAAAGTAAGTCACTACGTAGTAAATATTATTATGTGACAAATGTGTTGATTTGGAACTTTGCAAGTGTATGTAATTTGAATGATAGAGATAAAATAATTCGGTATCATCGAGCTGATCTGATGATGGTGCCAGGAGTAGATAGTTTAAATCTAACTCTACCTCGCCATCTATTGTTACCACCGATTTATCGTACAATCGGTTGAACAATCGGTCTAATGATAGCTGTCAACAATATAAAACAGGGGGTTAGTCTTTCAATTTCTATTGTTAAGCAAACTTTAACAACAGCAATAACATATAGGTAGTTTAGGTATTGTTGATTAGATAGCACTACTTCAAAGGGATTGATTATAATATTATAGATGACTAAAAAGTTAAAAAATATAAAACTACATAAAAACAAAAAAAAAAACATGCTCTTGTCGATTGCACCTTGTTTTGCAATGTTAAGTGGCTAGATTTTTTAACTACATTTTTTTCGTATAGTGTTAGTTACTTTGATAAGAGCAAGCAAAAACTAAGCCTGCCGTGTTACTAGGACAACAGGTCAATTTCAAAAACCTATTTAGAGGCTAAAAATTCCACCCATGCCGGGACTTGAACCCGCGACCCGTAAAGAGGCTCGAAATTTCGCTGATGCCTGCACTTGCCCATTAGCTCAGTTGGGAGAGCACTGACACGGTTAGCCAGAGGTCGCGGGTTCATGTCCCGGCATTTTTTTAGCCTCGAAATAGGTTTTTAAACTTGTCCTCAGCACGGATTAGTGAAACAAAAAGAATATAAACAGGTCAATTGTTCGACATGAGTCCGATGCGAATTATACTCGTTCGACCCCGTTTGCCAAGCGTAATCCAGTAGGTACCAATCTTACGACCACACACTATTTATTTATCACTATTCATCTCGAAACTATTTTATAATAGCAACCTAGGCACCTTCGTTGTTGATTGCATCAACAACTTAAGTTGAGAATACTCACACGACCGAGTAATAAGGAAAAACGTTAGCGATTTTTTGTTTCATTCTCATTACTTAGAGGATGTTGCAAATTATCGCTGTATTGTACCACAATTTTGTTTTTATTTACATGTTTGACCTATGTTAGTGGTTTTTTAGGGTTCCGTACCCAAAGGGTAAGGGACCTTATTACTAAGACTCCGCTGTCCGGTCCGTCAGTCCGTCCGTCTGTCACCAGGCTGTATCTCATGAACCGTGACAGTTAAACAGTTGAAATTTTCGCAGGTGACGTTTTTCCGTCGCCGCCATAACAACAAAATACTAAAAGCAGAATAAAATGAATATTTAAGGGGGGCTCCCATGCAACAAACGTGATTTTTTGGCCGTTTTTTACTCGATATTATAACGGCCACAGGTAGACGCTTGAAATATTCAAATGTTGTACAGATAATGGTATGGAACCCGTTGTGCGCGAGTCCGACTCGCACTTGGTCGGTTTTTTTCTATTGTTCAAGTATCTGTAATAGACTAGATAAAAACTAAAACGTGTGTAAGCAATCTATCGTTGCAATTTCCGGTATTAAGGTAATATAGTCGACGATAGTGCTATATTGCTCAAATTACTTATTATCTCTACCTTTATCACAGTGCTCTGTTTAAGCATCGCCCGCCATTTCAACATCACACGTTGTATTACCGGCATACAAGTGTGGAAGCAATTTAAAAGCGATTGCAAGATAACATCGGGGAAATGAAAACTGTGGAAGCACATTAGCTGGTTTCCATAGGGCGTTTAAGGCCAATGCTTTCCGGCGCAGAGAAAAAAAGTCTTGAAAAAGCATCAAGTTGAACTTTGAAGCTACACATTGTATACATTTGAAGCAGATCCCCTTTTGTGATTAGGTAAAAGTGGCTGAGGGTTCATAAATGCCGACTCGAGGGTGCTAGAGGTTCTGTTCTGAAGCCTATTCAGTACGTTTACTTATTTTGTAGTGATTTATTGAAGGCGTCGTAGAGTGGGGTTTGTATGCAAGTTGGCCATTCAGTGACCAACACATCTATAATTTGTATTACATTCTTCGGTCACGGTCTGCTACCTTAGACTGGTTCAATTAAACGTGCGTACCTACGCATGCTTGTATGCGAGTATGTCGATAATTTACACTATTCCAACAACACTTGCACAAACTATTGCATTAAAACATATTTTTACAATATGTCTACGCGGCCACTCGACCAATACAAGTGTCTACACGACACGAAGCCAATGTTTCGCGTTATTTGCGATGATGAACATCCAAATCTGTCGAACGAGACGAAAACTTGGCAACAAGAGCCCTATTTGTGGCTCGCGGGCGGGTAGACATGACAGATGTCGATCGCTTGACGTAGAGGCAGCAGGTTGCTGACTGGAATGTGCCACCGCTTCCTGAAACTAAAAAGCAGGCGAAACTGAACCCACTGACAAAAGATGTAAAAAACACTGTAAAGGAAGTCGCTTTCAAAGACTCGCTTAATGTAAATTCGAATTAAAGCGTTCCTCAAAATTCAAAGCATCCCGAGTAGTTGAAAATGAAGTAGCAATTTCAACTGCGGACGTTAAATTTGATTAATTGCTGCGTGATGTATTCAGCACGTGGGAGTGACAAAACTTCACGAAAATAAAACTGGATCCAAAACAGCATGAACGTCCTTGTAACGAATTATCTGCTCTACAATCCTCAAAAACCAATTTAGAGTGCTTAAGTTAGTGCCAAGGTTATGGAAATTTGTTTGTGTTTTTTTATATTAATACGTACATTTTGCGCACAGCCAGGATGTAACAGTGATACTTCAATGTTACTTGGGTGTTAGAGTTGTCTCCGCGATTATTATTTATAATACCATACACCTGGACCGATTCCAGCGGAATGTTGGAATGCCATGTCACATCGGGTTGGACACGCCTCGCTCCGACGAGCCACAAAGATCGCACAATCGGTCGCGAGCCGCCATATTATTCACCGCAAACATCGATATCATCACTAACGTTTGGATTACCGAGTGCGGCGGGGGTGCCCCGCTTATGATGACCGCAGTCGCACACGCCACGCCGCCCGCGCACTAGGGCCAGCCGAAGCCGTGCCAGCGTCTGGGTCAACACTCCTGTTCACGTGTCGTATACCTTATCGCGATCCGTTTATCGCATTAAGCTTATTTCGGTCGAATATCGATTTTGTTCGCGGCACACCGCGTCTTGTTACTAGTTCCGTGCGGCGAACAGTACGCTCAGCGGTTGTAGTCGCGGGCAACGCGCAGTTCGGATGACATCAGTTAATCACCTCGTTCGTTGGAGTACGCGCTCAGTGTCCGCGCCGGGACCGGGTCGAGCACACGAGGGCCACCATGGAAGTCGGACGCTGCGCGACATGCGATGCGCTGGAGCGACGGAGTCTGTCCAGTAAGCTGCTGCAGGTAGCTACGGCGCAGGCGCACATGAGGACCTGCCCGCGCGCCGCCTCTCCGCCTGAGCCCGGCCACGACTCTGACTTGGCCTCCCGGGCATTGGCGGCCAAGCGACGGAAATCCCTGACGGGCCTCAAGCTCAGCCTCCCGCCGGAAGCCCTACCCAAGCCGCCACCTGAACCGCCGCGGTCTCCGCTAGCACGTAGAAACACTTGGTGCCCGTAAGTCCGCCCACTGATTTCAGTCAAACGCATCCAATTTTCATTAATGACCAGTTCGCTCATGTGGAACATTGTACACACCATTTAATTTAAAATCTAATACTTGCGGTAAACAAAGTGTCTTATACATAACTACGGACAGACAATATTAATATCAAGTGTGTCTGATATCTTGCACTCGCGCTACAAAATTCGTGATGATAAGAGCTGATTGTTTGAGAACAGATTGGATATCACGACTTTTTGTAATGCCCTTATCTTTAATCCGGAATTTCACGCGATTCTTCAATAGCTTCTACTTCGTTTTCTCTTAAAAAATAAGAAATGTTGCAACAACTTTATGTGGAACACTCTTATGTATCGGCTTTGGCTAATAACTCTTTGTGTTCACCACCAATCAATACGACCTTCACTGCGTCAATCGACTTGTAAGTACATCGACATCGGCTAACAATAAAATTGTATTTAATAAGTATTTAATAACACCTTAAAACAAACTTTGAAGGAGGAGCCGGTGTAACTAAAGATGTAATTCTATTTATTAACACAATGTTTTTCATGAGACCAACTCTGAAATAGCCAAAATATAATATATCAACTGTTCCATACTAAAATTGAATATATTTTTTCGCGATAATAGATTTTGTCTCCTATTATAAGTGGTTTTTAGAGATGAGTAGAAAAATCCACTTAAGTGTGCAGCTATGTGCAGGGCACTATGATCGCTTCGCCTATCATGCAGGGCTCGCGGCAATATATTCTGAAGTTTATTTGAAGAACACAATAGCTCTATTGCAGTAAACTAGCGGAAAACTCAATAAAAGGACGGTAGTCTTACTGTGGTAATAAAGTTGGAACCGCCAACAGGATCTGGCCACTTGATGTATTCTCCACTTTATCGTTTTTATGCAAACTTGAAAAGGCTAGGTTAGGTGGAGATTGGAATGAATCACAATTTCTTTCGCGTAGCTATTTGTAATGTACCTTTTAGTCGTCAATGCAGCAAATTTTCTTCAGTGATAGTACCGACACCGGTTTGCTAATTTTGGTCACAAATGTGTAGGCAATGGTGATGTAACTCATTGGAGATTATCTCCTGTTAATCGTCAAATTGAGTCACGTCAGTAATTAATGGCATAAGGTGGATCCTAATTGCGACTCTCAGGTTCTATGGTCCTTCAAAGCAATATTGCAATTAGTGCCGCGTTACGTTACATACTAAGGCATTACCTTAGTACAAATTTTTCACTTTGTCCTAAAAATTCAATGGCGTGTGTTTAAAACGTCATCAGCTGTAATCTTTGAACTAAAAGTTTCGTAAGCACTACACATTATTAGCTTAATTCCGGATCGGAACCGGAACCTGGTCGGAGTCTTCCGAAAAAAAATCAAGTAATTGAATCCGGAATTAAGCTAATAAGCTGTAACCTTTTATATTATATTCAATAATCTTATATTACCTTAAGCTATATTTGCCAATGTATATTCAAGATACTTTAATGACGATATTATGTAAAATACAAAGTGGTGCTTACATTTTAACTATTGTTAATTTATATCTCGTTCATCTCATCAAACATTAACAAGCTGTTGTTTACATTTACAATGAGCGTCTCACGTGTCGGATTAATGACAGGTAGCTACGACCTTTGCACATTTAGTATCTTAAACCACAACGCAACCGTTTGCTATGTTTATCTATCAGTGATGCTTGATTTACTGTTTGTGGCCGCAATTTTTATGATTCAAACCGTTTAAACCACGTTTAGACGTCTGTCTTTCATCGAATTAAATATTAAGAAATCTGCAAAACTAGTGAAGCATTAGAGACCGTTGCATTCAATTAGTGATATCAGTAATCTAACAGGATTTCAAGTGACATAACCAACGTGAAAGTTTAATTGGCGATGAAGTATCTTCGTGGAACAAAGTCCAACTGTTGTCTGTCTACAGTCTAGTAGAGATAGTAGTGCACACTTATGCATTCAAAATGATTACACAGTCGCATGTAATCTTGACATATCTAATCCTTTCATAACATATTCAAAATTTTGTAACGTTACTAAGATTTCGTATCAACCTACTGAGGTTTTACACTGGTACATCCTTGCAAAATAGTATCTTTTTTTGCATTTCAATCTAAGGCATGTTAATTTTCGACTTTTTATTTACCGGCTCTTTTCAGCTATCAGTTTTAAAAGTATATTTTGTTCGAGGAAGATGTATTTTTTAATTAAATATGTGTCTTTGCAACAGTAATTGCTAGTCATTTTGCAACAATACGCGGAAGCATCTAAGCAGAACCGTAATAACAGCAATTGTTTGATGACATTCGTCTAGCCGACGTGTTTGCTGTGCCTCAGCGTAGTCTGCTGATCTACTTGTTTCCATCGTAGGTTTCTCATGCGTTACTTATTTTGTAGTTTGTTTGCGTTAATTTTTCTCTATTACTTGGCGTCTTCTGTGATTTCTACGTATTGAATTCTTACTTCATTGCCCCATTGTGTTTTTTCGTCTTCTATTACAAGAACATAATTACATAAAATTACTGCTGTGTCTATAATATGGATGTCAAATTATTCTTCCATTAGCGTCCTAAGTATTTTAATAACTTAATTTTTTAACTTGTGCCAAAAATACAGTTAGCCTTGATAGCGTTAAAGATCGTAGTGTTCATTCCAAGCCTTTTAAATCGACGCTCAGCTGACTTGAGATTCGTCAAGTTGTGTGTTTTCGTTGTCTAGGTGTTTCGGAACGGCATCGCCGTCGTGGTTACCGTAGAGTGCGCGCGCCGCCTGCGCTCCGCGGCCTCCCTTCCCCCTCTCACCCGTCTGGCCAGTCCGCTGCAACGCGTCGCCACGGTCGCTCGCGTGCCAACACGGCCAAAACATTTTTTTATACTTTTATACCAACATTAACAAACCGCGCTCATCACCAACACAATCTACGCAAAGGACTCTAACAGTCCTTGGAGAGTGCCGATAACGCCATGCAGACTAAGCTCATAAGCACAAGTTACGCTTCCATCATGAACAAACAAGATCTCCTGAGGGAGGTGGTCGTCAAGTATATCGACTACTTCTACCCTGTGTGAGTACCAAAGATTTCTTTTATACACTCTTGTCGGCGGTTCGAGATCCGGCTTGCAGTCGTCGACCTTAGCACGCCGCCGCATTGCAGTTGCTCTTTAATTTGAGCGTTGCTCTGGACCCTAGCTATTACAGTGGTCGCGAAGGTTCTCACGGCTAATTACCGAGCCGGTAAGTCGGTGAAGGTCCGCGAACGTGTTGGTTGGCTACTGCAGTGGGACAGCAGCCATTCGGTGACGTCAGCGCCACCGCCATTGAACTAAACATCTCTGCTCTATCGTCTGGGTTGCTTTATCGATCCATTGCAATAGAGACCTTTATAACAATTCTCTTGCACTTTCGAGACATTTCAGCGGTTTTATCGATGCATTGCATGCATATTACAACCTTCAGTTTAAAAACTGACTCAATTTGAAACAAATTGCAACATCATCCATCATCCGTCAGCAAGATATTAATCACGCGTTATTTTTAATGTCAGGCGGAATCCTTGGATGGGATGACCAATGGAGCATCATACGATTGGTCGCTGCCATATTTGGTAGGCATATTAACTTAGATTTTGTACATTGGATCATTGAGCCAAAGAGCTTTTTCTGGAATGGACCACAGATTTTATGTTAATGTATGTTCCATTGTAACAAAGCTGATTTGTCCATTATTGTATCATATTAAGCCAACTTCCATGGTCATTAATCCTAAAATGGCGTAGGGAAAGCATATTATTATGGCGTGACGGTATCGCGTGACACATACCCTGTCTCGAATGTCACACTTTATTTCACTCCCTTGTGTCCTACTAATATGTTCCGTTTCATTATTTTCATCGTCCGCCGAAACTGTATATTAATGATTTGTTGCGGTAGCTTTTTAGTGATCGCTACGTAAATTGAATCGTGTCCCGACATTTATTCGCGACGTTTTATTGCCATTCCACCTATTCACATCAGTCCAAACTGTGTCCAAAATGTGCATCCTCTAATCCAATAAAGCGTTTGCCACGCTATGCTAAACGTACAATTCAGTCAATAGAACAGTACATTTTATTGAAAAATTGATAATATTGTGCCACTCTATTTCCTCTGCTAATAGAAACGTACAGTGAAGTGCGAATGGATTATGAAACAGCGCCTCGAGATGTAACGGTTGTAACAACTGGTGGCGCCAGTGGTGTGTCGACATAAATCAGTATAGAAATGCCACTTTAACCGTTCTGTTGTACTTCGATCTTACCGGCACCTAAATAGGGCCTGTTTTTCCGCGGAAGTTAGTTGTCAATAATTTGGTCTGAGTAACCGTCGATTTCCCTTCGACGACCTTGCACGCCGCTCGCTTGACGATAAGATTAATAAATAACAAATTCTCGCTGCCCCTGCAGCAGGTACCTAATATGTTATTGCGAATTGTTGCTAAGCATATTGTATCGCCCACGATGATCGTGATAGAGCTGTTGGTCATTCGGTGACCGAGAACGGAGACGTAATTGATTAGCGTGCTGCAACAATAGTGGTGACGCTTTTAGACACGCAGCAATGGACCGGAGTAAATTGATGAAAGAGTACCGACCCGAGAGTTAATTCTGGCCAATGGAGTGATACGAGTAGCACCACCTCTCGACACTCGTGAAGGTTCGAATGAGTAACCCATTTTCATGCCTTGACTTGCATTGTTCCTTTCTGACCTTTGCTTTATAGGTAGGGACAGTTTTGTCGACGTAATCGAATGCGATGGTGATTCACGCTGGACTATTTTGTATGACAATGAAGTAAATAACGAAACCCAGTTAAAATGGCTCAGTATTTTATTTCGTGCATTCGTTTGCGATTTTGTCGCATGTTCCGTGAACTAAATCTGACACCGATTTGGCTTAGCTTGCTTGCTTATTAGCTTTGGTACCTTCATGTGTATCATAAGCTGAAATAACTGAACTGAATGACGCATGACATTGTGGACTTCATCCACATCGCTATGGAGCGGCTGTATAGCATATTGTGACAAATCTTATCTCAAGACATCTTAAAAATTTGGCGTGGATTCCTGAAGGTTCATCATCATCATCAGCCCACCGCTGTACACTGCTGTGATTTGTATAGGCTTTTTCGCTCAAATGCTATCTCTCACGGTCCCTTGCCATTCGCATCCACGGACCGTCCGCCAACTCAACTATATGTATATCGTCCGACCATCGGGCTGCTGGTCGGCTGACCGTCGTCGCGCTCTCGGCCGCCACTCTGTGAATGCCCTGGTCCACATACCGTCTTCCCGCCTCGCCAGGCGTCCTGAGGTTTACATAAGCAGCCTATATACATCCCACTGTAGGGCACAGGCCTTCTCTCAGAGAGAGTATGGGCTTAATCACCACGCGTGTCCACCGCGGATTGGCGATATCAAGCGCTGAGGTATGTGAATAGCTCAGACACTCAGGTTTCCTCACGGTGTTTTCCTTCACCGTTAGCGAGTGGTATTGCTACTATAACTTCACAAATGTACATAACTTTGAAAACAGTCATAGGTACAGGCACGCACTGGGAGTCGAACCAGGGTCTCTCGCTTCCGAGTCTAATGTTCTACCCACTAGGCTACCACCGCTAGTTTGGTTCCTGAGGTTTGCTCGGAACAATAACGACGACGATAACAAATACGGCGACTCAAAAATCCTTTCTACAGTTTTTCGATTTTCAAATCGATAAGCGCTCAATAAATGTAAACAATAACAAAACCCACACCTACGTATCAAGGCCTCGAGTTTCAATAGCTAATTTTTTTGTTATTGAGCTAATCTCATACAGTTTCCAGTTCATTTTTATTATACACCGGTTCTGATTTATCGCAGTGGAATATGCTAAAAGTGATGTTTTTTGTTAATCGGCAAGAGCTATTTTGGTCGCGAATGATCTCAGCTCAGTCATAAAAAAACTTTGCAACAAAGCCCCTCGTGACATTGTAAACGTAAGAACGCCTTTTGTTAATCCTCTATGTGACAAAACTGTTGAACTGGGGACTATTATCTGCGTTTTATCTATTGTAAGAGCCCAGCCTATGTGGTCTACGCAAACATGCACGTGCGATATGATAAAGGCGTGCTTTCTTGTTTCTAGGTATTCAGAAAACTTTTATTGATTCGATCAATCAACATAAGCTTTTATACTATTTTCCTTCCCTTTCTTTGTTAATACTACTTATCACTTGAGCAGTTTAATTACTTCGCAATTTCTCAATGGAGAACTTGCACAGAAAATGTTTTAATATAATCGGAGAGGCATGTTAAAAGACAAATAAACATGGTTATCTTTTTCTCTACGACTAATACTTAGTAATGTGACCTGTCGAAAAGTCATTCAGTCAGCTAGTCGCGTGGTACAAATATGCGCCATACAAATCGGACTCATACTATGACGTCATAACTTGCACGTAACACATAATGTATGAACCGTTTATCAATATTCGACCTATCTCGTAGAAAAATGTTTTATACATCTACACCCTTTTTAGAAAACTTTTACAATTCAATGAAAAAAGCGAAATCTATTATGTGTTTTTATTATTACGGTAACTTGATTATCCCCGAAAAACCCCGAAAAAAATGTATGGTTTTATTTTTTAATTTTTCCTTAGTTTTTCTATGTCTTTATGGTACTCGTATAAAAGCAGTGCCACTTCAATCTAAGTTTGTCGTAAGTTCCCCATTGGTTTTGTTTTGGCTTACGTTTCCTGTTATTTGGTTTATGAGTAACTCGCCCGCGACAACGACACAAACCTCGTGTTTGTCAAAAGTGTCTGGTTGCCGGGTTGTCTACGCTGACTAACATGCGTTAAGTCTCATTGCCCTCATATCGTATATTTGGCTACTGATCGTTTCTCATTTTAAGTCCATTAAAAGTCACATCACATCTGCACAGGTACCATAAGACCCGAGCCGCGAAATGTCAGAACTTGACAACTAATGTTCTGGAAACCCGCGACTTTTGACGTTTGAGCGCGTTAAAACCCGTGACTAGTATCATCGTGCTAGAGTTATGTTTTACATTTAAACTTTGTTACTTATACCTTCCACCTTAACGTTTTTATGAAGTTGCATGTCTAAATATAGCTAAAGCGTGCTTTATTGTCTGACTTTGTTCTTGTATGTATACACGTTTGCCTGTGAACTTCAAATGTATTCGTGCAGACTTTATTTATTGAATGATTTTCTATTTCAAGTTTATTTATCACATAATGTTTCGTTACGACTCGCAATTTCTCAAACGTAACATTAACGTTTGTAGCCTATATGAACGCAGTCGGAAGTTCGCTACGTGTTTCAATTTCATCGACGTTGCCGTTTTTTTGTAGCCTGTCTTCAGTAAACACAGTCGTCTCGAAAAACTACTTTCTCCCGTCCTTGTGTTTCTGCTACTTAAGTCTACTTTTTCATGCACGTCGTAAACCGTTTGCCATTTTGTCAACTGTCTCAGCCTTACGCAACTTTGCCTCGGAATGCCTAAACATTTTAGACTACAAATTTAATTTGGAGAATGCATTCCATCTCGGACCTAATCTATTGAAGAACACAAAATGCCAGATCCTTCCAAAGGTTAAATATTTATTCTCAAACTCTGTTGTTATACATTGCCCTTTCAACATTAATTCTATCAGCATCTCTTAAATATAATTTTAATACCAATGAGTTCTCTTCTTAGCGGCGGACCGGTATAAATCGATCTCTTGGTGGTTAGCACGCTCATTTTGAACGCTCCAATGGGTTCAAGTTTAGCGGACATAGAGAGAAAGTCAAGTACGTCGTTCTACATAGAGGCTGGCCATCGGGTGATTACACCAGCCAGATTGTATCATAATGGGTAAGTCCGGTCGATTGTCATCCGTAATGACTTCTCGCGTCGTAACTAGACTGTGTCGAGCACGTGGCATTCTGACGCGCGCATTATTCGTGACAATTTATTGGTATCACCTACTATAACCTCTATAATTTCTCCGTCTCCGACTCTATTAGTGTCTTTAGCGGGTTCGTTGATCCATATCGAATTTTGTTTTTAACCATGATTCAACGTTTTTATTTCACTGACCTAAAATATTTTGGCAATTTGCGTTTGTAATTTATTTATTATTAAGTCGATTCGATTGGCGGCTGGTTGTCTGCAGCAATTGATATTCTGGCATTATTTTTCAGGTCAATGGAACGCGTATGATAAATATTGTGTTTCGAAATAGAAAAATGTTTCATAATATGCTGCAGATACTTCTCCACCGGGTTTTGGTTCTGTTGCAAACTTAGTTTTTTTATACGGGGACATCAGCGACCATTAAATTACATTGTTGTATTGAAATATCCAACACTTAATAGAAATTTAACGTGTTAACATAATTTAGAGAAGTTTGGTATATCCATTCCGTTGTTCCATTGTTCCTTCATGTTGTTACAAATACCGACTAGTTCAACAGGTCAACGGTTTTGTAATATTTATCCACAAACGTCTAATATTGGCGTAATCATCCGCCGGCCGCTTAGTTTTCTCAAAATTACGGGTTTTGTCTAAACCTGCACTTGCATTAACATAATTGTAGGCTGTAGTTCACCAATTGCGTTATTTTAATCAACATAAATGTTACTTCCAATAAGTGGTAGCACTGAGCTGTGTTGCCAATTTTAAATTGAAAATGTACTGCCAATCGATTATCAGCAGTCTATGCACGCATTCCTATTGCGGTAAAGTGCGAATGTCGTTGCGTAAGTCAACAGTGTTTTGCCAAACATTCGCCAGACTTTATCCTGTACATAAAGTTTAAATTTGGATAGCAGTTTGTAACTGCCTTCCTTTTACAGTTTATTTTATTGTTATCAGTCCGGATTTGATTCAGTTGATTATGGGCTGCGTATACGCATCGGATGGAGATTTTCTCTTTTTCCCGGATGGATGCTCGATCGTGCGTGAATGATTGAGTAAACATGCGTGAATGTGTATGGCTGTTGCTAACTCAACGGCGATTGGCATAACTACATTTTAGTTACACTTACAAAGGAACCTATTGTAATTAGAACACAAGCTCAATAAAAATGTTTCTCTTTGTTGCAGCGCATCCGGCACAAGTGCGGTGGCGATCGACAACAAGATCGAGCAAGCAATGGTAAGTAGCGTCATATCTCTATTGTTTTTTTTCCTTCTTTCCTCATTCTGAAACAGTATCGACATCGGCAAGATTGGTCACGTTTTTTTTTCTCCTTTTAAGTTCATAGCAACTGCATCAATAAAGTCGTCATTCATCACTCAAGTAAACTGTGACTTGAACGACAATATTGCGTCAGACTACAAAGCGTTTGTTAGAAAATTGCAGCTCCCTACCATAAAAGGTCAAAACCAGTGCTAGTATTCTCATGGTTGTAGCTAATTCAATACGAGCCTTTAAAGAAAAGTAACGTGACTTGCATTGTATATATGCAGAAAGCTTTTTTTCTTGTACTACCGTAGTTATTATCATTAGGTAGGTACTCGTTTAAATGTTATTCTCTATCAATAATACATTACAGCTATTGGTTCAGTCAATGAAATTTACAGGGTAACCTAAAAAATGCCCAATTCCTGAAACAAGTTAGCAAGTTTCAACCTACAAATCACTGCTTACACAGGTTTTTTTTCAAGATTGTGTGTTGTTACGGTTTTTCTGCTGTGTACAGGCTCTATTTCACAGACAATGCTCTATATAATATTTGTGAATCAGATATTATCGGAGACTCGAATAGAACTCGAGACTCGAGAAGCGCGAATTTAGTAAAATGAAGTAAATCCTCTTATATCAAACAATAAAATTCGGAAAAAACCTCAAAGAACAAAAGTTGTTGGAAAACACAAACTCGCAATTGTGCATTTTTAGGTAACCTTGTATAATCGCTTTTTAATTATTATTGCGCACGATCAACCCCTTTAGTGTATATACCCATATTCATACACAAGAGTGAGTTGTGAAATCATCGCGTTTTCGATTAAGCAACTTGTGTCTCGTGAAACAAAAGATTTTCTTATGCTAAACCAAATACAAAGCGTATTTGGTTTAGCATAAGACGCGCTATACGAAGTCGTCCAGTGACATAAGACCAGTAGAATTTTTTATGATAATTGGACATAAAGGGAGGAAACGGATAGTAATAAATGTCATCAAGCCGAGTCTATAAAGACGGGTGGCTTCATGGTAGAGACCGGTATGCCAGTGGAACTCTAGATAGCTAGGGCAGATATGCTGAGCCAATTATGTGACAAGTTAATGCAGCGCGCTACCGTTGGATAAATGAAGTGTCTTGGATTGTGGAAAATGTTTACAGCATTTCTTAACTATGAAGAGAGACAACTTTACGCTGCTCTTTCTTTACGTAGTGAGATTTCTCTACAACGTTGTTGTCTTCAGTCAACATTGCTAAGTGCGTTTTACTTGTTGCTATCTTTCATAGTCAATGTTGATTTTGTCTTGGTTAACTGGTTCATGGTCTTATTTTTTTGCTCAAATGTCCTCCCAACCAAGATTTAATTTCTTACTTTAGATTTCTTGAGTAGTTCGTGTATTTTCGTGAATTTCCCAAACCGATGAATAGTCACAGAATCTCAATCGCGCGAATTTCTACCAATAGTAATTCATCAAACAACCTCAAATCCATACCGTAGTGTTTACGTCTAAACACGATGCTCGATAGATTGTGCCGTGTCAGTCGGCCGTCGGTTCCGTGTGCTCTCGATCGCTTCGTGGAACAAAGAACCGGCTCAGCTCGTCGAGTCGTCGCCCCATTTGCAACGAATTATCTTACTGAGTCCCGCTGAAGATTTCTGTTCTTGCTTACTTCCATCTTGCCTGTCTTCGAGCGGTTGGGCATATTTTGCTTTTAGAAATTTATGTTTCCCTTTGTGTGTAAATTAAAGATAAAGCATCCAATATTTTGCAGAGGATATTGAGAAACATCATTGACGGCCCACATCTGTTGCACCTCTGCCCACTCTAAATATAAGAAATTTGTAAACATCAGGCGTTGCTTACACTTCGGTACGTTTTTGGATCTACAATTTAAATAAAAAACAATCATAAAAACATTAACCAGCACACGCTCACATTATCGAAGAAGTTTGTAGAGACACAAGCATAATGAATATGCCAACCGAATAAATACGTGTTGTAACAATACGTGTTACACCTGACGTCTGCATCTCACTTCATCGAAAATGTTCATTAAACTGACTGTTGCCCAAAGATGCTATCTCAAACATTGTAGTAAGGTAGCACACAGCACCGTTATAGATCAATCGTCCCTAATACATATTAGTATTTCTAATGACTTCCCTAATTTAATGGACAGGAAACGCGTCCTGTTACCTTGCTGCCATACACGGCGTCCCTATTATTATACCAACACTGTTCGGGAAAGCTCCGAGTTGGTCTGTTATAAAACCCGTGGACTTTACTGTTTATACATTTTGGTCGTGTCTTGTAGAAACATACTTATTATATAATAGTTACAAATTCGAAATCAATTTCAGTAAAATAGCTAGTCGAATATAACTGAAATAATACTGTCACTACGTTGAAATATTCTAAAATGAAGGTCGTCTCTACTTCTGCACAGTTTGCGATTTTAAGTGGTGCAGGTCTTTTCTAGCCATTGCTTTCAAGTTCGCTTAACCTCCTTGCCTCTTTTCTATTCTTTGCATTTAGTGATACGAAATATGTGATCGTATATCGAGTATCAGCGTAGTAAGCTATCTCTCTACGCGTGCGATATTATTAGCCCGACTCAAACGGCCTCAAACGATTGACCCCAATCCCGAGCTAATGCACCACACATCTCATCTGGTATTTTTATCACGTTCCTATCTTCGGTCACCTTCTTGCTACGCCCGTGTGAACCCCTACCTCAGGCTCAGCTACATCCCCTTTGATCTTATCTGCGTGAGGATCTGCCGAGCTTAATAATTAATCACACAATTTAGTGAGCTCCCCTTTGTCAACTTTATCTGCGTCAACATCTAACAATTTTGTCTAGCGACTGGTGAATGAAAAGTCTTTTCAGCTTTTTATCAACAAGATCGATCCATATTGTAATTTATCAATGTCATATAATGCCCGACAAATAACTTGAACAACTGACTTTGTCTTCGCGTGGACGTATTTCGGGTTTCATTGGCGGAGGACGCGCAATGTCACTTTAGAATTTTGTTAAAAACGAGAATTCTTCGTTTTGTTAAATAAAAAAAACTAAATAATAATAAAAAAACAAATCATCATCATCATCATTGCTGGACATAGGCCTCCTCCATGGATTTCCAAAAAGACCGATTGGAAGCGGCCTGCATCCATCGCCTTCCTGCCACTTGGATGAGGTCATCTGTCCATCTTGTGGCTAGTCGTCCTACGCTGCGCTTGCCGATATGTGGTCTCCATTCGAGAACTTTTCGGCCCCATCGGCCATCAGTTCTGCGTGCTATGAAAAAACAAATAAGAAACAAAAAAAAGTACCCGGCTGCCTTTGACTCTATATGCCTCACATGTTCTCTTCACGATTGTTTTGTTTTATCTCTGTTTTGTTGACGTTCGTGTCTTTTGTTCGTGTACCTTTTGTTTACTTTGTGTTTCTGTGACAATTTAAATAAATATCCTCTTTCTTTCTTTCTTTCTTTCATCGCAAACTTGTAAGAGCAATTTTTTGTTGCGCGGATTTAAGTTCTTTATCGGGCATTATATCATTAATTTGATCTAGTTAATGATATAACGTCTTTCGCTTTATAGGCTTGCTAGTCTGACAGCTCTTAATATAGTTCGAAATTTTGTTCAGCCCCCGATATAACCCCACTAAAACCCCTTCTTTGAAAGCTAACCTATTTTAAATTTGATGACGATCTAATTCTAATGACAAGTTCTACACATATCGACGGCGACACCAGCACATAAACATAAGTACGTATATTTCACAACTCACCTGTCCGCCTGAAGGCAAAAGACACGCGCATAATTTTGTGTCGCAATTCGTATCACCATTACGTAACTCTCTAGATTATCAGTGGAATAAAGCATTCAGATAAAGTTAACCAGACTAACTCATTATCACCTCACGTGTATTTAAGTACCTACTTTAAAATATTATTCGAAAGCATTTTGTTTACTTCAATTGTTTGTTCAGATCCTTTGTTTGCGATGCCTTTGATCTTTTTACTAAATATTTGTTTTTCAGTCTTGTGTTCGCTCGAAACACTTCATTTTGATTCAGGCCATGTGTGTTACTTTCTTATGATTAACGGTGCCGAAGGTACATTCGACAGTGGCACTGAAGCCACCGGACGTTGTGTCTGTCTTCATAACACACCACTGACCCGGTTTTTTCCAACTGTTCTAACACGAACATCTATTTTGGTCGCCGCAGGCATCAAAGGCGGGAAACTCTTATTAGCACCAAATGAAACTTCTTTCTGATGCAAATAACGTTACGTAATTTAGATCTGCCGTTGCTGAAAATAGAGCTCAATCTTAAAGACTGGATAAGGCTGAAAATAGAATTGGAATTCCGCAGACTGCGCTATTTTCTTACTACATTCGTCAGAGCTTTGATAATATCAATTAAAAAATATATATAAAGAGAATCTCCCAAGTCAATTAATAGATTATGTAGAGAAGAAGCTAACAAAGAAACTCCACATTTATAAGGCTGAAAATAGAATTGGAATTCCGCAGACTGCGCTATTTTCTTACGACATTCGTCAGAGCTTTGATTATATCCATTGGAAAAAAATATATAAAGAGAATCTCCTAAGTCTTGCACAAAAATTGGCTTGTTGATTTTGAATCCTTTGTTCGTCTCAATTCAATTCAAGTCAAGTATTTTTATTCATTTTACAAACAAAATGTTACTTAATGAACGTTCAAGTTGTTAGTTTCACAATTAATAGATTATGTAGAGAAGAAGCTAACAAAGAAACTCCACATTTATTCTTTTCAAAATACGTTTTAACTCAATTATCAGAGTTTTCAACTTAAAAATTATTACTCATGAATGTGTTGTATATTAGACACAATCGTTCTATAAATACCCTTTAATATTAATCTACTGTTTAATACCAAACATCTTTGTCTGCTAAATCGTCCTTGATGTTATAGTATGCTTTATTCACAGAGTATGCTTAACACATTTTTTAAGCCGCGTCGGAGGCAACTCTAATATATCTTGAGGAATCATGTTGTAGAACCTTATACAACGCCCCATAAAGGCTAAATTAAAGTGTAAGTCGCGGAAATGACAATTTATGTTTATTCTCAACCTCTTTTGTCTCGGGGTTTTAATTGTTCACTGGTCTGTGACATTTTGTTTTCCATCTCCCGACTCTGCTACATTAGCAAGTATGATCCCCGGCAGTGTGTGTTTGTTTGTGAAGAGACGCACGTGGCCGCCGGCGCCGGCGCATGCTAATCCTCTCATTGTGGTGTTCGGCCCGCGTACCATAAAATCCCTTAGGCTTTGGTAGCTTAAATACGTGTGATTGATTGAAACAAAAAACCTGTAATCAGTGTCTATTTTAAAAATGTATGCTTACAAATTGAACGTTGTTTTCGAGCCGGGATGAAAAATAAACGCTCGTTTATTTGGTATAGGTTTATGTATCAATTTACTGAAGAAATTATTGAATGGTTATTCCTATTACTCAATATAGACTGCGCTCTTATGTATTATTTCTTAAAACAGTTGGATTGCCGCAGGTCTGTTTAGGGTTCCGTAGTCGACAAGGAACCCTTAAATTTTCGCCATCCGTCCGTCCGTCGAGACGATAAGTACTAGAAATCTGAAATTAGGCATATTAACTACGCCAACCAACTTCGACAAACTTATAAAAGCAAAACTTCGTACAATTTTCTTTGAATTTTTTCCATCAAATTGTTAGTTCTGTAAAGCAGGTAAAAGCCCTCCTACGGAACCCTACACTCCGCGTGGCCCGACACGCACTTGGCCCGTTTTTTATTATTTCACGGCCCATAAGCCTTCAGCAGTAGAGCAGTATAGACTTTTCAATTAAACTGCAACTGTATTCTTATGATGGTTATTATGTTCTTGAAACAATAAAGAATATAGATCTACAGTGGCTGTTGGACAGTAAATCGTACACGAACATAAATAATACATTTTTAAAATGCTAAAATTACTCATAAAGTTGTACGGTCTTATTTATAAAAACTTGATTCCTTAAAATTCTTCAAAAACACCGAATAAAATAGTCTGTGGTGGAGATTTTACAAGGAAAAGATTAAGTAGCAGAGTTTTAAATTGATTTGAATCGTGTTTTTATAAGTAGGGCTGGTAGAATCTGCCGCATTATACGATTACTTTAAGTGCAATAAAAGTATAAATAAACTTTAATGGAATCAAATACCTTTTTACTTTATACTCTATAAAGATTAGAAAATTGTCAAAGAGTAAACGGGACAATATAACGAAGTGTCGTTACAACTAAATAGCGCCACTGTCTTTGTATGACAAAGTCATTTGCGGCGGTGCACTTAGTAATTAAACTAAGTCGCTATAAATTACTAAACAGTTTTAAGCTAGATGCTTTCCACTACAACATAAACCTTCATGGTTTAAACGAGCTTTGTAGATTTTTACAAGACAGTGGCTGTAAAATGTTTGGCTTAAATGGTTAATAGTTGAAAATTTTTACATAATAGTAGCAATTTTAAAGATGACTTGTTTATAGTTAAAATTATCGAGTAAACAATTTATTTATAGATTATTTATAATTTAAGTGAACCAAATTTAAAAAGACAAATTTTTAGAGTTTCTTGTCTATTATTTCTCCATAAAAATCTAAAATGTGCACTATGTTTAGCTTGTAACATTCATTTAGTCAAAGTTTCTGCCATTCCACTCTATTTTAAAGTACATTTTAAATATATCCCATGGTATCTGGAAATTTCCGAACCGCTCCGTGCTACGCAATCCAGTGCGATTTGTATGCGCGGGCGCGACCCGCGGCACGCCCGAGAATAGACACGGAAGGAAAGCTAACCCCGTGGCCAGCGGTACTGTTCACCCGTCGACAGATCAACCTTTTCATTTTACTTTGTTTCGACCATCTGCAAAACTGTGCCGTTGGTAGAAACGGATTTTGGTATCGCCGCCGACTAAAAGCCACATTTAAAATTAAAGCTGCGAAAAATCTAGTCCGTTTTATATTCTAACAATGTTATTCCGGATATAGATTATTTCGGAAGAGTCCGTACAGTTTTCTGGTCCGTAGGACTTTAAAAAGTTGCAAAAAGCATCAATTGATGAATGGACCCCAGCCTGGGCAGTACGACGACGCTAGTCGCGCCTTTTACATGTCAAAAGTCGCGACTTTCCAGTACATTAACTGTCAAATTCTGAAATTTTTGCGGCACAAAACGCGTGACTCGTACCATCGTACTACCCATGCTGAGTAGACGTAGCGCAACTGGGTAGAGTGCATGACATGACGCATATAGGGTTGCCACATGACCGCCTTCATGTCCTATATATAGGACATGAAGGGCTAAATATCCGGCCAAATATAGACCCGAGTACGGCTTTCTAATTGTTGGGCCTGGTAACCGTAGAGACGTACTACGTTTGATGTCCAGTCGAGTACACCGGTTTCTTGACCACACAAAATTGTCGATAGGTAAGAAGAGGGCAAGAAGTGCATGTCTAACGTTACAGTATAACGTTATACCATCGACGTCATCGGCTTTCACCTAACGGGCTCCGATCGCCGCGGGTTCCATTGACTTTCGTGTGGTTTTATCGGCAGCTTGTATTGTTGTTATTTTTTAAGCCACGCGACTCGCGTGCTGCCAACTGCAGCTCCTTTAGCATGATCTTTCAGGGCGTATAAAATTTCCCGTAATTCCCGGCACGATGCTCGGTGGAAAGATCATGCTAAGCGAGCAGGTGCGCGGGGTGCACCCTAACCCGAAGCGCGGCGCACGCGCCAGATCCCAATCGCCGCACGAAGTCCATCGCGCTCCAGGAAACGTGCCCCCGCTGAACTCCTCTAGGAAAACCAACTAGCAGCTGTGTAATGAAGCCGTCACGTTTGCCGTAGCCGCGACTTGTAGAGCGTCACGATTCGATACTTTAGATATTTCTTATTACTTGGGCCCCCAAGCAATGCATATCACAGGCCTTTTTACCCTTTTCTAATTTAATAAAACATTTTTATGCCACAACGAATTTCATTCATAATTACGCTGTTTCTTTACTGAATTACGAGGGTATCGCCGTAATAAAATATAGATATAATTTGAAATGCATTCTGAAATGAACTGAAATGCAATGCTCGTAATAATATTGTCATTTAGGGTTTCTTGCATACAAATTAAATATTAAATTAAAGAAAAAAATAAAAGAAAACCTCCAGTAAAAAAAAATCAAAAATATTCTCTGGGCGCCTACACTGCCTAATGGACAATCCGGTCCTGCTTGGCTCTACCCAAGGGCCAACTAGCTGTATTGCCCGCTCTAGGCCGCGTAGTACCTACTAGCTGCCCCCTTCCTTTACTTACTGAGCTGCATAAGACCTTGGGAATTTTCTGTATGTTATCCTGTCATCCGCATGATCTTATTGTTTTTAGTTCTTATATAGTTTGGCTCATCCCTCGCGATTGACCGCCGCCAGTGTCGGGCCGCCCTATCCCTGGGCCTAGTTGGCCCTAACGAAAGTCCGCCCCTGGCTCTTTTCGAGTACCTACCTAACCTTTTCAAAGCAATGCGAGGCAACGAAAACAATGGTGAAACACTTACTAGTCGTACACCATGCCACGTGAAACAGTTTGGCCATCGACTTATGACTATGACATCTCCAAGATTATATTGGGAACCTTCCATTTTTGGATGTAAATGATGTCATGATTTGGACTTCACAGTAATCAAGAGACTCCTTTAATTTATGTCAATTTCGATATACATACTTAAAGCATTATTTCTATGGGACGCCTTGAGCACTTGACCATAAAAAAATCTGATCATTTTAAAGTACGTTTAAAAGCAATGACATAATGAAATGGAGCATTTCAAAGTGCAGTGCACTCAATTTGTATATTTTAACCTTAACTGGTAAAGATACGAATAATTTGACACTTCGTGCAGAGACTTACTCTACCCTCTGTCAATAACAAGTTTGAGTGTTTTGATATCAACGCTGTTTGCTGCATTATCAGGTATTTGCCGAAGCAACACGCTGCCTTATCACCTTGTTTATTTTTCGACGATAACCTATCGAAAGGTTTCGGAAAATGGACGATAGGAGAGGAAAATTTTTAACTAAGTGCTTAATCGACAGTTGTATCTTGATGGATCCGAAAATAACAAGTAACCTAGAACTGCTGTATTTACGAAAACATTGCGACCTTGTTTTATATATACAATTATTATCAGCCGGATTTCTTGATAGCAGCCACGTGTAAGTTCTGCACACGACTGGTATCTCCAAGAAAGAATCTAGATACCTTACAAGAAAGTTTATGTAAAATACTTTTTTTGGGTATCTACTTTACATGAGAGAGGTGATCTTAATATGAGTCGATCAAAATCGAGCTTTGTCCCAATGTTCTTTTTAAAATTTTCTGTTGTAGAGCTGTACAAAATAATGAGATTAAAACTTTTGAACGAACTAGTGAGATTAACACACAGATGGGACATGGGGCGAGGGCGGTAAGTGTATAGAGTCACAGACCAGGAGCGACCGCAGAGCAAGGACTGTGGTCTGTGACTCTAAACATCTAACCGCGCCCTCGCCCCACGTCCCATCTGTGTGTTACGCGCCGTAGGTTGGTGCTAGGCTTAGTTTCATATACCTACCTGATATGAAATCTCATATGAGTCGAAGCGGTGGTATCCTAGTGGGTAGAACATTGGACTCTGAAGCGGGAGACTCGATTCCCAGTGCGGGCATGTATCTATGACTTTGATTTCTAAGTTATGTACATTTGTGAAGTTATAGTAGCAATACCACTTGCTAACGGTGAAGGAAAACGTCGTGAGGAAACCTGGGTGTCTGAGCTATTCACATACCTCAGCACTTGAAATCGCCAATCCGCGGTGGGCACGCGTGGCGATTAAGCCCATACTCTCTCTCTGAGAGAAGGCCTGTGCCCTACAGTGGGACGTACTTATGCTGCTTATGAGATGAGTCGAAGAATATTTGGTCCAACATTGTAGAGCTATACCAAATAGATCTTACTATTTGGTATGGCTCTACAATGTTGGACCAAATATTCAACTTATGATTAAACTTAGCGGTAAGTTGGAGCTAGGATTAGTTTCATATTTACTTATGTTCATGCAATGTGTAGCGTCAAAATTGTGCTTAGTAGCTGCATTGTTTTAGTTAAAGAAATTCATACGTAATTTTGCGGGCATGTACCTATCTTTCGACTTTCATTTCTAAGTTATGTACATTAGTGAAGTTATAGGAGCAAATACCAACCGGTAACTGTGAAGGAAAACATCGTGAGGTATAGGCCGCTTATGTTGTAAGTAATTTTGCGACATTTTGTTAATAGGACATTTTTAGAAAAGGACTTTCTTAAATATCCTATTAACAAAATATCATAACAGCAAGAGAAAAATACAATCTGTGCTTATACTAAGTTTATTACTTGCTCTTAAAAACATGCGTCTTATCAGTTTCGTCGTACTTACGTAGCTTTAATGGCAATTTTATTGATCAGCTTGGATGACGTTACTTAGGATCACCCTCCGTAGTCATGTAAAGTAGATGATATCATCCTTACTAATATTATAAACGCGAAAGTTTGTATGTATGGACGGAGGTTTGTTACTCTTTCACGCAAAAACGGCTGAACGAATCCGGATAAAATTTTGCACAGAGATAGATTATAGTCCGGATTAGCACACAGGCTATTTTTTTATCCTGGAAAAATACACATCAAAATCACCAGGCGAACGAAGTTGCGGGCAACAGCTAGTATAATTTAGGAGCACAAATGACACGAAGCGTGTTTTTGCGAATGCTTATCTTAGCAAGACGTCAATATTATTTTTTTCTTATGTTTTAATGTTGATACCTAATCTGTCTCGTTATAATGGCCTTATGGTTGGAGGAAGCCGATATGATAAGCGTTTCACCCCCAGATTCTCGTACACTAACACGCTGTTAATCTACTATTAACAGCTGTCAATTGACCAAAGTGCATACAAAAAAAAACCACTGACAGCAAGCTGTTAACAGTAGATTAACAGCTTGTTAGTGTACGAGAAACCGGGGGTCAGTGTTTTTGTTCGACTGAAATTGTTAGTAGGCTAGCAATTTTTTTTATTAATATTTTGTTGTTACCAATTGGAGATAAACATTTATTTCAATGAACCGAAGCCTCCGCCATCAAAAGACCTCATCTCTATATATGATGGAGCGCAATGATTGTTTACCCTGAAAACAGTTTCTTCAGCATCCATAACTTTACCAAGCACTTCTAATAAGCAATAGTTTACAATTTTAAACTTGCTTATTGGTGTTTTAATTTTTTTTATTTTAAGTTTATTTAGGAAATCAACAGCTTCAAGCTTCATTTTAACTTGAGTATATTAATTTTATAAAGTAACTAAATTTTAAAGCCAATAACAGATTTCCACAAATTAATACATTTTCGAATTTGTTGTAAAGGTTTAAATACCAAACTAGTTCTTAGTTACTTTTTTTTTAAATTTATATTTTAAACTATGTTACTGGAACATATCAAGGTGATAATAATTTATATAAGGTGTCCACTTGATTTCCAGATTTATTAATAAAGAAATAGTAAAATTTCGAACTAAAACTCTTGCAAATACCACACCACCAGCCACTCGATTTGGCATTAAACAGTAGATTAATTTATTACAGGACGATTGTGACTAGTGTTCAATAAATTATTTGATATATCCGATAATGTTCAATATTCAATATTCGATAATAAATTAACGGTTTTAAGGTTTATCCATTCTTTACGCCACACCCTGCATATTTCTCCTTATCTCCCCTGAGTGTTTTAACAAAGAAAACATTCATGATTTGTGGATAATGTATTCGAGTTAAATATTATTTATGAACAAAATGCTTAATGTAGGATCACAGTTTTTATTGGACTATGTCATGGATATAAATAGAAATACCTCTAACAGCTGTGTATCTTACAAAAACAATGTAATTGCGGTTTGCAATATTTGAACAAGTGACCATTAAATAATCTACAACTGCGCAGTTTTATCCTGGTCTTATTAATGTTTATTCACATGCTCCAATCCAAACTTCAACAATACATAAAAAAAAAATCGTAGAACTTTATTTGAATAAATGAATGAACACATCAAGAAGTCCTGTTTTGTATATTTTTACAGAAAATAGGAAATTGAAAGGGCCGATGAGACTTGCCTGCTTTCATTAATGTTTAAAGCGAAAAGGAAGAATGTGCGTCTGCAAGATCTATGGCAGGTTGTCGGTTTCTAGTAATACCATAACGAGAACTATGTAAATAATTATTAAAATTGCAAGCGTGTTTGGATAAAATCTAATGGGGAACTTGCGTCTAACGTAGATTGGCGAGACATTGCTTTTATACCATTATATAAATCATATAAAAACCTTGGAAAAAATTAAAAATAAAACAATAAAAAAAAATTTCGGCGTGTCGGGGTCGCAAAATATGCGAAAAATAAAGTTACTCTAATAACATAAAACTTATTAGATTTCGTTTTGTTATTGAATTCTGAACGTTTTCTTACAAGGGTGTACATGCGTAAAAACTTTATTTTACGAAATAACTCAAATATTGATAAACGCTTCACACATTATAGGCGTTACGTTAGGGAGTAACGTCATAGTCTAAGGTCGATTTGTATGGCGCGTTTTAGTACCACGTGACTATATTGAATTTTCGACAATCAAAAGTATTAGTCGCAGAGAAAAAAAATACCAATTTTATTTATCTTTTAACGTGTCCTCTCCTATTCTATTAAAACATTTTTTAGTGCAAGTTCTCTATTGTGTCAAATATATCTTTGCAGCATTTTAAAAGTTATGGCCAGTTTCTTAAATGGGAATTTCGCTAAGTAAAAAGTTAACTGTAGTGCTATCTCTTCGAATTTCTCAGAAAAGAGCGTGACAGAACGTTACTTAAGTATTTACTTAGTGAAATTCTCAATTAAGAAACCGGCCCTCACAGACCTATTTATTTGAAAAAGTCGGAGTTAAGGCCGGTTATTAAAAGGAAATCCTGCCATAAACCACTTCTAAATCCGTCTTTAGAGTATTTTAGTAAAATCGACTTTTTATAAATATTAATACCGTTAGTCAGGTTACGGAGTCCTAGTAAAGAATAATGATTTTATTTTCAATTGTTAACAAGTTTACTCAAAAATATTTAACCCTTTTTCAAGTGTGAATTGAAACGTTGGAAGGTCTGATGAAACTCATAGACTTATTGTCAAATATACATGAAATGATTGAATAGCATTCATTTATAATTGCCATATTTACTTCCATCTCACCTTCACAGTACCGAGTCATTTGTAACTATTGTCACTTTGAGGACAATGCCCATTGTGACCAATGAAAAAGAGATTTGATTAAAGTTAGGCGCTACAAATTAAAATCCTGTTAACGAATACAAAACAAGAACATAAATATTCAAATAAGGCACATGCCTCCACCAAATTATTATTGAGCGAATCAAAACAAACCCGAATGTTGTTTTGGTCCCCAACTGTAGCAGCGTAGTCGCGCCATGTACGGCGATGATGTCATTTTTAAAAACATGTACATTGAATTAAAGATGGCTACCGACCAGCAGTTTGTTTGTTGCTTCCCTTATAGAAGTATTCGGTTTTGTGGTCAGGTCCTCCGTATCGATGACGTGATTTATCTTTTGCTTTTCTCTCTTTTTGTTGTTAGTTTGTTTAGCGTATAATTTTTTATTGCTTGTTTTGTATGATTAATTCTCTGTCTATCGAGCGGCGGTCAGTTGAGTGAACCTTTAGTATGTTTCTCTTATTTTCTTCACCTTTCTGATGCACTCCTCGGCTACATGTTTTACTTATATCGGTAACTTATATTTGTTATTGTCTTACTGGGATTGACGAGAATGCTTGTACTAAGTCAGTATTTATGTCAATATTGTTCCTGCTGCGAGTTGCACCGGCCTTTTCTTCTTTCTGTCACGCGTCCGGAACGCCCTTGGACTCTTTCATTACATCATCCGTTGCCTTTCATGGTGCGCTCGCAGTTCGTTGATCTCACGAATGCAGCAATTTTTGTTCATTCCAAATTTCCAACCGATTTATGTACGCGTTTTTCATGATATGATCGACCACGCGCCCATTATCTGCAACCTATTTTCTTTATAGTGTATGTAACCCACTAACACGAAATGGCATCGTTGTGTACAATGCGATTAGAACTGTCTGTTACACGTTAGATAGCATTATACCTATCTAATGTTGCAGTGAAATTATCATAAACAAACAACACCTACATTATCTTGTTTTTAACGATAGAGTGAAAATTATCTTTTTTCTTTATTTATTATCTTCTTTTTCGTTGTTTTGTAATTTTCGATCTATCCTCGATCCGTCTTATTGGCGCTTCATGAATTGTTTTGTGTAAAAATCAGTGACGCAAGATTCTCTAATAAAAGGTTTATGAGATCCGGTATGAACCGGTGCAATTGAATCGTGCTGATTACTCTTATTAAAGGTGCCTGGTGGCCAGTGCCCACGCATCTCCTTGCTAATATGACCCATCTATTTTTAAAACTCTATATTCAACCCGCTTGAGTTTATGATGTTTTGGAATGGGCGGTTTGAAACCGTCCGTTCAAACTAACCGCTGCGTTTTTTAATTCACCATTTCACTAAGGAAATGCTGAACTATCGATATGTTTCGTTCTTTTTTTAAGAAGAATAGGTATTCACTTAGTGAAGATCCCAATTCAAGCTCCGCCCGATAGACTGCGGATGGTTGTTCTAACTGCATATTATTATCTTGACTCACTCACGTGTTTGAATGTCTGGATAGAAATACTTTAAAAATATTCACGTGGGTGGAGCAGAGAAAAGTAAATCTAAATTTATTTTTGTGTTGAGCACAGGCTACCTCTGTAAACGTCAACATATATTCTTTCTCAGCTGGTTCAATCGGAATGTTCCCTATGATGAAAATCTCTTTTAATTATACGCTATTATTATAAATCATCTTAATTGGCTCAGACATTTTATTGGTATTTTTACAGTTTGTCGTTAAATTTAATATGGTATTGCGGACTACGTAGTAAGTCTTGAAGTCTTTACTCGACGATTTTATAAATGAGCTATCTAGTTGCAATATTAAGACTTTTACTCTTCGGGGTTTCTTCCATTCCATTTGGTGCATTAAATGGTAATTTGAACTTTACAATAGGCATTATTTGAGGATAGCCACTCTGATCTTGCTGTTTTTTTGGATCAACCAAAGAATTCTAATCATGGTGTGTAATTGTAGTTTAGAAAGGACACTTTAAAAAAAGTGTAAACTTATTAATATTGTTATCCTCAGCTAGTTTTATTTTAGGTTTGCCAAAATGTTGCCCCAGTTCAGCGGTATTTAAATCGTTTGGCGTTACCGTCCTATTTAGTAGGCTCTTTATTATTTTGTTTAATTCTTATGGTCTCTCGATTGAAAACTCTCTTTGACTTTCATAGCCCAGGCAGCTTTCCTCATGCAAGCAAAAGATCCTCTATAGCATCGTTTGAAAATACGGCTTTCATTTTCGGCGATCTAATTCAAAGCACTCCCATCAATTACGACGCTTACATCCGCAGTTATTCGTGTCATTTCATTGGCATTCGTAGGACATTTATACACTCCAAAATATGTTTCGACTAGTATACCGCAACATACATTCTCAAAGTTTACTTCACTATCGTTTTCCGTATCGGTTAGTGTTAACCGGTACGGAACCGATCTGTTACTAGACGTTTTGTGAGCGATACACACTTATCGCTCACAAAACGTCTAGTAACAGACGACACGAGCTTGTATGTTCTTAGTGTTTTCGAGCCAGGGTAGGTGCACGGGAGCTCCGCGTGGCAGTGACGCGCCCAGCGATGATAAATAGGGCCACGCGCGCTCGCAGACCATCAGTCGCCTGGCAGGACGCGGACGCGAGACTTGTTCCCTGTGACTTAACCGCCAACGCTTTATCACCATCACCAGTCGCACTTCAGCCGCCGCCGGCTACGCTTGCACTGTGTGGCCGTGAAGTTGTTTACCGCAAGTTTTTCTTTCGAAATGATCGACGTCGCGCACCAGCCACGCGATGGCTGCCTCTACGAGATCAGGCAGCGGGGCCAGAAGGACCCATGCTACGTGGTCGTGCCCAGTACAGTCGTACGTTGAGTTTTCAGCCGAACTATTTCCCTGTGTCAAGAACTCTGAAACATGTTCCCTTTCGACACTGTCGAGTTTCCGTGTCATTGACTTGTTTTCGAACAATAATTCGTCGCGATCTTGTCCGTACATTGTTTTTAAGCGACTTCAAAGAAGGAGGAGGTTTTCAATTCGACGCGTATATATATATATATTTTTGCTATGTTCCTTTAGAACTCTGTCAAATCTTAACCGATTTCGACAATTATTATTTTTTTCGAATAGATATCAACGTCCCATCGGTCCCATTTTAATTTTGTGAACATCTGATGAAGACTTTCAGAGATCGAGAACGGAACTCTTCCAATGGACAGCAGTAAATAAGGCCTAATAGGGCCAACCTTCAGTAATATTCATATGTTTCATAAAGTAGTGGAAATTGAGAAGTTAAAATTTTAAAGCAAACAATTAAGTAGGGCAGCAAATTATGGCTATAAGGGACTTGATTTTTTTTCTCCCGCACCCCTTTAAAATTGAAAAATAAAAAAAAATATAAAAAAATAAAAACCGACTTCAAAACACTACAGCACTAAAAAGTTACAAATAATTTAAAAGAATACCTTAAAATTAAAAGTACGTATACTTTTTACTTTTTTGACTTCAAAACATGAAGCCGGTTTTTATTTTTATTGAATTTTTTTTTTACATGCATTCCCAATTTGTTTCTCTTGAAACTCTTGAGTTCCGCTGTTTGCGTAAAAAAATTGTTCGATCTTTTCACTGACTTTGAATTCTGGCCGATCAGGTTCATTTTTTATGTAGCCCATCTGCGTCTCACTGTTAAGCCAAGACCTCCACTTCCCCTTCTCCCAGTCTTTACACAGCTTTTAATTTTTGCTTTTCGAATGTCTCATGTCTAACCCGCCGCTCTCCTTGTTCCAGGATCTGGTCAAGAGCCACCTGATGTTCGCGGTGCGCGAGGAGGTGGAAGTCCTCAAGGAGCGCATCGCCGAGCTGATGGAGCGCATCAACCAGCTGGAGGTGGAGAACACTTACCTGCGGGCGCACGCGAGCCAGGACACGCTCGCGCAGCTACCGGCTGCCGGGGCGAAGCCGCCGCCGGCGCAGCAAGGCCCGCAGCCGCCGGTCTCGTAGGCGGCCGGCCGCGGCAGCTGTGAGCACGCATGCCGGTCCCACCGGCTGACACGACCCTCCACCCTCGGCGCGCGACCCTGCCCCACGCGGGACGCCGGAGTCACTATGGCTGTGCTATGTTAATTAGTAGGTTAACGGATAGTCGAGGAGTGAGTGGAGGAACACCGGTCGAGCGCCGAGGGTCTCCGGACTTGACCAGTCTCGAGTCCAGCGCATCTCCGGGATGCGCGGCGCCGCGCCGGCGCACACTTATGCCTTCAATTTTATGCTTCGGATTATAAAAAAAAAGATAATATATTTTTTCTGTTATTACTAATCGTAAGGGTGCAACTTCGTGCTAACTGCCATGCTTTTGCGACGCATCTCGGCAAAGAGTCCCGTTCGGATGTGTATGCAAGTTCTTTATTATTTTTATTCGGTTTAAAGTTTAGCTATTGTTATCCACAATAATGTATTCCATTTAAGATATCAAGTAAGACGTTTTTTTTTATGGTAAACAAGTTTGAACAATGACTGCGTGTTAATTTATTTTATATTTTTTTGCGTAACTATGTAAGTTATTTATCAGTTTTCGCTGAGTTGAGTTTAAATTTTCGATGTGTTTGTTCCTTGTGTCCAAGAGTAAATGATCTGCGGTAGTCTTGTGTGTGTGGAGCTTTCGTTTAGTTATTATATTAGTGAATACACTCTGTAATGGATGTTAAATGTTTGTAACGTGCGGATCCGATCCGCGACTAGATGTTATTGGACATAGCTTAGATCGTTGCGCGGATTGCTATACTGCGAACGCTGGCTTTAGTAGACTTTGCACGCTGAAGTTAAATGAAGAAATACTATTTTTATTCCAACCATGTGTAACGTTAATAGAGATTATAGCGATCTAATGTGTATTTTTTTTAATTCATTACTATTGTTTCTGTATATAGTACAAGTTGTAATAGAATTATGCCTTTGAGACTTGAATGCGATGTACATATTATTGATTGTGAAAGCGCCGGGCCTAGGCCCGCGGCAGATCGGCACGATATTCGTGAGAGGTTTCACCTAAAACGTGTAATAAGTTAAATATTCGCTGTATTTAAAACTAGCTTCATTGTAACTTGAAGTGGACGAACAAGAGGGCTGTGGACTGTCGGCGTGGATGCTGATGAGTTGGATGGAAGTGTGAATGTAGAGGTTCAGTGGATAGCCACTGAGATCCCATTGAGAGGAATAGAAGGTGCGGTCCCAGCGGGCGGAACGGAGACTATTTACAAATAGCAGTAGTATTTTGTACAAGAACCGCTGCGTATGTGTATAGATGAAATTAGGTCTTCATAATTATTGTGAATACAGTAATCTACTCGTAAAGCATTACCCTAGATATGGATATATATTATATTATAATACTGAAAAATTGTAAATATAACCTATAAACAGAATGTCCATTGTAGCTTATGTTGACCAGAAAGGTTCCTCATACCCAATAAATGCAAAACTTCTCAAACTCACTGGTTTATTTAGTGTTCATCTCCAACTAAACTCCCTTACTAAAAAGAAACGTGGATAGGTAGATCTTTTTATAACTAATCGATTACTTAACTATATTAGATCCATTTAGCTTTGGTCTAAATGTAAAAAAAAAAAACCGCTGGAACCGTCGTTCTGCCGTCCACTAAGACGCCGTGATCCCCAAAAATCAACTTTCGTGTTATGCGCACAAAACATGGGATATAGGTAATAAAAATATATGCTGCTTGATAACCATACATAATTTGACTGCACTTGAGGTATCAAACGATAGATCCTTATACTCGAGCTTTACCTTTAATTAGTAACAATAAATTCAGCTTAACAAAAAATATATTTTGGCGTTGTTAAACACAATTCTTACTCAATTAAACTGACATAACGGCATTTTTTAGTTTTTTATTTGTGGAAACTCCATCGAGATTTTTTTTTCTGATTAAGATGTCATCAAAAAGTCAAAATCGACTGGATGGTCGATAGCGGCATTGTGGACGGCAGCGTTGTTAAAATATAGGAAGGCGTAATGTATGTCAAGTGGTTTGCTCGTCCTAGCTCATTCATCTTATTAATCTAAGAAATATCAACTCATATTATCAATAACTTGACTTTGACAATCATCATCAACCCATTATGTCCCCACCAAGGGGCACGGGTCTCTTCCCTGAGGAAGGTATTACTTTGACAATATTTAAAATAAAATTATTTTGCGAGACCTTTGCTGAATGAAACGAAATGTACAATACATACAACGTTAATCCGTGGTTAATGTTTGAAAAACAAAATGTAGCTATTGCGCTAGCAAGGTAAGTGTGGGTTCAGATCCCGCTTTTACCTAATTTTTTCCCTTTGGAAATAAGTATAATTATGTATGGTGGTAAGACCATATACTATTTTTTATGTTGGCATGTTAGTCATTTCATTTGTCCTGTCGCAGTTAAACTAATCAAATGTACTATTATGGCAAGGCATACCGTGGGCAAACCTAATAGCGAAAGAAACGAAGCTCAACATCAGGCCTAACGTCTAAATTACTAGAATTATATATTTTTTTTAAATCGCCTTTCACGTGATTAGGAGAATTCGGTATTTGACACGATCAACAATAAATTATTTCATATGCTCGATTAAAACAAAAATTACAAAATATCTCGGAAAATGTAACTCTTTTAGTCAATTACTAGTTATTACAATTTTTAAATAGATTAAACATAAAAAGAGTGCTCTGAAGTGTGACGTCATAAGCCAGTATTTTCATATAAAATTCCGTTTTAAAAGTAACTCATTTGATATTTTGTCAAATACCCAATTGAAGGACACTGCAAAAACGATCAGTAAGACAGTAACAGAAGCTTTTATTTCGGTTGCTCATGGCGGTAAAGGGGTACTTACTCGCCAGATCGTTTCCAAAAAGTGGCCCTGGTCTTTCTTTTCTTTTTACCCAGTATTTGTGCAAATCCCAAAGTCAGGTACCTTAGTTTTCCGATAGATAAACAATTAAAAAAGAACTCGTTCTATGCCTGGAACCATTGAGATATCTCTGCCTACAACTGCTGCGCCGACAAGTCCAAATCTCTGTGGTCCAAATCTTAACTTGATCGACAGCTATTGCCACCTGGCGGAACTTTTACACATTAGTTGCTATCGCTATCCACGCTTAATTATCATCGCCAAAAGTTTTAACGTTCCATGGTAGGTGGCACATATAGTAATACAACGAAATGTTTTTTTGGTGTTTTGGCGTTTGGGCTGCGTCCCGTCCCTTCAGTACATTTTGTATGAAAGTTCCGCGCCCCCGCCCCTCGACCCTTCTGTGAGGCTAATGAAAACAAAATGTTCTGAATTTCAACTTATATTTAGAACCTATAACATTAAATTTTTCTCTGTGGTGTTACATCCGAGGTCTTGATTTCCGTAATAAAACTAGGACTAGACCAGACTAGACTTTAATTTTCGCAAAAATAACTTAGTAATCCAGCTTATATTTTATACGTCCCACTTTAGGACACAGGCCTTCTCTCAGAGAGAGTATGGGCTTAATCACCACGCGCGCCCGCCACGGATTGGCAATTTCAAGCGCTGAGGTATGTTATCAGGGGCCTAATTATGCGCACCAAATCCTGAGCGATTCCAATCGTCTAACTGTCAAATTCCATACTAATTTGACAGTTAGACGATTGGAATCGCTCAGGATTTGGTGCGCGTAATATAGGGGCAGGTTTCTTTACGACGTTTTCCTTCATCGACGTTAGCGAGTGGTATTGCTACTATAACAACAAAATTAAATGTATGAAACCTAAAAAAAAATCATTCGCACTTGCGGGACTCGAACCCAAGATCTTCCGAATGACAAGCTGGCGTTCTACCGCTCCGCTACCACTGCTCATCAAATAAGTATTGCTACTCAACAATAGATGGCGCTACTCTCGCCTTTCAGTTAATCTCGGAGTTGAGTAATTGAGGAAATCG
Source organism: Yponomeuta evonymella (assembly GCA_963969515.1). Taxonomy (NCBI): domain Eukaryota; kingdom Metazoa; phylum Arthropoda; class Insecta; order Lepidoptera; family Yponomeutidae; genus Yponomeuta; species Yponomeuta evonymella. Next base: position 4,279,248 of record OZ018343.1, on the reverse strand, counting down.
TAGATACCTATTTCAAGTCTAATTATTTGTTATTATGTACCTACATATTTCAATGTAATTTAAATAATTATGTTTTAGACAAAAATATGCGGGTGCGGATATATCTACCACAGAGTAATACGCTGTCACTTTGACATTTAAATAGCACTGACTGACTGACGTCAACAAAAAATCCGAGTTTGTTGTGGATGGTTCTCACAGAGTGATGGTTATATTCTCTTTGGTAGTGGAAAGGAAATGAAGCATTTTTAAAGTAAAATTATGGATAATATGACGCTGAAGGAGATCCAAAATCGACTGTTACAATGGGAGGCCCAGGAGAATCCTCTAGCGCCTCTTACTTCGGAACAAAAAGAGGCAATTCTCGACTTAGAAGCTTTGATAACTGGAGGTTCATCGGGGAAAGAAGTTAGTATTTAGTACCTTTATTTTTGTTTGCATTTGGCTTCCCAATGAGTAATAAGAATTCTCGAAATTCAAAATACCTATTGTACGGTACTGAAACATGGGAATAGTACAATAGTTTCATAATGAATTCACTATGTTTCCTTCATACTTGCTAGGCACTGGGCCATTCAATCAATTAGATCCATACTTATTTGTCCAAAAACTCATGTATGATGCCTGTAATACCGGATGATAATTTAGTAACGGCGTCCACGAAATCCATTTATTTCCTGCATCATTACCAACATGTTTGCCAACGAACGCTTCACTTTTGAAATGACATAGCGCTGGTACAATCTGTGCTATGAGAATGCTGAAAGTCACACATATATTATGTTCTAACCCTAACGTGGACAGTTTTACCTAAGATTAACAATAAATTCTGAATAAAAAACAGTGTAATGTAGGTAAGAGTAATGTACATACTTTAAAAGAACTTATTTTAACCAAATAGTAATTTGTGCTGCTTGATCTATCGTAAATGCCTAATATCAGCCTTGCGATTGGTGTTTATTAGTGGACTACAGAAACAAAACCTTTAGAAAAAGAAATTAGGAAATTTGCATTCCCAGCAAAAGTTTATGGACAAAAAAATAATTTGGTTGGGTATCCAGCATGCATACCTGTTGGGTTGGGTGTCAGTTTCTAACACCTTGTATATTTTGCACCCTGTGCATTTTGATAGCATGCATCAAATTTAATTCTTAGCAGTCCCGATCAACGCCAGAAGCCGACGTTGAAACAAATCACCTCCAAGTCAACACAACATTTGAGTTCCTAGACTGGTATGAGGAGCTGTCTCAAAGTGAGGTGAAAGCAAATGACGCTCCCTATGAGGCTTATTACAAACAACTGGAGGATAGAAGGAATGAATGTGTTGCATTGATGGATCAGGTAATAGAAATGGGTACCTCTTTATGCTGCCCCACACATCATTTAATAGAAAAATGCTTTTATTTAATTGCTTAATGGATAAGTCTTACCTATTTTGCAATACCCGTAAAGGGTGACTGAGTCGTAAGTTACCATAAAATGTATTCCTACCATCTATTTACACTTAAGCCGGGTTTTGACAGGCTTACCCCCGGTTTCTCGTACACTAACAAGCTGTTAATCTACTGTTAACAGCTGTCAGTGGTTTTTTTTGTATGCACTTTGGTCAATTGACCGCTGTTAACAGTAGATTAACAGCGTGTTAGTGTACGAGAAACTGGGGGTTAGTACACTTGGATCATGTGCATACGGTCAAGCGCACTCGGTCCAAGTGCACTAAGCGTCGTCATAATCAACTAAAACTACACACACAGTCCAAGCGTACTAAGCCTCAGTTTCTGAAAGAGTGTTCAAATGTAACAAGAGATTAATCTAAGATTAATTCAAAATACCGGCACGTGATTGGCTCAAATTAGCTTGACGTGAGATTAACATTAGATCGCTCTTCTAGAAACCGAGCGTAAGACCGCCAAAACCTGACTTTAGTTGAAATTAATTTAACAATACTTAAGCCGTTGGAAAGCCATGGATGAGATTGGCAGGGGACCAAGACAGTTTGTGTGACAGGAAAGAGGCTCTATGCCCAGCAGTGGACTTGGATGGGATAGATAGAAGTGCAAAAGTTGTATTTAAACCTGTTTAATATAGCACATAGGACTTTTGTTCTAAACAGGGTTGTACTAATACAAGTCCGAAGTCCGTGTGGGCAACGTGTGGGTTGCTGTTACAAGGAGGCACAAGATTAAAATGGGGAACTTACGTCCAACATACATTGGAGTGACATTGTTTTTACGCCATAGAAAACATAGCAAAACTTCGAAAAATTTTAAAAATCATTTTTATTTTAGGACTGCAGGTCTCAACAAATACAAAAAATCAAGTTACTTTACTAAAAACAACGATTAAACGACGATGAAAATAAAGATTCAGTTTTTACATTGAATTCTAAACGTTTTCTCATGAGGGTGTAGACTCGTAAAAACATTATTTTACGAGTAAACTGTATTCATAAACGCTTAATATAAAGCGTTATGTTCAAGTTGTGACGTCATAGTTTGACCTCGCTTTGTATGGCGCCTGTTTGTACCACGTGACTAGAATGACTTTTGGACAGTTTACATCATGAAAAGTATTAGTCGTAGAGAAAAAATGCAATCCTTTTAGCCTATTTCTGAGGCTAGGAAATGTGGGTCACCAAAACCGACCTGGTACCTGACTAATATGTTCCATGGATGTAAGGTGTAAGGTTTTTCTTAAATACAACAATTTATACAAATTTTAGTAAATGAAACGGCAATTTGAAAAACTTTATTGTAAAACAGTTACAAAAAATTGTTACTAGCTCCCAAAGTAGGATTTCCTGTGCTATGACTAACTTCACTGAAAACAACGTTCTACTGATAGGTTCAAAGGGCTATGTTGGAGTGAAGCAACAGTTTATTATAAAATTAGTCTTATATTAAATAAGCAGGAAGTAAAGCATGGAAGACTGAAAAAGGCCACCCAGTCTTCCATTTCAACTATTTACTAAAACTATTATTACACAAGCGCTATGAAAGCTTTTGTTGAAAAGTCAAATACAAATATATTTATTTGTGAAACATTGCTATATTTCAGATTGAGGCAACAATGGGAGACCTGAACAAACTCACAGAGGAGTACAATTTAGTTTCAAACAAGACAAATGCCCTCCACACTATGAGTGAGCAGCTGCTTGCAGACCAAAACAAGCTTTCCAGCATTGGTAAGGTTACAATATCTGCGGAGGCGGATTAGATACCTAGATAAATAATTTATTTACCTAACACACACACACAACGCATAACACATCTTATTACAAGTAACACCACAATTAAAACATAGAACAAAACAGAACCACACACGAATAGCAAAAGCATTGAGATTTGTAATACATAGTACGGTAATATACCAACCAATTGGTGAAAAGAGTGACAATGTAGGTCTTAGCCGCCCTAAGCGGTGCCGGACTAAGCCAGCGCGGGGCCTGTAGAAAATTAAGGAGCCCTTGGTTTGCGTTATGGTATTAAATAAAACTGGCGTTTGGTGTCGAGTTCCGAGCTTCGAGTTCGGGTCTGGGATGGGTCCTTGTCGGGGTGTCGCCATCGGCTAAATCGTTGTGGAGAACGTATGTAAACGAACGGATTTAATTTGTGCAGAATTATTGAGAAACAAATATTGGTATCATCATCATCAGCCAGGACACAGGCCTCCTTCGTGGTTTTCATAACCATGAGGGGTTTTGCCATAATCGCCACGCTTGGCAGGCGGGTTGGCGATCGCAGTATGCGGTTGGAATCTCAGGAAGACGCTGCTGCCCGTCTCCTGGTAATTGATTTCCTTAGTCGCCTCTTAAGACATCCACGTAAGGAAATGGAGTGACGCTATTCTTAATTCGGCGCCACACAGAGAACATTGGTATACATAATTATTATTATTAATTGCACAAAGACAGTGTACAAAAGGTGGACTTAATGCTAATGGCATTTTCTACCAGTCAACCTACAGGAGGTACAGGAGAGGCAAAAATTGAGGTAGGCGTGCAAAAAAGAAAGAGATAAAAGTACTTATAAGTACCTTTCGTTCCGTGTGGCGCCGGATTAAGAATAGCGTCACTCCATTTCCTTCCGTGGATGTCGCAGAAGGCGACTAAGGAAATAAATTACCAGGAGACGGGCAGCAGCGTCTTCCTGAGATTCCAATTGCATACTGCGATCGCCAATCCGCCTGCCAAGCGTGGCGATTATGGCAAAACCCCTCATGGTTATGAAAACCACGAGGGAGGCCTGTGCCCTGTAGTGGGCGTCAAGTGGCTGATGATGATGATAATGATAAGTATAATGTATTATAACATGTAAAGTTATGACTAATTAACCAGTTGACTTAGATGTTAAGTATGTGGCGAGCACATATCAAGTCTGCGCGCGCACTATAAACTCCAACATTCCTGCATCGCGCAAGCAAAATGTTTCACATGACATACCCTAAATATAACGTCCGACGAACATCAGTCGGACCGGCCGTCCCCAGGCATACGATCTGCCTGGCGGGAAATTTCCCTTTATAGTGGAAGAGCACGATCACCCGCTCTTCCCTATAAGTATACATAATTTATTTATCACGTTGGAAACCAAACCAAACCAAATAATCCTATGTATATTAACTTCTTTGAGAAAACCCTATTCAATATTCATCAAGGTGAGACGATTAAGATGTTTTTTGGCTCATTGTGTTCCTTAACTCATTATTAACACGTTTTAATGTTGAGAATGAATGTTCGCCACTGCAGTTGGTTTTTTTATTGCTTGTGATCTTTATTAAATACTTTGTATGAATATTGCATTGTGACTTCGTTTAGCGCTAATGAATCGTTCTTACCGCGTTTCTACAACTACAGAAGTGTCAAAAAGTACAATGAGTTAATTTTCACAGGCGACGAGATAAAGAATAGGCTGCAGTATTTCACTCAAGTGGAACGTCTGTCGCAGCGGCTGAGTAGCACGACTATGTCCGTCAATAGCGAAGCCTTCTTCTCCGTGCTGGCTCGAATCGACGAGTGTCTCGAGTACATGAAGACTAATGTGAGATATTTTTTCGTTTTCGATTGCCAACTGTCGAGGAATCTCGCGGATTGGCCAACTGGTCCCAATGGAGCCAACTCCAAACATTTTGAGTATTATCTTTCCTGTGGATTAGGCTGACTGGGCATGCGTGGTGATTAAGCCCATACTCTCTTCCAAATGACTTATAAACTAGTTTTAAGTGTTTTAACACACACATGTAGTTAACAAAATTTTGAGTTAAAACATTCGTGTGAACAGTCTTCAAACTAAAAGGCTCTTTAGCAGCAAGTTGAAGGGTGTGGGTAGAAGGGCCGGTAAGACACGTCCCATACTTACACCAAACAGGGGATGTATTAGCAAAGGCCAAGATAAAAAGTACCCGAAACCAACGACTGACGAATGCTGATGAAGTGAAAGAGCTTCGTCAGGATCGTGACAAGTGGCAAACCCTAGAATCTGGGTACCCCTCCCGGATACAGGGGTTAGTTTACGTAATGTAACATTGAGAAACCCGAAAAAAAAAATTGTTTATGGTATTTTTTTTTTTTTAGTTTTTTGGAGTTTTTCTATGTCTTTTTCTAAGTCCAATCTAAGTATGATTCATGTTCCCCATTACAGAGTAACTACAAGGAATCCCACGCATACCAAGTGAAGTACCGTCACCTGCAGAGCCGGGCCATCTCGCTGATCCGCTCCTACGTGTCGCACGTCCTCAATCACGCTACGGAGCAAGTCCTCACGCCTTCAGACGAGGATGCCTCCGATCAGGTATGATTTCCATCACAGATAAGATTGTTTTTGCTTTTCTAGCACTCGCTTTTCACCGCTACTCTCTCTATGTTACTCTTATATTTTATGTTTGTTTTTTCCTGGTGTACCTACAATAAAGAATATTCTTATCTTACCTTAATTGGATCGCGTTGCGCAGAAACATCCCAACTCACAATAAGTAACTTTCGAGATAAAAGCTTTTTAGGGTTCCGTAGTCAACAAGGAACTCTTATAGTTTCCCCATGTCCGTCCGTCTGTCTGTCTGTCTGACCGTCCGCCTGTCCGTCTGTCCGTGGCTTAGAGGGCTGAAATTTGGCATAGTTATACATATTTGTTGCGCCAAAAAAACGGTTGAATAAAATCGGAAAAAATAGTAGATTGTACAACAAGTGCATAAAACGCACCATTTTACTCGAGACGTTTATCCATCCGAGCGAGCTTGCGAGCGAGGATAGATATAAAGTCGAGTGTAAAATGGGTTTTATGGACGAGTTGTACACTCTACTTTTCACTTCGATTGCGAGGAAATGAAACAGCAACATGTAAATATAGTAAATGCTAATTTAATTAAAATTGAAAGTTACATTAGAGCAATGAGAAATAGAGACGAAATACAAATTATAAGTTTATTTCATGAAGTTTTATTGTGTACTTTGGCTGTTGGTATCTTTGCCTTGGTCTTAGAATACGAACGAAACGAAATAAAATAAAGAGGTTGTTGTATGAAGTTAAAGATGTTCGTGTGGCTGTTGCAGCGATTGCCTTGGTCTTCGACGAAGATTTTACTTTATGCTCTAGAGCATAAAAAGCGACTTTATGTCGCCTACGCACGACATAAAGACGAACTTTTAGAGCATGAGAAGTGAAATAGTAGATTATGCATTAAGGGGATAAAGCAGTGTATTATGTCTCGGGCGATATTTTGAACCCCAAGGACGAGGGATCCTAGGGTTAACTCACGAGCGAAGCGATTAAAGTTATGTATTGTTTAAAGCCTGTCAATATGTGTTTACCTTTGAATTCTTAATTTGAAGATTATGATATGAGTGTAGATAATAGTAGATTATGTACTAAGGGAATAAAACCATGTATTATGTCATGGGCGGCATATTGAACCCTGAGCGGAGCGAAGGACTCCGAGTTAACTCGCGAGCGCAGCGAGGGAGTTAAATTTTAACTCCTGAGCGAAGCGAGGGAGTTATGTAGAGTCCTGAGTGAAGCGAGGGGTTCATACCGCCCGAGACTAATACATGTTTTATTCCAGAGGTGAATACTCTACTTTTCACACCATCTGGGAGACAATAAAAAGACAGGGCTGCATAAGTTGAAAATATGTATTAAAACCTGAAATTAAATATAAAGTCCACACTCTTTTACGGCTTAGCAACTTAAATTGAATATAACTTTTAAATTCGTATTTGCAATTCGCGCCTTTTTTTCTTTTTTTTGTTGGTGTTTCGCGCGGTCACAGGACACAGTATTTCAGAAAAAAAAGAAAAAAAAGAGGTGAGTTTCGAACAACAATTCGAATTTCTAATTGCAATGCGGGGCTTCTCCATAGTTTTCATGCGAATTTTGACATTCTAAATTCAAATCACTTTATTCCCTAGGGAAATTCTTCATTATTATTGCCCTCGAGAGACAAGGCCATGCTTTACGATGATATTTGACGGTACGTAATAAGGCATTGTCGAGCAGGAGGTGTGAAAAGTAAATTATAGTGTACCTTAATTAAACCTAAATTAGGGACGCTTTTTTTTCTCGTCCACGCCATAGTGTGGGGTATCGTTGGATTGGTCGCTTAAAATTATTTTGGGCGTAGGAAGACCATTTTTCTATTTAGATTTCTGTTTGCGAAATATTAAGCTTTAAAACGCATTTTTTGTCAGAGTAGGGCGTACCATGACTCGATACAAGAACTCTAAGTAAAAAAAGCTAAAATGTCTCCTAATCTGTGCAAATGTAAAAGAGATATATATATATATTTTATACGGAATACCGAGATATCAATACCTTTAAAAACCTATTTAGAGGCTAAAAAGTACCTCAAAAAGTACTCAGCACGGGTCAGTGCAACAAAATGAATATATCAATAACTTGTCGTTTTTTTTTAAACCATTAAACCCGTGAAACGAATGTTAGAGGTCAAATGGAAGCATACACTTATTCACAAAAAAATCTGTGAATATTATAAAAATCAGTAAAAATCTTGTGTCTTTCAAATGCCATTACATTTGTAACTATTGTCTACATTTAGGACAACGCCCATTACCACATTACCATATTATTATTCTCCGTTTCAGGACAACATGGACACTGCCTATGCGGTGTACTTTGGGAAGTTCCAGGCGGCTGCACCGAAATTGCGAATGGTCATCGGGGAAATTGAGAAGAGGGCGGAGGTTAACGCTGAGTAAGTTCCAGGCGGCTGCACCGAAATTGCGAATGGTCATCGGGGAAATTGAGAAGAGGGCGCAGGTTAACGCTGAGTAAGTAAGTTCCAGGCGGCTGCACCGAAATTGCGAATGGTCATCGGGGAAATTGAGAAGAGGGCGCAGGTTAACGCTGAGTAAGTAAGTTCCAGGCGGCTGCACCGAAATTGCGAATGGTCATCGGGGAAATTGAGAAGAGGGCGCAGGTTAACGCTGAGTAAGTAAGTTCCAGGCGGCTGCACCGAAATTGCGAATGGTCATCGGGGAAATTGAGAAGAGGGCGCAGGTTAACGCTGAGTAAGTAAGTTCCAGGCGGCTGCACCGAAATTGCGAATGGTCATCGGGGAAATTGAGAAGAGGGCGCAGGTTAACGCTGAGTAAGTAAGTTCCAGGCGGCTGCACCGAAATTGCGAATGGTCATCGGGGAAATTGAGAAGAGGGCGCAGGTTAACGCTGAGTAAGTAAGTTCCAGGCGGCTGCACCGAAATTGCGAATGGTCATCGGGGAAATTGAGAAGAGGGCGGAGGTTAACGCTGAGTAAGTCATCATCAACCCATTATGTCCCCACCGAGGGGCACGGGTTTCTTCCCTGAGGAAGGTATAGGCCATACTCCACCACGGGGGCCAAGTCCGGATTGGTGGAGGCTTGTAGACTAGTGGCTCGTCTACTGTCAGAAGTTGTCAAGCCGCCCTAAGGCCTCTGACTTGGCTTAACGACTGCCATCTATCGACGGTAGCCGGCACCAACAGCTTAACGTGCCTTGCGAAGCACGGAACCGCTCGGAAAAATGCCACTAGCGTTAGGCATAGACGGCGACCCATCCATGCACTGAACGCGCCCTGTGTTGCTTAACCTTCGTGATCGTTTAAGATCACTCAGGCAGCCGGGGCTACGAGCAAACGCTGAGTAAGTAATCAAGCTTAATTGAGATTTTTACTTAGTAAATACTTAACTTAGTACTTTCGGAGGTTGTCGCGAGCACTAGACACAATAAAACTGAATTATTGTAGTGCCAATTTAAATTTTGAAATTTGCCAGAATATTTTTGGAACGTAACTTAATAATTTTTGCCGAGGGTGGTAAACTAATAGTTAATGCTTTCAAAACGACGCCTGTCACCTCAGTCTACCGAGGTCAAGGCACTTGCAAAAGTACCGAAACGTCGGAAAATTGTAAAATGGAAAAGTAAACGAGTAAATATCCGTTCAAATTCAGTTTTATTAAAAACTTAACTGTCGTTCTTAATTTTTGTATGTCCATTCCCTGATTGTAAGTATCATAATCCCCCTTAACTTCAGTAAATGGGGTGTATGTTTTCTTTCTACTCGCCATTACGGATAATCCTGACTATGGGGGCAAATTTAAAACCACGGAAAAAAAATCAGCTGTTCCTTGGAGATCGAAATCCAAATATATGGAAAAACTAATATATTTTTCACGCTTAAGTACTTACAACATTTTAGTACAATTGCCTGTTTTTAAATCCATTTTTGATAAATAAGCAATAAAAAATGTGAGGTTGTACGGAACCCTCGGTGCGCGAGTCTAAAAAAAAAGAAATATGTTACAAAAAACATAGGACACAAATAAAATAAATAAACAGATAGGTAAAATGACCAGAATACCAGAATGCAAAAAAAACAACAGCATAAAGAAAACCCACGGGGCTGACATGCTTGTTCTGTGAACAAAGCCCCTAAATAACATACATACACATACATAAACTCACGCCTGTATCCCAGCGGGGTAGGCAGAGACCAGGGGCTGCCTCTCGCCACGATCCTGACAGATCACTTTCGCTTCCTCAACATTCATTAGTCGTTGAATGCACAAAATAATTAAATAAGATTAAAACAGCAGAGAAAACGCAGTACAAAACAGAGAAAAGAACGTAGACGCAGCCAAAGCGCCCTGGCCCGGTTTTTATCAATCAATCAGTCCGTACTTATGTGTAGCCCACTGCTGCACATAGACCTCCCCCAACTTTCTGTAACCCATATCTTGCCGCCCTTGGCCGTCCCTGTGAAATCAGAAATCTATTATTAAATAAAACCTTAATATTAGTACACAATTTCGCCAAACCGCAAAGCAGTTTGTTGGCGAAGTGCTCTATCTCTATATATAAATAAATAAATTAAATAAAATAAATAAAAAATATATATATTTCTTATATTATACAACGTGGTCGCGCCAAACTTTTAGTTTTCTCTTAGATTAAGTGGACTGTATTTTTTGGTACGTACAATTGAACAAGGGGATGAGGAATATAAGGGTGAGAACAGGAACACGCAGCACATACCTCGCAAAGCAGCATCCAGGAAGACGTGATCCCTCCAGATAAGGCAGCAGCCCACCACTCACACAAACAGTAATTTAAGATATTTCACAATCGAATCCTTTTCAGTAGCACTCGCGGAGGGCGCGACACAATTTACAGGGGTGGCTTAATACCCAAAAGCGTTAATTAAGCGGTAATCGACGATTTTAGCGCATTGCTAGAACCGCGGCGGTTAAGGTTCAAATGTGAACTGAACTGTAGTCCTTCGCCGCTTGGTGGCGCTGGCAGCGCGTAGCGACGACGTCATGCATACGCGTTTAAGGTGCAGGAAAAAAGATGGAAAGATACGTACCATAGAATATTTAATAGTTTATAATAGACTAAGTAATTTGGCGTCACCACAACGTAAATAATTTACATTCTGTTTGTTGAATGTCGATGTGCAATGTTAGACGCTGCCTTGGGGCCGATAATGACAGCGGGGAACTCTTTACCTCTTTACAGTCACCGAGCCCGCCGACAAGCGACCCCTAATTCGCCTCGTCGGTGTCGCGAGAGACGTCCCTGACGAGCAGGTGATGGCCGCCATCGAATCCCAGAACAGGGACTTGATGGCGGGCGTCGCCTTTACCAGGGACGATGCCCGGGTCCTTAGGCGCACCAACGGCAGGAATGGTGCGCATTGCAACGTCATCATTGAGGTGACCCCCGACATCTGGCGGCGCATGGAGGGGGCGCGGATCAGGCTGGGGTACCAGGTCGTGCTGGCGGTGGACCAGTCCCCACTGGTGCAGTGCTACCGGTGCATGGGCTACGGGCATACGGCACGCGTTTGCCGTGCCGATGCCAGGTATGGCCGGTGCAGCGGGGAGCACCAAACCAGGGACTGTCCCCCGTCGGCGCGAGCTGGAGACCCGCGCTGCTGTCACTGCACCAAGGTGTCAGGGGCAGACTCCGCGCACCCTGCATTCGCCGCGGATTGTCCCGAGCGTCTTCGCTGGGACAGCATAGCGCGACAGGCAATAAAATACTGCTGATACGGGCACCTTGGCCCCCTTACAGTCTCGGGGTGCACTGGGTGCTGGGGTGGCCGACAGTGGCCGGGGTCCCGTGGGGGGGCCTCCTGGGGCGCGGCGGGGCGCGATCCGTTTGATGCAAATCAACATTGGTCGTTGCCGCGCCGCGTTCCACGAGGCCGTCCAGGTGGCCATCGAGGGTGGCTACTCGGCCGTACTGATCCAGGAACCTTACACTGGATCGGTGGGCCGAGTGGACACCCGGTATACTTGTATACAAAAGATGGCCACTAGGGACAAACCGGTCAAGTCGGCTATCCTAGTACTCGACCCGGCCCTCTCTGTCGTCCAGGACGCCACCACAGTCACGGAAAACGTCGTGGCGGTGGTGGTGGAGTGGGACCGGCAGAAGATCGGCCTGGTCTCGGTGTACCTCGAGGGAGACCAAGACCTCACCCCCTACCTTCGTGACATCCAGGCCTTCATGGACCGCATGGGCACCAGTGCGGTCCTTCTCGGCGGGGATATTAACGCCAAAAGCCTTTGGTGGGGCTGCGAACGCGAAGACCAGAGAGGTACTCTGTTCTCCGAATTCGCAGCCCAGGTGGATCTGCAGGTTCTCAACGAGGGAAGAGCGCCGACTTTTTACATCTGGCGGGGGGACAAGCTGTTTACTAGCATTGTAGACGTGACCCTCGCCACGTCGGCGCTCTTCCATCGAGTGAGGTGCTGGATGGTCCGTCCGGACCTCATCCCCTCCGCTCCCGATCATCGGGCGATTACGTTCGAGGTGGGGGTGGGGCCCGAGACGGAGCCGGACAGAGCCAGCGGATCCACCAGGCGTTACCACGCCGGGAGGGCCGACTGGGATACTTTTCGGGCCTCGTTCATCGGCCGTCTGGGAGACTGGACGGTCGAGGAAATCGAGGCTATCGAGACGCCCGGCGGTCTTGAGGAGGCCATTGGTAGGTACACCGCGGCGATTCACGGTGCGTGCGGGGATTCGATCCCTCTTCTGGCTCCGCCAAAGGCGCCCAAACGGGTGGTTTGGTGGAGCCATGAGCTGCAGCTCAAGAAGCGCAAGCTCATTACGTTGAGGGGTCGAATCCGGCACGCGAGTAGCCGCCGAAGGGACGGGGTGGTCGCGGAGTACTTGGTGGCCAAGGAGGACTACAAGGCCGCCATTGAGGCGGCCAAGACCGCCAGCTGGGTGGAATTCTGCACTAAGCAGCAGCATGAGAGCGTGTGGGACGGCATCTATAGGGTGCTAAGATGCGCCGCTAGACGGAGGGAAGACACCCTCCTCAGCGGCGCGGATGGACGCGCCCTGGATGCCGTCGGTTCCACCGCCCTCATAGCGGATACATTCTTCCCAGCTGACGATCTTCAGTCCGAGTCGGATACTCATGCCCGTGTCAGGCAGGCAGTCGCCCGCATGGAGGATGAAGCCAGGTCCAAGCCGCGGGAGTTTATTCCCTTCTCCCAGCACGAGCTCTCGGGCGTCTTGAAGGGCATCCACCCTAAAAAGGCGCCCGGGGGGGACGGCCTCACGGCCGACATCTGCAGTGCGGCCATCAGGGCGAGAAATGATGTATTTGTCGCCCTGATGAACGCCTGCCTCTCTCTGGGATACTTCCCCAAAGACTGGAAGGCTGCGGTAGTCAAAATCCTGCCCAAGCCCAGCAGAGATGACTACTCGCAGCCTAAGTCATACAGGCCGATCGGGCTCCTGTCCGTCCTGGGGAAGATCCTAGAGAAGATGATGGCCGGGAGGCTTCTCTGGCAGCTCGGGATGGGCGGAGGACTGAGCCCGCGCCAGTATGGCTTCATGCCGCAGCGCAGCACGGAGGACGCTTTGTATGATGCTGTAGAGCTCATAAGAGATCACGTCGGGCAGAAACGTATTGTCGGAGTCGTCTCCCTCGACATCGAGGGGGCCTTCGACAATGCGTGGTGGCCCGGAATAAAACACCAGATCCTGGCCACCGGATGCGACCAGTCTGTCTACCAACTTCTGTGCAGCTACCTGAGCGAAAGACAGGTCACAGTCAGGTACGCGGGGGCACAAGTAGACAGACCTACTTCGAAAGGTTGCATCCAAGGCTCGACGTGCGGTCCCCTGCTGTGGAACCTGTTACTCGACCCTTTGCTCCGGCGCGGTGGGGACCTTCGGGCTCACCTGCAGGCGTTCGCGGACGATATTTTAATTATCGCCGCGGCGCAGACTGTGGGTGAGCTCGAGGACATCCTCAACGCCGCGCTGGATGCCGTGTCCGAGTGGGGAGAGGGGGCTAAGATGAGGTTCGCCGCTCGAAAGACCCAAGCCATGGTGGTCACCAGGAAGCGCGATGTTAACCCACCCAAGCTGAAGCTTGGAGGGGAGGACATCGCGTTCTCGGACGAGATCACCGTGTTGGGTTTGACGATCGACAAGAACCTCAACTTTCTTAGCCACCTCAACAGGGTCTGCGGCAAAGCTATGGCTAGGTTCCAGATGGTGTCTAGGGCGGCCAGGGCGACATGGGGCTTAAATGCCGATATCGTCCGGCTGCTCTACACCACCGTCATCGAGCCTACCATCCTCTATGCGGCCAACGTCTGGGCGCCTGTCGCGCAGCGAGCGGGGGTCAGGGCCTTACTCGACAGGGTGACCAGGGCCTTTGCGATCCGCATCGCCAAGGCCCATCGCACCACCTCCTACACAGCTGCCGTTCTCTTGGCGAGGATCCTCCCCCTCGACCTTAGGGCCGAGGAGGCCCTTCAGCTTTACGAGTTGAAGAGGGGGAGGCCCTTCGCCCCGCTGCCGGGCCGGGAGGTCGAGCGCCGCTGCAGCCCGTTCACGCTGGCACACCCCGCTCTACGAACTCCAGTTGAGTTCGAGGAGGTGGCCAGCGTGGAGGAGCTCAGCAAGGTGCCCGACGATTGGGCCCGGGCCTATACGGACGGCAGCAAGATCGAGGGCAAGGTAGGGGGTGCAGTCACCCTGTGGAGGGATGGCGTTGAGGTGCGCACCAGGGGGTTCAGGCTGGAGGGATTCGCCTCCGTCTTCCAAGCGGAGATGGTGGCGATCTCCAGGGCTCTCGACCTCGTGGCCGGGGGTCCCGGTCCCATCAGGGCGAGCGTCCTGAGCGACTCCAGATCTGCTCTGGAGTTGCTCAGGAACCCCTCGCCCACACACCCGCTGGCCGTGAAAATACACGGCCAGCTGGGGGACATACAAGCACACGGGGGCCTGATCCGGTTTTTCTGGATCAAGGCCCACGTCGGGATCCCCGGCAACGAGCGCGCAGACGAGTTGGCCAAGAGGGCGGCGTTGTCTCGCAAAGACGCGGCAGCCTACGACCTGTACCCCGTCTCACATGCAAAACTGCAGGTGAGACGGGAGACAGTGGCAAAGTGGCAGGCCCGCTATAGCGAGTCTGCCACAGGCCGCGTCACCTCGCTGTTCTTCCCGGACGTCGCATCGGCCCATAAAGTCCTTGGCAAATTCACAATGTGCAATGCCAAGGCGCAGCTCCTGACGGGGCACGGCGGCTTTCGAGCGTACCTCCACAGGTTCAAGCTCGCGGGGAGTCCGTCCTGCATCTGTGATGACGAGACTCCCGAAACGCTGGAGCACCTGCTGGAGGAGTGCCCCCGTTTTGGAGCTGTACGGGCCGACTGCGAAATACTCCTGGGAGCAGCGGTGAGGTGCGAGGCATTCGCCGCCTTTATGGCCGACTCCAAAAGTCGAGAGGTCTTCCTGCCCTTCGCCCTGGGGGTGACGCGCGCGGCCTCTAGGGCTAATGGGGGCCGGAACTAATGTTGTCTCTCAGTTTTATCTTTATTTTTACTTTAGGGTTACATTAATTTACATTTTAACATTTTAGTTATTGACATAGTATACTTTTTACGCCTATAAGTTTTATGTTTAACCCCGGCGCCTTGCTTGTTACTACTCCCAGGAGTAGTCAGAGACAAGGCGTCGGGGTATATATTTTCAAACTGTAACCGAAAAAAAAAAAAAAAAAAAAAAAAAAAAAAGATGAAACACTAGAGGAAGGAAAAAAAAAAAAAAAAAAAAAAAAAAAATAGAAAGAAGGAAAAGAAAAATGTTAATTTTAACAATTAATTTATTAGCTAACATAGCTAATTTTACTTTAAAACTTATTTAATTTTTCACTTTTTACGTTTCTAGGTTTTATGTTAGCCCCGACGCCTTGCTTGTCACTACTCCTAGGAGTAGTCAGAGACAAGGCGTCGGGGCATTTACTTTTAAACTGTGAACCTAATTTTTATTTTATAATGACACAAACTTAATTTTAACTTTTATAATTTTGTATAATCTCAATTTTAACATCAAATTTATATCACATTTTATTATTCGTTCTAGCATTTTAAACAATTGACCAATAATTTTTTATTATATAATTTTAATTTTAATTTTTTGACATAATATACAACCAACAGTAATTTTAAAAATTGTACAAAGGTCGCCACAATATCAATAGTGGCGCTACCGGCTAAGGGGGAGGGGTTTAGTCCGTAGGCTACTGGGAGAAATCCCCAGTAGAGTCGGGCATGCCGCCGTGTGTTAGGGCACGGCGGTATACATGAGTATTCCCCTCCTCCTATAAAAACAAAAAAAAATAAAAACAAAAAGACAGCGGGGAAAAAAAACTCCACTCTGACCATCTTCTCTCAAATCATCTTAAATGCCAGTCAAACCATGCCAGGAATCTCGTATCGTCGGTCTAGCGAGCTACGCCTAGGCTATTTCTTTATTACGCTTACGCTGTTTCCAGCTACGCCGCGTTCCTAGCGGACGTCCAGCGCGAGTATGCGACGCACCGAGGCCGCGTGGCCGGCGCCCCCACCGCCGCCGCCCTCGCCGCCTCCGCCAAGGCGCACCAGAGGGACCACTGCACGCTGCTCAGGACCGCGTGCTCGCTCCTAGCGCACGCGTGCCGGGACGAGTGCGCGCTCTATGCGCACTTTTTTAGCCAGCCGTCGCAGGCGTTGGAGTGAGTGTTACTTTTTCTTTATGTGGTGTCATCGGATAAACTGTTCTCGAAGAAGAAATGGCCTCATATTCCCTCCGCCAAAGCGCACCAGAGGGACCACTGCACTGTGCTCAGGACGAGTGCGCGCTCTATGCGCACTGTTTTAGCCAGCCGTCGCAGGCGTTGGAGTGAGTGTTTCTTTCCTAGTTGAGCGCTGTCCTCAATCAATTTAGTGCGATTCAAAACTATGGTTCCTCATAGTTCTAAGTTTAGAGGAGATATGTGACTAGGAGACAGTGTCTTCGGATATACTATCAAAAAGCTATTTGGTGGACGAGTGTGTGCTCTATGCGCACTTTTCTAGGCAACCGTCGCAGGCGCTGGAGTGAGTGTTTCTTTCCTTAGTGCCGATTTTAATGTGGTATCTTCGGATAAACTATGTAAAAGTTATATAAGAGGAAATGGGCTCTAGTTATATTGCCTGCGCCTGCGCAGTTTCAGCTAAAAATTAACGTTTACTTCTAGACGTTTTACGTTAAACCAACGGCCGTGTAACTCGACACGTAACTTGTGGCGTCGTCATGGAGGATTATCCACGCCACAGCGCAAGAAGGATTAGCGCGCATGTGCGATTGCGCGCGCATCCAGCCGGCCTTCGCTATGGCAGTAACATCACAGATTAAAAATACAAATTGCCGTCAGAGTAGAGCTCGCTAACAAATCCGCCGTTTCAAAGCAAAATAATCATTCTCGTGTCACAGTGTTTGTTATCGAACTCCTCCGAAACGGTTTTACCAATTTATTGTGATTTTTTTATGTATATTTGGTATTTCATAAGTGAGAATAGGTCATGGGCCAAGTCAGCTAGTAAAAGTATAAATACATTAGAGTTAGGTTTGAATTAAAACAAGCATGTAGTAAATACCACATCAAGTCTCAGGATGCACTCCGACGCTCTGACTTTGCCTTGTCCTATGTTGTATATTTATGTGACTTGTTATTCCTTTGTACTTGTTTATGTTACTTGTTATTCCTTTTTTCTTGTGATGTTTTAATTTGTCCCAATTTAAAAGTTTCTTTCTTTCGTTTGTAAAATTTAATCATACAAATATTATAAATGTGAAAGTTTGTGACGATGTTTGGATGTTTGTTACTCAATCACGCAATAGCGGCTGAACGGATTTAGATGAAATTTGGTATGTAGATAGTTTGAGTCCCGGGGAAGGACATAGGATACTTTTCAACCCGGAAATTCATTATTCCATGCAGACGAAGTCGCGGGCAAAAGCTAGTATTTAATGTAACCATCTTCATCACTCATCACTCTGCAAACTAACGAACATTTGTGGATGGGATAAAAGATCTGATGTATTAATGTAAGATAACGTTAGAGAGATCGTTGTGAGAGGTTGTCTCTAGTTCTGTAACGATTTGGTGTCTACTGTAAAGTTACAAGAACTTTGTAAATAAATAAATAAAAATATCTCCCCCCTCCAGTGAATATCTCCAGTCGCTGTGCACGGGACTGTATGAGACCCTGCGGCCTCATATCATCCACATCAACCACCTGGAGACGCTGGCTGAGCTCTGCGTCATACTGCGGGTTGAGGTCATCGAGGAGCAGGTCAACAATGAGCGTATGTAACCATAAAATAAAATACTAAACTTTGGCCTTTGCATCTACGTAATGAGATGATTTATACAGCGTCCAGCGGCACCTTCACTCTCACTAGATGGGCCAAGGGGCCACGCAGACGCTGCAGTGCCTGGGATATTGTTTTTTGGATGGAGTAGGCTTGCCATACCACCCTGACGACTTAGTCGGCCTAGCCCGCAGGAAAGACAAGTCAATACGTGCCAACCGAGCCGCGGGTTTCCTCACGATGTTTTTCCTTCACCGTTAGCGCGCCGTTCGAATTCCAATGTGGGCATGTACCTATGACTTTTTAATTTTGACGTTAAAGTCACGGACACCTGCAAATTTGGAAAATAAAATACTGGATAACTCAAATATTGATAAACGTTTCAAACGTTATAGGGTGTTGAGAGCACCGACCGACGACGTCGTAGCTCGAGTCCGATTTGTGTGGCGTGTTTTTATACCACGTCTCTAGAACTACATTTCGACAGGTTATTTAATGAAAACTTTTAGTCTTAAAGAAAAAAAAACTACCACGATTATTTATCTTCTAACATGACATCTCAATGAGATTAAACCATTTTTTTGTCCGAGTACTCCATTCAATCAAATTGTGATGTCACCCATTGCCTGGTTACGTATGACAGGCTCACACTTCGCGTCAGTCTCGCATAGTTGTTTAATAATTCATAATAACCTCACCAAAAGAGAGTGATAACAGCACAAAAAAAGGGCTATTTCTTATCACTAAAGACACTAAGAGAGATCTGTCAGAATCGTGGCAAGTGGCAGACCCTGGTCTCTGCCTACCCCTTCGGGATACAGGCGTAAGTTTACGTTATTTTATGCTTTAAAAACATTAAAAAATGTCTCAGCGGCGACGCTGCAAGCGCTGGGCGCGTGCGCACGCGCATTGCTGCAGGACGCGCAGGAGCGGCTCGTGTTCCGCGCGCACGTGCATCTGCGCGCAGACGTGCTGCACTACCGGCCCGCCGCCGGGGACCTCGCCTACCCCGACAAACTGCTCATGATGGAGGTAAGCTCTCGGCTACAGGGTTGTCTCGAAAACACGCAGTTCCTTCGACACGTGCAATTTCTGCGACGTGCTCGATTTTTTTTTTATTTATTTGGCACACAAAACAGGTTACAGACAATATTACACAAGAAAAACAAAGAAACGATTTATCTTGATCTAGGCCATAACCCTAAACTTATGCGCACAGCATGATTGTAAGTTATGAAAAGAAAATAATGATAAAATTTGGAATAAAACTGGCATGCAGGAATAACATAGAAAAACAAAATTATGTAAACTTAATAATTATTATAATGATGATGATTATAATGACAGGTCGCTCTTCATTTGAGGGTACTTAGGAGGTTCTTTTTAAAGACATAAGGTCTTTGAAAAATATCGACATCGCCATGTTGGGCAACTGTGTCATTATACAAGCGACGCATCCTAACAATTGTGCGACATGCTCAATTCCTGCGTCATGCGCAATGCCTGCGAGGCTGCAGGCGCTGGGCACGTGCTCGTGATGGCGATAAGGTCTACTCTATAGGGTTGTTTCTAAAATGCGCAGTTTATGCGACGCTTCAGGACGCGCAGGAGCGGCTTTTGTTCCGCGCGCACGTGCACCTGCGCGCGGACGTGCTGCACTACCGGCCCGCCGGTGGTAACTTCGCCTACCCCGACAAGTTGCTCATGATGGAGGCAAGCTCTGCTGGAAAGAGCTTGCCTCCATAATGAGCAACTTTCGCAATTCCTACGTCATGCGCAATTCTTGCGTCATGCGCAATTCATGCGATAAGCGTAATTTCTGCGACGCGCAGGAGCGGCTTGAGTTTTGCGCGCACGTTCACCTGCGTGCAGACGTGCTGCACTACCGGCCCGCCGCTGGGGACCTCGCCTACCCCGACAAGCTGCTCATGACGGATGCAAGCTCTGCTACAGGGTTGTCTCGAAAACGCGCAGTTCTTGCGAAATGCGCAATTCCTGCGACTTAATTCCTCCGATATTCTCAATTCCTGCCTCATGCGCAATTCCTGGGACATGCGCAATTCCTGCGACATACGCAATTCCTGGGACATGCGCAATTCCTGTGACAAACGCAATTCGTGCGTCGTGGAATTACTACAAAATGTGATGTCTTTTTCTCCAGCAAATAGCGATCTCCATTCAAGAGCAGAATCTTAAGCGTAGCGATTCGCGCAACTCTGTGACGTCAGACGTCTCCGCTACGTCACAAGAGGTGGCCAGTATCAATGTGGAGGCGCAGAGGCGACCGTCGGCCTCCCCTGCCGATTTGCACGGCATGTGGTGTGTACTTAAATATTTACTTATTTACTTAAGAGAAATTTGCATAGTTACAATACTCGCGACTTCGATCATTATTCCATTCCCGGCCTTGTCCAATGTTATTAAACATTCCTCAACATCAGAATCGGCAAACGCAGCGTGGGATACCCGTTAGCTCATTGGACCGACTGATATCTGCAGATATCTTTCTGGTGCCGGGGTGGCGGCAGCTGGATTAGGAGAAAGAAGTGGGCGTGGCGTTTGTTTGAAAACTGTTTTTAGGGTTCCGTACCGCAAAAGGAAAAAAACCGAACCCTTATATGATCACTTTATTGTCCGTCCGTCCGTCCGCCCGTCCGTCGGTCAGGACATTTTATCTCGGGAACGCGTAGAGGTATTGAGCTGAAATTAAAACAATATGGTCGAGTCTACAGTCCCTTGACGCTGTAAAAAAATCAAAATTCTAAGTTAACATACAAAAAAGATACGGCCGTTTATGCCGCAAAAAACGTATATTTCGACACTCAAGGGAATCAAAATTTATAAGGTAATTTACGTGGACCCCGTTGAACTATGAAATTTGGCAAGTAATATCGTCTTATAGTACAGTAAAAAATCAGAAACTATACATTTGTAATTAAATCATAAAAAAAAGTCTTCGAAGTTCGGTAAAAGTTCGGAAAAAACTGCGAAACTCGATTCCTGAACTATTGTAACATGTTAGTACCTACAAATTCGTACCGAGCCCTCGGTGGACGAGTCCGACACGCACATGTCCGTTTTTTTTATTTGTATGGTCTCCTACTACGAGTAATAAAAAAAATATGTCGTGAGTTAGAAACAGATTTCAGTTGCTCTGATAGACCCCCTAAGGTATTTCAGAAACGTTTTTCGTAGATTCAACGTGGATGTAATAATTGACTGACCACATAGGACATTGGACCCCGACCGGACCGGACCCGTGTGGTGCTGGATTAAGAATAGCGTCACTCCATTTCTTTCCGTGGATGTCGTAGAAGGCGACTAAGGAAATCAATTACCAGGGAACGGGCAGCAGTGTCTTCCTGAGATTCCAACCGCATACTGCGATCGCCAACCCGCCTGCCAAGCGTGGCGATTATGGCAAAACCCTTCATGGTTATGAAAACCATGAAGGAGGCCTATGTCCTGCAGTGGGCGTCAAATGGCTGATGATGATGATGATAGGACATTCGTCAGACTCTTGATCCTTAGGTTAGGTCCACTTGTTACCGACCCCTCTCTAACCGCCATCTTGTACATTATGTACAAGATGGCAGTTAGAGGCGTCTAAGAACCTAAATCCGTAGTCCGATATGATTATATATTGTGAATTTTTTTATTTAGGAGTTTGTGTATTATTATATCGATATATTGCTGGTAATTTCTAAGTAATTTATTTCTTGAAAAACTTTACTAGCACTACCCCTTCCTCTATCCACATCACCTATGTTTGACTGGAAGAAAATCATTTTTAGCATTAAGCTCGCCTTTGCAATAAAGAATTTTCAAATCAATTAGTAATAATAATAATAATAAATAAATAAAATGTTTATTTAATCAACTTCAGGTACATTTGTCTTAACAGTATTTGGAGCTTCCATTTAGGCAAACTTAGTAACTTACTACAACTTCCCATATCTTCAGGTACCCAGGCGTCCGGCGGACACTATCGGCTCTCTCGCGGCTGTACCGCTGCCTGGAAAAGCGCGTATTCCAAGGCCTAGCCCAGGAGGCGATTTCCCTCTGCGTCCAAAGCGTAGAGAGCGCAGCGAAGCAGATATCCTCCACCAAAACTAACATAGACGGCGAGTTGTTCCAGATCAAACACTTGCTGATCCTCCGAGAGCAAATCGCGCCGTTCCAAGTCGACTTTGTCATCAAAGAAACGTCTTTAGACTTCAGTAACATGAGGAACGCGGCGTACGGATTGATTCAGAAGCCGCGGCAGATATTTTCTCTGAGCAGCAATAACGCTCTGCTGGAGTTCTTGTTGGAAGGGACGCCGATGGTCAAGGAGCACTTGCTTGACTCCAGGAAGGAGGTGGATCGACAGCTCAAGGGCAGCTGTGAGATTTTCATCAGGAATGCCACGGATATCTTCGCTGGGCCGATTATGTTGTTCGTTGAGAAGGTAAGAATATGTTACTGTTCTTTGTGGCATAGTACATAAGGGCGTCGTGGAGAATCAAATCTAAAGAAGGTTTCACTCTGGGTTTTCCGCTTATATCTCGAATATACCTATTGTCGAGATACTCAGACGTTCAAAACCATACTTTTATATGAAGAAAAATCCCTTTCCGGAGCGTCATCAACATCATCATCAGCCATTTGACGCCCACTGCAGGACGTAGGACTGCAGGTTATGAAAACCATGAGGGGTTTTGCCATAATCGCCACGCTTGGCAGGCGGGTTGGCGATCGCAGTAAGCGGTTGTAATCTCAGGAAGACGCTGCTGCCCGTCTCCTGGTAATTGAAATGGAGTGATTATTGATTGTGTACCCGAAATAAATATTTTCTTCATCCTTTATCTTTATCTCGCCAGGTTGAGTTAGTTAACAGAAAGGCCGACACGTTTACATTCGCTTGCTTTCTCCTCCAGGCTCAAGCCTTCCAGCCGGCTGACCAGCTCAAGCAGCAGCCCTGGGCGTCTCCGGAGATGGTAGCCGCGGCAGTGAACGAGGCGCAGCGACGGATCAGAGCCCATCTGGCCCCGCTGCAGAGGTCAATGCAGTTGTACTTGGCTAATAAGGAGACGGAGTTCATACTCTTCAGGCCTATCAGGGTAAGTGGTGTGTCCTCTTTGTTACTCAGGCCATAGCATTATTCCCTAGACACGAGGACGGTGCATAAAAAACGTATGAAGCTGTGTCGCACATATTTAGAGGCTAAAAATTTCACACATGCCGGGACTTGAACCCGCGACAGTAGGTTTTTAAAATTGTCCTTAGCACGGATTAGTGCAACAAATAATATAACTTCATGAAATTCTCGTTTTACGCGCTCTAACAATGTCACCGCCTCCAGTAAATCATTGTCCGACATGGAAGGATCTATTTTATTTAACCCCATCAATCACATTATATATTTACTATAGTTATCTGTTAAAAACCACATAGTTATATTGATGAAAAAAAATCAAAGACGTAGAACAAAAGTTGCTGTATGCTGTAATGAAAAATGTTTCAGAAATTGCTCATCTTAGGCGCGGAGCCCACTGATCTGGCGTCTGGCTCGGGCATGGCGTGGACATCATTCGGTTTCATTCAAATACCATACCAAAAACACGGTCATAAGGTCATTATTTGAACACACTCAACGGCCTTTCGTCGGACGTGCTATATGCACGCCATTTCGGCGCCCGGGCCCGATTGCACTCAGTGGAACGGAACTGGTCCGTTCGCAGTCAGTTCATTCGCCTTTTAATAGTCGTGTCCGTGCCATGCCTGCGCCATGTCCGCGCCAGGTCCGTGCCGTGCCTGATCAGTGGGCTCCGCGCCTTAACAGTCATGCCCGTGCCATGTCCGCACCATGCCAGATCAGCGGGCTCCGCGCCTTAACAGTCATGCCCGTGCCATGTCCGCACCATGCCAGATCAGCGGGCTCCGCGCCTTAACAGTCATGCCCGTGCCATGTCCGCACCATGCCAGATCAGCGGGCTCCGCGCCTTAACAGTCATGCCCGTGCCATGTCCGCACCATGCCAGATAAGTGGGCTCCGCGCCTTAACAGTCATGCCCGTGCCATGTCCGCACCATGCCAGATAAGTGGGTTCCGCGCCTTAACAGTCATGCCCGTGCCATGTCCGCACCATGCCAGATAAGTGGGCTCCGCGCCTTAACAGTCATGCCCGTGCCATGTCCGCACCATGCCATGTCCGCACCATGCCAGATCAGCGGGCTCCGCGCCTTAATAGTCATGCCCGTGCCATACCAGATCAGCGGGCTCCGCGCCTTAATAGTCATGCCCGTGCCATACCAGATCAGCGGGCTCCGCGCCTTAACAGTCATGCCCGTGCTATGTCCGCACCATGCCAGATCAGCGGGCTCCGCGCCTTAATAGTCATACCCGTTCCATGTCTGCGCCAGGTCCGTGCCATGCCAGATCAGTGGGCGCCATTATATAACGACAATAGAAAACGGCCAAGTGCAAGTACCGAACCCGGTGCGTGACTCCGTCTCGCACTTGGCCGGTATTTATGTTTATTATAGAAAGTATTTAGCTTCAATAGCAAAACTGATTGTCTTACTCAATATAATTTGTTTTTGCAGGCAAGTATCTATCTATGTCGATAATCATGTTTCCTTTTGATTTTCAGAATAATGTCGTGGGCTACTTCATGCAAATCGAGCAGTTACTTACAACAGCTGGCTATACTTACGAAGATAAACTGATTGTCGCTTGTCCCACACCAGAACAAGTGTCAGTTTTCATATCGTCTGCAAGCCTGATCAGTCATCAGGAAGAGGTGTTGCCATATGGGAAGAAGAGGAAAATAAGTACTATACAGAGGCCTAGTGTTGCCAGTGTTCAAGAGAAGCCAGAGGAAAAGCAGGCTAACAGCAGTATTGCTATTGTTTAATATTGAGTGCTTTTATTGTTAAAAACATATTTATTCAGATAGGTTTGTAAGGGAATATTATAAAAATAAAACTAATGTTGTAAAACAGAATTGTTTATTTACAGTTCATTTCGTGTGCTTCCACTTCCTTTACAATAAATACACATTCCAGTATTATTCCACCAAAGACATTTGCGTTTTATTACAATAAAACTACAGACATTTGGGCGAGCAGTTTTAATACAAGTTTCTTATGTTGATTTAAATAACGACACTAAAATTTATAACTAGAGTATCTAATTTACGCACGGAGCCAGTACATGCCAGAGCGAATCCTGGTGTATTCCGGCAGACCTTCGCATGGTCCGACAGCAGCGACTGCTGGGCACTTGTCATAGATGAATTTATAGCAGACGTCACGGACATTCTGGGCAGTAACAGCATCAATGCGGGCATCCAACTCATGAAGTGGGATACGCCTGTTGTAGCACAGCATCTGGCGGCCAATGTCTTCACAGACTGGGGTAGTGCCGTCAAGCTGAAGCAACATGTTGGTCTTCAGCAAATTCTTTGCACGCTCAACCTCTCCCTCAGTCACTGAGGTACACAGCTTCATCCATTCACTTTGGATGTTGTATAGCATGTCTTCAATCTTCAGAGGCTCGGACACAAAGTAGATGCCCCAGAGACCAGTGTCCTTGTAACAAGTGTTGAACGACTGGAAGCTGTGGCAGAGGCCCTCGATGGAAGACGCTCTAGCCAAGTAGGAGGCATTGTTGGCACCACCACCCTGGGAGCGGTCCCAAGCACCGATCAAGGTGTTGGCAACCATCAGGGGAATGTTGTCAGCATCGGTCCAGCCGGCTCCTTCAACAGCAATTGCGATGTGGGCCAGAGGCATGGAGTCATCACGAACACGGATCTCAGAGCCAGTGAAACGGCACGGGTTCAGTCCTGGGGTCTCAACGACTGTATTCTTTAGGCCACTGAAGTGCTTATTGGCCATATCGACAAGCTTCTCATGCTGGACACCACCGGCTCCAGACAGGACAATGCGTGCAGGCTGATAGTGAGTCTTGATATACTGCTGAAGGTCGGCCTTGGAAATTTTCTTAATGTTCTTGGTGGGCCCCAGGATGGTTTGTCCGAGGGGAGTGCCCTGGAATGCCGTGGCGTGGAGATGATCGAACACGACCTCCTGCAGATTGCTTTCGACGTCCTGCATCTCGCGCAGGATCACGCCGCGTTCTCGTTCGATTTCAGGCTCGGCGAGCGAAGAGTTCTGGATGATGTCCGCGAGGATCTCGACGGCCACATTCACATCGTTGGTGAGGCACTTGGCGTAGAACACGGTCTGCTCCCGCGATGTGTACGCGTTCAGGTGCGCGCCCATGTTTTCGACAAGCAGCTCCAAGTCGGTTTGCGATCGCTTGCTGGTGCCTTTGAAAGCCATATGTTCGAGGAAGTGAGCGACTCCGTTGTTCTTGGAGCTCTCGTACCTAGAGCCGGCGTCGATCCACAGGCCTACGGTGGCGGTAGCGGCCCCGGAATCTTCAGATGCAACTCGCATGCCATTGTCAAGCACTGTGACTTTAGTAGGTGGGACATTGACAAGGTTCTGTTTGTAGTCGGCGGCCGTCGCCAGAAGCCGTACCTGATTGCTAGGCTTTGAGAGTATCCTCAACGAAGTCGCCACTTTCAACATTTTCTCGCCTTTTTTGACTCTTTCGTATGACTTTGCTTCCTCGCCGATTTACGTAATAAATGTGCAATCGAAAAGAAAATGCTTCTCTGTCAAAAGTCAACTTAATGTTGCCAGCATGGTTCTTTTAAGATATTCTAAAAATCTCCAAATCTTTCGATGCTTACGACGAGGTGACGACGCACTGAGGCGGTAAGCAGCGGCAGCGGTAAAGCCTGCGAAGGTAGGCGTGAGTGTTATTTGACGTTACTATTTACAATAACTGGCTAAATGACATGCAACAACATTCGACTTTAACTCCTCATCAAATTATAATATCTCTTTCTTTCTACATTGGTTTCTTGTATATATAAAGTAGCGTGTACCTTTCACAACGAGACACTTACATACTCTTTGGAGACACTGGCAAAATCCCTGTGCACCCTACAAGCATGGGGCAAAGTCCAAATAAAAAAAAAATTACATGCAACCGATTTACTGCTTTCAAGTATATGCTTTTCGACTAGTGTTTTTACAAACTAGTTATCTTTGTGATAATTGTCAATATGCGCATAGCATAGCACTTACTTCCTATGGCGCTATAACCCGGAGTGGGTCTTGGCTTCTTCAAACATTTTTCTTCCATTTTAATTGGTCCATTGCATCTTTCTTGTATGCTGATACCTTCCCCATATGTTTAAGATCTTTCTCTATGCAGTCAAGTCACCTCTTTTTCGGCCTGCCCCTCGGTCTCTTTTGTGGTGGAACCCATTTAGACATTACGTTCACCGCTCTGTTATCCGGCATGCGTTCTAGGTGGCCTGCCCACTGCCCATCTCTGCCTATCTCACTATTATCTCCGTAGGATCAATTTATCCAACTTATGGTATACGGTATCTTACGGTATCTCTACATTAAGTTTTTAATCAGCACATGATTATTTTTTCTTTCTATGTACCTAGGTATATTATATTTGTCGCATCCGGCACAAAATGGCGGTTGTTCGGAACGTCAAGCGTGTCACGTGTTTGTCAAGCGCCCCCTACCGGCGTGACGCGCTTCGGCAGATTCTCGGTGCCTGTCGGCGACTCAACAGCCAGTCTACGTTTGAGTTGCGCCGAATGAACACCTTGGAACTGTCCCTCGTTCCGTACAAGTGCTGAGTGCTATCAAGTGACCAATTAATTATTTGCAGTGATTAATAAAAGTGTGAACTGAAACTGCTGTTCTTTGCTTGATTCCCACGTTACGCCCACAATATGTTTAACGGTCAACCCCTTGTCCCGCCGACATCAGAAGTGGGATCAAATCAAGCAAATGAGACTTTACGTAGTGCGAATAACGATGATACACAATGGCGCGAACTTCTCGAAACTCAAAATTCGCAAATGCGCGCACTCATACAAGCGTTAAAATCTCCAAGCTCTAGCGGTACAGTAACGCTTCCAGAATTCAATCTGGACAAACGTGATTCAAATGCAAGATCGTGGTGTGTGTGCTACAGCTGAGTTATGTTTCGCGGAAAACCCTATAGAAGGCGGGCAACTCATCATGACTTTAAGTAAAGCGTTGAAAGGCACAGCTTCATCATGGCTTTCACAAATATCCTACCCAGGTATGACGTGGATACAATTTAAAGACCTTTTTAGTGCAAGATTTGTGAGTGCTGAAACAAATGCGGCTACCCTCATTAATCTTACTAACGAAAAACCACATGAAGATGAAACCTACACAGCCTACGCGAGTCGTCTAATCACATCGCTGATGAGTCGCTGGAAAGACGCAAGCATCGAGCAAGTGGCGGTGTCAGTTGTGCTTTCCCACCTTGCACAAATTGATAACCGGTTGAACCGTCTTGCATTTACTGCAGAAATATCCACGCGTGATCAGTTGCAAAAGGAGTTACAAGCCTACTCTTATCTTAAACGCAAAGCAGCTGCAGGAGATTCAACAAAACCTAGCAACGATAACGCAAAGAGATCGAAGATACAAGAAAAACCACCAGTCAAGTGCTTTCTGTGTGGAAAACTGGGTCACAAGCAAGCAGATTGCCGTTTAAAGGCAATGTACACAAAGAAGCAGCCAGCGCCAGGATCCTCTCAACACAACCATCAGCAGCAGGTGGCCAGCAGCCGCGCCGTCATCTGCTTCAAGTGCGGCGAGCCGGGCCACATCGCAACACGCTGCCCCGCGCCGGCGTCTGCCCCTCGGACTGAGCGACGTGTCGACCTTTGTGCGGTCGAGCCCCCAGCCGGAAAGCTAACCCACCTTGGTGAGAATTTTGTTTTTCATTACGACTCAGGTATGATGAAAGAAAAAGTTGCAAAGAAATTTGGTGGAAAACGTGTCAATAATGTGGTATCATTGGCAGGCATTGGAAATAACAATGTTGTTAGTACTTTGCAATTGCTAAGCCTAGTTGAAATTGATGGGTTTTCAATGGAAGTCTTATTTCACGTTTTGCCTGATATTTATCTTCGTAGTGACATAATGCTAGGCAGAGAGATTCTCAATAACGGCTATAGCGTAAACATGACCGCAACTGATTTTTCTTTGTCCCGGGCCCAAGTAGTGAATTCCTGCAAAAGTTCATTATCCAGTACAAAGGTGAATGACCTGAAGGATATTGACACTGACATTCCACAAGATAAGTTATCAGAGTTACGTAATGTTTTGCAGGCATACGCAGATTTTTTTATTGTCGGTTTCCCAACTACCCGAGTTAAAACTGGTAAGTTGGAAATAAGATTGATTGATCCTACCCGTACTGTGCAACGTCGTCCATATCGTTTATCTCCCGAGGAACGAAAGATTATGCGTGATAGGGTAGATGAATTGTTGAAAGCAAAACTAATTAGACCAAGTTGCTCTCCGTTTGCTAGCCCTGCGCTTTTGGTTAAAAAACAAGATGGTACAGAACGCATGTGTGTTGACTACCGCGAGTTAAATAGCAACACTTTGTCGGACAATTACCCATTACCTTTAATTGTTGATCAAATCTCAAGACTCCATGGTGCTCATTACTTCACGAAGTTGGATTGTGCAAGTGGATTTCATCTGATCCCCGTTCATGAGGAATCAATTGAGCGGACTGCGTTCGTAACAGCAGATGGACAATACGAATACCTCACAATGCCTTTTGGCTTGCGCAATGCAATTTCTGTGTTTCAAAGAGCAATTATGAATGCCCTCGGTGATCTTGGGCACTCTTACGTCATAGTTTATGTTGACGATGTACTGATTGTTGCCGAAACTGCAGAACAGGGTCTAGAGCGTTTGAAAAGCGTGCTTGACGTGTTAACTAAAGCAGGGTTTTCACTTAACTTGATGAAATGCTCTTTTCTTAAAACGCGTATAGTGTATCTAGGTTACGAGATCGAGGCGGGCGAAATAAAGCCAAACAAACGGAAGGTTGAGGCGTTGTCAGCATTGCCTCTACCCCAGACAGTTACACAGGTGAGACAATTTATAGGTTTAGCCTCATACTTTCGACAGTTTGTGCCGAACTTCTCGCGTCTTATGGCGCCACTACATATTTTAACAGCAGCCAAAGCTCAATTTGTGTGGACAGCTAAACATGAGGAAGTTCGACAGAAAGTGATCGAGTTATTAACAACTGAACCCGTTCTAAAGATCTACGACCCGCAATACCCAGTGGAGCTTCACACCGACGCCAGTGCTGAGGGATATGGAGCGATTCTAATCCAAATCGTGGACGGTAAGCGAAAGCCCGTTGCATATTTTAGCAAGCGCACAACACCAGCAGAATCTCGCTATCATTCCTACGAATTGGAAACGCTCGCTGTTGTTAATGCTATTAAGCATTTTCGTCAGTACCTACATGGACGTAAGTTTACCGTAGTAACTGATTGTAATTCGCTGAAATCTTCACGAAACAAAATTGACCTAACGCCGAGAGTTCACAGGTGGTGGGCTTTCCTTCAGTCTTTCGATTTTGACGTTGTTTATAGAGCAGGAAAACAAATGGCGCACGTAGATTTCTTTTCAAGGAACCATCTTCCAGTAGAGCCAAAGCAGCCAATAGATAAAGTCTTGTAAAAAGTCGTTGATTTAGCAGAACTCTCTGAAAACTGGCTGTACGCAGAGCAGCAACAAGATGGTGAGATTCTGAAGCTGATTGCAGACTTAAACGACGGACACATGACTGAAGATCGAGCTAAAACCTACGAGATCCGATCAGGCGTACTCTATAGAAAAGTTCAACGACATGGTAAGACAAAATGTTTACCTATAGTTCCCCGTGCGATGAGGTGGTCTGTTATAAACAATGTGCATGAGTCCCTGATACATCTTGGCTGGGAAAAGACGTTAGAGAAACTCTACGACCATTACTGGTTTGAAGGTATGTCCCGTTATGTGAGAAAATTTACCGACAACTGTGTCACCTGTAAAATTGCTAAGAAACATTCAGGTAAGACACAAATTGAACTCCATCCAATTCCCAAGGTAACAGTTCCCTGGCATACAGTGCATATCGACGCGACTGGGAAGCTGAGTGGAAAGAACGACTGCAAAGAGTATGTTTTCGTACTCATAGATGCTTTTACCAAGTATGTATTACTCTACCATTCAAAGAATATTGATACGAAGAGCAGTATCCAGACACTGAAGGACAGCGTAGCATTATTTGGTGCTCCAGTGCGAATAATCGCAGATCAAGGCAGGTGCTTCGCTAGCAATGACTTCAAGCAGTATTGTGAGAGTAAGAACATTAGTCTTCACTTAATAGCGACTGGATCGTCGAGAGCTAATGGTCAGGTAGAGAGAATTATAAGTGTTTTGAAGAGTATGTTAACTGCTGTAGAGTCTAGTGGTGATAAGTCATGGCAGGATGCGCTAGGAGAAGTTCAACTCGCATTAAATTGCACCGTCAACAGAGTGACTAAGGCTAGCCCTCTAGAATTAATGATAGGGAAAGTAGCTCGTCCTTTAGACTTGATGGCTGATGACGTTGAAACCACGTTATACCTAGGAGGAGAGATTAGACAAGCGGCCTCGGAAAGGATAGAGAAAAATGCGGACTATGATAAGAAACGTTTTGACGCAACTAAGGCAAAACTAAATAAGTTTTCTATTGGGGATTTTGTTTTGATTGAGAATGAGGAACGTAATCAGACTAAATTAGATCCAAAATTTAAGGGTCCTTTTAGAGTGATAGACGTTGTGGAAGGTGACCGATATGTTTTAAAATCATTGAGTTGTAAACGTACGTACAAGTACGCACACGATAGATTAAGGAAGATGCCAGAGGGTCAAATACTAATCGATGTGTCAGAGAGTGATGATGAAGTTGAAGATCATGTTGATGCCGTGAAGGAGTAAGGGGTGCTCGGTTCGGTTGGTCAGCCGCACCAGAGACCATGCCGTAGTCGTAGCTCGTTGAAAGTCGATAGTCACTAGAGGAGAGTGACACGTGGGTACGCGATGGGCGGATGGTTCTGGCGGGGGCTGGATCTTTGTAAAAGATCAGAGTGTCTGTGGACTTTGCGATCCTTGGAGAGGATGTGCAGGTTGGTGAGCTAGAGTAGCGCTAGGCCACGAACGGGACACTTACTGCCATCACATGGTGATTTTTAAGGTTTTAGACTCAAGCTGGAAGAGCTTTGCTCTTGTTGATGGTATTTGAAACTCTGTGCACTGATTACTTGATTGATAGACTTGGATAATTTCTCATATCAAGTACGGATTATTTGTTGTTTGTATAGTGTAAATAGACCGTTTGATTATAGCTAGTAAATTAAAAGGGATGAGCAAACCCTGTATCTTTAATTAAGGTGTCATAATCGGAATAAAGTGTATGATGTTTGAAACGAATAGCTTTCATTCCCCGGATAATTGATATTATCTGACATGTTGTCAGGAATAACCGAGTAGATATTGTGCTTCCTGTTTGTTTTGTTTCAGACTAACACACGAGGCCGTGTGTAGAGTCAGGATGGCCGTGTCGCATCCGGCACAAAATGGCGGTTGTTCGGAACGTCAAGCGTGTCACGTGTTTGTCAAGCGCCCCCTACCGGCGTGACGCGCTTCGGCAGAGTCTCGGTGCCTGTCGGCGACTCAACAGTCAGTCTACGTTTGAGTTGCGCCGAATGAACACCTTGGAACTGTCCCTCGTTCCGTACAAGTGCTGAGTGCTATCAAGTGACCAATTAATTATTCGCAGTGCAGCATATATTCCTTAACTGAATAGTAGGCTTTTTCAGTTAATATAGATTTTTCGGTGAAAATCTGATGGTTACTATTAGTTTCAAAGGAGTCGGGCAGTTTATTATAGATTGTTATATATCTGTAGTTAGGACTCTTTTGTGTGATCGTCAGTTTTGGTTGTAGTTTTCTTGCGCGGCGCTGTGTGTAGTTGGGATTTTTTTCGTCATTGGATTTACATACCTATACGAATTTACATACCTGCAATATATATATATATATATAAGTTGAAGTATATACTTTTTAATTGTGTTTCTTTTCTTTTTAATTGTGTTTTTGCCAGTTAAGGTTACTGTCAAGAGTTATTCCAAGTAAGGTAAAATTTTTCACCTCCTCTATTTTTAATTTGTCCAGTAGATTTTTAAGGAGAATAGGTGGTTTCTGGTCAGTTTTGAACTGCATGATTTTGGTTTTCTTCGAGTTGAGTTCGAGATTATGTTTATGTAACCAATTTTTGGTAATATTTAGTTCCTCCTGGACTATATTAAGGTTTGTACTATTGTTAATTTTAAAGAGAAGTGAGACATCGTCTGCGAATATTATTGATTTTGATTGCAATATTTTAGGCAGCTGGTTTATGTACAGGATAAAGAGGGAACATACTAATACACTGCCCTGTGGGATAGAGTTGTTAACATTTGCATCGAAGATATTTTTTTACTAATTTCGTTTGTTTGTGCATCAAAGTGTTCTATGTGCACGTATTGCCATCTATTGTGCAGAAATGATTTAAATCTATACGTACAACCTCGTATTCCATTTTTGTGCATTATTTCTAATAGAATGTCATGTAAAACCTTGTCATATGCTTTCGTCATATCTAGGAAGATTCGTGCATGTAGTTGTGTATTTTTTTTACGAATTTATAAGCAGCGAGGGTAGTTGAGCGGTTCCGTCGAAATCCGTATTGGTTAGTGTCCAGAAGGTTGTATTTTTCTAGAAATTTATTAAGCCTAGTAGAAATCGCCTTTTCGATTATTTTTGAAACTGTTGGTAACAGGGATATCGGTCTATAGTTTGATATTACTACTGGGTATTTATCAGCTCCAAAAAATTTTTAATTTCGAATTTAAAAAATCCTCGCTAAAGAGGAAAGCGAAAGACTACCACAGACTATTTAAACTGCATTTCAGGAGTATTTAATAAACTGCATTGCATTTAATTTTTGTTAAAATGACCGTTAGCCTTTTACCTTCATTATTAGACGGTTAGGATTTAGGATAAGGCGCGAGACACACAGATAGGACGTGGGGCGAGGACCACAGTCTTTGCCTCAGATATATACCTATCTGTGGTCTTTGCTCTGCGGTCGCGCTTGGTCTGTGACATGTAATCATGTCTACCTGTGTAGTTTTTCTTACAATGGCAACATTAATTTGGCTGCGTTCAAGAAATATTTTTAACGTTTCAGTTTACGATAAATGTGATTGTAAATCGACAGTGAAATGCATATTTTATCGTATTTAATGCTAATAAACTATGAAAACACTTTTTTCTACTAAATTTAATTATTGCAATATTAATTATTGCAATGTTATGTTTATTTTCAAGATTCTGTTACCTGTTCAATAAATATTTTATCTATTGATCGATTGTAAAAAATTTAATGAAACGTCGCATTTCGATTGCACGGAAATCGTCCGGCACACGTAATTTCGTGAGAATATTACGAAAGGAAAGGAATAATGTTTAGTGAAGCTTGTTTAGCCTTAAATTTTGTTAAAGTTAATTGGGAAAGTGTTTTCCGTTAGACACATCCGGGCGAGCCCACGCAAAATGCTTGTAGTGTTTTCCTTTATATATCTGTGATCTCTAGTACCTATACTCAACCAAAAATACCACGATGAGCTCAATAAAGAACAACTCGCCGTCTAAGCTGGCTCTAATGAACCATATCAAGTACGAACACCTGGTAGCTGGTATATCAGGTGGTGTGACGTCCACATTGATTCTGCACCCTTTGGATCTCATAAAAATCAGATTCGCAGGTGAGTTGCATTCCACGTTTTCGTTACCTTCAATCCCATGACATAAGGTCGAGTTTGTAACAGAAATGTTGGAGCTGTTTTCCTAGAATGGATTCAAACGAACTGCGGATATTCCTTTACCTGGTAACTGTTTTCATTGTTTTCAGGTTACTATTGAATTTCCAATGTTCTATTAGAACAGGAAGTGTTTTGTGATACTGACCGTAATCCATTTCATAGTTACTCAGAGCGGTGATTGCCTGCAATCAAAGTTACAGGGACAATTAACAAATCAGTATTACACCTACTGGTTGGTGGGTAAAGTACCTATCTTATTAATCAAGAGACCAAGTGAACAAAAATAAAAAATTCTGATAACAGTGGTCTGTCTTTGTAATTTGGTAAAATCTTTAAATGTTATTCTTGCCGACTAGATAGTGATTTTATTATCAACGGACAGATATCCTCATCAAAATTATTGCACATAGCATGATTGATTATTTAAGTTGAATGTTTTTCTTGTAATTTAGTCTGATGAGAGGAATCCAGAATAATAAAAAAATTGTAATTTGTAGTGCTTATGAAAGTTTTAGCTCGAGAAAGATATTTATAAAAAAGTTTAAAAAGACAAAATTTCATAAATAAGTAGTTGTAAAGTTTTTTCTTGAGATTCCAACCGCATACTGCGATCGCCAACCCGCCTGCCAAGTGTAGCGATTATGGCAAAACCCTACATGGTCATTATAATATACTCACTAAATTGTCTCAGTTTTGATGAGTAGCATGTCTCCTGGAACTTGACATCACCAGACTGCAGTTGCAACTACCCCCGGCTGTCACTCACATTTAGTTATCACGAACTACCCCAAGTCCAATACACAACATGCCTTTCCCTCGGGATAGTCCACACTATTGTTTTAAATGCACTTATATTATTCACTACACTTCATTAGGACATTTAGGACATACCTAAATTCCTAACCTAACATGCTTTTTTACAGTATATTCATGCCTCTTCTATTTCACTTTCCAAAATCTCTTCAATCTCACCATTATCGGCCTGTACATATTTGTCTTGTCCACTCAAGGCTATTCTCTGGTTTTGTTGAGGTGGTGATGTCGGGGAAGGGGATCGTTGTCTCTTATTTCGGATATCTGATGATTCCTCTTGAGGACTCTGATGAATTATCAGATCTTCAGGCCCTGACACTCAAATGATCTCTGCCCATTTATGTGGTGGTGGTATCATGATTTCAACATCTCCATCCTCAACTCTCTTATTCTGAGATTTCGCTCGGATCTCCTCCTCCACCCCACTACTTTGCATCTGATTTATGTGCCTTGTTAGTAGTCTTCCATTCCATCTAACTAAATATCTACTTATTCCAGTTCTTCTTTCTACGACACCTCTTTACCAACGTGGATTACCACAATAGTTTCTCACATAGACCACTTGCCCAATCTCAAACTCTCGTACACTTGTTCTCTCATTTCTATCAACTGTCTCTAAAGTTTCAGTCTCTTTGTGTGACAAGGGATTGAGATGATCGAACTTAGTTCTAAATCGTCTATTGTTTAAGAGTTCTGCTGGAGTCAAACCTGTAACACTGCTAGGAGTTGTCCGCAAATTGTACAGAATCATCGGTATTCTAATATGCCATGGCTCTGAAAACAGTTTTTTCAACTTCTTTTTCACTGTCTGCACTGTGCGTTCGGCTTGTCCATTGGACGCTGGATGATATGGTGGAACCAAGACTTGCTTAATTCCATTCGCTGCCAAGTATTGTTTGAATTCTTCAGAAATAAAGCTTCTTCCATTGTCACTAACGATTGTATCAGGCAATCCTTGTTCAGCAAAAACTTCTCTTAAGTAATGTTTTAATCAACAAATTACCCACCCATATTTGCCATAATTTTAACTTCAGGCCATTTTGAATAGGAGTCTATTAATATAAGAAATACTTTGCCTTGAAAAGGTCCAGCGTAATCAATATGCACTTGACCACGCCTTATCGGGTCTTATCCATTGGTGGGTTACTTTTGGTGGCATATTTTGATTTTCCGAGCAGACCTGGCATTTCTTAATAATTTCTTCGATTTGTCTATCAATTGCTGGCCACCAGAAATAACTTCGAGCCAAAGCTTTAGTTACCACAATACCGTCATGGTTTCTGTGTAATTCTTGCAAAACGGCTGGTATCATTTTCTGAGGTAACACAACTCTGCTGCCCCATAGAATACAATCTTTATATACCGATAACTCGTCCCGTTTTTGCCAAAACATCTTAAATTCTTCAGCCACTGTAATGAATTTTTAAAAAAAGAAAAGAAAGGATTTATTTAACGTATGTTGGATATTTATTGTTAGGTTTTATTAAGGTGTCACATTGACAAGATGTTCAAATTGAACTTCAAGTTAAGGCGGGGCTCGACCTGTAGTTCAAATAGAACCAATGATTTTATGTATAAATTAGCACTGACCAATTAATAATAAAATTATAAGAAAGGAATACAAGTTTTACTAGAGCCCCTCTACCCTAACACCTTAGGCAAATAGGCTGAAAGAAAAATATGATCTCGGGCGCCAGGCCAGCACTAAAAGAAGATACCGTGGATAGTTAGAGGAAAAGCGCTTGGGTTTTAATCGCAAGGCGGGTATGATAACTGAGTCTGCAGTGGGAGATTAAGGAAACAAAGTGAATTTAGTTCTAGTAATAATTATTTATTTTTAAATAGGAATGTACATTTGGGCTGAAGGCCGTCAAACCTGGTTTTATTTTAAAAAGTTCTAATTAAATTAGGTGGATTGACTATTATTAGCAGTCTGTAGTTAGGTCTCAGTGTCCCCAAAAAAGTCACAGTAGGTACATGGGTTCAGAAAATAAGAAATCCTAACCACTGGCTGCTTGCCAGAAAAGAATTTATGAAAAAAACGCACTTAGAAAATCTAAAGTAACATTATTACTACAATTTAGCTTGGAAACAATAGGTAAATAAGTTTTAATCGCACAGTAGAAAGTCGGAAAATTGCTACGTGGAAAATTTGGAAAATATAATGTTGGAAAGTTTAAGTCTTGGAAACTTGAGATTATCGCTTGAATATATGTTAGGCTGGTGAGAGCACCGTGAACATAGAATGCCTCTCCAAAAAAGGAAATGGAAATATAAATCTACATACCGAAAATTATCCGGGTAAATTAAATAAATTATCAGCGGGAAACCTGGGGCCGTCCATCTTGTTATCTTCAGGAAGCAACCACCTCTCCGCACCAAAGTAGAACCCCGAGGAAATGTGGAGTTTTGGAATGAAAATTGGAAATATATAAAGAAAGAAAGAAAGAAAGAAACCCGACCAACAGTCTGGAAAAGAAAACAAATCCGCGATTAACACTTTAGCACTTCTAACCGAGGAAATGACAATG
Organism: Yponomeuta evonymella; assembly: GCA_963969515.1. Taxonomy (NCBI): domain Eukaryota; kingdom Metazoa; phylum Arthropoda; class Insecta; order Lepidoptera; family Yponomeutidae; genus Yponomeuta; species Yponomeuta evonymella. The sequence goes on along the minus strand of OZ018343.1, from coordinate 4,240,932 downwards.
GGAACTGTATGGAAAAGAACGCAAGCTTCCCCATACTTTTAAAAGGAAAATCAAGAACACTCACCGAGTTTCTTTAAATGTAAATAATCACGACGTCTGCATTTTGTCGCAATTTAAGCGAAAAGTTAAGAAAATCTGTAATGGAAAATGCGTAACTTAGGTTAGTATGAAAAAATTTGAAGGTATTTCGAACGAAATTCGCTTCTTCTCCCTGGCGAATAATGGAAATACTTACATAAATGGAAATTGATGACAAATCCCGTCTTTTATATCCTCAGGGACATGCCGAAAATTTAATTGACAAAATCTGAAAAGACACACCTCGATAAATTTCCACAAATCAGTGCGAAACCAAAAATAATTTATAAAACCAGTAAAGCTACTCACCAAAATCCAAAATAAACAATCAATCGAGCCATTTTACCGTCGATTGACACGATATTCGCGGCCACGCCGCGGAAAAGAAAATAACTACATGATGGAGGCCTTGGTCTGAAGACCCGGAAAAAGAATGAATGAGTCAAGGACTTTTTTTTTTAATCAAGGAGTCAACCAGACAAAAAGGAGCGACAGATCAATCTACCTCCGCTTTCGTCCGTGCAAAAACCAATAAATAAAGTTGTGATATGACCACACCATCAAATGAAGAAAGTAGGACATCCTTAGGGAAAAAAACAACTGTCAAGTTCAAAATGTAAACAAAAGGTTCCGAAAACGAAAGAAATTATCAAAATTTAGGTTAATTATGGCTGTAAGCCAATGGAGCGAAATTCCAACGCTACATCACACCCCACCCCAGAAAAATAAAGACAAAGTCTTTATGAAAAAAATTCAAATTATGACAAAGAATTATAATCATGAAGAGCTACTAGACCAGCTAGACACAATCGTCGCTGACTTGAAACCTTCAGACGAATTCAAGAATAAAAAATAAACAAAACTCTAAAATAATATGTAGTGTAGTAGGAGATAATGAAGATCAGAAGGACAAACTCCCGTCGCTGACACTATCTTCAAGGAATGTATAAGAAAATATTATGCATATGTATGTAGGATTGATTGATTGATTGGAGACCAGTTAGACACCCTCGTCACTGACTCAAAAACTTCACCAAAACTTAACATCTATAAACTAAATAAAGAACTAGAAAGAATTCAGTTAGACACCAACGTCACTGATTCAAAAAACTTTACCCCGTAGAAATCTAACAAAAGATCAGTTTGGCACCCTCGCCACCGACTCTAAGAATAACAACCCTATAGAAAAACTAATTGAAGTTCAGTTAGGCACCCTCGCCACTGACTCTAATTGAAAAGCATAGGATGAATCTAGAAATAGAATCGCCCCTGAAACAAAAACCAACCCCGATGAGTCTAAAAGTAGAACATCACCTTTCAAAATAAACCCCAATAAAATGAAGATAAGAGACAACGAGACTGGAACAACAACTCACCAGACTTCCATGCACGCAGCTCAGGATATGGTATTAAGGTTCATTACAGCTTCATAATAGCAAAGCTGTAACAAAAAGGTGGAACGATGTGACTGGAACAACAACCTACCAGACTTCCATGCACAACGACCAGAAAAAAATTGAAAAAGTAAGATGAAACAATGTGACTGGATCAACAACCTTCCAGACTTCCATGCACAAAGTCCAAATATGTATGTGTAAACTAACTCAATACCTAGAGCAGCTACGAAAAATATCCATCGTGACTGGAACAACAACCTACCAGACTTCCATGCACGAGGTAAAAAGTATGTGAGACCAAAGGCCTCGAAAGGTAATTGCAACCCTTTACAATCAGGAGAGTGCAATAAATGTTGGTTGATCAGACAACGCCGTCCAAAACGAAGCTGATACAACATGGGAATATGTCAAAATCGAGAAAGTATATGAATGTATGTGTCAAATCCGAGGTTCTTTACAACTTAAACTACGGTGACTAAAATTAAGGTATGTATAGCTAGTTAGCTTAATATTTATATGGACATGAATGTATATTAGCTAGACAGCTAAATTAGAGAGAGGTATATATAGAATATAAAATTTTATACAATGTACTCATAAAATTTTATACAAAAAATATATATACAAAAACTTTCTTATAGTGTTTTAATTTAGAATGGGAATTATTAGACCCAAAATGTCCTAAGCATTGCAAAATATTTAATTTAAAATTAATAATTGTATAAGGAGTATTTTTCTTGCATTCATCACTTACAAATCGCCATGTTTCTTTCATACCTACATTCTTCATCTAAGCATCAATCACCTCCTCATCCAAAGGCGAATCCTCGATATAACAATCATTAATGATATCCGAAAAGGTTAGGAATGGGAATAAATTTTAAACTTTTATTATATCTTTAACGTGGAAACGACCAACTTTCCCATTAGGAAGATTCTTTAAAACATACACGTTATTTGAAATTTTCTCTACTACTTTACATTTGATAAACTTAGGAGCTAATTTAGCCGAAAAATAATAAGCAGCACTAGATTGAACAAAATTACGCCTCCAAACAATATCACCTACACTATAAGAAACCACCTTACGACCCTTATTATAGTTAGACGCGTTACGCTTATATGCGTCCAACAATGAAGAAGAAACTTTCTCAAAGATTTCTTTGAGAACAGATAAAGAATCAGCAAAGGTTTGCCTACTAGAAAAATCAATGGTATCTAAATCAAAAGAATCATTGAAGCGATGCAACGAAGCGTCAATTATCAGTTCTCTACCGAACATCAGAAAGTTAGGAGTAAAATCCGTGGCTAAATTAACACTATTGTTCAAAGCCAACTGAACATGAGGAAGAAATTGAGACCATCTTCTATGATCATCTCTAACAAAGCAGGATATACAAGTTTCTATAGTTTGATTATACCTCTCAACAGGATTATTCTGAGGGGTATATAAGGTATTATAGAATATTTTATTAATATTATATCGATGTAAAAAATGTACAAAATTTTTAGAAATGAACTGTGAACCGTTATCGCATACAATGACCTTGGGAACCCCAAACTTTAGGAATACATCTTTTTCGAGGAACTTTACTACGGCGCGAGTTGTAGCATTGACCAGCGGAAAAATCCAGCAATACTTCGTAAACACATCTACCACAGACAAGATATAACGATGACCAGAATATGTACGAGGTAAGATTCCAATAATATCAATCGAAAGCATCACCATAGGGCGATCAACAGTTTTAGGATTTATCATTGTACCAAAAGGGGGAGCATTAGAATGCTTATAAGCTTTGCATGTATCACATGAATTAATATACTTGCGAACATCATCAAACATTTTAGGCCAAAAATAATGAGCTTTTAATTTATTTAACGTTTTATGAATACCCAAATGACTTGAATTTACATCATCATGATTATTTCGAATAGTATCTAAAATGTTTTCTTTAGGGATAACAATTTTCCAGTCTAAATTTGAATTTAAAGAGTACTTTGATTTGCAATATTTATAAAGTACTTCGTTTTCAACTCTATAATTTTTAAATCGTACAGGATATTTTTGACAATTTATGAAAATATTTCTATACCAAACATCTGTTATTTCATCATCAGGTGCAACGATCTGTATTTCGTCAACAAAAAGTGAAGCTACTTCAATTCTGGAAAGCGTATCAGGAACCACATGTAAAGAGCCTTTTTTATGAATAATGTCAAATGTAAATTGGGAAATTCTAGCAGCCCAACGAGCTAAGCGTCCACTAGGATTGTTTAAACCAAGTAACCATTTTAAACTAGCATGATCTGTAATAACAGTGAATTTCATGCCTTCAATATAAGGTCGAAAATGTTCAATTGAATCTAAAATTGCCAAAAGTTCTCTTTCAGTTGTACTATAGTTTTGCTCACACTTAGATAAAGCTCGAGAATAAAACGCAATAGGATACTGAGAATGGTCGTCATCTTCTTGACTTAGAACACTTCCTATGCCTACAGAACTAGCATCACAATGTAAAAAGAAAGGCTTCTCGAAATTAGGACACTGTAAAACAGGGGATGATACTAAGGAATGTTTCAAAGCAATAAATGCATTTTCAGCTTCAGAGTTCCAAATAAGTGAATGTTTTGAATTTTTACTACCACCAGTCAAACGTGTCAAAGGAGATGCAATGTCAGCAAATTTGGAAATAAATCGACGATAATAAGAGCACATACCTAGAAAACTACGCAACTGTTTAACAGTTGTAGGACGTGGAAAATTTTCAATGACATCCAGTTTGGAAGGATCAGTATGTAAGCCATCACCATCAACGATGTAGCCCAAATAACGCAATCTTTCTTTACAAAAGGAACATTTTTTGAGATTTACCGTTAAACCAGCTTCCTTCAAGGTTTTATGAATCTTGCGAAGTAGATCTAAATGTGCCTGAAAATCTGTGGAAACCTGTATTAAATCATCTAAATAACAAAATACATGACTGTCGAATTCTGGACCAAACAGTTTATCAACCAACCGCTGTAATTCTGCAGGAGCGTTGGTCAACCCAAATGGCATACGTACAAACTCATATAAGCCTTTGCCGGGGACAACGAAAGCTGTCTTTTCACGGGATGAAACAGCAAGCGGGATCTGTAGAAATGCCTTTGACAAATCGATAGCTGAAATAAATTTTGCATCGCGGAGATTATCTAGAATACGTGTGGTATAAGGAAGTGGATATGAATCCTTTACGGTAACAGAATTTAATCTACGCGAGTCCAAACACAATCGAATACCACCATCTTTCTTATCTACTGCTAAGACAGGAGAGCTCCAAGGAGATTTTGATGGTTGGATTATACCTTCCTTCAATAACACCTCAACCTCATCGTATAGTTCTTTTTGTTTAGCAGGACTTAAAGGCCAATATCGTTGTTTAATAGGAGAACCTGTAGTCACTATTTCATGTTCCACAAGATGGGTTAAGCCCAAACCATTCTTTTCATAAGAAATATCCTCATAAAGTTTTATAATTTCATCTAATTGTTCTTTTTGAGAAGGAGACAATTCAGTTGCAGCAGTAACTGCACAAATTTTTATTTCGGAATCGTTCACGAACGTGATATTCTTAAATAGATTATCGGCTAAGCCGAATTGTAGCCAAAAATCAAATCCTAATATAATAGGCGGTTTAAACGAAGGAATTACCATGAAAGTAATAATATGTGTGACCAAGTCGCATGTTATAGGCAAGTCTATGACTCCTAGGATATCCGTCTTCGATCCATCAGCGGTCCGAGCGATCTTACGCAACGGTCTGATCTTGAAACCTAATTTCTGAAACTCTAAGTGTAAATTAGAACCTAATACACAATGATTTGCTCCGCTGTCCAATAAACCAGAGAACTTTTTCTCGCCCACTTGGAACTCCAAGAATGGACGTTGGTCATTGTTCTTGACGAATAGGATGGGTGCAGCATTATGAACTCCAAAAAACACTTTGAGATAAGCAAGCCAATCTTTGAAGTCCTGAGGACGTTCAGGAGAATTTAATTTTAAATTTTCACCAGCCGAAGTTCGTGTCACTTCATGAGTTCGAAATCGAGTTCGACCGGTCCTTATAAGTTTTTTGGACAATTAGCCTCGACAGAAGGGTTACATTTATCACATTCTAAAGCAGTGACTCCTTGTTTACGGCAACGAAAACACACCTTACCAAGGAATTCTTTACAGAACTTGAAGTGATGACCAGTCTTTTGACACTTCATGCAAATCACTTCAGATTGTACCACATTCGTGTTCGAGGATAAATTTGAATTTTTTGAAATATTTGAAACTTTTGAAATGTTTGAAATTTTTGAAACGTTTGAAATATTTGTCATCGCGGGAGCAGGGGGCAAAAATTGCTCAACCTCTCTACCGAGCCTAGTTAAGGAATCAAGTGAAGTTATATTCCGGCCGATAAGATGTACGGCGTATGTAGGCAAAATGTTGTGACGAATTATTTCGTATAATGTAAGAAAACCAAGAGGATTCGATAAATTGTTGTTGAGGTATGCAATTTCAACAATAAAATTCGCTAAACTTTCAGTAGGTAATTGTTTACGAGTGCGTAACGTAAGTTCGGTTTGGTAATCGAAATCAAGCCGATCGAATTGTTTAAGAAGTTCAACCTTCAATGTATGCCATGAGTGAACTTTTTCACGAATTGTCCTGTACCATTGCAACGCGATACCGTCTAACACCTCAGTAAAAGCCCTGACAATTAAGTCGCTGTCAACGTCTCGTGCAAGTTGAAACTCCTCCAGTCTCTGTATAAATTCTCTGACGCAAGTCGAACCGTCAAATCTTAACTTTGATTTAGTCAAGTCAACATATTTACTTAATTTAGTTGGAAACAAAGCAGTATTTGCATAGTCAGCTCGAGTAACGGAGCTGGAATTCATATTGGCATTAGTAGCTAATGGAACTGTAACATCAATCATGTTCAGATGTGGATGATTCTCCAAAAGATTTAAACTCTCAGGTTCAGATGTAACAATATTTGAAGTTTGAGTAGCCATAGTGTTAGTAGCTACCTTCTCGTCCTTAGAAACTAAGTCCTTAGAAGACCCATCCATTATAAAAATAGGTAACAAAAAATTCACTGCTTAAAGCTAGTACACAGTTCAAAATAATAATATGGTACCTAACAGCAAAAACTGTCAAAAAAAGTTATAGCATTATAATTATAACAGTAGAGAACCTTACTTAACAACTACGTTGCTAAATATGCATGTATGTATGGAAAATAAAAGAAAATATTGCGATAATCCAAGCAATCCAAGCAAACTAAAAGTTTAACCTCCAAAAGCAGAACTCAGGAAAAAGTCAAAAAGTATAAGGAAATAATGTATGGTATGTATGAATGTAAGAAATATTTCAGGTCCCTGTTCGCTAGGCGTCAGTTGTAATGAATTTTTAAAAAAAATAGAAAAAAAGAAAAGGAGAATTTATTTAACGTATGTTGGATATTTATTGTTAGGTTTTATTAAGGTGTCACATTGACAAGATGTTCAAATTGAACTTCAAGTTAAGGCGGGGCTCGACCTGTAGTTCAAATAGAACCAATGATTTTATGTATAAATTAGCACTGACCAATTAATAATAAAATTATAAGAAAGGAATACAAGTTTTACTAGAGCCCCTCTACCCTAACACCTTAGGCAAATAGGCTGAAAGAAAAATATGATCTCGGGCGCCAGGCCAGCACTAAAAGAAGATACCGTGGATAGTTAGAGGAAAAGCGCTTGGGTTTTAATCGCAAGGCGGGTATGATAACTGAGTCTGCAGTGGGAGATTAAGGAAACAAAGTGAATTTAGTTCTAGTAATAATTATTTATTTTTAAATAGGAATGTACATTTGGGCTGAAGGCCGTCAAACCTGGTTTTATTTTAAAAAGTTCTAATTAAATTAGGTGGATTGACTATTATTAGCAGTCTGTAGTTAGGTCTCAGTGTCCCCAAAAAAGTCACAGTAGGTACATGGGTTCAGAAAATAAGAAATCCTAACCACTGGCTGCTTGCCAGAAAAGAATTTATGAAAAAAACGCACTTAGAAAATCTAAAGTAACATTATTACTACAATTTAGCTTGGAAACAATAGGTAAATAAGTTTTAATCGCACAGTAGAAAGTCGGAAAATTGCTACGTGGAAAATTTGGAAAATATAATGTTGGAAAGTTTAAGTCTTGGAAACTTGAGATTATCGCTTGAATATATGTTAGGCTGGTGAGAGCACCGTGAACATAGAATGCCTCTCCAAAAAAGGAAATGGAAATATAAATCTACATACCGAAAATTATCCGGGTAAATTAAATAAATTATCAGCGGGAAACCTGGGGCCGTCCATCTTGTTATCTTCAGGAAGCAACCACCTCTCCGCACCAAAGTAGAACCCCGAGGAAATGTGGAGTTTTGGAATGAAAATTGGAAATATATAAAGAAAGAAAGAAAGAAAGAAACCCGACCAACAGTCTGGAAAAGAAAACAAATCCGCGATTAACACTTTAGCACTTCTAACCGAGGAAATGACAATGGGAACTGTATGGAAAAGAACGCAAGCTTCCCCATACTTTTAAAAGGAAAATCAAGAACACTCACCGAGTTTCTTTAAATGTAAATAATCACGACGTCTGCATTTTGTCGCAATTTAAGCGAAAAGTTAAGAAAATCTGTAATGGAAAATGCGTAACTTAGGTTAGTATGAAAAAATTTGAAGGTATTTCGAACGAAATTCGCTTCTTCTCCCTGGCGAATAATGGAAATACTTACATAAATGGAAATTGATGACAAATCCCGTCTTTTATATCCTCAGGGACATGCCGAAAATTTAATTGACAAAATCTGAAAAGACACACCTCGATAAATTTCCACAAATCAGTGCGAAACCAAAAATAATTTATAAAACCAGTAAAGCTACTCACCAAAATCCAAAATAAACAATCAATCGAGCCATTTTACCGTCGATTGACACGATATTCGCGGCCACGCCGCGGAAAAGAAAATAACTACATGATGGAGGCCTTGGTCTGAAGACCCGGAAAAAGAATGAATGAGTCAAGGACTTTTTTTTTTAATCAAGGAGTCAACCAGACAAAAAGGAGCGACAGATCAATCTACCTCCGCTTTCGTCCGTGCAAAAACCAATAAATAAAGTTGTGATATGACCACACCATCAAATGAAGAAAGTAGGACATCCTTAGGGAAAAAAACAACTGTCAAGTTCAAAATGTAAACAAAAGGTTCCGAAAACGAAAGAAATTATCAAAATTTAGGTTAATTATGGCTGTAAGCCAATGGAGCGAAATTCCAACGCTACACCACCTTGACTGGCCAGCCATTGCGAATCCAATACATTACTTTACTCAGTAAATTATCTTTCTTCGTTAACTCCGCAACTTCTTTAGCCGAGAAATCTAATTCTATTAGGGTTTCTTCAATCAGTAAAACTCCCATGTAGTCATCATCTTGTGATTGTTCTGTTGATGGCCAACGGCTCAGCGCATCAGCGTTTCCTAACTTCTTGCCTTCTACATATTCTATTTGATAATCGTATGAACTCAGTAATAATGCCCATCTCAGCATTATTTGGTATCGGCTTTTTCGGGTCAAATATGCCCAACAAGGGTTTATGATCAGTTCTAATTGTCACTTTCCTTCCACTTATAAACTGGTGGAATTTTTTTAGCCCAAATATTATCGCCGCAGCTTCTTTGTCTATTTGCGCATAATTACGTTCATGTGTGTTCATAGTTCGCGATGCAAACATAACTGGCCTGATGCTGCCATCATCCATGATATGCTCCAGCACTGCTCCAAGTCCGTACTGTAAGGCATCGCATGACAAAATCAATTTTCGTTGTACATCATAATGGACTAATGTGTCTTTGCTCGACAACATCTCTCTTAATTGTACGAATGCTTTTTGATGTGCATTGTTCCACTGCCATCTTGCTCCTTTGTCTAATAACCGGTACAATGGTTCTGCCATAGTAGCTTTGTGCGGTATAAATCTGTCATAGAAGTTGAGTAGTCCCAAAAACGCTTGTAGTTCTTTGACATTACGCGGTGCTTGGGTTTTTCCAATCGAGTGAATTTTCTCTTCACAAGGATGAATACCAAATTCGTCGATGATAAATCCCAAAAATTCAACACTTTTCTCAGCAAATTTGCATTTGTCTTTATTGACTTTAAGTCCAGCAGAATGTAGCCTCTGTAACACTTTGTTTAAACGCTCATTGTGTTGTTCCTCATTCTCTCCACTCACAACAATGTCGTCTAACAGGATCGCAACACCGGCAATACCTGCTATAAGGGAAGACATCAAACGTTGGAATATGCCTGGGCATGCTTTAACACCAAACGCTAAGCGTTTCATCTTATAAAGTCCTTTCGGAGTGTTGAGAGTTAATAGCTCAGAAGTAGGTTCGTCGACGACCAATTGTGTATACGCTCTTTCTAAATCAATTTTAGTGAATAGTACACCTCCTTGTAACTTTGCGAAAGCTTCGTTTAGCGTCGGTAGTGGGTATGTGTCAGTATCGGTAGCAGCATTCACCGTGGACCTATAGTCCCCACATACACGCACACCTCCATTTTGTTTTAACACAGGCACTATAGGTGTGGCCCACTTTGAATGAGGCGTCGATTCCAGTACACCATCGTTGACAAGTCTATCAAGCTCTTTATTCACTCGATCTTTTATAGCAAACGGAATTGGTCTGCTCTTCAAAAACTTTGGTGTCGCTCCTTCTCTGGGTACAATACACACAACTGGTCCTTTATATTTGCCTAACCCACTTTTAAATAAATCTTTATACTTCTGAAGTAATCTGGTTACTTGACTCAAGTCTAGCCTTGCGCTGTAGACTCCTTGCAACTGGATATTTAATTCATTAAACCAATTGCGACCTATCAAACTTGGGCCACTTCCTTCAACAATGAATACTATCATTTCTTTGTCAATATTCTTATACCGCACTTGGACCACAGCTTTACCTAGCAACTTCAGCTTACTGTCCGTCCATGTTGTCAGTGCTATCTCTACTGCCTCAAGCTTTGGCAGTTCTCCTTTACATATGAGTCTGGCTGTCCTTTCACTTATTAATGTATATGCACAACCTGAGTCTACCTCCATTTCCACTTGTACCTTGTTCAGATGCACCTTAACTATAAAAGCTGCCACTCTTTCCTGTCTGATATTGTTACATTTCTCATACAAACCATTACAATTGGGAAGGTTTTTATTACCTTGCTGGGAGTGTTGAAGCTTACTCATGCAGACTGCTTCTATATGACCAATCTTGCCGCAACCATTACACTTGCTCCACCGGAACCTACAATTGCCACCATGTTTATTTCCACAGCGGAAAGAACCACCTCTATCCAGTTGCTTAAAGGGTTTTTGTTTGTTACTAGAGATTTTGTTGACCTCCATCGGTTCTTCAATGTCTCCATTTGGTTTATTCGGGCAAACGGTCAAAATGCTAACATCAATATTGGCAGTCTCGTGTGCTACAGCTATTCCACAAGCTTGCTCGAAAGTTAATCTGCCCTGTTGTAGTAACTTTTTCTGTATATCTTTATCTAAAATACCACATACCAAGCGGTCTCGCAGTGTCCGATCTAAATCTGAGAAATTGCAAGTTATGCTTAATTTTCGTAGTTGTGCAATGTAATCCCTCATAATTTCCCCCTCTTCTTGATTCCTTGTGTGAAATTTGTATGATTCTACAATTTCATTAGGTTTCGGGTTGAAATGTTTGTCTAACTTTAATGTTATGTGAGAGAAACTAACCTCACTAACCTCTAACGGGGCACTCAGTGACACAATCAGATCATACAAGTCAGGACCGCAAACAGCTAGTAAATTAGCTTTTTTTTTAATGTATCCTCTAATATTCCATTAGCCACCAAACCATAGGTAAACCTCTCTTTGTAGCTCTTCCAACAACCATGTGCTATGTCAAACTCACCAAACTTAAAACTCATTTTTATTTGTATTTAGTACAAAATTTTGTTTTTATGCACTGCACTAACACTTCACTATACAATCCAATAAATTGTTTTCTCTCGTCGCCACTATAATATACTCACTAAATTGTCTCAGTTTTGATGAGTAGCATGTCTCCTGGAACTTGACATCACCATACTGCAGTTGCAACTACCCCCGGCTGTCACTCACATTTACTTATCACGAACTACCCCAAGTCCAATACACAACAGTCATGAAAACCATGAGGGAGGCCTATGTCCTGCAGTGGGCCTCAAATGGCTGATGATGATGAAGTTTTTTATCATAACTTGCTTTGCCCTGATGTCTCAAGGAGATGGAAATTGCTTTGAAGAAAATAGTATAATACAGCTGTGTGGGCAGGAGGTATCAATATCTTGGGCTTGAGCAATAATATCAATATAGGATGGTGGAAATGACACCAACCCATAATATGAAATGTCAATCAACACAATCAATACTTATCATTCAACTAACACAATGCAGTTCTATTTATTAAATGTTATGTTGCTGTTTTGCATGTATCACTAAAGCCGGGTCTTCTGCTCGTGTTTATCATGAGACATTACACAAACCAATTGGTTTTCAATGCTCCAAATTAACTTTTTATTTTGCTTCCCCTAGAAACGAAAAGGTTTTTGCGCAAAGAAAACAAAATGTTTTGTGTAATGTTTTTTAGCAGGAGACACGCTTTAACAGACCCTTTTTCTTTGTCGAAAAGAAATTGGGATTGATTATGAGAGAGATTAGGCCACTTCTTTGTATTTGCATCAAGGAACTATTTTCAAAAGAACTCTACTCATATATTCAAGGAAAAGAAAATTATTGGAAATTCACTACTTAATACTATCTGAATTCAAACCAAATGTTGTATTCCAGTTAATGACGGTAGAACAACAACAGTGCCCAGATACGACGGGCTCGGAAGTGCCTTTGTAACCATCGTGAAGAAAGAAGGAGTTAAAGGCCTCTACAGGGGTGTGACACCCAATGTGTGGGGCTCCGGATCAGCATGGGGCTTTTACTTTCTATTGTGAGTATTTGAATTTTATAAAATTTGTAGTTTTTAGTGCCTTTTTACTGACAGTATTGCAGCTGTTGTCGGCTTTTTGTTTCTTTTGGTGACGTCAGAGTGGCTACCCTTAATTTTCTAATCAAGACTAACAAGTCAATACCTTTAACCCGACTGCGGCGGAGCCCAGAAGAAGGGTAACCAACAACCCAACTACTTAACATTAACTACAAGCAAGTGGGACCCAAATTCAACATTGTGACTCGTTGCGAGGTATTTATGTTGCTCCTGCCTGCTGTTCAACAGTTGGGTTGTTGGTTATTTTTTATTTTAGTTTTTGTCGTAATTGACGATAATTGTCAAATATCCTGGAAAAATGCACTAAAGAAGGAAGATTAAGAACAGTTGCACTTTGTGACAAAATTTTAAATATTCCTAAAATGGCTGGACTTCTACCGAAACTATCGAAGTACCGGTTTGGATCTGACAAAACATAACGTAAACTCACAGTTGCATCCCACGGTCGGCCACTTTCTCTGACGGAAACTGGATTATATATAATGTTTCTGGATTTGACAGAAACTAGATAAAACATCATGTACCATAGACCTTAAAGCAATTCTACAGAAAACAATAAACGACAAACACATTAATCTATCATTAAACCATGTGGTATTTAAAATCTGGAAGTATCTGGTTTTTGTTGTTTGCTCATTACGTAATGATATGGACCTAGTCCCTGCAAGTGTTTGTTGTCTCTTATCATATCATTATTAGTTCAACATGAACTGAGTAAGTACATTTATGACCGTTATGCATTCAGAAATAGTAGACAATAGTAGGTGACCGTTCACCTGGAATTTACCATCTTGCCAAACGTATACTTGTTTCGGTAGAATGAAAAAAATTACAGAATGTGCGAGCGAAAGAGAAGCAAGAGGAAAGTAATGCCTTACCACAATGATGATTCTGACTGGCTAAATACTATTAAGTATATGTATTATTTCATTTATTTATATTTAATAAAAAGATAAAAGTACTCCAAACCGGTGTGCGTGCAGGCAACGTCTAATGAATGTTGAGGAAGAGAAAGTGATCTATCAGGATTGTAGTAAGTGGCAGTCCCTGGTCTCTGCCTATTCCTCTGGGATACAGGCGTGAGTTTATGTACGTATGTTGTATTTAATGCCCGTGGCTATTTAGACCATAGCTGTACCCGCGGCTTCGCCCGTGTAGAATATAGCGACACGAAGACTGAAGGTCCATTCAGTCTTTTTTACGGTTTCCGTAGTGGAAGAAGAAGAAAGACGTTTATTATACCAACAAGACACATCACAGAAACAAAATAAGCAGATAAGTAACATAATATGCACAACAACAGAAAGAAAACTAAATACACAACAGACAAAACGAATAAATAAAACATGACCATAGCTGTTGCCGTGCCTACGTAGTCGACAAGGAAGCCTTATATTTTCGCCATGACCGTCCGTCTGTCTGTCCGCGGCCTAGCTCAGAGACAATTAGTACGAGAAAGCTGAAATGTGGCACAGAGAGACATATTAATCACGTCGACATAACGGTAGAATAAAATCATAAAAAATATGATTTTTTGTGACCCCCCTACACCTAAATTAAGGAAAGGGATGCAATTTTGGATTTCAACGTTGGATTCATCATCATCATCACCATCATTCGACGCCCACTGCAGGCCCAAGCTTCCCGGTCTTGTGTCGCCCGCATCAAGCGACTCCCCGATACCGTAACCAGGTTCGTCAATCGTCGGATTGGTCGTTTATAGTAGATTATGTACTAAGGGAATAAAACCATGTATTATGTCATGGGCGGCATATTGAACCCTGAGCGGAGCGAAGGACTCCGAGTTAACTCGCGAGCGCAGCGAGGGAGTTAAATTTTAACTCCTGAGCGAAGCGAGGGAGTTATGTAGAGTCCTGAGTGAAGCGAGGGGTTCATACCGCCCGAGACTAAGACATGTTTTATTCCAGAGGTGAATACTCTACTTTTCACACCATCTGGGAGACAATAAAAAGACAGGGCTGCATAAGTTGAAAATATGTATTAAAACCTGAAATTAAATATAAAGTCCACACTCTTTTACGGCTTAGCAACTTAAATTGAATATAACTTTTAAATTCGTATTTGCAATTCGCGCCTTTTTTTCTTTTTTTTGTTGGTGTTTCGCGCGGTCACAGGACACAGTATTTCAGAAAAAAAAGAAAAAAAAGAGGTGAGTTTCGAACAACAATTCGAATTTCAAATTGCAATGCGGGGTACAAAGGGGCTTCTCCATAGTTTTCATGCGAATTTTGACATTCTAAATTCAAATCACTTTATTCCCTAGGGAAATTCTTCATTATTATTGCCCTCGAGAGACAAGGCCATGCTTTACGATGATATTTGACGGTACGTAATAAGGCATTGTCGAGCAGGAGGTGTGAAAAAAATATTGTGGTTGTAGGAAGACCATTTTCGATTTAGGGTTCCGTTTGCAAAATATTGAGCTTTACAGCTCACATTTTTGTCCGAGTAGGGCGTCTCCCCCTCTCCTGGCTAAACGGTTCATTGTAGGAACGTGAAAAAATCAGGGTAGTAGCACATATAATGGGACTTAAAATAAAAACTATCACGTCTAAGTAAGCTTTTTAAGTTAGGGGAGCAAAGCTCTTACCCCCAACACTACGCGTGGCCGGCACGCCGGTTTTTTATTTGTTACTAGCTGTGCCCGCGACTCCGTTCGCGTACATTTCGATTTTTACGAAGCATTTGTATGGGGGCCACGTCTTATCATAACTGGAGCTAGAATTTAAATAGCCTATCCTGTGTCCCAGATGTCTATATGTTTTTATACCAAATTTCATCAAATTCGGATAATTGGTTTAAGAGTTATGGAGGAACATACATACATACACACATACAGAAAAAAATTCTAAAAATCGTGAAATTAGTTTCAGTATCATATATTGAGCCTATAAACACAATATCTCTGAAAACAAACTAACTTACTCCATGACCGACCCTTACAGATTTATTATTAGTATAGATGAGTATTTTCGTAGATCACCTCCTCCTTCTATATTGGTGGCAATAAGTGTCTTTATACTTTTACAACCAAAGTTACAAACTGTACGTTTTTATAATATTCATCATCATCATCATCAGCCATTTGACGCCCAGTCAGAACATAGGTCTCCCTCATGGTTTTCCAAGCTTCCCGGTCTTGTGCCGCCTGCACAAGAATAATATTAGTGTAGATAATTACTGAGCATCCCATTTTGTTCCGTAGTTACAACGCAATAAAGACATGGATTCAAGGCGGGAACGCGCGCACGCCCCTGGGGCCAGGTCTCCACATGCTGGCAGCCGCTGAGGCAGGCGTCCTCTCCCTCATCATGACCAACCCCATATGGGTGGTGAAGACGCGACTCTGTCTCCAATACAGCGACGAGCATCTGGTCGACAACAGGCGGTACAAGGGGATGGTTGACGGCCTGACCAAGATCTACAGGACCGAGGGCATCCGCGGGCTGTACAGGGTGAGTGGACTGGTTCTCGTGTGAATTTATAGCTCGCACGTCGTGCCAATGGGGTTGGTATTATTTTCGTTAAAACTATATTGTTATTATTATTCACGTCTGAAATAATATTTGGAATAGCACTGTTCAAAATGCACAAGCGGAAGTTTAGAAAAGTTGGGGAGCTTGACTTTTTTTAAGTCTCAAAGTGGGCAAACGAAATAGGTCTGCAAACCTTTGTAACTATACTAACCACGATTTAGCCACAGACCTTACACCTACCTACATTCATATACGAAAGGAGTGTCACAAACGGGCACGATAATAAACCTAGCCACTGTGTGTGAGCTTTAGTATTGCATGGAAGCTATGTGCTATGTCGCGCTATGTCGCGCGTCGCGGGCATGAACTTAGGGTCATAAGAATAATGAAGTAAATTGCTTTTTCCTGTAACCAACACTATATCCAGAGAGTCGTATTTTTACTCGGTAAGTTTTTCTGTGGTGATCTCACAGTACTTTTAAATGACAAATGAAGTCAATTATCACATAAAGAAAGGAAGTATTAACAGTTAGGTACAGAATGCGGCCTCATTTCAGTTTTTGTGTTAGCTCTTTTTGTTCGATTCTAGCACTTGTGTCTCGTGCAATAAGATCCCCGGGGGATAATTTGCATTGTTCTTTTGTTCGACTCTCGCCAATTTAGTCGTGGGCATAGCTAGTAGCAAATTAAACCGTGGTAGCCCAGTGGGTTGAACAATGGACTCGGAAGCAAGAGACCCAGGTTTCATTGATTCCCAGTGCGGGCATGTAACTATGACTTTGTTTATTTTCAAAGTTACGTACATTTGCAAATTTGTAGTGTCAATACCACACGCTAATTGTGAAGGAAAACATCATAAGAAAACCCGCGGCTTGGTTGGCTCCGCACGTATGTATTGAATTGTCTTTTCTTTGGGCTAGGCCGATTAAGCTGTCATAATGGTATAGGTGCTGGGCAAGCCTACTCCATCTAAAAACAGTGCCTCAGGCACTGCAGCGTCCGAGTGGTCCCTTCACCCATCTAGTGTGAGCGAAGGTGCCACTGGACGCTGCATAAATCGTCTCATTACGTAGATGCAAATTCCAAAGTTTTTTTAAAAAATATACAGTTCTGATACTATTGATATTGCAGGCAGGTGGCCTTGCGTGTTGCATATTACATACACACTTCAAAAAAAGTTTGTGATCAATAGCATAAGCTCCTATAATTCCTTAAATTTAACTTTATCAAGAAAAAATCTATGTTTTATGCTTTCTTTACCCTGTTTGAAATTAAAATATAAAACTATTTTCTATTATTTATTTAAAAAAATTGAGCCATTAATCATAATGTAATTGTGATAGAAATTTCATAGAATGAAAAATACTGTTTAATTAATTAATTAATGCGTCGATTGGCATCAACATTTTTTTTGTGACCATTTATTTTTTAAATGTGACCATTTATTTAACTTTTTTTTATATGTGAATGGGCTTAAAAATTTCATGAAAAGTTATGGATAGTCTCCTAAGACCATTTTCGTGTAGCTGCAACGGATAAGGTATTTCCCCTTACTGCCCTGCTGAAAGTTTCCACCCTGTGTAAGCCACATTTATTTCTAAAATCGATAGTTTTAGCTCTTACCCATCTCCTTTGCTATATCTTATCGACTTTTCTAATTAAGGCTGCTGTATCGCCTGGCGTGCTGTCCCACTCGCACAATCTAACATTTTAGTGATTTTAATAAAATTAGTATACTTTTGATGAATGTGGTCTAAGGGTTTCATAGGTAATTTATAAAACTGCGAACATTCAGGCATACTTTTATTATCCGCCACCTTAACGTGCCAGTTTTAATTGAGTTTAACATTGAAATTAAAATTAGTATAGGTACTTTGATGAATGACGGACATTCAACACATACACAACGTGGCATAAAGTTCTAATTGAGTTAAAATCGAAATAAGAACGCATGGATGTTTATTTAGACAGATAGATAGATAAATAATTTATTGACATAAGACACACACACCTATACAAAGCAAAGTACTAATACAAATCCATTCAAAAGTCACAGATAGTATTTATTTATTCAGTTCGGAGAATCATCAGCTTAAACTTATAATAAAACAATGTAACTTAGGCCGACTTGCACCACTTTCTAAATGTGGCTTAAACAGCACTTAACTGAAATTCCTCACACACAAGTCGCTTTAAATGGCGACTTAAGTGACATTTGAAAAGTTGTGCAAGTCGGTCTAAATCTCTAAACGCCGATAATAGATTATCGCCAGTAGCGACACATTTAAGAACACGTGTGGACATTCGCTTATTCACGAGATGGCGTAGTAAACACAACAAAAACTAAAAGAAAAGAAGAAATAAAACATGGCACACGATTAGATTTCACTCACAAAAAATGCCGAACTCATTAGTCGCCTTACGTCGGTGCCTTTGTGTTGAACAAATCAAGTTATTTAATTAGTTTATAATGATCACTTTATAATGATCACTCGCACGCACAATAAAACTATTTTCCCTAAAATTAGTAGAAGCCTTTAGGTATTATTGCCAAATAGTGGTTTATAACGGGCTCGGCTGGGAATGCGCAGACTGTGTTTATGAAGCAACTCAGGGCAATCGATAGCGGAGGATGCGATCTTTTCGCGTCTGGATTGAAGGGTAAGGAATTCAATAGTAGCATGAGCGTTATCAGTGTACCGTTTTACTTGGCAGAACCGCGGGACTGTCCTCAATTCGTAGTTTCGTACTGCGTGTCAATTAAGTACGGTTCAAAGTTTATAATTGGAAACTAGATTTAGAGCTCTTCGCTCCTTATTTAGAGCTCCGAGCTACATTCCTTATCAAATCGTGTTTAGTTTAATTTAGTCATTCTAATTTTAATGTTTTGTTGGTTTGGACATTATGGAGAGTATGAAGGAAGAAATAATGAAAAAAGAGAAAAGAAAAATATCAGTTACTTTAAAACTGTAGGTAGCCAACACAATGTAAATACCGTTTTTTTTTTTTTTTTTTTTGTGATGGCTTTCCTAAGGATTCTGCCAACGTCAGAGTTTGAGAGAAAGTACTACCTTTGTTAATGATAATGTAAGCTTCTTTATATATGTTGTCGAGATTTAATAGGCCCGTTTGGACTGCTGTCATTATGACGCAATTAGAGATGCGAACCAAATTATTCGGTAACCTGAATATGCGAATACGACAAATCGATTTCAAATTATATATCACCCTTGATTTGCTTCTTAATTATTTCAGTGTTTAAACGTTATTGAGTGATACACAAAGAAAATAAGAGAAATCCCTTTACAATTTTATACGGCCTTATTTATAAAATCGCGGTTCCTCTAAAGCACTCCTCAGAGGCAGTTTATTTAATATGTGGTTACGTCTTTTCCTTGTAAAATCTCCACCATAGTCTATTTTAATCGACGTTTATCGAGTGTTGAGCTATTGTCGCCTGTATAGATTATCATATCATACATCCTGCCTTCAACATATTGAAAAGAGTGTTGTTAACACCACACCACATAAATCTATTAAATTAAAGTCCAAATCAACGTTCTTGACCATTTTATTAAATAATAGGGGTTAAAGTATGAAATTGCCGTTTTATTGCAATAGGTTCTTTGAATTGACATAGAATCTTCATGGTTTGAGGTTTTCGAATGAAACTTTTTTCAAATGGTTTCTATGATGTTCTTTTTTTAAAAAATGTCAAACATTTGAATATCGCCTTTCAATTGTTTTTGTTATTCAATTTAGACAAGAAAGATGGATACTGCGAAAATTCGAGTGATTTTTGAATACGAGTTCCGACGCGGAACTAACGCGGCAGAAACAGCCCGCAATATCAATGCTGCGTTTGGAGAGGGGTCTACTAATGAACGCACCATGCGATTTTGGTTAGAAGAGGTCTATGCCCAACAGTGGGCTCTGTTTATGGGCTAATTAGATAGATATATAGAAGCCTGTTTTTTTGTTGCATCTAATACAACGTGTGAGCCTCAGACCGTCGAGTATGTTTATCGATTTATCGGTTTATCGTCTGCTACGTAGATATGTTGTTTATTGAAAGCTAATAATAGCGATAATTGAAAAAGAATATTCTAAAATAAAGAAAGTGAAAGTTTGTGTTTGTTACTCAATCACGCAATAACGGCTAAACGGATTTAGATGAAATTTGGTATGGTTTGAGTCTCGGGGAAGGACATTTACTCATTTCATGCGGACGAAGTCGCGGGAAAAGCTAATAAAGAATATTCTTACATACATACATAAACTCACGCCTGTATCCCAGAGGGGTAGGCAGAGACCAGGGACTGCCACTTGCCACGATATTCTTATCTTCTTATGATTCCACGATTATGATGTGTTCCAGGGCTTCGTTCCCGGCATGTTTGGTGTGTCCCACGGCGCGCTCCAGTTCATGACCTATGAGGAGATGAAGAATCGCTACAACCAGTACCGGAATCTGCCCATTGACATCAAGCTGGTGAGTGGCTCTCTTGTTTATGGAATTTTTGTACATCATCATCATCATCATCATTCAGCCACAAGAAGTCCACTGCTGGACATAGGCCTCCTCCATGGATTTCCAAAAAGACCGGTTGGAAGCGGCCTGCATCCAGCGTCTTCCTGCCACTTGAATGACGTCATCTGTCCATCTTGTGGCTGGTCGTCCCACGCTGCGCTTGCCGATATGTGGTCTCCATTCGAGAACTTTTTGTACATACAAGCATACATATACTGCCTGTGTACGTTCCACTGCAGGGCACAGGCCGAGGCAGCTAGCCTAGCAGCTAGCTAGACTAGGCAGAGCCACTATTGGCCGCCCTAAGCCACGTACTAGATGCGCCCGTCCTTTATTTACTTAGAAATATGGGAGGGACCGGACGACGCAGCGTGGGAAGGCCCCCCACTAGATGGTCTGACGACCCGGTTACGGTGGCGGGGAGTCGCTGGATGCGGGCGGCACAAGACCGGGAAGCTTGGAAAACCACGAGGGAGGCCTATGTCCTGCAGTGGGCGTCGAATGGCTGATGATGATGATGATATTTGAGGGGTGTAAAAGCAAAGTCAACTCTGTCCATGAATTGTTAAATATATACTTTTATATATATGTTCATATTGTCTTATTTTCATTTGTTTCGCACCAGTTTTTTTTTTGTCATATACACGTCAATTACCGCGGGCACTGACTGAAAACCGGCGCCGAGGGCCCACGCCCTCAGCGCTGTGTCAGATGCCCTTTGTGGCAACTTTGACACACCGACCGCATGATGCACTTCGACGCCCGGACTTTGCCTTGTCCTATCTTGTATTACGTGACTTGTTTTTCCTTTGTATTTATGTTACTTGTTATGCCTTTTCTTTCTTGTGATGTGTTAATTTGTCTCTTTCTTTCTCACTTGAGGTTTTTAAATTAATGGTTCTATATTAAACGGGTCTAATAGCGATCATTTCTTAGGTAAAATTCAATCATCTTTAACTATGTATAAGCAATAGAATAAATACTAAAACTAAATTCTGTTTGGTGTTTATAGGTATATATATTTTTGGTGTTTCATTATTTTATACCGACATAGAGTGACAACCATAGAATAAAATTGCACTCACAGGTTAAACGAGTGGACCGAGTTGAGTTTGCTTTTATGCATCTCTGTCTTTTACATAATATATCCCGTTTTTCGTTCTTATATCATTTAATCATCCCTCTCGAGTTAATCTTCTTTCTACTATTGGCCGTCCCTAACTTGGGGACGCCCTTGGCCACGGCCTAGTTGGCCTTAAGGGGATCCAGGGAGTACCTAACCCCACCGAGGAAAAAAAAGTCATATTGTACGAAATCAGGCGTTCCTTTGCGGAAATCCATAATAGCATTATAATGTGAAAATTACTTTTCCAAATTCCGCCAAAATCCCACAAGCACCATGCGGTTAGTTAATGGACGACAGCATTAACTGAACGCCGGAGCCTGAGCATGCCTTGTGTTAGAGGCGAAACGCGTTGCAACGCATTTTTTCACACGAGTATTGGTGTCGGGGGTGGTGTGTTTGTATCTTGCTTCTGCTTGAAAAAGTGGGCGGTGCATTAACTAACCGCATGGAGCGTGTGGGATTTTGGGGGAATTTAGCAAAGTAATTTTCACATTTTAATGCTCAAAAAGTCGTACCTAATTATCTTTTTTTTACAAATCAAATTTGCAAAAAAGTGTCAGCACAATCTCTCAATCATGTCAAAAGTGACTGAACCTAAGGCAAAAAACCTAGGACTAGATAGCATTAACGCCAGAAACGTTTTTGGCACAAATGCTATCTAGTCCCAGGTTCGTGATCCTAGGTGCTTTGTCGTGGGTCCTAAAAATCATTGTTAACACGATTGAGAGATTGTACTGACACTTTTTGCAAATTTGATCTGTAAAAAAGATACGATTTTTTTTTTCTCGTGGCGCTAGTGTTACTCCCTGAATCCCTTTAAGGTTAATTCGCCTCAGGGCACAGGCCTTCTCTCAGAGACATCCTAGGCTTTAGGTTCTAAAAATAGCAGCCACCATTGTTGAATAGAATGGAATGGAATGGAATGGAATGGAATGGGAAAGCCTAAGGGCTTAAAGGGCAACCAGCTGCTAACTAGAACCCACCAATAAAAAAAAAATCTTTTTTGCAGCACGTTTTTGCAAAAAGTTTACATCGTGCAAACCATGATTGTTTTTATTTTGATTGTGTTGGTACCAAATAAACGTTTTCTATTCTATTCTATTCTATTCTATTCTATTCTATTCTATTCTATTCTATTCTATTCCATTCCATTCCATTCCATTCCGTCCCGTCCCGTCCCGTCCCGTCCCGTCCCGTCCCGTCCCGTCCCGTCCCGTCCCGTCCCGTCCCGTCCCGTCCCGTCCCGTCCCGTCCCGTCCCGTCCCGTCCCGTCCCGTCCCGTCCCGTCCCGTCCCGTCCCGTCCCGTCCCGTCCCGACCCGTCCCGTCCCGTCCCGTCCCGTCCCGTCCCGTCCCGTCCCGTCCCGTCCCGTCCCGTCCCGTCCCGTCCCGTCCCGTCCCGTCCCGTCCCGTCCCGTCCCGTCCCGTCCCGTCCCGTCCCATCCCATCCCATCCCATCCCATCCCATCCCATTCCATTCTATTCAACAATGGTGGCTGCTATTTTTAGAACCTAAAGCCTAGGATGTAGGGTCAAGAAAATAGGATTTAAAAGCATTTTTCCCAATAACGGCCATTTTTATCGAAATTCTATTGAAGTCCTTGCTTATTTACTCTACGTAATAGGCTAGAGATTCATCATAAATCTCAATAATGATAACAATAAATAATAAGAATACCTATTGTTATAGCTATCACCATTAACAAAATTTACGATTTTTACTTTTTGAAAAAACTTATTATAAAAGTTATGTTTGTTCCATTGGTGGCTCTAGGTAACTGAGACACTCGTTTCCTTCTTAGTTTAGTGGCTTGCTTCCCGGCTTCATCTAATTTATAGTTGTATATCTCCACAGCATCTAAGATTTCTAACTCTGTATTGTTTGTTTGCCAATAAACTATGGTCTCTTCTCCTATTGCGAAAAGGCCAAGCCCATCAACGTCTCGGTCAATGTGAAAAGTGATGCGAAAACATGCATCGCCTCTCTTTGCAGACTTCCGTCGAGTACCTAACGTTCGCGGCGATCTCCAAACTGATAGCCGCGGGCGCCACCTACCCCTATCAGGTTGTGAGGGCACGGCTGCAGGACCAGCATCGCACTTACGACGGGGCCTGGCATTGCGTACAACAAACATGGAGGTATGAACGTTTACGGGGCTTCTACAAGGGCCTCACGCCGTACCTACTACATGTAACGCCCAACATATGCCTCGTTATGCTCATTTGGGAGAAGTTCACCAATAACGATTAGCGTGCCGCGTCTATCTGATGGGAAACTTGTACACCGACTGTTTAGTTGATCTTGTTGGTAGCTTTTTTTTTTAGAGTCTAGGAGCAGGGCCTTACCACGGAGTGTGTCTACTTGAATACTGTCGCACTCGGTGAGGAGTGAGCAAATTAAAAAGATTCGAGTATCGAGAAGTTTGTGAGAGCGGTAGCTCCGTGTTTGGGAAATCGGCATTCGAAAAGTATTAAGATCCATGTTTCAACGTGCCTGTGACGTGAAGGATAGTCCTTAGACCTGTAAGGTTTGGGACAACCCGGTGAAATTCGGCGACAACTGACGTCACGGGACCACGCTTTTTGGCAGTCGCATTGTAGTCTACCGAGATTTGAAGTATTTATGGGTTAATTGATTTTGTGTCGTTGCGATAGCACGTTCTTTGTAACTAGTGATGGACAGGGGAGAATGTTCCCGCACGACGAGTACTCGTGAACAGTAAACTAGAAAGAACTGAGCTTACAGATATAATTTTTCAATTTAAAAATTCTCGTCGCACGACAGCAAATTCTCGGAGAACATTGTCGTCGGCCCATCTCTAGTAGTAACGTGAATAGAAGAATTGAATAGGTTTCATAATTTATCTGTCAACTTATGGTACGCTCACCCTGAGTGGAGCGAAAGATATTAAACGATACTCGACGACAAATTATAAATTGTCAATGTCCGAATGTTAGTCGCGTTTCGATTAATTTTTTTTGTGGTAAGATATGACAGTTTATTGAGATCATTTGTTAAAGTGCATAGTCTGTGCCTATGCCCATAGGATTGAGTTTATGCTCTCTACAGCGCGCTTATTCGCTAAAGAGATTGGTCATAGTGATCTATATCCTTAGCTGCTAACCGAGTGGTTATTAGAGCCTAGATTGGAAGGATTAGTTTAGTTTTCACTCAGTTAGCTAGTCGTAAATGGACCACATGACCAATACCGTTAGTGAAAAAGGTTCCAGATGTTTTGTATAGCTGTGAACTTTGAAATTTCGTAATGTGATATCACCAGATCCTATTTCGTGGAACTACGAACTATTGCATGGTTTACTGTGACAATTCTATGTAAATTGCATAACTGATAAAAAAGTAGGAAGACTAATTGAACCATGTTAAGCAGAAACATTGCAACCCATTAAATAAGTGAAAAAAATAAAAAAACCCTAAAAAAGTTACTTTTGAGAAAAAAACGTTTTTTAGGTTTAACTTTGGTGGTTGTTCCGTCTTTTTGTTCGGACGTTTTTATAGTATTATAGTGATTACAAATATAAAACGTCTTAACAAAAACATGGAGCAACACAACGTTATAAAAACCTATTTAGAGGCTAAAAATTCCACCCATGCCGGGACTTGAACCCGCCACCTCTGGCTCACCGTGCGAGCGCTCTCCCAACTGAGCTAATGGGCAAGTGCAAGCATCGATGAAAAATTGTAAAATTGTCCTAAGCACGGGTTAGTGCAACAAAAAGAATATATAAACACAACGTTTAACATAAAAAAGCGTTTTTCTCCAAACTTACCATAATGTGGGTTGGAATGTTTCCGCGTATCACGATCCAATTGTACTAATCAGTATGCAACGTAGATCGTTTTGTCATAGTAAACTATGAATTGTAGACCCCGATTGCCTGGAAAAAACATGCTGTGTTTCGTACTTTCCATAGATGTCACGTGCAAATCAGTTAGAGTTTTAACGTCTCTTCAAAATATCTTTAATTAAATACTGTATTACAGGTTTTTTTTTTTAAATTAGAGGCTCACATTTTACCAAGTGTCTTGATTAATTTGATGCGTTTTGCAGAAGCGAAGCTAAAACACAGCGCTTACGATCGATATAGATTGTTGTGAAGTTTCGTTGGTCAGTATTTTTAGTGACGCTCAGAGGAAGATGGATAGTTCAATAAACAGTGTTGTTGGCATGAAGGAAATTTACATTTTAAATCGCTTAAATAAAACTGTCAGCCATGCTGGTTTCTTCGAACTATGGGCTTGTCTATTGTCACTTTAACGGTAAGTAGTTATTAGTTTGTAAGATCAAGGCTACTTAATATAGAAATTTATTTATTGTAATTTTATGCATTTTATTCTGAATGTTAATCGTTCTCATTTATGCAACATGTATATGGCTCTTGTTTCCAATTATCATTGCACAGATGGGCATATAGATATAAAAATAAGATGTTTGTCGGATACTATTAGAAGCAGGATGTTTTAAAAGTCCAATAGACTTGTATAATATTGATACTTCTAACTTTTAGTGTCGAGTGGTGACTTTCATTTTATGTGACAACATTACATCTCATTAGTATTCAAAAATAAAAGTAAAATTATTCTTAATCATGACGCTATTTGGCATATCTTATGCGGAGTTAGTTTTTTGGCAACATAACAAATTACGTATCAGCACTGTCTCATAGGTGTCTTTGTAATTTGAACGTCGAAAATGTCTTTCAATGGAGAACTTGCACTAAAAAATGTTTTAATAGAATATGAGAGGACACGTAAAAAGATAAATAAACGTGGTATTTTTTCCCTGCGACTAATTCTTTGATAATATAACCAGTCGAAAAGTCAAAAAAGAAATGAAAAAAGACAATGGGCGGCCTTATTGTTTTATTCTAAAAATTTTCCAAAGTTTTTATATGATTTCTATGGTATAAAAGCAATGTCACTCCAATCTAATTTAGACGCAAGTTCCCCATTAGTGATTTGCAAAATTGTATTGTAAGATAGAATCTAGAGAAATTAATATTAAGTTTGATTTCGCTGTAAATCCTGTCTCACGACATATGTTGTGTGGTCAAATGTAATTGTAATCGAAATAGACTCGTATTTTATTTTTTCCTTGTTAATAGTAGCTGTACTCTTTCCCATCAGATCGTGACTGAGGTCTTAATTTTAAAGCTGGCAACACAGTGACGTGTGTTAAGCACAGTGTTGCCAGATTCTTAGCACAATTTAGTTTTAGTTTGAGAATTTTTGTGATAATAGGTACTTAGATGTTCTCTCGCGCATAAATATCATAAGGTGACGTTTTCGCAAATTTGTTGATTAAAAAGACAATATTTTTGTTATGAAAAGCGACAAGTTACATGTGTGGTGAGACGACGTTAGGCTCTTGTACGTATATCTTTTATAGATTTTGATTCGCTTTATTTTTTCTTTCATTATGCAGTATGAAATTACTATCATAATCATCTAAACATTTAAGTATAAAAATATCAAGATCATAATTAAAAAGAAACCGAGCTGTAAAACATCACATAGCTTCACATGAGTAATCTGTAATTAAAACGCATACGTTTTTTCCCGATGTAAGCGATTTCTATCACTAGTACAATTTTAGTTAAACTTATTTATTTTATTCACTAGTTTTTTTAAATAACACTTGGTCGTAAGTTAACGTAAGACATACTTTAATAGTCCCTTTACTAACGAAGTTTTTGACACGAAAACAATGTGATATAACAAATCTGATGGCGCAAATTAATTTATTATTATCTTTGTAGTGATTTTGTAGAGTGACGAAACACTCAATCTTTGGTGGCTGGCCACTATTCAGTTAATAAGAATTATATATTTTTATATAAACAGCAGCGATTCCACACCTTAGTCCACTTTTGCCCGTTCAATTTGTGTAATCAATAAATGATAGCAAATTGAAGATGGTTTCCATTATTATTTTAACCCTATTGTACTCGTCAGCACCTTTTAGCACTTCGCAAATTGCATAAATATTTGGTACGGTAAGTAACGTCTCAGAAATATCACAATCAAATACGTATTTTTAAAAAGTTCGCAAGGGCGCATTTCGGGTCACATTGGCGGGAGACGACATAGAATTCATCGAAAATGTAGTTTGGTCATAAATAAATTATTTTAAAAATTTGCTTTTGCGTGGCCAGGCCATCGCAAACTCATCCCGGCTGTGCGGATTTTTGTTCCAGTTATCTGCCGGGCATTATACCTAGGTGCTAGCAATTATCAGTAACTACACTAAATGATCGTCTGTGTGCTTTTACTGGTATTCCTAATAGGCAGAAAGGACCAATATTGGTAAAAATGCTTAGAAAGTAGTTTTCTAAGGTGTTAAAAAACTGACGCTCGACCCGAAAGCCACAAAAAAAGCTTTTAAGCCTATCTGCGTATGTATGAAACAACGCGAAAAAACTTAAAAAACTGTAAAATACATTGAAAATATCTTAAAAAAATGGGAAATTCATCAAAAAGTTTTCAAAACTCATAGAACAAAAGATAATTGACGTATTTCAGTAAAAAAATAATTAATTAATTAGCGTATTTTGGAGGTAGCCCGGCATACAACGTGAAGCATATTATTATTCTACTCCTCAATACAAATCGACTCCAAATCCGAAATATCGACAAAAATACCATTTCATACAGTTGCCATCTACGAATAAACAAACCATAGAAGTATTTCTCCCTACAAAATTCACACTAAAAAACGGCCCCAGTCTCTATTACTTTTTACCAATGAAATGAGCGCAAGACGTGCTGTAGAGTAAATCATTCATTGGGCGATAGTAAATACAAACACATCAGACCTTTGATGTAAATAGGTACATAGGTACGTCGCAAGATGGCGGTCTGACGATGGCAGGTGCGTAGAAATTTTGCCGGGTAATACTGAACTCGCTAACACAATTGACAAGCGCCGCCCGCCTTCCCACAATTGAACGTGGGGTAATTCTTAACGCTAGTTAGTTGTTTTTAACTATGTATCGCCATAGCAAATACCAAAATGTTGTATATAGAAGTGTGTTTTGAAAACCACTGTGTTATAGGAATAAAGGTAAGTATCATTCTATGAATTGCGTGCGCACGGCGCGTCGTACAACTCGTAGAACTACAATTCATTCCATAGAACTACAATTAATGACTTACTATAGGCATTGTCTGTTCTGTTTTTACATAATTTTTCGAGAAAATTGGTAATTTTGAGAGCCTGGTCTGAATATTTCGATTTGGGTTGTTTTAATTAATTTTTAAAACGAAAAAAAAATCTTGAGTCTACGAAGCCGGAAGTACCTCATGCGTGGAAGTACATAATCGAAACAAAAAAAAAAACTAAAAAGAATCCTGATCTGTGCAAATGTAGAAGAGGTTTTTTTTTATAGAATACCGAGATGTCAACATTTTGGGGTTTTTTTTTCAAAAATATTGAAACCTTTCATTCACGTGTGAAACGAACGTTAGAAGGTCGTATAAATTAATGTTATACACTTATTTACAAGAAAACATAAAATCGGTAACTTTTGATGAACATTGTATTTTCTGACCTACTTGTAACAGTAACTATTATCAATATTAAGGACAAAAGCCCATTCGATGTATTGGAAATGTAATGAAATGTAGTTTTATGAAAAGCGGCCCTGGTCTGACAGAACTCTACCACAAGGTGCTAATCTCTTCTTAACCTAAATATTGCAGGCACGAGGGCTGGCGCGGCTTCTACAAGGGCCTGAAGCCGAATCTGGTCCGAGTGGTTCCGGCGACGATGATCACATTCTTGACGTACGAGAACGTCTCCCACTACATGCTCCACCGGGACAAGGAAAACCTTAAGCTGCCCTCGTAGGGAGACGAAGGCTGAAGGGACGGTGGGAGTTAGGCTGAGGTTCCATTAGCGAGGTCTGCGACACGCAAGCGATTGAAATAGATAGTTAGCCGTGCAACACTGCTAGCCGTGCAACGTGCAACACTTGCAATGCCTTAGATGCAACGGATGATCGAAATAACGCAGGAACTGAAAATTGTTTCTTCATTATCGATAATTAGAAAGCACGTCTAATGAGAAAAAGGTTATAATTCTGAATATGTTTTTTCATTAAAATTGATCCCGCGTTGTGTCCAGATTTTGTATTATGTTTCCAAAATTAAATTGAATATTTGCAACTTTTGCTTATCCGACGTGGTTTAAATTGGACCGTGTTACCCAGAAACATTCCAACCCATAATACCCAACTTGCGAGAAAAACGCTTTTCATGGAATATATGTCTTGTACCATGTTTTTGTTCAGAAGTTTTTTTATTTGTAATCACTACAACATAAAACACGTCTGAACTTTTGTTATAATAAAAACTATGTTATGCATAAAAAAGCGTCTTTCTAGAAAGTTTCTTATTGTGGATTGGAATGTTACTGCTTAAGACGTTCCTAATATTATCGGTAGTGAGTCTGCATTATTTCAACATCATGTTGAATAGAGAGTTTTTTATGGTATCCCTTAAGTGTCATTGTGTATCAAAAACTACTGTTAGACCCACTAACTTATCTGTGCAATGGACAGCAGGAGAATGAAGACACTATCAAAGAGGAATAAACGATTAGAGGCGCCGTCTCAACTGAACAAGTTGGTTGATCTATAGCATGGATGTAATAATCAAACAGGATTGAGCACTATGAAAAGCCTTCCATAGAAAACTAAACTCTTTATTATTATGTCAAATAAAACATAAAATCGTATGAGTAAGCAGACTAGAGAAAAGCGTCCAGAGCGAGAGCCACAAACTGGAGAAGTGTGTCTCACTCATACAGTTGCCATCATAAAATAAAACATCGCTTTGGTAAACTGAAAAAATTGGGAAATGTAGGGCTAAAACAAATATCATCATGAAATTTTGCCATTCTCCTTACAGAATATTATAGTAGATAACATTTTAAAATGTAGTTTTGTTTTGAAATCCTTTACAAAGCGTATTTTGTAAATTATTATTTTTTATTTATAACACATATGACATCCCTGATGATTGAATATGGCATCTATCAGCATATTGTTGGATTGTTGTTTGCTTTCTCAATTTCCTGAAATACATAGAAAATGGTGAAAGTGTGCTGTGTGAAGGGTTGTAAAAGTGAGAGCTTTGCTAACTGTGGGATCTAGTTTCACCGGTGAGATCAGAAACTTTGTTTTAGCATCTAAAATGATACATTTTCATATTATGTGGAATACGATGACCATGATGTTGTAAAATGTAGGCCATGTGTTTGATTACCTAATGCTCTCTTTTCAGTATTCCTAAAAACGAAAGCTTACGATCAAAATGGATGGATGCTCTAGGAGGCTCCAGTTCGACAGCATGTTGTAAATTCTATGCATTTAAATAAGTTATTTCTTTGTGTTTATTTTTAGATTAAAACGAATTTTGTGACTTGATTTTGGCTTTCATTTCATAATGTTAAAACGTCGTTAAATAAAAAAAAACAATGCGAGTTTTTTCATTAGTTTTCTTCAGTCAATGAATATACCAGTACTGTGTCGCCCATTATGGAAGTAAATGCCCAAGCTACTCCTAAAGAGAGAACTTCGCTCGTTCCTTCCGGCTTCCCTTATGTTCGGACCGGTTTTTGAAATTTGAAAGAGATGGCATTCTCTAGTTCGAGCCTCCTTGTCAGGACATTTTTTGTCTGAGTACTCAATCCTGTTTGATTATTACATCCATGATATTGTGAAGAATGTTGCCATAATAAACCGTTATAGGGGTTGCCAATTTATCCTGGTGCAGAGTTAGTGTTGCACGACTCTAATATTCATGTTTATGGTATGGCTACGCCTATCACCAAATATTGATAGTAATTATATGTTTATACAGTAAGAGCCTACACCAACCTATCTGCAAATTCAAAGCGAATTCTTGCTGAAATTTCATACTCGCACGAATGCTGCGTCGCTCTGAAGCATATGTGGAATGTACAACCACTGACCTCGATGGAGCCAGTATTACAACTACTGATATGCTGTTCCCGGGAATATTGGGAATATTCATTGGGAATATTCCCAAAATTCCAGTCCTGTATTTAATTACATTTTACGATATTTAAATATCTTGGTGAACCCAGCCCGTGAACGAAACGCAGCGAGTGAACGATACCTATTTAAATAAACTTGTATATCGTATATTCCTGCGAATTAAAGTTTCTGCGTCCACATCACACAATCGTTATTTTCTATCATAATTTTCAGCCCACCTCTGTCCACTGCTGGGTATAGGCCTTTTCCCTGCCACGCTTACTTTCACGGTATGTTCACCATCCGCACCCATAATCCCTCTACCTACGTCATCACATCGTCTGACCGTCGCGTTGCCACTGTAAATCTAAATCTGTAATTTTTTTATAGTGAAAAAATAGTTGGACTTTATTTCAGGGATTTCTAAAGGATGAATATTCGATTCGAGGGAACAATCCTCTCAACTCAGTGTCAATTCTGAAAAATGTAACGTGAAAATCGTGGTTCACGTTAGATTTTTCTGAACTTTTAAGTAAATTAATTGTAGGCTGGTTATATCCCTCGTTGTCATTGAATAGTGATGTTTAACTTTATTGGATTAGAGATTCTAAAGGCTAAATCAGACGATCCACTCGAATGAACGTTCGCTCGAGTTATCGTTCATTTTCTCTTTCATTCCTCGTTCACACGACATGAAAGATGATTTTTTGAATATTTTTTATATGAATAAAAAAAAACATTGAATCCGAATGTACGTTCATTGACTGAACGACGACTAATGAATGTTCTTGAAGCGAAAGTATAAGTAAGAATGTTGTTGAAGGTATGTTAGGATGCGTGAAAGTGGCAAACCCTGGTCTCTGTCTACCCCTCCTGGATACAGGCGTATGTTTATGTAATGTTATCGTTCATTCTGTGGTTAGACATTTCACTCTTCTTTTCTCTCTTCTTTCCATACATACATAAACTCACGCACGTATCTCAAAGGGGTAGACTGAGACCAGGGACTGCCACTTGCCACGACCCTGACAGATCACTTTCGCTTCCTCAACATTTCTCTTCTTTCTAACATCGTTGAATCTGTTCCATCATTAATTCATTCGGCATTCGTCGTTCATTCTGAGAGAAAAATGTGGAATGAGAGGTAGATTAAGTGAAACGTCGAAGCCTTGCGGTCAAATGGCGTCCGTAATATGTCGTAATAGTTCCGGTGGATCGTTGCTCCCGCAAACAAAAAGGCGCGGTCTTCGAGGTTATTTTTTTTATTACTATTAAGTATTATATATATACATACATTATTAGGTACACACTATAATACGAGTATAATGCCAATGTTATAAATTCAGGGACGCGGGAGTAATACTGATTCTACACTTGCTAGCATTGGCGCTTTTCTAGTTTAAGCATCGCTTTCTAGGAAACCATATCGTCTTGTTTATGCAACGTTTTTGTCACGGATGACGTAATTGACGTATCACCACATTATTATTATTATTATTTATTTGGGAAACTTGCAGCTTACATAAGAAATGGACAGAGACTTAGAATAACTACACATAAGCTAAGAATAAGTGGATGGAATTGGACGGCAAC
Organism: Yponomeuta evonymella; assembly: GCA_963969515.1. Classification (NCBI taxonomy): domain Eukaryota; kingdom Metazoa; phylum Arthropoda; class Insecta; order Lepidoptera; family Yponomeutidae; genus Yponomeuta; species Yponomeuta evonymella. The sequence continues at coordinate 4,207,561 of OZ018343.1, read as the reverse complement.
GCTAACACGGACAAGTAGAAAAAGAAAAAAAGCACCCGTTTATGTTATATTAATAGGGAAGGTGTTTGGAATTATTATGACAAAAATCCGACAGTTCTGCTTGCAAACAACACACAAACTTTCGTATCATATATCAACTGATCGATCTAGCTGGCGACCTACCTACCAGCATCTGATTCGCGTAATACAAAATATTAAAAAATAATTAACTAGGTAATTGTTGCTAAATAACGTTTAAATAACAACATAATAAATGCGCTTATGTTAATTAAAAGGTTCCAATGGACATGCAGAGATTATTATGAAATACTGACGTAGTTTTACAAGGATACCGAGATACAGGTGTGAGTTTTATGTTTGTATTGTTACAAAGATGCCACTAGGAAAGACTTAAGACTATGATAGTACAATGAACTCCTATAGTCGCGGCAATAAACAAACAACACAGAAAAAGATCACACGTATTATAAGTACGGTTCCGCGAAAGTGTTAATTTGGTTTAAAATATTCGATTAGAAGAGTTTGATGCGCTATCCCGCGCGAAAAAACTATTCATTGACTGTCTAGTGTGACTAGTTTAAAACCCACCATTCGGTACCGTTAAAACGATTTACATACCTATTTGAATTATTAGACTACAGCGTGATTTTGAAATCATTAGCAATATTTTATTTATTTAATACGGAGATATTACAGAAACATGCCACTTATTCTAAACTTAGATGATAAAAATATGTACTAGGCATGCATCCAAAAACAGGGAATGTTCAATATTACTTTTCGTCTTGATATTTTTGTTTTTGCTTAAATGAAGCAATATAATATAAGTTATAGTAGCAATACCACTCGCTAACGGTGAAGGAAAACATCGTGAGGAAACCTGGGCGTCTGAGCTATTCACAAACCTCAGCGCTTGAAATCGCCAATCCGCGGTGGGCACGCGTGGTGATTAAGCCCATACTCTCTCTCTCTCTGAAAGAAGGCCTGTGCCCTACATTGGGACGTATATAGGCTGCTTATGATGAATTATGAAGCAATATCGGGTAATAACGAAACAATTTTTTGACGCATCATTTTTTTTAAGTTGGTGCCTTTATATGTTACCATATCATGGTTAGAATGTCCCCTTGAAAAACGTCCAACGAATTCGAAGTCACCCTGTATAAAGACGCTGAAAATATGCAACAGCGTGGTTTTGTTAAATTCTTCGATATTTAATTTGTATTGTTTTGAATACCTCCGTTACAATCGACAGCGTATCAATCATAAAATTGTTGTTTTATGACGCCGATAACTTAACACAAAGGGGTACCCAATGGGCTAACCAGCACCGCGAATGAAAAAAAATCATATCTTCTCTTACTCATCGTATTTGCAAAAAGTGTCTGTACAATTCCTCAATCATGTTTGCAGTGATTTTTCGGACCCACGACAAAGGACCTAGGATCACGAACCTGGGACTAGAAAGCATTTACGAGTAGGTATGCCGAAAACGGCCGTTTTTGGCTTTAATGCTATCCAATCCTAGGTTTTTGGCCTTAGGTTCACACAGCCATGAGTCCTAAAAATCACCATTTACATGATGAAAACATCGTGAGGAAATCTGAGTGTCTGAGCTATTCGTATAGCTTAGCGCTTGAAATCGCCAATCCGCGGTGGGCACGCGTGGTGATTAAGCCCAACTCTCTCTCTCTCCGAGAGAAGGCCTGTACCCTACAGTGGGACGTATATAGGCTGCTTATGCATACATGATTGAGACATTGTAGGTATAGACACTTTTTGCAAGCTAGGTCTGTAAACAAAGATAGGATTTTTTTCCTCGGTGGATGGCGCTAGTGTTACTCCCTGGAGCCCCTTAAGTTTCATCTGTTGTCGACTGTACTTACCCAGTTCCCACTATTTTTTTCTGTAAGGAAAGGCTGTGTTCAACTAAATTCCTTTTACCTATAGTTTTAAGTATTTTTTTTACACAATCAGACGTTACAACGTAATAGTATTTGTGGTGTCGTAAGCATTACATTTATGTTTTTAACTCTTATCACATTGTATGTATGTTTGTTCATTTAAAGTCAGTCTCTGAGGTACTTAGATTGTACTTGTATTTTTAAGATTTTTATTTTAGGCTTTGATTTTTTTTGGGAAGGTATGACACTGTTAATTAAAGAAAGGGACTGGACAACTATATGTCTTTCGCTCATACAATATTGCTGTCTATGTTGTGTAAGCGTGAGGCCACCATGCGATAGGATACCTGGCCATGCCCAGTTGCCTACTAACTAGTCATATTCGTAACCAACCCATTGTATAGAATAATTGCTTATAATTAATATGAATTGGCATTCATGATTGTTAGCATTGATTGTTGATTGCTTTTGAATTTAAGAAAGTAGATTTTAGTTTGTTGAAATAAAGATATGAGAAAAAATAGTTGTTTTTGAAAAATTTTCGTTCATTTAACGTTCAGAATAGCGCATCAATGAAGTACTTTTAGTAGAAGTTACCGAAAATTAGTCATATCTTTTCAAGCGCTTAATTTCCACTACCCAGCTCACAGACCCCATAATGTGGCAGGCGGCGTAGACTCCTCTGCGTAAACTTTTACTTGCGCATGTCAAGAGAGCTTTGAAAGAAAGAAAAATTAAAGATAGTATTTGACTCATTTTGCACACCCTCGAGCGTATCGGGAGGGAATGGTAGAGGGCACCAGAGCTCACGGTAGAGCGTCAATGCAATGGACTGACCAAGTTAAGTCCACTGTGGGCAGGTCGCTGCATGTATGTACCAGAACAGGATCTAGCCGAGAGGAACGGCGAGACATCGTGAGGAACGCAAATTAGCCCACAATAAAACTTCTTCATGATGACCACGACGTCGCTCGTAAAGAGCGTAACGACCAAAAAAAACCAAGTGCGAGTTGTACTCGCGCACGAACGTTCCATACCATCTATACAACATTTCGTCGGCTTATGCAAGAAGTCATTTACTGCAAAAACTCACTAACCACTTTTTTTAAAGGTATGGACATATAGATGTATTGAACAATGATACAATAGTGGTGTTTTAATATCAGGCATTATTTTAACGATGTTATAGGGAATAAGGAAGAGAAAAAAAACAACCATTAACTAACACGAACTAAAAAGTCGTTTTTCTCCCAATAGTGAATATGTCGGTTAATGAGTTCTTGCAATAAGCCGACGATTTGAATGTTTCAAGCGTCTACCTGTTGCCTTTATTGATATCGAGCGACAAAAATACAAAACTATCACGTTGGTTGTATGGGAGCCCCCCTCAAATGTATATTTTTTAAATTTAATTATTTATTTTTAAAGTGAATATACAACTAAATATTCTGTGAATATTTCAAGCGTCTACCTGTTGCCGTTATTGATAGCGAGTAAAAAAACGTAAAAGAATCACGTTTGTTGTATGGGAGCCCCACGTAATTATTAGATATAATTAAGTGGGGCTGTTTTTAGTATTTTTTGTTATAGCGGCAACAGAAATACACCACCTGTGAATTTCAACTGTCCAGCTATCAGGGTTCATGAGATATAGCCTGGTGACTGACAGATAGGGGTCCCTTACCCTTTGGGTATGGAACCCTAAAAAGAAGAATATGCTCAGACTTTTTCGGTCTTATTTATAAAAACACGATTTCCTAAAACACTCCTCAGAGGCAGTTTAAATAATCTGTGGTTACGTTTTTCCCTTCTCCACAGATTATTTACTGTCTCTGAGGAGTGTTTTAAGTAATCGTATATTTACAAATAAGACCGTTTGACTTTTTTAATTTCTTTGCAAATAAAAAAAAACGGCCAAGTGCGAGTCAGACTCGCGCACGAAGGGTTCCGTACCATTATCTATACAATATTAGACAAAGATCGAATTTTAGAACAGCGCCATCTATAGAAACCAGTAAGAAGCGTGTAACATTGACATTTAACGACATGATATCGGCGCTGTGAAGGTCTATGTAAGATCTATGTCTATGTAAGATGGCCGCTAGATGGCGAGCGCTGTCTTTAGACAACGTTTGTTGTATGGGAGACCACCCAAATATTTATTTTATTCTGACTCGCTATAACAACAAATACTAAATTTGTTATAGCGGCAACAGAAATATATCATCTGTGAAAATTTCAACTGCCTAGATATCACGGTTCATGAAAAACAGCCTGGTGACAGACAGACAGACAGACAGACGGACAGACATACAGACAGAGATGAGTAGTGACTAAGGTCATAGGGTCCCGTTTGGCACCCTTCGGGTACGGAACCCTAAAAAATATTGAGATAAAATAAATATCTAAATAATATGAGATCGGTATTGGAAGTAGTCTCGTGGCCGTCGTTACTTAGTTTGTTTCGCGTACCTGTTGAAAACTTGTCGAAAAGTTTATTACCTGTTAGGATATAATCACCTCTCAGTCGATTTAAATAAATCTCCACTCTTTATCATGATTGTATTTTTTCAGGCTATTGAATAAACTGGCTTTTTTACATTTGTGTTTTGAATATCTGCTATATCATACTTAGATACCTTGTAAGATTAGGTACAAACAAGGTCTTCCTGCATGAGGGACGATTTAACACTGGGGCGAACAGTCGAATTTATCTTGACACTAGGCCCGCGTATTGTTTAGTCTAGCTTGTATCTCATTGGCTACTGTTTAAAAGACAACTTGTAATTATCTTTATTGCAGTAGGTAACTAACTGCCTACGGACGCCTATCGCAACATCGAGTGGAAACGGAAAATAACTAGGGTACGAATCTTCAATGGGATTAGTTAATGATATTATTTATCAGCGACTGTTTGTCGACATTGCAACTATGTAATGCGTAGATTATTGCTACGCATTACATTGTTGCGTAGCTACGGAATAAGTCAATAGGCAGTGTCCTAAATATTGGCAATAGTCAGAAATGACACTAAATTTTTAAAGGTCAGTGAATACAATGCTACAAGTCTATGAATTGCTTTGTGAATTTGTACTGAAAACAGCTCATTATAAATTAATGATATCACTGATTTCTTGTATTTTTGTGAATAAGTGTGTGACTAATTCGACTGTTCGACATTCTATCGTTCGTTTCACACGTGAATGAAAGCACCTCTAAGTGATATTTTTCAATGAAAAACGCCAAGATATCGACGTCTCGGTAGGTATTTTGTAAAAAACATAACTTTGCCATTCGGGTACTTTTATACTTCGCCCTTCGGGTACTTTTATACCCTGCCCTTTGCTACATACCCTATTTGGTCAAAGAATGTCCCTTACCGGGCCTGCCACCCACATTCGCTCGCTATATTACTTTCGTTAATTTTATCTCCTTCACACTTTTAATTATTTCCTCTTGGTACCTAATTCTTTAAGTGTAAATAAAAACAATAAAGCACAGCAACCATTTGCTTCTCCGAAATTAGAAGTACCTAAACGTCGAGACCAGAGGGCAAATCGAAAGAATCAAATGTAATTGAAATATAAAATAAACACAGATTATTTTAATCGTGGTTTATCGAGTGTTTTAATGAAACTTGTTTTTACAAATAAGACCGTGTAGTATTTGACTTTTTCTTCTTAATTACACTTTGCCATACATAAGCAACCTATATAAGTCCTATTGTAGGGCACATACCTTCTCTCAGGGAGAGAGTATGGGCTTAACCACCACGCGTGCCCACCGCGGATTGGCGATTTCAAGCGCTGAGGTATGTGAATAGCTCAGACATTCAGGTTTTCTCACGATGTTTTCCTTTACCGATAGCGAGTGGTATTGCTACTATAACTTCATAAATGTACATAACTTAGAAAACAAAGTCATAGATACATGCCCGTACTGGGCATCGAACCTGGGTCTCTCGCTACCGTGTCCAATGTTTTACCCACTAGCCTACCACCGCTCAGTATTACCATTACTTTGCCATATAACATAACATAAACATAAACATAAACATTTACATACAGGCACATACATTGCTTCTGGCCCCACACAACAAAATATATATATTTTTAAATTATCACTTAGGTAACGGCACTCGTTAAGGTACCCCTGTACTCGTACGAAGTAAGTAGTATACGCAATATTGGCTTCGAGAGTAGAGGAGTAGGAGAGAGTAAGTAAAGAATTACTGAAATCGGGTCTAGGCTAATTTAGACCATATTACAACTCACTGTGACGGATATTTCAAATAGACACCGACTAGAGTTAGACCTATGCTGCAATACAATTAGTGCCCAATGGGCGTATATCTTAAGACAAGTGACCGACACATGCCCCAAAGCATCGTGACCCGTGGCGCTGAGGCGCCAACCAATCACTCGTCATAATGAGCTTAGGGTCAATCCGCCGATTATTGTCACCATGTTAACTTCCACACAACACAATCACTTGTCCTGGGGGGCGAGATTGGTGTTCAATAGAGTCATATTACCTTACGGTCATGGCTGTTTCATTGACAGTATTGGAAGTCTAGTAACCAATCGCATTCCAATGGTATAACCCGTGCAACTCAACTCGCCTCGCGCGATTTGATCTTCGCATGAGAGGCCTATTTAGTTTTGGCGGGTTATACCATTGATATGACATTGAACTGCTATTGATTAGTAGACTACCAAGTAGACGCAAATAACAGCTATTGTCGTGCATATATAGTTCTATTGAAAAACGATGCGTGTCTTAGACTATAGAGCATGGTCCCAAACTAGGATACCCTGTGAATAAGTAACCAGAGAAGGACATCACAGTCATGGAAATATACCCAGACTGAGGCCATTTGTACAAATCAAGTTCGGCGGCCTCCAGTGGCAATCGAACCAACGAGGCAGTCAAATAAGGGAAGGACAAGATAGAAAGTATCCTATACCGGCGTGCGTGCACGCAACAGCTAAGGAATGTTGACGAAGCGAAAGAATTTTGTCGGGACGATCGTGGCAAATGGTAAACCTCGGTCTCTGCCTACCCCTCCGAGATACAGGCATGAGTTTATGGAACTTTATGTTTGGTCACCATGTTATGTTATGTTTTGTCACGTTAAATCGAAACTATAGTGACGTGTTTTGAGTGAAGTGACAGAAATCTTCGCAATTTTATGCTACAGGCTAGGTACTTCTAGGGCAGAGTTTCGTACAACTACAAATCGTAGTTTAATATGACAATTCGAGCTACGTTGCGTAGCAGCGTCTACATATTAATCTGTGGGTTAATCGACTTTGCGATGCACAATTGACTATCACAATCGAATTGTCATAATAAACCATGAATTGTAGTTCTATGAAACTGGACTCTACCTTTGCGAGCTACTATTAATTTTCTAATATTCGATGGACAAAAATTATTACAAAAAAATCATTCAAATGATTCAGTTGTGAGTTGCGTTCCATACAGATACGAGTATATCCAGATTGAATGTATCGTTTCAGAGTCTAGCAAAATAACAATGTAATTTTCTAACCTGTTGAGTGGCCTATACCTAGTTCTCTTTAATAAGTTGTTTTTTTTTATGCATGTTAGACAATAGTAAGCGCCTCCCGCTTTTACACTACCTGCTTGAACTATAAGTGAGAAATGTTCCATAGGGCAGATAAAGCCATACCCAATATTGTAAAACATACAATATTTATTATCTGTGCCTGTGTTTTCTCCAAATAAATAAATTTAAATTGAATTTCAATTATACTTTCTTATCGCAAAATCATTTTTACAGAACTCACTGCTGAAATCCTCTCTATTAGATTTATAAATGACATTCAGTTTGAATTTCACGACGGAGGTAGACTTGTAACGCTTCATCCATCCTTCGGCATAATACTCAGATATCTCTTGGCTTGGAAGGCTTGGAAGGATCGCCAACGAGTCACTGGCCTGACAATAAATTTGGACAATTAAAACGCACTGATAATAATTAACAACAGAAGTTTATTCTCGGTTGCGAATTATCTCTACGAGGCGGGTGTAAATACACATATAATTAAATTGTCTACTCGACTCTGTTCTTTAGATAAGAGTACGTGTGTCCTGTTCAGCGCCATATAAGATTTTCTTTAATTTAGAACGCAGTTGAGATTTTGTTTTTTAAATTTTTTCCTGTCTGTTTTTTCAGTGTTTTTTTTTTAATATTTACGGCCGAGGTTCAAAAACTTAATTATTTGAATGACTGAAATTAATTCATAGTATACCTATGTTATATTAAAATGCAGTAATGTGAATCAAAAACCTATTTTCGGAGTGTTCACTGGATTTTTTTTTTAAATAAAAAGTTTTAGTTCCAAAGTTTTAAAAAGTTTCGAGGGTAGAATGATAGACAAACTAAGTAAGCAATCGGTGCATGAATACTTGTTAAGCCGTGAGAGCAAGTGCCCCAAGAACAAATTGAAATACAACGAGAGAATCATGTCCAACACAAGGAACGGACGATCGTTGCTTCAGGTAAGTAAACTCCACAGAACAATACAGATAAACTGAAAATCAGTTTTGCTGGTGATTTGTTGTTCACATAAATTATGTTATTTTTGGTTTTATGTGCGTGCTTTTGTGGCAATGTAAATACCTAAATAGGTAAATGCCATTAAAACCATAACTTGTAAAAAAACCAAGTCTCGCAACTCAGTTCTTCTACCGTAAAAAGTTGTGAGATCCACGTAATACAAAGGTGGTTAATTTATTCAATAAATAGATTGAGTTGGCAATCGCACTAAACAATCTAATTAAATATTAATATGTATTACTTGTGAGATGCATTGTGTGTTATTGAATAAATTAACCGACTTGGTATTACGTGGATCTCACAACTTTTTACTGTAGAAGAAATGATTTGCAAGACTTGTTTTTTTTACAATTTATGTTTTTAATGGCATCTCATTTCTTTTTGTTAGTGTTCGTTCATGGCAATTTCGGGCAATTTAGTCTACTTAATACTTTGCGGGAGTTTGGTTCAACTTCATAAGACATTCCACAAGTTTTAGGGTTGTTACATTTTAATAACTTAACTAAATATTACACACATACATTTTGTAGCTAAGGAGTAAACTAAATATTGAATTAAACTAATTAAATATACCGCCCCGGGACACGCCTGATCCAAAAGTTCCCATGACGCTAGCAGAGTTCCCCCGCTGCACCGTCAGGGAAATCCTCTGCATCAGGTATGCCCCGGAACGATGGTCATACCAACGACTTCTCAGGCGTCGACCGATTTCCCTTACGATTGATAATAAAGAAAAAAAAATAAATAAGACGTCCCATTCTTACTTTTTCATTCCGTTGATCATTTTACAAGTTACCTTTGAACATAATTATATCTAAGTACCTATCTACACCTATTATTCTATTATATTTTATACATATACAGGTACAATGATTCATTCACTGTAAATGTAACTTTGTAATCCTATATGGGAACAAACAAATACAAAGTTATTTGTGTAGTTGGGGTGTCTAGAAAACTAGACGGAAATTGCAAAATACTTTACCTTTTCCTTGATTTATACACTAAACACTAATTATATTCTAATGTAAAGCTTCTACGTCTGCCAGAAGTGCCTTAGTGATTTGATGATATCGGTCAGTCAGTGAGTGACAAAATTAAGAACTTTGACTAGTTGTAATTCTTAAACAGCTATTTCAAATTGATTGAAATTTGAAATATACCATGTTTATACAATGCCTGCTTGGTTTATGAAAATTGAGGCTTCTAGTTTTATCCACAACGAAGTTATTGGGGGTGGAAAATGGCCTGAACTTCTTCGAGAAAAGTATGGTAACGGCCGTGCCGCTTTGTTGCTCGACTTGGCGGGGGCACTGCGTGCCCTCAGATTCCGTAAAGTATTTTGCCAGAACTCACAAGCTCAGCCCTTCTATCACTTAACCACAGTACAAGTAAAGACTTAACAGTCCACTGTGAGTTACTTATCCATTTTCATGATTCCGAAGTGTCAAAATATGTGTGTAGACGATTCCATACAGAAGAAGAGATACGTAGTAGCACGCTAGGTAGAACGCTTTCGCTGTTGAGAAGTTAAGGACCTGTTTAAAAAATATTGTAAAACTAAGCAAACCTGTTTTGAAAAGAATAAATGTGGAGTTTCTTTGTTAGCTTCTTCTCCGCATAATCTATTAATTGTGGAACTAACAGCTTTGACATTCATTTAGTAAACATTTTGTTTTTATAGTGAATAAAAATTTTTGACTTTGACTTTATAAATAACACCTATTTTGATTATATTATTTTTGTTGCACTCACCCGCGCTGAGGACAATCGGCGAAATTTCGAGCCTCTTTACAAACTTCAAACAAACTTCTCTGTATTACGTCGCTGCCTGTACATAATACAAGTTTGTAAAGAGGCTCGAAATTTCGCCGATGCCTGCACTTGCTCATTAGCTCAGTTGGGAGAGCGCTGGCACGGTTAGCCAGAGGGCGCGGGTTCAAGTCCCGGCGTGGGTGGAATGTTTAGCCTCTAAATAGGTTTTTACCTATTTTGATACTTCTCTAGTAGATACTTAATTGAATCGCCAGCCATGTAGAGCCACCTTATAAAAAGGAACATATTTAAATAAATAAATAACTTCCACACGACACAATCACTTGTCCTGGTCCCAAACTAGGATACCCTGTGCTATGGTGACCAGGTAAGGACGTTACAAATATGGAAATACACCCACTGAGGCCGTTTGAACAAATTTCAGTTCCATTTGATTCCAGTGCCCATCGCTTATCGGAAACCAACATAGATAGTCTACGATTAGGCCAGCGATTATATCGGCAGGCACCTACCTAAACAAACATACCGTCCACCCTCAGTCTGAGATATCGCATTGCACCGTAGACTTGGTTTTGTGACAGTTCAATGTTACGTTTGTAATTGTTTATATTTCACAGTATTTGTGGCTTCAAAAATGTGCCAACGGACTTGAACTTCTTTGAGCTGTATCGTGTTTTTGTTCATTGATTTGTTTTCTAAATATGTTTGCTGAGGAAGCTTTTGAAGCCGAAATAAGCGCCCACATTCATGTAAGGACAATAGTATTCCTTTATTTTTTACCAGTTTCATAAAGAGACTTTTCTGTCATGATATTAGTCGGTGTTGTTCAATGATTTTTGCAACGGAAAACTATGGTGTTTTTAGAAATTAAGTTTTAACCAACCTACCTATTGCATCATTTGAAACTGTTAGTGAATGTAATTTGGATGATAAAATAGTAATATTATATCCGATCTGATAACGAAGTCATGAGTGGATAGTGGAATTCTTCAACTCTGTCCATTGCGCGGACGGCGCCATCAATTTTTAGTCTGTCAATGTATTATGTCAAGTAAGCTTTGAAGCTGTTTTAGTTTTTAAATATGCTGTTGCTCCTCTTGACATCAGTAACAGCATTTATAAAGTGATTATGTTGTGTGGAAGTTTTTTTTTCGAGAAAATTGGTAATTTTGAGAGCCTGGGCTGAATATTTTGATTTGTTTCATTTGGGCTGCTATAATTATTTTTTAAAGAAAAAGAAAGAACCAGCCAGGAAGGATGGAACTACGTCACGCACGGAAGTCCGTCATCAACTGAGATCCTACGAGCTGTCAACAAACTCGATACAAGAACTCTTTAAATGAACTAAACTAAAAATACTCCTAATTTGTGCAGACGTAAAAGATGAATTTTTTATTTGTTTTTTATGGAACACCGAGATATCCATATCTTGGCGTTATTCATAAAAAAACATTAAAGGTACTTTCACACTTATCCACAAAAATACAAGAAATCACTTATTTTTTTTTAAATTTATAATTGTGGTATTATATTCACTGGCTTATACCTTTAAAATGAAGTATCATTTGTAACGATGTATTGTCAATACTTAGGACAATGCCCATTTCGTGGATCATCTGTTGAGATGTGGAAACAGCTCAACATATTTACAAACTTTTACAGTGAGAAGACGTAGTCTACTCCACTAGCGCTGACAGGTCTCTAGATAATAGACGAATAACGATGATTGAGATTTCCGGTGCGTACGGTAATAGGCAAACGACGTTTAATCGTTGCTTATTGCCTTCGATATAGAGGTCACAATCGAACAATACGATCGACTAGGAGGTCTGTAGTACGATTCAATTACTTCCGATAGATTTCTGAATTGAGAGGTCTATAGGTAGGTTCTTTGATGCGTGCAGCGTTGTATAGAGTCAGTTTGATATAGTCGGATTTTTCCTAGATGTAACGCTTGACGGGGCCCCTCAGGGAGCAATTCCCACGCAAACGTTGTTTGGTTTTAAGTCACAAACGACATGCCGGATCTCAATGACACTACCAATATGTTTAGAAGACACAAATCGTGCTTACAACTGAGAATAACAGAATAAAAAAGCTTTTTTGTGGAACCCTTCTGACAAAAAAAACCAAGTAAGTTTATCCGGTATTAAGTTATAAAATATGTAGTGCTTACGAAAGTGTTCGAGAATAAAAAATAAATTATAGCCTCATAAGACTTTTCATAGAAACTATTCACAAGGTTATAATTTCTTGATAAGTTTATTTAAAATTCTAAGAAGGACCAACCTCAATTTGTGCCCGTGTGTGTCTGTGTGTGTGTGTGTGTGTGTGCGCGTGTGTGCGTGTGCGCGTGTGCGCGTGCGCGCGTGCGTGCGTGCGTGCGTGCGTGCGTGGGTGCGTGCGTGCGTGTGTGTGTGTGTGTGTGAGTGTGTGTGTGTGTGTGTGTGTGTGTGTGTGTGTTTTGGGTTCAGTGCCGGAAGGTACCACTGACTTTGTTTATTTATTTTATTTACTTGGGACAACCAGTAGCTGGTAGGTACACTAATCCTACTAATATTATAATTGTGAAAGTTGGTAAAGATGTCTGAATGTTTGAAAGAAAAGAAGAAAGAAAGACATTTGATGTTTGGATGTTTGTTACTCAATCACGTAATAACGGCTGAACGCATATAGATGAAATTTGCCATGGACATAGTTTGAGTCCCCGGGGAAGGACATAGGATACTTTTCATCCCGGAGATTACTCAGTCCATGCGGACGAAGTCGCGGACAAAAGCTAGTACATTATAACTACATATAGACGTTGTTGATAATTTACCTAGGTGCATTTGTAAATTCGGTATTTGACACGATCAACAATAAATTATTTCATATGCTCGATTAAAACAAAAATTACAAAATATCTCGGAAAATGTATCTCTTTTAGTCCATTACTAGTTATTACAATTTTTAAATAGATTAAACATAAAGAGTGCTCTGAAATGTGACGTCATAAGCCAGTATTTTCATACAAAATTCCGTTTTAAAAGTAACTTATTTGATATTTTGTCAAATACCCAATTTGGGGTAGTTATACCACTCCCTTACTGTGAAGAAAAATTCCGTGAGGAAGTCTTCATGCAAGGCCATTGAACCGGTAATTTCAGTTCAATTGGTCTTGAAGGCCCGTTTTTAGGGATTATTTTACCTTGATTTTTGTGCCATGTTTTAATAGTTACTCTGTTATTCTAGGTGGACACATCCAGTAATTCAGAGACCATAAAAATTAGTTGAGTGGTTCTTGAGTGTATCTTTACTTAGTATCTTTATGTAACTAACCAAACTTTGTTTTATGTATAATAATATTTATAGTATATAACGTGGGAGACGTAAGATAAAACTAAATAGTAACAATGTCATTTTTAATAAAAATACGATTCCTTAAAACACTCCATTAACGCCCCATAAATAGTCTGCGGTGGAGACTACAAGGGAAATACTCACAGGAAATACTTTAGCACAGATTATTTGTACTGTGTTTATAGATAGTTTATAGAGTGTTTTAAGGGAATTGTGTTTTTATACATGTTTTATGAAACTTTAAGCCAAACTTAAACTGTAAGCCAAGTATGAGCTACGACGCGAGTCTATGCTGGGCACGTAGGTAGAAAAACGTGAGATCGTGGACCATAATTACAGTACGAATACAAAATATGTATTGCCATAGAAATATAGTCCTTTTAAAAAATTTATGAAAAATAGTTGCAATACAGTTTAGACCGCAATAAAAATATCAAGCGTCGGGAAAAAGTTTCTAGTTTACAGAGGTAAGTGAGATTTTGTTTTATTCTAGTTTACGTACAAAAAAAAAGATTTTTATTGGTTGTTCCATATATGGAACACCATGGCTTGGTCTTCCTTTTTACAACTTTACGAAGGTATAGCAAATAGATTGCCCGAAAATCGTAAAGGTATCCAATCAGCATATAGGAGGAGTGGGCCTGCTGGACTCATTCCTGGGATAAAAATCCGCACGAAGAAATCGTATTTGAGAATATTTTATCACCTTCCCGACATGATGGTAATAAATAGCTGGTTACTATATACAGAAGAGCTGGTGAACAAAAACAAACGCTAACCCCACTAAAGCTAAAAGACTTCAATCTTGAAGTTGCGAAAAGTCTTTGCATGGTCGGTCAATCGATAAAGAAGAAAAGAGGTAGACCAACATCTTTGCCGGATGAAATTGACATAAAGAGAAATAAGCCTAATACGGCGGTTCTTCCTCCTCGTGGTGTCAGACGTGATGGATTTGAGCATTTTCCAATTTGGCGTCAAAAACGTCAACGTTGTAAATATCCTGGCTACAAAGGAAAAACCTTTATATCATGCGAAAAGTGCCAAGCTGAACTTTGTCTGAACAAAGATAATAATTGTTTCCGAAATTTTCACCAATAGATATAGTCATAATTGAGAAAAAATTCTGTTTCGTTTTGTTTTCACCTTTGAGTTGTATTTTCTTCATCTACTAAAGTCACAATTCATACTGGTCCAAATGTACCGATGTTCTTAGAAATTATTGTTAAAAGCATAGTGTACCAGATGTGGAACAGAATAAAAAAGTTGATTATTTTGTAAAATATACGAGTTTGATTTTTTTAATTATTTTTCCCTGACTTCTTATTATATATAATAGATATAACATTTTTTTTCGGATACAGAAAAAAATCGTGCTATGTAGGGTTAATTCGTAAAGCTAGGTCATGGGTTCGATTGCCACTGGGGGCCGCCGTACATTTGTACGAATGGCCTCAGTCTGGGTGTATTTCCATGTTTGTGATGTTCTTGCGTGGTTACCATAGCACAGGGTATCCTAGTTTGGGACCAGGACAAGTGGTTGTGTTGCGTTGAAGTTATTTATTAATTGTTATTGTTAAAGTACGAGTGTACCTGAGTCAAGTCGAGCCAAATGACTCACCGAAGGATTATTGCCGAAGTAAATTGTCACATAATTACCATCAAACAGTCCCCTACCTGATGAAGCGTGCTATTTAGCAGTCAGCAAGCATTTGTATGGACTCGTATGTATGAGACGGAAGGTAGAAGCCGTACAAATCGGTCTTGTGTACATTTGATATCGACCTATTTCATATGTTATGTCGGCTACAGACCTGGTGGTCTGCGGTTCCCTTGGTTTTGTATGGAGTTACAGGCCTACGGCTTGCACCATGGGTTTTATGTTATCGTTTATTCACATACAGTCTTAATTATAGTAATAATAACTTCCACACTTGACCTGGTCCCAAACTAGGATACCCTGTGCAATGGTAACCAGGCAAAGAAGTCAAAAACACGAAAATACACCGAGACTATTAACTTCTGATCTGTTACACAGGATCTTTCCTAGGACTCCAGCCTCTCACATAGGAATAAGTCCTGATTACTCAAATGTTATAATAACTCTGTGAGAAGGAAATAAACGAAAATTACTTACTTACTTACTGCTTACCCAGATTATTAACTCAATTCCGGATTCACTGCACCGCAGTTAGGCAGAAATTGTAAAAAAAAAATGAAAAGGTCTTTATTAAAATAATAATAATAAAAAAGAAAACTTATTCCGGAATTAAGTTAATAATCTGTAGTGCTTACAAAAGTTTTAGTTCGAAAACATGACAGGAAATCCTGTTATAAGCCGGCTTTAACTCCGTCTTAACCATGTTTTAGTGGAATCGAATTTTTAATAAATATCACTGTTTTACCGGCGTTTGATAGTTTTATCTGATTTTGTGTGGACGCTAAGGTCTTCTGTAAGTCCTGTTACTCCAAAAAAAGTCATCAGAGCTGATGATCTTGGAAATGGCTACACCAACGTTCACCAGACCCAGCTAACAACCATCCAGATTAATTTAGCTTTCAATTTAAAAAAACCGGCCATGTGCTAGTAGGACTTAAGCACGAAGGGTTCCGTACCATTATTTACAACATTTGAATATTTCAAGCGTCTACCTGTTGCCGTTATTGATATCGAACAAAAAACAGCAAACATATCACGATTGTTGTATGAGAGCTCCCCTTTAATATATAGCGGCAACAGAAATACGTAAATTTGTGAAAATTTTTGCTGCCTATGCTTAGTTATCACGGTTCATGAGATACAGCCTGGTGACAGACAGACAGACATACAGACAGACAGAAAGTGGAGTCTTAGCAATAGGGTCCCTTACGCTTTGGGTACGGAACCCTAAAAAAGATGATTTTTTTCCATCGGTGGCGCTCGTGTTACTGTGGAGCCCCTTAAATTGTGGAACTCAGGCTTGTTACAAAAAATCCCATTCGTTTGGTGGCCTCATGGAAAAACCATATTTGAATTTGAAACAAATGTAGTCCACAGAAACTAGCCTTTAATTTATCGCATTCCGTCCACCATCGACCGTAGGTATAGAAGGTAACCAGATAGATCTAGACTTTGGGTGCTGAATGTAAGTAAATGTAAGTAAGGGCACCTGAAATTTCGGAAAAATTACAAATACTTATACCAAGACATTATAGAATAATTTAATGAATTTTCGAGTAACCGGAATTAGGTGTATACAGGCACCTTTCTTTAAAATGCGCAATGAGACATAATTATCCAATTGGAGTATGTTTAGCAACAACTTTTATTCTGCGAGTATTTTTCAATTTTAATTTCTCGAAATATGAGGATTTATATAATTTTATTAAATTCGCGCTTTACTCACTCTACCTATGCAGCCTTCAGTAAATCATTGTTCTACATAAGAGAATTTTAATGGTACACATAATGGTATTAAGCATTAATTGCTTGATGGAACAGCGACTCTTTAAAGCTGAAAAACCGTAATTTTTTTTTAACTGGAAATTTAACGATGAAAATTAAATGTTAAACAAAACTTGTTGTAAATGACCATCGCTAACCAACATTATGTTTCAGGAGTTGCGCATTTTAGAAATAACCCTGTAGGTATACAGTTTGATCGCATGCTTCTGATCGTGTTCGTGCACGCGCTCGTTTGTGATCGTGCTTTTAATGCTTGTGCTGGTTCGTGGTTATGTCCGCGCTCGTTCGTGCTCGCACTCGTTCGTTCTGGTCCGTGTTCGTGCTAGCGCTCGTTCATGCTCGTTTGTGTTCGTGATCGCGCCTGTTCGTGGTTGCACTCGCGCTCGTTCGTTCTCGTGCTCGTTTGTTCTCGTGCTCGTTCGTGCTCGTACTCGCGCTCGTTCGTTCTCGTGCTCGTTCGTGCTCGTACTCGCGCTCGTTCGTTCTCGTGCTCATTCCTGCCCGTACTCACGCTCGTTAGTTCTCGTGCTCATTCCTGCTCGTACTCACGCTCATTCGTTCTTGTTTGTGTTCGTGCTCGTTCGTGCTCGTACTCGCACTCGTTCGTTCTCATGCTTGTTCGTGCTCGTACTCGCACTCGTTCGTTCTCGTTTGTGCTCGTGCACGCGCTCGTTCATGCTCGTGCTCGTTCGTGCTCGTGCACGCGCTTGGTCGTGTTCGAACTCTTAGTGGTCGTACTCGCTCGTTCGTTCGTTAGGTAGCATAGGAGTAGCTGCTAACTAACTCTATGGCCTCGACCAAGACCGGTTTTACCATAATTAGAATGAATTTAATTATTTTAAATATTCCGTTGATGGATGCTGTAAGTAAACAAGATATATTGACGTCATTTTCATGTTACATAAGCTTGGTTGAACGTAGAATGTGTGAACATATTGTAGACAAATTGTAAAGCTCGGAAAACAGATCCATAACACAATATTATACTATTAAGCAAATACATAGATACATAAACTCACACTGTATACCAGAGAGGTAGGCAGAGACCAGGGACTGCCACTTGCTACGATCCTATCAGATCACTTTCACTATTAAGTACGTCAATGGTAGATTGGTAATACCTCAGTAAAACGTTTGCCTCAATTCCAACGGTTCTGGGTTTGATTCCGGCGTATGGCGAAGGCTTTGATTTCCAAGTTACGTACCTATATTCATATGGAGACGGGAGACGCTCCGTGTGGCGCCGGATTAAGAATAGCGTCACTCCATTTCCTTCCGTGGATGTCGTAGAAGGCGACTAAGGAAATAAATTACCAGGAGACGGGCAACAGCGTCTTCCTGAGATCCTTCCAACCGCATACTGCGATCGCCAACCCGCCTGCCAAGCGTGGCGATTATGGCAAAACCCCTCATGGCCTAGGCCACGCAGTGGACGTCAAATGGCTGATGATGATGATGATGATACGGAGACGGGCGGAGCATATGGTTAGACGGCAAGACGGTCGATGGACAGAGGTAGCCACTGAGTGGTGGCCAAGAACGGGTCGACGGTCGGTGGGTAGCCCACCAGCCCGTTGGGCCGACGACATTGTGAAAGCGGCTGGGAAACATTGGACGAGACTGGCAAGGGACCGGATAGGTTGGCGTGAAAGAGAAGAGGCCTATGCCCAACAGTGGGCTCTGTTTATAGGCTGATTAGATAGATAGATAGTACATTCATGAATTTGTGGCAGTAATATCACTCTTTACTTTGAAGTAAAGTATCGTGGGGAAACCCGAGGGGCTGAGGTTTTCACATACCTCAGCGCTCGCTTGCTGCGTAACGTTGCGAAAATTTCAGGTAATTATTCAATGACCAATCCAATGATGCCCCACATGATAGGGTAGACGAGAAAAAAATCATCCCCACTTTTCATGTTAGGGGATTTACAGTAAAAAAAATATTTTTCCAACATTTTATTCTTTAACTTTGTCGGAGTGATAAATATGTATACACAAAACATACCAAATTAAAGTTTTCTAGTACCACCGGTATTTGCGCAAGGCCGCGGGCGGACAGACAGACAGACAGACAGACAGACGGGCATGACAAAACTATAAGGGTTCCTTATATGTAAAAACGATGAAAGAAATGAGAAATGCTTTTATCTGCTATACGAAAGTATAAAAAAACTCTACAATATGAAAAAACAAATGAAGATCGGATTGCCGCTTTCCCGCCTATTTCTTTTTCTGTGGCCGGCCAGCTATTTAGCCATTATTTTTAATTTTCATCACCGAAAAAAATTGTAAATAATATGTATTTTGCCCAAATCTATGTAATTTTAAAGAAAGAAAAAGTCATTTAAAAACATATATTCTTTAATTAATACTTAACTTTATGTTATTTAAATTTTACATCACGCTGTAATTGAGTGGCTGCATAGAAAGTTGGAACATGGTTCAAGAGAACTGTAAAAATAGAACTAGAAAAAATGTTTTATAAGTTGACAGCTGTCAGTTGAAAACGATTCTCCCTACAGGTAGTCGAGATCTAATAGGTCCGTTTTGACATCTAGCTATCTTTGGTTGACTCTATGTTGAAATTTTTTTGCGTGTTTTGTGTGCAACAAAAAAACCGTTTTTATTCTATTCTATTCTAAATTATAATAAAATCAAAAACTTATAATAAAATCAAAAACTTATAAAAAAACAAATGGGTACGTTTTGGGTCCAAAACATCGCCTTTTTTGTTCGCGCATTCTTACGCGATTTCCAAAGTTAATTGGTATTTTAAATTATTACAAGACGTCCGAAAACCAGTTAAGTTTTCGGTACTTTATTTTTTATCCCGTAGTGGTGTAATTTTTTGAGCGTAGAATTTTATTGCCTATATTTCCTATGATTTCAACCACATACTGCGATCGCCAACCCGCCTGCCAATCGTGGCGATTATGGCACAACCCTTCATGATTAGGAAATCCATAGAGGCCTATCTCCTGCAGTGGGCGCCATATGGCTGATGATGATGATGATGATGATGATATAAAAATTAAACTTTATTTTTTATAAGTAGTATATAAAAATAAAATCAATAAAAAATAAATTCAAAATTTAAATAAACACACAATATAACTAATTGTTATCACTGCTGCCTAATCCCATGGGAGAGAGATAACGCAGCACCGGGATACATAGGGACAGTCCAACCTATGCCCCATCATGCCTAGAATTATTATACATACTGAGCACCTCCAGTCGAAAGCAGGTTAAACTTCACATTTTTGTTGCAAGTCCTAAAGGAAGGAAGAAAGTTGCTAAAGGTTCTGCTATTTTGGTAGGTAAGTGGATTATGTATGGGGTCGCTTTGAGAATAGACTTAATAGGCTTACTAAGCAACTTCTCGCTAGACTAATTTGGGAACGTGGTGTCTACATTGTAAAACCTATCCACCGTCTCAGTGTAAGTGGATAAATCTGCAGGTATTATTAAAATACCTGTCGATGAACTGACAGGGGTACACTCGACATAATCTACAATCAATGTATCAAGTTACACTGTCAACAATAGATACAACAACCCGGTCTTAGATTACTTACGTTACTTTTGGATGTGGCAATTAGAAGGAAGTACATTATAAAATGTCATTGATAAGAACAGTTTGGGCCATTCATAACGTGAAAGCAGAGCTGTTGTCTCGTTGATGAAGACCCTATAAGCCTCATGGTCAGAATTCCGGTAAGTTTTACAAATAAATTACCTTTGTAAGTTTGAGACTGGTATATTTGTTTGTTTATTTCTACATATGATGCACCGGACAAGACCAGAGGGCGCCATTACGATCTCGCTGCGTACACCTGTCATTATGTGTGCCAGCGCTGTCAACTGGAATCGCTAACGTTGCGTAAGCCCTGAAATCGCATCCAGACACGGTCGACTAGCCATTTAGGTAATTTACAGGGCCTCCACGAAAGCAGCCGAGATTGGCTCCTTCGCAGCAAGGTCGGTCTCTAGCTCGGGTGTAAGGGCGCGCGCGGCGGCAGTCGGGCCGGCGCGCTCGCCTGACCCGCTTGCTACCTACCACGATGCGGGACGAGGAGGAGCCCCCGCCGCCACCCCCTATGCCCGCCCCCTCGCGCCTCCGCCGCACTCTCCACACGCTCCGCTCGCCGTTCCGCTCCGGGTCGCCCTTCCACATCGGCTCTATCAAACGAACCGGCTCCAACAAGTCGTCCGCCTCAGACGGCGAGATAACGCGCGACGAGCACGCCATGCGCAAGAAAAATAAAAAACTGCGCGCGGACGCCGCCAGCGACGCCTCGGGCGCCTCGCGCAGCACCGATGGCTCGCCCGCCGGTGAGAAGAAGAAGGAGGGGTTCGTGCGCCGCCTCGGCAGTATGACCAAGAAGCGCGGGGAGCGCTCCCCCGCCACCACCCCGCTGCCTGACGACTCGCCCGAAACGAGCGAGGCTTCCGCTGCGGCCGCCGTCACCGACACGATCCCCACGCCGGAAACTGAACCGGCGAGCCCCGACTCGCCCGCCAGCCCGATCGCCTCCGAGCACCCTGTGGCCACGCTGCCGTTCACGAAGGCCGCATGGAAACGCAGGAGCGTCGAGGTCGAGATGGAGAAGCCGGTGGAGGAACCGAGCCCGGAGAACGCGCTGCGCCGCCGCATAGCCTTCGTGACGCAGGCGTCGGCGTGCCTGTCAGAGGACCGCGAGGAGGGGGTGGGGTCATTGGAGGAGGCAGTGGCGCTGGCGCGCACGCGGCTTGCCTCGGCTTCGCCGTCGCAGTCGCACTGCGACACTGAGGAGGAGGGATACGCCGACGCGATGCCGCCGTACGGAGACCTCATCGAACCCGAGAAGGCTGGCGAGGGCAGCGCGCCCGCGCCGCCGCAGTCACAGGTGAGCCTAGAGCAGTGGCTGTAGTACCGCGGGGCGATGCGCGCGCGTCTCTCGCTTGCATTTGCTAGCTATGACCTTCGAGGAGGCCGGCGACGAGTGCTACCTCACGGTGTGCGAGTGCTGCGGCTTCAGCGGTGAGACCGCGATCCTGTTCCCCGTACGTTTTATTTGACGGTAGTTTTCAGCGCGCGCGGCCGGCCCATGCCACTCGTGAGCACTCCCCCGGTGTGTTACGTAACCGGCTAATTGAGTTACACGCCGAGACGCGCAGTTGTTAATAAAAATAAAAAAAAAACGAAAATTACGACACAACGAATTTAGTTTTGTTTGATCAAGTGCACGCGAGTTTTCCAACTTTGTTTTTGTCGCCCGGTTAGTGCTAGGTCCGTTGGCTTTTGCAGTTTATCTGTGGTATCTAGAGATAGCAGGTGTGTTCAGAGATAACATGGCCGGTGACTATGAGGTTAGAACTATGTTTATTTAATTTAGTTACTAAGTATAATAACTACCATATAATGTCTGGAGCTCAACACGTTTTCATTATTACTTAAATAGACAAGTTGTAGATACATAATTTTTATGCAACGTTTAGTTAAAACATTATAATCGGTTATATTAGGCTGGGTTCTCCAAGAGCTCGAATTTGTATTGTATGGGACTTATTGCGCTGCGCGAGCGAATAGTTATGGGAAAGTAGGCCTTTTTGAAATTACAGAAATACAAATCTTATTCATGGAATTTTAACGAACGACGTCACTAACACATTCAGTGATAGTCATTTTGGTATTTTTTTTTACTATCAAATTCTCAGTAGGTATAGCTCAGATAAAACCATTTGTAGTAATAATTCAGACTCATTTTCGCGATTTTAAAGTATAAAGTTCAAAAAATCATAAAAGTAATGACCGACAGCCCTAGGACAGTGAAAAGTAATACATATTTTTAAGATTTTAAATACCAACCATTAGAGAGTAAAATGTATTTTAAAACTCCTGATTTAGGGGTAATGTCGGAGAACCCAGCAATAGAAGTTCCTACGTGCCACAACGTCGAAAAATTATCTAATCGAATCTACGCTTGATGTTTAAAATTACCGTTAACGGAAATCACTTCCTTGTTATCATGTTGTGTAAAACTTTCCCCCGCTCTATTGGTTGGTTAGAAAGCACTATTTCCAAATTAACGTAGTAACTTCCTTGTTGATTTAGCTCGATCTAGAATGTCTCTGTAATCTATCAATCCTGACCGTGAATGAATACACGAGTGTGAGGTGTGCTTTGTGAGGAATTGTTACGTATAAAAGTATAAAAACTTTGGCCTTTGCATCTGCGTAATGACATGATTGATACGGCGTCCAGTGGCACCAACACTCACACTAGATGGGTGAAGGGACCACTCGGATACTGCAGTGCCTGGGACATTGTTTTTTAGATGGAGAAGCCAGCACATTTACCATCCTGACAGCTTAGTCGGCCTAGTCCACAGGAAAGACAAGTCAATACGTGCGCAGCCAACCAAGGCGCGGGTTTCCTCACGATGTTTTCCTTCACAGTTAGCGTGTGGTATTGCTACTACAATTCGAAGATGTACCTGACTTTCAAAATTAACAAAGTCACAGGTAATGCCCGCATTGGGAATCGAACCTGGGTCTCCCGCTTCACTGGGCTACCGCCGCCTTTTCAAGGTATAGCTCATTACAAAATGAGCTCTATCGTTGTACATAGATAGGTAGGTGATGAACCTTTCATTTTCCCTCCCAAAGTCGTCCGTAAAGTAACTGCGTAGAGTTCAATTCACACCATATGTGTGAATTGTATACATATTGCAGTAGGAAATATATACATATTGCAATAGGAAATACCAACTGGGTTAGAATAACATGGCCTGTAATTGTATCAATCGATTGTTGCAAACTGCAACTATGAAGAGCATACATACAGGATCAACATGGCCTTACGTTTGTAAACCGTTGTACTATAATTTTAACTAGAATAATTGCTATTCATTCGATTTTCATTCTTGTGCTTCAAATGATAAGAGGCAGTTTGAATGAACATAGATAAGTCGTAGTTTGAATGTATATATAACCTCATGTCCGGCTAAATCTTTTTGATCGTCGCTTATACCCTTATTATGTGGGGCTCAAAGTCCCATGCGAAACGAATTGACCGTCACAATCAATCAATTGTCGCTAGTTAGTAATCCTCAGGATAAATGTGAATGAGACTATTCCCACTAACTCTACGTATTATGTAGAGCGCAGATACAGCTTCAGTTGTACATTCGATAAAGTTGTCCATATTTTGATTAGTTTCGAGTCTTTGAAGAGTTTTTTTATTTTAATCTTTTGGAATCACTCGTTGAGTCTGTACCGCTGTGTCACTGAAACAGTAAACGCGACATTAACTGAAAATCAATCTGCAACAACATAAACGCTTGGGCCATCTCAAAGTAGAACACCCTGTGCTTTTAGGTAAGGCGATCACAAACACAGCAAAATACTGGCCGTACGGGACTCAAACCCACGAGAAACTAAACCGCTAGACCACCAAGGCAGACTATCTATGTCACTTCATAAAGCACGCATTCCAAGCGTATGCTAGTCAGTATTTGCGGTGTAGGGGTGCCTATCACATTGGTGGTTGGAGGTCGGTGCGACCATGCGTAGCTGAAACCCGAAACCGGCGGTAACGTAGCACGCGGCCTGCGGTCCCATCCAACGGTTGTGCAATGTCCATTCCGTTGACAAGTCTAACAGTGTAATGTTGGGTTTCGCAACGAGGTTCGTGACTTTTAAGGGATAAGTAGTAAAAATGTTTATGTAGCTGCCATGTATTATACTATCCGCGTGTTCTTGAAGGTATGTTTTGTAGATAAAGTTTCGTGTCTGGTAGACTTTTTTTTCTTTATCTTTACATGTAGCCTATATGCGTCCCAGTAGCCTTTTTATGTAGCCTATTTAAGTCCGACTGCAGGGTACAGGCCTCCTCTCAGAGAGAGAGTGTGCTCAATTACTACGCGTGCCACTCCACTACGTTACCGCGACGTACGGCACAGCGATGTAAGTTACGGCGAAGTTCATAGCTGCGAAGTACGTTACAGCGAATGATCGCTGCAGCGAAAGCAATGGTTAAGTAGCTAGCGAGAAACTGAAAATAGACCTTGAACCTTTAGTTAATGAATTGTGTGGAAGTGTTAGGGTAGTCTTAAAATTATTGTCGTGGGACTAACTCTTCTAGTAATCATGTTAAAAGTCAGAGAGACTGAATAATCCAAAACTTAAGGTACCTTTAAAAAGTGATTTTTATATAGCCTATATTCGTCCCATTGCAGGGCACACGCCTTCTCTCAGAGAGAGAGTACGGGCTTAATTACCACGCGTACCCAGCGCGAATTGTCAATTTCAAGTGCTGAGGTATGTGAACACAGACACTCCGGTTTCCTCACGATGCTTGTCAACGTATATGCTTCAATCGCTCGGTCATACTGAATGAATGTGAACGAACTAACCTTTGCTGTTTATATTTTTTATCTTATCAAATCTAAATAAACACCAATTGCCGATCGCTATCATATCGTCGGAATGCAGATTTATCAAGCGTTACATAATTTAGACCGTCTAGAGTTTATATTCTTTTTGTTGCACTAACCCGTGCTGAGGACAATTTGCTAGTGATGTAAATTGCTTCGGCCAGATGTCGCTGCCTGTACGTAATACGGAGAAGTTTGTGAAGAGGCTCGAAATTTCGCCGATGCCTGCACTCTGGCACGGTTAGCCAGAGGTCGCGGGTTCAAGTCCCGGCATGAGTGGAATTTTTACCCCCTAAATAGGTTTTCAAAATTGTCTACAGTTTCTTTAAGTGCATCTGCATCTCAGCATGCGTTCGAGTTTTTCAAAATTTCATTCACATTTCGTGGACATCGGTATCCAAATATAGAGTTTATTTACTAATGATTTGCGCCGGATCCAAGGAGCGCAAATGACAAATACTCAACTCTTATCATTTGGCCGATAAAATAATGCTGCTTGCTTTCCAAGTGGAAGATTACTTCAAGTACTCGCACTTATTGAGTGACATCGATGTCGATAGATAGGGTATTTTCGTCTAGCACGCCATTCGGTTCAGTTGTGTTTTAAGAGTCCCAGTTCCTGAAAAATCCGAGTCGGGCAGTGTATTTTTATTTAGTTTCCATATTTTGTTATAATTATAGTGTTCTCTTTTGGAATCCGTAAGCTTTATGTTTTAGTGAATGAGAACAGGGACGGGCTGAAAAGTAGCACCGTGATGATGCATGCACTCACAGCACTAAGCTGAGCCCCATTCTTTTTATCACATATCCGTCTCTAATTTTCTTATATTATATGCTTATTCTCGATTCTGTAAGTGTAATAAATAAACGTTTTTCAATTTCAATATTACTTTAGATAATATTCAAATCAAAATTATAATAAAGCGTCGCATTTAAGAGTTTTGATAAAAGGATGTGTCACAGTTGGAATTCTCGTCAGAGGTACTGAAATGTGGGGCATTTCGTTCGAGATCATTCGCGGCAGTGCTCGTGTTTTGCTGTACTGGACTTACTGTTGTATTTCTTGACACGGACCTTTGAAGTGACACTGGAACTTGTGGCTATTTTTCTTGGATATTTTTCTTCAAGATGGCGCCAAAACCGAAACCGAATTCGACCAGTGTAAGTGCTCACGTTTAACTTTTTTAACCCGGAATTTCGACTTGAATGTTGGCATTGTATTGCTAATGTGATAATTGAGCAAGTAGTTAATGACAGCCGGTTTTAATTATTTTTTTAGTTGACCTAAGAGTTTATCAGTGCGATTGGAGGACAAAGGCGCAGTAGTTTGCTGTGGAGATAAAAATATTATATACTTAGTTAGTGAATCGTCAAGAGATTAGGTATGCCTAGGTAGGTACGGGATATAAAACAGTTTTTTCTTTATTTATACTTAATAATAATAATAGGGTGGTAGCGCAGCGGTAGAACGTCGGCTTGACATTTGGGACGTCGTGGGTTTGAATCCGGGCATATACCAACTTTGATAAATGACTGTGTTTTCTATGCTACAATACTGTAGCAGTACCACTCGCTAACTGTGAAGGAAGGCAAACATCGTGAGGAAACCCGAGTGTCAGAGGTATTTACGTACCTCAGCGCTTGAAATTGCCAATCCGCGGTAGGCACGTGTCACACGCGTGGTAATTATTATACATATACATATTTATATATATATATATTTTAATTTATTGACTTACGTTTGTATCGCAGTTTGAAATTTTATAAATTATTCGCCAAACTGCGTAGCAGTTTGTTGGCGAATTAATCGCACTCTTTTAAAATTAAAAAAAAAATAGTAAGCTTATACTCTATCTCTCTGAGCTAGGTCGTGGACAGACAGACCGACGGACGGACATGGCGAAACTATAAGGGTTCCTTGTCGACTACGGAACCCTAAAAAAAAGAATAAATATATATTTTTTTGTTCCGTTGATGAATGAATATTACTAGATTACACCGATGAAATTAAAAGCGCAATTGGGTATTTGACAAAATATCAAATGAGTTACGTTTAAAACGGAATTTTGTATGAAAATACTTGCTTATGACGTCACATTTCAGAGCACTCTTTTCATGTTTAACCTATTTAAAAATTGTAATAACTAGTAATTGACTTAAAGAGATACATTTTTCGAGATATTTTGTAATTTTTGTTTTAATCGAGCATATGAAATAATTTATTGTTGATCGTGTCAAATACCGTATTGGGCCGACTTGCACCTCTTCTTACATATCATTTAAGCAGAATGAAGACATAGTTAAATGCTACCTAAAATGCTATCTCAAATTAAAAAATAAGTAGGTACCAACCAACCAACTCTACAAAGTCAACGTAGTGTTAATATAAGGACTCACTCTTATACGTTTTCTTCATTATTGATTTTACACTTTCACTCTGAATCAACAATCGCAGGGACGCGTGCGTTGATAACGTATTGTTTTGAACGCGTAATTTCCTCAACTGCATTATCTACTTCAAGTTTAAAATTACTGACGCTGATTCTAACTCATGGCGTGAATTTTTATCAATCAAGTAAGAATTTACCCAAAGTACGCTACATTTATGTCCTCGCCATCCTGAACCTTGCAGCTTCCACCGGCATACGAAATAAAAAATTTCTTCAAACGTCAACAAATTTTCATCAAACATGTAAAAATGGCAAAACCCTTCATGGTTAGAAAACCATGAGGGAGGCCTATGTCCTGCAGTGGACGTCAAATGGCTGATGATGATGATCTAAAAATGTTCTCCAGACATAACTCGTATCGTTTACTTAGTGTTGTGTTCTGTCATGTTTGTTCATATTTTTATTCCGTTTTTTATGTCTTGTGGCGAGAAGTAAATTTATTTCATTTTATTCTTCTTGAGAGTGGGTAGAGGTTCGATTCCCAGAGCGGGCATGTACCTATGACTTTGTTTTCTAACTTATGTACATTTGTGAAGTTATAGTAGCAGTACCACTCGCTAACGGTGAAGGAAACATCGTGAGGAAACCTGGGTGTCGGAGCTATTCACATATCTCAGCGCTTGAAATCGCCAATCCGCGGTGGGCACGCGTGGTGATTAAGCCCGTACTCTCTCTTGAGAGAGGACCTGTGCCCTACAGTGGGACGTATATAGGCTTATTATGTTATGTATTCTTCATCTTCAATCCTGGATAAGCGGTGGCGGTTGATGTAGCTGCATCCGTGTTAATTTATAAATTCTCTTTTTACTTGCTTTTACAGATGACTGTTCTGATTTTTTCTCAAATTGACCCCCACATCTTATGAAATATGTGCTGGATTAATAAGAGGAGATCAGGACATTCCTTATTCTATCTTTAATATAAAGAAATAACAAAATGTACGAAGAAAAATAAACGAGCGCCCCAGACGAACATACGTCGACCAAATAGAGGATTCATTATTAAAAAGCAAGATAAAGCAATAAGTACTCTAAACCTACAGCAATTATGAAGATTTTTTTTACTTCGGGCATTTTGTAAAAATATTAAATTAATACATTTTAATTTCTGATAGGTATTTTGGATAAACGTTCTTATTTCTAGCCTAACACGTGATATTAGCGAAATTGTACTGGATAATCAGTGCAGTGAGTCCATAAAGCAGAATTGAATTGAATTGAAGTGAAAAAGGTTTGTCAGGACCTTGGCAAGTGGGAAATTCTGGACTACTCTGCCGAGATACAGACATAAGTTTATGTAATATGCAATAATCCGAGTCATTAAAGTAAAAACATGAAAACGAATATTCCAAATTCTAACCTCCCAATTTCTATTGCAGTCTCACGCAGCCTCGCCAGGCTCTGAGCGGCGCGAGCATCTGTACAAGATCCTCGTCATAGGCGAGCTGGGCACCGGGAAGACCTCCATCATCAAGCGCTACGTCCATCAGTTCTTCAGCCAACACTACCGCGCGACCATCGGAGTGGACTTTGCATTGAAGGTCTTGAACTGGGACGCGAATACCATCATTCGATTGCAGTTATGGGACATAGCAGGTGCTACTCTATCTTTTACACCTCTTGACTATCTTGTATTCTCTGTTAAGTTTGTTGGTTTTAATGTGTGCTTGTTTTATTTCCTGTTCTTCACATCTTGCTTTTAATTTTGGATGAAATCTTTGTGGATGTATATTTTGCCTGATTATTATATCACGTTATTGCTCTTTTAGCATAGTTAATGAACGTCTCTTGGCTCTTCCTTTCGTAGCACGATCACCAATCTCGTCTGAATTACGATCAATAGGGTAATTTTCCATTAAATTTATCCAGCGATGATTTTCATCGCCGTTTTTATCTACGTATGCGTTCCTCTGTTGGGAATACGCCTTTTAGCATTATCCTTCACGATGTTCGCCAATCTTATCTCCCAATCGTTGTAGCAAGAGGTTTTAGATTTTATCTAACTGCTTCTGGAGTCCATCGTCCGTCTTCTTAGTTAATTCTTTAATACAAGTTTTGAACCTTATACCGGAACATTATAATTTTTGTTTATTTCTTTAATAAGATTACAGTTGCTTAAATTTACTTAAATTTTTGGAGACTAACCACCAGTTTCTCGTACACTAACACGCTGTTAATCTACTGTTAACAGCTGTCAATTGACCAAAGTGCATACAAAAAAAAACACTGACAGCTGTTAACAGTAGATTAACAGCTTGTTAGTGTACGAGAGACCGGGGGTTACACACTGTTAATCAACTGTTTACAACTGTCAATTGACCAAAGTGCATAAAAAAACCACTGACAGCTTAACAGTAGATTAACAGCTTGTTTGTGTACGAGAAACCGGGGGTAATTCTTATCTCCTTTAGAAACCGGGGGTAATTCTTATCATGCTTATCACTAATTATAAATACCTATCTTAATGAGTGTTTGCAACTTTACTAATAGCTCCCTGTCTGACATGAGATTCTGTAGACATGGGAAAAAAGGATTATTTGGTAACCCTGGGTCCTTAATTAAAATGATTCAACAAATTGCAATACCCGTTTATAATTATTTCTTGAATAAGATCGCATTTCAAAAAACAGTTATTTATGGTTTCCGTTAAGAAAAGGCTTTGTAGTGGCCAAGGTGAACTCCTTGGTCAAATCCCAGCATAGAAGCTTAATAACTCAGATTAAGAAATTCGCTGTCAGAGGTTGACATCATAGATAAAAATACAGAAATGACATTTAAAAGTCAACTTCCTCGGTTCTCGGACAAAAAGTTGATTTTGCTTGAACAAATTGGAAAAGATGTCGGCAGACACAGAAGTGGTCGCTACTTATATCGTAGCTGGATTAATGGTCCTATTTTTCTTTGTTTTTATGACCCTACCAGCTTTAATGGTTTAGACCCTATTTTGGACTTAACAGGTAGACCGGAGGTTCAAGCCAATAGTGATGGATAACTTGCACTAAAAGATGTTTGAATAGTATTCTATTAAAACATTTTTTTAGTTCAAGTTCTCCATCATTATTGGCTTGAAAGGACACGTTAAAAAATAAATAAACGTAGTATTTTTTTTCTCTGCGACTAATACTTTTTATAATATAACCAGTCGAAAAGTCGCGCGTTTTAGTCACGTGGTACTAAAACGTGTCATACAATCGACCTTAGATTATGACGTCACTCCCTAACGTACAGCTTATAATGTATGAAGCGTTTATCAACACTTGAGTTATCTTGTAAAATAATGTTTTTATGCATGTACACCCTTATAAGAAAACATTCAGAATTCAAAAACAAACGAAATCTAATAAGTTTTATGTGATTAGAGTAACTTTATTTTTGGCATATTTTGTGGCCCCGAAAACCCCGAAAAAAATATTTTTATGTTTTTATTTTAAAAAAAATCCTAGGTTTTTATATGATGCAAAGTCACTCCGATCTAAGTTAGATGCAAGTTCCCCATTGTAGTACTTATATCATTATTATTATTAGTCAAACGAAACACGTCTTTAAGCTTAGCCCTCATCCTTCCTCAAAACGTTTCGGTGTGATGACCGTTCCCTGTGTGTCTGAGGCATCCCTTATATTCGGATGACTTCGGCGTGACGAGAGTTCTTCTTCTAGGTCAGGAGCGCTTCGGCAACATGACCCGTGTATACTACAAGGAGGCGGTGGGCGCGTTCATAGTGTTTGACGTGTCCCGGACGGCGACTTTCGACGCTGTGGTCAAGTGGAAGAACGACCTCGACAGCAAAGTGCAGCTGCCTGACGGATCGCCCATCCCCTGCATACTGTTGGCTAACAAGGTAAGAACAATGTAAAATCATCTATAAACGGTCCAAAAAAATGGACCTTTTTTTACAAAACAATGCCCATTCTGTCTCTCTTTCTGGACATCCGAAAGAGTGTGGCATAGTAATTTACAATCCTACTTAATATGTGAAAGTTTGCGAAGATTTTTGGATGTTTGTTACTCGATCACGCAATAACGGCTGAGCGGATTGACATGAAACTTGGCGTACAGATAGATAAAGACCTGAATTGAGACATAGCATACCTGATATCTCGGTAATGCGTTCTCGTGGGATAATATTTATTTTAAGTTTAAAATAGATGGCGTTGTGCGAGCGAACGTTGTGTTTTAAAAATAGATGGCGTTGTGCAAGAATCTTGTAAACAGATTCTGTGGCAGTACGAAGTTCGCCGGGACAGCTCGTAATAACTAAAGAAAAAAATTAAAACAACCTAACCATTAGTGTCTGAGTGGCCATTTCACTTGTCTAGCTAATACAGGTGTTGCTAGAGATTGTATAAATCATCCACCATACATGTCGGCCCAAGTACGAAAAATGGCCGCTCGATGACAAACATTTTGACACTAACCATAACTTGGTTTACCTTTTTATTCATGTTTTACCTAAGGGCGCTTATACACTGGCGACACGTATGCCGGCTGCGGCCGTCGAAGCTCGTCGACGCGCTGACGCGGATATTCGACGCTGACATGTCGGCGACTGCCGTCGGCACACGTGCCGGCGTGCCACTCGTGTATAGGCGCCCTAACAACACAATAAATCTTTGCAGTGCGACCAGCAGAAGGAAGGCGTCGTCAACCAACCTGCCAAGATGGACGAGTACTGTCGCGAGAAAGGCTTCGCCGGTTGGTTCGAGACCTCTGCCAAAGAGAACATCAACATTGAGGAAGCTGCGCGATCCTTAGTAAATAAGGTAGACATCTTCACACTTTTAACATTCTTTTGAATTTCTGACTCTTTTAATTTGAGGGGTACGTAGAGTACGTAGATAAAATGGAACGGCAGGTTTTCCTCTTGGCTGCTTATTGCCCCATAAAGGATGTGTTAACTTTTGCAAGTCTAAATAGTGGAAATGACAATTTATGTTTATTTCTAGTAATAGGGGTTAAAGTATGAAATTGCCGTTTTATTGCAATAGGTTCTTTGAATTGACATAGAATCTTCATGGTTTGAGGTTTTCGAATGAAACTTTTTTCAAATGGTTTCTATGATGTTCTTTTTTTAAAAAATGTGAAACATTTGAATATCGACTTTCAATTGTTTTTGTTATTCAATTTAGACAAGAAAGATGGATACTGCGAAAATTCGAGTGATTTTTGAATACGAGTTCCGACGCGGAACTAACGCGGCAGAAACAGCCCGCAATATCAATGCTGCGTTTGGAGAGGGGTCTACTAATGAACGCACCGTGCGATTTTGGTTTAAACGCTTTCGTGATGGAAATTTCGACTTAAAGAACGAGCCACGAGGAAGACCGCTCACACAGGTGAATAACGATGAATTAAGAGAGATAGTGGAAGCCGACCCTAGTCAAACTACCCAGGAATTAGCGGCATGGTTTAAAGTTACCTTACCCACAATATTGACTCACTTGCGTCAAATCAATAAAATAAAAAAATACGAAAAATGGGTGCCTCATAATCACTCGAACTTTCGCAGTATCCATCTTTCTTGTCTAAATTGAATAACAAAAACAATTGAAAGTCGATATTCAAATGTTTCACATTTTTTAAAAAAAGAACATCATAGAAACCATTTGAAAAAAGTTTCATTCGAAAACCTCAAACCATGAAGATTCTATGTCAATTCAAAGAACCTATTGCAATAAAACGGCAATTTCATACTTTAACCCCTAATATTTATGCCTGGTATAACTGGTAATCTTGGAATAAGTCGAGAAATACTCTGGAGTAAATCTATATCACGTTCTACCAACTACTAATCCCGGGATAATTCGTTATAATGCAATAAATTATACCGAGATTAAAATTGAGGGAGTAAATTTGTTATGAGATTAGTTACTCCTGGTATAAAGCTTAGTTGGTCGAATCGGCCCTAAATGAATGACCTAAGCCAGAAAGATCAATATCTACAACATCGTAAATAAAATCCACGAGGTCTTTTAATTTTCAATCAGCATTTTTAAAATCAGATACGAGTTGTCTTTCTAATGACTTTTTAAGCTACATACTTTATTGGTCGCGGTCTGGTTTCCCATAATATGCACCTAGCTAGGTACTTAAGTTGCTCCCTAATATTTTCACAAAAGTCGCATATACTTTTTGATAATTGTGTTTAGAGTGCGACTCATAAATGTCAAAAAAAGTTCAAATCTATGAATTGTCGTTAGGACACCTCTTCAGCGAAGTAGGAGTAACAGTTCATATAAAACACATATAAAGAAAAAAAAGAAGATTATAAACATATAAAGAATTTAAAAGAATAGTAAGAAACCGGTCAAGTCCGTGTAGGGTCCCGTAGAAGGAGGGGTTTTTTTAACTGTTTTATAGAACTAACAACTTCATCAAAGTAATTTTCTTTGCAATTTGTACGAAGTTTTCCTTTCATAAGTTGGTCGCCTATTACTCGTTAACTTGTAAACCCTACTTAGCCGTGATAGTCTTTCCTTTAAGTTCATTATATGTGCTACTGCTCTGAATATTTTCACTTTTCTACAATCAACCGTTTAGCCTTACTCTAACAAAAATTTGTGACTTAAGGCTGGATTCACCGACACTACAACTATCACTGTGCGAGGGACGTGGGTTATCAAAGTTCTATTAATAGGATTTGTATTTCTGTAATTACAAAATGCTTGCTGTTCCCCGAACAAGTTCGTGCGCTTGGAGAACCCGGCCTTATTTTTTTTTTCCTGCACTCACAATATTTTTAAACGACCAACTCAATGATGAGAAAAAAAATGCATCCCTAATTTAGGTGTAGGTGTTAAGTTTATTAGGTGTTACGTTTCGAAAACTCATTCAGTCTCTCTGACTTTTAACATGATAGAAGGGATAGTCCCACGATAATGGGAGAATCCCTCGTATTATTATTATAAAATAATAATTATAATAAAATAATAATTAGAATTATAAAATAATACCCAACGCCGGTAAAATGAAGCTAACAATACATAACATCGCACTTGACTCACGGTTGTGCTATACTGTAAGGACTTCCCCTGGCTCTAAATTCTATAAATGCAGTGTCGTGTCATATAACGTAAAATACTTTTGGGTATACAGTCGAAATCGACCTCTACAAGCGCGCATTGTACTTAGTCACGTTAAGCTGCTGACAGAATTGAGCATTCTAGCGAATGTTCGTTATGGTAGCTCCACACTCTCTGGGAGGCGAGACGAGGTGACGCGAGGGCGAGAGTGAGGATGAGGCTCTCGCCTCCGCTCGTGTTACCTCGCCTCGTCTCGTCAACGCTCCATTCGGTGTCGGAGTAGGAGTCAAAGGACGCGAGGCGCCAACGGCGAGCGCACTTACCAAACTCTCGCGTGAGCGCTCAGTTAGCTGGAACTCATCGTTTTTCAAGGCTCTTTGTTTGTTGCAAGTTATAGTATTGGTAAGCGCATAAAGCAGCAAACGCAGCTAGTTTAACCACGTCCATCTTGTTATAAACAAAGTGACGGACTGAGTAAATTGGGAGTGTGGATGGCTAGAACTCTCCGCCGCTCGTGCGAGAGCTTCCACAGGGTGCACTTGCGAGAGTGTGGAGCTACCTTTACAGGTAAAAGCTGAATAAACGGGAGCGTTTTAGCGAAAGCTCTAGCCAGGTTTCTAGCGAAACAACAATAAATTTGCTTCGAGCCTTTTACCGAGACTAGTAATTTTGTCATTGTTCCGCCGTCTGACATCGGGTATGACGAGCTTTTGTTAGAGCGTTCGCTAGAATGATCGTGAAAATGTTCGTAGCGATGTTTGGCTCTATGCTAAATTTAGAAACGCGAATGCTCGATATTCTGTAACAGGTGAATGCTTAAGTCTATCACCACTTTTACGGGCGATTTTCCAACCAAATTGTAAAGGCTTACCTGCATGTCGAATTAGACATGTTTTTGTATTCATATACTTACAGTCATGTTTATAAATGCAAAAGTCTTTAAAACACTCCTCAAATTCTGTTTAAATTGTCCGGGGTGAAGGAAGACACTTCACCACAGACTTTTAAACTGCAGTTAATAAAATAACTTCCACACAACACAATCACCTGACCTGGTCCTAAACTTACCCCTGTGCTATGGTAACCAGGCAAGGTCATCACAAACATGGAAATACACCCAGACTGAGGCCGTTTGTGCAAACGTACGGCGGCCCCTAGTGGACATCGAACCCACAACCTCTGACTTGGTAGTTAAGTGCCTTAACGGATAGTCCAACGAGGCAGTCAGATTTGAGAATTGAGGAGTGTCTTTTACTTTAAGACTTTACTTTTTCTTTTAGTTCATAATAATTTTAGTGGGCTTTTTCATGATTTTACAGAAGATTAGATTTTAACAGACGTTCATAATTTTAGCGTGGGCCGCTTAATAGTATTACAAAAATATATTATGTAACAAGTGCCTGATTTTACTTTCTAGCTCCACCTCAGACTACGCTTGTCAAAATATAGCTATTTTGCATAGATTATTATTCTACAGTAAAACAGCCTCGATTCCATTAAATGCAGGGACTTAAATTCATATTCATACTATTTATTGGTAAATCACGTACACAGTTATAATTACAGGTGGTATTGGTTTTTGTAGGTAAGTACAATATGATACCCTGTGAGGGCACCGCAATACAGTTAGTCTGATGACACAGCGTTAAGTTAAATTAAATTATTATTTAGATATTGATTAAATTATTCGTTTGCAGATCGCTATAGTGTTGACTTAACTTAATCTTGTGTTATTTGGTTCATTGAAGAGAACACCCGTTTCTCCTACACCGTGGTCTTTCTAGTTTGGAGACATTCCATCGTTATCTCATTCGGCTGGTCGGTGACATTTAATATTCAATAGATGAAGATTCTTAGAATGCTCTTTTTTGGAAAGCCTCGGCCGCCATAAAAAGCCGTAACGGACGTTGAATGACCCTGTTTTTTATACATAATTATTTATATTTGGTCTTCGTCCGACCTAATGAGCGAGATAAATGCTAATGCGTGTCTATAGATAGAGCCTTAGCATGTGAGTCAAAGCTTCTTATATAATCAGATTGGAATGGGCGAGGTTGAAATGGCTATGTAACGGCGTAACAGGATATACTAAGTATGTAGAGTTAAAATTTAGAGCCCCAATTTTTAGATTCTCACGTGAGAATCAACCTTACAAGATAAAAAGTATCCGATACGGGCGTGCGTGCACGCACCGACTAATGAATGCTTATGAAGCGAAAGAGATCTATCAGAATGGCAAGCGGGAGACCCTGGTCTCTGCCTGCCTCTCCGGGATATAGGCGTGAGTTTATGTCATCATCATCATCATTCAGCCACAAGAAGTCCACTGCTGGACATAGGCCTCCTCCATGGATTTCCAAAAAGACCGGTAGGAAGCGGCCTGGTTTACTAATGTATTGCCAAACATCGTTTCCCAAAGTATTACTTCCCAAACTATTTTCCGCAAATTATCACTTGGCAAAAAAACATTTCTCAAAACAACTTAAGGCAAATAAACAGTTAGCAAAAGTTATTATGGCAAGTTATTGTTTACCAAATAAATACTTTGTCAAAATTCATTTTACCAAGCATTATTCAGTCAAAAGTATAATTTGACCAAATGAATAAAATGCAAAATGTAAACTAGAACAAAAATTTTTTTGTTTGACTCAAAACTAAGTTTTTTAGTGAAATATTTTTTTTCGCTTTTATATAAAAAAAAAGAACTAACACCCGAAGTTTCAGAATGGAGCGTCGCTGCGCTCCGCTCCATCCTGGAACTTCGAACCTATTTTTGCTTATGTGTACTGACCTAACAACCAAATTTTAAACACACTTTTTACACCAAATTGCTTTCGTAAGTTTTTTTTAAATCAGAATATAATACTACAAATAAATGTATCTTAAGCTTAAATTTTTAAATTACTTGTATTTATGCCTAATAGTATTTAACCACATGAACAAAATGCGAAATATAAATTTAATCAAACAATTATTTGCTATATAACACTTGCCAAAATAAAACGTTAGCATAATAAATGTTTGTCTTAATAAAACTTGACGCAGTAAAATTATGCGAAATGATAATTTGACCAAATGAATAAAATGCGAAATGAAAACTTGCTAAAGTTTCATTTGGGAAATGAAACTGATGCCATAAGTTTATTGGGAAGTAAAATTTGGCGAAAAATACTTTGGCTAAACGGCGGTATCCCAAGCGGCCTGCATCCAGCGCCTTCCTGCCACTTGGATGAGGTCATCTGTCCATCTTGTGGCTGGTCGTCCTACGTTGCGCTTGCCGATATGTGGTCTCCATTCGAGAACTTTTCGGGCCCATCGGCCGAAGTTTATGTTGATGAGTTTATGTAATTTTTTGGTATTGCTATCATACTCGCATCAACGAAGATGCGACAAAGCGTTTTAAGCCTTAGAAGTAGAGTTGATAGTTGATTATGACCTATGATTAGAGCCTATTGCTATACATAGACCTCATGCCTGCCACGCTAATCCTCCCGGTCCCCTGTCAATTGCGTATTTGCGTTCTGACGGCTTCAGTAATGTTATAAACCCAATCGGGCAACTAGTCTGCCTAGCGATCGGCAATATTTAACAAACAAAACCTCACGCCTATGTCACAGGCTGTCGCACAGAGGTTTTTTATATTGCGTACGTGTGTTATGCAGTCTGAGAAAATTTATGAGAAAAAATGTAACAATTTAGAAAAAAATACGTGTTTAAAGGTTGTAACAAAATCACCATAGACATTCATTTTACATTAAAATTCTTAATTTGTTTTCTTATTTTCATACAATACGCGCGAACTTCTACGCACATATTGACCGCGTAAAATTTCAAAGCTGTAAAAATATATATAAACTAGCTGTGCCCGCGACTCCGTTCGCGTACATTTCGATTTTTACGAAGCAGCATTTGTATGGGGGCCACGTCTTATCATAACTGGAGCTAGAATTTAAATAGCCTATCCTGTGTCCCAGATGTCTATATGTTTTTATACCAAATTTCATCAAATTCGGATAATTGGTTTAAGAGTTATGGAGGAACATACATACATACATACACACATACAGAAAAAAATTCTAAAAATCGTGAAATTAGTTTCAGTATCATATATTGAGCCTATAAACACAATATCTCTGAAAACAAACTAACTTACTCCATGACCGACCCTTACAGATTTATTATTAGTATAGAAGATAGAAGATATATAACTTACCGCGTGAAGTTTCAACGTTGTATGAAAATTTTATTGAGAATTTTAGTGTATAATTTAATAATGGGATTAATGTATACCTATATTCACAACCAAAAGATTAAGACTGCTTTTACGTTGAGCACGCTGTCTCGCTCGCACAATCTAACATTTTTTGTGATTGTAATAAAATGAGTGTACCATGCCATACTTTTGATAAATATGGTCTGATAATAAAATTACGGACATTATAAAAACATATTTGTTTTGTTATAAGAAGTTTTAGCAAAGAAAAGTTGCTTCCAAAATTATTAATTTTGGAATCAAACTTTCTCAACCATAAACTAGGTACGGGTTATGAAAAATCTGTCTTGAATGTCCGTAATTTTATTATCTATGAAAGTCTCAGATCACATTTATCAAAATTACACTAATTTTATAACAATCACTAAAAAGGTTCAATTCAATTCAATTAAATTAAATTAAATTCAATTCAATTCAATTCAATTCAATTCAATTCAATTCAATTCAATTCAATTCAATTCAATTCAATTCAATTCAATTCAATTCAATTCAATTCAATTCAATTCAATTCAATTCAATTCAATTCAATTCAATTCAATTCAATTCAAATATTTTTATTCATTGTAAAAACAGAATGTTTACTTAATGAACGTCAAAGTTGTTAGTTTCACAATTAATGGATTATGTGGAGAAGAAGCTAACAAAGAAACTCCACATTTATTCTTTTCAAAACACGTTTTAACTTAATTAACAGAGTTTTCAACTTAAAATATTAGTCATGAATGTGTTGAACACTAGTCACAATCGTCCTTTAAATAATATTAATCTACTGTTTAATGCCAAACATCTTTGTCTTCTAAATAATCCTTGATGTTATAGTAAGCCTTTTTGCACAAAATGTGCTTAACACATTTTTTAAATCGCGTTGGAGGTAACTCTAATATATCTTGAGGAATTTTGTTGTAGAACCTTATACAGTGCCCCATAAAGGATGTGTTAACTTTTGCAAGTCTAAATAGTGGAAATGACAATTTATGTTTATTTCTAGTATTAACATTATGGTGGCCACCAACATTTTCGAAGTCTTTGATATTTTTTCTAACGTACATTATATTTTCATAAATGTATTGACATGCAACTGTTAAGATGTTGGTTTCTTTGAAGAAATCTCTTAGCGAATCCCTACTACCTAACTTGTAAATAAATCGGATGGCTCTCTTCTGCAAGATGAAGATAGTCTCAATGTCTGCTGCCCGGCCCCATAGTAGTATACCGTAGGACATAATACTATGGAAGTAACTAAAATAAACAAGCCTAGCAGTTGCAACGTCAATGAGTTCCCTAATTCTTTTCACTGCATATGCCGCAGAGCTAAGTCTGTGTGCTAATTTTACAATATGTGGACCCCATTGTAGTTCTGCATCGATTGTGATGCCCAGAAATACAGTATCATCTACAAATTCTAGTTTTTCATGTCCAATTACTATGTTGTTCTCAACTACTCGTACGTTAGGTTTTTTTTTTTTTTTTTTTTTTTTAATCTTTATTTTATTTAGAGGCTTTGATCACCATGTGATCATGTCAGCCCCATCAGACCAAATCAGAATATGTATTCTTACACTAACTTTAACGTACGTTAGGTAAGGAAAACTTTATACATTTTGTCTTTTTAGAATTTAGCAGCAGATGATTGTGCGAGCAAGACAGCATGCCCGACGCAACAACAGCCTTAATTAACACATTCTCTTTCTTTTACAGATCCTCTTAAACGACAAGCTACTACAGAACAGTGATTCAAAGGACGGCGAAAAGTTCGCGCTTGACCACAAAATTGCAAACGGAGAAAACAGCCGAGGAACTGGAAGCAAGACCTGCGCGTGCTGACCAATCAGAGCACGCCGTTTCGGAATGGTCCAATGAGAATTCGAGCCAGAAGGG
This sequence comes from Yponomeuta evonymella, assembly GCA_963969515.1. Lineage (NCBI taxonomy): Eukaryota > Metazoa > Arthropoda > Insecta > Lepidoptera > Yponomeutidae > Yponomeuta > Yponomeuta evonymella. The sequence continues at coordinate 4,166,471 of OZ018343.1, read as the reverse complement.
GAGTAAAAGGTGGCGGTCGCGACGGATTCCAAATTTGAATTTATTTAACATTCTCTCTATTTCATCATCGTAACTCATGTCATGTACATTTTGAAGTGCCATTAAAACAGTAATTGTTATTTAAATATATATAACTAACTTGAGTGCATTATGGTATTTTTTCGAATTACAAAATGGCTATGCCATTATGAGCCATCCGCGGCAAGTCATAGGTTAACTTTGATTATGTAAAAATACTAACTACTTTACGTACTATTAAGTATTACTTACTTGCTAAGTTACAAGCCTAGATGTAACGTGTGTACTATATGTGAATGTGGAAGTGCTTATTCTGTTGATTTAATTAAATGAAGATTACTTATTATAATTTAAATTCGTTTTTATTAAACCAGTTCAAATAAAACTCGTTAAAAAAGTGTAATTAATAAGAAGATATCGCAACAATTGATGAACTTACTCAAATTATCATTGTGTCATTAAATAACTATGATAAATCAATTAGGCATAGTATCTAACAAAAACTCATTAGAGAATTATTTCGTTTAGGATAGCTGTCGATTTTTTATCTTAAATTGGTTTCCCAATTAAGTACCTTATGCTTCGAATTGCGTAATTGTCTAAGGCTGGCTTGGTGTCATCGCTATCTGACAACAAAGTATCTGTTTAACCAGGGGTAAGCTCTATCCAGTGATGGAGTACGAAAACATCTGGAGTCTGTGATACCATCACTATCCACGAATAAATTGTTTGACAACCTTGTCAATTAGCTATTTATTCGTTTACCCTTGGATAAGTATTTGTCTAGTTAATTAGTTATCCAGGGTCAAGCGCAAGCCGGAATAAAATTATAATAATAATAACTTCCAAACAACACAATCACTTGTGCTGGCTCCAAACTAGGATACCCTGTGCTATGGTAAGCAGGCAAGGACATCACAAACATGGAAAATACACTCAGTCTGAGTACGTCGGCCCACAGTGGAAATCGAACCCACGACCTCCGGCGTGGTAATCAGACGTGGTACCGCTAGACCAACGAGGCAGCAATAATGTAAGCTAACATTGTCTTGACAGAATGTAGCTACTCGTACTCTGTCATAGTTGTAGACGTTGTTACATTGTTTTATCATTCCCTTTTATTTGAACTGTGATAATAAATTTACCTAAAACGTATATCACATACTATGTTAAGCTAATGATCCCGTTTCATTAAAAGATCTGGCAGCATTGTTAAGTTAGTTGTAGTCATTAATTTGTTTCGTTTTAGCTGGCCGTGTAGTGTTAATGTGATTTTCATTTGTTTTGTGGCGGAAAATGTTTCACGAGGAGAATGACGGTTATAACGAGGTTGGTCTTGGTGTTCTAATAATTTTTATCTACACTCATATCATAATCTTCAAATTAAGAATTCAAAGGTAAACACATATTGACAGGCTTTAAGCAATACATAACTTTAAAGAAAATAAAAAAAAAGTGTAATATAAAGTTACATTAAAGGTCAGATTTTTCACTTTATGTTACAGTTATTTTTTTTAAAGTGTTGCTGTGATCACGGAACAAAACTTAAGTTTTTTTTTTTAATGTCAAAAGTTGACTCTATAAAAAACCTGATTTCATTTTCGTGGTACCAAAAATGCAACTAAAAATACCTAAAATTGAGCGCGCAAAACTGAGTTCAGACGATCGAATGTCAAGATACTTTTGTCGAAATTAGGCCATTTTGTTTCAAAAATTTCATTATGAATGTAGATAAAGTAGTGTATGAGACTGCACATAACTTTGTATTAAAACACTCGCGAATGCTATTAAATACTCCACAAGGCTCGTTTTTTAAAATCTCGCTCGTGTTTTAATAACCCTCATTATGTGACAGTCACATAAACTACTATTATCTACTCTGATACTATAATACAAAGATAACAAAACTGAAAACAAAACTCTTATGACAAACATTACGCATAGGCCAAAAATAAAAAATAAAAAGTTTTATTACGATACAGGTCTTGTAGCGACACCTGTATCATAATATAACTTTTTAATCATAACGATACACCTATAGAACCTCCAGCCGGACCAAGAAGGTTGAACCTCTACTTTAAAAAAAAAGGTTTCAATGAACAAGTCCGCGGCGACAACACGCATGCGCAATCGATGTTTGCGCCTTGGCGCCAACATTTTACATTTAAAAAAACTTTTCAGTATTTAAACAAAGTTTGGTTCTGTTTGTAAAATAAATTAGTTTTTGTGTAAAAACATGTCTGAAAGCGAGGATAGTAGTAATTGTACACCACCAGACATTCTGGAAGCTGCGTCAAACATGACTATGGTTGCCAGGTCATCTAACCTAATAGCCGGATAGACCAGCCAGTTTGGCCGGACATTTGGGTAAAAAAGCCGGACACCCTAAATTATGAAGGATTTTCTGTCTTAGCAATAATACGACGATTTTTTTTACGTAAAACTAAGATTTTCTTGATCATTTACTATAAAACTTCTTAAATTCTAATGAAATAAGATAAAATTTAATACCGAATCAGTCTTTTTTTATTACTACTAATCATTCATTAATATTTTTATTTCCCAAGGGAAAACACAAAATTAAAATTGAGAAAATAAAATTGAACAACACAAAACTTCTTTACTAATGAATAAAATTAACTACGAACATTTAAATATGACCATCTAACGAACGACTTGCGTACCACTTAGAACAAACGAGACATCTAGCGCAGTGTTGCCAGGCCCATTTTACGAAAATCTACCGAGGTGCGAGGTAAGGCCTAACAAAAGCCGGACAGGCCGGACACCGTTTAATTTGGTCGGACACTCGATCAAAAAACCTATGTCCGGCTTTAGCCGGACGCCTGGCAACCCTAAACATGACTATGAACCTGTTACCGGCGAAATCTAGGAGCAATTATAATAAATGTTACCACGAGTTCATGGAATGGAAAATTAATATTTTATGTATTATAGTATGAGAGTAGATAAAGTAGTGTATGACTCTGTACATAACTTGGTCTTATAATACTCGTGTGATACTATAAAAAAACTCGACTACGGCTCGTTTTTTTGAAACACACTCGTGTTATAGGAACCCTTATTATGCAACAGTATCATAAACTACTATTAATACTTACGTATTTTTCTGTCAGCATAAATGAGAAAGAATCTCATAAAGTTAATAAAGTTTCTTTGTTAGCTTTTCACGGGGCATTCACTATTTCAAGCGGTTTTAAAAATAACACAAACAATCGTTTTCCTCTGTTTTTCTAAGGATTGTAATAATGCAGCCCATAAGCGTCCCACTGTATGGGCTTAATCACCACCCGTGCCCACCGCGGGTTAGCACTTTCATGAGCTCACGTATTTGAACACCGCGGGCATTCAGGTTTCCTCGCGATGCTTTCCTTCACGTTAGCGCATAATAATATGTAATAATGTATAAAAAAATTAAGATTTGACCGAACCTAAGCTGAGCTGAAATTCAAGGTTCGAATCGGTCACTTAGGCTGGCTTCCACCACTTCCTTAAGTCTGGCTAAAACAGCATTTAACTAAAATGCTTCATACAAAATTCAATTTAAACTGGGAGTGACTGAGGTCAAGTGTCAAGCTGTCCTAATAAAAAAATTGAAAAAAAACTTCAGTGATATTTAACAGGTGGTGCAAGTGGGCCTTGGTTGACAGAATTCCTACTACCGACTTTACAGGATGCCATGCAAAACGGAACCACAAAACATGAACTAGTCATCAGGGTAGACGGGCTGACAGCTTGGATACCAGCAGAGAAGCCTTGGTACAGACGCAAGCCTACGAGACCGAAGCTGCCAATTTTGAATAACGGTGAGATATTTATGTAGGTACACCATGAATTTTGCGTGGTTTGAGAGCCGTAGACAAATGAACGTGCTTAACAATAGGTATCGAATCGAATACGCTAGTTTTTTTTTAAGGCAATTTAAAAAAATATCTTGACCCGTGTCTGTGTGAACCACTAGTAACCAGCCAGAGCAGTGCGTTCGCGCCGCGGATCCGCGGGTCATTGTTCTGATAGACGGAGAGGCGGAAATAAATGTTCGCGAATTTTTTTAAACAATATTTCTCAGCTATTTTTTTTAATATTACGTCTATATTTAAAACTGTTAGTAGACCGCGTTTGGCTGAACCGATTTTGATGCGGTTTTCAGAAAAGTATTTGTTATATTCTGGAGAAGGTTTTGGTATTAACCGACTTCAAAAAAGGAGGTTCCCAGTTTGACCCGTATGTTTATCTGCGATTATCGCGTTTGGCTGAGCCAGTTAGTTAGACACTTAATCTTAACAAAAATTAAGAACCGTCTTCAAAAATGACACATAATAATACTGGTAAACAATCCGACTTAATTGAAGTCGACGTCCTGCTGAACATATCGAAACTACGTGTTTAAAAAGGACATCGACTTCAATGAAGTCGGATTGCTTACGAGTATTATTATGTGACATTTTTGAAGGCGGTTATTAATTTAAGTTCAATTTTTTTTTGTAATTACATAACCGCGGCTTTGAAACCACCCACATTTCAGCGTGTATACTGAATGCTTCAGGGTGACTTGCACTAAATAATTAGATAAGTAAGTAGATAAATACTTATCTAGGGATAAATCAATCGATAAATAGGCATAAATATCTGATTAACAGGGTTATTGTCAGTCATACAATTAGTCAATGAATAGCTCTGCAAATGTCATGGTGCAAGACGTTTTTGGACTTATTCATGGATAAGCTCTATCCAGTGAATAAGTCCAAAAACGTCTTGCACCATGACGTTTGCAGAGCTATTTCTATTTCTCTGATCTGAATAATAAGTATTCGCTGAATAGGAATAAAACAGATTTCAAGAAAAACACACAAAAAAAATTCTCATGGGTCTTCTCAACAGATCTTGACTAAATGTATGTGGAACCACTCTATCCCATAAAAAAGAATGTAATCGGACATAAAAGATGGGCAAGATAGAAAACTAGCCGAAACCGACACGTGCGTGCATGTATGCAACGACTAATGAATGTTCATGAAGCGAAAGAGATCTATCAGGATCGTGGCAAGTGGCAGACCCTGGTCTCTGCCTACCCCTCCGGGATACAGTCGTAAGTTTATGTTTTGTAATCGGACAGCTTGGTAAAGAATTATCACTGAACATACATAAAAAATATACGGACGCATGGAGAACCTTCTCTTCTTCTTAAGAAGTTCGTCAAGAACCACTACCATGATTATTCTGATAGCTCCCAAAGGTTCTATAACGGGTTCTCTTGGTTCTAAAGCCCCACTTAAAGTTTTCGATAGAGTTCATATTCGAACTCTACCTAGTTGTCAACTTTAAACCGTGTCGTCTGTTCGTTTTCTTAAACATTAAGCGCTAAATATTATTTATGTTTAGCTTTCTTTAGCAACGAAAATGTTTGCGTTTGCAAAACGGTATTTTTGTAATGATGTTTAGTTCACGTGGATACATTCGTCTTTCTTATTTTGATTAGAGTCGTCACCTTTACAGTTTTCTTGCAAAGTAGCACTTAACCTAACTAAGAAGAGTGCACGCACGTAAAGGTCGATGTGCTGACGACTATGGACTTCACATCATAAGGCCTAAGGCACACGAGACGGACGTGGGACGAGGGCACGAAAAAGACGCGACGCGTTATATAGAGTTCGCGTCCTCACCCCGTCTTATCTGTATGGACTATGTCCTATTGCTTCAGTACATTTTGTGTGAAAGCGAATTGAAAAGGTGCTGCGTCATTTCCGCGTCCTCGTCCCACGTTCGTCCTGTGTGCCCCACGCCTTACAATAAATTATTTTATTGGTTCTAGTGTCGGGAACTGTAAAAGGTGGTGAATTTGTTGCAATTATTGGACCAAGGTATGATAAACATGGATAATATCAGATAACTACCTATCATATAAGAAATTACTAGAGCATTTGGTGAAAAAGGCCTACGCCCAGCAGTGGACAGAGTTTGGCTAATGGTGATGACTATAATGGTACGTCCCACTACCTATAGTTATCGCTCGTAGCCCCGGCTGCCTGAGTGATCTTAAACGATCACGAAGGTTAAGCAACACAGGGCGCGTTCAGTGCATGGATGGGTCGCCGTCTATGCCTAACGCTAGTGCCATTTTTCCGAGCGGTTCCGTGCTTCGCAAGGCACGTTAAGCTGTTGGTGCCGGCTGCCGTCGATAGATGGCAGTCGTTAAGCCAAGTCAGAGGCCTTAGGGCGGCTTGACAACTTCTGACAGTAGACGAGCCACGAGTCTACAAGCCTCCACCAATCCGGACTTAGCCCCCGTGGTGGAGTATGGCCTATACCTTCCTCAGGGAAGAGACCCGTGCCCCTCGGTGGGGACATAATTGGTTGATGATGATGATGATGACACACAGGTCGTGGGTTCGATTCCCACTGGAGGCCACCCTACATGATTTGTACAAATGGGCTTAGAGCAGGTGTATATTCCATGTTTGTGATAGCACATGGTATCCTAGTTTGGGACCAGGACAAGTGATTGTATTGTGTGGAACTTACTATTTTTACGACATTTTTTCTAGCGGAGCCGGCAAAACAACGTTTCTAGTGTCTCTAGCCGGTAAAAGTACGTTACCCTCCACTGGCAGTGTAACCGTCAATGGCGTGGCGGTCACTGAGCTACCTAACGGCTTTCTGGAGATCGTACCACAGTTCGAGGTCTTCATGGAGAGCTTAAGCGTCTCGGAGCATTTAAAGTTCATGGTCAGTGTTTTATTATACTCGGCTTTACTTGTAGGTCTTAAACAAACTTTGTATCTGACTCGATGCAGATCTTTGAGTCTTACGTGTTTAATAGAATAAAAAGGTTATAGCAAGACAATAGCTGTTCCAATAAGCGCCTGTATCCCGGAGGGGTGGGCAGAGACCAGAGTTTACAACAACTATAGATTTAGCAGACTCTATATCTTGCTCTTATTCTTACGCAAAGAAGATGGTGGTTTCGTACTTGTAAGTAACCGGTCCGCAAATGAACCGAATAAATAAAGTTCAATTATTCTATTTCTAAAAAGTTTCGTTCGTAACTGGTTTCGTGCAAGGACAAAAAAGTATTCGATCGCAACTGCTTACGAAGCACCAGTTACCTAGGCGGCTGAAAGGTAAAAATCACACTATTCTGAGCATACTGTACATCATTTTATACGAGCAGCCTGTGGGAGAGATTTACGCAAAAACAGTACAATATTTTACGTGTACAGTACAATGATGCCTTCAGGGCGCTGATGGGGCTGCCCCGCTTCTTCAGTACATCTGGTATGTTCGCAGAGGCCCGGGTAGACTGCTTCTACGCTGCTATGCGTAAGCGGTACGTATCGATGCTTAACAGGGTGCGGTCCAGCTCCAACAGCATCCTGAGCATGACAGCGGCAGCCTAGATTCGCCCTACATGCCTCACTGTGCCAGCCTGCATGTACCCTCTAATGTGTACTATTAAATGTAATAAATTTACAATATAATTTATTGTGTCTTTAGCTATGAGCACAAACTTACTAGAAATAAATAAAATATTATTATTATACGGTTTCATGTCATTGCGATTCTACCGTTGATGTTAGTGGTAGATCAGTTATATGATGTGAATAAAAATATTGTGAATGTCGGTCGGTTGGCATATGATGTAAAATTTCAGGTGATAAATGGCACTCACGACACTGGGGAACTTCGACAAAATCCCCAAGTCCGTTCTGTTAGTAAATATAATGTTCCATTTGAGCACTGAAAACTCTATAGAATATGATACAGCATCATCTTGTTTTGTTTCAAGTCAATAAGTTGAAGCTTGTAAGTTATTGACCCGAGTTTGTTCTTTCGTAGTGTGACAAAAAAATGTCTTTCGTAGTGTGACTCACGCCTCTTTGCTATTTGACGTAGAGCAAAATGGCACTTTTTACAATAACACATGCTGAGTCTAACAGCTGGTCTACTCTTGACGTTCAAGGATGATCGCTTGTCTTCGAACCTCGAAAAGTTTTTAATTTTTTTTAGGCTTTTCTGCTTTGTAGTAGTAGTACTTAAAACCAAATTATGTATATGTAGGTAAATGGACGTTCTTCTCTATAGCGCAATGATTAACCGGAAGCTGTGACATTAGTAGAGTGCCAAAGCGCTAACATAGTACAATTATGTAAATTCTGATATTTCGAAAAATTGGAGGGACTGTAGAATATGGGGCCGCTGCATTAAGTTCTCAAATTAATATGACAAATACAGCTAACGAATCTATAACAAAAAGCGCAAAAAAACCTGGAGGAATTTACTAGTTATAGATAAAGTAAATAAAAAGTTTCACAATTTTCCACTTCACAACAGCACAAGAAAGAGGTTTTTTTTCTACAATAAAAAGCAACGGAATAATGAGGTTTGTTGTGTAGGTATATAGTTTAAATATTGCTGTTTTTTGTATGCTGACGGCAAGCCGGGTTTCAATAATTTTTACTGTTTTAATTTAACTAACCTGACCAAATTGATTTAGACAGGAGTTTATAAAAGTTGTTAATATGGTGACTTCACAAGCAACCTAACATAACCTAACTACAGGTTTTGGGTTGAAGTTTAATGACGAAGAAGTAGAAGTTTAATGAATGAAGTTTAATTTAATGACGGGAGGGTTCGCCCCCGAGCCCCACTTGCAGGGGATTGCTTTTTCTGTTTTTTTTTTTTGACTTCATGGAGAAATCCTTGTATTAAACAGCCACCTTGACAGTTATTGCGGAAAAAAGTCTAAAAAGATGTTGGAAATTTTAGTATGAGAGTGTGAATCCTATTTTTTTATTCTCTCTGAGAATACAAATTTTCTCTAGAAAATGTTATTCTCGCTGATAAGCATATCAAAAGCTGTATTTGTAGTATTAATTTCAAGTCTCAATTCAGCGGCCCCATATTGTACATAATACCCGAAATTTTTTAGATAATGTGATAAAAAAACCACATAGAATAAAGTTGTTGTAAGACACAAATTTTTTTGAGGTGATCTTGTATATTTAGACCTATTAGACAGTCATAATAGGGGATGACTGTATTAGCAAAGGGCAAGATAAAAAGTCGTCGAAACCGGCGTGCGTGCATGCAATGATTAATGAATGTTGATGAAGCGAAAGAGGTCTGTCGTGTTCAGGATCGTGGCAGGTGGCAAACCCTGGTCTCTATCTACCTCTCCGGGATACAGGCGTGAGTTTATGTAAGGCATGTATGTATAATAAAAATTCCACTCAACGGAACGTTACAGAATGCGGGTTGCAATTTCACGTTTCGTTCTAAGCAAATTCAACTTATTCTTATTAAAATTCCACCGTAACAACATTTTTTTTTTTCTTTTCACGTTTAGAGTAGGCCGCTGACCTGACCCTTTACTCTTAACTTTACCGATTGCGCCATAATTAATGCAATAATAAGAGAAATAACGCATTAGAAAACATTTCAGTTCTAAAATACATCATTATGCTCAACGAAACTTGAGCGCATAAAAAACTAAAGGCACTAACTAAAGGCAAAAACTAATGTAATAAATGCACCCACAATTTTATTGTAATGCAAGTTGGCTAAATTAGCTTCCAGAGTGCGGGGCTGTGTTGTGTAATCCTGCTATGCTTTGCCTATTCTTAGAAGACTCAAACTAGTTTGTTGGTTATATAACCATCCAGTTTGGTACTTTGCCTCAGACGTAGGTGTAGCAGCTTTTTTTGCATTTCAAGCCCTTGGGATGATTTTAACGTCTAACGTTTTTGTTTTGGGGCAATTTGACTGTCAGCGGACATGAATGTTGCCTCTTCTATATTATATGAGAGCATGGGGTATGGCTTAATTAACTGGTTAAGACAAACCAAATCACGTACGTAAATCGTGAATACCTGGGCCGAGTTTCATAAAACTACAATTCGTTGTTTATTATGATGACTAATGAATATTGAGGAAGCGAAAGTGACCTGTCAAGATCGTGGCAAGTGGCAGTCCCTGGTCTCTGCCTACCCCTCTGGGATACAGGCGTGAGTTCATGTAATTTTTGTGATAATTCGAGGCATATTGCGTAGCAGTCTACTTATTATAATGTATAATCCTCCATATTCTCCAGACCTTGCTCCTAGTGACTTTTATCTATTTCCGAGATTGAAAGAATATCTAAGAGGCCAGAAATTCGACGATGATGACGCAGTGATCACCGCAGTACCTACAAGGTTTTTTAGAGAATCAAGATGAAGATTTCTTTTTTAGGAAGGAATTTTAGGTTTACAAAAAAAGTAATGCTAAGTGTCTACAGCTGTTACAACTAGATCCCTACTGGGTTTTGGCTCGATTTCTGACTATGGATGAAACATGGCTTCACCGCTACGACGCTGAAATAAAAAACAATCCATTAGTTGGAAGAGACCATCACCACCGAGCTCTAAGACATTCCAGGCCGTTCCATCTGCCGGCAAGAACTTGGGTTCTCTTTTTTGGGACAGCCAGTGGTGGTGATTTTTTTTTTAATGATGAGTGATGATTGAATCACTCTGACTGACTGAGAGTCATGGAGTCACTATTACGGGGAATATGTACGCAGAACAAATCAAAAAGTTGCTTGACGAAATATGCGGAAAACGGCGTGGCAAACTCCCTAAAGTTGTTTTATTTCATCAAGATAACGCCCCAGCGCAGCGCCAAAGTTGCGATGGTTGCCATAAATGGCTTCACCCCTTCCCGGGACTAAATAAGTTACTTTAACCCCTAGGGTAGCAATGTACTATTAAAAAATAGAGGATGACATAGGGAATGTATTAGCAAAGAGCAAGATGAAAAAACCGGCCAAGTGCGAGTCGGACTCGCGCACGAAGGGTTCCGTACCATTATCTATACCACATTAGACACAAAGATAAAAAAACAGTAAAGAAATCACGTTTGTTGTATGGGAGGCCCCCTTAAATAATATTTTTTTTTTTTTTTTAGTATTTGTTGTTATAGCGACAACAGAAATACATAATCTGTGAAAATTCCAACGGAGGAATCCATTTAGCGCGTCTTTTATTTTTTCAAGAACTTTTTTTTTATTTGGCTCGCGCGCGGTTTCTTTATCATACAACCAGTTACTTGTTCATACAATGTTCGTGATTGATATCTTTGGTGATAGAAACTTTTATTAGAAATATCTACATTACAAATTCAAATCACTTTTCATCCCTAGGGATCAATGAGCTAGTTTGGTCCCAGTTTACGAGGACTAAACTAGCTCTTTTTGAATAGATGTGATAAAAAAGTACATTGTGCACCGATGGGAGAAAAAGATCTATTTCTGTTTGAGAGTATGTTTAAGCCCGACGCGCGGGGGAGTACTTTAAAGTACCAATTTAGTAAAAAAACTAATATAACAAAACAATTCCCGTGCTTGTTTGTTTTTGTTAGTGCAGAAAAAATTTGCCAGCCTTCTTTAATTGAAAATCGAGTACAGAAAAAATTCCTACCTCTTTTTTCTAATTAGGAGAAAAAGGTTGCCAGCCTCCTTTTATTGAAAATCGAGTAAAAAAAGATCCCACCTCTTTTTTATAATTAGTTCATATAAAACCTCTTCGAGATTTGACGTATGTATTTTTTTATAACTTCTACTAACAAGAAAAGAACGCTAGCAGAGCAGGAATGGATTTTTATACAATATTCCTGCCCTGCTACGGAGAGTAGGAATGAAATTCCATATAACTTTTCCCGCCGCACATTTATAAGGGAGAAAAGACGAACTTCGTTACCCGTTTATGAACAAGCAATGAGACATTTTCTGAGTACGTGTGGTATAAAGTACATTTAAATATACCCCTTAAACTAAAGCATTACTTTTCAGACAGAAATGAAACTTGGCAGCTGCGCTCGACCAGAAAATCGACTAACACTTGACAATTTAATGTCCAGTTTGACGCTACGGAAGCATGCCAACACCACAATCAAATCTTTGTCCGGTGGAGAAAGAAGACTACTATCATTAGCTACCTCGGTATGAATTTAGGGACTGATTTAGTATCTCAGATATTACAAAAAGAAACGAGATTCTTACCAGAAACATGTGCTTTGTGTGGTCTCCATAAGACTTAGAAAAAAAATTGTTGCTTTTTATTCTCGATGTACCTACGAACTTCTTCCTTTTTCGCTATCAAATTTTATATTTTTTAACCCGTCAATACGTTAGCTAACCAAAAGAGTTCTTCTGATGTCTATATCGTATGTGATTACTGGTTTAATAAAGTCAACTTCGACATCTGCCTTTATTTTCTGAATATGATACAGATTTTATGTGTGTTGTGGTATCTGAATAAACGTTTTTCAATTTTAATTTCAAAATACTTCTGAATAATTACTGGCTGGGCAAATGTATCGATATATCGATGTTTAAATATCGATGCTGATTGATATTGTTTATAAATATCGTTTACCATGTATAAATTTATGTATCGATATTTTTTTTCATTCACTCATTGCCACTCGCCCCCACGCTAGGACCTGCGGTATCTAAAAAACTTTAAAAAACTAAAAAAGCCTTTGCATCTACATAATGAGATGATTTATGCAGCGTCCAGTGGCACCTTCACTCACACTAGATGGGACATTGTTTTTAGATGAAGTAGGCTTGCCCAGCACCTATACCGTTCTGACAACTTAGTCGGCCTAGCCCACAGGAAAGACAAGTCAATACGTGCGGAGCCAACCAAGGCGCGGGTTTCCTCACGATGTTTTCCTTCAATATTAGCGTATGGTATTGCTGCTACAAATACAAACGCAGATGCACGTAAATTTGAAAATAAACAAAGTAAAAGGTGGTCTGACCAGCCCGGTGCGTGGGCCGGCGACATTGTGAAAGTGGCTGGGAAACATTGGGCAACACTGGCAAGGGACCGGATGGGTTGGCTTGAGAGAGAAGAGGCCTATGCATAAACAGGCCAGTGGGCTCTGTTTATGGGCTGATTAGATAGACAGATACAGTACATGCCCGCTTCCGAGTCCATAGTTCTACCCACTGGGCTACCACCGCTTCACTCACCGCACTTACCGCATCACTTACCAGTTAAATCTCTTCCAGCTATTGTCAAGCCCGAAAATAGTGATCTGCGACGAACCAACAACAGGATTAGACAGCTCCAATGCTTTACTAGTAGTTAGCTCCTTGAAAAAACTAGCAGACTCAGGAATCCTAGTAATATGCTCCATACACCAGCCCTCATCAATTGTGTTCAAGGAATTCAACTCGATAATGTTGATGGCTGAGGGCAAGTTAGTGTTTCATGGGTCGCAGGAGCAGTGTAGAGATTTGTTCGAAAGGTACGTACGGAACGACGATTAATCTTCTCGGCAATAGAACACGTCAATTAAGGACGATACACAGCAACTGTGGATGGCGTAGCGGTGCATAGATACGTCCATATAAATACTACTGCAGTAAATGACATATTATGTATGGACCGCTTTTCGTTTTCATATTGTTTGATTATGCTTAAGTGAAATAATTTTGGGTAACAAAAATCTATTTTTTGACGCGTAATTTTTTTCCAAAACTAGCATTATATGTTTCTAAATCATAGTTAGAATCTCCCCTTAAAATACCGTGAACGAATTTAAAGTCACCCTGTATATATCTTTTAAGTCACAAATAAATTACCTACTTACTTACTCTATGAGGGACTTTGAAAAACCGCGTAAGGCGCGAATTTAATAAAGTTTTATTTTACTAATATATATAGCTACAATCCGGTATACTCACTGACTGACTGACTGACTGACAGATCATCTATAGGTTTCCTCGGAAACGGTAAGAGCTACGTGAAAATTTTGTATGAGAAAGTTGTAGGAAATGTATGATATACAGCCATCCTATGAAGCCGATTTTTGAATTTCGAACGCGTTCTCCTATACAAATGGGCTAACTTTTTTGTTTACCGGCCGATTTGGATGAAATTTGAAACGGGTGTTTGTTACGTGATCTAATTGTGAAAAAAAATTTGAACGTTCGAAATTCAAAATAGGGGCGAGAATATAGCCGCCCAAAAAATCGACCTCTGCGCAAAAAAGTCGGCAGCCAACTGGGCACATGCTGGAGACGTGCCCTAAACGGCATCGGGTCGTCAAAGAACCCAGGTATATGAGAAAAATCGGACATTTTGGATTTTCAAGATGGCGGCCGAGATATCGACGATTGAAAATTAGAAAATTTTGTATGGAGAATTTGTACTGAAAATCGACTTTTAGTACAAAATTTTTCAAATAAACAATTTTTTGAGGCCGAAGCAGGGACGAGGAACCTCGCCGCGGCGAGGCCGAAGGCCGAGCTCCGTCCAGGCCGAGGCCGAAGGCCGAGACCATACATTTTCCGGCGAACAAGGAACAACGCAAAAGCCAGATGGGACAAACTTGCGAGGCCGAAGGCCGAGCTCCGCGAAGCGGGCCCCAGGAACCCCGCCGCGGCGAGGCCGAAGGCCGAGCTCCGTTCAGGCCGAGGCCGAAGGCCGAGACTATACATTTTCGGCGAACAAGCAACAACGCAAAAGCCAGATGGGACAAACTTGCGAGGCCGGAGGCCGAGCTCCGCGAAGCGGGCACGAGGAACCCCGCCGCGGCGAGGCCGAAGGCCGAGCTCCGTCCAGGCCGAGGCCGAAGGCCGAGACCATACATGTTCCCACTCAAACAATCCCAACGTCAAGTGTCTAGCGAGGCCCTAGGCCGAGCGCCGCGGAGAGCGAAGCTCGGAGCGGCTGGGGGTTGGCGCGCGTAAGCGCGCAGGGGGTTCACCCCCTAGTCTTAAAATATAAATCGGCCTACACCCTCGATACATGCGCAATTATTATAGTACGTGTATTTTTCATGTGCTCTAGGTGTACAATGAAGAATATTCTTATCTTATCTTATTATTGACGATTGTTTATCTTCCAGCATAAATCTTAAATTACCAAAGAACTACAACCCAGCTGAGTTCTACATCAAGGCAATATCCAACGATCCGAACACAAAACTGAACTACACAGATAAAATACAACGCTCTTTCCAAAACCTCCTGGCGTTGGGTGAGGAAACCTGCACAATTTCAACGGTTCAACCGAAGGCTACGTTTTTAGTGTAAGTACAAGTTTCTTCATTCAATTTCGAGAAAGAGGCCGCGCGAAGGTTCCAACTGGGTTGTGTAACGTATATCTACGGAAAAATGCGCCCGTTATTCTCCTTGACTACACCTCTCATCCTAAAGACAAGAGTCTGACACCATGATTCTATCCACCATCTCCTTGGCCGGCCTCGAATACGATGTCGGTATTGTAGGTTATGAACACCACGAAGGAGGCCTAGGTCCTGCAGTGGGCGTCAAATAGCTGATGTTGATGATGATGATGATTATTGTAGCAACCCATCTATCCGGGTGCATTCGACTGACATGGCCAGCCCGGCTTCATTTTAATTTTGCTACGACTTCACGACTACAGCGATTATGCTGGTCTTGGCGTATCTACGGAAAAATGCGCCCGGTATTCTCCTTGACTACACCTCTCATCCTAAAGACAAGAGTCTGACATCATGACTCTATCCACCATCTCCTAGGCCGGCCTCGAATTCGATGTCGGTATTGTAGCACCATGAACAACCATGAAGGGTAATGAAAACCCTTCATGGTTATGAAAACCACGAAGGAGGCCTAGGTCCAGCAGTGGGCGTCAAATGGCTGATGATGATGATGATGATTGTAGCACCCCATCTATCCGGGTGCATTCGACTGACATGACCAGCCCGGCTCCATTTTAATTTTGCTACGACTTCACGACTAGAGCGATTATGCTGGTCTTGGCGCTCATTGCGGTGCTTTGGACGCGGTCTACATCCCGAAACTAATAATTTAAAAAAATACAGCCATGTTTCATGTTTAGTAATTCTAGGTTGTCCTACTTATTGATGACATTACTATCTGCGATGCGAAAAAAGTGAGCCAACCTCCATACAAACTTACAGAATCAGACTTGCATCATTATGTTTGCATTAACCATGCTTACATGACTAAATCTTACACTGATGTAAATAGGTATTTGATAGAATTGAACTATTGAGTGTCAAGTTAGTTAAACTATCAGCGTGTCGCTAGTCACGTAGGCCACACGGTCAGAATTTTCGAAAACATCTTTCAATGCTCTCACATGCATACGCACATACAAATGACTGGATTTAACACCATGCGTGAACTCTATTTAATTATGTTACGGGCGGCTTTGCGTCAAAAATAAGTTGAGATCGAGTTGCTGTCAACTGTGCGTCACCTCCCGACCGTTTCTTTCTTTTTTATGGCATCGCATCCGTTGTTTTAATAGCCTCCGCGAGTGACCGGTTCCAAACTAAACTTGGTAAGATGGGCCCAAAATTTTCCACTGGGTACCTACGCGGTTGCGCTAGCGAGATCGTCTAGTGATCTATGACTTTGTTTGGCGTAGGTTGAATGTCGTGGTCGGCAGTGTCCAGCAAGAAAGCGTTTTACAAAACCAATGGTCAGAACAGTGCGGCTTTCACAAAACTAAACACAGTAAGGACATTTTTTTTTCAAAACCGATAATATGAAACTGTGTTTAGTTTTGGGACGTGTTTGGGACAGCCGAGTGGTCTCGAACGCAAAATTGCGAAATCAGTAGAGTTGACCATAAATATTGAAATAAAATAAAATTTTACCATAGTTTGCAGCATTTAAAAGTCAAAGTTAGAGTCAATCCGTCTTATTTAATAAAACACCGGCCAAGTGCGTGTCGGAACAGGCACATTGTAGGGTTCCGTAGAAGGTCGGGTATTTTACCTGCTTTACAGAACTAACATCCGCATGAGTCTAACTGAGGACTGTTTTAGTGGAATCATTTTTTAGGGTCCCGTAGTCAACAAGGAACCCTTATAGTTTCGCCATGTCCGTCCGTCTGTCTGTCTGTTCGTCTGTCTGTCCATGGCTTATCGCGGAGACGATAAGTATTACAGAGTTGAAATTTGGCATAGATACATATTTATTACGCCGACAAAATGGTGGAATAAAATCACAAAAAAAAACAAATAATTACGGGTCCTTTCCATACGCCTAAATTAGGGATTCAATTTTTTTTCTCATCTGCACCATAGTGTGGGTTATAGTTGGATTGGTCGTTAAAAATGTAGGACGACCATTTTGCGATTTAGGGTTCCATTTGCGAAATATTAAGCTTTAAAGCTCAAATTTTTGACCGAGTAGGTGTTCCCCCACTCCTCTCCTGGCTAAACGGTTGACTGTAGAAACGTGAAAAATTCAAGACAGTAGTACATGTAGTGAACTTAAAAGAAAAACTATCACGGTTAAGTAAGCTTTACAAGTTAACGAGTAATAAGCGACCAACCTATAAAAGGAAAACTTCGTACAAATTCCATTGAAATTACTTAGATGAAGTTGTTTGTTGTGTAAAGCAATAAAAAAATCCCTCCTTCTACGGAACCCTGCTCGTGGCCCGACAAACACTTGGCCGGTTTTTTTAATATTGGTTTTATGCAACTACAGACCATGCGTGAGATAATAGAGGTTATTTCCCAGCTCCCGGCGGCATTGGCTGAAGCAAGTAAGCCTTCTGCTATGGCGGTCATCGCTGTCCTTGAGAAGACAGGTTGTGAAGGAGATAATAAAGCTCATTGTTTCTATGGTAAGTTGCGTGATGTGGGGAAGATTTAACATCTGTAGAAACACGTTGTGTACCTTTTATAAGCTGTTAAATTTAGTATCGCTTGCAAGATTATATTATTCTAAATCGTGTAGTAAAGATTCCGTGGCTTTGCGATGGTTGCAGACAAAAAGAAAAAAAAAAAATCTAGGTTATCTAAATATCTTGTGACAAATCGGCTGGGGTATTTTTTCCGTGGCTTTACGACAATTGAAAATTAACATTTCCACCTCGTTGAAACGAGTAAAGTAAAACGCGAATAAATCACGTGTTATTATAGGTAACATAATTAGTTAAGCGTGGCTATTATAGCAAACCTCTTCATGGTTAGAAAAGCATGAGGGAGGCCTATGTCTCGCAATGGGCGTCAAATGGCTGATGATGATGATGATGGATTAGTTAAGGCCATCGGGATCCAAGAAATTAAACTGCGATATTGTTTCTCTACCAGTTGATTTCCGGCATGATCATCGGAACTTGCTACGCGGGCATCTCGGGAACTACCCAACGTGGAATTCAGGATATCCAGGGGTTCCTCTGGCTCCTTACCAGCGAAGTCTGCTACGGGATGGCCTACAATGCACTCTTTGCCTTTGACGAGGAGATGGCTCTCTTCCGGAGAGAGAAAGGCCTCTATAGTGGGTCGGCGTTCTTCATGGCGCGGTTTTGTTGCTACGTGAGTAGGTAGCCTAAGAGGGTAAAATTTATCTCGCGTTGTTTGCATTAGTATAAGAAAACTATCAATGATTACATGAAACTGACAGTATATGAAGATGAGATTATGCTGGATAAAGGACCGTAGGTACCAACATTGTTTTTTTACATAAAAACTATCAACCGCCTATTAACAACACATTATTATCAACACATTATTCTGAAGTTACCTATTGGTTGCAAAGGACGGACGAACGAAAAGACAGACGGTGTACGCATAGTAATTTAAATGATAATAGTAAAATCTTGGGGCTTGCTTCCGTCTCTACCTTAATCCAATTTGATGTATCTTCCCAATATATAAGGTTTCGAACGGCTGTATTTTTTGGTTGTCAATAAAGAATCTAAAATAGTAAAAAAATCACTCCTATGATCTCTGCCTTATCTCAGATCCCTCGCTGCGTAATCTACCCGGTGGCCTTCTTGAACATCGCAAGCTTGACCGTAGCTCTGCCGAACCACGCGGTGACCATCTTGGAGTTCATGGCGGCATTGATGTGGACGGCAGTCGCGTCAGTGGCTTATGGTGAGAGTTGTATCTTTTTGATTGGAAGTTGCTCTGTAAGTAGGGCCTGAGACACACAGAAAGGACATGGGGCGATGTACAAAATGTACGTACGTGCTGAAGGGACGGGATGAAGAGACGGGGCAAGGGCGCGAACTCTATAGAACGTGTCGCGTCTCACGCCTATGGCTGCACCCTCTCCGGGAATTTTAAAAAATCTATGTACATTTCTTAGCCGATTAACACAAATAGTCTTCCTACTTATTAAGTGTACAGTAGCAAACCAACCTTCATCCGTGTAGGTACTCTACTCAGTTTCGATACCGGCGATTTTCCAACTAAAATGTAAAGGTTTGCAAAAGTCTGCTACATTTTTTCAGATTTACGTAACTTCGAAAATAAACAGTCATAGGTATATCCCTGCACTGGGTCACCCACTTCCGAGTCCATTGTTCTACTACGCTAACGGTGAAGGAAAACATAGTGAGAAAATTCGCGCTTGGTTGGCACGTATTGACTTGTCTTTCCTGTGGGCTAGGCCGTCAGCTGTCAGGTGCTGGGTAAGCATACTTCATCTAAAATACAATTATCCAGGCACTGCAGCGTTCAAGTGGTCCCTTTACCCATCTAGTGCGCTGTGTGAGTGAAGGTGCCACTGGACGCAGTATAAATCATCTCATTACGTAGATGTAAAGGCCTTTTATTGTAATACTGTGAAATAGGGCCCTGGAGGAACCAAAAGAAGCTTTTTAATCGCAGTTTTTTTCCTCAGGGCTCGGCATGGGCGCCTGGTTAGCATCGTCAGGCATTACCGGGGAGGCGATGTCGTTTATTGACCTTCCTTTGTACCTGGTGTCAGGCGCGTTCCTGCGGCTTTCTTCGGTCCCTATGTGGCTGTACTATTTCAAGTACGTGTCCCACTTCTACTACGGACTCGACGCGATGAGCAACATCTATTGGCGGCAGATTGAGTTCATAGGTGAGTTTGGGAATATTTATGCCACTTACTTTGCAATCCACGGAACGAACTTTACAATCCACTGAAAATTTGGACTGCTTTAGCACAAAATGTATATTTTTGTTGTCGTCATAAAGGCTGGGTTTTCGAATAAGTTTGTGCGACTTGGGAACTGACCGTTCCTAGAATCAGACCTGCCCCTATATTACGCGTACCAAATCCTGAGTGATTCCAGTGGTCTAACTGTCAAATTCCGTACTAAATTCCTACTCTCTTCATCTTATAGTCCTATCCATACTAAGGTTGTCTGGAATAGATTGCTATTAGCGCTAAGACCGGCAGTTGTATACTATGTAACATAGATATTTAAATTTTTTTATGTACCTTTATAATGTATGGTGTGCAATAAAGAATATTAATCTAATTAAAACCTTAGTAAAATCTAATCAAATCAAATCTAATCTAAATGCCATCGCAAACGTCTGGATCCCGACAGGATTTGTTGCGCATAATTATGCCTCTGGTGTGTGCATCGGATCGTGACATTTCATGTGCCGAGGTACAGTCAATCACATAAATGAATGCGTCTAGCGCCTGCATTCTACTTTGTTACGTCATTGTGACGAAATCAAGGTCACTCAAGTCTCTTCACAATGTTTTCCTTTATAGTAAGTATTATGCGATCGTCAGTCTCACGCTCTAGGGGGAAATAATTAATAATTTTCTATCTACAATCTGTCCTATCCATTTAATTATGCATGTTTAAAATAATATTGTGAATAGCTGCTATTCATTTTTCTGGTTGTGCAATAGTGTTCTCTATCTCTATCTTTCTATGAATTGGTAAGTAAGACAGATGGTAAGCTGAAAAAAATTGGGGTTCCTACATATATTTTATAAGTTTGAAAACCTGTCTAGAACAGCGGTTCCTAAACTGTTCAGTTCATGGAACCTTTTTTTTATTATACGATATATTCCACACAGATCTTTTTGGCGGTAACGTGAACATATTCACTGATCGTTTGCACATAGCTTTACAGTGTATGTGTGAGTAATTGACGTAGTGTGATGCGTAGTAAATTACTACAAGTCAATTACTCACACATACACTGTAAAGATAGTAAGCGATGTGCAAATGATCTGCGACTATATTCACGTTACCGCCAAAAAGAATTGTGCGGACTATACCTCTTACCAAAAATAAATGAAACTCAAGCTTTCACTTCAAGCTTCAAGCTCCTGAAGATCTCATTACATTAATTAATTTGTCGTCACAGGAATTTTAACAGTCAAATATTCCAACGATTCAGTGACAAATGTAATCGGCGGAACCACGGTGGCTTTTCCAAAGAACTTACTTTAGGAATCGCTGGTCTAGTGTGACCAAGCGGGTAGAAGTGATACACCCAAGTGTATCATTAACCCCCAGTTTCTCGTACACTAAGAATCTATTAATACAACTATCTTTTAATCTACTGCTAACAGCTGTCAGTTGGTAAAAGTGTATACAGAAAAAAACAATTAACAGATTGTTGGTGTTCGAGAAACCGCTGGTAAGTAATACCTTCTTGACCACTTGGTCTTTTGGTTTGTTCCAGAATGTCCGTCAAACTCGACCCGAGCTTGTGTGAGGGACGGTGCCTCGTTCCTAGCTGAAAGTGGCTACTCCAGCAACTACATCGTTGAGGATTGTCTGGGTATTTTACTTGTCGCAGTGATATGGTGTCTCGTAGGCTATTGGGGAATAAAGAGGGAGGAAAGAAAAGGCTACGCTTACTAATGTTGCTTAATATATACTGCTCATTAGGGGCATAGGATTTCAAAGCGGAATAAAAAAAGTTCTTTGTTTTCTAATTATAACTCCCCACCAAACATTTAAAGTGACATTGTTCATGAAAAATAAAAAATCTGCATTTTTGTTAGCAGTTCTTGACATGGTGTCAGGAGTCTACGTACACCTAAAAACAAAGTGATGTCATTGAATTTTCTTAATTTTTAATTACCTACAGATAAGTTCTCTCATTTATGTGGCCCTTCAAGTCTTCGGAGTGTTGTTATTGATTGAAGTGTGAGTATTAATTTGGCTTACAAGGTCGTTATGCCAGATCCGACTGAAATCCAAGTATCCCGAGCAGTCACTCTGCTTCAAGAGAGTCGAACTATGGCATATGTAGGAACTAGAGTTGGAACTCAGAAGACTGGAAAGGCCACTTTTAAGTGTTCTGAGTGAGTCTTCTTTAATTAAAAAGTTTAATAAAATTCAAAGGCGTCACTTTGGTATGGTTTACGCAGACTCTTGGCCACCATATTAAGAACTGCTAAGAAAAACGCTGGTGTACTTTTGTTTTTAATTTTCGTAAAAGATGCCACTACGATGTTTAGTGGCCAGTTATAATTATTACCTTTACTCCACTTTGAAATCTCATTCCCCTAATTGTTTTGAGCAGTATATTTTTAAGGTTACAATCTAATACATGTTGAAAAAGTTGTACAAAAGCTTAATTAAACCTTAAAAGTTATTTATTTTATTTTATTCAATTAAGCACATTGACAGCTTACATACAGAACATAGCCTATTAGTGGACTTAATTGTCGTTCAAAGTTACCCTTAAATGATCAGCCTACAACTTAGGCTGTAGAGCCTACAGACATCTTAAGGCATCTTAAGACAAGCCCGCACGTTACTATGCTCGGACATCCTCATCCAGCCGCTAATGGAAATGAATCGTTCATGCAGTTGGAAAAATGGCGAAATACTATGCTTGCCTCTGCTCATTTGTAGTGTCTACTTGAGAGTTTTTTTTTAACCCATCGCTTAGAAACGTTCTTCAGCAAATATGACCACTGCCACTTCTGCCTTCAATTTTTTTTTTACCGAGTTGAAAAACAAAAGCAACGATTTACAGTATATATTTACTCTATAAGCACACACAGTATGATCAGGATGTTGCAAAAAGTAATTACATACCAGTGTTTTGTATTCCGAGACATAATTTAATATACAGGCGTGCCCCTACTTCTCTTTATGACCATCAAGTAGGCAATGGCGTGAGCGATAAAATACATTAACGTGAGACAGCCGCAATTTCTCCAGAAATGATCCTCGTCGTAGCCGAAACGTTTTAGGACCTCTGGTCCAGTCCTTATGCAAGGTGTTCCAGGGGTGCTAACGCAGTTTATCGTCTCAATGGAGTCCCACTGTAAGATGGAAATAGACTCGACGCCATAGTAGAAGCTGGAAACGTAGCGAAGCCAGGAGAAGGCGGGCTTAACGCTGTCCAGGTTGAGGTAGATGCCGGAAAACATGGTGCCGATGAGGTCAAAGGGTACGGAGACCAGAGCGGCTGTCTCCATACTGTCGAATACAGCCGAGAGGAATGAGCCTGGAATGATGGGGTTGTATTAGTAGGGCTGGTTTGGAAAAATCACTGTCCAAAGAAACGGAACAGATATAAGGTGTCGTAAAATTAAGAATGAAGGAAATAATGTGTTAGTCTTGGGCTTTAAACCAGCGAGGTGCGCCTCCCTAAAGGTACGTAAGGAGAACACAAGTGCCTATTGAAAAAAAATTAAAGGACGCAAAATTTTAATTGAAAAAACATCAAAGAGGAACATGAATTGTCAGTGATTCGAGAGAAGCTCAGCGCTCAATGTTCGGAAATCACTATGGTAGACTAATACAAAATGATGTTGTATAAAATCTACTCTATTATATTATATTATATTATATTAATATTATATTATATTATATTATATTATATTATATTATATTATATTATATTATATTATATTATATTATATTATATTATATTATATTATATTATATTATATTATATTATATTATATTATATTATATTATATTATATTATATTATATTATATTATATTATATTATATTATATTATATTATATTATATTATATTATATTATATTATATTATGGTGTAATTTACAGTACGTATCAACGGCGATAATATGAGTTCCAAATAAATTGTAATACAATTGAATAAAGACCAAAGTATCTCACCATAGGCGTTGGCCCAGTTGGCACACAGGACGCAGATGAAGACGAAGCCGAGCCAGCCCATGAAGCCTCCTTTTAGACCTGCCACGGTGAAGATCAAGGTCGCGAACAGTGTCGGCTCTATTACTGCTCGGGGGATCTGGAAAGTTGAGGAATAGTTGGTGGAAGTGTAGAGATAGTTAAAACTATCAAAAAAATCTCAAAATTGTAGATAGTGTAGAGATTGTTTGACATTGTAGATAATTGGTGAAAATTTAGAGATAGTGGAGATTGTAGATAGTTGGTGAAAGTGTAGAGATAGTTTGAGATTGTACATAGTGGTGAAAATGTAGAGGTAGTTGGAGATGGCAGATGATTGGTGAAAGTGTACAGATAGTTTGAGACTGTAGATAGTTGATGAAAATATAGAGATAGTTGGAGATTGTAGATAGTTGGTGAATGTGTAGAGATAGTTTCAAATTGTATAAAGTGTAAAGGTAGTTTGAGATTGTTAATAGTCGGTGAGAGTGTACAGATAGTTTGAGATTGTAGATAGTCAGTTAAAGTGTGGAGATAGTCTGTGACTGAAAATGACATCCCACTGATGGGACACCATTTGCTCAGAATGAGAAAGAAAGAGAGGTTAAAAAAATATGTCGTGTTTGTACAAAATTGAAGTTGGCAAATTCACCTTCATGAATTTGCGTAATAAGTTTTGCAAGATGAGTGTATAATTAATTAGTAATAGTTTTGGCATGTATTTTTATACAAGTGTCTCTACTGTATTTTATACGTTATGTACTGTACAGTATGTATGTCATGTCTCATATATCATAGGCAAAAAATATTGTATCCAACATAACTTAGGTAAGCTACTGCCTCTTTTGCTGAAAGAAAATAATTACTTGAAAATAACATCATTGATTTATTCCCAATGTATCGTCTTATCGTCTATAATCAAATAAAAACGTCTCAAAAGTTTCAGAGATAAAACAAGAATTTAATTGTGGGTTGTAGGTACATGCTTTCCTACATCAAATAAGTATGCCGTAGTTAATTAAGACGTTTCATTCATCTTTAGTAGATAGTTGACTTAGTATAAGGAGAACACTGTATTCGATGATTACCAAACAACGTTGACGAAACTGGCTACAAGCCCGTTATTGCTCACAAAAACATCACATGCTAAGAGCATCCATCAATCGAGGGTTCCGTACAAATTTGTAGGTATATTATACATATTATAAATAGTTCAGGAGTCTCACAGTTTTTTCAGAGTTTTTCCCGAACTTCAAAGATAATTTTTTTATGATTTAGTCACAAATGTATAGTTTTCAAGTTTTTACTTGTATTTGTAGTATAATTCAATATTTCTTGCCAAATTTCATAGTTCCAGGTTAATGGAAATTACCCTATAAATATTGACTCCCCTGAGTGTTGAAAATCAGCGCTGAGGGATCACTCCGCTGAGTCAGCTACCTTTTCTAGCAACTTAGACACGCCACAGGCTACATCTATGGTCTTGTTTTATTTATTTGTTTTGTCTCTTGTGAATTTAGTTTTCTTTCTGTTGTTGTGCATATTATGTTACTTATCTGTTTATTTTGTTTCTGTGATGTGTCTCGTTGGCATAATAAATGTCTTTCTTTCTTTTTTTCTTCAAATATACGTTTGCGGCATAAACGGCCGTATCTTTTTAAGTTTACGTTACGTAGATGTTTGTTTTTTCGCTGTTGCCCTGAGTACCTATATGGTTTTAATTTCAACTTGGTACCACCTTATTTATTCGAGTATGCTGTGAGTAATTAATCGTCTTTGTATTTGCATAGTTGATAGCATCATCGTACTAACTTATTTATTCTTTAAGTCAATATTTTTGACAGTCCCAGGAAAATAATCTCCCTCGTAATTTACTATTACGTATGATCCTTTCTGTACTTCATTCTCTGATTCATTCATTCTTCATTCTTAAATTATTATCTTCAGAATCTCTCTATTTTGTAGTCTCTTTATTTGTTCTGCTGTAATTTCTTAATTTCGTTTAAATCTTTCTTTCTTCTCTGGCAAATCTTCTTATTTTTTATGTGCCTTATTTTTTGTTTTATTACTGCATTTTTATTACTTGTGTAAGTTTCTTTTTATTCAACTATATGCCCTAGATCCCCGTACAATATCTGGTGTTATATTTGCAGAATGTTTCTTTAATTTTGATTCCAGACTGCATTTTTTGAAATGCTTCATAAATGAATCGAGTGATTTTAAAACAACACAAGTCACATGTGTTTTTAAAATAACACTTGTCCATTTTTTTTATTAAATTATTTACACCTACCTATTGATTTACATTAGAAAAAAAATTGTAGTTTATTCATACAGAAATCAATATAATATGCTAAAATATTGCTGTTGTAGATATTAGTATTTGAATAAAACAGTTTTTCTATTTCCTGCAAAGTTTTAATGAAAGGACATGTGTCGTATTAAAATCACACGATTCAAATATCGTACTCACTGTACCAAATTAATTTAGATTTTGGTGGCGTATTGAATCTAAAACAAGCAATACAAAGCTTATATTTAGAGAGTTGTGCAATCATAGGAGCTTACGTTTTGTATGTAGTATCAATGTCAAACCACTGGTTAATTAATGGAAACAATGCGATTTATTCCATTACAATAATTTGTTGAGGTTACCATATCTAAGATAAAAAACCGATAAAAAATGCAAAGGCAAAGTAGGTATATCAGTGGTTTACCAACTGGTCAAACAAAACCTTATCAAATCATGTACTTTTTTATAGCCAGTTAAATAACTTATGAAATATAGTGTTTTCTCTTTAAAATCCCCAAAGGTACCTTAAAATCATTACAAAAATCAATCAGTAGACCGAAGTTCATTCAAAATCATTGCAAAAGTAATGTGAAATATCCATCCATACCTGTCAAAACACGAGCCTTATTGCAATGGCGGACAAATGACTTGTTATAAAACGGCGAGTGAAAATAAAACAAAATTGTAGGGTGTGGCCTATCGCCTTTTCGTCTCTATCCCGTAATGCGATTACCAAAAACACCTAGCCAACATAAAACTATTATTAAATTACCATCAAGTCCACCTTTTGTACACAATCTTTGTGCAATAAATTGATAATAATAATTAAACGCGTCGGCTATCCCAAAAATAAACACAGTAAGGGACATTTTTTTTTTCAAAACCGAGATAACTAATAGTGGAAATATCTCGGTTTTGAAAACAATATCCCTTACTGTGTTTATTTTTGGGACAGCCGACGTACAGGCGGGAAACCTTGATATTGGCAATCAAAGCCGCAAAAGGTCAACAACCGGTGCCTGGTCAACTATAGGCCCTGGTCATCTACGTAAAAATTTCAGGAAACCAAAAATTATCAGGTCTTGTTCAACTTTCGTCGTTTCATCTGTAAGCAATTTTGCAAATCTTACCCAAAATATCATCTTCGACAAGTAGTACGGGCCAGGATTGTAGAGGCCGCTGGCGG
This sequence comes from Yponomeuta evonymella, assembly GCA_963969515.1. Lineage (NCBI taxonomy): Eukaryota > Metazoa > Arthropoda > Insecta > Lepidoptera > Yponomeutidae > Yponomeuta > Yponomeuta evonymella. Next base: position 4,139,070 of record OZ018343.1, on the reverse strand, counting down.
TCTCCCTCAGCAGAATCGGCATCTCGGAGGGAAACGTGATGAAGACGGCGTATATGAAGAGGAAGATGTCTTCAGTGATGGTGAGGTAGAGCAGACCCTCAACGTTTTGGATGTCTTGCTGGTCCAGGTCGGCGAAGTGACCGACGTACGGGATCGAGACTATGAGACCTACGAACTGGAAAAGAATTTGGCATGACAATCGGGCCTCGGGCCTTGCCAGCCCCTCTACTCGCGACGCTATTGTGTTCAAATTGCGTCACAATTAAATGCAATAAGTCAGAAATAACGACTTAGTAAACATTTTAGTTGTAAGAATGCTAAATGCTATTTAACTAATTGAAACTTCAGCACGCATCAGAAACTAAAAGTATATTTTTGCTAATTAATACAGAATTTATCTAGGGTAGAAAGAACGGGTGATCGTGCTCTTCCTCCATTTTGCTTGCGCGATGCAGGAATGTCGGAGTTTACAGTGCGCGCGCAGAGCTGACATGTGCACTAGGCTTCGGTTTCGTTTCCACATAGGAACCGTTGCCTCCAAAGGAACGGAACCGGTTCTGTATTACATAAATTACTATAGAGAAACGAATTGTATTTTTTAAAAAAACCTGTTTAGAAGCTAAATAATCCACAGAGGGCAATAAGTTTTTAAAAAAATTGTCCTCAGCACGGGTTAGTGTAACAAAAAAGAATATAAACGAATTGTAACCAAGTTCCGAGTTTGGCGTTTCTCTTTCTTTTTTAGGGTTTCCTACTTGAAAGGTGCCAAACGGGACCCTATTACTAATATTATTATTATTAATAACGGCAATAGGTAGACGCTCGAAATATTCACAGAATATTTAGTTCTATCTTCGCTTCAAAAATAAATAATTAAATTAATATAAAATAAACATTTTAGGGGGGCTCACATACAACAAACGTGATTTTTTGCTGTTCTTTCTCGATCTTCATGTGTAATGTTATGTAGATATCAAAAAGTCTCACTCGCACTTGTTCTTTTTTTTTTATTTCGCGTGTCCAAACGCTAGGCACTTGGAATTCTCAGTTAATAGTTTATAAACGTTTAGTTTATCTAATAGATAATTTCGATTAGACAAGATACATACGCATCTCGTTAAGAGGCGAGACATTAAGCATTATTAAAATACATACGTAAATGGTTGAGAACGCAATGACGGCGTAATGAACCCGCCATCCTGACGTCAATATGACGGGTTCAAAATCGTAGTTTTAAACTCGCTGTAAGCCGGGATAGACACCGCAACCAATTCTTGACAAAGGTAACTAGTCACAACCAATTCAGAGCTATCTTTTTGGGTAGGTAGCGTCAGCAAAATCAAGCATGAATTTTCAACACCTCGCCAGCATTACGTTCTCTAATAGTTTACGAATCCTTTGAAATTCACAATGATGCAGCAAAAATTCAACTATTCAACTTTCCATCCATTATTCCCATCGACAAAGGTTAGCTGGGAGAAAATACTTATTAGTACTAAGCTCGCCTATGTACAAATGTTTTTATTGTGCAGTAAAGGATTTTCAATCAATTCTTTATAACAAGTGAAGATGTACATTCCTGCAGATATCGATGGGCTACAGATGAAAATGGTCATGAAGGCTCTCTTACCATTAATAATAAAAATTCGGCTATCCATATAGTGCTGTTGTGTTTCACTGATTGTATATTTCTCCACATCAACCAGTAGAATTGGACGAAGAAATTCACTTTGACTCTGCAAAGAAAATACAATGTTAGACTCTAAAGAACATGGATAGAATCACAATGACACTCGGTAAATCAGGGATGTAATCTAATATACAAAAATCTAGTATCACAGTGTTTGTTATCGAACTCCTCCGAAACGGCTTCACCGATTTTTATGATTTTTTTATGTGTATATTTGATAGCTATGGGAACAGGTCGAAAACTAATTAATATGGCAACGCAACGTTTGCCGAGTTATTTTAGCTATTTTAGTATAATATCCTCACAGCCAGTTACTAATAATTCATGCTGAAAAAAACCGGCCAACGCAGTGTCGGGCCACGCGCAGTGTAGGGTTCCGTAGGAGGTGCTTTTACCTGCTTTACAGAACCAACAACTTCATTGAATTATTTTCAGTGGAATTTGTTCGAAGTTTTCCTTTTATAAGCTGGTCACCTATTACTCGTTAACTAGTAAAGTCTACTTAGCCGTGACAGTTTTCCTTTTAAGTTCGTTATATGTACTGCCCTGAATTTTTTCACCTACCCGTGAAAAATTTTCTACAATCAACCGTTTAGCCGGAGAGGGGGAGACGCCCGCCCTACCCTAACAAAAATTTGTGCTTTAAAGCATAATATTTCGCAAACGGATACACTTACAATATTTTTAAACGAGGCATTCTTAATTTAGGTGTAGGGGAGGTACAAAAAAAAATATTTTAATGATTGAACATCTCAGATTGCAACGATCATTGAAAGTTCAGTGACAGAAAAAACCTCTAGCATAGCAATTTTTCTATAAGACGTTCTGTAATTGCATCAATATGTTTCCTAGGTACTTACAGAGTTAAGTATCGTTCAAAATATTCATTCTGCTCATTCTGCAACAAAACGAAACCAGGTTTAAAGTCAATAATCACCATCATCATCATCAGCCACTTGACGCCCACTGCAGGGCACAGGCCTCCCTCGTAGTTTTCATAAACATGAGGGGTTTTGCCATAATCGCCACGCTTGGCAGGCGCAGTATGCAGTTGGAAGTCAATAATACATCGTACATAATCCATTTTGATCGTAAAGTAGTAGGTACTTATACCAACTAATGTAGTATTTATACTTAAGATGATTTGAGAAAAGATGGGAGTTTTTTTCGCTGTCTTTTCCCCCATTACAACTCGACCCGAAGACAGCGGATAGCATTGTACATTGACATTCAACAAACAGAATGTAAATTATTCTTAACGTTGAAATACGTTTTTGATTTCTGATTTCCTAGAATCCAATGTGTGCAATGAATGCATTTCGTTTGATAATGCCCAATTTCAACGACTTTTAAGGTCTACCTAACCCGTTTTAAGTGCTACTTGACTGTTATTTCGATCGTTTCACCAACGTTTATAACAATAACAACGCAACAACGGAACAAAAGCTCCTAGGTTTGGTCCTAAGCGTTTCTATTTTAATATTGATCTACTCTGATACTATAATACAAAGATTATACCTAAAACTGAAAACAAAACTCTTATGACAAACATTACCTACGCATAGGCCAAAAATAATTTTAAAAAAGTTTTATTACGATACAGGTCTTGTATGGACACCTGTATCATAATATAACTTTTTAATCATAACGATACACCTATACAACCTCCTGCTGGACCAAGAAGGTTGAACCTCTACTTAAAAAAAAAAGATTTCAATCAACGAGTCCGCGGCGACGCAACACGTATGCGCAATCGATGTTTGTGCCTTGGCGCCAACATTTAACATTTAAAAAAACTTTTCAATATTTAAACAAAGTTTGGTTCTGTTTGTAAAATAAATGAGTTTTTGTGTAAAAACATGTCTGAAAGCGAGGATAGTGGTAATTGTACACCACCAGACATGCTGGAAGCTGCGTCAAACATGACTGTGAACCTGTTACCGGCGAAATTTAGGAGCCACTATAATAAATGTCTCGTGGTACGAGTTCATGGAATGGAAAATGAATATTTTATGTATTAAGTATAGTATGAGAGTAGATAAAGTAGTGTATGACACTGTACATAACTTGGTCTTATAACACTCGTGTGATACTATAAAAAAACTCGCCTACGGCTCGTTTTTTTAAAACACACTCGTGTTATAAGAACCCTTATTATGCAACAGTATCATAAACTACTATTACGTAACACTATAAAGTTGTTTAATGTGCCCACACAGAATCCTTTTACCTGGCTATGCAAAATTCCAAGAAACCACGCCTACTAATGTAGTTTCTTGGTATTTTGTACTAATACATTCCATAGTGCTGGTGAACTTTAATATGCTTATCTGATCTTATTAACGTTAGTAGTTTCATAGTTAAGCTACTTGCAGACTATGAGGTAAGGCACGATCGAGGCCGCGCGCTTCTGGGAGAGCGCGGCGTAGCCACAATAACTATATTATATTTATGCGTGTTTTATGTTATATCTAAGTATTTACTGTATTTTAAGTATATATAGTTATGGGGCTACGCCCAAGAAACATCCTTGGCTACGCCACATCTGTATGTAGTTGTTTTCTTTCAAATGCGAGGCGAAGAAAGGGTAAAGGAGGTCTTGTATGACATCATTGTATGAAGTTAATTAGTTTCTCAACTTGCAAAGTTGGGAAACTAATTAACTTAAATTTTTAAAATTAACCGCAAATACTTCTCTTAAATGTATTACGGATGTCGTTATTTCTTATTTATATTTCAACTGGTGTGTAAAATGATTAGCTTACTAAAAGAAGTAAAATGCTTTAGTTAATTATATTTAAAAAGTTATATTTATATAACTGTAAGTAAATTCTTTCTCTGGTTCGACGTAAAGGTTTGTCATGTAAGTGCTTGTTAGTATCTTATTCTCTATAGCCAACTGATTGGACGACGTGGAGAGGGATCTGGTTTTTGGTCACTAAGCAGGAGTTCAGGGCCATGATTTTGTCAGTGCATTGCAGCATAACGATAGATTCATGGTCGGTCACGTGACACGTTTTTTCACTTCATTGATGCCTGAAAGGTTTGATACGTTCGCGCACGTAGATTACATTCGAAGCGAACCCTGATGTTTTAGCAAATTACTTTAAAACTACTCTGAACCACTTACTTTGACAGATGTTTTACAAAGCTTGTGTTGCGAATCCAGTTTGGCGATAAACTGCGTTCCGATTTAGCGTTAACATTGGGATGTAGTCGACACGCAATCTTAAGCTACACGTGGAAAAATGGAGTCCACATTCAAGGCCAACAACTTTAAAACGCGGCTTTACATAATCTGTTTCTTATATAAGTTAATGACTCTACGGAAGTCTAGCTAGACCAATTGGTTCTCAGCACAATAAATAATGATGTTTTACAAGTTTACGCCCCGAATTATTTGTTATTTTAGATATTTGCATTTTCTGGTACAATCAAAAGCTAATACTATATCGTCGATACCACTAAAAACTTTAGGAAGAATAGAAAAACTTACCTAGCCATCTTCACCTTAACTTGGTTATTCGCGAGCAACGTCATTTACTAAGGCCGTCGGAAAGAAATGGACGAAATTTTATTGGCAGGGGAACAAAAGGGTTGGCGTGACAAGAAAGACGCCTATGCCCAGCTGAGGGCTTTTTTAGGGTTACATTTTCTTTTTTTATTTGTTTCGTATTACGTTTACTTTCTGTTGTTGTTGGGTTTCTATGATTTGTCTTGTTGTTATGATGAATATTTTTTTAATTCTTTCCTTCATTCCTTTCTTCCTTCCTTCTTTCCTTCCTTCCTTCTTTCCTTCGTTCCTTTCTTCCTTTTTCCTTCCTTCCCTCCTTCCTTTCTTCCTTCATCCTTTCTTCCTTCTCTCTCCATTTCCCTGTCTCTCTCTCTCTCACTCTCTCTCTCTCTCTCTCTCTCTCACTCACTCACTCTATCTTTTAATTTTTTTCTATCGATGGGCGGGAATGTTTGATACATAAATAGATCTTACCTTACTATCCCCGTTAAAGTACTCGATCTCGTCAGTGACATTGCCGACCCGTCTTTCTATTTCGCACGCGATGTCAGAGCGCATGTACTCATCGCAGATGCGCCTGACGCGATCGCGACTAGCTGCCTCCTTGTCTATCTCTATGCCCAAGATAGAGACGAAATAGTCCGCTGAGTTGTAGCCCGTGGGGCACTTGTAGTTGAGCCTGTGGACAGAATGGCAGGTTAGGATGGAATTCGGTAGCTAGAACTGTTGTCAGCACATCAAACTTTACACATTTCCCACAAAAAGGACCTGCTGTACTGTATGCTGTGTACTGCTGTGTGTATACTGCACGTCGGTGAAGGAGAAAAACATGTCAGCTGCTCTACGCTCATTTTAACAAATTCACACAATACAGACGGCAATAACAATCCACATCCAATCCCTTGATATTTTCTTGTCGCCACTGACTTTCCCAAGATTGACTAATGTCTGCTAAAACAGTCGTTTTTGGCAAACAACTTTTAAAGAAGCAGGTATAGGTTGTAATTTCTAAATAATAGAATTATTGTGTTCGCTTTTTGCAAAAACGTAGACCAAAAAAAAATTTTTAGAAAAGGGCCGCTGCCTGGCGAGAAATCGCAGCCACATCTATACGTTGGCCGTGAATGGCCACCGTGTGCATGCCCCACGCCGTCGTGTCGAAGAAAAACATGGCCGAATTCAAGGCAATAACCGAATAGAGGGGACATTCTTGTGGGCTGTTAGTTAAATAGTGTGTTATGCGACGACATTTCGTGGTCTCTCACGATTAAGGAGGTATATTTAATTAATAAAACCGGTTAATTTGCAATAAATAGTTATTTATTCACCTATCTGTCTATAATTTGTAGTCTACTATTGGCATATGTAAGGAGTCATCGTGAAACATAATATAAATTAGCATTTCTCATGTTTCGTATCCAAGAATAATAATAATAAGACTCAGCAAAAGAATGCCGATGATACTCCCAGAAAGTAACTGTAACAATTTCCATGATTTTGTTTACGTTAAAACGTGTGCCGTTAAATGTTGTTTATCTTTTTCATATTAAAATTATAATGATGAATATAAATTAAAAAGAAACATCTACACAGAAGATTGAAAAAAAAAATGTTTGATGGACTTTTTTTTTAAAAAATTGTTCATCTTGGAGTTGTAGCGTATGAATGCAATTTACACGCGATTTTTCTTAATTATCGGTCTCTTATTAGAAAGAAAGAAAGAAAGAAAGATTCGTAATATTTGTGTGTTTACAATAACTTAAAAAAAAAAATGTTTCTAGACCGCTGCCCTTGAGGAGCGTTCCCAAGATGCTGACAGCATTCCCCCTCTGAATGGCCAGGCTGATGCCCTGGCGGAGGCAGCTTTCGGGTCGCCTGACGAGTCGATGAGGCCGATATTTCTTCGTGAAATTTATGCGCCCCGGGCCCCCACGGACTCATCGACCCATTAAAATTGTTTTTATCCGAGTGAACGTAGATTGGGTTTATCCGAGAGTACGTAGATAAAGATCACTTTATAGTACACAAAAAAGGAATCCGGAAAAATATAAAGTACCTAAAAAAACCTTTATTTCAGGAAAAAATACTAATTTATCTAGCTCCGGAAGCCAAATCTTCCATAATGAGATTAGAGTGCTTCCAGAGATTGCTCTATATAAAAAATCTACGTACGTACATTTCTTATAGTATCCCTAATAAGCCCAAACTCGTCGGTAAACTTCCCGCCAACGGCTAGCTTCCGCAGCACGTACACCGTGGCGCAGGTTGGGTAGCTGTCAAACCCTGCTGTTAATGATGATGATGAATACTTACAAAGCGAAGAACACCTTGCTGATGAGTTTCAATACTTGCTGACAGATGGCGTTTGGGGGAAAGGGCTATACCCAGCAGTGGGCAGCGGTGAACTGATGATGATGATGATAAAAACTTACGAAGCGAAGAACACCTCAGCCTGCTCAATGGTCCCGTGGAAGGCTGTGCGGCCGCCAGCCAGCAGCACCACTTCGTGGAACTGGTCAAAGATGCCCGAAGCTGGCTGGTGCACGGAGCAGACCACCAGCTTGCCGCCCACTGCTAGCTTCCGCAGTACGGAGACCACGGCGCCAGCTGCGTAGCTGTCAAGTCCCGTGGTCGGCTCGTCGCAGAACAGGATAGGCGGGTCGTTGAGGAGCTGCAATAGAAGAGCTGGTATAATACGGTCCATAGAAGAAAAAGAAATAAGTAAAAGAACTACTTGTCCAAATGTTAAAATGTTGTTTCTGTTGAACCTCCACCATCCCCATCTCTTACCTGCACAGCCAAAGCGACTCTCTTTCTCTCGCCTCCACTCAGGGCCTTCAGCTTAGTCCTGGTGCAAGCAGCGACTCCCAGTTCCCCAAGCAGTTGCTGTATGCGGCGTGTGCGCGTTGCTTGGGTCGCGCGCCGGTCCATCATCAGGCGAGCCTGGTGACACGCCAAAGATCAGAAATCACTGGACCTCTCTAAAACACTCTGTGCAACTTGCCAACGAACAGTGATTACGCCTCTTATGATCATATGGTGGCCAAGAACGGTCAGTGGGCACCAGCCCGGTGGGCCAACGACATTGTGAAGTTGGCTGGGAAACATTTGACGAGACCAGGAAAGGACCGGATAGGTTTGAATCGAAGATCGTATTTAACGTTAATTTATTCAGTTTAAAAACCTTGAAATAATTGCCAAGCTGCAGAGCTGTTTGTTTGCGAAGCGCTCTAACCAAGCTCTAACTCTATATTTTACATATAGGTATATTTCACTTCACCCAGCCTCAGTCCATATGTTAACAAACCGTTGATGGAACATCAAGTCGGCTAATTGTTTACACTCAGACAAAGGCCCCACAAAATAAAACAACAATATGCTCACAATATGCTAGGAATATGATCACCAATCGGATGTCATCACCATACCACGCCACGTATCAAGCCCAGTAGTCTAGTCCAACTCACCATAAACTCCATATGCTCGTTGACGGAAAGGTCTTCAATGGCCAGGTCTTCTTGGGGCACGAACCCCGAGATCCTCGCGATGAGGTCGGCCCCAGCCAGGCGCCCGTTCAGCATGAGGTACCCAGTCATGGCGCTCTTATCGCGCCGGCTGATGGCCGCCAGTAGAGTGGTTTTGCCGGCACCGCTGGAGGGGAAATCTACTTAGTAAAACTGTGGTGTTAATGACAGACAGCGCACTTAATCGACGGGTCTAGAAGCTAGATGCACAGGATCTATTGGTACAGGGTTTACAGAGGTAACCCTCAGAAATCAACTCAAGAGTTTTCAAATTTTTTCTATCTTTTTACGGTGTTTCTGCTTTGTAGTGGAGTGGAGCGGAGCGGAGCGGAGCGGAGCGTAGTGGAGCGGAGTGGAGCGGAGCAGAGAGAAGAGGGGTGGAGTGGAGTGGACTACAGAACGGAACGGAACGGAACGGAACCCATCAAACATAATATAAAAACGGGGCCAAGTTCGCTACAAAAGTGCAGAGATTAACTATGGCTTTACCGAAATTGGCCTATTTTGCCTAATATGTTATTGTAGGATCCGGCAGGTCACTCAGAAATATATGCTGATATATATCAGTTAGTAGCTATTAAATGTCATCATGTATTACGTATGTATATTAATTACCTTGAGCCCATCAGCGCCACTAGGTTGCCCGATGACACAACTCCATTTACTGTAACAAAACACCATAAATGTATCTTGGCTTTGAATTTGCCCAACGCAGAATATGCTATAGTAAAGAAAAATTAGTACGGTTATTTTATTATTGTTGAATTGTTATCATCATCATCACCAGCTATTCGACGCCCACTGTCGGACAAAGGCCTTCCTCATGGTTTTACAAACCATGAAGGGTTTTGCCATAATCGGGAATCGCAGGCGGGTTGGCGATCGCAGTAAATGGTTGGAATCTCAGGAAGACGCTGCTGCCCATCTCCTGGTAATGTATTTCCTTAGTCGCCTTCTACGACATCCACGAAAGGAAATGGAGTGACGCTATTCTTAATCCGGCGCCACACGGCGGTTGAATTGTTCACAATAAATAATTGTCGTGAATGGTTTAAAATTAAACAATGGTAGCCTAAATTCATAAAGCTGTTTAGGGTTGTAACGTGTATATTTGCAGAGACCACGGCATGTATTGACAGGCGTGAGTTTATTTCATGTAATGTAATTCACTTTAGTTTCACCGGACTGCAATGCGATTGCAACGTAGATAGATAGATAGAATATTGTTTATTGTACATAGAGATTAAATTACCAGAAATTCAATAAATCCCAGTACAATTGGCGGCCTTATCACTACAAGCTTATTATTAATGTAATGCAATGCAATGTACTTTCTGAAACACCCTGTATTTCTATGTCGACATACAGGGTGTTTCAGAAAGGTCCGGTGAATCTATAGTGGAGTTTACTACTCTTCAATCCAAGCAACCTACGAGTATATTATGAGGGCAACACCGATACATCGAAAAAAACCAAGTGCGTGTGTGCGTGAAACACGCGCATCGCAGGGTTCCGCTGGAATTAGTACGAACTTTCCTTTCATAAGTAGGCCACCTTTTACTCGTTAACTTGTAAAGCCTACTTAGCCGTGATAGTTTTTCTTTTAATTTCGTATTGTGTGCTAAGTTCATTATATTATGTGCTGCTGACCTGAATTTTTTCACGTTTCTACAATCAACCGTTTAGCCGGGAGAGGGGGGGACGCCCTACTCTAAGAAAAAATAAATCTAAAAATTCTTTTCCTACACGCGAAATATTTTTAAACGACAAATCCAACGATACCTCACACTATGTTGCAGGTGAAAAAAAATTGCATCCCTATTTTTTATTTTATTTTTAAGATTCTGTATCTGTGTCACATTTCAGCACTCTAGTACTAATCGTGTCTGAGCTAAGCCGACCAACAGACAGACGGACGGACATAGCGTCCTAAAAACACATGTTTTACACATTCCCTAGAGCAGTTATCAAAATGTTGCGCATTCTTACGATGTTTAATTAATTATACTTTATTTCACTCGAGTAGGGCATTAGATTAGAAATAACACGAACAAAGGCGAGCTTATCTCTGAAAGAGATTTCTTTTAGTATGACTTAGAGAATCGGAGAAGCAGTCGGGTTGTTCTTGTACGGTCAGCATAAAAGTGAACTGAATGATGCATGACACCCAAGTCAAATATGATTTGAAAGGCCTTGGTTACCACCCGTAGGCCGGGAGGATTGCTTAGTCAGTCGAGTTTTGTGTGTTAGACACAAAAATTGTCTGACAAAAAAATCCTTCGTGATTAATAGTGTCAACCAAGGTTTTTTGTTAATGGGATGGTAATGCCTTTCAAATGGCATATTCGACTTGAATCTCGTATCGTGCAGTCCATTTTTTGCTGACGATACAGAACCTTGCAGCATAGGTAGCATGACTTTATTCATTGTGTTTGGCTTTATTCATTGTTATTTTTAGGAATATCAGGGTGTATATAATTTTACTAAATTCGTGCCTTACGCGTTCCACCAATGTTTCAGCCTTCAGTAAATCATCGTCATTCAATCAAGCAATATATCAATGAAATAGATTCTTCAAAGAAAAACTGTACAAAATCATAAAAAATTTCTTTGGAAAAAATAGAACTAGAAAAAGTAGAACTAAAATTATTGTAAATAACAAGCCCTAGTTATTTCAGGAATAACATTTTAACATTTTAGCATTTTAGAAATAACTCGGTATATTATATTCTTTTTGTTGCACTAACCCGTGCTGAGGACCATTTTTTTTAAATTCTATTTAGAGGCTAAAAATTCCACTTATGCCGGGACTTGAACCCGCAACCTCTGGCTAACCGACCTCTGGCACGGTTAGCCAGAGGTCGCGGGTTCAAGTGCCGGCATGGGTGGAATTTTTAGCCTCTAAATAGGTTTTTAAAACTCGGTATATTTCGACACATAATGGGCATTGTTGTTGTATTTATTACATTTAGCAATAAGACCGCCAATTGTACTGTACTATATTATTGTTTAATTCTCATATATAATATCTGGTGTACGTACAATCGCACAATAAAGAATATTCTATCTATGTATTGTCCTAAAAAAAATTAAGTTCTTCGTTAATTTTATTTTCTCGAGAAAATAGGTAATTTTGTGAGCTTGGGCCGATTATTTCGATTTAGGCTGCTTTAATTAATTTTTAAAGCAAATAAAGAAACGAAGTTTCGAAAAAACGAAAGCGAAAGAAGAAATAAAGAAATCGTCATGCATAGAAGTACGTCATCAACCGAGAGCCTACGGGCTGTCAGTTTCTAGTGATACATGACTCGATACGAATACTCTTTAAAGGAACAAAACTAAAAATACTCCTAATCTGTGTAAACGTAAAAGATATTTTGTTTTTTTTTTTTACGGAATAACGAGATGTGAATATCTTGGCGTTTCTTATTCAAAAATATTAAACCTGCTTTCATTCACGTGTGAAACGAGCGTTAGAAGGTCAAATGAGTAACACACTTATTCTCAAAAATACAAGAAATCAGTGAATATTATTAAATTATAAATAATTGTAGCAATATATTCACTATACCTTTAACAAGAAGTATCATTTGTAACTACTGTCAATATTTAGGACAATGCCCATTTTGAAGACTAAACCCATTTCAATTTATTGATCTTATCCAACGACGGCCGGCTCCGGACCTACTATGAAATTTTCCTCACTCTGCATATTTTCAATGCATTCGTTTCGAATTAATTGATAAAAAACACAAGCCCTTTGATTATTAATCGTTTTCCCAAGTGTTGACTGGTTCCATAAATTTCCACTTAAAAAGTCGTCAGACTGCTTTGTAGATTGTGAAACGTATGGACAACGGCTACGACGAAGAGATCCATCGAGTAAAGTTGAACTACAAATATTGTAAGATTCTTTAAATCTTCTATGCATACAAAAATTAATTGCTGTTCGTTTGTCTCGCTATAACTGGATAACGTCTGGGCCGGTTTGGACATACTTCGACCAAATAGGGGATGTATTAGCAAAGGGCAAGATAAAAAATACCCGAAACCGGCGTGCGTGCATGCAACGACTAATGAATATTGAGGAAGCGAAAGTGATCTGTGAGGATCGTAGAAAGTGGCAGTCCCTGGTCTCTGCCTACCCCTCTGGGATACAGGCGTGAGTTTATGTATGCATGTATGTATATTTGTGGAAGTACAGGGAAGGTTTTAACGGTGAGAAAAAAAAAAGATTGACGTAGGTGATACGAAGTTCACGGGGTCATCTAGTAAACAATATAAAAAAACTAACCAAGTGCATGTCAGGCCACGCGCATTGTAGGGTTCCGAAGTTAGTCGTCAGAATATACGAAACTAGAAGGAAGGGTTTTTGATTAATATTAGGATTTTATTTTACTTACATTAAGTACCTGCTTAACATGCGCTATGTTTGCTAAACGGACTGGCAAGATTAATAATAATGGTATTCATACAATAATTCAAGACTTGAATAAAATGATTAATGACATTAAATTGACGACTGAAGCTCAAAGCACAGAAAGCGAGATATCTTCGACAAACGATACTGAGCAGTTTTTTCGTGACTAATACTATACATGTCTTACACCAAAATATAGCCGGATTAATAAGCAAAGCAGACATGTTAACTTTACATCTAAAGCAACTTGATGCGAACGAATTAACGATTGATGTCATATGCATCACAGAACATAACATGCAATCCGGAAGAGAAGAATTATTAGCTCTATCAGACTATCGGTTAGCATCACACTATTGTAGAGATAATAAGAATAAAGGCGGTTCATGCATATTAGTCAGGAAAGGCATAAAGTATAGGAATCTACCTGATATATCAAAATTATCTTTGAAAGGTTTAGTAAAATGTTGTGCTGTAGAGCTTACTGACTACGAAGTTATAGTAGCATGCGTGTATAGAATCCCTAAAAGTAAACAAAAAGCTGTATACCTAGAATTATTTTACGAGAAAATGACAGCACTACTTAATAAGATATGTATTCAAAAAAATAGGCGTGTTATTGTATGTGGAGATTTTAACATAAATGTATTGGAAAATTATTGTTATACCCGAGAATTCAAAGAATTTTTACTAGGCTACAATCTTGCTTTAGCACTATCTGAACCGACAAGACCTGAGAGTGGTACATGTTTAGACAACTTTGCCCATAATCTAAGGCGAGGATGCAAAAATGAGGTACTTGATTTTGGCCTTTCTGATCACACTGCGCAATTGTTACAATGTCCCGTCAAGAAAACATGCACAATAGATTTTTGGAGAACTAAAAAGAGAGACTTCAGCAAAGAAAACTTAGAAAAATTTAGGGACCATATAAAATGTTTGTCTTTCTCAGAAACATATCAATCTAATGATCCAGACAAATCCTATGATAGCTTTTTGGAATCCTTTCTTCTTATATTTCTTTCTTCTTAAACTGAAATGGATGTCGAAAGGAATTAAGCTGTGTAGCAGGTGGCAAAGACAACTTCTGTGGCAGTGGCGTGCAAATCCATCAACACACAATAAAAAAATATTTAATAATTACTCTAAGCGGCTTAAGCGGATCATAAAGTTGACACAAAAGGCACAAAACAATCACTTAATTAAACATTCAATCAATAAATCCAAAAGTGCTTGGAATATTATTAATAATTCTAAACAATTGCTTCCAAATGAGCCCATCTCAAAATTAAATGTAGATGACAATGAAATAACTGACCCTCTAGAAATTGCAGAGCTTTCAATAACTTTTTTATTGATCAAATCAAACCAACTAATCCAAATTTAGATGGGGCTACCCGTATAAAAATTAACAATCAAAGTCAGTCTATATTCATAAAACCTGCAACTCCAGACAGCATAACGAAAATTATAGGATCACTAAAAAATAAGAACAGTGTTGGATACGATGGTATTCATACTAAGGTATTAAAATATGTTAGTGATATCATAGCTCACCCACTTAGTCACATAGTGAACGCGTGTATTGAGTCCGGTAAATACCCAGAAAGACTTAAGCCAATAATTATAAAGCCACTTTTTAAAAAACAGGACAAAAAGCTAATGAAATATTATCGACCAGTAGCCCTAGTAACTATTATCTCAAAAATTTTTGAAAAGTATCTATACCACACGATTCTAACTTACCTTGAAAAATACAATATACTAACTGAGGAACAAAAAGGCTTTCGCAAGGGAAAATCCATCAACCTGGCGGTATACGAATTCTTACAGCATGTAACTACAAGTGTAGATAAAGGAAAGCCAATCGTTGCCCTCTATATGGACATGACAAAGGCTTTTGACTATGTAGATCATCAATTACTCATTAGGAAACTACAAGCCTATGGTATAAGAGGAAACGTACTAAATCTAATTGAGTCATATTTGAGTAATAGGACACAATCAACAGAAATATCTAAAATATGCATTAAAAGTAAGCGAGAATCAAAATATTTGTCAAAGGCAAGACCAGTGAAATATGGCGTGCCTCAATAGCGTTCTTGGACCGCTCCTCTTTATAATTTACATAAATGACCTCCCGAGAAATGTATCACATCCTATGACATTATTCGCTGATGATAGTACTTTAATAATAAAATGCAATGAATTGGACGATAACGAAACTAACATTAATGACGCTTTAAAAGAAATATTAATCTGGATGGACAGTAATAATTTAATTGTTAATTTAGAAAAGACATACTTAATGAATTTTTATCAAAATGTATCTAAATTGGGAAATTTAAACATTCAGTACAACGGAACCAAAATTGACGAAGTTAAATCCACAAAATTTTTAGGTCTCACTATAGACATCAAACTAAACTGGAAAGAACATACAAAGATAGTGAGTGAAAAACTTTGTAAATATGCCTATTTACTGTCCAAACTATCAAAAATCCTGAGCGAGGAAAACTGTCTCATAGCCTATCATGGATTTGTCGCATCCACGCTGCGCTTTGGGTTGATTTTTTGGGGAAACTCTACGGACAAGGAAATTATTTTTAAGGCGCAGAAACGCTGCATTAGATCAATGTGTAAACTTAAAACAATTGATAGTTGTAGACCATTTTTTAAGAAACTCAACCTACTTACTTTGCCCTCGCTTTATATTTTTGAGATAGCAGTCTTTGTAAAGACAAATCCGAAATATTTTGTTGCAATCTCTACAATACGTGACAAAGGTCTTCGCACGCAACATCGCCATAGGCTGCTTTTACCACGATGCAGGACCGCATTGATGAGAAAAGGTGTTTTATTTATGGCTCCAATGATATATAATAAGGTGCCAAACGATATTAAGGACATGCATTTAAATTTATTCAAAAGTAGTTTATTTAAGTTACTGATTGATAAATGTTACTACAGAATTATTGACTTTTAAGAGGATGAAACAATTTAATGTCTACTTTAAATTTGACATTTAATCACAACAATTTTATAATTTGATTTGACATACAAATACATAATTATTGCATGCTTGCATGAATATTCATACGCCCAGACGGGCAGCACATGGAATGCACTGAAACTCTGTATATAAAGATCTATTTTATTTACCCATGTACATGAATAAACGATACTTTACTTTTAAAAAAAAACACACCTTATAACTTCATCAAAGTAATTTTCTGTGGAATTTGTACGAAGTTTTCCTTTTATAAGTCGGTATTATAGATTTTCTTTTAACTTTATATTTTGTGCTACTGCCCTGATTTTTTTAATTTTTCTACAATCAACCGTTTAGCTAGCAGAGGGGGGAACGCCCTACTCTAAAAAAATATTTTCTCTTCAAAACTTAATCATCATCATCATCATCAGCCATTTGACGCCCACTGCAGGGCACAGGCCTCCCTCGTGGTTTGAATAACCATGAGGGGTTTTGCCATAATCGCCACGCTTGGCAGGCGGGTTGGCGATCGCAGTATGCAGTTGGAACTCAGGAAGACGCTGCTGCCCGTCTCCTGGTAATTTATTTCCTTAGTCGCCTTCTACGACATCCACGGAAGGAAATGGAGTGACGCTATTCTTAATCCGGCGCCACACGGAAAACTTAATATTTCGTTGTATTTCTGTAATTTCAAAAATGCCTACTTTTCCCTCAACTTTTGCGTGAAAAGTAGGTAGTTTTTATCGCGCACCACAATAAATCCCATACAAATCCGTGTGCTCGGAGATTCAAACCTTAAAAAAATATTTTTTGGTTCCCCCTTACATCTAAATTAGGGATGCAATTTTTTTTTCTCGCTTACACCATAGTATGGGGTATCGTTGGATTGATTGTTTAAAAATATTGTGGGTGTAGGAAGATATTTATTGACTAGAGTTCTGTTTGCGAAAACTTAAGCTTCAAAACGCACATTTTATTCTGAGTAGGGCGTCCCCCCCCCTCCGTCTCCCAGCCAAAAGGTTGATTCCAGAAACGTTAAAAAATTCAGGGTAGCACATATGATTAACTTAAAAGGAGAACTATCACGGCTAAGAAGGCTTTACAAGTTAACGACTAATAGGGGACCAACTTATAAAATCTGTAGAAAATTAGCTTGATGAATTTGTTAGTTTTTTAAAGCAGATAAAACCCTCTTCCTACGGAACCCTATACTGCGCGAGGCGCGACACGCACTTGGCCATTGTTTTATTCTTAGATACCTAATTATGCCGTTACATAGTGTGTATTTCGTGGTATTTCGATTTTATGATATTAATTTAATATGCCTACACGTCGCGATGCTCCCATAACCAATCGCAGTGATAGACCAAATCTAATTCAAGTCTTTGTGTGTATATTTATAGGCGTGGATTTATCTACAAATAATTATTAAATGAGTCGAATTCACATCTGAATTAATACGAAGATAATTTTATTTTGGTTCCACTGTCAGGATCCTGCTGAGTAACTAGTCCCCACAAATCTTTTATGCAGAAGAGAAGTCAGGCCTTACTTTATAATTCAAATGGAACAGGATTTTTCTCTACGAGAATGTAGAGCGAGAGAATCTCCTGAAGAGAGAAAGAAACAGAAATAAAGAGCAAAACTGAAGGCTGTGACCACACAATAGAAGTGAATACTTCTATATCTAATTTTTAAAATTTAAAAGACGACTGGAGCCGAGTATTACGCTTTTCAGCCTCACTGACGGACTGGGGCCGAGTATATCCGATTCTGCATCTCCGACGGACTAGGGCCGAGTATATGCGATTCAGCGTCACCAACGGACTGGGGCCGAGTATATACGATTCAGCATCGCCAACGCACTGGGGCCGAGTATATACGATTTAGCATCACCGACTGACTGGGGCCGAGTATATCCGATTCAGCGTCACCGATGGGCTGGGGTGCAGTATATCCTATGCAGCGTTACAGACGGTCTGGGGCCGAGTGTATCCGATTCAGCGTCACTGTCGGACTGGGGCCGAGTATGTCCGATTGAGCGTCACCGACGGACTAGGGCCGAGTATCTCCGATTCAGCGTAACCGACGGACTGGGGCTGAGTATATCCGATTCAGCGTCACCTACCCGAGCGTGACGGTTTAGTTTCGTTAACTATTTAGAAAAAGTGCGCCTAAAGAACCTTCCACTCCAAAACAAAAGTAGAACACGCTGGAAGGCAATGGATGAAATTGGCGAGCTTGGCGTGAAAGGAACGAGGTTATAAGGGACATAGAATTCCTACCGTGAAAATAATTTTTATATTTACTGAATTAGTTCTATGAGTTGTACAAATAGGTGGAAATGTGACTTTTATGAAATACGTGGGATCGGTTAAGGACAATATTTTTAAAATTATTTTGATCCCACGAAGGATAAAATTACCCACTAGGTATAAACTCGACAGAAATTAAAACTGATCCGAACAGATCCCAGATAGATAGACATAAAAAAAATCGTCACCAAGGACACTTACATCCGTGCAGCACTTTGACCTCCTCATAAGTCGCGGACCGCCAGATGCTGGTCTGGTGTTTTTTCTTCCTGTAAACGCAGAGGTCCTTCCAGGCCAGGCTGAGGTTCTCAGGGTTGTCGCTGAAGGTGTCCGCCTGGTCATCGTCCACCCAGTTGACCACAGCTCCCGTCAGGATATTGCGCGTGGGAATCTTCAGACCAAGCTCCGTCATTCTGGGCCGGTGTTACGTCATTTGGCGCTGCAGGAAGACATACGTAAATGGTTATTTTAAATGGATATTTTTGGTGGTCAAATAGTATGTGACATCTTAGATGTTTTTTGCTTGAATTGGGTTTTTCATTACAGGTGTAAAATTTTTCACAGCGCGAAGAAGCATTATTTATGTATGATTCATTACTTTTAAAGTAAACCGCTTCTCAATCGGGAGGTCGTGGGTTTGAATCCCGACATGTAACAATCACTTTGTTCTCTAAGCTAAAGTTATCGTAGAGAAGGTCTGTGCCCTACAGTGGGACATACCTATATAGGCTGCATTACTATATAGAAGGGCAAGTGATCGTGCTCTTCCACTTTAAAGGGAAATCCACAGGCAGATCGTATGCCTGGAGACGGGGATACCGCCGTTTAGCCAAAGTATTTTTCCCCAAATTTTACTTCCCAATAAACTTATGGCATCAGTTTCATTTCCCAAATGAAACTTTAGCAAGTTTTCATTTCGCATTTTATTCATTTGGTCAAATTATCATTTCGCATAATTTTACTGCGTCAAGTTTTATTAAGACAAACGTTTATTATGCTAACGTTTTATTTTGGACCCCCACAGACACGAACTGTTACCAGAAAAGTGGGTTAGGTTAGGTTAGAACTGCGACCCCCACAGACACCTACTGTTACCAGAAAAGAATTTTGACCAAGTATTTATTTGGTAAACAATAACTTGCCATAATAACTTTTGCTAACTGTTTATTTGATTTAAGTTGTTTTGAGAAATGTTTTTTTGCCAAGTGATAATTTGTGGAAAATAGTTTGGGAAGTAATTTTTGGCAATACATTAGTAAACCCTGGAGACGACCGGCCGGTCCAACTGATGTTTGTCGGATTTATTGTAAATATACTGAAACACTTTGCATGAGCGATGCAGGAATGTCGGAATATGCGCGCGCATCATTGACATTTGCCGGCTAAACAAAACTGATTTTCCTCTTTTTAGGGTCCGTACACGAAGGTTGCGAAACAGGACCCTATTACAAAGACTTCACTGTCCGTCTGTCTGTCCGTCACCAGACTGTATCTCATGAACCGTGATAGCTAGGCAGTTGCAATTTTTACAGATGATGTATTTCTGTTGCCGCTATAACAACAAATACTAAAAACAGAATAAAATAAATATTGAAGGGGGGCTCTCATACAACAAACGTATTTTTTTTGCCGTTTTTTGCTCGATATTAATAACGGCAGCAGGTAGACGCTTGAAATATTCATAGAATGTATGGGGCCTACCATACAAAAAACGTGATTTTTGCTGTATTTTCTCGAGCTTTGTGCCTAATGTTGTATAAATAATGGTACGGAACCTTCGTGCGCGAGTCCGACTCCCACTTGGCAGGTTTTTTGAGCCTAGTTGGATCCCAAAATGATGATCAGCAGTGGACTTTATCTAGCTTACGTGACAGGTCAGCGTCCCTGAGTCGCTGCTATTCCATCAAAGGAGCTATTTCCGGTGCGATACAACGATATCAATTGACGCTAAATGGCGGTTCACATTTGACACCCGTGAGCACTGTGAGGAATTGCACCCAAATTGTGCACCCAAGTGAGTGACAAGTTGACAGTGACATCTTATCGAGTTTACGTACAATGCCCGACAAATAACTTGAAAAAATTACTCTTTTCGCATGTTTTGAGTCTCATTGGCGAAGGACGTGGAATATGACTCAGGGTTTTTCTGACTTTAGCTCAGTCAAATATAATAACTAATAAATAAATAACTTCCACACGACACAATCACTTGTCCAGGGCCTAGATTCTGTTAATGCATTGTAGTAACATGACAACTGCATGAACATGGCGGTTTTCATTTCATGGCTGCTTTAAGTCTACGCGGGCACACCCATCAAACCTTCTAGGCGTCAATGGTACGAAAAAACACGTCACGTGACCCGACAGTGTACCTGTCATTATACTACAATGCACTAACAGAATCGAGGCCCTGTTCTCAAACTAGGATACCCTGTGCTATGGTAACCAAGCAAGGACATCACAAACATGGAAATTCACCTCATTTGTACAAATCTAAGGCGTACCCCAGTGTGAATCGACCTCCGGAATGGTAATTAGACATGATACCGCTAGACCAACGAGGTAGTCAAAGTAATAATTTAAATAAAAATAAATTAACAAAAAATGAAAACCGACTTCGGAACACTACAGCACTAAAAAGTTAGAAATAATTTAAATAATTAGAAGTATGTATACACATAGGTATTGTAGAAGTATAATTTGGAGTCGGTGCCTAAAATATATGTGCTGGTCATGAAACTGGGCCAACTGGGAAATACCAAAAAAAAAATACTCCTCCTTATTTGAAGTCGGTTAAAACAACGCTCTACGTGTCCATCGCAAACTCATCCTATCTGGGCGGATTTTTGATAAAGTTATCTGTCGGGTACTTATAACTATAATCCCTGTGCATTCTACACCACAAATAAAGACCATTTTAGGATTTCAATGGGTAATTTAAACTGTCTTAAATACTAAGTACAGTCGACAGGTCATGAACCTTCACATTCGTCCAGTGTATTTGGTAGTATAATGTATAATGGTCATAAAACTTTGAGAGTTTGTTATTCTCTTCATCAGCAACACTACAGTGGCAAATGATCAACTACGTCATTTAAGATAATTATTTGGTTCGGTTTTATCCACAAGAAAGAAAATAAAATTTATTCAACAGCACAAAAAATAAAAACAAAATATAATTTGCAGGCGACAGTAAATTTAGTGCACACTATAACATTACGTGTATCATAGAAGAGCCGATTTTATGAAAAAAACCGACCAAGTGTATGTCGGGTCACGGTTTTCCAAGCTTCCCGGTCTTGTGCCACCCGCATCCAGCGACTCCCCGCCACCGTAACTAGGACGTCAGACCATCTCGTGGGGGGCCTAATCGCCCGTGGGGGGTCGCCAGGTCAGAATTCGCCCCAACGGGCATCAGTTCTCCGAGTGCCCCGCCCACTGCCACTTCAACTGAGCAATTCTTCGGCCTATGTATGTTCTTATGCGGATTTCCTCCTTCCTAATTCGATCACGCAGTGCAACTCCTAATAGTCAGCGACCAGGTCTCACATCCATAAGTCATCACTGGCGCATACGCATTGGTTATACACATTTCTCCCAACAGGACTAAAATGTGTACTGTAATTACCCGTAAAGGTCGTTATGCAGTCGACCGACGATTGTTTCAAACAGTTTTCATTTTTAGAACTCTACGGCTAAGCACCGTCCGAAACTGCAGTAGAATACAGGCAGCTTTCCCCTCTAGGCTAGGGTATCGAACCTCACCTCAGGGTGTTAGGTTACAGAATGTATTCTGAACTAGGTAACACACAACTTAACAGTTTTGTGACTCTTAAACCGATTAGTGTAAGGGCTAATATTGAAATTGAAACTATGGACCTATCGACTTATGTACGTGTATAATAGGTTGGCGTCGTTAAGTGTGTCGGTATAGAAAAGGTAGGTAACGTTGGTAATTTTTTTGGATTCCGCATCTTTTGGGTGCTGATGATGCTATTTTTAAGCGTACTTTGTCTGTCCGTCCTTTATGATCTCTTTGCGGATAAATCTCAAGTCAATTGCCATTTTAGATATTCCTAAGTAGTCTGGATTCAATGCGTACAGTGGTTTATCCCTGTCCCTGTTTTGTCGATTCTGACACTTAAGCTACGCGCAATAAGAACTACTATCGCAGGGTAAAATGTACCGATTCCTATTTTAATCTTATCAAACTTTTTTCTTCTTATTCTTCTTATTAATAATATTAGAATAATGATAATAATATAATTCACGCAGTTTGAATTTTTATTCAAATTATTTAAATTAAAATATCAAAATGGTTGGCGAAAAAAAAGAATCAGCCACGGGCGTGTATTTTGGGTAAAAAATAAATACCAATAAACACCTACGGTCCCATTTAATAGAAGACTAATTAATTATTGTACTTTTTGGCTACAAAATGTACTTATATCAAATTTTCATAAGAGCGCGAGCGCGCGAGGCGCGAATTTCATTATTTTTTTGTTAACTCTCATATTTCGAAAAAAATATGAACCATACTCGTATAACAATTACGGTTAAGTTAAAGTTTTTGGTTGCTTTCTCTTAAAATCTGTAATGTTTTGCTTGTTATGAGACAGCTGACGTCGGCCATTTTGTCTTTTTTTCTTATGACATCATTATGCCCTGTAACATTTTCGTCATCGCTCACCAAAGACTTCTTGATAAAAAGACTTTTTGTCTTTTCATTCGTTTTCCTAAAAGCTGCTTTTACGTCGGTAATGCTGTCTCGCTTGTACAATGTAATTGAAGTTGAATTGTGAGTTGAATAGGTAATAAAATGGCGGGCATTTTAAATACATTTTTGTTTTGCTAAACTTAGTTTATGATAAAGAAAAGTTGTTTCCAAAATTATTAATTTTGTTTTCAAATTTTCTCAACCAAAAACTAGGTATGTACAGGATAAGAAAAATATGTCTTAATTAGCGGTAATTTTATTATCTATCAAATCCTCACATCACATTTATCAAAAGCATACTCATATTTTTACAATCATAAAAAATTTAGATTGTGCGAGCGAGGCAGCATCCCGACGTAACATCAGCCTTAAGTAAATTTTATACAGAACATTTTCGTAAAAAAAATATATCTAAAAAGTCTAAATTTCAGTAAAAAAGTTTGTGATATTTTAGGTCCGGCTTCTACTTTTTATTTTAGAAACACGCCTTTACGTCATTCGTCATTTTGCATACTGTTACAACATAATTTTGATGACGAGCATAAGTATTTGATTTTTTCACATTCTTTTGCGGTAAAATTAATCGATATTTAATTAACAAGGCTATTATTATACTGATACTTAATAAAAAGGACGTTCTATATGGTCATTAAATTTCAATGAGATGCTTTTTGGTATTTGCTAATGAACAGCGTTTAAGCATTTTTCCATTGCTGGTTTTAAAAGTGTTGTGAAATTACTATCAAATACTTTACATAAATACATCTTAGTTAATGATTTTCTGCTTTCAGTCAATGCTTTTCTGAATGTTTTTTTTTTAACTCAATATTTTCTGTCCCAATAAGAAATTACATATTAAACAGTTAACTCACCACAATAACCCGGCAAAATAAAATTCCTTACTCCAGAACAGTTTTGGCACGGAACTTTCAGGTTTTTCACAAAACTGACACAAAAATCCTTGACAAATCTTCCAGATCTTGCTGTACACGTTTTGGTGCCGCACGTTTCGTGAGAACGTTGTTCTATTTCGGCCTCTAGAACCTGTATCGCGTTGTGGCCAGCACGCCTTCCGAGGCTTGACTGAGTTGACGATTGGAGTACACGGAACTTACTTTATGTCTACTTTAATTAATAAAATAACAGCTACTTAAATACTAACGATTTTATTTCACACGACTCTCTAAAACAATGCAGTTTAAATAGTTTGTAGCAAAGTCTTTGCCACAGAATATTTAAACTGCATCAGAGGAGTGTTTTATGAAACTCTTTAAATGCTGTCTAAGTTGATTTTTCCCTTTACGACAGACTATTTAAACTGCGTTTGAGGATTTTTTAAAGGAATCCTGTTCTAAAAATAACAACGTAGGTACATGATCTAATTCAGATAGATATTATTGCGGTTTTATTCATAAATACATGGTGTCCCTAAAACACTCCCCAGAGGCAGTTTAAATAATCTGTGGTTACGTTTTTCCCTTGACCGCAGTCTATTTAAACTTTGTTTTAAGCAATAGTGTTTTTATAAATTATAGCGTTGGTCTTTTCAGTTGATCAGTCCAGCCCCTATATTACGCTCACCAAATCCTGAGCGATTCCAATCGTTTAACTGTCAAATTAGTATGGAATTTGACAGTTAGACGATTGGAATCGCTCAGGATTTGGTGAGCGTAATTAGGCCACTGAATAGTTCTGATTAAGTAAATAACACATGAGTTATACAGGGTGTAACAGAGTCCTCATAGGTGTACAAAAATTGTGGTTCCACTAGTGAATTCGAACAATTTTTACTAGATCAGCTCTTCCAATGGAACCTTGCTATAGAACAGGTGATGTTGTTTTTATTATTTTGTACCTTAAAACGGGGTGTTACAAACTATGGTGAAAGTAGTTTGTAACGCCCCCTCTTTTCAGATAGATATGGGATTTTTTGACACCCTTTCTATAGAAATAAGCTCGCCTATGTACCCGTTCTTATTGCTTTGTTTTATGTGTAACATATTAACTATAACTATATATGGTGTTGATTTATAAATTATAATCTGTTAAATAACGGGCTGAGTCTACTTATCATATTCGCCTAATTCGTGGAAAAAGAATACGGTAAATATTTCGGCAAAACAAATACAAAACAGATACGAAACAGGCTGTCTGCGCAAAATCTGCCTGAAAAAGGTTACTTTAGGGAAAAAAACTTGCAAAACAAAGGTGTACTTATCGCATGTTCGGTATAATGCGTAGAATTCCCTCAATATAAATCGATATATAAAGTTAAATAATATTTAATCAATCAAAATTAACATAACATAACATAAACTCACGCCTGTATCCCAGAGGGGTAGGCAGAGACCAGGGAGTGCCACTTGCTACGATCCTGACAGATCACTTTCGCTTCCTCAACATTCATTAGTCGTTGCATGCACGCACGCCGGTTTCGGGTACTTTTTATCTTGCCCTTTGTTAATACATCCTCTATTTGGTCGAAGTATGTCCGTCTGGGTCGTCCCTTACCGGCCCTTCCATCCACATTCGCTCGATATATTTGTTTTGTCAATCTTTCTTCCTTCATCCTCTCCACATGTCCAAACCAACGCAACATTCCTTTCTCAATTCTTGTCACTACATCCTCTTTCAGTCCACAACGTTCTCTAATCACACTATTGCGTATCCTGTCATTCAAAGTAACGCCAGACATACTTCTCAAGGACCTCATTTCTACTGCATTAATCCTACTTTCTTGCTTCTTTTGCCATACCCAAGTCTCGCTAGCATACATAAGTGTTGGGACTAGCACTCCATTATGGATAGCCAATCTAGCTCTTTTGGAGATGTTTTGGCCACTCACAAAGGAGTGCAATGCACCGTTTACACAATTTCCTGTTTTTACTCTTCTTTCTATATCACCTTCACACTTGCCATCCCTGGTAAAGAGGCTCCCCAAATAGACAAATTCTTTCACTTGTTCCACCCTTTCACCTCTAATTCTTATCTTGCACTCAGTCATTTCATCATCTTTTTCGAACACCATTACTTTTGTCTTACTCACATTAATGTACATTCCTTTCCTTTTAAACGCCTCATCCATTACTGTTACTTGTGTCTGCAGGTCTTCAACCGACGATGCGAACAAAACCTGATCGTCGGCGTATAACAAGCATTTGACCAGTAGCTCACCCATCCTTATCCCAAAGTCATTCTCTTTCAAATCAGTCAGGCAACTGTCCATGAATAAATTGAACAACCATGGGGAGGCGACACATCCCTGTCTTACAGACCAGATAATGGTCTGGAGTGTCTGAAAAGTTGAATATTTAATTTTTTTTTCGATTTTGGTAATTTCTATAAAGCCTTCGTAAACTGACCAATTTCCAAAAGGTCAAGAACCTTAAACGTGTTCAGTAAAGTATTCTCTATAGCAGGGCTTCCCAAAATTATTAAGACTCTGACGCCGTTGAGAAACTTCTCATTTCTTCGCGATGTCCCCTTTATGACCGAAAAGTAACCACCAGTGTGTAATTCTAGCCTAGTAACAGATAATAAAATAAACTCCAGATAACATAATTTAATAATTGATAAAAATATGAACTGAAAATGCCAAGCTGAGGTGACATGTATGACAGTAGAGCAGCCTACGCTTTACATAAATTAAGCAAAATAATTGTTATTAGAGATACCGCACTTTCAGCTTTTCACGGATACAGTATGTCGACTTTACGATTTGGTATTATATTTTGGGGCAATTGCACGGAAGTAATTACGATATTTAAAGCACATAAAATATGTCTCAGATCAATATGCCCATTAAAATCAACTAAAAGCTACAAACCTTATTTTAAAAAGCATAAGATCCTCACACTTACTTGCTTATACATTTATGAGGTCGATACATTTGTTAAAACTAATGAGTCGCTATTTCCGAAAGCTCACGAAAACGGATACAGGTCGATACGCCATCCACACAAACTCTGAATTGAACCTTGTAAATGTACTTTCAAACAAAAAAGCATTGTGAACATGGCACCAAAAATTTATAAAGTTACCTGCTGAAATTAAAACTTTAATTACAATTATTGTATTCAAAAGAAAGCTATACCGGATTTTAGTAAATAAATGCTAATATGAAATAAAATATTTCTTTGCTAGTAAAATGTAATGATAGCTTAGTATTTGTATTTTTTATATTTGTACTATTTAACTTGCATTTATTTAATTTACATGAAGAGTATATATTTATATAATGCTTATATATTTACTATTTAATTTATTTAATCTTGTATTGACATTTCTTTACTTTATTGTAGTTTAAGTTTTTAATTTAAACTTAAATTTTATTCTAGATTGTTCCGGATTATTACTTTTTTATTGAAATTTTAAATTTTATTTTATGTTTACAATTTAATATTGATTATAAACTATTACTTCGGGCATGATTTGTATGCCTATTTAGGTAGAGCACATTGTACAGCAACTTCACTTTTTAAATTTATGACATCTTTATGTACTTCTGACTAACATATCAATAAATGAATTATGAAATTATGAAACATTTTGTTATTTTTTTACAAGCTAAGAACAAAAGGCCTTAAGCTCTTACAAGCCTTCTCTCTGAGACAAAAAGGGCTACATATAAAAAAGAAACAAAATAAAATAACACCTTACAGATGAATAAAACGGCCAGGTGCGAGTCGGACTCGGGCAGGAAGGGTTCCGTAACATTATCTATAACATTTGAATGCAACAGGTAGACGCTTGAAAGCTACTACCTGTTGCAGTTATTTATATCGAATAAAAAACGGCAAAAAATCACGTTTATTGTATGGGATTCCCCCTTAAATATTTATTTTATTCTGTTTTTAGTATTTGTTGTTATATCGGCAAAACTGTGAAAATTTCAACTGTTTTACTATCACGGTTCATGAGATACAGCCTGGTGATAGACGGACGGATAGCGGAGTTTTAATAATAGGGTCCCTTACCCTTTGAGTACGGAACCCTAAAAATAAAGAGATATTTATTTTACTTTGTAAGCTGACGGATATGCTTGCTTTTATCAGCATAGCTTTTCGAAACGGGGTTCAAATTTGGAAATTGCCACTTATTTCTTTCTCTACATTTATGTGCGACCATTAAATTTATGTTTTAACTCTGCAACTAACAATCTGTGTGGATCGTTCGCATCGCGTCGCGTCGCCTTGTGTGATGATGGCGGACGCCCCCCCCCCCCCCCCCAGGGCAGTTTGGGAAGCCCTGCTCAAATGGATATGAAGACAAAAATAGATAAAGCTTATCTAACTAGACTATTTCACAGCATCATGTGTGTAATGCAAATAACGTACGTGATAATATCAACCTAGTGAGTACCTGCCCAGTTTACTAAATATTAAATTTTTTATCTTTCTTTATTACGTTGTGTTTAAAATTTGGTTTGAAATCAACACCGAGTAGATAGATATATAGATAGATAACACTTTATTGTGTATATATACATACGTATGTAGGAGGATAGGATTGTATCTAAGTATTAAGTACTAAAATTATTATTAACACTGAGAAAATACCGTTATAAGTTTACGCAATATACCTAATAGCCAACTTTTTGTTATCGTTGAACCAGGTTATTGACATTTCTTCTAAGCTACTTTTCAAGTAGATACCTAATTAATTAATATACGAAAAACCGGTTTAGAGCAACTTTTAAACATGAGCTTGGCACGTAAATAACTTTGTCATATTTACCACAGTATTGACCACAAAGTTTTTTCCTTGGCTACCATAGAGTATCCATACCATTTTATAAACGTCAGATTTAAATTAAAAACAAAACAGTTTGTTAAGTTTTTGACTTTTCCACGAAACTGCCAGGATGCCGAGATAATTGACAGAAAATAACAAAAAATATTGTGTAAAGCAGGCAAATAAACATGTCGCGAGCCGTTGCCATCCTGAAAATTATTTATTTCAATTATATTCATGATTTAAGCGATCGATCATTTTTATACGGCTGTACATTTAAAAATAGTTTTTAACAAGTAACTCTTGGCTGCGTTTCCGTCGAACGTCAAAGATTTTCTTTAAAATATCGTCGCTCTTTTGTTTCAAATGTTGAATCCCGTTATTTTCGACGTCGAGTGTATTGTTTGCAATAAAACGTTGCACAAAATAAATCATAGCCCTTGCCAGTTGTCAAGAAACATGGGAAAGGTGTCCAATAACAGCATCCGCCGCTCGAGGACACCTAACTGGTCAGTTGAGGAGAAACAATGCCTCCTAGAGTTAATTAGGGACCGTAAAGAGATTGTAGTTACTAAGAATAACAATGGACCGAACTACTCCGAGGAGAAAGACGTGGCTTGGAAGGAAATCCTTCAAGAGTTGGCTGCTAAGTTCGGGAATAAATTCGTCGGTTTCTCCCTAAAGAAAGTGAAAACACAGTGGCAAAATATGAAGAGGATTGCCCGTGAAGAAATCTCATTACAACGTGGTGACCTTACGCTCTTTACTAGGCAAACACTGGAGGTTTGTCACATTCTGGATATGATTAAGGACGGAGTGTTAGTGGTCGAAAATGAAGCGACGACTAGCGACCCTCTTATCGCTCCAAATATAGAGATAAAAGCCGAACGAATTGACGAGTGAGTACTAATTTTCAGGCTAGACTTGCTAGACTATCTCAAATGCCGAGCAAACTAGATTAATGTGAAACGAAAGAAGTTTGTTAACTTTGAGCAGCTGTAGTGCTGAGCTCGGTAGGAGAAACCCACTATTAAAAAAAAATTACTGTCCCAGACACTGAGTATTCTGTCATAGGCAAGAGATGCCGTAAAATCATCTAGCGTTAAGACATTATAACGACGTTGTAGAAAACACGTATGTATATAGTCTTTCCTGTGGATTAAGCCAGCTAAGCTAAGAGGATGGTAAGGTGCTGAGAAAGCCTACTTACTCCGTCTAAAAATATGTCACGGGCGCTACAGCACCTGAGCGATCACTTGACCTATCTATTGTAGTTACGAATTACCACTAAATTCCACTCTGCATAAATCATCTAACGTAGATGTAAGAGGCCTAGATATTATTTATGTAAAGACAGAAGTTTTTATCTCACTAGGGTTGTTTTCCACTTGCCTTAATCCTGACAAACCTATTTTGCTTCATTGACATTAATTAGCCGTTGCATGCACGCATGCCGGCAGACCCTGATCTCGGTCTACCCCTCTGGGATACAGCCGTGAGCTTATGTAATGTAATGTGGTCGTAAGAGTATTCTAAAAAACGATTCTTCACGTGCATAGACCCGTTTTACACCCACTCCGATTCCCCAAGGTTTGCTGGAAGGAATCTCTCACAAGATAAGCTCGCCTTTGTACATGTAATTTCGTGTTGTCATATTTTCTCGACTGTTTTTCGTGTGCAATAAAGTATTAATATATTCTTGTGATATATTAATAATTATTAATCCACATGCATGTAACATAATTTATTTGGTAATAAATATTTTTTTCACTTTTTTTACTCTTACTTTTATATCCACCAGTGACACCCAGCCGAATGGTAGCGATATGGAAGAGGAACCGAAGGAGACAACGGACTGCATACACCTCACAAACAATACCATGCAGGAAAGTCACGCGTCCTCAGAGCAAACTTCAGAACTATACGATTATGAACACTTGGAGGAGCCAGTTCCATCTGTGGTACCGGAAAAGGTGCTTCTAGTGAAGAAGAACGCGTCAGCGATGACGGATATGTCGTTTCAGAATGAGTATTCGCATCATATGACTCCTTTTCAAAAGGATCTTCAGGATTTCTTGAGGTAAGTTCTGCGTTAGGCGATCGTATTAGAGAAATACTTGAATTGGCTCAAGCAACTTACCTCGGTGCCTGGCGCGATTTTATCTCCTTCGCGAGAGATGCCTATTAATTTGATTTTACCGTTGGTACGACATTGTAATGCTATTGCTTAGTAGACTACGAAATAGTGTCAAATAACTGTCATGTCGTGCTGATATAACTCTATTAAGCAACGATCCGTTTATTAGACTCTAGGGCTTGGTGTAGAGGGGCTATTACGATCATAATTTTTTTTTAAATGTGCGAGCGTGAGGGATGCAAGATGAAAGCACCTATTCGTATTAATTAATATACTTTTTTATTATTTATATATTTAATAATAACCCCCCCCTCCTTTCCAGCAGGTTAAGGTTAAATAAAAATCACATCACAGATAAACAGAATAAAAAAGGTGACCATATTAAAATAAATAAATAAAATTAAATAAATAACTACGGTCCATAATACAATAAACGAAAAGCATTTCCATATAATAAATTAGAATTTAATGGGTTGCCGCGTGATCAATAAGCGCGATAGATTTCCTTTCCCTTTCCAATAAGAAACAGTTAGGAATAAAAAATTGAATCTTTTTGTTTCGAGTCACCATGTTCTTCTCTCAATCTGTAAAAGAAGTTATAGATGGCGTGATGTAGAGCGCAACCTTCATCGCTTTGAGTCAGAAAGAGCAATACAGGGATTGTTGGAAGCTAGTCGGAAGGAAGGAAAGAGAGAGAAATCTGGTCTCAATCACCACTAGAGAGAGACAGTTCTTCTTACAAGTACAATCACCAACTGTATAACGTTTTCCGTGTGGCGCCGGATTAAGAATAGCGTCACTCCATTTCCTCCCGTGGATATCCTAGAAGGCGACTAAGGAAATCAATTACCAGGAGACGGGCAGCAGCGTCTTCTTGAGATTCCAACCGCATACTGCGATCGCCAACCCGCCTGCCAAGCGTGGCGATTATGGCAAAACCCTTCATGGTTATGAAAGAGGGAGGCTTGTGTCCTGCAGTGGGCGTCAGGGGGCTGATGATGATTTGGTGCGGCAAGGCATCTCCCTTCCACGATTCGGGTGACCATTCCTTCGACGACCGTCAACCGTACTAAACGTATTTTGTAAACTAGGACGTGACATGGATCGTAAAAAGAAGTGCTCACTTCTGTTATTGCTAAGAAGATACAGGAAATAGAAAGAAATAAGATTTTGGGTTCATCCATTTATCACTATTTATTTATCACATCACATTTATTACAAGTTCTTGCGATGCGCGAGCTCGCAGATTTTTACGATGCGACGTCGCATCGTAGTTTTGTGTACCTACGAGCCCTTAGTCCATTCTTAGAAAAGTAGGAATACCTCAAACACGGACAGCACCAGTTCACGAGCCTAACGCGGGGGTCAAAAATTCATGTTAAAAAGCTTCTTCTTCATGACCATTGTCCAGGTTCTCCCACACTGAAAAGCAGCTGAAGATAGACAACCTAAAGGAGGAGCGCCAGGTGACACGGGCCCTGCGCGAGACTGCTGAGCTGAACAAGATTATAGCCGAGCAGAAGCTCAAGCATGTGCTGTGGATGAGAAGACAAGACCCGAGGTATGCGCTCACTGGCTCACTATTGGTAGACGTTGCTGGAATGGAGAACTGGCACAGAATTTTTTTTAATGTTATTGGAAAGTCCATGTTTACTTTACTTTACTTTATACTTTATTGCACACATAAAATTACATGAATAAAACAAAACATTTACAGAATTAAAAAGTGTACATGGCGAGCTTATTTCAGCAGAAATCTCTTCCAGCCAACCCTTGATGTGGTGATACGAACATTATAAACAAGGGAGGAAAGTGTTATTACGTACTTTATGTTAACCCAATACAATCATACATATGTAATATATATAATATGGCTATAAAATTAAAAAGTTACATAAACTTACTTATAAGATGATAAATAAGTAGAATACGTAAATAAATAAGTAAATACCTAAGTAAATAAATAAACTAAATAAACCTATTGCAATAGTGAAAAAAGGAAGTGCTCTTTCAGTTTGGTCTTGAAGACAGCAATAGATAATGTTTAATGTAGTCGTGGTTTTTTTTTCTTTACGACTACTGTTTATCATAATATAAGCAATCGAAAAGTAATTTTAGTAATTGCTCGTAGTGCCTTCGGTATATTTTAATAGAGAAAAATCTCTTTGTGGTGTTCTGTACTAGAAAATGGAAGTACGAGATTGTGAAACTTTTTTTATTTCATCCTATACACTTTTTTACGCTTTTTTGTTATAGTTTCGTTTGCTGTATTTGCCATATTAATTTGAGGCTTTAATTCAGCGTAGGTACCCATATGGTAAAGTCCCTCCAATATAATAATGACGGAATTGAAAATGCGTCTTTCTTACGGGCTGAAATCGTGATAACTCGAGAGCGGTGCATCGCAAGGAAAAAGTATCGATACCTTTTTTGTAGAGAGTTGTATGATCTACAAACTTTTTTGGATCCGTTTTTCCGCTAGCTCTCGCCGTTTTAGAGATATATGCAAAAAAAAACGTTAAATGTTGACCTTTGACCTCGGATATAAAACAACGCACATGCGTATTTATTGCGTAATGAATGACGTATTTAAGACCTACACAAAAATTCAGCTTGGGAATTAATGCAAACTGGAATGTCTGTGTTGTCTGGCTGGATTAATAAGAGGGCGGTAAATTTTTCTTCCGCCACTGCACGATCCCATTGCATTCACGATCTCATTGAGTGCATTGAGTATTCAATTACTTTCTTAGTGAAATTCTCCGCGTTTCTTATCCAAGCTCAGAATCCAGCGGTTAGTTTAGTAAAGATGCTGCAATCTAAAGTATGTCGGTGTTATTCAATTTCCCTTTATACATGGGGTCTACAGGGACACAGTATAAATAGTCTATGGTAAAGTCACTTAGGTATACGGCGTTTATTGAGCGTTTGAAGGAATTGTGTGTTTTTTTTAAAATGATACCGTAGTAATGTAGGGCTGTAACTGTGACTGTAACGTTATATAACTCTTGTGTGACTAGCAGTTTCAACGGATTCAACATATTGCTCTTTATATTTTGCAGGAGCTCTCTGAATGTTTAAATACTAATAATTAAAAAATAAAATTATTATATGTTGTAGGTAGGATACTTTAAAAACTAACTTAACTGTCAATGACTGCAGACTGCTACCTACTTGGCCTTGTGATGGAAACGGAATAGAAAAATATTATCAATCACATATCACAAGGCTGTATGGTCATAAACTTTAGCCTCCTGTGATAGGCGAAAAAAAAACTTGACAGCTCATCTGACATTTTCAATTTTATTTCGAATTTTGCGTTGGCGATTAGCAAAATTCTAGTGTTTTCACGGCATTGCTTTTGGAAAGTTGTTTTTTTAACAGTTTAAATCATGAGTTTAGTCTGCCGTATGTCCAGATCGAGGGTACTTTCTGCGCTATCCAACGTGAGGTAAGGATGAGTCGGTCTCCGATATGTTACGCAATCATAGAACCGACATAATATCATCCTGCTAGTTTTTAGCAAAGATCCTCGGAAGGGTTTGTTGAATAAAACAGCCAAGATTAATTCGCTTTCTTCTATTCAATAATATGAGCTTTATTTTTTCTTTACTATTTTATTGATTTCATTTAACATAGCCTAAAAAATGTGATTATTCCGAGAAGTTTGACGATCGAGATACGAGATTTGATTCCAATGGTATTTTGTAGTCTGTTATCTGCTAGCAACAATCTCGCTGGTTAACAAAAAAATAAGTTACGTTGCCGCCGATAAGACTGCCTTTTTATGTTCTCTCTGAAAATGTAGCCTCATCTCTACACCGGAACCCTTTGGTCCATAACCGCCGTTGGTAAGTTCGCGGATGACATCACTGTCAACAAAAAAATCTTTTCTCTCGTCTTTGCATGTGGGAGTTAAGGAGGTAGATAAACATTATTATTTTGCTCTGGCAAAATGTTTTTCTTGGCAAGCAAACAAGACCAGCATATGAGGGATTGTGACTCATTTATAGTAAACGTCATGCAATATCTCAGTGTACTGTAAACTTTTTGTGTTCAAGGCAGTCAGGAAACAGAGGTAAACTACAATCGCATGAAACAAGAACAATCGGAGTTCTCTATCTATCTATCAGTTAATTTGTTAACATAAACAGCCTATACACATCCCACTTAATCACCACGCTTGGCCTCTGCGGGTTGGTGACTTCAAGCGCTGAGGTATGTGAATGCCTTAGGATACTCAGGTTTCCTCATGATGTTTTCCTTCAGTGTTAGCGAGTGGTATTGCTTCGATAAGTTGTTGTAGGACTATTTTGTACTCACATTAAAGAGTGATGTGATGTTAAAGTTATGTTACATCTGTTGGGTAAGTACGAAATTGTGAACTTAACAAGCAACTTAACAATTACCCATGTTTCCTTCACAGGAGACTGTAGTGACAGGTGTCACAGTGTCCCCTTTCTTTGTCACATTGCCTATGTGTGTATAGGTATCACATACTGTCTCACCTACACTTTATAATAATCAGTTTATTTTAATGAAAGAAAAGCAATATAAGAAAATAATGAAATACAAACAAGTTCAGTATAACACACTTATAAAATAAAATGTTACTTACCCTGGCCCCTGAACTAGGTTTTGGACCTGTATCTCAACATTTACATACAGGCACATACATTGCTTCTGGCCCCACACTAGGACACCCTGTGTCGTGGGAACCAGAGACAACAACATCACAAACATGTAAACATCCAAGACCTGGGTTTTTTTTTTGTCCCCAGCCGGGATTCGAACCCGGGACCTCTCGCATGGTATGCAGATGCACTACCGCTGCGCCACGAGGTCGTCGGGATAGGGATCAGTGTTTTTACAATCATCATAGTGCAGTTTTAGTTTTACAGAATCTAGTGTGCTGTTGTGTTGTTTACAGGGACATTTAAATTTACGTTTTCAGATTTAATTAATTTAAATTATGCGTGATTGTTAAACATGCTGCAATGTATCTTTCCAGAATGTACAGTGGAGAGCCAGGATCCGGTGCCGGCAGGGGAGGTGGTGCCGGTGGTGCAATTCGCGAGGCTGGTGGAGCCTTCGGCAAGATGGAAGCTGCTCGCGAGGATGAATACTTCTACAAAAAGGTACACTACATGAGCTTCTTTTTTTTGGTGCTCATTGTTTATACTTACGAAACTGTTACTTTGGTGTCCTGAACTTTGGTTTAATAATAGTATGACGGTCTTATTTATAAAAAATCAATTCCATAAAACACTTGAACCGTGCATGCATGCAATGACTAATGAGTGTTGAGGAAGTGAAAGTGATCTGTCAGGATCATGGCAAGTGGCAGTTCCTGGTCTCTACCTACCCCTCTGGGATACAGGCGTGAGTTTATAATTGGAAATGCCACGCAATTTTTGTTGTAAAGTTCTTTTATTCTTTGATCTGTAATAAATCATAGAACTATGTCCAGATTAGAAGACCTCCAAAGTGCAATGCAGAATATGATTCTTCTTTGTTGCTATAATTATAATATTTTAATAAACTTAGATGTCACAAACTTTTCCTTAGAAATACATTTATTTATCTATTGTCTGTATCAGGCTAAGATGGGATACATGTTGCAATACTGGATTACACAAAAGACCAAAAACAAGAACAAAAAACCAAAGTCTAGATTTACATCCAAACATTTGACATTTTATAACAGTGAACTTGCTAACTACTTTATTTTTTTATCTACGTAAATATTTACTTTTAACAGTATAAGTCTCTAATGATAAAGACTAAGTTAGACTTCTTCAGAATACTGTTCATAATAATAGTAATTCTAGCCATGTACAACAAAAGCGCCTGTGAACGGGTGCTGTTTGTGTGCCTGGCCACAGCATTAATGTTTTTTTCTACTTTTACAAGATAATTAACTAATGTTTTGGGAGTTAAAGTTATTGATGACAATCATGGAATCGTATCATATAGGCAACAACTGACGTATTAGGCTTAAGATGATTAGAGAAAAGATGGTCAGTGCGGAGTTTTCCTGCTGCCTTTTTCTCCACTACAAACACGGCCCATAGGCAGTGGCTAACATAGAACATGGGCATTCAGCAGACAGAATGTAAATTCTTTACGTTGAAAAAAAATTTTTGATTTCATGTATTCACTTCTTTTGCATACACAGATGTAAACTGTGATTTTACAAGGCTACTAGTGCCTTGTTATAATTTATAATGTTTATGTTTACACTGCGGTCTTATTTGCATCTTCATTTTCTAATTTTAAGAGTCCTGTAAATAAACTACAAAAATCTATTTCGAAAATACATTTTTGTAGTTGTAGTTTCTGTGATTTTTTCTATGTCCTTTAAGCAGGTATTATTACAATGTCACTTAACTATGAGGTATATTCTCTCCGCTTACAGCAAAAGGAGCAGATTCAACACCTCAAGGGCCACCTGGACAAGGAGATCTCATTCCACCAGGAACAGATCAAGCGCCACGAAGATGCTATCAAGCGTCACAAGCAGCAGGTGGCCGATATGGATAAGAAGTAGGCACCCTGCTGGCAGATTTATGACCATTTTCAACCATCAAACTCTATAGATCAGCCTTACTGAGGTAGGAATGTCAGTTGCTACATTACTGATATCCAGTAGGAATGCAAACTTTTAATGGAATACAACTCTTTGGCATCGAAAGTTTTTTTTTTAATTAAGTCTGTACTTAATACATAGAAATATGATTCCTGATTGCAGCCACTTGTGGTCAAGTTATTGTTGTTCTTTCTGGTTGTTCTACTGGTGATGAACCGTTTCGAGAGTTATACAAGTTCGTCAATATAATGTACTTATTTTCTATACAATGTCAATGGCATTTTTATATTAAAAGAATTACTGATTTGGCCACATGTGCCCAAGCTATTCTAAGAAATATAAAAAAAGTCCAATAATTTGTCCATTGTTGATTCACTGGATACCACTCAGTTTTATGTTCTACTTGTAGTGAGATTATTAAATGAAAATGGTCAGTAAACTTCATCATAATGTCACATTTGATGTTACTTTGAAGGCGAGTTTATGTCTATTATCTAACGAGTATGAGACAAACTCTAGAAGACATCTTGTGTACAAACGATAAAAGTTAAATCAATCATACCCACTTGTTTTGTTGGAAAACTGTGAATTCAATTAGTGTTTGATTACTGTAAGTTATAAGGATGTTCAGGCACTTGCTGACAGTTTAACCACGCGTTTATTTTGTCTTAGTTGATATTGGTTTAGTAATATAATGTTATTGTCTTGTAATGGTCTTTTTAATTCTATTTAGTTATGGGCCGAGTTTCATAAAACTACAATTCGTAGTTTATTATGACAATTCGAGCCTTTGCACGACTTCAGTACAACCGGAAAAATGACCAGTACACTAAAAATGAGCAGTCATAAAAATGACCAATCATACAAATGCCCAGTCGTAAAAAGGTTCAATCATAAAAATGTCCAAGCATAAAAAATGTCGTGTCATAAAAAAAATTTAATTGTGTTAATGATACTAGTCAGAATTATGTCCAGTCAGAGTAATTTCCATTCAGAATAATGTCCAGTAAGAATAATGTACATTTAGAATAGCGTTCGGTCAGAGTTTTGTCCAGTTATAAAAACGTCCAGTCAGAATAATGCCCAGCTGAGAAAATAATGACCCTGATGACATGCGCAAAATAAAAACTGCCCAAATGCGTGCTGGAGTCGCGCACTGAGGGTGCCAC
Source organism: Yponomeuta evonymella (assembly GCA_963969515.1). Lineage (NCBI taxonomy): Eukaryota > Metazoa > Arthropoda > Insecta > Lepidoptera > Yponomeutidae > Yponomeuta > Yponomeuta evonymella. The sequence continues at coordinate 4,100,270 of OZ018343.1, read as the reverse complement.
ACCAAAAATTTGTGTTTATGTAGGTATTTACAACCAAAAAATCGTGGTGATAACGGAATCCTCGGTGAACAAGTCCGACTCGAACTTGGCCTTTTTTCTTCTAAAATATAGGGTAAGTGCTATTAACCGGAACATTTTTATGATAGAGCAAAAACAAAACAGACGAGACAGACAAAACTGACTTCAACGACACGATAAAACTCGCGCTTTAGCGGTCACGACTAAACATTTTTATTAATGGACGTTTTCATGATTGTACCTAATTATGACTGCACATTTGTATGATTGGTCATTATTATGACTGGACATTTTCATGACTGGTAATTTTTAGTGTACTGGTCATTTTTCCGTACCCGAAGAGTGCCAGACGTTAAGGCTTCGGCGTCTGTCCCGTCTTTTTTGTTTTTGCTCTATAATAATAAAAACGGTCCAGTTAATAGTACCATATAGTACTTAGTTACTCTATAGCTTAGAAGATAAACCACCGCCCTTCCCTTGCTAAACGATTGATTGCAGAAACGTGAAATAGTACCACGGGAAAGAAACGGAATCAGGGTCGTACCAAACTTAAAAGGAAAACTATCACGGCTAAGTGGGCTTTACAAGTTAACGAGTAATAAACAACAAACTTATAAAAGGAAAACTTCGTACAAAATCCATTAAAAATTAATTTATTATTATTATTATTATTATTATTTGTAGACGGGCAGGCAGTTGGAACAACTGATAATTGCCCGCATCCAGTTTCACTTGGTTATAATTAATGGTTTAATTTGATGAAGTTTTTGGTTCAGGCAGACAAATCCCCTCTTTCTACGGAACCCGACACTGCGCGGGGTCCGACACGCATTTGGCCTGTTTTTATGAATTTTGTGTACATTTGGTAGGTTTGAGATACTAGTTTATTTATAACTAGCTGTGCCCGCGACTCCGTTCGCGTACATTTCGATTTTTACGAAGCAGCATTTGTATGGGGGCCACGTCTTATCATAACTGGAGCTAGAATTTAAATAGCCTATCCTGTGTCCCAGATGTCTATATGTTTTTATACCAAATTTCATCAAATTCGGATAATTGGTTTAAGAGTTATGGAGGAACATACATACATACACACATACAGAAAAAAATTCTAAAAATCGTGAAATTAGTTTCAGTATCATATATTGAGCCTATAAACACAATATCTCTGAAAACAAACTAACTTACTCCATGACCGACCCTTACAGATTTATTATTAGTATAGATGTGAAAATAATGTCTTGAAAATATGGTCCTAAGGCACAGTATAACTGTGCCTAAGCGTAGCTGGGTTGTAAAACATCCTTGGTTGTAGGGTGTAGAGCCACCCACACAGAAGCTACCACTGTTGACTACTACAAGGCTTCTATGGTGCACGGAGTTCCCAACGGAACAACTATGAAGTTAGTCGGAGTGGAATAGTATACCTACTTCTGAAGACAAAAAGTACTAAGCTTGAATAGGTACACTGGAGATGTTAGGTTCCCTTTTATATTAACCAAACCACTAAAGGTGAATAAAGTATAGTCAGGTAATTTCCTAGACTTTATTTTACTTGCTCCAAGCTTATGCAAGCCTAGTACTTTTTGGCCCGTTGCTGGGTAAGTTGTTCACAATGGGACAGCTGTCAAACTTAAAAAAGTTATATCTCGGAAATTATTGATCCTAGACTAGATACAGTGATACACAATCGGGTGATTAGTACTACCAGGTGAACTCCTTGGTAGACTAGTGACCCAAAGGAGATTTTAAGAGGTCGTAAAATCCTTACAGCCCAGAATGTGCCTGCGATCAATAAAATTGTTTTCAAGATATCTGTAATTTTTTTTATGAATATATCTGTATATCTGTCTTTTAGTTTGACAGCTGTCATCCGAAATGAAGGTCTCGACGAACAAAAAATAATAATAAATAACTATATTATTTTTTATAATATCTCTTTCTTTCTACATTGGTTTCTTGTATATATAAAGTAGCGTGTACCTTTCACAACGAGACACTGGCAAAATCCCTGTGCACCCTACAAGCACGGGGCAAAGTCCAAATCAAAAATATATATATATATATATATATATATATATATATATAATTTTCCAGCTGACAACTGTAGCATAGGATCAATAGTTTCCGAGACGAGATATAACGGTTTTTGGTTTGGCATCTGACCCAACGGGCTCCTTTCTTGGGCCGGAGTTAGAGTTCCGTCCGGAAAAAAAATATATTTGTTCCGTTTATTTCCTAACCGACCAACCAAATAGTTGAGCCGTAGCAATACGAATAGTTGATCAGTTTCCAGTTGACCGTTTAGTTGGTCGGTACGGAATAAGGCGGAAACACATTATTGAAATGCGACGCGACCCGACCCAACGCGACGCGTGTTGAGTCAAATCAAATATAACTATTTTCTATGTTCAGAATCACATTAGGAATATCCGACGCAACGCAACTATTCATACAAGTTAGGTCGTCGCGTCGGGTCACGTCGGGTGGCGTGTTATTAGTGTGTCGGAACCTTAAGGGATTTTATTGGTAGCTGTATTTATCATACATTACTATCGTATTTATTTACTCGAGTCCTTCATTGTATTGGTGCTTGTGTGTGATTCAACGCCATCTATGAGACTGAACTTACAACTCTGAACTTAGGTCATTGTTCAAACATGTTGGGTTACTCTGCGTTCCTATGGCACTCGCTGGATGGCGCTAGTGTCAATGCTCCATTTGGAGGCTGGAGACACAGAAGGGAAAAGACGCGACGCGTTGTATAAACCTCTTGCCAATCAAAACGAAGGTGATGCTAGCGCAAACTTTATTGCTGCCGGTTCTCAAATACGGCGATGTATGTTTTATGGATGCCACGGAGGTCTTGGTCAATAAGCTGGAGCGTCTTCAGAACTTTGCGATCAGATTTATATTTGGCTTGCGCAAGAAAGACCACGTGTCAGACTTAAATGTTGGCTCTTGTTTACAAGCTCTTGAAAAACCCCAGCTCACCGCACCATCTTCGTGAGAGGTTCATACCGTTGCCTCCAGCCACGGAGAACGTGTGACAACCGAACGTTGCAAGTCCCAATCTGCAACACCGAGTTTTACTCCGACCCATTCTCTGTGCGTGCTGCGCGCTTGTGGAACACTCTGCCAAAGACCATCATAAGAGATTGTCCATCTGTTGCACTCCTTAAATTCAAGCTGAAAGAGCAGCTATCTCTTTGCTAATATTATAATTTATCTACAATATACTTGTGTATATTATTGTATGTAGTTTATACCTTAACCATATATGTAAGTAGTTTATGTATGGTATATAATACATAGATGTAAGTAGTTTATGTAATGTTATTTTATCTGATTTTTTTTCTTTATTACGGTATTAATTTTTAGGTGTATGTTTGTATTGTTATTATTATATTATTACTTTTTTTAATTCCTATAATGTGCACAACTGATCTGGTGGCTGGAAGAAATTTCTATAGAAATAAGCTCGCCTGTGTACTTGTTCATATTACTTGGTTTTATGTGTCAATAGGTATATCTTTCTTGTGTACAATAAAGTATAAATATAGCGCTAAAAATACACCATGTTCTATTGTGGGAAGGTGGGCGGGGCTTGTCAATTGTGTTACTGACCAGAGCGAGTTCAGTATTAACCAGCAACATATCTATGCACCTGCCACCGTCAGACCACTATCTTGCGAGGTACCTAGATATTGTGACGGGTTATACACCAATGAAGTCAATGGTTTGAGGTTTTTGTATAAAACCAATCATAAGTTACGCTGTCATTTACTGTCGCCCTATCAACGTTCACGTCGTCACGCATGGCGCACAGAATGAACCAATCACAGAGTGATTTACTATACAGCACATCTTTAGCTCATTTCATTGGTAAATATAAATGATAAGACTTCTGACGGCTTACGTAGTGTTTAACCGAAATTTTTCATACAAAATTCAACTTAAATGACTACTTAAGGAGACATTTAAGCAATAGTGGATGACTTATTAATGTTTAAGTCGGCCTTAAAATAGTCATCCCTCTGACTTTCCCGGGCTACGACTGATCCCGGGACAACACCGTTGCTTGCTAACAACCCCATTTTTCTACAATATAGTTTAGTTGATATACAGAAAAATTAAAAATGGGTCCACTTCATTTTTCTACATATTGAAAGAAATATGTAAAAGGTGATATTAATGTAATGTAAGTAATATCGCAGTGGACAGAAGCTCCTAAGAATCATATCTTTTGTATAGAACATAATATTTTTGGCCACAAGTGGACTACTGGCCGGCTACCTCTACACACCCTTGTTTGATATATACTCGCACTTATGCTTCAGTCAATAAGAGCGGCCGCGGTGTAGTTAAGGTAAGCGCGCGATCCTCCGACAGCCCCACCGAAAATATTTCCGTCGGAATCAAAATTAGAAACAAGACTGTGAATTCCGTTCGTAGTACCTAATGTGTGCTGGGTTGGTAATTTTCCATCTAGAGAGCGTGGCCAATCGGCCGGCGAGGTGCCACGGGGGTTGTCCCGTAAAAAATGCGACAATAACAAATCGGTGTACGTCACGCGAAGTGGAGCTTCATAGAGCGCCTCCATCGACCATCATCGGGCGAACGACCGCGCCACCCTACTCACGAACCTAGCCGCGAGTCGAGAGTCGCGCGCCGCTGTCAACTGCGGCCACTCCGAACTCAGCTCCAAGCGCCTCAGTTTACAATAACTCGTAGGGAGCGAGAGTCACGCCGGACGCCGCGAACCCTTGTGTATGGTGCTTCACATTGTTGTAACAGCAAATCGTCGTACAGTGTTGTGATCTGTCGTGCTTTGGTGCCAGTTCGCTGTCGTGCGATCACAGTGAGCTGTTGTGATGCATTTAAGGATTTACCTATGGCTGTCTTGTTTCGTCCTCGCAGGATATGTTCGAGCGACACAGGTAAGGGCCGCCGCGCCGTCTTAAATACGGCATTCGGAGGGCTTCGTGGGAAGGGAACATTGATTGCAGACCGGTCTTGCATCGGCCACGTTTTTGTTTCGCCAGCACTTGCGTAACTTTCAATGTCAACACTAGGTCCTAAGATCGCTAGTGTTGCAGCAACAACAGATTTGTAGCCGTCCTGTGTGTTCCGCTATTTACGTATTAATGGTTTGGCCTGATTCGTTCTGTTTACCTAGCCAGTATCAGTCAGTACACATAGCGTTATCGAAAGCCATCGTGCGTATCGAAAGATTACTCGCATCCACACATGAGTGTTACGTTTTAAGGTTACGTTCAGAAGAATGCGCTTCCGTTTACTCTTACAATAGAGTCACACAAATCGGTAAGTTAATGGGAACTCGCTCATAGAATAGCTAGAGGTAGAAGTGTTCGCCCGGACGGGAAGTGCTCAATCCGGCTTGGAATACGTACCTACAGACGCCATTCAAGAATTGGCATCATGTAACATGCATGACTACCAAAAGATGCAATTACTTACTAGGTACGAATCAGTGGTACGACCGTACCAACGATATTAAATATCGTTAATGGTTAATGATATTTTATGTCGTTAGACCGTAAGTATAAGTTTTGCGACCGAACTCATCATACCTTGGGATTATATGGATCAGGACATGGTCTGTCTGGCTGTCATGGCTGACTGCCCGAGAAGTTAACATTAACCTTAATAGGATCCATACTAAATTCAGTAACCGTTATTACTAAATTAAGGATTCACACTAAGCAGGTACCTATGGCTTATACCTATTCAGATGCTTGGGACTGGTATCGTGGAACTCTGTTGTCATCAAAACGAACATCTTCGACCAACCAAGAAACGGGTTACTGTTAGCCCTATATTAATATCAGCCCTGCCTGCAGTACCTACCTACGTCGGCAGTAGATACCTAACACTTTCCATTTTTGTTGCAACTGAGTAGGTACCTAGGTAGAATCCCACTTGTAAAAGAATATTGAATTCGCTGCTATAGAGCGTAGAAGGATCCCATCCTCATATTCCTCATCCAGCCGCCTCACTACCAATCTGTCTCAGTTGGTCGGTCCAGCGAGCTGGCGGATGTCCCACGCGAATAGAGAATGTCGAAGTTTTCTTCGTAATTGTTTTGGAGTTTTCTGCAACCAAATAAGTACTATCGGGTGTCCTGAACACTTCTCAATACCGTCAGTAGGTATACTCCTCCGACGGCACACTACTCCGATAACACACTACTCCGATAGCACAATGCTTCGACAGCACACTACTCCGACAGCACACTAATCCGACAGCACACTGCTCGACTGCACACTACTCTCAATCTCTATGCCTGCAATGAGAAATGTTGTGGGCCTTTTGGGTTTCTTTACCGATCGCGCCCACGTGTTAGAGAAAGCAGACGCCCAGTGACATAACGAGATGGTGGCAATGAACACGTTCTCAACCTACTTTGTAGGACACCAGAGGTCTACCTACTTGTGAGGATTTGACTGTTTGCATTCCATTTTGGCGTCCTTAGGGACTCACGGTCTTCACCACGGTTAAGACATCCTACGCAGTTCAGATCCTTCTCTTAATTTTAGACCCACCCATAATCATCCACAGAAGCAGGACAAGTGATGTGTTTACCCTCATAATATCTGTGGTTACACTTAACAAAATAATGTACACCTTACTAAAGACTTAAGTGCAATAATGATTTACTTCTTTACTTTATCGACGACGCATCTTGAAAAAAAATTGAAAATGAACATTAGATTCTGGATGGGAAAATTAAATTGTTTTCATCCAGTGCGTTAGTCTAAGCGGCTTATACCACAAGCACTATTAGAAGTTATTTTTAAGCCTTATAAAAAACTGCCCTGCTTAATAGTACCATGAGCCATACAATCGCAGCGCTGTAACTATAAGACGTTAACGGTCTAATCAACGCTGCTACCGTATAAGGTCAGTTTCGCGCGCTCGCAGCGCTGCTGAACTGTCATTCTTAGCAGTTACTTACTCTTGAGCAGCTTTTAAAACCCTGCTAAGCGAATTATTGTTTAATTTACGTATTAAAATGAGTGATGAAGAAATTTTATGGTTTTGGAGGATGATACGTTTTTCGCAATAGGGAGGAAAAAGCGTGGCGTAAAATTATACGACTGCAGATTAATCCATTCGAAGTTTACGACGAATTGTATTATGTTCGGAGGTATTGACTTTCTAAGGTTTTAGTGGAAAATCTGTGCGTAGACATTATAGCTTTGTTACCGGTGCCAACGAAATCCACAGATTTATCCGTGGAGACGAAGATGAGCTATTCCTCTATGTATTTTTTCGACAGAAAATAAACAAATATGTTATCTTATCTTATTTATAATAAAAAATAAGTTATATTTCATCATAATTCAGTCAGTCCAACTCTGCCCATTGCTGGGTATATGATCCTATATGAAGTCATAGAAACTTCTTTTTGGCTCGAACTTTAGTCGCATTTCAAATATTTGTTTTAGGTATTAAAACTCTTTCATCATAATCATCATCATCAGCCTTTTGACGCCCACTGCAAGACATAGGCCTTCCTCATGGTTATGAAAATGTTTAGAAGAAGATAAGAAGCCTAGAGTATGGGCTTAATCACCACGCGTGCCCACCGCGGATTGGCGATTTCAAGCGCAGAGGTATGTAAATAGCTCAGACACTCAGGTTTCCTCACTATGTTTTCCTTCACCGTTAGCGAGTGGTATTGCTACTATAACTTCACAAATGTACATAACTTAGAAAACAAAGTCATAGGTACATGCCCGCACTGGGAATCGAACCTGGGTCTCCCACTTCCGAGTCCAATGTTCTACCCACTAGGGTACCACCGCCTCGCGTCGGGGGTTAATAAAACAAAACTTGAAATCCATTCCTACATTAAAAAATAACCACTTCCCTGAAGACTGTAATCTATCTCTAAATGACTGCCTCGTTGGTCTAGCGCTATCACGTCTAATTACCATGCCAGAGGTCGTGGGTTTGATTCTCACTGGGTGCCGTCGTACATTTGTACACATGGCCTCAGTCTTTGTCATGTCCTTGCCTGGTTACCGTAGCACTGGGTATCCTAGTTTGGGACCAGGACAAGTGATTGCGTTGTGTGGAAGTTATTTATTTATAAGGTACCTCTGTGCCAAATTACAACCAGTTCCGTTTATCCTTTCCGGCGTATAGAAATATCAGTCTAAATCACATCCACCAAATAGGGGATTAGCAAAGGGCAAGATAAAAAGCGGCCGTGCGGGCAACGGCCAATGAATGTTGATGAAGCGACAGAGATCTGTCAGGATCGTGGTAAGTGGCAGTGCCTGGTCTCTGCCTCATCATCATCATCATCAGCAAATTGAAGCCCACTGCAGGACAAAGGCCTCCCTTATGGTTCTCCTAACCATTAGGGGTTTTGCCATAATCGCCACGCTCGGCAGGCGGGTTGGCGATCGCAGTATGCGGTTGGAATCTCAGGAAGACGCTGCTGCCCGTCTCCTGGTAATTGATTTCCTTAGTCGCCTTCTACGTCATCCACGGAAGGAAATGGAGTGACGCTATTCTTAATCCGGTGCCACACGGTCTCTGCCTACCCCCGGAATACAGGCGTGAGTTTATGATATATTACGTTTTATGTTAAAAATCTCAGTATTACACTGTTAGTTAATAAAAGGGACTGGACAGCTACTTGCCTCTCGCTCATACAATATTGCCTTCTATATCGTGTGAGCGAGATACAAACAGTCATCCAGTCCCAGTACAGTGCTATACCTTAGGTCTAGGTACTTTTATCCCCATCCATTTGGTTTAAATCCGAATTTATTCAGAGACTACAAAAACATAACCATCCTTTTATTTGAATGCAGTCCGGTCCGGCAAAATCAACCGTCTTTTGTTATTGGACATTTGGCAAACAAAAAGCGGTCTAATCTTGGTATGTTCGACTACAGATGTAGCCCTACAGCTCTCTCTTATTTCGTCGTCCATTAGAACGAGAATCGATCAAAAATGTCGTGGTGCGGCAAAATCCATCCGGTCTACTTGCAAAATGCAAACTGAGGCAAAAAAATATTATTTTTGTTATGCCGTTGCACTGTTTCTTGGCCCAATATTTTTGGGATTCTGTATAAAGTAAAGAGAACCCCCTTATGGCTGCTGTTACTTTTATTATTATTATTATTAATCGTTTATTTCGGATCATAAAATCCATATAACTTAACCTAATCTTATTTTATTTTTATTTTATTTTATTGAGTCTACAAAACAGAATACAGTCGATTGTTATACAAAATAAACTTAGAAATAAACTATTTGTGTTCTGGACTGTAGTCCAAGGTATGTAAACATAGAAGTTTGCCAAAATGGAAGTGGGATATGCAGTATTTAATCTAAAACATTAAGCCTAAATTGAACATAAAGTAGAAAATTTAGAACTGAAGCAGCTTTAATTATTTATCTTTAAAAACATAGGTAAAAAATATTATAAATTAACTACTTACTTAAAACATAATCAATCAATCAACTGATCACTTAATTAATTAATTAATTAATCAGTTGACCGACTAATATGCATCTTCTCAAAATGATGCCACATAGGGCAATCTGGCCTGTCAGCCAAAACCTGTAGGATACCGCTGGCGCTGCCGCGGACGCGGTCAATTAAGGATGCCACTCGTTTGCGCATTATGGCGTGAAAGCCGTCCGTACGGGCCTCGGCAAACATGCCTGAGGCACTGCAGTACCGCGGCAGCCCCAGCAGCATCCTGAAGATGTTGTTATATTGTACACGGAGAGCGCAGACAGCCCGCTGGGTACAGCCAGCCCACAGGCTTCAGGCGTAGAAGGACTGGCAATAGGCCTTGAAAAGGGTCACTTTTACCTCACCACTACACCGAGCAAACCTGCGGACCAGCATGTTGCCCCGGACAGCCAGCGCCCTCCGTTCTCTCTCAATATCTAGGTCGTCTGACAGGTCTTCAGTGACACAGTGGCCGAGGTACTTGAAATGATGTACCCGTTTCAGCTCCACGCCATTTAGACTAATGGGGGGCACTGTGGCCACTTTATGTTTGCGGGGCTGAAACACCTTCACCTCGCTCTTTTTTGAGTTGTATCTTAGCCCATGCTGGTCTACATATTCCTCACACAATGTGATGAGCTTTCTTAAACCTAAGCTGTTACGCCTCCATGCTGTCTCGCTCGCACAACGTAATTCAATTCAATTCAATTCAATTCAAATATTTTTATTCATTGTAAAAACAGAATGTTTATTTAATGAACGTCAAAGTTGTTAGTTTCACAATTAATGGATTATGTGGAGAAGAAGCTAACAAAGAAACTCCACATTTATTCTTTTCAAAACACGTTTTAGCTTAATTAACAGAGTTTTCAACTTAAAATATTAGTCATAAATGTGTTGAACACTAGTCACAATCGTCCTTTAAATAATATTAATCTACTGTTTAATGCCAAACATCTTTGTCTTCTAAATAATCCTTGATGTTATAGTAAGCCTTTTTGCACAGAATGTGCTTAACACATTTTTTAAACCGCGTTGGAGGTAAGATTTTTTCGCACAACTAACCCGCGGGTTAGTGCAACAAAAAAGAATATAATCGTGTAGGTACAGCGATATCATTCCGATGTAAAAACTTAATTGCGAAGTAGGGTACTCGAGGCTGCAAGTGATGTAAATATCTTCGGCCAGATGTCGCTGCCTGTACGTAATACAGAGAAGTTTGTAAAGAGGCTCGAAATTTCGCCGATGCTTGCACTTACCCATTAGCTCAGTTGGAAGAGTGCTGGCACGGTTAGCCAGAGATCGCGGGTTCAAGTCCCGGCATGGGTGGAATTTTTACCCTCTAAATAGGTTTTCTTTTGAAATTGTCCTCAGCACGGGTTAGTGCAATAGAAAATAATATAAGGTTATAATACTTTTGACAAATGTGGTCTGGTATTTTGAACCGAATAAAAGACTCATAAAATTAAATTACCTAGTTTTTGTTCCTGTACCCAATTAGCTGATTCAGACTTGAACATATTTTCGTGTTTTGTTGATGTAGGTACTATACGGACCGTACTATCCACACCAAGTTTGATACTAGTTATCTTTATTATCGTTGGTATTGCTATGTGTTTACGTTGGAAAATCCGCCATAATAAATAACACAATCATGTTCTATGAAGATGTCAACTAGCTAGGCACTTATTACGGTTCGAGAGATAATGCCATTTATATATAAGTCAGACAGAAGTCGTAATAATGTTAACGTTTTTGGGTTTTGTAGTCAACAAGGAACCCTTACAGTTTCACTATGTCTGTCCGACTATGTGTCCCAGAGGCGCTTAGTACTAAAACATGAAATTTGGCACAGACATAATATATAAAACACAAATAATATGTATAACCACGCATATAATTGGCGATGATTTTTTAGGGTTCTGTACCCGATGGGTGCCAAACGGGACCCTATTACTAAAACTTCACTGTCCGTCTGTCTGTCTGTCTGTCTGGCTGTCACCAAGCGGCATCTGAACCGTGATAGCTAGGCAGTTGAAATTTTCACAGATGTATTTCTGTTGCCGCTATAATAACAAATACTAAAAATAGAATAAAATAAATATTTAAGGGGGCTCCCATACAACAAACGTTGTCTGAAGACAGCGCTCGCCACATAGCTTCCATTTATGTAACCTTCACAGCGCCGATGTCATGTCGTTAAAATGTCAATGTTAAACGCTTCTTGTTGGTTTTTATAGATGGCGCTGTTCTCCAATTCGATCTTTGTCTAATGTTGTATAGATGTACGGAACCCTTCGTGCGAGAGTCCGACTCGCACTTGGCTGGTTTTTTTTTACTCGTCTACTCCATAGTGAGGGTTATTGTTTTTCAAAATGTTGTAGGTATAGTAGAACCATTTTTCAATCGAGGGATCTGTTTACGAAATATTAAATTAGCCTTTAGAAATATTAGAGCCTTTTAACCTTCCCTCCTCTCTCAGGTCAACGGTTGTTTGTAGACATGTGAGCCAAAGTACCCTGTGCTATGGTAACCAGGCAAGGACAAACATGCAATGCATGCATCACAACTAAGTAGGCTTTCACGAGTAAAAGGTAAGTAATTTATAAAAAAGAAAAGTTCGTAAAAATTCAATTGAAAATTATTTTTGTGAAATAAACATTATAGGTAAGTTAAACCGTGCACGTAATATTTTCACAATCATCATTCAGCCACAAGAAGTACACTGCTGGACATAGGCCTCCTCCATGGACTTCCAAAAAGACCGGTTGGAAGCGGCCTGCATCCAGCGCCTTCCTGCCACTTGGATGAAGTCATCTGTCCATCTTGTGGCTGGTCGTCCTACGCTGCGCTTGCCGATATGTGGTCTCCAATCGAGAACTTTTCGGCCTCATCGGCCATCAGTTCTGCGTGCTATATGTCCCGCCCACTGCCACTTCAACTTACTAATCCGCTGTGCTATGTCGACGACTTTCGTTCGTCTACGGATCTTATCATTTCTGATTCGATGTTCACAATAACAAGGAGTATTAATAATATCATTCAAACTCTTCTCTCAAGTTCGCATGTTTTGAGGGCCAGCTACGGAACCCTAAACGCGCGTGATCCGAGGCCGACACGCACTTGGTTGTTTTGTCTCTGTAATAACGCAAAAACGGTAATAGGTACAAGTGTCACACTTGGTATAACTTTAGTGCACTCCCTTACTAAAAGCCGGCTAAGTGAGAGTCGGAGTCCCACTGAGGGATTGAAAAAACACATTTTTGTTAAATAACTAAACCAATATATTATGTGGTAGTACGGACCCCTCGGTACCGTGAGTCCGACTCGCACTTGAACGATATTTTTTTACTATGTACATATCTTATACCAAGGGGTTATTCACTAACTACCCTAACTAAAGACTTTCTAATACTAACAGTGTCAAAAATATCTTCCTTATAATTTCACATATGGTGAATTGGGTAAAATACGAACGTGTGTCCAGTTGGCGAAAACATAAAAAATATTTCATTTAAGTTTCTCTATCTGGACATACCTAAAAATCTTGACGTGTCCAGATGGCGAAATAATAAGTGATACTAATTTTGACTTCCACCAACTGGACACACGTGTGTCCAGTCTTTTGTGTCAAGTTAGTGAATAACCCATACCAAGTAGGTAATCTATGTCAACAAGATAGCTGCTGTTCAACCTTTTGAACTTTAAATAACTTTACCGCATAGAGTTCAATTCGGACTTCACAAATCGGTGTGCTGCACCGCCGGCACTGGATTCGCATCGTATAACCTTTGATTACATACATTTACGTAACTATACACGTATAATCAAAGCGCATAACCTATTAAAGGACAGACTATCAGAGGTGGGATGGGATCTTTTGGGTCGGAGCGTCTATGTTTGACGGCTGAGACAGTCGAACTCAAGTCAAGCCTCGGACCCATGTCATTCTACGACATTTATCGCTTAGGCCCTTGCCACACAGAAGGGACGTGGGTCGAGGGCGCGGAAAAGATGCATCGTCTTTCCAATTCACTTTCATACAAAATGTACTAAAGGGACTTGACGAAGCCCACACAGAAGACACGGGGCGAGGGCGCGAATTCTATACAACCCGTCGCGTCTTTTCCGGGCCCACGTCCCTTCTGTGTGGCCAGGCCCCAACATTCCCAGACATGTAGAAATAGGTCGAACGACCAATACGTTCTATTGTGTGTTGTTGTGGTTTTTAGTGAGTTTTTGCCCCTTTTCGGATCGGCCACCAGAGCAGATTCTCACGCTCAACTAGGTAGGTACTTACCAATACATAATTGGAAAAAAACGGGATTCTGAACACTATTCTTATTATTGCAGTGTTCAGTAAGGAAATTTTTAAAAAAGCATAATTATATAAACATGGTTCCATGGGGCCTAAAAATTATTATTAGGATTGGTCCGGCCAAGTGCCAGTCGGCCTCGCGCACGAAGGGTTCCGTATTATCTATACAAGCCTAAAACAAAGACGATTGGGTTTAGATAAGATAAGAATATTCTTTAATGTACCAGGAAAAACACAAACATAAAATTTGCCCTGTAGCCTAACCTTTTTGAAAAATGTCAAAAAGTCAGAACGACATTTTTCACATGACATTTATGACTCGATTCATTTCCAATGTGCTCGATAGTCGTGTGAGGCACGAAATCTGTGAATTTTTTTACAATAATTAAAAACGCTAAATTGTGGGAGCGAGACAGCATGCCAGGCGTAACAGCAGCCTTAAGGGGATCCAGTGGGCTAACTAGCGCCACCAATGAAAAAAAAACATATCTCCTTTTACAGATCGTATTTGCAAAAAGTGTCTGTGCAATCTCTCAATCATGTTAACAGTGATTTTTAGGACCCACCACAAGGAACCTAGGACCATGAACTTGGGACTAGAGATAGCATTTATTTCAAAAACGGCCGTTATTGGCGTTAATGATATCTAGTCTTAGGTTTTTTTGCCTTAGGTTTACGGCCATGGGTCCTAAAAGTCTCTATTTATATCTACTTATGTTGCTATAGCTTATATGTGTATACTATTATATTATATGCATATGTTTATTTATATTATGTATTATAAGTTTATAGTATAAATATTTACTTATTTATTGTTGAGTATTCGTGTTCTTATGTAATTTTAATTAAAGTTATTCGTTTTATCCGTTTACTTCGTATGCCTACCAGTTAATTTCCTGCACCTCCTGTGGTTGACTGGTAGAAAATGCTTATAGCATTATTGGTAACGTATTGGTAATAATAATAATACGATTATGTTTTGTCGGTGGCGCTAGTGTTACTCCCTGGAGCCCCTTAAGAGCCCGTATCGCGCCAAAGTTTCTAATTAGTTGGAAAATGTTTAAATTGTTGCGGGAAAATAGAAGGGGTTAGGTGCCCTTTAAACTTAGTCGCGAATTAGGTATAAACAAAGCGGCTTATGTAATTAAGAGGCTTACGATATTCCGGACTCACCCGGACCAAGTGCGAGTCAGACTTGCACAGACAGGTTCCTTCATTCAGTTTGGGACACGCAAAGAAAAGAAGAATTTTCGGACCTCGGGAGTATGAAAGACACTCTCATAAGATATGTGTATTGATACATTTTTACACAGTTTTTAAAATGTTCTATTTCCTGTAATTTCTAAATAAGATCCTTATCACAAACTATTTGGCCCTAATAATATCGTTACCTATTACATTACAGTTAACAACTTATACTGAATTATACTATACAGACTATAATCACACCAAGTTTGACGCTTTTGTATGTTAAGAACCTAAAAACGGTTCTTAACAAATGGAGTCTAGATGAAGCAAAAAAGCACGTTATGTAGTAAAATTGCTCGATTTTTTTTATATTTGCATTTTTCGGGTTCCGCAGTCTACAAGGAACCCTTATACTTTCCATGTCCATCCGTTTGTCTGTCCGCGGCTTAGAACAGAGAAGACAAGTACTAGAAGCTGAAATTTGGCACAGATATACATATTAACCACGCCGTCAAAACGGTAGGATAAAATCATAAATTTTCCCTACACCTCAATTAGGGATGCAAATTTTTTTCTCGGCTACACCATTGGGGTTTCACTGAATTAGTCGTTTAAAAATATTGTGAGTGAAGGAAAACCATTATAATAAGAATTCTGTCAGTGAAACAATAGACATCTTCTGTTGTTCTCTGAATGAGTTCACAAAGACTACTCTTTTTATTTTATGCTACAAGTAAAGTGCTGTAAGTAGTGTGTATCGTTTATAATTGTTTAATTATTCTTGTTTTTGTGTGTGTGCTCCACTATTGTATTAGGACTTTATCCTGTAAAAATAGCAAGCTTTAAGAAAAAAAATAATATTTAAGTAAAATAAAAATATTTAATATTAACGTTTAAAAGCGCAATTTTTTGTTAGAGTAGGACGTTCCCCCCTCTCCCGGCTAAACGTTTGATTGTAGAACCGTGAAAAAACGCAGGGCAGTAGCACATACAATGAATTTAAGAGGAAAACTATCACGGCTAAGAAGACTTAGTTAACGAGTAATGGGCGACCAACTTATAAAAGGAAAGTACTGAAGTTGTTAGTTCTGTAAAGCAGGTCAAAAACCCCTCCTTCTCCGGAACCCTACACTGCGCGTGGCCCGGTGTTTATTATTTGCTGGACGACCCGCTATAAATAACACTTTTTTTCGCCTTTGTCTTTAACTATCGCAAACCGCTACAAGGTAATCTGTCAAATTGTGCTAAAGTGGCTGGATTACAACACCTTGAGTTGAGACCTTATACTAGGTAGTCCCATCACCCGTGTCCACTGACAACAGAAGAATGCAAACTGCGCGTTTAGGGCCTTTTTATTAATAGTCAAGGATGCTTCCAGCACGTGTAAATTTGGACGCGTAGAGAGTTGTAAAATTTTTAGGTCAGAAGGACCGAACCGATTGTATTGCACTATATTATTATGTAGGTCTAGTCAATCTTACCTTATATGTGTATAGGTATATTTTAAATTGCATTGCTACTTTTTCCTCCTCTCTCTTTTGGCACGCCTACCAATCTTTCTTCCACCTCCTGCGGTTGACTGGTAGAAAATGCTTATGGCATTAAGTTCGCCGTCTTGTACATTAGGTTAAGTGCAATAAAAGTATTAAATAAATAAATAAAATATTGCAACATGCTGACTTGCTGAGGCATATGAATGTCGTTTTAATAATGTTGCCTCGTATGCCTACACAGTCTAAATTACAGATTTATTCCTGACTAGCTGTGCCCGCGACTCCGTTCGCGTACATTTCGATTTTTACGAAGCATTTGTATGGGGGCCACGTCTTATCATAACTGGAGCTAGAATTTAAATAGCCTATCCTGTGTCCCAGATGTCTATATGTTTTTATACCAAATTTCATCAAATTCGGATAATTGGTTTAAGAGTTATGGAGGAACATACATACATACATACACACATACAGAAAAAAATTCTAAAAATCGTGAAATTAGTTTCAGTATCATATATTGAGCCTATAAACACAATATCTCTGAAAACAAACTAACTTACTCCATGACCGACCCTTACAGATTTATTATTATTATAGATAGATATAGGCTACGTAACTACTCTTACTTATATTATAAAGGGATATAAAAAAAAAATCCTCAAACATCCCAATCAGAGATTGTATTTTACAATTTTTTTGTCCTATGGGTTTTTTCTCCTATCTATATTTTTCAAAAATTAACTCGCTCTTTAAGAGCTTTATCAATGTCGCAGTCTTCAGTAAATCATTATCCATGTCCCTTTAAGAGTTTGTCCTACGGGTGTTTTAAAATGTTTTGTTCAAATTACTATTTAAAATAAAAATATGATTTTTTGATTTTCCGGCTTTATAAAGGCGCTATTTCATAGAACATGTTTAAAACCATATGCATTAAACAGAAATATTCATAAGTAAATCATGAACGAATGAAACAAAATGGTCATTTTTCACCCAGTCACACATCCTGCCATCAGTGGTACCGCGCCTTCTGTATGATCCCCATTCTTCACCGGACGCTACCAGTTAAGACGGATGCCCTCGCAGGACTTCTAGCTGTATAAGCTAACAATGCATCTTCTAGCCGACTAGATCATGTCCCAGCTAGTAAGACCACAGGGGTCACCAGAACTTAGAGCCTCACCTACACTAAGACTCCACATAAGAGCTCTTAGCGCGCCAGATAGAAGTGATTTGATATCATTCCGTTCCACGAGTCGAACTTCTAGGGAACAAATACTCGCAATCAATGCGCTCGGCTAGAGATAAGCGAAACATAAAGCGAAAACGGTCCGCTCTGCATAGGACAGGTTGAAAGAAATGCTGTGGCTATTGAAGGTCACGCGCGTTAACCAATGGGGGTACATGGACGATTTTCTTTGGGAGCTCGTTTCGTGGAATGGAGTATAATTGCTTGTAGTAATAAGGCCGCCATTTGTACTGCGATTTATTAAATTTCTGTTAATGTACAATGTGTACAATAAAGAATATTCTATCTATCTATAATTGAAAATGAGCATGCTCGTGTTGCTTATAGCCAGACCAAGAAAATTTTGACGGTAGCGCTGGTAGTGTTTGGCCTCAGCAGTACATTAGCTACTGCCGTCAATCTTCGTGAATTAAGTGTGTCAAGAAATACAAAACGCTTTTTCCTTTACGCTCAATGTGGCTAACGTTGAATCATGGGGAGAAATTGCGAAGTCTCGACAGTCTGTCTCGATAAAGAAGTGAATTAAAAAGTAAAAACAGTCAAAAGAAAAAAAGTAAAATAAAAAAAAGTAAAACAATAAAACAGTAAACCAATAAAAAAGGGAAAAAGTACATAAAGCAAAAAAATACAAAAAGAACAAAAGGACCAAAGTACAAAACAGTAAAAAAATAAAAAAGTACAAAAGTAAAAAATTACAAAAAGTATAATAAGTACAAAAGTACTAAAAGTACAAAAGTACAAAATTTTATTTAATTATTCTGCTATTTGGAGCGGAGACTGCTCCGCACCCTACACCTTACACCCTGCACCCTACACCTTACACTACACCCTACACAGTAAGCAAAAAAAATCAAAAAGGAAAAATAGGAAAAAAGAAAAAAAAAGGAAAAAAAAGAAAATCCATTTTACACTGACCTCACTGACGTCACGTACTAACTCTTCTTGACTAGAGATCAACATTATAGTGGTAGCTATGGTCAGAGGTCACATGAGCATCCAATATCTATCAGAACAAATCCAATTTAAGACTGACCTCTGTCCACATACTATCTTCTTCTTGACTAGACATCAACTTACATATCAAAGTTTTGCCGTATACAATTGGCGGTCTTATCGCTAAAAGCGATCTCTTCCAGAAGTTCCAGACAGCCTTAGGATGGATAGAACTGAAAGAGAGTAGGCAGGTGTACATGAAAAAATTAACAAACTTACACGTACTATTCTAAGCATTACAGTACTAACTAGTACAAATATACGTACCACCCTTGAGGTAGGTACCCCCTTTCTAACAAAAAAAAAATTGATCAGCTTGGTAAAGAATTTTCACTGAACATACATAAAAAAATATGCGGACGAATTGAGAACCTCCTCTTTTTTCAAGTCGGTTAGAAATGAGTGGTTTACCCACTCTCACGTTGTCACAATCGCATGAGGCCCCTGTGCCAGTAGTTGAGGCTATGACTCCTCAACGGAACTGCCTTCCATCAGGCAAATTGCAATTCATTGAGCCGAAGTGAAGCGTAGTGGACTGCGTGGTGATGTTTGTTTACGAAACCTGCCCCCGCTGCACGGCACCGGTAGTCTAGTCATTATATCCAAAAAAGCGACCCTACCCGTGAATAATCAGTTCTTGGATTGTTTTTTCGTAGGTCCTTCGGGGCCTGATTCAGTCTACTTTTTGAATTTACACTCCCAGTGACCCCCCCGAGGGACGTACGAAAAAAAATCCAAGAACTGATTATTCACGGGTAAAAATCTATAATGACTGAACTACGAGCAAAATGTTTTTGTTGCGTAAAGAGGTTTGTTAGGTTGGGGTCGTGGCAATTAGCAAACCAAGGTCTCTGCCTACCCCTCCGGGATATAGGCGCAAGTTTATGTAATGTATGTGTATTGAGACATCGTGAGGCACCCAACATCAGTCCACAAGAAAGCCTCTTTACAAGGACCACGACCGCTCTGTCAAGAGCGCACAGACCAAGAAGAAAATGTGTATTTGCTATCTTTTTAACCAACTTCAAAAAGGAGGAGGTTATCAATTCGACGCGTATGTTTTTGTTTTTTTTTTTTATTATTATTTTAGCTATGTTGTCGCATAACTCCGTCAAATTTTAACTGATTTCGACAATTCTTTTTTTTTCTTCGAATAGATGTAACATCCCATTAGTCCCATTTTAATTTGGTAAAGATTTGATGAAGTCTTTCAGAGATGGAGAACTTAACTCTTCAATGGGCAGCAGTAAATAAGGCCTAATGGGAGCCATCCTTTAGTAATATCCGTATGCCTCATAAAATAGTGTAAAAGTAGTCCCAAAGTGTCCCTGTGAAGACTTTCTGTGATGGAAATTGAGAACTTCAAATTTTAAAGCAACGAATTAAGTAGGGTAAATTATGGCTATACGGGACTAGTTTATTTATCTCCCGCTCCCCCACTAAAAAATTTTAAAACATTTTTTTAAAAATAATTGTAGGTATTGTAGAAGTATAATTTTTAATCGGTGCCCAGTTTCATGACCATGACATATATTTTGGGCACCGACTACAAATTATGCTTCTACAATACCTAGCTGTATACATACTTCTAATTTATAGGTATTCTTTTGAATTATTTCTAACTTTTTAGTGCTGTAGTCTTTTCAAGTCGGTTTTATATATATATTTTTTTATATTTGTATCTATAATCCTAGTTTATGCAAAACGCTCATCGCGCATGCCGTTCTTTGTACAATCAACAGCATGACCACATTTACACGGGTGCACTCTATTCGGTTAAGTTACGGGCGGTTTTGCAAATAAAATGTAAAGATTGATTTCCTGTCGACTGTACTGATTACAATTCACCTCTTGATGAAAACAGTAACGCGCACAGAATGGCGATTAATTAATTAGTATTTTATTTTGTGCGGTGTTCGGATCATAATTCAATCTCGTCGTGACAAGGCGTCCTCTGCTGGCGTGATTGTCATGATAAATTAATCTAAGTAATTAATCTAGAACCAAATGGAAACATAGAACCGAATTGATACTCGCTATTCGGTTAAGTTATGATATCTGAACGTGAAAATAAAACGCAATAATACAGAGATATTTGCCGTCTGGCGTCGGATTAAGAATAGCGTCACTCCATTTCATTCCGTGGACGTCGTAGAAGGCGACCAAAGAAATAAATTACCAGGAGATGGGCAGCAGCAGATTCACGGTTGGAATCTCAGGAAGACGCTGCGATCGCCAACCCGCCTGCCAAGCGTGGCGATTATGGCAAAACCCTTCATGGTTAGGAGAACCATGAGGGAGGCCTATGTCCTGCAGTGGGCTTGAAATGGCTGATGATGATGATGATGAGGATTATACAGGTTGTAATTAAATCCGAGTAACAAAAAAAGGATGCACCCTATATGGTCAAAAATCCCTATCGCTATTGGGTTTTTATGGCTCTAAATAAGTAATCAGTACCTGGGCGACCGAGCTTCGCTTGTTTTACCGAGATTTTTTTGTAAAACACCTACGTATTTCTATGAATTCTACACACTTGCATAGTACAGAACCGAACGACAACATCTTCAAGAAACTAAAATGCAGGGGTGCCGGGTTTAGGTTTCGCTGGAGGGAGGGAGGGGGGGGGGGGGGGGGTGTACAAAAAATCCGTGAAGTGTTTTAATTTGTCAAATTGTATAAAAAATAACTGTTAATGTTATTAAATAAGAACAAAATTAGTTACAATTATTATTAATTACAATAAATAAATATTAAGGGGGATTATCCAAAACAGAAATCAAATTGTGGTGGCCCACTTCGCGGGCCCTTACCTCCGTGTTTTTTAGTAAAATGCATGCATTGAAAGAGGGGGCGGCCATTGATCACCTGGAAAAGAACTATAGCCCAAGAGGCCAAGTCGATCGGCACTATCTGGCCTGAATTGAGTGAGTCTTCCTACTTCTTAATCCGTGGGTTCATGCGCAGCGCAGCGTGAATCGAATTGTCGTAGTAATATTAATAATAACTTCCACACAATACAACATTAGTCCTGCTAGCAAACTAGGATACCCTGTGCTATGGTAACCAGGCAAGGACATCATAAACATGGAAATACACCCAGACTGACGACCAGGGCCTAGATTCTGTTAATGCATTGTAGTAACATGACAACTGCATGAACATGGCGGTTTTCATTTCATGGCTGCTTTAAGTCTACGCGGGCACACCCATCAAACCTTCTAGGCGTCAATGGTACGAAAAAACACGTCACGTGACCCGACAGTGTACCTGTCATTATACTACAATGCACTAACAGAATCGAGGCCCTGGTTGCTGGCGGGGAGTCGCTGGATGCGGCCGGCACAAGACCGAGAAGCTTGGAAAACCATGAGGGAGGCCTATGTCCTGCAGTTGGTGTCAACTGGCTGATGATGATGATGATGACACCCAGACTGCGGCCACAGTAAACCATGTATTGTAGTTCCATGAAATAGAGCCCTGCAGTTACGAATGTTATTGCTTGGGCAATCGTATGAATCGTAGAGAAAAAATATCAGCAATTTCGAAAATATTGGTGGCCATCGTAATATTGATACTAGGAATAAACATTGTCATTGTAATTGTCATTTTCACGTTTTAGACTTGCCAAAGTTAATACATCCATTATGGGGTTCTACAATAAAATTCCTCAAGGTATGTTAGAGTTACCACCGACGCGGTTTAAAAAATGTGTTTAGTATACTCTGTGCAAAAAAGCCTATTATAATTATAACATTAAGGATTATTTAGAAGACAAAGATGTCTGGTATTTGTATCTGGTGTAGTGTAACATCAAGTTGAAAACTCTATTAATTAAGCAAATCTGTTTTGAAAAGAATAAATGTGGAGTTTCTTTGTTAGCTTCTTCTCTGCATCATCTATTAATTGTGAAACTAACAGCATTGATGTTCATTAAGTAAACATTATGTTTTATAGTGAATAAAATTTTTGACTTTTGACTTTGACTTTATGAAAGTGCAATATTCACAAGTACTCGTTGAGCCAAGAAACAAAATGTTATCCTGAAATTAAGCGGCTCGTCATCAAAGGATATGAGGGACCAAATAAGTCGTAGAACCATAAATTTTTGACACGCTCCGATTTCTTGGGAAAACGGTTACTGAAAATTCAAGCTTCTAGTTTTATTCACAACGTAGTTATAGGGGATCGAAAATGGCCTGAACTGCTTCGAGAAAAGGATGGTACGGCTGTGCCGCCTTGGCGGGGGCACTGCCGTGCCCCCAGATTAATTCTGCTTTAGTTACTCACTGTAATCCACAAATATAAAAACTAAATTAAAACTTTGTATTTAGCCGGGTTTGTGTCCCACTGCTGGGCAAGACCTCCCCATGATCTTACACTCTTCTCTGTCTTGAGCTGAGCCATCCCAATTCGGACAAAAAGGTTCATTGTCCTAAACTGAGTAATATAGTGTCACTTAATTCATAAAAGATCAATTCAAGCGGAAATATTCTTGCCCGCGCATCAAAACGAGCGACTTTGCAACATGATTTAAAAGGTTGATCACGTATTTAGCTAAATTCACTTTATAGCACTTGCAAACAACTTAAATATATTTGTATATGTGGTACAGTTCGTATTATACGGATCACCCGACACGTGTTTTTGCAATGTGACAGATGTTTTCGTCCTCGGCTCATCATCAAAGAACTGATTCAATGAATTAATTAATGAATGAGTCATGAAAAAAAAGGGGAAATCCAACAGTCTCTACCAACCCCATCAATAGGCAAATTATCGATCTCGCTTAACTATAACCCGGCCAACGTACAAGAAACCGTCGGCAGTCGGCAGCACAAGAACCTTTACATGCCTGCACTCTACTCAGTTACATTACGGATGACTTTGCAACAAAATTTTAAAGGTTGAACTGCTGTCAACTGTTCATTCATCGGATACTCGTTGGCTCTTGGCGTCCATAGTTGGATCACTGCCTCCGAGATGGACTTTAGAGAAAATCCCGAGCGCGAACGAAAACACGTAGGTGCCATCTGTGTCGGGGTCGATGGCGCCAATCTTCGGCCCCTTTCTCTCTTTCACTAGCTCCTTCAAGGGTTCGATTTTATTGAGATCATTCTTTTATTAGACGTGGGCACACGAATCACGAAACTTAGGTGGAGTTGAGTGGGACATTTAGGCCCTAGGCATAGTTTTGAATCGAACAGATTGATGAAAGTATGATAATTGCTGTCATTTGCGTCTATTTGGTAGTCTATAAACTATATAAGCACAACAATAGTTGTTTTTTGCCTCTATTTAGTAGTGTACAAAAAAATAGCAGTACAATGTTATTTCAATTGCATAAGCCGCGTAAATTGAATAGGCCTCTCTCGCGAAGAAGATCAATTCGCGCGAGGCGCAGTTTGTACGTAGCGATCGCTAAGGCTAAGGTATGTAAATACCTCAGACGCTGGGTTTTCTTTACCGTTAGCGAACGGTGTTGCCACTTACATTTGTGAATAACTTCACTGATGTACGTAACTTACAAAACAAAGTTATTGTAAATGGCGGGATTTGAGCCCACGACCTCCCGCATGAGAAGCCGGCGTTCTACCGCTTAGCGCTGTTATATATAGACTACCAATAATGTCAATCAAACAACCATTATGGTACTAGTTTGACTCTAAATTGAGAAAGGAATGTTGCGTTGGTTTGGACATGCGGAGAGGATGAAGGAAGAAAGATTGACAAAACAAATATAAACAACCATTATGGTACTAGTTTGACTCTAATGAACAGCCGTACGTATTAGAGACTCGCCCCGCTGGTTAGACGAAAGGGTGGACGGTGGACGAAGGCAGTCACAGAGTGGTGGCCGAGAACTGGCCGTCGTTCGATGGGTACGTCGCCTACCCGATGGGTACGTCGCCTACCCGATGGGTCGGTGACATTAAGAAGGCGGCAGGACGAGATTGGCGGTGAAGAGGTCTGTGCTTAACAGTGGGTGTCTTTCACGACTGTACCTATAGATAGACTCATTCCCGATGGATGCGAAGCGAGACCAACAAAGAATGAAATATAAAAAAAATTTAGAAGGATCCCGGTACATTAGACGTGTCTTTTAAGTATTGCAAAAGACGGTAACACATCACAAGCATCGTACTTGGTGTGATTATAATACACTATCTAATGTAGTTATAACAACAAATAATAGTGCAATTCCAATTTAGTGTTCAACCCCATTATTAGCGAGTGCTGATAATGGGGTTATTTACCCCATGTTTCCCGCATACTAACAAGCTGTCAATTGGACAAAGTGCTTAGATTGTTGGCGTACGAGAAACTGGACGTCAGTTACGTTACAGGAGTACATAACAGGACTTACAGGAAACTCTGCAAGAAAAATGTAAAGTACTACTAGGGGTAATTATGGTAAAGGAACTGCTTTTAATTTACTTAGCACATCAAGGGAAGAGGCCAGACAAAGGCCAGTGATAACGAGAAATCGATCGAGCCCTCCAAGGGCGCGTTCATAGGTCAATTTTCTATATACCCAGGGTGGGTATAGTTACGTTTAGGAAGGGTAAACTGGATTAGGGAACCCTTCCTTAATTCCTGACTTGAACGAGCCTTTTATTAGATTTACGGCCTAGACAACGTAGTAATAGCAATATCGAATAATAATTTTGAATAAATCCGTACCTGATTCTCGAAAAAGATAACACAAATAAACTAACTACATTTCACTGAACCCTTTTTTTCGTCCATTATCTATCGAATAAAAAAGTAAGTTCTGAAAAAGGCGTAAAATATTCGTGGATGCCATTTGGCTTTGTGTGAAAAAAAAGTGACAAATACATTTCGAATTCGAAACAAATGAGGGCCGCTTCCATTCCGAATTTAAATATTTATTTTTAGAATGTCAACTTACTGTGTCGGGCACTCGGACAGTACCTACCTATACCGAAGCCGTTTTAGGACCGTGCCATAAAAGAGAGCATTACTTGTAATATTGAGTTGGGCAAATGGCGTTCAGCTATCTGCGTCCCACATTGCAGTCGTTAGTATCAATAAAAAGTTTCATGACAACCAATTGTTAACACACAGCTGTCACCCAGTTTTTTTGTCTCTATTAGTACATACCGCAGGTACATACGGTATGTCGCAGTCGGCGTCATATCAACCTTTATGGGTCATTCCGCTGTGATACCAAAAAGAAATCCATCTTGGATACCACCTATTTTTTTTACGTACCGGGTCCGACCTTCGTAAGGCCAGCTCCTATATTATGCGCACCAAATCCTGAACCATTCCAATCGTCTAACTGTTAAATTCCAAATTCGAAGGCTTTGCTGCACGTAATTAGGGGTCTATGATGTCTTACAACCAATTCTTTAGCAAAGTATCATTCCACAAGCAACGTTTGTCAACGTTTTGTTTCACAAACTGTTGTTTCACAATGATATCCAAATTCATTTGAAAGGCATTCATTTTTAAAATGCACATTTCAAAATTGTATTTTAAAAACTTTATTTATTGCTATTTTAGAAGATGAACTGACATTCTTGACAGTTCCACGTTTGCAATATAACTTGGAAAATGTTATTCTGCAAGGGTGTGATTTCCATTTGGGACCAATCGTTTAAAGGTAAGTTTAAACAGGAGCCTTACGATTGTCTGAACGAAATTTCTTCCGCCGCCTCCTAAATTAACCTAATAAGTAACCAAATTTATTTTGCGTAAAAGTTCACCTAGAACTTTTTGGTAACCACTAAGGAGCTACGCTCGCTTCGCTCGCTCCGCGCAGTGAGATCACTAGTCTAACCTAACCCAACCCATTGTTCCGGTGAGGGGGGATTGTTTTTTCTTAATGCGGGGGACTCCCCCCTGCCCTCCCTGCTCTGGCTTACGTGTGCTGTACTTCTTGCCTTTTGTTTTTTGTCTGTGGTAGTTTTATTTTCATTCGCGAGGCTACTAAATTACCTACTTAAATACATTGTATGTTATTTACACAATGATAAATTTCCTAAAGTCCTTAGACCAAGTAACCATAATGTGAAAGAAAATTATGTCAATAGAACTTTGTTGATTTAATGTATTGTAAAGAAAACTTATCTAATGTTATGTTGCCAAATGACATTATATGAAATAATTACTTTATGAGGTGTAAGGTTTGCGAAACATTTTTATATGTACTGATGAGTTGTCAAATGATACATGTGCATTTCGTTGTTTGTTGTCTGAGAATTTGTTAAGTAACTGTTGAACTTTCATGGTACCCCATAATTAGGCCTAAACTTAACTTCAATCGAAAAAGTCACTACAAGCCGGTAACGCATACACTTATTGCGTAAATGTGTGCGTAACGATTCGCCTTTGAGCGGCATTTAGTTCGAATTTTGATTTAGGGAATTGTGTTTTTATAAATGAGACAGTCTGTCTTTATGTACTATGTCTATGCTATGGTCATTGCTCTTTTAACCATGGAGGTCAATGTACCAAAAGCAATACTGACTACTTTTTAGGGTTCCGTACCGAAAGGCCAAGGACCTAGACCCTATTACTAAGACTCTCATGAACCGTGATAGTTAGACAGTTGAAATTTTCACAGATGATGTATTTCTGTTGCCGTTATAACAATAAATACTAAAAACAGAATAAAATAAATATTTAAAGGGGGCTCCCATACAATGAACGAGATTTTTCCGTTTCCGTTTTTTGCTCAAAATTAATAACTGCAACAGATAGACGCTTGAAATATTCTAATGTTGTATGGAACCCATAATGTGGTATGGAACCCTTTGTGCACGAGTATGACTTGGACTTGGCCGGTTTTTAGTGGCTAATTTTGGAACTCATTCACCTTCACTAACCCTGTCTGATAACTACGCCTAACGTCATGGCAGTGTATACCAAAAGCGGGCACACTCCATAATTAAGCACTGACTTGCACAATTCAGGGAACCCAACTACGCATGTGCGGCCAACGTAATTGCTAGTCTGCCCCGTAATTAATTACCCGCTGTGAAAATTTTCAGGCGATTAGGAGCGGGGGCACCGCGGCGAAGACAATGCCAAGTGTAAAACTATGATTCTGTCTTTTTTATGTAAGACTGACACTTAGGCTGTGTTTCACCAGTGCCCTATTTCATAGAACTACAATTGATGGTTAACTACGACAATCCGATGTACACTGCATAGTCGACTAACACACAGATCAACAAGTAGGAAGACTAACTGTACTGATCGGCAACTTAATGTTCATATCGAATTGTCCTAATAAACCAGGAATTGTAGTTTTATGAAACGCGGCCCTGATAGTATGTGAAGACAAAGCCTAAAGTTGTTGCAAGGCGTACTTAGTTGTTATTGTCCTTGTCCATCAGGCGTTGCCGAAACACAATAAATCGCTTGGCCACTAAGATCCAAAATACTAGTCGAGTCTAAATAGACGAGAAAAAAAGCGCTGAGTTTGCATTAACTCCCGACAAGCTGGATTTTTGTATCTAAGGTCTTAAGTCAAGTCTTAAATACGTCATTACAAATGCTATGTCAAAAGTCCCCATCGATCCCTGTTGTGCGACTTTTCGTTTTTTGCGTATATCTCTGAAACGGTGAGAGTTAGAGGAAAAATGCATGGACCAAGTGCAAAAATCGAAAAATTTTCAAAAAAAAAGGTATTATTACTTTTTTTTCGTATGAATCACCGCTCTCGATTTACCGTGATTTCTACTCTTTTGCGAGTATTCAGCTAAAATTGCGAGCTCAAATTTGCGCTTTTAAGCTTAATATTTCGCAAGCGGATTCGTAATATAGGTGTAAGTGTAAGTTATTTTTGTAGAATTTTTTTTACAGTGTTTTTGGGCGTGATTAATATGTATATTTTCGCCAAATTTAAGCTTTATAGTACCAATAGTCTCTGAGCTAGGCCGAGGAGGTTGAGTCATCTTCTCCTTTGTAGTAAAATAGCGTATTTTTAACATTAGGCTAATACTTAATAGCTAATACCCAACCCGTGTGGTGCCGGTTTAAGAATAGCGTCACTCCATTTCATTCCGTGGATGTCGTAGAAGGTGAATAAGGAAATAAATTACCAGGAGACGGACAGCAGCGTCTTCTTGAGATTCAAACCGCATATTGCGATCGCCAACCCGCCTGCCAAGCGTGGCGATTATGGCAAAACTTAAAACTTACTCTTTGGGTTACTTAATAATTCTTACTTAATCACCGCTTTGGGTACGGAACCCTAAAAAGGAAGAGAGGTGCTGTGAAATGTCAAGTATTGAAAAGAAAGTCGATGCTTATTTCCTAGTACCACGTTCGCAAGCAGCCCGCAACCAGCCTTCCTGGCTTTACGAGGCATTCAGGTGTGCAGCGATTAGTGATTCACTACGATTAGTGTTGACACGCCCGCTAGATGTGCGGAAATGTGATCAGTTGCAGTTGGAGTCCATGTTTAGACCAGGCGCTGTTCTGCTATTAGGCTCCGTACACAAAACTGCGAATGAGCAACGCAGAAAACAGCGACACGAATTGCTGCGATGCGATTTCGTACGGCAAGGCATCTCCCTTCCATGATTGAAACAGAAATAAATATGTTAGAATAGTTAAAGAAAATGTAATTTTTTATTTTGTAAATACAAGTAATTTACATTTTTTTATTATAGCTATTTAACTAAACGATAGGATTAGAACGATGTTGTCTGTACTAGTTATAAGACTGTATGACAGACAGCAGCGCCTTACTTCTGCAAGATTTTGCTATTTTATTACATTGCGGTTTGAGTACATATTTAGTAATGTATGCTAGTTACAAGCAACAATAGATGACATTGTATGAGTGAAATTCTGTGTGTGTGTGTGTGTGTGTGTGTGTGTGTGTGTGTGTGTGTGTGTGTGTGTGTGTGTGTGTGTATGTGTGTGTGTGTGTGGTGTGTTTGTTTGAGTACGTAATAGAAAACGAGTTCGATAATTGATATTATAGTCATTAAAGTATACAAACTCTCAGGAGATCAATCTATTGCACAATCACCGCTCTCTAGTTGGTGTAAATAAGCCATGCCAACCAAAGAGTGATCTGAAACGAACGAGACTCGAAATAAACTTCAGAAAACCGTCTACAGAAGTGCTCAATCAACCGAGTAAGTTACAAAAATAAACCAATCGCACGAATCCTGCACAAGGCTAACAAATAAATTTGGAAAGTCAAGGAAATGCGAGGCGCATCAAAGCGTCAGAATAGAATTGTACGTCCGCGCTGCAACAGGAAACTGTGTACAGTGGGCCACAGTGCCTTCTAGATTTCAGAGTGTTCTATTAGCATGTGAGAAATGGCCTTTTCCTTGTTGCAGTATGTATTTCATTAGTCGTATATAAATATTATATGCAAAGGGCAAAATAAAAATTACCCGAAATTGGCGTGGGTGCACTTATGAATGTTGATGAAGCGAAACATATCTGTCAGGATCGTGGCAGACCTTGCTATCTGCCTATCTCTCCGGGGTAAAGGCGTGAGTTTGTGTTATATTTAAAATTAATATTTCCACCGAATGCCCGTCTCTCTTTTTCTTTAGCAACTTTCCATCATAGGGTTAGAATATTCTTATCTTATCTAATTCTTGCTAAAGCTGAAAATACAGCAAACGGCTCCGATTTTTCATCTACCTTTGTAATATTGGCGAGAAAAAGTAAAGTTCAACAGCTCTTCAACAGTTGTGTGAATTTGCAACTGTGAATTCAGTAAAACTAGAAAAGAGATCCAGCAAAAAAATACGTTTTTTGTATGGGAGCCCCCCTTAAATATTTATTTTATTCTGTTTGTAGTATTTATTGTTATAGCGGCAACAGAAATACATCATCTGTGAAAATTTCAACTGTCTAGCTATCGCGGTTCATGAGATACAGCCTGGTGACAGGCAGACAGACAGACAGACAGATAGACGGACAGTGAAGTCTTAGTAATAGGGTTCCGTTCGGCACCCTTCGGGTTCGGAACCCTAAAAATGGTAACACGAGATACCTCGGCACAACTTTTGACAGCTACAAAACCTCGAAATTTCGGGACTTTTTTTTATTTCTCCCTCATAACTTCTATACCACCTTTTGCATCGTAGGCACCTGCTTTGAACCTCTAATGACTGACCTAATACTCTCTCTCTGAGAGAAGGCCTGTGCCCTGCAGTGGTACGCACATAGGTACATAATAAATATATTTTAAGTTAAAGGTAACAAATTTTGGAGACCACTGGTGTACAGTTACTATCCGTGAAATTATAGAGCAAACTATTTATTTTAAAGATCATAAGCTAAAGTTGGAAACCTCAATATTAGAGTAAATATAAATCTTGCTAGCTGACCTGGCAAACGTTGTATTTGCCATATTAATTAGCCTACGACTTGTTCTCAAATATACACAAAAAATGTCATAAAAATCGGTGAAGCCATTTCGGAGGAGTTCGATAACAAACACTGCGACACGGGATTCTTATCAGATTATCATCATTATCACCTCTGGCCACTGCTGGGGATAGGTCTTTTCCCTGTAACCCCACCTTTCGCGGTCTCACGCAATTCGCATCCACGGGCCCTCTGCCGACCTGGCCACATCGTCCCACCATGGCTGTTGCGCTACCCACTGACCGCAACCCGGTTCTCGTCCACCACTCCGATACTACACGGGTCCACCTGCCATCTTCTCAATCATCTTAAATAGTAAGTGTCATCATCATCATCAGCCATTTGACGCCCACTGCAAGGCACAGGCCTCCCTCGTGGTTTTCATAACCATGAGGGGTTTTGCCATAATCGCCACGCTTGGCAGGCGGGTTGGCGATCGCAGTATGCAGTTGGAATCTCAGGAAGACGCTGCTGCCCGTCTAATGGTAATTTAATTCCTTAGTCGCCTTCTACGACATCCGCGGAAGGAAATGGAGTGACGCTATTTTTATTCCGGCGCCACACAGATAGAATCCGGAATTAAGCTAATAATTTAAATTGTTTTCAAGAGAGTCTCGAGTCCTAATTATTGTATCGGGCGGTGGGCGTCCCGTAGTTAAAAACATTCAACGCGATTGTTAGCACACTTTTCCTGTTGTCTGCACAGATGTTTCACTCATTAAAATATGTTCTTGTTATGAGATCAGGCAGACAGATTTGAATGCGATAGCGCAATATGATGAGCAATTTAAGCCACAACGAAATTTGAACTTTATACGGAGGCTCTTGGGATTATGGCAGCTTGTGGTACTGTTTCAGAGCAAGTTCATGAAGTGAGGCTCGGGTTTCCTCAAAAGCAGCAGTGCCAATAATATTCTCTTTACGCGCCATAAAGCGTATTGCTTGGCGTTTTGCTAAGATTGGTTGTGTCCAGTCGAATCGATATCTGCTTTTCGCCTTGCCTCTATCCAGCCTTATGCAGGCCTGACATAGCGCTAGCAGGCGTACACTCGGCTTTTGTCTACGCTAGCGTTAGAGAGAGCTTTTTAGGGTTTCTTTTGTAACTGTAAAGGAAAAAATCTGAATGAACGATGTATCACTTTCGGTTTGTCTGTCTGTCTGTCTGTACGTCCAGCAGTACCAGCCATCTGCCTGAAACCGTCGGTCCAGTTTGAGGTTTCCAGTCGAAAACTTTGTGCCCGAATCGACAATCAATTCTTCGGCAGATGTGACCAGCCCACGACCATTTCAGCTTGCTAATCCTATATCAGTTGCTAAGTTACCCATATAACCACAGAGGAAAAAATTATAACGCAGCAGAGCTTATATTCTGACGACTTAAAATAAAACGTTTTATTGATTTGTTGCACACTTAAAAATTTGCACATAGGCGGGCTTAATGTCAATAAGTATTTTCCTCTAGCTAATCTTGGGTGATGGGGCAGTTGATGGGGTGGTGTTATTTAGTCGATTTCAATGAGGGTTAAACTTTTAACACCTTACCATGCAGTGGGATAATAGTGGGATAGTTCCCACGGTAAATTGACCCTTATCACTTTCAAATACAGTCCAAAACCAATTAAAAATTAATGTATACTAGCTATGCCCGTTAAAGGGTTAATACTGTTACTTTACATATTATACAGTGTCATGACATTCATTTTAAAGTTTTTTTGGCACTTTTGAATGGCTAAACGACTTATGGCATTTCCATTTTGTTAGTAGGGCTCAGGCTGGCCATTTTACGCAGCCACGCTGTAAGATTATTCCAGCTAGCCTATCTCTTTCCAGATGTTTAGGGGAGTTTCAAATTGGAACGTAAATTGACAAACTCTAAACTTTTTCGTCGCTAAAAAAGAGAAAAACTTTCCAGCCAGTAATTTTCGTTTCAGAGTTCTCCCCTAAAAAAAAACTGCGTCCACCGTTCAATTCTTCCCATGCAGTAAAAGCAACGGGGTGCTCGAACAATGCACACGTAGGCAGAGGGGTCTTGTTTACATAACTCGTACTCCAAGCGGAGGAAGCAGGAAAGCGAGTTGTGAAAAATCTTATTTCTATCCAATATAATAATGATACCTCCAACTATTGTGAGTTTAGATGTTTGTCTAATGTACCTCGATGAAACGATGGACTGAGAAATAGGATCCTACGCTTAGTCAAAGCTAATCCCACGGTTGGTACAAGTTAAGATTTTCTTAAATCCTCTGATCCAGTTTATTACAATTTTTTCAACTGTAAAGGGCATCAATCAGTCAGCTCATACTCATCTAATGCTGGGCATAGGCCTCCCCAAGGCACGTCACTTCCTTCTGTCCTCCACTATCTTGGGCCACTGCCAGCAATCTGCCTCAGATCGTCGGTCCAGCGAGCTGGTGGGTGTCCTACGCTGCGTTGGCCAGTTCGTGTTCTTCACTCGAGAACCTTTGCACCCCATCGATCACCGGTTCTTCAGCGCATTTGACCAGCCGACTTCAGCTTGCTACTCTTACAGACTACTAGCTGTCCCGGCGAATTTCGTACCGCCACAGAATCCGTTTACACGATTCTTGTATAACGCCATCTATTTTTAAAACACAACATTCGTCCGCCATGTATGATTGTACTCTACATTAAAGAGAAAATGAATTCTCATTTCTGAAAGAATAGTAAAGAGCATATTTTTAGAAACGTATTACCAAAAAATCGCAAACTGAATGCGGTTGGGAACTAGACCTGTGGGGCACGTACTAGATGTTAACATATGTAAGATTGGGTTCATATTGGCTATTGATTGATTGATTGATTCAACACTATTCGGAAGGAAAAAGTGTGTAGGTACCTATGAATGGTATGCACACGCAAGTACTAACGCACGCAAACGGTACGGGAGTGTGACAAGGTTCAGTCATTACCTGTTGGGGTACAGACCGATCTAAAAAATGCGAACGAACGAACGTCAACAAATCACTGCAGATATTACTGAAGGTCAGTGAAGCGAATGCAAACGGGGCTGATCAGCGAGTGCCTTCGTTAGCTTGGTCTGTACGCAGCATCAGATATCTAGAAGAATCCTGCTACGGTGGAAGTGCAAATAGGAGCCCCAGAGACGGAATGTAAACGGGGCAGCAAGGCGACGGGGCGGGGCAACAATGCCTACATATAATAGATTCTGGAGAGGCAGCAAAGTGTCGATTAATCACTTTTCTTTCACGTCGAAAGCCACCCGTATAGCACGGGAGGCACAAAGAGTGGCCTGACCTGGCGCGTATTCCGTAAGTTTACTAAATTTAACGTAGGGTTTTAGCGTGTAGAACGTTACAAAACTAAAAAAATACCTTGTATGTAAGAACTTGCCAAGACTCACATGTCCTCACGGAATTAGCAGTGTGCAAAAAAGCTTACTATAACATCAAGGATTATTTAGAAGACAAAGATGTTTGGTATTAAACAGTAGATTAATATTAAAGGGTATTTATACGACGATTGTGTCTATTTTAAGCCATTTCATTTCATTTAATTTATTAAAAAACAACACGGATTGTGTATGAAATTTTAAAAACTAAAAATAAATAATAAATACAGAAATAAAACAATTTTGAACATGTCAAAGTCAGCAAATAAAAATATCGAAATGTCCAATTATATTAAACCTTATTACTATCTATAATAATTGGGTATTTGACAAAATATCAAATGAGTTACTTTTCAAACGGAATTTTGTATGAAAATACTGGCTTATGACGTCACATTTCAGAGCACTCTTTTTATATTTAATCTATTTAAAAATTGTAATAACTAGTAATTGACTAAAAGATTTTCGGAGATATTTCGTAATTTTTGTTTTAATCGAGCATATGAAATAATTTATTGTTGATCGTGTCAAATACCGTATTATATACCTAGTCAAGTTAGTGACACTGCAAATAATAGAATGTCAAAGATGACGACCTCGTGGCACAGCGGTAGTGCATCTGCATACCATGCGAGAGGTCCCGGGTTCGAATCCCGGCTGGGGACAAAAAAAAAATCCTCAGGTCTTGGATGTTTACATGTTTGTGATGTCGTTGTTTCTGGTTCCCACGACACAGGGTATCCTAGTGTGGGGCCAGAAGCAATGTATGTGCTTGTATGTAAATGTTATAAATGTTATAAAAATGTTATATGGGCGGAATAATAAAGTCACAGCAAGTTTGTTACCTCCTATTAACATCATTTAAAAATTCTTCAATGGTATAATAATATTTTTCTAATAAATACTCCTTTAGGTTTGTTTTAAACGCATTACTAGAGTCAATAATGTTAAGGTCCTTAGGTAAAACATTGTATAATTTAACTGCTTGATAACGTGCACAGTGTTTAGCTATCTTCAAATTTGGCTTAAGTTGATATGTTAACTCTGTTAATTAAATTAAAACGTGCTTAGAAAAGAATAAATGTAGAGTTTCTTTGTTAGCTTCTTCTCCACATAATCTATTAATAAAATGGTGAAACTAATAACTTTGACGTTCATTAATTAAACATTTAGTTTTTATAATGAATTTAAATAATTTGATAAAAAAAAATAAAAGAAATTGTATGACTTTTAAAACAGACCAAACTTGCCAAGTTGTTAGAGGATGCTCGAACTTGAAGTATCATAATCTGTAAACCGTAGTAGCTGATGTGCAACCGTTGATCATACCGCTGAATAAGTGACGTAAATACTTTCACTTAAAAAAAATGCTAGTCGTTGAAAAGTTCGCCTTTGAAATTCGTGCAGTGTGCGATTTTAAACTCGCGTTAGACACGTAACAATAACATCACATATCTTAGGTACTTAATTGAAAAAAAAAACGTTTACCAAAAATATATTTGGATATATTTTTGATATTTCAATCTCCAGTAATGAATTATCCGAACTTACATAATTTAGTTATTCGAATAATTCAAGTATTCGTCGCTCAGTTAAGGTGTTTGTCAAGTGGTAAAAATGGCTTTTAGGGTGCGTTTTAAAGTGGCTTCGACAACTGTTGTACTTTGACAGAATAGGACCGTATGGAATGTCTGCCTTATAACCTGCTGCGGCCTGCTAACTGACGGTATGTAGAGCCATCAAGAGGATGTGCAAATACGGAAGTCTTAGAATAAAGAGTGTTTCATCCGTATTGAGTCGTGGGTTCGAATCCGGCATGTATCAAGGACTTTGTTTTCTAAATTACGTACCTTTGTGAAATTGTAATAGCAGTACCACTCGCTACCTGTAAAGGAAAACATCGTGAGGAAACCTGAGTATCTGAGGTGTTCATATAGCCCAGCGCTCGAAATTGCCAATGCACGGTGGGCTTGCGTGGTAATTAAGCCCAGGTTTTTGTAATTACTTCGTAATAAAGTTGGCTAACTTCACTTCAAAGATTGATGACTTATCTCCTTAGCAACACGGATATTTTGTGTGAAAGTAAAACTATCGTGAGGCCATCGCGTTCATCGCATGACAGTAATCGGTAACACGAGCGTAATGTGACAAAATTACTACAGTTGAGTGGGTTTGATTGAAATTGGCAGTCCACACGACATGTCAAGCTTTACTTTGACACACCAATTTCGTCTTCATGAATAAAGTAATAACGTTCACATGTTAAAATCTGGTCTTAGTCTAGTCTAGTCACAAAATAAGTTACGTTTGATTTTCTTGGCGGAGTACTTCCTATCACTTTGAATTTGGATTCACAAATATGTCATACAGTTACTGGTAACTTATTAATTATACTCTTTATAAAAATAAAAATAATATTTACTCAAAATATTGCTACACACACTCGAAAATGGGGGGCTCAACTCGTCATTAAGAACCGTTTTTTTTCAAATCTCTGAGCTGACGTAACGATACGAAACGAAAACTTTGTCCTGACGACGATATTACTTTGGAAATAGGTTTACCTACTTTACACGAGATGTTCTTGGTAGGATTTCTTTGTCAGTTTCTGTGTAAATCTTTGAATGACACCGCTTTGTTTCTTTGCAGGTATGTTCTTCATATCCACACAGCCTTGCCGAGACTATCGATAGCTGGAGTTTAATAAGTAACATGTACTTATTATTTACGATCTATCATTTTAGGGTTCCGTAGTCCGACAAGGAACCCTTATAGTTTCGCCATGTCCGTCTGTCTGTCTGTCCGACCATTTGTCCGCGGCTTAGCGCAAAGACCGGTGGTACTAGAAAGCTGTAATTTGGTATGTGTATAAATATTTATCACGCCGACAAAGTCAAAGAATAAAAGGTTGGAAAAAAAAATTTACTGTACCTCGCTTAACATGAAAATTGGGGATGATTTTTTTTTCTATTCTACCCCATCATGTAGGGCATCGTCAGATTGTTCGTTGAAAACTATTGTAAGTGTAGAAAACCATTTTTTGATATAGAACCATATACCCGTTTGTGAAATATTAAGCTTTAAAACGCAAATTTTTGTCCGAGTAGGGGGTCCCCCCCTCTCCTGGCTAAGCGGTTGATTGTAGAAACTTGAAAAAATTCAGGGTAGTAGCACATATAATGAAATTAAAAGAAAAAGTATCACGGCTAAGTAGGCTTTACTAGTTGATGACTAATAGGCAACCAACTTATGAGAGTAAAATTTCGAACATAACCCATTAAAAATGACTTCGATGAAGTTGTTAGTTCTGTAAAGCAGATAAAAACTCTCCTTCTGCCGAACCCTACATTGCGCGTGGCCCGACACGCACTTGGCTGGTTTTTTCTAGGTCTGAAACACGCCTACGTTCCTAAACGTACGCTCGAGATTTTCGCTCGAGATTTGCGCTTATATCAAGAGAGATAAGAGCTACCGCCTATGAGGATTAATTTCGCGTTTACTTTTGACAAAAGCAAGTTGAAAAATCGTACGCCACCAGGGCCCTTATTATGAAGCAGCGATATGTTCGGAAGGGTCGTCAACGTCACGCTTGAGCCCGACAATTGACTCGAATCTAGCGACAAATACGGCTTTTTTTTAATAGTTTCGAAATTTCCTGCCGCTGAGTAATTAACGCTAGAAATGCATTGCGACAATACCGATTTTTAAGGAATGAGATACGGATTTTAACACTGACAAGCGACCATCTCGCTACTTCCGATAATGTCGCATTTTTCATAATAATTGCCCAGTCTGTAGTCAGACGAAAGTGAATGGCAGAAACCAGAAATCGTTATAATCTGATATTAATTGAAGACTTGCCCTGACTGTTTGCAAGCTTTCAATAACTGTCAGAATCGATCAAAACCCAAAGTGCATTCAAACAGAGATTAGCATCATGTCTTAGGACGGCTTACACGCTTGCCTACCGAAACAGGGGTCGAGGGTTCGATTCCCGCTGTAGGCACACTAGATTTGTACAAATGGCCTCTGGGTGTATTTTCATGTTTGAGCTGTCCTTGCTTGTGGATCAGGACAAGTGATGTTCTGTGTGTAAGTTATCTATTAATTTATTTTTATGTTGTGTGAGCGAGAGACAAATATATTTTCAATAAATTAAGTGGGTTCGATTCCCGGCATGTAACAATGACTTTGTTTTCTAAGTTACGTATATTTGTGAAGTTATAGTAGCAATACCACTCACTAACTATGAAGGAAAACATCGTGAGGAACCTGACTGTTTGTTTGCGGTGTTCCTATACCTCAGCGCTTAAAATTGCCAATCCGCTGTGGGCTCGCATGGTGATTAAACTCATACTCTCTCTTTTAGAGAAGGCCTTTGCCCTGCAGTGGGACGGATATAGCCTGCATTATTTATATATATATAATTATAAGAAAAAATACGGTACAGAAATCCGCCAAGTCTCTCGAGGAATGTGTAGAAGTTCTTAACCATGAATTAAATTAGTGACTGCGTCAAATAGTGTTTCTTTTTATCTGGTTAGATGGCAAAGTCCATTAGTATAAAGGGAAGATAAGTACAACATTACGCAAGACTGCCGAACCCAGATTATCTGTTCCAAAGTCGGCCCTAACTAGGCCAGATGGACACACGGATAGGCGGGCCGACTAGAGATGGACCGTTGACGATATTCTCCTGAACGAAACGCAACCGTTTTTTTTCAGCATCGACTACAGCGTGACTTTGAAATCGATAGTCATAAAAAAGTGTCAAACGAATTCAAAGTCAACTTGTAGTTACAAAACCAGTTAGCGTTGCGTTTGTAGATTCGTTGACGTTAAGTCGGCGCAACGTCAGTCAGTTAGCGTTTCATTGCAACTATTTTAACTATTTTTACAACGGGCCGTAGAGTCTAATATACACTTATAGTCGTTATTATTTTAGCACGACGATAGCGGTTATTTGCCTCTGTTTGGTAGTCTACTAAGCGATAGCAGCACAATGTAATTCCAACCCGCGCAAAAGTTGAAGGAGGAATGCGAATGCGATTGGAATACGATTGGTTCGAAGGTTACCAAAAGTGTCAATTTAACAATAATTGCCGTACTAATGTATCTTTATTGAACAAGTATGCAATGCATTTAAGAGATTCGCCCCCGGGTTTGAAGTTAAATATAGAGCACTTGAATTTTCAACGTCTTTTGAGTTTGAGACAAAAAGCAGTTTTTTTTTGTCGTTGACGGGAAAAAAGTTTTTTAAACCAACTCATCAGGCCCATCTCTAGACCCTACTGACTGATACGAATCATTAATAGGAAGCCAGAAAAGTAAGGGATTAGGGATTGCTTACGACTGTGCGATGCTACGCAACGATATAATATACAACGTGTCGTTAAAATAACGCAAAATCCGAAAACCGCATCTTCAGAATCGATAATAAATAATTAACCATCTGTAATAAACACAATTTTTACAACACTAACTCGTGCTGAGGAAAATTTTTAGAAACCTATTTAGAGGCTCGCCAGAGCTCGCAGGTTCAAGTCCCGGCATGGGTGGAATTTTTAGCCTCTAAATAGTATTTTAACAATTTTAAAAATTTCAATTTATTTTTCATACGATCAAAGTCAAAATAAAAATGTTTTTATTCAAAGTACGAGTAATAAAGAAACTGTGACTTTATGAACGTTACAAGTTAAACTAGGTGTCCATTTTAAAATCTGTACGGTGACTTATTCGCTATTTTATTATTATTAAATCGCTATTTTTGCTATACTAGGGCCGGGCCATATGATTCTAAGTCATAGTTAGAATGTGCCCTTGAAAGACTTCGGACGAATTCGAAGTCACCCTGTAGTCGAAGTCATACTTTTACGGCCTTAGCCGGCCTTTGTATACAAAAATATATGTCTTCCACCTTTTCTTGCTGGCTGGAAGAAATTTATATTGAAATAAGTCCACCTTCGCACAATTTTTGTAATCACAAACCTGTTGTTAGTTTTTATTTTTAGTAACGTTTTTTTTTATTGTGCAATAAAGTGTAAAAACAAAATCGTCGGAAGTAAAACCAAACAACCTTTTTACCCTAAAGCTAGCGGCCGCATAATTATACCTAGTTCATGTGGAACACAATCTTCCGTCAAATGTCACAAGAGAGGGTGAAAACGCGTCAAAAATATGAAATAATCCGGAGTGTAAAGCGCTGATAATAGTAGAGCTTCCTGTCAGTCCCGTATTCAGTAAGAAGGGTTTTGGAAAGCCTTTCTAAAGAAGGTGCTATCAAAGCTTAGGCTTTCACAACTACAGTAGTTCATTTATGCTTTGTACATAATTAACTAAAAAAATTCAGTCAATGAATTAGTTTTCACTGTGCATCCAGCGAGCAAATTTTCCAACTGGATGGATTAAAATTAAATGTTATCAATTCTGGAGGGTCAAAAAATATGTTACCAACACGCTTTTTTGACACTTCAGAGTTGTAGGGAAGTTAAATAATGATAATAAATGATATTAGTTATTTATTTCGGGTATAGGGACCCATATACAAATCATTATTACAAATAACTCAGAAATAGATAAAAGTCAAAATAAAAACTAAATATTAAATTATGAGTAGGTAGGTAGGTAAGAAGCGAAAGTGGCAAGTGGTAGTCCCTGGTCTCTGCCTACCCCTCTGGGATACAGGCGTGAGTTTGTGTATGTATGTGTATGAGTAGGTGTAAAAAGTTACATACCTGAAGTCATCAAATAATTTTTGATACTACTCCTAATTTGAGAATATGCCAAGACAATGTTGTCTAAGAAACACAAATTTT
Source organism: Yponomeuta evonymella (assembly GCA_963969515.1). Taxonomy (NCBI): domain Eukaryota; kingdom Metazoa; phylum Arthropoda; class Insecta; order Lepidoptera; family Yponomeutidae; genus Yponomeuta; species Yponomeuta evonymella. Next base: position 4,058,946 of record OZ018343.1, on the reverse strand, counting down.
GTTTTCCGATTTTATCTTATATGGGGATAAAGTGAAACTATAGAATCTACGTATCAATGCTACGTGTGTTTTGATGCTTTATCAATTACTGACATTATTTTGGTTCACTTTTTTAACTATCATTTGCCACCTCACCCATTTTATCTCTATGAAACAATTTTACATAAGATTAAATTTGACCCCACTTGCGCCTAATTATGCGCACCAAATCATGTCGGAATCCTGACGTTTGCGATAGCAATTAGTATGAAATTTGACAGTCAGACGATTGGAATCGTTCAGGATTTGGTGCGGGTAATATAGGAACTGATCCCCCCTAAAAGAAGTCCTGCAGACGTGCCTGGTTCCTGTCATTTGTCAAGTCCGGCCCGCTATCGCAAATTAAGCGACGCGCCGTGTAACTAGATACTCTAGATAAAACAGCGGTAAATCAGAGCCCTGTGATATTTATTTTAAGGGAAATATATTATTATTATTTCATATTTCGTCATTCGGCATCCAAAACCGCGAACGTGACTTTTATCAAATTGTTCAGGAGACACTAAAAACTTTACAAATCATACCGTTGTACACATACAAAAATTTCGAAATAATGCTTTTTAGACTAACATGGTTTACGTTAGTCCAAAAACCATTATTTCCAATTTTTAGTAGGTGGTGGTCACCTCTGGTGATGGGGTGGGGCGGTATTATGATTGGTTACGGTTTTCTTTTCTTTTCCTATCCACAAGAGAAGCCCAGCATGACAACCAAAAAAAGGCAAGTTAATTATTATGTATGCTTGCAGAAGACTCATATTAAAATGACGTCATGTATTTATTTCCTTCGCGTGATGATATGTTTGAATTGAAGAGCTAAAACCCACGATGCGCTCTGCTGACTCTACTTATAAGGCGGTCGCTCACTTAGCGAAAGTGATTCGATAAGTGAACGTCCACTGATTACGTGAACAAATATGGGGGCTGACGTCCGGAAAATCTTATCATGTCTATTTAGACGGGGGGGGACATTGTAATTCAGAGAATATTAAATTCTTCTCAATGTGATTGTCGCATTTTGTTCAGGAAATGTCATACGGGGTAAGTGGGAATTTTAGACTCTGGACATGTTTTGTCAATTCGCTACGCCGCGCGCCGCCACCGTAATCTTTACTGAGATGCCACACCAGTACGGCGAATACTTTATCTCAAGCTGATAAGGTTTAATTTAAAGTGGGAACTATTGCCGTATTAAGGATTATCTGTTACAAGCGACTTTGCAATGAGAATACAAAGTTAAAGATTATTTCGAGTTCAATACCAAACTAGAGTCACTTCCATCTTGTTCTAATACAAAGCAGACCCTATGATCCTCTGTTCGGATGCAGTGAGCATTAATCTTAAACAGTGCGTGCGTGCGTGCGTGCGTGCGTGCTTGCGTGCCTGCGTGCGCGCCTCCGTGCGCGCGTGCGTGCATGCGTACGTGCGTGCATACGTGTGTGCGTGCGTGCGTGCGTGCGTGCGTGCCTGTGTGCGTGTGTGTGTGTGTGTGTGTGTGTGCGTGTGTGTGTGTGTGTGTTTGTCAGTGCGTGCATGGATGCGTGCGTAAGCACGTTTGTGTGTATGACAGAGATAGACAGAAAGAAAAAAACAAAGAGAGAATATGAAGTATTGACGATTTCAAGTGCCAAAGTATGTAAATAATAATAATCCCTAAGGATTCAGGTTTCCTTAGGATGTGTAAGTGGGTATTCTTATTTTTCTTTTCAGAGGTCCACTCCCTGATAGCTTTTTTCCTATCCTATTGTCATTCGCAGTCTGCTCGGAGCATTACAACTAACAGCAACATATCTTTTACACGTAGCGGTGTGAATGCTCGCTTTATTGCGCTACCAGCGAAACAGCGAAAAAGTAATCATATTTTTTGCCAGAAATAATTTCAAATGGATCATGCTGATGCTACTTCAGATCATGATCCGGTTACTTAAAGAAATAAACTGAGTACAGCACTGATAGTATGAGAAAGGTAAGGATAATAATTTAGTTATACATTTAACGGTAAGGCACTTGGAGAAGTACCGAAACGTCGGAAAATTGTAAAATGAAAAAGCAAACCAGTAAATATCCGTTCAAATTCAGTTTTTATTATGTCTAGTGCTCGTGTTAACTTTAGAAAATACTATAGGTCTAAATGCGGTTATATATTAGGTAAACTATTAAGTTATTATTGAATAACTTTGCTTCTATCTCACACAATATGGACGTCTTTATTGTAAAAGCGAGAAGCAAATATTTCTCCATTCCCGTTCTTTAATTGACAGTGTTACACGACTGGCGGCTTGTGACAGCTGTACCGTCAGCGTAAGCAAGGGAGGTGATTGAGTAATTGGTTGAATTACAATGGGATATTTGTTATTGTATAACGCTATGTTAAGTTATGTGGAATTTTTTTATATATTACGATTAGTATTTAAGCAAAATAAGCTAATCACAAACATAACCATACATTTTTGTTGTAATTAACTCATTAGTACGAAGTACATTTATGTCTTTGAGTTTCAAGTAATAAATACGTTAAAGTAAACAGTGTTTCAGTAGTGAAACAGTGAACAAAGATAGTATTTAGGTATACCGTAGAGGACGTAGAAAAACTTAGGAAAATAAACCATAAAAATATTTTCTTCATGTTTTTGTTTATAATTAAGTCACAAAAAATAATAAAAGTCAAGTTACTCTAATAACAAATAACTTACATATTAGATTTAGTACTCAGTTACTTTCAGGGTCACTTTGGAATTAAGGGGACTGTACTAGTGGAATTTAGCAGGAGATTTCCACGGTATTTTCGCGTCAGGAAAACGGAAGAGTAATTTAATTAAAGACTAATATTTTTCACAAGCTCCCCTTGAGTAGATACCCGTGTTATCGTATTTCTGCAAGATTTTATAACTCGATTTAATTAAGTTTGCTGTAATGCCTGGCATGGGGTGTCGGTCGCACAATCTAACATTTAAGTGATTGTAAAAAAAAAATACTTTTAATAATTGTATGAGGTGAGGCTACATATTAATAAATTACGCACCTCTTAAATACGTTTTCGTTTTTCTAATTTCTATACTTAGTTTTTCCTTACTTATTATAACACTGCTAATTCTGCGAAGATAAGGAACTTGGCAAGTTCTTATATATCAAATATTTTTTTGGGACGAGAAGTTGGCCATTTTTTTTACCTATATGCTTTGTTGAGATAATTACTACGCCGAAAAAACGGTAAAATAAAATAACGAAAAAAAAAATTCAGGGCAGTAGCACATTTAATGAACTTATCACGGCTAACTAGGCTTGACAACTTTACGAGTAATAGGCAACCAACTTATAAAAGGAAAACTTCGTACAAAATCCATTGAAAATGACTTTGATGAAGTTGTTAGTTTAGTAAAGCAGATAAAAAAAACCCATCTTTCTACGGAACCCTACACTGCGCGTAGCCCGACACGCACTCGGCCGGTTTTGATAAAGAAAAGTCGTTTTCAAAATGATAAATTTTAGTGAAAAATTTTCTCAATAAAAAATTGTGTATAGGATAACAAAAATATGTCTTAAATGTTCGTGATTTTGTTATCTATCCAAGCCTTATACCACACTCATCAAAAGTACCTATGTTCATTAAATGATTAAAAATGTTAGAATGTGCGAGCGACACGGCATGCTGGACATAACAGCAGCCTTAAAATGACATTGTTGAAGAATAAAATATGGCGGCTGGTAGAAAATATCGTGAATGACTCCGAGAACTTGTTATAATTGTGGAGTGTAGAAAAAAATATTTTTCCTTCTAAAAATGCATTGTCTTTCTACCATTGCCAGCGCAAGCGCCTGTAAGCCAAGAACGTAGTATTAGAGGCATAATTATGCGCATTAAATCCTCTTGGAATTCGGAAGTTTGCGATAGCCATGAGTATGGAATTTGATAGTTAGACGATTGGAATCGTTTAGGATATGGCGCACATAATATCCTTTTTCACACCTCCTGCTCGACAATGCCTTATTACGTACCGTCAAATATCATCGTAAAGCATGGCCTTGTCTCTCGAGGGCAATAATAATGAAGAATTTCCCTAGGGAATAAAGTGATTTGAATTTAGAATGTCAAAATTCGCATGAAAACTATGGAGAAGCCCCGCATTGCAATTCGAAATTCGAATTGTTGTTCGAAACTCACCTCTTTTTTTTCTTTTTTTTCTGAAATACTGTATCCTGTGACCGCGCGAAACACCAACAAAAAAAAGAAAAAAAGGCGCGAATTGCAAATACGAATTTAAAAGTTATATTCAATTTAAGTTGCTAAGCCGTAAAAGAGTGTGGACTTTATATTTAATTTCAGGTTTTAATACATATTTTCAACTTATGCAGCCCTGTCTTTTTATTGTCTCCCAGATGGTGTGAAAAGTAGAGTATTCACCTCTGGAATAAAACATGTCTTAGTCTCGGGCGGTATGAACCCCTCGCTTCACTCAGGACTCTACATAACTCCCTCGCTTCGCTCAGGAGTTAAAATTTAACTCCCTCGCTGCGCTCGCGAGTTAACTCGGAGTCCTTCGCTCCGCTCAGGGTTCAATATGCCGCCCATGACATAATACATGGTTTTATTCCCTTAGTACATAATCTACTATTAACACTCTATAAGAACATTTCGCAAAACTAATTTTTATCGAGACTGGTGTTCGAATGACGCGTTACGTTCAAAGTCACCACGAAAACATTATCGTGTGTGCACAACAAATATATGAAATAAAAAATTTATGTTGTGTTTTGTATCTGTGCAGTTCTATTTTTATTTATTTGGCTATTTGTATCATACCCGGGAATAAATGGAATTTGACGTCTTTTAGTACTGTTTATAACATGCTCCTGAAGTGCAACGGTCCCCTAAGAACATTTTTAAGTAGCCACTCAACTAACCACATGTATAATACCCGTTTGGCAAGCATCGACTGTAAGTATCTTGGTATAATAGGTACTATTATTTTCACGGAAGGATGAATCTATTTAACAGAGCAAATCTCTTCTGCGCTCTGTAGCTAAACATATTTAGCAAACAATAGCACCTATTATACCAAGTTAATTACTGTCGTATGTATTTCATCTAGCTCACATAATAATATCTATACAAAAAGAGACAGCTATAATAAACTAAATTACTTGCCCTAAAACCAAGAGAATAGGAAAGGATAGGCTTTTGTTCTGGACAGAACAAAGTCTATGCCGACGACACAATTTACATGGCAAATTTAATTCCGCAGACTCGTCAAAGTATTCCGGACTCTATTAACTCTTCAAAGGGTTTCCTTTTGTTTTGAGGAGTTCGTAAAATTTGGGCCGAACGCTTTGTTAACTGATATACTGTGTAATCCGGCCGATCGTTGGGAACTGGTTAAGGCTGGTTCTGATGTGGCATGTTTGATAGATTGCACACTGATCAATAAATCGAATGTACTGCTTTTGGGAAAGTTCTAAGGCTGTCCCAAATACGACTGGGCTAGTTGGCTGGCACTACATCAAAGAGAAGCTCTCGTCGTTTTCGGACGAAATAGACTACTACCGAAATCACTGTTTATTCAGGGTCAAGCTGGCCAGAACCTATACTCTGAACATAAGTGCGCCGCACGATTGCGATCCCGAACTTTCCCGTTGCCCGCAGCCCGCTTCCGTTTGGGCTACGTTTTATATACTAGACTTAAGCTATATTGGGAGCGACGCATGATGCAAAGAGCTGACTGCCAACCTCCCAAGAAGAACTTTAAGAGGAAGATGGATGCAAGACCCAAGTAAGCCACCTAATGGGTGCAGTGACAAACTGCCAATTAGGGCGCCGTTGGGGATAATCGCCCCGGGCGGCGAGCGATGTCTCGTGAATAAGTTATTGCCCCACGATCAATCGCGATCGAGCGCCGCGGTGACGTTTATGGGCTATAGTTTCATATAGTTTCGTAGCAGCCTTGAACTCCCGTTTGCCCTTGTCGTGGTACAATTCGAGACGCACTCTAAAAACCGTATCGCTTCATCATCAGCCATTTGAGCCCACTGCAGGACATAGGCCTCCTTCGTAGTTTTCATAACCATGAGGGGTTTTGCCATAATCGCCACGCTTGGCAGGCGGGTTGGCGATCGCAGTATGCGGTTGGAATCTCAGAAAGACGCTGCTGCCCGTCTCCTGGTAATTGATTTCCTTAGTCGCCGTCTACGACATCCACTGAAGGAAATGGAGTGACGATATTCTTAATCCGGCGCCACAGCGGCGCTTCGCTTACTTATCTAATAAAATTCTGGACTGAATTATTAGGGTTTCGAATTCTAGAGATCGAGAATGGCGAGAGGTCGAGAAGCGACTCAGAAGTGGGCACAGTTGGGCTGATGATGATAAGCCCTAAGGGTGCCATCGGGAAGATATTATTAAACTATTTTACTGTAACTCCCAAACTGAGCCGCGCGTTTGCCTCAGGTCAGCCTCACATTGTCTTCCGGAACAGAAATAAAAAGTTTTGTTGGTTCTGTAGATCTTTCTAAGATCGCGTAATCTTATGGTAGCGGAATTGTGTTCTGTGTATTTTGACATTCCGGCACCAAGTTTTCCTCCGGTTTTCTCCTTGATTCAAGTGTAAGTATAATGCAACCTCTATACGTCCCACTATAAAGCACAGGCCTCTCAGAACGAGAGAGAGTACATATGCTTAATCACAGCGCGTGCCCGCCGCGTATTGGCAATTTCAAGCGTTGTGCACACCTCAGACACTCCGGATTCCTCACGATGCTTTACTTCACCGTTAGCGAGTGGTATTGCTACTACAATAGTATATTTCATTACGAGTGCGGAAAGTCTGTCATTGCAAAGAGTTCCGACAAATGTCTACCCGAGCCGAGGCGCAGCCGAAGGTGAGGGTTGACAGTCGGAACAAGTTGCAATGACGGTTCCGCACGTGTAATGAACAACTATTTTTAATACAGTTGCGAAAAAATGAAGCAATTTAATAAAGAATTTTCTTGGAAAATGGCGCCACCGCCAACCGTAAAAGAATATAAGCAGAGTTTTTTTCTTTTTTATCTACACTCATATCATAATCTTCAAATTAAGAATTCAAAGGTAAACACATATTGACAGGCTTTAAACAATACATAACTTTACGGAAAATAAAAAAAAAAGTGTAATATAAAGTTACATTAAAGGTCAGATTTTTCACTGTATGTTACAGTTATTTTTTTTATTGTTGCTGTGATCACGGAACAAAACTTATGTTTTTTTTTTAATGTCAAAAGTTGACTCTATAAAAAACGTAATTTCATTTTCGTGGTACCAAAAGTGCAACTAAAAATACCTAAAATTGCGCGCGCAAAACTGAGTGCAGACGATTGAATGTCAAGATACTTTTGTCGAAATGTCAAAAAAAACGAAATGTGATTAAAAAATGTCTGAATCTGAAAGTGACAGCAATAATTTTGAGAACTTAACTCCACCCGATATTTTGGAAAAAGCATCAAAAGTAAGGAATAGTCTTTTGCCGGAAAAGTCAAGAAAAATGTATGTATTGTTTAAAGTTATGTATTGTTTAAAGCCTGTCAATATGTGTTTTCCTTTGATTCCTTACTTTGAAGATTAAGACATGAGTGTAGATAAAGTAGTGTATGAGACTGCACATAACTTGGTATTAAAACACTCGCCAATGCTATTAAAAAACTCGCCAAGGCTCGTTTTTTAAAATCTCGCTCGTGTTTTAATAACCCTCATTATGCGACAGTCACATAAACTACTATTTTCTTCACCCATTCTGGGTAGGCAAAGGGAACTATGCCCATACAGCCAAGTCTTCAGTAGAATTTCTTTATTTATATGAAATGAAAATAAAATTTAATGAGATGAAATGAAATGAAACCTAACCTAACTCATTGAATCAAATCATTAAATCTGATATTGAAACAAATTAGTAGCTTCTTTAAAGAAATATTTGCATGAATCATAAAAAATTCTATGATTTTTTTTAGCAAAAACTTCGTGGTTGGTTTTTCTTTTTAATAGACATTATTTTGACAGTTGGGGAAGAGAACGCACGAGTTCGGAAAAGGTAAAGAAAAAGCACGAGTATGTAATAGCCCACATCCCGAACGCTATACGTCCCTGCAATACGCCACTTTTTGAGCAACTGTATTAAAAATTCATAAATATACGTAACTTAGAGAAAAGAGTGATTGTTACATGCCCTGGGTTCGACCCACAAACTCTTAAATGTGATTATATTCTTTTTGTTGCGCTAACCCGTGCTGAGGACAATTTCTTAAATGTGAGTCAAGTGTTCGACCGACCACGCTACACCGCTTCAGAAGTCTGGTTTGGTCCAAATATGAAACCTCGCAAAAGCTGAACGGAGAGTAAATTTTCCGTAATTGATTCGGCATTCATAAAGACATTCGTACTCTGTGTATGCGTAACTTACTACGTATCAGATACACTGTCCAAAGTTCGAAGTCATTACCTGCAGGTAAATATGAGTTGATATTAGGTCTTCAATCAAAAAGATGAATATGTTATCTAGATTAGCAAATAACTAAATAGGAGTTACATTAGGATTTTGCCTCTTCTAAAAACTTATTCTCCACTGCAAATACAAAGGAGGTTAGTTATGTGTTTCGTAGGTATTTGCGTAAGTACGTACCTACTTGTTTATGAGTCAGTATAGTATGTTCGGTGAGTGTTCTTTACCACTTTGTCCGATTTCATTAACTGTTTTTTTAGGGTTCTGTACCTCAAAAGGAAAAATCTGAACCCTTATAGGGTCACTTTGGTGTCCCTTTATCTCGAGAACGCGTGGAGGTATTGAATTAAAATGTGTTTACACACAGCCCTTTAAATTGTGAAAAAAACATACGGCCGTTTATGCCTCAAAAGAACGTATATTTCGACACTCAAGGGAATCAATATTTATAGGGTACTTTCCGTTGACCTAGAAGTATTAAATTTGCCAAGTAATATCGATATATACTACTAATACAGGGAAAAGTCTGAAAACTATACATTTGTAAATCATAAAAAAATCTTCCTTGGAAAAACTCATCGTTTTTTTTTTGTTGTTGTGCGTCTTTCTTCAAGTCGGTTTTTTTTTATTAAAAAGTTCAACGGTTTGTTTACATCCACAGAGAGTATACTCGCACGTAGTGGACTATGTTCATACGACAACGAAAATATTGACTGTGTCAGTGCTCACAAAGGTTTTAATTTGCCTGAGTGTCTTTCCTACGTCGACGCGCACGTTCCTTTTCGTGTCGGTTTATTCCGGTTACATCCAGTTTATTCCACATATTAGGTGACTTTTTGGAATTTTTGGTCAAGCGTCTAGAGCATTTTTTTGAGAAAACCAAATGAATGTTAATAGATAGATATAGAGAACTCTTTATTGTGCATAAAAAAGGAAATTACATATTATGTATATATTAATCTATATTCTTTACTGTTGCACTAACCCGTGCTGAGGAATTTTTAGCCTCTAAACAGGTTTTAAAATATTAAGGTTTAAAAAAGGATTAAAAAATCACAGATTTCGTCCCTCACACGACTATCGAGCGCATTCGAAATGAATCGAGTCATAAATATCATGTGAAAAATGTCGTTCTGACTTCTTGACTTTTTTCAAAAAGGTTAGGCTACAGGGCAAACCTTTAACCTGATCGTCTTTGTTGTAGGCTCAAATTGTAGGTGACTAAAATCGTCCAGAGGAATTTTTCTCAAATTTTTTATATCATTCTTCGTTTCCAAAATATCGAGCGCCAAAATAAAAAATTCGGAAACCAATATTTTTTTTTTACAACTTCGGCCATTCTCAGATAATTCTTTTTGCACCTTACAGCTCTCGTGAATACGCGTCTTTTGAGCCTTTTTTGAGTATCATATCTTCACAACTCTCCGAGATATGAGGGGATCGCACTTTTTCGCGAAATCGGAGCCTACACTGGAGCGAACGAAAAGACATTTCCAATGTCAAAACTGGACGAAGTCCGGATGGAAGACCAAAAGTCCGGTAAATTTCGGAATGGTGGTAGACCTATCCACGGGCCACCCCAATTCCAATGAAATGCGACCGAAACGAATGTTGCCTCGACGTGACTCGAGTAGCCTCGGAAGCTCGCCATCGATCGCTTCTGGGAAATTGGAAGTGGTCAGCGGGTAAAGTCGACAGCTCGTGAACGTTTACGCTGTATTTGGAAAGTAGTGCTTAACAACTTAACAACTTTGAGATGATTCTCCTGGGCCGAATATTTCGATTTGGGCTGTTTTAAGGATTTTTTAGAGCCTAAAAGAAAATAATCTGAAACGCCATGCATGGAAACTGTATGTCATTGAAACAAACAGAAATGATTAAACTTTAGATGAGATGAGAATAATTATTCTTTATTGTAGCCTGCGGTGGTAGCTTAGTGAGTAGAACATTGGACTCAGGAGCGGGAGACCCAGGTTCGATTCCCATTGCGGGCATGTACCTATGACTTTGTTTTCTAAGTTATGTACATTTGTGAAGTTATAGTAGCAATTCCACTCGCTAACGGTGAAGGAAAACATCGTGAGGAAACCTGGGTGTCTGAGCTATTCACGGAAATCGCCAATCCGCGGTGGGCACGCGTGGTGATTTAGCCCATACTCTCTCTCTGAGAGAAGGCCTGTGCCAGAAAACATTTACAGGAGCATCAGTTACGAAAGAAAAAATACAATTGGCGGCCTTTTCGCTAATAGCAATTTCTTCCTGGCAACCTCGTAGCCAATACAACTATACTCCATACCACGAAACGAGCTCACAAAGAATATCGTCCATGTGCGCCCATTGGTTAATGCGCGTGATCTTCAATAGTCACTACATTAAGTAAACCTACCCTATGAAGCGGACCATCTTCGCTTGATGTTTCTCTTACCTCTAGCCGCGCGCATTGGCTAATGAGATTCGAATATTTTGTTCCGTAGGAGTTAGCCTCGTGGAACGGAGTATATATATCGACTGCTAGGCATTTGTGTTCAGCTGTGGTGAGAGAATTGTGGTTCTATGAAATTGTGTGAATTAACACCTGCATTGTTGCGGTTCAAAGACCGTTCAATAGTGTAATTTGATATTCAATGAACAGGTCAGTACTTGTTTACTATAGTGGAACTTGGAATTTCATCCTTAATCTATATAAAAATCTCGTGTCACAGTGTTTGTTTGTGAACTCCTCCGAAACGGCTTCACCGACTTCTATGATTTTTTTGTGTATATTTGGTAGGCTTAAGGCGCGAGACACACAGTTGGGACGTGGGGCGTCGGCACGGTCATATGTATAGAGTCACTGACCAAGAGCGACCGCAGAGCAAGGACTGTGATCTGTGACCCTATACATAATATATTATCGCGCCCTCGCCCCACGTCCCATCTGTGTGTCTCGCATCTAAGAATAGGTCGTAGGCTAATTAATATGACAAAACAACGTTTGCCGAGTCAGCTAGTTTCAAATATTTTGATCCCAGTAATAAGTCTAAAATAGAAGTTCTTCATAATTCATAACTTTATTACGACCTTACATGTTGGCCTAAGGGCACAGCAACTTTCGAGTAGCATGCAATATTAAAACTAAAATAAGTTTGACAATAAAATAAATTTAGCACTAGATTTAAATAGCGTTATAGTGAATTTCATACATGGCAATTAAATTTGATTTGGTAGTTACGTAATTATAGTACTTGTTTGTTTTGTTGAGTAGAATAACCCCCTCATGTTTTACTAGACCTTCCTGAAACTTCCTGTGTAACGTGCAACCGTGTTTTGTTTTTATTCTCCAATAAAAGAAGGATTGACCAAACAAATATATCGAGCGAATGTGGGTGGAAGGGCCGGTAAGAGACGTCCCAGGTGGACATACTTCGACCAAATAGGGGATGTATTAGCAAAGGGCAAGATAGAAAGTACCCTAAACCGGCGTGCGTGCATGCAACGACTAATGAATGTTGAGGAAGCGAAAGTGATCTGTCAGGATCGCGGCAGGTGGCAGTCCCTATACTCTGTCTTGCCTACTCCTCGGGATATAGGCGTGAGTTTATGTATGTACTACGTATGTGAAAAAGGAACCAAAACAAAACTTGGAAGCCACCCATCTCGAAAATAGTAGGTAACTATATGAAATTGTGCGTCTCCCACATTTACTTGGCAGTGGGCCCACAGCCAATACCTAGAAAATTATCACGTTTTGCCGCCACAGCGAACCCTATTCTCTAATTCGTAGAGTTCAAATTCCCTTGGCAAGTTTCGAAGATGACCTCGCCTGCGCCTACCAACAAGAGCACCAAGTAGGTATGAACCTATGCTTTTTCCTTTCCTTTGCCTTCCTTATCAGACTTTTGCAATGACTATTTAAATAGGTCTTTTGGCTACAGGTGAGCTTTCATGCTGTCTAAATTTTCAAGAAAAGTGAAGGGGATCGGAGCTTCTTGTAACTTCGGCCTCGCCTTAGAACAGAATTCACACTGTAATTGTATTTAACAATAATTATTTGAGATAAAACACGTATTATTCAGATAACAACTAATTTAATGGCACACGTTAGAAAGTAATACAATTAAACAGTAACAAACTGTTTCAAGTAATAAAATTTTATTTTTCAAAATTAAAGAGAAATTATTTAAAATTATATTTATAAAATTAAAGAGGAACGGAAAGGCATTTTTGTGCCGTCGCCCCACGTCCCATCTGTGTGTCTCGCGCCTTAAGCCTACCAAGCTTTTTAGAACGAAATTTCTTATGCTATGTAATTTTTGTGCAACTCTTGTTGGTACTCCTTATTGAAATAAATTTATAAAAATGATTTAGTGAACAGAAATGCAAAGATCACTCCGCGGCAAAAATCTGTCACTCGCAGAGTTTTGCTTCAGGAAAATGAGGCACTAGTGAAGGACTGTATCTTAATTACGTTAAGAGGTAAGGCGGGGAACGAAGCCAGTATTTTAGGTGAAAAGCGCTCCTTATTAGCATACCACGCGACAAGATTCCGAATATCTTTAGAAACTGCAAAATTGTATTATAACTTGTGAGGGCCGGTTTCTGAGCTGAGAATTTCACTAAGTAAATACTTAAGTAACGTTCTGTCACGCTCTTCTCTGAGAAATTCTAAGAGACAGCACCACAGTTAACTATTTAGTTAACGAAAGTCTCAATTGAGAAACAGGCCTCAATTTTTTAGAACTAAATTTTTTCGACTAATTGTATTTGAGTGAAATCTTAATGGTTTGCTTCAAAATAATACAGTATTTTATGGAAGGAGAAAAACCGACATTCGAGGGCCATACTGTTCGTAAACACAAAGTGAAGGATTTGTATTTTATTTGTTTCACTGTTGCCGAAAAATGATTAGTCCAACCAAATGTAATTCAGTATTTTGCGTACTATACAGGGTGTAAGAAAATCCCCATAAACATTCAAAAAGGGATTTTAGTCGATATAAACAGCTTTTACAAGATATAAACTATTTAGAGGCTAAAAATTCTACCCATGCCGGGACCTGAACCCGTGACCTCTAGATAACCGTGCCAGCGCTCTCCCAACTGAGCCAATGGGCAAGTGCAGGCATCAGTGAAATGTCGAGCCTCTCTAAAAACTTCTCTGTATTACGCACAGACAGCGACATCTGACCGAAGCAATTTACATCACTTGCAGCCCCGAGTAACCCACTTTGCAGTTAGGTTTTTACATCATGTAGGTATTACAGCGATATCATTCCGATGTAAAAACCTTATGAAGATGTTTCAGTTTTTATAGTAGAGTTTAGTACGAATGTAATTTACTGTGGTCTCTACACTAGGTTATACCTGTATCGTGGAGGGTGATTGCTTTACCATTGGTTTTATAAAGTCTTAGAAGGTACGTACTTTAGTAAATATATTATATTCAGAAGTTTGTGAGACGTTAATAAACATTTTAATATATTATGCTCACAATTGCTATGTTTTAGTCTATTGTTAGTGAGACTAATTTAATTTGATTTTATTTAAGTTCATTTCTGTGTGAGTTTGGATTAGGTTGAAATTCTTTTAAATAGGGGGGATATAATAAAATTGTGTTATGTATGTTATGTGTTAAGCAACTAAAGATAATATAATAAAGTAATGGTTTTATAAATAGAGAGGTGGGTATATGTAATATATATATAGACACACGTCTATACGCACGTTGCCTTAACGCAGCAAATGAAGAAATCGCCACGTTCATGTAGTTTTCATTGTGTTACGCTACAGTGCAGTAGCATAATATTAGACCCTGTTTTAGTTAGACATAAGTAAAAACGTAAAGTCCGTGTGACGCCGGATTAAGAATAGCGTCACTCCATTTCCTCCCTTGGATGTCGTAGAAGGCGACTAAGGAAATCAATTACCAGGAGACGGGCAGCAGCGTCTTCCTGAGATTCCAATTGCATACTGCGATCGCCAACCCGCCTGCCAAGCGTGGCGATTATGGCAAAACTCCTCATGGTTATGAAAACCGCGAGGGAGGCCTGTGTCCTGCAGTGGGCGTCAAAGGGCTGATGATGATGAAGTAAAAACACATCGGTTGCGAAATCAACAATTTCCGGTGCCAAAATTAAGTTAATTAAAAAATTCTGCAAAGTAAACGCATTAACACTACCATAGCCTCTCTAACTTAGTTTATTTCAAACTTACATAACATACACAAGCAGCCTATGTACGTCCCACCGTAGGGTACAGGCCTTCTCTCAGGGAGAGAGTATGGGCTTAATTACCACGCGTGCCCACAGCGGGTTGACGATTTCAAGCGCTGAGGTATGTGAATAGCTCAGACACTCAGGTTTCCTCACGATGTTTTCCTTCGCCGTTAGCGGTTATTTCAGACTTCCTGAGTAATAATTTTAGCAACGCTCGTATTTACTACGGCTCGTATGTACTAAGGACAGTTAAATTAATTAGTTCTCTCAATTCTAGCGCGCTTCCTTTGCTCTAGCCGGCTGTCGTGAGACTGAAGCACCATCTGCACTACAAACGAATGATCGTTCATTTGTTCCATTTATCGAGCGTTTATTTATAAAAATACGACCCCTTAAAACATTTCTCAAATGCATTTTAAATAGCCTTTGATGAGGGGAATGTCATTACCACAAATTATTTACTTAAACTGTATTTGAGCAGTGTTTTAGTGGAATCGCGTTTTTATAAATAACACCAAACTCTATTTATTTTTAAGGGAGATGAAGATTTTTCTTTTGACAGTAACATAAAATATGTTTTGCCTTGTTTCGTTTCAATATCGTAAACCTAACAAAAAATACTTTAGGTAATGTAGAACCACATAAATCGGGCATAGTCGGGCTCCTCTTTGGTAAAGATACTATATCTCTCTTTATATTATGTCTATCTATCTATCTTAGTAATAATAATAATAATAAATTATTTGTCTCAGAAAATTTATACAAGGTGATTCTTAAATTAGAATTATGCTAGGTACATTTATCCAAAAGCAAATAGTATCATCTGTTGCTAAACTACGCGTGAACCTGTATTTCAGCAAACAGCGTCCCCATCCGGAAAAATATACAGATAGAACTAGCTACAAAAATGGTTTAGATCTAAATCGAGACATCTTTTTTCTTTATTAATATGCAATATTGTATGTAGTGCAATCTTTATGCTTCAGTTATTAATTAAATTTTATATATCTAGTGTAGAAAAAACTTAGTGTGTAGTGTAGCGTAGGGGTAATACATATAGATAGTAATTTTCGCCCAACCAACGTGAGGTACACGTTGATTAGTTGGGCAAAAATTAAAAAAGGGTTTTTATTGCGCCACAATTGTAGTCTAATCTTGATAGTCATCATCATCATCAGCCATTTGACGCCCACTGCAGGACATAGGCCTCCCTCATGGTTTTCATAATAATCTTGATAGTATCGAAGGTTTATTTTAGTACCTATGTATCGGTGTGCGTCACGTCGCCGGCTCGTTGTAATGTGGACAACGGGACACGGTCGATGTCGATTCGCTGGAATGCGAATTACTCGTTATTTGCCCCTGCTAATAAATAAACGTGCAGAGCTCGTCCAAACTTTAGAAATTACCGTAAAGTATTATTGGTTTCAGTAATCTCTTAATCCTCTTAGAGCCTGTTTATTATTTGCGGGTACCTGATGAATGGTATTTTGGTTTGTAACGGACGCTTGCTTACCAGGCTGGTTTAATACATGGAATAGATGCTCATGTAGGTACCGTTGCCCTTATTCTTCTTTATACTTTGAAATTGAAAAAATGTAAACTACTAACTGTCCCGGCGAACTTCGTACCGCCACGGAATCCGTTTATACTATTCTTGCACAACGTCATCTATTCTTAAAATACAACGTTCGCTCGCACAACGCCATCTATTTGAAACTTAAAATAAATATTATCCCACGGGAACGCATTACCGGAATATCAAGTATACTGTCTTAATTCAGGTCTTTGTCTATCTGTATGCCAAGTTTCATGTAAATCCCTTCAGTCGTTATTGCGCGATTGAGTAACGAACACCCAAACATCAAAAGGGGTGTGTGCTTTTGACCACACAATAGAAACAAAAAAAAAATGTGTTTTTTTAAATATACGCGATTGCGTCACCGACAGACTGGAGCCGAGTATACTTGATTCAGCATCACCGACCGACTGGAGTCGAGAATACCCGATTCAGCCTCACCAGTCGTTTGGAGCCGAGTATATCCGATAAGGCGACACCGACCGACTGGAGCCGAGTCTACGCAATACAGCGTCACTAACCGATTGGAGCTGAGTGTACCCGATATAACCTCACCCACCGTCTGGAGCCGAGTATACGCGATTCAGCTTCACCCACCCGTGCGTGACGGATCAGTTTCGTTCAGTATTCCGACAAATCACGCCTAAAGGAATGTTCACGACAAAATATCTTAAATACGTATTTAGAGGCTAAAAATTCCACCCATGCCGGGCTAACCGTGCCAGCCCTCTCCCAACTGAGCTAATGGGCGGGCAAGTGCAGTTATCAGTGAAATTTCGAGCCTCTTTACAAACTCCTCAAGTTGGGGTTCAAGTCCCGGCATGGGTGGAGTTTTTAGCCTCTAAATAGGTTTTTAAAATTGTCCTTAGCACCCGTGCAACAAAAAGAATATAGACAAAATATCTACTTTATACGTTGCGATTTCGTAGCGTATTCAGTCTTCAGTCGCATTTCGTGTGCCTTCCAATAAATAATAAAAACAGAAAATTAATGCGCATGCTTTAAAGTGAATTAGTTACTCTAAATGATTTATTTATTTAGATTTAATTTTCTTGGGGAATTCATCAACAATCTACCACTTTCCCTAAGCGGTTCGTGCTCGCAGCTAAATGAATTTGATTGAATTATTTATCGGTTTTTACTACAAATTATGTCATAATATTGATTTGAATGTATTGACCAAATATGATGCAACAATAAGCTACGCTTCAATAGTTTATTGTTTTATCATCTCAGCTCAGATGCAAAAAACTTACATTCCCCTTACACTCCCATTTTTAGGGTTCCGTAGTCAACAAGGAACCCTTATATTGTCGTCATGTCCGTCTTTCTGTCTATCTGTCCGCGGCTTAGCGCAGAGACTGGAAAGCAACAATTTAGTATAGATATACAATTTGGTTCACGATTCAATCACAAACGAATGTGCAACGCACATGTAAAACGTACATACGCGTGTAAACCCGCACGCGTATGTACGTTTTATTTAGGTATATACGTATACGGTCACTTCAAATTTACACTGTTTTCGGCCAGGAGTCCAGCACAAGTGCTGGCTGGGTTGACCCGCGGAATCCACGAAGGGAGAAACCAAAGTTCTCATCCACTTCTTAGCCTCCACGAGCCCCTCTCACTGTCCGCCGTGTACTGGCAACTAACACATCCGCGCCAGTTGCCACTCGGGCGTAAACACCTGCATATTGACTTGTCTTTAGTAATAGATTTTAAAAACCTATTTAGAGGCTAAATATTCCACCCAAGCCGGGACTTGAACCCGCGACCTCTGGGCACGTGCAGGCAGCGGCGAAATTTCGAGCCTCTTTACAAACTTCTCTGTATTACGTACAGGCAGCGACATCTGGCCGGAGCAATTTACATCACTTGCAGCCCCGAGTAATCCACTTTGCAGTTAGATTTTTACATCGGAATGATATCGCTGTATCTACATGACGCGGGTTCAAGTCCCGGCATGGGTGGAATTTTTAGCCTCTAAATAGGTTTTTAAAGTTGTCCTCAGCACGGGTTAGTGCAACAAAAAGAATATAATTTAGTTGTAGATACCAATCTTTAGCTGTACAAAAATGGACCATTTGTAACTTCTGTGAATTCCTCAATCTGAGTAAAGCAATCAATAACCGCCCCGATCGGGCTTGAATTATTAATTCGACAGAATTGGGATTAAAATGCCGACCGATTATAAAGGGCTTAATTCCCGTTGAGTGAGGGTTTTTTCTGCTATTTTGCTTGCCGATTTTAAGGGCTGTAACGCACTAGCGGTTGCTTAGCATGCAGTCGAATGCCTGCATTTATAGCATGTACTGAAGCTCACGCACTTGCGGTACGATTTTTCATTTCATTTACCAGCAGCCGCACGAGATCATATTATATTTCCTCACTTAAGTATTGTTTGTATATACCTACAGTCGACAGAACATCAACCTTTACATCCATACACTCTACTCCGTTACGTTCCGGGCGACTTTGAAGAAGAAGGAGAAAGACATTTATTATACCAACAAGATACATCACAGAAACAAAATAAGCAGATAAGTAACATAATAAAAATTGTAAAGGTCGATGTGCTGTCGACTGTACAGAAATTTATTGGTACAATGTGACGTCTGAACGTTTCAGTTTTATTCATGCAAGTTATGCTATTGCTAGGCTTGTAACTTATTTTTTAACAGTAAAATTAATGTTAATGAAGCTTTTAACTTTGATCGGCAGAAAAAAGGGAAGATACAAAAGTAGTAGGCTGGCCCTTATACTAAGCTAAAGTCCGTATGATAAGAGCCTGAGATTGCGAGTAAATGACTTGAAAGACTTATTTGTAAATTTTTTGTCCACTACGAATTCGTGCGTAGGTACTCTCTCTCTCTCTCTTTCTATTCCTCCTTGTCTCTCCCTGACTGCTCGAAATTCAAATTAAAACCAGGAATTTCTCAATGCTCTACCTCATTTCATCTAGCGCGAATATTAGCTTCGTAGGCACGAATAGACGTACCGTTAGGAAGATTTCTCGTCCGTAAAATGTCTCTCTAAACTTTTCTCCGCCTGACGAAGCTTCGAGAGATGTTCACTCGCAACGTGGGCAGTTCAGTAATAAACTTCACTGTCCATTTAGTGAAATTCCACCGAGTCACAAAATTGGAAGGCATAGAACATCCAGCTGGTACTCGGTGTAAACTAGCTGGGCCCGTGACTTTGTAACGTTTATTTAAGATAATTAAAAAAAGTAGGTTAGATTAGTAAGCTGAAGTGGCAGTGGTCGGGGCACATAGCACACAGAACTGATGCCACATATCGGCAAGCGCAGCGTAGGACGACCAGCTACAAGATGGACCGATGACCTCATCCAAGTGGCAGGAAGACGCTGGATGCAAGCCGCTTCTAACCAGTCTTTTTGGAAATCTATGGTCCGCCTATGTCCAGCAGTGGACTTCTTGTGGCTGAATGATGTGGCTACAGAGACAGTTACTTTTCCTGTACTGTGTTCTCGTGTGTCCAATGAAGTATAATATATACCAGCTTCATCCACACATTCATTAATTATATTAAGGAAATATCAATGCCTATTTATTGGGAAGATAAGGAGCCTTTGAAACATTCACTACATGAAATTCCCAACTTCACATCTTGTGGAATTACTGGGATAGGAGAAACATGAACGACTTTGCTGTTATTTTCTGTTCCTTCTTACAGCGAACGAGCTGACGTGGCTTCTTGCAGTTTATTGGACAGTTACTGTTCTACTAGTGAACATCTATCACAGTTGGGGCGATTTTTAATTATTCCCGATGTCTTGCCGTCTCCGGGGGGGCGGTGTGAAAAGAATGGTGTGTAGCGAAGGAACAGTCACTTTCACTTGGAGAGAGCGCTCCGCCAACAAACTGCTACGCAGTTTGGCGAAATTATGTGCTACATTAAGGTTTTTTTTATTTTTTTGAATAAATAAAAAAAAGTAAAAAATAAAGCGGAAGAGGTGTCAGGATCGTGGAAAGTGGCAAGCCCTTGTCAAAACGAACAACTTTTAATACGGGAAATAAAATCACAAAAAAAACAACATCTGATCTCAGATTATTGCCGCAAGTAGTAACTTTAGTATGGAATTGCTGATATTTTGTCATGTTTCGTATAATGAAATATTTTTCTTACAATACAAAAAGTTTTCGCAATGACTTATTAGAATACCGTATTTTCGGATATAGATGGGGTTTTTTACGGAACTTTATAAATAAATTTCAACGCGTCTCGTCGAAGTATCCGATACGCCTCAATAGCTATTCGCTACATCGGCCTTTCCATGACAAAACAGTACCTTCTTTATAAACGTTGAGTGGAAAGCGTCACCGCGAGTAAATAATTGACTATTTTCTTGAGAGTCACTCCGACTAATCTCAAGTTGAGTGTTGAGGACGGAAAGCTGCATTATAGGTTATTTTCGTAACCGACGACGGGGGAATTCTAGGATGTTGATGTCTATCCGACAGGGAGGATCAAACAATGGATAAGAAAAATAATGATTTAAAAGCTATGGAACATTTTTAAACATTTGAGGTTATATATTAGGTATTTGGTTCAAAACTGTGAATCTCAAATCAAAATCATTCAATTGGTTTCTCGCGATACAGGCTAAGGCTAGCGCAACTACCTCTGGTAATTTTTGTAGTTTTAAGTTTTTAATAATAAAAATATTTTTAATTTTTTTTTAAGTGTCAGGCAGGTTATTTAGTGACAATCATAAGCACTAAAAATGTCTGTCGTTATGTCTGTTGTCCGATGCGCCTGAACAAGTGATAGAACAATTCAGTTGGACGTTGACTATAATGTAATTACCTCATGACACTCTAAATGACACTAAACTCAAACCATAGGCAAGGTACACATATAAAGGGCGTAGTGCGGGCCGCGGAAAAGACGCGTCGTCCTTCCAATTCACTTTCATACAAAATGTGCTGAAGGAACGGGACGAAGCCTACACAGAAGAGACGGGGCGAGGGCGCGGACCCTAAACAACGTGTCGCGTCTTTTCCGCGCCCTCGCCCCACGGCCTTCCTATGTGCCCCACGCCATAGTTTTTTCGTTCTGCACCAATTTTTATACTGATTGGTACACAGGTTCTGTTGGAAATTATTAACAACCTGTTTCAACCAGCTATATATTATATTGCCATAACCGTTATACACACACACACACACACACAGTTTAATTTAATTTATATACATATCACTTCTGTAGCCGATCTTGGCTTTGAAGGTGCGTGCGCACAGAGTGCACGTCAAGACAACGTTATTAATAGTATGTTGAATGGCCGCCGGTGGTCGGGCCTTCAACTCATCTCTCGAGTAATCACACACACAGTGATACGTGGTTATACCAAAGGGATGTATCCACAGGGAAAGTATCTTCAATCAATCACAATTATGACAATTCAATGTACTTAGCATAGCCGATAAGTAGAATTACTCTTCCTGTTTATTAATCGGCTACGCAATGAACATCGAATTATCATCGTAAACCATGAAATGGCACCCCGGTCTATCTCTGTGCCAAATTTAATCCCAATCTGATTAGCCAATTCAGCGTGTTTTAACAGAATTTTTTATATGTTACAGGTATGTTACGAGTTAAGACTTTTCGAGGAAGACGCTGTATATTATACGTACATAGTGGTTTTTGATGCAGAAAACCTTTTTATGTAAGTCAACTCTACCATGATTCTCTCAAAAAAGCATGAAGTACGTAAATTTTTTGTTATGTTGTATCTATAGGCGAGAATCTGTTATTAGCTCTTAGTTATCTATTATGAGATCAAATATAAGATTTGTAAGCTGATGATTCTCCAATCTGAACTAATAAATAGATACATCTGTTGTACACACTCCGTGTGGCGCCGGATTAAGAATAGCGTCACTCCATTTCCTTCCGTGGATTTCGTAGGAGGCGTCTAAGGAAATAAATTACCAGGAGCATTCTAACCGCATACTGCGATCGCCAATCCGCCTGCCAAGCGTGGCGATTATGGCAAACCCCTTCATGGTTAGGGAGGCCTAATGTACGTAGTGGGCGTCAAATGGCTGATGATGATGATGATCTGTTGTACACATTAGCAAATATCCTAGGATATCCGTAAAGAAACGGATAATCTCTATTGTCCTAGAATATTTAGAAATAGGTTCGCCTTTATACTATCTTATACCTGAATGTCATGTACCTTAATGTACCTTACCGAAGGATGTTGAGAATGAGTTGGGTCCATAGAGTCACAAAATTGGAAGTTCTAAAACTAATGTTGACCGTAAGAAAAGAAGAAAATCTGTTACCTAGGGCATGTGCTGCGACACGATAGGTACCGATTTCTTCAAGTTGTTATGACCTAAAGTCGTATATCGACAAAACACCAAAGTTGAAGACGTGTGCACACGAATCACGAAGCTTAAGTGAGATGGGCGGGACATTTAGCTAGACGAGAAGGCGGATGGTGGACGAAGGCAGTCACAGAGTGGTGGCCAAGAACTGACCGTCGTTCGGTGGTTCGGCCCCGTACCCGATGGATTGATGACATTAAGAAGACAAGATTAGCGATACAACTGGCGAGGTTGGCGTGACGGTGAAGAGGCTTGTGCCCAACAGTGGGCGTCTTTCATGGGCTGTATAGATAAATAGATTATGATAGGCAAGATAGAGAGAAGGAGGTGTTTTAGGAAAAGAAGGAAGTCGTGGCCCAGAAACACCAAGGAATTGGACGGATGTAGCCAGCGTCGAAGTCTTGCTTCGCTTGGCAAGAAACGAAAAAGAATATGCGGAGCTGATGGCCAACCTCAATATTCAATATTCAGTAATATCTTTATTGTCTTCAAAGTGAGAAGATTTGATAGATAGATATTACGAACCGCGATCGCTGATTGGCTGTTAGAAACACATGCGAGTGACGACCGCGGTGATTGGCAACTAAAGCTGCCAATAACAATTGAACGTCTTCTTTCGTATGAAACGAAGTGATTGGTTATGTAGATGTCTTATATCCA
This sequence comes from Yponomeuta evonymella, assembly GCA_963969515.1. NCBI lineage: Eukaryota > Metazoa > Arthropoda > Insecta > Lepidoptera > Yponomeutidae > Yponomeuta > Yponomeuta evonymella. Next base: position 4,035,646 of record OZ018343.1, on the reverse strand, counting down.
GCCTATGAATAGGATCCGTAGAAATTAAAATGTTTAAGTAATATGAAATTTAATATAATCCTAATTCAGAAAGAAGTTTAAGTAACGTTTAGTCAGTGGTTCAGCCAAGGCATTCCTTACTGAAAATTATTCCAACATTTTCGCTGTCAAAGGAGAACTTTTGAATCGTTAAAATTTCAAGACATTGAAGCCGAGTCCGATCTGTGTGCCTATCGCGAACCGATCAATTTATATATCTATCCAGGCCATGAATAGAGTCCACAGCTGGGCACAGGCCTCTTTTCTGTCACGCCAATCCTCTTGGTCCCCTGTCAATTTCATCCATTGCTTTCCAACATGCATGAAGTTAACGCAGGCAATTTATAGCCGTGCCGGAGGTCGCGAGTTAGATTCTTATCGGGTGTATTTGTGACGTCATTGCCTAGTTACTAAAGCACAAGGTATCCTAGTTTAGGACCAGGACAAGTGACTGGTTGTACTAGTAGTTATAGGTATTGGAATTGTTTTTCTCTATATATTTACTTCGTATCTCTTTGATATTATTATTTTGTATATTTGCACATCTACTTCTTTCAGCCCAGATGTTGTACTTGAAGATGTTAAAATATTGATACAAGGTTTTGGGGAATTGGGGCTCCAGTTGAATACACAGAAGTGCGAATTGTTCCCATGCTCAGGGCTGGGATCGTGCCCTTGCACAAGTCAGATTTTACTTTGCTGGCTGCCCCAATTTTCCTAGAAGGCATCCCAGGGGTGTTGCGTTCGAAGATTGACATTTTGTCGGCAACTAGGCATAATCTTAAACAACTATTAGCACATGTTGCCGTGAAGATTTTGCGTAGTTGCTTATCAATTCCAATGCTGAGCTACACTATTCGTACGGCTCCATTGTGGCTGAAGAGGTAGGCGTCAATGGAATATGACACCATGTTGAAGGAGTTGTTGGAGACTATTCTTAACGTGCATATGACCTCATCTCAGTGGAGTCAGGCTTCGTTAGACATGGATGCCTGGGCGTGAGGCGTCTGCAGGACACGGAGCTCCCAGTTTTGTTGGCTTCATCGCATGGGGTCTTGGATCTCGTCACTCGCATTTTAAATTTAAATGGTGGCGGGTTTCGCATCCCTGTTGCGGAGGAGGCCTTGTAGTTGCGGAAGGCTCGTTATCCTGGGAGCGATCTGCCTGAGTATCCAGAGTGTCAGCGTTCTTGGGATGAGGTCATATGCAAGTCCACTTTGATGATCTCGTCGGTCAGAGCGCAGGTCCAGAGCTCGCACGTTTGCGCGCGGTCGCTGAACCGGAGTCGGGTTTGTGGCTGCAGGCGTTACCATCACCTTAGCTGAGAACCTAGCTGGATAATGACTCCCTGCGTATAGTAGTAGCGCTTCGTTTGCGTTGCAATGTGTATCGCATCGCATCGGTGTGTCTGTGGGGCGTGGGTGGATGAGTTAGGACGTCACGGGCTGCATTGTGTTAGGAGTGCGGGTAGATTGTCTAGACACCATTCATTGAACGACATCGTCCGTAGGGCTCTCGTTTCTGCCAACGTTCCTTGTGTGTTAGAACCTTCGGGCTTGTGTGGCACCGATGGGAAGCGTCCGGACGGTCTCACTCTTATGCCCTGAGAGAAGCGGCTACTGCTGCTACTCCCGGTGCCACTGCCGAATCGGCAGCGAAGCTCAAGCGCCAAAAGTGTAATGCCTTTATAACTAATTATATTTTTGTTCCACTTGCGGTAGATACATTTTTGTTCCACTTGGGGTACTACGGGGGTTTGGGGGGCACAAACCAAGATTTTTGTTAGGGAGCTGGGGCGCTGATTCAGGGACCGTCGGCTTGACTGCCGCTCTGGTGCGTTTCTTTGCCAAAGGATTTCCTTGGTGGTGGAGCGTGGCAATGCTGCCAGCGTGCTAGGTACCTTTGGTTGTCAACTTTCTCCAATGTATTAGTTCAGTCCATCCAAAGGAAAAGGTCACGGTAAGGCCACCATCTATTCTCTTAGGTGAAAATATATCTGGATCAGGAATGTGTTATCAACATAAAAACAAAAAAATCTGAATTAATCTTAATCATTATCTGGAAATTATCTTCATTAGTTCATGATAGGCCTTCGGATCGATTCGAATCGAATTCTTTTAATTCCAACTTCATCGGCGATTGCGAGAACTCGATCCTTTTGGGATTATGGATTATGGAATACTGGTCGGTAATACAAGTTCCAGTCAGAACTTGGGGCTAATGCGGCGTACTTAATGGAGCTTGAAATTGGTTTAAGGTCTGAGGAATTGTAGTATGATGACACTTCCTAGCCCTATTTACGATAGCTACATGCTTAACCCATGTTCGGAGAATCTGATATACTACGTCAAACTATACACAGAGTTGGTGATTCGATCATTTCACAATTTGAAATGAATTAATTTGTCTGCTTTGCAGTTTGGCGATATTGTGTACTAATATTAAGGTTTTTTATTTTGAATAAATAAACGTATAAAAAAGTTATTAACTACTTTATGTCGGAAACTAATTAAATAACGAGCAACGAAAATCAGCAAAGACATGGTCAGTAAATAATTAATTTTTCTCCAGCAACAAAAAAATTAATAATTAAATATAAATACAACAATTCGACTCAATACCAACAACCCAAAATAATCGGAGAAACGAAATCCCACCAAATCCGTTAACTCGGTCACTTAGAAAGGGTGGCAGAGGATCGGGCGGTAAAGGGGGCACACCTAGGGCTACCAAGCGGCCAGAGACCGGTTGGCCGCCCCAGATATCGCTGCAAGGAAGAAGTGGCCAAGGACCTGCGGGAGCTCATGGGCGCGGGCGATTGGTAGGAGACCGCGAAGGTTAGAGACGAAGTGGTGACTGCTTCTATCTGAGGCCAGGACGTAGGTCGGGTCGGGTCGCTGATTATGATTGATTAGGAATATTCTACTGCCAATCACGAATGTTCTGCGGCTCACTTTGGCTACTCTGTATTTTCTACTGACCACTTATTTTTGGACTTGAAACGTCTTTCATTTCGACAGTAGGGGGCACTTGCCAAAACCGCATGCAACGAAAACATGTCGCCTATATGAGGACTGTAATTCTGTAACTACGTGTCGTGTGCAATTCATTTATAATCGTTGGGTTGACCAAAGTAGCCATTACACAGATCCTATTGACTAGTGCCGCTAGAGTGCGCTAGTACCGTATAACACTGCATCATCATCATCAGCCATTTGACGCCCACTGCAGGACATAGGCCTCCCTCATGGTTTTCATAACCATGGGGGGTTTTGCCATAATCGCCATGCTTGGCAGGCGGGTTGGCGATCGCAGTATGCGGTTGGAATCTCAGGAAGACGCTGCTGCCCGTCTTCTGGTAATTGATTTCCTTAGTCGCCTTCTACGACATCCACGGAAGGAAATGGAGTGACGCTATTCTTAATCCGGCACCACACGGAACACTGCATAGTTTGAAATAAAAATTAATGGTCACTCATAGATGTTTGACGCTAATCCAATGGCCGTGTAATCCACCACCTGAGTTTGTGTCCCACTGCTGAGCAAAAGCCTCCCCTGTTATCTTCCACTCCTCCCTGTCTTGAGTCACCCTCTCCCATCCGTATGGGAGAGAGGTACGTTTTTGCCCCAATGCATCCGGGCAAAAGGGTTGAGAGGTCGTCCCGCCATGTCCACCTTAGTCGAAGCGTCCGCAATATCCGTCGCGAGACTCGCGAGTAGTCGTCTTAGCTCACTCGGTCCGAGTGCACTACGATCGTGACAACCGGGCTTAATGCCGGTGTTTCACGATATTTGTACACTCGGACCGAGTGACCTACTTTAGCTACTAAGACGCTACTCTGATGATTTTTTTTACACTCCTACCGTGCTTTTAGAGCCAGATTAGCTTATAGTGCCGGTAGATTAGCGCCCAGTATCGATCCGGAGGCACCCAGAGGCTAGTAGGGCGGTATTCCTACAATGTCAGGGGTCCTCAACCGGGCCACATAATTGCGGGTAACGAAGTCTGCGCCGGAATGCAATAATGCCCCGAGACCGCGACGAAATTCAAATAGCGAACGGAGACATTTACACCAATGGGGTGCGATTCTGTCACGTAATCGGACCCTAGAGTGTAATATGTACATACGTAGGTTTTCAACAGCACGACAATAGCTGTTATTTGCCTCTATTTGGTAGTCTACTGAGCAATAGAAGTACAATGTCATTGAAATGGTGTAGCCCGCGCAAATTAAATAGGCATCTCTCGCGAAAAAGATCGATCGAGTTCAGTTGCACGGGTTGTACCATTAGAATGCGATTGGTTACTAGACTCAGTGTCAATTAAATACCATTACTGTATTAATATGATTCTATTGAACCACGATGCATTTTAGAGACTCGCCCCCTCGGATTCCTCAGAAATACAGTTGGTATTATGACATTCACTAGAGCCACACATGAAAATCGTAGCTCCTTTTTAGGGTTCCGTACCCAAAGGGTAAGCGACCCTATTACTAAGACTCCGCTGTCCGTCCTTCCGTCCGTCCGTCTGTCACCAGGTTGTATCTCATCCACCGTGATAGTTAAACGATTGAAATTTTTACAGATGCTGTATTTCTGTTGCCGCTGTAACAACAAATACTAAAAACAGAATAAAATGAATATTTAAGGGGGGCTCCCACACAACAAACGTAATTTTTTTGCCGTGTTTTGCTCGATATTAATAATGGCAACAAGTAGACGCTGAAATATTCACAGAACATTTAATTCTATATTCGAATAAAAAATTAATAATTAAATTGAAATTAAATAAATATTTAAGGGGGGTTCCCATACAACATACGTGAATTCGTGCCGTTTTTTGTCGATCTTTGTCTCTAATGTCTTTGGGTATCATGTATTGAGACAAACCCTAAATGTAACAACTAGACAACTACATGGTCGCAATAAAGTTATGAATTATTATGTTGTATAGATAATGGTACGGAACCCTTCGTGCGCAAGTCCAGCTCGCACTTGGCCATTTTTTTTTAGTTTTAAGGACGTCATAAATCACAATCCTGCCCGGTGGTTGGACGACGTTGCGAAGGCGACTGGAAACGTTGGGCGAGACTAGCAAATTACCGGATGGGCTGGCGTGAAAGAGAAGAGACTTATGCTCAACAGTGGGCTCTGTTTATGGGCTGATTAGATAGATAAATAAATCAAAGTAGTGGTAGTAGCTATTCTTAGAACCCACGGCCTTGATCTCGATAACCTTGTTTGTTCGTTAATAAAATTGTTGTTTTTCTTGTTACACATACATAAACTCACGCCTGTATCCCAGAGGGGTAGGCAGAGACCAGGGACTGCCACTTGCCACGATCCTGACTGATTACTTTTGCTTCCATTAACATACATTCATTAATCGTTGCATGCACGCACGCCGGTTTCCGGGTACTTTTTGTCTTGCCCTTTGCTAATACATCCCCTATTTGGTCGAAGCATGTCCGCCAGGGTCGTCCCTTACCGGCCCTTCCACCCACATTGGCAAGATATATTCATTCATTTCTTTTTCATTTTTTGCCCGGAACTGGCGTACTTGCCTTATCATAGGTAAGCAGCCTATATAGGTACGTCCCACTGTAGAGCACAGGCCTTCTCTCAGGGAGAGAGTATGGGCTAAATCGGCACGCGTGCCCACCACGGATTGGCGATTTCAAGCGTTGAGATATGTGAATAGCTCAGACGCTCAGGTTTCCTCACGATGTTTTCCTTCACAGTTAGCATGTGGTATTGCTACTATAACTCCACAAGTGTACATAACTTACAAAACAAATTCATAGGCACATGTCCGTCCCGACGAAAGTCGTCGACATAGCCCAGCGGATTAGTAAGTTGAAGTGGCAGTGGGCGGGGCACATAGCACGCAGAACTGATGGCCGATGGGGCCGAAAAGTTCTCGAATGGAGACCACATATCGGCAAGCGCAGCGTGGGACGACCAGCCACAAGATGGACAGATGACGTCATTCAAGTGGCAGGAAGACGCTGGATGCAGGCCGCTTCCAACCGGTCTTTTTGGAAATCCATGGAGGAGGCCTATGTCCAGCAGTGGACTTCTTGTGGCTGAATGATGATGATGTTGATGTCCGCACTGGGAATCGAACCTGGGTCTCTCGCTTGCGAGTCCAATGTTCTATCCACTAGGCTACCACCGTACTTGCCCGCAACGACTGACATAATGCGGAAGAGGGCTGTCAGGATCGTGGCAAGTGGCAACCCCTAGTACCCGCCTGTCCCGGAGGGATAGACGGGCTCCCGGGCCTTCTTCGCCTTGAATTATCACGTCTGTACTTTATTATTTTTCGTGATATGATAATAAAGCTGTCTAGGTTTTTTTATCCGCTTCACAACATCGACTACGTAATCGCCACAAATACTCGTGGTCACATATTGCTTCGTACGTATCGTACGATCACGTGCAACTAATTCATTCTTTAATTACCCATCGAGTGCTCGGTATATGGACAGACACATGAGCAATGTGAGCATTCGCCACAAAACAGACGCAATGTAAAAGAATAGCTCCGAATATTTCTTTTTTATTCTATTTTAAGTTACTTTATTTTGAGATGTCAATTTATTCTTACAATCTTTAAAATATTTTGAGGATCGTGGCAAGTTGCAGACCCTGGTCTTTGCCTACCCCTCCGAGATACAGGCGTGAATTTATATTATGTTATGTTGATTTGTTTACTATAAGTGTACAAAATCCGGCATTATGTCTCATAATAATTAATATTCATTTAACGGGCGGGAGTCGCTGGATGCGGGCGGCCCAAGACCGGGAAGCTTGGAAAACCATTAGAGAGACTGCAGTGGGCGTCGAATGGCTGATGCTGATGATGAACGAAAACTCGAATGCTACTAATTGTGGGTTGGAATGTTTCTGCGTAACACGGTCCAATTAACAGAGTGATATTGAAAAATTACATTTTCTTAGTACTTTGTGTTTGTAATCTGTTTACAATTTCAAAAGATCACGGTGTTATTTAGAAAAACAAAATTACTCTAAAACACTCCTCAGAGGCAGTTTAAATAGTCTATGGTTACGTCTTTCCCTTTACCACAGACTGTGGTGGAAATGAAATCCTCCCCGTAGGAATCGAACCCACGACCTGCGGCATGGTAATCAGACGTGACACCGCTAGACCAACGAGGCAACCAAACCGATAGTCAAATAGCAAGTTAAGTCATTTAGCAAAGTTCAGTTAACGTTCGTCTATCTATCGAATAGATACGACTTAGGACAGGGTGGCCTTGTTTCTGTACCTACTAGGCCCTCTGGGCCTCATTTCTGTTAGCGTATCGTAGTACAATGACAGATCTGATACATGATTGGGCACATGACCGGTTTGATACGTGTGCGAGCGCAGACTTGAAGCGGCAATGAAATAAAATCAGAGCGTTTATGCAGTTGTCACCGTAATATAATGCAGTAATCATCATCATCAGCCATTTGACGCCCACTGCAGGACATAAAATATGCCTCCCTCATGGTTTTCCTAACAATGAGGGGTTTTGCCATAATCGCCACGCTTGGCAGGCGGGTTTGCGATCGCAGTATGCGGTTGGAATCTCAGGAAAACGCTGCTGCCCGCCTCCTGGTAATGTATTTCCTTAGTCGCCTTCTTCGACATCCACGGAAGGAAGTGGAGTGACCCTTATCTTAATCCGGCGCAATGCAGTAATATAAGCAGAATATTAGCAGCATCTAGGCCCTGTGGTACCTTCTGTACTCGGTCTGTGTTTTGTGTTATAAATAGACACGAGCATTCACTGTCAGCGTCGTTCATTCGCGTCCATGCATATTTATAAGCTAACGAAATGCGCTTTTTGCGTGTGAGTGAAAAGAAAAACGTCGACTATACTTCGTTGTACGAGTCGAACTCCTAGGGAACAAAATACTCGCATCTAATTGGTCAATGCGCGCGACTGGAGATAAGCGAATCTGGAGATTTTACAGAGAAATGTGGTAACCACAGATTAAATAAACTGACTCTCAGGAGTTCTTTAGAATAATCTTTGTTTCTTTGATTCATTCTATGATGATTGAAAGTAGAAAGGATCCTAATATGTAATATCATAAATGTGAAAGTTTGTGAAGATGTTTGTCACTCAATCACCGCTAAACGGATTTAGATGAAATTTAGTATAGAGATAGTTTGAGTCCCGGGGAAGGACATCGGATACTTTTCATCCCGGAAATTATTCATTACATCCGGACGATGCGGACATTACCCGCCTGCCAAGCGTGGCGGTTATGGCAAAACCCCTCACGGTTAGGAAAAGCATGAGGGAGGCGTATGTCGTGCAGTGGGCGTCAAATGGCTGATGATGATGCGGACGAAATCGTGGGCAAAAGCTAGTATTCTTATATGTAGGACAATGATTTACCAGAGACTGCGACAGAAGCGCGAATAAAATAAAATAATATAAACTCTAAAAATATAAATCTGAGAATAATCTTGTATAAATTTCTGGACAGATCGTATTAAAAAAAGCAGGACAAGTGCGAGTTGGACTCGCCCACCGAGGGTTCCCTACAAATTTTTAGGTACTTACATATTATTAATAGTTCAGGAATCAAGTCTCGCTTTTCCCGAACTCCAAAGACGATTTTTTTTATTAATTAATTCCAAATGTACAGTTTTGAGATTTTTGCCTGTACTTGTAGTATAAGACAATATTACTTGCCAAATTTTATAGTTCTAGGTCAATGGAAAGTATCCTATAAATTTTGATTCTCTTGAGTGTCGAAATATCCGTTTTTTGCAGCTTAAACGGCCGTCATCATCAGCCATCTAACGCCCACTGCAGGACACAGACCTCCTTCGTGGCTTTCATTACCATGAGGGGTTTTGACATAATCGCCACGCTTGGCAGGCGGGTTGGCGATCGCAGTATGCGGTTGGAATCGCAGGAAGACGCTGCTCCTCGTCTCTTGGGAATTGATTTCCTTAGTCGCCTTCTACGACATCCACAGAAGGAAATGGAGTGACGCTATTTTTGCGCCTGCCAAGCGTGGCGATTATGGCAAAACCCCTCATGGTTTTCCCTAACCTAGGCCTGTGTCCTGCAGTGGGCGTAAAAATGGGTGATGGTGATGATGATGATGATTTGGACTTAATTGTCATCTTTATTTAACGCCACTTGTCGCGACAATTCGTCTTATTTGTCAAAAAGTGTCAAATTTGTCGTATTGTCGCGTTTATTAAATAGGCCCCTGGTAGAAACCAGGGCAGGTAGGCAGAGGCCTACGTCTCCGGGATTTGGGAGTTTATTTTTATGTTTTTTCTTAAACGATTTTTCATATGTATAGAAAGTGTATCTGCCGCGGCGTATAAGTTTAAATATGGTTTTAATTAGTATATTAGGTTGTCTGGAAGAGATGGCTCTAAGCGATAAGACCGCCAATTGTGTACCACTGCTTAGATATAAGAAACTATTTGTAATTCTTTCTCCTGGTTGTGCAATAAAGTGTTCTCTATCTATATATCTATAGTCCGTCACATTGCCATTGTATTTTGTACTTATGTGTTCAATATGAGGTTGCCTGGAAGAAATTGCTATTAGCAATAAGGCCGCCAATTGTATCTTTTCTTTTGTCATTGCTGTTTCTGTAACATTTTTTTCCGGTATACAATAAAGAATATTCTTATCTTATCTTATCTTATGTGCAATAAACGTATCCTTACTAATATTATAAACGCGAAAGTTTGTATGTATGGATGGATGTTTGTTACTCTCACGCAAAACCGGCAGAACGGATCCGGGTGAAACTTTGCACCAAGATAGATTATATAGTCTGTATTAGCACATAGGCTATTTTTTATCCCGGAAAAATACACATCAAAATTACCACGCGAACGAAGTCGCGGGCAACAGCTAGTTAATAATAATAATTCTAGAGGGCAGTTTCTGAATTGAGAATTTCACTAAGTAAAATAGTTAAGTACTGTTCCGTCACGCTCTTTTCTGAGAAATTCGAAGAGACAGCACTACAGTTAACTATTTACTTAGCGAAATTCTCAATGCGGAAACTGGCCCCTAACAATCTGGTTTTAAACTAATTATCAGATTATATTGTATGAAAGTCTGAGAATATTAATACATGTTTATGACAATCGATTATAGCGTGAGAATTAATCGTTTAAAAGACCCATTATGCATTCTAAGTATAACTTAATGTATTGTATACATAACCATATAAAGTGTAAAGGAGTTGTTGCAAATTTTGCATTTTTGAACTTTATAATCGAAAAGAATAATAACAAGAATAATAACATATTTTTACGTCCTTAAATAAAGATACTTTTAATACACACAATTTTAGTACACTTTTAGCGCGAGGCCATACAAATCACAGCCACATGTTTCGTATGAACCGCGCCAGTGTGTCGCAGACTGACAGGCTTTACTTAACACGACCTTTCGCAACAATTGCAAGTGTGAGTAAGCACAAAACTCGGAAACATCAAACTAATAAAACGGAAAGTCACCCCAAAAAGGTCAACCAACGTCTTCTGTCGACTTTTTGTCGCCCATGACCCTCCGTAACTTCACGGTAGAAGTACAAAACCCTGTTTGCCTCGCCTAGTCGTCGAAATGCCGAAATTTACATGCGAACTAAAGGATTCGCCCCTGGAATAGATCTTGTCATCGATCACTCTGGGAATAGACAGACAGACTCGCCTATCTAAGATTTGCTGAATGGATATGATATGTACCCAAGACAATAAACTTATCTATTTTGGATTTTGGTTCATACATGCATACATTCATACATAAACTCACGCCTGTATCCCAGAGCGATAGGCAGGGACCAGGGACTGCCACTTGCTACGATCCTGACAGATCACTTTCGCTTCCTCAACATTCATCAGTCGTTGCATGCACGCACGCCGGTTTCGGGTACTTTCTATCTTGATTTAGAAAAAGTACCCGAAAGTTCGTAATGTTCTTTTTATGTCGATTTTGGTTCCTTTGGTCTTAAACAGGACTGAAAGTAAAATGCACCCGCTTTTTTATTTCGCTTGCGTCCAACTCGACGCACACTTTTTTGTAATATTCGCGCATTTTCCGCTTGAGTTCTTCGTCAATCGAGGTTCACTGCCACTGCCACGTTCGAAGCATTTCAGTTATGAAACGACATTCGCTGCAATACAGCGCGTAATATCTATCTAGGTAATGAAATTCCACAGCGAATTAACAATTCAAAAGCACCGCCAACAAATTGGCGCGTACGTGTCTAGTAAATGTCACGATGGAAATCCATTAGCGGCATCGATTTTGCCTCTGCCCGAGTTGATGTGACAGCTTATTTACAACTATCCTAATTTATAAATTAAAAAATGTGATCATGTGATATTGCCTTTAAAGCGGAACAAAGTTCGCCGGGTCAGCTAGTTATAGAATAAAAGATATGAATAGTCTTACAATCTTTGAACTAAAACTTTCGTAAGTGTGTAGTGCACACAGTATTAACTTAATACATAACGGAATCAAACTTGAATTCTTGTCGGAAGAGTCCGACCAGACGAGCAACCGACGACGCGACCCCGTCCCTACTTGGCATGATGAAGCTCTTTGAATAAGATCGAAATATGATCGAAAATTCAAGTAAGTGATTCCGGAATTAAGTTATGTAATAATCTTACAATCCTGTGTAAACTGCTTTTGGGTTGCAGCCTACCTGAAGACTGGTTATAATTTTTAAATGCCTCTGTGGTTCCTGTACGTTTACCTTTTAAATAAATAAATATTTGTCAACAACTTACATTATTCAAGTAAATCCAGTTGTCGACTTTTACGAAGCTTGCTGGAAGTATGCTCGGGAGTTTATGCGGAAAATATTTTCGAGAATAATATAAATTGACGCTATCGCTAGGGTAAAAAAATATATTTGTCCTAGCGTGAAAATGTCTGAAAAGGAACCATAAATACAACTGACTTTCTTTTCTAAGTTATGTACATTAGTGAAGTTATAGTAGCAATACTACTCGCTTACTGTGAAGGAAAACATCGTGAGGAAACCTGAGTGTCTGAGCTATTTACATACCTCAGCGCTTGAAATCGCCAATCCGCGGATTGAGCCCATACTCTCTCCCTGAGAGAAAGCTCGTGCCCTACAGTGGGATGTATATAGGCTGCTTATGTTATGTATGAACCATAAATAGATTCAAAGCTATTTACTAGAAAAAAAAGTTTAAATTACTAGTATCTCTTAAAATTAATTGTTCTCTAATTTTCCTAACAAATATTCTCCTTCTTCACAACATAAATGTTGCGAAAAAAAGGAATAAAGTTGAAACCTAAATCGCTCTCCTGGAAACGTGCATTTTTGCAGTTACGATGATTTGCGTAATTCCATCATCATCACGGCCTCCCGTCGGATAACGATGGGATTTCAAATCTGCTGTAGTTTTCTACGACTACTAACAATAGGCGTGGCTAGCGATATAAGTGATATAGTGATGAAGGAAAGCAAAAAACACGGTGGCTAGAAAGTCTTAAACATAGGCCTCCAACAAATTACGAGTATCTTGCCTCCATAACACAGATCAAAATCTAGCGTGGAGACCAACGGATAACCATTCATTATTGCCATCACTAAAGGTTAGCCGGAAGAAAATACTTATTAGAATGAAGCTGTACAAAGGTTTTTTATTGTGCAATAAAGGATTTTCGATTAGTAACTCTAGTTTATTCTATGTGTGCTACCAGTACTTTGTATCGTAACTTTCTCATCTGTGCCTTTCAAATTGTGGTTATTTGGATAAATACTTTTTTATCTTTTTTACCTACCTATCGGTATTTCTAAGTCACCTTTTAGTTAAAACACATAACACAAACATATTTTAAACAAATTGACCAGAAAAATCGAAATATTAAAATTAAATTAATACACAAAAAGCTTATGTCTAAATGAGTTGAAATTTTCATTTCCTTTCAAACTTTCACCTCAGCAGGCGGGCGCGAACACTCGTTCCATTTCTTGTGAGTTAGTTCAGTTTAAAATTCAACTTTATACCTACAATAAAATATTAGCGTTGTGATGGACTTTTCACTGTCAAGTTTTTTATAATTTGTTTTTATATTAATCTTTTTGGTAGCTTTTTAGCAACGTAGTAGCTGACGTTTGACATCATATTAATGTTTTTTTTTACTTTATAATATAACGTATATTATAGCCAGTTGTTAATACCTCCTAAGTCCAGCTATTTGTGCAAAAGAAACACATATAAGCACGAAAAACATAACTCTCATTTGCTTTCGCAGTAGGAGAAAAATTTCAGCACGGTGTGCTTCCAAGTTCGAACCTCACAAGTTTGTTTGCTTAGGAAACCTACTGTCCACCGGTCTATAGGAGCTAGTTTCGAATAGACAAAGGTATTTACGTTGTACCAAGTGTCTAAACCTGAAGTCTCCAGCGTTGAACGAACTGTCAGCAGCCCTTTCAACTCAGTCTAAGCACCGGAGCTCTTTACAAACTGGCGCTCCTAGCTAAGCCCAGGCGACCAGCACAAAGGGAGCTCTGCGATTCAACCCGAGCTTTACGATGTGATGGATGACCTGGTAAGTAATGGACACTAAGATACAGACCGTGCGGTAGCGACAAACTGCAATGGCTTGTGTGCTTGTTAACTAAAGTGTTCAGTTTCACGTCAGTTGGTTTTCTTGTTAATCCGACAGCGATTTACTAGTTGCTGCGGCTGCTTTGTTTTTATGGGATTCGAATGGCGCGGGTAGAACATTGGACTCGGAAGCGAGAGATGCAGGTTCGATTCCCAGCACGGGCATGTACCTATGACTTTGTTTTCTAAGTTTTGTACATTTGTGACGTTATAGTAGCAACACTACTCGCTAACGATGAAGGAAAACATCGTGAGAAAACCTGAGTGTCTGAGCTATTCACATACCTCAGCGCTGGAAATGGCCAATCCGCGGTGGGCGCGTGTGGTGATTAAGCCCATACTCTCTCCTTGAGAGAAGGTTTGTGCCTTGCGGTGGGACGTATATAGGCTGCTTATGTATGTATGTAAACGTCTTGTAGGATACATATAGGCCTTCTTTCGGAGAGAGTATGCGTGTGGAGTGCGCTAGTAATATTATAGTCTAAGCGAATGACTAAAAATATAATATAAGCATGAGTAGATATTCTTCTGTACAGCACATGCTTTCTCTCAGAGAGATAAGAAGAGATTGGAAACAATAACAAGAGATTGGACATGTTTACGACTTTGGTTCGAACACAGCCACAGTACTTATGAACAACATAAACTTACCGTTTGACCCTAAAATAGGTACAAAATAAAAGAAGAAAGGATATTTTAGCAAACACACCTACAACACGAACAAAATTTTGTAGGATGCAGTGCTGTCATATTTTTTTGTAGCATTTTTGCTATGCAATTAAACAAATCAAGGGCGTTCACAAACTCTCCTGCCGCCTCAAATATTTTTTAAAGAGAAGAGCAGCAATAAAAGGGCACGTTTTCAATTTATTTCGTCTCAAACGCTCATTAGCATCCTCAGCGCTGTCATTTAGAGGCTGAAACAAAGCGACCGGAGATTCGGGAGGGCTTTCACAATAGGGCAGTTACAATCTGACAGTCGTGGTAACTTTCTGCGATGGTCCGTAGAAGGCTTGGTACCGACTGTAGAGCAGCAGAGTCTAACAGCCCTATCACACTAGCGATTTGCGAGCGATTTCAAAGCGAGGCAATTGCGCAGTGAGGTCGGCGATTGCGCAGCGAGCACGCCGCGACGACACCGCGACGACGCTGCGCCGGCGCCGTCGCGGCGAGCTCGTGGCGTGCGATCCGCATTCTGACGAGGATTTACTACAGATGGCTTTGTTACTTCAAGACGCAGGAAACAAAAGCAAATACCAGTAGACGACGAATATGGGAGGATTCATTATCAAGGAGAGCGTCTACTATGTATCCCATATAACGAAACTGTTTTGAATTTAGTGGCTCATCCCTGGCTTCTCGTACCTACACTAACACTCTACAGCTGGGATGGGAAGACCTAGCAGTCGCTGTAATTTGATGTCGGGTAATTTTTGTGATTAGTTACATAGCTGTAATTTATAAATGTATTGTTATTAAATCAAAAGCACTAATTGTAAATGAGCCCTGTAACAAAGGGCTCGTATCCCTTGTGCCCCGCGCCGTTGTGTCGTACACAGATTGGTTTAACTGTCACTTTGAAACTCGTCCATTTCCGAAGGTACTTTAATATTCATAAGGCAAATAAATCTAAAGCAAGGAAAACTGTTGCTAGCGACTTCACGCCTCACTTCCCTGTGACGTGTTTAATTCCGCTTTCGATCCTTGCTCCTTCCTGTAGTTGCTCCGTTTGAATGCGGATGTAAAAGAGAGCAGAGTTAGAACCTATTTGTAAAATATACTAACATAATTTACTCTTGTAAATTGAGGGAAAAAGGCGAGCTGAAGGAAAAGAAAATCATGGCTCCACAGCAACAGAAAATGGGCTGGAGTGGCTAGTTTATTACTACTATTCATTCTTCATTAGACTAAATAAAGTGAACAAAAGGTGGACATTTTCTGCCAGTCAACCCGCAGGAGTCACAAGAGAGACAAAAAGTTGGGGTAGGCGGGGTTTCAAGAAAATGATGAAAATACTTATAACTAAATGTGCTATAACGAGGGGACACATTTAAATATAAATGAATATTTCAGCAATATAATATAATACAATAAACACTGGTACCTAATGTTACGGTCTAATACTTGCTCCAAAGATCTATTTCGCTTGGCAAAGAGAAGAGAGCAATATGCAGAGCTGACGCTAGTCAGTATATCTATGAAAATATTATGTACGTTAGGAAAAATATCAGTGACTTTAAAACTGTAGGTAGCCAACACAATGTAAATACTAGAAATAGACATAAACTTTCGTTCCCAACATTTAGGCTGGCAAAGGTTAATACATCCTTTATGGGGCATTGTATACGTTTCTACAATAAGATCCCTGAGGATATAGTAAGCTTGCCAGAAACGCGGTTCAAAAAATGTGTGAAGCACACTTTGTGCCAAAAAAGCTACTATAATATTGAAGATTATTTAGATGACAATGATGTCTGGAATTAAAGCCAGTTCAATGCATGAGTTTTAGAACATTTATATAAATCCTGTAAATTAAGGACTTGAAAAGACTAAGTTTGGAGTTTTTTTTTTCCATTTTTTCTCCAAAATGATCTAGATTTTGAAATGGACACCTAGTTTAACTTGTAACGTTCATTAAGTCGCAGTTTCTGTGCTACTTTGAATAAAAAATTTTGATTTTGATTTTTTATTTTGACGGCCAACCTCCAATAGTGGAGGGGCACTGAAAGAAGAATTCATTTAAATTACTTTGAAAAGAGTGTTATTTAATTTTCTTTTATTTTTTTTATTGTTATTTATGGAACGAAAACAAACAATGGTGCATGGATAATGTAATTGTGCAACCAGTAGCGTTTTCTAAAGATTAATACAAAGACATAGAAACAAAAAACTCACAGTTACGCTAATAACACCAGTAAAAAAAGAGGAAATTAGTTACATTTGCAATCTACTCTGTTACGTAACCAGTGATTTTGCAACAGAAATGTTAGGGCTGATCTACTGTCTACTCTATTAATATCTTATAAGTATATCGGAGTTGCCAGACTTATTTTTGATCTATTTATGCTTGTATAAATTAGTTAAATATTGTTTTACCGTTTGTTTGATTGATTGATGACATATTGATTGTTTTACCAGCAAGACTGCCAAAAATACCGTTTATTGTTTATTTATTTATTTATTTTTATTTACATAAATATTGCAACATTACAGTAATTAGGTACACGAAATAAACCTTATTTAAAGAGATTTGATTATACCTACAATAATGGTATAAGTTTTGGTATACTTATGTAATAGTGAAAAAAACTTAAAGGCATTAACAACACACAATGTGCTCATCAACGTGCCAAAGCCCAATCTAGATAGAAATGAATTGATTGTTTACTAAAGTATTTTAATAAGTAGGTACCATTGCTGGTTAATGAACGAGAGGTTAATCTTCGCTGCGCACAAACACAAAACATGAATTCAAAATAACCTTATTCTTACACTCACACACATAAAACACACAGAGGACTGAAACTCATATATACTTTGAATTGAATTGAATTAAAAAATTCTTTATTACACTAAAAAAAAACAATTTTGCACAAAGGCGAGCTTAGTGCTAGGTATTATTTTCTTTCAGCTAACCTACGATGATGTGGAGAGTCGATGGGTGCCAGCGAAAGTTATTTACTTTTACATTATTTTCAATAATAAAATAATCTTTAAGCAATAAATTTTTAATAGTAATTTACGCCAGTTGGTTACGTAATAAATAATTAACAAGACAGTTAAGGTACGTTCAAATACAGGCTATAAACTTAGTTCTGCAGCAGATGCTACAAAATCATCATCATCATCATCATTCAGCCACAAGAAGTCCACTGCTGAACATAGGCCTCCTCCATGGCTTGCATTCACTTGGATGAGGTCATCTGTTCATCTTATGGCTGGTCGTCCTACGCTGCGCTTGCCGATATGTGGTCTCCATCCGAGAACTTTTCAGCCCCATCGGCCATCAGGTCTGCGTGCTATGTGCCCCTACCACTGCCATAAAATGAAAAGTTATTATGCGAGTGTAACTTATTACTACGTGTTGTATGAGCCGAATTTTATTTTTATGCCTACACTTTTTCTGGTTCAATAAACGCTTTTATTATTCTTAGGGTTCCGTACCCAAAGAGTAAGGGACCCTATTACTGAGAATCCACTGTCCGTCACCAGTATCTCACGAACCGTGATAGCTAGACAGATGAAATTTTCACAGATGATGATGTATTTCTGTTGCCGCTATTGTAGCAAATACTAAAAACAGAATAAATTAAATATTTAATGTGATTTTTTCGCCGCTTTATGCTCGATATTAATAACGGCAACAGGTAGACACATAAATATTCAAATGTTGTATAGATAATGGTACGGAACCCTTCGTGCGCGAGTCTGACTAGCACTTGGCCGGTTTTCATACTCATTTTACCAAGCAACAACAATTGGCTCCAATCGCTGCTTTCGCATTAGTTTTATCCTTGTTTTTTCCTCTTTCATGCCTTTTCACTTATGCTATTGTTTCATGATACTTTTTTCAATCTCTCTCAATCTTAATCAAACAATGAAATTGTCAGACACACCGGTCAATGTCACGGCAATTATGCCTTGTTTATAAGATAGCATTTCAACGCCTAAACTAGTAATGGCTCAAGCAATTATAACTACCTTGGTACGAGCTACGAATCTACGATGAATAAGGAAGAGATAATACCAAGATTGGGTGAACAAACAAGTCAGTCACCTAGTTACTAATTAGTTATTTACCTACTCAGTTGGTTTAGTTTATCACGGGGATTTGAATCACGGATTTCACGGGTAAAGGACCAAATCAAATTATTTGATTGATTGATATTTTTTTTCTATAATAGATGGATTTGATGGACAATTTCAAATATTGTTACAACAATAACTGTGTGGTTTATTTCTTTCTTTCTCTGTCTTTCTATATTTAGTACATTTCTGATGTGCTTCTCAGCACATTGTGAGAGCTTCTTGAGGTAAATGACGAATTGGCGGAAATTCGATTAGATTCGTCCTCTCGATGTCTTGACAAAAAATAGCGCGATAAAGCTCAATATTTCGCAAACGGAACCCTAAATCGAAAAATGGTCTTCCTACAATATTTCGCAAACGGAACCCTAAATCGAAAAATGGTCTTCCTACACCTACATCTACAATATTTTTAAACAATCCAACGATACCAAATTATGGTGTAGGTAAGAAAAAAAATTGCATTCCTTATTTAGGTTTAGAGGATGTATCCTAAAAAGAATATTTTCTAAATTTTACTTTACCGTTTTGTCGGCGTAATAAATATGTATATCTGTGCCAAAATTCAGCTCTCTAGTACTTAAAGTATCCGTGCTAAGCCGTGGACAGACTGACAGACAGACGGACAGAAACTATAAGGATTCCTTGTTGACTACGGAACCCTAAAAAGTGTCAGAGCAACCGCAAGGCAACACCTATGACTAGATAGCATTAACGCCATAAACAGCCGTTCTTGGCCTAAATGCTATCTAGTCCTAGGTCCGTGATCCTAGGTTTGATCTTGCCTTTAACATCCCCGGTAGCATAACCTCTTATACCGTGCGAGAGAAGTAGACGAAGAATCGCCCTATCCTGCGCTCACGTAGCGGACGAGACTAGGGGTGCGACCACGTAAGTTCTCCACTGTATGGAGTTGTCTGATTTAGCCCACTCTGAACTGTCAAACACGCACATATTTTGACACTTTGGAGTCATTTAAATGCTTAGGGCCAGTTTCCATATTGAGAGTTTTGCTAAGTAAATAGTCAATTGTAGTGCGGTCGCTTCGAATTTCTCAGAAAAGAGCGTGACAGAACGTTGCTTAAGTATTTACTTAGTGAAATTCTCAATCCACAAACCGGCCCTTAACCCGATAGAGTGGAAAGTTACGTGATACAAGGGCTGGATGGCGCGAGTCTTTGTCTATTCTCGCGCGCGAGATAAGGGATCATGCTACTGGGGATGGTAAAGGGTCAGTTTTAAATGCTACGTACAGTCGACAGCAGCTCCACCCTTATGTTTTGTCGCAAAGTCTTCAGTAAAGCAGCGGTTTTACGACTTTGGACAGTGTGAGCTAAAACGGCTACTCGAATGCTACTCATCATGTTCGCCCACCGCTGTCTCGGTATCCTAGTGCACTCTAATGAAAACAGTAAATTTTTTCACTAAGATCGCCGCTGTACACGATGCGAGTAGCTTATAATAGGTCACTCTGTCCGGGCGCTAAGGTGCGAGCCACACAGATGGGACGTGGGGCGAGGGCGCGGTATTATGTATAGAGTCACAGATCACAGTCCTTGCTCTGCGGTCGCTTTTGGTCTGTGACTCTATACATCTTACCGCGCCCTCGCGCCACGTCCCATCTTTGTATCTCGCGCCTAAGACCGTGAAAACAATTCACTGTTTATTATGACAATGTACATTCCATGGTCGATTAAGCCACAGATTAACGAGTAGGAAGACTCGCTTATGCAGTGTACATCAAATTGTCAATAATAAACTATGAATTTTAGTTTTATGAAACGCGGCCCCTGTCTACCTTTACATTTTTGTTGCAGTCATCATTAAACTAACATATCAGAGTGCACGTACGTAAAGGTTGATGTGCCGTCAACTGTACTCGGTACAGGTACACATTAAACATGCAACAACGGGGCACGCAAATAAATCTTATTATGCGTACATACCTACCTTCGTAGGGTATAACGAGCTAAGGTTGACAGCCCTATGAATAAAGAAGGGCACTCGAATTCTCACCGGCGTGTACAGGGACGCATTAAGGGTTATAATGTACCCCTAAATCCGGTTTTCTGTTCACTTTTGTATGGCGACGCTGAAAGTGCAGTCCACAGATCAACGTTTACATTTTACTTGCAAAGTCACTAGCGTAGGTTAGCTGTCGACCGTACCGGGGTCAAGTATTACGATAAAAAATTGACTGTTCTCGCGACTTCAGTTTATAAAGTTTATACAAAAACTTCGTACCGCCACCGAATCCGTTTATAAGATTCTTGCACAACGCCATCTATTTTCAAAATACAACGTTCGATTGCAAAACGCCATCTATTTTAAACTTAAAATAAATACTATCCCACAGGAACGCATTATCGGGATATCAAGTATGCTATGTCTCAAGTCAGGTCTTTGTCTATCTGTACGCCAAGTTTCATGTAAATCCGTTCAGCCGTCATTGCGTAATTAAGTAACAAACATCCAAACCCCCAAACATCTTCACAAACTTTCACATTTATAATATTATTAGGATTTTTATACATTAAATTACATCGATGAGTGTCGGTGGACAAGCATCCAAATAAGCGTACAGACTTTTATTAGTAGTAAATGACTGAATAGTCACCTCACCTATTTTAGGAGTGTAAATAAAAGTGTAAATCAGTGAGCAAAGCATAAAGTTATTTTTCTATCGAACTCCAGAATTTGTTTGACTACCTTGATGTCGTAGTATTGGAACACGATACTCATAGTTACACTCCTACATTGAAAGAGTCCAATCGATATTATTTATTAGTTGACCTTAATACCTGGATACGCCCCTGACCACTTTTAAACCTGGCGTCGTTACTGCGAGAGTGTCAGGTATCGCAAAATTATACCATTTCGCCCTTTTGCTTTCCTTTTGGCGAACATTAAAATGTACATCATATTCCTCAGCGTTTTTGTCGTAAAAAACATCCAACGAGCGGTGATCGCTTAAAAGTTACAAATCATGTATTACAAATAAATAAGTAAAAATTTACCGACAAAAATATTTCTTAACCTAAGAGTAGCTACAAACGACAGCTTCTTCCAAATAACCTTCGGAAGTATTGGGCTGATACGATTTAGATTAGATTAGATTAATGACTATTAATAATATATAATGTAATCTAATACGAACTAGATTTACAAAATGCTGATAATTCACAGAGTAAGGGGCTATCCAGGGCTGGACATTGCAACGGGCTGGCGACCAGCGGGCGCAACGTTGCAAACTAAAATATACCTTAAATACTTTTAACTTTAATGCATTTTGTTTTCTGATGTGTAAAGTGTTCCAATCTAATCTAATCTACAATATAAAAAAAAACTGGCCGTCGTATCTTCGTAAAATGAGATCATTTATACAGCGTCCAGTGGCACCATCACTCACACTAGATGGGTGAAGGGATCACACGGACGCTGCAGTGCCTGGGATATTGTTTTTTGGATGTAGTAGGCTTGCCCAGCACATATACCACCCCGTCAGCTTAGTCGGCCTAGCCCACAGGAAAGACAAGTCAATACGTGCGGAGCCAACCAAGCCGCGGGTTTTCTCACGATATTTTCCTTCACGGTTAGTGTGTGGTATTGCTACTAAAAATTCCCAGATGTGCGCAACTTTGAAAATAAACAACATGCCCGCACTGGGAATCGAACCTGGGTCTCCTGCTGCCGAGTCCATTGCTCTACCCACTGGGCTGCCACCGCTTTTTTTTAATGTATTTAAGGGTTATTTTAAATTAAAACTGTGCCGCCCGTTGTCGGCCCGTTGTAACCTTCAGGCGGCCCCTCAAGGAGTAATTCCCATACAAACGTAGTTTGGTTTTTATTTACAAAAGACATGCCGGGTTGCGATGAAACTTGACCAACACGTTGAGGTTTGATCGTGCTTAGAATTGGAAATAAACTTCATCATCATCATCAGCCGTTTGACGCCCACCGCAGGACATAGGCCTTCCTCATAGTTTCCATAACCATGAGGGGTTTTGCCATAATCGCCACGCTTGGCAGGCGGGTTGGCGATCGCAGTATGTGGTTGGAATCTCGGGAAGACGCTGCTGTCCATCTCCTGGTAATTTATTTCCTTAGTCGCCTTCTACGACATCTACGGGAGGAAATGGAGTGACGCTATTCTTAATCCGGCGCCACACGGAAATAAACTTATCAAAAATAAATTATAGCGTTGTGAAGAGTTTCTATAAAAAGTCTTCTGAGGCTATAACAATTTTTTTATTGTGTTAAGTTGTAAGCATGAGTAAACCTTGATTTGTGGCCTCTCAACATATTGCTAAAGTGTCATTGAAATCTGGTGTGTCGTTTGTGAATTAAAACCAAACTACATTTGTACGGGAATTGCTCTTTGAAGGACGAATAAGAGAATTCGCCCCGCCCGCGCCCTCAACGTTGAAATGTCGAGTTGCCGATTTCCTCGTTTGCGCGAAAAAATCCACTTTAAACTGCCAGGCTTGTATATTTGAAAGGGTAGATAAAAACGCAATAAAGCACCCCCCGCAGCGGCGGGCGTTGATATTTTGATCATGATTTACTTCCTCCTTGCTCGAGGTAGATAAGGACAGAATCCTCACTCTTTTCGAGGGTTTAAAAAACGCCGTAAATAAAAGAATAAATATTGACGGAAAAGACGAAAAGAGCTGAACGACGGGTAGTCAGTGCAACTAATAAACATAATTTTGAAATAATTTTAAAGAAACGTACATCTATATATATCTTCTATCTATACTCTATCTATCTATCTATACTAATAATAAATCTGTAAGGGTCGGTCATGGAGTAAGTTAGTTTGTTTTCAGAGATATTGTGTTTATAGGCTCAATATATGATTAATTTCACGATTTTTAGAATTTTTTTCTGTATGTGTGTATGTATGTATGTTCCTCCATAACTCTTAAACCAATTATCCGAATTTGATGAAATTTGGTATAAAAACATATAGACATCTGGGACACAGGATAGGCTATTTAAATTCTAGCTCCAGTTATGATAAGACGTGGCCCCCATACAAATGCTGCTTCGTAAAAATCGAAATGTACGCGAACGGAGTCGCGGGCACAGCTAGTAGACAATAAACACCTTGAATTTTGGGTGGTTTGAAAGCCATAGCAAAATGAGCGTACCACAACAAAAGTTTCAAAATAAGCTAGTTTGTTTTTAAAAAGTAGTTATTTATTTTCCAAAAATATCTTAACATATACTTGAATCTATTAGAACCATAAGTAGCCAGCCAGAGCGGTGCGTGCGTGCCGCGGTTCATTGTTCTGATAGACGGAGAGGTGGTACTAAATGTTAGCTTATTTTTTTTAAACAAGATTTCTCAATTCATTTTTTTTATTCACGTAATGCTTTTAATAGACTAAATAGGGCATTTTAAATTAATAATTACATAAACGCGACTTTCAAAACACCCATATTTCAGCGTGTATAGATAAAAATAACTATAAACTATACACACATAAGTAGGTATACTACCCGCCTCCCTTTCTCCTTCAGGAACCTTTCCGTCACAAGGTTGTCTGGAAGAAATTGCTTTTAGCAATAAGGCCGCCCATTGTCCTTTTTCATTGTAACTTTCATATTTTATGTCTCTTGTTTCTTGTGTGCAATAAAGGATATTCTTGTCTTATCTTATCTTATAGATCATATTATAAAGAGGAGGAAATAGTGATAAACATCCTTACAAAAAATTTCAAATAGAGAATTAGTAATAAATGTTTTTTGTCCTTGAGTTCGTGTGTCTGTCAAGAGAATTTCGTTAGCGGGAAGTTCTTGCCAACGGGAAGTACTCTTTAGGTGGTAAAGTAAAAGTTTAGGGTCTTGTGCAATGTCTTACGGCATAAGTAAAGAAATACCTAGAGATTTTAGAGGATTATTACTTCGTCACAAATTAGTATCAGCCGCGACTCTCGGGATGTCATCCGAACCTTCGGTGTCTTGTTATTGTATCCTTTTTGTGTCTTTTTAAAGTCGTTGTGAGCGGTCGATTGATGGCGAATAAACTCCGCTTCGGGGCTGATCTCACAGTACCTAGTCAAATGAAGCGCTGACAGTGAAATTGTTTAGTGAATAAACAAGCAAATTGACTGACTTGATACTCCGCAAGTTTTTAAGCTAAAAAATAGAACAGTAAGATATAAATGAACTTTATAAAAAAACAATACATTATAAGTACGATTGGAAGTCCGATAACTAAGAGTATGTTTTCCAAAGAATAATAACTATCGGTATTTTAGATAAAAACTGGATTCCTTAGAACACTTCGAAAACACCGATTAAAATAGTCGGTGGTAGAGATTTTACAATGAAATTGTGTAGCCACAAATTAAATAAACAGAGTTTTAGATTGGTTTTAGAGGAATCGTGTTTTTATAAACAAGGCCGTTAGTGTACCTATATATTTATGTTTGTGACGTTAGCACAGTTCGGTATCCTAGTTTGGGACCAGGGCAAGTGATTGTGTTGTATGGCAGTTGTTATTATTATTGTTAACCAATATTGAAAAAAAAAAATCGGAATGATGAGTAGTCGATTTACTTTAATTTAAAGACGAAAAATACCTACTTCTTAAAACTATCAAAGGGGAACTCAAACAAACTGTTGCTCGCGGTATGAATCGTTAATAAATTAAATTATAACTCAATACTTAAGAGTTATCCTCATCGAGTTCCTGTCAAAAAGGGCGTCGATAGATGGTCGGACCGACAGACAATAATATAGACCTAAATATAAGGTTATCGGCAAGCGGAGCGTAGGACGACCAGCCACAAGATGGACAGATGACCTCATCCAAGTGGCAGGAACGCGCTGGATGCAGGCCGCTTGGCCTTGGAAATCTATGGAGGAGACCTATGTCCAGCAGTGGACTTCTTGTGGCTGAATGATGATGATAATGATGAAGTATAAGGTTTCTGTTTTTCCACGTAAAATACAGAGCCCTAAAAATCGACTTAGTAATCAAACTACGACAAAGAATTAAAATGAAAAAAATCACGTTAATAAAAAGTCACGGATCAAAACCTGTAGATCTGAGCTATGAATATTGAGGTCATATCCATTCAATCTTGAGAGTGACATGTTTGGATGATTGTACGCAGCATAATAGGTACCTACGTATTGTCTATTACTGACGTGTGTGTGACTTACATTCGCGCTGATATGACACTAAGGGCAGATGGGGCGCCCAATGTCAGAAGGTTATCGTATCGTATTGCTACGAACTAAGTATTTATTTTCAACGGAGAAGATTAAAACGAAAAACAAAAACCGGCTAAGTGCGAGTCGGACTCGCATACAACATGAGACAAAGATAGAATTTGAGAACAGCGCCATCTATAGAAACCAACAAGAAGTATCTAACATTGACATTTAACGACATGACATCGGCGCTGTGAAGGTTACATAGATGACCGCTAGATGGCTAGCGCTGTCTTTAGACAACTTTTGTTGCATGGGAGCCCCCCTTAAATGTATATTTTATTCTGTTTGTTATAGCAGCAACAGAAATACATCATCTGTGAAACTTTCAACTGCCCACCTAACACGGTTCATGAGATACAGCCCGGTGACAGACAAACAGACAGATGAACAGACAGAAAGCAGACAGATGGACAGTGAAGTCTTAGTAATAGGGTCCTGTTTGGCACCCTTCGGGTACGGAAGGTGCCAAATCGGGCAAGTGGCCCGGAGACCTTGGTCTCTGTCTACCCCTCCGGGATACAATCGTGAGTTTATGCCATACTTTACTTTATACTTTGTTGCACACATAAAAACACATAAATATAACACAACATTTACAGAAAAATTAAAAAGTGTACATGGCGAGCTTATTTCATCAGAAATCTCTTCCAGCCAACCCTTGATGTGGTGATACGAACATTATAAACAAGGGGGAAAGTGCTATACTTACTTACTTTATACTTTATTGCACACATAAATTAAATTAAATTAAATTAAATTACTTTATTGCTATGTTAAGATTAAAACGAAAGCAGGATTATTTCTAAGATGCGCAGTTTCTGAAACAAGTCAGGAGTTTGTCTTTTACAACACCTTTGGTTCTACGACGTTTCCATTTAAAAAAAAGTGTTTTTTTCTGGTTTTCTGAAATTCAGAGACTCACTATTCTAATGTACCATCCGCCTAACTTTATAATCCACACCATAATAAAGAATCAATTAACAGCTCATTTATTAAAATCGGAAAAGTATCTTTACGCGCTACGGGCGAACACCCGTAAATACAAACATACATAGACTGCTAAAATCACCCTTCCTTTCGGCTAAGCTTTAGTCGCGTAAAACAAAACCAATTTTATTGAAATATAGTAGTAATTCAGAAGATTATATAATAAAAATAAGTATGTAGTGGTCCAGTACTTTGACTGCCTCGTTGGTCTAGGTCTAGTGGTGTCATGTCTGATTACCATGCCGTAGGGCGTGGGTTCGATTCCCACAAACAACCTCAGTATTGGTGTATTTTCATGTTTGTGATGTCGTTGCCTGGTTACAAGTGAAAAAAAAAATATTCAAATGAAATATTTGGATAGTTTATAATTTTTTCTGCTGTACGTTGTAGGTAGTATACGTCGCTGTACCTACTTAACTGACATGGTACGAGTGGCACATACGATAATTCGAAATCGTATTTGTTGCAGACTCCAATCGAATACACAAAAGGAGCTATCGAAAAAGTCAGATCTCGCTGAGCTGCAATTACAAAAATCCGTACCGAAATTCACGATGATTTTAAAATACTGCTAGAGGCTGATGTGGCGATTTGTAGTTAACAGTTACTACAGAAGTCTGGGTCTACAAAGTATACCAAAAATACCTATGTAATATCCTTTTTTAGGGTTCCGTACCCGAAGGGTGCCAAGACTTCACTGTCCGTCTGTCTGTCTGTCTGTTTGTCCGTCTGTCTGTCTGTCTGTCTGTCACCAGGCTGTATCTCATGAAGCGTGATAGCTAGGCAGTTGAAAATTTTACAGATGATGTATTTCTGTTGCCGCTATATCAACAAATACTATAAATAGAATAACATAAATATTTAAGGGGCCCCCCATACAACAAAAACATTTATTTTGGCGTATTTTGCACGATATTAATAATATCGATATTAATAATATTTAATAACGGGAACAGGTAGACGCTTGAAATATTCACAAAATATTCAGTTCTATATTCGCTTCAATATTAAAATTAAAATAAAATAAATATTTAAGGCCGCTCCCATGAACAAACGTGATTTTTTGCCGTTTTTTCTCGATCTTTATGTCACGGAACCCTTCGTGCGCGAGTCCGACTCGCACTTGGCCGGTTTTATGTGCAACAAAGCGTCCTCTATCTCTATCTCTCTCTATACCTATTTACAAATGCCGGCAGGCTATGCGCCTCTTGGCTGTTGTTAATTTGTTATTGCTAGATTTTGGCCACCATAATCGGAGTTTCTCCGATGAAGTTTCTCGTAGAAACTTCATACTAGATCTCCGGTCCACATGGAGCTAGACCGGGAGACCAGAGGGCTAACGTATCATCATCATCATCATTAGCCATTTGACGCCCACTGCAGGACACAGGTCTCCTTCGCGGTTTTCATAACCATGAGGGGTTTTGCCATAATCGCCACGCTTGGCAGGCGGGTTGGCGATTTCAGTGTGCGGTTGGAATCTCAGGTAGACGCTGCTGCACGCCTCCTGGTAATTTATTTCCTTAGTCGCCTTCTACGACATCCACGGAAGGAAATGGAGTGACGCTATTCCTAATCCGGCGCCACACGGCTAATGTATACCTCGAGGATAATCTGGCCTTCCAAAGACGGAACGTCGCCACCATTCTGGGCTCCCGGCCGCGGGACACCGACCTGGGGTAAGTATTTTACTTGCTATTATAGTCATAGAGTAACTACTCGTATATAATAAACTATAGTTATATGCTTGAAAGCTTAAAACCATCCTCCCTGTTGAAATTCTTATGTTTTTTAATAACGGCGGGAATTAGGGTAATTAAATTTTACCTAATAAATAATCGCGATTAGACCCGTTTGAAATATAACTATGTATGATCATCGCGAGTCATTAAAAACACTATAATAAACCAGTGGCGTAGCATAGGTCACTAGTACCCGGTGCGGATTCCAAATTTGCCGCCCTCTTATTTTTGTAATCCATTATAAAAAATTTGGGCATGGTAAAAAGAGTACTTTTATTAGTTTTATTGAATGATTTATTGAATTGAAAAGTGAAATTAACATTTTTTGACATAGGTAGAATATCACAGAAAAATTACAGAGAAAACATAATAGGTAGGTACCTGGGTATTTGGTAACATAAAAAAAAAGACGAAAAAAACACTGAAAGAAATTTTTTTTTTTTAAATTTTAATTTTTTTTTAACTGCCACCTCCGCAGCGCCGCCCCCGGCAAAGTGCCGCCCGGTGCGGACCGCACCCTCCACCCCCCCCCCCCCCATGCTACGCCACTGTAATCTATACTAATAATAAATCTGTAAGGGTCGGTCATGGAGTAAGTTAGTTTGTTTTCAGAGATATTTAGGCTATTTAAATTCTAGCTCCAGTTATGATAAGACGTGGCCCCCATACAAATGCTGCTTCGTAAAAATCGAAATGTACGCGAACGGAGTCGCGGGCACAGCTAGTAAACTATATAAATTGTAGTTTTATGAAACGCGGCCCTAAAATTTTGTAATTGGGCTTCTGTGGAGTACTTTTTTCTATTGTGGCCATGGAATGACGTTGTTCGTTGGTGTTTTATTCATTTTTGCATGCATAAAATCGTGGGCCTTTTAAAGGAGAGCAAGTCGCGTCCATAAAGTGCACTAGGAAGGACAGAAAGGCAAATGATCATACCACATTTTTAGGGTTCCGTACCCGAATGGGACCCTATTACTAAGACTCCGCTGTCCGTCCGTCTGTCACTAGGCTGTACCTCATAAACCGTGGTAGTTAGACAGAAATTTTCACTGATGATGTATTTCCCGCTATAACAACAAATACTAGAAACATGATAAAATGATTATACCTATTCTTTTTGTTGCACTAACACATGCTGAGGAATAGGTTTAAATAAATAATAGGTATTTAATAGGTCTAAATACAGGTTTTTAGAATAAAATGAATATTTAAGGGGGGGCTCCCATACAACAAACGTGTTTTTTTAGCCCTTTTTTGCTCGATATTAATTACAGGTAGACGCTTGAAATAATAGCCTCGCACTTGGCCGGTTTTGAGATACAATTCTGAATGAACCAAATAAGTGTAGAATTGAAAAAGATTTTAGGTGAGAGTTTTCGTTTGGAAATATGTACTTTAATTTGTACACTATTTACATCAGTGAGAGCTTTGTTTACTTAGTTAAATCAGAGTATACTTAAATTATGTTAATTCTTAGTGGGGGCGTAGCCATTGGGGCGAAAAAGTTCTGACCTGGCGACCGTGGACCGGACGACGCAGCGTGGGCAGGCCCCCCACCAGATGGTCCGACCATCTGGTTACGGTGGCGAAGAGTCACTGGATGCGGGCGCCACAAGACCGGGAAGCTTGGAAAACCACGAGGGAGGCCTATGCCCTGCAGTGGGCGTCAAATGGCTGATGATGATGATTTCTTAGTGGTAGTCTAGGAGTTGATGCAAAATCAACTCGGAGTGTTGGAATTGGAATTCACATCGATCCTTGCTTTCCTTGATCCTTAGGAAAGGAAAATATATTGTTATTTACACCGACTTAATCAGCTGATTCTGCTCAGCTCTATCTTATAATAACAAAGCTTTGTGGATTTAAATGCTTATTCATGAAGATGTATATCCAACCCCTTCCATCCTGCGCCAGGGGTCTTATTCTTATCAATTACCCATTGGATTTAATTTATTGTGGTCTTCCTCTATATTTCACATTAGAATACATTAATTTAAAACTAATTATACCTACATTTAGGTATATTTTCGACAGTATTTTTACATTATTGTATGTCAATTGTTGTATTTATTTGAATTCCTTTGAAATACACCACGACGAGTACTCCGCAGCATAATTATGAGATACCATAAGCACTGACTAAAAATCAGCGCTGAGGCCTGAACTCTCTTAGCACAACACTGAGTCAGCTGTCTTTGTAGCAACTTAGACACACCACAGGTCGCTCTTTTTGTTTTGTCTGTTGTGTATAAGGTTTTCTTTCTGTTATTGTTTATACTGTTACATATCCGTTTATTTAGTTTCTGTGATAGGGTCTTGTCGATTTATTATAAATGTATTTTATACCACACCCACTCAGAAAGTGTCTCGTTGCTCGTTCATAAATGGTTACAAAGTTATGTCTCCCTTATAAATGCGTGGCGGAAAATTTATATGGAATTTCACTCCGGCCCTCCGTAACAGGGCAGGAATGTTGTATAAAAATCCAACCCCGAACATAAAAAATAGAGACATCAAACAATTACAAGTAAGAGGTGGGTGGTTTTTTTGTGCTCGATTTTCAATGAAACCAAATTTGTTTTGTTTTGTCAAATTTAATTTTTTACTAAATTGATAATTGATAGTAGCCGAAACCGGCGTGCGTGCATGCAACGACTAATGAATGTTGAGGAAGCGCAAGTGATCTGTCAGGATCGTAGCAAGTGGCAGTCCCTGGTCTCTGCCTACCCCTCTGGGATACAGGCGTGAGTTTATGTTGTTATGATAATTTAACAGTACGCTTTTAATTATTCTAAATGATTTTATTTTCCTCGCAGGTGAAGTATAAAGCAATATGTATCACTCAGAAGAAAGTTCTATTTTCGTTTTCTCCCCTCGGTGTACAATGTGCCCAACTAGAGTACAACACATTATTGTGTCGTGACTCATAAACGCCAAAATTTTATAATTGTTGGCAATTTCTTACGTAGTACATTATTTGTAAGAAACTGACAAGGAAACTCTACAACTCTACACTAAAACTCTTTTCAAGTCACGGACTTCATTCATGTATTTTTTAATTCACTAAAAAGATTCTGGTTATTACTCCTGTGTTGAACAACAGACACGACCCGCATGTTAATACCCATTAGCATTATAATAAGTTGTAATAAAAAATGTGTGCTTAGAATCATTTTTGAAACTGGTTTCGTTATGTTGCGATTGAGAAACATTATTATTATTACTATTTTTCTATGTATCCTACTTACGTCCCGCTGCAGGGCACACGCCATCTCTCAGAGAGAGAGTATGGGCTTAATTACCATGCGTGCCCTACGTGGTTTGGCAATTTTAAGCGCTGAGGTAAGGCCTAGCTGATTATTACTTCCACACAACACAATCACTTGTCCTGGTCCCAAACTAGGATACCCTGTGCTATAGTAACCAGGCAAGGACATCAAAGACATGGAAATACACCCAGACTGAGGGCATTTGCGGCGGCCCCTAGTGGAATCAAACCCACGTCCTCTGGCATGGTAATCCGTGATACCGCTAGACCAACGAGGCAGTCGATCCTCACCGTGATTAAGAAATACGGCACTGGATTTGAAATAAATTACGAGTCAAGGAAATAACTTTTTACCCGAAACATTATTTCATTCATAAAAAGCAACATCAGCTCGAGACGTATTAAACATCGAAAAGCACGATGGGTCAGGTATATTAATATTAACCCTTTAAAATTTTTGGTAACGACTCCGATGTCACCCTGCGGAATACCAGAGTGGAAGCCCATCTGGCGCGGTGCTGGCGACAGATGCGGTTGCATGCAGCTCTTGCAGCTGATACGAATGCATTTTGCAGCTCGGGTTTGGATGGAGCTCTAGCGTAAGCAGCCTATTTTTTAGTTTTCAATTACGTCATTTCATATTATTAATGAATTCATAAGCAGCCTATATACGTCCCACTGTAGGGCACAGGCCTTCTCTCAGAGAGAGTATGCACCACGCGTGCCCACCGCGGATTGGCGATTTCCAGCGCTGAGGTATGTGAATAGCTCAGACACCCAGGTTTCCTCACGATGTTTTCCTTCAACGTTAGCGAGTGGTATTGCTACTATAACTTCACAAAGTACATAAGTTAGAAAACAAAGTCATAGGTACATGCTCGCACTGGGAATCGAACCTGGGTCTCCCGCTTCCGATTCCAATGTTCTACCCATTAAAAGAATTAATTATTAATGAATGAATCTCTCAACCTTTTTGCCCGGATGGGAGGGCATGGCTCAAGACAGAAGAGTGAAGGATCATGAAGGAGGCCTTTGCCCAGCAGTGGGACACAAACCCGCCCGACTAAAAAAATCTAGTAAATAATGCTTTATGGCTTTGGCTGGGATCATCATCATCATTCAGCCACAAGAAGTCCACTGCCGGACATAGGCCTCCTCCATGGATTTCCAAAAAGACCGGTTGGAAGCAGCTTGGATCCAGCGTCTTCCTGCCACTTGGATGAGGTCATCTGTCCATCTTGTGGCTTGTCGTCCTACGCTGCGCTTGCCGATGTGTGGTCTCCATTCGAGAACTTTTCGACCTCATCGGCCATCAGTTCTGCGTGCTATGTGCTGGCTGGAATAAAAATATTTTATTATTTACTTATTACCATAGGCCTCTTGCACTAAAACATCTGTCAGTTGGCCAAAGTGCATATTAATAAAAGGCAACTAAGAGCTGTTAACAGCATATTAACATATTGTTAGTGTACGAGAAACCAGGCGTTAAGCATCGGTCACACACAGCAACTAATCACTGCGAATTCGAGCGGCGAGTGAATCTATTCGCAGCGCATAGCCTGTCAGACACAGCGAATACTCGCGGCGAATAGGCATTCTCAGCAATTAGTCGGTGTGTGTGTGTGCGTGTGTGTGTGTGCGTGTGCGTGTGCGTGTGCGTGTGCGTGTGCGTGTGCGTGTGCGTGTGCGTGTGCGTGTGCGTGTGCGTGTGCGTGTGCGTGTGCGTGTGTGTGTGTGTGTGTGTGTGCCTCACAATAAGAAAATGTTTCACCAAAAAAAAGACAGAAAGTTTCAAGTTTCAGATTTAGATTTTCTTCACAATTATTGTTCGTTTACACCAAGCAAACTTTCATATCGATGGAGTATATTTGAGTTCCAAACGACCAAAACCTTATCTCAGAAGCTTTATAATCTCAGCGCTTCCTTTGACAATACCTAAAGAGGTTTCTCTGTAGAAACCTTTTTACACCTCCCGCATTTCCAGCCAGCCTGGAGTTGAAAATTTCTCTAGCACAAAAGGTCTTTTGTTGAACGTCTAGGATAGGCCACTTGACTGATGTTAAGAACATTTTTTTATTTGCAATTTCATCTGCTTGAACTAGAATGTGTAAATGTTATAATAATAATAATACTTACAGTTCTTTTTTGTACATATTGCAAATTAAAGGAATATTAGATTTTGGGTGAGTACATAGTGCAATAATGAAGTGAAAATATTCCAATCTGGTAGTTAATTCTGTACGGGCTTATCTTTACAACGCGCTAAAATTATTCTAGACCATTGAGGGCCGGTTTCTGAACTGAGAATTTCACTAAGCAAAAACTTAAGTAACGTTCTGACACGCTCTTTTCTGAGAAATTCAAAGAGACAGCACTACAGTTAACTATGTACTTAGCTTAATTCTCAATTCAGAAACGCTAGTTTAACCTAACCTTAGCCGCTTATGATAAATGAATAAATAAATTCCATAAAAGTATGAAACATACAAAATTACACATTTTATTTAGTAACTTACTTCAGATTAAACAGCCATAAATAATAAATGATACATAGAGATACAGAACACTTTATTGTACATAAAGAAAACGAAATTACACAGGTATTTCTTACGAAACTACAGACGGCTGGCTTCCTTGTCACTTAACGCTTAGTAAGTACCCGAAACCGGCGTGCGCGCTGATGAATGTTGAAGATGCGAAAGTGATCTGTCAGGATCGTGACAAGTGGCAGTCCCTGGTCCCAGGCGTGAGTTTATGTATTTATGCATGTTTGCTTCGACTAAGGTGGACTTAGACTACGCTAGTGAGATTAAGAGGAACAATTCCAGCGTCAATGCACCTCTATATTATTAGGTCGTCCCGCCATCTCCGCTGCTACTCTTAATGGAATTATTAAAACAAATAAGCAAGTGGCCTATTAGGTACCGAAAGAGTCAGTTTAGCTATCAGATCGCAGCGCACGCTCTGCCCGACAGGGCACGTCCTTTCCACTCTTGGCGTATCGGTAGGATGGCCTTAACCACGATTCATACAAACGTAGTATGGTTTTAATTTACGAACGACATTTCATACATCATCACTGGCCCCATTTTATACAACTACTATTCATGGATGACAATTCAACCACAAATTAACAAGTAGGAAGACTAATTGTACTAATCCGCGACGCAGTACTCGAATTGCTATAAATATTTTTTTTATATTTTATGTATGTACCTATGTATGTTTAATATTTTAAGCGCATCTTCTACTTCAACCTGAACCCACCTTATGCTGAGTGTAGGTGGGTACGCTAAACCAGTATATGGATTTCACGATGGGTCTTACACGCAAATAAAATTGGATTTACCTGTAAAAGCGTGGACAGCCTATCGCTAAACGTGGTTCGTGTCACCTCGTTTATGTAAACGGCGCGTCAGGAGCGTATGCTAACAGTTTTCAGTTTATCCAAAGAAACACGGTGCTGGCTACGAAAATGTATCTTTATTTTTAAAAGGCTGCGTAAAACGTGTAGAAATAGTTAAAATTGTTTTGTTTCTTAAGGAGATACCTACTTAAAAATGATACTTCACGACTCAAAGCAACCAAACTAAGCTAAGTTAAACTAAGTGATTTTCGTAATTTCTTTGAGTTAAACACCGGCAATGTAATGAGAAACGTACAACGTACCGTATTATGGAAGTAACGCAAAAGTATCGATATAAAGCAACTTCGAAGAAGCAGAAGTAAAAACGACATGAACTTATTTTTACATTTTTATTTCATACAATTTTGAACCTTAACTATGTCAGTCAAGAACTAATTTCAGCTATGAAGTCACTAATTTTAGTATTTTTAGACATATTATCTTGGCCTATATCGCCTAGAGCTAGTTGAGGATCAAAACGAAAGA
Source organism: Yponomeuta evonymella (assembly GCA_963969515.1). Classification (NCBI taxonomy): domain Eukaryota; kingdom Metazoa; phylum Arthropoda; class Insecta; order Lepidoptera; family Yponomeutidae; genus Yponomeuta; species Yponomeuta evonymella. The sequence goes on along the minus strand of OZ018343.1, from coordinate 4,000,043 downwards.
TTTTTATCTTATGTTACAAATATTTTATACAAATAATTCGTAAACAATACTTACACAATTAAAAACTAACACGTTTTTTACTTACACGTAACAACGTTGGTAAATTAAGTGAATAAGGCAACAGCTCTACATAAAATTTTCAAAATTCTGAAAATCTGTCTTTATTCGTGATTCTGTAACCTTATTTGATAATAACTCAATTACCTAGAATGATACGCGAGGCAATAGAGATCTGCCGGCATCCAAATTTCAATAGAGATCGCGGTTGAAACATAGCTGCAGCATGGGAACCAGTGCTTAAGTGCATGAGACCCCTTTGCTAGAAGTGTGACTGTAGATTTAATTTTAATTTCAATAAGTAATAATCAATATTTTTGAGATTATATAAAATAATTGTTTTGTTGATCGAACTTTAATTTCAATAACTAATAATCAGTATTTTTCAATCAGTAAATTATTGTTTGGATCGTAACTTTATAATTTTTTGCCGAGGGTAGTAAACTGACAGTTAACACTTTCAAAAAGACGTCTATCACCTCAGTTTACCGAGACCACGGCTCTTGCAAAAGTACCGAAACGTCGGAAAATTGTAAAATGAAAAAATAAACTAGTAAACATCAGTGCAAATTCAGTTTCTATCATGTCATGAATTCATTTCATTATCATGAAAATACAATACCTCAATTATCTGCAATTCATTTGTTCGCAATTTAGTCGCAAGATTGACAAAAAAAAACTTTACTACGGGCCAGTTTCTTAATTGAGAATTTCACTAAGTGAAATTAACTGTAGAAATAAAATTAATGAAGTTAACTGTAGTGCCGTCTCTTCGAATTTCTCGTCACCTAGTGAAATTCTCAATTCAGAAACCGGCCCAAGTCTAGTTAAAGTTAGTATATCAAATTGGACCCTTAGGCAATTTTGGTCAATATTGCTGGTCTAGTTTCGTCATTAGGAATTTCTGGTTCCATCAACATGATAGCCAACCAACTACGAATAGAACGTTTCAATCAGTAAGATTGATGGAGGCGGTTGTTTGTCAAATAACGTGTGAGGACTGGTGCAGATGCACTAATAGGTATAAACATAACAGCGCATCCCTGCCAATACCATCGTTCTCTAGCTCTTAACTCAATGGAATAACATTGACTTTGCTTTGTGCTTAGCGAAGACAGTTTGATAGAGTATCTGTAGTTCAGAAAGACTCGGGCCTATAGAGTTCAATAGTTCAATCCATACATTGGAGATAACTAGTCCTTATGAAGTGCGAAGGCTACATTACCAGACGTTCTAAGAGCATTCACATGCCAGCCAGTAGTATTAATCATGCATTGCGTTCCGTTACCCGCACCTGAGGACCTGCATTACACTCTATCACGGGCTTTTAACGCCTTTCACGTTCCGTTTCGCTGTACTTTTCTGCAGCAAGCTCGCTCAATTATGTATCGAATTCTAGATGTAGAGAGTGGACAATGCGATTTTAAAATGCCATTCTGTCTTTAAACATCTGTCTTTTTAATTTGTAGACAATTGTTGTAGGCTCCTAGATTGTATTGTATTGTATTTATTTCATCTTTAGGCATACAAGATACACTTAGAAACGTCAACATAAGGACACTTAAAATTATCATTATCATAAATTATAGAGTAACTTGTTTTCGACAATCTTTCGACTAACGTCTCAGAAAAGGCAAGTTTATACAGGGTTATTTCGAAAATGCGCAATTCCTGAACTATTTCGGTTAGATTTTGAGATTAACAACCACTTTCGTTCTACAACTTTTAAAAATATTTTTTATAATTTTGTTCGATGTAGAAAAAATATTTACTGCGACAAGGGTAGAGCGCGTTAAGTGTGAATATAATAAAATTATATAAACCCTGATATTTCGAAAAATATAGACCTGAAAAGACACTCATAGGACAAAAGTAGTTGAACTCTAAATGGAGTATTTTTGAAATTGCGCAGTTTAGAAATAACCCTGTATATATAAAAATAGTTATCTGTGTTACGTTTAATTAAAAAAAAAATGAGTGCGAAGAATCTTCTAAATAAAATTTTATGAAATTCCACAGCCAAGTTGCCAGTCTCTTTGATCCGATCAAAGATTCAAAAAAAGCTTCCAAGAATTTCATGACAACTTCAATTCGGAATAAGAACGCCTGAAGAGTGTCGTGTTCGATATTCAATTACCAACTGAAATTCGGTTGCCGTTTTTCGGGCGATAAGTAGGTAGATTGTAATTTGCGGTACTTTATAGAATGTGAACCTCGCCTTCCCGCTTTTTACAACCCCATCCTAACCTACTTGTACCGTATACTTAAGTAAAGTAAACATACACACAGTTTTTATGTTGTACCGTACAGGGTGGGTTGTTACTTTTTATCCCCTCGCGAAATGGTGTCGATATTGATTGGAAGCAAAATACTGGTCTCTAGAAATGCGTCATCATTTCTGCTGCTACTAATATTATGGCACGATGGATGTGTTTTAAAACTTACCAAAGACCAAAATTTTATTTGACTTTGAACTGAAAGAGTTGCCTGAAGTTAACTTAATAAAAAAATCCCACGGTCGGGATGAGTATGCGATGGACATGTAAGAGTATTTTATTATTTGTTAATTTAACTAAATTTCGAAGAATTCTAGGTCAAACCCCACGGCCTTCGCCAGTGAGGCCCAAAATACTCGTACGTCAATATTTGAACTTTTGTGCAATCTTTAAAGCCTAACGATAAATTGATGCGATAACAGTCATAATGCGAGTATGTATCACATATTGTTAGTGAAGCAATGAGTCTTTACCAGTTCCTTGAAAATGGGAGCGACATGTATAATATAAACCGTGAAATGCGAAGGAGCCAAAGAGATTTAATGTGTAATTTGGCTGGAGCGTACTCTTTTCCACCCAGGACTCGTTCATAGCTCGATGTTATTTCGCGAAACCCTGTCGAATGGAAATAAAGAGATCAATCCATTTATTCCTTTCATTGTGATTGGTTTGGTGGCTGTTAAAGTTAGCAAATTCATTTCCTCTCTTTTTTATTGCTGATCAATTTTTCAGGCGCGTTGTTTAATCGCTACGGAATAATTTGAACGTAAATTTAGTGGAATTGTTTGTAGCATTGTTATGGCAGACTGTAACTGTTTTTACCTGATAAGTGATGATGGTTTTTATACTTAATTGAGTATTTTTTTGCTTTATGGGTGTTACAAATATCCATAAAACTTCTTACTCAAAATGAAATTGAAAAATGTTTTATGTATCGATAAAAAACAGAAATAACTTAAAATAAATAAAGTGAATTTACGCCATGCTATCTGATTATCAGCACATCGTATTTGCTAGCAATTGAGGCGTTGGCAGCTAGACATGCAACTAGCTAATATTAAATTAAATTACTTTGTGGAGAGTAGCACTAGAGTAAAGCTAGAGTGCAGTAAGATATTTAAAACATGCCCCATTAATTAATGTAAAGACTAAGAAGGCCAAATCAACACACGTTTGACCTAGCCTCACCACACTACAAATGATTCAGCTTGTAACATTTTTACTTGTTAATTTTCTTTTTACTGATTCCACTGTCGGCATTTGTCTCTGTTCTTGGTGACCTTTTGCCGGTCGTCGGCCTGAACCTCTTTCAGGGCTCTGCCTTCGACCCCCCAGATACGTGCATAATTAGCATTAGGACGCTTGTTGGACGCCTCACAAAAATTGTAGAGTTATAAAAATTATATCTATAATAATAATTAATTTCAATAATGTAATTGTAGTATAAAAACTTTGACCTTTCCGTCTACATAATGAGATGATTCAGACAGCATCTAGTGGCACCTTCACTCACACTAGATGGGTGAAGGGACCACTCGGACGCTGCAGTACCTGGGACATTATTGTAAGATAGAATAGGCTTGCCCAGCACCTATACCATCCTGATAGCTTAGTCTTCCTAGCCCACAGGAAAGACTAGTTAATACTTGCGAAGTTAAACAAGCCGCGGGTTTCCTTACTTTGTTTTTCTTCACTGTTAGCGTGTGGTATAGCTACTACAAATTCGCAGATGTACGTAACTTTGATAAAAAAACAAAGTCATAGGTACAATGCCGCACTGGAAATCGAACCTGGGTCTCCCACTTCAGAGTCCATTGTTAGATAGATAGATAGAATATTCTTTATTGTATGTACACCAGGAATTACATTTGAGACTGGAACAATAATACGCATAGTAAAATAAGTTAATATTGATAATGAAAAAATATTTCTTAAAAAACTTTACTAGCAGTATCTCTTCCTCTATCCACATGACCCATAGTTAGCTGGAAGAAAATACTGTTAAGTATTAAGCTGGCCTTTGTGCAGTTGTATGTCTTGTGCAATAAAGAATTTTCAAATCAAATCAAGTCAAAAATACGTATAGGTAAAAATCAGGTGCAATATTAAGTGAACACAATTTTGCATGTCACGCTTGGTCTTAACTGTTATAAATTACTAGCTGTGCCCGCGACTCCGTTCGCGTACATTTCGATTTTTACGAAGCAGCATTTGTATGGGGGCCACGTCTTATCATAACTGGAGCTAGAATTTAAATAGCCTATCCTGTGTCCCAGATGTCTATATGTTTTTATACCAAATTTCATCAAATTCGGATAATTGGTTTAAGAGTTATGGAGGAACATACATACATACACACATACAGAAAAAAATTCTAAAAATCGTGAAATTAGTTTCAGTATCATATATTGAGCCTATAAACACAATATCTCTGAAAACAAACTAACTTACTCCATGACCGACCCTTACAGATTTATTATTAGTATAGAAGATTAGCTGACTCGGAAAACATGGTTTTGCCACATTAACTAGCCTACGACCTATTCTCAGACCTAGCAAATATAAAAAAAAAAATCATAAAAATCGGTGAAGCCGTTTCGGAGGAGTTCGATAACAAACACTGTGACACGAGATTTTTATATATTAGATAAAAAATGTATCGTGTTCGCCTGCAATATTTTATGGTTGACACAATTTCATCCCCATCATGTTTTGAGCCATCTAACGTATTAGTCCATAATTGAAAACCACGAAACTGTTCATAAGGATACCCTTTTTGTGACATTACATTATTAGATGGAGTATTCGTTATTTCAAAAATATCCCCACAATAACAATTCCTACTCCTTCCGAAAGACATCTTCGGAGACTCCATTGCAATAGATATGCAGACGTTATGATATCAAATCAAAGCAAGGCAAAGCAAACACAATTGCAAATGTAAAGCTTTTCCTGGGTACATCGCGTCCCGCTCCTAAAATAAACATTCCTTCACTGCACGCCGGATATGAACTCGTAGAGGGGCGACGCTGCGACGTTACGACTGGCTGACGCAAAAAGGCAGCTGTACCGCAGGCCCTGGTGCGACAAGTAAATGAAATAATGCATTTAGACAGTCAATAATTCGTGTTTCATCAATAATTCATGTGAGCAAGTCGTCAAAAGGCCCGTGGATGCAAATGGCGAGAGACCGCGAAAAATGGCGCAATGTGGAAAAGGCCTATACCCGGCAGTGGGCAGAGGTGGGCTGATGGTGATGGTAATTCATGTTTAAGAAGGCGGCAGGAGGCCAATGGACGAGATTGGCAGAGCATCGGCGGGGTTGGAAATAAAAAGAAGGATGTCGTGACATACCAGCCTGTCAAAGACCTGATGCTCTACATACTTTACTTATTTATCCGTGATCAATGTTCATATAAGGACTGAATATCGGATTAAAATCCGATAGACTCGAAAAAAATAAAATGGAGTGAATGCAAATTAAAAGATAAACGCAGATGCATAGTTATATATTTGCTGCATAATTTTAATCTAATATATAAAAATCTCGTGTTACAGTGTTTGTCATCGAACTCCTCCGAAACAGCTTCACCGATTTTTATGATTTTTTTTGTGCACATTTGTCTAATATATAAAATCTCGTGTCATAGTATTTGTTATGGACGGTAGGTTTGAGAATAGATCGTAGGCTAATTAATATGGCAATAGAACGTTTATAAATCGGTTCAGCTATAACATTATAAAATGTCGCTTGACAAGTTGACACTAGCTTGGTACAAGTTTCTGTCATCCAAGAAAAATTGGTTTAATTTGGTTACTTGAACTTACTCGCTGGTCTCTTGATGATAAGTCAATACAGAGGACCTGAGTTTGATTCCCACTGGAGGCCGCCTTAATTTGTACAAATGGCCTTAACTAGAGGTTTTTCCTGTCTGTATTGACCTTATCTGGTTACCCTAATTTGACAGTAGCACAAGGATTGTGTTGAACGTTGAAATTTTTTAAATTATTTACTGCAATCTACCGTAGCAAGACCTATGTGAAAGCTAGGCGTTGTTATGTTAGGATCCACAGCGAAACGTGGGCCCAATAAAATAAGTCTGTGTTTCTCCTTAGATCTTTTATGGAATGTTTCTAACTTGACCTTCTGAATCGTAGTGTAGTGGCTGGGGAGTTAGCTTCATATAACGCAAGATCGAAATATCTCTTTGCAAATAACTTCTGTTTATTTACCTGTCGTATCCTTTAGCGAATCCTTGTTTTGCTATAATACAAAGTATCTGTACTATAGCAAAACAAGGTAGCACAAATTTGAATATTTTTGTTCAAGCATACAAAGTGCTAGTGGCTTGATCACGTCTGACAAAGAACCGATAGGGTACAAAGGTTCTCGAGTACAGACCACGAGTTGGCAAACGCAGCCTAGGACTCTCACTAGCTTTCACAAGCGACAATCTAAGGCAGACTGTTGGCAGCGGCTTTATGAGCATGGTCGAGAGCAGGACCAAGTGGCGTGCCTTGGGGGAGGTCTATGTCAAGCGTAGCATAGCCCCCATACAAAATCTTGATGTCCACATAAGTACGATGTACTATACGTACGGCTTCAAATATAGTACACCGTCCTGTACCATACTATACATGATGTGTTATTGAAATAACGCAAAAACTAAAATCAAAAAATTCATTTTTGATACTTGACGTAATCAAAAATAAAAATATAAAATAAAAAAAAATGCTTTTGCTTATTTATAGTGATTTAGCTATCGATACTGAATAAAATTTCAAAGTTTTGCGTTATTTCAATAATACGTTGTAGTATAACGTGGGACCGTGAGATATGGCATTTTAGGAAAATGGCCTATATACTCAGCAGTAGGCAGCGCGTGACTGTGATGCGATTTGTCAAGTTCCTTTTGGTTAGATGGTCTTATGAATCAATACACGAAACTGGTGCGTCGGAATTTTAACATTCCGGTGTTATTTATCACATCCGTAGAAAGCAAGATATAAATCTGAGGCATATTTTGAAAAAAGAACGGAAATTTCAGGCTCCCAGGCCTTCGCTTACTCAATATTTTCCCAAATCCTCAGCGATTCCAATCGTTTAACTGTCAAATTCCATGCTTATTGCTATCGTAATAATTTGGTGTGCATAATTAGGCCTCTGATATCTAAATGACACGTTTGGTTTTGAAGTTATACCTACTGTTGGCAAGACTTTTATGCAAAGTCACTTTCCAATACGTAACACGTCGGGCATAAAATCTGCATCCACCGTCGTCGTAAAGACGGTGAATGATTTTCCTTTCGTGGGCTTACGTTCAATATAGAATGTATGTTCTGGTTCTAGTTAGACCTGACATTTTCCGCCTCATATTTAGGCCATTGTACATAGCAAGCGTTGAGCAAGTACCTGAGACACTAGCGTTTCCTCACGATGTTTTCCTTCACAGTTAGCGAGTGGTATTGGTACTACAAACTCACAAATGTACGCAACTTAGAAAACAAAGTCATTGGTACATGGCGGGATTCGAATCCATGAACTGCCAAATGTGGGGTTGGCGTTCTACTGCTGCTCTACCACGGCTCGTTAAAATATTTGGAACAATATTGAAATAAAAAGCTTAAAGCTCCAGAAAAAAGTTGTTGCACTAACGTTAAAAAGTTGTTGTAGTAAAAGTGTAAAAATTGTTGGAATCGCACATTTTACAGGTGATCCTGCATAAGAGCAAATTATTTTATTGAAACATTCTTTATGCTGCGTAGCAGTCTGTTGGTGAATTAAAATCACAATGGGCATCAACTTATGCGATACAGCTTTCGTCCTGTCTGCCCTATGCCCGAGGCTTAGGAATAGAACATTCAATTTAAATTTCACATATTTTAAGATGTACAAACCTAACTGGCAGCGTGGCATCAGAAAATAAATTTCAATTCCTCTCGATCTAGTCTATGAAATGCCGGAAATGGGCAGACGGATTGAGTAGTAACATTGGTGGCAGCCAAACGCTTGAGAATTCGAATTTGGAAGGCGATATTCGAAGTGTTATTTGTACAGATAGTTTTTGCTGGCTGTCTTTGCTGACTGGCAACTCATACAGGCATAAATAAATTTGAATTTAGAACGAAAGATTTGTTTATATATTGCTATAAGTATAGATCGATTAATAGTAGATTTTACAAGTGTACAAAACGAACCATTTTTATCCGAGACTTTTAGCAGACTGATAGTAATGTCGAGGATAAAATGGTTTTGTGGATGAGTTATACACTCTGCTTTTCACTTCGATTGCGAAGTAATAAAACAGTAGTATAATTTAGCAAATTGAAGAAATTAATAAACACACGAAAAAACAAGAGCTGTTTCCCACTGCTTTATTTTTTTTTAATCTTACGATTTTGATATAAGGCTTGGGCTGCAGACCTATACAGCCTACTATTAAATTAATTGTGTAATAATAATTTTCTTAAATTAATTAAATAACCTACCGTACCTTCTTATGGCTCATTTTCGATGAGTAGATACACTTAATACACGTTAATACAGTTGTGCACAATATTCGATTTTGGGCAGCCTATATCCTGCACAAATAAGCACCTTTCAGAACATGAGAAGTAAAAAATATTAGCCGCTTATAGTACAGTCAAAATGTATTGAGTTTGCATTAATAACAGACAAGCTGGAGTTTTTATAGGTCTTAAATACGTCGTTACAAATACTATGTCAAAAGTCCCCATCGATCCCGCCTATTTTTTTATGTAGCTTATTGCATCCCACTGCAGGGTACAGGCCTTCTCGGAGAGAGAGAGAGAGAGAGAGAGAAAGAGTACGGGCTTAATCACTACCGCGGATTGGCAATTTCAAGCGCTGAGGTGTGTGAACACCTTAAAACACTCAGGTTGCCTCACTACGTATTCCTTCACCGTTAGCGAGTGGTATTGCTACTATAACTTCACAAATGTACGTAACTTAGAAAACAAAGTCCATTGGTACATGTCGGGATTAGAACCCACGACCTCCCGAACGAGAAGCCGGTAATCTAACGCTCCGCTACCACCGCATCCGATCCCACCTGTGTGTTGTTTATTATCCGAGGTCAAAGTTCAGAATTTTTTGTTCTTTGCGTACCTATATCTCTGAAACGATGAGAGTATCGAAAACTGGATTTGTGAAAGTTTGTACACCATAAAATTGTCTACAAAAAAGGTATCGACACTTTTCCTTACGAAGCACCGTTCTGGAGTTATCACGATTTCAGACTGTAGGAAAGCCATATTTACGATTATTAACACATTTCCGCACCACCTCTGAGGAACTCGGTGCTTTTTACGGATTCGTAGTCAACAAGGAACCCTCATAGTTTCGCTATGTCCGTCTGTCTGTGGGTCTATCTGTCCGCGGAATCTCCGGCAGAGATCCGGCTTCCAAACCAAATTGACCGTGGCTACGTTTAATACACGGACTTTATGAGACAACGTGCGATTTGAAGAGCCCCTCTAAGAGCTAGAAAATATCGCCTGGGACGTCGTAGGGCTCTGAGAGGTGAGACATTAAGGTACCCTTGTAAGGCTCTCCTCTGGAGAAACATTTTACTACAAAGGAGAAGATGATTCATCCTCCGCGGTCTAGCTCAGAGACAATCAGTACTAGAAAGCTTAAATTTGGCAAAACTGTACATATTAATCACGCCGACAAAACGGTAAAACAAAATCTTAAAAAGAAAATTGGGGTACTTGTATTGTCTGTTGATTTGCTTGAGCTTATTTCTGTTATTCCCTGTCTGTGCTTACTTGCTACAAATTTTGCCTTGTGTTACTGTGCTATTCTGTATATTATGTGTGCAGCAGTCCGTTTGCGAAATATTAAGCTTCAAAGCGAACATTTTTGTAAGAGTAGAAATCACGATAAATCGAGAACGGTGCTTCATTGAGAAAAAAGTATCGATACCTTCTTTGTAGAAAATTTTACGTTGTATAAACTTGGTTCATCTATTTTTCCGATAGATCTCACTGTTTCAGAGATATACGCAAAAAACGTAAAGTTGTGACCTTTGACCCCAGATAATAGAATTTGTAATGACGTATTTAAGACCTACACAAAAATCCAGCTTGTCAGAAATTAACGCAAACTCAGAGCTTTTTTTCGTCTATTTTGACTGGACTATTATCCATGTATGTACTGTATATTGAATTAAGCACTAAGTTTTGACTTTTTATATGCGCGTCAAATATTCTGAGCCATATGTTCTTCTGTTATTTTGTGATAGTAGCTATTTGTATGCCCTAAGGGCTTGTAGCGTTGAAAAGAGGGGACATTTGAACATACAATACTGCAAGCTTCGGGGCGAAATATAGAAATACGATACTCACCGTATCTTGCCTAGAATCAGAACTGCCACGAGTAATTGTGTATTGATTTTTTCCCAAAGTAGGTAACTATTTACTTGGTCGTTTATAAATAAAGTGCGGGCAAACAAGTTGTGGTTTCTGATTTCTCTTAAACTTCCTTCTTTATCCTCAACGAAAAATAACATTTGCCGACGTTCATTCATACTAAAATCAAGCCGCATGTATTGTACACCGAAGGGAGAAAATGATCTATTTGTGTTCGAGAGTTTGTTTAAGCCCGATAGAACTTTCTCCCGAGTGATACAGAGTACTTTATACTACACCTACAAACAAAATAAAATTATTTAGAAGAATTAAAATCGCACTGTCAAACTATCAATTTAGTAAAAAACTAAATTTAACAAAACAAAACGCCGCGCTTGTTTTTTTTTTCGTAGTGCAGAAAAAGGTTGCCAGTCTCCTTTAATTAAAGATAAAAAAGATAAAAAATATTTATTGTTCATAAAAAGATACGATATTCCTTATAGAATAATTATTATAGATAAGTATACAGATAAAAGAAAGATCCTGCGAAATTAAATTATAAAGATAGTCTTTTGCACCTATCGATTGAAAATCGAGTAAAAAAAAATTTATACCTCTTTTTTTAATTATTTGATATAAAACCTTTTTGAGATTTGACGTTTGTATTTTTTTATGTTCGCTGCTAAAAAACAAAATAACGCTAGCCTGAAATGGATTTTCATACAAAATTTCTGCCCTGCTACGGAGGGCAAGAATGAAATTCAATGTAACTTTTCCCGCCACACATTTATAAGCTAACGAGCGATGAGACACTTTCTGAGTGGGTGTGGTAATATTTTTTATGTATTTCTTCTTTTCTTTCATTGCAGGTAATATATCTGGTTAATGGCAACACTTTATGTCGCAAGACTGCGGAGCTTATGAAAGTTCTCGAGCGCAAACGAAACTTGGCAGGTAATGTGATGTGGTGATAATCTGTGGTTTAATAATGCAGCCTATAAACGTCCCACTGTAGGGCACGGGCCTTCCCTTAGAGAGATATTATGGGCTTACTCAGACTCACCATGCGTGCCCACCGCGGATTGGTAATTTCAAGCGCTGAGGTATGTAAACACCTCAGACACAGGTTTCTTCGCGATATTTTCCTTCTCAGCCTGCAGCGAGTGGTATTGCTGCTGTAACTTCACAAATGTACGGTTAGAACCCACGACCTCCCGAATGAGAAGCCGGCGTTCTACCGCTTCGCTACCACCACATTTATTTATTTATTTATTTATTTACAAAGTTCTTGTAACTTTACATATTTTTTAGGGTTCCGTAGTCGACAAAGGACCCTTATAATAATACACTTTATTGCACACGAAACATTCAATAGGACATTACATAAGAAATAGCATGTACAAAGGCGAGCTTATCTGTGTAAAAGGTTTCTTCCAGCAAACATTGGAGAGTCGGAACCGCGGTAAAAAACGGGACTAAATACGTGCACAAAATAAACTACATAAACCTTATAGTTGCGCCATGCCCGTCCGTCTGTCTGTCTGTCCGCGGCCCAGCTCAGAGACGATTACTACTAGAAAGTTGAAATTTGGCAAAAACTTACATATTAATGACACCGACAAAGCGATAGAATAAAAACAATATAAATATTTTTTAGGGTACCTACTCGTACACGTAACTTGGGGATGCAATTTTTTTTCTCGCTTACACCATAGTGTGGATTGTTGGATTGGTTTTTTCAAAATATTGTGTTAGTACAAAAAACCACTTTTAGGGTTCCGTAGTCCGACAAGGAACCCTTATAGTTTCGCCATGACCATCGGTCTGTCTGTCTGTCTGTCCATCCGCGGCCTAGCGCAAAGACCGGTGGCACTAAAAAGCTGTTATTTGGTGTGTGTATATTTATCACGCCGAAAAAGTAAAATAATAAAATGTTGGAATTTTTTTTTTACTGTACCTCCCCTAACATGAAAAGTGGGGATTATTTTTTTTTCCTTTACCCCATCACGTGCGGTATCATTGGATTGGTCGTTGAAAAATATTGTGGATGTAGGAAGACCATTTATTATTCGATTTAGGGTTCCGTTTGCGAAATATTAAGCTTTAAAGCGCAAATTTTTGTCCGAGTAGGGTGTCCCCCCTCTAAACGGCGGCGGCTAAACGGTTGATTGTAAAAACGTGAAAAAAATCAGAGTAGTAGCACATATCATGAACTTGAAAGGAAAAGTATCACAGCCAAGTAGGGTTTACTAGTTATCGAATAATAGGCAACCAACTTATAAAAGTAAAACTTCGTACAAAATCCATTGAAAATGACTTCGATGAAGTTGTTAATTCTGTAAAGCAGAAAAAAAAAACCCCTCTTTCTACGGAATCCTACATTGCGCGTGGCCCTACACGCACTTGGCCGGTTTTTCGATTTGCGAAATAAATAATTGCGCTTTATTAAGACAAAGAAGGTCTGAGAAATAAGTGATTCAACGACAAAAACAACTCTAACGACAAAACTCCTAAGAAAAACACTGACCAGCCCTCAGCAGAGTTCCCCGGGGATATAAGGTCCAAGAAATAAGGGGTTCCTATACCAACTAACGACAACACTCCCAAGAAAAACACTCACCAGCCATCACCAGAGTTCCCCGAGGATATAATGTAAGTAAATTGGATTAGTAGCGTCCCAAGCGCGCAGTTCTGAAGTTGGCGCAACTCGATGTCAGTCCACCCTTGCAGTATGTCTTCGGCGAACACTTCCAGACACCCTATCGGGAGTGGGCCGGCTGGTAAGAAAACCGTAACTTAATAACAATAGCAATAGGTATAGCATTTACTTGAAATTAATGAAATCCAGTATGTACCCACTTATGAAATAACACATAGTAAGACAAAATTACAATGCCATTTCCATTTCCGTCCGTGGATGTCCTAGAAGGCGACTGAGGAAATCAATTACCAGGAGACGGGCAGCAGGGTCTTCCTGAGATTCCAACCGCATACTGCGATCGCCAACCCGCCTGCCAAGCGTGGCGATTATGGCAAAACCCTTCATGGTTAGAAATCCATGAGGAAGGCCTATGTCTTGCAGTGGGCTTGAAATGGCTGATGATGACAATGCATATATGTAAACAAAAAAACTAACTGCGAACACATTATTACTAACTAGCTGTTGGCCGCGACTTCGTTCGCGTGGTAATTTTGATGTGTATTTTTCCGGGATATATATATATATATATATTAGCTGACCTGGCAAACTTTGTTTTGCCATATTAATTAGCCTACGACTTATTTTCAGACCTAACAAATATACACAAAAAAAAAAACTAACAATCGAAAGACAACATAAGAGGCACATGAAATCAAACGTAGCCGACTACTACAGCATACGATGAGTCTCCTTACGAGTAAGCTTTAACGGACCTTTCGGACCCTGTATGCTCGAAATCTACGCTCTGGTACACTTACATTAGCGAACATACTTTGGTTCTCGTATCGTTTATCGTACTAACCAACTCGCGATGGGCCCACCATTTGCCTTTACCGATCACTTTGGCAAACTTGTGGTGCGACAGACATAGTCTGATATGCTGTTGACGGGGAGTGTGGTTAAATTGTGGATCGCTTTGACAATCTCAAAGAGAATATTCAGGGCTTGATTTATGTATCTTATAAAGTATCAATGACCAAAAGAGAGAGACCGAGCCTACATTACGTTACATAGTGAACATTGTTTCTGTTTTTTGCTGCTAATTTTATTTTGGCTCTGTTTTTTGCTTGATTTTTCATGAGTCGTATTGTTAAAATAAACGTTTTTTTTTTCCTTTTCCTTCAAATGTTTATCCACAAGAGAGCCAGGAGGCACCAAATCCGTACCGACCCGACTCCAGCCTTTTCCGTTATGGAGTAGGGCCTGCCGCTCTCGAATCGGACTTTTTAGTGATTCAAGAAATTGCCAAACTCTTAAGCACTTCTTAAATCGTCCGTAACGGACACGAAGGCCCCCGATTGATTGATTGATTTAGCAACAAATGGTGTAACCAAAGTTAGGTCTGCGATTTTTTTCTCCTAGCAATGAAAATTTTTTGCCCATGAAAAACGGACTGTTTTGTGTGATCCTAAAGATCCTTTTCTCTTTAACAAAATTAGCGGGATACCATTCCTTGAAGTGAATTTCGAGAACTACAAAATACTTTTAGGAATTTCGGCTACCTATCTATCCATTCACATATACCGTTAACAGCATTCTGAGTAAAGTGCGTAAACTGTAACATACCATATGACTTTTATCTTGGTATCCTAGAGCGGAAACAATAAGAAATAGCACTTTACCACTATGTCATAAGGATTGATATACGACACAGCGCGAACGGAACTTTATATCTAAACTAAACAACGGCCTGAGATAAAGTTGCGTAGAGGTGATTTATAGGCAAACACACCTCATACACCCAGTATGAGATAGGCGTCAAAGTTGTGCTAATAGAGCTCAAATTGTTAATCTATGTACTCAAAATAAATGAAACTTGTTGTGCTTGCTAAAAGTAGCAAGGTTCAGGTAAGATTGGGATAAAGAGTATAAGGTGTTTTAATAAAAAATGTAAGCCTGGTGTATAAGAAAACTATTTAGTAGCAAAGAGCCCAATAAGTTCGCTTTCGAAATAAGTAAAGAAACTTATATTTTGTTACTACTTAATCGTGTTGTTAAATGTTCTATTAATATTGATCAGTGCTAGAATAATAAATTCTAGGCCAAATTAATATTTCGTTAGTAGTTTAGTGTGCACAAGTGAAGCTCGAGGAGGAGGTGAAGTAAGGAGTTTTTTGTCGACTTTTTTCTCCTTACCAATCTAGGTCATGGTAAAATGGGATTTAAACTTCAGTACCTGGGTGACCGAGCTTTGCTCGGTATTATTATTTTCTTTTGTTGATTAATTGTGTTTATTGGAAATTATATTTAGATACGATGAAAAAAAGGGGAAAAGAAGGAAAAAAATTATCGGTCCAACCGGCGTTTTCTAAAATAATCGGTCGAACCGGCGTTTTCTAGTTTCGAGACCGCCCGATTACCCACCTGAGCTATCAGAAGCTTGTAGATGGTGGCGAAATTTACCTTCGTATTCTAATGACATTTTAGCAGTTTTAAAACGACGTTTACTAAAAATGAAACCCAGCTAGATCGATTTATCGTCCCCGAAACCCTCTGCATACTAAATGTCATGAAAATCGATGAAGCCGATCCCGAGATTCAGATTATATGTCTGTGTTATATATATATATAACTGCTAACATAGTACATTGACATTTAACAAACAGAATGTAAATTTTTAAAAACCTATTGTCCTCAGCACGGGTTAGTGCAACAAAAAGAATATAAGAATGTAAATTCTTTACCTTGAAATAAATTATTTATATGTATGTATACAAGAATTGCTCTTTTACAGGTATTAGATAGATAGATAGATTGGGTCACAGTTTCTGCATTAAAATGAACAAAAAATTTTTTGTAGATTTGAGTTGAGTACTCGAAACCGGCGTGCGCGCATGCAACCACTAATCAATATTGATGAAGCGAAAGAGATTCATTGGGATCGTGGCAAGCGGCAAACCCTAGTCTCTGCCCACGCTTCCGGGATACAGGCGTGAGTTTATGCAATGCAATGTTGCTTAAAAGGGATTTGAGTTGCAATAGAGTTGCTTAAAAGGGATTTGAGCGTAGGCTGTACTTAATGTAGTAGTGACAGTTTCTGCGCTGCAGCGAATAAAACTGAAATAGAACGTTGATTTGAATTGAGCATTTCAGAGGTAAGTTACCTCTGGGCCGGTTACCCTGTATGAGTCAAAGAGAAATGTGTAGAAGTTGTACGTAGTTGGTCGTCTGCTGCAAAACAAGGAAACTGCGGCTAAACAATATCTCTTTAAGTCCATCCTTGACGTGGGCTCCGCAATAACGCGGCTGAAAGCAATATACTACCGAGGATTACGTTTGCATTTCTTAGGACGTTTTCCTTATTGCAATTTCTTTTGTGGCTTTAGCGTGTGATGGTCCTGGGCCTATTAGCTCTATTAGATGGTCCTTAACATTCCTTTGTAGGTTTTCTTTGGAGCTGTCGTCTCTGAGTATGGTACTGGGAATTGACAGTAGAAATTTTGTATTTCACCAGAACTGAACAAGTGTATGAAAGTTTCCATCTGATTCTACGTGAAGAAAAGAGTGCGGAGACAGCTTTATTATAAACTAGCTATTCCCGCGGCTTTATTGTGTAGAATTCAGCGATTATCTCACAGGTTTATCTCACAAAAGCGTGATTTCTGAAATAAGTCAATTAGAGTTCGTTATTTACTACAACTTCTGCAGTACTTTTTTACCCGACTGCGGCGGAGCCCAAAAGGAGGGTAATGTGTTTACCTCGTGTGTCTGTACGTATTTATGTCCGATTATATGGTCCCTCATAAATCCTCAAACAATGGTTAGATTTTGATAATTAAGATCTCAATCGATTCGTAGTGTTTGCGCGAGCGCGACTTTTTTTGGATTTACGCCGATTTCATTACACAAAGAAGTCAAAAATTAAAAACCGAAGTAAAAAATAACCAACAACCCGATTGCTGAGCATTGACTACTAAGCAGGCGAGACCCAAATCCAACAATATAACTCAGTTTGGTACCTAGGTTGGTCCCGCCTGCTTAGTAGTTAACGCTCAACATACGTGCCAAACTGTGGAATGATATTACATCGGCGCATCTGGCAGTTTACCGGATACACCGGCCGGCAGTGTGTCCATCTGGGTCTAAACTAAAGGTCAAACGGGAAAGTAGTAATGCAGCGTTGGAAAAATAAAGATCCCCGCTAGCCTAGTTAGCCGTAAAGAATAACTTTGTCTTTGGCTCACCCAGTTTTTGTTTTTCTTTCATTGGGACTCCAGCACAATGAAAAAGCTAACAATATTAACTACTTAAATTATTTCCATTGAAAGAACTAGTGCATATTTTTATTTATTGCACCCCTTATATTTTTTTATCTATCACAGTTCACACAACTAAATACGCTTTCGCGAGAAGATTATTGTGTTATTTTGATCGAATATCAAAGAGGTTACGTAAACTGGCGCATGATATTTGACTTTTGTATATCTTACTTATTATTTTTTCGTATTATAAATACTAAAGGTCTGATGGATGGATGTTTGTTACTCAATCACGTCAGAACGGCTGATCTGATCTCGATGAAATTTGGCCCAGAGATAGATTACAGTCTGGAATAGGATATGGGCTACTTTTTATCAAGGAAATGCACACATCAAAACTTCCACGCGAACGAAGTCGCGGGTAGTAGCTAGTATTTCTATAAATACTATAAAATAATATAAAAATAATGATATAAAAGGGTTCGATCCCCGTCGCGGGCATGTACCTATGACTTGGTTTTCTAAGTTATGTAGGGGAGCGAGGGGCTTGTTGTAACAGGGGTAAGTAGTAACAGGCCCTTTTCACTAGGATCTTAAACGCTATTAACGTATTTCTTTGACTCGATTTAACCTATAAACCACGCCGCATCATGTTGCCATAGCCAATGTCCCGCCGGCCGGCGCAGTGAGCGGAAGTGTGCACGTGCTTCATTTCTGCCAGGTAATATAAAATTGTACTGTCGTAAAATTTCGGTTTGCGTATTTAATATCGACTAATTTCAAATTTTCTATATCTTATTTCCATTCAAATTTATCTATCTCTGATAGTGTGTAACAGTTTTTTTGATTGCTAAATTGTTTAAATAGTTATCTTGATAAATGTTGAAAATCATACCATAGGGTTAGTTGTAACAAAATCCCGGGGCTTGTTGTAACGTGTTACAAAGAGTATGAAAGATTATTACAAAGATTGGATAGAGTGTATCATTTGTAAGATGTGGGCACATGTAGGATGTGTTACAGGAGACATTATATCTTTTATTTGTATTAATTGTAACTCAGATGAAGACTGAATTTAATTATAATGAAACCCACCAAATGTTGATTGTATTTGAGTTGATTGTATTTGAGTTGATTTTTGATAAGAATTACGTAATACTTACTTTAGAAAGATGTCAATTAAAAAAAAAAACAAAGAATAAATGATTAGAGGTAATATTGTCGTTTTTTTTTGTCGTTACTACTTGCCCCGGTAGATGTTACAACTTGCCCCAAGCACGAGGTAAGTTGTAACACCGCACTTCTTCTAGAAAATAATTGATTGTAAAATAATGACCAATAGTTATGGTATTATTTTTCCTTGATTTGGTAGAGGAAGAGTTACAGTATTCATCCATCTTTATTTAGTAGAAATTCAATCAATAGATTTCAAGATATATTAGTTTTAATGAAAACTGTTACAACAAGCCCCTCGCTCCATTTGTGAAGTTATGGTAGCAATACCACTCGCTAACTGTGAAGGAAAACATCGTGAGGAAACCTGAGTGTCTGAGCTGTTCACATACCTCAGCGCTTGAAATCGCCAATCCGCGGTGGGCACGCGTGGTGATTAAGCCCATACTCTCTCCCTGAGAGAAGGCCTGTGCCCTACAGTGGGACGTATATAGGCTGCTTATGTATGTATATAAAACAAAAATGTATCGAGCGAATGTGGGTGGAGGGACTGGTAATGGACTTCGCAGGCGGACATACTTCGAAAAAATAGGGGGGGTATTAGCAAAGGGTAAGATAAAAAGTACCGAAACCAGCGTGCGTGCATGCAAAGAGGCGAAAGATGTCTGTCAGGAACGTGGTAAATGGCAAACACTGGTCTCTGCCTACTCCTCCTGAATACTGGCGTGTGTTTATGTAGTGTATAAAATAATCGTCGCGCAGCCAGGACAGATAGACAGAGATTGAAGTTATATAGACTCAAAGTTATAGTCTGTGGTAAAGGGAAAGAGAAAATCACAGATTATTTAAACTGCCGATATAGGAACGTATGCACTGTCAGCACTTTCCTCGCGCCTCGGGAAGCTCGACGGCGCGGCCCGCTCCTTTAGTCGTCTCTCGGTCGGATACCGAACAATACATTTAATTAATAGTACCAAGACTTATTCATTTAACTCCCAGCTCGCATAACCCTAAAGCCGCTGAGTAGTGTTTTAGAGGAAGCGTGTTTTTACAAATAAGACCGTGAAGATTTATTTACTTCCTTATAAAGCGGCCACCTCACGTATGGTGCCGTAACATGGACACTCACAAAGGCACTATATCGTCGCTTAGCAAACAACACGTAATTAATTAACCCGTAAGTCATTATTCGTGAGTAAGTTGCAATACCTGTTAATGTTTTCGTCATAACTCAGGTTAGCTGGTAGATAATGCTAGGTAGCATTAAGCTCGCCTATGTGCAAAACTGTTTGTTTAAATGCAATAAAGGATTTTAATAATAATAACAATAACACCGTTCAAGTCGAAATTTGGCGGTTTCGACATTTGAATGTCATTGGGTGCAGATTGTAACCGCGAATCGATCAAAATATAAGATCCAAGCATTCAGAGGGTTCAGCGGCCGTTATTCACAAAAATGTAACACCGCGCGAAGGTTTTTTTGTGGAACACCGTAGAACTAAACTGTTTGCGAAATCAAAAACTTTTTTGACAGTCAAAAAAGTTTTTAATTTCGAAAACTGTAAAGTAGGGAAAAAATACTTGTGCGGTGTTGGTTGCTTAGCGATAATGTGACGAAAATGCAAGTTGCACAAAGGGCCATGGAGCGAGCCATGGTAGGCCTCTCTCATGTTGATCGTGTGCGCACCGTCGTAATTCGACAGAAGACCAAAGTGGAAGACGTGTGCACACGAATCGCAAAGCTTAAGTGGAGATGGGCATTTAGCTGGACGAGAAGACGGACGGTGGACGAAGGCCGTCACACTGTGGTGGACGGTTCGGTGGGTAGGCCCCCTACCTGATGGGTTGATGGCATTAAGAAGACGGCAGAAGGACAATGGAAAAGATTAGCAGGGGACCGGCGAGGTTAGCGTGACGGTGAAGAGGCCTATGCCCAACAGTGGGCGTCTTTCATGGGCTGTATAGATAGATTGATAGAAAGTTGCCACCAACTGCTGGGATTAGGCCTCTTCATGATCAGGTCACCTGTCAAGGTCACTACACATATGTACATCATCATCATCATCATCAGCCACTTAGTCGCCTTCTACGACATCCACTGGAGGAAATGGAGTACGCTATTCTTAATCCGGCGCCACACGGCGTACGCGGAGTTTCATTTGCCTTTTTCCCGTATTTTCTCAAAATCTCTTATGTTTGGAGACTCATGGGATGTTACACAGGTAGCAGGTTTCGTCTTTTTTATAAGAAAAAGTTATTTGAAAATTGAAATATTTATAAAATGCGCTTAACTCATTCGCAAGCCTCATTGAGCTAAAGTGTCCATCATAACATAATATAAACTCACGCCTGTATCCCAGAGGGGTAGGCAGAGACCAGGGACTGCCACTTGCTACGATCCTGACAGATCACTTTCGCTTCCTCAACATTCATTAGTCGTTGCATGCACGCACGCCGGTTTCGGGTACTTTTTATCTTGCCCATCCAAGGTCCATTTAAGTGTCCATCAGACCGCTTTAATCTCATCAGTCAAATAGTTAAATGTTTTATGAGGCAATGTATTTCGAATCAAAAAGCTAGCCATTCACTTAAACGGCGCCGTTAAATGAAATGAGAAAAAAAAATCATCAATCGTTAACCTTATGTCTTTATGTATAATTTTCTTGAGCAATAAATGTATTTCACTTTTAAATTTCTCGCTGTATTAGTTGGCTACTAAAAATGTGCTGCACAACCTCCAGTAGTAAGGCCCTCGAACGTCGCTCAAAAGACCATCAGCCGCCGGCTGCCGCGCCAAACGACGTGATTGATATACGATCGGGAAAATTCATATCGGGCACAGATGCTCGGTCGCGCGTCTGTCTACGGGTATGTCAGTGTTTGATCGCTGCCTTGTACAGTCGAGGAAGTAACAAACGAAAGCATTTACGGCACTGATAAAGCTAATGGGCCTAAGTTAGACGCATCCGTGGAGCTCACAAGCGCCACCAACGATAAAAACCGGCCAAGTGCGAGTCGGACTCGCGCACGAGGGGTTCCGTAAAAAAAATATGTTTTTTTCATTGGTAGCACCAGTGAACCGGACGGAGCCTTTAGAAGATCTAGTTAGTATTTCGTAGTGAAAAAAACGAATGTTATCCGAAACACATTATAATCAATATCCCTCGACAAGAACCTCAATTCCCCTAGCTAAATCACTTTTTCTATCCCCCTGTGTCTTGGAGAAATGTGTTGCAGGGCAACTCTCAGCATTCATATCTCTTTCTCAAGGTGGCCTTCAAGTTTTCTTGCAACGAAAATTACTATCGCACCCAGGAAAATTATATTGACATCCGTTCAGCCGTTCTGACGTGACTGAATCATCATCATCATCATCAGCCATCCGAGGCCCACTGCAGGACATAGGCCTCCTTCGTGGTTTTCATAACCATGAGGGTTGTTGCCGTAATCGCCACGCTTGGCAGGCGGGTTGGCGATCGCAGTATGCGGTTGGAATCTCAGGAAGACGCTGCTGCCCGTCTCCTGGTAATTGATTTCCTTAGTCGCCTTCTACGACACCCACGTGACTGAATAACAAAATTTAAAAACCTATTTAGAGGCTAAGAACTCCACCCATGCCAGGACTTGAACTCGCGACCTCTAGCTAACCGTGCCAGCGCTCTCCCAACTGAGCTAATGGGTAAGTGCAGGCATCGGCGAAATTTCGAGCCTCTTTACAAACTTATCTGTATTACGTACAGGCAGTGAGATCTGGCCGAAGTAATTTACATCACTTGCAGCCCCCGAGTAACCCACTTTGCAGTTAGGTTTTTGCATCGGAATTAGCCTCTAAATAGGTTTTAAAATTGTCCTCAGCACGGCTTAGTGCAACAAAAAGAATATAATGAATAACAAACTTCCATCCATCCAAACTTTCGCATTTATAAATTGTATCAAGATGTAGGGTGCGTGCGGGAAGCGCTTATAACTACCCTCTCTTGGCGATGTAGAGTTAAAAATAATGAAGACTTCACGAACACCCGCCATTAGTTACGCATAACTCGAGACGCCGACCTGTCTTGCCTCGGCAAATATTTAATTAATCAAGCAAACTAAATTGGACCTTGTTGCCAACTCGTTAGCGAAGTTTTCCCTTGTTTGCGTAGGGAGACACGTCTCAAGACACACCACTCTCCACACTACTCCAGACCGCTCCACAGTTTGAAGAGAAAAACGTGAGGTATGTGTTGTTTGTTGTAGGCAGATACTCTACATTTCCTGTAGTCACGGCCATACGTAGTAAATCTAAACTAATACTATAAAAAGGATTGATATAATTTGTATAAACTCGATTCCTTAAAACATTCCATAAACGCCTTATCAATACTTTGTGGTAGAGATATTACTGAAGAGTATTTGTCTTCCGTAAGTCCTCAAGATAGGTATGCAGTGATACAACGACTTTTGTATAGAAACTTGGATTTAATTAGGGTTTAAATGTAGGTTATAATGCTTGCGATAACGCGTACGTGGAAGATTGATTAGGTTACAAAGTTGCCGCTAGGAGGCGCATCAGTTGTAAAAAACGCCTGAACCAAAAGTTGCAGCAAAGGCAAACTTAAGACTATTAATATTTAACGGGCGCAAACATCTTCCCCGGCCTTGAAATGTGAATTTCAAACCTGAGTTATATGTACATTAAATTTAGAATCTATATTCGCAATTTTAAATTTACATTGTTTTGGATACGCGGCGTAGATCCATCTGTTAGAAACCTTTGCAGAGCTACTAGTAAAGTGGCAACTAGTTTAAATAATAGCAAGTTTACAAAAAATAAGTTTTAAGAAACATTTAGGACAAATGATTTGAGTACCTAGCTACTAATTTTGAATAGTTAATACAGAGGTGAACAAAAGGTATAAGTAAATCAGATAAATTTAAGCTTCTGGGAGTAGAGGGCAGATTTTCACGAAGGGTCTTCTGAAGGTCCCCGTTGCAGTGGTGACATCGGCGACGCGCGCTACGCTGTCAGGTCCATGAAATAGTTTGGTGACTCTGCCTAAGCGCCAACACAGAGGAGATAAGTTTTCTTCCTGCAGTAAGACGAGGTCGCCGATCTTCAGTTTGTCGTAGTTAGTTCGCCATTTGGAGCGCTGCTGCATTTCCGCTATGCATTCTTTTTGCCAGCGTCTCCAGAAGTGCTGCCTTATTTGTTCTAGCCGCTCGTGACGTTTTAGTCTAGTCGGATTACAATCTTCCAGGACAGGTGCGGGCAGCGATGTTAGTGATCGGCCAATCAAGAAGTGTCCTGGGGAGAGGAAATGGAAATCATCGGGAGAGGAAGATAAGGGACATACTGGACGACTGTTTAAAATAGCCTCCACTTGTGCCAGTAAAGTTGTGAATTCCTCAAAAGTTACAAATGTGTTGCCAATAACTCTTTTTATATGAAATTTGGCAGATTTTACGCCAGCCTCCCATATACCGCCGAAATGCGGAGCGTGCGTGGGGGAAAATATAAACCTGACTCCATACTCAGCGGCAGACTCAGATATGGGTGACTTATAATTTTTAATGAAAGTGCCTATCTCCCTGGCGGCGCCCACAAAATTCTTGCCGTTATCGCAGAAAATTTCTCGTGGTTTGCCTCTGCGAGCTATAAAGCGTCGCAGAGTTGACAAAAATGCATGTTTAGTGAGCTCTGAGACCGCTTCGAGGTGAATACATTTGTACCTAAGGCACACGAATAGGCACATATATGATTTTACAGTTCTCGCACCTCGGCCCTTTTTATTGATTGTGAGAAAAGGGCCAGCAAAGTCAACACCTACACTGATAAAGGGGAAATCAGCAGCAACTCTCTGAGTGGGAACGTGACCCATGATGGGTTTAAGAGTTTTGCCCCTTAGACGAGTGCAAACTATGCATTTGTGGGTGGTTCGTCGCGCAACATGTCTACCATTGATAGGCCATACATATTCGCGAACGCACGCTAATAATAGTTGCGGACCGGCATGCATGTGTGTTATGTGTTCGTATTCGAAAATTAATTTTGTCAGATGATGTGAACCGAGTAATAAAATGGGGTGCTTCTTTTCAAAACTGTAATTGGAAGTATCTATGCGGCCGCCGACACGAATGATTTTATTTTCATCTAGAAATGGTGAATATTGTAAAATGTTTGATTTAGGGCTCAAGGGTCGGTCGTTCAATAATAAATTGTATTCCTTAGGAAATGAGTGTTGTTGTGCCATTTTGCATATTAAAAGGAATGCATTATTTAGTTCATCTACGCTAAGATGGCCACTCTGCTTATTATGCTTGTTTTTTAAATTATGAATGAACCTTAGTACAAAAGCAACAGTTCTTTTTAGTTTGGAGAATTTGGAAAATGCATCAAATTCTATAAATTGTTTATGTTCTGTGTCTGGTGATGTATGAGTTGTATGGATGTGATGAGAGTGAGTGATGTCAGGTAAATCGTGATCTTTGAGTTCGTTAGGAGAGGAAGGCCATTTTGATTCATCTTGATACAAGTATTCCGGTCCAGTCCACCACATGAGTGTGTCATGGAGACAGTCCGGGCTCACCCCTCTCGAAATCAAGTCGGCTGGGTTCAGTGCCGTGGGCACATGACGCCACGAGGCCACCTCGGTTAGCTCACCAATCTCAACGACTCTATTGGCTACAAAGGCCTTTAGTTTACTAGGACTGCTGCGCAGCCAGCCTAGAACTACGTTGGAATCACACCAATGGAAGCAATGGTCGATTTGGCAGCGGAGCGAATCGATTACGATTTTACTCAAACGGGCTGCGAGTAGCGCACCACATAGTTCAAGCCTGGGTATGGTAGTGGGCTTGATGGGCGCTATCTTGGATTTGGCGCAGAGCAATTGGACCTTGACTTGGTAATTAGCGTCAGTGGACTTTAAATAAACACATGCGCCATAGGCCTTAAGTGAAGCATCACAAAAGGAATGCAGCTCTATGGAGCATGGAGAGTTGCATAACACAAGCCTTGGTATTTTAAGAGACGATACAGCTGGGATAGATGCCTTGAAGGATTCCCATTCTTTTTTTAATTGTTTGGGTACGGGTTCATCCCATGTTAATTTTTCCTTCCATAATTTCTGCATTATAAGTTTAGGTATGACAGTACATGGCGAGATAAGTCCCAGAGGATCAAAAATCCTAAATGATGAAGACAAAATGGAACGTTTCGTGACGTTGCCTTCATTGGGATTGGATATGTCAACGGAAACATGGATATGATCGTCATTTGGGTTCCACTCAAGGCCTAAAGCGCTTGAAGAATTGCTTAAACATAAATTTTCATTTAGGTTGACGTTGGATTGATTAAATATCGAGGGTGCGTTGGACCTGAACTTTCTGAGATTAAAGCAGCCCAAACTTAAAGCTGCAGTAACTGCGTTTAAAATATGAAGCAGTTGTTCTGGCGTATCAGCGCCAGTAATTAGATCATCGCAGTAAAAATCGCGCTGAATTATTTCTTTAATTTTAACATCCGCACATTCCTCCCCGAGCTGCCACAGGCATCTTATGCTTAAATAGCTGGCACTTGCGAAGCCGTAAGTGACAGTATTTAGTCTAAGAGTTTGTAATGGTTCGGACTCATCTTCTCTCCACACAATTAATTGTAGATTACGATCCCTTTCGTCAAGCATTACGCATCGAAACATTTTTTCAACATCACCGGTGAGAGTGTACTTGTATTGGCGAAATCGTAATAGTATAGAGAGGAGAGAGTCCTGTAAAGTAGGGCCCGTTAGCTGAAGGTCGTTTATAGAGACGCCAGAGGAAGTGCGGAGCGAGCCGTCAAAAACGACTCGAAGCTTCGTCGATTCACTGTTCTCGCGGATAACTGGATGATGACAAAGAAAGTACGAGATATCTGGTTTGCGAGTCTCAGAAATTGAACAATGTCCAAGTGCTTTGTACTCTTTTATGAATTCTACGTATGAAGCTTTAAGCTCTGGTTGCTTCTTAAATCGCTTTTCTAAATTAAGAAAGCGTCTTTTCGCAATAGGATAAGAGTCACCTAAACAGTTTGGAGTGTCAATCAGTGGAAGTCTGACTGAAAAATGACCTGTGCTCAAGCGCTTAGTGTGAATGAGGAAAAGTTTTTCGCATTCTTTTTCACTTTCAGATAGAAAGGGTTTCTTGAGAGCAGGCAATTCTTCACACTCCCAAAATCGAGGCAACTGTGAATCAATGTCGTTCAACTGTGAGCTGAAGTTTGTGTATGTGGTATTATCATTTGAGTTTAGTGCATCTTTAATTGTACTAGGACCCGCGATCAACCAACCTAGTTGGGAAGATCTGAGTTTAGGCGAGTTGTTGCCCAAATCGATTTGTTTTGACCCAAGAATATCCCAAAAAATATCGGCACCTAATATGACATCTATTGGTGCAGGTTGATCAAAATTAGGATCAGCGAGTTTGATGGTGCTGGGTATTTTAAGTGCCTCAGCATCAACCTTGTGCCTTGGGACATAGCTGGTTAGAGTTGGTAGCACGAAAAAGGTGAGCGTGGCCTGGAAATCGTTTTGTTGTGATTTTATTTGAGCAATGCATGACTGCACGCATTGGCTCGTATTGTTACCAATGCCGACTATTTTAACGTTAGTCTGAGTCGATTGCAGGGATAATTTATCCTTTAATGAAGCCGTCATATAAGTGGACTGGCTTCCACAGTCAAGCAATGCACGTACTGACTCAATCTGATTAGTGTTAGGGTTGCAAATATTAATTTTTGCTGTAGATAGTATTATTTGTTTGTTTTGATCAGATAAGTGGCACTCGGTCGTCAGCGCATTGTTGGCTAATGACTCATCGACCGGGCTGACTGCTTGTATTGGTTTATGTAGTAGCGTGTTGTGCCTTTTTTTACAGGTGGCACAAGGTCCGATGCGACATGCGCGGGTGCGGTGACCTGGCCGTAGGCAATTTAGGCATAGTTTCAGTTTGGCTGCTCCAGCAATACGATCCTCGACACTACTAGCCTTGAAGGTTGGACAGTCATAAATTCTATGAGAGCCATTGCAATAAGTGCAAATAGTTGTAGTACTAGGACTAGTAATCATAGGTGTTTCGGATTCTAATGATGCGTATGATTGTGTTTGTTTGTTGTAGTTAGGTATTGCCGCGCGATGCGTTTGTGGTTGTGGTTTAGAATTAGAGATATTGTAAATAGGGCTGCTATTGTAATTAGTGCTTTTCGGCTTTAACAGCTCGAGAACATCGGCTCTGTTTGACAGAAACTTGTGAAAGTCACTAAGGCCCGTATTACAGAACGATCCTCAAGCGCAGATTGATCTCGGATCGCCCAATCATAACTTGAGCGCTGAATCGATGCTCAAGCACACCCTTTATTTTTAAATAGTACTTAAGGGTTCCTCAGCCAATCGCTGCTTAAGTAGAGATTCTGAACTGCAATCAGATTGTCTATGACCAATGTTTGTTTTCTATGACAAGAAAAATCAAGTATAAACTTTTATTTCGTTCTACGCATGATGTAATAAAATATTGATAAAAAATAGTTTACTTATGTGAAATATACAGAAGAAAATAAAATATTTTTTTATTTATTCGTCAATTACATGTTTAAATTTTCATTATTTAGTTATTTGAATAAAATAAAATAAATAAATAAGCAAAACGTGCACGCCTCTTATGTGTTTGTTTTGTTTAAAGAACGGAACGTAACAAATGTCAGCGATAAAATTTCTTCTGACGTCTATGTAATTAATTTGTTTAGTTTGTTTATAAGACGCACTGTCTTGAAACAATATGAGTGAAAAAATGAGGAAAATGAACTTCACTACAGTGAAGAGGAATGCTTATGCTGTTCATCCTCTGCTGGTGTCGCATCACTTGTGAAAGCACAGCGCATTCAACAATTACGGTCGACACTGATCAATTGTACCTAGACCTCTGCGTAGACAAGGGACAACAACTTTAATTATAAAATTATATAAAGTCTGATATCAAAAATAAAAACCTGAGAAAAACTCATAGAACAAAAGTTGTCGATCGTCGGACGATGTGACCAAGTCGTCAAAGGGCCTATGGATGCGAATGGAAATAGACCGTGAAAGATGGCGTAATGGAGAAAAGGCCTATACCAGCAGTGGGCAGAGGTGGGCTGATGATGATGAAAAGTTGTTGCCAGACAGCAACTCTAATTAGGGGAATTACGCATTTTAAGCGCTTGAAATCGCCAATCCGCGGTGGGCACGCGTGGTGATTAAGCCCATACTCTCTCTGAGACAAGGCCTGTGCCCTGCAGTGGGACGTATATAGGCTGCTTATGATGATTACGACGCATTTTATCATCATCATCAGCCATTTGACGCCCACTGCAGGACATAGACCCCCCCCCTCATGGTTTTCCAAGCTTCCCGGTCTTGTGCCGCCTGCATCCAGTGACTTTAAAAATAACCCTCTATATCGTCATAAGGATCAATATCTTCAAATATATTCATTTTACAATAATTACGAAACAGTTCACAAGGAAAATCGACTCTCAAGCGTGGTTCCGACCACACTTGAGTAAATACAGATTTGAACATGACTTAAGTAGAGATTGCAACCCAAGTATCGTTCTCGAATTAGCTGTTACTCAGTCGAGTTGTGATTGGTAAGTGTCAACTCAAGTAACGTTCTAAAATGAAAACCATACTCAAATCTAGTCTTAAACTGAGATCGGCGCTTGAGTACGCTTCTGTAATACGGGCCTTAGTGTAGGTACGTCGTCACTAAGTGTGTTGCGCTGCTCCTCCCACTTCATCAGTGTGTGGTTATCCAGTCTAGATGCGATTAAGTGTATTATTAAAAGGTCCCATTTGTCAGTGGGCTGACCGAGGCTAGATAACGCTCTTAAATTCTTTGTGACATGGTCTACAATGTATCGCAATGCTTTATGTGATTCACGATGAATGGGCTCGATGCTAAACAATGAAGTTAAATGGTAATTTATGAGTTGCCTTTTGTTATCGTAACGCTCACAAAGCAAAACCCACGCGTTATCATAATTCGCTTGTGAGACTTCAATATTCGAAATTACGCGGGCAGCATCCCCGCGCAAATAAGAAAGCAAATAGTGAAATTTGTGTATCGGTTCAATGTGCTTATTATTATGTATGAGTGACAAGTAGGTGTCACGAAACTCCAGCCAATGAAAATAGGCACCGTCAAACTTGGGAATTTCTATTTGGGGCAATTTAAAGCCATGATTTTGAGTGCAGTTCGACAGTGAGGCATGTGAAGTGGATAAACCATCAGCATCGGCTGATGAAGAAGCTTTATTTCTTTTAATTATATCTTGAGCTAAAGCAATCGATGTTATAAAGTTTTGCTCGACTGTATCCCGTTCATTTGTCTCACTCTCCATATTTTCACAGTTTTCTACCTCAATCTGAGTCTGCAGGCTGTCAAACGTGTTCATCAGCAGTTCCAATTGGCTAAGCTTCAAGGAAAGCTCGGCAACTTGAACTGAAGTTAAAGTGGGTAAATTTTTTACGACTTCTAGGTACTGTTT
Organism: Yponomeuta evonymella; assembly: GCA_963969515.1. Lineage (NCBI taxonomy): Eukaryota > Metazoa > Arthropoda > Insecta > Lepidoptera > Yponomeutidae > Yponomeuta > Yponomeuta evonymella. Next base: position 3,969,725 of record OZ018343.1, on the reverse strand, counting down.
GAACTTTGTTACACGTCCTTTAATCGAAGCTCGCTTAGCAATTAAATCCTTGGACACAGATTTTGAGCCCTCCATTGTTACAAGAGGCTAATGATTCACGTCTGTTTTTAGGTAGGTATAAAGTCAAGTAAATAAAATAACTCTCACGCAAACTCCGCGGGGCCCGACGCACGACCTTGATCATGAAATCAGCTGTGCTTGTAGGTAGGTATCGGCCGTGAATATGGGAGATCAACGCAGTGTGGCCGCACAGCCTGAAAACAGTTCGGCAGAACTATTTTAATAACAAGCACTGGTTTCACGTACTAATTGAGTATACAATTTGAAAATTATTTTACCTAGTACAATTTTCGTTTTTACTAGTGGGTAAGTAACTATGGGAAAAAGGAATAGAATGTGACACGGGTCGGGTGGTTTAGGATGACACTTATCTCGGATAGGCCTTTCGCGATGCTGATTGCTGTCCCAAAGACTCCAGACAAGTGTTCCTGGCACTGATGCACCTAGCGGCTGGCTGCAGTAGATCTTGTGAGGTTAGCCGGCCGGCTGCTTCAGTTGGACACCACTGTTCCCGGCTTGATCGTAGATTCGTCCGAATAGGTATACGGTCGCCTAATGACACGTATTTACGGTCGCCACATGAAGAGTATTTGTCTTCCGTAAGTCCTCAAGATAGGTATGCAGTGATACAACGACTTTTGTATAGAAACTTGGATTTAATTAGGGTTTAAATGTAGGTTATAATGCTTGCGATAACGCGTACGTGGAAGATTGATTAGGTTACAAAGTTGCCGCTAGGAGGCGCATCAGTTGTAAAAAACGCCTGAACCAAAAGTTGCAGCAAAGGCAAACTTAAGACTATTAATATTTAACGGGCGTAAACAATTACTATAGCCTATTTATACTGTGTATATGGAGTCCTTTACAGGAATCGTATTTTTTACGGTTACGTACCTCAAAAGGAAACAACGGAAGCCTTATAGGAACATTTTGTTGTCTGTCCGTCTGACCATCTGTCTGTGAAAACCTTTTATCTTGGGAACGCATGGAGGTACCGAGTTGAAATTTAAGTACCATATACTCTAGTCTACAGTCCCTTGAAGATAATCATACTTCTAATTTTACGTAAGAAAAAGATACGGTCGTTTATGACGCAAAAACGACACTCAAGGTAATCAAATATTTTAGAGTACTTTCCGCTCCAAGAACCATGAAATTTGGCAAGTAATATCATCTTATACTACAAGTATAGGGAAAGATCTGAAAACTATACATTAGTAAAAAACTAGAAATACTAGACTAGTCTTGGAAGTTCGGGAAAAGCTCGGAAAAAACTGCTTGACTCAATTCCCGAACTATTTATAATATGAAAGTACCTACAAATTTGTACGGAACTCTCGGTGGGTGAGTCTGACTCGTACTTGTCCAGTTTTTTATTTTAGTTATACCGATAAAGTTTAAAGTTTGTGGGCGGTAAGGTCATATTTCAGAAATTATTCCACCAATATTTAGATGGATTTTCAAGATGAAAATAGTCTATCAATAAATTTCACGCACGTGAAGCTGCGGGCCTAGCTGTTTTATTACGTAGAATTTAAAATTATAAAAGAAAAACAATTTATTTATATGCAAGGTTTACAAAAAAAAAAAAGAAAAGTAAACAAAAATGCAAAGAGAACTTGATGTATATAGACTTTCAATGCTGAAGTGCCCACTTGGACGTCGGCGTGGTGCATTTTTATATAGAGTACGTACCTATTCTGACTTTTTAAATCTCTTCAACATCAATAGAATTCTGTATATTTTTTTACCTCCTTATAATTTGAGCACAAACATGTTTTCTCTACCCTCCAAAGGCGGAACCTCCGTCCCGAGTCAACACAACACCAAAGACAGAGATAAAAGGACTTCAAAGGGACCCGAGGACCCTTGACATTAAATGCGTCTCAGTATAGGCCTTCTGTCGAGATGTTAACTCTGTTGCTGCATCAATAAAATTATTTTGACGTCAAACGTCTTTCAGTTTGGTAGTAGGGGGTAACTTTGTAAAACCGCATGCAAAGAAAACATGCCGCCTGGGCGAGGGCTTTAACTTTGTAACTAAGTGTCGTGTGCAATTCATTTATATATCGTTGATGAGTAGAATAAAGTAGCCATTACTCAGATCCTTTTGACTCGTGCCGCTAGATGGCGCCAGTGCCACGTAAACATTGCGCAGTTTGAGCTAGAAATTTACGCTTACTTATAGACGTTGCACGTTGAATCCACGGCCCGTGTAACCTGACACAGCCCCACCCGCTTTTTGGCTTAATTTATTTTTATTTATTTTATTTTAGTTTCTAGGAAGACTAACAGCTATTACAAGGTTATAATACATAGAAAAAATAGGGCACACTAAGCCAATTAAAAGTCTTCACAATTAGAGTTAATGCTGGGAATCCCTCGGTGCATGAGTCCGCTACGCACTTGGCCGGCTTTTTATCTTAAGTAATTGTTCTACTAGAATGTCATATTTCATCCAAGTCCGCTTAGCTGTTTAGCCATGATTGTGTGATAAACAGACAACATCTGAACTTATAAACTTTCACTTGTGTAAGATGGATGTACGATGCCTAAAATTAGTTCATGTTTAGAACACACTTCATCATCATCAACCCATTATGTCCCCACCGAGGGGCACGGGTCTCTTCCCTGAGGAAGGTATAGGCCATACTCCACTACGGCGGCCAAGTCCGGATTGGTGGAGGCTTGTAGACTAGTGGCTCGTCTACTGTCAGAAGTTGTCAAGCCGCCCTAAGGCCTCTGACTTGGCTTAACGACTGCCATCTATCGACGGCAGCCGGCACCAACAGCTTAACGTGCCTTGCGAAGCACGGACGTGCCTTGCGAACACACTTATTTTACACAATTTGAATACACTTATTTAAATTTATGCGACATTTAACAGTAAAAACCCCTTTTAAGCCTTTGAAAAACACGTGTAGATTATATTTTATTTACTTACAAGAGACTACGATTCAATTAGATTAACCTTTGGAGCAACCTTCCTACGCACTTCTGAGGTTTCAGCTGCATGGAGGATCTCTAACAATACCTTTGAAAAACACCTTCTCCGCGATTTTTTGTAAGTATTACTAATGGGAACTAATCAAGTATCTTATGACAGTTAACTTACGACAGTGGTTTGAACAGAGTAGGTACCCGTTCCTTGTTTGTATTGGCAAACACGAAAAGCAAGATAGCCGATTTGGTTGCCAGCCTCCGATAGGAGATGGCACCTACATCAAAAGCAAATAAGCTAATTATGATCGGCAAACACCAGAATTTTTGTCAGCTTAATAATAATTTTGGGCAGCAGAAGAGTGGTGATAGCGCAGCGGTAGAGTACCGGCCTCACATTCGGGAGGTCGTGGGTTCGAAGCCCGGTGTGCACTAATACCACTCGCTAACCTCGAAGGGAAACATCGTGAAGAAACCTGCGAGTCTGAAGTGTTCACATACCTCAGCGCTCGAAATCAATCCACGGTGGGCATGCGTGCTAATTAAGCTCATAATCTATCTCCCTCTCTCTCTGAGAGAAGGGTTGTGCCCTGCAACGGGATGTAAACAGGCTAAAAAAATATGTACCCAGCTAAAATATTTAAAATAAAACAGCAAAAGTATATTTTGTCGGGAGTATATTAAAATAAAATAAGCAGCTACATTAGTCAATAAATAAGTCGAACATGATTAGCATATTTTAATTTAAAATAAATATACCGCCAATCCGCGGTGGGCACGCGTGGTGATTAAGCCCATACTCTCTCTCTGGGAGAAGGCCTGTGCCCTACAGTGGAACGTATATAGGCTGCTAATGAAGCTTACGAATTTAAAATTAAATTTTGATACGAAAATTGCTGATAATTTGGAAGCCAATATGGAATGTTTTTCTGATCAATTTGGATACTTGCATATTTTTTACTGACTAAAAACACTTATTTAAAAGCTCAAGTCGGAAACCTTTATTTTAAAATGCATTTAAATATACCCCAATTAATTGGTTTAAACTGGCGTCAAGTTTAGTCAATTTCAATTGTGACTCTCCGTTACGTATTCCATGTTTTTCCCTATCAATCTGTCGGGAGCTGAGAGGATTAAAATTCACGTTGTACCTCGCCGTGGCGGGAGGTCTATCATTAATGCATATTTGTGGGTGGGGCGAAAAATCTCGACATATACCCCGATGCCATTAGTAACACATTAGGCTCTCGTCCGACCCAAGGCACAGTCTTGTGCAGGAGGCTCTGCTTCAAGTAATTACATCAACTACCCGTTTCTCGTATACTATACTTGAGCCATTACAAACGTGCCAACTGATTCATAAATTATTTTTATCAGACCTCTCTCTCACACATATAGGCATATCGGAACTCTCGCTCGCACTTCTAGTGTTGTGTGTAACAACAAAAAAGGGATTTGTCGATAGTCAATAGTAGGCAATGAACAAGGGAAAGGTTTAGGAAGTGATGCAAAATATTTTTAATCATGAATGTTCTATTTCTGCTTCTAAAACATACAATATATGCAAATTTTAATCAATTATTGATCAGCTTAGAATATTAATCTATGTCATCTTCTGAGCAGTCACTGTCATCTTCATGTAAATTTATTATCAGAGGCTGTATTCTCTGATCTCTTATAATTGCCTTGGCTAAATCCCGATCCTGTAACTCTTCTGCATGCCTCACACATTTGACCCAGTCATCTTTAGATACATTTCCGATAGCTTTATGTAGAAGGATCTCGACGTCTGCTATTTTGAAGGTATTATTTTTTATGCCACTTCGCCCTTTACTAATGTGCCAATACCAATTCAATGGGATTATATTGGCAGTGATACGGTGGCAGCCGAATAACTTCGTGGCCGTGCTCAATTGTCAGTTGGTCAATGGCATAAATCTTTTTTGGGTTGCTTTGTTTTACTTTCATTATTAATTCTTCTTTTATGTCGGCATTCGAAAATGCAATGCTTTTCTTTTTTAAACCATTCTTGTATGTTATTTTTTTTTCCAAGACATTGTTGGTATGGGTTCTAATTGCTTGGAATGGTAGCTGGGATTATCTATAACGATAACGGATGGTTCCTCCAAAACTTGTAAAAAGTCCTTAAACCACGCCATATATGTTTCTGCATCCATTTCAGTGTGGTAATCGGCGTCATTGGATTTCACAGCTCTAAAAACTAATTTGGCTTCAGCTCAAAACCTGTCTTAGCGGAGCCGGCGTGACACACAATCAAACGATGTCCTTTTCCCACTGGCTGATTTTTGAAGCCACCTTGGTCATTTTTTCCAAGCCACATTCGCTTTCTGCAATGGTTTTGATTGACCCAGGTCTCGTCAAGATAAAACCGCGGACGGGTATCGTTTGTCTTCTTTAATGTATCAAGTTTTCTTAAAAACTCAAGTCTAGCGCAGACAATATCAATTCGTTCCATTAGGTATTTTCGGCCATCGATGTTTTTTTTGAATTGGTATTTTCTTTAAGATTTTTTTCAACGATGACTTGGTGCACTTAAATTCAGGCATATGTTCTTGCATTTTTTCCAATATTTTAGCCACTGTTGGGTATTCACCATTATCATAAAATGATGAAATGGTGCGTTGCAACAAACAAACATCGAAGTTATCGATATTTGTAACTGTTTCTTGTTTCACATATGTTTCTCTTGGTGTAGATGGATGTCCAGATTGAAGTATTTCTTTCTTGACTTTGTCTACAGTTCTCGTCCTAACTCAACAAAGAAGCGCTGTAATTTGTCGTGGTTTATTTAAATTTAAAGAAGATATTTTTTCCGGGTCACTTTTCAATTCGTTAAACACTGTCAACACATTATGAATACCGAACGAGTTTGAGCGTTAATATCGCCCTTTAACTTTAACAAAGTTAAGTTGGAGAATAATGCGTCCATGGTTCGCTTGTGATAGTCTAGTGACAACTAACACGATTTTTACAAACACCTGCATTTTACCTAATTGCATTAGTCATCATCAACGACCGTGTCTTTAAAGCTACCTGCATCCGAGCGGCATCCCTTTATCGATAATGAGTGGCGCGGCACTGTTCCATTTCTACGGCGTAACATTTTATGACTCGGTTCGCACGTTTGTAATGGCTCAAGTATAACAGTCTGTCAATGTACTCTTAACAAAAACAACTGACAGCTGTTAACAGCAGTAAAAAAGTGAAAACATTTATTTGCAATGAATGTGGTAAATTATTTGCAATGAAGTTCTGACCTGTCGACCGCGGACCGGTCAACACAGCTTGGGCAGGCCCTCCACCAGATGGTCTGACGACCTGGTTGCGGTGGCGGGCAGTTGCTGGAGGTGGGCGGCACAAGACCAGGAATCTTGGAAAACTATGAGGGATTCCTATGTCCTAGGGCGTCAAATGGCTGATGATGATGATGGTGATGTGTAGTACAGCTGTGAACAGGAAGCATGGTTATCTTTAAATGCAGCGACGCGACATTCGTATGAAAAAGCATTGCCTTATTTAAGTAAACAAACCAAACCAAACTATCGACGCAAAAGTAAATTAGCCCTTTTTTGTCAAACTGCAACTACAATGAAGTAGTCCTTATGTATCACTGATAAAAATATAGTAATCAACTACCTGAAGACGTAAAGGATGAAAAAAAGACAAATTTTTCATGAAACTGGGCACGGACTACAAATTATTTGATTCTTTTAAATTATTTGTAACTTTTTAGTGCTGTAGTGTTTTGAAGTCGGTTTTAATTTTTTTATTTTTCAATTTTTAGTGGGGGAGCGGGAGAAAAATAAACAAGTCCCTTATAAACACAATTTATCCTACTTAATTATTTGCTTTAAAATTTGAAGTTCTAAATTTCCTTCTCAGAAAGTCTTCACCAGAACATCACCAAATTACCTTGGGACTACTTTTACGCTATTTTATGAAACATACGGATATTACTAAAGGATGGACCCCGTTAGGCCTTATTTACTGCTGTCCGTTGAAGAGTTCCGTTCTCCGTCTCTAAAAGTCTTCATCAGATCTTTGCCAAATTTAAATGAAATCAATAGGACATTTTATCTTTTCCAACAAAAAAAAGAATTTTCGAAATCTGTTAAGATTTTACGGAGTTATGCGACAACATAGCAAAACAAAAAAATATATACTCGTCGAATTGATAACCTCCTCCTTTTTTAAGTCGGTTAAAAACGGTAAAAAACGGTGATAATAATTTAAATGAATATTTGCTTAATCCTTAATAATGTTGAGTAAAAGGCATGATAACAAATTTTGAAAAACTGTCCTATAATGTCTATTTCATATTTTTAGTCACAGTTAAGATTTAATAGGAAAAAAAAGACATTTTAGTTTTCAGATTTAAAATTCCCACCGAAACGCTCGCTAATATCATGGCGTAGCTAGTGACGTCACAGTTAAAAAGTGTAAAATTAATCTATGGTGTGAAACGTCAACACTAAAAAAATAAAATAAAACCAGAGAGTTTGTTTGTCACAGATTATAAAGTAATATGTCTAGAGTGGATCTATGTTTACTCGAGTGTTCTTAAAAGTGACACCATTCGCTATTCAACTTAATATGGCGGACTAAGGATTTTTTTTTAATTTTAACTACTTATCGTAATAATGTCAATCCCGCTCCTAATAAAATTATAAATGCGTGTTTCGTATTCCGCAATTAAATTCTTATTAAATAAATGCATAATTTATCATGCCTTTTGTATGCTTGTTATTTATTATTTTGCATGTAATCAATTATGAACATTATAAGGTATGAAAGCAATAAGTAAGACCAAAGATTATGGAATCAATTCGTTTATTTATAGTACGATTTACTATTTTAAAAAATATGAGAATTAATATAATTCCTTCACATTATAGAAAGAGACTATTTTATATTATGGATAGAATAAAGAACAATGTACAACCTGATTTCTCCCAGGGTATCCAAAATCACGTCCGCACTGACCAAGCTCTCAAGTCGCACTGCCGTCTGCGCCGAGAGCGCACTCTTAACTACCTTTTATATCATGACACGATATCATGACACGATATCATGACACGATATCATGACACGATATCATGACAAAGTATTTCCGGATAAAATATTACGACAAAGTTGCACATCAAGGTATAATGACAAAGACTCAAGTTAATATTGGTTAATTATTGTATTCATTATTGTTTATTTCCTAACAACTCGGCCATCCTCTTAGGGGGAGTCCCATCGACCCAGTTCACATAAATTGATATGTATGAAAAAAAAAAAAATTCAGTCAATCATACAGATACATATTTCAATATTATGGTAATAGTGCTCGGAAAGAAAAGAGAAAAAAAAAAAAAAAAATCTTACAAACATTTTTGGTTAACTTTTGCTTATGATCCATACAAACTGTACGTAACTACATAACAAAAATATAAACTTATCTAATCAATCTGTTTGCTTAATCAATTGTTAGTTAGATAAAGAACTTAGGTACATCTTACATAATTGTTTCATTTGTTATTAATTAATCAAATAAAAGTTATCCTATAAATACATTAAAATCTTTGATAAACCTAATACGGTATTTGACACGATCAACAATCAATTATTTCATATGCTCGATTAAAACAAAAATTACAAAATATCTCGGAAAATGTATCTCTTTTAGTCAATTACTAGTTATTACAATTTTTAAATAGATTAAACATAAAAAGTGTGCTCTTAAATGTGACGTCATAAGCAAGTATTTTCATACAAAATTCCGTTTTTAAAAGTAACTCATTTGATATTTTGTCAAATACCCAATTAAAATAAAGTAATGTTTTATGCCTTGCTTATATTACAGCACAAATTATCAGTATTAAAAAGTAAGGTGTTAGTTTTCTGACTCTGATTCCGAACTTGACCCAAAGTTTTGATCAAAGCTTAACCATGGCTTCAATTTATCTATGGCTACAACATTATCGTAGGTGCGATGACCTTTTTTTTTTAGTAATTGGCGTATCTTTGATTACAAATCTTTCGTTTGGTAGGACTTTCATGATGCGGTAAGGGCCTTGGTACTTTGCAGCTAATTTCATCGATTTTCCATCGCTTGGGGCGTCTCGCTTGACACTCACCAAGTCGTCTACCGAATAAACGTGACTCTTTTTACGCTTAGCATCGAACCGTTCTTTATCCTTGGCTTGCTGCTTGCTGATTCGTCTGCCCGTATCTGACCTTATATCGGCAAGTTCTTCTTCTGAAGGCTTGTTGATAGTCTCGATAATAACATCGCTCAGTGCGTTTTCTGACCCATTGTTTATTTTAAAGCCAAATAGTAATTCAGATGGACTTTTGCCAGTTACTTTGTGGACTGTTGTGTTCAATCCCAACTGAATACTGTGTATATAATTGTCCCAATTTTTGTCGTTCTTTTCGGTGCATTTTGCTGACAGAGCATCCAGGATGGTGCGATTGAACCTCTCCACCTGTCCGTTGGCTCTTGGCGTGGAAACTGCATTCAGAATATGCTTCAAGCCCATAGATTTCACGTAAGAACGAAAAGCGTTACTTGTGAAGGACGTACCGCGATCGGTAATGAGCCTTGCCGGGGTACCAAAGAATCTTATGTGGTCCTGCAATACCTTTATGGTACTCGATGTTTTCGTGTTTTTGACTGGCGTTATGTTCACAAATTTAGTAAAAGCATCGATGATTACCAGCAAATACAAGTTGCCCTTGCTACTCCGTACAAACGGGCCTAAATGATCAGCGTGAATTGTGTGAAACGGGACTTCTGTTTTGGGTATTGGATGCAATTCACCTTCTTGTTTACCAGTGGTACCTTTGTGATAAGCGCACTCTAGGCAGGACCTAACGTACTTTTTTATAAAGCGACGCATTTTAGGGAACCAAAACGACTGCTGAATTCGTGTGAAAGTTTTCTCAAAGCCGAAATGGCCCAAATCGTCATGATTCATCTTGGCTATCTGCCACCTAACTCCTTTCGGGACCACCCATCTCAAGTCCGTACCATCGCTACCCGTCTTACGGAACACCTTACCATTCTTCAAAACGTAATTATTCACAACATCTGTAACATTTTCAGTGGTCGGGTCGTTTAATATTGTTTTGATGCGGCTTATTTCTTCATCATTTGACTGAACAGTCGTGATCCAATCATCTGTGCTAACTTCTAACACATCAAGCACATGCGTTTCCTCCACCGCTTCTCCTACAGGATTTCGACTGAGCGCATCCGCATGCAGCATGGTGGATCCAGGTCGATATTCAACTTCGCAATCGAATTCTTGTAATTGTATCCACCAACGTCCGATGCGTGGAACGAGATCCCGCTTGGTCATAGTAGTCCGGAGGGCATTGCAGTCTGTGAATACTTTGAATGGAATACCGACCAAATACACTCTGAATCTTGCAAGAGACGCTACCACTGCAAGAGTCTCCAACTCGAATGAGTGTAGTCGTTGTTCCTCTGGAGTGGTTTTGCGGCTGTAGTAAGCAACGGGCTTGAATATGCCCTCATCACTTTTTTGAAGCAAAATACCTCCAATTCCATGCTTGCAGGCATCAGTATGAACCTGTGTTTCTCGTTTTGGATCATAAAGTGCCAGCAGTGGACGTTGAACCAATATGCTCTTCAATTGACAAAACGCATCTTCATGGTTTTTTTCCCATTTCCAGTCGAAATTTTTCTTCAGAAGATCCGTCAAAGGTCTAGCGATAGTAGCAAATCCCTTGACAAATCTTCTGAAAAAACTGGCTAACCCAAGAAATTGCCGTAACTCATGCACGTTTCTAGGAGTTGGGAATCTCGCCACGGCTTCCGTCTTTCTAAAACCTGGTTTTATGCCTTCCCCGCTAACCTCGAACCCAAGAAATTCTATACTGTCAAAGAAAAAACGGCATTTGCTTAATTTTAGGGTCAAGCCCCCCTTTTGTAGGAGAGCTAAGACCTCTTTTAACTTCGAAAGACCATCTTCAAATGAACTCGCGGGAATAAGGACGTCGTCCATATACACTAGTGCATATTTTATCTTAGCCTCGGCCAGAATTCTATTCATGGTCCTCTGAAATACCGATGGGGCATTTACTAACCCGAAGGGCATCCTGGTGTACTCATATTGTCCGTCTGGAGTGACGAAAGATGTTTTATCTTGTGACGACTCGGCGATGGGGATCTGGTAATAACCAGAAGCCAGGTCAAGCGAAATAAACGTGGTACTGCCAGCTAATTGATCAAGCTGGTCTTCGATACGGGGAAGCGGATAATGGTCCTTTTTTGTTCGTTGATTGAGGGCGCGATAATCAACGCATAATCTTTTATCGCCGGTTTTCTTTTGGACTAAGACTATTGGGCTAGCGTACGGAGATGAGGATTCTCGAACTATACCCGCTTCCAACATCTCGTGGACCATATTGCGTACTTGAGACCTTTCTCCATACGACATCCTGTACGGTCTGTATACGACCGGCTCTGAATCCTTCAGTTCAATTACCATTTCTCCAGCAGTAGTAAATCCTAAGTCCTTTAATCCACTTGAAAAACAGTTATGGTATTCTGCTATGAGTTTTTCTAACTTTTGTCTCTGTTCTTCAGTGACTTGTGGGCCACAGAGTACATGATCAGCCGGTACGGGCTCTTCTAATGTTACTGAAAAAACATCACATTGAAGAGTAGTTGGGATTGCTCGAGTTAGTAGAGAATCCTTTGCTATTATGATCTCTTTGACGCTAATATTCTGGATAAGAACGCGTCCTACACCTCCTTCCATTGTGTATTCACCTGGAAGGAGATAGTGTTCTTGACCAGGATTCCCTCGGATCGAGCCTCTAATGAGTAATTTTCCTTCGTAATTCGTGGATGCCAACACAGATATGGCTCTCATTTCTTGCGGAGGTATAACAACATCCTTCAAAGATCTCAGCGTAATTTTAGACGTTGGCGTTCTTTCAAAGATTATCCGTTCAGGGGTTTTCGTTATGGTAATATTAGGCTTCTCAGTAAAGGAATGTCCCAAGAGTACTGGGTACCTTAACACACCGTCGTTTACCACGAAAACTTCAACAGCTTCTTTTACTCCTTGGACTGTTATTTCAGCCTCACAACGACCCAGTGGAGTGAAACAATGACCACCAATACCCCTCATTACCGGCAAGTTATCAGTGACGGTGAGCAAATTTAGTTCGACTGCTAGATGTTCACTTACAAGGGTGCATTGGCTGCCTAAGTCTACATAACATTGGACAAGTAACCCATTGACAGAGACATCTATTACGTATTTATTGTTCATCTTTTCAGATGTAGTCAGCTCTGAAATTTGTTTTTCTTCCCCTTTGGTAGATTCCATATTGGACGGGTTCTTATTTTGAGAGGCCTTAGAACTCCTGCAGTATGTATCCAAGTGCCCTATGCGGCTACATATGGAACATTTGTTTGCAGTTTTTGCACATTCAAAACTCTTATGTCCATCCAGACCGCAATTGTAGCACTTGAACATCCGCTTCAGCAGTTCAAGTCTCGGCTTGTTCAAGCTGTTAACTGCACCTGCAGTTGCAGTAACACGTTTTTCTGGCCTCGCTCTATCATGATCTCTTACGTTCCCCGCTTTTACGGTTTTCAAGTATTTGAGCACCTCCTCAGGCTCCGAGAATTGTGCCGCTTGCGCTCCTACGCGTACAGCTCTATCTTTTATACCGTGCAATAGACAATCAACGGCTTCGCGATGTTTGATAGAGCATCTGTTCAGTAAATTTATTTTATCATAATAATATTGCTCTAAAGAATCTCCGTATCGAGCGCGTTTAGCCAGCATCATAGTCAACAACTCAGCGTAGTTGTCACGGCATGGAAAGGACTCTATGAGTTTATTTTTCCACTCAGGCCACGTATAAAGAACCGTATCGAGCCCTTGGTACCAAGTTTTAGCCACTCCAGACAGTTTTTGTAAGGCGAAGTGTACTATCTCTCCCTCGTCCCATTTATAGATTTTGGCGCATTCCTCAACCTTTTTTAACCAAATTATGACAGTTTGGTCTTTCAACATTGGGTCGAATTCTGGAATTACATTATTCATCGTTAACTTAGGATTAGACTGACCTTTTACATTTTCTAAGATGTTCAAGAATTTATGCAGGATATCACTAGTTGAACCGCTACGGTATCGGCGGGCTGGAGGGCTTGAAGAGTGAGAACGACGTCTTTTACGGTTTTTTTTCGGTTCGCGTTCTGGCATTCTAGCACTACTAACTGTCCTCCGGCCCACGATACCTTGTATGTTCGGTTTTCTCTTAATTGGACTTTCTTTTCTGTGCACGCTACAATTATCTTCAGATGATGATGTTTCACTCAAACTCTGATAAACGGTGGCATCAGAGCTTTGAGATGGACACCTACGTCGTTTACTTGGCCCGGGCAATATAATAGAATGACTGCTTGAGCGTCCCCGATGATGTTCCCCTTTGTGTTGATATCGCCTGGACTCCCTACTCCGAGACCGTCGAGTAAATGAAGGCGAGCAAAGATTTTGAACTTGTCTGTCCTTCAGACTCTTTCTCGAATGGTTTTTAATCTCAATATCTTCACGTGTGTAGTGTTTGCGAGCTTGCCTCTTCTTTAGGCTCCCTCTCGCTCCCTCACTAATGTCATTGCGCTCACACGAGTAGTGCTTGCGAGCTTGCCTATCCGTCAGGCTCTCTCTCGCTCCCTCACTAATTTCATTGCGCTCACGCGAGTAGTGCTTGCGAGCTTGCCTATCCGTCAGACTCTCTCTCGCTCCCTCACTAATCTTATTGCGCTCAGTCGTGTAGTGCTTGCGAGCTTGCCTGGTCATCAGACTCCCTCTCGCTCCCTCACTAACCTCATTTTCCCGACGTTTGATAGCACGGCGCCTTTGTACTCTGTGACGTTCACGACTCTGGCGGCCACCGGGCTCGTCTGCACGTCGGTCTTCATCAGGCTCAGTCTGGTTGGCGTATTCGGAGCTGCCCCCAACATTCACGCTTCGTGGCCTCTGATGCATCACACCATCGGAGTCCATTGCACTGAAATGTTCGATTCGAGTTAATAGCAAGCCTGAGAATGGCAAAGCGCGATTTGGTTATTCTCAATAATTAAGCAGTAATTACCATGTCATGATGATCTCTATTAAGCTACGGTTTAATAGCTTACCTGATAAAACTGCGCACTAGAAAGTGATTCCTTTTTACTTGTTTATGAACTCTTATTAAGGGCGGAAATTATTGTAACTTAACTAGTAGCGGAAGAAACATGTTTTTCAGGTCGATTATTAAAAAAATGAGTGAATACCATTTAGAACAGCATTGCATAAGCAGCCTAATAATGAAAGGGGTATAAATTATGAAGAATCTAAAAGCAACCGGTGACTGAGCCGAAGTCCAAGAATAAAAAAAAAATCACATCCTTACGTTTTATTTTGCGTACGGCCGTCTCATAATTCATTAATATTATCTCGTACTATTAAGCTCTTATCGAGTTTTTTTTTTTTTAATTTTACCTCAATTACTTATCGTGAAAAATAAATGTCTAAATATTCTATAAGGAAAGAATAAACAAAAAAAAATTAAAAAAAAATATATATTTTTTTTTTATATTCGCATTATTTTCTCAAACTGGTGGGCAAGGACGAACAGGCAGTTTATTACAATGTTATCACTTTTGTACTAATAAATGCCTGCTTATTCCACTTCTGAGCTATGAACATTATAAGGTATGAAAGCAATAAGTAAGACCAAAGATTATGGAATCAATTCGTTTATTTATAGTACGATTTACTATTTTAAAAAATATGAGAATTAATATAATTCCTTCACATTATAGAAAGAGACTATTTTATATTATGGATAGAATAAAGAACAATGTACAACCTGATTTCTCCCAGGGTATCCAAAATCACGTCCGCACTGACCAAGCTCTCAAGTCGCACTGCCGTCTGCGCCGAGAGCGCACTCTTAACTACCTTTTATATCATGACACGATATCATGACACGATATCATGACACGATATCATGACACGATATCATGACAAAGTATTTCCGGATAAAATATTACGACAAAGTTGCACATCAAGGTATAATGACAAAGACTCAAGTTAATATTGGTTAATTATTGTATTCATTATTGTTTATTTCCTAACACAATAGGTATCAAAATAATAATAATACAGGTAATTTATTTGTATTTCAGTGCACTTACAGGGTATTATGTACTTACCTACAAATACCAACGCTCCATCGGTTTTAGACCAACGCGACTTTAGGGATTATGATGTGTGTATATAGTATATGTAGCTGAGTGCGGAAATCTCAGGTCTTTCTAATATGTATCCGCCATCGCCTATCACCTGGGCAGCCCCAGGCTGCGGCGTAACGCGCGTGCCGCTGACTGCAGCCACGCCCGGCCGTACTTAAATTATAACCGCTCGCTAAGTGGATTGCCCTCCGGTTGCTTGCGAATGTTAATGTTAGACCGTTACATTAATAATGCTGGATGATTTATTTTCTAATTTTCACTTCCTTTTTGATCTAGTTCATACTTGGTTACCACAAGATCGTGGATTCGATTTCCGCTGCAGGCCGCACTTTAATTTGTACAGATGGCCTCAGTCTGGCTACTTTTCCATGTCTGTGATGTTTCCGTCTGGTTACCATAGCACGGGATATCCGAGTTTGTCGTCAGGACGAGTCATTGTGATTGTAGGTGTGTGTGGATCACAAACTGTTCTGTGGTGTGAATGTTATTATTAATACAATGGAGTCCGGTCTTACACTAGATGATGGAGTAATTACTTAGACGCCGTTGCATCTACAGGATGATTTCGAAATCTTTAGCAATATTTTGAAGGAATGTTCTTTTCATTGTGAAAAATACTATTTTTAATAATTTATCAGTACGCTATAACACATTTGTAAATATTCGTCGTTTCCGACCTTTGGCTCCAAACTGTGAAGCCAAATTCGAAGTAGGTAATAGGAAGTACGTCGTAGTACGGAAGTCGTAGAAGGCGACTAAGGAAATCAATTACTAGGAGACGGGCAGCAGCGTCTGCCTGAGATTCCAACCGCATACTGCGATCGCCAACCCGCCTGCCAAGCGTGGCGATTATGGCGAAACCCCTCATGGTTATGAAAACCACGAGGGAGGCCTATGTCCTGCAGTGGGCGTCAAATGGTTGATGATGAATAGGAAGTACCATAACGTTGAAAATGTTTTCTAATAAGCAGCTGCCCGATATGCGTAAACAATTAAACAATAATTGAATCGACTGGCGCCGACCATAATACGCTCGCACCATAGTTTTGTTTCCATTTTTATTACTCTTCGTCTTGATATTGTTAGTTTATGCTTAAGTGAAGTTATTTTGGTAACAACAACAAATTTTTTTTACGCGTAATTCCTTAGTCCTTACAAAGCTAGCACAATAGGTTTCTAAATAATGTTTTACAATGTCCCCTTCAAATCCGGTGAACGAAGTCAAATTCACCCTGTTTGAGTAATAAATGCTGTTTTTAATACCTACTATACAATGTGGTGCCAACTAAGTCG
The DNA here is from genome assembly GCA_963969515.1 of Yponomeuta evonymella. NCBI lineage: Eukaryota > Metazoa > Arthropoda > Insecta > Lepidoptera > Yponomeutidae > Yponomeuta > Yponomeuta evonymella. Next base: position 3,953,137 of record OZ018343.1, on the reverse strand, counting down.
TTGTCGTTTTTTTTTATAGCTATTAAGTAGAGAATCTGAAATGTTCGTTACTAAAAAAATATTATGTCATAGTGTAAGATGTGAGGTGTGTGACTGGTTCAAGTATACACCGCTTGTACTATATATTATATAATATTAGGGGTTAAAGTATGAAATTGCCGTTTTATTGCAATAGGTTCTTTGAATTGACATAGAATCTTCATGGTTTGAGGTTTTCGAATGAAACTTTTGTCAAATGGTTTCTATGATGTTCTTTTTTTAAAAAATGTGAAACATTTGAATATCGACTTTCAATTGTTTTTGTTATTCAATTTAGACAAGAAAGATGGATACTGCGAAAATTCGAGTGATTTTTGAATACGAGTTCCGACGCGGAACTAACGCGGCAGAAACAGCCCGCAATATCAATGCTGCGTTTGGAGAGGGGTCTACTAATGAACGCACCGTGCGATTTTGGTTTAAACGCTTTCGTGATGGAAATTTCGACTTAAAGAACGAGCCACGAGGAAGGGGCGGTCTTCCTCGTGGCAGGTGAATAACGATGAATTAAGAGAGATAGTGGAAGCCGACCCTAGTCAAACTACCCAGGAATTAGCGGCATGGTTTAACGTTACCTTACCCACAATATTGACTCACTTGCGTCAAATCAATAAAATAAAAAAATACGAAAAATGGGTGCCTCATAACACTCGAATTTTCGCAGTATACATCTTTCTTGTCTAAATTGAATAACAAAAACAATTGAAAGTCGATATTCAAATGTTTCACATTTTTTAAAAAAAGAACATCATAGAAACCATTTGAAAAAAGTTTCATTCGAAAACCTCAAACCATGAAGATTCTATGTCAATTCAAAGAACCTATTGCAATAAAACGGCAATTTCATACTTTAACCCCTATTATTATGAACAGCAAACATGGACTAATTGCAGGTTGCCTCAAATTTAAGAGTTACTGGATCAATTTTTTTTTCCTTTCGATATGATTTTAGATTTTAGTCACACGTGTAATGTAAATTAATACCACTTGCTAATGGTAAAGGAAAATGTCCTCATCGTAAGACTTTGCGTCCACTATACTGGGGGGGGTATAATAAACAACTTCATATACAAAGGTTGTCTGAGCGATGAGACGGCCAATTGTATACCACTACTTACATAAATAAGGAACCATTTGTAATTCTTTTTGCTGGTTGTGCAATAAAGTGCTCTCTATCTTACTATCTACACCCGAAAATGAGGGGTTCTACTCGGCAATAATAACAGCTTTTGCTATGGGTAAAACTCCGAAATCATGAGAAATAAGAAAGTATTGTTAATTTTTTTCATACAGCAGCTGGTAACTTAAGTATTGAAAAGCTGATAACCTTTTAGCGATTTCGAAGATTTCCCCCATGGGAAAAATATTCGTGGTGACGTGTAGTTCCCCCAATTTTCTGGATTTTTATGAAGATTTTGTTATACCCTATATAACTGTTATGTGATAGAAAAATTTCGTAAAGCGCCAGGTGCAAAATCGCAGTGTCGCGCGTTCATTACGGCTCAGTTATTTATTTGGAATGGAACTCCTGATGCAGTGCGCACTTTTATTAAAATGAATACGATAGAATCTCACTTCAGTTTCGACCTAAAAGTGTGTATTTTTAAAAGGGTTTTTTTATACTTTATTGCACACAAGACATTTAACAGGACATTACATAAGAAATTACATGTACAAAGGCGAGCTTATCTCTGTAAGAGATTTATAATTATCGAACTAACACTTTCGTAAGCACTACACACTATTAACCAAGTATGTGAATCCGGAATTTAGTTAATAATGGTATTTTTCATGTCACGCAAATTCACGCAATGCTCATTCATAGTTATATAATATAATATAATGCAATAATTTTGAGTGGTTTGCGGGTAGCCTGGTGGGTAGAACATCGGACTCGGAAGCGAGAGACCTAGGTTCGATTCCCAGTGCGGGCATGTACCTATGACTTGGTTTTCTAAGTTATGTACATTTGTGAAGTTATAGAAGTAATACCACTCCTCGCTAACGGTGAAGGAAAACATCGTGAGGAACCCTGAGTGTCTGAGCTATTCACATACCTCAGTGCTTGAAATAGCCAATCCGCGGTGGGCACGCGTGGTGATTAAGCCCATACTCTCTGCCTAAGAGAAGGCCTGTGCCCTACAGTAGGCTGCTTATGTTGAGTGGTTTGAAAGACATAGCAAAATGAACGTGCCTGACAATAGCTATCGAATACGCTAGTATTTTTTTTTAAACGCACTTCAAAAATATCTCGACACAAACTCGAATCTATTAGAACTGAGATTAGAACCATTAGTAGCCATCTAGGGCGGTGCGTGTGTGCCACGGGTCCGCGGGTTAGACGGAGAGGCCGTACTAATTGTTGGCGCATTTTTTTAAACAAGATTTCAACAATTTTTTTATTTACGTCTACAATCTTTTTTTATTTTTAAATACTAATTACATAACCGCGGCTTTCAAACCACCCAGACATGAGCGTGTATTACACGGTCCCAATCGCGTTTATTTGTTAGGTATAATTTATTTGGCAATTTCAATGGTGGGTACGCGTGGTAATTAAGCCCATACTCTCTCTATGATGGAATGTCTGTGCCCTGCAGTAGAACCTACATAGGCTAAATAAAAAAAAAAACCTTAACTCCCGACGTTTCGGCAAGGTTACTTTGCCGTGTTCACAGGTAGACTGAAGTGGCGAGTACAGTTAATCATTGTACAGTCTGACTACAGACTAAGAAGAAGGGACATACAGTATAAAATCTATATAACAAAACAAAAAAACGGGAAAAGTGCGAGTCGGACTCGCCCACCGAGGGTTCCGTACAAATTTGTAGGTACTTACATGTTATAAATAAAAGGTCTTGACGGACGGATGGACGAACAACAAAGTGATCCTATTTTATTTCTCTTCTGAGTGAAAATGAAAATCACCACCAAACTGGACCACTTTAACTAACAATCAACTCCTTGTTCCAGGTACGTACAGCCGTAGTATCGACGCGTGACGTCAGCCCTGCGGAGAGCGTTAACTGCAATTAATTATCGGCACTACGGTAATGACATCCACAATGATGGAGGGCCCTTGCGTTTGACGCGGGCTGAGGATGCGGTCTCTTTGACAGCCGGGCCTTTATCAACAATAACTTGTCCATCCGGACAACGAAAAGTGCTTTTGCTGAGTATGAACGTCTGCTCATACTTGTGGCGTGCGCGTCCCGCCTCCCTGCCTTTTCTTACTAATTCTAGTTCTGAGGCCTAATTGTGCGCACCGAATCCTTTACGAATTCTGACATTCGCGATAACAATTAGTATGATTTTTGACAGTTTGACGATTGGAATCGTTCTGACCTTGTGCGTGTAATATAGGAGCTGTTCTATGCCATTACGTAGCAAGTAGATACATAGATAGATAAATAATTTATTCACATACGACACACACAGGTTTACAAAGAAAAGCAATACAAGTCCATTTAAAAGTCACAATACGAAGAAAGAATATAACAAAACAATAACATACAAAAAAGAAGCAAAAACACACTGGAAATTAGCCATACACGGTACGGCAGGAGTACAAAAGTGACCAACGTAAGTGTGGCAAATGCGAAAGGGCTCCCACTCAGCATGTGCTGAAAGTCCAAGAAGAACTTCAGCGCTGATATTCTGCCGGTACCCGGTGGGAGCAGCATGCAGCGCCAGAAGAGCTGAGGTGAGGTGGTCGAATTGTTAATTGTTATCAGACCGGATTAAATAATGTAATGTCACGTTGGAAATATCAGAATAAATTGTATTTTTACATAAGTATATTATTAGAAATGGGTTGTATATATTCGTGTAAAATGGCTGTTCATTTCAAAAAATTATATATATTACATGGCATATATATTATTATATATATTGCATGTAAGTGTAAATCCGTGTAAAGTCATAGATATAAAGTAATTTTATAAATACTAATTATTCAATTCAATATACACCAAAATCAATTTAAATGAAATCAATAACATGAATATAGTAAAGAAATGTATTTCGATGACTAATTAATTATTAAAAAGTTTCAATGAGCCTAAAATCATATTAATTTAATTTAATTAGACGTTTGATATCTATCTTCTATATCTATTCTATACTAATAATAAATCTGTAAGGGTCGGTCATGGAGTAAGTTAGTTTGTTTTCAGAGATATTGTGTTTATAGGCTCAATATATGATACTGAAACTAATTTCACGATTTTTAGAATTTTTTTCTGTATGTGTGTATGTATGTATGTATGTTCCTCCATAACTCTTAAACCAATTATCGGAATTTGATGAAATTTGGTATAAAAACATATAGACATCTGGGACACAGGATAGGTTATTTAAATTCTAGCTCCAGTTATGATAAGACGTGGCCCCCATACAAATGCTGCTTCGTAAAAATCGAAATGTACGCGAACGGAGTCGCGGGCACAGCTAGTGTTTCATATGTATGTTTCAACTGTTACCTTATAGTAGTAGAATAATGGCTTTTTTATTTTTTTAATAAATTGTACTGAGGCAAGAACAGTCCAGAAGTACAAGATCAAAACTATAAATGTCAAAAGGGGATGAAATTAAATTGTATTATAGTATGAAACTGAATAAAATAAAATAATTAAATTGGTATGTAAGTACTTCCTACCTCAGATTTACTTCCGGGTTCTCGTACACTAATAAGCCGTTAAACTACTTATATTCTTTTTGTTGCACTAGCCCGTGCTGAGGACAATTTTAAAAACCTATTTACGGGCTAAAAATTTCACCCATGCCGGGACTTGAACCCGCGACCTCCGGCTAACCGTGCCAGAGGCAACGGGTCCAAGTCCCGGCATGGGTGGAATTTTTAGCTTAAAAGTAGGTTCGTTAAACTACTGTTAACAGAAGTCTGTCAAAAAAACGTTTGACACCTGTCAACAGGGCATGTGTTGCGTGCGACACGATATGTACCGACTTCTTCAAGTTATTGATTGAGGGAAGGAGGTGTGTCGGAAGAAGAAGGAAGTCGTGCCTCAGAAACATCAGGGAATAGACGGATGTTGCCAGCGTCAAAGAAGAAGAAAAAGAAACACATTTATACCAACAAGACACATCGCAGAAAAAAAATAAACAGATAAGTAACATAATATGCACAACAACAGAAAGAAAACTAAACACACAACAGACAAAACGAATAAATAAAACAGGACCATAGATGTAGCCTGTGGTGTATTTAAGTTGCCACAAAAGGCAGCTGACCTGTTTTACTTAGCAAGAAACGAAGAAGAATGTTTGGAGCTGACGGCCAACTTCCATTAGTTGAAAGGCACAGTAGCAAGAAAAAGAAGCTGTCAATAGTAGACAAATAGCTTGTTAGCATACGAGAACCCGAGAGTTATATTAATAGTGGAAAAAGGGACGAAATACGTAGGTTTGAGTGTCGCCCGCTGGGCTGTTGCATGAAATAGCGTGAAAAATAGGGTGAAATCCCGCGGCGGCCCGTATAAAGCTCGGCGCCACCTGCGCGCGATCGCCGCTTATCCTGCTCGGCTGAGCGGAAGAGATACGACGCGACCGGGTGTCTGGCGGGTCAGAGTGTATATCTGTACATTAACTGAATTGACTGCCCCGTTGGTGTAGCGGTGATACGCTAGAGAGTCAGGTCAGGGGTCGTGGGTGCGATTCCCAATAGCTGCCTTACTTGCACAGAAATAAATAATCAAATCCATTTGTCGTTTTTGCGCTGTTGGTGTAAACAATCATCAATCAATCAGCCCGTATAAGTCCACTGCTGGACATAGGTCTCCCCCAAGGCACGCCACTTCTTTCTATCCTCGACCATCCGCATCAAACCGCTGCCAGTAATCTGCCTCAGATTGTCGGTCCAGCGAAGGATCGATGGTCGATGGAGTGCAAAGGTTTTGAGTGGAGACCACAAACTAAATAATTAAATCTATTGCTTCAATTAATTTATTATTTTAATAAAAATAATTTTATTAATAGTTTTGAATGAAATAATAATACTTTATATTTCATTAAATTTAAGTACCTACTATCATAAGTACCTCTACTATTGATACTGTTTGTTGTGTAGATTGTGTAAGTTTATATAAGGATTGTCACCAAGAGCTTGCCAATAAATGGCATTAGCAGTTTGGCAAAATGATGGAATTGTGGTTTTTCATGTAAAGGGTAAATATAAATAAAATAATACTTAACTAGAATTAATGTATTAATTCTTCCATACTGAATTCGTTTTACACCAACCTTAAATTAAATATTTGGGGACCGAACTGAATCAGTATCATTGAGCTGTCAAAAGTCCATGATAAATTATCATTTTATCATGGACTTTGGTGAAATTAAGCAACACATTCAAGGCCACTTTCTCTTGTTAAAAAATAAACAGAATTAAAAGCGAAAACCGTCTATTTCATGCTGTTATTAATTTATGGCAACGAATCTATTTGTATTTATAAAATGTGTCTTGTTTTAATGTGGTCTTTAATCACTTATCTGATGTCGACCTGATTTCGGCTTCATTTCTTCCACTACTATGTACTAAATCAGTTGAATTCCATTGCAGAGCTAACTCAATTATTCACGGTCACTCCCGATTGTCGCGTACCTGGTAAGGTTGGGTACAAACTGACCAATCAACCGTAGACACTGAGCCGCCCGAAGATCAATTAAGCTGCTTTGTTTCGATTGTGCGGCACGAGGTGTTCCAAAATCTTAGGCTCTTTCCCAAAAGGGCATTCGAGACACTGCCTCGTTGGTCTAGCTGTATCGCGTCTGAGTATTTTGCCGGAGGTCGTGGGTTCGATTCCGACTGGGGGCCGCCGTACATTTGTACAAATGGCCTCGTCTGGGCGTATTTCCATGCTCGGTTACCATAGCACAGGGTATCCTAGTTTGGGACCAGGAAAAGTGATTGTGTTGTGTGGAAATTATCATCGCGATAGCAAAACCTCTTATTGAAATAACTTTAATAAAACCACAACCAGTAAACAAAAGTTCAGTAGCAATACCACGCGCTAACTGCGAAGGAAAATATTGTGAGAAGACCCGAGTGTCTTAGGAGTTCATGTACACTCTCTCTGAGAGAAGGCCTGTTTCCTTTTGTAGGACGTTTATATGTAGGTGGCTTTATGCTTAACTAACAGTTAACTCAAGTTAAATAGTCATTAAAATAGACAGAACATACATGCAACAACAAGAAAAGTAAAATTATGGTGTTTACAAGAAATTAATATTTCCTAAATTAAATAAATTAAAATTAAACATTATTACTTGCTTATGACTAGAAAAAATAATATGGAAAGTTTAATAATACAGTGGGTGTGACGATGTGTGTCATGTTCAATTACAATGTTGCTTACAACTTTTTTATGTAGCGTCTTTGTCCCACTGCTGGGCAAATGCCTCCCCCACTTCAGTCCACAGTTTTTGATCCTATGCCACCTCAAACCACACCGGCAGATATTGGTCGAGATCGTCTACTAGGCCGGCCACGAGTAGTCGTAGGATGGCCGATTTCGATTTATATCATACTTTGGAATGAAATACACCTATTAAGGTTGTAAATCAATAAAAAGCTTCAATATTGTGGTTTTGGCTCCGTAATCATCGTAGTAAACCCGAGAATGGGCCATTAATCATTAACGTAAAAGTCGACAATAATTGATTTAAGCGATAAGCGTCGGCAAGCCGTTAATTAATGCGTCGGTTAATCGCTCGAATTGAAAATAATCACGCGCGAATTGTAACAGGCGAAGGAGGTAGATGGTGCAGATGGTTCACTTGAAACTGATTCGCTCACTGATTGAATGCCTCTAGTGTCAGAGTTTCGAACCCTGGGGTAAAATTGTCAATCTGCTGGGATAATATGATTTTAAAACTAGTGGCCGATAAGCGCCAAGTGCACTGAAAAATTGTGTGGCTATTACTGTTTAATAATGGGAAAAGCAGTTTCGTCATCATCATCATCATCATCAGCCATTTGACGCCCACTACAGGACATAGGCCTCCCTCATGGTTTTCTAACCATGAAGGGTTTTGCCATAATCGCCACGGTTGGCAGGCGGGTTGTCGGTCGCTGTATGCGGTTGGAATCTCAGGAAGACGCTGCTGCCCGTTTCCTGGTAATCTATTTCCTTAGTCGCCTTCTACTTATCCAAGCAGTTGCCATCCTAAATTTTTGTGTTAACGAGATCTGAAAGGTTAGGAACCATTGCTTTAGTGGTTCGAAAACAGAATGAGTTCAATTCCTACTGGAGGACGCCGTACTTAATTTGTACAAATGGACTCGACTGGGTGTATTTCGTTATTTTTATTTTATTTATTGCATTACGCAACAGATAAGTAGCATTGCATGTTATAATATCACGATGAAAACTTATAATCTAGTCACATATCCTGCGATGACAGCGTGTTAGAAAAAAAGTATTTCTTTGTTTGTAACCTTGTCAGTTCCTTGCCTGGTTACCATAGCACAGGGTGTCCTAGGGCCTAGATTCTGTTAATGCATTGTAGTAACATGACAACTGCATGAACATGGCGATTTCATTTCGTTGCTGCTTTAAGTCTACGCGGGCACACCTATCAAACCTTCTAGGCGTCAATGGTATGAAAAAACACGTCACGTGACCCGACAGTGTACCTGTCATTATACTACAATGCACTAACAGAATCGAGGCCCACGATTAGTGCTTGTAGTCTGTTAAAGTTATTGTTATAATTATCGGAAAAATCGGGAGGTCATTTTCACATTCCCTGGGTCGTGGGTTTTGAACTACGGGCTACCTACTTATGACATTGTTTTTTAAGTTACCCACATTTGTGAATTTGTAGTAGCAATACCTCTTCCTATCGGTAAAGCAAAACGTCGTGAGGAAACTTGAGCGCCTGAGGGGTTTACATGTGTCAGCGCTTGAAATTGCCAACCCGCGGTAAGCACGCGTATTGATTAAACCCATCCTGTACTCTTTCTGAGAGAAGGTCTGTGTCCTATAGTGGGACGTATATAGGCTGCGTTATAAATTTATTTTTAAATGTCAGTGTGACACAAATTAGTTATAACTAATTTTGGGCATTCTGTATATTTATACTCTCTAGCTACAGAACGTGGACACAGCAGTTTTACGATTTCACACAACGAACATGTATTCCAGTTGCAATTTTTGTTTGATTTTCTGCCTCTGCAGGGAATAAAAATAAATAGTGATTACTGAATTTGTTGATTACCGGGACTAACGAACTACCGGCATGTCGATAGTAATATTTGTTGCCATGGCAACATGTAAAACTCTTACAAAAGAGTGTGAATCAATCCTCAAGCATTATTTGTTGAATCTGTGCCAGATAAGCCTAGACCCCGTTTCATAAATCATCGCATGCGGTTGACATATATTTTAGCGAGTCAACTAGACATATAAATGTTGAGTGTATTATAAGGTATTTATAATAAGAAAGTACCTATTAACTTCGACATAGCACACAATCACTTGCCCTGGCCCGAAACTACGATACCCCAGACAAGGACATCACAAACATGGAAATACACCTAAACTGAGGCCATTTCTACAAAATATGTACGGCGGCCCCCAGTGGGAATCGAACTCACAACCTCCGGCATGGCAATAAGACGTGATACCGCTAGACCAACGAGCCAGTCTTGTATTGTTGCCTTGCTGTTTTTTGTAGCTCGGTAATACATAAAATAAATAAAGCGACAATTACAAACTTACAATTACAAATATACAAGTAAACTTACAAGGGTTTGTCATTTGTTCCCACCCTGCGGACTTGTTCTGCTAGGTCAAAAGCTTACAAAACCAGTTTAGAACCACTGACAGTTGTTTTAAATACATTAAATACATTAACACCACAAAGGCTTTACACGTTTGTGCGAGAGAACTTGAAGCGGTAATGTAATAAAAAATATTGTCAAAGTGAGTGACTTGAAAATGGTCTCATGTACTTTTGCAAGAGATTGGGACACTCGTGTCCGACTGCTGGGCATAGGTACAAGATTTAAATGTTTACAAAAAAGAATTGGCAACTAAAATGTAAAGGTTGATCTGCTGTCGACTGTACCACCTAATTTTCATAAAATCGCTATAGAAATTGCATGGTTTTAAATTATCACGTAACACTGCAAGTATTGTAGCTCTTACAGGACTTCACATAGTGTTGAAATGGAACTGAAAGTTCCATGTAGCGGTAGCGGCTAGAATGGCTATTTCTCAGTGACCGCAGTTTCCGTCTCAGAGGAATGTGGCTCCATCTATTTGCTGGAAACCATCTGTGGTGTAATACCTCGTGTATTGCGTTCCGGGTGACAATTCTTATAATACTTCCGATTATAATCATCTTCAAAAAAGGACAAGTACCTAGCATTAAAACGTGAAAATTACTTTGCTAAATTCCGCCAACATCCCACAAGCCCCATGCGGTTAGTTAATGCACCGCCCTCCCTCCCACTTTTTCAAGCAGAAGCAAGACACAAACACACCACCACCGACACAAATACTTGAGTGAAAAAAATGGGTTGTGACGCGTCTCGAGGCACCGTCAGGCTCCGGTGGTCGACTGACAAGTGACCGTCACCCCAACAGCACTCCGTATTTATAGGCTAGGCCGCTCCGCCCCCCGATGACATCATCTAACCGTCAAACCGGTGACCATTAAACCGTCAACCGCCTAACGGACATTATTGTTTTGCGCAAAAATAGCTACTAATGGGGAAATAGAGGAGCTGCCCACCTGTTCATTCAGCATTGTAAATGACCTATCCTTAGATTATTCGGAAATTTCCAGTATAGATAATCTCAACCCCTTACTGCAGGTGTCTAACATTTCCAAATTATGGTTATTATCAAGTACATGACCCGTATCCAAAAGGTGTTTGGCAAGATAAGACCTATCCGGATGATTGTTCCGGAAAATCGCCACATGCCCCTATATCGAGTCATGAAACTCCTACCCGTCTGGCCTACATACACTCCATTACATTCTGGACAAGCAATTATAAATTTAATTTCGAAATTTTCTGTGCGTCTCTTCTGTGCACAATCAGACTTATCAAGTGTCATCTTGGCACCCATACACACGAGAAAAATGTTCATTGTACACCGAGTTGCCGTGACGGAGATACGCACGCAACATGTTACGAGCTCAATGAGTAACAATCCGCGGTGCTAATATCGACCAAACCCTCTACTGTCGACGCTAATTTAGCAAACTTGCGTTACAATTGAGAACATCAATATAATAGTTTGGCCAAATATACTTTCAGTACGAGGTGTACCCGGCGTGTACCAATTTATTTATTTTCTTTTTATTGACGGATAACATGGTCCAAGTTTTGTTAGTAGCAATAAATATAGACCTTAGCCTATTGTTAGTATTTAATGTCTAACAGTGATTTGATACGTCTCATGACTCTTTGTTTTCTTAGTTACGTAGATTTGTGAAGTTATAGTAGCAATACCACTCGCTTACTGTGAAGTAAAACATCGCGAGAAAACCTGATTGTCTGAGGTGTTCACAAACCTCGGCGCTTGAAATTGCCAATCCATGGTGGGCACGCGTGGTGACTAAGCTCATACTCTGTCTCTCTGAGAGAAGCCCTGTGCCCTACAGTGGGACGTATATAGGCTGCATTATTTTGCTTTCAGTTTCCTATGCACTCTGAAGTTTAATTCTGTCTTATCTTACAACTGAAACGTTTACTAAGTCGTTAATTCGGACTATTGTTTAATTGTCACGCAATTTGAACACAATAGCGTCGAGAGTAGAGGGGCAGGGAGCTAAGAACTTCGCTCGACGTAGTTTGCAAAGCAATTCTAGGAACCATCAACAGACCGACTCGATACTTGGGGGATTGCTCCGAGGATCGGTCTTGATGTACGAGAATAAGAGCGCTTTTACATTAGTTTACGTGCAGCAGTTAGTTAGGGCTGAAACGTACTAGCGATTTGCAGATTTGTAGAATGAATGAATGTTTAGGGTTCCGTACCCAAAGGGGGCCAAACGGGACCCTATTACTAAGACTTCACTGTCCATCTGTCTGTTTGTCTGTCACTTGGCTGTATCTCATGAACCGTGATAGCTAGGCAGTTGAAATTTTCACAGATGATGTATTTCTGTAAAAACAGAATAAAATTAATATTTAAGGTGGGCTCCCATAACACGAACGGAATTTTTTTGTCCCCTACAGTGGGACGTATATAGGCTGCTTATGATGATTATGAAAAGCAGGAAATTGTGTAAACGGTGCATTGCACTCCTTTGTGAGTGGCCAAAACATCTCCAAAAGAGCTAGATTGGCTATCCACACTTATGTATGCTAGCGAGACTTGGGTATGGCAAAAGAAGCAAGAATGTAGGATTAATGCAGTAGAAATGAGGTCCTTGAGAAGTATGTCTGGCGTTACTTTGAATGAACAAAATCACTCAGTCCCTCATAACATAGATTTGCATGATATGCAGATCGTGATAGATTGGGTGAATTAATTAATTACACTAAATTACTTTTTAAGTTTAAAAAGAGTATATTGCCTTAGTTACTGAGTTGTTTGTATACAAATTTTAATCCATATCTGTAAATGTTATGGATGCCTGCAACTGGCGTGCATATTAGAAATTTAAACACAACACTCTGTTACTGATGATGATGATGATTGTTCCGACCGGTTTCGGCCATGGCGACCACTTTGACCCCTAATCAGTGATGAGGCGCTGGTGCGCTCGAAGATGGCTTATGTAGCCTATCTTCACGGCGAAACTCCGTGCACACTGAGGGCACGTGAGAATGCCGTTCTCGTAATTATATATTATGGCAGCAGGTGGGCGAGCCTTTAACTCTGTTACTAGTGTATTGGTAGATATGCAGCCTGTTCATCATCATCATTAGCTATTTGACACCCACTGCAGGACATAGGCCTCTCTCGTGGTTTTCATAACCATAAGGGGTTTGCCATAATCGCCACGCTTGGCAGGCGGGTTGGCGATCGCAGTATGCGGTTGGAATCTCATGAAGACGCTGCTGCCCGTCTCGATGGTGATTGATTTCCTTAGTCGCCTTCTACGACGTCCACGGAAGGAAATGGAGTGACGTTATTGTTAATCCGGCGCCACACGGAACGTAGCCTGTTGGCATTCCTAAATAAATAAAAATTTAAAAAAAGTAATTATTTATTCATTCACGTCTACCGACTTTAACTACACCGTTACAGCCCATTTATCAGGCTCCTTCCTGTCACGCTAATCCTCTCAGTCTACTGCCAACCTCGTCCATTGCTTTCCGAAGGCTTTCAACTTATCGGGCCGCTGGTATGCCTACCGCTCGTTTACCCAACCTCGGCCTGGTGGCCTGGAGGACAATCGGTGGACTAAGGCCTCTGTAGTATCTGTGATCTCAACTCAATAGGATGAGAGAGAGATGTTTGCCAGTATATAAACATTCAGACAAAGCCTTCAAGTGTTACTGGAGTTGCCATTGGTTGCGAATCGATTTGAACAGCATTCGATTCCAGCGCGAGCTGCTTTGCCCGGATTGTATCGTACACAAGTGGATTTCAAGTTTTAGAAGTCGAACTCTGAATTGTTTTCGGAGTGGATTGCAGTTGTTGAGCTGTTGCGCAGTGGTGTTGTTGATGGATTTATTAGGTTAGAAAACTCTTACAGTCTTAAGAAAGAACACGATTCTTTGAAACACTCCTCAGATGTAGTTCAAATAGTGTGTGGTAAAGTACCTCAAAAGGAAAAAAAACGGAACCCTTATAGGATCACTTTGTTGTCCTTCCATCTGCATCGTAAAAAATATAGTATAGCAGGCAGGTACAGTCCCTTGAAGTTGTAAAAAAATACAAACTTCTAAGTTAATGTAAAAAAAATATGTATACCTATTTCGAGACTCAAGGAAATCAAAATTTATAGGATAGTTTCCGTTGGCCTAGAACTATGAAATTTGGCAAGTAATATCGTCTTATACTATAAATACAGGGGAAAATCTGGAAACTATACATTTGTAATTAAATCATAAAAACATTGTCTTTGAAGTTCGGAAAAAGCTCGAAACAAACTGCGAGACTCGATTCCTGAACTATTAATAATATGTAAGTGTGTATATGTTCATTTTTAAGGTTTATTTTAATTTCTATCGTTGGGGCCGCACATCGCCCGCCTCGTTATAATGTGGTCAGTTCTTTAGTCGATTTTGAGACAGCAAAAGCTGGCTCAGGCCGAATGAGTCACTTACTAGTCGAAAAATTCTCACAGACATAATCTTGTAGATACTCCACGTAATCCTCTCTTGGGTCAACTTTACTTTCAAGATAAAATGAATATTTCATAGTATTGCTGAAACAACCACAAAAACACCAATCTCTGTGGAATACTACGCTACTATTCAGTGGATCTGTATTCAGAACTTTGCATCCGGTCGTGCATAAGCTGAAAAGATACCATTCGGTTGGTTTATTTAGCGAAGTGGATGTTGTTGAAACATATATTTCATTCAACTTTGCGCTTGTATAAAGCCTGTTTTTTAATTCGATGCAAAAAAATACTGTCACTTTAACATGTGCCGATGCCGGGGTCGTAAACCATCACAACCCATTACATTTATGGACCAACTTTGTAGGTTGGAATTTCCAATATCATCCGTTTAGTTAAGGGTTATGAGGGGAGTAGGAGTAGGTCGGAAAGCCCCCCTGGGAATGATCCCAGCGGGATACTGAAACTTAATAGTTTTTGAGAAAAATACAAAACAGATTTTGTCCTCCGGCTTTTAATATACGCACTTGGAAGGTAACCACAACCACTGTATGGAAATAGGGTACGTTGTGAGTCAGATTTGAAGCCATTTGAACCTATCATTAACCTAATCATGAGTGCACTAAGTCTGTTTTTGCCATATTTCCTATTCACGTTAGCACTGAGAAAGAGATTGTAGGAAGTGGTCGAAAGAGTCCAACACTTGAACTACACTCGATTCTTCACACGGGGAAGCAGCAAAATTCGATGCCGAGGGCTGAGAGGATGCCATGGTAGTCATAGGTTGTTTCTCACACAGGAGTACGGAAAACGCTCTCAACTAGCTCGCTAGCTAGCGGCTAGACAAACTATGAACGATTTGTTGACAAACAATAAGATCACTGAATTTAATGTTTGTAACTTTAATTCAATTTTTTATGATTTAAATAATACATTATAATGTATTTTAATCCTTAAAACCAATATTCAATATTTAAGTAAAATTTACTAAGTTCTAATACAGTTTTAGTAAGTTGAAATAAAGTTTTGACAGAAGTAAAACATTAGGCTCGGAACCAAAAGACCCAGGTTCGATTCCCAGTGCGGGCATGTACCTATGACTTTATTATGTAATTTGTGAAGTTATAGTAGCAATACCACTCGCTAACTGTGAAGGAAAACATCGTGAGGAAACCTGAGTGTCTGAGCTATTCAGATACCTCAGCGCTTGAAATCGCCAATCCGCGGTGGGCACGCGTGGTGATTAAGCCCATACTCTCTCCCTAAGAAAAGGCCTGTGCCCTACAGTGGGACGTATATAGACTGCTTAATTTATGTAACTCCCCAACACGCGAAATGTAATTTCAAGTCCCAACTAAACGGATGAAAAAACTCAGCTGTGTTATCAAAACAAAAGTAAACAGATCTATTATTTAAAAAATTGAAAACTCTTTCACATGTTGCATCTACTCACGTGGACTCAAATAACTAGGCAAAATTATTGAAATCACTAGAGAACACGGGAAACAACATTCGCGTAACCAAGAAGAAAACAAAATGATTTGAAAATAAATTAGGTCTTCATGAATGTATCAAACCCCAAACCCAAGGTTATCAACATCCAAGTGTTGCTGATACGTAAAAACTGAATCATCCCATTTTACTTCGAAATAAAAATTGTGTGAGCTACGCTAGTGTTTTTTAAATATTTCTCTTTTATGAGTACCTAAATATTAAAGTCTTTGATGCAATAAGGTTTTCGGTCACACCAGTCTACTTTTTTACAGTAAAATAAAAATCTGCCGAGTATGTACAACGTTGTACTTTACAATACTAACACTACCTCTTTTTTGCATCGAATTAAAAAAACAGACTTTAGTGATTTATTTGTAACTCCATTAAAACATAAACATGGTGTACTTAAAATTAATTCTAAATTAATTGAAATAGGAGCAGAGTAAACCGACAACAATTAGTTTACCTTTTCTATATTGAGTGGATTTGAACTAGGAAGGTTAAGTCTGAATCTTATCACTAGTTTTTTTGATAATTATACAGTTATTATTCATATACAATATTGAGTAATTAAGTTTTGACAATCCACAATTTCTTACGTTTTTACACCATTTTGACAACTTTTAAGTTCTGGAACGGACTCCGCGTTTCGTTTCGCGTATTGAGTGAACTTACTTCTGTCGAAACTTTACAACAACTTACCAAAACTTTATTAGAACTTAGTCTAAAATATTGAATATTGATTTTAAGGATTAAAAATACATTATAATGTAGTAATTAAATCATAAAAATTTGCATGCAGGAATTATTTTACGGGATTTTTTTGAAACAAAAAGGCATGCAATGTTATTGAATGTCATCTGTCCAGTCAAGAATGACGGACGAGAAAAGTAGTATTGCTATAAAAGAAAATATTCCAGTCATTAAGATTGTGTTTTTGTTACCTACAATATTCCAATATTAGCTAATTGCTACGTGAAAAATTACAGAATTTCCAATTTACAACTTTCTCTGTTTGAATGGCCCGAATTATTCTCTGGCGTACATCGTACGGGCCAGCCCTCTGGTCCCCCGTGGCGTCGATAAGATGGGTTGACAGCTTTTCAAAGAGCGAACGCGCCTCAGGGCCTTTGTTCACTAGCCTTTGACTAGGTACTGGTAATTCAATACCTCGTCGGTAGCGCAATTGATAGCTGATTAAAAATCTTTAATGTCGATGCTTACTATAGTGGCCCATAGCGCACGCTGTCCTCTGTACCGGAAGTGGTTCAAAGTTACTCTACAACTAGTAACGGACTTAATTGCACTCCGCACTCCGTAGTACAATTATGAGTTACCGTAGGCACTGACTGAAAATCAGCGCTGAGGGATCACTTCCTCAGCACAACGCTGAGTCAGCTGCCTTTTGTAGCAACTTATACACACCACAGGATACATTCTACGGTATGGTGCATATTATGATATTTACCTGTTTATTTTGTTTCTGTGATGTGTCTCGTTGGTATAATAAATGTTCTTCTTATTTTTAATTGTAAAAGAGTCGGAATTCTTACGACGATCATAAATTTAGTTGTACATTTTACGGGTCTAATCGCAATGGTTTATTATGGATACATAGATAGATAACTGATTTATTTCCACGTGGCATACACACGTATACAAAGCATTACTTATTAAGGGAGTCCAGGGGGTAACACTCGCGCCACTGAGGAAAAAAACATATCTTTTTTTACAGATAAAATTTGCAAAAAGTGCCAGTACAATCTCTCAATCATGTTTTTTTAAGGACTCATATCCCTGAACCTAAGGCAAAGACCTGGGACTAGATAGAATTAACGCCAGAAACGGCCGTTTCTGGCATAAATACTATGTAGTCCCAGGTTCGTGATCTTTGTCATGGGTCCTAAGAATCACTGTTAACATGATTGAGAGATTGTACTGACACTTTTTGCAAATTTGATCTGTAAAAAAGATATGATTTTTTCCTCGGTGGCCCTAGTGTTACCACCTGGACCCCTTTAATAAGTAATGCTTTGTATACGTGGACCCCCTTAAGTCACAAAGTAACAGCGCAGAGTAAACATAGACAAGATAGAAGCATACATAAATGATGATGACATTAGGTTGTTAATTTTATTACCTAATAACCAATCGCGATTAAACCCGCTAGATATATAATTCGCTATGAGCATTGCAAAACCTGAGGCCTATGTCCTGCAGTGGGCGTCAAATGGCTGATGATGATGATGATGATGATTGCGAATCATTAAAAATAAAAATTATAGCATTAAAAACTTTATTTGAGTGCTTTATAGTTTGGCATTGTTTGCACTGGTGGCAAATATACGGATTTTGATGCGATTTTGTGTAGGTATATGTTTTGTGTACATGATAGTTTAAAAACGCATCCAAAATGGATGAAAAATATTTCTATTATACCTACTCACAGTGGGTTCATAAAACAGAATTCAATCAGAGACTCATATCAGCAATATGAATATTTTTATAACCCACTCACATAAACGCCGCCAAAATTTCAAAAGCCGTCTCCAAGACTTTCAAAATATACCAATTCCTATAGGTACTGGCAAAAAAGTGTACCAAAAGTAAAACCCTCCGTAACGTATTAAAACAGGAGTGTACTGTGTCATGTTTACATTACGTCATCTACCACGGTGGAGGGTAGACGGCAGTGGTCTGAACACAAATCCTTAGTTTTACCGTCCAATAAAAGTCAGTTAAGTTGAGTGTACGGGGCAACTCGTGATTTTTGTTGCTTGGCAGGGACTCCCGCTAAGATTTTAAAATTTATTTATGTAGGTTTAGGGTTGAAATATAGGAAAAAGGTACCCATTTTGAATAAAAATAACTCCATGAATTTGAACGCGGAGCAGAGTGGCATAATCACAGATAACTTAAGAACTAGCCTCATTCTGGGTGTAGTTCCATTTTGATGTGCTTGATACGTTACCCTAGCAGAATACCCTGGTATTCTAGTTTGGGACCAGGAAAAGCGATTGTGTTGTGTGGAAGATTTACTTTTTATATGTATTCTATATACGTCCCTTATAAATAGTAAATAATACACTTCCTTCTTATTTTGTTGAGTGGAAGTTATTATTATTATTAACTCTAAATTGAAAATATTTAACCTAACCTATCCAGGTCAGGTTGCTAGACGCAGTGCACGAAGTAGCATAAGTGAATGGGGCATCGTAGCGTTGGTTCGATCGGTTATACAGGGTGAAATAGTGCGGACCTTGCAACTTCCAGCGGGTGGTGCGCGGAGCGGCACGTGAGCTGAATGCATGAGGGTTATCAGAGGCCGCTGTGCTCACAGTACTTTTTAGGGTTCCATACCCAAAGGGTAAGGGACTCCCTCTCATCCCCCTATCACTAAGACTCCACTGTCTGTCTGTCTCTCTGTCTGTCTGTCTCTCTGTCTGTCTGTCTGTCACCAGGCTGTATCTCATGAACCGTGATAGCTTGACAGTTGAAACTTTAACATATGATGTATTTCTGTTGCCGCCATAACAATAAAAATGAAATAAAATAAAATTTATTGATAAAATAAATATTTAAGGGGGGCTCCCATACAACAAACGTGATTTTTTTGCCGTTTTTTGCTCGATGTAAATAACGGCAACAGTTAGACGCTTGAAATATTCAAATGCTAAACCCTTCGTGCGCGAGTCTGAGTCTCACTTGGCCGGTTTTTATACACAATATTACGTACCTACATGAAGAGGTAGAACGGATCGGTAGAACGCTTCAGAATCAGAATCGAAGTAGTTTATTTGTGAAACACTGTTAAATAATTTACAGATGTCGCTTATCGTTTAGTGCACTCTAGGTTTTGCCCAGAAATTTTCACAGTTTTCATTTTGTACAAAATGTTAACTAGATACCAATTGATTTTCGAAGTGAAACTTTCGTAAGCACTACACATTATTGACCTAATTCCATTTTTTCTTGATTGCTTTTTTGTCGGAAGAGTCCGACCAAGTAATTAAGCCCTGCGAGTGCAAACCTGCGACAAAAATTCGAGTAAGGAATTCCAGAATTAATTTCAATCAATCAGCCCGTATTTGTTTTAAGGTTTTTTTTTCTGATGAGGCATACTTGAGAAATACTTTTTCATCTTTATCTATTCGTCCATTGCTGCACTTCCACCTCCCCCAAGATACGCTACTTCTTTCCGTCCTCGGCATTAAGTTAATAGTACGATTTATTTACATTTGAAACTAAAAGGCAATACGTACTTAGGTGATATTGATGTTTTTTTATCACTGTGTTTATATGTATGCTTATATTGGGTACCCGTGTATTACACTAAAAAGACAATGTTATTTTTGGGTACCCCCCTACACCCTAATTTAGGTGTATTTTAGGTTTTTTAATATTTTATTTTAAGATTTTTGTCGGCGTGGTTAATATGACTGTATGTGCTAAATTTCAGCTTTCTCGTACTAATCGTCTTCGAGCTAGACAGATGGACAGACAGACGGACGGACATGGCGAAACTGTAAGGGTTCCTTGTCGAATACAGAACCCTAAAAACCTCACGTTATAATAGGTAATTCCCCTTACAACCTTATAACACGTGGCATTCCTTTGATCGCGTCTCACTCGAAGCCTCCCCAGGGATTTGATAAAGTAACAAAAAAGAGTCATAAAAGCAACTTCTGAAGAAACGTGATTAGGGTGCAAATGTTTGAACTGATTTCCACCTTTTTAATCTAAGGGTGCGTTCGTAATCCGGGGCATTCGACATTGCGTAGGAATATGAGGCGAATAGGATTTTCACAAAAATCATAGGACGTTCGCGAAGAAACGCAAAAGTAGTTTGAAACCACACAGAATAATTTCGCGATTATCATAGCTGTTTGTATCAGGTTAATTGAAATATTCAGTGCTGATTGACTAGTTTAAGGTAAAACGACAGTGTTGTGACGATAATTGTAAAATTTTTATGGTATTTTCAAAATTTTGTAGCTAAACTGCTAAATCTCCTGTAGTTACAATTTCAATGCGTTTTCATACAGTCTACAAATGCGGACATTTCACCACATGCTAAATAACTGCTAGTATGTTGATACCCTAAGTTACGAATGACTCCAACAAAATTGCAAAAACATAATTTCATCGCAGTTAGTTTTTTTTTTTTAATTGGGACAGAGTCTAAGATGTTACGTGTCTACCTGTTAAATGTCGTTTGACTCTAGTTTTAAAGACACCTAGGTTATATGTCTCTGGAAAAACAGACGACGTCAACGCGTTCCACATCTTCCACCTTAGGGCCCTCGACCACGGCGACTTTTTGTAGCGGTGCTGTCGCGCGTTCGCATCGATACAGTCGCGATGCGGGCGCTAGTTGTGTGCCCTCGCCCACCGTAAACACGATTCAGTCGCGATGCAAACGCGATACCGTCGCGCTTCTGTCGCGATGCAAATGCGATTCAGTAACGGAACCAAAATGCCTGCAATCGCAGTTGCAAGATGGACTCCGTTGGACCGATGGACAACAGCACTCTCGATCTCTCTGTGTTGCACTACTCATGCGCCACCCTTTCTCCGTTCTCCTCCCGATGTCTTCCAATACGCTCGCGCGTTTGCATCGATACAGTCGCGATGCTGTAGCGCGTTAGTAGCGCGTTGGCATCGCTTCTGCAGCACGTTGCAAATGCGACTAAAGCGCGTTCGTAGCGATGCTGTTGCGCGTTTACGCAACGCGCGACCGCATCACTACAAAAAGTCGCCGTGGGCGAGGCGCCTTACTACGGGGAGATCCAAAGGTACGCCACTTCAATCTATCATCGGCCATCCTCGTCCAGCCGGCAACTGACGCGTTCGCTGGTGCGTGGTCTCCACTCAAGGTCTGTTTACCCCATCGTTTCAGCTTCGTAATATTAGAGAGTTTCTCAATCACCTTAGCGGTTGCTATGTCAACACCGATGCTGTTTACATAATACGAGTATGTCATAAAATTTTAACGTGTCAAACGTATATGAGATAACCAGTTCAACACATTCATGACTAATATTTTAAGTTGAAAACTCTGTAAGTTAAAACGTGTTTTGAAAAGAATAAATGAGGAGTTTATTAGTTAGTTACTTCTTCAAATAATCCATTAATTGTGAAACTAACAACTTTGACGTTCATTAAGTAAACATTCTGTTTTTATAATGAATAGAAATATTTGAATTGAATTTCCAGCAAGAAATGGAGTCCAGTACACTGGGCGTAAAGAGGACTGTCAGAATCTGGAACACAACACTAAGGTACACTCCAGAACCAAAAATGTCGCTGTTGGAGCTGCGATCAGAAGCTTCCCGCCCGATTCAAATTCAGCTTTGTGGTATAAATGGGATTGGGCCACGGTAGCAGTATGGTCAACAAGTAGGGTAAAATCGATCCTGACTAGGCGCCACTCGACTGGCCTACCAAAGAAAAGATGGCGGGGTGACCGCATAACCCTTCCACCGAGTAGGCAAGAGACGGCTACAGACAGGGTAGAGTGGAAAGCTAAAGGGGTAGCTTTGTCCAGCAGTAGGGCACAATCGAGGCTTCGAAAAAAAAACTGAAGGGTAATTTGAAAAAAAATATCTCGTAGATCTCTTTTTACAAGAAATAAATTAAAACTGACAAAGTGCGACTTGCGGGTCGGACTCGCGCACGAAGGGTTCCGTGAGGTTCCGTGCCATTATCTATACAACATTAGACACAAAGATCGAGATAAAACAGCAAAAAATTTTCCCCTCTTAAATATTTATTTTATTTTAATTTAACTATTTATTTTTGAAGCGAATATAGAACTAAATATTCTGTGAATAATTAAAGCGTCTACCTGTGGCCGTTATTAATATCGAGCAAAAAACGGTAAAAAAATACGTTTGTCGTATGGGAGCCCCCATTAAATAATAATTTTATTCTGTTTTTAGTGTTTGTTGTATAATAGCGGCAACAAAAATACATCATCTGTGAAAATTTCAACTGTCTAGCTATCACGGCTCATGCGATACAGTTTGGTGACAGCCAGCCAGACAATGAAGTCTTAGTCATAGGATCCCGTTTGGCACCCTTCGGGTACGGAACCCCAAAATGTACCCCACATTTCTCATTTGGGTAGATTTTTTTAATATTTTTTTCCGCAGCGGTTGGATGAGAATGGCTGAGGACGTAAGTGGCGTGCCTTGGGTAAGGCCTAAGTCCAGCAATGGACGAATGTGGGCTGATTGACTGAGAGAACTTTTTTGCATGGTAAAAGTGTATTCGTGCCTTTGCACAGGTTTTATATCGTTACGTGTGTTGTAATAACGCAGGTGCCCTACATTATTCATGGCTCTTTCAGAATTCAGAAGTGACGCACACAATCCTTTGAGGATCCGTAATCCACTTTGAATATAAACTGAAGTGTAGAGAAAATGCATTTCTGAGCAGGAATTCTCGGAAAATGCAATCGAGTTAAAACTCGTGCTAAACTACCTCTGTCTATCCTAGTTGCAGGAAAACGTCTTGGTGTTATTCATACAAAAACTAGTAACAGACTTATTTAGACTGATTAATGATAAAATTCTTAGAAGATTCGTCTACGCGAAAAATACGTCATGTACATGTCAACTGAGAAGGAAGGACTCAATGGAATTGTGTTATGACCCAATTATAACTAACGGGACGTGGACACTGATAAATTATACCTCAAGGGTTCTCTTAACTGAGGAGCCTCAGGTGTTACTGGAATTCGATCTCAGAACACATTGTGTTCTGTGCTTTCAATTCAATTCAAATATTTTTATTCATTATAAAAACAGAATGTTTTACTTAATGAACGTTCATTTCCTTAATGAACGTCAAAATTGTTAGTTTCACTATTAATGGATTATGTGGAGAAGAAGCTAACAAAGAAACTCCACATTTATTCTTTTCAAAACACGTTTTAACTTAATTAACAGAGTTCTCAACTTAAAATATTAGTCATGAATGTGTTGAACACCAGTCACAATCGTCCTGTAATTAATATTAATCTACTGTTTAATGCCAAAGTAAGCCTTTTTGCACTTTTCGATCCTCACTCTCAAATGTCGAGCATCTAGTTAGCGCTCTCGAGATCAATCTTTGCCGTGAGAGCTCTTTATTAATACGGCCCTTAGTTGAGATAGAACTTACTAAAACTTTTGTAAACACAATTGATACCAGACCGAGATCAGGCCCAATAGTTTTAATACACGCATAATATAATAGAATGATATAAGCGCGACAATAGTTTATATTTGCCTCTAGTCTACAAAGCAATAGTAGTGCAATGTAGTTCCGAGCTTTTTTTTTAAAGCTAATTTATTTGTTCGCAGAACGAGCATGACAGCCACATCGTAACCATAGAAGAAGAAGAAGAAAAAGAACAAAAAACATTTACTATAAAAACAGTGCACACGCCACAATAACAAAACAAAAAAAAAACAACCCAGAAAATATTTCAACAGAAATGTTATAAAAAAGAAAGGAAAACGAAAGGTCACGGCGTGTCACTGCTGCTATAAATGGCAACTGACTCAGCAGTATGCTGAAGGTCAAGCCTTCAGCGCTGATTTTCAGTCAGTGCCATACATCTATCAAAGCTACATAGATCTTATTACTAAGCTATCCTCAACAAATTTATAAATAATAATACGTTTCCGCTATAAGGTTCGGATAAAATGCTCTGCAGCATTCCCAGCATTCGCACAAAACATGTAGGTATGTATCTCTTGCGAAGAAGATGGAAACGCGCGAGGCGCCGAGTTCTGACAGGGGTTATTGGAATGCGATTGGTAACAAGACTACCAATAGTGTCAATAAAACAATCATTGCCATACTAACGTGACTCTATTAAACAACTATGCAGTTTAGAGACTCGCTCCAGGATTCTTCCGACAAATTCAACGTGAATAAATTTTCTTAGATCTGAATGGTTTTCATCATCATCAACCCATTATGTCCCCACCGAGGGGCACGGGTCTCTTCCCTGAGGAAGGTATAGGCCATACTCCACCACGGGGGCCAAGTCCGGATTGGTGGAGGCTTGTAGTCTAGTGGCTCGTCTACTGTCAGAAGTTGTCAAGCCGCCCTAAGGCCTCTAACTTGGCTTAACGACTGCCATCTATCGACGGAAGCCGGCACCAACAGCTTAACGTGCCTTGCGAAGCACGGAACCGCTCGGACAAATGCCACTAGCGTTAGGCATAGACGGCGACCCATCCATGCACTGAACGCGCCCTGTGTTGCTTAACCATCGTGATCGTTTAAGATCACTCAGGCAGCCGGGGCTACGAGCGAATGAGCGAAATGGTTTTATTAGTATACAAATGGTGGTACTGTCATAACTCGGTAACGTTTTTTAATAGTTCTAGACTAAATATCACGAAAGCAAGCCGACTAAGCTAGCACAGGGTTATTGCTATCTTAAGTAAGAAATATACAGGAGGCTCTCAAGAAAATGACTTCTCTAAAGTCCATCCGTTTTATATAAAGGACACGAGAAGATGGTAAGAGCCTGGTATTTAGCACTTTAATGTCCGTGATAGCAACACGCAAGTGAGACCGGCCAGTTAGGGTGACCCGCGTGTCACCTTAGATCCCCTTGCATTTGCCTTGTTGTTGTAGGTTTCAAAGGAGGGTGGGGGGTCTTTGTGGACTGGTCTTTGAGGACCTCGTGTTGACAAACGGCTCTATTATGACGCTTGTAAGCGCTAATGGCGGGTCCTTCGCCCCGATATTTGTTCCGCAAAGAATTCCTTTAGTGGCAGTCTTGTGGCAGTTCATTTTATGCGAAAGAAGTGAAAAGTTGCCCTTTGTGTTTAACACCTTTACGATGGGTGTTCCTCTAAATTGGTAATGCTTTCAAAGCCAGTCCTGAAAGTTAGTGTGTGAATGATCCCAAACTATTATAGGGTTGCCTGGAAGAAATGGCTATCAGCAGTAAGGCCGCCAATTGTACCTCTTCTTTTGTTGTTTCTGTGTGTACAGGAAAGAATATTCTTATCTTTGACAGCGGTTACTAAGACCTTTAGTTTTGCCATCTCATCTTTAATATACATTACAACCCTAACAAGTACACATTAGTCAGGCTCCGTGTCGTCGCGCTGATTCGCAGTCTTGTGTACAGATTGCGAATCAGCGCGACGCGGATTCGCAACGCAGAAAACTGCGACACGTGACCATTCCTTCGAGGACCGTCAACCGTACCGAACATATTTTGTAAACTAGGTCGTGACTCGTGACATGGATCATAAAAATAAGTGCTCAATTCTGTTATTGCTAAGAAGATACAGGAAAAAAACACAAAGAAGATTTTGAGTTCATCCATTTATTATTATTAAGAACGCCGATGCGAATCAATTTGCAAGTTCCTGCAATGCGTCGCGCGCGTCCGCAGATGTTTACGATGCGACGTCGCATCGCAGTTTTACCGCCCTCTAAACCTGAGCAATTAAAACACAACTACCGCCGTGGACTTTGTATGATATCAAAATAGCTGGCCGGTGGTGACAAAAACTTACGTAAATTTAACACAAAATGGGAGCTGACAGATAATTTTATTGAGATCCAATTGTATTTATTCCATAAAGTATATACAAAAACTCACATAGGTGTTAAAAAAAGTTAAGGTCTCAAAAATGTGAAAAATCGTGTTACTAATAATGAAAATATAGTTACACTGAAATTGACGATTAAATTCTGAATGTTTTCTAATGTTTATGTAGACACATACGTTATTTCACGAGATGACTCAAATATTGATAAAAGCTTTATAGATTATAGGCCCTAATCGCTATTTTTGTTTATATCTCATGACTAGATTTACGTTTCGAAATTACCATTATATATATTTTATCATGGCCTCTTCAATGAGATTAAACATTTTTTTTATCCAAGTTCTCCATCATATTATCGTAAAAAATTATCGATTCTGCGATCACCCGTATACCCAAAGAAATTGAACTATTTCCCTACACCAAAGACCTTTAAGGACGTATCTACAAACAAGGAATACAACTATCGTATGCAGCACTATCTATTTGTTAGAAAGACGGGCTTATTCCGTTTACACATCACGTATTCTATCCGACGTACGGTGCGACAATAAACACGTTGGTACTACGAAAACTCACAAAAACGCAAGAGCTTCAGTTTTATACATTTAGTTTGACAGGAAGTGTCGTCCAACAACGAGACTGGTCGGCGATTTTTATTCATCACGTTAGTTTTACTATTGCACCTTCTCGTAGCTTCTACGATTTACTGTGATTCTAATCTAGGAGGACATAAGAGCGGTTTTGGAAGTGCATCCGTTGCGCTGCACGGTACGTAGATAGTGTTTGATATTGAAATGCAACGGCTTGGTTGAATGAGATTTGTTTTACCGGATTGGCTGCAAGGTGATAGTTACGGTTTTGTGTTCGGTTTGCCTGGTTTTTTCTCGTTCTTGCCTTTTTCTAAATTGGAAAAAATCTTTCGTCTGTCAGTTGTTTGAAATACAGTAATATCATGTAATATCATGGCGGCATTACTGTATTTTCAATTTTATAAAGAGTAAAAACCTTATCACTTACGAAGTTGGCGTTTACTATTGTAACTGTAAATAGTTTCCGGCAGTTTTTTGCTCTTGTACAGGCTTGCCTCGGAAATACGCAATTCCTGAAAAACATCAATAACAATTTTTGTGCCACTTTTCATATTTTAGGGTTTTTCTGTTTTGGAGCTGTCCGACAGATAATGCACAAAACTGTGTTGAATAGAATGGACATTCCTCTGTATTGTACGATGATTTACCACAGACCGTGATATTAGTGCATCACTTTAAGCGCAAATAAACGTTTATTATTTCGCTAACTTTATCACCTTATTATTATTAGGGTAACTTGTAAGTAATGAGTATCTATCCCAAATGCTTTAGGCCATTTTTTCTCGCATGACTGTCACTCTGCGGTGCGGTCGAAAGGCCATTGCAGGTGACAGTTGCCAAATTGGGAAACAATTTGTACTTTAGGATAAGTGTCTCGTTGTAAACCGCATCTCTTTTTTATCCAATAAATTATTTGTATTTGTATTTCAAAAAATTATATAAACTCTCATGTTTCGGTAAATATAAATCTGGAAAAAAAACTCTTAGAATAAAAGTTATGGTACAACACAAACTCTAATTAGGGTGTTCCACTCTGTATAACCAGAACACCCCTTTCCCGTTTGGCTATTTTTTCCTGTCTCGTTTCACCCATTTGCAAGAGTATTTACTCAAATTTTTGCCTGAACTATTTCTTTAGATAACCCAGAAGGTCCACGGCATAATAGCCCTTACCAACTTGGGAGTAGCGTTAAATTTTTGCCAGAATCCCTTGAATAAATTCTCCAGTTGGTTGTATCCAATTGTTGGAGTCACGTGCTGGATTTATTCGATTGTCTTGCGACGTACCTACCAGTTTCTCTAACAGTTTATTTGAGGACCGCTCTCGTTCCTATTTTAAATTCAGAGTGATTGTAAGTGAGGGAAATGCATTAGACTTTATTGCCTCGACCAGTTCAACACCCGTTTTAGCTTAATAACTTCCGCACAACACAATCACTTGCCCTGGCCTGAAACTAGGATACCCTGTGCTATGGGATACCCCAGATAAGGACATCACAAACATGGAAATATACCTAAACATGGCCTCAGCCATTTCTACATAATATGTATGGCGGCCCCCAATGGGAATCGAACCCCGGACCTCTTACATGGTAATCAGACGTGATACCGCTAGACCAAGGAGGCAAACAAGTCAACTTGGAACAAGTTGTTTCGTTTTAACCTGTTATGAATAAAACCATTATTATAGTTGCACGATCGGATCCTTTAGAATTGTACAGATTAAACAAATTTTTAGAACGTTCTATAACGTAAAGGTCTATTATCAACCTTCAGGAACCGGCGACATGCAGGCGCTACGATTTCAGTCTAAAATAATCCTTAAAACTATAAAATTAGATACTAACAGATGAAGCTCAGCGACAAGTGACGGCCCGTTGGTCGTCACGTGATTTTATGCACTTGTAAGCAAAAAAGCAACCTTGTAAGTAAGTATTTAAGGATTATTTTAGTTTGCGCTCGCACGTCTGGACTCCTTATAATATGGATAGATCTTTAACTGTCATTTGCAACGAATTGTTACTATTATTTATTATAAATATATAATACTTTATAATTGCGACCATTGGAAAGTTTAGGGGATCAATTTACCACCAAAATTGAAACAGGCAAAAAATACAACGACTTGTACGAGGGAGTGTGTGTAGTTTCACTGCACAAACTATGAATTTAGTATCGTTACGTTTCATTTACCTTAGGTGTCACACGGAAGAACTTTGCTCCCGGGAAAAGTTATTTCACAGCCTCAGAATAATATCATAAAGTACAGCCAAGTTCTGTTGCAAAAGAGAGCAATTTAACTTCCAGCGATCAGATAAAGACTGAGCTGAGGCACAGATAAAGGGAAGTGCTCGCAAATTGAAAAATAAAGAATACTCCCTTTCAATTTCATGGCCTCCCCTTAAAGTTTTCCGTGACGCCTGAATGAATACGCGCAACAAAAGGCTTTTCCGACAGACAAATATCGGCCTTATTATGAATTGCGAAAGAGCGGCTTGAATGAGAATGAAAATAATGGAGTGCGCACTGTGCGCAACGCGATGTACAACGACAGAAGAACTGACATACCATTAATTATAACTTCCACACAACACAATCACTTGGCCTGGTCCCAAACTAGGATACCCTGTGCTATGGTAACCAGGCAAGGACGTCACAAACATGGAAATATACCCAGACTGAGGCCATTTGTACAAATGTACGGCGGCCCCCTGTGGGAATCGAACCCACGACCTCTGTCTTGGTAGTTAAGCGCCTTAACGGCTAGTCCACCGAGGCAGTCGGTTAATCTTACTAATAACTTGTGATGGTAGCTGCACCGATGAGATTCGTCGTCGAGCCGGAATGGCCAAAAGTGCTATGACTAACCTGGACAATATTTGGCGGAACAGAGGTATTCGACGTAATTATTCTACATCTAAAATGCACTTGGTTAGAGCTCTGGTGTTTTCAATATTATGTACGGTGCCGAAACTTGGAGCATGAAGAGCCTAAATAACAGTAGAAGAGATGCGTTTGAGATGCGGTGTTGGCGAAGATTACTCCGTATTACTTGGACTGCCATGCGAACTAGTGAATCTGTACTAAGAGAGGTCAACATCGCTTGGTTATCCATTATATGCAGAAAACGCACACTAAGTTTCTTTGGACACATTATGTAATCTCCAAGGCATTGTTGGGAGAAGCAAATCATCTTGGGCCAAATGGAGGGTAGACTTGCTCGTGGTAGAGCACCTACGCGATGGTCAGACACAGTGAGGAAGGCGGGGCGGACAACAGTATATATCATGCGGTCCACACTGCCTGTGATCGTAAACTACATGTGGTCGCGATCCTAGCATTGAGGAACCGAGAAAGAAGAAGAAGAATCTTACTAAGCCGTTTCTGATGATCCCATTCTCTCTGGGTGGGACGTATATAGGTTACATAATAGTAGTTTATGCAACTGTCATATAATGAAGGGTATTAAAACACGAGTGTGAGTTTATGAAACGAGCGCAGCGAGTTTCATAATAGTAACGAGTGTTTTAATACCCGTGTTATATGCAGTTGCATACACTACTTTATCTTCACTAATGCAATTAAAAATTAAATTCACGCGTACGTGTATAATCACAGTGATTTTGCCGCCATTAAAATTTAACCAATGAGAGCGCAGCTGCGCGCTTCAATAAATCGATTGGCCCTGCAATCAAGTTGGTCGCGTTTTATTGATGTTATAATGAGATTTTACGATATCGATGTGAATATTATACCATCATGTGAAATTGCTTAAATTGAGTGTTTTGTTGTCTGCGCTATAACAGTAGTAATTATAAGTCAAGTATTGAAAACATAAGTAGAATGTTACAACATTAGTGTAGATAATAGTACATTACGATACTAGTGCGAAAAGTAGGAAATTCGCAACGAGTGGCGATAAATTAAAACACGACCGAAGGGAGTGTTTTATATCGACACGAGTTACGAATTACCTATTCGCACGTGTATCGTACAACGTTTTATAGTACATATGGCCCTTTGAAGTTTCGACATAGGCACGTAAAGTGCTCATTATCGCACTAGTGCGGTAATGTAGCACCATATGTACTATAAAAAAATCTTACTACATTACATTACGTTAACTCACGCCTGTATCCCGGAGGGGAGGCAGAGATCAGGGTTTGCTACTTGCCGCGTCCTTGACAAAGATCTTTCGCTTCAACAACATTCATTAGCCGTTGCATACACGCATGCCGGTTTTGGGTAATCTTACTGCAACAATAGTTATTTGTTATGCAAGGCTGCAAAGTTAATTTTTGGCGCGAGTACCTTGTATTGAAACCTGAGCAAGCGAAGGATTCTAGGATTGAGCCACGAGCGAAGCGAGTGGTTCAAATTTAGAATCCTGAGCGTAGCGAGGGTTTCAAAGGTACGAGACGCTAAATAACTTTGCTGCCGAGCGCAACACACAACTTTTCACCTCACTAAAGCGAGGAAAATGTTAGGTGCAAGAAAAACAGTTTTAATAAATATTAAATTACTGTTAATTTATATCTTCGTCGCTGCTAGCTTCGCTCATATTTTATGATTTCTTTCGATTTTATCAAAAAACAAACCAAAATAATGGAAGTAAAGTGAATTCAATAAAGAGAAGAAAATTTTAAAGTTTTTTTTTTAAATCAAACTTTCTTGCCGGCCAGTGCGATTCTTTAAATGAGGCTGGCGCATGACATGAAATAAGTATTTGCATTTCAATCATCAATGGACTGGCTGCAGAGAATATAAACTATTACGAAACCAATGAGGTTCTATATATATGTAATTTATTGTACGAAACCTTTATTGAATAAAAATATTCGAATTTTAAAAACACTTTCCACGCTAGCGGATAAAGTGCGATTTTCCACGCAGATTTCGAATGATAAACAGAGCTTTTACGAGCTAGTGAAGTGAAAAAATATTCACCTATTGCTTTCAATTTTTTTGCACGTGTAATACAGTAACGAAAAAAGAATTGCCTGGAAAAAAAACGATACTGTGTGATCTTTTCCATTAATTTGAAACTTGCGATTTGACGGTATGTATTTTCAAAATACGAATAAAAAATGACGAGTTTCAATTCACGATTAAAGTTTCAATGTTATTCGTCGACCTTGTACTATATTTCGAATTATTATTTCTGTTCATATAATTTCTGTACACAATAAATATTCTATCTATCTGTCTATTTATCACACGATTTATAGAGAACTAACTCAAACAAGGTTGGAATAAAAATACTTCGAAATGTTCACTCGACACGAATTTCTCTTTCCATTCAGTTGTTTGTTCAACACTCAAAATACCAAAATAAACCTTCGCAGCTCGCACCTAAGGACCTTTTCCTCTGTCGGTACCGATTCTACGGCGAGTTTCCGACCGAACGAACCCGGCTTTTAGTGAAAGAGATACACGTCTCTGAAAAGGCGTGAGTCGAGAAAATATTGTCCTTTGGGAGGCAGCCCGGTGCAGCGCAACGAAAATATCGACAGATCGCTTCCAACTGCCAGGAATGGACTGTTCCAATGGACTGTTAATCTATCTATCTAATCGGCCCATAAAACAGAGCCCACTGTTAGAAATCAAAGATCAGTGATCAAACATTTATTTTAACGCAAATAATTTACAATCTGTTTGTTGAATGTCAATGTTTATGCATTGACACAATCATTAGCAGCAGCCTTCGGGTCGAATTTGTAGCGGAGAAAGAGGCAGCGAAAACAAAACTCGCTCTGACCATCTTCTCTCAATTTTGAGCATAGGTCTCTTTTTTTAGGGTTCCGTACAGGGAAAAAAAGGAAAAGATGGAACCCTTATAGGATCACTTTGTTGTCCGTCCGTTCGTCCGTCTGTCTGTCTGTCAAGACATTTTATCTCAGGAACGCGTAGAGGTATCGAGCTGATATTAAAACCGTATGTTTCGACACTCAAGGGATTAAAATTTTATAGGGTACTTTCTGTTGTTCTAGAACTATGAAATTTGGCAAGTTATATTATCTTATGCTACAAGTATAGGGATAAATCTGAAAACTATACAACGTAATTAAATCATAAAAAATATTTTCTTTAACTCGGCTCGGTCTTGGCTCGGAAAAAATTGCGAGACTCGATTCCTGAGTTACATATTTATAATATGTAGGTAGTAGGTACCTACAAAATTTTACGGTACCCTCGGTGGGCAAGTGCAACTCGCACTTGTCCGGTTTTTTTCCAATGTTTCCCAGCAGCTTTCACAATCCCTCCACCAAATCACAAGGTCTATAAGGGAAAATGTCATTGTTTGCAGAACGTCCACATGTTAAGACGTCTATTAGGTAACAATGTTTAGAGTGGCAAAGGTACAGTTAAGGGCCCGAAGGCAAAACTGCGTCGTCACATCGTAAAAATCTGCAAGCTCGCGCGACGCATCGCAAGAACTTGCGAATTGATTCGCATCGGGTTCATAAATAGTAATAAATAGATGAACCCAAAATCTTCTTTGTTTCTTTTTCCTGCATCTTCTCAGCAATGACAGAAGTGAGAAGTTCTTATTACGATCCATCTCACGACCTAGTTTACAAAATACGGTTGACGGTCGTCGAAGGAATGGCCTCTTGCCGCACCAAATCCCATCGCAGTTTTCTGCGTTGCGAATTCGCATCGCGCCGATTCGCAGTTTTGCGTACGGAGCCAAAAGCTTTTTTCAAAAGCCAAATTTCACGGCGTGTTTCTAATCACTCAAAGCCTAGCAAAAGGGTTTACGGACTGGCTGAATAAATCACGTGTACACGTTTAATGCATCTCTGTCGGACTCTAATTAATTATGGCCGCCGCCGGCCGTCAGTCTACGCGACTTTGGACAGAACAGAACCGCTTATTCACTGGTTGAGTATTTAAGGTTCTACCGCACCCAGGTATCCTCAACATCATGTTGGAAATAAAATTATATCATATCTTTTTTTTTTGTTCCGTGGTCGACAAGGAACTCTTACAGTTTCGCCATGTCCGTCCGTCTGTCTGTCTGTCTATCCGCGGCCTAGCTCATAGACGATTAGTACGAGAAAGCTGAAATTTGCAGACATACATATTAATCTTCTCTAATCTACTCTCTCCCTGAGAGAAGGCCTGTGCCCTACCAGTGGGACGTATATAAGCTGCTTATGATACGTATTAATCATGCCGGCAAAACGGTAAAATAAAATGTTATAAAATATTATTATTATTATTTTTATATTTTCTTGCACAGACTACAACACAGTACAGGAAAGGTAACAAAAGAAAACACATATACAATGGCGAGCTTATCTCTGTGAGAGCTTTCCTCCAGCGAACATTTTTCTTAGCATAATCAGTCTATATGCGTCCCACTGTAGGGCACAGGCCTTCTCTCAAGGAGAGAGTATGGGTTTAATCACCACGCGTACCCACCGCGGATTGGCAATTTCAAGCGCTGAGGTATGTGAATAGCTCAGACACTCAGGTTTCCTCACGATGTTTTCCTTCACAGTTAGCGTGAGGTATTGCTACTATAACTTCACAATGTACATAATTTAGAAAACCAAGTCATAGGTACATGCCCGCACTTGGGATCGAACCTGGGTCTCTCGCTTCCGAGTCTAATGTTCTACCCACTAGGCTACCAACGCTCTTTTTCTTAGGGTACCCCCTAATTCGATCGGATGGGGTTCGATTGGTCTTGTAAAAGTATTTTAAAGATTGGTCCTGGCTAAACGGTTGATTGTAGAAACGTGAAAAATTCAGGGAAGTAGCACTTTAAGGAACTTAAAAAAAAACTATCACGGCTAAGTCGGCTTTACAAATTAACCAGTAATAGGTGACCAACTTATAAAAGAAAAACTTCGTACAAATTTCATTAAAAATTACTTCGATGAAGTTGTTAGTTCAGCAAAGCTGGTATAACCCTGCCTTCTACGGAACTCTACACTGCGCGTGGCCTGACACGCATTTGGGAGGTTTTTTATAAAGCCTATTTAAGTGCTATACGTTGTAGGGCGGCCAACAGTGTCACGTTACCAAGGGTTGTGTGAAGGCATAACCCTTGGTAACGGAAGCTAAAGAAATAAAAAGAGAGATTCAGAGATGTAAAAATGTAATCATCAAAACCCCCTAACCTATAATTAAACAAAAAAACTTAATAATAATAAAAACATCAAAAATATGTACAAAAGCAACCTTAGGTCCCAGAAGGGTAAGCAGATCGGAGAGGCAGGCCGTGGAGTCAGGTCGTGGAGACGGACAGGCAAGTTGCGAAGGCAGGCCGTGGAGACGGGCAGGCAAGTTGCGAAGGCAGGCCGTGGAGACGGACAGGCAAGTTGTGCAGGCAGGCCGTGGAGACGGGCAGGCAAATTGCGAAGGCAGGCCGTGGAGACGGACAGGTAAGTGATGGAGACAGGCCGTGGAGAGGTAGACAGGGATTCAGGTAACTCAGGTAAGATTCTTGAAGTATGACTCAGGTAAGACTCTTCAAGTAGGACTCAGGTGAGATTCTTCAAGTAGGACTCAAGTGAGATTCTTCAAGTAGGACTGAAGTGAGACTCAAGTAGGGCTCAAGTGAGATTCTTCAAGTAGGACTGAAGTGAGACTCAAGTAGGGCTCAAGTAAGACTCTCAAGTAGGACTGAAGTGAGACTGACTCGGAAAGCCTTCTTGGCCGGCTTTTATACCCCAAAAATAGTTCGATTCTAATATTCAAATTTGATCTGAATCTGCGTCAGAATTCTTCTGGAAGTTTCTGGATCCTGTTCCAAATCCATAATTTCAAATTCTAGATCTTCTTTCTGTTTCTTGCATTAAATTCATAATTTCGATTTAGAATGCGAGTAGTCTTCTAGAAGTCTCCATAGGCCAGAAGTTTCCTTATTCGACCTTCTTAGTATGACGATTATTTGACATCATCATCATCATCATCAACCCATTATGTCCCCACCGAGGGGCACGGGTCTCTTCCCTGAGGAAGGTATAGGCCATACTCCACCACGGGGGCCATTTGACATAATTTAGAAAAATAAAGAACAATATTCAAATAAAAGAAATATCTGACTACCAGTTGAATCGTTGACAGTAAAGCAAAATACAATATTTACAATGTGAAAAGTGGAAAAATAATTAGAAATACGTATTAGCTTTGAAATTTTTCGTTCGTGATAACATGAAAGTTTTGTGAAATTGGATTTCAGTGGTTCAGCTTGGACAAAACGTAAGTCTTTTTTGCATTGATAGAAAGAGTAGGGTGCTAGGCAATTGAATCGCGCTAGACGCGTAAGCTAATCCCTACAACAGGCCGCACCAGGCCGACACACGCCATGGGAGTGCTCGGTACGCGCCGGGACAGGCTTCGACAGGCGTGGCAACGTTGGCGCGACTTGTGAGTTAACAGGTCGTGGGACGCCAGCGCGCACCAAGTCCTAAACGATTCCAACCTAGACGATTAGCCGGATCCACACCAAGCGATCGTACATGGATCGATGATCGCGTGATCCGCGATCCAGGATAGTGGATCACGGATCACGCTCTTCCGATGCAGTGGTATTTCTGGCGATCCTGGCAGCTGCTCCAACACGCATCTACGCTTCCTATACAGGGATAATCGTCTCCATAACTGGAGCAACAACACAGCCGTCTCCGTCTACACTGCGCGCGGCAAAAGACTGAGGCACCTTTGAGCATGACCAAAAAACGGACAACAAACGGATCGCGCTGATTCGCGCGCGGCAAGGAGCGCGCTCCTGTTTGGATCGCGCGAGGCAGGTCTACACCAGACGCTCCTGTGGAGCGCGCTCATGCCGCCCGCGATCGGAGCGCGTTGGATCGTTTGGTGTGGACCCGGCTATTGACAAATTCCATACTAATTGCTATCCCAAACTTCAGGATTCCGACAGGATTTGGTGCGTATAATTGGATGGTTTTGATCAGCGTAAGTAAAATTATGATCTAAAACGAACTTTTCATGTTTAGCAGTTGTGAATTGGTTATTCCGAGGGAAAATAGAGACTGAAGGTTAACGTAGCAGAATAGAAAAACTGCATTACACACTTAAAACACATTTTAACAATTATGGCTTTAGAAATACGAAAAAGCACGGAGTAGGACTCAAAAGGACTGGTATCCAGTACAGTAAAACCTAATTAGAAATACAAGCTCAAAAATCTGTCTGGATGTCTAAGAAATATGTTATCCTAAGAACTTAAATCCAGTTACCAATCAGACTAGTTACCAATTGCCAGTGACCAATTAGAACAATGCAATTTCAGCAGTCAAGGCTCCAAACATAGACATAAGATCCTTCGACGATCTCTAAAATCTGTTACTTCGTTAAACTCGTAGAATATTGAGTAGTACCGGCGTTATCAAAAGATCCCCACATTATCATTATTCTACGACGCATCCTTTGAAAAGTTGTTCGTCTTAGCTTAAGAACATCAACGCGTAGATATTTTCATTTAGGTGATAATAAAGAGGCTTGCTAAAATACAAAGGCAAGTACCTGCCTAAGTAATTACCTAAGTAGATAGGTAAGTACCTATCTACTTAGGAAAACTTAGTACAACACGAAAAGTTCGTGAGTGTCGTGTCATGTTTCTACAAAGTGCAAATTATTATCAACGTTCATCGCAAGTTTTCCAGTTTGAAAGACTCCTTTGTACAGAGTTTTACTCAATGCCAGTACAGCAGCTTTCTCAACCTTATACAAGGCATCGGGGCCGGTTTCTGAATTGAGAATTGCACTAAGTAAATACATAAGTAACATTCTGTCACGCTCTTTTCTGAGAAATTCGAAGAGACAGCGCTACATTTAACTATTTACTTAGCGAAAATCGTAGTTCAGAAACTGGCGCATGGTCTATTTTTACACCAACCAACACAAATTACATGAATCAGACATTGTGATAGACAAACATCAACTTTAAAAAATATAAATTTTAATTTATATAAGCGAAATAAATTTTGTTTTTTTCCGACTGATAAGACAAAAGAGCGCTATTTGACGTCACATTAAAGAACAAGATAGCGGACGTCATGTTTTTTTTCTATGTAGCTTATATACATACACTGCAGGACACAGACCTCCTCTCAGAGAGATAGTATGGGCTTAATCACCAAGCGTGCCCACCGCGGATAGGCAATTTCAAGCGCTTAGTTGTGTGAACACCTCAGAAACTCGGTTTCCTCACGATTTCCTTCACCGTTAGCGAGTTGTATTTTCTTTATTGTTATGTTATTTTTATGTTCTTTATTGAGAATTGCAATTTGCGACAGTGAATTTTAAAGCCCTTGCTGTCGAACTAGCAAAACCTGTGTGTCAGGAGCAAGTGTCTTCCCTTAACTAATGTGACAATGGGATGAAAATTACTGCTAAACAATGTACTAGTGTACCAGTGTACCACACAAAGAAAAAATGAACGGCTTGAGTTACTATAACTTCACAAATGTACGTAACTTAGAAACCAAAGTCATTGGTACATTCCGAAAGTTGAGTAAAAAAAGGCAGGCTTGTAATGAAAACTTGTTGATTCATTAAATGCTATTTTATTACAGAAAAGTATGGTGCATACTATAATTATATTACAAAGATTTTAAACAAATGGTCCCGGAAAATGGTGAGTTACTTGGAAAGTCTACATCGAAGTCTTTGTATAACCTGAAAGAAGGCAAATTTTGATGTGTTATTCCGGGTCTTTTAAAAGTAGCTATAGACAGCCTAGCATATTTTTGTAATATTAATGAAAGCATCATCATCATCATCATCAGAGCTTTGACGCCCACTGCAGGACATAGGCCTCCCTCATGGTTTTCATAACGATGAGGGGTTTTGCCATAATCGCCACGCTTGGCAGGCGGGTTGGCGATTGCAGTATGCGTTTGGAATCTCAAGAAGACGCTGCTGCCCGTCTCCTGGTAATTTATTTCCTTAGTCGCCTTCTACGACATCCACGGAAGGAAATGGAGTGATGCTATTCTTAATCCGGCGCCACACAGATCGCAGGAAAGCATCAAGTGTAGGTATAAAAATCCTTATTTTTTCTCAAAAAAAGGTCAACAATTATAATTTAATTATTGCAGTTTAAAAAACTGAAAGTCACAACGGTGTTCATTTTTATTGAGGTTCCACACTCAGTCCGTCCGGTCCGTCAGTCTGTCTGTCACCAGGATGTACCGTGAACCGTGATAGCTAGACAGTTTAAATTTTCACAGATAATGTATTTCTATTGCCGCTATAACAAAAAATACTAAAAACAGAATAAAATTAATATTTGAGGGGGGCTCCCATACAACAAAAATTTCTTACATTTACACAGGTAGACGCTTGAAATATTCAAATATGGTGTAGATGTTGTGCAAATGTTGTGTTGGGCACGCGTGGTGATTAAACCCATATTCTCTCCCCGAGAGAAGGCCTGTGCCGTACAATGGGACGTATATAGGCTGCTTAGGATTGATGTATAGATAATGGTACGGAACCCTACGTGCGCGACTCCGACTCTCAGTTGGCGGTTTTTTTAGATCTGTACTTAAATCCGCAATGTCAGAAACACCGTTTTTCTTACATTCGTATTTTTTGAAATGTCAGTGCTTACATAGTCTGCTTATTTATATATCAATACACCTGGTATTATCAACCAGTCTGTTTCTAATGGAGTTATCTGACATTTACAAGACGAAATCCCTTTTACCTATTTTTTTCACCTTATTCTCAGTACGTCTTTATTAGAATTTAAATTGAATGAAAACAAACCTAGCTATGCATTTTCATCACGAACCAGCGCCTCTACGATATAATCGGTGACGAGGGCCTTCGCATCAGAGGCTACTGCGAAATCGGTGTGTGTGAATGACTCCCTCGCCACGCGCCTCACAGCTGCATTCGGCATCGTCTCCGCCATAGCTAGCACGTCTCGCTCATCCAGAAGGTCATCGTTGACCGTGTAATGCATAGTCGTGTTCACAGTTATCAGGCTCAAGTCGTACTGAGGCGGTGTCAAGGAACCATAGTTGGCTAGATTCCGAAGGATCCCGTGGTCCCAACGTCTGAAGAGCTTAGCTCGGATATTTTGGCCAAAGTGGGCGATCTGCTTCACTGCAGCGCCGCTGACTAAGTCGCCGAAGGCTAAGTTGCCTAGACCTCCCGAGTTTCCAAACTGGAAAAGACGACAAGAAATGTTTTAGCGTTTTTAATGACTAATACGTTTAATACGTTGTACTAATGAGCATCGCGTGGTCATTCGTAGAACAAAAGTGACTTGAGTGAGGGTTGACCACCTACCCTCACTACAATAATTGACTGTACTCGCCACTTCAGTCTCTTCGTGACCGCCGTGGTCACAAAGCTGAACATAAACGTCAACAATTAAGATAATTAAATTTTACCTAATAAATAATCGCCATTAGAACCGTTTAATATATAAACGGTTCTAAGACACGTTTTATTCCCTATAGGACTAAATATATATTTTCGGGCAGGATGCTGCTGTCGCTGAATTAGAATTTTGAATTGAATTTATCTTACCATCAACTCATTGACTCCCATCATTTCGCACAGTTCGGGATGGGATAGACCCGTGCAATCATCAGATCTCTGTTCTGACTGAAACCGGTCGGTTGAAGGCGGAAACAGTTCAACGATTCCCAAGCGAAGCGCCAGCGCCTGTGAAGGACCAGTTTTGGTTTAATACGCTTGGACGTTTACCGCGGTGGGGACGGGCTGAAAACCAGCGCTGCGACTACGCATGCAGTCACGGCAATAAAGCTGAGCCCGTTCCTTTTTGCAACAAACATGTGAATGAAAGAAAGTTTATTATTGTTGTAAAATTTGTCGTCAATAAAATATTTTCTGGAGGCCAATGTCCAGCAGTGGACTTCTTGTGGCTGAATGATGATGATGATGATGATTCTTTAGTACACCAGGATGGATGGTAAAAAAATGCAAAATGCTTGGTGAGGAGGATAGTATCGACTTTTGACACTAACACAATAGAGGGTTATTTCTAAAACGAATAAAAAAAAACATAGAAGTATTTCTTCCTACAAAATTCACACTGAGAAGCGGCCCCAATTCTTTCGATTAGTCTCGACCAATGAAATGAGCGCAAGATGTGCTGCAGAGTAAATTACTCTGTGATTGGTTCATTCTGTGCACCGTGCGTGACGTGAACGTTGTAAGCCGTAAGTAAGGGCCGTAGTAAGTGACAGCGTAACTGATGGTTGGTTTTATACAAAAACGTCAAACCAATGACTTCATTGGTACATAACCTGTCGAGATATCTATATATTGCGTAAGATGGCGGTCTGACGGTCGCAGGTGCATAGATATTTTAACGGGTAATACTGAACTCGCTCTGATTGGTAACACAATTGACAGGCCCGCCATCCCACAGTTGAGCATAGGGTATTTTTTTAGCTCTAGTCAATCGTCTATGTTTTTAATCATCACTGTTTACACCAACTTATTTTGTACGAATTTCAGAATTGAATATTTTTGTTTGTTTTCCTTACAACTTTTCGCCGTTTTTCTGCTTTTTGGTGGCTCTTTTTGATAGATAATATTATACACATACACGTCTCACATAGATTGGACATTCTTCTGTGAAGGACAATGATTAGCTGAAGGCTGCAACATTGGTAGAGCGCGTAGATAATCATCATCATCATCATCAGCCGTTTGACGCCCACTGCAGGACACAGGCCTCCTTCGTGGTTTTCATAACCATGAGGGGTGTTAAGGGGCTAATTTAATAAAATTATGCAAACATTCATATTCCGAAAAGTATAAATCTGAAAATAAATGGAACAAAAATGTGGGGATAGAATGGAACTATAAGTACAAACTGTATTATGAACACAACTTACATATATTGAGTCCACATTCGACGCCGCCGCAGACAAAAGTCTATTAGGGAAATATTTCTGGTAGCCAACTCCTGCCAGAAGATGAGCAGACGCTATCTTCGCATTGTACTCGGGCCTAATAGAATTCAGGACAAAAAATACGGTCCCGCCTTGTGAATGTCCAATGTAGTGGAGCTTCTCCCGTCCTGTGTATTCTAGGACGTAGTCTATCATGGTGGAGACGTCGTACATGGCTATCTCCTCCCAAGAGAAATCAAAGAAGGAGTATTTCTCTTTGCTATCGCTTGGGTCAAGGGAGGTGTGGGTGCGCGAGTTTGTGTTGCCTCTGGCATTGCCTAGCCACACGTCGAAACCTGCATCAGCAATGTTGTAACCTGAAAAAGACAAATTATCCCGTTTTAGAAGCTCTATAGCGGTGGTTCTCAAACTTTTGTCGACCACCGACTACCTTGATTGTTTTATTTTTAGCAAGAATTACATAAAGTGAGGCTTAAAACATACATTAAACATGGTGATATTGATTAGCATGGATGTTTACACCCCATATTGTTCGGTACAGTATCCTCAGTGGTCCGTGGAACATAGGCTAGGAACCACTACTTTGTAGGAGGAAACGCTTAGCACAGAACTTATGCATCGGTGGTATCGAGTTTTGAGGCCAGGAAGGTGCTGTCACTATGGTACAAGCTACCCTTGGTAACGTGGAAGTTACCCAATAGACTCTTAGCCTATTAGGTGACTTCTACGGTTACCAACGTAACGCTCCGCTCCACTTCAGTGTTCTCAACATAGGTCGGCAGATGCGGAAGTAACCTATGTTAATGGGTCTTCATAGGAGAGGTGCTCAACCATTATATCTGCGGAGCCTCCCCACAGTCTGCCAGGCATCTCACTGCATGTCCCTCGTGACAAACTAACTAGGGGCCTTGGAAGAAGCCATGGAAGCCGGGGTGCGCGTGGCCGATAAAATTTGAATAGTTTGTCACCGACAAGATAAGAGGAAGATCGATTTGTTATATAGTAGTAAGCCATGAACTGTTACCAAGTTCGTAAATCTATGAAATAAGGCCCTGGTAATCTCCCTTGATCTCTCTTATACGTCTCTCGTCTCTATGTGACACTCAAAACCACGTCATCGTACGATGTGTCGAAAGAAGGACCAATGGCGACATAGGACTGCGAGGCGGCGAACAGTCTATGCATCATGAAGACCGGAGCCCTAAGACTGCCGGCAGGGGTCTGTCCTCGCACGAATGGGACGCGATGCAACTCTATTAGGTACGTATCCATCAGATGTCACCGCGTCACAATGTTACGCTTGAAGCAACGTTGTCGTACGATTTGCCCAAAAAGGACAGAACATTACCAGGTGATAAATCCGGTTCAGTAATGGCATAGGACTACGATTCGGCCAACAAAAAGTTCGTGCATCATGAAGACCGGGGCCCTGGGACTGCTGGGAGAGGTCTCTCCTCGCCCGAACGGCATACGATGCAACTCTATGATCGTATGTCACCACGTCACAATGTTAGACTCGTAGCCACAACATCGTACGATGTGTCGAAAGAAGGACTGAACATTACCAGGTGACAAATCCGCTCCAATGGCGACATAGGATTGCGAAGCGGCGAGCAGTCCGTGCATCATGAAGACCGGAGCCCTGGGACTGCTGGCAGAGGTCTGTCCTCGCCCGAACGGGATGCGATGCAACTCTAAGATGTACCCATCGGATGTCACCACGTGGTGTGTCTCCACTACGTAACCGTCAGTGGAGATTAGGTCTTGCTGTGGATATGAAAATATGAAAGAAAGTGAAAGTGAAATTGTCTTTATTGGCAACAAAAATTAAATTAAGTACATAACTAAAAAATAATAATCTTAAAACTAGACAAAAGGCCTTATGCTCAGCCTAAAGTCGTCAGGGAACATGCTCCACTGCCGACGCTGATTTTCAGCAAAAGCCTTAGAGGTTAGGTTAAAGATATAAAATAAATTACAGAGTGTCGCTGAGCACAAAAAAAACTGTTTTCACGTTTGCTCACTACCACATTATAGTTTACAAGTAGTTTTTTTCTGTTATTATTACCACTAAAAGCAAATCTAGCAGAATATGTAATTAGCTTTTTTATATTTCGTTCTTACTCTATGAATATTCCTGTTTCTGTAACGTTTTTCTCTAAAAAAAAAATTAAATATTAAAAAAATCCTTTTTGTTGCATTAAACCGTGCTGAGGACAATTTTAAAAACCTATTTAGAGGCACGGGTTAGTGCAACAAAAAGAATACAATCATGTAGGTACAACGATTTCATTCCGATGTAAAAACCTAACTGCATTTTGGGTTACTCGGGGCTGCAAATGATGTAAATTACTTCGGCCAGATGTCAATGCCTGTACGTAATACAGAGAAGTTTGTAAAGAGGCTCGAAATTTCGCTGATGCCTGCACTTGCCCATTAACTCAGTTGGGAGAGCGCTGGCACGGTTAGCCAGAGGTCGCGAGTTCAAGTCCCGGCATGGGTGGAATTTTTAGCCTCTAAATAGGTTTGTCCTCAGAATTGTCTGAATTGAATTGTCCTCAGCACGGGTTAGTGCAACAAAAAGAATACAATAAAATCTATTCCATTAATTTCCACAGGTGGTAACTTTAATATGGAATAACTTAAATTTTTTAAAGTATTTCCTATAGCAATAACTGTTCGTATTGACGTTTAGGAACGGGTTTGACGGAAGTTAGGAGGAATTATTTACGGATGTGTATGGGGATTTTTTTACACCCTGTATAATAATCACGTCTACGCGTGTCCAAATGAGATAATCACATAAATACACACATTATCCGTTTTATTAAGATCGATGGCGAATCGATGGGATTAAATGTATTAATTC
The DNA here is from genome assembly GCA_963969515.1 of Yponomeuta evonymella. Classification (NCBI taxonomy): domain Eukaryota; kingdom Metazoa; phylum Arthropoda; class Insecta; order Lepidoptera; family Yponomeutidae; genus Yponomeuta; species Yponomeuta evonymella. The sequence continues at coordinate 3,908,418 of OZ018343.1, read as the reverse complement.
GATTGGTGTTATTATAAAATAAAATGATAATTATCATTTTTATTGTAATTAAAAGTACCTGAAACCGGCTTGCGTGCAGGCGATTAATGAATGCCGATGAAGCGAATGAGCTTTGTCAGGATCATGGTAAGTGGTAAACCCTGGTCTATGCCTATCCCTCCGGGATACAGGCGTGAGTTTATGTAATGTAATATAAAGTATATTTTCCTTAAAACAGAACTGTCAGAGCCGTGTAAGCCTTTTTATAGAGACAAAATTTAATGAGTGCGTTAACATTGCTAAGCCACGACGTTTAATCCAAAAAAAGTTATACGTAGATATATACAGATTGTTATGTTTAACAATTTGTTAACGACTAAATAAAAGATAAACTGTGCACACTAAGAAAGTCCCCAAGATACGGGCCTAGCCTAGCTTGGCAACTGCCGGTCAGAACAATTTGTATTATAATTTTGGAAGTAAATAATAATTTATTTACTTTAGTATATTAATAATAATGCCAAAATATGAATAACCTAATAATATGATCTTATGATTTCAAAATTATGTATTTCCGCGTGGCGCCGGATTAAGAATAGCGTCACTCCATTTCCTTCCGTGGATGTCGTAGAGGGCGAAATAAATTACTAGGTGACGGGCAGCAGCGCCTTCCTGAGATTCCAACCGCATACTGCGATCGCCAACCCGCCTGCCAAGCGTGGCGATTATGCCAAAACCACGAAAGAGGCCTATGTCCTGCAGCGGGGGTCTAATGGCTGATGATGATGATTTCAATAGTAATGTTTTCATAAAACTATTGACTTGCAAAATGATTCAAGTCATATTTTAAATCACCTAGGATTTTTATTCGATAGCATACATTAATTTAATATGAGAAATAAATAATTTTTAGGTTTCCATACTTAAAGGGTAAGAGACCCGAGACCCCCCAAAGGGACCCTATTACTAAGACTCAGCTGTCCTTCCGTCCGTCCGTCTGTCACCGGGCTGTATCTCATGAACCGTGATAGTTAGACAGTTAAAATTTTCACAGATGATGTAGGTATTTATGTTGGCGCTATAACAAAAAATACTAAAAACAGAATAAAATAAATATTTAAGGGGGTTCCATACAACAACGTGATATTTTTTCCGTTTTTTGCTGGATATTAACAACGGCAACAGGTAGACGCTTGAAATATTAAAATTATGTAAATGATAGATAGATAATGATAATGGTACGAAACCCTTCGTGCTCGAGCCCGACTCGCACTTGGCTGTTTTTTTCTGACGAACTGCTCGATATAAGTAACGTAGAATGTGTAGTTATTGTGTTTGAAAAGTTTAAAAAGTAATTAAAAACGGATTTTGTTACTATATTACAACATAGCTATTTCAATAAAACCACTTAAGTGAAAAAAAGAATATAAATCGAACTTCTTCATCACGCAAAAAGATGCGTACGTATACGTACAGTATTAAGATTCCTGGATTTGACTGCAGATTTTAATACATCATCAAGTTGGCTTTTACTTTTTTCTGACGCATTAAGGAGAGCCGAATTTAGCACTGTGATCACGAAACAGACTAAAAACCTTTTGGTAGTCATCATGGCGCTTAGTGAACTACTTAGTAAAGCATGAATTAAGGTCTTTATAACTTTTCTTCAGATCTTATCAAAAGAGCGTCACTATCTCCTGTTTCATTTATACGCGTATTTTGGGGATTTACTCGAATTATCGGATATCGATCGCTTTGGTATGATCGTATGAGAATTGGTAGATTAGGACGGTTTAATGGATTAGGGGTTTTGACCGCTGTCTTTGGTTCTGTGATCAATATTTGCCCATTTTTTGTGTCGTGTATCAGTTTGTAGCTATGCATGTCATACTTTCGAAGATATTTATTAAGCCAGTTATTAAGCACCGTTTGTCAGATTATCTTGTTTTAAATCACGTGGAGCAACTTGTCCATGACTTATTCGGGGAGAGTTTAGATAGAGAGAGAGAGAGAGAGATAAACAGGGAACACCTTATTGTACATAAAAATGGAAATCACACAGGTATTTCTTAACCTAAGAGTACAGATGGCGGCCTTAACGCTAAAAGTGATCTCTTCCAAACAACCGTTTAGGTTTTTTTCTCAAAAACGCAACAGTTACGGCCCTTTCTAAGGACTGAAATAAATCAAATTTGTTGTGTTATAGTAAAATTTACTGATTGTTTAATATATTTTATAAAATAATGATGGAAGAGTGAAGTAATTGAAACGCGGCACTCTAGTAAGAAACTGTTTATTCAACTGACTGACGATCGCCGCAAACCAAAAGGTGTGCGCACACGCACACATACATCTCACTCCTTCAACACTATTTAGAAATACTGTGGACAATATAAAAGAAAAAAAAACTTAATGAGATTACTCCTTATAATTAACTTTCTTAACTCTAGGTCTTAGCTGCATGCGCTGATCTAACAACCGTTCTAAATTAGCATTAACGCGAGGTTCGTTAGGAACAGGCTGTGCTGTGGGCTGTACGGACGGTTGTTCGGTCTGCTCATTTTGGTGCTCAATAGATTGAGTCCCAGCTTCATCCTGCGCCTGTTCCCATACATCCTCTTCTTCTACCACATTTGAACTCCTTTCTAGGTTTACATTTGCGACTGATACGGTAGATGCGGGTGAAAGCGCAGGCGCAGGCGATTGTTGTGGCGCGGGCGCGGGCGGGGGCGGGGACAGCGGCGACAGACGCGCTACATCACAATCAGTAGCTGCAGCGCTCCCCCCAGCGACACTTCCGCTCGCTGCGATATACGAATCGCAATTTTTAATTATTTGATCTATATGTCTTTTACAATATGTGTCGTAGTCTACAGCATAAATTTCATACAATCTATTACCTAAACATTTCCTAATTGTTCCTAAAACCCACACTTCTTTCTTATTTATAAACCATTTTAACCAAACATTATCACCCTCTTGGAATTTCCTCGAAATTTTTACATCCACGTTATGTTTAGTCGAGTCATTAACACAATTTTTAGGCAAAATTAGATCTAACCTAGATCTGAGGTCCCGGCCCAACATCAGCCTCGCGGGAGTCACTCCCGTAGAACAATGTGGGGTGTTACGGTATTCAAACAAAAATCCCAATAGTCTATTGTTTCTCTCAGTTATCGACAAAACGTCATTTTCGCTTAGAATGCATTTAATCATTTTTTTGCAAGATCTTACTGAGTTTTCAGCCTGTCCATTGCTGGAGGGATGGTAAACAGGGGACGTGATGTGTTTTATTCCGTTAGATACGCAAAATTGACTGAATTCAGTTGAAAAAATTTTTACATCGTTGTCCGAAACTAACGTGTTTGGAATTCCGAACCTGGAAAATAGCCCTTTTAATTGGTTGATCAGTGCGCGAGTTGATGTTCCGCCGTGCATATGTAAACACTCTAACCACTTGCTGTACGCATCGATAACAACTAGGTAGGTAGCTTGACCGATAGACATATAATCGAAATGTACGCGCTGCCACGGACCAGCCGGGCGGGGCCACGGCGCAGGAGCGGCGCAGGGAGGGGAAGGGCGCATACTCACGCAAACCTTGCATGATCCAACCCACATCTCAATTTCTTTATCAATACCGGGCCACCACATCTTAGCGCGCGCGATACTTTTTGTTTTGTTTATTCCAAAATGGCCTGAATGCAGTTCGCTCAACATTTCCTTTCGAAATTTTTGTGGTACAACGATTCTATGGCCACGAAATAAGCAACCGTCACTAACTTCTAGTTCAGTTTTACACCTAAAATAAGGTAATATTGAACTACATGAAACTTTTCGTGGCCACCCCTTGTTCATATAACTTATTACAGTTTGTAGTACTGTATCTTGGGTAATTGCTTGTTTAATGTCCTCGAATAAAATCGGGGCGACATTAGCGTCTAAAAAGTGTAGATTCGACGAATCTCTCGGAGTGTTTGTCGAACAAACAGCCGGTACTGGTGCCCTTGAAAAAAAATCTGCTACCACATTATTATCACTACTTATGTATTGTATCGAATAATGGTATGCCGTTAAAATGATTGCGTATCTTTGCAAACGGTTAGCTGCCATAGCTGGTATACCATTTTTCTTCCCAAAAATAGCCAGTAGCGGGCGATGATCGGTACGCAGTGTGAATGGCTCTTCACGACCGTAGAGGTACTGGTGAAAGTGCTGCACGCCAAAAACGATGGCCGTAGCCTCTTTCTGCACTTGACTATAATTTCTTTCACTGACACCCAGCGTTCTAGAGGCGAATGCTAGCGGTCGCTCGATTCCGTCTGGATCAACCTGTGAAAGCACCGCGCCCAGCCCGCCTGGGCCTGCGTCTACGGTCAGGATGAGCGGCGCGCCGACCGAATAGTGGGTTAGTACGCGCTCCGACGCCAGCTCGCGCTTTACCGCATCAAACGCTCGTTGTTGACGCGAGCCCCATTCCCACGCCTTACCGGCGCGTAATAATTCGTACACCGGGCTTAGTAAATCCGAAGCACCTGGAATGAAGTTGCGGTAATAATTTACCATCCCCAGAAATCTTTTGACTTCTAATGCATTAGTTGGACGTGGGGCATTCACAATGGCGTCTGTTTTCTTAGGACACGGCCTTAGTCCATTCTTGTCTATAATAAAACCTAGGTATGTGACGCTATCCTGGAAAAAGGCACACTTTCCTTTTTGGAGACGCAGCCCCGCTTTGCTCAGGCGAGATAGAACCTCGCGTAATCGCTGCAGATGTATTTCTCGGGTGGGCCCTGTCACGCAGATATCGTCATACCAAATGGTAACACCTTTTATACCTACCAATAAATTTTCCATTGCGCGTTGAAATATCGCGGGAGCGTTTGCCAAGCCGTATAGTAACCGTGTGTATTTGAATAACCCTTTTGTCGTACTAATAGTGGTCAAATCTTGCGAACCATCCGTGTCTGATAAGACAAATTGGTTATACGCATTGCTCAAGTCAATTTTGGAGTATTTATCCCCCCCGCCTAAGGTTGCAAAAACCTCCTCTATACGTGGCAGCGGATACTTCTCAATCTTGAGATCCTTATTCAGGGTTAAAGAAAAATCGCCCGCCAGTTTTACTTTACCATCCTCTTTAAGGACAGGAACTATGGGAGTGGCGTACTCTGAATAGTTTACCGGTACGAGTATACCTAGACCAGTTAGCCTATCAATTTCCGCTTCTACCCTCTCTTTTAAAGCGAAAGGAATCGTTCGCGGTTTGAAATATTTCGGTGACGCATCCTCTTTTAGATGTAAGCTAACTTTAAAGCAATTGAATTGACCCAATTCATCTTTGAAAAGCTCTGAGTGATCTTTTAATAGCTGCGCAATATCGTTCGAGCACTGATCGGGACCAATGTTATTAATAGGCATTAGGCTTAAATTGAATTCTGCAATGAAATCTCTGCCCAGCAATGGTGGGCCGCCATTTTGTATGACAAAAATACGTAACGGTTTGTTTTCATTGGAATAAATTACATCAGCCATGAAAAAACCAAGAGGTGAAATTTTATGACCATTATACAGACAAAACTTTAAATCACAATCGTTTAATTTGTATTCTTTGAAATATGTTTTGTACAAGTCATTAGAAATCACTGTGAAACCTGAGCCTGAATCTAATTCCATTGATAGGTTTACACCATTAATGCAAACCGAGATTACAATAGGATCAAAGCGTACATACCTCAAGTTATACAACTCGCATTCCTGACATATTACGTCATTACCCAGGATTTCCGCACTAGAAGAATCACTGATATTGTTTAGTTTTGATATAGGCGATTTTTTTCCAGCACATACTTTCTTAAGATGACCTCTACCGCCACACTGTCGACATTTGTAATTCTTGAAACGGCATCTATCGGCCTGGTGACCCTTCAACCCACACACGAGGCATCGGCGAGCATCCTTTGCATCGCCCACTCGATAAATCGGTTCCTCTTTAGAGTGTACGGCTGCAGCGAGGGTTTGCCGCGCCTGCCGCGCGCACGCTGCTTGCTGCGCCACTTCTAACGCCTGGTTGAAGGTTATCGATGTCGCGTCCGTCTCGAACAACCTGTCCCGCTCCGGGCCCGCACTCATGCCGAGCACGAACCGATCCCTCAGAAGGAATTCGAGCGTGTTGCCAAATTCGCAGTGAACTGCAAGCCCTCGAAGTCTCGCCGCCCACGCCTCGACGCTTTCTCCATTAGCCCTTGTCGCTTCATAGAATCTCGCCCTATCAGCGAAGGTGCACCGCTTCGGTGTAAGGTGTCCACTCAGTTGCTTTACTAGATTCTCGAACTTAGCATCGGTAATATTTTCTGGATGTACCAAGTTCCGTGCCAAATGGTAAGTATCGTCAGACAAATGTGTTAACAGTAATGCACTTTTATGTTCGACTGGGATCTTATTTAGTTTCACGTACTGCTCCAAGCGACCGAGAAATATTTGCCAGTCTTGTGAATTATGGTCAAACATCGAAATATGTCCAATTACATTCGACATCTTCGTGATTCGTAAGCACACGCGGGTAAGCCACAAAATCGTTCGCCAATGAAGTAATTGAAACGCGGCACTCTAGTAAGAAACTGTTTATTCAACTGACTGACGATCGCCGCAAACCAAAAGGTGTGCGCACACGCACACATACATCTCAAAGAGGCATTCATCGATTTTCAAATGAATTAGTTAACAATTGTAATAACTGAGAATAGAAAATGGTTACACATAGTTTTCTTAGCACTTCGTTACTATTTTTGCGGTTTTAAAAAATTCTCGTAGACGACTCATACTGACGTAAACTCTCTTCATAACGTAGAGATTAAAAGTCTCTCTTTTCGTAATACCATTACAAATCCCCGGTACATGGTACACTGACAATATGTTAACTGTTAACTGTTTGCTCTTAACTGGTAGGTATGACTCCTTTGCGGACCTGCGCAGTTTGGATTTGTTTTGCCGCTATATCTAATTTACAATGTTTTTTGTGCGGCTGAAAAAATTGATTTATAAATGAGTGAAGATAAAGTAATGTATGCAACTGCATATAAAACGATATTAGAATACTCGTGTGATACTATTATCATACACGTATTCTAAGAATCTCTCTTATATGACAGTTGCATAAACTACTATAATCTCCTACGCCACCACACTACACAACACCCCACCCCACAACACATTGTAATTCAATATGACTTCTGTTTGTCAAGTGACCATAGCACAGGTTCATCCTAGTTTGGTTACTTCTGTGATCCATCTTGTGTAAATTACATATACATACATACATACATAAACTCACGCCTGTATCCCAGAGCGGTAGGCAGAGACCAGGAACTGCCACTTGCCACGATCCTGACAGATCACTTTCGCTTCCTCAACATTCATTAGTCGTTGCATGCACGCATGCCGGTTTCGGGTACTTTTTATCTTACCCTTTGCTAATATATCCCCGATTTGGCCGAAGTATGTCCACCTGGGACGTCCCTTACCGGCCGTTCCACCCTCATAAGCAGCCTATATACGTCCCACTGTAGGGCACAGGCCTTCTCTCAGAGAGAGAGTATGGGCTTAATCACCACGCGTGCCCACCGCGGATTGGCGATTTCAAGCGCTGAGGTATATAAAAAGCTCAGACACTCAGGTTTCCTCACGATGTTTTCCTTCAAAGTTAGCGAGTGGTATTGCTACTATAACTTCACAAATGTACATAACTTAGAAAACAAAGTCATAGGTACATGCCCGCACTGGGAATCGAACCTGGGTCTCCCGCTTCCGAGTCCAATGTTCTAGCCACTAGGCTACCACCGCCTCTCCCTCATTCGCTCGATATATTGGTTTCGTCAATCTTTCTTTCTTGTGTTAAGCCATTTTAATAAACATATTTGTATTGTATGTATTTGTATTATATTAATGTATCTTTTAAGTCACTAAATTTACTATTATACTGATTACATCCATAACCTATGAAAATAATAATCACTGTCACAAGCTGATTCTATGATAATATTTTAACAAATAAATATACAAAGTTCATCAGTGACTCAAGAAAATACAGAGTGTAACAAAATGTCCATATTTATTTTAAAATGTCTACAAATAGTATTGTGGTCACAACTTAAAAATAGCAAAAAGTAATATCAGCTTATTTATACTAAAGCCGGCTTTTGCCGGTCTTAGTACGCTCGGACCGTGTGCGTACAGTTTTAGTTAATTATGACGACGGTCAGTGCGCTCGGACCGAGTGCGTACAGTTTTAGTTGATTATGACGACGGTCAGTGCGCTCGGACCGAGTGCGTACAGTTTTAGTTGATTATGACGACGGTCAGTGCGCTCGGACCGAGTGCGTACAGTTTCAGTTGATTATGACGACGGTCAGTGCGCTCGGACCGAGTGCGTACAGTTTTAGTTGATTATGACGACGGTCAGTGCGCTCGGACCGAGTGCGTACAGTTTCAGTTGATTATGGCGACGGTCAGTGCGCTCGGACCGAGTGCGTACAGTTTTAGTTGATTATGACGACGGTCAGTGCGCTCGGACCGAGTGCGTACAGTTTTAGTTGATTATGACGACGGTCAGTGCGCTCGGACCGAGTGCGTACAGTTTTAGTTGATTATGACGACGGTCAGTGCGCTCGGACCGAGTGCGTACAGTTTTAGTTGATTATGACGATGGTCAGTGCGCTCGGACCGAGCGTACTGAGACCATGAAAACTCTGCTTAAGGCGTTACAAATATGGAGTAGATTAAGACGTATTTGCGCTCTTTCCAGATAGTGAACGGAACTAAAATGTTACGCTCGGGACAGTAGCGCTGAATCGGGTATACTCGGCTCCAGTCGGTGGGTGACGCTGAAGTCGCTGCTTCACGTCTATCGTGTGATCATAAAAAACAACCTCTTTTTTCGAAATTCCGAAAATTTTGTATTGTCGAGCAGAACCTCCTTGCCCCTCCCCTCGGGATATCATTACGCCTTTTAATTTCTAAATTCAAATTAAAATATTTTATTCATTATAATGAAGTTAATGAACGTAAAAGTTGTTAGTTTCGAGAAGGTTAGAGCCGCGAGTTGTTTAAAATTGACTCTTGATTTTGCTGAAACAACATTTTTATACCCACTCCAAAATGTAGCTCTTTATTATTAACTGACTTCAAAAAATTAGGAGGTTCTCAATTCGACGCGTATATTGTGTATATTGTATATATTGGCTATGTTCTCGCATAACTCCGTGAAATCTCAACCGATTTCGACAATTCTTTTTTTTTTCGAATACATATAACGTCCTATTGGCCCATTGGCGAAGATCTGATCAATACTTTCAGGGATGGAGAACGGAACTCTTCAATGAGCAGCAGTAAATGCCTAATGAGGTCCCTCCTTTAGTAATGTGCATGTGTTTCATAAAATATAGCGTAAAAGGGTAATATGGTGATATTCTGTTGAAGACTTTCGGAGATGGAAATTGTTAACTTAAAGCAGAGAATTGATTAAGTTTTGATGTTAGAAGCACTTTGTTTAAATAATTTAATTCATTAAGTCATTCTCTGGTGTCTGGTGGACATTGATGCATTCGTTTTGAAGATCATCAGGTTGAACGTCGTTGTCGAGAGGTTCGAAGCTTCTATTCCAGACAGAAATATTTATTCTTTGACTCAAATATTCAGTTTCATTATCTTTTCTCCCACCTGGTCTTTTCCTGGTTTAATAAAAAATAAATACCGACTGCAAAACACCACAGCACTAAGAAGTATAATTTGTAGTCGGTGCCCAGTTTCATGACCAGCACATATATTTTGGGCACCGACTCCAAATTATGATTCTTCAACACCTATATGTATACATACTTCTAATTTAAAGGTATTATTTTAAATTATTTCTAAATTTTTAGTGCTGTAGTGTTTTGAAGTCGGTTTTTATTTTTCAATTAAATGTTTTTCTTGCAACTAGTTTTGTTTGGTGTGAACTGGTTACGCTGTCGATATACTGAGCTACAGCGAGTTTAAAACTGCGATTTTAAATAGTAACAAATGTTTTAGCATTGCAAGTCCTTGGTTGCACACATGGTATCTTGTTAGGCAGGTGCGACTACCTAAATTAATATGATTTGAGTAAAGATGGTTAGAGTGGAGTTTTTTTTTTTTCGCTGCCTTTGCCTCCGTTATATTATAACCAGTGGTCGGAGTAGGTATATTGAATTAAGGTCACTGACATCAAACGTATATGTTAATATGGATACGCCTCCGAGTTTCCGGATTATTATGATAAAAATACCGAAACATCGAAATTATTACATGAAACTAGTTAAAAATGTATCAATACTCTCAACGCTATGCTGCTAGTGGCGTAGATGACCAGAATTTAATAGTAAAAAATGACTGGTGTGTAAAAACCTTGTTGTAGTAAAAGTGTTGGAGTAAAAGCCTAAGCATGTATAAAATGATATAATAATAATATTCATTTCAACACACGACATCCGGCAAACAGGGTCTTTTGTCCTCTTATCTCTATGCTCAACGCATCTGACCAATTAGAATCAAGTATCCAGGATGACTCATTGACTGTTTGTTCGAAAACAATGCGCTCGCACCGACATCCAGACCAAGTGGCTCACTCACTTATTTCGGTTCGTGGAGTGCGCTTATTTTATGTGTTGTGAATATCTTGACTTGACCCTGGCTTGTTTACTGTCTTCTGAAATCTACTTAAAACGACGAATTTGGTTATAAATAAATAGATATGGCAAAGGTCAAGGCTGAAACAGTGCAAAAGTGGTTATTGCACTATCCTGAGCTACTTTACGATAACGCTAGTGGCACTATATACTGTACAAAGTGTGAAAGTCATTTGAAAGCTGTGAATAGAGGCAACATTACCAAACACATTGAAGGCGCTGTACATCAAGGAAAATTTAAGAGACCGCAAGAGGAATTTTACTTCGACCTCATTAAGTTCCTGATTCTATGCAATATTCCTTGGTCGCAAATGAAAAATCCAGCGTTCAAAGAGTTTTTTCAGAAATATATGTGCAGTACTTGTTGTTGCGTTTGTACCAATCGTAAAGTGGTTGACGAATCACAGTTACGAAAAGTTTATTTGGAGAAGTTTTATAGGAATAAAATCAATTCGATTTATGAAATTAATAAAAATGAGAAACTATGGATATCGCTGGATGAGACAACAGACATTTTTGGTCGATACATAGTCAATTTCCTAATAAAACCATTGCATCCTAGTAATAGTGCAGGCCGGCCTTATTTGATTGCTTGTAAAATGCTAACAGCAGTAAATGGACAAACAATAACACAATTTGTACTGCAATGTCTAGAAAATTTATGGCAAAACACTTTTGAAGCGAAAGTTGACAATATTTTAATGCTTTGCACTGACAGTGTAGCGTACATGCTATCTGCAGGGCGAAATTTAAAACATTACTTACCTGAAATGAAGCATGAGACATGTTTGGCGCACGCTCTTCATCGTGTAAGTGAGCAGATAAGGTCAGAATACAACGATGTTGATATTCTTATATCAAATGTTAAAAAAGTATTTTTAAAGGCTCCTAGTAGGGTAAACATTTTAAAAGAAAAATATCCTGACTTACCGTTGCCTCCGCAACCAGTCATTACCAGATGGGGTACTTGGTTACAGGCAGCATCTTACTACGCTCAACATTTAGATAAAATAAAAGAAGTTTTATCCTGCTTGAGCAGTTCTGATGCTATAGCCATACGAAACGCAAAAACATTTTGGAAAAACAAAATTTAGAAAATGATTTAAAATATATTGAAGAAAATTACTCTATTATACTACTAGCCCTAAAAGAGTTACAAAAACAAAATTTATCTCTAGCTGATTCACTTTTAGTATTTGATCAAGTAAGGGCTACGCTTAACGAGTGCAATAATGAGAATATAAAAAATAAAATAGAATCAGTTATGGAACGAAATCCAGATTTAGATACAATTAGAGAATACAGCGAGAGTATTGAAAAAAGCGTAGCAAATAATCAGAAACTTTATTTCAAATTCGCTCCATTGACATCTACAGATGTTGAACGATCATTTTCCACTTACAAATGGATCTTAGATGTTAAAAGAAATAGCTTAAAATTAGAAAATATTGAAAAAATTATAGTTATTTATTTTAATTGTATAGAGACAGAAAATCAAAATGTAGAACTTGTAACCGATGAGGATTAAAAATAATTATTTTTAATAAAACTGTAATAATGATTATTTGTATTAACAATAAACAATTTTGTTTGCTTACATATGGTTTTTTATTTTATTACTCTATTTACCAAATTTTTGGAAACTCCGGTACATTCCGGAAGAAATGCATGTCCATGTTATGATATCATGACGCAAGTATCTAAAATCAATATACCTACTCCGACCACTGATTATAACTCAACCATAAGGCACCGGCTAACATTGTACATTGACATTCAACAAATAGAATGTAAATTCCTTACGTTGAAATACATTTTATACAGAATTTCTAGCCCATATAACCTGTCACTTGGTAGTCTAGTTTTAATACGATGTCCTCTTCACTATTAAAACTTAAGTTTAGTGCTTCGTTGACGTATTCAGCATCAAAATCACAAACAGACAAGCATTCAATAATACTCCTACGCTAAGCATTGACGAAGAGTTTGTATTATTATTGTCATCGATAGTGACAGCTTCACCATCTTCTCCTCCCTGGCCACTGCCTTCCTCTTCTGGAGCCACAAAACTGAAACATACAAAAAAAGTTTAGGTACTTAAAATCTGATTATTATAAAAATTGTTGTAAGAAAAGTGTGCTGTGTGTCGGTCCGGTGCGAAAAGCTAAAAGTGACTTGAGTGTAGGTGGTCACCTGGCCTCACTGAAATAACTGCCGAAACGTCGGAAATTAAGGTAATTCAATTTTACCGAATAAGTAATCGCGGTTGGACCCATTTAATATATAACTATATACGAGCTTCGTGAGTCAATAAAAGATAACATAAGAAAAAAACACAATTTTTGTGCAACAACAACACAAACGACCTCTGTCGGTCTGACCTATTTAAAACATACTACTGTCTGACTTTTTGAGGCGCAAATACAGATAAATTAAAATATGGATAGCATTGATAGTCCAGTAATTAGTTCGAAAAATGCCAATCAAGTTATTTGCTCCTTCTATGCTAATCATTCATTCATTCAGACATACCAACCACCAAGGGCTCTCATGAACGGGCGGCACCTCTGCCAACTGCAGCCGTCGACGCGCCGACGGCAGTCGCCGACATGTCAGCGTCTAATATCCGCGTCAGCGCGTCGACGGCTGCCGTCGACACACTTCGACTCTCGTCGACTGCAGCTGTCGCCGCGTCGAGGGCTGCCGGCGACTAGTGTCGACGGTTGCAGTTGGCACACGTACCGTCCGTGTATAAGCGCCCTTATATAACGGGTAGTTACTACATGGTTAACTAAACCTTGAGGACGAATAATCAAGATCTAACTTCACTTCAGGTAAGTTCGTTTGATCACTTAATATCTTAATTTAAATAGTAGTTCGCTGTTGCAACAATGCTATCATTCCGATGTAAAAACCTAACTGCAAAGTGGGTTACTCGGGGCTGCAAGTGATGTAAATTACTTCTGCCAGATGTCGCTGCCTGTACGTAGTACAGAGAAGTTTGTAAAGAGGCTCGAAATTTCGCCGATGCCTGCACTTGCCCATTAGATCAGTTGGGAGAGATCGGCTGGAATTTTTACCCTCTCTAATTGGGTTTTTAAAATGCTATGAAATAATTTTTCTAATTTATCGTTTCCAATAAAGAACATGATAATGTATTTGAAAAAAAAGCAGGTATTTACCCATTCTCAGCAGCCCTGATCGCATCGATGATGTAATCTGTCACCAGCTCCCTAGCATCCGAGGCTAAGACAAAATCACTGTGGGAAAATGTATCTCTTGCTACCCTCCTCACGACAGTATTTGGCATGACAGCGGCCATAGCTAGCACGTCTCTCTCATCTAGCAGGTGATCCCCTACAGTGTAGTGCATTGTTGTATAGACAGTAATAAGGCTTATGTCGTAAAGAGGTGGAGTTTCTGTTCCGTAGACTTCTAAGTTCGTGACAGTTCCGTGATCCCAACGCCTGAACAGTTTCGCGTCAATATTCTGACCATAGTGGGCAATCTGTTTGGTTGCTGCTCCCCCAAAACTGTCTAGGTCCATTTCTTGTTCTGCAGCTGTTCCGTCGTTTCTTAGCTGGAACTTAAGTATGAGTACATTAGTGTCGTAATAGTTTTTTGTACCAAGATCAAGGCCTTCCCTGATATCATTGTGTGGTGACTAGTGTACTGGGTTAAAATAAAAAAAAGCCAGCCAAGACCGTGCAGGGTTCTGTAGAAGGAGCCCTAGACTGCGCGTGGCCCAGTTTACCAGCTCTAAAGAACTAACAAAGTCATCGAAGTAATTTTCAATGTATTAACTTTTCCTTTTATAAGTTGTTCGCCTGTTACTCGTTTACGTGTAAAGCCTACTTTGCCGTGATAGTTTTTCTTTTAAGTTCGTTATATTATGTGCTATTACCTTGATTTTCTTACGTTTCTACAACCCTACTCTAACAATAAAATTGCGCTTCACTAAAAAAACTATTCATTGGGTATATGTGAATACTCAGGGTCTTATTGATACGAGTAAAGCGTTCTCACCGCTGAGATTGGTTTTGAGAGAGCTATTAAGATGCTGTTCTGTTCAGATTGTTGACCACAGTTGGGGACGTGGATTTTCGGAACCGGAGGTTCGGCATTCAAGAGAGTAATATATCGATAAGAAAATATATTTTCTCGATAAAATAGTGTCATGATATCTTTAAAATCGGAAGTGTCGTTGTCACTATTCAAAAGTAACCGGTCGTTAGGTTGGCATCACTGCGACAAAGTATGGCGGGGTGCATCAATTACTTGGGAAGGTAAGAAGCGCAAGCTGGATCACTTTTACTGTATTCTTGGTGGAGGAAACATATCTTCACAATAGTATTAAAACATGTCATTCCTGAGATCCTATCCTATTGAGATTAACAGCATGTGATGCGCTCTTAACTTTTTATGCCGAACTAAGAGTTACTACTCTTAGTTAGGCATAAAAAGTTCATGGCGTTGGCTTGGGAGCCTCTTGGGCGCAATATTCGTCTTAGCGCATCAATAGGAAATGAGGTTCGCAACAGTATTGAAAGAATTTACGGATCAGCATGAAAATCTCCCAGAATTTTACCCAGGAGCGCCAGATGTTCAGGTCTCAATAGGTGCGTCATTCAGGGAATCCCGGTATTGAGTTTGGACTATTATTACGGCTCTCAATGCAATAGTTTAGCTGGTATCAACTTTGTTACGAACCTTTTATCATGGGTGTCATAAACTATATCGATATTCGCCTAAAGGTCTACCTTATCTTTGATATTGTAATAATGCCTTTCCGGTATCAAGTTATTACCGTAAACGCGTAATTTATGGATTTAATCGCACATACCATTAGTTGTTGGACCCCAGCAACGTCGCAGATACCACGGAGGCCTAATCCGAGGTGGCAGCCGTAGGTGTTTCTTGGAAAAGGAAAGAAATCGGGCAGATCTGATATGTTGAAGCCAGGAGGGAAAATCTCTACCAGACCCATGTCCAGAGCCAAGACCTGAAAAGAAAAGGGACATAATATATATTTTTTTCTTTTTTACACCAGGAAATTAAATAAACTATATCAGCATTGTAGCATAGCCGTGGTAGCCTAGTGGGTAGAACGTTGGAGTCGGAAACGAGAGACCCGGGTTCGATTCTCGGTGTGCGGGCGTGTACCTATGGCTTTGTGTTCTACATTTGTGAAGTTATAGTGGCAATACCACTCGCTAACTGTGAAGGAAAACATCGTGAGGAAACCTGAGTGTCTGAGCTGTTCATCAGCGCTTGAAATCGCCAATCCGCGGTGGGCACGCGTGGTGATTAAGCCCATACTCTCTGCCTGAGAGAAGGCCTGTACCCTACAGTGGGACGTATATAGGCTGTGTGTATATAAAAGTATATATAAACTTTCAATAATTGTAAATGTACGTGTTTCCAAAACTATCTAGATCTTGCATGAAATCGATATATGTGCTCAATTTATAGCGTTCTAACGTGAAGCGTAGTCACGCCAATGTCTTTGAAACAGGTACGGCATAGATACGGACCACATAACCCTCCGACAATGTTTATCATACCGACACAAAACCTTAACGCGTCTTTAAACTGATGCGATAAAAAATTCAGTACCCCAAAGCTCTGACTTTACATTTATGCAGAATCTAGGACCCGGAAGTTATCCAACTTACATAAATAATATTGGTGAACGCCGCGAAGCCAGCCAACTCCGCATCAGGAAAATACTCCTGATATCCAACGCCAGCCATTAGATGAGCTGACAAAAACTTCTCATTGTACTCCGGCCTCAAAGAATTCAGCACCAGAAACACGGTGCCTCCCTGAGAGTGGCCTATGTAGTGAAGCTTCTCGTTCCCAGTTTCTTCCAGGACATAGTCGAGCATACTGGGCAAGTCGATGGATCCGATTTCTTCCCAAGTGAAGTCGAAGAAATAAAACTTCTCCTCATCGTCATCGGGGTCCAGGGAGACGTGGAAGCGGGAGTCCTTGTTCCCACGGGCGTTCCCCATCCAGACGTCGAAACCAGCGTCGGCAAAGTTGTAGGCTGGAAGACAAAGAAGACATAATTATTATGAAAATCGCCAGGCCTTGCATTTATGACAAAATAATATGCAGTCTATTGCAGAATATCCTACTGAAACTTACACGTTTCTTTCGCTCGTGATACGTCATGTAGATTTAATTCAATGGGTTTTTAGATAACGTTAGGTCGGCCGTAATCAATTAGAAGTAGTAATAAACCATAAGTAACTTTATTGATTAAAAGTAACACTTACGTCAATACTTAAGTGCTAATTTATTTTTTTATCATTTAGAAATATGATACTAGGATATTATGTTGTTATGTTCATTTTATCTATGATAATAATGACAAGGAGCCATAAAAATTGGCAGGCTGCGCAAAAGCGAGGCTTATTTATGCCAAAGCATAACTATTTGATAGACAGATTGTTTTATCAATATGGTTTTTAACCGACTTGAAAAAAGGAGGCGGTTCTCAGTTCTTCTCTATACTTTCATAGGTATGTTCTTCGATAATTATTCTACTTGCCTAAATTGGAAATCCGTCAGAAGGGCGAATGACAATCTGTGGTCCTATGATCCCCTAGGAGTAAAGGGACCGAAGAATAAAAGACCACTTGTCCAGGCGATTTAAGATAAGATAATCCGTGTTACGATGCTACAGCGAGGCTTTTTTGCCTGAAAGCGAATAAAGCCTAATATAATGCTAACCTTTGCTGTCGTCATATACGGGAATTCAGGCACACTCACCAGGAGACAGGTCACCGTTAGCAACCCAAGCGTTGGAGGCGCTAGTCAGACCGTGCATCAAGAAGACTGCAGGCTTAGCCTCTGCAGAGGGCGCCTCATTGCGACCGTGCGGGATCCTGTGCATCTTCAGTATGTAGCCATCGGGGGTTATCACCTGGTGGACTTCCACCGGATAGCCAGCCCCGAGGATGGTGTTGTCCTGGGTAGGAGAATGATTGTTGCAGTATGAACGTTATCTTCCGTGTCGTTAGTATCATTATCAGGTCTTCTCTGAATCAAACTATGTATAATGCCGTCTATTTTACGCTTATATTTTATTGTAGATATTTATTCGTTTGTGTATATCTATAATAACAATGCCCGACTGATAAAATGAAGAAAAATTCGCACAGTCGAGATGACTTTGCAATGGACACGTATAAAAGATAAGAAAAAGTGTTACTCATAAATATTCAATCACGTATTTTTATCATTATTTGTCAATTTAATTAGACTTTGGCCTTTGCATCTTCGTAATGAGATGACTTATACAGAGTCCAGTGGCATCTTCACTCACACTAGATGGGTGAAATGACCACTCGGAAGCTGCAGTGCCTATGACATTGTTTTTAGATTGAGTAGGCTTGCCCAGCACCACAACCATCCTGACAGCTTAGTTGGCCTAGCCCGCAGGAAAGACAAGTCAATACGTGCTGAGCCAACCAAGCCACGGGTTTTCTCACGATGTTTTCCTTCACAGTTAGCGTGTGGTATTGCGACTGTACATTCGCAGATGTACGTAACATTGAAAATAAACAAAGTCATATGTACATGCCCGCACTGGGAATCGAACCTGGTTTTCTCGCTTCCGAAGGTCCGAAGAATCTGAGTCACATCCCGCGTCCTCTAACAAGCTTGAAATGCATTCGGAGTTCTGTTGTTTGTTTAAGTTATTTGTCAGGCCTCAAAACATTTGCCGGTGGCTCATAATTTTACGCTTTGAAGACGGAAAATGTTGTTATATATTAGACACTGTCTGTTTACACACTTTTTTAGGGTTCCGTACCCGAAGGGTGCCAAACGGGACCTTATTACTAAGACTTCACTGTCCGTCTATCTGTCTGTCTGTATGTCTGTCACCAGGCTGTATCTTATAACCGTGATAGCTAGGCAGTTGAAATTTTCACAGATGATGTATTTCTTAGTTCTAAGTTAGCGCGTGTTTTTGTTGAAGTCGGTCATTTTTCTTAAAAAATTGTTGTTAATTAATTGAAAGTACTTACTGTGTTTAATGTACTGTTATATTGTCTGGGATTTGGTACTGCTGTCAAAAAGCCAATATTCAACACTACTAGGATTAATAACGTACCAAAACCTATTTCAGTCATCATGGTGGCTGTATCGACGATGATATACATAAAACAATAAATTCTGAGCGTGTTTTATAAACTTAGTCTAATAAAACAAAGTATCCGGTATCGTGACAGTCATATTTTTATTAGACTTATCAATTATATCTTTTGTTGTTTTGGAAATACATAGGAAATTTTTACTTATTGTGCGCTGTTATTATTTTAGTTTTTATTGCCTATACTGATAAGAAAACAGATTTTTCGAGAGCTAATATGGTTTTGAGGGTTCTGTAGTCGCCATGTCCGTCTGTCTGCCTGTCTGTATGTGGTTTAGCAATTTTTAGGGTTCTGTACCCAAAGGGTAAGGGACCCTATTACTAAGACTCCGCTGTCGGTCTGTCCGTCTGTCACCAGGCTGTATATTTATTGATATTTAGACAGTTGAAATTTTCACGGATGATGCATTTCTGTTGCAACTGTAACAACAAATAGTAAAAACAGAAAAAAATAAATATTAAAGGGGACTCCCATACAACAAACGTGATTTTTTGCCGTTTTCCGCTCGATATTAAACACGGAAACAGGTAGACGCCGTAGTACGGAACCCTTCGTGCGTGAGTCCGACTTGCACTCGGCCGGTTTTTGTTTGCCCTACAGGGTGAGGTATCGTTGAAAAGCGTAGTTGGCTTACCAGTTCGCTGGATCTGAGGCAGATAGCCGGCAGCGGCCGGATGAGGATGGCTGAGGACATTAAGAAGAAGCCTAAGAAGAAGCCTAAGAAGAAGCGTAAGAAGCCTAATTATGTCTCAATGCAGGGCACAATCCTTCTCTTAGAGAAAGTCGGATGAGGATGGCTGAAGACATTAAGAAGAAGCCTAAGAAGAAGCGTAAGAAGCCTAATTATGTCTCAATGCAGGGCACAATCCTTCTCTTAGAGAAAGCCGGATGAGGATGGCTGAGGACATTAAGAAGAAGCCTAAGAAGAAGCGTAAGAAGCCTAATTATGTCTCAATGCAGGGCACAATCCTTCTCTTAGAGAAAGGGCTTAATCACCACGCATGCCCATTGCGGATGAACACATTCGACACTCGTGTTTTCTCAGGATGTTTTCTTTCACACTAAGAGAGTGGTATTGCAACTTTAATTTTAATTCGAATGCAGAGAACGTGTGTCATCATCATCATCATCATCATCAGCCATTTGACGCCCACTGCAGGACATAGGCCTCCCTCATGGTTTTCCAAGCTTTCCGGTCTTGTGCCACCCGCATCCAGCGACTTCCCGCCACCGTTACCAGGTCGAACGTGTATGTAAACGTATTTTTAGCGGAACATTAAGATGCCGGTATTCGTGACCAAAACCTCTCGAATATGAGGTCAGAGTTCTACCGTTGCGCTATTTTTCTTTACTTTGCCTCTTTTGCGTCCCACTGCTGGGATCTTCACATGCCTGCGTTCCACCTCTCCCTGTCCCAAGTCGCGATAATTAAGCTTGAAATTCCAAATTTGTAGAAAAATACTTATCACGTAATACACGACCTGGATGACGCTGTCGGATGTCGCTGGATGCGGGCGGCGCAAGTACGGAAAGCGTGGAAAACCATGAGGGAGGCCTATGTCCTGCAGTGGGCGTCAAATGGCTGATGATGATGATGATGAATACACGAGCGCTCTCAGTCCTTCAAAGCGCCTTCGATATAGAAATAGCAAAGTCTCTGTATCGTTCTGTGCATGCCTCTAAGTGGCAAATAGTAGCTGCACGGCAGTTTTATTTTGTATAATATTGGTGGAGGTCGTGGGTTTGTATCCCACTGAGGGCCAGCGAGCATTTGAATGAATGAATACCCATTTATTGCCAAGAACAAAGATGTTTCACACTTATACACTAAACTACTTACTTAAGGGGAAGAACTGGACAGTATGACTGACGCTCAGCCTGTGCTGAGAGATGCTACGCATCCTACAGTGCTGATTTTCAGCGGAGTTCCAATCTTACAGGTAATAATGTAGATTATATTAAATTTGTACAAACGGTTTTGTCTGGGTGTATTTACAGGTATGTGATGTCCTTGGCTGGTTACCATAGCCAGAATATCCTGGTTTGGGACCAAGACCTGTGATTGTGTTGTGTGGAAGTTATTTCTTGTTTAATTATTATTGTTGTTATTAATTCTTTATTGCACAAAGACACTGTACAAAAGGTGGGCTTAATGCTAATGGCATTTTCTACCAGTCAACCTGGTACAGGAGAGGCAAAAATTGAGGTGGGCGTGCAAAAAAGAAAGAGATAAAAGTACTTATAAGTACCATAAATTATTAAAAAGAGGGGGGTGGGGGGCACATATAAAAAAAATTCAGCAATATTATTATCTCTAGTGCCTTTTTAAATAAACAAAATAAGTATAGGTATATTACATCGTCGACACTTTACACATAACAGTATCGGTCTTTGCAAAGTCAATGTAAAATACACTATACATCTTTGCAGTAAAAGGGTCTGAGGTCTAATAATAATTAATAATACGGGCCCCTGGGCAGTTGCCTACACTGCCTTATAGATATAATCGGACCCTGGTGCTGGGCAAAGGCCTCCCCTCCTGCTATCCACCTCTCCTTGCCTCTAGCACCTCGCACCATCCCGGCAAAAATGCATTAAAGGGTGACTGTGTGCTTTCATAATATAGTAGGTTTTTTTACGTAGCCTCCTGCATAAGTCCCACGATCATCAGAGAGACAGTATGGGCTTAATTACCACGCGTGTTCACCGCGGATTTGCAATTTCAAGCTACTACCTCAAACACTCAGGTTTCCTCACGATGTTTTCCTTCAAAGTTAGCGAGATACCATAAACTAATTAGGGATTGCTCTCTGTATCATTCGATGTAATATTCCGTGTCCGGATTTAATCGTAGATTAAACTAAAATTATAATTTATCGCCGAGATTAGATGGATATATCGCGTGTGTATGTTATTACGAATAACTTTTGAGTTATGTTTTATTTCACACTAATAAAAATCGTATTATATATCGATAAAATAATCGTAAAGCGAAAGTGATCCATCAGGATCGTGGCAAGTAGCAGGCCCTGTTCTCTACCTACCCCTCTGGTGAGTTTATGTATGTATATAAATAATTTCAATTAAAACTTTACAACCAGAAGACAAGCCACTTTATAGTATTTTCGGAGGTTAAAATCATTTTAAGATGTTTAAAATGATATGATATGATAATGATAAGATATGTTTGGGCTAAAATTATTTTAAGAATAATTTCATTTTAAATGAAGTTAAAACTAAGCGAGTGCGGATTTAAAAATTATTTAATTGCATGATAAACTTTTATTTACAGCACACATTAGTGATGGCAAACATAACAGATACGAAAACTAAATCGATATCTATAAGTATGCTATAAAAGTAAAAAAACCAATAATACCTATAAGTAAATATTTACACAATTTCCTATTCACGAACAAAAAGCTTGCCCCAGGTCGATGTCCCGCGGAATTTGTTTAAAAAATTATTTCGTTACGACCAATGAGTTTTTTAGATCAAAACACCTTCCTACAAAACGTAGGTCTACGAAATACTACGTTCGTGCTACGAGCGTGCTACGCGCTACGCGCTACGAGCGTCGTAGAGGCTGCGAATTATAAAGTGCAGTTGCAGTGCATTATCAAGTCTCTAGTAGGCTTAAGTGAAACTGTTAATGGACTGTTTATTACAGTAATTTGCAAATGTAATTCCAATTCGAACGCGCCATAATTGACCGTAAATTCACAGTAAGTCCAGTAGATTTTCGTGCGTCCCGATGAGTGGGTTAATTATAACCAGCAAATATACTCGTATGCAGGAAAAGGCGTTGCAATGAGTATTTGTTCGTTTTCAAGAGAATATAATAATGGAGAAATTGCACTAAAAATGTTTCAATACGATAGGATAATACACGTTAAAAGATAAATAATTGTGGTATTTTTTTTCTCTGCGACTAATACTTTTTGTAATATAACCAACCAGCTGAAAAGTCAATATAGTCACGTGGTACTAAAACGCGCCATACAAATCGACCTTAGATTATGACGTCACTCCCTAACGTAACGCCTTATTATATATGAATCGTTTATCAATATTTGAGTTATCTCGTAAAATAATGTTCACCCGAAGAAAACGTTCAAAATTCAATGACAAAACGAAACCTAATAAGTTTTATGTTATTAGAGTAACTTTATTTTAGGCATATTTTGTGACCCCGAAAACTCCGAAAAAAATATTCTTATTGTTTTATTTTTAAATTTTACCGAGTTTTTTATGTGATTTCTACGGTATAAAAGCAGGTATTGTACAGTCAACAGTGAAATTGATCAAACTATTTTACACACAGGGTATCATCAGGGTAACACCTACGCACTGTATTGATTATACTAATTAGGCCATTTATTTCATATTTAAGAACATCTATTTTGTTTCTAATACCTGTTATTTTTAGGCTTACTCTGTACATATTTAGCAAGAAGCAAATAAATGAATAAAGTATTAAGAACTAGCTTTTGCCCGCGACTTGAAACTGTCTCCATACCGAATTTCATCTAAATCCGTTCAACCGTTATTGCGTGTTTGAGTAACAAACATCCAAACATCTTCACAAACTTTCAGATTTATAATATTAAGTAGGAGGATAGTAGGATTATTATTATATTCTTGTTGTTGCACATGTTGTTCTGAGGACAATTTTTAAAAACCTATTTATAGGCTAAAAATTCCACCCATGCCGGGACTTGAACCCGCGACCTATAAATAGGTTTTTTAAGGATTATTATTATTTTGTCGAAACTCGACCCTAACTTACTGAGCAGAGTGCACGCATAGGAAGGTTAATCAGCTGCCGACATTAACAATTGACTATGTTACACACACTAAGAGAGTCCACGTGGGTTACGCAGGTAAGCCAAGCTATAAGGAAATTTTACCCAACTCCTCAAAAACAGCTCTCAGTCTATCTATCTAGGCCTCTGATTGCATCAGCCGTTCTGAAGCGGCATCCGAAGAGACAATCTCATTCAGTCACCCTCTTGACACGGTCCACGCTCGCTCTGATTTCAGAACGTGCCGGTCCGGCGCCCGCAATTTACAGACGGACAAAACGATTCCGCCTTTTATTAGTTTACTTTTAGATGCTGGTAGAATACGAGCGGCTGGGACAGGGCCCGGAACCGTTTCGGTGAAATGTTGGCGAAGATTTAGGTGTGTTGAGCTGTAGAATGGACAGACTCGATTCGGGTAGTGGGTGATAACGTTATTTTGACAAGAACTAAAGGGACTGCAAGTGATGAAAATAGCTTCGGTCAGATGTCGCTGCCTGTACGTAATACAGAGAAGTTTGTAAAGAGGCTCGAAATTTCATCGATGCTTGCACTTGCCCATTAGCTCAGTTGGGAGAGCGCTGGCATGGTGAGCCAGAGGTTGCGGGTTCAAGTCCCGGCATGGGTGGAATTTTTAGCCTCTAAATAGGTTTTTAAAATTGTCCTCAGCACGGGTTAGTGCAAGAAAAAGAATATAAGAACTAAAGAACCACTTTTTGTTGGTGAAAGTGAAAAGAAATATCTAATGAAATCGGTTTGGACTTTGGAGTCGTTATTAAAATCTTAAGGGGGCATTCAGACCATGAAAAAAAAGTTTTTAGTATAAATTACTACACTTTACCACAAAAAAAATATATGCTGCAGGTGCAGGGATTACAACATAGTGGTTGTTAAACTGTCGCGTGTAACTAGCACACCTCAGACATTTTAAGCTACCAAAAATATTAACAAACATAAACATAAACATTTACATACAGGCAAATGCATTGCTTCTGGCCCCACACTAAGATACCCTGTGTCGTGGGAACCAGAAACAAACACATCACAAACATGTAAACATCCAATAACAAAAAGTTGACATGATCTATATAAGTTTATAAATCAATAAAGAATAATAAGAATTGTGTGCAATAAAGAATATTCTTATCTTATCTTATCCTATATACATATATCTCTCCCTACGCATAGGCTGTAGATATCTTGGTTGGAAACAATAAAATTTTATAAAGAAATGCGGGCATGATAGCCTTGGAGGAGCTTGATCAGCCAGCATTACTTAGCATAGCAGATCAAGCAATTAATCATAGATTGAAAGTGGTCGGAGTTGGCTTTATTGTAAATGGCGGTCAGTTTAAATGTGTACAATGTCTGCTTTGTTTTAATTATTTCGTTTTATTGTTGCAGGTAAATTACACAGTGACCACCAGCACCAGTCAACGTATTATGACCGTAAATAATTAACACCTCCAAAATACTGTGCCAGTAAGTAAAATGAACATTGGACTCGGAAGCGAGGGACCCAGGTTCGATACCCAGTGCGGGCATGTACCTATGAGTTTTTTTTCTAAGTTATATACATTTGTGAAGTTATAGTAGCAATACCACTCGCTAAATGTGAAGGAAAACGTCGTGAGAAAACCTGAGTCTCTGAGCTATTTACATACCTCAGAAAATGTCTCACTGCAGGGCACAGGCCTGGGTTGGCTATTTCGAGCACTGAGATATGTGACCACCTCAGACACTAAGGTTTTCTCACGATGTTTTCTTGTAATATCATGAGGTTATATCATAATGGAGTTTAAATCGTTTTTAGTCGCTGATTTACTGCGCTTCCTTCCTTCATGTCAAACTGCAAACTTTTCGAATTATTCCTGATATTTTCATCACTTATTTACCATGGAGGTAAAAACTGTATTTTCTTCATCCCTGACTAAATTTATTAAATTTTAAGTTAAACCGTACGATAACAGCCACTAAATAACTCTTTAATAGCGAGTAAACGAATAAGTGAACAAATGAATTAGAATAGAGTCTATTGTCGTGTAACCACTCAACTTTACATTCTGTTTTCTGAATGTCAATGTACTTTGTTACTATGTGAGCCGCTGCCTTCGGGCCGTACTTGTAGTCATCATCTTAAACTTAATATATCAGAGCCTATATGACTTTAAATGCCAAAAAATTTCTCACAAAAGTAGGAAAAACATTAATGCTGCGGCCAGACACACGAACAGCACCCGTCCATTTGATCAAGTAATATGTCGGAAATTATATTGTGTAACCGATGGACAAAATCATATTGTGAAACTCCTGCCTCCATGGACAGCGAGTGGCGGAACTTTTCTCGTTACTCATAGGGGACGGGCAACTTTATTTGTTTCGCCTGTGTTGTACTTAACATTCTCTCAGCCATTAAAAGTTTAATCTCGCTTAGTTCCACGCGAAGTTTCTTTGGTCGATGTTCGATTTATTTGGCAACTTCATTTTTCGAATTAAAACTTTCGTTACCACCACATTTTAAGCCGGCTTCTAGTTGCGGGGAAAACTAGGCTTTTTGAAATCATAGAAATGCACGTCTAATTTATAGAATTTTGACGACCAATGTCACTTAAACATCCAGTGGGTGATTCTTTTATAAACTTCATCCAAAAAAATCACGAACATCAGTCTTTTGAGCTATACTGAGTTTTAGATAATAAAAAATATATCAAAGTAATCACTTAAAAAGACATAAAAACTTGACCGACAGCCCTACAAAAGTAATATAATATTGTTTTTTTTTCCAGATTTTAAATACTAACCATCAGAGAGTAAAATGTATCTTACGACACCTGTTTTAGGGGTACGGTCGGAGAACCCATCCTTAAGAAATTTATTAATGACATTTAATATATTGCTAATTGTGTAATTGTGTAACGAAATACTAAAATAAATTTTAGTCGCGAAAAGCTTTGTCAAAAATAAAAAGATAAAATGAATACATAACACGCACAAAATAAAACAAGACACTACGCCCCGGGACTCATCCGACGCAAAGGTTACCACAACGCTGGGGACGTTACCTCGGTGCACTGAAAGAAAGACTCTTTAGATAAGATAGGCCCCAGAGCGGCAGTCACAGCCACGATCCCTCAAGCCACGTCCGCACTTAAATCAATAACGATATAAAACAATGTAATGATACAGAAATGCAGTCGTGTTGGCCAACAAGTTCATTAAACCACTCCACGTTTCCACAAGAAGCTGTGCATTGTGCAATTACGGTCCTAATTAAGAGCATTTTGCACGGACGACCAATATTCGCGATAGAGCACCGCTGTCGTAATCCGATTTACGATGTCTGCACTGCCAGTCTCGATGTCTAGTCGTGGAACTAACAGAGGGATACTGAATACTTTATTACATCCAAGCGATGGTAGCTCAGTAGATAAACCATTCACGGGAGCGATGTTAGTGTTTTGGCAGAACCTGTATCAAGCTGACTCATTTACTCTATTTAAGTAATTTTTGTTAATTCTGTTTTTCCTCCTTTATATACAAAAAATGTACGCAAATATACCGAGCGGATGTGCGAAAGGCGGGTCAGGGACGTCCCAGGCGGATATACTTCGACCAAAAACGGGGTTTACTGGTGAAGGGCAACATAAAAAGTACCCGTAGCCGGCGTGCTTGCAACGGTTATCGAGTGTTCATAAAATGAAAGAGATTTGTCAGGATCGTGGTAAGGAGCAAACCCTGGTCTCGGCCTACTGCTCCGGGATAAAGGCGTTAGTTTATGTGACGTGTGTGTGAAATTTTTGAAAACTTTAGGATGGACAGGACTGAAAGAAGATGAGAGTGGGTAGGTAGGTGAACCTAAGACAGAACTCATAAATTAATTATTATTTGACTTACATGTAATATATATACATATATGTATACTTAATTTTTACACATTTGTGTTTGGTGAGATCCCTTTATTTCAGAACGCAGTGTTACCATCCTTGCAGTGCGTTACCTTATGATATTAATTTTTATTTTCCTATGCAGTCACAGTCCATTCTTCTAAAATCAGTTTTATATTCTGTGACGTCAGCCGCGCATAAACTTGGCGAATTTGCATGAACTTAGCATAATAGACCCGCTAAGTTATTTTTTCAGCCTGTGAGAGTCCTGATGAGCGCCAAATATTCATGAAAAATTAAACGTTGTTTATTTTAACAGAGCCTTAGTTTTTAAATTAGACTCGGATATTAGGTGTAATTTCTTTAGTTTGTTATTCATAAACAACATACAGAAGAAATTTGACGTCCACTGCAGGACATAGGCCTCCTTCCGTGTTTTCATAACCATGAGGGGTTTTGCCAGAATCACCACGCTTGGCAGGCGGGTTGGCGATCGCAGTATGCGGTTGGAATCTCAGGAAGACCCTGCTGCCCGTCTCCTGATTGATTTCCTTAGTCGCCTTCTACGACATCCACGGAAGGAAATGGAGTGACGCTATTCTTAATCTGGCGACACACAAATAAATATCTTTATCTTTATCTTAAACATAAAAAAATAAAAACCGTCTTCAAAACACTACAGCACTAAAAACCCAGAAATAATTTTAACTAATATGGCCTTTAAATTCGATGTAAGCATTGTGGAAGCATAGTTTGGGCCGGCGCTGTTACATGACCAAAAATATTTTTCTACAATACCTACATCAAATTGAAAGGTCACATTGACTTAAATTATTTCTGTCTTTTAGTGCTGTAGTATTTTGAAGGCGGTTTTTATTTTTATTTAATAAAAATATATCACATTTTTTGTGACTATCACTACGATCCCGCCAAATTGTATTTTCAGAAAGCAAATGCACTTCGTTTTCTAAAGTGCCGTCTCCTATCGGAGGTTAGCAACCAATTATTCGGCTATCTTGGTTGTCGAGGCCGCCAATACAAACAAGGAACCAGTATTCTGTTGAAACCACTGTCGTAAGTTCTGTAGCCGTGATATCCTTGGTCGCCCAGGTCTCTTTCTTTCTGGAATCTTGCCTTTTATGATAAGTTGAAGGAGACTATAAAAGCAAATGCACGAGTCACTATAAAAAAACCTAAATCGCTTTAAGTGTGGCCTTAAAATTTTAAGAGTTCTCTCGATTTCTCCAGGATCTCATCATCGGATCCTGACTTGATGAATATGGGACCACCTGTGAAGTCTACCATTTCAAAAAATAAAAGTATTTACCAAATCGGTCCACGCGTCTTCGAGTAATCGAAGAACATACATAAAAATTAAAAAAGATTACGACGAATTGAAAACCTCCTCTTCTTATGAAGTGGGTTAAAAAAAAATTCGACATAAATAAAGCGCCCACAGTAGGATCTGCCTTAACAGCATAACAACGCGTTAGTTTGTCACGCGGTTTACAGCGTGCGTCTGTCAAACTGAGTGACATGTCATATTTCTCACGCCCGGTTCCACGTAGGTCAAAAGCTGTTAATAGACTGTTGACTGTTGTCACTTGTTGTTTTATGAACTTTAGCCACAATACGCGTTACGGGGTGCCGGTAGATAAGTACAAAATAAACGAAAGAAATGTTTAAAAACCGGCCACGTTCGTGGGTTTTTTGCCTACTTTAAAGAAGTAACAACTTCATCGAGGTAATTTTCAATGGAATTTTTACGAAGTTTTCCTTTTATTGGTCGCCTATTACTCGTTAACTTGTAAAACCTACTAAGCCGTAATAGCTCGCCTTTTAAGTTCATTATGTGTGCTACACACATAATTTTTTCACGTTTCTACAAGCAACCGTTTAACCGGGAGAGGAGGGGGGGGGGGGACGCCCTACTCTAAATTTCGTGCTTTAAAGCTATACTTCGCAAACAGATCCTTAAATCTAAAAATTGTTTTCCTCCACCCACAATATTTTTAAACGACCAATCCAACAATACCCCACACTATGGTGTAAATGGGAAAAAAATTTAAGAAGAAGAAATACATTTATCGGGACAAATTAACACATCACAAACAAAAGGCGTAACAAGTATCATAAACAAGTACAAAGGAAAAACAAGTCACATAAATACAAAATAATACAAGGCAAAGTCAGAGCGTCAGAGTGCATCCTGTGGTGTGTCAAAGTTGCCACAAAGGGCATCTGACTCAGCATTGTGCTGAGGGTGTGAGCCCTCATTGCATACCAAATTTAGGTGTACGGGTCTAACAAAAAAATTTTTTGAAGTCTTATTCTACCGTTTTGTCGGCGTGGTTAACATGTATTACAATGCTTAACAGCTCTCTAGTACTAGTATAGTATATGACGAAACTATAAGGGTTCCGTGTTGACTACGGAACCCTAAAAAGTAGACCGGATCGATCATAATGCGGAGCTGAGTTGCTTAAGTTTTGTATAAAAAAACGCAGAAAAGCAGTCCGAATTGGGATGCGTGCATTGTATTTACCGCCTAAGTCGCGTTAACACGCGTGAGTCGCGTGACAAACGAAATTGCGCGAAACGAAGTCGAAGTTATTCTACGAGCACTGATCAACTTACACATTTTTATATCAAAGTTTCTCGCAACTGGAGTTGACATCCATGCGGATATGTCTGGACATATCCTGACTGGACCGCGTTTCATAAAACTATTCATGGTTTATTTTGACAAATCGACGCAGATTGCGAAGGCGATTAGTACAATTGGTCTTCCTACTGTTAATATGTGGGTTAATCGGCTTCGGAATGTACATCGAATGTACAATGAAGCGGCTCAGGCTTCACGCAAAAACCTAATAAGGTTTAAGTGATGCCTTTTGAAATGTAAATATAATTGCGTGTTATCAATAAATTCTTTAAACAAACCATAGATTAAACTATGTAAACTAGTAAACTATGGATTGTAGTTGCATGAAATATGCCCCTGCCCAGCATGGGTAGTACGATGGCACGAATCAAGCGTTTTGTGGCGCTAAAATGTCAGAATTTGACAGTTAATGTCCTGGAAAGTAGCAAGCTTTGAGTTTTAAATTTTACTACCCAGGCAGATGGCACGACACACGAGTCGCACCTTTTAACGTCAAAAGTAGCGACTTCCAAAGATAATTGTCAAAAATTCTGACATTTTAGCGCCATAAAATGTGTGACTCGCGCCATCGTACTAGCTGACCGATTTTTTTTAAATGTACTGTAAAAAAACATT
Source organism: Yponomeuta evonymella (assembly GCA_963969515.1). Taxonomy (NCBI): domain Eukaryota; kingdom Metazoa; phylum Arthropoda; class Insecta; order Lepidoptera; family Yponomeutidae; genus Yponomeuta; species Yponomeuta evonymella. The sequence continues at coordinate 3,877,605 of OZ018343.1, read as the reverse complement.
AATTGCGGTCCTCGCACTCCGCACGCATGATAGCTACGGTATGCTCGTAAAATGTACGTTGTAGACTGCGCGTGGGGTTTATTCAAGTCCGGAATTTTCTTAAATATCCGGCGGACTTTGAAAATTTAGAAATTGTTAGTCCTCCCGCAAAGCAACTTAGAACATGTACAATTTCAACGTCATTCCTTCGCTACTAAAGTTTAAACGTGAACCCAAAGGAGTGGGATCATACATCACGCGGCGGTAAGCGATCGTCCTGACGCGACGTCACAGTGAGGGAACCCGCACGTCCATCAGCTGCTAATGGCGCAAAGTGCTGCTTGATTGTTGCCGACTCAATCTCAGTCCGAATCTGGCCAAATATCAAGAGTGGTAATAACTCAGCGGTAGAACGCCGGCCTCACATTCGGGAGGCCGTGGGTTCGAATTCCGGCGTGTACCAATCACTTTGTTTTCTAAGTTACGTACATTTGTGAAGTTATAGTAGCAATACCACTCGCTAACTGTGAGGGAAAACATCGTGAGGAAACCTCAAGTGTCTGAGGTATGTAAATACCGCAGTGCGTGCTACGTACAATGCCAACTATGAGCCTAAGTGCCGAAATCTCAAGGCTAAATAGTACTGGCCAAATATCTACAGCTATATAGCTGGCTCTTGCCGACGCTCTCTGAAAACACTATCTATCTGTGTATCCAAGGGTAAGCTCCATTAAGTACAAAAACGTCTTGCACCACGACATTTTGTAAAGATAGACAGATCGAAACAATTTATTGCACACGGTGAGTCAACCTCCCGTTGTCGCCAACGTCGCGCGTCATACGTATACATAAGCAACCTATATACGTCCCACTGTACGGCACAGGCCTTCTCTCAGGGAGAGAGCCCACCGCGGATTGGCGATTTCAAGCGCTGAGGTATATGAATAGGCCAGACGCTCAGGTTTCCTCACGATGTTGTCCTTCGCAGTTAGCGAGTGGTATTGCTACTATAACTTCACAAATATACATAACTTAGAAAACAAAGTCATGCCCGCACTGGGAATCGAAACTGGGTCTCTCGCTTCCGAGTTCAATGTTCTACCCACCAGGCTACCGCCGCTGTCGCGTCACCACCCCTAAACTCGGTAAGCTTGTTTTTTTATTTTGACCACCCCTTTCCTCATCAAAATATAATTTCTGAACTTTCTGAGAAGTAAAGCATGACTTCTAAAAGAAGCAGCTTATCAGGAGGTCCTTAGTATTTTTTTAAATACTTTATGCTGTTAACAAGATAAAAGTAACCTTGTTACAGCTGTGTAGGCGTGGATTTTACGCGCGTTCAATGTTCGTTCGCAGTGAAAAACAGAAAAAAAGCTTCAAATAAAAAAGAGAAAATTTTCACCGCTTGGCTGCGCGGACCGGGTCGCTATCGGTCGTTCCTCTAACTGATAAAAAATATTATCCATAAAGCGTGTAGTGACAACTCCCAACTGTACTACAAGGTAACATCGAGTTCGTAACCAAATTTTTAAGGACCTCTTATCGCCATTTTGAGGCCATTCGGACAAAGATTTAAAAAAAAATGTTTTTTTTTTCTGGAACCAAAATTATAAAAAGAATTGGTTATTGGGACCGAACCTGTTTTTCTGACTAATGATACCTTTATGTTAACTATATCACCAAAAAAAGTAAACATACAATTTGACTGTTTATTTTTTCGAAATACACAAATAATCTCATATTTATATTCGACATCACACCGCCTGATTATACTAGCAAGTAAAGATTATAATATTATTAGATTGCACTCTTGGATAAAACATTTCACCAGCAAAGAAGGTGTACTCTTCAGCAAGTAACAAATATGTCGTCAAAATTGTCTCAGAGAAACAATAACCATATTTGTATGCTGCAGAGGGGAACACCAACTTACAAAAGATCGATGGAGTTACCAACGGTGTTACCAGTTTGCAGGGTTTTAAGGAAAAAAATTGCTACTGCGAAAATTTGGAAAACTTTAATTTGGGCAAAATTGGTATTTTAAGGAATACAAAAGGAAGATATTATCTGCTCCTTTAAAAAAACATTGCATACACACAAAAAAAAAGTCTAAATAATACAAGTTTTCCGACTACCTCGTTGGCCTAGCGGTATAACGTCTAATTATTATGCCGGAGGTTCGATTCCCAGGGGCCGCCGTACATTTGTACAAATGGCCTCAGTCCGGGTGTACTTCCATGTTTGTAATGTCCTTGCCTGGATAGTACAAGATATCCTAGTTTGGGATCAGTACAAGTCATTGTGTGGTGTCGAAGTTATTATTGTAGAAAAGTACACCACACGTTTTTTTGTTCCTACCGATAAGTTATTTTGAATACACGTACGAGGTTTTCAATCTACAGCGACGCCGACGGTAAGTGACTTTCGTGGTCGCGCGTCTCGGTTTCATGTTGCGGTTTCCGACAGTCTGTCGCATTGCGAAACGCCACCTTCAGCGGATGGTATATTGTGAGAAAATACCATACACATAAAGGCGCACACTCACGCCCAGCGAATAGTCGTTAAGAACCGTGCCACCTTCGTGCCAATTAAGTTGGGGACTCGTAGATACGTGCGTCGACTTCACTACGAAGTGGAGTGGGCACGCCCCTTATTCACTGTTATGTTCCTTTTATTAGCTGAATCGCCAGTTTATTGGTGAAGGAACAGTTTTAAGGCGCTGACGGTAGGGTTTCAAGAATGTCCTTGTGTGGAATGCTAGTGACATACACTGCTTTTGCACACGTTTTTCTTGCGAAAATCAATGACGAAGCTGATGGGTCAAGTCGGATGGGTCATATAGTACCTACCTTGGCTTCTGACTACTCGCTTACCTATAAGTATGTAGCGAATTGCATTGAATTGAATTGCTTAAAAAAACCTTGGTGTGTTTTTAACAACCTTCTCGGGTTTAAAACTATTTATACATACTTTTTGTACCTCTATTGTTTTGTAATCTTTTAAATCTGGTGGCATGAGATGTATTTTACTTAAGCTTTAAGGTTTGGTGAGTTTTTTTTTATGTAGCGCATATACGTCCCACTGCAGGGCACAGGCTTTCTCTCATAAAGAGACTATGGGCTTAATTGCTACGCGTACCTACCGCGGACTGGCAATTTCAAGCGCTGAGTTATGCGAACACCTCAGACACTCAGGCTTCGTCACGATGTTTTCCTTCACCGTTAGCGTCTGGTATTGCTACTATAACTTCACAAATGTACATAACTTAGAAAACAAAGTCAATTCAATTCAAATATGTTTATTCGAAGTTTTTAGTTTCACAATAATAATAGATTATGTGGAGAAGAAGCTAACAAAGAAACTCCACATTTATTCTTTTCAAAACACGTTTTAACTTCATTAACAGAGTTTTCAACTTAAAATATTTGTCATATTATATTAGTAATGAATGTGTTGAACACTGATCACAATCGTCCTGCAATTAATATTAATCTACTGTTTAATGCCAAACATCTTTTTCTTCTAAATAATCCTTGATGTTATAGTAAGCTTTTTTGCACAGAGTGTGCTTAACACATTTTTTACACCGCGTTGGAGGTAACTCTAATATAAGTCATTGGTCCATGCCCGCACTGGGAATCGAACCTGGGTCTCTCGCTTCCGAGTCCAATGTTCTACCCACAAGGCTATCAGCGCTTTTTTAAACTAATATTGTCAGATGCAAATTGAAGCCTCCAACAACAATAACCAGCCAGCCGACAAGGCCAATATTGAAACCAGTCTCGTCGAACATCATCCCCGAGTCTTGTTCAATAAGTTCTTTCTTTCCGACGCTCCTTTTAGCATATTTTAGTGCGGTTAAGAGCTGGGAAGTTTGACCGCATAAAGTATTCAGTCTGGGACAGAAGGCTTGCCGAGGTTCAACCGTAGAATATAATTACTATTGAAAAATGTCGTCGAAGACGTAATGAATAAACTGTTCGTTAACGTGGCAGAAAGCTTTTCTACGTAATAACATTTCAATAAGTATACGTCCCACTGTCGGGTACAGGCCTTCTCTCAGAGTGAGAGAACAGCGAATTGGCAATTTCAAGCGTTGAAGTATGTGAACACCTCGGCCATCCAGGTTTCCACACGATGTTTAGATCTAGACATTATTTATAAAAGATAAAAACCACGAACGTGCTTACCTGCAGCGGCTAATTAATATTGATGAAGCGAAATCGGTGTGTCAGAGTCGTGGCAGGTGACTATCTGTCTACTTCTCGGGAATACACGCGTGAGTTCATGTGTTATGTAAACGTTTAAAACTTGTGTAGAGCTTAGAGCCTTCGGTGACTGTGTAGTTTGTGGTGTCTGCTTGTCAGCGTCATAATCTATTGGCTGGTCGAAATCAATTTGCTCCCGCTATGTTGTACTGCTTTGGAAAGTTTTGCATTAAAAATTGGCGACTAAGTGCTGGGCCTTTTTGTGTAGTTTTTGCCGACGGGCGATAGGAAATACAAGGCTGCAGAAGACCGGGCCGTAGAAGAACTCACTGGCTACAAAACCCGGCTGAATGGTTTCCGCCAGCCAGCCATTTGCTCCGAGCCGCCCCACTACTGGTCACAGTAGCCACCTCCACCAGAAGATGGCACCTTAGGCCCCTCGCCCACGGCGACTTTTTGTAGTGATGCTATCGCGCGTTTCGTAAACGCGCAACAGCATCGCTATGAACGCGCTTTAGTCGCATTTGCAACGCGCTGCAGAAGCGATGCCAACGCGCTACTAACGCGCTACGGCATCGCGACTGTATCGATGCAAACGCGCGAGCGTATCGGAAAACATCGGGAGGAGAACGGAGGAAGGGTGGCGCATGAGTAGTGCAACACAGAGAGATCGAGAGTGCTGTTGTCCATCGGTCCAACGGAGTCCATCTTGCAACTGTAGCGATCGCAGGCATTTTGGTTCCGTTACTGAATCGCATTTGCATCGCGACAAAAGCGCGACGGTATCGCGTTTGCATCGCGACTGAATCGTGTTTACGGTGGGCGAGGGCACACAACTAGCGCCCGCATCGTGACTGTATCGATGCGAACGCGCGACAGTATCGTTACTGCATCGCTACAAAAAGTCGCCGTGGGCGAGGGCCCTTAAGAAGTATAGGAAATAGAGAGGTTCTCAACTTCAAATATTGTCAATAACTAAATTTTCTGACTTCCACCGACGACTTTAGCCTTTTTGTGACAACCTATACCCCACCTTCTGGCCTAAATTCTGTTAATGTATTGTAGTACAATGACAATTGCATGAACGTGTCGATTTCATTTCATTGCCGCTTCCAGTCTGCGTGCGCACTCGTATCAAATCTTCTAGGCGTCAATGAAATGAACAAACACGTCACGTGACACAACAGTGTATCTGTCATTGTACTATAAGACACTAACAAAATCAGGACTCTGGTGTTTAGTTGCCATGTTCGCCGAGCCAGTCTACATGCATTTTATCTGTAATCATTCTTGCTGATTTCCTTGTAATTTATTCTAATCTAGAGTATTATTTCTTTTATTTATTTAACTTTCTTTTCGAATTCAGTATAAAATTACTCCTATAAAATAATATAAAATTCCGTGTGGTGCCGGATTAAGAATAGCGTCACTCCATTTCCTTTCCTGGATGTCGTAGAAGGCGACTAAGGAAATCAATTACCAGGAGACGGGCAGCAGCGTCTTTCTGAGATTCCAACCGCATACTGCGATCGCCAACCCGCCTGCCAAGCGTGGCGATTATGGCAAAACCCCCCATGGTTCTGAAAATCACGAAGGAGGCCTATGTCCTGCAGTGGGCGTCAAATGGCTGATGATGATGATGACAAAATTACTCTAGTTATTGATTGACTGTTAATTTCCTCAGGGTAGTATTACGCCATTCCTTTTGGGGCAGTCCTCTCTCGAGGCCTCCGCTTAGTTTAGCATACGTATATAGGTGAGTTATATTTGTAAATTACATTGAATCATTGAGCGGAATTAATACGAAACATGTGTTCATCATCATCAACAGCCATTTGACGCCCACTGCAGGACATAGGCCTCCCTCATGGTTTTCCAAGCTTCCCGGTCCTGTGCCGCTCGCATCCGACACCGTAACCAGGTCGTTAGACCATCTGGTAGGGGGCCTTCCCACGCTGCGTCGTCCGGTCCGCGGTCGCCAGGTCAGAACTTTTTCGCCCCAACCCAACGGCCGTCAGTTCTCCGAGCTATGTGCCCCGCCCACCGCCACTAAAATGTTTTCAAATAAACAATAATTATATTATTCATTCCACTCGGTGATTCACTGTTATACGCAATATATAACTCTATAACTAAATTATTTGTAAGCTAAATTATTTATGGGCCGCAACACCTAATTACCCAGCACAGGTGAAGTATCGACTCAGTTGCTGCAGCGCCATAGTCCACTAGTGCTATATGTACTAAACAAATCTATCCGGGTCACTGATCAATAAAGAGGAATTGATAAAACTCAGCCATGCGGCCGGCGGTGCTGCATCGTTAAAACGGCAGCAGCACAAAGTGGAAATTAACGGCAGATCTGCTGCCCCGAACATGCGTGTTTCAATTACTGGTGAAAAAGAACTACAGGGTGACTTTGAATTCTTTCACAGTATTTTAAGGGGACATTCTAACTACTTAGAAACATATGGTGGTAGTTTTGAAAAAAAGTTATGCGTCAAAAAAATTTTTTTTTTGTTGCCCGTAATTACTTCACGAACAGTATCAGGACGGAAAATAATAAAAATTGAAAAATAAACTTAGGGTTCGAGCGTCCTATGGTCGGCGCCGGCCATCTCCATTTTTTTAATTGCTTAAGTATATCTGACGACAGACTCTTAAGCATTTAACATATAAGAAAACACTTTCCAATGTTATGGTACTTCCTATCACTTCGAATTTGGATTCACAGTTTGGAGCCGTTATACCATTACCGATAGAACCATTAAAAATACTGTTTTTCACAATGAAAAGAACATGCTCTCAAAATATTGCTAACGATTTCAAACGCATCCTGTAGCATTTAGTGATGCGACGCTGCATTTAGTGAGGCGCGGTGCAAATCATTTCTAAAATGACAGTAAAAATACCCTCTACAACGGAGAACAGAAAAAAAACATTTTTAAAAACATGAAAACCGGCGTGCGTGCATGCAACGACTAATGAATGTTGATGAAGCGAAAGAGATTTGTCAGGATCGTGGCAAGTGGCAGACACTGAGCTCCGCCTACCCCTCCGGGTTACAGGCGTGGCTTTATGTCTGTATGTTAAAAACACAACTGATGCCCAAAGGTTCGCTCGTTCTACAGAGGCCGTAAAAATCACCCTGCTTAAAGCTTACTGTACATCCATGTATACTTTTAGCCTGTGGACGAAGTATACGGCGCGTCCAGAACAATAACGTCTTTAGGGTGATGTTGCGGCGCGCGGCGGGCGCGCTACTGCAGCGCGTCAGGCATGTCTGCGCGCGCGCACGGAGTGCTTCTATACCATCTTGCGCAAGCGCAGTGCGTCCACGCTAAACGGGTTGTGCGCCAGCACCAACAGCCTACTGAGAGTGATGGCTGATCGACACGATGCCCGTTTTAAACAACGGTGTCGATCACATGTAAATATTTTTGCTAATAATCAGAAATATATTTTTTTATACCTACTATCCAAACTGCGTGTAATATATAATAATATAATATTGTGCCTACTAATGAAATGGATTAATGTTGTCTGAAATAAATAAATATTATTATTAGGAACCCTGTCAAGACGACGACGAGGTCTAAACGGATGGATTGGACCGAATCCTAAGGCCAAGTCTCTTAGGCTGACTTGAGCCTGCGAATGACAGGAATATCTATCTATTTATCCATGGGTAAGCTATGGTAAATAAGTCCAAAAACGTCTTGCGCCATGACATTTGAAAGAAAGAAAGAAAGACCCTTATTGGGACAAATTAACACATTCGCAGAGTTAGCCATAGATATATTGTATGACTGACCACTCTGTCAATCAGATATTTATCTATTTATCACTGGATAAGAATATAATATTTTACTTTACTTACTTACTTACTTATCTAGGGATTTGGCGAAAGTCATCCTTAGAAACCCATACTTCCAGATATTTTCGCGAGGCCGAAAGCCAAACTCTAGTGCAACATCTAATGAGGCCGAGGATGGAGTAAAAACACACTAAAAGTTTTTAACAAAAACTCTATCAAACTTAATCAAACCAAGTTAATTCCGCTTTGGCTAGGAAGCATCGTGTCCCAGCGCTACATCAACCCGCCTCTACTGGGGTCCAATTTAACTTCGATTAAGCGGCGAGACAGGCTGGTAATAAAAAAACCAGTCAGGTATAAACTTTTATGTAACGAGGGATTTCCATGCCTTGAAACTAACAGGGTCGTGCCGTTCACTCTGTAAAGTAAAGTATCGTTTATTCATGTACATGGGTACATGTACATTCCATGAGGCGCCGGATTAAGAATCATCATCATCATCATCATCACCGGCGCCACACGGATTAAGGATAGCGTCACTCCATTTCCTTCCGTGGATGTCGTAGAATTCGACTAGGGAAATCAATTACCAGGAGACGGGCAGCAGCGTCTTCCTGAGATCCCAACCGCATACTGCGATCGCCAACCCGCCTGCCAAGCGTGGTGATTCTGGCAAAACCCCTCATGGTTATGAAAACCACGAGGGAGGCCTATGTCCTGCAGTGGGCGTCAAATGGCTGATGATGACAGAGTTTCAATGCATTCCATGTGCTGCCCGTCTGGGCGTATGAATATTCATGCAAGCATGCAATAGTTGTGTATTTGTATATCAAATTAAAATTATGAAATCGTCGTAATTAAATATCAAAATTAAAATTAAGTTACACATTAAGTTGGACCGGCCTAGTTTGGCCTAGCGGCAGGAAGGCGCTGGATGCAGGACGCTTCCAACCGGTCTTTTTGGAAATCCATGGAGGAGGCCTATGTCCAGCAGTGGATTTCTTGAATGATGATGATGACACATTAAGTTGTTTTATCCTCTAAAAATTTTATAATTCTGTAGTGACATTGATCAATCAGTAACTTAAATAAACAGATTTTGAATAAATTTAAATGCATGTCCTAAATATCGTCGGCTTACTGCAAGAAGTCATTTAATGCAAAAACTCACTAACCGCTTATTTTTAAAGGTATGGACATATGGAGGTATTGAACAATTATACAATAGTGGTGTTTTAATATCAGGCATTATTTTAACGATGTTTTAGGGAATAAGGAAGAGGAAATACAACCATTAACTAACACGAACTAAAAAGTCGTTTTTCTCCCAATAGTGAATATGTCGGTTAATGAGTTCTTGCAATGAGCCGACGATATCGTTTGGCACTTTATTATAATTATAATCCTTGGAGCCATAAATAAAACACCTTTTCTCATCAATGAAGAAGAAGAAGAAGAAGAAAGACATTTATTATACCAACAAGATACATCACAGAAACAAAATAAGCACATAAGTAACATAATATGCAGTCCTGCATTGTGTTATAAGCGTCCTATGGCGATGTTGCGTGCGAAGAGATCTTTGTCACGTACTGTTGAGATTGAAATAAAATATTTCAGATTTGTCATTACGAAGACTGCTATCTCAAGGATTTTATATCCTGCGAGGGCAAAGTAAGAAGGGTGAGTTGCTTAAAAAAAGTGCAGAGTAGGTGTTCCTATCAGTTGCTATTATTACGCTGTAGAAAGAAACTGTGGTATTTGTGATATACTGGTCTGTTTCACATTTTCTTGTTACACATTACATACAATTACAGAGCACAGGCCTTCTCTCAGAGAGAGAGAGAGAGAGAGAGAGAGAGTATGGGCTTAATTACGTACCCACCGCAGATTGGCAACTTCAGGCGCTGAGGTATGTCAACACCTCAGACACTCCAGTTTCCCATGATTTTTTCCAAGTTCAGCTACAACTTCAGAGATGTACCTGCATAGCTTAGAAAACAAAGTCGTTGGTACATGCGATCCGAAGCCACGACCTCCCGAATGTGAGGCCGGAGGTCCACCGCTTCGCTATCTACAATACCAGGATGAAAAAATATATAAACTACTTGCAACTGTGTATATAGAGGAATAAACTACATAACATTATTTTAAAATTGTTTATATTTATTATTATGTCAAAAGACTCCCTCCCTTTCTATCTTTTCTCCGTCTCTCTCTCCCAATAGGCGATATCAGCGTAATGTCCGCCTCATAATTCGTGGCCGGTCCCGGCCTTATCTCTCCCGAATACAATTAAGTCTAGATTATGGCTTCCGATGTGACTCCGCAGTGTGGGGTTATTTCCTCAGGAGAATCGGAAAATATAAGGCTTTTCGGCCTCTTCGGATTCTTTTTTCCTTATTAAATAGTAAATGCTTTTGCTATGATTCTTAGCAGTGGTAGAGCAGGGCCGACGAGTAAATTGAAACATACACATAAGTAGTCTCTATGTACATATATGGTATTAATATGTGTAGTCTGTTTTTTATTTCAATGCAAAGGAAACCTATTGTCACTTTGACATATCAACAGAAATCGTATTTTTTGACATGTGACGATATGCCGAGGTCGGGAAACCATCACAACCCATTACATTTGCTGACGTACTCTATGTTGACATCAATACAAGTGTATTTTTTAAACGTCGTGATTGACGACGGCTATAAATAATAATATACCTATTGCGTGATGTCCTGTTCTATACTAAATCCGATCGCAGTCGTGTGTGGACGCGGGTTTCACGTAGGATATTGCGTGGAAAAGATATCGCATAATATATTAACGCCGTCATCCGTGACGACCATAAATCTAAGATTCCAATGAACTCTCGGAACTCGAGGACTCGAAAAACTAGCCAACACGGGAAAAAACATTCGCGTAACCAAGAAAAAAATAACGGAATTTTCTAAAATAAATTACGCCTTCATGAATGTGTCAAACCTCAAACCCAAAGTTATCAACATCCAAGTGTTGCTTACATGAAAAACTAATAATCCCATTTTACTTCTAATTAAAAATTGTGTGAGCTACGTTAGTAATTTTTTAAATGATTCTCTTTTATGAGTAACTTAGATTTTCGGTCACACGAGTCCACTCTTTTACAGTAAAATAAAAATCTACCGAGTATAACGATATATTTTATAATGGTAACACTGCCTCTTTTTTTTGCATCGAATTAAAAAAAAACGTCCAAGTGCGAGTTGGACTCGCGCGCGAAGGGTATCTATACAACATTTTAATATTTCAAGCGTCGTTTCAAACCTGTTTCCGCCATTAATATCGAGCAAAACACGGTAAAAAAGTCACGTTTATTGTATGGTATACCTTACCCCCTTCAGTATTTATTTTATCATGTTTTTAGTATTTGTTGCGTAGCATTATCTATGAAAATTTCAACTGTGTAGCTACCACGGTTCATGAGATACAGCCTAATGGCACTCAGACGGACAGAGGAGTCTTAGTTATTATTGTCTCCCTTATGCTTGGGTACGGAAAGCTAAAACAGACTAGTGAAGATAAATAGAAAACGTTAATTTTACCGAAACAAATATTTAAAACACTTCCTTTAATATAATTACTAAGTAGAAATATTAAATCAGTAAAATATGAAAATGTTTAGAATTCCGTACCTTGAAAGGAAAAAACTGAACAATTATAGGATCACTTTGTTGTCCGCCCTTCCGTCCGTCCATCTGTCTGTCAAGACCCCTTATCTCGTGAATGCGTGAATGTATCGAGTTGAAATTAAAACCATATACTCAGGTCTACAGTCTCTTGAAGCTGCGAAAAAATCAAACTTGTAAGTTAATGGAAAAAAAATATACGGCCGTTTATGCCGCAAAAACGTATATTTTGACACTCAAGGGAATCAAAATTTATAGGGTACTTTTCGTCGACCTAGAACTATGAAATTTGGTAAGTAATATAAAAAAACAATTATTGAAAAATTTAAATTGAGACAAGCTTTTACTTATTGAAAGTGGTTTTTTTATCGATACTGAAGGAAAAGTTTTTAGGTTTTGCGCTATTTCTGTAACACGTTATATAATTATCTCTGACAAGATTCTCTCCAAGAACCTCCAACGCGTATTAAAAAATGTGATAAGCAGATTCTGGGTAAAAAAGGCTGCTACAACACTAACATTTATTTAGACAACAAAGATGTGGAGAGGATTAAGGAAGAAAGATTAACGAAACAAATATATCGAGCGAATGTGGGTGGAAGGGCCGGTGAGGGACGACCCAGGCGGACATATTTCGACCAAATAGGGGATGTATTAGCAAAGGGCAAGATAAAAAGAACCCGAAACCGGCGTGTGTGCATGCAAGGACGAATGAATGTTGAGGAAGAGAAGGTGATCTGGCTGTATCGTGACATGTGGCATTCCCTGGTCTCTGTCTACCCCTCTGGAGTACAGGCGTGAGTTTATGTATTTGTGTATGTCAACGGGGACGATGGTGGTGTTAAACACGTTCATGAGCAAACTCTGTTAAATGAGTTAAAATATTTTTTTTAAACCTAATAAATGTGGAGTTCATTTGTTAACTTCCCTTTCACATAATCTATTAATTCAGAAAGTAACAGCTTTGAATTACATGTTGTAATTAATGAATAATAAAATATATGGTTTGAATTGTGAATTTAATGTTAAGGTTGTCCGCTGTCGACTGTACTATTTTAGGAGCTTTATGAGTCCACAAACCCCGCGACGGTTGTATTTAATGGGCCAAATTGCTCGAATAGCAATGAAATACTAGCCCAGTGCCGCGCATGTATGTATTGCCAGCTTCGTTGGCTACACAATCCTAACATCTATATTACTAAAGCTGGCTTCTCACGGCGTGAGATATCGCAAGTCGCGCTGGCCGATTTGTACGAGCGAGCATGTTCTCACGGGCATGCTGATGTATCTTGTTGGTATAATAAATGTCTTTCTTCTTCTTCTTCTTCATTGGTCCCGCCGGCCTCGCTGTCAATACCACGGTCCAAGGAATTCCATAAAGCTGGTTAATTTTCATATAAAAAAAAACAGAAATCGTTTCATTAGTCCACTCGATAGGCGCGAGCTGGAGCGGCGCGACTTCTGATATCTTGTTGGTATAATAAATGTCTTTCTTCTTCTTCTTCTTCATTGGTCCCGCCGGCCTCGCTGTCAATACCACGGTCCAAGGAATTCCATAAAGCTGGTTAATTTTCATATAAAAAAAAAACAGAAATCGTTTCATTAGTCCACTCGATAGGCGCGAGCTGGAGCGGCGCGACTTATGATATCGCGCGCCGTGAGAAGCCAGCATAAAGCGGTAAGCAGAGAAACCAAGTCGTAAACAGTAACACCATGGACTTGGTGTGAAATTTAAACGGCCCAGAACAGAATATTTAATTTAGTTATGATTCCAGCGGTAGGCTGATGTTGATGATGACGATGATCCCAGATAACGATACCGTAGCCTGATCTGTCCTTATGGTGAAGGAAGTGACTGGTCTATTGGTAACAGTTATGGTCTCGGGTGAAACGAGACATGACGCATAAACTATCTAGTGTGTAGAAACCACTTCAAGCACTTCTTCGTTGTGGATAATTTCACTTTCACTTTCACAAGAGCACCAGACAGAAATATGTGTATGTAGTTGTCTCGATTGACCTGTTTTGACTTTTTACGAACAATATTACGTCTACCTTAATGCCCAGTAAGACTGGCATTGTCAATACCTTATATTATGGTACCTCACGTGTCAAAATCAGTCAATCCGTTAGGCATCTACTCGTACGTGGCCTTATAGAAACTGATGTACGCACGAAAAACGTAAATGGGTTTTGTAGTCGGTTAAAAACTTAAATGAGTGTCCCAAATGAAACTGAAGCTTGGTCTTGGATGTTTACATGTTTGTGATGTCGTTGTTTCTGGTTCCCACGACACAGGGTATCCTAGTGTGGGGCCAGAAGCAATGTATGTGCTTGTTTGTAAATGTTTATGTTTATGTTTTATGTTTATTTAGGGATAGGCGAAGTCATATCTCAACTTGTTACCGGACCGGTCATTCTAAACACAGATCGATTGCAGCGAAGTAAACCAGGACGTGGTAACTGGCTCCGTGAAAAGTTGCGCTCACCCAGAGTGAATGAAGATGGATATATTGCTGTTGTTTTGTTCCCGTTACCGCTCCGACGAAGGAAACTGTTTTGTCGCTAGTTTAAACTTTATTTTACGAGTTTAAACTTGTTGGCTCGAATAGAAAGATAAAATACATGTATGAAATAATTAATAACTAGCTTTTATGTTATTGATACTTTTCATAGGTGATTCAACTATTTTCTGTCACTATGATGTACGTGATGTGTAGGCAAGGAACATCAGCACATGTACAAAAAACATATTTTTAGATACTATGCCAAATAAATAAAACTATATAAAACTACTAGCTGTGCCCGCGACTCCGTTCGCGTACATTTCGATTTTTACGAAGCAGCATTTGTATGGGGGCCACGTCTTATCATAACTGGAGCTAGAATTTAAATAGCCTATCCTGTGTCCCAGATGTCTATATGTTTTTATACCAAATTTCATCAAATTCGGATAATTGGTTTAAGAGTTATGGAGGAACATACATACATACATACACACATACAGAAAAAAATTCTAAAAATCGTGAAATTAGTTTCAGTATCATATATTGAGCCTATAAACACAATATCTCTGAAAACAAACTAACTTACTCCATGACCGACCCTTACAGATTTATTATTAGTATAGAAGATATAGAAGATACTAACTAAATAAATATAAACAGCCTATACACGTCTTACTGCACGGCACAGGTTTACACACGCCGTTTTTCTTAAAAAAATACCAGTCTTACTGCTACTACAAATTCACATAGACAAATTCATAAGCTACATATTATAACACGCGTTTTCTATTTGAGTAGTGGTGTTGTGTGACTCCTGATGGTCTACATCTGAGTTCATATTACGCTCACCAAATCCTGAGCGATTCCAATCGTCTAGCTGTCAAATTAGTATGGATTTTGACAGTTATACGATTGGAATCGCTAAGGATTTGGTGCGCATAATTAGCCCACACGTCTAGCGTCAAGAGCAGCTCTTTGTTTGGCCTCGAACTCAAAGATTAAGAGACACGGCTTTGCCTTCTGCTTGCATTTCCCGTGTCGTATGGTACATGGAGCGGTGCATTATTGACCAGTTCGACCACTCATCTAATCGAATCTCTAGCTAACTAAGCGAGTGTCAGCTAAATTGATCCTTCAAGTGTAGGTGTAAGCGCGTGGAGTTCAGTTCCCCGTAGACTAGCCTAGGTCAATTTCGTAAGCGAATATTGAGCTGGACTCAAACTAGCTAAATAAGGGCTCCTACACACGAGCAGCACATTGATAGCCAACTGCAGCCTTAACTGTCAGCGGCCTGATTTCGGTAGTTCTTGTTGATATGCCGACGGTAGCCTCCGACAGTTGGCTGCAGTGGGCTTTGTCATTGGCAACGTACCGCTCTTGTATATGAGGCCTAAAAACATGATAACGTGGCATTCTACATTTGATGTACCTAGACAGAACTTTGCCAAGCCTTACGCTGGACTACAGCTTGGCGTACATCGAAATGAACGGGGTTTTACTTTCTATGTCTCAAGTACGCAGTATCATTATCGTATTTTTTATCCAGCCGATAAGAGCGATCCTCTCTGACGAACCATAAACAGGCTCGTCTCACTCTTTCTTAGATTTAAGAGACCTCGTAAACAGCCGGCACTAAAAACTTTTACATCGCTCCCTAGTGTCCGAGCTGTGATTTCAATCGCGCGGTCTTACTGTCACTTGCCTGAGGCAGAGCAGATTGTGACTGACTGACAGTTATCTAGCTTTAGGACTAAGCGTATTGAAGCGTAAGCGTATAGTGTACTACTAGCGAAGCTTATAGAAATTGGGCGAGGCATTGTGTTCAATTTGTTCTGATCGCCCCGGCGTCCGAAAATCGATACAACGTCGTACACGTCCCATTTCAGTATAATTTTTTTGTGGTATAAACACAAATATACATAGCCGTACGATTGTGAATACTAGCTAACGGTAATAAATACCACTATTTACGTAACTTAGCGTTTGAAATCTCAAATAAGCGGTAGAAACGCGTTGTGGTTGATTAGGTAATACTATCTCCCACTTTGGGAAAATGCCTGTGCCATACAGTAGGACGTATACAGATGCATCTATGATAGCTGATTAATTCCACACTGTATGAGAGAAAGCCTATGCCGTGGTGTCACCAAAATGTAGGTACTCGTATATTATGTACTTGACCGCTCGTAAATACGCGTATTTGGCAAAATCCATTGCCAGGTTTTCTGACGAATTTTAAGCACAGATTTTGTAGAACTAACAATGTATTAGGGCCATCGCGAACGATGACTCTTATACGCACTTCTGAATTGCGTTTTGTGACATTTTTGAGAAGCGATGCAAACACGCTGCAGTAGGTATAGCGTATGTTTTGCTTCCGTTTTTACGGTAGCGATGCATACGCGCACCGCGTTTGAATGGCATTTTAAAGTCGCCGTGGGCGATGGCTCTTGTAAGTCGTCGGCAAATACGCGAATTACCTCGCTAACTGTGAAGGAAAACATTGTGAGGAGACCTGAGTGTCTGTGGTGTTCACATACCTCAGCCAGTGCCTCAGCGCTGGAAATTGCTAATTCGCGGTGGGCACGCGTGGCGATTAAGTCCATATTCTCTCTGAGAGAAGGCCTGTGCCCTGCAGTGGGACGCTCCACTGGAAGGTTCCACTGGCGGTGGCGGTTCACTTGGCATAACAAATAGCTACCACGAATAGACGTGGTTTAAACCAGAACAAATTAATGACCTTATAGTCCTCCGAAAGGGGGTGGGCCTATTCCCCCACTATTTTGTTTCAGTCCACTCCACGAATCCATTTGACAGCGAGTAATTTAGTGTGCCGCACTGGGCAGCCCCTAATTGCTTTCCACATTGATGGAGGTCGGTTTTCAGTGGAACCTACTTGGAATATAATGAAGCAGGCTAAGGAGGTATAGACAAGAGTAAAGAATAGCGAGTTTGGGGTCCAGGGCCGCGTTTCATAAAACTACAATACAGTTTGTGGTAAAAAAATCGTTGTACATTGCGTAGCCGTTTAGTACAATTAATTAATTATGCAATCGTCAAATTTTCGTGGTAAACAGAATTGTCATGTAACTACAATTAACGGGGCCCTGTACGCTTATAAAAAACAAAATATTATTTTCATCCCAAAATCTGTGAATGTTTCTAGTTTCTCCAAAACGTCACATAGGAACCTTTTTAAGAAGCTACAAAGGTAGCTTTTTGTCTCATCTCAAATAACCACCTTGTATAAGATGTTTATGCTGTAGTTATGAAAATAAAAAAACCGGCCAAGTGCGAGTCGGATTCGCCCACAAAGGGTTCCGTACAAATTTGTAGGTACATATGATAAATAGTTCAGGAATCGTGTCTCGCAGTTTGCCAAAGTTTGCTGTTTATTATTAACAATTAATTTTACTTTTCTACTTTCTTAACCCTGGCCTCTCATTTTAAACGTCATTATAAATAAATTATGTTGGAATGGGCGCAGAGAAAAACGTGTGAACAGTGGAAAAATTGTTTTATAAATTTTACAGTACCGACTAGCGGCCGACATTTTTACGAATGACCGATTGAATGATTGATAGTAAAAAGAATGAATCTGAACGAATGAATGGAAGAGTGGACTGGAATTTTTGATTATTCCAATAAATTAATCATAATAATTTACGGCCATATTTATAAAAACTCGATTCCTTTAAAACACTTCAAAAATGCCGATTAAAATAGTCTGTGGTGGAGATTTTACAAGGAAAAGATTAAATAAACAGACGTTTAGATTGGTTCTAGAGGAATCCTGTTTTTATAAATAAGGCCGTAAATTATTATGATTAATTTATTTGTAATCACCAGTATCTCATTTTTTTTTGATAAATAATTGTTTCATCCACTATAATTTACAACCGTTTTGTCATGATTTGAATTTAGATTCGATAACGAACTAAACCGACACACCGAGAGGATTACACGGTGTTATTTATTGTTTATGGCTAACAGATCTTCCTATTATTCGACGGTACGCTCTTGTTGATAAAGGCAGATTGCTGGTGGATTGCCAGCAGCTGGGTGAGAATGGCCGTAGACTGGCGTACTTATGGTCGTACTGGTCGACTGCCTCTGTGGTCTAGCCGTTAAAGCGCTTAAGTACTAAAACAGAGGTCGTGGCTTCGATTCCCCTTGGGGGCCGTACATTTGTACAAATGGCCTCAGTCTGGGTGTACTTTCATGTTTGTAACGTCCTTGCCTGGTTACCGTAGCACAGTGTATCCTAGTTTGGGACCAGGTCAAGTGAATGTATTGTGTGGAAGTTATTATATTATTATTACTTAAGAGATGCTTATGTCCCGCACTGGATGACCACGGGCTAATGGATTAACGTTCTTGACAGAGCGGTCGTCATGAAGATATGTTATTGTAGGCTAACGTTACGTGACTCACTATGCCTCGCCATTTCTATCGGTCAGATGCCGATCAGTGTCCTAATTATGCGCACCAAATCCTGGGTGATTTCAATCGTCTAACTGTCAAATTCCATACTAATTTAATAAGTAATATAGGGGCTTCGTGGCGAGCACTACACACTCCGACATTCCTGCATCGCGCATGCAGTGTTTCACATCCGGCGAATAAAAGTCGGCACGGTCGTCACCAGGCGCATACTATCTGCCTGGCGGGAAATTTCTCTTTATAGTGGAAAAGCACGATCACCCGCTCTTCTCTATACACTAATTTAGCTGCTTACCCACAACGGGCTTGGTCGCGAAGCTACCGCGATCTTCCGTGTCCTTCCATTCCCTTTACTACGATACGCCGAACTAAAAAAACTGCTTGATCAATTTGCTACGCCTTTGCGCAGTTTATACTTGCAATTGTATCCACTAAGGACTGCTCTCTTGATTTAAATATTTAAGTCATGGAAACCTTTAATTCGTTTTTTAAGTGTTCAGTTTAATTACTAATGTAAATTTGTTGTACTGGTTGGTTTTCCTAACAAATAAAATAAAAATAAATAAAAAATACTCTACGAAAAAAATTATGTATCAAATATGACTTGGCAACCACAGAGACAAGTCATAGCCTAGTTTCATGGAATAGGTCCAGACATTGACAAACAGGCGTAAGTCTTACCATCTGTTTCTGAATTGAGCATTTTCCTTAGTAGTTTCTTAAGTATCGTTCCGTCACTTGAGACTTTGCAAAAACGAACGAAACAAACATTAAATTTCACTTAGTGAAATTCTCAATTCGGAAATAGGTGATTATAATTTTTGTCCTAGATAGAGTAGTAACAGTAGGCAGGTCTCATAATACCTATCTACAAATCTAGTTTGGACCATTGTCCAAGTTTGTTCTAGACTGTGAATAATATAAAGAAATGGAAAAAGTTGTCTTATAACTCTTATATTCACTTTATTATGGCCTTAATTTCAAGCGGAATATCTGTCCAAGAAATTGTTTCTGAACTCATTTTACATTTCAGAAAAGTTAGCTTAAAATTGTGTTCAATAAAGATTAGTTAATAAGTACATTTGGCTAGTTGTTTCTAGGCCCAATTTCACTATTTAAATACTCCGGCATGTGGCTAAACCTGGGCATTCGAAGTTCCTTATTTTTGGTTGTTCAATCAATCAACCAATTAGCCCGTACTTGTTCACTGCTCGATATAAACCTCCCTCAAGGAACGCCACTTCCTCGTCCTCGGCCATCCACATCCAGCCGCAACCAGCAATCTGCCTCAGATCGTCGGTCCAGCGAGCTGGTGGGCGTCCTACGCTGCGTTTGCCAGCTCGTGGTCTCCACTCGAGAATCTTCCACCCCATCGACCATCGGTTCTTCGGCATATGTGACCAGCACATTGGCACTTCAGCTCGCTGATCTTATAGGCTACGTCAGTCGCCTTAGTTCTTCGGCGAATTGTCTCATTTCTGATGTGATTTTATTTTCGGGTTGGTACGTGCCGCAGTTGCCGTAAGTACGATATTACAAACCTCATAAATCAAAGCAAATCTATTTTTTTTATTTAAAGTAGCACAGAAACTGCGACTTAATGAACGTTACAAGTTAAACTAGGTGTCCATTTCAAAATCTAGATCATTTTGGAGCAAAAATGGACAAAAAACTCAAAACTAACCCCCAGTTTCTCGTACACTAATAAGCTGTTAATCTACTGTTAACAGATGTCAGTGGTTTTTTTTTTGTATGCACTTTGGTCAATTAACTAGGGGTTAGTCTTTTACCATAGAGACAAAGCGTTTGTAAACACCCAGCTTTGGTAATGCTCCTCCTATGACGCAGCGGCTCCGTCGCGGTTCATTTGCGGGGAAACGATCGATCCTTAGGGATCTTCATTAATTACGTGAGGCTCAAAAGAAGGGAGGGGGGGATTGGAAAAAAAATCACGAAAGATCAAAGGGGGGATTTCACATAATTGCAACTAAGAAATAACTGTATTTTATCGTTTATTTTGCATTTTATTTTGACGGCCTAGCCTGGTTACTATAGCCTAGTTCGGGTCCAGTACAAGTGATTGTGTTATGTGGAAGTCATTAAGTGGATGTTATTTTTCGTACTTACACTTAAATTAGGTATTTTACTGTCAGTGCATTTCTTACACCGTGAACGTGTAGTTTCTTATACTGATTTTGGATTGTAATAGCGAATTCTTAACATACCTCAGCGATTGAAATGGCCAATGCGCGGTGGGTACGCCCTGTAATTATCCATACATACATACACTCACGCCTTTATTCCAGAGGGACTGCCACTTGCTACGATCCTGACAGATCACTTTCGCTTCCTCAACATTCATTTGTCGTTGCATGCACGCACGCCGGTTTCGGGTACTTTTTATCTTGCCCTTTACTAATACATCCTCTATGTCCATCTGGGTCGTCCCTTAATTCGCACATTCACATTATATACATACAGGGCTTCCCTCAGAGAAAGAGAGAGAGAGTATGGGCTTATTCACCACGTGCGCCCATCGCTGATTGGAAATTTCAAGCGCTGAGGTGTGTGAACACCTCAGACCGTTGGGTTTCCTCACGATGTCTTCCTTCACGGCTAGCGAGTTGTATTGCTACTATAACTTCACAGATATACGTAACTTAAAATTAACAAAGTCATTGGTACATACCGGGATTCGAACCCACGACCTCCCGAATGAGAATGAGAAAACATTCCTATTGTGAAAACGCTCTCCGCCACTCGCCCGTTACGCGGCCGCAGCGTCTCCGTCGCGGTCCATTTGCAGGGCAACGGTCCGCGAGCCATTGCGTTCATTTGCAGGCTTACCGCGCGGTTACGGGCCCAGCCAGCCAAGTTTATGCTTTTCCACTTGCAAGTAAATACCTAATATAGTAGGTACAGGGTGACTTTGAAATCGTTTACCGTGTGATTTCAAGGGACATTTTAACTATCCTTAAGAAACACGTGGCGCTCGTTCAGAAGAAATATCGAGTGAAAAAAAAAATATTTTGTTTTTATCAAAAAATACTTCACTTAAGCATGAACAATATCACGACGAAAAGTAACAAAGATCGATAAAGTATGTCGGATGAAACGCATATCGGATGAAAGTCGGTCGGACGCATATGTGACTCCTAAACTAAGTAGTACCGAATAGAAAACATTTGGAAGAGAGACCGCCAATTGTATACGGCAAAACTTAAAGCCTTTTAATGTATTTTGTTTCTTGGTGTGTACAATAAAGTGTTCTAATCTAATCTAATCTAATTCAACGCTGCGGTAGGAGGTAACACCATGAATGTGGATTCTCAGTTCTGAACCCATATGTTGTATGTAAGTTATGTTTCATGGAGACACCTTCGCTCTCGGATTAGTTATTCAGAAGATTTCATTACATACTTATATTGCATCTCATTATTATGTGTGGTAGCTGACTGGTTTACGAAAAATGTTTCATGATAATTTAATTGTTTGATGATAATTTCGATTTCATTCATTAATGGATTAAATCGTTACCTTTCGTTACTTTATTTGAAGAAAAATACAACTATCGGGGAAATTTGGTAAAAATTCCTTACATATTTTTCAAAAAATAAAATAAGATAGTTACAAATCTTACCAACAAGCGACGTCAGCGCCAGTCGCCAAAAAAAACTATTGAATGATCTTACAGAGATAGCTGCTTAAAATTCAATGATACCTACTTATACATTTAACTTTAAACGTAATTACCCTGATTCCCGACATTTACCTAATAAATGATCGTGATTAGACCCGTTAAATATACAACTATGCATGGGCATCGCAATTATTTAAAAACACTAAGATCGATAAAGTACCTATGTCACTCCTCCTCATCACTCCTTTGTCACACCAGTGTGAGCATTTTGTCACACCAGTGAGAGGGAATTTTTTCCTCGTAGTCACACTAGTGTGACATGGTCAGTAATAAGTTATTAAAGTATGACTCGTAGTCAAACCACAAGTGTGGGATTGTTTTAGTTTTCGAGGTACTGCCGTTTTAAGTTTGACAGCTGTAGTTTTTCAAACGTGGTATAATGAGCCGACATGACATTGAAATGTTGTCTGGAAAAAATTGCTTTTAGCGATAAGACCGCCATTTGTACTCTTAGAATATGTTTACGTTTGTAAATTGTACAATAAAGTGTTCCTCTCTCTCTCTAACCCCCAGTTTCTCGTACACTAACACGCTGTTAATCTACTGTTACAAGCTGTCAATTGACCAAAGTGCATGCAAAAAAACCACTGACAGCTGTTAACAGTAGATTAACAGCTTGTTAGTGTACGAGAAACCGGGGGTGAGTGTTTCATCTGCAACTTTGGGTTTCCGTAGTTACACTGGTTTGACAAAATGGTGTGACTACGAGTCCGGAGAGCATATTGAGGGCACACACTTGTAGTGTGACTACCAGGCATAGTTTCATAACTTATTACTGACCATGTCACACTAGTGTCCTCATAGTCACACTGGTATGACAAAATGGTGTGACTAACAGTCCGGAGAGCATATTGAGGGCACACACTTGTAGTGTGACTACCAGGCATAGTTTCATAACTTATTACTGACCATGTCACACTAGTGTCCTCATAGTCACACTGGTATGACAAAATGGTGTGACTAACAGTCCGGAGAGCATATTGAGGGCACACACTTGTAGTGTGACTACCAGGCATAGTTTCATAACTTATTACTGACCATGTCACACTAGTGTCCTCATAGTCACACTGGTATGACAAAATGGTGTGACTAACAGTCCGGAGAGCATATTGAGGGCACACACTTGTAGTGTGACTACCAGGCATAGTTTCATAACTTATTACTGACCATGTCACACTAGTGTCCTCATAGTCACACTGGTATGACAAAATGGTGTGACTACGAGTCCGGAGAGCATATTGAGGGCACACACTTGTAGTGTGACTACCAGGCATAGTTTCATAACTTATTACTGACCATGTCACACTAGTGTCCGCATAGTCACACTGGTATGACAAAATGGTGTGACTAACAGTCCGGAGAGCATATTGAGGGCACACACTTGTAGTGTGACTACCAGGCATAGTTTCATAACTTATTACTGACCATGTCACACTAGTGTCCGCATAGTCACACTGGTATGATAAAATGGTGTGACTAAGGGTCCGGTGTGTCATTACATTACTACCCGACAATACTGCTGTCACTGGCACGATAGAGGTGACTGAAGTGATGATAGACAGAAGTGTTAATGCACTTCTCACCATATTCACACTGGCAGAGGTCACAAGCCTGCGTCATTTGAGAAAAGAAAAAAAATACAAAGAGAGTCAGTCAGCCCGCCTTCTTCCCAACCGCGAAAACAAAGTGTATGTTTCTCGCGCATATGAATGTTTGTGTATATTTATGACGAAGCGGAAGCCAAAGGCCTGGTCCTATTTAGACTAATGAGATAGACCAACTAAAGGTGTTAACGACGCGAGATTGTGGCTTTTTCACGTACCTAATTCAGAAAACAAAGCACATACGTCCACTATTTTGCTAAATACACCAAAATGGTGGATTTCAATAGCCATATAAAATACTGAATAGGTATTTGATGAATTTGTAGTAGCGAAATGACTCGCTAACCGTGTAGGAATACCTACTGAGGAAAACTTGAGTGTCAACTTGGCTTGAAATCGTCAATCTGAGGTTGACACGCGTGATGACTACCATTGTTCCCTCCTCGCCGCCTGCCGATGTTGAAACTTCAACGAACTTCTTTATGCCTTGTTTAAGACTTTATACCAATCGGACTTTATGTTTTATAAAATACGTTTTTCCAGCTGTTCGCGGAACGGCTCACATAACTTGCGCTTCTGTAACAAGCCCCCGGGCGCGGCTGTGTCACAAAGCGCGGAAAAGTTTAACTTTTGCCTCTCACTACCGCTGGAAATGAAGCTAAAGACGACAGTGGCTCCATCTGTGATGACTAGACGAGACATTTAATGCGTGATATATCAAATAGGCTAATAATTAACATAAAAGTGCAACACAATTCAGTAAAAAAAATAATTTCAGTCGTCCATAACTCGGCCGCCGCCATCTTGAAATTCCAAAATTTCCATTTGTTCTCATATACCCTAGATGTCTTAATAAAATGATGCCGTTAGAAAGTATTTTTTGTGATAAAGGGTTGCCTCTAAAATGAGCAATTACTGAAATATAATAATTAGAGTTTGTGTCTTAAAACAACTTCCATCTCAGAACAAAATATTTTTTATATTTTTATAAGTTCACGCTTTTCGCGCTCTGTGTGTCTTACGTATAAGATATTTAACTAGGATATTAAATATTTTCTGCGTAAGACAAATATAAACCCCATTCAACATCATAAAAGATTTAAGCTTTACAGCTCAACTACAAAGCAAAATTTGTAGAACAAAAATTGTAAATGACAAGCTCTAATTTATTTGCTAAAGAAATTACGTAGGTACTTTTGAGGTAACCCTGGCTATAAAGCTGAGGGCACCCAAAATATCACATCAAACAATGCCAAAACATGCTTTTCTGTTCCAGATATATATATTGCGCTGGTCAGAGTTCACTCACAAATAGAACACTCTTCGGAGGGCTAGGTCACTCTAGGGTTACAAAAATTTTTAGACAATTTTGGCAGTTTCCAGAATTTACTATGTAAAATATCATAAAATATCGAACTATTAAAAAAGTGCATATAGAAATAATAACGCAACGGATTTCTGTGAAAAAAATAACTGTCTATACATTTGAATAGACATAATATTCATAATAATACAAATAATAAATAAAATAAATAATCATGTTTAAGGCGTCAGTTATATAAACTGACGGACAGACAGACAGACGGAATTGGCTTAGTAATAAATCCCGAGTATGAATCCTACTCGGGATTTACTCGAGTATGAATCCGTACAGTACTCGGAACCGAAATAAAGTACACAACTTACGGTTGGCAACCCTAGGTCACCCCTGAAATTACCGGTGGTGGCCTCGCAATTTCATGCTTTTGTAGGTCTAGAACGACCGTCCAGAAAAGACCTTTTTAAGCAGAGACTACACCCGCAGTAACAACTGAACAAGTTTCAAGCTAACAAAAGAAAAATAGGATCGCCGACAACTCTCACATTGCTTTTGTATGTGCTGTGTGTGAAAGATAACTTATTCGTTTATATCCCCGGATGGCTATGAAGAGTTTGTTTGTGTCTTTAACATCCCACCCAATATTTGGATGTGAAAGTGTGTTATGGCTTTTTTTACTTCTGGTATGCCTGTCGCTCGCACGTTCAAATATTTTTAACACACGTCGGTCACACGAGTCTACGTTTTACAGTAAAAAAAACCTATCGAGTCAGTTTTTTACTGTCTGTTGAAGTTTGTTGAAACAAGGAAAAAACGGAATGTTTGAAAATAAATTACGCCTTCATTTGTCAAAACTCAAACCCAAGGTTATCAACATCAAAGTGTTGCCAATACGTAAAAAAACTAATAATCTCATTTTACTTCCAAATAAAAATTGTGTGAGTTACGTTAGTGTATTTTTTAAATACTTTTCTTTTTTGAGTAACTAAATGCCTTGGATGCTATAAGGTTTTCGGTCACACGGGTCTACGTTTTACCGTAAAAAAAATCTACCTAGTATAACAATATTTTTAGGGTTCCGTAGTCCGACAAGGAACCCTTATAGTTTTATAGTTTCGCCATGTCCGTCTGTCTGTACGTCCGCGGCCTATCGCAAAAACCGGTGGTACTAGAAAGCTGTAATTTGGTGTGTGTATAGGTACATATTTATCACGCCGACAAAGTTAAACAATAAAATGTTGGAATTCATTTTTTTTACTGTACACGGATGTACACTGGAGGTCACTTCGTAGACTGTCATAAGACTTGAAAATGAACATGGAAGGTTGACAAAGAGAACGAGTTGGATTTCGCTCCCTGCCAGTGTCATTAAGGGAATTTATATTATTTTGCCCATAAAAATGAAGCGCTGCTGCCTCGAGCTTCAGGGTTATTCCCAAAATCCCAACCTATATAAAAAAAACTTTCATCGTTGCGTGAAAATCTCTAGACTACATTTATGTTATTTCTTGTGATTGCAGACATTGTATCAATTTTATTATTTTATTTCTGACTATTCCTAATTATTTGATTTTTGACATTATTTGAAATACTATTTGAGCTTTGACATTTTAAAAAAGTGTATTAAACTGGCTGTATGTAACGCTTCTGCATGGTATCATAGAGGCACTCAGAATAAATATAACACCTGTACGACCATTACCTATGTTAAACAAAATAAATGATTTGATTTGATTTAGATTTATCGCCGTCTAAAGTCAAAGTCAAATCGTTTATTTGCCAAAACATGGGTGCATTCAAGTTCTTAAAATATTGTGCCAAAATACTTCATGACCGATTTAATAAACTATAAACTCAATTAATTACTTATGGATATATCCATAAGTAATTAATGGAGTTTATTCATTACTTATAGACATATTTTCTTTATTTATAGATATATCTATAAGTAATTAATTGAGTTTATTAATTACTTGTAGAAATATTTATTTATTTAATATAATCCACTTACAGCTTACATTACAGGACTAGACCTAATACGATAGTGAAGTTAACATTATACAATTATATAACTTCTAGTTACACAGTATGTACAAAGTGGCCCCTATGAACTCGTTCAGTGAGCATGTTAACACATCTATTGTGACAGCCACCCCGTTGAGCGTGCGAAGCGCGCGCTCGAGAGGCGTACCCGCAGCAGGTTGGTGCGTGCGCGCAACACTGCCAGCAGCGCCGGCCGTCGTCGCCGCGACACACACTCATCGGGAACGCACAGTCGCAGCTCTTGCAGCACATGGGGTTGTGCACCACACCGCGCAACACCTTAAATAGATAAGATAGGTGGCAAGGGCCACCTCTCTCCGTATTTCGAGTTTACTGTATCCCACCATGCCCAAAACAAACAAAGTCGGATACAGGAACGGGAATCCCGAATAAACTCCGTAAAGTTTTAAATAAAACAATTGGACGAATTTATTTTTATATGTTCTAGCATAATTTTGTATTTCATTTCACTCGGTGACCAGATAACAGAATTGAACTCTGGGTGACTTTTTACCAGGGTGTCAAACAAGGCGCCAAATCCCGGATTCTGGAAGGCTTTTTTACACACCTTGATGATGACATGTTTTCCCTAAACCTAAGATCCGACGTGAAGCGAATGCCCAGTTCTTGACCTCTGTGACGCGCTGCAGCAGCTCTGCCTCCATATGGTACGTAGGTGGTGCGGGGCCCGCGCGCGACTGGATGACAGTATGGAGCACTTGGGAACATAAAATATAACTTATTTTCTTTGCTCCATTTAATAATCTCACGTATTATCTTGCTGCAGTTTATCATGATCTCGAACCAATTTTAGATCCTCAGCAAACAGCAGGCATGTTGACTCGCTGACTGCCTGCGGTAAGTCATTTATTATTAGGAGAAGTTAGAGATGCCCTAGGTGTCCTTATCTGATCGTGTCCAGTAAGACTCAACACCACATTTACCCCCTGTTTCCCGTACACCATCAATCTGTAAAGCTACTGATAATTAACTTTCTTGTACACCATCAATTTGTAAAGCCACTGATAATTAACAGCTGTCAATTGTCTAAAGTACATATACGAAAAAACCAGCCAAGTGCGTGTCGGGCCACGCGCAATGTAGGTTTCCGAGGGGTTTTTATGTGCTTTACAGAACTAACAACTTCATCGAAGTAACTTTCAATGGATTTTGTATGAAATTTACTTTTATAAGTTGGTTGCTTATTTTACTCGTTAACTAGTAAAGCCTACTTACCCGTCATACTTTTTCTTTTAAGTTCATTATATGTGCTACTACCCTGAATTTTTTCACGTTTCTACAATCAACCGTTTAGCCAGAGAGGGGGGGGGGTCCTAAAGCTTAATATTTTGCAAACGAAACGGAATGACAAACGGTCTTCCTACACCCACAATATTTTTTAACGACAACAAAAAAAAATTACAATATTTTATTGTTTAACTTTGTCGGTATGATATATATATATTCATACACATACCAAATTACAGCTTTTTAGTACCACCGGTCTTTGCGCTAGGCTGCGGACGGACAGACAGACAGACAGACAGACGGACATGGAAAAACTATAAGGGTTCCTTGTCGGACTAAGGAACCCTAAAAACGACTGACAGTTGTTAACAGTAGATTAACAGATTGATGAAGTGCGAGAGATTGGAGCTAATTTAAACAATCTCATTGATATAGCTAAATTACAGTTTTCTTCCTCTTCAGAATAATATTTATATTGATGTCGAGCTCGATACAGAAGTATGTAAAACCGCCCATGTTGTTTGCGAGATGAAGCTACTCTATATAGCTATACTAAACTCGACGTAAAGATTATGAGCAGGTATTTTTTTCACGCAAAATGCCATATTGTCAGGGATTTCATTATCGTGCCCAGTACAATAAGATTCTAATTAGTTTTAATATTGACTGACATTTTCAATTTTCATTGTTCCTATGCGTGACTTCCAAAATGAGAAACCAACTAACTCCCTGTTTCTCTGCAGTAAAATTTGTTTATAGCCGCTCGGGCTTAACGATGTGTCAATAAAATGGATTCGACGGGAGGAAGCCGCAGCTCTTGCTAAGTGCTATTAGCCGAGTATTCCTTTTGGAACCTGCGCTTTCAGAGCAGTTATAACTTTTTCGAATAGCTTTATAGCCTCTGTGAGCACTGCAAATAGATATTAAAGTTTCGAATTCCAGACCATTAGGCGTTCATTGTCGTGTTTATTTTGCTAGCTAATTTTAAGACCTAGGAATAATGACTTTTGAAGTCTAGCGAAAGGTATTATCTAATTACGTACTGTAACTTAGATAATTACAAATCTTAGAAACTAGGTATGTAACGTTTTGGCAGCCACCTAGTTAGACCTGAGATTTCCGCACTTAGCCTCATCGTTGGGCCATTGTACGTAGCAAAGCTGTGAGTTCACTCCAGCCAGCCTATCTCTTTCCAGAAGGCCAGCAGTGATCTGATCTCACTGCAGGCCTAGGACTCAGGCACTGTCCGAGATTATGCGTATTGCATAGTCTTGCACATTTCTTGTATTCAACAGCGCGACTGCTCTTGTTTGGCAGGTAGCTAGGCCGCGTATCAACCTAGCCATAGACGGAAAATGCTGCCAGCGTCCTGGCAACTCTCCATGGTTTCAACTTTATAAAAAAAATCGTAATTACATTACTTGTGGCAATATACTTCTGTATAGGGCAGTCAATAAACATATACAGAAATCTTTTGCCACCAGTATAGTGAGCCTCGCTTGAGAACAGCTCGACCGATTTGGCTGTTTTTTAGGGTTCCGTACTTCGAAAGACAAAAAGGAACCCTCATAGTATCACTTTGTTGTCCGTCCGTCCGTCCGTCCGTCCGTCCGTCCGTCCGTCCGTCCGTCCGTCCGTCAGTCCGTCTGTCTGTCAAGACCCTTTATCTCGTGAACGCGTGAAGGCACCAAGTTGAAATTAAAACCATATAATCAAGTCAGTCCGTTGAAGCTGTGAAATAATCAAGTTAACTTAAAATCTAAGTTAACGTAAAAAAAATATACGGCTGTTTATGCCGCAAAAAACGTATATTTCGTCACTAAAGGGAATCAAAATTTATAGTGGGCTGCTAGTCTAAAATTAACGTCAAATACCACAATTTTTAAGCATAAAATTTGTTTTCAAAACAAAAACAACACTTATAATTAATGTTTTCTTGTGTGTTTGTGTTTCTGTTCTCTATCTACTCTATCTATGTACTAGGGGGCTTCAAAAAGTAGCGAGAATGAATAAGATGCAATTATTTTTTATCAAATGGTATTTTATTTTTTAACACAGTCACCTTTTAGTTGTATACACTTAGAATATATTTTTACTAAGCCCAAAATTCCTTTCTTAAAAAAATCTTCATCTTGATTCTATAAAAAACCTTGTGCTGCGGCAATCACTGCGCTGCGTCATCATCGTCGAATTTCGGGCCTCTGCGCCCGCACTAGTCACAAAGTCACTAGGGGCAAGGTTTGCAGAATATGTAGGATGTTCCACCAATTCGAAGCCAGCATCATTGATGGCAGCCATCGCAACTTTAGACTTGTGCGCTGGGGCGTTATCTTGATGAAACAAAACAACTTTAGCGAGTTTGCCACGCCGTTTTTCGCGAATTTCGTCACGCAACTTTTTGATTTGTTCTGCGTACATATTCCCCGTAATAGTGGCTCCATGACTGAGGTATTCAATCATCACCACCCCTTGGCTGTCCCAAAAAAGAGAACCCATGATCTTGCCGGCGGATGGAACGGCCATGAATTTCTTAGCGGTCGGTGATTATGGTCTCTTCCAAGTCATGGATTGTTTTTTTGTTTCAGGATCGTAATGGTGAAGCCATGTTTTATCCATAGTTAGAAATCGAGCCAAAAACCGGTCAGGATCTTACGAAACTTGGTTGCGAAAACGGCCGAAAGGGTTTTAACAGTTCCAAAGAGCTTTCTTAAATTCTCAGCCTGGTTCGTTTTTGTTCGGCCGTTAGCATTCTAGGCGAGCAGTAGTATGACCATTTGCGAAAACAATGTTCTTAATATTTTTTATCATATCTTCAGTTACTGCAGTCGTAGGGCGCCCTGAGCGCGAGTCTTCATTAGTGGATGTTCTTCCCCTCTTAAACTAAGCACACCAACCCGCAAGCGTAGAATACAGAGTCTTGATTTAGGTACTTGTTCCGTAGTAAAATTTTTCAAACGTAGATTTTTAATTTTCGAGCTAACTTCAATTTTCTCCATTTAGCATTACTCGTTGCGACAGAACACAAGTAAGAACCTGTTATGATTGAGAAACCAAAAGAGCATCAAACTTTATTTTATTTTATTATGTCGACAAATAAGTGGGCTACGCTTACCAGTACTTTCTTTTTCTCTATCTAAGGAGTTTATACCTCAATCTCACTACTTATTGAACTCCCC
Source organism: Yponomeuta evonymella (assembly GCA_963969515.1). Classification (NCBI taxonomy): domain Eukaryota; kingdom Metazoa; phylum Arthropoda; class Insecta; order Lepidoptera; family Yponomeutidae; genus Yponomeuta; species Yponomeuta evonymella. The sequence goes on along the minus strand of OZ018343.1, from coordinate 3,845,897 downwards.
TCGTAAACGTTCAAGTTTGTATTTGAATTAAGTATTCGTATTTATTCAGTTTCAGTACATATTCTATAGATAAAAGGCCACATGTTATAGGGCGGTCGGTGGCATTCTGACTTCAAAACTGTCTGTGAAGCACAATAGGCCGACAGATGAAAAGCCTTTAACCCGTTTCAAGACTCTTCAAAGAGCCCCGAGTCTTTCCGTATAGATAACGGAAAACACGAACACGTTGATAGATCTAAGAGATCGTCTCTCAAAGACGGGCATGTAAATCATAAGCATTTTTATGAATGAAGGACTTAGCTGTTATTCATTTTATTGATGGCAAACGTAGCGAAGAATTCAAATGGTCAAATTGGACACTGCTGTAAATCGGATTATTTATAACGATTTATTTGTTGAATATTCTCGTGGTACTGATTCTATATTACGCGCATCAATTCCTGAACGATTCCAACCGTCTAGCTTCTGTGAACATCAGGATTCTGTCAGGATTTGGTACGCGTAATTAGGCTTCTGATAAGATCAGTGAGCCCACTCAGACAGCGAAAGCACAACAAAAGATCGATTGAAGTGGTAAGGGCGTTTTGTCAATACACAAGTATCTACAACACATCAACCTTTAAATAAAATAGAACGTGGTACGTTATGATGACATGTTATTAAATATGAGCTCACATTCTGTTAGGTTGGTTCTAACATGCAAATATGTAATTAAAATTTATTGATGTTATTAAAATGTCAAAATACCATTATGAAATTACAAACGTCTTCACTTTTTACTTGAAAAGTCATCCGTAACATAACTGAGTTAAGTGCACGGATGTATAGATTGATTTACTGTTAACTCTACAAGTCGATAAAGCACACTTTGGCTTTTCTAGAAAGCCTCATATCCATTTTGTGAGACCCTTTCTGAAACACATGCAAATCAGTCTCATTAAACAAGCAATGCAAATTGCCACCGTATGCAAGGCTAGCGTGTGCGGAACGAAGTGAAATTAAAAACTTTGCCAGCGCTCCGCTGTTTGAAACTAACTCAGAACTACTGTAAAACTAAAGGTATAGAGGTCAATTTCACTCGCGACAATCTGCCTACATGCAGTAACGCTACCCTATAGAGCCAGACAGTAGTTCTGAACACCAACTCAATCGAGCATATATCCTACACCCTCGATGGAGTTCTTGTCACGTCGGTATACGTTGCCAAAGAAACGTCCGGGATATTACTAAAAAGTTAAAATATATCTATGTATCTAGATGGCTGACAAATATTGTCGACAACGTATCAGTTTAATACCCACATAGTATTCCCCGTAGAAAAACTAACACCGCTGCTTACTGGTTGTCTGGATGAAATTGCTGTTAGCAATAAGGCCGCCCATTGTACTTTTTCATTGTAACTTTCATATTTTATGTCTCGCTTCTTGCGTGCAATAAAGAATATTCTTATCTTATCTTACACACATTAAATAGAATATGTCAAAAATACAACAATAATTGTTAGAGATCCCATCAAAGAATTTTTTTCTGATTGTTTAAATATATTTGAGGTTCAAATAAGACGTGAAAATTTAAATTTTAGTTAGTTTTCGTAATTTATTTTTCTACTATTTTTAATTAAACCTGAGTTTGTGTTCTTTTTACTTTTAAGTACCTACTCTTAATAGTGTTGCTATAAATCGAATTATGCATACTTAAATTTTTTGAGCACGTATGTTATGTGAAACTTTGATTTAGTGTACTTTATTTGTGTAGCTTTTTTTTGTGTATTTCAATTAATAAAAAGAAATGTATGAGAAAGAAGACATGAGTGTTGTAAACCCTTCTTTGACAGTTGTACGCACTTTTTCGCTCAATTCTACTACTGAAATCCGTTAGGCCGCTGAGCAAATCCGTTAGGAACCGTTCACAACGTATCGTTGCCAACGAAACGTCCACGACATTACTTTGGGTCCGGAATATTCCTCGGCGGAATGAGAAGAGATGTGTATTGTAAGCCCATCTTTGCCATTTGCGTAGTTGGTTTGGTCAGTATTTCTGCTGCAACACGTTACATGTCGCAAATGTTTCCGGTGAAACGACTAAGTAAACGTTCGGGACATTATTATGAGTCCGGGACATTCCTCGATGGAATCAGAAAGTTAGAAATCAGTCTTGTAAACTCATTGAAACCTTCGCAGTTGGTTGGGTCGGTACTTCTGCAGTAACCTGTTACATCGCAAACGTTTCCGGCGAAGTTGTGCGACGAATTCGAAAAGTTCCACGGAAGCAGCGCATTGGCACCAGAACAGGCATTTAACAGCCTAATCTGTATTGTACGTGGAAGCAATGGCGAAACGCTTAGAATTTGATTTTGTAAACCGTGCGTATGTTTTATCCAGCTTAGAACCGAAACGGTTTCGGTTTTGTAATCCATGCTGGTTTCTTCCCCATTATCATTGTTGTAATATCTTGATACAAACGATTGATATTTTGATACACACGACTTTTGATTTTTTTTTGTTAATATTTCTTTTCACGTATATTTATTTTCACGGTTTTTCTGATTTGGAGTAGTAAAACTCAAATCGCTGTTTGATAGATAATGATAAGATAAGATAAAGATAAACAAAATATTATTGCCTCATCAGAAAAAAAAAACTTAAAACAAAGTAAGGCTTAACTAGTGATGACATAAAATAAGGCAAAAGGTAGTGGCTCAGCTGGTGCTGACCCGGATCAGTCAGATAATGCTTAAAACAGTACATTTTCGAGTTTTCTTCTACGTAGGATACAAATTTACTAGGCTGTGGTGGTAGGGGTAGGGTATGTAAAGCGAAAATTTATATAAACCACGACATTACGAAAAATAAAAATCTGAGAAAATAACTCTTAGAACAAAAGCTGTTGCCAAACACAGACTAAATGGGGTGTCCCAGGAATTGCGCACTTTCAAAATAACTGTATACTAACCAAATTTTTTTTTAAAGCAATTTATGTATCTGCAACCTACTCGACCATATAAATTATTGCTAAAAACTTTTTCATTCGTGTCCACCGGTAGACACAGACCTCCAGGTTCGTACAAAATCTCCACATTATCACGCAACACATTTAACTACCTTGTTAGTCTAGCTAGCGGTTAACACACTTGACTACTAAAACAGAGGTACACCCACTGGATGCCACCGTACTTGATTTGTACAAATAGACTCCGTCTGGGTGTAATTGCCTGGTTACCATAAAACAGGGCACCCTAGTCGGGACCAGGACATGTCATTGTGTTGTGTGGAAGTTGTCAGTATTATTACATCCGTGTGATGACACAGTGATGATATAACAAGTAATAATGTTTTCAGCATCATTCAAGTGCCCTATTTGCTGTTGAAAGTGGTGCCAATTCCTCAGTAGTTGCCATCGCAAATGGACGAAGTTTCCCCAGTAATTAACGCGTCGAGTGCTCAGGAGCTGCGCTCTTTAATGCCTCCTTAATAGGATAATTGTCGCTGTCGTAGGTCATTTGTCGACAAAGAAGCCTTTCATTATAAAGGCATAAATCAATAAATAAGCAAAAAAATGGATTATCCTACTAAGGTAAGTAAATCACTGTTGAGAAACCGCTCAACGAATTTGGCTGAAAGACTGACTTATATAGACGGAGCGGCATTAAAAGTACATACATACATACGTTAACGCACGCCTGCATTCCGGATGGGTAATCAGAGACCAGGGTTGGCCGCTTTCCACCATCCTGTCCAACCAAAGAAATAAAAATCAAGATAGGAAGGAAGAAATATTGACGAAATGAATTTATCGAGGTGTGGATGAAAGGGCCGATGAGGGACGTTCCAGTACTTTTACCAGTACGCACTTAGACCAAATAGGGAATGTATTAGCGCACTTGTACTACTAAAGAATAAAGAGTAAGGATTTTGATGAAACGAAATAGGTTCGTCTTTAATATGTTTTAAATTTCTGAGGCAGATGATAGTTGCTGGATGAGGAAGGCCGAGGATGCTATGAAATAGCGTGCCTTGGCTTATACAGCTTTGGAGGAATACTGGCTGATTGATTAATTAACATCTTTTAAATGCCACACGGATGCGCAGCGATTACCCGCCTGCAAACGTTTCATGAATTCGATCCCAGTCATTTGGGCTGAAACCACAGGCTTCTAAAAAATCACAAATTAGCTTAGCTTGATGTTTGTAACCTTCTCTGCGACGACAAAAAACTTTAAATTTTCAGTTTTGTTCCTTTTTACCACAAACATGTGAATGAAAGAAAATTTGTGATAATTTTTTGTAAGAATTTGTGGTGAATAAAACTTTTTCAGTTTCTCAACTGCATTATCACAACTCGTCCCGCTATTTATAAGTGCCTCATGCCAATCAAGTTTCACTTTCAGACAAAAGAACTAACCACAGGACTGCTCCCAGTGATATTTGTACAGGTTTGTTTGCACTGTAAATGACTAACACAGTTATTTGAGGTAACTGCTGCGTGTAATTTGAAAGAGTTTCATTTGTTTCGTGAAAAATAAAACGATAACTTATAGGTATAATGCCCGACAAATAAGTTGACCAAATGATTCAGACTCCGGGGTATTTCGGGTCTCGTTGGCGGGTCATGCAGAATGTGACTTAAAATTCTTCTTTATTTTATTTTATCTAGCCTTTATACGTCTCACTTTCATAGAGATAGTACGGGCTTAATCACCACGCCCACCGCGGATTGGCAATTTCGAGCGCTGAGGTATGAACTCAGACACTCAGGTTTCCTCACGATGTTTTCGTTCACGGTTAGCGAGTGGTATTGATGCTACATGTTCACAAATGTACGTAACTTAAAAAACAAACACGAAAACACAACCACTTCGGACTTTAGATAAGTCAAATGAACGAACTAACAAAGACCGATCAAGTGCGAGTCGGACTCGCGCACCGAGGGTTTATTATTTATCGTTAGAATATATAAAACGTCCCACAATCACGCCAAGTTTGATGCCTGCATGTATAACCGTTTTTACTATAGAACATAAACAAAAACACGGCGAAAAAACACGTTTTTTGTATTTTTTATTATTTTTTTAAATTTTTATTATCAGCTAGGTTTATTAATCCGCAGTAATAATATATATTCTGTGAAAATTTCAACTGGCGACTGGCTAATAATTATACCTATGAGTTGTTTTTATTTAAACGAAAAAAAATTGCGAGAAATTTGTCCTAGCGAAGTCAAAGTCAATTGACCAAGTTATTTGTCAAGCACTATACCAATTTACTGAATCTGACAGGGTGTATTAAAAAAAAAATGAGTAAAAAAAAATCGACTGTTTTATAAATATCTTATGAGACTCCTTTCATTTTTTGTCTGTTCTGTGGTTCTAACTATAATTACGAGTATATTCTAGATATAACTTTAAAAACGTGAAGGTGGCTGGGTAACATTGGACGAGACTAGCAAAGGACCGGATGAGTTGGCGTGAAAGGGACTTATGCTCAACAGTGGTCTTTGTTTATGTATGGGCTTATTAGATTGATGTATTATCATCAAAGCTTTGACATAGATCCCGTTGAAAGCGCATAATTCTAGGCATCCCATTTAAACATATCAGTAATGAGAATAGACTACTCAGTTCAAATGAAGGTGAAATTAATACGCATTGTTGTGGTATGTTGCTTTTTAATATACCCAGTGGAAAAATTTGATTAAAGTGACGTTTATAAAGTCAGTGGCAAACCCTGGTCTTTGCCTACCCCTGCGGGATGCAGGCGTGAATTTAGTACGAGTTCCATTGTTTTTAAGGATCCTTCTTCTGTAGTGCAATGCTCCGCGAGGTGTGTACCGCGGCACACTGGCACTGGTGTAAATTTTTTGCCAAAAATGCCGTAGCGGAAATGCAATCTTGTACTATTTTCTTGGCCCTTGGTTCTGGGCTGTTTGTTCTAAAAATCACTAGTATTACATGAGTTTTCTAGGACAACTGGACACTTTTTAGGGTCCCGTACCCGAAGGGTGCCAAACTGGACCCTATTACTAAGACTTTACTGTCCGTCTGTCTGTCTGTCTGTCACCAGGCTGTATCTCATGAACCGTGACAGCTAGGCAGTTAAAATTTTCAGAGATGATGTATTTCTGTTAACAAGAAATACTAAAAACAGAATAAAATAAATATTTAAGGAAGGGCTCCCATACAATAAACCCATTTTTTGTCGTTTTTTGCTCGATATTAATAACGGCAACAGGTAGACGCTTAGTTATATATTCGCTTCAAAAAATAAATAATGAAATTTAAATAAAATAAATATTTAAGGGGGCTTCCATACAACAAACATGATTTTTTGGCGTTTTTTCTTGATCTTTGTGTCTAATGTTATATAAATAATGGTACGGAACCCTTCGTGCGCGAGTCTGGCTCGCACTTGGCCGGTTTTTTTTTTTGCTGTAGTTCGCCCCTCAAATACATTTTGTACTTCGTACTAACTTTATATACTAGATTAGATAAATAGAGAACACTAATTTATTATTAACTTCATTCCGGCATCACTCACTTGAATTTTTGTCGGAAGGGTTCGACCGGGTTTCGCTCTTATTCGAAGAGCTTAAAAACTTAGGAGGTAATTCAATATGGCACAATGGATTTTTGGAAAGACTGGGTCCTAAACTAGATCAGAGGTCTGTATCTTAGGATGCCGAGAATGGCGATGACATTCGTGAGGCACGCAACATCAGCCCACAATAAAGCCTCTGCATGAGGACCACGACCGCTCTGTCAAGACGGTAGAAGAAGTACGTATAAGAAGAAGTTTGTAGGTGTATCTTGAACACAAAAAGTTAGCGGAACACTGCTGCCGTGAATCCACTCGCGCCCAATCAGCCGTCGCTCATACTGTATTGATCTGTGCGTTCAACACTCTCTCGACCGATGCCAAGTTTTCCTATTAAAAGTTTGGGGCACGTGCGAATTATTTTGCTTCGAGACTTGACGCGCTGTTCAGCTTTCGTCTGGCATTGTTCACCACGCAAAACCTAGCGTGTGTTTGCACACTCAATTAATCGATCAATCGGCCCGTCAATCGTACTTGTCCGCTGTTGGACACAGGCCTCCCCCAAGGCACGCCACTTTCTTTTGTCCTCGGTCATCCTCATCGAGCCTCTGCCAGCAATCTGCCACAGATCGTCGGTCCAGCGAGCTGGTGGGCGTCCGCAGCTGCATTTTCCAGTTGGTGGTCTCCACTCGAGAACCTTTGCACCCCATCGACCATCGGTTGTTCGGATATGACAAGCCCACAGCAACTTCAGCTTGCTAGTCTTATAGGCTATGTCAGTCACCTTAGTTTTTTTTTTTGGCAGATTGTCTTATTTTTGATGCGATCCATCAAAGACGTGTTTTGCACGAGCTCATTTAATTTAAGGGACTTCATGAAGTTCACTAGCGCCCACAATAAAAAAAAAATATCTCCTTTTACAGATCGTTTTTGATTTGCAGAACTTCTTTCTTGTCTCCGTCTATGGTTGCCTGGAAGAAATTGCTCGTAGTAATAAGGCCGCCAATTGTACTACGATTTATTGAATTTCTGTTGATATAATCTTCGTGTACAATAAAGAATATTCTATCGATCTATCTATCTATCGTTTCTGAGAAAAGTGCCTGTCTGTTCTGTAAATCATGTTAATAGTGATTTTTCGGACCTTCCACCGAGAACCTGGGATCACGGACCTGGGGTGACATAGTATTTATGACAAGAACGGCCGTTTTTGGGGTTAACGCTTTCTAGACTTAAGGGTTTTTGCCTTGGGTTCTCGGCCAGGGGTCCTAAAATTACTCCTATTAATAATCCTCATAGGCAGTTTCAATAACATGATTGAGAGAATAGTCTAACCGGTTAATAATCTAACAGGTTAAGGAAAATATTCTGTCTTATTTATATCATTTTATTTACAGTAATTAAATTTACTTTTTAAAAATTGTATGTGCAAGCTAAATAGCTTGCTCATACAATTTTTAAAAAGCGACTTGCGTCTTATGCGACCTGCATCGCAGACTTGGCCGACCACGGTGTAGATGGATTTTATTTTTGGACTATTTTGCCGTAATAGAATTTATTAATAAGTTAATTCGAATATGGTTTTATAAGAATTTAACTACAATAACAAAGAACCAAAGGTTTAAAGAATAAAAGATTAGTTAATACAAAATGTTTATTGACGTGTTTCAGAAATTGCGCATTATTAAAATAACCAATAATAAATAAGACGCTAAAAAGGGTAACAACAACGATACGAATGGAAACCCAGCTAAAGTGATCCGTTTGAAAACTCTTCGGCACTTAGTCTCCAGCACCCAGCGTCAAATGGCGAAGTTTTTCCAATCGCGTAAGCGTGGCTGGTGGAGACGGGAACTTTTGTTTTTAAAAGCCCCCGCTTATGGCTGGCTGGAATTATTGAAATTAGAAGGCTTTTCGTAAATTGCTGTTATTTTAAATTCAGGTCGTAGTTTTCTTCTTTTTTTTTTTTGCAGCCGATTTTATTTGTTCGGTATCAGTTTAGGTTCATACTTTACCAAAGAGGATACAATTATTTTAAGTTGGTAGATTGAAACAGGGAGAAACAGATGCGGGCGGCACAAGACCGGGAAAGTTGGAAAACCATGAGGGAGGCCTATGTCCTGCAGTGGGCGTCAAATGGCTGGTGATGGTGATGATGATATTTTTATGTTCATTCTTTGGAATTTTGTTTCTATTCTCGGATTTGCCCTCCTCCAGCTTAAATTTCCCTCAGTTTACCTTACGGCTGAAGTTCTTAGTGCATAATCTCCACATACATTTCTTAGGCAAGAAACTGTGACATAAGTTCATCCGTGGAGGAAGAAAATGCATTAATTGCAAGTGTTATCTCGCTAAGCCGTACGCTAAGCCAAGTTAGTACGGGCTCAAATGCAAGGATACAGAAGTCGACGTTGCTATCAGCAGTTATTTTTAGGCCTGAAATCGCCTCACTTAGCTTTAGTCCAGTGCATTAGACATTTGACCTTAATTGCCTAAAAGCTTTGTCTGATAGACTGATTAAATATGGTGTATAAAGTTGCCGAAAAAGTAGATGGAATGTTAATGTCTTGTTAGAAAAACAAACCAGCCAAGTCCGAGTCAGACAGTGTAGGGGTCCGTAGAAAGAGGGGGTTTTATCTGCTTTACGGAACTAACAACTTCATCAACGTAATTTTCAATGGATTCTGTACGAAGTTTTCCTTTAAAAGTTGGTTGCTTAATACTCGTTAACTTGTAAACCCTACTTAGCCGTGATAGTTTTTCATTTAAGTATTTAACAGTATTTCATTTAACAGTATTTGCTACTACCCTGAATTATCTTACGTTTTTACAATCAACCGTTTAGCCAGGAGAGGGGGGGACGCCCTACTCGGACAAAAATTTGCGCTTTAAAGCAATCGAAACCCTAAACCGGAACCGGTCAAAAAAATCGGCCATGTGCGAGGACTCGCGCACGAAGGGTTCCGTACCATAAAAACCATAAATTTTATTCTACCGTTTTTGGGCGTGATTAATATCCCGACAGCCCGACGGAAAGATAGACAGATAGACAGTCAGACAGCGGAGGCAGAGTAATACGATCCCGTTGGGCACCCTTCGGATACGGAATCCTAAATAGGTATGTAGCAAGACCATGAAAAAAAATTAGTTTTGATTTGATTTTTAAAAATTACGATAAATTAGTCACGAGATAAAAACAACGACAGAAAATGTCACTGTTTTATAAATTTGGTCTCTCCAGTAACTGTATTAACGTTCCCCTTTTAACTCTACTACTATCTTTTACAGTCCACAGCGACTCGACCATTACATTTTTGTTGGAAAGTCGCTCGTATTGTAATTAAATAGGAAACACGAATATAAAGATTAAACACTAACGATTGCACATCAAAACGTAAAAACATAACACCAATCATTGCCATATCATTCCTCATATTGTTCTTTCTTTTGTTACAGGTAAGCGCACTGAAATGATTTTAACACGGTTTGAGCACAGAGCACCTTCTATGACCAGCGTGGCCACTTCACGATTCTGAGACATAACTTAGGCTCAACTTAGAACCACTTAGCGCAAGTGAGTGCAAAACAAACTTTCCGTTACGTCTTCGCAGGAGATTTGCATGGCTAAGACTCAGCAAAATTTTGAGCCGAGAATCTTGAAACCATCTCTTGGATTATTAACGTGTATTCTTAAAAGCAATTAAAGACTATTTGCTACTTACAAGCCAGGTGCTTTGTAGAATGAAAACAACATACTTGTCCGTTATGTACCTACGTGCTGAATTTTACGCAAGACCCTCCAATAATTTAAGCATCATTGAAAGACAAACATTCAAACATCTAGATACATCGACGTTCACATTTATACACCCACACATACTTTAACACACAAATACACATACATACTATAATTTTCTCTCGTACACATACACTGCTGCATACTCTCACCCAGATACACATAATATTCACAAACACATTTTTTTATTCTAGTGGAATGGGATCACGAAATACGATGATTCAGTTTCGGTTAAAATTTTAAATTCTACTGAACTTGCCTTGTTGGTGGTTTTTATTTAACCATAATCATATTCAGCCTACAGCCTGAACATCTGCTTTACTTTAACGCTGTTTAAGCATGCTTTACACAGAGACAGAATAGAATAGACCCCAAAAGCGTACAAATGTCAGGGACAGCAATCTTTTTGTGGTTATCATACTAATAAATGATTTATTATTTGCTTATATACTTATAATAGTAGATTGTACAACAAGGGATTAAAGCGATCCGTTTTATCCGAGGACCATTATAGTCAAGGATAAAAATGGATATTTAGGCCTGAGTTATTCTGCGTTTCACTTCGATTGCGAGGAAAATTTCGGACAACAAAATCGTCATACAGTGAAAGAACATAAAAAAATAACTAATTCCCGCCAATTTATTTTTAATGTTTTTTTTTACTTTTACCATGTGAATTTAGACTTAGATACCTACTTGTTTTATGCCAAGCAATCAACTCCTATTTTAACTGATTTAATTAATAATTATAAGAAGAATAAAATAAAACAACAATTTTCAGTATCCTACAAAATTTTACAGCGCAATTAAATTGTCCAATATATTTTGACTCTATTTAGCTGTTGAGCCTCATTATCTTAGTTTTAGAAGAAAAAATTACTTTATGCCCTAGAGCTTAAAAAGCGATTTTATGTCGTCTACGGACGGCTTAAATTCGATCTTTACGAAAATGAGAAGTGAAAATGGTATGTGTGAAAGGTATGTGTGTCGACAGATCCTACAAATTACCAACGCCACTACGTTAATATCTTTGTAAACTGTGTATTTGATGTATAATCAATCAATCAATCAATCAATCATATATTTATTGTCATAAATTACATGTGCAGGGTTGTTCATATATACATGTCAGTTTCAATGTAATTTTACCAATATGGTGTGACAATATCGAAACATAAATTATAAACTACTTAAATCATGCGTATACGTGTACAACATTATCTTAAAATAGCAAGTATGTTAAGCGGTATACAGTCTGTTAGCTTTTAGAATATACCTCGGCTACTATCGGATAGAATCGGATATATTCGTGTAATAGAAATATCGGAACTAATACGACACTTAACTTTACATAACTTTTCAAAATAGTGAAGAAAAGTTTCATACAGAGCAGGAAGTAGTATTACACTCGTGTGCTTTCGGCGAAAACCGAAACCTACTCTAGAGACCGAGGTATATTCTAAAAGCTAACAGACTGTACTAAGCGTACAGATCAGACCATCAGACCTGGGCCTCGATTCTGTTAGTGCATTGTGGTATAATGACAGGTGCACTGTCGGGTCACGTGACGTGTTTTTTCGTACCATTGACGCCTAGAAGGTTTGATGGGTGTGCCCGCGTAGACTTAAAGCAGCCATGAAATGAAAACCGCCATGTTCATGCAGTTGTCATGTTACTACAATGCATTAACAGAATCTAGGCCCAGGCTATATCATTTTCTTCTGGCTGGTGAAATGACGACGGATTGTTTACTTTTTCGAGATGGCTATTCCATGCACTCAACTTTGGCCCGCCTAACGCTGCCCTGCCCACTTCCACCGAAGTTTTATAACATGTAATTATTTTTTAGGGTTCCGTAATCAACAAGGAACCCTTATAGTTTCGCCACGTGTGTCTGTCTGTCTGTCCGCAGCCTAACTCAGAGATGATTAGCACTAGAAAGCTGAACTTTGACATGGATGTACATATTCTTTACGCCGACAAAACGGTAGAATAAAATCTTTAAAATTTTTTTTGGTAACCTCCCCTCCACCTGAATTAGGGATGATTTTTTTCCTTGTCTGTGTCACAGTATGCAGTATTTTTCGATTTAGAGATCCGTTTACGAAATATTAAGCTGTAAACGCAAAATTTTGTTCGAGTGGAGCTTTCTCTATCTATAGAACTAATTATATTTTTGATACGACACATTTGGCATGAACCACTAGAATTCAGCGCGTCGCGTTGGCAGAGCCTTCGCCCCGCGTAGGGTTGTCAGATGAAAACTAAAATATCTGTAAAAACAACGACAATATTTATTGAGTGCCGTTATGACAACTCACGATACAAACATAAACAAACCCGATACAGCCGCAGTTGTCGTCAATGTCAAATTAATTCTATCTATGCAAAATTTAAATAATTATAATATAATGTTCAACTCAAATCACACAGTTTATTTCATTATTATTTTACAAATAAAATACAGGGGCTGGACCCTCCTAGTAAATATAGAAATACCTGTGTTAGGAGGGCCCACTCTTCCACAAATATACAATTACAAATTAAAATAAACGTAACCTAGTATAGAGATATTACATGCAATATTTGTGTGTGTATGTGTGTGTGTGTGTGTGTCTGTGTGTGTGTGTCTGTGTGTGTATGCGTTCGTGTGTGTGTGTGTGTGATAAATAAATAATAATTCAATATTCGGCGACAATTTGATTTACACTGCGAAGTCGATTAACCTACAGATAAACGAGTAGGAAGTCTAGACTAAGCTATGTACAATTGTACATCGAATCGTCATAATAAACTATGAATTGTTGTTTTATCATACTCCAGCTCTGGGTGATGTTATATTCTTTCACTCATTTGAAAAGTCGGCCGAAACATCAGGCAACTCTAAAGGCCGTACAGTGGCCTAAGTTGGCCGCCATCCACGTTTTAAATGTTAATTGTCCACAACAGCTTCGGCAACTAATTACTGGCAACTTTTGCGATGCTTAGAAAGACACGGTGGAGCAAAGAACCTGTCGGCACAGTGAAGACACATTTCTAAGTGCGGACTTCGTAGTGATAGTGACGGTAAGCACAGAACTTCATCAGATAGCATGGAATATATCATATAACAACATATCGGGGGACGAAGGAATATATCGCAATTTTACTATCAGATAGTTTTTTCTCGTGATCTATATAAATATATACTTTTCGTCTTCTTTAACTATGCCTAAGTTACAAGTAATAATCTTTAACTGTGCATATTAAATAAGTATGCTAACAACCTCATTTGTCATCAATGCCTGAGTTCTAGGTTTCAGAATAATAAAACTGTGTTAAAATTTACAAATTTTACAGTTTGGCCCATTCTTTCTCCAAAACGATCTACATTTTGAAATGGACACCTAGTTTAACTTGTAACGTTAATTAAGTCGCGGTTTCTGTACTACTTTGAATAATCATCATCATCAGCCCACCTCTGCCCACTTTTCCCCATCACGTCATTTTTCGCGGTCTCCCGCCATTCGCATCCACGGGCCCCTGCCGACCTGGCCACATCTTCCGACTGTTGGACCATCGGGCTGTTGGACTATCGACCGACCGCCGCCCGGTCTTCGGCCCCCACTCCGTTACTGCCCTGCCCCACCTGCCATCTACTACTAGTCTGAATAAAAAAGATTGACGACCTCGTATGTAAATGTTTATGTTTATGTTTATTCTTTTTTATTTTGATTTTCATTATACTGGTTTAGCGTCAAGAATAACTTGACTTAATAACTATTAAATTTTTCTTCAGTGTGAATAATTTTATTACTTCCATTAGCATATATGTACGTGTCCAAAATGTAGCCTTCTCGGTTCACATGCATTTCTAACCCGGACGACCTCGTGGCGCAGCGGTAGTGCATCTGCATACCATGCGAGAGGTCCCGGCTTCGAATCCCGGCTGGGGACAAAAAAAAACCCATTTCTTGGATGTTTACATGTTTGTGATGTCGTTGTTTCTGACGACACAGGGTATGCTAGTGTGGGGCCAGAAGCAATGTATGTGCCTGTATGTAAATGTTTATGTTTATGTTTATCCGACGTTATGACTGGTCTACAGGTATTACATACAAAAAGGATGTTCTCTGATATTAAAATTGGCGTATCGATTCAATCGGTTTAATTTTCCGATACGGTTTTCAGTTTATCCATTCTTTAATTCATCCACCACACCCTGTATTACGTCCAAATATTTCTACGACCTGTAATATATGTGACGCAATGCATGAAAATCATCATCATCATCAGCCATTTCACGTCCACTGCAGGACACAGGCCTCCTTCGTAGTTTTCATAACCATGAGGGGTTTTGCCATAATCGCCACGCTTGGCAGGCGGGTTGGCGATCGCAGTATGCGGTTGGAGTCTCAGGAAGACGCTGCTGGCCGTCTCCTGGCAATTGATTTCCTTAGTCGCCTTCTACGACATCCACGGAAGGAAATGGATTGACGCTATTCTTAATCCGGCGCCACACGGAATGCATGAAAATAGTGCGCAATAAACCTATGAGCAAAAGTTTGTAAGCATAAATAATTCTCAGCTTGATTTGTGAAATTATAGTAGCAATACCGATCGCTAACTGTGAAGGAAAACATCGTGAGGAAACCTGACTGAGGTGTTCACATACCTCAGCGCTTGAAATTGCCTATCCGCGGTGGGCACGCGTGGTAATTAAGCCTATACTCTCTCTCTCTGAGAGAAAGCCTGTGCCCAATTTTTTTGTATTATCTATATACGTGCCACTGTAGGGCACAGGCCTTCTCTCAGAGAGAGAGTATGGGCTTAATCACCACGCGTGTCCACGGCGGATTGGCGATTTCAAGTGCTGAGATATGTGAATAGCTCAGACACTCAGGCTTCCTCACAATGTTTTCCTTCACTGTTAGCGAGTGCTACTATAACTTCACATTAATGTACATAACGTAGAAAACAAAGTCACAGTTACATGTCCGCACTGGGAGTCGAACCTGGGTCTCTCGCTTCCGAGTCCAATATTCTACCCACTAGGCTACCACCGCCGCTGGACAATACAGTAGGTAGATATTATATTTGAAGGATGACACACACCAACGCGGTGGCGGTGGCGATCCATACATAAATCATTTACGGCAGTAGTATTTTGGATGGACCACAACGGCACAGTATAATGAACACCCAGTAGGCCATCTTGGCCGTCCGCCGGATTTTATTACCTACGCTCGCTCGATCGGAGTAGGCGCGACAGGGTTGACGTGCTTGTGTTTCGAATTCGATACTGCCACATTTAAATATTGTCGTCTCATTTACCAGGTATTTCGAGAGTTGTACTCTGTACGTAGATATTAATATTATATGCTTGTTTAGTATGAATGAAGTTGAAAGGAAATAATATGTCTAGTTTTTACTCACAATGTAAACAGAAAGTCGAAGTTTGTAATACATTCTAATGGAAAAAAAGAATAAAAAATTAAGTGAAGTACTTATGTACTTAGGTACTTACCTTAAAATAGGTAAACCAGTTTAGTTTAGCGTTCGGCAGTTTCCTCAAAACCCTATGCGCATCAATATAGGATTCACATTTGTATAATGTCTATCCCGTATTTTTATTTCAAGAAATTTCGCACCGAAACCAAGCAATAGATGGACGGAAGAAATTTACACAAGTGAGCAGCGCGCGGTAATTCCCCTACTCGGTTCCAAGCGAGTACATAAACGTATTTATTATTTGTGGGAATCCCCGAAAACCTTTAGTCGGCTAACCTTAATTCTCGAATCGCTAAGCTTCAAAGTAGATCCAAGCGAGCTCGTAATTTGCAAAAATAATGTTATGTTTACAGTATTACCTTTCAGACTGAGCACAAAATTTAAAAAAAGTTAACTCTGGTCTTGATACTGTCAAGTTCAGACATCCGTACACCGAGCAATATAGTCTACTTGATTTCGACATTTTTGTCTAGCTAGCCGATCCGACGCGTCGCCCGTCTGAACCATAGATTACTATCTATATTACTGGTCTGCACTCACGCGCGGTGAACACCGGTCTGCCACCGAACCGAAGCGGACCGATATCCTCGCGTTTCGTAGTTATGTATATTGTATAGGCGCGCTTTGAACGTTAGTATGAAGATGGGTAACTTTTCTTATTGAAACTGTGGCCACGGCGTTGGTGTGTTTTATCCTTTGCGTTTAACTTTAACTCCGCTGACTTAAACTGTTTCTTAATCACTAATTTTGTTCAATTTCAACTCAATTGGCTTGACATAAAGTCTGTTTTTCCGTGTGCTTTTACTTCAGTTGATTAGGTAATAATTCAATGCACTCTTCTCAACATAGTCCAGCAAAGTCGACAACGCTCCTTCAAAGATGCATGCAAGCGGTTAAAGTCCCCAACAAACGACCGGTGATGTAAACCGGTTCTAAGAAAACCGAGATTTATGACCGGTTGTTTAAAAAACTAATCAATTACTTTCTGTAGTGTAAGCCATAAAAGTCATATTTATTTTTCACAAAAATTATAATTTTAAGATTTAATAATATACAAATATAACGTCATCTTAGCAATACCGTTTTTAATACTGTTTATAAAACATGAGACTTTTTTGAAAAACCTAAACTTCTTATTTTTTTAAATTAAGGCTGGGTTCTCTGATATTATCTCTAAATCAGGTGTTTTAAAATACATTTTACTCTCGGTTAGTATTTAAAAACTGAAAAAAAAACTTTTCAATATCCTATCTAGGGCCGTAGGTCATTATTTTTATGATTTTTTAAACTTTATAGCATAAAAAAATCGTTACATAAGTCCAAATTATTACTAGATATGGTTTTATTTGAGCTGTATTGAGTTTTGAATACTTAAAAAATATACCAAAATGAATATCACTGAATGTATTAGTAACGTTGCGTCGGTCGACAAAATTAGCTTTTATCAGGATTGTATTTCTGTTAATTCAAAAATGCCTACTTTTCCCCCAAATTTTTGCACGCAGAAGGCAATAAGTCCCATACAAATCCGTGCGCCTAGAGAAACCGGCCTTAATTCGAAAATACCAGTGCTCAAAACGGTTGTCGTTTCACACCACTATTCTCCTTCTTTCGTGTTGAAAGCGTCGACTCCTCAGACATCCTCCCCAGAACCGCGCATTTGCGATTGCGCTGGGTGATGCATCACTATTGCGTTCTCCCTACGCACCTTGCATGCTAAACACCCGAGTTAGACTCTTAAATCTTTGGGTTAAGGGTGGTTGGAGTGTACAGCAAAGTGGGTGGCAGTACAGTCAACAGCCAAAAGTTCTGAGTGCCCTCTTTTGCTGCGAGAAGCTATTAAAACTTATGAAGCTGCGGCCATAACATTAATTACTTGGAGAAATGGACAAGCACTCAGCGCGCGACGTGATTAAATCATCGAACTTTTAATTCGATCTTCGATAAGAAAATATGACTTGGGAGTAGAACGCGGGGAGATTAATTTGAAGCTCTATTCCGGATAATTCTTCTTCCATTAAGAGTACCATCTGTACCTATAGAAATACGGAATGAAAGCTATTAATTAGAAGTATAATTCTATCATGCATACCCGAGGTGTTTCTATAAGATCCAAATTGGACTTCCGGCTACATTTTAGGATTCCGTACCTCAAAGGGAAAAAATGGAACCCTTATAGGATTAGTTTGTTGTCCGTCCGTCCGTCCGTCTGTGAAGACCCTTTACCTCAAGAACGCGTGGAGGTATCGAGTTGAAATTAAAAGCATATACTGAGGTCTCATCATCCACCCATTATGTCCCCACCGAAGGGCACGGGTCTCTTCCCTGAGGAAGGTATAGGCCATACTCCACCAGGCCAAGTCCGGATTGGTAGAGCCTTGTAGACTAGAGGCTCGTCTACTGTCAGAAGGTGTCAAGCCACCCTAAGGCCTCTGACTTGGCTTAACGACTGCCATCTATCGACGGCGGTCGGCACCAACAGCTTAACGTGCCTTGCGAAGCACGGAACCGCTCGGAAAAATGCCACTAGCGTTAGGCATAGACGGCGACCCATCCATGCACTGAAGGCGCCCTGTGTTGCTTAACTTTCGTGATCGTTTAAGGTCTACAGTCTCTTGAATCTGTAAAAAAAAGAATTTTGTAAGTTAATGTAAAAAAAAAGATACGGCCGTTTATGCCGCAAAAAACGTATTTTTCGACACTCTCAAGGGAATCAAAATTTATTGGGTACTTTTCGTTGACCTAGAACTACGAAATTGGGCAAGTAATATTGTCGTACACAGCAAGTATAGGAAAAATCTAAAAACCACACATTTGTAAATTATTAATCAAAAAAATTGTCATTGAAGTTCAGGAAAAACTCGGAAAAACTGCGAGACTACAAATTTGTACGGAACCCTCGGTGGGCCAGTCCGACTCGCAATTGCCCGGATTTTATTTTTAATAAGACAGTTCCAAATTTTAATGTAAGGTAATTCTATAATACGTACTAAGTGCTTACGACAGTTTGAGTTCAGAAACTATGATGTTATTACATCTTTATTACAAACTAAAATATTTGTAGTGTTTTCTTTTTTAATGATTTTATTTAACTTGCTTAACCTTATGAAACCTACAAAATTCATTAACCCATGGCTATTTTGTGCATTATTTTACTTACTGTATTTTATTACTATAAGCCACAGATCTATAAGCTGTAACATTTCCAAATGTAAAAATAAATAAATAATAAATAAACAAATAAAAATCATTAACTAGAGACCCAAGGCAAAATTCGAGCACTTTTTTAATGCAGCGTATATACGTCTCACCCAGTCTCACCGCAGGGCGCAGGCCTTTTCTCTGAGAGAGAGAGAGAGAGAGAGAGAGAGTATGGGCTTAGTCACCATGCGTACCTTAATTATTATTTCGAGCACTAAACGAGCAAATTTTCTTTCGAGATTAAGCAAAAGGGTAGGCAGAGACTAGGGTTTGCCACTTGTCGTGAAGGCACCCACGTGCCTCCCGGATACAGGCGTGGCGTTTATATAATGTAATGCAGATTAAGCTAACGAAATCTCCCGCCTTTCAGCCTCTGTCACCGCCCTCTTATTTTATAATTGGCCTTGTCACTCACAGGGTAAACAATCTGCACTGTTTAGATGCAAATTGCCTGCCTGGAATTTAATAGGGAAATTATTAAGCTCTTAACATTCATTACCTTTTGAGTCGTTATTTAGGCATGCAGAGATTTGATTGGCTGTCTTTCAGTGGTGTGGCAAAATTTAAATCATCATTATGATCATCATCAGCCCCTTGACGCCCACTGCAGGACACAGGCCTCCCTCATGGTTTTTATAACCATGAGAGGTTTTGCCATAATCGCCACGCTTGGCAGGCGGGTTTCAAATGTTTCAATTTAACTACATACATAATCTCACGCCTGCACCTGTATCCCGAAGGTAGAGATCAAGGTTTCTGTTAACTTGAACAATGTTTATTCAGCTGATTTGCTGTTGTACCCGGAAAACAAGTTTTTGTAATCGAAAATCAGCAGAATTATTCGTGTTCAATTGTTGATACAAATATTATTTCATTCTGTCCTACAGTTTTTAAAGCAAGACGGTAATCACAGTTTAAGAACAAAATTGACTGTTTGACTTTCTTCAAAAAGGTTAGGCTACAGGGCAAACCCTTAACCCGAATCGTCTTTGTTTTAGGCTCAAATTGTAGCTGACTAAATTGTACAGAGGAGTTTTTCTTAATTTTTTGATATCATTCTTCGTTTACAAAATATCGAGCACCAAAATCAAAAATTCCGAATAAATTTAATTTTTTGCACTATTTCGGCCATAACTTTTTCTTTTTTAATTTTCTCGAATAATTGTTTTTGCACCTTACAGCTCTGGTGAATACGCGTCATTTAGATTTTTTTGGATATCATATCTTCACAACTCTCCGAGGTATAAGGGGACTGCATTTTTTCTTGAAATCGGAGCCTACACTGGAGCGAACGTGAAGACATTTCCAATGTCAAAAACTGTTAAGAAATTGAATTTGCCTTCTACGTAACATTCCACATTGATCTTTAAGAATAAATACGACTTAACACAATGTAAGCTGCACAGTCGACAGCATATAAACTTTTACATCATCATCAGCCATTTGACGCCCACTGCAGGATATAGGCCTCCTTCGTGGTTTTCATAACCATGAGGGGTTTTGCCATGGTTTTGCCATAATCGCCACGCTTGGCAGGCGGGTTGGCGATCGCAGTATGCGGTTGGAATCTCGGGAAGACGCTGCTGCCCGTCACCTGGTAATTGATTTCCTTAGTTGCCTGCCACGACATCCACGGAAGGTAATGGAGTGACGCTATTCTTAATCCGGCGCCACACGGAATATGCGGCGCCACGCGAAAATCCGGCGCCACGCGGAATTCCGGCGCCACGCGGAACTTTTACATGCGAGCAACTGTTAAGCAACTGTCACGTTGCGGTTGGTTAGTTGTAAAATGCGCAATTGCTCAGACAGTATTTTTTTATTTTTATTTTTTATTCCCTAGTCGCTGCATAGGAGAAGGACGATACAAGGAGAAGAAGAAGCAGAAGAAAGATATTTATTATACCAACAAGACACATCACAGAAACAAAATAAGCAGATAAGTACCATAATATGCACAACAACAGAAAGAAAACTAAATACACAACAGATAAAATAAATAAATGAAAAAAATTTAAATAAAAAATAGAAACCGACTTCAAAATATTACAGCACTAAAAAGTTAGAAATAATTTAATAGAATACCTTTAAATTAGAAGTATGTAGGTATTGTAGAAGTATAATTTGTAGTCGGTGCCCAAAATATAATTATGTCCTATGTATTATATATGGTCATGAAACTGAGCACCGACTACAAATTACATATATTATGTCATTATCACATCAAAAATAAATATTGTTCCCTATTGATCCATTCACGTAATCGCAATATCCATTGACGTCCATTTTGGAACGAGCTGTCATAGACGAGCAATCTGTAGTGCGTTCGGATTTACCCATGAACGCTCACGGTCACAAATCAGAACGTACGGCCAGTAACGTAGTCAGTTAAGCGCCATCTACAATGTTCTTGGGAACTACTTTTCTTTAAAACCCCCCAATTCCCGAAAACACTTTGTGTTTTGCAACTACTTTATACTGTGAGTTTATTATTTGTCAAAATTTTACATAAATTGGTTGAACTCGCGCTTTACGAGCTCTACCATCGTAGCCTTCAGTATATCATTGTTCTACATAGAAGATTGCCCATTCTATGTAATACATATAGTTTTAAGTATTGTCCATCAAACAAAGCCGAAAAACAGCGAAAATTTATTAAAAACTTTTTTTTTTTTTTTAATTAATCACAGTGACAAAGTTCGGAGATGTTCGGTTCACAATGATCACGGTTCGAAGATGGTGGAACACAATAATTAATATTATTATTTATACCGCGACATACCGCGCCGCGCATTGGGACGCTCGTGAGATACTTTTGTAGGTACCGACTGAACACCAGCGCGGAGGGCCCACACCCTCAGCAAAATGCTGAGTCAGCTGCCTTTTGCAGCAACCGAAACACACCGCGACAAAACTGGGCCCTTATCATGAAGCAGCGATATGTTCGGCGAGGTCGTCAACGTCGCGCTTGAGCCCGACAATTCGCTCGAATCTAGGGACAAATACGGTTCTTTTTTTGAATAGTTACGAAATTTCCTGCCACTGAGCAATGAACGCTAGAAATGCATGGCTCTTTGTTGGCCCAATGACGTCATATCATATCTTTGAGATACGGATTTGCGACCATCTCGCTACTTCTGTTATTGTCGCATTTCTTATAATAAGGGCCCTGCATAAACTGTATAAACTGTTTCTTTAAGTGCAATAAATAAACAAATAAAAGTTGTTGTAAATGACTAACACTAACCGTCGTGTTTCAGTAATTATGCATTTAAAAAATAACCCTGTGTACGCTTCCCTACTTATCTTTACTTACGTAGTTTATTTATGCGTACAGTCGACAGCACATCAACTTTTACATGCGTGCACTCTACTCAGTTACGTTACGGGCGACTTTGCAACCAAAATGTAAAGATGCCTCACAGTTTGATCCGCGTTTCAGCTTCTAATGCAATCTTCACGATAATAAGCATAATGTATAGATAGATAATATTGTACATTTGCAGATTTGATGGCACAGTACTGACCTGCTGTCGACTGTACTTATTTACGCACTTAGAATACCAACTTCATTTTCCAGACAGAGAGGAAAAATGGAGTTCATTGGTATTCATTGCACGTGCAGTATTAACTGATCATATCACAAATGAAACGATGTGTGGTGAATAGTTATGATGAATGCCTAAAAGGATGCCTTACAATATCCGTCGATTCTACACCCTAGTCTAAAGATTTCCCCAATGCTGTCCCAAATTTGATAAAAGTAGCACTTTAAGCAATTCAGATACCTAATAACAAAGTCATCACGTCTGAGCCCTTCGGTCCTTAAAGGATAAAAGGAAGCTACATCCAAATTTTATTACGTTCTTTATAAAGGTCTATTCATCGATCCGCAGGCTGGATTAACTCCGTCAATCTCAGAGTTCTTGCGATTGGGCCTCACAGTTTGATCCCCGTTTTAGCTTCAAAAGCAATTTTCAAGAATCAAGAATATTTATTGTGAGCTTAGACATGGCTTACACATTTAGCAGTAACAGTCGCTATTTAAGATATAAACACAAAATCTTAACAGGGTGCACTCACACTCATCCCAACCTCCACACAATATTATTTATATGTTTATATGGAATATTATTATTTATTTGTTATTTATATAGAGAGAGTAACAAATCACAATAAACCCACGATAATAAGCATGATGTATAGATAGATAATACATTTATTTAACGGCACAGTACTAAAAACACAATATACAAATACAATCACTAGTTTTCATAACACTATGTACTTATAAATATTAACTAATAATTTACCTACCTACGTGGAGTAACGGAATCCCCACATACTTTCGAAAACGGTGAAAATTAAATCTACTCGAAATCTATTTTTAATATGGGGGAAAAGTGTAAAATCTCGCAAAAAATATCCGC
Organism: Yponomeuta evonymella; assembly: GCA_963969515.1. Taxonomy (NCBI): domain Eukaryota; kingdom Metazoa; phylum Arthropoda; class Insecta; order Lepidoptera; family Yponomeutidae; genus Yponomeuta; species Yponomeuta evonymella. The sequence continues at coordinate 3,822,450 of OZ018343.1, read as the reverse complement.
TGTTCCATAGTAAGATCAGCACAGCCTCACAGTTTGATCCCTTGTTTGAGAAAATTTTCACGATAATGGCCATAATCTACAAAGAGTAATGAAATCCCCGTATACCAATACAAACAGTTCTTACGATGAGGAAACGTTTAAAAATATCAGTTGTTCCATACTACAGTTGCGACTTTAAAATGTATGGAAGTCTACCTCTGGATATTCTTCGAGACCCATCTTTGTCTGTTTTTAAGACTAAAGTTTTAAATTTTTTCCTTAATTCACAGAACGGCAACTTACATTATAACTTAAAACATGTATTTATTGTACGCATGTACTGTACGAATTACTATTACATTATTTTTTTGAAATTTATTAATTATATGAATACTTCAGCGCTTGAAATTGCCAAACCGCGGTGGGCACGCGTGATAATTAACCCCATAATCTCTCTCTGAGAGAAGGCCCTTACCCTGCAGTGGCAAGTACGGGTTGATAGGTTGATTGAGATCAAAATGTTGGCACCAGCAAGACCTCGCCAATCTCGGAATAACTTTCAAGGATGTCACAAATCCCGCGGAGCCTGAGGGCTTTCTTCAGGCATGCAACCTGCTAAGCCTGATTACGCCGTGAAGAGAAGCTTTAATGGAATTTCTACTCATACGTAATTAGTTCTAGGATAGAAGGGGGATGTTATTTCGAGAAATTTCGAAACGCGTAGACGTGAGCTGAGAAACAGTGAAAATCCACTGAAATGTTGAAACGTTGTATGGAGTGACAGGGGTTTGATTTTAACCCCTGAACTGCCCTCGCGGAATGGAACGTATAGGTGGCCCTTACTAAGTTAGGCACAGATCTGTGTCGCGGCAGACGAGTATTTGTTTTAAAAGACAATGCTACACTAATTGAACTGATCAAAGCTTTTACTCAACTGCGGCAGAACCCAAAAAGAGTTTGACTCGTATGGAATATCCGATCCTAGAGGTATGTCATGCTAATTAATAAAAAAAGACTGCTAAGCATTAAGTGCTACCTAGATTCATCATCAGTCATTTGACGCCCACTGCAGGAAATAGGCCTCCTGCATGGTTTTCCAAGCTACCCGGTCATGTGCCACCCGCATCCAGCGACTCCCCGCCACCGTAACCAGGTCGTCAGACCATCTAGTGGGGGGGGGGCCTGCCCACGCTGCGTCGTCCGGTCCGCGGTCGCCAGGTCAGAACTTTTCCGCCCCAACGGCCATCCGTTCTCCGAGCTATTTGGATAGACCTAGATTAACTGGACCCAAATTCTACATTGTAACTAATGTTCTTGTGTATCTTACTATAAGGTCATTTTTGTGTGTAACTCATCCTGTTGTAACCCCCAACAAATAAAATAAAATAATGTAAAGTAACCTAGGGTTGTCCTCAAAACCAAACGCTAAAGAGTTTACAATTCCAAATAGCGACTGTGCCATCGTTCAAGCCGTTTTCAACGGAGAAATTTAAATAAGAAGAAATATTAAAATTAAATTCCCAAAAATCAACATAAAATACATATTATTAATACCTACGACTGGACAACACACTAAAAAAGATCATCACACCCAAATAAAAATATGTTGGATTGTCAAACATGCGATTTTCGGCAAGAGGAAGCCCCTTAGCTATGCTGAATTACATTTCTGATTTCATGTTTACTTTAGATGCATACAAATTCTACTTAAGGCTGTTGTTACGTCAGGCATGCTGTCTCCCTCGCATTAATTATCTATCAAACTCTCGGATTCGGACTCTTAGATTAGATTAATACTCTTTATAGTACATATGGTGCTACATTACCGCACTAGTGCGATAATGAGCACTTTACGTGCCTATGTCGAAACTTCAAAGGGCCATATGTACTATAAAACGTTGTACGATACACGTGCGAATAGGTAATTCGTAACTCGTGTCGATATAAAACACTCCCTTCGGTCGTGTTTTAATTTATCGCCACTCGTTGCGAATTTCCTACTTTTCGCACTAGTATCGTAATGTACTATTTTTGCACACCACACATTATATAAAAGTACATGAAAAATCTTAAATCTAAGTTACATAGTATACAACTGGCGGTCTTATCGCGATCTCTTCCAGACAACCTTAGGATGGATAGACCACGTTTATCAAAAGTGTACCAATTTTATTGCAGTAATTAAAAATGATAAATCTTGCGAGCGAGACAGCGTGCTCGACGTAAAAGCAGCCTTAAATCTACCTCTATCACTATGTAATATCGTAAGGGATCGTACGAGGTCGTGTTTCGTCGAATTGGGTCGTAGTGGTTTTAATAGAGAAATTTTCATTTAGGGCCCGTGCACAAAACTGCTAATCGACGTCACATCGTAAGAATCTGCGAGCTCATGCGACGCATCGCAAGATCTTATTCGCATCGGCGTCCATAATAGTAGTCAATGGACCTGGATGAATTTGGATGGACCCAAAATTTTCTTTTTCTGTATCTTCTTAGCAATAACAGAAGTGAGCACTTCTTTTTACGATCCATCACACGACCTAGTTTGCAAAATACGTTCAGTACGGTTGACGGTCGTCGAAGCAATGGCCACTCAAATCGTGAAAGGGAGGATGCCTTACCAGCAGCAATTCGTGTCGCAGTTTTCTGCGTTGCGAATTCGCATCGCGCCGATTCACAGTTTTTTGTTCGGCCTGTTATCCTGTTACGAATTTATCATTACCTACTGTAAGTTTCAAATACACGAGTGTGCCGCTCGCGTAGTGTTTAATTTTTTAGCTTCGTTTTAACGTAACAAAAAGGAACTTTATGCATCAAATCGGCCAATTTTCGTTATCTCTTTCAAAGTGAATGTAGGACAACAATATACACGCTTAAAGAAGAATGATCAAAACACGCAGAGCGCAGACTGTATTACACACTCAAACGGCCAAAGACGGCGAAGTTTTTACGAGACTTTTAAAAAATTCATGATTTTCATGCTCGTAAAAAACTTCGGTTATGGCATTCGTTCAGGGCGGGTAAATACAGTGGCTCTCTTTGGTGCGCTTTGAATTAAAATTTTAAAAGTTAAACCGCATTGTTTTTCGTGAAAACAAATGAGTGATGAACGCGGTCATAGGTGAGTGCTTTTTGTTCACTGTATTTTGTTAAATGCGATACAAAATTCAGAGTACTCTAAAAAATCTATGATCGAACGTCAGGAATGTTTTAGGTACTGCAGTCAAATAGAGGCATTTACGAAGGTTACCTCTAAAATGCGTAGCCACTGAAACACGTCAGTTAAAGTTTCTTACAACAAGTTACTACGGCGAACGTCGTCACAGACTATTTAAACTGCATTTGAGGAGAGTTTTAGAGAGTGTTAATCGAGTTTTTGTAAATAACACCTTTGTCCTTTACTACACTATGTAAACTATATTTCTTATTCTCTATTCCTTAAAACACAATCGTGTTGTTATAGACAAGACTTTTAGTAATCTGTCCCAACTCTGATTTTAAGTCTAGTGTCAAACCCTAGTTTTAAGCTAAAACTTTTAGTTCAGAATCATGTACTTCGCAATGCACTAATGGGATTCAACAGTGGTGGTAGCCTAGTGACTCGGAAGCGAGGGACCCAGGTTCGATTCCCAGTGCGGGCATGTACCTATGACTTTGTTTTCTAAGTTATGTACATTTATGAAGTTATAGTAGCAATACCACTCGCTAACCGTGAAGGAAAACATCGTGAGAAAACCTAAGTGTGTGAGCTATTCACGTACCTCAGCGCTTGAAGTTGCCAATCCGTGGTGGGCACGCGTGGTGAGTAAGCCCATACCATCCCATACTCTCTCCCTGAGAGAAGGTCTGTGCCCTACAGTGGGACATATATAGGCTGCTTATGACTATTTGAAAAATTCAGTTTGCATTTAAGGAGTATTTTCGACAAATCGGTCTCATATATAAAGCGCGAAATACCTCTCAAACCCATTTCACGATGCGGTTTGAAATAATGAAACAATGGGTAACTTGACAACTTGACTCGAGAGCGATTTCAGCCAGCGGCCACATAGAAGAGACGCGGAAATCACACCCTCGCCCTGTGTCTTCTGTGTGGGCTTTGTCCCGTCCTGTCAATACATAATGTATGTAAGTGAATTGCATTAACGACGCCTTTTACCGCGCCCTCGCCCCACGTCCCTTCTGTATGGCCGCTGGCTAAGACAGCTTTATTAAAACGGCCCCTGGTCTCGAGGTACCTATTGATTGCTGTTAACTAACAACGTCCAATCTGTTGTTTCAGGTAAGCCCACCAGAATTTCAAACTACGCCAGACATGACCCGAATATATAAAGTAAATATTTGTTAAAACAATGATTTGTTCGACGCCAGCGCTACGGACAGGAATACAGAATAACAATAACGAAATATGAAAATTTCATCAGTAGGGCCTTTGCCTGATTATCATACCATAGACCGCTTGTTATGGGTCCAAACTGCTCCTAGACATACATACATAAACTCACGCCTGTATCCCAGAGGGGAAGGCAGAGACCAGGGACTGCCACTTGCCACGATCCCCTAGAATATGCTACAATGTGGAGTATCATAGGTTGTGACCAGGACAAGTACTGTTCTTTCTGCCTTTGGCCATTCTCGTCCAGCTGCTGCCAGCAATATGGCTCAGATAGTGGGTCCAACGAGTTGGTGAGCGTCCTGCACCTCATTTGCTCATTCGTGGTTTCTACTCGAGAAACTTTCTACCCCATCGGCTATCGGATTTTCGGCAGGCTGGTCAGCCCACTACGATTTCGACTTGTTCATTCTATAGGGAAAATTGATCCTGCAGGGAAAAATGCAAGGCCGCAGAAGACCTGGCCGTAGAAGAACCCACTGGCTACAAAACTTGGCTGAATACACCACCATAGGCACCATCGAATTGTTCCGAGCCGCCATAGTCTTCACAATGAACGGGCTTACCGTACTATACGAGCACTCGACACATACTCTCACGCACACACACACACACACACACACACACACACACACACGCAAACTTTCTGCAGGCAGTTAATTTATTATTTTTATTCCTTTGTTTTGTTTATTTTTAAATTCTTCATTAGATTTTCTTTAGCAGAGAGATAAAGTATAATGACGTAAAACAAAAAGTGCTAAATCTAAAAAGGAAGGAACTGACTCCTAAGATACAGGTTGCCCTAGTTTAGGAGTCAGGGACTTACGTTATTGTGTAACTTAATATGTAACTTTTAAAATGTGATATGTCTCTGTAACTTTTAGCCAATAAATTACTTATGATAGCCGACCTCCGATAGGAGATGGCACCACAAGAAGAGGATAGGCCATGCCATCACCATCCTTCAGACTTCGAGCACAGCCCGTTCCATAGCTCGCTGGGCGACCTTGAATCCGTGGACTAGTCCTAAAATCAATTTCCAAGTTTCAGCCTTGAGGAAGGCCTTTATCCAGCAGTGGATGAATACGGATTGATCAATTGTTTGTTTAACCAGTTATGCAGTGTCGACGCGGAAGGAATATATTGCTCTAACTCTAGTATGACGTTGTCCGCTTCTTCTGTTTTCTGTTAAACTCTGATCTCACTTGCGGTTTAATTAAAAACAAACAAAACAATCCCGAGGAATTTCTTAATATCGCGCTTTGTTCCAGAACAAGGGTTTTTGCACTTTATTAATGAAACGAAAGCTCGAGGAGAATTTTCTTAAGAAGTTTTTCTTTCTGTGTCTAACCGTCGACAAAACCTGAAGAAGATAACATTATAGTACCTACCTACTAAATCAAAATATCTTTCAATCATCATCATCATCATTCAGCCACAAGAAGTCCACTGCTGGACATAGGCCTCCTCCATGGATTTCCAAAAAGACCAGTTAAGTTGGAAGCAGCCTGCATCCAGTGCCGCAATGATCATCTTTCAATGATTATTACCTATTATGATGCTTTTATTAGGTTTTCTTATAAGTAAACTAAGTTTGTTTTCAATATATAAACAAATGTGGGAATTTAGTTTAACCTACTTCTAACCATCATCGTGATAGGGGTTAAAGTATGAAATTGCCGTTTTATTGCAATAGGTTCTTTGAATTGACATAGAATCTTCATGGTTTGAGGTTTTCGAATGAAACTTTTTTCAAATGGTTTCTATGATGTTCTTTTTTTAAAAAATGTGAAACATTTGAATATCGACTTTCAATTGTTTTTGTTATTCAATTTAGACAAGAAAGATGGATAAATTAAAATCCACACATTTCTTGCTGCCAATTGATAATTGTCATTAAAGACTGAACACTAATTAAATACAATCATCATCATCATCATCATCAACTCATTATGTCCCCACCGAGGGGCACGGGTCTCTTCCCTGAGGAACGTATAGGCCATACTCCACCACGGGGGCCAAGTCCGGATTGGTTAACTACAATAATGACGACTAATACCTGATAAAACGTCCACGTAGCAGAGAGTTTTTACTGCCATTCGAGAGGTTAATCCTTTTGAGCCGCTTATGAATTCAATCGTTCGCAGGAAGCCAATTACGTTTCAGCCCGCGTACTACTTTCAGAGGCCCCAGGCACGGAATGCCACTGTACAGAAGGCCGAGAGATGCCCTGCAGATAATATTTCGTAGTAATAATAACTTCCACACAACACCATCATTTTCTCCTGCCCCTATATTACGCGCAAAAAAAACCTGAACAATTCCAATCGTATAACTTTCAAATTCCTTTTAAATGGCTATTGCAAACGTCAGGATTTGGTGCTATGGTAACCAGAAAAGGGCATCACCAACATGGAAATACACCCAGACTGAGGCCATTCGATTCGATAAAATCGATTGGGCGAGCCACGTTAGCTGTATAGGTTGCAGTATTCTGGGACAAAGAACCATATTTTACTACCTTACGATCTTTTTTTAGTATGACTACATGGTACAGCACATTTTCCTAGTGCGAGGTATTTTTTTTTTTTGCCGCGCGGACTTTCTTGATCGTACCAGCCAGCTTTAAACAAAAACTAGGGTAAAAAAACTACCATTTACATGCGTACACTTACAAAAAATTGAAAAGTGCAAGTACGTGGCACTTAGATGAGAGCTTCAGTCCAACTGTGTGTGACTACCTACCTATGTTCTGAGACACCATGTACCTACACTAGGTTTTTTTTAATAACATGGCTGTACGGTATTTTTAGGTTGCCGCGCGGACTTTCTGAATCGTACCAGCCAGCTTTAAACTAAAACAGGAATAAAAAAGTAACATTCCGTTTCAACAGCTTTTTAACTCACATAAACCGGAGCGTTATTCAGAGCCCACCCGTGTCTCTGTATAAGCCCCCGGCATGCTTGCTTTACGGTAGTTTCAAGGGCTTTTGATAGTAATGCAATTCAGCTTTTAATGTGGAGTGTGCGGAACAGACGGTAGGTATGTGTTATGTTCGCTTATTGTTAGAGAATAACATAACAACACTGCTGGCAACACTGTTTTTATTTCTTTTTACTGCAACTACGTGTGCGCGCGCGGCGCCTAGCCTGTGTATTTTATCGGGTATTTCTCTAATAAATCGGATTGGATCGGAAGAAGGCGCATTTCATTCAAACTTCTCCAACGCTTATAAGAACTAGTTTTATTGTAGCAAATCATTTTGGGTTGGTATTTTTCAATATACGCAGGAAAATAATTTTATTGTCTTTATACTTTATACAAAATCTTTGGAATAAAAAACAAATCTATTTTATTCGCAACCACGATTTTTTTTTTACTTTCAGCAAGAACACAAACGAGGAACTTATCCTTTTGTTTGAGTAATCAAATCCGTTGTCTTAGGCGGATATTATAACGTCTTATCAAACAATTTCCTGCCCGATGAACAAGTACCTTAAACTAAACTCGAAATTGGCCGGTTTCACATTAGATAATCGTAAATACACGTCATTGGACTATATCGATACAACGTTGACACAACGTTCGCACAACACTCTTAGTACGTGAATGAAACTACCAGTCCGATGATGTCGCGTCGTTACGGTTATCGTCAAATGTGAAACCGACTATTCTCCATCAGAAGTATCCGGTCAAAAAACTTGCTTGGCACTCGAAATTCCCTACTTATACGACTTAGTCGGACTAGGATTTAAACAACGTTCACACAACTTTCGCACAACGGTCTGAGTATTAAACTACCAGTCCGATGACGTCGTGTCGTTACGGTTATCATCAAATGTAAAACCGTTCATTCTCCATCAAAATTGCCCGGTTAATAAACTTAGAGGGTACCCGAAAGGCCGTACACCCTACTCAATTGGTTTCCTAAGAATTCGTTCGCCGATCGCTCGCGCGGGCGCTGTGAAACTCATCAACGATGCGACGTGGTTTAAGTAATTCAATAATGCGCTAATGCTCCAGTGTAGTAGTAGATATCTACACTATAGAAAGTGCATAAAATCCTCTTGTCGCATTAGGGACGATAAATTTTTACGTCAATACATAAACATAACATAAACATAAAATTTACATACAGGCACATACTCGTACATTGCTTCTGGCCCCACACTAGGATAGTGTCGTGGGAACCAGAAACAGCGACATCCCAAACATATGTAAACATCCAAGACCTGGGGTTTTTTCTTGTCCCCAGCCGGGATTCGAACCCGGGACCTCTCGCATGGTATGCAGATGCACTACCGCTGCGCCACGAGGTCGTCGTGCATACGTCGTGCATAGTTGTCGGTCATACGACCAAGTTGATGACTACCTCGGCTAGGACTGCCTCATTGCTCTAGCGGTAAGACGTTTGATTACCATGTCGGAGGTCGTGGGTTCGATTCCCACTGGGATCCGCCGTACATTTGCACAAATGGTCTCAGTCTGGGTGTATTTCCATGTTTGTGACGTCATTGCCTGGTTACCATAGCCCAGGGTATCCTAGCTCGGGACCAGGAGAAGCGATTGTGTTGTGTGGAAGATATTATTATGATTATTTAGCTTTACTGTGATCATCAGCCATTTGACGCCCACTGCAGGACATAGGCCTCCCTCGTGGTTTTCCTAACCATGAGGGGTTTGGCCGTAATCGCCACGCTTGGCAGGCGGGTCGGCGATCGCAGTATGCGGTTAGAATCTCAGGAAAACGCTGCTGCCCGTCTCCTGGTAATGTATTTCCTTAGTCGCCTTCTACGACATCCACAGAAGGAAATGGAGTGACGCTATTCTTGATCCGGCGCCACACGGAGCTTTACCGTACAACGTGTAATAAGGTTTGAGGGTTCGAAAACGGGGAGGGGGATATCCTTATAAAGTGGGTAACCATTAAAAGCATGGAAAGGCTGATATTTTTCCCAAAACTTCCCCATTGTAAACGTAGTTGCTATTGACGAGCCCTATATGGGGCTTTCTACACCCTGTAAAGATAAGTGCGAAATCGCGTAAAATGATTTAGGTTTTTTTTATGCAAACTTTTTTATTGCCTCAATTATGTCCAATTACGGGCGAAGACCTCCCCTTTGACACTCCACTGCTTCCTGTTTGTGACCAACCCGGTAGAAAGGTACTAAGGTCGGCCAGCATTATCCGCTCTCCACAAAGTTTGTAAAATATTGTTTTAACATTAATAATAATGTGGTGCAATTTAAAATATACATTTGAAATATACATAAATATAACGTTTTCTCAATCGGGAGGTTCGAATCCGCATGTAGCAATGACTTTGTTTTGTAAGTTACGTACATTTGTGAAGTTATAGTAGCAATACCACTCGCTAACGGTGAGGAAACCTGAGTGTCCGAGGTGCTCGCATACCTCAGCGCTTGAAATTGCCAATCCGCGGTGGGCACGCGTGGCGATTAAGCCCATACTCTCTCTCTATCTCTGAGAGAAGGCCTGTGCCTACAGTGAGACGTATATAGGCTGCTTATGAATCGGATTTGCCCTGACATAAAAAGTGTGGGTTTTACCCGGACATTTTTTAAAACCCCGCCCGGACGCTCCCCGGACGCCCTCCAAACTAGGACAAATCCGGGGAAACCCGGACGGATGGCAACCCTAATTCCCAGTCACATCCCGCGTGCCCCGCCAACGTGTTTTAGTTATTTGTTGGGCATAAAATAAAATGGGTCGTAGAAGACAAAGGTTTTTGTTACTTTCACTCATTTCCGAGCACGAGAAAAAAAAACTTTTATAAAATGTAATCAAGTTAGCGTAATACACTAATATTAACTTGGTTATATAACGCTTACGCTTAACTTAATGTAATATATTGCACACTTAAATACTGAATACTTTAAGAACAGTGCCCTCGACTTTGAGAAGTGGAAGCGAGGAGATCCATAGCACGGGGAAATCCTATTTTGGACTCCTGTCTCCTACTTCATAATGACATGTAATATGCTAATGCTAAGAGTTTAATTAATTTTTAAGTGCACAATATACTGGAGAAAATTAAATAATATATTTTTATTTTACGCTCCAAAACACCTACAACAGCACAGCACTATTCGATTAGGTTCACGGTACACCGGGCGCCGCCGTTCCCCTGTGCTTTAATTAAAAATACCTACGGAGAAGGTGCCAACTTCATCGAGTACGCGATTAATTGGAGCCCCGAGTCCCGACAAAGGCACTGGAGCGGCCAAAGGGATAAATCTAGAAGTCCTACCTTCCTGTCTTCGGGCTCATTCCGCTAACAACATTCGTAATAGAGAATTGTGGCTAACTAGGCGAATGAAAGCAAAATTGGCCCCTGGTGCCTGGGACTAAGCGCGTTGAATTTCAGAAATCTGAAATTTATTTCAACGTAAAGAATTTACATTCTTTTTGTGCAATGTCGATATACAATGTAGTGTAAGCTGCCTTCAGGTCGATTTGAAGATAGGTAGAGAACACTTTATTGAACACTAGCTTCGTCCGCATGGGATGAGTAATTTCCGGGTTGAAAATTATTCTATGTCCTTTCCCGAGACTCAAACTATCTCCATACCAAATTTCATCGAAATCCGTTTAGCCGTCATCACGTGATTGAGTAACAAAAATGATTTTTTTTCTTGTGGTTTGTTAATTTGTCCCAAGAAATGTATTTATTTCTTTCAAAGATGTTCGCAAACGTTCACATTTATATTATTAGTAGGATATTTACACAGATATTTATCTTCACTTAAAAGTACAGATGGCGGCCTAATGTACTGTAGTTTTGCAATGGAGAAAAAACATATTTTCTCAAATGTCTAATATCGTCAATAAGGGAAAAGATTAGGTACGTATAACACCTACTCGTGTAATTAATTAGTTCACCGTAACATAACCATTAAGTCTATAGCCTGTGTCACCCGGACCATAATAACGAATCGAGGTGTCAATTGACTCTACCAAAATCGGATAAATAGGCTCTCAGGTGGAAGATCCGTGAATACAATAATAAATAGACAGCTAAAATCATATCCCTTACTTTTGGCTCTGCTGCAGTCGGTTACAAACTAGTGCTTTTACCACGGCCATAGTTCAGGGCAGGCCAACTGGCGAGGCAACGGCCTCCGAAGAGTGGAAAGGTACTGAAGGGATGAAAGAAAGAGATTATAGTAGGTACACATCTACCAGGCCCTCACGTACACTATCGCAAGAGAGAGCGGCCAAGGATCACCTGGCAAAGATCCGACTGGCTTGAAGGTACCGCTTATCACCGTCAAGAAGAGAAAACCCGTGTTGGAGGCCCTATGCTCCCCTAGAACTTAAAGGAAGACCTAAGGACCTAAGAAGAACGAGATACGTCGACCACGATACTTCTAGGTCTAATGCAGTTATTTCTCCAGAACCGGATCGAACCTTTGGGCGTTTTCATATCACACATTCATTGCTGTACGGCGGACGGTAGAGGCGATGGATGATCCGGATTTGTTTGATGCTCCAAGATGTACTGAATGGCTGGCGAACGGATTAGTTTGTTAGAGGTAGGGTGAGCGGTGTTTAATCTACAGGAGGACTTCGAATTCCTTCACCATTTTTAGGGTTCCTTAGTCCGACAAGGAACCCTTATAGTTTCGCCATATCCGTCTGTCTGTCTGTCCGGCCTAGCGCAAAGACCGGTGGTACTAGAAAGCTGTAATTTGGTGTGTGTATACATATTTATCACGCCAACAAATTTCTACAATAAAATGTTGGAATTTTTTTTTACTGTACCGCCCCTAAAAGGAAAGACGGAGATGATTTTTTCTTTCTCGTCTACCCTATCATGTGGGGTATCGATGAATTGGTCGTTCAAAAATATTGTGGGTGTAGCAAGACCATTTTTCGATTTAGAGTTTTAACTTAATTAACAGAGTTTTCAACTTCAAGTATTACTAATGAATGTGTTGAAAACTGGACACAATCGTCCTATAAATATCATCATCATTATCATTCAGCCACAAGAAGTCCACTGCTGGACATAGGCCTCCTCCATGGATTTCCAAAAAGACCGGTTGGAAGCGGCCTGCATCCAGCGCCTTCCTGCCACTTGGACGAGGTCATCTGTCCATCTTGTGGCTGGTCATAATTGGCTGGGTATTTGCCATACCCGCATGCCAAGCGTGGCGAGTATGGCAAATACACTCATAGCAGTAAACCTATAAATATACATTAATATAAATCTACTGTTTAATACCAAACATCTCTGTCTTCTAAATAATCCTTGATATTACAGTAGGTAAGCTTTTTTGCACAGAGTGTGCTTAACTCATTTTTTAAACCGCGTCGGAGGTAACTCTAATTTATCTTAGGGAATCTTAATGAAGAACCTTATGCAGTGCCCCATAAAGGATGTATTAACTTTTGCAATTATCTGACAGCACTATCAATCTGTTTATCCATGGGTAAGCTCTATCCAACGAATAAATCCAAAAACGTCTTGCACATTTTCAGAGCTATCCATAAATAAATTGTATGACTAACAACCCTGTCTATCAGCTATTTATCCGTTTATCCTTAGATAGGTAATTATCTATTTACTTTCTTATCCAGTGACTTGGCGCAAATCGTACCACACACATATGTAACAATTAAAGAAAATCTTACAAGTAAAACAAGTTTAAATTATAATTTTTACATTTTTTTAAAATTTTGCAGCAGTGAGACAAGCAGAAACCACAACAAATTTAAGCACAGGCAAAACAACATCCGAACAAAAAACAATCCGTGTGGCGCCGGATTAAGAATAACGTCACTTCATTGCCTTCCGTGGATGTCGTAGAAGGCGACTAAGGAAATCAATTACCAGGAGACGGGCAGCAGCGTCTTCCTGAGATTCCAACCGCATACTGCGATCGCCAACCCGCCTGCCAAGCGTGGCGATATTGGAAAAACCTGCAGTGGGCGTCAAATGACTGATGATGATGATGAAAGTGTTCTCTATCTCTCTAACTCTGAAGAGGCAGCCCACTCCAGCGCTGGTCTTCCGTCAGTACCCAGTAATGTGCCCACGTGCAGCACTCGGAAAAACGAAACTAAATTAATAAATAAGTAAATAAATTAGCAGCAATTGTATATTCACATGTCAAATTATAAATGATTGGTGATAGCATTGTCATACTTATATTAAATTAAATAAGTACCTACTTATTGTGAATGAATAAATATGTTGGATTGTAAGATAATTTTGGAAGCTGAAATTTCGTAGCAGTAGGTTTTTGGTAGCGCAGTGGATAGACATCATACACTCGAGGTTTTGGGTTCGAATCGTTTGAACTTAGAAGTTTTATTTTTTTCACAACTTAAAGGGACTGTAGACCTGAGTGGTTTTAATGTCAACCCGATACCTCCACGCGTTCCCGAGATAAAAGGTCTCGACAGACAGACGGACGGTCGGACGGACAACAAAGTGATCCCTAAAAAAAGGTCAGTCAGACAGACATACATAAAGACTTCTTAAGCATAATTTTTAATAGGGTGAATGCGGTCCTGTTGCTACGCTTCCGGTACAAAAAAAGATCCCGTGAGGCTAACACCTAAATACGCCCCTGGCCCAACTGAAACAACAAAACGGGCTTTGTAATTAAATCCGCGAGTAGCTTTCGTGTCGCTTTGAAATTGTGTGTACTGCCAAATCTGTGTGTTATTTCTCGAACTTCAGATGCGGGGTATGTAAATTTACATGCCTAGACCATTGAATTTTAGACCAATTTTCCTCGTGGCAATTGTTCTATGACTCTTCAGGATAAACATACCGAAGGTCATCATCATCATCATCAGCCATTTGACGCCCACTGCAGGACATAGGCCTCCCTCATGGTTTTACAAACCATGAAGGGTTTTGCCATAATCGCCACGCTTGGCAGGCGGGTTGGCGATCGCAGTATGCGGTCGGAACCTCAGGAAGACGCTGCTGCCCGTCTCCTGGTCATGTATTTCCTTAGTCGCCTTCTACGACATCCACGGAAGGAAATGGAGTGACGCTATTCTTAATCCGGCGCCACACGGAATTCGATACCGAAGGTCGATGCCACGCAAAGGTTCTCGAGTGGAGTCCACAGACTGGCAAACGTAGCGTAAGACGCCCACCAGCTCGCTGGAGCGACGATCTGAAGCTGATTGCTGGCAGCGGCTGGGTAAGGATTACCGAGCACAGTTGGTCGCTTAGTTCGGCTGTTGTCAACTGCGGAACCCTAAAAACCGTCTCTGATTCTGTCTTTTCTATATCTTGTTCTCCCTGTCTCGTTCTTTCATGCTCACTCTCGCTCTTCCACTTCTTATCTCAAATTCTATTTCTCGATTTCTCAAGTCTTTTCTTTTTCAAATCTAGTTTAGGTATATTTTATACTGTACTACAAATAGTTACCTTGCATCCTTTATTATAAACTAGCTTCCAGGCGAACTTCATACCGCCACAGCATCCGTCTTCACGATTCTTGCACAACGCCATCTATTTTTAAAACACAACGTTTGCACGCGCAACGCCATCTATTTTAAACTTAAAATAAATATTATCCCACGGGAACGCATTACCGGGATATCAAGTATGCTATGTCTCAATTCAGGTCTTTGTCTATCTGTACGCCAAGTTTCATGTAAATCCGTTCATACTTTATTGCGTGATTGAGTAGCAAACATCAAAACATCCACACCTCCAAAAATTATCACCAACTTTCACATTTATAATATTAGGGGTTAAAGTATGAAATTGCCGTTTTATTGCAATAGGTTCTTTGAATTGACATAGAATCTTCATGGTTTGAGGTTTCCGAATGAAACTTTTTTCAAATGGTTTCTATGATGTTCTTTTTTTAAAAAATGTGAAACATTTGAATATCGACTTTCAATTGTTTTTGTTATTAAATTTAGACAAGAAAGATGGATACTGCGAAAATTCGAGTGATTATGAGGCACCCATTTTTCGTATTTTTTTATTTTATTGATTTGACGCAAGTGAGTCAATATTGTAGGTAAGGTAACGTTAAACCATGCCGCTAATTCCTGGGTAGTTTGACTAGGGTCGGCTTCCACTATCTCTCTTAATTCATCGTTATTCACCTGTGTGGGCGGTCTTCCTCGTGGCTCCTTCTTTAAGTCGAAATTTCCATCACGAAAGCGTTTAAACCAAAATCGCACGGTGCGTTCATTAGTAGACCCCTCTCCAAACGTAGCATTGATATTGCGGGCTGTTTCTGCCACGTTAGTTTCGCGTCGGAACTCGTATTCAAAAATCACTCGAATTTTCGCAGTATCCATCTTTCTTGTCTAAATTGAATAACAAAAACAATTGAAAGTCGATATTCAAATGTTTCACATTTTTTAAAAAAAGAACATCATAGAAACCATTTGAAAAAAGTTTCATTCGAAAACCTCAAACCATGAAGATTCTATGTCAATTCAAAGAACCTATTGCAATAAAACGGCAATTTCATACTTTAACCCCTATTATTAATAAAATATATAAGCAGGGTCATGACTCCCCAAGGGTGCAAATTTTGTATGTCTCGAGAACCATTAAGTTTTTGCGGGCTCTTGCACGCACGAGCCAGCTGATTAAAATAAATTAAAACTAGCAATCGTAGCGAGCTGGGAACACACTCGGTCTGTACAGTCGACGTGATACATTTTTAATTTTCTTTATCAAAGTCGGTTTGCAAGCGAGTAAAGGTTTATATGCTTTAACAAAAAATTACCTAGTCTGAAAGTATTTCCCTTTACCATAGACTATTTAAGCTTCATTCGAGAAGTGTTGTAAGTAAATGTATCTATGAATAGCACTACAAAAATGTATTTCAATACAGCACTTTAAAGAATCAATTATGAATGAAGCTTGGAGTTTTTTGTCCATTTTTCTCATAAATGACCCAGATTTTGAAATAGTCACCTAGTTTAACTTGCAATATTCACTAAGTCTCAGTTTCTGTGGTACTTTGAAGTAAAACATTTTGTTTTTGATATAAATAAAACTGTAAATGTTTACCTGCTGTCGACTGTACGTGGAGCGGAAAGGCGCTGACAAAGGGTGAAACTCCGCCATTGCCTCCAGATGGCGCTGTCATCCGGTCGAGTCGCTTTGGTACGGTGCCACGGTTCCTCTTTTTGAACTCGAAGCAAACTCACTGAGAAACTGGATGAAGTATAAGTAGCAAAGCAGCTATTTTACAGTAACTTCTACACTAATTTTGTCTATTTGTATTATTTTATTGTTACTTAACAGTTGTTCTCGCGATTTCGACTTAGGATTCAGATTAAAAACGTCACAATAATAATCCAACCTACTCGTATATATGTCGTTGTAGCTATTATATTTTATTCAAATTCATTTAATTATTCTTATGTGTTTCAGTGCAAACATTTCCAACTTTCTTTTCAACATTTTCCAACAACATTTTCAACATTTAAACATTATTTATCAAAGTGGGATTAAATAATAACGTGGACGGATACGCGAAGATTTAAACTATTAACAACGTTACAGAGCCCGTGAAGTTGCGCTAAGTGTTTGGCGGATTTCGATTGAATTTAACAATGATCGCAGTTAAAAAAATAAGCCACGAAATTGCCAGAAAAATCGACTAAAGAGGCGGAAAATTCATTCGTTTGCTTTTTTCTAGTGTCGCGCTAAAGTCAATTCGTAAGAACCGCCCCTCGCTTTGAACCGCGCGTGACAGCTTCGCTTTTTGTCCCTTTGTGCTACATTCTCCTGTTCCTGAAAAAATGGCTTTCAGTGCTTTGAAAAACTTTCCACGACCTCTGCTCTCTAACCAGCTTTTAAATATTAGAATTGTACATAACCAGAGAAAAAAAAACCAAAAGAGGTAAAAGGAATGTTTCCGCCCGGGATCGAACCGGGGGCCTTCTGCGTGTTAGGCAGATGTGATAACCGCTACACCACGGAAACCGCTAAGTAATGTGCCGAAATCAACGTACAGTAGTGATTACGTTTCATATTAAACAAAATTGGCTGAGGTAGAGCAATGTGACATTGATTGATAGCGCTGATAATAATTATTTTCATGGCACCCGAGGTATTATTTTCCTCATATAAAGATTATTTATTTATTAAACGATAAATTTGCATAGATACAATACTTATCTACTTGAGACTGTAAGTAAGAGAGACTTAATAAATCTTACTAAGGTCAATAATTTTGGGTGCAGTGCATATCGTACTTTTATACGAAGTTTCTTTAGATTTTGTACTTTAAAAAAAAAAAAGGTTTTTTGCCTCGACTTGACTAGCTAGACCTATTTGCAGAGGCTATTTAAACCCAAGGACAGTCGGTTCGAACCCCGGCGTGTACCAATGACTTGTTTGTTTGAGTTACATCCATTTCACTTACTATGAAGGAAAACATCGTGAGGAACCCTGAGTGCCTGAGGTGCTTACATACCTCAGCGCTTGAAATTGTCAATCCGCTGTGCCATGCCTCTCTCTCTCTCTCTCTGAGAGAAGGCTTGTGGCCTACTGAAGGACATTTTAATAGATAAATAGATAGATAAGAAATTTTTTAGTATTTGTTGTTATAGCGCCAACAGAAATACACCATTTGTGTAAATTTCAACTGTCTAACTATCACGGTTCGAGATACAGCCTGGTGACAGACGGACGGACAGACGGACAGCGGAGTCTTAGTACCCTTACCCTTTGGGTAAACGGCCTTCTTCATAAAAACACGATTCCTCTAAAGCACTTCGAAGAGGCAGTGTGTTTAATCTGTGGTTACGACTTTTCCTTGTAAAATCTCCACCATAGATAATTTTAATAGGCGTTTTAAAGAATCGTTTTTTTTTATAAATAAGACCGTAACTTTCTATTTGTAATTGTGTTTTACCGTTTTGGCGACACGAATAATATTTATTTCTACGCTAGATTTCAGTTTTCTTGTACTAAGCGTCTCTAACCTAGTCCCGGACAAACAAGTGGACGGGCGGATATGGCGAAATTACTTTTGCTTTTTGACTACGGACCCCTGAAAGTCACCAATGATTCGAGTGTTCTAAGGTCAGCCAACCCAATATCATTCACTTGTTCACGCAAAATAAAATTGTTGACACTGTTTCAGCCATATAATATTTATAGTTATCTAATATATAAAAATCTCGTGTCACAGTGTTTGTTATCGAATTCCCCCGAAACGGCTTCACCGATTTTTATGATTTATTTGTGTATATTTGGTAGGTCGGAGAATAGGTCGTAGGCTAATTAATATGGCAAAACAACGTTTGCCGAGTCAGCTAGTAGGTAAGTATGTATTTATTAAAATGGAAATAAGTGATGAAATTGGTAGTTTATTTGTTTATTTTTCATTTGTCATCCAGCACTCTGTTATATTTTTCAAAAAAATTCTTAGACTGACTGGAAGAAATTTATTTTGAAATAAGTCCGCCTTCGTACATCTACGCTTACCAGCTATTTAACATACATACATAAACTCACGCCTGTATACCAGAGAGGTAGGCAGAGACCAGGGACTGCCACTTGCCACGCTCCTGACAGATCTCTTTCGCTACCTAAACATTTATTCGTCGTTGCATTCCTCATCATTTACGCCGGTTTCGGGTACTTTTTACTGAACTTATCGGCCTTTCCACCCACATTCACTCGATATGTTTGTTTCGTGAATCTTTCTTCCTTACATCCTCTCCACATGTTCAAACCAAAGCAACATTCCTTTCTCAATTCCAGTTTTTTTGTGTTCGTACAATAATGCATTACAAACATAATTCCTACCCGCTACCGCTCTTATTTGAGAACCACCGTTGTTCCAATGGACCCGGTAGTCGCCAATGGAAGACCAAAAATTAAATCTGTATCCCTTTGAACGGGTCCAGCTCTTCGAGTGAAAGCAATCTGCGGCGGGCAGCCGAGAGCTACTGGAATCGAACTAAGAGGCGCGCCCGTCGAGCAGTTTCGAATGAATAATCCCCTTTGGTATTTGGTACGAATTGGACTCGGGTGGTTGAGCTCAGGAACTTGATTGTTTTGGGATCTTTAACTTCCACACAATACTATCAATTGTCCGTCCCAAACTAGGATAGCATGTGCTATGGTAACCAGGCAAGTGAAAGCTTTGAACTGTGTCATTGTTGGACACCTAGGGTATTATACAGTATAATAACCTCAAAATAATAATAATAATAACTTCCATACAATACACTCACTTGACTTTTGGGATCTTTAACTTCCACACAATACTATCAATTGTCCGTCCCAAATTAGGATGCTATGTGCTATGGTAACCAGGCAAGGACATCACACACATTAATATGCACCCAGACGGAGGCCATTTGCACAAATGTACGGCGGCTCCAAGTGGGAAACGAACCCACGACCTCCGGCATGGCAATCAGACGCGGTACCTCTAGACCAACGTGGCATTTAAACGTACATATTTTTTTATGTAGCCTATATACGTCCCACTGCAGGGCACAGGCCTTCTCTCAGAGAGAGAGTATGGGCTTAATTGCCACACGTGATCAATTAAGCCCACCGCGGATTGGCAATTTAAAGCGCTGAGATATGTGAACACCTCTAACACTCAGGTTTCCTTTCGACGTTTTCCTTCACAGTTAGCAAGTGGTACTACTACAACAACTTCGTCAAAGTACGTAATCTAGAAAACAAAGTCATTGGTACATGCCGGAACCTATTACCTATTGTTAATTTTTTACTGAACAAAATAAGAAGAAGAAGAGAAATAAGCTCGCCTTTGTTCGTGTATTTTCTTATTGCAATAAAGTATAAAGCAAAGTAAGATAGTAAAGAATAGGTGGACGCAAATTTTTAATACATCCACTTTCACACATGGTTTGCCATTTGCCACTATGCTGTCAGACGTTTTTAGTGTTCCTAACTCATTAACATTCATCCTCATGCACGATTGCATACTTACCCAATTTGCCCATCACTGGGTACAACATCCCACAGCCAACAAGGCCGCGCCCGCTTTTGCTTGAAGCTCGCCGAAATTTCTATTAACGCTAACGTTTCCACATCATATGCTAGAGTTTGCCGCTATTCATTTGACAGGCGTTCCGACCGCAATGTTCCAAGTTACAGAACGGCAGATGCTATCTCGTTCGATATTCAAATCCTACTACTATTATGAATCGTTTGCATGGATGGATATTTATTACTCAGTCACGCCAGAACGGCTAAAAAGATCTGGATAAATTTGGCACAGAGATAGATTTAAAATAAATAAAAATACCCATCAAAGTATCGGGAGGAAAGCTAGTTTATGAGAAATATTTAATTGCCCATCAAAAAAAGAAACGCACAATGTAATGGCTTTCATCGTTTAATCTATTGTAGTATATATAATTAACATACTACGCCACAAATATTCTCCTTGTGTAAATAACAGAAATGAAAAAGTAAAAAATTCAAAATCAAAACCGGCCGTTATTTATTTTATCTACACTAATGTTGTAACATTCTACTTATGTTTTCAATACTTGACTTATAATTACTACTGTTATAGCGCAGACAACAAAACAATTTCACATGATGGTATAATATTTACATCGATATCGTAAAATCTCATTATAACATCAATAAAACGCGACCAACTTGATTGCAGGGCCAATCAGGTTGGTCGCGTTTTATTGAAGCGCGCAGCTGCGCTCTCATTGGTTAAATTTTAATGGCGGCAAAATCACTGTGATTATACACGTACGCGTGAATTTAATTTTTAATTGCATTAGTGAAGATAAAGTAGTGTATGCAACTGCATATAACACGGGTATTAAAACACTCGTTACTATTATGAAACTCGCTGCGCTCGTTTCATAAACTCACACTCGTGTTTTAATACCCTTCATTATATGACAGTTGCATAAACTACTATTATTTTGTTTTATTTATTGCATTACGCAACAGATAAGTAACATTGCATGTCGTAATATCATGGTGAAATATTATAATCTAGTTACATAATTATGCTTTACCGTGTGATGACAGCGTGCCAGATAGAGTTTATTTTGCCAGCTCGAAAATAAATTATTATAATTCGAGAACAATTTAGATTTGTAGAGTAAATAAACCGAAACAGGAACAATTCACAAATCTCGTTGTGTTGAGTTTTGATCCGAAACGAATGCTATGCCGGTTTGTACGATTACTTTTAGTGGAATAACCCCCGGTTTCTCGTACACTAACAAGCTGTTAATGTACTGTTAACAGCTGTCAGTGGTTTCTTTTGTATGCACTTTGGTCAATTGACAGCTGTTAACAGTAGATTAACAGCGTATTAGTGTAGGAGAAACTGGGGGTAAGAGTATTAATAAATAAACACTGGAAGTGTTTTCCGCTTAGCTTTCAAAAAGTCAACAACACGTGACTGCTCACTTTTAATCTCTCTGTGTTGACCCTTTCTGACGTCTACTGTCTGAACAGTTAACGGCAGCTAGACCTTTACATTTTTGCAGCAAAGTCACCTGTAACGTTGCCAAGTATTTCAGGCGTGTAAAACAATTAATTTCTAGTTTTAAGAAAAAATTTCAAGTTGCAATTTTTATTTCATTTTTGTAAGTGAAGTGAAAAGTCATCGGCATTCTTAGGATGATTGAACTGTAGGTTTTTCTATGGCCGTATAAGCAGCCTCTACTAGTCTATTGGCGGTGGTAGTTTAGTGGGTAGAACATTGGACTCGGTTCGATTCCCAGTGTGGGCATGTACCTAAGACTTTGTTTTCTAAGTCATGTACATTTTTGAAGTTATACCTAGTAGGAATACCACTCGCTTTTATAAATCTACTATAGTAACCTAGTTACCCCGGTAAATAAAGTAAATAATATATTTGCTTCACCACATGAAACCTAGACACACCATTTGCCTCAAATCACTTCCCATAAATCAACGCGCGTAATTTACGTTCAGTTCAAAGCTTTACTTTCGGGTACCTTCGCACCCGAAAGCGATAAAAAGTTACCTTTTCGTGCACATTTGTTCCTGGCATTGACTGGCAGCCGAGAAAATAGCCGTTTGGAGATGATTTAGTGGCAACAAATAGCAGCCATTGGGCACGATCCGAATGCTAATGTGCCTATCACGCTCGTCCAGTGCGGGATAAATCAGTGGCAATGTAGGTATTTTGCGACAAATCATAGCTGGCTGCTCGGGTCTAAGCTAACTCTACACGTTCCCACTTCCGGTCTACTGTTTTATCGGGCTAGAATTTACTGCGCTGTCTTTCACTCTGACAAAGAATACAGGGCTACCAAATACTGTAAGATTTTGTATAAATTAAATAAAAATAAAAACTTTTTTTCTACGAGTTTTTTCTCAGATTTATCTAATATATTGTTAGTCTCGTGTCTCAGTGTTTGTTATCGAACTCCGAAACTGCTTCACCGATTTTTATGGTTTTTTTGTGTATATTTGGTAGGTATAAGAATAGTTCATAGGTCAATTAATGTGGCAAAGCATCGTTTGCCGGATCAGCTAATATTTTTATTAATATATTATAATGGTTTATATAGCGTCACAGAATTTGGTAAATCATTTTCCTACATAAAATGTACTAAAAGGCGTGTGTGAGGTTAAGTATTCATGGGGGCATACTTTTTAAAACAAGCCAAACGAATATCAAAAATTATAACAGTTTCAAAAAACTAAAATTCTCTTTTCACGAAGTTTGCAAAATACAACAGAGCGCTAGCGGAGTCGATTTGGTCTAGACCCCTACCCGTTATAGTAAGCGAGGCCGATTTGGCATGTGATATGACGATCAATACTCACGGGGATAACGAGTGTCCATTGAACCGGGCTGCACCAATTAAGATACAATTTGCCCCGTAGCTCCGAACTGAACTGGGACCTGAATTCAAATGAGGTAGATTTCAATTGCGTAATTATTACTGAACGTCACCTGGGTCTGTATATCTTTCATTCCAGTTCGCTTAGCAAGCACGCAAAGGGCTTTTCCTTAGACAGGAATCCCCTTATTGTTTGCCCATTCTGGCCTTTCTCAAGGCAAGTATTCTAAGCGAATTAGTCGATGAAATCCCTGGAAACATGGGCTTAGACTCTTTTACGTGAACGCTTGAAGACTACGCGCGCATACGTTAGTTACTCGTAGTTTGTTAGAGCTAATATTTCGGCACTTATCTTCATACTTAGGCCATTGTACGTTGCTATAAGATTACTCTAGCTAGCCACTCTTTCTAGAAATCCATTACTGCATTAATGCAGTGCTCTTATGTCATTACTGCAAACCTCCCGAAGTAATTTCAGCTTCTCAGATGGACCACCCATTGGTTTTCCATGCTTTCACGGTGAATTAGAATATGCAATGTTACTTATCTACCTTTCGGAACAGAAAGTTGAATTATCATGAAGGTCTGTTGTGTAATGTAATAACTAAAATAAATATAAATTGTCACGAGGGCGGGTGTTGCCTCTTCTTTGCTTTGAGACAGCCCCCGTATAGGGAGATGTCGGTTAGATTTATATATACGTACCAAACTTCCGTGTCGTCACATTCGTCAATGGAATGAAAAATCATGTCACATGATTGGACCTTGAATCTGTCATCGTATACAATAATGCACTAATTATGACAAAATTTCGGCAATAAAATTTTTGATTTTTCTGCGTTATTATGAGATTCTTGATAAATGAACATACTTTTATGCGGCAAACTCGAAACTGTCATGATCGCGGCCAGAAATATTATTTTAAGTGAAAATAGTATTTTAAAATAAATTCTCCGATATGAGGTTACCTGGAAGAAATTTCTATCAGCAATAAGGCCACCAATTGTATCTTTTCTTTTGCCATTGCTGTTTCTGTAACATTTTTGCCATTGCTGTTTCTGTAACATTTTAGGGCATTGTGGTTTAATAATTCCCCTCCTTTTTATAACTACCAAATACCGTGTAAAAGCATATCGTGTAGTATTGGTCTAGAAATATTGAATTACAATCATGAAAATAAGGTTCAAATAAGTTCTAAGAATGTTCTATCTTAGAGGTTGTAGTAACGTGGTCCTGTACCTATGGTTCCATAATATAGGGAAGCATTCCACTCAATTCAAAACACGTTTACAATAAGACCAACCCGGAAATCTCATAAAAACGGATCGCGATATGGATGAGGAATGTCAGATATTTTCTGACTCTTTTTACAAGCAGCACACACGACGTAATTTCAGTGGAATTAAAACGAAAATTATTTATTGTGACGAAGAAGACGCTTATCTGAATAATATCCAAACAAAACAAGCAAGTGAAACTTAAATCACCGTCAACTTCGCTCCCATTCGAGCTCGCGAATCCGAGATTATAAACTTACGTACCAGAACAATTAACTAGTTAACTCGTGTTGAAACTCTGTTTCTGAAAATGTTTGTTTCCACTAATACTGTAGGCGTTTGTCAGGTTGGGGTTAGGCTATCGATTCATCAATCATCAATGGCCTTTACATTTATTGCATAAATCATGCAGCATTTTTTGAGCATTTACGCTC
Organism: Yponomeuta evonymella; assembly: GCA_963969515.1. NCBI lineage: Eukaryota > Metazoa > Arthropoda > Insecta > Lepidoptera > Yponomeutidae > Yponomeuta > Yponomeuta evonymella. The sequence continues at coordinate 3,797,553 of OZ018343.1, read as the reverse complement.
GTGACTACAAAGTCCTATTCAAGAGGACTCCCCGTCCGCATACTCGGCATGTGTAGGCGGCAGGCCCCTGCTGGTCGGAGTTTAAGGCCTGTGGATGCCTCTTCGCGCATTTATCAGCCAGATGCAGAAACCAGGCTTGGCCGTGTGTAGTGCGTCCCGCAGCGATGAGACGCCTACACTCGTCGCAATCTTCGGCTAGCTCCACCCACCAATCGCTTGGGATGCCAAAAGTGAGCATAGTATAGTATTCATAGCATGCTTAGTATATTTTTTTTAATTAGGATAAGTTTACACTTGATGTCACTCACGCCTGATGGTATACTAAGACGGGGTCTAGTATGTTACGTGTTTACCAGATTATTAATACAAGGCTTAACGTGAGTCTTTTTCGACGAGTTGTGGTAAGTACATATAGCCAATGCTTAAGTATTATTAAAGGCTGTTACTTGTTAATAAAGTACCTGATATTATATGGACGTTATTTTATGTCTCCATACAGTTGTCTCCACGACTTCGTTTGCATAGGATTCTGATCGGCTATTTCAGTAGTCGCCCATAAACTACCTCGTTGCAAAAAATATTACTTATTTATATTTTTTTTCTATTGTAATTTTTTATGTCATGTTCTCTAGTGTTAACCAGAGCACACCAATGAGAGATATTATTATCTTATCTATTGTTAAATAAAAATTCTAGGACAATGGCATTGCCATACCGCTTAAAACGCGAATTCAATAAAGTTATGAAATTCCTGATATTACGAAAAATATAAATCTGAGAAAAATCCCGCAAAACAAAAGTTGTTGTGCAACGTAAAGTCGAATTGGGATGTAACTCTGTGTAGGCAATATTACGCACTGGTGGACAGTATGCCAATATTACTTCGGTAGTTTCCATTAACAAAATCATAACTTCGATTCTCATCAGAGATAACTCGCGCGCGTTCATACAGTAATTAACAAACGATACGAGTGCAGTGGGGCATACAAGGAGATTCAATTTAAGGCACAATGCAGGCGGCCGGGCCGCGAGTGTGGTGCTTGCGCCGGATATGCGGGCGGCTGAGAGTGTAGAGCTGGAATAGAGAAGGTTAGTGATGCGTGTATTTACATACTTATACACTTGCATAATACATGCTGTTGGTGCCGGCTGCCGTCGATAGATGGCAGTCGTTAAGCCAAGTCAGAGGCCTTAGGGCGGCTTGACAACTTCTGACAGTAGACGAGCCACTTGTCTACAAGCCTCCACCAATCCGGACTTGGCCCCCGTGGTGGAGTATGGCCCGTGCCCCTCGGTAGGGACGTAATGGGTTGATGATGATAATACATGCGCACTTTTCTTAATTATTAAGGGTCTAATAGCTATTCACATTAGAAAGTACTCCAACAAAGAAACTACCACAGGGCGATAAAAATGTAATACAATAAAATTCTCAAATAGTGTTCTTGGCAAATACGAAGCTGATTTTTGGGGTTCCGTACCCGAAGGTTGCCAAACGGGACCCTATTACTAAGACTTCACTATACGTCTGTCTGTCTGACTGACTGTCTGTCTGTTTGTCCCCAGGCTGTATCTCATGAACCGTGCTAGCTAGGCAGTTGAAAATTTCACAGATGATGTATTTATGTTGCCGCTATAGAACAAATACTAAAAACAGAATAAATATTTAAGGGGGGAATAAATATTTAAGGTGGGCTCCCATGCAACAAACGTTTTTGCCGTTTTTTGCTCTATATTAATAACGGCAACAGGTAGACGCTTGAAATATTCACAGAATATTTAGTTCAATATTCGCTTCAAAAATAAATAATTAAATTAAAATAAAATAAACATTTAAGGGGAGCTCCCATACAACAAACGTGATGTTTTGTGGTTTTTTTCTCGATCGTTGTGTCTAATGTTGTATAGATAATGATACCGAGCCCCTCGTGCGCGAGTCCGACTCGCACTTAGCCGGCTTTCATAATTTGACGTACGACCCCCTTCTACGAGCATGGTGAGTAAGTTGCATAAGTTGCATATAATTGCATAGTTTCATCCACATCATGATACCCTGCCGATCTTCATTCACCTCTTATCAAATTTAACGTAAGCGGCTTATTGCTTCGTGAAAACGGAGTGTTAATAAGCTTACCAGAAAAGCCGTTCAAAAATGTGTAAAGCACAGTTTGTGCGAAAATGGTCTATTTAGATGACAAAAATATCTCGAATTAAAACTAGTTCAATGCGTGAGTTCTATGTTTTGGAATAATACGTAAACTCTGTTAATTGAGGACCAAATTTGATAAGACTAAGTTTGCAGTTTTAATTTTGTCCGTTTATCTCTAAAATGACACCATTTTGGACAAGATTTTGAAATAGTTTAACTTGTAACGTCCATTAAGTCGCAGTTTCTGTGTTACTTTGACAAAAAATCATTTTGATTTTAATGCCACAGACATGAATCTAGCTTGACAACGCAAGCACCTCGATTTGTATGAAAACCGGATTGAAAATAGCGGCCGCGTAGGTGCCTGGCACGTATGTCGGCCACGCGGAATAGTTGTGCTGGCTATCTAGCTTCAATCGTGAATATTCATGTCTCTGGCTAAACTAAACAATGCTTACACTCGTAGTTCCGCTTGTAAGCTCATGGTTGTCCCTGTACTGGAGCGAGAGCCTTTGCAGGACATCACAGTGCGACCCTAGCATTTTCCACGCGATATAGGTGTGCTAGCTAGATTCGTGTCTGTGGTTAGGACCAAACAATGCTTACACTCGTAGTTCCTCCTGTAAACTCATGTTTGTCCCTGCACTATAGCGATAGCCTTTGTAGGCTATCACAGTGCGATCCTACCACTTTCCCGCGCACGGAAAACAACAATCGCCAACAGATTCACAGTGGGGTTCCTTTGTCAAAGCTCATCGTAGATAGCACGTCCGTCATTGGTTCCAGCGAGCACTCGCTGCGGAATCGATTAACTCGATCGTTCCACTACTGCCACGCTAATAAAAACAGCTGTTGTTAGCGTTGCTGAACCCTCTTTATCCAGCCGCCACCGCCAATAGTTGGCGGCTGGTTGCAGATGATCGAGGACGGAAAAAAGTCCCGTGCCTTGGGCGGACGGATGGAGAAAAAAATAATAATAACCAGTCTCGCTGACCATCTGAGGCGGTTGGAACTCCATGTGGGCATGCTTCCGGCTATCATGCAGAAGGCGGTGCTACTTGATACAGCCCGGATAGTCCGATGTTTTCTCTCGTTGTCACCCTGACCTCCGGCTGCTTGGACTCCTCAGCCGGAGGGCGTCCGTCTGGCCACTTTGGTCAGACGAGACTATTATCTTTTTTATACCCGCATAATAATAACTTCCACACAATACAATCACTTGACCTGGTCCCAAACATGGAAATACACCCAGACTGAGGCCATTTGTACAAATGTACGGCGGCCCCCAGTGGGAATCGAACCCACGACCTCTATCTTGGTAGTAAGCGCCTTAAAGGTATAGTTTACTAAAAAAAAAAAATATATGAAACATAAATATTCCAATTGAAAGCCAAAAACGTTACAATTAAATAGAGTACATTTGATCATAAGTCTGGCAAAAAAAACTTCACTCTGATCGTCGTCCTAAAAGCTAGTTACTCCATCTGAAAATATGACTAGGCAGGCAGGAGTTGCCACTTAAGGCTAGGGTTTTCAGGCCTAAGTTCTTACCTACGGAGGTAGTAAAAGGTAGTAAGTTCTTAACTATCGAACTAGACTACGCACTCAGGTCGGCAGCAGATGGAGCTACATGGGTGAGGAGTGAAACCACTGCTTTTGCGGAGTCTCCCCTCAGACTAAGGAGCACCTCTCTGCGTGTCCCTTGTGCCCGTCCACATGCACAAAAGAAGATTTGCTGGAGGCTACAGACGCTGGAGTGCGCTCTAATAGGACATTAGAGCTCACTCTGCTTACACACATACGCAGCCTACTTCCCACTGTAGGGCACCGGCCTTCTCTCAGGGAAAAGCTATAGGCTTAATCACCACGCGTACTCACCGTGGATTGGCGATTTCAAGCGCTGAGGTATGTGAATAGCTGAGACACTCAGGTTTCCTTACGATGTTTTCCTTTCCAGTTTGAAGTTATAGTAGCGAGTGGTAATGCTACTATAACTTCACAAACGTACATAACTTAGAAAACAAAGTCATAGGTACATGCCCGCACTGGGAATCGAACCTGGCTCTCGCTTCCGAGTCCAATATTCTACCCAATAGGCTACCACCGCTTGCCTGCTACTCTGATTATTGAACAAAAACAATAAGATCTAGTTGGTTTTGTCACAAACGCAATAAGAAGAACTAGAAAGATCAGATGTCGCTGCTTGTACGTAATACAGAGAAGTTTGTAAAGAGGTTCGAAATATCACCGACGCCTGCACTTACCCATTAGCGCAGTTGGGAGATCGCTGGCATGGTTAGCCAGATGTCGAGGGTTCAAGTCCCGGCATGGGTGAAATTTTTAGCCGCTAAATAGGTTTTTAAGAACTAGAAACGTTTTTTCTGAATATTTCGCTGCGGCTAATTGCAGCGGAGCCCAAAATTAGGGTAATATTTTTGGCTCCTATGTACGAGTACCTATATCCGATACTAGGTTCCCTCATAACTTCTTGGTGGCGCAATGTGACTCATTGTGACCTTACAATGACTTACCGAGGTACCTACCTCAGCTGTTAGTCCTGCCTGCTTTTCAGGTTTTTTTTATTATTATTCTATCATTAGGCATACAGTTTCACCCTCACCTCGGAGCACGATAGCTGGGGTCTCCACAGCGAACGCTGTGCAACAACCCGTGAAATCCGATCCGTGGCGCGTCGCCGACAAATAATCCTTTTCCGAGGACACTGCCGCGGCGCCGATTGATAAGGCCAAAAAAATCTGGATAGATAATTTTATACTTTCTCTAAATAGGTACATAAGGTTGCTGGAAAGAGTTTTGTTAAGAGAAAAAGTAAGCCGTGGTTGAGAAACGTTAGGGCCTGAACGGGGGTAGCCAGTATTGAAGACCTGTTTTCGTTTGGCAATATATTAAGAAGAATATTGGAAGCTGTCGTAGTCTAGTGGGTAGAACATTGGACGCGGAAGCGAGACCCAGGTTCGATTCCCAAAGCGGGCATGTACCTATGACTTTGTTATGTACGTTTGTGAAATTATAGTAGCAATACCACTCGCTAACTGTGAAGGAAGACGTCGTGAGGAAACCTGAGGAAACCAATCCACGGTGGGCACGCGTAGTAATTAAGCCCATCCTCTCTCTCTGAGAGAAGGTCTGTGCCCTAAAGTGGGACGTAAGTATATTATGATAATTGAGAGCTGACGGCTAACCTCCATTAGTGGAGAGGCTCAGGAAGAAGATAAGATTTGTAAGAGGCCAATCTTCGACTTCGACTTTCGTCGACCATAGCATCCACTTTACGTCTACTGTCCGGCCTCGCCCATCCTCATCCTCCCTCGGCAACGACAATTTCCTTCAGATCGTTGGTAGAGGCGCTGAGTTTGCCGACTCGTGGCCGCCTCTCAAGAATCTTTTTACTCCATCGGTAATTGGTTCTTCGGTAGATTTGATCACTTCAGCTGCTAAACTTTGGGAACGTCCCTCCGATATACGTAAGACAAAATAAACCTTATTTACACCACGCAAGAAACAAAAATTGTTAAATTCACAATTGTCTAACGTAAAAAAACAAATAGCACTTAGTCTTAGAGGCTGTATCAACTACCTTATTTCTTTGGCGAATATGTAAAATAATTATTGTCCCACTTAAATAAGTTACTGAAAACAGCTGAGGAATTATTCTATTCTAATTTTATTCTTTTACTATAAATAAAAGAGGAGCAGCCCACTGGAAATCATACTGCGCAGGAATACAGTAACTCTGGAATGGTTAGATATATAAGCCTATATACGTCCCACTGTAGGGCACAGTCCTTCTCTCAAGGAGATAGTATAGGCTTAATCACAACGCGTGCCCACCGTGGATCGGCGGCGATTGCAAGCGCTGAGGTATGTGAATAGCTCAGACACTCAAGTCTCCTCACTATGTTTTCGTTTACCGTCAGCGAGTGATGTTGCTACTATAACTTCACAAATGTACTCTGGAATAAGTACGCGTACATACCCCCATACGCGTATATACATACATATAATACAATATAAATAATTTTATATACATATTTCCTTTTAATATAATTTGATCTTTTATGAAATGCACGATACCTACCAGAAGATTATAGTTTGACTTGTAAATACTCACTTAAAGTGTTCAGTGTTCTTTTTAGGTTTCCTTACCCGAAGGGTACCAAACGGGAATAAGACCTCACTGTCCGTCTGTATGTCTGTCTTGATGTCTGTCTGGCTGTATCTCATGAACCGTGATAGCTAAGCAGTTGAAATTTTTACAGATGATGTATTTCTGTTGCCGCTATAACAAAAAGTACTAAAAATAGAATAAAATTAATATTTAAGGGGGGCTCCCATACAACAAACGCGATTTTAATAACGGCAACAGGTAGACACTTCAAATATTCACAGAATGTTTAGTTGTATATTCGCTTCAACACTAAATAATTAAATAAAAATTAAATAAATATTTATGGGGGCTCGAATACAATAAACGTGATTATTTGCCGTTTTTCTCGATCTTTGTATCTAATGTTTTATAGATAATGGTAAGGAACCCTTCGTGCGTGAGTCCGACACGCACTTGGCCCGTTTTTTTTTTTTTTCAATTATTTTATGCGCCAAAATTTGTACCCATTATCACCTTACGAGCAAAACATAGACTTCTTTTAACTGCAACTCTGTTGTACTTATGATCTTTATCTTTTTATACATTGTAATTGATGTAGGTGAGTTGTGAAAAGCCACTTTGCAACCCCACCGAAAGCTGTTGATTTTTAAAATAGAAGGCATTCACTGGATCACAGTTTCATACATTGACAACAACAGAGCCATTCTACAGTAGAAATTATCGCTATGCATTCAAAATGAACTGCTGTACGTGGCCATTAAATCGCATTAGTGTGTGTAATTGTAACACGATTTCTGGCTACGCAACACGTACTGTGTCACACTGTTGTATTGGATTATGTAGCTAGGAACGCGGTTTAGTCATCACAAATTGCACTGGTACCTAAATAGGTTCGTGATTGTGTTAGATATTTTACCAAACTACAAAGGGATGATAAATTGTAGTGTCGGTGGACTAAAGCACATAACTCCAAAACAGAAATGCAGCAGTGAAAAAAACCTATCATAAAATTATTCTATAACAATTTTATTATCTCTATTACATCAACGGAGAGCTGTAATGTAATGAAACAATGAATTGAACATTACATGCTTTGTTATGAAAAATAAGCAAAGTACTAGTTTAACCACACACACACACACACACACGCACGCACGCACCCACGCGAGCACGCGCGCACGCACGATCGCACGTAAGCACGCACGCACGCACGCACGCGTACACTCACAATTTTGTTTAAGAGTTTAGATAATTTGGTTTACTTTTAGCACTTTTCGTTTCTCTTTCCTATTTGAGACTCTCATTGGCTTGCAAATAGGATACAATATTTATTTATCAAATATTTTGGGCTGTGAGGCCTGGGAACCTAAAATACAAATCTCTGATTTAATTTAGGCTCCAGTCTTTCCACAAATTATACTATGGCATCTACCATTCGTATCTATATAAACTGCAGTAGATTTGAGGATTCAGAAAATAAACGTATTTGTATTTACTTATGTTGTAATCAACAATAATTTTAAGACAATTGGGCTTATGTGCTTTAGTCCGCGATCCAAGAATTACTTTCCACTTATCATGAGTTCTTCTTCGTAAAGTGCCTCTCCATCACTGAAGGTTGGCGGTCAACTCTTTACTACGCTTGTATTTATCACTTTCACTTCCTCAACATTCATTGGTCGTTGCATGCACGCACGCCGGTTTCGGGTGCGTTTCATCTTGCCCTTTACTAATACATCCCCTGGTTGGTCGAAATATGTCCGCCTGAGACGTCCCTTACCGCCCATTCCACCCACATTCGCCCGATATGTTTTCGTTCAACTTGCAGTTGAAACAAAATATACATTTTTTTATTTAAAATATATAATCATTTATTGGTTTCTACTTTGGAGTGACGCTGTTTGATAGATAGGGGTCTTTGGTCGAAGTATATCCGCCTGGGACGTCCCTTACCTAGTAATTTATCCCGAAATATGAGTAGTCATCGGCAGGTTTTGCATACAGCTTACTATAAACTGCAAGTTGAGTTAGTTGTTGCATGTCCTTTTTCAAGAACTTTGAAAAGAGGTAATTGCTCATAGCCACCTGACGCCCCCTACAGAACACAGGCCACCCTCATGGTTTTTCTAAGCATGAAGGGTTTTGCCATAATCGCCACGCTTGGCAGGTGCGTTGGCGATCGCAGTATGCGGTTGAAATCTCAGGAAGACGCTGCTGCCCGTCTCCTGGTAATATATTTCCTCAGTCGCCTTCTACGACATCCACGGAAGGAAATGGAGTGACACTATTCTTAATCTGGCGCCACACGGAACAGCGTATGTTTATTTAAGAAATTTGATGTACTCACTTTTTGGTATATGAAAGCATTTCACTTATGCCTCTCTTGTACCCACAACTGTTTCAGTAAACTTCGAGGAAGTCTAACCGCAAGTGAATCAACTTAACTTAAAAGGAAATCAACATTACTCAAACCATTCATTTTAGTCCAGAAGGACCATTTTACTGTATACTTATTTTGTTTTTCGAACTGCCACAAAACTAGTACGACGTGTCACTGACCTTCACTTTTTGGACTATAGATGTCATTAGGGACTGAGTGTACAATATTGAGTTCCATACACCAGGCGCATGCACCAACTGTGAAATACGAATCAGATATTATTCAATTTTTTCCAACATCCAGAACTGTTTTCAGCGCTAAGTGTTGACTGATTTCTTAAACTAAAAAATGTACTAATAATGATAACTTCCACACAACACAATGAAATATTGTGGCCCTAAACTAGGTAAAATTCTGTGCTATTGTGACCAGACGTGAAGCCTGGGGCTGAGGTAAGCGCACTTTATTTATACGACCCTCAGCATTCTCTACCCATAATTATACCTAACTCGTATTGTCGAATTATCCAAAGTACAGCGTATTGAGTGATTGAATATTTTCGAGTATTTTCTGCCCACAAATGTTTTTGGTGATGGGGATTGTGGATAGGGTAGTGCCTATTTGGTACTCAGCATCTGCGATAAACAGATTCAGCATCATCATCATCAGCCCTTTGTCGCCCACTGCAGGACATAGGCCTCCCTCACGGTTTTCCAAGTTTCCCGGTCTTGTGCCGCCCGCACTCCCCGCCACCATAACCAGGGCCTCGATTCTGTTAGTGCATTGTAGTATAATGACAGGTACACTGTCGGGTCACGTGACGTGTTTTTTCGTACCATTGACGCCTAGAAGGTTTGATGGGTGTGCCCGCGTAGACTTAAAGCAGCCATGAAATGAAAACCGCCATGTTCATGCAGTTGTCATGTTACTACAATGCATTAACAGAATCTAGGCCCAGGTCGTCAGACCATCTGGTGGAGGGCCTGCCCACGCTGCATCGTCCGCGGTCGCCAGGTCAGGACTTTTTCGCCCCAACGGCCATCAGTTCTTTCCATCGTTCCATCGCCCCAAAGGAATAATTCGGGGAGGCCTTCGCTCAGAAATGCGGAGCCGCGTAAATAAAAGTAAAAAAAATAACAACAATAATCAAAATTGTCAAATATTAATTGTATCATTGTAACACATTAATGTAGAATAATGATTGAATAAATTAAATAAACGGATACTTATCCAAATTAATAAGCATGAAATGTAAGACTATTTATTTTTTTATTGGTAAATAAAGGCTATTTTTATTTATTTCTATTTTATTTAGTGTCCGAGAAGCCGGTACTTAAATTCAAAAGAATGTGTTGTCAATTGAGCCTTTTACGCATTCTATTATTCGTTTGAAATGTTCGTCATTGTATTTTAAAGCCATTTCCAACTGGTGCCGTAGCGCTATTACGAGTTTCGTAGAAATCCATAGCAGTGCTACGGGCTCGTAGCACGTTTCCCCGTAGTCGCTACGAATTGAGTGCTCTTATTTAGTTTGGACGTGACGCGATTGTGTTTGTTTTTGAACTGAAATCAAGCTGCTGCTATCGTGCAGGTGATTATAATGTCGGAAAGGAATTTGTAGTGGCGTGTTTTTATTTATCACTGATCAGAGCGCGTCAATGTCTAAAAATAGACTTTGGCGCATTGGAGCGCCTCTGATGTAATATGAGAAAATAAACCAGGATTACTTTAGTATCTACAGATTTATTTGCCAACTCGAAATAACACGTTTCTTCTACGGCCGACAGAGAGTGACACACCTTTGGATGCATTCAAGAAAAAGTATTTGCAGGGCTCTTATTATGAAGCAGCAATTACGTGCAGTAAATTTCGCAACTATTCAATAAGAAGAGTGGATTGTCGGGGTCAAGCGCGGCGTTGACGACCCTTCCGAACATATCGCTGCTTCATTATAAGGGCCCAGTACACCAAATTAGAGAGCTTTCGGTTTACATCTTTCAACTCAATGTACAATAAAGTATTTTCTATCTATCTTATTACTAATACTTAGCTTTTCTGTATTTTTCACGTAAATACAGCATATACTGGTTTATTTTCTACTTACGTTAGTCTATGTTATCTACATTAATATTCATCATGATTATCATGAAACCATTATGTCCCCACCGAGGGGCACGGGTCTCTTCCCTGAGGAAGGTATAGGCCATACTCCACCACGGGGGCCAAGTCCGGATTGGTGGAGGCTTGTAGACTAGTGGCTCGTCTACTGTCAGAAGTTGTCAAGCAGCTCTAAGGCCTCTGACTTGGCTTAACGACTGCCATCTATCGACGGCAGCCGGCACCAACAGCTTAACGTGCCTTGCGAAGCACGGAACCGCTCGGAAAAATGCCACTAGCGTTAAGCATAGACGGCGACCCATCCATGCACTGAACGCGCCCTGTGTTGCTTAACCTTCGTGATCGTTTAAGATCACTCAGGCAGCCGGGGCTACGAGCGAGGTAAATTAATACTATAATGAGCTTTATCTCATAATTTTCGATGGTGTATGTAATCTCCGAAGCTATGAGCCGATTTAAAAAAAGGTTTTATCAATATTTATGCTGCACCTACGATAGTGTATATAATGAATTCCACCTGTGTGAAGCCGCGGGCACAGCTAGTATCGAATAACGGGACAATTGGCAACAGTTCGCTGTTTTCCGCTTCACAAAGTGGTCAGCAATCTCAGTAATACGAAAACTGAATTCAATTTCATCCACAAACCTAAATGGTTGCCTAGCTTTTAACGGAATAGGAAATTGTTTCATAGAAAGTGGACACAAATGCACACATGTAAGGTCTAGCAAAAATATCCAAAGATATTTTTGGTGCCAAATAGTATGTATGCCGCTTCTAACCGGTCTTTTTGGAAATCCATGGAGGAGGCCTATGTCTAGCAGTGGACTTCTTGTGGCTGAATGATGATGATGATGAATAGTATGTAACAACAGACAGACGTGAGTATAAAACACAACTAGCTTATCCAGCGAACACCACATCAGAATCAATAAAATGTTGTATTCTTAATGAGATCCATTTATAATGGAACAGCGAAGTTCGCTGGATTAGCTAGTTGTATTGTAAACTTACGTCTCACGCCTATATTCCGAAAGGGTAGCCAGCGACCGATTTTACAGTGGTAGACGTTAAACGCTGGCTACCTTTTCGGCTTGTGAGCCATGATGCCAAGAAAACCTCATTCGCTTCGTCAACATTCATCAGAAGTGATGCTTCGTTAACATACACGCTCGCCGATTACAGGTACTTTTCATCTTGTCCCTAGCCCATACATCCGTTATTTGGTCGTAGTATGTCCATGTGGATTTATGTGCGGTGGCAGCGCGGTCGGTAGAACACTTACCTCACGTTCAAGAGTAAGGCGAGTGTTCTACCTACATTAAGGTGGGACGATTTTCGTACAAATATTTTTTTCCAAATTTGTAAAAAAAATACATATGTACACACTGAAATTATATCTGTCTGCCTTAATTAAGATTTTTATATGCGCCAATTTACATGGGCTTAAAAAAAACAGTAGTTTAATACACTACAATGAAATTTATATTGTTTGTATGGACTAAATTGTCGATCTCATTTAAGCTTATAAACTACTGTTTTTTTCAAAAACATATAAATTAGCGCAAATAAAAGTCTAAATTAATGCAGATCTACATAATTTCAGAGTATAAATAACTATGTAATTTTTTTAACAAAGGATCTTGACCATTAGCAGTATCGCTAAAATCTAAATAGTGTCACCAGTTTTCAGTGTCCATAATTCATGTTTTCAATTATAAAAAATTGGGTTTTTCTTATAAAACCATGACTTCTCCGTAATTCTAAATTAATAATGTTATACAATAATTAATGCTTCCGGTTTAACGACCGCTGTCATCTTGATACAAATCTATTGATCCATTCACAGACCTGTTTAAATCTCAATCTGTGCATTCAATAATGTAGTGTTGCCATCAGACCGACCGCTACTTTTCAAATCGAATGAATCGATACAGAGAAAAAATAGGTATATTTAGCTGAAAAAAAATAGCAGAACATAACTTTTGTTATTTCGTTTGATAATACCTACTTCATTTGCATATTTCTTTATCCACCTGTTCATTTAGATTATTTGCGGTTTACTTTATATATTAGGTACTAACACTAGATAACAGATTCAACAGTGTGGACCTTCATCATCATCATCATCAGCCATTTAACGCCCACTGCAGGACATAGTTTTCATAACCATGAGGGGTTTTGCCATAATCGCCACGCTTGGCAGGCGGGTTGGCGATCGCAGTATGCGGTTGAAATCTCAAGAAAACGCTGCTGCCCATCTCCTGGTAATTTATTTCCTTAGTCGCCTTCTACGACATCTACGGAAGGAAATGGAGTGACGCTATTCTTAATCCAGTGCCACACGGATCTGTGGATCTTGTGGACCTTAATTTGAGCGAATCGCTCGGATGCTGATCTTTAAATAAACCTTTAAATTAACTAGGAAAGCGGTGGTTATGTATTAACAGAACGCTTGCATCACATTCCAAGGTGTTGGGTGCGAATCGGACATTGTATGTGATTTTTTTATAGCAGTACGACTGTCTAACGTTTACGGAAAACATCGAGAGGAAACATGTGTATGAGGTACACCCCATGCCCCCATACCTCACCTCACTCCAAAAAAGCTAAGCATAGTGGCAGATTACACTCCTCAGTCTTTTGTACATTCTGCCGCAGCGTATGTGTGTGGTCCAACGTATCTAAAGCCTTATCGGAAACCGGCTTGTTCGGGGGGCTGAAAGTCATAGAGCTTGCGTGCGAGACGATTCGTGCCCTAAAGTGGGAACATAACGTAATCAGTACCTACGCATGTAAAGATTTACATGCCTGACTGATTATGTTATGGATGACTTTGCAACTAAAATGTTATGGTTTATCTACATAGACTGCATATTATATATTATTATGTAAAGGTGATATGAGGCATAATCACCGGGCTTTCTATTCGCATCACGTAAATCAATTATATTACATTTCAGTTATATTTTATGAAATGGTGACTGATAGAATCGAATTGATGATCGATATAAATTACATTTTGCAGCACTGAATGTCATCGTTCCTAATCTGTGCTACGTCCTGTCACCTATCATTATAACCACAGAGAATATAATCATATGTGTTCTGTGATATAATCACCACGTTTTCAACGGTTTTGCGATGGTTTTCTTCATGATCAGAATGTATATTTCTTTATTAACTATTTCGCATGAAGTCAGAATGTATATTTCTTTATTAATTATTTCGCATGAATTTTAGTATTTCTGTGAGACAGAGTCTCAGTAAAATAAATGCCTGTAAATGAATTAAGCTAGAGACTTCTTGTGTTTTGGTAAGTCTCCATGCAATACTATTACATCCTCGTCCGGAGAATTACTTTAATGCTAACAATAGTATTTTAAAATTTTAAGCCAGTACTACAAATTAAGGTATTATTTCATTGTGGCATAACTTTGTTGCTAGCGATTCTAAGTGTCTTAATCACTTGATCTTTTTCCTTTGGAAAAAATCATTTGTCTCGTCACACCTTAACCCAAGACGGATTTGAAACTTGGTGACCGATGATTTTGTTTTCTAAGTTCCGATCATTTGTGATTTGTAGTAGCAACACGATTCACTAACCGTGGAGGAAAATATTGTAAGGAAACAGGTGATGAACACTTCTCTCAGTGAGAGAAGACCTGTGTAGAGTACGGGCTTAATAACCGCGCGTGCTCATCGTGGATTGGCAATTTCAAGCGCTAAAGTATGTGCGTACCTCAGGTACTCTGGTTTTCTTCGGTTTTCTTCCCTCAGAGGGAGAAGACCTGTGCTCTACAATTGTTCTTATCTCCAGTCTAACTACATACAAATACTGGAAATACCAATCCACGCGTGAGCACGCATGGTTATTAAGCCCATACTCTTTCTCTGAGAGAGAGCCCGTGCCCTTCAGTGGGACATAGGTTACATTATTAAATCCGTTTGACGCGACCCTTTCATTTCCACTTCGCAAAATAATTCAGTATCGCACGACCTTTACGAATCACACCTTCTGTCCGTGCTATCCGTCTCCAGGAAGCGTTCGCAATTTGAAGAATATTGAAAACAATTTCCGCACGCAGACAATGGTGGGGCCGGTATTGTTTCAATTTCTACGTCGTCGGGCGAAAAATTACGCGCGCCCGAATGGTACCGAGGGTTAGGCCCGAAAACATTACTGTCGCGTAAATTATCCTCATTATTTCAGCTCTTGTTACCGCCCTCCAGGATTGTGTTATTAGAAGAAAAAAACTTTTCTGTAAAATGTAAGGCTTACAGCCCGTTTTAGCATAACTTACACATTTTGTAATGTGTAAATAAGCATTGCATGAACCGACGCTTGTATCCCGGAGGGGCTTTGCCATTCCAGTCTTTGCCACTTGCCACGAACCTGACAAACCTCTTTCGCTTCATCCACATTCATTAGTCGTTGCTAGCGCACGCTGGTTTCGGGTACATTTTATCTTGACCCTTCCCGAATACATCCCCTATGTGTTCGAAGTATGTCCGCCTGGAACCAGCCAATCCACCCAAATTTGCTCGGTATATTTCTTATATCAACCTCTCTTCTTTCATCCTCTCCATAGGTCCTTACTAAGGAAATATTCCTTGTTGAAAAACGAAATAAATCATTAAAGGCTTATTTGAGTTTTCAATAGTATTCTTTCGCGAGTTTAAGTGCGGAAATCTTACATCCAACTTACTAAGGTTTGCAGGAATATCACAGGAGTGCAAACTTTAGTCCAAAACAAATGTTTTGTTTTTCTTCCACTGCTTTTCGTTACAATATTTGAATCTAATACGCCTAGAAATAGAGCCGACTATTGGCCGGTATTGGTATTCTCTCTTTCTCGCCAACTTATGTGATCCTTCACCACATTACGTGAATGAAAAAAGTTTATTTACAAAACCAGAAACAGAAAATTTTAAAAAACTAAACTAGTAGTATACTCAATACTGATATCAGTACTAATATTAGTATTCATGTCATATTATTACTTTTATATCGTGTAATGGTTGTGATCTGTTTTGTTCACAAAAAAAAAAAAACTAAACCTAAACCTATTTTGATCGCTGTGTCGGCCAGCAGAGTACCGAGAAACATGGCGGCATTGCCTCGCTGTTTAGAGTCCAATGTTCTACCCACTAGGCTACCACCGCTGACCAAAGGTAAACGACATGAAATATTCAATCAGTCAAAATGACAGAATGTGCAGAGCCGATGTCATATAGACCACCACAGACATTTGATGGTACAAATACAAAATACAAAACAAATACATACAAATACACAAATCATTGTTTGACAAAGATATTTCACATAGTACATTGACAAAGCTCATTGACTAAGCCGCTTTGTCAAGAGGTCGGAGTCTAAATTTGGAGTTTTTTTGTCAATTTTTTCTCCAAAATGATCTAGATTTCGAAATGGACACATAGTTTAACTTGTAACGTTCATTAAGTCGCAATTTCTGTGCTACTTTGAATAAAATATTTTTGATTTGATTTGATTTGATTTGATTAGTTCGAGCATACCGACCAAGAATAATAAGAGGCACTATACTCCATTGCACGAAACGAGCTCTCAAGGAAAGTCGTCCATGCGCGCCCATTGGTGAATGCGCATGACCTTCAATAGTCACTGCATTAAGTAAACCTACCCTATGAAGCGGACCGTCTTCGCTTATTATTTCGCTTATCTCTAGCCGCGCGCATTGACCAATGAGATGCGAGTATTTGTTTTCCTAGGAGTCCAACTCGTGGAACGGAGTACGAGCAAGCTTCTACCGTGGGTACCGAAAATAGATTTCCAATTTAATTATTTCGCAATGGAACGGCAGACTTGATGCATTCCAACAACATTATTAACACCGCAACAATAGTAGGTACATTGTTCACCGAGAGGAAAAAGTGACCGATTACCGTCGAGGGTGTCGTTTGATAGTTTTATTTTACTTTCTACGAAAACTGAATCCTCAAACAACACACAAATTGGAAATGGCGCCAATGGCGTCTGCAATTTTCACATGTTCTTTTTTCAAATTGTTTATCCTGCCGCCGCAGGGTCGCACTGCCAGCCCTACACCATCCAATACACAGCTAGTGGCCAGTGTCATTTTGCGAACTTGGAGATAAAAACTCACTTTAAAAACTTTTTGGCTTTTGATATTTAGGTTACCGGCGCATAGTCTTACCCAAAATTAAAAAAGAAAAACCACGTAAGAAATGGATTTTCATACACTTTTCTCTCCCGCTCAGATGCGTTTTCTCCCCGCATATTTGTTCGATATGCAATGACGTACTTTCTACCGTAAATTTGATAAGATATCAAGGTCGTTCATTAAGTAAACATTCTGTTTTTACAATGAATAAAAATATTTGAATTGAATTGAATTGAATTGGTACTTTCCAAGCAGGTGTAGTATAAAGTATCTTCAGCGCAGGGGTATAACACAATGACCTAGTCGGTAACAAGTGAGAAAGTTGAAGTGCCCCGGCGCCGCGTCCTGAGATATAATATGCAACTGAGATACAGCAGCCTGACACAATACATAAGCGTAAGCTCTGGAATTGCGTTCCACCCAATGCTTTCTTTATAGCAGACAAGTTGCTTTACATTGAGGATGATGTCGATTTCAATATGCAATGTTGTATGACTTTGTGTTTGGAAACCGAACTAGCGGAGAGTTTTGATTATGAGACGGGCATTTTCCTTGCAACCCTCACTGAACTACAGGTGATCACTTACGACTTCTTAAGTGAATAATATGAGGATTTTACATGCAAGCAAAAATAATAACTATACGTATTTAACGTACACAACAGAAGATATTGTCATAAGTAGAAAGAAATGGCCTTTGCATCTACGTAATGAGATGATTTAATCTAATTATGATTTATACAGCGTCAAGTGGCACCTTCACTCACAGTAGATGGGCGAAGGGACTACTCGGACGCTGCAGTGCCTGAGACATGGTTTTTTAGATGGAGTAGGCTTGCCCAGCATCTACACCAGCTATCTGGATGGCATAAATAGAAACTAGGTTATTAATTCTAAGCAAATGGTTCGTTAAACACACCACCTCGAGACTTATTCGATCCAAAGGTCCCCATACCGCTGACAGCGTTACCACGCTAACAGCACTGCAAGAGAGACCCTCTGCATCGCAAATGCCCCAAAGTGATTGTCAAGACCAAGGTTCCTAGAGAGTCGCCCTCTTTAATAAAATTTCTCCTTTGGAACCCTCAACCAGAGTAGTCTTGCTTCATTGTCGTTTTTAGTTTTTCCTACCTATGCTTTTTTATAGCTTATAAATAGATATAATCCTGTCAATCGCGAGGAAAATAGCTTTGCGATCACTTGTCTCGTTCTGTCAATCGGTGCTATAGATTTTTAAAACCGCAACAGTCCGGTCCTACTCGTCACCCACAACTCAGTCTGCGCCTAGTGCGAGAGGCGCCATCATCAACCAAACTGTAATATTTTTGTCATAAAGAAACATATTTTTATTTTGTTCTATCCCTAAAATGTGGGGTTAGAGTGGTTCGCGCGGGATGTAATTCTGGGATTTTTCACGTCGTGTTTTATGTAAGTGTATTTTGACACGAACCTGTCCATTTCTTATAGAAGACAACATATTGATCGACAGTTAACTTCAATTTAAACTTAAACATTTTTATGATTTTTCTTATTACAAAACTTAGGGCCGGTTTCTGAATTGAGAATTTCACTAAGTAAATACTTCATCATCATCATCACCAGCCACCCGACGTCCACCGCAGGACATAGGCCTCCTTCATGGTTTTCCTAACCATGAGGGGTTTTGCCATAATCGCCACGCTTGGCCAGGCAGGTTGGCGATCGCAGTTTGCGATTGGAATCTCAGGAAGACGCTGCTGCCCGTCTCCTGGTAATTGATTTCCTTAGTCGCCTTCTACGACATCCACGGAAGGAAATGGAGTGACGCTATTCTTAATCCGGCGCCACACGGAACGTGAATACTTAAGTAACGTTATGTCACGCTCTTCTCTGAGAAATTCGATGAGACAACACTACAGTTAACTATTTACTTGGCGAAATTCTCAATTCAGAGACTGGTCCATTTTCTTTCGCCAACTAATACATAAAAATATGAAAGCCGAAAAGATGAAAGCCGCCATTTTAGTTTAATTATCCACAGACCTACCTATTTTTTGTAATTGTAGTTTGTTTTCAGTGTGTAGTGAACACACTGATTTAGAATGAAAAACAATTTGTATTTTAATGAAGTCGAGGAATTCGGGATTTGTTTCGAGGAATTCGGGAGACGGCCTCGTAGCGCAGCGGTAGTTTATCTGCATACCATGCGAGAGGTCCCGGGTTCGAATCCCGGCTGGGGACAAAAAAAACCCCAGGTCTTGGATGTTTACATGTTTGTGATGTTGTTGTTTCTGGTTCCCGCGACACAGGGTATCCTAGTGTGGGGCCAGAAGCAATGTATGTGCCTGTATGTAAATGTTTGTTTGTTTACTTTAATATCCGGTAATTATAATAAACAATTTATTATTATTATTTTCTTTGTTACAGGTTAGTATTCAGGAAACAACATCGCCAAGGTTGTGTCATCATCATCATCATCATCATCATCATCAGCTATTTGACGCCCACTGCAGGACACAGGCCTCCCTCATGGTTTTCCAAGGTTGTGTATCATTTGGTAATCAAATTGTTGTTCCCCGTTTTCAATTCAAACATTGGCCCCAACCCACTTTGATGGAACTCAAACGCTTTGATTCTATGTGTATATTTACATCGCAGTTAGAAGATTACATTACCATCACAAATTCAAAGCTCAATTAGCATAACAAAACAGAAAACATGACCCAGTAATATTACTTCCGTCTCCCCCAGCGTTGATTTCATTTTCATTTGCATTGTGTTGAAAGAAGGACAGCGGATCAGGAAAATACAGGCAGTATCATTATCCCTTATCTTTCCGATAAAGGATAGTTCTAATTATCAATAAGATCGACTTTTACTAGCGATAAAAAATCATAATCGCAAATTATACTACTTCGTACATATTAGTGTTTGTTAAAAAACTATTTAGAGGCTAAAAACTCCACCCATGCTATGGGCTCAAGTCCCATGCGGGCCTTGAACCCGCGACCTCTGGCTAACCGTGCCAGCGCTCTCCTAACTGAGCTAATCGGCATGTGCAGGCATCGGCGAAATTTCGAACCTCTTCTCTGTATTACGTACAGGCAGCGACATCTGGCTGAAGCAATTTAAAACCTCTATAGGGTTGTCAGGATTCGTGGCAAACATCAAACCCTGGTCTACCGCATCAAACCTACCGCCGCCGCTTTGTTCATGCTGCAAATTTAGGCAGAATTGTGATGTGGCATTATCAATATCGAAAACTATCCAGTAGCTTTTTGGGGTTCCGTAGTCGACAAGGAACCCTTATAGTTTCGCCATGTCCGTCCGTCTGTCTGTCTGACTGTCTGTCCGCGGCCTAGCTTAGAGACGATTAGTACGAGAACGTTGTTTGGCATAGACATTAATCACTTTATTAATTACTAGCTGTGCCCGCGACTCCGTTCGCGTACATTTCGATTTTTACGAAGCAGCATTTGTATGGGGGCCACGTCTTATCATAACTGGAGCTAGAATTTAAATAGCCTATCCTGTGTCCCAGATGTCTATATGTTTTTATACCAAATTTCATCAAATTCGGATAATTGGTTTAAAAATTCTAAAAATCGTGAAATTAGTTTCAGTATCATATATTGAGCCTATAAACACAATATCTCTGAAAACAAACTAACTTACTCCATGACCGACCCTTACAGATTTATTATTAGTATAGATTAATCACGCCGACAAAACTGTAGGATAAAATCTTATTATTATTTTTTATAGCAAAATGCTCGGGGACACGCTGCTGGGCACCTCAAATCTGTTCCTCTCTTTTACTTTATCATTGAAGTAAAAAAACTCGTTTCGTCGGGGAATATTTTATAAGTTAGCGCGTTGGAGTTACTGAAGTAATTTGCTTTGAAAATGAACCTCATACTACATATACGCAAAAAGTATAATTAGATACGAGTTTGTTAGGTAAACATACCTCTTGCGTATCATTTACGGTGGAAGCCCAGTGGGTAAAACAGTGGACACGGAAGCGAGAGACCCAGGTTCGATTGCCAGTACGGGCATGTACCTATGACTTTGTTAATTTATAGTAGCAATACCACACCTTGAAGGAAAACATCGTGAGGAAACCCGCGCCTGGGTTGGCTCCGCACGTATTCCTGTGGGCTAGGCCGACTAAGCTGTCAGGATGGTATAGATGCTGGAAGGGCCTACTCCATCTAAAAACAATGTCCCAGGCACTGCAGCGTCCGAGTGGTCCCTTCACCCATCTAGTGTGAGTGAAGGTGCCACTGGACGCTGTATAAATTATCTCATTACGTAGATGCAAAGGCCAAAGTTTTTTTGTATATCTATACAGGTTTTAACAAAATCTCCGTATACATGCGAAAATGGGAGCTTCTACTTATCTATATAGTATATATATATATATATATATATTTTTTTTATTAGGACAGGTTGACACTTGACCCCAGTCACGCCTTTGTGTTATGTGTTTACCTGTTAAATTCCGGTTGACTCAAGTATATTCATCATGATATTCGTGATATTAAAAAATAGGTAGTCTTCACGTGGCAGGAAGTACCACTAGGTGGCAGTGGTGGCAGGAAGGCGCTGGATGCAGGCCGCTTCCAACCGGTCTTTTTGGAAATCCATGGAGGAGGCCTATGTCCAGCAGTGGACTTCTTGTGGCTGAATGATGATGATGATGAGTCGGGTTGTTGGTTATTTTTTATTTCTGTTATCGAACTTACTGCCTGTAAGGCAACTGAGTAGAGTGCACGCATATATACGTTGTTCTGTTGACTGTGTCTTAAGGATATATCAATTTAAGTTCGGCTTCACTTACTTGTAATTTTGTCGGAAGAGTGCTTCAATCTACGTGAATAGGGATTAGAATTAATCTTACGCAATTGTGCACAGTCTTCCCATATGACAGAGGTCTTTTCATATTTTGAAGAGCTATTACACTAACGTTGCTGTGCAAAAATGCTGTGCTCCTAACAATATACGAGTAGCTTTTAGCGTTAGTAGCGCCGTTCGGACTTTAACCTCTAGGCCTAATTATGCGGATCTAATCCTATCGTAATCCTGACGTTTGCGATAGCAATTACTGTGTAATTTGACAGTCAGACAATGGGGATCAATCAGGATTTGTCGCGCATAATATAAGGGCAGTACTCGTTAGGACACAATAAAAAGTTCTCCATCTATCTTCCTATCTCGTCGATAAATTTCCCGTCTGACCGCGGAAGCGCTGTAAATTCCGGCACACGTACTTTTACTCGGCGATCGTTTACCAAGTCCGGGTAATATGGGATGAGCGTTATTAAAATTCAAATTAAGTCCCGGTCTGCACCTGGGAGCGTACTCACAAGGGGTTCGGAAGCGAGTAACTTTTACGCTACGACGTAGAGGATGCAAAAATCACAATGAACAGCGTTGGTAGCGCATCAAATTCAAATGTTGTATTCGTTGTAAAACGAAACGTTTTCTTAATGAACGTCAAAGTTGTTAGTTTCAGAGTTAATAGATTATTTAGAGAAGCTACGAAAGAAACTCCACATTTAATATTTAAAAAAAAAAACCTGATTAACAGAGTTGTCAGCTTAAAAGTCACCGCTTCTTCAAAAGTCTTCTTTATGCAACCCTCTCTTCACAGTTCAGGTGGGGTCGGGCCTCTTTGTACATCTGCGCCAGAGAAGTCTGGGCCTAGATTCTGTTAATGCATTGTAGTAACATGACAACTGCATGAACATGGCGATTTTATTTCATGGCTGCTTTAAGTCTACGCGGGCACACCCATCAAACCTTCTAGGCGTCAATGGTACGAAAAAACACGTCACGTGACCCGACAGTGTACCTGTCATTATACTACAATGCACTAACAGAATCGAGGCCCTGTTCTGTGTTGTGTGTATTAGGTTGTCCTGTTCCATTCTTTCTGCACTTTAGTCCGCCAAGTGGTGGGTGGTCTACCTCTTCCTCTGGCCGATCTGGTATATTTAGGTATATTTATAACTTTCTTAACCACGTAGTCATCATCGCGCCTTGTGATATGGCCAACTCACTAGAACTTCCTTGACCTTCTCCGCTACTGGGGCCAGCTTAAATTATCCTTGCGGATTTTCTGCAGGCGAGTCAGGCCTCCTGCCCATCGTAGCATTGTGTGGAGTTATTGTTCCGCCTCTACAAAAGTTTTTTTTTTATGTAGCCTTCACACGTTCCACTGCAGGGCACAGGCCTTCTATCAGAGAGAGAGAGAGTAGGGGCTTAATTACCACGCGTACCCACTCGGCAATTTCAACCGCTGCGGTATGTGAACACCTCAAACACTCAGGTTTCCTCACGAGGTTAGTGGTATTGCTACTACATATAAGTTCACAAATACACGTAACTTAGGAAAGAAAGTCATTGAGTAGAACGCCGCCGTTCTACCGCTCCCCCACCGCCGCTTCTTCTTCAGAAGTAATACATGTAAATCCTCGTGTGGATGCAAATGCGTAGCCCAGCGGCAATATTCTGTGCAAGCCGCAGATATCGTCTGGCTATACGATTCCCTAATAGTAGCCTAGCCGGCGGGCGTGCACGCGACAATATACTGCGGGTGTATTCTGACGGCCGCTGTTGGATTTGTTCCTATTTGCTGTTTAAATTTTCAGTTGGTTATTCTTTGAGTACATAGGTATTGTGGCTATCCGTGTGGCGCCGGATTAAGAATAGCGTCACTCCATTTCCTTCCGTGGATGTCGTAGAAGGCGACTAAGGAAATCAATTACCAGGAGACGGGCAGCAGCGTCTTCCTGAGATCCCAACCGTATTCTGCGATCGCCAACCCGCCTGCCGAGCGTGGCGATTATGGCAAAACCCTTCATGGTTAAAAACCATGAGGGAGGCCTATGTCCTGCAGTGGGCGTCAAATGGCTGATGATGATGATGACATAGGTGTTTAAAAAGTGGAATTCAATCAGTCAATATTTATGTGCAACCAAGTGTAACAGTTTGGTGTTCACTACAATTTAGCGCTTATAACTTAGTGGCCTTTTACAGGCATTGCAAATTATATGATACTCAAATCGTGCATGCATTATTTACATTATGAACAATACAACATTACATTATTATTATCATAATTATTATTATCATAATTATTGTTATTACACATTATTATTATTATTATTATCATCGTCATCATTAATTCATAAATGTACGAGACTATAAAATTATAATAACTTCCATATCACACAATCACTTGTCCTGGTCCCAAACTAGGGTACCCTGTGCTATGGTGACCAGGCAAGGACATCACAAACATGGAATTACACCCAGACTGACCGACACTTGTTACGTCGCGACAATTTTACAACGAACATCATAGAAGGAAAGAGAAGTAGCGGAAGGCCACGGAGGAGCTATATGTGCCAAGCCATGAAGAAACTGGCCTGTGATCGAAGTCTTGGAGGATGCTGCTCTGACAAGAGTATAAACCTTAAATATAATAACGACTAAACGTACCTTAGTTCCAAGCCATTTCAACGCAAACTTGGTGCTCTACTGTATACAGCTGAACACTTTTAGACTGTTTTTACTTTTGGAGTTCCTCTCGCCTGCGCATTATTTCTTTTTAGTTATTGTAAAACAGTTACAAAGTGTAAGAAAATTAAAATATGTGTAAAATTTCCGTTTTATGCTGCCTTAAAATATGTAGATTTTTTTCACAACCATTAAACATGTTAGAAGGTCTGATAGAGAGGTAACCCCACTAGTAACGGCTTTAGTCGACCAAAGCCATCTTTGTTCTTAGTCCAAACCGTCGGTGGGCCATCAGAATAACTCCCCCAGTGCAAAAGCTCGCCCCTTAGCCCCCACTGCATCGGACATGCAAAAAGAGCGCTAGTCTGTGCCTCGTCTAGACGCTGGATAAATACACAGATACTAGACATGCGCAAAAGATCGACTTGCTCACCTATCATTTCGTTTTTCTTTATCATCTTTATATCTTTAAATCACTTAGATGACCTTGAGTTCTTTTTAGAGACATCCGGTGTCACTTATGAAAACTCGATTCCTCTAAAACACTTCTCAATTGCAATTTTAATAGTCTGTGGTATAGTATTTCTCTTTACAACAGACTATTTAAACAGCATTTTAAGAGTGTATAAAGAAATTACTGTTTTATAAGTAAGACTGTCTAATTCTGAACTACCTACAATAACATCCATGCATCATTGTGTCATCATGTATGATCATGTTTAATGTGTATTTTCTAAATGTATGGACAGTCTGTACAAGCTAGCGAACTGTTTGAGGACCGAGACCTCTTCGTAATAGATATAGAAAAACTAACATCTTCTAGAAAAACCTTTCGTTGTCATCTCTATTCCCACTAACTATCAGTTATCACTGAAAATAAGCCAATGTAAGCAATAAACGTGCGTGTTCTCGTCTCAGTTACTTTGCAGGCGACTCTGCAACAAAAATATCTGTCGACTGTCAACGGTACACAGCACTATCAATTACACTGGTTCTAAACTAGCGATACCCTGTGTACCATGGTAACCAGACAAGGCCGTTAAAAATATGAAAAATACCCAGAGTGAGGCTATTTGCACAAATCAAAGTACAGCGGCTGCCAGCGGTAATCGAACCCACACTCATTAGTATTGTAGTCATACTTGTTACCACAAGACCAATTAATCTCCTCTCATATCCGTATCTTCTAGAGAGCATTTACTCATCTCGCTCCCACGCGAGTACGATAACTATAGACTGGAGAGAGTGAGATAGAAGAAACACTGATACAATCCTTGGATTCGTGTTTTGAACATATATCCAGTTCTTCTACGTATTTTATATCATCTACATCGAGATATATTCATGTTTAACAGGCACAGTGTACATTGTGTATCCAGCGTCGGCTCTAACGAGGGGTTGACATTCGTCGTAATAAGCGCACACGACTTCTCTAGTTGGCTGTTTTAGTTTGTTTGAGTCAATCAGCTTTTCTCCATCCGATTTAAAGGAAAGTTGTGTATATTTGTAATAAGTATCAGAACCTTACTCATTGTGTCATCATGTATGATCATGTTTAATGTGTATTTTCTAAATGTATGGACAGTCTGTACAAGCTAGCGAACTGTTTGAGGATCGAGACCTCTTCGTAATAGATATAGAAAAGTAACATCTTCTAGAAAAACCTTTCGTCGTCATCTCTAATCCCACTATCAGTTATCACTGAAAATAAGCCAATGTAAACAACAAACGTGCGTGTTCTCGTCTCAGTTACTTTGCGGGCGACTCTGCAACAAAAATATCTGTCGACTGTCAACGGTACATAGCTATAACTATGGCAACTGTACATAGCTATAACTATGTCAACTGTACATAGCTATAACTATGTCAACTGTACATAGCTATAACTATGCACAGTTAACAGTTGTCACTAACAACAACAACAACAACCTCCACACAACACGATCACTTGTCCCTGTCTCAAACTTGGATACCTTGTGCTATGGTAACCATACAAGGACATCACAAACATAGAAAAACATCCAGACTGAGGCTATGTGTACGACTATACGGCAGCCCCCAGTGTGAATCGTACCCACGACCTCCGGCATTGTAATCAGACGTGACACCGCTAGACCAACGAGGCAGTCGATTCAATTATTGTGATTCAAGACAAATAATGTTCTGCCTTTAGGCATTTAAAAATTCCTAACATTTAAAAGTTCTCGCTTAAAATCATTAACGCCAATTTAATTCACTTTTGGAAACGAAAATTCCTACATTCAAAATGGAAATCGTCGAAGCATTAAGCACTTACGCAACTTGATCCCCAATTTAACTTCACTGACGTCAAACCACAGTGAAAAGCAAACACGAAATGTTTCGAGAGACGATTCGTACTTCACGATTTCGCGGTATAAATAGCAACAAAAACGCGAAGTTCCACAAAGTTTTTAATTAAAGGCCCTCCCGAATTCCCCTAATCCACAGTGACCCTTCAGAGGCCTGCAGTATTGGTGACCTGGTATAATGTTGCAAGAACCGGCTTTGACACTTGACACTTTGATTTCGTGAACATGAACGCCATTATGCTTCAATCTTCCAATCATCAAACTTTCTAAAAATGCTGGAAGCTACGATGAAAGATAAATAAAATAAATATTCTTTATTGTATTTACATCTTTATTTTTTCATCATCATCATCATCAGCCCTTTTGCATTGTGTGGAAATTATTATATTTTCGAATTTAGACCTTACTTAATTCATATCAAGGCCTCGGTATAATGACTCAACTATGAAGCTACACGGAAATCTCAGATCTCACTGTCTCGATGGCTGTTTTTCTGAATAGAGCACAACGCCTTAGCCTACCACGGCAAATACAACAAGCGGCCAAGTTTGATTGGCCGCCTTTGTCAGGAACTTTCCTTTCAAAGCGGGAAATTTTTCAACTTAACCGTTTTCCGTTCGCATAAATTGTTATCGTTGTCTGATTTTAACAATTCAGAGAGGGCGTGAGCAAGAAGATGGGACCAGGGGTCGTGGACCGGTTTGTCCCATGCGTGCTGTTCTTCTTTTTATACAGGGTTATTCTTAACCTGAAACTGTACTCACGCCCCCGGGACCGCCTGTGTGCGCACATCAGACAAAGTCAAGCTTGCATCAGGCTAGACCTCTCTACCTTTACCCATCGCCACAGGACTTTAAACGTACTCGGAGTCCAGTAACGGAAGCGGTCAGATGCGCAGGATATATTAAGGTGCACAAGTGTACGCGCAAGACACAGGTGCACATACTCATCCTTGTCCTTCTGGACTCAGTGGAACGGAGACCGTTACGACCGGAGAAAGACTCAGACGGATGGTACAGTATCACGGTGAGAAAGTTACAAGGGGTCGGTACTTTTTCACACTCCCATAATCGCCTTTTACGATACCCACGGGAAGATATGGGGTGGTGCTATTCTAATCTGCCGGCACCACACGACACCTAACAAAATTGCGGTTTCAGGAATGATTAATATTACAGGAATTGCGCAAAGCAATTGGTACATGCCGAAAACGAACTCAATACCTCTGTGTTCGCGTTCTTTCGACCCCGTTCGAAATCGAAGTCGCGGCCTTAAAATTATCACCACATTATTTAATTAAGCGGTGAAGGGGTGGTTAAGTAATAACGCCAATTGAGTAACAGAAGTAAATCCTTGCATTGATTTATTTTATTTTATTTATTAGGCACATAAAACAGATATTAGAGAGTACATCATCAAGATAACATCAATTACTATGTAAGATCCAAACTAATCTCCAAAATATGTGTACACAGCATGATCACAGTTTACGAAATTAAAGGAGGACGAGTTACTCAGCTAACATTTGTATTTTTTATTAAATCAAGGCTTGATCAAGCTCAACCAAGCCAGAAACTAAAGAAACAAAATAATTATTAAAAAGAAGATAAGAAGAAGGAGGCGGCTATTTTTTCGGGCTGGATAAACTTTTCCGAAATACCTACTTTAACAATCCTATACGCGGGTTAAATACGAGGGCGTCCAGCCGTATCCACTCCAGGTCTCTCGTGATTGTCGCATTCTTCTTCGTCTTCGTGATGTTCTTTTCGATCGTCGTAACGTGGTGCAGCTCTTTATATTGGGCTATGAGGGCCGTTGCTTGCTGGGGGAGCGCAGCGGGAGGGCGAGGAACGAGAATGATAATCGGTGTGCGAGCGAGAAAGTATTCGGGTCCATGCGTAAATGGTTGTCTTGTTACATTGCTGATTAATTGAAATTGCCCGAAATCTCCCTCTCTCGAATCATTCAGAAAAACCTTGGTGGTTCTTCTTATTGCGTCGGTGACAAAACCAACTAGATCTTATTGTTTTTGTCTAATAAGCAGAGTAGCAGGCAAGCGGTGGTAGCCTAGTGGGTAGAACATTGTACTCGGAAGCGGGAGAGCCAGGTTCGATTCCCAGTGCGGGAATGTACCTATGTCTTTTCTTTCTAAGTTATATACATTTGTGAAGTTATAGTAGCAATACCACTCGCTAACGGTGAAGGACAACATCGTGAGGAAACCTGGGTGTCTGAGCTATTCACATACCTCAGCGCTTGAAATCGCCAATCCGCGGTGGGCACGCGTGGTGATTAGACCCATACCACGGTGGTACCGTAGTAGGTCATAGGACTCGGATGGCAATGACTGAGCTAAGCCATGATATCTGGCTCAGTTACCCACTAATTGTCATACTACCTGAGGGTATAAAAGGTTTCGCAATCTATTGTTCCCAACATTCCTTTTTCGGCATCCGAAGTGAACACAAGTAATTAGTCATCAACCTGTTATCACCAAGTGCTTTAATTAGCCCAAGACGCGACGCGTGTGTTTAAGTTCCAACTTGTCTGTGACCTGCTATTTTACAATGGAATTTGAAGTCACAGGTATGTATTATTAATTTACTTTACTATTTTGCCTTTTCCTTCTACATTTTTTTTTTTAAATAGAGTGCTACGCCAACGTGGCATTTTTTATGTATTTATGTCTGTATATTTTTTACGTTGAAGCTTTTACTTATGTTTGTACCTACTTGTACCATTCAATTTGGTATAGAAATATGGGTTACAATGTCTACTACTAGGCCTCTCCAAATTTAGCTGCGTCATGCTGCGTCTGTAAGGTGCAGCCAGGTGCTACGCCGCGCGCCTGAACGCGTAGCAGGCGCGTAGCACTTGCTACGAAACATGTATCTATTTTGATCCGCTTTTAACGTATTTTTATTTTGTTTTAGGTACTAGTATTAAGTGTTCTTTCAAAAGAATGCTTGTACTAGATACTTGGCTGTCTATTAAAGACAGCAAATCTGAACTGGAGCGTTGGCATCGAGTTTTTCGAGACCTAATACAATTGCTGCCTGATGTTGAGAATTACATTGCTGATGACTTGGAAAAAAGAGTTACTAAAGTTTGTACAAGATTGGTAGCAATTTGGAAGCAAGTCACGCGCAACCATTCTCGCATGGTCTCTAAGTACGGAGACTGGCTGAACGAAATTGAAGTTTGCGTTCTGCCAACTTGTGCAACAGTAGGGAGCCACAACACCCAACGGCCAGCAGCAGAAGCTTCGACAAGCACCCAACAGCACCAGCACAGGAAGGACTTTGAGGAATGTAGCAAGAGATCAAAACGCCGCAGGCTTGCAGAGTTAAGTAAAGTAGACAGTTCTGCGATAAATTCTTTGTTGGACGATTCTAGTCTATCTAACGCCGCTGCATCTTTAAATTTCAGCACTGACGAAGTCTTGTCTCTTATAAATGAGACAAAACTGACTAAACATCAGTATCTTTTGGTGAAAGACTTCGTTAATGCAAAATCACCTAATGCATTACCATCTTATCAAAAAGTGTTAGAAGCTAAGAAGCGGTGCTATCCATCGCAAGAGTTTATCACGGAATCATCTGCTGAAGTAGAATTACAATCATTGTTAGATCATACTGCTTGCCGGATACTAGAATCCCAAAAACCCGTTTTGAATAATATTGACCCTAATAAAGAATTTGTTTTGATTGGAAAATGGGGTTTCGATGGGAGTACGGGGCACAGCGAATATAAACAGATTTTTGGAGATTCTGGTATCGATGATGATGGCAGTATGTTTGTTACTTCATATTGTCCTCTTCAATTGGTTTGTAAGTCCAATACCTCCGACCCAGATCAAATAGTTTGGAAAAATCCGCGCCCTTCTTCCACCAGGTATTGTAGGCCTATTCGATTCCAATTTGCCAAAGAATCCAAAGACCTTTCTGTGCAAGAAGAAGCTTATTTCAAGACTAAAATTGATAGTTTACAACCGACTTCTTTCACTCACGGTGAATATGAAATAAAAGTGCAGCATTCTTTACAATTAACCATGGTTGATGGTAAAGTGTGCAGTGCTCTGAGCGATACATCTTGTAGTAGATGTTATATTTGTGGTTCAACTCCAAAAGAGATGAATGACATTGATAAATCGCTGAGCAAAACTGCAGATAGTGGTACCTATCAATTTGGACTATCTCCTCTTCACTCGTATATCCGATTCTTCGAATATTTAATTCACGTTTCTTATAGATTAGACATAAAGAAATGGCAGGTACGTTCTTCAGACGAAAAAGCTCTTCTTGCACAAAAAAAACAACATGTGCAGCAACAGTTTAGGCAGAAACTTGGTCTAATAGTCGACAAACCGCGAAGTGGAGGAAGTGGCACATCTAACGACGGAAACACTGCCAGAAAGTTTTTTTCTAACTCAGCGGTTTCAGCGGAAATTACTGGATTAGATAAAATCCTTATTGACAGATGTCATAATCTGCTGCAGTGTCTTTCGTCGGGATACAAAATTAATAACGCCACTTTTAAAGAGTATTCTCTAGAAACAGCACGTAAACTTGTTGCTACCTATCCATGGTACAACTTGCCATCGTCTGTACATAAGGTCCTCATTCATGGGTCGGAAGTAATTGAACACGCATTATTGTCAATAGGTGAGCTTTCGGAAGAGGCCGCCGAATCTTGCAATAAATTAATCAAACTCTTCAGGCGTGACAACACGAGGAAAATGTCTCGGGTTGTCACAAACACCGACTTGATACATAGACTTCTCCTTAATTCGGATCCTTATATTTCTAGTTTAAGAAGGTTACCACAGAAGAAGAAGTCTATTCTATCAAAAGAAGTATTAAATTTGTTGTCGGTTTAGGAAAAAATGTAAAAAATAAGATAGGTATTTATGTTATTTTTTACATAACTCCTATTATGTAAATATAATATTTTTTGTCCAATTGTGTGTTTGTACTTAGATGTTAGTTAAGTATTTACTTTATTTGTAATATAAAATGTAAATAGTAAGGTTTAATAGTTATTAAGTTGCAAACCTTCTTTTAAGTGTAATAAAAATGCATAATTTTGTAAATAAAATAAGCTTTTTAAGATTATTTTGTTTTTTTTTTATTGTGTTATGGCTTAAAGTATTACAAAACACCATAATAATAATAATCAGCTATGACAACGACAGTCATTATTATCGCGAAACCCTATGACCGCTACTCTTAGGGCGTGGAACCAGTGTGCATACTCTCTCTCTGAGAGAAGGCCTGTGCCCTACAGTGAGACGTATATAGGCTGCTTATGTTATGTTCCCTCTCTCTTTCCTTTTCTTTCCCTCGTTGGGACCAACGCTGGGCCCAACGGGTTCCAACCCCGACCGAGGACGTGGCTGACAATAAATCAAACACGAGTGAAATATTAAAATTCCGCCAGCGAATACCATCCGCACGATGTCGGCTGCTTCGCACTTGCAGATGTACTTGTGTTAGTCTTTTCTTTTGTCTCGCCTCAACCGCTCTGGAATGAAACGGATTTTTTTCCGCCATTCCCTTTGACATCGACGTTGCAAAGGCTTTCGCCGCCTGGGTCTATTCCGATGGTAAGTAGGCGGATTATTTCCAGACTGTATCGCTTTGGTTCGGTTTGGTTTGTTGGCTGTTTTCAGTAGTTTCGTCGCAAATTTAGTTGTGAAAGCAAATACTAGCTAGCATTAGAAATTTGAGGATTTTTTATTTTATAGACAAGTATAGATAACATAACATCCACACGAAACTTGTTTCGTGACCAAACTACACTTTAGGAATTTGTAAAAGCAATATCACTCACTAACTGAAGAAAAACGTCGTGAGGAAACCTAGCAACTTCAAGCGCTGTTGTATGAGGGGTTTTCATACATCAGTGCTTGAAGTTGCCAATCCGCAGCGGGTACGCATGATGGTTAAAGCCCGTACTCTCTCCGAGAGAAAGCCAGGGCCCTTATTATCTAAAATGCAACATTATCGGAAGGGTCGTCAACGTCGCGCTTGAGCCTGATAACTCACTCGAATCTAGCGACAAATACCGTATTTGTCGCTAGATTCGACTGCATTGTCGGGCTCAAGCGTGAGGTTGACGACCCTTCCGATCATGTCGCTGCTTCATAAGAAGGGCCCTGTGCTCCACAGTGGAACGTATATCGGCATTATTAGGCTACCCTTTACGGTGCCGTGGTAACCCGACCAAGACATCAGACACATATGCCATACGACTGTGGCCATCACGCGTGCCCACCGAGCGATGGCAGGTTTCCTCACGATTTTCCTTCACAGTTAACAGTATTGCTACTAATAATTCACAAACGTACTTAACTAATAAAATATTGTCTAACAAATGCAAGGCGGAATCGAACAGGAACTCTCCAATGTGAGAGTATTCGCCTGTACTAAATTGTAACGCAATGTCGCAATATTGATGTCGACAGGTCGGCGCACATTCAATCAGAACAGGAATTAATCCTGAGCTACGGGGAACAACTAATCCGATTGATGCACGCTCGGCGCAGCGAGATTTGTCTAGCCTACCTGGGCAAACTGCGAATCTGGCGAAAAGGATTCTTTTCACTTAAGAGGTCGCCTCACGAGGCGATTCCCATACAAACGTAGTTTAGTTTTTATTTACAAACGACATGTCGGATCGCAATGAAACTTCAACAATACGTTTAAAGGTCACAAATCGAGGTTAACTCGTGCTTACAACTGAGAATAACAGAATAAAAGAGGAATTAGAGCTTCATAACACTTCTCATAGAAACTGTTCAGAAGGCTATAATTATATATTTATTATTTATTTAATTAATTATTATTTTTGATAAGTTTATGTCTAACTCTAAGCACGGTCAAACCTCGATTTGTGACCTCTAAAAGTATTGGTAAAGATTCATTGTAATCCAGCATGTCTTTTGTAAATAAAAACCAAAATACGTTTGTATGGAAATTGCTCCTTGCCGCCGTAAGGCTGCTGTTACATGTGGCATACTATCTTGCAATGTTATACCGTAAATATGTAAGTAGCATCGCTTGTTTAACCAATAAAGACCTGAGTCAGCATCTTCAGACTGTAGGCTCCCGCGGGCGCTCGTCTGGAGATTAGTCTCTAATCATCCTTCTTCCGCGCCGGTTGCTAGTGCAACCACTCAATAATTGAAATAAATTCTAATTTCATAACCTGTCAGTCTGTCTGTCCGTCCATCCGTCCGTCCGTCCGTGCGCGGCCTAGCGCAAAGACCGGTGGTACCAGAAAGCTGTAATTTGGTATGTGTATACATATTTATCACGCCGACACAGTTAAAGAATAAAATGTCCGAGTAGGGCGTCACACTTGTTACGGGCGTTACGGACATTTAAGACATGGTTATATGATAATGATAATAGGATAGCACCCAGTTTTGATTGAGAACAATTTTAGAAACAACTTTTCTGTATAAAAAATTAAGTGTAGGCTAACCAAAATGTATTTAAAGCTGTATTTTAAAGTAAATTTTAATATTATACTATTTTCGGAGGTTCGAAAGTGATTCCCACGTTACGCGGCAACTCCGATCAGTACTTATGATTTTATAAAAGAAAGAAAACCCGATAGTTAGGGGTGTAACTCAAACCTATCGACACCTCGCCTTCAACCTAAGCCTTAAGGACCAAATTTGAAAAGTTTTGCGCTTTATTCTCTGAAATGACCTGTCTAAATCAGAGGCAGACTAGCAATATTGGCCGCCCCAGGCCGCGTAGTACTAGCCACCCTCGTTTCTTGTTTTCTGAGCTACATATGGCATTCAATAAATTTTGTGTATGTTATCCCGTTATCTCGTCCCTCGCAAGTTGGAGCTTTCACCACCAGGCCTGGGCCTAGTAAGCCTTACGGGAAATCTGCTCCTAATCTAGATTTTATTTTATTTTATTTTCTTTATATTTATTGAAGATTTTGAAATGGACAACTTGTAACGTTCAGTAATCTGTAGAATTCTAAAAAACCAGATCGGGCCACCTTAACAATGGTTTTTAATTTTTCTTTTCAAGGTGTAACAGTTTCTGTGTTAATTTTATTTTTCGCATTTCGTCGCACTGCAGGGCACAGGCCTTCTCTAAGAGAGAGAGAGAGAGAGAGAGAGGGAGAGAGAGAATGGGCTTAATCACCACGCGTGCCCATCGTGGATTGGCAATTTCAAGCGTTGTGGTATGTGAGCACCTCAGACACTGTTCTGTATTCATCATCATCATCATCAGCCTTTTGACGTCCACTGCAGGACGTAGGCCTCCCTCGTGGTTTTATAACCATAATCGCCACGCTTGGCAGGCGGGTTGGCGATCGCAGTACGCATTTGGAATCTCAGGAAGATGCTGCTGCCCGTCTCCTGGTAATTTATTTCCTTATTCGCCTTCTACGACATCCACGGAAAGAAATGGAGTGACGGATTCTTAATCCGGCGCCACACGGTTCTGTGTTACTTTGATTAAAAACACTTTGATTTTGTATGTTTAGTATCAAGCTGAATCTAAACAATTCACGCCCCAGTCTCAGCGGCCGCGCGGGCGCTGCGTGTAAACAAGCTGCGGCAAGATGTTTACATCTACCCGCATTTAGCAGTTTGCTGTGTAAACGCGCCGTCGCACGCTGTGGATTAGTTCGACCTACATCCGGGCCGAGCTCATAGGGTGCTGTCGGAAACTCGACTTTACGTTGGCGATATTAAAAGCAAACTTGTGTTTTATCAAAATAATAAAAGCAGATTTGTATCACAAGGGAAATTCAAAATAATTTGTGTTTCTGTGTTTTTGTGGACAATGCGATAAATCGCAAATCGTTAAATTTTAATTTAATCGAGTTATGTAGTAAGCCAGTCTACGTTTTGTGTTTCCGAAGGTTCCGTTAACAAACTTAGCAATGAAAATGACGTAGAATATTTTCTTATTTCTTTGTTTGTTTTTGTTGGTGGTGGTCAGAGGTATCAAATTACAGACAATCTTGGTCAATCTCGCGGCAAGCCTTTGTGTGTATGTATGTATTTATTTATTTCAGGTAATGCCCATAAAGTGTTAGTAACAAAGGTGACTTTCGCTGTATTAGTGA
Source organism: Yponomeuta evonymella (assembly GCA_963969515.1). Classification (NCBI taxonomy): domain Eukaryota; kingdom Metazoa; phylum Arthropoda; class Insecta; order Lepidoptera; family Yponomeutidae; genus Yponomeuta; species Yponomeuta evonymella. The sequence goes on along the minus strand of OZ018343.1, from coordinate 3,761,669 downwards.
TAATATAAAATTAAATTTACATTAAATTAAATTATATTTACATTACTCAGTCTCAGCCATCTTGACAGCCACTGCTTGACGGCATTACGTGCGTCGACACCCATTGGCGCTGTACTGGCTGTCTGCCAATACCCCCAGGAGGCCGCAAGCACTACTCCTCACCGTGCACATCAGAGATGCTGTCCGTTGCCGAATGATTGCGTGGAAACCATCCGTTCGCCCATTGGCAAACATCCCTGATGCATTACAATATCAAGGTAGCCCCAGCAGCATCCTAATGGCATTGTTATATTGGACCCGCAGGGCGCTGGAGGCTTTCTGTGTCTTTCTGTTGGTCAACAGACTACAAGTATAAAAAGATTGGCAGAAGGCCTTAAATAAAGTTATCCCTGCAGCGGAACGTCCATATTATGGAGGCTACACAAGACAAATCTCAGTTAATTGTTAACCAATTCTTTTGAAACCCTTATCGTAGATTTTAGCTGCCTCTTGTTCCATAATATCTCCTCGCTCTTTATTCGAGCTGTCGTAAAAAGGTAGCGCTGGTCGCGATCTTGAAAAAGAACACTTTTTTCCTATTATTCTTATTATTAATAATACTTTTATTGCACTTAAATGAGTGTACAATAAGGCGAACTTAGTGCCATAAGCATTTATTTAAGTTAAAATTCAAATATGATCAAACAGTGCAAAGTTAAGCTAGCTAGTCATCATGCCCATGGCGTTAAGTCCGCTGCATTGTACGATTTTTTTAAGCGTCAATAAACAAATAAATAATAATACTTCCACACAGTACAGTCACTTGTCCTGGTACCAAACTAGGATACCCTGTGTTATTGTTACCAGGCAAGGACGTCACAAACTTGGAAATACAGTCTGAGCCCGTTTGTACAAATGTACGGCGGGCCCCAGGGGGAATCGAGCCCACGACGGCCAGTATAGTAATCAGTGGCCTAATTACGCTCACCAAATCCTGAGCGATTCCAATCGTCTAACTGTCAAATTCCATACTAATTTGACAGTTAAACGATTGGAATCGCTCAGGATTTGGTGAGCGTAATATAGGGGCAGACGTGATAACGGGGCAGTCAGCATAAAGGTAGCGAGAGGTAATTTAGTTTCTTACTTCAACATCGAGAACTAGAGGTTGTAGAGAACATTAACTTCATTGCCGCTATCGTCCTGTATTTCGTAGTAAGCCCGCAGGAAATCTGCGCTGGAAGTGCGGGATTTTCGGCCTCGCGTATAAGCAAGCTAGTTCCTTGTTGACGCGTTTAATTGAACAAAGAGGACTAGAAACCTTTGGTAGCCTGCGTAGAGTACCGTCGACGGCACAGCGAGATGTATCCGTTTGCACGTTGCGCTCATAAGCCGTTCGTTGTAAGAGCTACGAGGAGTTGTCACGACTCTGGCTGACTCCACCGCACATTCAGTGACAAATAACGTTATAGCCGGAGAAACGTATAATAAATTGCTGTCAGTGTTTGCACACACAGAACAAACACACGTACTAACACCTCTTTGTTAACGCAAGAAGCAAGAATTTTTTTAAATAATTTGCTACGCATTTAGGGTCTTATAAACGTAACTAGTTTAGAATTCCTTCCAGTTTACAGTACTCACTTAATATTAATGCGGGTAGCGGTCCCGAAGGGTGCAAACGGGATCTTGTTACTATATACCTACGATGTTGGTCTCTGTTTATCAAAAAAAATAAAGGGGTCCCCGTACAAGAAACGTGATTAAACGTGAACGTGATGAAACGTTAAAAATGTGCTTATATTATTTTTCGCTTTATCGTAGAAACGGTACCCACACTGGAGTCAAACTTAGTGATGGAAACTTGCATAACCTTGAAACAATTTTATTAATAAAAACTATTCTTATTCTTCTTATGTTTGTTAATTACATAAGTCCAGTTACGGAACGTTCAGTGGGCGAGTCCAACTTGCACTTGGCCAGTTCCAACCCAGGTCTCTGCCTGCCTCTCCTTTATACAGCCTAGGTTAATTTATGTATTTAAGTAAATAGAAAATTGTCTAAACGTGAAATAGTTTTTAATAAGGTACTATTGTAGTTTAAGTCTCTAGTATGTTACCTTTGATCTATATTGTGAATAATCTATATTGCATGATTTTTTTGAAATAGCATACGTTATCGCTACATACATACATAAATTCACGTCTGTATCCCAGAGGGGTAGCAGAGACCAGTGACTTGCCACGATCCTGACAGATCACCTTCGCTTTCTCAACATTCGTTAGTCATTGCATGCACACTTGTTTTATCTTGTCCTCTGCTAATACATCCTCCAAGCGTAAATGATCGCTCTGCCTACTTAATCCAAAAAAGAATTTAAAAAAATCACAGCCCCCACAGTTTCCATTAGGACTCGCGAATTTGGCTCAAAAAGAAAAATAAAGAAATGAAATAAAAAAGAATAACATAACGACGTAAAAGAAGGAATACCTTCATAAAGCGTTGAATGCGAATTCGATTTTACTAACAAAGAAAAACTGCTGGATTATCCCCCGAAGAAAAGTTCCCCCGTGCCCTGTCTGAATAAATATTAGTCGACGAATTGTCTCCTGCATTTAAATAAGAATTGTATTTAACGCTTACAGTGCCCGCGACTTCGTTCGCATGGTAAACGGATTAACCAATGTCCACCCTGAAGATGTTTTCCTTCACAGCTAGCGAGTGATGTTATAACTTCACAAATGTACGTAACTTAAAAAACGAAGTCATTAGTACATGCCGGGTTCATGTCGTACATGTCATATCATCATCATCATCAGCCATTTGACGCCCACTGCAGGACATAAGCCTCCTTCGTGATTTTCATAACCACGAGGGGTTTTGCCGTAATCGCCACGCTTGGCAGGCGGGTTGGCGATCGCAGTATGCGGTTGGAATCTCAGGAAGACGCTGCTGCCCGTCTCCTGGTAATTGATTTCCTTAGTCGTCTTCTACGACATCCACGGAAGGAAATGGAGTGACGCTATTCTTCATCCGGCGCCACATGTGATATATTTTAGCCAAACTGTGAAATAAAATATGTACTTAATTGTAACGCAAGTTTGCTAAATTAGCGTCGAGAGTAGAGGGGCGATTGTTATTCATTGAGCTCGTAATATAGTGCGTATCTCAGTCACTGCAACTCGGTGTACAATGAACATTTTTCTACAAATGTCACAAATGTACGTAACTTAGAAAATAAAGTCACTGGTATCGTGACTATGTCGTAAGTATGTCGGGATTCGAACCCACGACATCCCGAATGAGAAGTCGACGTTCTACCGCTCGGCTACCACCGCTCAGCATGTATGACCATCTAAATAAATTAATACAAATATTTCTATAGTAAGTGATACCACCTATACCTAATTTTCTTTGACGAATCACCAACTATTGAAATTAACCGCACACCAGAAAATGTTTGATTTTTGAACTAAATACACTAATTGCACATCTACGTACAGATATTGTTATATATGTCTAAATACGTGTTGCAGAGAATTATTTAAACCGTTTAAAAATATATAAAGAGAGAAACAAATTGTAACCACAAGAAAAGAAAACACCGGCCAAGTGCGAATCGAACTCGCGCACCGAGGGTTCCGTATAAATTTTTAGGTAGGTACTTACATTATTATAAATAGTTCAGGAATCGAGTCTCGCAGTTTTTTCCGCGCTTTTTCCGAACTTCAAAGACAATTTTTTTATGATTTAATTACAAATAATTTTCAAGTTTTAAGTTTTTCTCTGTATATTATGTAGTTTAAGACGATATTACTTGCCAAATTTCATAGTGTTAGGTCAACGGAAAGTACCCTATAAATTTTGATTCCCTTGAGTGTCGAAATATACGTTTTTTTGCGGCATAAACGGCCATATCTTTACAGTTCAAACTTCGAAGTTTGATTTTTTCACAGCTTCAAGTGACTGTAGATTTGAGTATATGGTTTTAATTTCAACTCGATACCTCCACGCGTTCCCGAGATAAAGTGTCTTGACAGACAGACGGACGGACGGACGGACGGATGGACGGATGAACAACAAAGTGATCCTATAAGAGTTCCGTTTTTCCTTTTTAGGTACGGAAAACTAAAAACAGGTAAAAATTAACATGATAATAAAACTTACCGGGATTTTTTCGACAGTCATTTCTACAGTTAAAATTACTCTAATACATAAGATTAGTGTCATGCACGCCTCCTGTAATAACATAAAAACATAGCAGTTTGTTCTAAGCCAAGCATCGATTTTGCCAGGGGCGCAGGTGCTGCGTTCCCATAACATAATATTTGAATAGCATTGTGTAGAAACGCTGTTGCTAGGCTCTGCGTCGACTATGCTGCGATAGTGTGATAATTATTTTTCATTGAAAACCTCTATTTGTGTATTATCATGAAGTTCTCTATGATATGATCTCTATAGATACACTGCATTCTCTTAACTGTATACCTACCGGTTTTTGTTAGGAAGTCCGAAAAGATCTCTACTCTCAAGACAGATCAAATTTCCAAAAAAGCGATATTTTTTGGTAATCTATTTTTATGCTACTTTGAACACTGAAATATCCAAACAGAAAAATTCTGTGTTCAGATAATATATATAGAAAGAGAACACTTTATTGAGGATAAAAATGTTAACTCTTTTCTTTTACGTAGCTGCAACAGCCTTTTTTGACTTTGTGGATTTATTGGCTAGAAAAAAAAACACCGGATACTTCAGTGCCACAGTGAGTGGATGGCCTTATATGTAGGCAAACAATAGCTTTGTCTGGCCACGCGCGGTCGGATAAATTAGGAAAATTTATAAAGAGCGTATGTAGCACCAAAGCCTTAGGAGTACACAAATTATGGCCCTTTGACGTCACCAATGCGTCATAGTTAAATACGTTTACAAAAATAAATAAATTTATTTAACCATTAAGAGATAAAAAACTTTGGCTTTTGCATCTTCGTAAGGAGATGGTGTATACAGCGTCCAGTGGTACGTTCACTCACACAGATGGGTGAAGGGACCACTCGGAAGCTGCAGTGCCTGGGACGTTGTTGACTCCGCAATGGCTTGGTTGGCTCCGCACGTATCGACTTGTCTTTCCTGTAGGTTAGGCCGACTAAGCTGTCAGGATGGTATATGTGCTGGGCAAGCCTATCCCATTAGGAGATAACCCTCGCGATAAACCCACCAACCCTGCTGGGTTGGGAATATGGTAAAAACATGATTATGGTATATAATATAAGCAGCCTATATACGTCCCACTGTAGGGCACAGGCCTTCTCTCAGGGAGAGAGTACGGGCTTAATCACCCACCGCGGATTGGCGATTTCAAGCGCTGAGGTATATGAATAGCTCAGTTACTCAGGTTTCCTCACGATGTCTTCCTTCACCGTTAGCGAGTGGTATTGCTACTATAACTTCACAAATGCGATGGTAGCCTAGCGGGTAGAACATTGGACTCGGAAGCGGGAGACCCAGGTTCGATTCCCAGTGCGGGCATGTACCTACGACTTTGTTTTCTAAGTTATGTACATTTGTGATTATGGTGCGAATATGAAAAAAGCATACATTTAACGATTTCCTTCAACGGGAAAATTAAATTGTTTTGTTAGGTCAACATCCTAAAACCCCAGCCACTATATCGTCGGTAACTGAGTTATGCGAACGTTTCTTCCAGTTTAGTGACCTTATTGTATAAATCACAAATTAATACCATAGCCACGTAGGCAGGGGACCGGTATTAACTCACAATAATGTGACATTAATGACTGCCAAGCCGTACAGGATAATAGAATATGTACCATACTACTCCGGTTTTTTTCTGCAATTTATTATCCACGTAATGGTAGGCATATTAACCTATGAAAATGGCTGGTATTACGAAAAACTACTGAAGTTGCCGCAATGCTGCGTCAAAATCGAACTTATTTTTTCGTAAAAAGGGAACTAACGAAATCACGCGCACTCAGCTCTATTGCCATTCCATTCTAATGCCATTTCAGATCTAGTGACCAAGGCTGGCTCATTTAACTAGTAAAATGAACTATAAAACACAACATCAAATACACAATATGTTACAATAAACAAAATAGATCAGGGCTTCCCAAACTGTGCCAAACGGTGGCATCCCACCACGGGAGAGGCGTAGCGAAGCGCTCCGAATTGTGCATGATGTTCGTATTACTGCAAAAGCCACACGATTCGACCACATGTCTCCTTGCAGCATTTTCCGTCGCTACAGAAGTTTGGACGGATAGGTCACTTCTTCTTTAAGTGCCCTTCCACTATTGCAGAATATGCGATATGCTATTCTACAAATCGCATATTCTCTTTGACAAGCGAAATACCTTCCATGCTAATCACTGTAGCCGCTGAAAGTTAATAGGGGTATAGACAAATAGATGTATAGTTTCAGTTACATTTTCCGCTAAATAACAAAACATACATAACTGTTTACAGTGAACCCCTTCGCGGGATCTAATCAAAAACATCCCGGAATAGAGGAGAGCCAAGTTTCTTGGCGCCCCGGCGCGGCCGCTCTATTTTTGTCGTTCTCACAAATGGGGTATCGCATCAGGCCCCTACTTTGCAGCTGAACCATAGCGGAACAACATTTTTATTTTGGATAATTTTAACAAAAATTAAATGGTAACTGAAGAAATAGAATATCTTCAGCAAAGAAGGATAAGGAAGGACAGCATAATGAAGCGAAGATAATACACAGATAAGCTAGCCTTTGTAAATGTAATTTCGTATTGTCGGATTTCCTGTACTGTTTTTCGTGTGCAATAAAGTATAAAGAACATAATAAAAACCATTTGTTATAATATTCTTTAGTTAACGTTCTTCTTTGCTGAGGATAAACCATTTCTTAAGTGTTCATTTAATTTTTGTAAAGATGATCCCAGTGTTACTGAGATATTTAGGGTTTCGGCAGGAACCCTTATTTTGCTTTCTAGTGAAGAATTATATACTTAAAACCCCTAAATTCAAACCTAAAATTCTTCTCCAACGTTATTTTGCGTGGATGGACGTGGATAAGCTCAAGGCTGATGCCAAAAGCTTAGACTGTTCACGGATGGAACTGATGGGTACGGTGGATGAGAAGGTTGACCTTTTCAACAGTCTTATTATTGGGCTGTGTGATACTCACGCACCTGTTCATGCAGTTAAAATTAAGCCTCCTCTGGTTGGTTGACGAAGGAAATTCATGGGCTGATAGCCAGGCGAGATAGTTTGTCTCGATAGCACAAGAAGAATCCCACCAAGGAAAACTGGATCGTATTTAAAACGGCAAGAAATCCCTGAATAGTTATTGTTACACACAAAAGGATCAGGGAACTTAGTTTGAAGATTGTGTAGCAATAGCCTTATAAAATATTATATAAACTATTTTATGGCCCAGTTTGCACTAATATTGTTCAAGGAAGTTTAGGTCAGATTCCTGTGTAAGCTACGCCCTTTGGTAACAGAATGTAAATATTTGAAGAACGAAATTGGGTTTATCTCCGCGCTAAACTATCCTGAAAAATAACAGACCATTAGTTACGCTGCCTTTTATAAATATTCCTTGCACTATTCACATAACCCAAGGTTAGCTGAATGACAATGCTTATAAGTATTAAGTTCGCTTTTGCACAAACACCTTTTTGTGCAATAAAGATTATTTTTTTTCGTTTCTTTAATATTAGTTATCCCCAATATGTCAATCAATTTATTTTTCGACCTTCAAATTTATCCCTCAGGGAGAGGAGAGATGTACAGAAGGGGAAAGAAAAAGAGTAATCTCGACACCAATGTGTTCTAATAACTCACGAGTATTCCGAGTAGGCTCCTTTATATCGAATCAGCGCCTTTTATGACTTGGCGCTATTCTAAAACTGCTCCATCGGGTATTGAGTACGTATTTGCTCTGATAAGAAGCACAAGGACAATTTTAGGGTTCCGCATTGTTACTGGTGCTCTTAAACTTAGTATTGTGATATTTGCACATCCGTGAATAGGTCACGTTGTTCCCACAAAACCTACCTCGAAATTTCGACAAGTTCGACAGCAGCGAACCACTGTATTACAGTTTTAAAAAACCTATTTAATATAAATAATAATTCTAAAACATTTGCAAGAACATTAAACATCATCTGCTCAATATTGTATAATTATTAAGAGGCGTAATATGTCACCTGTAACTTTATTCGTAGCCCGTAACGCGGGTTAAGGTCTGTCCACTGTACGGAATGTTTCATCAAATTCAAATTTCATCGTGCTAAATCTTGTTAAGTTTCTGTCAATGTAATTTCTGTGTACAATAAAGAATATTTTATCTATAAAATATTATAAATGCGAAAGTTTGGATGGATGAATGTTGGTTACTCAATCGCGCCAAAACGGCAGAACGGATCTGAAATGAAGCACTGAGCTAGAATATAGTCTGACACGCAAGCTACTTTTTATCCCGGAAAAATAAACATCACAACTTCCACACGAACGACGTCGCGGGCAAAGGCTAGTAAAAAAGAAACGTGTCGAATTGTTCCTTTCTTAAAGTAGGTTAAAAAGAGTTGTCTCCGTATCCATCTCATAATGTTATTGTCATAAACCACTTTTTACAGCTACTATATACCCACGAACACCCCATATCACGGTAATCCTTTCCTTTTATATCCTTCTAATACAAGATATAGTTATCTGTAAGACCAAAAAAGGTGTGTGTTCCTTTGCCTCTAAAGGAATATAGGAATATAGGAATAAAGGCAGCGTAACTAATGGTCTATTATTTTTCAGGATACTTTGGCGCGGAGATAAACCCAATTTTGTTCTTCAAATATTTACATTCTGTTACCAAAGGGCGTAGCTTACACAGGAATCTGACCTAAACCGCCTTGAACAATATTAGAGCAAACTGGGCCATAAAATAGTATACATAATAATAGGGGTTAAAGTATGAAATTTCCGTTTTATTGCAATAGGTTCTTTGAATTGACATAGAATCTTCATGGTTTGAGGTTTTCGAATGAAACTTTTTTCAAATGGCTTCTATGATGTTCTTTTTTTAAAAAATGTGAAACATTTGAATATCGACTTTCAATTGTTTTTGTTATTCAATTTAGACAAGAAAGATGGATACTGCGAAAATTCGAGTGATTTTTTAATACTGTTGTGGCATTTGACCTGGGGTCAGCCATTGCATTTTTCTTTTCCGGTTATCATAAAGAATCCACTTTTCATCACATGTTACAATTTGATCCAATATTCCTTCATTTCTGTACCGGTTCAACAAGGCAACACAAGTTTCAACACGCGTTTCTTTCTGCAGATCAGTCAAATCATGAGGCACCCATTTTTCGTATTTTTTTATTTTATTGATTTGACGCAAGTGAGTTGTGGGTAAGGTAACGTTAAACCATGCCGCTAATTCCTGGGTAGTTTGACTAGGGTCGGCTTCCACTATCTCTCTTAATTCATCGTTATACACCTGTGTGGGCGGTCTTCCTCTTGGCTCGTTCTTTAAGTCGAAATTTCCATCACGAAAGCGTTTAAACCAAAATCGCACGATGCGTTCATTAGTAGACCCCTCTCCAAACGCAGCATTGATATTGCGGGCTCTTTCTGCCGCGTTAGTTCCGCGTCGGAACTCGTATTCAAAAATCACTCGAATTTTCGCAGTATCCATCTTTCTTGTCTAAATTGAATAACAAAAACAATTGAAAGTCGATATTCAAATGTTTCACATTTTTTAAAAAAAGAACATCATCGAAACCATTTGAAAAAAGTTTCATTCGAAAACCTCAAACCATGAAGATTCTATGTCAATTCAAAGAACCTATTGCAATAAAACGGCAATTTCATACTTTAACCCCTATTATTATATAACGCTTTTGCTACACAATCTTCAAACTCTGGTCCTTTTGTGTGTAACACTAACTATTCCATGAAAAGCTAACTTTCAGTAGAGTTTCCTATTTTTAAGCGACTTCAAAAAAGGAGCAGGTTCTCAATTCGTCAGAATCTTCTTTTTATGTTTTTATTTTTTTATGTATGTGAGGAACATACATTCTCGAATACGTTACTCGAAGACGCGTGAACCAATTAGAAAAATTCTTTTTTGTTTGAAAGCGTAGACTTCACAGATGGTCCCATAGTCATCAAGTCAGGATCTGATGATGGGATCCTAGAGAAATCGAGGGGAATCCTCAAATTTTTAAGGCACACTCAAGGCGATTTGCGTGTTTCTTGAAGTGACTCTTGCATTTGCTTTCTGAAAACACAGTTTGACTGAGTCGTTGATATCCACAAAAAAAAAATGTAATATATTTTTTAAAATAAAAAACCGACTTATAAACACTACAGCACTACACAAAAATAATTTAAGCTAATATGACCTCTAAACTCGATGTAGGTATTGTATGGTATGTGCTAGTCGGTTTTTATTTTTATTTAATTATTAGATATTTTAGCCAGTAAACAAGTTCAACCTCATTTCAGCACATAGCAGGTTCCAAAGTATTTTTTTTTTTTTAACGTATATTTCGACACTCAAGAGAATCAAAATTTATAGGGTTCCATTGACCAAGAACTATAAAATTTGGCAAGTAATATCGTCTAACAAATAGTGTTTTCTAACTGGACAAATATCACAGCTATAAATGTTTTGTAAAAAATAAAACTATGAGTTATACATCCGGAAAAACGAGATCGTCTTATACTACAAGGTCAGGGATAAATCTGAAACTATACATTGTAATTAAATCATAAAAAAATTAGTCTCTGAAGTTCGGGAAAAGCTTGGAAAAAACTGCGAGGATCGATTCCTGAACTATTTATAATAATGTAAGTACCTAAAGATTTGTGCGGAACCCTCGGTGGGCGAGTCCGAGTTGCACTTCTCCGGTTTTTTATGTAGCCTATATACGTCCTACTGCAGGCAGGCCTTCTCTCACCACGTGTGCTCACTGAGGATTGGCAATTTCAAGGGCTTAGATATGTGAGCACCTCAGGCACTCTGGTTTCCTCAGGATATTTTCCTTCACCGTTTGCGAGTGGTATTGTTACTCTAACTTCATAAACGTACCTATCTTAAAAAAACCGGCCAAGTGCGAGTCTGACTCGCGCACAAAGGGTTCTGCACCATTATCTATACAACATTAGACACAAAAAACGGCACAAAATCACGTTTGTTGTATGGGAGCGCCCCTTAAATATTTATTTTAATTATTTATTTTCAAAGCGAATATAGAACTAAACATTCTGTGAATATTTCAAGTGTTGCCTGTTGCCGTTATTAATATCGAGCAAAAACCGGCAAAAAAATTACGTTTGTTGTATGGGAGCCCCCCTTAAATATTTATTTTATTCTGTTTTTAGTATTTCATGTTATAGCGGCAACAGAACTACATCATCTGTAAAAATTTCAACCGTCTAGCTATCACGGTTCATGAGATACAGCCTGGTGACAGACAGCCAGACAGACAAACGGACAGTGAAATCATAGTAACAAGGTCCTGTTTGGCACCCTTCGGGTACAGAACCCTAAGAAAAAAGTCATTGGTACATGCCGGGATTCGAACCAACGGCCTCCCGAATGTGAGGCCTGCGTTCTACCGCTTCGCTACCACCGGAGTTGCCTAACTCAAAAAATAATAATATTTTATTGGATAAATGGTCAGTCCTCCAAATCATTCTTACAGGTTTCTTGACACAATCAATCAAATATAGTTTGGCTTTCCAGATAGCAAGCCAAGCTATATTAGATTGATTATAGATTAACCTGTAGGAATGAATGTACAGTAGTAACCTTATTTATAACTTTTTTACTTCGAGTCACGTAACATGCAAGGATGTTAGGTAAAACGTTCTTGGTAACATGTCTTTGAAGCGGCAATGATTTGAAATTGACCTGTTTATGCATTTACCATTGTACGACATTGCATCTAAAATTTAATGTAAGCTATGATAAGAATATTTTTCATTGTATACTGAAAAAAATGTTACAGAAACAGCAATGACAAAAGAAAAGATACAATTGACGGCGTTATTGCTAATAGCAATTTCTTCCAGGCAACCTCATATCGGAGAATTTGCCGAAGGCAAAATAGACATGTAAATCGTTTATCTTAGTTTCATCATCATCATCATCAACCCATTATGTCCCCACCGAGGGGCACGGGTCTCTTCCCTGAGGAAGGTATAGGCCATACTCCACCACGGGGGCCAAGTCCGGATTGGTGGAGGCTTGTAGACTAGTGGCTCGTCTACTGTCAGAAGTTGTCAAGCCGCCCTAAGGCCTCTGACTTGGCTTAATGACTGCCATCTATCGACGGCAGCCGGCACCAACAGCTTAACGTGCCTTGCCAAGCACGGAAACCGCTCGGAAAAATGCCACTAGCGTTAGGCATAGACGGCGACCCATCCATACACTGAACGCGCCCAGTGTTGCTTAACCTTCGTGATCGTTTAAGATCATTCAGGCAGCCGGGGCTACGAGCGATATCTTAGTTTAAAAGTCGATAAATTAGATAAATTTATGTAGGTATTTATGAGTTACTGTAGGCACTGACTGAAAATCAGCGCTGAGGGAGCACTTCCACAGCACAACGCTGAGTCAGCTGCCTTTTGTGGCAACTTAGATACACCACAGGCTACATCTATGGTCCTGTTTTATTTATTTGTTTTGTCTATTGTGTATTTAGTTTTCTTTCTGTTGTTGTGCATATTACGTTACTTATCTGCTTATTTTGTTTCTGTGATGTGTCTTGTTGGTATAATAAATGTCTTTCTTCTTCTTTTTAATTCAGGCCACAGTTAAATTATAAAAAAATTCGTTCCAAATAGTTTCGGAAGATAAGTTATTCAATTGAAAATTCAAAAGTAAAAATAAATTCAGGCCCTAATATCATGAAATCCCTTTTTAACACCAGTCCCCTCAAGCCGACGCTCTATCCATATTGAACAGAACTTGTTGGTATTTCGTTTGCCATGCGACCTTCGCGGAGGTTGGTCAAAATCGACCACTATTCGCTAATGATTAATGGGTGGGTTCGCTGCAAATGACTCCATAGGGGAATTCGGCGAAGATGGTTTGTTGGAGTTTTGGTTGACTTTGTGGCTTCATTTTTGGTACGTATGAGCGGGGCAGCACTTTGGTTAGATCGCTGCCTTGTTTTAATATCGGTGGAGTAAGATAAGATAAATAAATTCCCTTACGTACACTAGAAAATTATCACAGAGTACATAAATCTTCTTGCTCTTTGTGGGTACGCTCTTGATACGTGTGACGTGGTTGTTTTTATTAATGCGTTTATTGCACATAAGTAAAAAATACAGTGACAATGTGGCGGACTTAACGCTATAAGCATTTTCTACCAGTCAACCACAGGTGGTGCAAGAAATTAACTGGTAGGCATACGAAATAGACGGATAAAACGATTTACTTCAACTAAAATTACATAATCAGACGAAACTCAACAATAAATAAGTAAATATTTATACTAAAAACTTATAATACAAAATATTCAATATATACTCACTCCATTTCCTTCCGTGGATGTCTTAGAAGGCGACTTAGGAAATCTATTACCAGGAGACGGGCAGCAGCGTCTTCCTGAGACTATGGTGAAACCCTTCATGGTTATGAAAACCACGAAGGAGGCCTATGTCCTGCAGTGGGCGTCAAATAGCTAATGATGATACACATAAAAACTGTAGTAACTATAGTGTGGTCCGTATGATATTGTGCGTCCGCGTCTTGTTGTGGACCAATGTTGCATGCTTCACGATACCTCGCTATCTCTAGTTTAGATGCTGCTCTGGTGCTTTTATGCAGCGGACTATCTAGCCCCACGCAAAGAACCTACCGCTCTATACTTCAAATAAAAGTCCACTGTATAGGGAAATTACGAAAAATATGCGGCTTACCCCCGGTTTCTCGTACATTAACAAGCTGTTAATCTACTGTTAACAGCTGTCAGTGGTTTTTTTTTTTGTATGCACTTTGGTCAATTGACAGCTGTTAACAGTAGATGAACAGTGTGTTAGTGTACGAAAAATTGGGGGTTAGTCTCGTAGCCACGTCATTCGGTTTCTGGATAGCGGAAATTGTGCTTGGCTAAGAGAGGGAACGCATTATTTTCGTAAATTTTATATATTTTTCCTGTTATTTTCTATCATCGCGGCTCTCCGTGTAAGTAAAAATAGAACTTAAAATCATTAGGTACTTACATTAAGTCCCTTCGGAATGTAGGTACTGTATCCAAAACCATTCTGAAATGTTGGACGGCTGGAAGGACCAAAACAAACTCGTAAAGCGCCGCGGCCATTTTGTGCGCGACCCGGTCGCCATTTTGACGATATGTCGTCAAGAAAGTTAAGTGTCACGTTTGCCTCCATATATCAATTCGGGGCGAAGTTATCAGGCTCACATAATGTGAGCATAAACGTGCAGGAGGTACAGTTTTGGGAGAACTCTGTATCGTTCGAATGTTGCCGTTACTTGTATGGTATAGGTCGTTCATAAATCACATGATGTTTTTGCAACCTTTTAAACCCTTCCTCCCCCATGGTGATCCGTGTTGAGTTTTTAGGCTACTCCCCTTCCACCATTGTAAATCATATGTACCTATATTGATTCAAAAATAGCGCGTTACGACAAAAAAAAATACACGTGATACCTCATCACTACAATCGAATATGCAAAAAATACGCTGATCCGCTGCTCTACGTTGCAGCGTGAAAGTATAATTTCATATTCCGATCGCAAAAGCAAATGAGGGTTAAGCTTTTTGCGCGTATGAACGTAAGTATGTAGGTATGTATGTTTCTTTATGACCGCTCAGAGGTCAAAGATTTTGACAAATGAGCTGGAAAGTAAAAGTTATTGACGTCAGAGAAGTCATGAAAAAACAAAATGGCGGAACTCAGCTTTTTTTATTTACTAACAGTAAAAAGTCACAAAAACCAAAACCCTAAAGTTCGTGACAGATTAGCAGGGTTTTTGGTAAAAAACTCTGTATTTTAGCAGGGATTTTTGTATTGTGCTCATTTCAACCTCGCATCTTACTAAGTCGTTCGTTCGTTCCAAAGTGACACTTTTAGAATCAGAATAGGACGCCTAAATGACGTCGTTCCACCTGAACTGCGCCGCGTGCCCGACAAATGACGACCATAACTTTGCCTGATTTTAATTTAAATTTGCCCCGCGGAGTTATATCTACGGGGAAGGATTCCCGGGAACATGGCGGAGTGAATTTGTGACGTTTAGCGTTAGTCTCGCTAAAGGGTTGGTGTTGAAATGCCTTTGCCAACTTGAATTGACTTGAATATTTGTTTATTCACTAGCTGCGCCCGTGAGCTCGTTCGCGCGAGATTCATGTGAAAAGCGTCCTACGTTATAATGCCCGGCAAATAACTTGACCAAATGACTATGAGTTCGCATTCATGTAATTCGAGTCTCATGGCAGGCCTGTCTGGAAGAATTAACATTAAACCATAGCAGTCCCTCAGAAATTTATGTGTTGCATATTTAAATAACAAATATTGAAATTTTATCGAATTTCTACTTATAATACACGACACGTAACTTGGATATAAATGTGCGCAGGCTTTCTTTAGTAGGCTCAACTTTCTGACGGACATATTTATTTTTTAACGAAGAAATTCTAAGTCACGTCTCGCCAATAAAACCCTAAATACGTCCTCGGGTATTATAACAAACTTTCACAATGATTATAGTAGCTGATTCATTGATTCTTATTTTTTGTGAAAGTTGATCATGCACTTTAATTATAAGCTGGATTGCAAGTCAATCCATCTTATCCTGAAAGTACATGATCAACTTTAGACAACAGAAGACATAATCTCCATTAAAGCTGCTAAGAGGCCGCTCGGAGCGTTTATCGTTAATCCCTTCGGGCGAAATGTCTTTCGTCTCAATCAAAGTCTCAGCACATTTACATTTATTCCTCTGACCCTTTATGCTATCCTGGGTTACGTACAATCGAAGGCGAAAGAAGAAAAAGTAGAAGAAAAAACATTTATCATGAAAACAGTGCACAATAACAAAACAAAAAAAACAACCAATAAAATATTACAACATACATTTTATAAAAAAGAAAGGAAAACGAAAGGTCGCGGCGTGCCACTGTTGCTATAAATGGGAACTGACTCAGCAGTATGCTGAGGACTGACACAGCAGTATGCTCAGGTTTAAGCCTTCAGCGCTGATTTTCATTCAGTGCCAGAAGCTACCCCGCGAGCGTCACAGACCGCGGTGTGGTACAACCGTGAACAATACTATATAGAGCAGAAAGGAGCTAACACTAAAGCCATCTTTTCACATGACCACTGTTGCATTCTCTAATTAGAGTTTGTCTTTATGAAGACTAGACAATGACAGTAAGCATTTTCAATCACCTGCATGGGTGGAACGATGGCACAAGTCACTAATTTTGTGGCGCTAAAATGTCAAATTTGATCATTAATGCACCTACCTACTGGAAAGTTGCGACTTTGGACATTTAAAACGCTGACTGACTAGCGTCGTCGTACTGCCCATGCTGAAGTATTTATAATTACCAGTGCCCAATTTCATAGAACTAAAACTAGATTTACATTCGATAGCCGAATAACCCACAGGTTTATGGAACGCGCCGCCGGTGGTGCTCATAGTATAGTCAATTCATAGTTTATTGTGAGAATTCGTTACACATTGCGTAGCCGATTAGTACAATAAACCGCGACGTTTTAGGGTTCCGTAGTCAACGAGGAACCCTTATAGTTTCGCCATGTCTGTCCGTGTGTCTGTCTGTCTGTCTATCCGCGGCTTAGCACAGAGACGATGAGTACTGAGAGCTGAAATTTGGCATAGATATAAATATTAGGGGTTAAAGTATGAAATTGCCGTTTTATTGCAATAGGTTCTTTGAATTGACATAGAATCTTCATGGTTTGAGGTTTTCGAATGAAACTTTTTTCAAATGGTTTCTATGATGTTCTTTTTTTAAAAAATGTGAAACATTTGAATATCGACTTTCAATTGTTTTTTTTATTCAATTTAGACAAGAAAGATGGATACTGCGAAAATTCGAGTGATTTTTGAATACGAGTTCCGACGCGGAACTAACGCGGCAGAAACAGCCCGCAATATCAATGCTGCGTTTGGAGAGGGGTTTACTAATGAACGCACCGTGCGACTTGACAAAAAGCAAAACTTTTTGTCAGAGTAAGGCGTCCCCCTCTTTCAAACGGTTGATTGTAGAAACGTGAACAAATTCAGGGCAGTAGCACATACAATAAACTGAAAAGGAAAACTATGGCCGCTAAGTAGGCTTTACAAGTTAACGAGTAACGGGCGACCAAGTTATAAAAGGAAAACTTCATACAAAATCCATTGAAAATTACTTTGATGAAGTCGTTAGTTCTGTAAAGCAGATAAAAAACCCCTCTTTCTACGGAACCCTATACTGCGCGTGGCCCGTCACGTAGTTTGCCAGTTTTTGAAACTAAGCAATGGTTGGTATTTGTTCTTATGATGTTTGGATAAATTAGGAGAGAAGGGGCGGGGCTTCTTGGATACCTACTTTTTTCAAATCGGTAATATTTCGTCTTTATCCCATTTTAATGTTGCAGTTTAACAGTCATATTTATGAAAAGTCGAAGCCACTAAATGTGTTTGTTATTGTGCTTTAGCTCCGTCTTCAGAGTTAGTAGAATCGACTTTTTATAATTAAGACTTTAAAACTTTAAATCAGCTCCTCTATTCCCCACGCTATTCTTACAACTAAAACGTTTACTAGGTCGTTATTTCTAACTTATTGCATTTAATTGTGACGTAATTTGACGATACGATGTAATACCACGCACTATAGCGTCGAGAGTAAAGGGGCTGAGGGTATAGATTGTATTTTAAGCTTTCGACGTTGATTGTACGTAGTTTAAGTTTGCATTGAGATTTCGGGCCGGCATCGCTGCCCGAAGCAGGGGAAGGTCTCGCAACTTTCGGGAAGTTTCCGAAGGGGCTATGTAATGGAGGACCCTTTTATTCCGCATTCACTACACGGCCTTAGTGTATCTAGCGTGTCTGTGTTCGATCTTTCGATTTTTCCATGTTAAAAAGTGGTGCAAGTCGGCCTGACCATATTTCTAAGGGACTCTATTACTGAGACTCCGTTGTCTGTCCACCAGTTCGTCCGTCTGTCACCAGGCTGTATCTCATGAACCGTGGTAGTTAGACAGTTTAAATCTTCACAGATGATGTATTTCTGTTGCTATAACAACAAATACTAAAAACAGAATAAAATAAATATTTAAGGGGGGCTCCCATACAACAAACGTGATTTTTTTGCCGTTTTTTTCTCTATATTAATAACGGCAACAGGTAGACGCTTAAAATATTCAAATGTTGTATAGATAATAGTACGGAACCCTTCGTGCGCGAGTCCGACTCGCACTTGGCCGGTTTTTCACTATGATTTAGCATTTAACAAAAATTATTCACACAATCTATTTAATTGGCTGTTTAGTGACTACTTACCTATATAAGTAATAATTTTACAATTATTATTTGCATGTACAAGTAACAAGTAAATGCTAATTAAATAAAAGGGAAAAATACTTACATTTAATAATTGTGTAAGTACCTCTAATTATTTTCTTTTTTTCTATAGAATAATTGACTACAGATTTTTTCGATGTACATTGCGAAATCGACTAACCTGCAGACGCGGCCGCGGAATGAACATCCAATAATTGTCATAATAAACTACGAATGGGGAACTTGCCTCTAACTTAGATTGGAGTGATATTGCTTTTATACCAAAGAAATCATATACAAACTAGGGAAAAAAATCGAAATAAAAGAATAAAAATATTTTTGTTCTATTTTTCGGCTTCAGAAAGAATGCGAAAAATAAATTTACTCCAATAACAAAAACCTTATTAGATTTAGTTTTTTCAATGAATTAACTGGAATATTGATAAACGCTTCATACAGTATAAGGCGTTACGTACAAGTTGTGACGTCATAGTTTGAGCCCGATTTGTGTGGCTCGTTTTTGTACCGCGTGACTATATTGACTTTTCGACAGGTTATGAAAAGTACTAGTCGGAGAGGAAAAAAAATTGCCATGTTTATTTATCGTTTAACGTGATCTCTCCGATTATAATAAAACATTTTTCAGTGCAAGTTCTCCATTATTATAGTTTTATGAAACGCAGCCCCGATGGTCTCATGCTAGAGATACTGCGCAATATGGTGGACGCGACACGCAATTCCGAAACTATGATTTTATTCAAATACGCCATATTGTAGGGACAACAGCTTTTACCGCTGACTGAACAGGGGACACGCTGAGTGAAGGATGGGATTTTTATTATATTATCGAAAAAATACTCAAGAGGCCTACAGACCTACACGCATCATAAAATCGTGTGCCTACATATTTTTACGCTTTACTAGGCGTTTTGTTCTAGAGCAACGGTAGTGATGTGATATGCGATGAATTGAAGATAGCTTGGACGTTTGAATTTAGACATCCGATCATATTTTTGTACAGTCAACAGCACGGTGACTTTGACATGCATATTTTTCTTAGTTACATTAAAGGCTACTTTGCCATGATGATGCAAAGGTTGGCCAGGTGTAAGCGGTACAATCATGAGACAGAGAAAATCAATCAACAAGTTTCTTGTGCACTATATTATTTTATATGAACATTTTGGCCAACTGACAGCTGGTTATACATAAATTCACAGATTGTAGGTATTCGAGAAACCGAGAGCGAGAGCCGTATTAATAAGGCGCTCAAACGTATGATATCACACTTGAGTGCCTATTTAAAGATGCTGTTCAAAACATTATGACTCTAAAACCTAAACCTCCTTGTAATATTTTTCTGTCTATTGAGGAAGCCGCAGTAAAACCTTTTGATATTTCAGCTATACTCCATTCCACGAAACAAGCTCCCAAACAAAATCGTACATGTGCGCCCATTTGTTAATGCGCGTGGCCTTCAATAGCCACTGCATTAAGTAAACCTACCCTATGAAGCAGACCCTCTTCGCTTATTGTTTCCCTTATCTCTAGCTGCGCGCATTGACCGATGAGATGCGAGTATTTTGTTCCCTAGGAGTTCGACTCGTGGAACGGAGTATAACGCAGCGCATTTTTTTCAAATTCAAAATTAGGGCGCCAAGAGAAGAAGAAAGGCAACACAACAATGCTAGTTATGTTTGTTACACCACACGCCCCAGGCTCCATTAAACTAATATGCCCCTTACAATCAAAATCACCCTCATTCACCTTTCTGATTGTATCACGGCAAGACACTCGCATTAATTAAAGTGGCAACAAATTATTCCATACGACGTTTAATTTAATTACATACAGAGTAGACATCGCGGCACGATTGAGGCGTGCGCGTACAAACGTAAGAGGAGGTGTACACTGATACATTATTGTTATTGGATGCGCTTAAATGGATGAGCTCTAAGCAGGCGCCCGCATCCAGTCCAATCCAGTCAAAACTGATAAGCGTGGCTGCTATGACTCTTCATCTGACATCGATGCAGTTGACCGCTTGATGGAATCGCTGCGTTAGCCCCTGTCACTCTACTCTACAGAGACCGCTTCGGATAGGACAGAATGAATTGGCATTTTATAGTTATGGCCAAGATCCTCTCCGGGCTTGGCCTTGAAAATAAAACTTACAAAATAATATAAAATTTAAAATAGGCACGTCTAAAATGTCAAAGCTGTTTCGAACTGTTACAACAAGATCCTGACCGGTATTGGCTCGATTTCTAACGATGAAACATGAAACATGGCTTCACCATGGCTTCACGACCCTGAAACAAAAAAACCATCATAACCGACCCCTAATAAATTCAAGGCCGTTCCATCCGCCGGCAGGCAAGAACAAGATCATGGGTTCTCTTTTTGGGACCGCCAATGGGTGGTGATTAAAATAGATACGTCTAAAATGTCTGTAACATTTTAGACATACCTATTTTAAATTTTAATTTTTTTAGGCTAATGACAAGAAAACTTAAAAACTATTTACACCATGTTCTTTTATGAAAAACTAATTAAATATAGGTTACGTAAATCAAAACAAAAAAGTCTAGAATATGAATAGAAAGAAACTTCATTTTCTAACACTGTCATAGAGCACATTCAAAGTAAACTCGTTTGTTTACTATCATGTAAAATGTTAGACTTAATTTGCAACTTCTCGATTCAGGTTAGAAGAGTGGCATGGCCCATGATGCCATACCATCCTCCCAACCTCAACGTATTCTTAGAGCCTCCCAGTGTACATCGCCCCTAGCCACACACAAAGTGTATGTATTTGTCACAGACACAGGTGCGCCTTATCATTTGCAATTACGGGCTCTTCTTGTAACGAGTCGCTTCTTGACATTTCCCATTTCACGGCGCAGTCGAGACCGCCTTTGATGCAAAGGGTAACGGCAAAATGAAGACTATTGTTCTTGGTATGAAGGGTTATTGAACAAGCGAGCGATGCATTTCAATTAGCCTTACATTTTGTACACGAGTACCTCTGAAGTAATATTAGGGGTTAAAGTGTGAAATTGCCGTTTTATTGCAATAGGTTCTTTGAATTGACATAGAATCTTCATGGTTTGAGGTTTTCGAATTAAACTTTTTTCAAATGGTTTCTATGATGTTCTCCTTTTAAAAAATGTGAAGCATTTGAATATCGACTTTCAATTGTTTTTGTTATTCAATTTAGACAAGAAAGATGGATACTGCGAAAATTCGAGTGATTATGAGGCACCCATTTTTCGTATTTTTTTATTTTATTGATTTGACGCAAGTGAGTCAATATTGTGGGTAAGGTAACGTTAAACCATGCCGCTAATTCCTGGGTAGTTTGACTAGGGTCGGGAATTGAAAGTCGATATTCAAATGTTTCACATTTTTTAAAAAAAGAACATCATAGAAACCATTTAAAAAAAGTTTCATTCGAAAACCTCAAACCATGAAGATTCTATGTCAATTCAAAGAACCTATTGCAATAAAACGGCAATTTCATACTTTAACCCCTATTATTTGTGTCGAATAAACTTGTTTTATTTTCCTTCCCCTAAAACTGGCACCTTACTTGGCTTCGTATTTGCATTTTGGGCACTTTTGGCAATCAATGGCCTTGCACGGAGAGTATTGTTTGACAAGTACTCACCTATTGCCTGCTATTTGACAAGTAAACACAAATAGCAAAGTTCTATCTGCCCTGCTGTAACTTTTTCAACACACACAACACACAATACGCAAATAAACTGTCTAATTTTCTACATAGTTTGTTTAATTGCGTTCGTTTGTTTGTTATTTGCATCTATGTGTGGGCGGTGCTATTGTGGCAGTATGTATTTGTAAATTTCATTTATTTGGCAATTGTTTGGCAACGCCCCTCAAAAGTCCAAATACAGTAAAGTACGAAAAGCAAACCCGAATAGATGAGTGAGCAAAAGCAGCCTAACCCCCGGATCCTTGTACATTAACACTTAGTAGACTGTTAACAGCTGTCAGTATTTTTGTTGCATGCATGTTGGGATTTTTGTGTACGAGAAACATGGGGTTAAAAAAGCGGCTGTCAACTTAGAAAGAAGAAAGAAAAACTTTTACTTCTGTTGGATCAATTTTTCTTATCGTGGGATCTATGTCTATGTGATCCATTTCGGCCAGTTATCCTCAATTTCATCCCCACTTATCTCCATCCGAATGCGTTTGATGATTAATTGCGACAATAAACCTCTCATATATGTTTGCTGTCGTAAAATTGGCTTCATGCATTCGGTTATACAAAGTATAATAGAACTGCCATCTGTACCCGAAAATAAATCCTACTTAAGTTCCATACCAAATACGTAAAGTATGAAATGGTTTATTTCGATCTCGAAGTTATCCCCATAGCACAGAATACATAATATAGTAAAAGTTGAAACTCAACTTTAGTACGGTATTATACTCGTATGATTATCTTGTGTTTGCTTAGTTTTATTTTACTATGAGCCTACTCACACATGTATGTGTGTTGTGGTATTTGAATAAAAAAAATTAAAAGAATTAAAAAAATTAATGAATTATTAATTCCTTTTTTTATAAATTTCACCTCTGTTACTTTATCATAGATCATTTCATGGCAAAATGCCTATAAGAAAACAGCTTAATGATTATGGGGAGTCACATATGGGCTATAT
This sequence comes from Yponomeuta evonymella, assembly GCA_963969515.1. Lineage (NCBI taxonomy): Eukaryota > Metazoa > Arthropoda > Insecta > Lepidoptera > Yponomeutidae > Yponomeuta > Yponomeuta evonymella. The sequence continues at coordinate 3,738,449 of OZ018343.1, read as the reverse complement.
GTCACCGGAGGCCAGTAGTTCCTTACGACTGCGATATTTGAAGAGCGTCTGTTGAGTAGACGAAAAGATGGCATTCTACTTCCAGAGTGACACTATCTCAGTGAAATAGAGAAACTTATTTTAGAGTTTATACTTAAAGTAAAGTAAATATTTATTTCTTTACCAAAATAAGGACCTCCTCTTGGCGCAGTACCTACGTTATATGTGACTGTCATCGGGGGCAAAAGATATTGTTTTCGACTGTACCAGAATAAGTTTCTATCAATATGAAATGAAATTTCTGCAGTCTACAAATTCCTGAAGCAAATTGTTTTGTTTATTTATTTTTTCATCTTGTATTATCTCTTTATCATGATTGTCGCCATTTTACTTTGATGTACAATAAAGAATATTCATATCGTACCTTTTATCTTTTCTTTGTAATGTACTAGCCTAGAAGCAACTGACCCTATTCTATCTAGAGCATTTAAAAATTTAAGTAGACTCACTCTTTTGCTCAGTGCCCTTATTATGAAGCTGCGACATTATCGGAAGGGTCGCCAGCGTCGCGCTTGAGCCCGACGATTCACTCGAATCTAGCGGCAAATACGGTTCTTTTTTGAATAGCTATTACTATTCAACTAAACTATTCAACTGTGGAAACTATTCCCTCCCCCTGACCCTTCCGATAATTTCGCATTTTTCATAGTAAAGGCCCTAGATTCTGCTCTTTTCCAAAATTAGGCTAAAATCTACGCTCCGTCAACACAAGTGAAACATCAACGAAACGGCTGAATAAGCGCTTTCACAACTTTTTTGACGCAAAATTATACTGCTAAAGTTTTTGTTGTGTGCTGCTATCCAGCACTTTGGTGCTACCTGTGAGTCCACAGAAAAGACTAGGTACGTATTGAAAGCCACAAATGACGGAAGAAAATACCTTCCAAACTTTGTACCAGAAGCGAATCCATCAAATAAAGCGACCCTAAAGCGGAACTTCGCTCTGAAGCAGCATTGTTCGGGCCTTTTATCCAGGCGTCTTTCAGAGGTACATCACCAGCTATTTCAGAACGTCTACCCGATATGGCAAAGGGTTTAACCCAGGTTTTTTAACTAGCTGTGCCTTCAACTTAGTTCGCGAGGGATTCTTATAAAAACGTAATAAAAAAAAATAATAAAGAACAAGACATGTAAACAAATATGACACAAATATGGGACAGATAGGACAAGGATGATCTATGATGGAGTAGCAAAATCGGCACTATATAAATATATTTTGCGTGCCCTAGTTCCCTGTTGAGGGATGAACAATGCACGACGCCAAAATGTTTCTGCCATTTACGAGCGTATACTGATTGGTATCCCACATGCTCGCACATTCTAATATTTGTAAATAAAATATTGTACAAATATAACAAAAAAACTTCATCATAAGCAGCCTATACGAGTACCTATACGTCCCACTGTAGGGCACAGGCCTTCTTTCAGGGAGAGAGAGTATGGGCTTAATCACCACGCGTGCCCACCGCGGATTGGCGATTTCAAGCGCTGAGGTATTTGAATAGCTCAGACACTCAGGTTTCCTCACGATGTTTTCCTTCACCGTTAGCGAGTGGTATTGCTACTATAACTTCACAAATGTACATAACTTAGAAAACAAAGTCATAGGTACATGCCCACACTGGGAATCGAACCTGGGACTCTCGCTTCCGAGACCAATGTTCGAAAAAACTTACAATAACATATTGTTCATAAACGAAGTCTGAGGCGGAAAATTAAGTCACGGACCATTTAGATACATCTTTGACGTCCGTCTACGGATGTTCTGTCCGATGCATATGATTGATGAAGTAAAATTATGTGAATAAGTTTTCGAACTAAAACCTTCATAAGCACTACACATTATTAACTTAATACCAGATAAACTTATTTGGTTTTTTGTCGGAAGAGAAGTTGTTTAAAGAGGCGGGAAGCAGGCTTCTACCGCCTTTTTACGGCTTCATACGGCCCCTCAAATCACGAATGTTAGAGGATGTCGTTTTGTGTTAACCTGTCACAAGCCAGGCCGCCTCGGACAATTTCCAAACTATTATTTTATTCAAATTTCGCCCATTGTCGCGCGTACTGAGAGAGACACTGGAACGGGGACCAGCTACAGAGAACCACCGTTTCCATTATGGAATGAAAATAGATTGCTGCTCTGAAAGGAGCCTGATCTGCGCTGTTGCTGCAAAACGTGACTTCATGAAGCTTCGAAATTCCTTTGTTGCTATATAAAGCAAATTTGTTCTAATATGAAAATAAGAAAACGTGACTGACGTCTCATATTCACTGTTCCCCACCCCACGATAAAACTATATTTTCTTTAATATTCACAAATTACTAAGAATTATCATGCTGATTTTTTGTTGGTTAACCAATTATCCCATCTATATAATTAATTATCTTTTGTTATGTACAATAAACTGTTATCTATTTATCTATTGCTCCAAACCACTAGCTTTTCGGCTATAGCACCAAATCAGAAAATTATTATAATAATTCAAAATTTAATTTATTATAATTCAATTTCGTAAAAGATGAAATAAATACTGGTTTAATGGCGCGAATATATTTTAGGACCTATCATGCGAATATATCATGTCAGGTTAGCAGTCTACAAATTGTCTCCATATTACTGGTAAACAGAACATCTATTCCATTGAACATCTATTCCAATAAAATGCTTACAATAGAAGGTTTATGAAAGAAAAGCTTGCTCAGACAATTAGGCCTTAGGCAACTTAAACAATAACTTCGCAAATGCTTCGTCTTTTATGCCACGGGAACGTAAACGAGAAAAACGCGGCTCAACCAAGCTGGCCATTAGCAAAAACACAGTAATTTATCAAGACCCGGCAGCAGTTACTGTTACAGAATGTCGTCTAAATTTCCTTAATCCGGCCGCCATTATTATAGCGAATTTTCCCACCACAAAGAGGGTATTAGCCTAATCCTCGGGCGAATATTTTAAAAGTCCGCGGTCGTAACTCCTTTGTCCAAACGGAAAAAAATCGGAAAAAAGGTTTTCTTCGAGAGAGTATACACGCCAATGACCGCTTTCTCATTGGACGATAATCGGAATGACACGACTTTATCGGACTAGGGGCGAGTCTCTAAAATGCATAGTTGTTTAATAGAATAAGAATAAGAGAATAAGAATAAACTTTATTTGACAAGATTACAAAGAATTACATACAGTAGGCACATAAGCCAATATCCTTACAAAGAATTACAAACAATAGGTGCATAATTAAATTAGTAAACCATAGAACACAATAGAGTCATATTACTACGGTAATAGTTGTTTTGGTAGTCTAGTAGCTATTCGCATTCCAATGGTATAACCCGTGCAACTTAAGTCGGCGCCTCGCGCGATTCAATCTTCTTCGCGAGAGATGTGTATTTCATTTGCGCGGGTTTTGCTTAGTACACTATCAAATAGAGGCAAATAACAGATATTGTCGTGCTTATATAATTCTACCGAAAAACTATGAAAGTATTAGACTCTAAGGCCTGGTAGTTTCATCCATTTACATTTCAGACCTTTGTGCGAATATTGTGTGGTGAGATGTTTCCTCCATTGTATACCGTAAAAGTCACCCAGCTCGTGCTTCAGCCCTTATATTACGCGCACCAAATTCTGAGGGATTTCAATCGTCTATCTGTCAATTTAGTATGGAATTTGGTAGTTAGAGCATTGGATTCCCCAACTAATCGATGCACCCCGCCACACTTTGTCGCAGTGATGCCAACCTAACAACATCGTGACACTTCTGATTTAGAATAGTGACATCGGCACTTCCGAGTTAGAAGATATCATGACACTATTTTATTGAATACTTTTAATATCATGACATTGAATAATGGCCGCTAAAGCAATTGGGAAACTATCCTTGGAAACTATACAATGCAAACCAATGCCAAAATAGTCAAATTTAACTTTGTTTTTATGCAAATTGTTCAAAATCATGCCAATGTTATGAATACTAGTCCAAAAATATCGTGCAGTTACGGTAATCGTCTATTGTGAAACAGGCCAATGTCCGTTGCTTTTTCGAAGCGTGTTCAATAGCATAATCTTAAGTTTTCTGTTCACCTCTTCATCACTAAAGGCAGCTATAGTTCTACACAAATCTATTTGCTGACATGGACAATCGGTGAAAGTGACAGCAAACTCTGTGGCACAGAGCTGTGGTATTGTCAGGACAAAGTAAATAAATATCCCTTTCTACAATATATACATAAAATCATGCCAGTATCCCGGAAGGGTAGACAGAGACCAGGGTATGTCACCTACCTCGATCCTGACAAACCAATAATTGGTCGCTTAACTGGTGCACGCTGGTACTTTTTATTTTGTCTTCACTATTTCCCCCTTATTACCATGAAATTAAGTATACTGGCACTTAATGCAAAAAGCCTTTTCTTACAGAAAACTTTCTCCATTATTCTCTACTAGGTCCACGTATGTCCACCTAGTTCGTGATAATTTACCATATATACCAAACTATACCTGCCATGCACCTCGGCGAATGATTTGATTTTAAAAAACATTGTATCAACTGTTTATAAGAAAATAAAAAATGGCTTTAACAGCTCCGTGTTACGTCTCTCTGTCAAGTGTACTCTACTCTGCCTATTCTTGTCATTGGAGGTGATACCCCTTCATTTATTAATTCAGCCCCTCTACTATAAGTCTCCATTGGGTTGACTTGCGTTGATTTTAATTTTTAGCTTGACATTTCGGAAAAGTTAAGATCGATAACCCAACGCAGGTGCAACGCACATAATTTTATTTTACCTTACTTTACCTTATTAGGAACAACAACAGCGTAAACTGATTATAGTTACTTATTAACTAATAACTAAAAACAAGGACAATAACAGTTGTCAATAAGCTAAATATTGAATGCGTGGCATTTAAAGTAAAACATTAAAAGTAGTTACTTCATTCTAGTTAGGTCGGGTTAGGTTAAGTTGAAAAATGAAAATATGAATAATGTATTAAACATTTAAACCAAAAATAAACAAGAAGGCGAATGAGCATATGAGTGTTTGTTTGGTGTCATGAGTGAGTGCGTGGGTGTGTGTTTGTGTGTGAGTGCATGTATGTATGTCTGATGGAGTTATGCGGGTATTTCTCCAGAAGAGGCAAAAATGGCTGACTTCGGTGGCCGTTTTTTTTTTTCGTCTTTCGGGAATTTTATTGATTGTTTTGGATAAAGGGCTAAAAACTATAAAACGTGATATATTTTGGGTAGCCAGATTCTCGGTTATAAAGCGAAATATTTAAATCACCGAAATCAGACTACACCGAAATCAGAAAACTGTACAACGGAATCAGACTACCAGCACCGAAATCAGAAAAACTAACACCGAAATCTGACTACCTGCACCGAAATCAGATTGTAAGCATCAACATCAGGAAATAATTCACTGGAATCAGAAAATGACCAGAGAATCATTTAACGTGCCAAAGTCACAATTTGATATTAGTAATGTTAGGCATTGTCTAGAAATTAAAAAAGGATATAATAAATAAAAACCGGGCGGATATAATCAATCAACTTGTTTATTGTAATTCTGATACATTTTTAAGCTCTAAAGTACCTAGGTACTTCTTTTACCTAAAATCACATTTTTTCAGTCAGTTTTTTTCATCTGTCAGCTCGTCGTGCAAGCGCCAAAAATATAACACGAATTGCGTGAGTAGGTAACTATTTCTAGCTAACTATTCTAGAACGAAAAATAATAATCCTTCCAAAAAAAAAGTGGCAAAATTTTATCAAAACTCGCAATAAAGTCAAACTATACATTTTTGTCTTAGTATAGCCTTGTTTTTATAAAGTGACTACACCAAAACAAAAAGCAATTCGAGACACCCTTTATTTGGTTTTAACATGGCATAATTAGTTATGAAAGAGATAAATTATTTTAACAAAATTACACATACTATGCGAATTTTACTTCCGGACTTTATTTTATTCCATTTTAACGTTTTTTTTTTTCATGAAAAGCGAATTTAACATTACTCAACTTCAAATGCCATAAAATGGAATAAAATAATCTACGTAGGTAAAATGTGTTTTAATAATAATCAAATAAAAATTCTACAAACAAAACTTTCCTTAAACTTAAATATTGAACATATTTGTTTAACATTGTCGATAACCTTATTATAAAATTTACTTAGCAAAATAGTCTTTTGGACTTATTCAACACAAAATGTTGTGTAAACATTCAAAGGTATGTTTTTATTATTATTTTTATGCTACGGTTTGTACTTGTCAATAATAGTAATTGAGATAATTAAAAAATCGACAAGCATAACTTTTTATAAAAAATTTGCAGACCTAAATCAGTCTTCGGAAAATATTTATTTAACATAAAGATAAAACTTACTAAGAAAAATATATCTTTCTTAAAAATATTGTCTTTTGTACTTAATTTATGAGGTAATACAAAGTACAGGTAAAGATAGCTTTACATTCTTCCCTTCCATCTTCCTTTTTAAGTAAAGCTGTCTGTGTTTTTCCTTAAGTCGTTCATAAAGAACTGGATCACTCTTGATTTTTACTTTCCTAGCACGTTCCTTCAATCTCTTTCTTTCTTTTTGTTCTTGTTTTTTTTCGCAGCTTGTTTTTGCTTTATTTGCTCCATGGTCAGCTGAAATAAAATAGAGTGGTAGGTAGAGTAGGTTGATGTAGAGCCTACTGTACATACCTACATAAACGTACATACCGACTGACCACAAACTATAAGAAAACTATGTTAAAGAAATGTACACCCACTTTCTTTCTTGTAGGTACTTCAAACTTGCCATTGTTGACACATTCACATAATTCACAAACACAGACATAATAAGCACACACATACACATGAAAAAATTTTCACACGAATAGGTACACATGTTTCACATTTTGAAGTTAACTAACAATCTAACTGAAATCAATTATGACAGAAACAACATATGTATTTTTATCGTTATTATTAACAGTAAAGAAAATATCTACACGTGTAAAACTATTCATAGGTTTCCACACGATCTTTTCTTTCACAGTTAACGATTAGTTTAAAAAAAAAAACAAATGCGCATATCCTACTTGAAACTTACATGTAAGGAATCTGGCCTCGGTTCTCTAAAGTCGAACGAAATACACTGAAATCAGGCAAATTTGACTTCGGTGAAAGTTTTTCTGACTTCGGTGCTCAAAAAGCCACCGAAATCAGGCACACCGAAATCAGAAAAGATATTTTTTTTCAAGTTCACTCTTAAACAACAACACGTATCAACCCCAGCCCAAGGGACTAGAAATTAGTCACTGAGATAAATTATATAGTAAGCAACAGATTTTACAGTCAACAAGTATTCTTACCAATAACACCTCCACCGAAGTCAAAGTGTGCCCTGGACCAAATCTCAAGAATCATTTACTTACCCTGATATTTCCCAAGACTTTCATTCAATCACCCGTCCGTTGTCCTCGGACGCTACGGCGTGACTGACAAAATGGCTCGTCCACACCGCGAATTCCTAGAGTAATCTACGACCGAAGAAACGCTTGGTTCATAAGTGCCACCGGATTCAGGCAGAAGCAAGGGACACTCAAACATCTTGCTATTGTAGGCGAGCTATTGTTTAGATTCTTATGGTATTTAAATGAGAGGTACTTTAACTATCTGACAATATGTGAACATAAATACATTCCCCGAAAACATTCTGAGTTTTATAAAAATAATTATAAATTGTCAAGTTTTGGGTTGGGGACAAGCAACCGAAGGTCATTTTCAGCCATTTCAGATTTTTTTTCTGTGAGTTGCAAACGGTTTTCAGCAAATTTTGCATGTTCTCCAGGTAGACGAGGACCTAGAGGATACTGTAGTATTTTTTGCAGGGGTATATTTTGATAATCTGGATATGTTATGCGCCGGGCCGTCAAGTTCGGACCCCGTGGAGAAATGCCCATATACTTCATAAAGTTACATTATGTGGTAAGCGAAGTGTCCAAGATTATCTTTTTGGCCGCATGTTTAAGAGAATTCTTAGACTGAGAGAAAGGAAGAATAATAAGCCCTTGTCAGTGGTATTTATTCGATCCTGGACCAACTAAATACACAGTAACAAACAGATTAGGTTCCACTCCTTACCCTTTTACAATTAGGACATTCTCAGTTTGCTTGAAGGAGGGTCAATGCCTAGCAAATTATCTCTTTAATCGGAGAACAGACCAAAGTGCTGTTTGGTCAACTCTTTTGGTCTAATTAACAAAATGAATAGAATAGAGTAATCCAGACATAAGGATTATTTTCAAAATGGGCAATTACTCAAACATGCCGTTACAGATTGAGATTTACAACAACTATTGTTATACGACTTTTAAAAATGTTTGGCTCTGCACATAACATAAACTCATGCCTGTATCCCAGAGGGGTAGGCAGAGACCAGATTCTGCGACATGCCACCATTCTGACAGATCACTTTCGCTTCATCAACATTAATTAGTCGTTGCATGCATGCCGGTTTCGGGTACTTTTTATCTTGCCCTTTGCTAGGGGATCTATTTGGTCGAAATATGTCCGCCTGAGACGTCCCCTACCGCCCATTTCACCCGCATTTGCTCGATATGTTTTGGTTCAACTTGCAGTTAAAACAAAATATATTTTTTTTTATTAAAATATATAATAATTTATTGGTTTTGCAGTGACGCTGTTTGATAGATAGTGCATAAATCCATATCGCACCCCTGCTAAAAACTGTCACAACTCGAAAAGCGGGAGCATTTGACTGCCTCGTTAATCTACCGGTATCACGTTTGATTACCATACCGGAGGTCGTGGAGTCGATTCCCACTGCGGGCCGCCGCATATTTGTTACAAATGGCCTCGTCGGGGTGTATTTCCGTGTTTGTGATGTCCTTGCCTGGCTGTCACAGCATAGGATATCCCAATTCTGGACCAGGACTAGTGGTTGTGTTGTGTGGAAGCTATTATAATTATACGAAAAATTATACGAACCTCCAAATACACGTACTTTCAAATCTATAACGAGGTCTTGCCTTCTTTCTCGTACAGAACTAGGTTTTCAAGGAGCATCCCTGAATTATTTACTCGTTTTATCCGGTAGCAAACAGTTTAAATTCAGATGAAGTTTGTTTCGACAAAACCGCTCAGAGAGGCTTATGCAGCGAATGGTATCAAACAAAATATCGTTGGCCTCCTGAGCTATATTCCCGAATAAGGGGTAGGTAAACAGGGGTCTTACCCTAAATCTTTTTTTTAAATCTGACGTTGTGTGTTTCACGTAATAAAGTTAAGTTTTACAATAACTTTTGTTTCATGAGGTTTTTCTTAGGTTTATATTACAGTAATAGCTATTCTTTTTTTGAATAGCTATTACTCTTTAACTAAACTATTCAACTATTCAAAAAAAGAACCGTATTTATCGCTAGATTCTAGTGAATTGCCGGGGTCAAGCGCGACGTTGACGACCCTTCCGATAATGTCGCAGCTTCATAATAAGAGCTGGACCCTTACATAATTACACGCAAGCAACGTCGTAGCCTCCCGTAAATCATTGCCCTTCATAGAAGAATGTACAATTAATTGCACATTCTCATCATTATAATGCATTTAAGAGTTAAGAGTTTTGTCAGTGCATTTCTTCTCCCACTTCGGTCACAAGTCAGCTCCTATTATTACGCGCACCAAATCCTGCACCATTTCAATCGTCTAACTTTCAAATTCCGTACTATCAGGATTCCGGCAGGATTTGGTACGGATAATTAGGCCTCAGTTCCTTCGCCCACCGCCCACCTTTGTGTGGGCACTGCGCACTGCCTTTACAAAGTAGAAGAACTAAAACAAACTCAGAAAAGTTTAGCAAAATTAGAAAATTCTGCAAAACAATTTCAAAAGTCCTAAAACAAAAGTTGTTCTAAATATCAGACTCTAATTGACATAACTGTTGTTGGCCTTATTTTTAGTAATTAGTTAATAAGTAATTATAATCAGATTACGCTTTTGTTGTTCCTAATAAAGTAAAGTAAAGTAAAGTAAATACATGTTTCTGAAACGTTCACGTTTAAGGTAACACACACGGTTGGAAATTAGCATCTTTCGGAGGAACTCTTCCGGGATCGCGCCAGGCCGTCATATTTTTCCTACGTCGATGAAACGAGAACCATTTATTACACATATACGGGCTGTAAAAGATTCCGCCGTTGAGGCACATTCACTCTAGAGATATTATGTACCCTCGTATCATCGCTAACAGATAAACCAATAAGTTTCCGAGAGCGGCTGAATATTAGAATAAAATTAACTGCAAAAAAACTAAAGCTTAAAAAACTACAGTAGATAATGGACACGGCGTTTATTGGCCACGCTTACCTATTAGACATTGGAAGTCGCTGCTCAGACGCTGAAGATCCTCAAAAGTTAAGTGCCAGTAAGTTCACCACCTACAATTATTAAAAAGGTCTTTGAAGAAGAAAATTAAGTAAATTTTAACCTACTGTGAAATTGCACCGCGATTCCCACTGCCGCGGGTTAAACGAAAACAAAGCGGAAAAAAAATGATCTCCTTTAAAAACAAACTCTTTCTAACTGTCAGAAAATCGGAAATGACGTCAGCAGTCGTCCAAATTGAGGTCAGCGTGAAAATAAAGACGCCGCCTGTCGTGATCGACCGGACTTTTAGGAAATTAACTTCACATCTCTGCTGAAAGAAGCTGATTTCAGTTGCAGCTTACGTTTCGATCCAAAGTATGTCCAAAGTCGATATCGTCGACACTTCTCTTAAAATTAAAACACTACGGAGTGAATGGGAGGAGCTTAAAACTTATGAGATCATATTTAGAAGGGAGGGTTCAAAAAGCTGACATAAATAGGACTAAATCATCAGGGTCGGAGGTTAAGATGGGAGTGCCACAGTGATCTATTTTGGGGACGTTCCTTTTCCTCGTATATGTAAATGATTTGCCGTTCATGGTTCAAAACATGTCAGAGATAGTATTGTTTGCAGATGACACGTCACTTATTTTTAAGATTAAGAGACAAGAAAATGACCTTGCGGATACAAATAATGCTCTCTCTAAGGTACTATATTGGTTTACTTCTAATAACTTATTATTAAATTCAAAAAAGACAAAATGTATAAAATTCACACTACCAAATGTCAAAATGGTTGACAGCAATGTTATATTGGGGAATGATAAACTAGACCTTGTAGAAGAAACTGTATTTCTGGGTATCTTTTTGGTTGATGATGCAGGTGATGATGCAGGCAAAGCTTCAATGGGGTCCTCATATAGGAAAATTGGCAAATAGGCTCAGTTCTGCAGCATACGCAGTTAAAAGAATCCGGGAACTAACTGATGTCGCAACTGCTAGGCTTGTTTATTTTAGTTACTTCCATAGTATTATGTCCTATGGTATACTACTGTGGGGTCGGGCAGCAGACATTGAGACCATATTCGTCCTGCAGAAGAGAGCGATCAGATTCATATATAAGCTAGGCAATAGAGATTCGTTAAGAGATTTCTTTAAAGAAACTAACATCCTAACAGTTGCTAGTCAGTATATCTATGAAAATATTATGTACGTTAGGAAAAATATCAGTGACTTTAAAACTGTAGGTAGCCAACACAATTTAAATACTAGAAATAGACATAAACTTTCGTTCCCAAAATTTAGGCTGGCAAAGGTTAATACATCCTTTATGGGGCATTGTATACGTTTCTACAATAAGATCCCCGAGGATATAATAAGCTTGCCAGAAACGCGGTTCAAAAAATGTGTGAAGCACACTTTGTGCCAAAAAAGCTACTATAACATTAAATATTATTTAGATGACAACGATGTCTGGAATTAAAGCCAGTTCAATGCATGAGTTTTAGAACATTTATATAAATCTTGTAAATTAAGGACTTGAAAAGACTAAGTTTGGAGTTTTTTTGTCCATTTTTTCTCCAAAATGATCTAGATTTTGAAATGGACACCTAGTTTAACTTGTAACGTTCATTAAGTCGTAGTTTCTGTGCTACTTTGAATAAAAAATTTTTGATTTTGATTTTTGATTTTGACATTATTTCCGATAGTCGATGGTGTACAAAAGTTCTCGAGTGAAGGCCAGAAAGTGGCAAACGAACGAATTAATCAGAAATAGTAGAAGAAATCTTTGTTCGAGGGATTTCAAATGTTTTTTTATATTAATTAACGTAGTTACCGGTTTTTTACGTAGCTTAAATAATTTTTGTTATTTTTTCTTTTTATTGAACTAGATTTCATCCATATTTTGTATATCGGTGCTGCTTGGCTTCTCAACATTATTTTAAAAAAGGTTTCCCTAAATTCAAAGAAACCTACTTTAAAATGATGTCTTAAATAAGACTTAATCAAATAAAGATTAAATCTTACTTTATTGATCGATTCCAATACGTTATGAGATCAAAAGGTGGGACAGCAAACAAACGGACTACCGTAACTTTGGCAAGAGTAAAAAGAAAGTAAAAATAAAATGTTTTTCAAACAAGATTTTTTTAAAACGTTTGATAACTGATATTAATGCAAAAAACAACGCACATTTTATTTAGTTATTATTAGTAAAATACTTAACTGAATATGTTATGATAAAAACTGATTTATATTTTAATTTAGTTGTTTCATAGCAATTCAATAATTTTGTTAACTTTTAGTTTTTCTCTTTCCTATTTGAGACTGTTATTAGCTTGCAAATAAGACAATATTTATTTTTTTAATATTTTGAGCTGGGAGGCCTGGAAACCTAAAATACAGATCTCTGATCTAGTTTAGGCTCAAGTCTTTCCACAAATTCTACTATCGCAAAGATCTACCTTTGTATCTATATAAACTGCACTAGATTTGTGGATTGAGAAAATAAACATATTTGTATTTGTATTGTATCATCATCATCATCATCATCAGCCATTTGAACTCCTTCATGGTTGAACCATAACCACGAAGGTATTTGTATTTTATAGCAATCGGATTTGTATTTTATGACCCATTACATATAAATGTACCTAATTTTGTATCACGGAGGAGTTAGCAGAGATGAGATGACTCGCCATGATCATGAAAAACGTCTTTCGTCTCATCAGCATCCATTAGTGGCAATAAATTCAATAAATAACTTCTTTTTGTGCTTGTTTCAGGTATACGATGCAAACATTCAGAGATGACAAACAAAAAAAACTCATTCATCAAAATAAATCCTTCAAAAAATCAAGCGATCGCCAGCCAAAGCGACGCTCCAATGTTTTGTTCCATGGAAAGCGGTTTTTGATTTATGTACCTACAAAAGATTCTCATCATAAATCACCCAATAACCCCCCTCTGCCTCCGCCCTGACACCTAACCGAGGAAATGTTACAATGAAAATAACAGAGAAATAAAAAATTAACTGCCCTAAAGGGTGACCACACATCTGCGATTGCACAATAAACTCTACTTCTCCTAAATTGCGCCAGCAACGTTTCTTTTTAAGTCATCATATCCAATAGTTAATCTAATGATGCGCCGGCCATTTACTTGTCCGGCCCGTACTGTGCGTATACGAATACAAACCGATTCGAGCCCTTTTCGACCCCTTTTATATTCGGAGAATACTGAACATTTGCAGAGAGACCTTAATCCCTGAAAAGAATTACTGCCCCAAAGTTAATTCACGATATACAGTTGCCAAAATATCCGGGTGCAAACATCGCAAGTTTCGGCACTCACTCACTGATAGATCATCAAAATATATGTGTATGTATATGAGTATGAGTGTGCTTGTGGGCGTAAGTATGGCTGTATTTATGAGTATGAGTGCTTGTTTGTTCCGTTTTCATGCTCCGTGAGTCACCAGAAGGCCCTAGCTGAAAATCAGTGTTGTGGGTGCAAACCCCCAGCTAATACTGAGCATGAGGCCTTTTTTCCGCTGCATCGACATACAGAGTACATCCACTGTACCCTTAGCCTTTGATATCAACAGGGTCTGCTTAAAATTAGATAGGTTTGTATACGTCCTAAAACGTCTTTCTAAGATAGCTACTAAAGAAGCAGCCTTAAATGCATATCATGGCTATGTGGCATCGGTTCTCCGATACTGTATAATCATATGGGGCAACTCTGTTGAGACTGAAAGAGCTTTCAAAGCACAGAAAAAATGTATCAGGGCACTTACAGGGGCGGGTTGTCTTGATAGTTGTAAGCCCTTCTTCAAAACCCTAAATATACTACCGGTTCCATGTCTGTACATTCATGAAATATGCATTTTTGTTAAAAAATATCCGCATATCTTTAAAAAGAACCACGAAAGATACAACGCAAGAGGCAGAAATGGAGATAAATTACATATACCGTCCCAAACACTAGCTTTACACTCTCTCTCTCTCTCTCTTTACTCTCTCTGTATGGCTATAAAGATTTATAATCACTTGCCTCAAAACATCTCAATCCTGCCTCTTACTAAATTTAAAACACAGTTACATAAATTCTTATTAGATAATATGTATTACAGTGTAAGAGAATTTCTTGACGACCGTCTCATTAATTAACAACTTGGGTACCTTTATAACAGAGTAAAAAAAAAACAATGTTCCTAATAGATTAATACAACTTCATTTTTTTTCCTCCGGGATACAACTAATTAATATGCTAACTTTCAGTTATATAGGTACCTACTGATAGTTAGTGTTCAATATTCATTCTAAGATTCTAAATTTGTTATTTACATTATTCTCAAAGTATAATATTTGCACACCTAAACTAGTAGAGCATGCATGTTCTTTTCATTTACTTTACCAGCTACTTTAATGTATTTACCATGCTTTAGCAAATAAAATGTTTTATCTTTATCTTATCTTTTTATCAAATTTCTTCTGCTTTTGTCCTATAACTGCCTTATTTTCTGTATTTACTTTTCCTGCATAATTATGTGTGTCTATGTGGCGTTAAATAATTTTTTTTCTTCTTTTCTTCTTCTAAAAGCTTAGGGCTTCTAAAGGGTTCGAATGTGTAAGTGTTAAAATGTCTAAAGTTCAATGGTTAAAATGTTGCGGTGACAAAATGACAAAAGTATTTACGTTACATCATGCTTATGTCAGAATGTAAACATCTAACAATGTGTTTATGTCAAGTTATGTTAGAGATAAAATATATACATGTTACAATATTTTAGTGACCAATCATATAATTGATTGAATAGCTGATTCTTACAAAGGCAAAAATCTTATACCTATTTACCGAGGACTGGTGATCGTCGGATGATGAGGTGAGGTGCAATGAAACACTTTGTACCTCAGTACAGAACGTGATAGGCTTCGTTGCCTTAGGCAGATCTGGGACCGTTGGGTCGTGCCGCGGTGGTAGTGAGGAGTGCTGTTGCGTCCCTTGTATACACGTCGAGACACAATTACATTTGAAGGTAAGACCTGAACCGAGTGTACAATTGTACATATGTGGCAGTCGCAACACTAACCTAGGAATGGGTAGCTAGGGGTCTAATGTGCAGATCCGAACGAAACATTTTGGCCAAGAGTAATTGACTGCCCCGAAGTACTAATTCTATGCACACGAAGTCGCAGGCAGAAGCGAGTTAGGAAATAAAGAGCAAAATTTAATTTTAATTTTAAGGAATGATTAGGTATAGGTTGTAAGCGGTACTTGAAAGAGTTTTTATGGATAACTAACTCCATGATAACAAACGGGTTATTGACCAACTTGACACAAACAATACATTGTAAGTATTAGTCATTATAACATTGATACAAATTGGACATTTGACACTCATTCATTCATGTCGTTAAGATTTTACGATTTTATACATTCTGACACTCGATCGTTCTAATACTTTCACTCTGTAACAATTAGTTCATTTAGAGCAGGGTGTCTCAAACTTATGGCTCCATGTACCCCTGTTAAAGTTTCTAGATGACGGTGAACCCCTAACACCCCCCTCCCCCAGCGCAAGTAAAACTGAGTAAACCAGTGTTGCCAACTCCAGTTTTCGAAAAGTAGTAGATGAACTATAAAAATTGGTAGAAATTGGAAGATTTGAAAAAAGAAAATCAGTAGAACGAACTGTCCTATAAATTTGGTTCAGAAGATTTGTCGCGAACCCCCTACCGTCGAATAACGAACCCCTCGGGGTTTGCGTACCCCACTTTGAGAAACCCTGATTTAGAGAATAGGTTGTTGTGACAAATTATCTATATGACTAGTAATGCATATAACAATCGTTCTTTCAAACAATCGTATTATATGTCTGTTGTGCATTTTGACTCTTGTATTATTTAACACATAGGTAATCGAACAATTTGGACATTCTGTCATGTGCGCAGCCATGTCCCGAAAGGAAAATTTTGGCTCATCTAAAAATGCACAGGCTGACCGAGTTGAGACGTAATGAGATGATTTATGCAGCATCCAGTGGCACCTTCACTCACACTAGATGGGTGAAGGGACCACTCGGACGCTGCAGTACCTAGCACAAAATATTTTTTTTAGATGGAGTAGGCTTGCCCAGCTTCTATACAATCCTGACAGCTTAGTCGGCCTAGCCCACAGGAAAGACAAGTCAATACGTGCGGAGCCAACGAATCCGCGGGTTTCAATTCAATTCAATTCAATTCAAATATTTTTATTCATTGTAAAAACAGAATGTTTACTTAATGAACGTCAAAGTTGTTAGTTTCACAATTAATGGATTATGTGGAGAAGAAGCTAACAAAGAAACTCCACATTTATTCTTTTCAAAACACGTTTTAACTTAATTAACAGAGTTTTCAACTTAAAATATTAGTCATGAATGTGTTGAACACTAGTCACAATCGTCCTTTAAATAATATTAATCTACTGTTTAATGCCAAACATCTTTGTCTTCTAAATAATCCTTGATGTTATAGTAAGCCTTTTTGCACAGAATGTGCTTAACACATTTTTTAAATCGCGTTGGAGGTAACTCTAATATATCTTGAGGAATTTTGTTGTAGAACCTTATACAGTGCCCCATAAAGGATGTGTTAACTTTTGCAAGTCTAAATAGTGGAAATGACAATTTATGTTTATTTCTAGTATTAACATTATGGTGGCCACCAACATTTTCGAAGTCTTTGATATTTTTTCTAACGTACATAATATTTTCATAAATGTATTGACATGCAACTGTTAAGATGTTGGTTTCTTTGAAGAAATCTCTTAGCGAATCCCTACTACCTAACTTGTAAATAAATCGGATGGCTCTCTTCTGCAAGATGAAGATAGTCTCAATGTCTGCTGCCCGGCCCCATAGTAGTATACCGTAGGACATAATACTATGGAAGTAACTAAAATAAACAAGCCTAGCAGTTGCAACATCAGTGAGTTCCCTAATTCTTTTCACTGCATATGCTGCAGAGCTAAGTCTGTGTGCTAATTTTACAATATGTGGACCCCATTGTAGTTTTGGATCGATGGTGATGCCCAGAAATACAGTATCATCTACAAATTCTAGTTTTTCATGTCCAATTACTATGTTGTTCTCAACTACTCGTACGTTAGGTAAGGAAAACTTTATACATTTCGTCTTTTTAGAATTTAGCAGCAGATTATTTGCTGTGAACCAATCTAGTACTTGCGAGAGAGCATTATTTGCATCGTCAAGATTATTTTCTTGTCTCCTTATTTTAAAAATAAGTGACGTGTCATCAGCAAATAACACTATCTCAGACATTTTTTGTACCATAAACGGTAAATCATTTATATAGACTAGGAAAAGGAGCGGCCCTAAGATAGATCCCTGCGGGACTCCTATTTTTACAAGTGAACCCGAGGATTTAATACGATTTACGTCTGCTTTTTGGACCCTTCCTTCTAAATACGATCTTAAAAGATCTAAACCTGTTTCCTCACGATGTGTTCCTTCACCGTTAGAGTGACCGGGTTATAGAGAGTCGTCATTTGAGACATGTTTGACGATGATAAAACCAACCGATGTAAGGCGAAACCAACGATAAAATCCGGCGATATCACGGGCAACTAACTAAAGGAAAAATTGCGGGAAACTGAAGAATTGACATTTTCCCGAAAAGGGAGGATATTATGCGACGAGATAACGAGTGAGACAAAAAAAAACAGTTTTAACTCTGCGCTCTTTTTGAAAGGTGGAATTAATTATGGTTTTAGGAAACGGGCTTTCTCTTCCAATGGCTTTTTAACCGACTTCAAAAAAGGAGGAGGTTAACAATTCGATGTGTATCTATTTTTTTTACTTTTTTTGCTATGTTCTCTCATAACTCCGTCAAATCTTAACCAATTTCGACAATTCTTTTTTTGTTCGAATGGATATAACGTCCCATTGATCCCATTTTAATTTTGTCAAGATCTGATGAAGACTTTCAGAGATGGAGAACGGGACTCTTCAATGGACAGCGGTAAATAAGGCCTAATGGTACTCTTTAGTAATATCCGTATGTTTCATAAAATAGCGTAAAAGTAGTCCCAAGGTAATTTGGTGATGTTCTGGTAAAGACTTTCTGAAATGGAAACTCAGAACTTCAAATTTTAATGCAACGAATTAAGTAGGCTAAATTATGGTTATAAGGGACTTGCTTATTTTTCTCGCGCTCCCCCACAAAAATTGAAATTGATTAAATTTTTTACTTGAAAATTTTTAAATAAAAAATAAAAACCGACTTCAAAACACTACAGCAATAAAAAGTTAGAGATGATTTAAAAGAATATCTTATATTAGAAGATAATTATCTCAGCGCTTGAAATCCCATACTCTCTCTGAGAGAATGCCATTCAGTCTGGGTGGATTTTCATGTTTGTGAGTTCCTTGTCTGGTTACCAAATCACGGGGAATCCTATTCTGGGAACAGGACAAGTGATTTTGTTGTGTGGAAGTTATTTATTTTATTATTATTATAATATTATAATAATCAAGAGTTTTAAAACCATCAGAGAAGGATAACACCGTCTCTGCTTGCGCCATGGAAACATTATTACTTTACCCAGCCCGCGCTGCCGGGCAGCGGGACCGGGTTTTAAGTAGACTTTTATCTTTTATGCCACTCCTTATATAATTATAATTTGTTAAGGAATGCCGCAATTTGGAAATTGGTGACGTTCCGCGTGACGAGTGGGCGCGGGAGACGACCAAACCCCTCCTACGAAAGTAAAGGAGTATTTTTCCTCTTATATCCCCTCAAAAAAAGCTCAAAAGATGCGTATTCACGATAGCTGTAAGGCGCAAAGAATTATTCGAGAAAATCAAAAACGAAAAAAGTAATGGCCGAAATAGTGAAAAAAAATCATTTTTTTATTTTGGCGCTCGATATTTTGGAAACGAAGAATGATATAAAAAATTTCAGAAACAATCCTCTCGACAATTTAGTCAGTTACAATTTGAGAATAAAACAAAGACGATCGGGTTAAGGGTTTGCCCTGTAGCAACCTAACCTAACCTAACCATTTTGAAAAAAGTCAGAACGACATTTTTCAGTTTTTAGTACGTAGTTTTTAGTAAAGAAAAGTTGTTTCCACGATTATCAATTTTGGAATCTAATTATCTTAATCAAAAACTTACTGCAGAATAAGAAACAAGTGCCTTGAACATTCGCAGTTTTATTCTCTATCAAACCCTCGGACCACTTTTATCAAAAGCATACTCATTTTATAACAATCACTAAAATTATTAAATTGTGCGAGCGAGACAGCATGCTCCACGTAAAGTAGCCTAAACCTGCGTGCGCGCATGCAACGACAAATGAATGTTGATGAAGCGAAAGAGGTTATTCTGGATCGTAGCAAGTGGCAAGCCCTGGTCTCTGCCTACATCTCCGGGATACTCGCGTGAGTTTATATAATGTATGTTTTTAAAGAAGTCTAATCAAAAATATTTAATGAAATATTTTGCGCTCAATTGATTTTTTTTTTCCCTTGTAGGACCGCTCTCTTTTCGTCCTTCGTAATTTTTAAAAGATAATAAAGAAAATATACAAAAATCAAGAAACATTGTACCTCTTTTCCGAAGGTATGTATACTGAGTCTATTCTGTTAATTAGCAAAGTATAGGTTAGCTCTTCTTTACCAGAAACCTAAGCAATACTCCTACGTCTTAAAATTCTCACGTGAAATGGAATAGAACCCTGTCCACGACAACCCGACTCACAGTTTGCCGGTTTTTATATGCACGTTGACATAGGTGAGAGTGTTGTGTGTGAACGGGTGTATTCGAAGAAAACCGCCAGAGCCTTAAATAGTACTAAAATATTGCACGATTTCTTAAAGAAAATAAATCATCATCATCATCATCATTCAGCCACAAGAAGTCCACTGCTGGATATAGGCCTCCTCCATGGATTTCCAAAAAGACCGGTTGGAAGCGGCCTGCATTTTCCTCACTCAATTTAGACGGTGTTACTATGTGAGTGAAAGCAAAATAGTTTATCAGTTACTCTTTTTAACTATCCATAATGTAAATCCGAACATGCCTCATGTTACTCTTGTAAAACACCTAAAGATGAATCGCTTTTTGCAAAAGCGAATCACCCGATTGTTATTCCCAACTGAGTTTCTTGACATAAGACGCCTTTTTCTTGCCTGACCCATTTTTATCCACCCGCAACCTAACACAGCCAAAAGGAAAGGCCGCTACTCGCGATTTCATCAATACAAAATTTAAAAATTGAAGACAATTTATTAGTTATTCTTTTGTAAATTTAAAATATGGCGAACGTTCATTTTGTTGCTTTTTTTTGTCTAAAATTGGTTATTATTTATGACTGCCTCGTTGACTGCCTCGTTGGTTTAGCAGTTAAGGCGCTTAGCTACCCAAAGAGAGCTCATGGGTTCGAGTCCCACTGAGTGTTTGTATTGTGTGGAAGTTATTATTATTATTACTTCAGAAAGTATTTTCTAAATATGTAATGGCCTTTACAACGCAAAGTAAATCCTTCTTACTGCTCTAGGCAATACCGACTAATATACAAAAAAAGCAGTTGAGAAGCAATTAAACTTTACACTCTTAATGAACGTTAAGTCAAATTATGCGTCTAGTTGCGATAATTTTTTTAGGTAAAATAAATTACCATTTAATAATACCAATAAATTATCATCATTTTGACAAGGTTGCAGTAAAAAGATGCTGACCTGAAAACAAACAAGAATGATAAAACATAACTTTTCAGTATGATTCTGAATTTATTTAAATCGTATTGTTTGTATTGCACAGAAATATTTTTTGGTAGTTGTTTACAAAAATGATGACCTATAAATTTCTTCATTATTGATTTACTTCCTCCGAATGGTTTTTGAGGCACCGTGTTGTTATTGCAAACTGAGCAGTAAACGCGCAAGTACTGATTTCTCTGAAAAAAGCCACTACACACAATTTCTGGGGTTTTTGAAATTACAAATATTGTGCTTTCCCATAAAAATAGTGAAGAAAACGGGACATCCTCATTTTGATTTTTTTCACGGTTGCTATCCCCGTTATATTAATGAGTTCTACAAAGTCGCTTTAAGTCAATGTTAGTGTACAAACATATGTAGTACGCCAACGCTAAACCTGAAAATTATTTCTTTAGTATCGACTATTAAACCACAAATCCAAAGAGTAAAATTTTAAAATTCTCATTTTTATACTAAGCGTCAACGCTTCATAAAAGAAAATTAAAATATTAAATTTAGAATTCTACTTTTCTGATTGGAAGTGGTTTAGATATCGATACACTATTGTAGATTAATTATCAAACGTTGACAGAAAAGTTTAAGATGTATTTGTGTAATGAAGCTCAAAGGCACAGTGGATGCTGAGTAGGCCCCAGCTCGTTTGCCGCGCGTTTGGGCGCGGGCGCCGCCAAATGTCTCTCATACAGGCTGACAGCCAGGACGACAAATTCTATTGAGAAAATAAGTTTTATTTTTACGGAAGACACTGGAAGACTGCTTTTACCAAGGGAATGGTGGTTGTGAGGCTGTATTTGACATTGCCTTGTTGGGCGGACAGAAATTACAAGTGTGATCAGTTATCTGTGTGGCGCCGGATTAAGAATAGCGTCACTCCATTTCCTTCCGTGGATTTCGTAGAAGGCGACTAACGAAATACATTACCAGGAGACGGGCAGCAGCGTCCGCCTGAGATTCCAACCACATACTGAGATCGCCAACCCGCCTGCCAAGCGTGGCGATTATGGCAAAAATCTTCATGGTTTGTAAAACCATGAGGGAGGCCTATGTGGGCGTTAAATGGCTGAAGATGATGATGACGATCAGTTATCAACTTATCAGACTTTCGAATGAGGGACACTTGAGCAACGCAGATGTCGTAGGTTCGTCTCTGCGTTGGAGTCAATCTGGTATTTTCCACGTTTTTGTGTTGTCCTTGTCTGATTGTCATAGCACAGTACTTTAAAGCAAGGCAAAATTTGGGATACAAGATAGATTGAAGGGTTTTTCTTGACCCTGTTATACGCTGGACGCAGGGACGATGTGGAGAGTTTTTGGGAGCAAATCAATAGGCCTGAGGTTTTATCGGGAACCGAAACTTTTGAGCCAGCAGCGCAGAGGCCTAGTTTTAGTCGGTTTCAAGCGTGCACAAAAGTAATGTCGTCGTCGCATAAAGCAAACTCTGTTCTCTGCCTACTCCTTCACAATACAGACGTGAGTTTATGTTTTTATTGTTTTACGATTCTGAACATATTTTTGTGTCATAACTTCACAAGTAATAAGTTACATCGAGTGTGTGTTCAACTCATGACAGTGACGTTGACAATTCGACACTATTTTTCAAAGTGATGGCTACATCATTCTACAGTTCCCAACGTTGACGCGCAAATAAAATCCAAGTAAATGCTACTGTTGTCGCTCTGCAAAGCTAAATAAAACTTGAACCAATCTATAAACTATCAACAACAATTGGAACTTCCAATAAATACATTTGGCCCTCGTTTGGACGCCAAATTGAAAGAACACAGAGCTCGAACACGCCATCTTGAACGTTTCATTCAATATCACCCTCTAAACACATACGCTCTAAGTTGGTATTTGCTTGTGAAGGGAAGCAGTAAAGTTGTGCATTCTCACTTCAACGCCTGCGAAATGTGTTCAACACCACTGGGATGCCTTTCCTTACTGCTTTTAAGGTTCATGTTTCATATACAGACTCGTCTTTACAACTCGCCTGCTACCGCTTCTAAGTCGAGTTGAGATTTAACTGTTCTACATACATTTCCGTAGAGTTGACGCTTAAATTACCATTTACGTTATTTCAAAAGTAGCTCAAACTTTGTTTTAATAGCATTGAAACTTAAAATTCAATGACAGCAGTAGGTGCAGTTCATGGGTCAGTTAATTTTGAAACTTGTTGTTTTTCTTTACTTCATCAAAAGAATATAACCTTCTTTACTATAACATAGTTCTGCCTTCCTCTAAGGCATTTTCGCAGTTTTTCAGAAATTAAGTAAAAGAAGCTACATTATCACGTACTTATACGTTAAGTACTAAAATATTTGTTTAGCTGGCCGGTACGGCCGTAAAAATAATAAAAAAGTTATTTTTCTTCTTAAATTCACTCACACGACAAATTCTGCCAGTGCCTTGAGATAGATCTCTCTGGTTACTGAAATAAGAAAAAAAAAATTCAATTGCGTAATTGTAACGTATTGATCGATTTATTTAAGAAAAAATGTACAGATGGCAGTGACCACAGACAGAGAAAGGTGGAAAATAATAGGGGGGGCTTTGCCCAGTAGTAGAACAAGAGACAAATAAGAGTTGTAGGTACCTAAGCATCATTCACTTTTACTGATATAATGAGATAACGTTAACGTTTTACGCCGCCACTGTACTTGCTTAGTGTGGAGACCACTGTTAAAACGCATAATTGTGTACCTTTTTATTAATAAAAACTAATCTTATTCTAGTGGTTCTAAAAAGATTAACAGTATATTTTTGATAAATTTGATCTGAGGCTTTGCTTGATAATATAATTAAGGATTTTTTTAATAAAATAAGGACATTGTTATTATATGTATAGGTACTTAGTTTTTGATAAGGAAAAATCATACTAAAATTATAAATACTAGAAAAATAAAAATGAGGCTGAAATGTCAATTTAGGAAAGTACATCTTTTTTACACCATTAAAA
This sequence comes from Yponomeuta evonymella, assembly GCA_963969515.1. NCBI lineage: Eukaryota > Metazoa > Arthropoda > Insecta > Lepidoptera > Yponomeutidae > Yponomeuta > Yponomeuta evonymella. The sequence goes on along the minus strand of OZ018343.1, from coordinate 3,714,292 downwards.
TGTTAGTATGTGCGAGCGAGACGGAATGCTACGAATTATGGAAAACAGCTGTCAGCGGAGGGATAAAATATTAAAAGTCTTATTTATAGAAAGTCGATCCCACAAAATTTTTATTTAGGTATTTATTTCTATTTTGGCAACAGACAGTCACAGTTTTGAAAATAGGTACAATGGAAATATACTTAATGAAAAGACTTAAGAGGGCCAAGAATAACATTTAAAGGCTTAGCCATGAATGGTAAGTAGTACAATTCAACTCATGTTTATGATTAATAAATTAAGTAACACTTAAGACATTTAGTAAAACACCTTTAAGACAGAGTTAAAGCCGGTTTATGAGAGGAATTCCTGATATAAACCAGCTTCAAATCCGTTTTAAGAGTGTTTTAGTGCTGTCGACTTTTTATAAATGTACAGTCCAGTACTTACAGTCTGTAAGTCAGTATTATGTCAAACTTATGTTTGCACACAGTCAATCTATGAAAAAATTTTTTGTGGGCGAAATTGGAAATCAATCGGAATATTTCTTATAAAGTTCACGGGTCAGTCGATTCTACAGTAACAATAGCGGTTTTGTCATCCCTTTGAAGATTTCCATCAGTTAATGCGACTGTATTGTGTTAATGGAAATTTAATGAGCCTCTTAAGATCTGCCGTTAAGTTAAGATTCTTCAGTCCCTTTCACCATTAACGACGACGATGATTCAGCTGAAATACATATAGCATTCGTATAAATAATAATGTTGCTTTGTTTTGTACAAGGGAAAGCAAAATTATTCATTAAGATAAACAAAATAGATGCCCATTTTAACTGGAAGGGAAGGTTGAAGAGGTTGAAAAGGTTTCCTGGAAGAGATCGCTCTAAGCGATAAGACTGTCCATTGTATCCCATTACTTAGATGTAACTGGAAAAAATACTACCTAGTATTAAGCTCGCCTTTGTACAAAATTGATTTTTTAGTGCAATAAAGAACTTTTCAATTCTTTCTTTTGGTTATCAAATTAATTGTTTTCTATCTATCTGACTTACATGCTTTCTTAAAGATATGTTTTGATGTCTTGTATTGTCACAATCAAGTACGGTCAGATTTTACCCGAAATTAGGTCAGCTAAGGATGTAATCTCAGAATATTTGTTTGAAGAGACAATATTTTTTAATTCTAAATATAATATTTAATTTTGACCGTTTAATACCATATTAAATGTATTATTGTCATAGGCATTTTGTCGTACCTACTGTACTCGTAACAAAACAATTTGTTACGAGTACTTTGTATTGCGAATGTGGTCCGACTGCGGCCCTTTGCCGTGATTTATTAAATCAATTATTGCTGAGGGATCAATCGTATTTCCTTTCCATAACCAAGGCCAGCGCCGAGTTTCATAAAACTACAATTCGTTCCTATATACGCCCCACCGAAGGGCAAAGGCCTTCTCTCAGGGAGAGTATGGGCTTAAACACCACGCGTGCCCACCGCGGATTGGCGATTTCAAGCGCTGAGCTACGCGAAAAGCTCAGACACTCAGGTTTCCTCACGATGTTTATTTTCACAGTTAGCGATTGGAATTGCTACTAAACTTCATAACTTACATAATGTACATAACTTACAAAACAAAGTCATAGATACATGCCCGCACTGGGAATTGAACCTGGGTCTCTTCCTTCCAAGTTCAATGTTATACCCACTAGACAACCACCACTTTTCGATGGACATTGCAGAAATCCCACATCGAATCGGTGGGGGTAATCGATTATGTACATCGAATGGCCATAGTAAACCATAAATAATAGTTAAAAATAATAGTAATAGTTCTAAGCAGGCAATGGGGTTTACTTTAATTTTATGATTCAGTCTTTTGGCCAGCTCTTTTATCCAAATACGAGTACCAGTTCGTGCGACGGACTGTGGAGCTGACGACCCTCGCGTACCTGTTCTAAGCAGGCAATGGGGTTTACTTTAATTTTATGATTCAGTCTTTTGGCCAGCCCTTTTATCCAAATACGAGTACCAGTTCGTGCGACGGACTGTGGAGCTGACGACCCTCGCGTACCTGTTCTAAGCAGGCAATGGGGTTTACTTTAATTTTATGATTCAGTCTTTTGGCCAGCCCTTTTATCCAAATACGAGTACCAGTTCGTGCGACGGACTGTGGAGCTGACGACCCTCGCGTACCTGAGAGATTAATTTATTGGAGGCTTTTAGCAGTACCTAATCCCGTTTGCTTCTGTTTGTTCGCTTACTGCCAATGGGTTACAGAGCGTTTAGGTACGTACTTAGCTGAAATGAGGCCGGTGAGGGACCGGCCACATCGCACGGCGCTGTTACCGTAAAGGTCTATCCACATTACCACGGGCCGGCGACTTGCGGGCAAAACGATATGAAATAAAATTATACTTAAGGCGCTGATAACAGCTAATTGAGCCTTAGTTAAACAATTTTCTAGCAATATATATGATATAGCTGCTCAGTATATTCAAGTGAAAGAAATATAATATGTTATTCCAAAGAATATTTCTGAAAATACTGTTGTCTCCGAAACACATTATAATTGAAATCTCTCACAAAAAATGCTTAAAATAACCATTTAGCAAACTTATTATATACGTTATTAATAATAAATTTATCAATAATATTCAGGGAAACAGCTCATCAATATATAGGTATTTGAGAACACTATTGTTTTTAATTTTTTACTTATATCGGTGACGTACCTTGTCTTCATTCTCTTTCAATCGTATTCAAATTGACAGGGATGGCCGGCTTTTTCCAGCGCCGGTATTGTGGTCTCTAACCTTTAAAAGTATTTAAGGTTTATTTTAGTTTTTAACGTTTCGCCCGAACTTATCTGGCCCGTTATAATATGGATAGACCTTTAAACAGCGTCGCACCTAGGTACGGGTCCGTAGCGCAGGAATATACCTCTATACGATGATATAGGTGCTGGGCGGTATTGAAATCAGCAAAGGTAGCATGTTGATCTGTGTACAGTCGACAGCAGGTCAACCTTTTTTTTATGTAGCCTATATACGTCCCACTGCAGGGCACAGGCCTTCTCTCAGAGAGAGATAAGAGAGAGAGTATGGGCTTAATCACCACGCATGCTCGGATTGGCAATTTCAAGCACTGAGGTATGTCAACACCTCAGATACTCTGGTTGCTTGACGATGTTTTCCTTCACCTTTAGCGAGTGGTATTGCTCTAATGTACGTAAGTTAGAAAACAGTCATTGGTATTGGTACATGCCGGGATTCGAACCTACGACCTCCCGAATGAGAAGCCGGCGTTCTACCGCTCCGCTACCACCGCTTGCGCTACCACCGCTTCATCTCAACCTTTACATTATAATAATAATAGTAACTCCCACCCAACACAATCACTTGTCCTGGTCCTATGCTATGGTAACCAGGCAAGGACGCCACAAACATGGAAATACACCCAGACTGAGGCCAAACCTTCACATTGTAGTTGCAAAGTCGCCCGTAACGTAACTGTGTAGAGTGCAAGCGAAAAACAGCTCCACGAGGTCCATCAGCGTCAAATTCTTTGTTTTTAAAGGTAAAATAAATTTTCGTCGAATATCAACTCTGTTTTATAAAATTGTATTTGTTGTAATACCCGCCTAGGATTCGCCGTAAGGCAAACTCAATTTCACATTTTACGAAGCAGAAATGTTTTAATTTCATTCCTTTCTAATTTGTTTGCTAACCTACGGATCCCGTCCCATGTACCACAGTATCTAATATGCCAGAGGATACAATCGACAACACATCAACATTGTCATAGGAGTTTGTGTTTTGCAGCAACTTTAATTAAAATTTCTATTAGCTTTTCTTCAGATTGATAAATTTTGAAATATCAGCGCTTACGTAATTTTATTACCTTTGAGCTTTACCGATGTCATCGCTTCCAGTAAGTCATCGTCCTACGTCGAAGGATACCCATTCTATTTAACAGGTAAGATCTTAAGGTAATATCTACGAACTAAAACTAAAACACTGCACATAATAAAAGCGCCACGGCAGAGAAGAAAATCCGCAAAATCATATAAGAATATTCTAAAAAACCAAAGTTGAACAAAAATGTTTTAATAAAAAATGTTATTGTAAGATATTGTTTCATGAATTGCAACTTTTAGAGATATCCTTGTGTACCTGTATATGCCTGTATACTCTTAAAGCTACTTCATCATCATCATCAGCCATTTCACGCCTACTGCAGGATATAGGCCTCCTTCGTGGTTTTCATAACCATGAGGGGTTTTGCCATAATCGCCACGTTTGGCAGTACATACGGTTCACACTTTGGACCATATCCGTCTATATCACAGCACTGTCAGAGGACACGTCTTCTCTCATAAAGAGAGTAGGGTCTACGGTTAATAACAACTTGAGTCCACTATTACAGTAGTGATTTCAAGCATTCAGAGGGTTAATACTGCGTGAATCGCGCGTTTTGTGGCGTTTCAATGTCAGAATTTGACAATTCGTGTACTGGGGTGCGACCACGTAAGTCCTCCACTGTATGGAGTTGTTTGATTTAGCATACTCCAAACTGTCGAATACATACATATTTTTACACTTTGGAGTCGTCCAAATGCTTAACCCGATAGAGTGAAGTTGCGTGATACAAGCGCTGGAAAGTTGCGACTTTTTGACGTTTGAGCGCGCGAGTCATGCTAACCTTTTAGGTTTGTACATAAATACATATTTTATTTATTTATTTTATTTTATAAAGTAGGAAAAACAGAATTAACAAAAATTACTTAAATAGAGTAAATTAGTTAGCGTAATACATTTTGTTGACTCCTGGACTTTCCTCATCGATAGATAACAGCTTAATCATCTTAATAAACGACAAACGTGAAACAAGTGGCAGAGAAAACGTGGGCAACATGAAGGCCACCTTGTGGGTCCTTTTATTTACCGCAATCCATTTGCTTTCATCATCAAAATGTTTTTGCATTTGTGCCAAATAAAATTGTAATGTTACCTCTCTTTGAACTTTTTACTCGTTCAAATATTGTTGTTTTCATCATAAATTGGTCTACGTGCATGATATCAAATACCAAAGTCTATAGTCCCTTGGTAAGTAATTTTAATTTTGAAGTTAACGTGAAAACAGGCAATCAAAAGGTGTGGCCATTTTTATGTCACACTATATTTGCCGCGACTTCGTCCGCATGGAAAGACATTTCCGGGAATCCTTCCCTGGGATTCAAACTATATCTATATGAAATTTTATCCAAATCCGTTCAGCCATTACTGTGTGATTGAGTAACAAACATCCAAACATCTTTTTTTCGAAACCAATTTAGCGGCTAAAAATTCCACCCATGCCGGGACTTGAACCCGTGACCACTGGCTAACCGTGCCAGCGCTCTCCCAACTCTCCTAATTGGCAAGTGCAGGCATCGGCGAAATTACGAACCTCTTTACAAACTTCTCTGTATTACGTACAAGCCCCGAGTACCCGCTTTTATGCAGTTAGTTGAAAAAAATGTCCTCAGCACGGATCAGTGCAAAAAAAAGAATATAATCATGTAGGTACAGCGATATCATTCCGATGTAAAACCTATATATATTAGGGTAGTAGGATAGGATAGGTAGGAGTTTCATTAATTAAACTCGCTGAAGAAGTCTTCCCGGGCATGGCATTTCCCGTTGTCCTAGGGCACGAAGCGGGAAGAAGGAAAACAAGGGAAAATCATTCTAAAAACACAATTGACGGAAAAACACGATGTGCAACACACAATTAAATTCCACTTAACGCATCGCTTGTTCTGGTCCCAAAGTAGGATACCATGTGCTATGACAACCAGGCAAGGATATCACAAACACGGAAACACATCCAGACTGAGGCCTGTGTCGCATACTGCGATCGCCAACCCGCCTGCCAAGCGTGGCGATTATGGTAAAACCCCTCATGGTTATGAAAACCACGAAGGAGGCCTATGTCCTGCAGTGGGCGTCAAATGGCTGATAATAATGATGATGAGGTCTGTTTGAAACTAGGGCCTGTTTGAAACGTGGTTTCAAACTAGGGCCTAGTTTGAAACCACGACCTCCGGCATGGTAATAAGACGTGATACTGCTACACCAAAAAGGCAGTCTGGGTGTCTCTCCGCTTTGCAAATTCTAACATTTAGGTAAAAGCAGCCCTAGGTTACCACCCGAAAGCGCTGTGGGTGAATTCCAATCACAAGCAGCCTATATACGTCCCACCGTAGGGCACAGGCCTTCTCTCAGAGAGAGACTATGGGCTTAATCACCACGCGTACCCTGCCCACCGCGGATTGGCGATTTCAAGCGGTGAAGTATGTGAATTCCAAAGAGCACTTTTATTTTTATGGTTTTTCTATTCACTTGTAGCTCTTAGTCTGAAAGCTACAGCCAAGAAAAACAGCCCTTAAACTTTTGTCTTTAAGGCAGAATTTCTCTTAGAGCCCGAGTGTTTTGTATCAGAAACAACGTTACTTGAATAATAATGACTATAGGTTCAAACGCCCGCACAAAGGTAATGTAAATTCCATTTGCTATCACGCGTGTTAAAGTTATCTTCAACAAAATTATTCCTGAGGAGATCTACTTTTCTCATGTAATATTTCAATAAGGGTTCAAATTTTCGTTGTTCTCAAAGAAATGACAGCGATTCATTAAAACGTGGAAACTTGTGCGTCAAATGTTAAGCTATTGTCTATCTTCAAGAGTTAAGGTTAAGGCCTTCGTAATGGTTATTATTTTAAACTTGATTGCCGGTAAAAGGAACGCATAATTATCTTTTTTTAAGTATAGTTTTAAAATAACTTTGCTCAAATCGACTTCATACAAACTCTACCACTACACGCACAATCTGTAGTTGTTACCATAAAATAACAACATTAGATCAAGATAATAATAACGTATAATTAAGAATAAAATGGAAAAAACAATTGTTAAACAAAAATTAGGGCGGCGGGAGCGGCAACTGGTGGACTGTATTGGCGAACAATGGACAACACCAGGAGAGTGCTCGTTGGTAAGCGTCGAAGTGGACTTACCTGTATTTCACACCCGCGGATGGCGGGGGACGATCACGGCAGCCTTGATGGGCGCTGGATTGTCTCGGCCTCTTGTATTCCTTAAGTAGATCAGATTTCTTCAGTATAAACGCGGATCAAAATAATAAGGCGACTTTTCACAATTCAATCCCAAACGTATGTCAATGTTTAAAATTTGGTTGACATTGTCACTTGCCGTGCGGTGTTAGACCAGTGGGTAGAGCAATGGACTCGGAAGCAAGAGACCCAGGTTCGATTCCCAGTGCGGCCATGTGCCTATGACTTTGTTTATTTTCAAAGTTACGTACATCTGCGAGTTTTTATTAGCAATACCAGACGCTAACGGTGAAGGAAACCCGCGGCTTGGTTGGCTCCGCACGTATTGACTTGTCTTTCCTGTAGGCTAGACCGACTAAGCTGTCAGAATGGTAAAGGTGCTGGGCAAGCCTAATCCTAAGCCTAATCCATCTCACAAAGTCCCAGGCACGGCAGCGTCCAAGTAGTCCCTTCACCCATCTAGTGTGAGTGAAGGTGCCACTGAATGCTATATAAATCATCTCATTACGTAGATGCAAAGGCCGAAGTTTTGTCACTTCGAATTTAGGCGGTTTTTGGACAGGAGCCCAGCGCCAGTGCCAGCTGGATTGACCCGCGGAATCCACGAAGGGAGAAACCAACATTTGCATCCACTCTTAAGGCTCCACGAGCCCCTCTCACTGTTCGCCATATGCCCATATGCTCGCAACTAACAGCCCGTGCCAGTTGCCACTCAGGCGTAAACAAAAATTGTATATTAATAGTATTTTTGTGGTGAGAGGCGCTACTTGTCATAATTTTATACAAGCAGGTACATAACTTACCTATTGTACTTTATCAAGTACTTTTAATCCTTTTAATCCTCGAATCGCCAAGGATGCCCATCCCTGAATTTTATTTTCCCATGCGATTCTGTCCATTACCTTTACCTTTGTCCTGTACACAAAAACATTGTGTGGTTAAGAGCTGAAGAATAAGAATCTTAAGCAGAATATAAATAGAAACAGGAAAAAATATTCAATATACCAAGATACACTAATAAATAAATTTATTCTTATAGTTATAAAACACAGAATTTCACTAGGACACTTAAAAAAAACTTCGACGCAACTTAAAAGCTATCCGAGACACTCCAAAAACCGAGACATTTCCTGGGAAAACAGGTCATTGACAACCCTAATGTACACAAGTGGACATAAGGAGATAAGGTGACCTTCACTCAACACGTGAATACAAAATTAATAGCTGACCCCGAAGAACTCTACGCCCCTGAGGATAAAGTAGTTTGTTACTCAGCAACTTCGCCACTCATTTACTCCGGACTGGCCCAGAGAGGTTATCTTTAAAACGTGACTAAGTAGAGACACATTTTCCTACGAATAAGAATACCTAGCTCAGTCGTTACATTTATTATTGAAATATACTCAAAACTCCCTTTAACCCTTTTCTAAATAAAGTTTTTTTTTATTTCATTTTTACTTCAACTATTACCTACCATGACTACTAAATTTACTACTTAATTGCAAATGAAAAAACACAAGACAGGAAAAACTCCTTCAGAAAATGTGCAAAGGTGAGTATGTCTGTGAGAGATTTCGTAGATTTAGATTTAAAGAGACATAGTGGTAAGCCTGAAAACTGTTTCTTCGGTATTGAAATGGGAAATGGGAAATCGGTCAATTTAATTTTTTATACAAATTTACACCGTTAATTTTTGTGATTGTATGAATGAGATTAAATTAAATGAAATAAAATTCATTTATTACCAGATAATATCATAGAAGTAGTTTGCAAAATTAAGTACCTTCTAGCTAACATGTTGTATTATAGTGATAAGTTTAGGCATGGCAATCTGATAATGGGTGGTACGCTCAGCTGATGCTGTAGAATAGTCATACCTTTCTAAATTAAACCGTAATATCTTAATAGCTACATATAAAAAAAATTGCCGCGAATTATTTGGGTACATATATCGAAGAACATTTAAAGGACAGCAATCGGAAGTTGAAATAAAGCAACACATTTTCTTTGTTAAAATTTACATTGGGCGATTTGACATTGAAGCTTTATTTTGTGGTGGAACTGGAAACCATAAAATACACTACTTATTTTAAAACTTCCATTTATAGCGATGGAAAGTAATTCGTAGTCGGATGGATTTTTATAGTAGAGGGTTTGCATAATAATCAGCCTATATGCGTCCCACTGTAGGGCACAGGCCTTCTCTCAGGGAGAGAGTTGGTAGCCTAGTGCGTAGAACATCGGACTCGGAAGCGAGATACCCAGGTTCGATCCCCAGTGTGGGCATGTACCCATGACTTGGTTTTCTAAGTTGTCTACATTTGTGAAGTTACAGCAGCAATACCACACGCTAACGGTGAAGGAAAACAGCATGAGGAAACCTGAGTGTCTGAGCTATTCACATACCTCGGCGCTTGAAATCGCCAATCCGCGGTGGGCACGCGTGGTGACTAAGCCCATACTCTCTCCCTGAGAGAAGGCCTGTGCCCTACAGTAAAGGGTTTATTTTATTGTATTCTTAAATTTTTTCACAATGCAAAGTAGCATTGTAGAGCAATTATTTCTTAAGTGATTTCCATTATTTTTAAAGAGGATTTAAATGGATACCGAACCAAATTAATTGTAAAACAAACTGAAACCCCAATACACCTATTAAATGGGCAAAAATTTGACAAATCGATATATAGAGAACAAGCGATATATAGAGAGCACAACCAGTAAAAATTATTACTTTTATAATTTCTTAAATCTAAGAAAATCTCTGAGAGAAGGCCTGTGCCCTACAGTGGGACGTATATAGGCTGGTTATGAAATCTAATAATGCTATACAATTGGAGTCTTATCACTAGAGCAATCTCTTCCAGACTTCCTTTGGGTAGAGATATAGACTGCAGGAAGAAAATAGTCGGTAGGTACATAAATAAGGCAATCGAATATAATATATTGATATGTGGATTGAAGATCTCGCAAAAGATTGCGAGAATATCATTATAATCATCATCAGCCCATTTGCAAGAATATCATTATAATCATCGTCAGCCCACCGCTGCCCACTGCTGGGTATAGGCCTTTTTTCCCAAATGCCATCTTTCACGGTCCTTTGCCCTCCGCATCCATGGACCTCCGTCGACAAGAATAATTAAGTAATTATAATTAAGTTATTAAATATTTAGTATCAAATATTGTTCGTCAACTCAAACAGAACCTACTTTCCCACCAATTCAACCGCCATTTGATCTCTTCCAAAGTAATTTGCGTAGTTCCCAAGAGATACAAGTAGCCCCGGGCCGTTTACAACTTGGCATGAGTTTCTATAAACGGGAGGGCAAAACGCCGGTCGGCCAATATTGGCCCCGCAAACCGGAATGGGTCACTTTGTTTCGCCGAAACGGAAACGTGCGGTTTGCATTTGTTTCGTTTCGTTTATAGGGTTCAGTACCTTACCCATTGATTTTTTTACGTAAAAAATAAAAGGTTTTATATAAAAAAAACCGGCATTATTTAAAAAAACACTATTCCTCTAAAGCACTCCTCAGAGGCAGTTTATTTAATTTGTGGTCAGGCGTACATACTCGAATTAGCGCCAAATCATTATTTTCCTCAACAAGCTCTCACAGTTCTCAGCACAACAAACATGTACTAAATACACAGTTATAATTTTACAATATATAAAAGTGTCAATTCAGTTATTTATGTTAGTCAATATAGAGCTTATTGCGCCGACAACGATGTATTTGTGACAATTACGATGATAATGACATCGAAAATTTCGAGTAGATTCACCCGGTTACGGCTTTGCCTTGTGAAATCTCCACCTTGTAGTATCTGAACGCAGCCGTTCCGGGCTTTGCCCTGGGGTTTGACTCTGTGGCCCGCTCTCTTCTCTCTGCGCGTTAGACTCTGTGGTGTCAAGTGTATTTGGTGTATTCAATAATAAACCCATATTAATTAATTATGAGTTTCCCTTAAAAACACTACATTGGCGACGAGGATGGGATCCCGCGGAGCACAGTAAAAAATAAGTTACAGTGGAATTCGAAACTTAAAGTGATTAGAAGACAATACAGAAATAGCGTCTTGGGCAAAGGGCGACGCCATTTTTAAGCTAAAACGTGCTAGTATTTCCTATGTCATCACGTCAACTTAGGCGACGTCTAAAAGAAAGGGAAGCAAACCATGGATTCAGGGCATTATTATAGAAGAATCTATAGCTGGGGTTACATATATCATTGAGGTAGACGGTGGACTGGTGTGGAAGCGTCGTGTCAACCAAATGATAGAATGTAACCCGGGAGTTGGTGAGGATCCTTTGATACCTTGACCATGGCAATAAATTCGAAGGCCAAGGTAAAACTTGTGTTTCAGGAAACGATGCCAAGGATTGTTGCCGGGGAAGGGGATGAAAGATAATAGTGTGGTTATGAAAATACGCATTGTTTACATCTTAGGTAAACACAGCTATAGTTAGTATTTAGATATTTAGGTTAAATGAGCTGTTGGACTTGATGGCTAATCAGTTTTGTGAACGGAGTAACACCGTTATAATTTAGCTTTAGTACTTAAGTTCCCGTTAGTACTGATACTTCCTATCAACTGTTACTTAGAGATCAAAACATGCAAGGGAAGAGTGTAGTATCTGAACGCAGCCGTTCCGGGCTTTGCCCTGGGGTTTGACTCTGTGGCCCGCTCTCTTCTCTCTGCGCGTTAGACTCTGTGGTGTCAAGTGTATTTGGTGTATTCAATAATAAACCCATATTAATTATATATGAGTTTCCTTTAAAAACACTACACACCTCAGAGTACTTTAATCGACGTTTACCATTTTTTTAATAAACAAGACAAACGTTTATATCAGCATTTTATGACTTTTTAGTCAGATAAGGGGTCATCCATAAAGTACGTCACAATAATTTCGTAATTTTTGACCCCTTCCCCGTCCTTGTCACTGTTAGACACATATTTGTGAGTATTAACATTATCTATTATTGATATTTCAAGCATTTGAAAAAATATACAAAACAATAAATCATAAATTATATTCTTGAAATGCGACTTCACAAAACCTTGGAGCCTTCCCCTCTAATCCCCCCTTAACGTGTGACTTACTTTATAGATGGTCCCTAATTGGGGTCACTTTCACATCCAGCATTATCAATACTTTTACACGACCATCTTATGCAATAGACAGTGAACAAAAAACGTCTCTATTTTCTTTCGTTCCTACAGTTTGAAATAGGTCTGATTCTTTTAATACAATGTTTACGAATAATATGCCAATACTGATTATATGACCCAGAACTTAACATAACCGAAAACGCGATTCGGTAATATTTTTTCAATAAAAATTAATTTAAAAGCTGCATTTTATTTTAATTTCCGCGTCCCACCTTAATTTATATTAAGTAATTATTTCCTCTCACACAAACTTTTGACATCTTTTGAAAAATTAATCAACACCATCATATTTGTTCCATCATGATTTGACCTATCGCTGTGTCATCCAGTCCGGGCGGGGATCACATCGAATTAATATTTTCCACTGAAATTAATCTTTTGTCTTCATTCCAAACACCACCTGTGAATTCCGAAAACTGATTAGTAACTTTTGCTAAAGTGCTTGATAAAAAGCGTTGAAGGCTGACTGAACTACAGTTTATTATTTCTGAAACTGAAATTTGCTGCAACAATTATAATTTGGCCCGGAAAGGGACATCCCAGGCGGATGTCTGGCCTATGGATGAAATACGGATGACCATACTTCTACCAAATACGGACTGTATTAGCAAAGGACAACATTAAAAGTACCTGAAACGGGCGTATGTGTGTCTGCAACAACTAACGGATGTTGTTGAAGCGAAAGCTACTCGGTCTGTCACGAGTAGGTATATGTAAAATGTTATTTTGGATGTTTTTATTGATTTTGTACCCAAAGAGTTAATGGCTAGACTGATTTTGGATGAAATTTAGAGCACAGTCTAACCAAACCCTGGATTACGGAAAATGGACAACATTAAAAACAAGCCGACGCTGAACCTTCAATTAAAGTTCTCTAATAACACACTCATTTTATGTTTGTTAGCACGATTTATTACCGGACTCCGCCTCCGTCTAAGTCGCACATAATGTCGCGTCTGTTTACTCACAGCAAGCAGAGTTATTTTCCCTTACAGCGAACAATTTATTTAAGAGCTCATAGCCTAGACTAGACCCTAGATTCCTGTGTACATAGGACGGCTCTAATTTGTCAGAGAGACTGGGAAAATTACACGGCGAGGCCACAAGAAAAGCTGCGGTTTGTCCTAGCGTATACCCACGACCGGGCGTAATTAAGCGCACCAAATCCTGTCGGAATCCTGACGTTCGCGATAGGAATTTGACAGTTAGGCGATCGAAAACGTTCAGGATTTGGTACACTCACCCCCAGTTTCTCGTGCACTAACACGCTGTTAATCTACTGTTGACAATTGTCAATTGACCAAGGTGCATACAAAAAAACCACTGACAGCTGTTAACAGTAGATTAACAGCTTGTTGGTGTACGAGAAACCGGGGGTTAATATAGTAGGAGCAGGGGTTTATCTAATTGTACGCGTCAAATTCTGTCGGAATCCTGACATTTGCGATAGCAATTAGTGTGAAGTTGACAGTTATACGATCGGAATCGGTCAGGATTTTATACGCGTAATATAGGAGTAGGGGTTTAACTAATTATGTGCACCAAATTCAGTCGGAATCCTGACGTTTACGATGACAATTAGTATAAACATAAACATTTACATACAAGCACATACATTGCTGCTGGCCCCACACTAGGACACCCTGTGTCGTGGGAACTAGAAACAACGACATCACAAACATGTAAACAACCAAGACCTGGGATTCTTTGTCCCCAGCCGGGATTCGAACCCGGGACCTCTCGCATGGTATGCAGATGCACTACCGCTGCGCCACGAGGTCGTATGGAAAGACGATAGGAATCGTTCAGGATTCGCTGCACGGAATATAGGGGCAGTAATGTTATACAGATACAATACATGTGAAAGTATGTATGTATTTGTAATATTTTAACTCGGCAATTCAGCAAGCTGACAAGTTAAAGAAAAGAGCCGAGCACCGTAAAAAAAAAACTTTGTCAGACGACTTGACTCAAACCTTATCAAAATTTAGAGAGCGACCCATTGGAAAAAAAATCTTTTATATTAGGTTTTCTCAAAAAGAGAATTCTTGAAGAAAAGCCGGCCTAGTGCGTGTCGGGCCACGCGCAGTGTAGGGTTCCATAGAAAGAGGCTTTTTGTCTGCTTTTCAGAACTAACAACTTCATCAAAGTAATTTTCATTGGATTTTGTACGAAGTTTTCCTTTTATAAGTTGGTCGCCTATTATTCGTTAACTTGTAAAGCCTACTTAGCAGTGATAGTTTTCCTTTTAAGTTCATTATATGTGCTACTGCCCTGAATTTTTTCATGTTTCTACAATCAATCGTTTAGCCGGGAGAAGGGGAGGCACGCCCTACTCGGACAAAAATTTGCGCTTTCAAGCTCAATATTTCGCAAACGGAACCATAAATCGAAAAGTGGTCTTCCTACACACACAATATTTTTTAACGACCAATCCAACGATAAACTATGGTGTAAGGAAGAAAAAAAATGCATCCCTAATTTAGGTGTGGAGAAGGTACCTTAAAAACATTTTTTTTAAAGATTTTGCCGTTTTGTCGGCGTGATTAATATGTATGTCTATGCCAAGTTTCAGTTTTCCAGTACTAATCGTCTCTGAGCTAGGCCGCGGACAGGCAGACAGACGGACGTACATAGCGCAATTATAAGGGTTCCTTGTCGACTACGAAACCCTAAAAAGTAAACTGGGTTAAAGAGCCTAGGACTTTAAAGCATTCTTGACAAAAAAACCGCCGAATTTAGCAGAAATTGATCAAAAATCAGATTGAATTTGCAAAAATTATCTGTACCATCTCTCAACCATGTTAAAAGTGATTTTTAGGACCCACGACAAAGAACGGCCGTTTTTGGCGTCATTGCTATCTAGTCCTAGGTTTTTTTGCCTTAGGTTCACGGCCATAGGCCCTGAAAATCACTATTAACATGATTAAGAGATTGTATACATCATCATCATCAGCCACTTGACGCCCACTGCAGGGCATAGGCCTCCCTCATGGATTTTATAACCATTTTTTTTGCAAATTCGATCTGTAAAAAAAAGATATGATTTTTTTTCCTCGGTGGCGCTAGTGTGACCAAGAATGGCTAAAACATCCTTGCCAGTGACTCTAGGCTGTTGATTGTGAAAACGGCTATGTTATTTTATTTATATAACACCTGCAATGGCATATTATGTGTCATGCAAACTCAACTTAAAGCAAGTCATTTGTATCCTATGGTCTAGCCGGGTCATTATAAATGTACTGAATTTCATAATCCCCTAGGGAATTATGACATTTGAATTTGGAATGCAATCAACATTGAATATACGAGCTCCTTGCAATCAATGACCAAACGTCAAAATTAGAATATAAACTTTTCATAGAGCCCTACACCAAGAAGAATTTATTCAAAATTAGAATGAAAACTTTTTCTTTTTAATTGTATTATGTTTTATAGCCTCGCAGTGTTTATATAAAGTAGAGTATGCATTTTGGGGATAAAGCAGTGTATTTGTCTCGGGATTCTAGCTTCGCTCGTGAGTTAACCCTAGGATCCCTCGTCCTTGGGGTTCAAAATATCGCCCGACACATAATACACTGCTTTATCCCCTTAATCTGCATAATCTACTATTATAACACTAATTTTGTACTAGAACTTTCGTAACTGCGATTAAGTGCAAAACCTGATCGGACTCTTCCGACCCTTCCGACAAAAATTTAAATGATTCCCCAGACTCACCTATCCACTTCAATTTTTGTCAGTTAGTTTGGTTAAGTGTTTAATACACTAAACTTATAGACAAGCAGAACAGTGATATTATTATGCTAAAGTGATGTTAGAGCGATGGTAGCCTAGTGGGTAGAACATTGGACTCGGAAGCGAGAGACCCAGGTTCGATTCCCAGTGCGGGCATGTACCTGTGACTTTGTTTTCTAACATCTGCACATTTGTGAAGCTATAGTAGCAATACCACTGGCTAACTGTGAAGGAAAACATCGTGAGGAAACCTGAGTGTCTGAGCTATTCGCATACCTCATCCACGGTGGGCACGCTTGGTGATTAAGCCCATACTCTCTCTCTGAGAGAAGGCCTGTGCCCTCCAGTGGGACGTTTATAGGCTGCTTATGCTTATGAAATAAAGAAATAAAAAATATAAATAACAATTTGCAATAACGATTATAAAAATAAGATATGTTTTTCTTCAGCGCTAGTTAGCTCCAGGTCTATCTCTTCGGCTTACGCTTCAAGATTTACAACAGAAACTGTAGTAAGCTTTTATAAATTGTCGCTTTGAATTCAACTTTATTGTCTGTACAATATGAACGGCGTGGGAAGCCTGGTCTGTGTATACTGTATACCTAGTAATTTGTCCGTGACAAAGGACAAATGATGCGGTGAGGCCCGCCGTTAGACCTAAGCCTATGTGCTTATTAATACTTAACTAAATACATAGCTTGTTATGTTTGTTTCTACAGCCTACTCCATCCTACCTATAGGGTACCTCAAAATTACACAATTCTTGAAACACGTAGAGTTTGCCATTTACAACAACCTTTGCTGTACGACTCTTAATTTTGTTAAATATAAATATTTTCGGGTTTTTCTGTGGTCTTACGGACGGCTTTAAGTTAAATAGAATCGATATTATTTCATTTGTATTGTGGGACAAATATTTACCGACATTGGAAGAGCGCGTCAAGCGCAAATTTAACAAAATTATGTAGGTATAGTCCGCGCAAATCTTTTTGGCGGTAACGTGAACATAGTCACAGATTGTTTGCACATAGCTTACTGTCTTTACAGTGTATGTGTGAGTAATTGACTACTTTACTAATTGACTAATATTTACTACGCATCACACTACATCAGTTACTCATATATACTCTATAAAGACAGTAAGGGATGTGCAAACGATCTGTGACTATATTCACGTTACCGCAAAAAAAAATTAAATAAAAAATAAAAACCGACTTTGAAACACTACAGCAGTAAAAAGTTAGAAATAATTTAAATAATTAGAAGTAGAAGTATTTATACATGTAGGTATTGTAGAAGTATAATTTGGAGCCGGTGCGCAAAATATATATGCTGGTCTTGAAACTGGGCACCGACTACAAATTATACTTCTACAATACATACGACTTCGAAACACTATAGCACTAAAAAGTTAGAAATAATTTAAATAATTAGAAGTAGAAGTATTTATACATGTATGTATTGTAGAAGTATAATTTGGTAAATATAATTTGGTTTTTAATAATTAAAATGGATATATATGGTAAAATCCTACCTTTTCTAACATATATATATATATATATATATATATATATATATATATATATATATATATATATATATATATATATATATATATATATAGAAAAGGTAGGATTTTACCATGCGAGCAGAGTGGGCAGTGTTGAAGTATGGTAACAAACCAATCATTCATCGGAGCACTAATAAAATACGTTTTAAATCAAGATAATCACATTTTTATTTTCTGTCAAGTGAATATATATATATATATATATATATATAGATAGATAGATAGATAGAATATTCTTTATTGTATGTACACCAGGAATTACATATGAGAATTTAACAATAATATAGTACAGTACAATTGGCGGCCTTATTACTAAAAGTAATTTCTTCCAGATAACCACTGACGGAAAAAAAATGAGAAGCTAAATGACGGCTAGTCGGTGCAACTATACAATACTAAGAAAGATATTTATATATTTAATACACATACATAAACGGTACATAAATAAGAGATAAATATAGAATAAACATAGATACATAAATAAAAATTATCATATGAAGGGAGGAGATGAACGAACAATATACCTACATACTACCAGGAATAGATTTCACCAGAGAGAAAAAATTCATAAATTAATAAATAAGAAATAAAAAAACAAACTTAAACTAAGGCAAAGTAATATTTTTGAACCCTGCTTTTAAACATTGTTAGGGACGGTGAAACTCTTACGGCCAAAGGCAGATCATTCCACAGGCGGACAGCTGTGACAGTAAAGGAATTGCTGATATATATAGATATATATTTTAGGTTATCAAACCTCCTCCTTTTTTGAAGTCGGTTTAAAGGTCTGTGCGGACTATAAGCCCTAATATTTTGAAGAGCTTGAATCTGTGAAAACAATGCTTAGATAGATAGATAGATAGATAAAACACGACTTAGCGACGGCTCTTGGCCGTGAACCGCAAAAATTCAAGGGTATTGCGATTGAAACCTTAGAAATTCCATTTACATGGGAAACAGGATATACGAGTACTCCTACTAGAGTTTTAATTTAATTTACCAACGTACTTTTAATTTAATATCGCTATAAATAAAACCTCGCAACGCTCGCAAACTGATTGATGTGATGTGAAGTACCTAATTAAGGTATACAACACCACTACCCTATGTTTTCTTTAATGAATTTTAAGTGTAAATGTTGGTTGACCAACCCACATTGTTTCAGCTATTGAAATTTCACGTGATCGACATGTACCCGACATATCATAAGACTAGTATACGTCCCACTGTAGGGCACAGGCCTTCTCTCAGAGAGAGTATGGGCTTAATCACCACGCGTGCCCACCACGGATTGGCCATTGCAAGCGTGGAGGTATGTGAATAACTCAAACACTCAGGTTTCCTCACGATGTTTTCCTTCACAGTTAGCGAATGGTATTGCTACTATAACTTCACAAATGTACATAACTTAGAAAACAAAGTCGTAGATACATGCTCGCACTGGAAATCGAACCTGGGTCTCTCGCTTCCGGGCCCAATGTTCTACCCACTAGGCTACCACCACTTTTCGGTGGTAGCCTAGTGGGTAGAACATTGGGAAATGCAATACTTTAATTATTTAATTGTCCGAGGCATTGCCTTTTATAACGTGCTTAGGCACGTTGACTTGTATCATGTCTCATAGAACCGATCTAGAATAATAATAGTAATAATATAATAACTTCCCCTCAACACAATCACTTGACCTGTGGCCTAATTACGCTCACCAAATCCTGAGCGATTCCAATCGTCTAACTGTCAAATTCCATACTAATTTGACAGTTAAACGATTGGAATCGCTCTGGATTTGGTGAGCGTAATATAGGGGCTGGTCCTAAACTAGGATACCCTGTGCTATGGTAACCAGGCAAGGACATCAAAAACATGGAAATAGACATCCAGACCCCAAATAAAGTGTAAGTTTTATATGTAAATTGATGTCTGTTATTCCTACCTACCTAGTTATTCGTGCAGTCGGCACCAGGTCAACCTTTACATTTTGGTTGCAAATCCACACGTAACGTAACGAAGCAGAGTGCACCCGTGTAAAGGTTGTTGTACAGTCGACTGTACAACGTCGAACAATATTCCGCTGAACAATGTTCTGTTAGCAAACATTTAATAAACCCCCTATATTCCAGGATAAACAGGCGCGCCGCTATAATTGCTCAATTCAACATATGCATATACTTTAGCTAAGGTAAAAAACACCGCTTGACTCTTCCTGGGTGGGAATAGGGGTTAGATTTGAAAGCTACGCGTGCTGGTGGCAGTACGGAAGGGCGCAGGGTCTGTCCTTCTACCCTTGGTGGCAGTTTTATTGTTCGGAATGGCACAATAAAACTTTGTTGTCATATAAGCGGGTTCTATGCCCTTCTTGCCATTGACTGAATGAGATCCCGCTAATGTGGCACATATATTTTTGAAGTTGGGTTTTTCAGTTTCTTTTTTCGTCGGTTGTATTGATGAATAATGGCATTTACCATGTACGTCATGAGTTTCCAAGGATTTTAGCAAAAATTTAAAAAGGTCAACAATACTTAAAAAATAAAATAAATTTAATTTAATAAGAAGTACCTGCTTAAAACATTTTTTTGTGTTTCTCAGAGAATTATTAAATTATAACCTACCTTTTGTAAATAATATATGCCTCACTCTCCACAATGTCATTTAGATTTATTTAAAACATATTTTTGTCTGAAAAAATTGCGATTAAGAACTAGCCAATGCGTCAAACGATGCTAAATCACCTTCTGCTAAAACACTATACAAAACAATCTGTTTTCTATGCGCAAAACATTTTCTTTGCTACAAGCAGTAAAACTAAAAACAGTGTTTGCGCATTGAAAACTAGAAGCTTAAACCATTACTCAAAACTATGTAAACAGTATATGACAAGTGTTTAAGGAATCACGCTTCTATAAAATAGGACTTTAAATGTTCCTTGTAATTTTTCATGAAAAAAAAGAATAGGAGGGGCTTCAGCACTTCAAGAATTTTATTATTATTACTAGATGACCCCGTGAACTTCGTATCACCGACGTCAACCGTTTTTTTTCTTCTCACCGTTTAAACCTTCCCTGGACTTCCACAAATATATAAAAACAACATTTTGCCAAATCGGCCCAGCCGTTCTCGAGTTTTAGTGAGACTAACGAACAGCAATTCATTTTTATATATAAGAGAGCCCTCTTATTTACGTTTTGCATTTTCTATCAGACAATAATGTAAGTAGATGAAATCACAACATTTACGCTTTAATCTAGGCAGGCAAAACACCCCTATAAAATATAACGAGGATACTCTCAAACAGACGAAAGGACAACAACTTCTTAAATGAGCTCCAAAACCGTCCTTTAATTAAGCTGTTTTTGTGCAAGTACTTGAAACATTAATTAAAATTGGACGTTTCAATTGAATCGCTTTAATAGGCTTGCATTCGGGTGCATTCGGTTTACAACTTCACCGATACTTGTTCATACATTGGCCTCTTTGGAATTAAGATTTAACCTTAATGTGATAATTTCATTAACTAATAGGTCTAAGTAATTACCTACCTACATAATGGTTTTTATAATGAAATGATGCAATAAACCAGGACTTACAAAAAAAAAACTACTTCCCCGCCATCTAGTTGTGTAAGCTGAAACCTTCATCTCGCTTAGCGCCCTGCTATCCAAGATCAACGACATCTACCGGCGACTACGGGAAACATCTTAGCCATTCCCACGCCCCTCCCACGGGAGGGAGGACGGACCCCTACCCCTAACCCTATTGATCGTCCCCAGTGCGGAGACAATTCAAACAACCTGCGTCAACCGCACAACACAAAAAGCCTAGAAAAGTACAATAAAAAACGCGGCTTAGCGTTTTGGTCCTAGCTCGAAGCGGCCTAAAGTGTGGTGGTCAGTAAAGTTGGGGATTAAAAGGGTTAAAGGGCAGAGGTAAGTGAGTAACCTAGTAACATAGATATCGATTGGCCTGGTCCATTCATGACGGCAGATGATTCAGTTTGGCCGCCCCCCGATGTAACATCATTAGTGTACGTTTTGCTGGAATCGGTCGATTGCAGTAATCCTGAAAATTCTCTGAAAAACTGCTGTGTACATTTCAATTTGTGTTGTTTTTGCAGTAATTTTTTTGTGAACTTCTCTGTGTCCTACTGCTGATCATCGGCCTACTCTTTAGTTCCACATCTCTCCGCGTCTTGAGATATCTCTTGTCTTTCGGCAAAAAGGTGAAGCGAAACCGCCATGGTGGGATTGCGCCTTTTAATCCAATCTCAAGAAAAATATATTTAGAATCTCCTTTTATCTTGTTATGTCTACAGATATAGAGCCCAAGATAGGCGGCAGAATGCGAAAGATCTTTGTCATCTTAACGTTTTTAAAATGACTGCTCTTTTATCTCCATTGACACGTCACCAGATAGAAACGCTGTGTAGGTTTTAGTCAACTCATCCTATCAACAAGCAATAAACTTTATCTCAGAGAACAGAGACTCTTAACGTGATTTGAAGCGCTTATGCACTCATATACTTATCACCCGTAAACTCAGATTGTGTATATAATATTAAAACTGCCTTAAAAATTTGAAAGGTCCATTCTCTACGTTCCAGGAGGAGAAGGCGCCGACGTGGGCTGTGACGCCGAAGGACGAGCACTCGGAGCCGATCCAAGGCGACCAGGCGCAGCCACGGGGCCCGGACGAGCACCTGCGGGCCTCCGAGCGGGACTTGTACATCGACGATGACGGCTCGGGCCTAGAGAGCGACGAAAGCTCGGGCTCCGGCTGGGGCCCCGGGCCCGACGACGAGGACGCGCGCGGCTCAGGTGACGACGCGCCTGAGGACGATGAGGACTACCAACCTGCACGCAGCTTCCATCCGGCCTCCACCACCTCCTCGACCACGCCACCACCCGAGCCCGTAGACACCCTACCGCCGACCACGACCACGGTCGGACCCGATGTAGACGTCATTCGTGAGTAGTCGCTGCCGCATGCCGTTTTATTTGCTGGTCTGGGTTCGGCGTTTGTAAAGCGGGAAGTTGCTGAGCTCATTACCGTTTTAACTGCGGGGATTCCTTTGGAGAACAGTCCTTTACGGTCGAAACTAACACAGCATATGAGCATATGCAATTTTCCGCGTTGCAAATACCTATTAGGTACTTAAGTAACTTCCGAGAGAGATAAATAACTTCCTGCCAATAACAGCGGCTGCAGATAACGTTTAAGTGGTTGCCTAAATTGTTTATTTATAGCAGTTTTAAACACTGTCGATTGAATCCTCTCTAACTTGACGGCTGCACAGTTTAACCTTGCGTTAATTGTTATTACTTAACGAACAATGCCAATTATCTAACAATATTTGCAATTAATATGACCTACTTGTATTCTTTCTTCAGTCGAACTATCAATTGGTAACAGAGAACACGCTATTTTAAAATTGTGCAATTTTTATCGTATTTCATAAATTCCTCGTAAAACGATTTAAGGAAATTGGTAAGTTTAAACCCGACAGTATGAAAAGTTTAATTTCATCTATATAGTTTCTCTTCTAGACGCCGTGCATGAATGAATCATGCTTAAAAATCATGCAACTCCATTTTAATGTTGTACAAAATCATACTTTTACTTCATGATTCTTCATTGTTTTAATTAGATGTTTGGCATGCGTTTTAAAAGTATTATGTCAATGCCGTGAATCATTGTACTTAGTTGTACATAGCGACGTAATTACCAACATTTTTCCTTCATTCTATTAAATACTTAGTTGTAGCTTTGACTTGCCGAGTAAGTGTCGTGGATTTTAGTTTCATCTCATTCACAATCCCGTCCTTTTCCTATAACCTCTACTCTTCATTAGTAAATTCTGTGTAAAATGACTAATATGATTTGCAAAGCGCCATTGCTAAAATAATGTTACCCAGTGAAACTAATTTGCGTCCAATCATGTCAATGCCATCTTAGAATCTATGTCCAGATCCGAGCTTAGAACTTGTCAGCTCATATCCAATTACTTTTTTAAATTTTTGCTCTACCTAAACTAAGTAATAAAATACATAGCTCGCGTTACACTTCAGCAATTTTAAAATCGGTAACAATGTCACGTTAACCTTCACGGTTCACATTACTTTCAATTTCGGTCCCGGTTAAACTCAACCATTATCGGACCAACACCGTTCACTGTCTTCTGACCGAACTCCCTGTCTTCTTCTTATAGTGACTCTCCTTCACTGGTTGGCAGGCAGCTCTGAAACTCTCTGTAAATTCTTACTAATCTGGTGAACCCTGGTGTCCCCAGCACGAATCCACGAAACCAGCAACCAGCCAGAAGGAGGTGCGCCGGAGACGCGGCGGGTTCCTGACATAGGCCCGGATCAGACTAGTGACATCAACATCTCGCCAGAAGACATCAACACGCAAATTGTAAGTATACTGTTCTGATATGCCCAGTAGTGGATACACCAATGCCCTAAATTGAGCCAACAATCGTTGAATAAGTCAACCGAGGCCAGACGTTTATTGTAAGCATCACAGATTCTGCGAAGTGGGATTCTGATTATTTACATAGAATTGTTATGATAAACTACGAACTGTAGTTTCATGTAACGTGGCCATGTCAACGATGTTATTATTCATCATCATCATCAGCCATTTGACGCCCACTGCAGGACATAGGCCTCCTGCGTGGTTTTCATAACCATGAGGGTTTTTGCCATAGTCACCACGCTTGGCGGGCGGGTTGGCGATCGCAGTATGCGGTTGGTTAGAATCTCAGGAAGACGCTGCTGCCCGTCTCCTGGTAATTGATTTCCTTAGTCGCCTCCTACTTGTTATTATTACTCACTTGTAATTAAATGTTGTAGAGAACATGAATATGCTACGCATTTCAGTGTGATGCATGAGCTAATATAAAACTAGGCCACGCCCATTCGGCTATTGATAGACCAGAACAAATGACGTCTTGATACAAAACACACGCGCTCAGAGCAGACTCAGCGTGACCGTGAGGTAAGATCCGCAAAACTTGTTTGAAAAACATGATTAACTAATTATAAATAACAATAATTTTTAACAATTTCGGACAACCCGGGGCGGGTTAGCTCGGAATCGTGTTTGATATTACGACATGTGTTGGAACATTTTTTCATTTCGGCCATCTGTCGATTACAATCAAATTACAATCAAATAATATCTCAGTTTAATCTTAGCTTTAAAAATGCATGTTTTGTCTGCTAATCCGGTTACATCGGTTTTTTAACCTCCTCAGTCCTGACCGTGAAAATAACAATTGAAAACCATTGTTATTTTCAAGGTCAGGACGTAGTGATTATTTTCTCTGTGGTCAGGACTGAGGAGGTTAATGTAATCAATCAATCTAATCAAATTAGCATGTCAATCTACTGTTGACAGCTTCGTTTTTTTTTTGTTGACAGTCGACTGACATCTATTAACAATAATTAACAGGGGCCTGTTCCATCAAACTACAATTCATGGTTTAGTATGACAATTCGGTGTACATAGCAGAGTCGATTAATCCACAGATTAACAAGTCGACTCGGCTACGCAATATAGGTACATCGAATTGTCATAATCAACTTCTCGGCCCTGATTGTTAGTGCACGCGAAATCGAGAATGAGCCTCCTTCTGGTGATGAGATCACGTGACAAACAACGTGACAAATAACAGAAGTCCCAAACATAAAACAATTACACAGTCATTTCAATCAATCAGGTGCAAATTGCAGATGCATTAAACATCAACCTCCACACAACACAAACATTGAATACACCTAGGACTGAGGCCGTGTATACAAATGCCCCTTAGTAGAAATGGAACCCACGACCTCCGGCATGGTAATCAGTAATGTAGACTGGAATGATCCTTTATAATGATTGTGTTAACATTACTAAGATGAGTTTTCCTCTGGGTTTCCAGGATCAAGAGGTGCCAGGCACAGCTGTGGGCTCCGAGTCGCGGCCGGTTGACAACGTGGTGTTCATCATGAACGCCAAACCCCAAGACCCCGCCACAAGCTTCTTCGCGCAGCCGGGTATCCTCGCTGGTGAGCCCCCTCTTCATTTCTGATCAAAAGTTTTTGATTTTGTGTAGAAAGAGTCCGACCAGGTTTCGCTCTGATTCGCAGAGCTGAATCATGGTGAGTAGATACGGAGCTCGCGTCGTCGGTTAGCTCTGCGAATCAGAGCGAAACTTGGTCGGACTCTTCGATGATTTTCTCATGGATATTATCGACAAATCTTATTTAAATTTATATGGGACCAGACCACCCTCGAAGTGCCTTCACTGTAACAAAAAAATTTATTAAATCTGATAACGACGTGGTAAATCAGTGGCGAAAGCTGGAATCAGGATGAAGGGAAGCCGGTCCAAAAAAAATCATCGGGTGGAAGCAAGCGTCAATTCTACGATTCAATCCTCCAGAAGATAAGGCCCCACTTTCGCAATAAAAATGCGCTAATAATTTAATTATGACAGTGTTTTTCAAGTATGATAAAAGTGGCTGTAAAAAAGCCTTTTTGTCGTGCGCAGAATCATCACATGCATGCTTGTTAGAAGGTACTAGGCTAGGTAAGTAAAGAAACGTTAACACAAAAGCAAAAAAAATAAAATTGTTATTTATCGTATTGAATCACGCCGGCACAGATCCAGAGCATAAATACAATTTTGAATGACTAATCCAAAATAAAGAAAACACGCGCAAAACGATCGTTAAAATTTATTTTAAAAAAAGGCTCAATTCTGCTACTTATCCGTGGAGTAACAAGCAGCAGCCAATATGCTTTTCAGTCTGAATCTGTTTTTTGGCTAAATTAGTTAAATTATTAATATTCGTAAAATCCAAACTGCTCCAAACTGAGTTAAGAGTTGCAAAAATAATAAACACGGAAAACCAAATATTTTGTTCAACCCGCCCGTCATCTATGTATATTTGTTGTATGGAATCAGGCGTTATTTTGCGGAAATCCATAATAGCATTAAAATGTGAAAATTACTTTACTAAATTCCGCCAAAATCCCATAAGCACCATGCGGTTAGTTAATACACCGCTCTCCCTCCCACTTTTTCAAGCAGAAGCAAGACACAAACCACCACCGACACCAATACTCGTGTGAAAAAATCCTAGTGTTAGAGACGACGCGGTTCGCCTCTAACACGAGGCTTCATCAGGCTCCGGTGGTCGACTGACAAGTGACCGTCACCCCAACAGCACTGTTGTTGCCACAACAGTTGCAGCTGACTCAGCGTTGCGCTGAACGAGTGAACCCTCAGCGCTAATCTTGAATTAACGGTCCCCGGTTTTGACAGGTGGCAAGCCTAGATTTTCGTCGTATCTGATCCAAATACCTAATATGTCTACCTACATACAATACCTCTAGGTACTAGTGAAAGGTCTTACCCAACTTTATCCAAGTCAGGAGATATTGTTTTGTCTTCAATCATACAATTAGATAGTCAGTCCAGCGAGCAAGTATCTGATCTATCCCAACAAGGCAGCATTTTTGACATCTCCTACCCCTTTAGCGTCTTTGTTAGATAACTTAGGCAGTATCTAGTAGCAACTCTTACCTACACTAAATAGGTCTAGTTACCACTCAGACGTGCCTGGGACATATTTTTAAATGGATCAAGCTTGTCACCCCCTACAACCATGTAATTCGTGTAGTGCCTTCTTCAGAAAGATCTTCATTTATTCACGCATTTCTTCTTTATTTAGACATCAGCTTCTTTGTCATGTCAGGTCCAAGACCAAACTTGATAGGTGATACTTGTCATATTGGATCTAGATTTCGATCCCCTAGATGTTTAAGTGCTCAGAAAACGATCTTTTTCCTCGACATACAACCACTCAATGCTGAGTGTAGCTCTCCGATGCGCGCCATTCGCTTTGGTCTTCAGCTTTGCACAGCCAGTCTTTTTCTGCTAAATTGACCGGTGCCTCTATTATGTAGGAGACTGTGTGGAGAAAATACAGGCGCAGGTCACAGTCCATCTCGTCAGTTGTCTATCCTCATTTCTTTGACAATCTGTAGCTTAATTATGCGCACCAAATCCTGAGCGATTCCAATCGTCTAACTGTCAAATCCCATACTAATTTGGCAGTTAGACGATTGGAATTGCTCAGGATTTGGTGTGCGTAATATAGGGGCTGTAGGTCGTTGCCTAGTAACATTTACACCCTATCTTTAGTCTTGTCTGAGGCATATATTGCCGGCCTGTTTTAACTTCTTTCGCAAATCTTCTTGGGTATGTCGATCTGTTTCGTTTTCCTCTGGATTTTTGTATTTCTCATCCGATTAAGCAGTAAGATACCCAGCACAACTCTTTCCCTAGCTCTCCAAGTAATTCAGCTTGTAATAAACTTCTAGTTGTTACTGAATAATAACGTTTTGCTTCTACGTTTCAGCGGTGATTGGCGGTGCCGTTGTCGGGCTACTATGCGCGATCCTAGTGGTGATGTTCATCGTGTACCGCATGCGTAAGAAGGATGAGGGCTCGTACGCGCTGGACGAGCCCAAGCGGAGCCCCGCCGCAGCCTCCTACGGCAAGGGCCATAATAACCGGGAGTTCTACGCGTGAGACGAGACGGAGCAAACCCTGCCACGTGTTTACTAGTCGGCGGACCGAATGTGACTGGCAGAAAAAAGTATTTTGGTACTTTTTACAGGTCCCGCTCGGTCACCGTTCTTTTTTCAAAATTTGATTTGTTTTTTTACTACGCGTGAGGTTATGCTACCTTTTTCTGTAATTTTTCATTCGACGTGGCGTCATTGTTCCTTTATCGTTGTAAAAACAAATACCAGTTTAGAGAACGAATTTTTATAATTCTGTAACGAAAATAATTTATTTATTTAATGACAGCAATTGAATCATGTACTGATTGTACCGTGAAGTGTACAAACCATGTACTACAACAATATTGAATAATAGTTGACTAACAAGTCTTGAGACTAAATGAAACTTGGTTCTAAGATCCGTGATGGTTAGCATATTGTTAATTTTTTCCTTCTCAAACAGAAATTGTTTACGGGGGTAAAATAGTAATTTGTCTAAACATGTTAAACTATCAGCCTAGGTAGAACCAACTACCAATATCGACCACTTTGTACCCTACCACTTACGACCATAGTAAGAGCAACGGTCGTGGTACCAAAATTGTAAAATATCATGTTGTTCTATGTAGTAGATTCCGGATGGGAGTTAAAATAATGTCTATATTAATTATTGTGCCATCTCCTTTCTCTTGACATGTTTTATAATTGCCTGATAATATCACATTACTATGATCTAATTGCACCACCAAAACTATATGTATAGTCTGTCCATTTACATTAGATATAATATATGGCGACACTCATTAAAAAATTTAAAGCATAACCCGTTGACTGCCAGAACTTCCTACATACATAAAAGACAAATTTTACATTGCTTAGTTTACTCTAAAAATCAGACTTAAACCATTAAGCGGTCTAATCGCGATTGTTTATTAGGTAAACTTAATTGCCTTAATTCCTGTCGATTCGATGACGTTGCACGACGATGTTACCGTGGTCACGGGTAGATTGAACAATCGCGAATAATTAATAAACAATCATGATTAGACCCACATTGAGCTTTGGGAAGTGATTAAGAAATCTAACATAATCTCGTGTGAATGGACTGATTATTTGGGATGTACTACGCCTAATTTTTCAATGGGTGAAGCATCAGCTAACTGTGAGAGCCTTGGGCAAATAAGACATTTTTGCAGTTACACTTTCCATTTTGTCGAAGAAAGTTGTAAATTATATATGGACATGTCCATTATTACCATTATAAAGCAAATTATATAATGTAAAATAATTGTGTGTCTAGACGTCTTTGTAATATGAATTATAGTTTAATGAGGTATGAAAACTATAGGTCCATGAATAATATGAGTGACATCATATGGAAATTTATTAAGGAATGAATAGGTTCCATTAATTTTCAGACTTGAATTTCAACGAATTTTTTTAAAAAACAATTTTGGCTGTTGTATTTATTGTCTTATTTTATAATTTAACGAAAAATTCTCTTCCGTCATTAAATAACTGACCTCATTATTTTAGCTAAGTTTTACCTACCGTAAGTTTATTTTCTGCATGTTTAAATAGATTGGGTCTTAGTTTATAATTCTTCGTTAGTTAGTATCTACAAATATTAAAAGACAATATGTTAATGTCTTGGGGCTATGAATTAGTAGGGAGGAGTCATCTGTAACTCATTTTAGTTTAATTAAGTTTTTTAGCACTTTATTCTATAAGCAGTGTAGTTTTTGCTTTTCGGCAGGTTGTGCATCAAATAATATTTTTATGTCTAATTGTGAAGCAAAAATGACATTTTCTTTCATTGTGCCATTTCTTCAACACATAAATCTAAATTTTATGTTTTAACTCCAGTGAAAGCTTACATTTTACTTTAAATAACTTTATTATTTCAATGTATTTTAATGACTGATGAAAAAGGAGGAATAATTATTAGACCAAATACTTAGTTAAAGTGCTCCCTTAACCTCGGTTTAAAAAAAAATGTTAAATCTTTTTGTTTTAGGCTCCTTTGCTGACTGCCATTTGATAATTGAAAAAATACGCATATCATTGTGAGTTTGACAAAGTAAACACTTTCATCGTAGCCGATCTAATTTTACATTTGGCTCTCATCGCTAACTCCAGATTAAAATCGTGATGTCATGTGCATGCGTACTTGCCGAGCGGTCTTATATCAACGACGAGCAAACTGTGTGCTTGAGAGAAAATTTTATAGAAAATCATGTATGCAAAATACAAAACAACCCGTTTAACCACGTGATTGCAAAACAAAATTATGATTGACACCATAGTATTTTATTGTTTCGACTGCCTCGTCGACATGGGCATTGAACATGTTAAGAAAAAGAAAATTAATGCTGTTAATTAATGAAAGGGGCTGGACGTCTATTGTATTGTGTGGAAGTTATTATTATTATATTATTTACATCTCCCTCTTACAATATTACAGTCTTTGTTGTGTGAGCGAGAAGCAAATAACTATTCAGACCCTTTCTTAAATTAATCGTACCATTGAAACGTTTTTAACATTTAAAAACAGCAGCATCGAAAACAATAACAGTCTTATAAAAAGTCGATTCCACTAAAACACCCTTAAGACGTAGTTAAAGCCGGCTTATGGTGCGATTTCCTCTTTTAAACTTGATTTAATTCCGTGTTGACTTTTTATAGATAAGACTTTACTGTCTGTGGTCACTGAGTTATCGTAGCGCCAGTAGAGAATCAGGATACGGCAAGACATGTTCGCATGGACCTAAAACCAATAAAAATACCTACTTAAATCATTAAACATTCCTATTTGAATCCTGTAATAATAATTTGTAATAGCAGTAGTGAGCTGGTTAGCTCAAATAGCTTTTAAGGCAAACTGTAAATGTATCTTGTAAATTCTTTAGCTATTAAAGTGGATATTTATACGTAAAGGTAGTTATTGTTATAATGTAACGTAACGCATTCATTTATAATGCAACTTATTTCTCAAAGGGGCTATTTTTTTTTATCAAACATCCATGACTGTTTCTAATATGACATAATAAGGTATGAACAAGATTGGAAATGAGAGTGTAATCATGAAAATTAAATGACAATGAACTTTTGTGAGAAATTAAATGAACATAATGACAATTTTGCAGTGAACTGCTAAGAGCAAGGAGGGGATTTTTTTTGTTCTTATGAACAAAATTATATACTTAGTTTAATATCTTCCTGAGTAAATTAATTTACTAATAGTGGTTATATCTACGTTGTAGGTAGGCATAAAGTATCAATGTCCACCTTGTAAATAGATGCTCCTTTACACTTAAATATACGACTAAAATAAACTAACGTTGTTGTTTAATTTTTACTAAGGTTCTATGCAAAGCCAATACAAATTTTTTATTATGAAAATTCGATGTACTAGGGGGGTTCAATAAGTAGTAAGAATGAACAAGATGCAATTTACTTTTATCCAATGTTATTTTATCTTTCACCATAGTCACCTTTAAGTTGTATACACTTAGCACATGTTTTTCTAAACCCAAAATTCCTTTCTTAAAAAAATCTTCATCTTGATTTTCTAAAAAACCTTGTGCTGCGACGATCACTGCTTCATCATCGTCGAATTTGTGGCCTCTTAGATATTCTTTCAATCTCGGAAATAGATAAAAGTCACTAGGAGCAAGGTTTGCAGAATATGGAGGATGTTCCATCAATTCGAAGCCACCATCATTGATGGCAGCCATCGCAACTTTGGACTTGTGCGCTGGGGCTTTATCTTGATGAAACAAAACACCTGTAGCGAGTTTGCCACGCCGTTTTTCGCGTATTTCGTCACGCTACTTTTTAATTTGCTCTGCGTACATATTCCCCGTAATAGTGACTCCATGACTGAGGTATTCAATTGTCACCACCCCTTGGCGATCCCAAAAAAGAGAACCCATGATCTTGCCGGCGGATGGAACGGCCTTGAATTTCTTAGGGGTCGGTGATGATGGTCTCTTCCAAGTCATGGGTTTTTTTTTTTGTTTCAGGATCATAATGGTGAAGCCATGTTTCATCCATAGTTAGAAATCGAGTCAGAAACCGGAAATTCTCAGCCTGGTCCGTTTCCGTGGTCCGGCCGTTAGCATTCTAGGCACCCAACGCGCTGAGACTGTTGTCATTCCAAAAATTCCAAAATGGGCATGTATTATATTATGAACACTCTCTATTGAAATCTTTAGTTCTTCAGCTATAGAACGAACAGTATTACGACGATCCGCCTTTTTCCGCCGATTTTTATCATTTTTTCAGTTACTGCAGTCGTAGGGCGCCCAGAGAGCGAGCATTAGTGGATGACACCAACGCGGAACCGTAGAACAAGGAAGAGCATGAACCCCTAACGTATCTTGGAAGTCTTGATTTACTTGTTCCGTGGTAAAATTTTTCACACAGATATTTAATTACCGCGTGAACTTAAATTTTTCTCCATTTTCTATTACTCGTTGCGACAGAACACAATTAAAAACCTTCTATGATTGAAAAAAAAAACGGCAATAAAAGATTACCAATAACCCGACTGCTGAGCATAAACTACTAAGCAGGCGGGACCAACCTAAGGAGTCATACATTGCTGAAATTGGGTCCCGTTAATGCTCAGCAGTCGGGTTGTTGGTTATTTTTTATTGCAGTGTTTTATTTTCGTCTTTTTAGTGATTTTTTTAATGCTGATTTATTTATAGCCTATGACACCCACGTACTGATTTATACATACATTACAGTGATTGGCGTAGTTAAATAAAATTAAGATCCGAGTGTAATAAATTAAACATAACAGCGCCATCTAGTGACTCATGATTGTATCATAACGTTACTTAATAGCGATTTTGATTTTTTGTTACTTTTCTTTGCCATTAATGGTAATTTAATAAAACCTATGACACTCGCGCAGGGATGACAAATTCGTCAAAATCTAACCATTGGTTAAGGAGTTATGAGGGAACATAGAATCGGACATACTTAGATACATACATACGAGCTAAACACATTACCCCCCTTTTGGGCTCCGCCGCCGCAGTCGGGTAAAAACAAAAGAGCGCCAAACTTGTTTATTTTATTACGTCGACCAATAAGTGGGCTATGCCTGCCAGTATTTTCTTTTTCTCTATCCAAGGAGTTTATACCACAATTTCACTACTTACTTAACACCCCTCGTACCTACGAGGGGTTAAAAAGCAATGAACCTTCATTGCGTAGCAGACCTGCCTATAATTACGAAGTAATTTATAAAAAAACGGGCCAAGTGTGAGTCGGAGAATATTATCTATACAATATTTGAATATTTCAAGCGTCTACCTGTTGCCGTTAGTAATATAGAGCAAAAAACGTCAAAAAAATCACGTTTGTTGTATGGGAGCCCCCCCTTAAACATTTATATATATATATATATATATATATATATTATAGCGGCAACAGTACCTACATCATCTGTGAAAATTTCAACTGTCTAACTATAAAGGTTCATGAGATATACCCTAGTGACAGACGGACGGACAGCGAAATAGTTATAGTTTTTATTATCCTTTAGGTACAGAACCCTAAAAACTATTCCTCTAAAATACTCCTAAATTGCAGTTTCAATAATCTGTTTTTTTCCTTTAGCGCAGACTATTTAAACTGAATTTAAGGAGTGTTTTAAGGAATATATTTATATGAAGAAGAATGTTAGTCTTCCTACTTGGCAATTTGTGGGTTAATCGGCTATGCAATGACATCATCATCATCATCAGCCATTTGACGTCCACAGGACATAGGCCTCCTTCATGGTTTTCATAACCACGAGGGGCTTCGCCATAATCGCCACGCTTGGCAGGCGGGTTGGCGGTCGCAGTATGCGATTGGAATCTCAGGAAGACGCTGCTGCCCGTCTCCTGGTTGATTCCCTTAGTCGCCTTCTACGACATCCACGGAAGGAAATAGCTATGCAATTTACAAATTATCATTGTAGACCATTCTCTGTAGGTTCCAATAGTAACCATACTCAGAAGGTCAACACTTTTTTTTTACATGTGAACAGGGTTATTATTAAAACTCGCTGTCCCCCCAATTACGTCATCGAAGTTTGTGTTTTATAACAACTTTAGACTTTTAAGGGCATTTGAAGGTTTCATTAACCCGTGGCGAAAAAAGAGCAATAGAATCGTGGACCTCTGGGAACGCGGAACCACCCAGTAAAAGTGGTTCGTTCAGCCGACAGCACAGCAATCTCTACATACGTGCGCTCTTATCACTTACGTTAGAGGTGACTCCAACATAAATGTAACGGTTCGCTTTTGACTGTACAGAAAGTAACACACATAGGTACTACGAAAGAGCACAATATTGCAATAACGCGCTATATCGCTCTTTTTAATTATGTGTAGATGGACCGCAATAACACGCAGTAAGAATGATAAGTACGGTACCTATTGTGCAACAGTAAACAGCCAAAAATATTATGCAGCATTTCTTATATTATTCTCTTACATTCGGTACAAAATGAATCATTGATATGAATAAAAAGTTCTCTAATATCTATGGTTGAGTGACAACGTCAAAGCTATATTGTGTAACGGTATGCCTGTATAAATAGAACGTAAATTTCACCACAGCTTGTATAAGGCAGCGTGGCCGAGTGGTCTAAGGCGCTGGTTTTAGGCACCAGTCCGAAAGGGCGTGGGTTCGAATCCCACCGCTGTCAAATATTTTTGTTTGCAATTTTTTTATAACTTTTATCGTTCTATGTTTGAAACGTACTTTTATATTATTAAAGCTATATGAAACGTACTTACTTATATTACACATTTTTAAGGCTCAACTAACATGCGAACAATATAACTGAAACGGAGTTAAGAGTAATTGAACAGGTAATAGAACAGAAAATTTGCTTGATTCATATTTAAGTTAAAGCAGTTTTTCATCGCTTTCTTGTTTGCATTCCTTTAATTAAATAAATTATTCATACAATCGACGTATGTGTTAAATTGTTGATTGGTCGGTCGCCGCTGTAACTTGTGACAAGCTCACATAAGCCAGGGCTCTTCTTTAGAGTTTTTGGACTAAACTCTTGATTTTTCTTAGATTTTTATTTTTCGAAATATCAGGGCTTTTATATTTTATCTAGTTCGCGCTTTACGCGCTCTACTAATGTCACAGCCTTCAGTAAAACATTATGAAATCACTAAAAAGAACTCTAAATCTTAGATAAAATCGATCTTTTTGATTTTAGATGAAATGAACCACCGATGTAACGTCATTTGATGTAATGAATTCTAGTATAAATAAGCGGCCGACGAGTTGTAATAGGTGAAATTTAATGATACAAGATGAAATGTATTTTGTAGTTGTGTAGTGAACCCCTATTTGAACATCATGGATGTAAGTATTACCTATATTCACACAGCCTTAATATAATGCTTTACAAACTGTGAGTCAATGAACCAGTTTGCAATAATCTACGTTGCTTAAATCTACGTTTGCGAGGGCCTATCTTTATGTTAAAAAAGTGATTCAGATATTGTGGTATAATTGTGGTCTAATGTGGCCCAAAAGCTACAAAAAAAAATTAATTGATTCATATCTAGATCCCACTGTACTTGAAAGGGAATAAAATCGTGACGATATAGTACCAAGAACGGACAGTAATTTGATTAAATCGCATCTAAACACAGTAGAAACTTCGCAAAAAAACCTAAATTACCGGAATTTGGGGTATGGTACGAAGTTTCTATTTGCACGTAAAAATGAAGCTTTTGGCTTCACGAACATAAATTTAGGAAATAAAGGAATATTTTTGTAAGTATAGATAGAAATTTTAATTAATGATTTAGTTAAGTCCTGTTATAGACCGGCCTTAACTCCATCTTTGGAGTTTTTTAGTGAAAACGACTTTTTATCAATAAGAAAGTGACTTTGAGGAGAATACCGTAAAGTGTTACACCGTGGCGTTTTTGGTCGTGGTTTTTCTGTCCGTTCCCGTTATCGAGTTGCTAAGGGCATCGAACGCCAGACTTACTGGCGCGCATTCGCAGAATACATTTATGGGTTCAAGGGAACCACGGGTCGAGCTCTAAAGTTAGCTGCAAGCGCGGTTGTGCACAACCGGCTAATAGAACAGCTGTCAGTGGTTTGTTTTGTGTGCACTTTGGTTAACTGACAGCTGTTAACAGTACATTAACAGCTTGTTAGTGTACAAGAAGCCGGGGTTAATCTAAGCGGCTATTTCTTTGGGTGAATACACAAAAGCATATACTTGATATTCAATGACTAAAGTATTAAGTACTTACTTGTTAGTTGATTTTTTATTAGGAATATGTGGGTATAGTAGTGACAAATTGGTGTAAATTGTAATGTTGGGCAATTTAATTTAAAAAAAAAAACGCTCATCAAATTCTGAGGAATTTCTAGCGACTTTACGGTCAATTTCTTGATATTTGAGATAGCAAGCGACAAGTTGTTTTAAAACTTATTAGCGTGTGCCAGGGTTTTTACTTTTCAAAATCAATGACGAACAACGAACAACAACAAGTTTTCCCGCGTCAAAGGGTTCATTTGTTTTTTTTTTTTCATTCAACAGCTTTGTAATTCAAATGCAAGCAAGTTCGAAATTTAAATAGAACCTTTGATAAGTTACCTCCTTGGTTGCCATGTCTCAAAGTAAAAGATTTTTAAACTGCACGACAGATGTGAGTTTACTATGTAGGTAATTTATTTGGCCGCTATAACACGACAAATATGGATTTTCATACAATTTTTGCCGGCCGCTGCTCCCATGTACAGCAATTTCGATTTATCTCGAAGAAGGTTGTCAAAATAATGCTGAAATTTCCAAGCATGGTGGAGAAAAAAAGGTACCTACTTTAAAAGCAAAGTGTGACAGACTTATTTGTAAAAACATGATTCCTTAAAATACTCTTCGAAGGCAGGTTTAATAGTCTGTGGTTAATGGAAAGACGTTATTTAAACAGGTTATTTAAAGTCTCTCCGTCCGTCTCTGAGGAATGTTTTAGAGGAATTGTGTTTTATTTTATATATACCATACGACCGAAAGTCTTCATTATTTTAAATAGGTAGTACTCGTAGATAAGAACAACTGGGCAACAAACTCGTTTAGTTAAAACAAACTATATTAATAAATAACTAACAACCCGACTGCTAAGCATTAACTACTTAACAGGCGGGACCAACCTAGATGCCTTGCAAGGAGTTACAATGTTGAATTTGGGTCCGGCCTGCTTAGTAGTTAATCCTAAGCAGTCGGGTGGTTGGTTATGTTTTTATTTACGTTTTTTTATTTTGTCTTTTTAGTGATTTTTTTAATTTTTGGTTTGATTTATGCTAATTTCATATAGCCTATGACACTCGCGCAAACATGGCGAACAGTTTGAGATGTTATTTATCAAAAACTGACCATTGGTTAAGGAGTTATGAGGGAACGTAGAATCGGACAAACTTACATACATACAAGCCAAACATATTACCCTCCTTTTGGGCTCCACCGCCGTCGGGTAAAAAGATATTATGAGTACTTTAAAATACAATTTTTTTGCTACGGTGACAGATAGGTACGTTTTATTTTCTAAAGCGTAAACCGCACCAACAGCTCATTACTCAGGTAGTTGCTGTTATTGTGAATACGAAAGCGACCTGTTAGAAAGCAAGCCTTTTATTATTCGCGCATCGACACATCTAATTGGGCAACGTCAAAACAAGATTCTCAACAAATAGTCACCGAATTCATTGATACGTGGACACTGGTTCTCAACATGTTGGCTGCTTAATTCTTGCTATACTATGAGAAGCCATATGACCAATACGACTAGTAGTAAGTACCTAAGTCAAGTCGACAGCACATCGACCTTTACATTTGTGCACTCTACTCCGTTACTATATGGACGGATCTGCACCTAAAATGTTAACTGAAAGCGTTTAAATTTAAAACTTTTATAAGACAAGAATCTTCTTTATGGCACACAAGAAACAAAAGACAGTTAAAAAATAAACTACCATACCATTACCATTAATCAGCTATACAAAGTTTTGGTTTAAAATATTTATTAATATGATTATTATTACACACTAAATGGCTGTAAGGGCGAAAAAATGGTAATGGGTGACAAAATTCAGCGTAAGCTGCACGTACGCACTCAGTTTTCAGTTTAACCCCAGTTATCTGATCTGTTAATATTCCTGTTAGAGTAAGTACCAATATTTATCCGATTTAAATCTTCTAGTACTTCATGAGACAAAAATCTTTCAGAGAAGTTTTACCTTTCGTATAATTAGGTAAACATAAAAGTTTGAACCTATAGGACTAAATAAATATTGTCTTCGCAAATATCACTTCACTTTATATTACATTGCATAAACTCACACCTGTTACCCGGAGGGGTAGGCAGAGACCAGGGCCTACTACTTGCCACGATCCTGACAAATCTCTTTCGCTTCATCAAGATTCATTAGTCGTTGCATGCACGCATGCCGGATTCGGGTACTTTTTACATTTTATCTTTCTTTACCTTAGAAATAAAGTTCCTCCCTGAAATGTGCAATTAATAAAATATTGTTTTCATTTCGTATGTCTGTCCTGTTCAAATGCTACACAAAAATGGCGTGGCCACGGACATGATCTGTTCTTTTATTGTTACATTAAAATTCCTTTGACCGACACGTCATTCTTTGAAATCATTCATTGGTTTTTATTTTAGATATTATAGTATTCTCAAGCTAGAGAATACTTTATTGCACAACCAGGAGAAATAAATATTGTAATAAATATTTAACAAAAGTTAACTAAACTGTTTGAGCAACACTGCTCTATGCAAATGTCAATTTATGTCCACGATCCAGCGGAAGCGTGGGCCCGATGTATGGATAACCAAGGACCATAAATGCCTGTATAAATACATTTTATTCACTTAAACCGCACAGTAAAATGTCTAATCAAATACAAGAAGGCTTGAAAATTATTTGAGAGGTCGTTGGATCATGTACCTACAACGTCTTAATTTTCTAAGCTACGTACATTTTTGTGAATTTTTAGCAGCAAATGTTTCGGATGTTTCCTTACACAAATTTCGGGAGGAAACATCGTGAGGAAACCTGAATATCTGAATACCTTATCGCTAGAAATCGCCAATCCGCGGTGGGTACGCGTGATGATTAAGCCCACAATCTCGTGTATGCCGTGCAGCGGGACGTAGGTATACAGGCTGCTTATGTTGAAAAACTCCAAAGAGTGCTCTCTGTCAGATTAAAGTCTACAAGATTAAAATGAAACGTTGGTTATAATCGTTATTTGAATACGAGAGTAACTGGTCAGGCGTGGCGTAGATTCGCGGCTTTTGTATGCCCGTGCTTGATCAAGAGAATTCTATACGAAAGAAAACCGGCCAAGTCGGACTTGTGTACTGAAAGTTCCGCACTTACATCAAATATATAGGATTTGGTCTTACATAGCAAATACGTGTTTTCTATCATTCAGTACGGGTCCCTATTAGCGGGAGTCCAACTTACACTTGCCCGGTTTTGATTCTTTTTGTGTTCTGAGATTGTTATTAACTCCTTGAACAGAGAAAAAGAAAATACTGACAGGCATAGCCCACTTATTTGTCGACGTAATAATATAAAAAAAGCTTAATCATAACAATCCTAAAAGGTTCTTACTTGTGTTCTGTCGCAACGAGTAATCGAAAATGGACAAAATTTAAGTTCGCGCCGTAATTAAATATCTATGTTTGAAAAATTTTACTACGGAACAAGTAAATCAAGACTTGCATGATACATTCGGGTTAACGCTCCTCCTTATTCCACGCGCAAGCGTTGGTGTCATCCACTAAGGACGACTCGCGCTCAGGGCGCCCTACGACTGCAGTAACTGAAGCAATGATAAAGAATGTTGCAAAAATTGTTTTGGCGGATCGTCGTTCTACTGTTCGTTCTATAGCTGAAGAACTAAAGATTTCAATAGGGAG
This sequence comes from Yponomeuta evonymella, assembly GCA_963969515.1. Taxonomy (NCBI): domain Eukaryota; kingdom Metazoa; phylum Arthropoda; class Insecta; order Lepidoptera; family Yponomeutidae; genus Yponomeuta; species Yponomeuta evonymella. The sequence continues at coordinate 3,674,173 of OZ018343.1, read as the reverse complement.
TGTTCATAACATAACAACCATTTGGGAATAAAAAAAGTCTCAGCGCGTTGGGTGCGTAGAATGCTGACGAGCCCAACAAAGACGAACCAGGCTGAGAATTTCACAAAGCTGTTTGGAACTGTTACAAAAAGATCCTGACCCGTTTTTGGCTCGATTTCTAATTATGGATGAAACATGACTTCAGCATTACGACCCTGAAACAAAAAAAAAACAATCCATGACTTGGAAAAGACCATCACCACCGACCCCTAAGAAATTCAAGGCCGTTCCATCTGCCGGCAAGATCATGGCTTTTCTTATTTGGGACAGCCAAGAGGTGGTAATGATTGAATACCTCATTCATGGAGCCACTATTACGGGGAATATGTACGCAGAACAAACTCGCTAAAGTTGTTTTGTTTCATCAAGATAACGCCCAAGCGCACAAGTCTAAAGTTGCGATGGCTGACATCACTGATGCTGGCTTCGAACTGGTGGAACATCATCCATATGCTCCAGACCTTGCTCCTAGTGACTTTTATTTATTTCCGAATTTGAAAGAGGCCAGAAATGCGACGATGATGTCGCAATGATCGTCGCAGCACAAGGTTTTTTAGAGAATGAAGATTTTAGGTTTAGAAAAAAGATATGCTAAGTGTTTGCTACTAAAAGGTGACTATATTGAAATTATTTATTAACATTTGATAAAAGTTAATTGCATCTTATTCATTCTCGCTACTTATTGAACCCACCTAGTATAGGGAATGCAATATAATCACCCGTACCGTAACTGAATATAGTGCACTGCACGTGTCTACAGGTAATGTGTTGTCGAATGTATTGACAATTTGTTTCCTAAACAAAACTTTTTTGCACAGAATTTAGAAACCGTTGTGTCAATATCTAGTAACTCTTTAGATATCGGACAATATGTACTCAGCTGGTAAAAAAGCAAGGCTCATTAAAACCTTATTGAACCTTACCTACTTCTTACGGACCTTTTGAATTAGATAACTGTAAATTTCGTTTTAACTGAGATAAATCAAGTGCCGTTTGAACTTAACTAGTACAACAAGAACCGCAATGTGTAAGTATATCTCCTGATCGGTATAAACTTATTGGCAGAGGTGCGAATTGGTTTTGGCGTGGTGAAGATCGTGAGAAAATGACAGTTACGAAATGTAAGAGATTTTTCGATTTTTCTATCGTTGGATTCAATGGGGTACTTGCGTCTTGCTTAGATTGGAGTGACATGGTTTTTATAGCATAGAAATCATTAAAAAAACTAGGAAAACTTAAAAAATAAAACAATAAAAACATTTTTTTCTGGGTAACAAAATATGCGAAAAATAAAGTTACCTACTCTAATAATATAAAAGTTATTAGATTTCGTTTTATCATTGAATTCAGAGCATTTTCTTATAAGGGTGTATATGCATAAAAAGATTATTTTACGAGATAACTCAAATATCTCTTCATCAAGATATTTGATGACAAACGCTTCATACATATAAGGCGTTACGTTAGGGAGTGACGTCATAGTCTAAGGTACATTTATATGGCGCGTTTTAGTACCACGTGACTATATTGACTTTTCAACTGTTCTATTAAAACATTTTTTAGTGCAAGTTCCCCATTAAAATAGCAAATGGAAGCCTTCCGTATGACGTTACCAGACTTAAACGAAGAAACGCAATCTTTAACTCCATAGAAACCTCCTTCTTCTTAAAATGTTCCATAAAATAAAAGCTCCTACTGGCAGTTAAAATATAACAGGACCGGCCGAAAGATAAATTAAAAATAAAACCGTTACATTTTTAAATGTACATCCATTCCAGCCGCATGTGGCCAGTCAAATTAGCACTTACTCACCCAGGGGGTAGCTGGCTTAAACGCATCCCGGAAGATGAAAAAGATTTATCGATATTAACGCATGTGAACTTTTTGGTAAAGGGTGGTTGACCCGTTGCCTGAGCCAGAGGAGGGCTTTGGCCAATAACCTGAAAAAAAGTAGATAAAAAGTAAAAACTCAACAAACCAGAAACTTTTTGCGTGGAGACATACTGGCTGGTGTACGTATCGACCTATGTTTTATGCAAAATGTTCGCATAGCTAATTTCGACGAAAAAATATGTCCGAGAGTCTGGAATCTGCTTTTATCGGGATATTGTATTTAAATAGTTATTTACACAACTAGGGCCGTAAAATAAAGAAAGGCCGATATCGCAGAAGTTTAAGGCCCGAGCCGCAGGCGAGGGTCATAAATATGCGATAGAGGGCTTTCTATTTTACAGCCCGTGTTGTGTACACAATTTTATGTCGTCACTTGGCCTCAAAGTGGGTTTTCCCGTACGCGTAGCGTGCGGAAAAACCCACTTTTTGGCCAGGTGTGGCATAAATAACTTTACAGTAAAGGTTTCCAACTGTAACTTATGATCTTTAAAATAAGGGGTTTCGTCATAAGCAGAAGGTTTCCAACTGTAACTTATGATCTTTAAAATAAGGGGTTTCGTCATAAGCGGCCTATATACCTACGTCCCACTGCAGGGCAAAAGCCTTCTCTCAAAGAGAGAGTATGGGCTTAATCACCACGCGCGCCCACCGCGGATTGGCGATTTCAAGCGCTGAGGTATGTGAATAGCGCAGACACTCAGGTTTCCTCACGATGTTTTCCTTCACCGTTACCGAGTGGTATTGCTACTATAACTTCATAAATGTACATAACTTAGAAAACAATGTCATAGGTACATTCCCGCACTGGCAATCGAACCTGGGTCTTTCGCTTCCGAGTTCAATGTTCTACCCACTAGGCTACCACCGTTCTTACATTTCATAAGGCGTTAATAAACTTTAACCGTTTAATCTTTAGAAGTATTACTTTTAATTTAACAATCATCATTAGCCATTTGACGCCCACTGCAGGACAATGGCCTCCTTTGTAGTTTTCATAACCATGAGGGGTTTTGCCATAATCGCCACGCATGGCAGGCTAGTTGGCGATCGCACTACGCGGCTGGAATCTCAGGAGGACGCTGCTGCCCGTCTCCTGGTAATCGATTTCCTTAGTCGCCTTCTACGACATCCACGGATGGAAATGGAGTGAAGCTATTCTTAATCCGGCGCCACACGGACTAATTTAAGAATATCTTCTGTTAACTTTATTTGAATAATTAGTGACGGAACTCGGAACCGCCATATAAGAATCTTGACACAGTTGTTTTAGCGTCATCTTGTCAATGTTTACATAATATACCTACTTCTCAGTGAGAAGGTCTAAGGATGCAATACAAAAAATTTGTATCAAAAATGTATGAAAAATTTATAAAGAACTTGTAAGCTCACTTAAGTTCAATTATCTTTTAAGTTAAGTTGTAGTAATTAACACTATTTCTTAAAACACTCCTCAGATGAAATTTGAATAGTGTGGTACCTAAAGAAAAAAACGTACCCACAGATTATTTAAAATGCCTCTGTGGAGTGTTTTAGAGGAAGGTGTTTTTTTATAAATAATTATAATATTTTTATAATGGAAGCCATTAATTTTAGCTTTATTTTATAATGGAAGCCATTAATTTTAGAGCGGTTTATTATAAGGGGTTTATTTTTTTGCAGTGTAATAATTTTTCCACAGTGCGAAGTAGCATTATTTCTGTTACAGCCATTATTTCATAGTGTTTCTCATTATTTTTATGGAGCCTCTAAGCCTGTCCAATTGTCGACAGCCGGTCGGTCACATATTTGTCGCAAAGTCGATCTTAACGTTACTGACTAGAGTGCACATATGTAAAGGATGATGTGCTGTCGTCTATACCTCTCTCTGTCTGATATTCAGTCTTCGGTAAAAATAAATCGTCCATAACTAGTCATAGTATCAAGCAATTCAAGTTCAAACCACCTTTCTCTCGAGGATACATTAAGCACTCAATCACGACCCCCACTTTCCACATCATTAGGATGGAGTCAAAAAATCAATTATGAGGCATAAATCAGGTTTCCATGGAAGTAGTGCAGAGATAAAACTCAAGAGAAAGATCGAGAGTAACCAAATTCTGTTGGACTCGATACTGAACTTAGAACCAGAACAAATCCAACAGAACTTCACCTAGAAATTGAGTACTAAGCTTAATTGAGTACTTTTAATGTATTTTCTTTTCTGGTGTGTACAATAAAGTGTTCTAATCTAATCTAATCTAATCTAATCTAATCTAATCTAATCTAATCTAATCTAATCTAATCTAGGCTAAGCTAATCTAATCTAATCTAATCTAATCTAATCTAATCTACTCCACATTTCATTCGATTTATTGTAGACTATGTAGTTGAATAAGCCTATAGCCCATGTACATCCTGAAGGTCCATTCTAAATACTGGTGAAAGAACGTTTGAAATCGGATAAGCAGTTGCGGAGATTACCCCCTACGTATCTACAAACTAACAAATTTATAAACCTACAAACTTTTCCTCGTTATAAAATTAGTATAGTATAGAAGTATAGATAGATAGGTAAGATTCTTCGGCGCCACCTACTGAGGTTGAAAATTCAACATACACACGTAGGTCTTGTTTAGTCTTTTTAGCTGTCGGGTTTTTTGTATTTTATTTTACTTTGTTTTTTATCTGCCGTTTTTGTCAACTTTCATCAGACTGCTGCCTCATTTTAGATCCCTCGAATTAAGGTGAGGTTTCCAATATTAGTTTCCGCTTTAGTCGTGTGGAGGTAGTGGAGTTGTATTTTTAAGTTTTTTTTTATTACTAGGAAAAGCAAAATAAAAACAATTTCTTACGAAGCGAAAATTAATTGTTTCGCGTAATGTTTTATAAAAAACACGAGCACGAAATCCAGCTTAAATATACGAGTAGTTACTTGAGAACTGTTAATCTTACAGAGTTTTTCAAATTTCGTAGCCCCCGATCTCTTTCCTTTGCTAAAAAAACTGGATATTGTTTGCTTATATAATATAACCACTTTTGAAAAACCTTCTTCAAGAAAAATACGCACCAAAAAGAAGAGATTTTCTCATGAATAACATCAGCAGATTATGACTCAATTTGTACTCTTCAGTCCAACAAAAAAATAATTACTTAATTAAATCAAACAAGGTGTTCAATAATTATTGCTGAACGTACATAAAAATACACAGACGAACTAAGAACCTTCTCCTTTTTCGATATCAGTTAAAAAGAAATGTTCTAATGAAGCTGACTATCTGTGAACGATAATGCTACCAACTCGATTGCCAGCCGAATCGAGTCGAGTAATTAATCGATGTCACTGTACAGGCTATCCTTTTCGTTTCTGTGTAGAGTTGAAAAGTGATAGAGATTGCGCAGAGTCTGGTCTATAGTGGAACGGTAATTTCTGCTTATTGTACCACTTTGATATTTCTTATTTTGTTTAGCATTTGTACTATGTAGCAAACCGTTGACTAAATTTATAAAATATGGAAAGCAATAACTCACTAGTTCAAGAAATATCAACTCGTATTATCAATCAAAATCTTGATTTTGATTGTATTTAAATGAACTTTCCGGTTTAATCTTACCTAAAAGTTGAATAAAATTAAGTTGACTTCATAATAACAGTATTCTTACTCGAATATGTTCAATGCATTACGTACTCAGATCCAACTGTTACAAAAGCCTCCACATCTTCGATTTATATCTCCACTTAAGCCACTTAAAAGAACGGAATTGGATCTTTCGGGCCATACGAGTATACATAAGTATCGTAGAGTTATTAAATATTAGTGAGTTTATGTTTTGCTTTTGTTCTGTGAATTTTTGTCAGACGGAATATCGAAGATATATCATTTTTTATGAGACAGGCCCAATACAAAGCAAAACAACTGTAATTTTTTTTTTAATAAAATCAAGTCTTACAACAAATTACTTATGTTAATGACCAACTCTAGCTGAGGTGTTCGTCATCCGCGAACAAGAAGTAGGGTCAGGTAAATTTTTCAATAACTTCGTTAACCTATAGCATTCTAAGCGGGCCGATCGTACCACCATAACAGCATTCAGCCACAAAAAGTCCACTGCTGGACATAGGCCTCCTCCATGGATTTCCAAAAACATCGGTTGGAAGCGGCTTGCATCCAGCGTCTTCCTGCCACTCGGATGAGGTCATCTGGCCATCTTGTGGCCGGTCGTCCTACGCTGCGCCTGCCGATATTGTGGTCTCCATTCGAGAACTTTTCAGCCCCATCGGCCATCAGTTCTGCGTGCTATGTGCCCCGCCCACTGCCACTTCAACTTATTAATCCGCTGAGCTATGTAAACGACTTTCGTTCGTCTACGAATCTCATCGTTTCTAATTCGATCTCGTAGAGAAATTCCGAGCATAGCCCTTTCCATGCACCATGCACCATTATAACAATAGTTTTTAAATGTTCTGTTTGTAATTGTTAAATCTAACAGGTTAATTACAAGGTTTCAATCCATTATGTTGTATTGGATCCATCACGAGTGTCATGTGAACCTTCTAGCTGGCAAAGCTCGATTAAGCTCAGATTTGTTACTTTGCTGTCTGTCCTGTTAGTGGCTCTATGTCGATTTTTTGCTCGGTCCTAGGAGCCTGTAGAGCCGAGAAATATCGATACTGTCACCATTGTTTTTACGATGTCTATCGATCTAAACTGACCGGTTGGTTTTTTATAACCTACGAGACAGAAAGTGAACTGAAAGTCAAAAGCCTCTACGACGACAGAGAAAGTTTTTTCGATGTAAATATGTATTATGTAAAGAAAGAGATGTGTACGAAAAACGGCAAAATGTAGATTTATGGCCGAGCTACACTTTCTGCTTTATGAGGTGCCAATGTCTACCAATCAAGATTAGCGGTTGCATCATGAGGTCAATAATCTTGTTGAATTTTTATCAATTGTATCGATTATCACGAGAGACAATAACATCTGCATGCAGTAATACCATCGCACCTACCTACTTAGTGTTGTATACAAAAGGGACAGAATTATACGGCTTAGAACTAAATATATAGGCGTACCGGAACTCCGCCGAGATCGGCTCGTAGGCGGTCCTAGTCTTAACTGCTGTTAAGACTAGGACCGCCTACGACTCTTCTCAATATCTCACAGAAACAAGATGACGCACCCATCCATCGGCCTAAGCCCGGTTTTTTTTCGTACGTACTCCCAAATCAATAAACATCAATTACATAACAGTAGATTCTGAATGCAGCTCGCACATTGTACCTCAGTACAAAACAGACGCGGGTCGTTGCACTCGCCAAAATACGAGTCAAACCAGTCGGTGCGCTCTCTGCACCAGTATCGGCTACCTGCCCTATGGCCTACCTCACTCAATAGTGACCACTTAACACCATTCATAGAGCCTCTAACCCGGCGATCTATTGGCGATAATCAATCTACCGTACACCAGCCGAAAAAATCACAAACAAAATTTACGAGCGCGCATCATACCGGCGACTTTTCTGGGTGAAGTTCACAGTTTGTAGGTCACGCGCGGTGGTGGTGGCAAATCCGCAAGTAAGTATATAAGCCCGGTGAAATGCTCTCACTGCAATCAGTTGAGCTGTTTGCTCTCATATGAAATAAACTGAAAAAATATTTAAAGAAAATAAATATACTTATTAAAAGATGGCTGCCAAGTTCATCGTTGCTGCGGCGTTGATCGCCATGTGCACCTGTAGCCCGGCCATCTTAAGCGGTAAGGAAGATATAATATTTTCACCTATATCTAATTTATAAATTCTATTAATTAATTAATTAATACTTTAATTTATACTTTATTGTACACAAAGAAAGACATGCTTACAAAAAACATAAGCGTAAAACATATTCGAGCTCATTTATTGCATACGTGAAGTACCTCTCAATAGAGGGTCTATTTGAGGAACATTAAACCTCCTTAGTTTTAAATTAATGAAAAATTACTTTACCCTCTTGAATCTACTAAACTGCCCTATGTACCCGATTTTACCAACAATAAATTAGTCGCACCAAAAACTTCACTTTTCTGCACAACTTACGGTCAAATGAATAAATTCATTATTTTGTCACCAGGGACAACATACCGCAGCGGCCGCTTCTCCTCTGCACGAGGCTACGCTGGCAACGACCAGGCTTCGGGATCCGCCACCGTCCGCGGCAGTGGGCAGGCCTCCGGGTCAGGCTCCATTGGTGGTTCCATCTACGCCCGCAACGACGGCTTCGGCAACAGCTACAAGGCGGCAGCTGAGGCCTCTGACCACGGTGGCTACTTTGCAATCCCCGCCCCTGGCGAACACATTGGCACCATCGTCTCATACGAATTCCCTGCAACCTATCAAATTCCAGCTGGCAAATCTGCCGAGTCCGCCGCAATCCTCTCTGGAGACAACTCGGCTATCTCCTCCGCTAAAACATACGGATCTGGATATGGATCAGCTCTATCTAACGCTCGGATTCAAGGACAAGATAGCATCATCTCTGCTACTAGAACTCAAGGCAATGTCGGCTACGGATCAGCGGTTTCAATGGCACAAGGTGGTTCTCTGACCCAAGTGAAGAGTCAGGTCAATAACGGTGGCGTCGGATCGGCTGTCTCCTCTGCTACGACCCACGGTGCTAGTTACGGTTCAGCTGTGTCCAACGCTAACGTCAACTCTATCGGTAGTTCCATCTCGACCGCCAAGACTACACCCAGAAAGACCATCAGCTGGCGATTCGGTAGTGCCTACGACACGCCTAAGAACAACATTGCCAACGCTCAAGCTGACACCTACTCCGGCTACAACGCTGCAAAGTCTACCGTGAACACCCAAGGAAGTTACGCCCAGGCTAACGCCAATATCCAAAATGCCGAAAACTATGTCAAGTCCACCGCAAATACCATCGGTGCCGGCCAAGCTCAAGCCAACTCCAATATTGGCGGTGCTGAATACGGCTCCGCTCTTGCCAATGCTAAAACCCAGGGAGCAGGTTATGGATCCGCCCAAGCCAATACCCAAGGCTCTAGATATGGCCTAGTTAAGTCTCAAGTCCAGGATGGAGGATATGCGCAGGCTAATGCTAACACTCACGGTGCTGGATCTGCTCAGGCGAACGCTAACGTCCAAGAATCTGGATATGCTAAATCTGCTGCTGACATTAATGGAGGTTCTGCCCAAGCTAATGCTAATGTTCAGGACTCTGGATATGCCAAGTCTACTGCCAATACCTACGGTGCCAGTCAAGCTCAGGCAGACGCTAACATTCAGGACTCTGGTTATGCCAAATCAACTGCCAATGTTAACGGAGGTTCCGCCCAGGCTAACGCTAATATCCAAGACTCCGGATACGCCAAATCGACTGCCAACACCTATGGTGCTGGTCAAGCTCAAGCCAACGCTAACACCCAAGGATCCGGCTACGGTGCGGCCAAGTCTAACGCTAACAGCGGTTACGGAGCTGCCCAGGCTGACGCTAACGTTCAGGACTCAGGTTACGCCAAATCATCTGCTAACTCTAACGGCGGATCTGCTCAGGCTAACGCCAACACCCATGGTGCTGGACACGGTCTCGCCAAGTCTGTCGCCAACAGTCAAGGCTACGGAATAGCCCAGGCTGATGCCAACATTCAAGACTCCGGCTTCGCAAAATCTACCGCCAACATTCAAGGTGGACTTGGCTCTGCTCAGGCCAACGCCAACACCCACGGTCACGGACTAGCTAAATCGACTGCCAACACCCAAGGCTATGGCTTTGCTAAGGCTGACGCTAATATCCAAGACTCTGGCTACGCTAAATCCTCTGCTAATACCAACGGTGGATCGGCCCAAGCCAACGCCAACACTCAAGGAGCTGGCTACGGACTGGCCAAGTCTACCGCCAACACTCAAGGCTACGGCTCTGCTCAAGCTGACGCTAACATCCAAGACTCTGGATACAGTATGGCCAAGTCTGTAGCCAACACGCAAGGCTACGGCTCTGCCGAGGCTGATGCCAACAGTCAGGGCTATGGCTATGCCAAGTCTCACGCTGCCAACAATGATTACGGCTCCGCTGACGCTAAGGCTGATGTGAGCGGCGTCAACTTCGGTTACGCCAAGTCCGCTGCTAACACCGACGGTTACGGCTCTGCTGACGCGAACGCCAAAATCCAGGGCGCTGAATACGGCATTGCTCAGGCAAACGCTAACGTCAACGGCGCTGGTTATGGATTCAGATCTCAAGGCTTCGAGCCCTACAGCGCCGCTGCTGATGCCCAGACGTCTGGCTTCGGCCAGGCTGCCTCATCCGCCAGGCTGCATGCCCCCGTAACCGGCTACAGACTCGCCAACATTAGCCCCTTTAGCTCAGCCCAAGCCAACGCCATTAGCTCGTGAGCAATTACATGGTAGCGCAAAATACCAAGACGACTTCCTTGCTAAGAAAACTTGTCTTGGTGTATTTGCAGTAGTCCAAACTACACCCGTGATCTTCATCAAAAACGATACTTGTAATTTTCTACTCGTAGTTTATTTAATTAATTATTTATTTGTATTTATAATTGTGATACGGTTTCTGTTCATTTACATTTAATAATCGTACCCACTATTTGTTGAGGGATGGAAATATTTTTTCACAAATAAAATGAGACTGCCAGTTTATATACGTTCTTTTAAATTGTTCCCAAATCCATACTCTAAACGATAAAACAAATAAAGTCGTTAGTCCTCTAGAGTTTTCCTTGCATGAAGGGCTTGAGATGCTTGTGGAAGCTCTGGTTGACGGGTTCCGCATTGAGCGGACTCTTCAGCGCTTCCTCCATCAGACGCTCGTACACGCGCCCGTCGTACGCGCCCAGGGTCGATTGCAGGATCTGAAATTGCAGAGGACCACTGTAGAAATACGGGTCGTAGATACCCCTAAGCCCTGTACCCAGATACTGAGAAAAGGCATAAAAGTCCCCCTTTTTGTTCGACATTGCTAATGCTCTATAGCTGAATAAATATGTTTTGCATAGCCCATTATGAAACAAGATGACATTTCGATATTCTTCTGAAACCTACCTTAATTCTGCGATGATCATTTTATTCTTTTAAAATTTGGGACTGAAATCTAAATCGCTAAACATACCTTCTCATTATGTCTCCTCGCCACTTAGGAAATTAACACCGGTATATCCGGTGTATTAAATCCATATTATTTTGAGCTAGTGGGTAATGTAATGATAATTAACATAAAAAATTATAGTCCCATAAAATTAATTCAAGAGATCGCGATTTTTATATCGTGAGATTCGAAGGTGCTAATTTATGTTATCTTTATACTTTATTGCACACATAAAATTACATGAATAAAACAAAACATTTACAAAATTAAAAAGTGTACATGGCGAGCTGTTTTCAGCATAAATCTCTTCCAGCCAACCCTTGATGTGGTGATGTTTCATTAATGTTTCAAATTCATGTCAGCATATTGCCTTTACTTAGTGACTTAAGTTTAGGTAGTATCGAGTTAATTAAAGAAAGGAACTCGGCAACTATTTCACTCGCGCTTAAACATATTGCCGTCTACAGGTATTGTGTGAGCGAAGGGCAAATAGTTATTAAGTCCCTTTCTTAAGTTGACATTGCTATAGCAAATCGAATTAACTTATTTTAGGTTGGAGAAGAGACAAGATATCTCTCGTTCTGCAATGATATTTCAATTAAAATCGTAAGGTCGGCGCCCCACTTGGCCACTCGTATTTGGGTATTTAGCCAATATTAACCATCCATTGCCGGGTTTTCTGACGAGTGTTTAGCTCTGATTTTGTACAAGCTGCAATGTATTATAATCGTCGGCAAATACGCTAAGACGAATAGACCAGTGAAGAATTTTTTCATGTGTGTCAATCATTATCCTAAAAAAACTTGAGCTATTAACAACTCAAATTATTGACGTATTGTTCGGTGAAAATCAGCGCTGTCTCTTTGCATCCAAAGTCCAAAATCTTAGGATAAACCAGGGCCGAGTTTCAAAAAACCACAATTCGTAGTTTATTATCACATTTCGAGGTACATTGCGTAGCAGAGTCTACTTGTTAATATGTGGGTTAATCGACTTTACAATGTACATCGAATTGTCATAATAAACCATGAATGGTCTCTGTTGTCCCACTCGTACCTATGTAGGTACACGCCGCCAATTTCCCAAAAAAAACTCGTTAGCGTTTAACATAAAAACGATCAAAGGTTTGATCCGACGATAAAAAAAACCAGAGAAGTATTAATTTCTTCCTACAAAATTCATTCTCAAAAACGGCCCCAGTTCTCTCGATTAGTTTTTACTAGTCGTCCTATGCTGCGCTTGCCGATATGTGATATAATAAAACTAATAACCCATCGAAATATACCTCGCGGAATGACGGTGGCAGGTGCATATATATATTAGGCACGCATAATCGCACGGTGCGTTCATTAGTAGACCCCTCTCCAAACGCAGTATTGATATTGCGGGCTGTTTCTGCCGCGTTAGTTCCGCATCGGAACTCGTATTCAAAAATCACTCGAATTTTCGCAGTATCCATCTTTCTTGTCTAAATTGAATAACAAAAACAATTGAAAGTCGATATTCAAATGTTTCACATTTTTTAAAAAAAGAACATCATAGAAACCATTTGAAAAAAGTTTCATTCGAAAACCTCAAACCATGAAGATTCTATGTCAATTCAAAGAACCTATTGCAATAAAACGGCAATTTCATACTTTAACCCCTATTATTTTGCCGGGTAATACTGTACTCGCTCCGATTGGTAAAACAATCGACAAGACCCGCCTGCCCTTCCAAAATTGAACGTGGGGTCATTTTTAGCGCTAGGTAGTCTTAAATTATCGCTGATTTGATCACAGACCTCATCCCTTATATCGAAGGCGTCCACTAGGCCCACGGCATTTGGCCGGATCTTGCTGAGCAGTTCTTCGTATTGCAGCTGAAGATCTTGCACGTCGCGCTCAGAGATCGCAGTGTACTGGAACAAAGGGGTTGTTGAAGTGAAAATGGATGAGATTATGGCTGCATTTCATAAGACAGAAAGACATGGCTATGGACGAAAGGCAGTTGAAAATATTTATCATTATGATTATACTTTATTGCACACGAAAAACAGTACAGGAAATATTACAAAATGAAATTACATGCACAAAGCTTATCTCTGCTTATCTTTTCTGTAAATCCTCATAGAAAATATACGAAGTCGTTATTAAGTCAACATTCTGCATCACTTTTCTATTAAGACTGTAAAATATACTCCGATATCTAGTTTCTGAACATCAGCGCAGGTGGCTGTTTTAAATAAGATATCAGATATAATAACAAAAAGTATGATTTATTAGCTTCATCCAAATTGAATCATATTGAATTTCATCGCTTTGCTCGAGCTGGAACTGGCTTTAATAATTCGGTATTTGACACGATCAACAATAAATTATTTCATATGCTCGATTAAAACAAAAATTATAAAATATCTCGGAAAATGTATCTCTTTTAGTCAATTACTAGTTATTACAATTTTTAAATAGATTAAACATAAAAAGAGTGCTCTGAAATGTGACGTCATAAGCCAGTATTTTCATACAAAATTCCGTTTTAAAAGTAACTCATTTGATATTTTGTCAAATACCTAATTAAAACCAGCGTTAAAATAACTACTGACCAATAATCCTTTGAATAGTAGGTGTGGGTTACGTGGGCGCGAGTAGCGATTAAGACCTAGTCTCTCATCTCCCAACCCTATATTGGGACGTCTAAAGATTGCGCTATCAAGTTTCATCCCGGCATTCGAATCTTCGTAATTTGATTGGGAACCATTCTAAGCCAAAGGATGTGATGTTAAAGGAATTCACGATTTGAATCTAAAAATCTAGACGACATACGGTCCACCGCACGGGCCGACATTTTCTTTGCACTAGTATTGTAATATCTAAAGGAAAGTATTTAAAGGTTATTTTAGTCTGTATCGTTGCGCCCGCACGTCGCCGGCCCGTTGTAACTACCCACGTTACTCATTCTTGACTCGTGCGCCGACTTGTCCCCGCCTCTGGGCCCTACATCATAGAACTACAATTCATAGTTTATTATGACAATTCGATGTACATTTTATAGTCAATTATTAACCCACAGATGAAAGCGATAGTAGCGGAGCGGTAGAACGCTGGCTTTACGTACGGGAGGTCGTTGGTTCGAATCCCGGCCTGTACCAATTTAAAGGACTTTGTGATCTAAGTTACGTACATTTGTGAAGTTGTAGTAGCAATAACACTCGCTAACCCTGGTGTCTGAGGTATTTACATGCCTGAGTGCTTGCTACGTATACAATGGCCCAACTATGAGATCGCTCTAAGCGATAAGACTGCCAATTGTATACCACTATACTTAGATATAAGGAACTATTTGTAATATCTTTCACCTGGTTGTGCAATAAAGTGTTCCCCATCTATCTCTATCTATCTAAGTGCGGAAATCTCAGGTCTATCTTACTAACCCACAGATTAGGAAGTAAGAAGACTCGGCTGCGCAATGTACATCGAATTGTCATATAAACTTTGAATTTTAGTTCTATTGACACCGCCTGTTGTAGAACCGCTATTTTATCTTTTTGTACTCACTATCGGTGCTGATCTTTTCAACACTTCAGAAAAAATTAAAAGCCTATTGTCCAACAATGACCTTCCATCAGCATGAATGAGCCAGATGAGGAGATTGGTTTGATACAAACCGGCTTTATGACCTCGAACCTGAATGCTTAACAGTATTGAGACCTTATGACTCAGTTTCTTTCTAGTCAAATAGGACGAGATTGGATCGTGATTAATAGCCAAGTTATTATTAGATGGAACATACTTTCTTTTTAAAAGTACCTAAACGCAAGACGATTTATTATAGGGAGACGAACGACCCAAAGTAGCCAGTGAGCCACTATTGGCAGGCAGACAGACAGGCAAACGAGTATGTAAATCAATATTATATTAACACACAGAGTGGGAAATTTTCCTCTAAATTAAATTGGAGTGGCATTGTATTTTTATGCTATACTGCAATAATTTTGGGTGGTTTACAATACTGGTTCACAATAGCTATCGAATACGCTAGTTTGTTTTTAAAAAAAACGCACTTTTCAAAAATATCTCGACACAAACTCGAATCTATTAGAACCATTAGTAGCCATCCAGAGCGGTGCGTGCGTGCCGCGGGTCCGCGGGTCATTGTTTTGTTGGACGGAGAGGCGTTACTAATTGTTGGCGCATTTTTTTTTACAATATTTCGCAACTCGAAACGAGATTTCTCAACTATATATATATTTTTTATTTACGTCTATACTTAAAAGTAATGGTCTAAATAGATCCCATTTTTAATTACTTTTCCGCGGCTTACAAACCACCCAGAAATGATCGTGATAGGACTGTCTACGTCCTATTCCAGAGAAAAAAAAATGATTTATTAACAACCATATTTCTTTCGACGTTACAGATCTCAAAAAATGTGGAAAATCAAGGTACTTACTCTGATATAAAATACTTATTTGATTTAGATTTTCGGTTGAACTCTAAACATTTTTGAATAAGGGTCCACTCCCACATAGAATAGTACATTGTCACCCTAGGGGTGAAATTAACTCCCGAGACAATAGTTCGAGTGACTAAATAAGTCTTTAACTCGAGGTAAATTCATTACCAATATAAGGAAAGTAATAATAAAAACCTGAATTAGCTAAAATGTTAATACATCTCTGCTATACGGAAGTACAAACAAAACTCTACGACTCGAAAAACAAATGAAGATCGGATTGCCGCTTTCCCGCCTATTTTTTTTTTCTGTGGCCGGCCAGCTATTATTTTATAGCCAGCCATAATTTTTCATTTTCATCATTGAAAAAATCCCGCTACTCGGATCAAACAAACACTACTTTCCAAGTATGAGAAATGAAAATATTATTTTATAGTACATATGGTGCTACATTACCGCACTAGTGCGATAATGAGCACTTTACGTGCCTATGTCGAAACTTCAAAGGGCCATATGTACTATAAATTATTTTTCACTTCTCATGCTCTAAAAGTTCGTCTTTATGTCGTGCGTAGGCGACATAAAGTCGCTTTTTATGCTCTAGAGCATAAAGTAAAATCTTCGTCGAAGACCAAGGCAATCGCTGCAACAGCCACACGAACATCTTTAACTTCATACAACAACCTCTTTATTTTATTTCGTTTCGTTCGTATTCTAAGACCAAGGCAAAGATACCAACAGCCAAAGTACACAATAAAACTTCATGAAATAAACTTATAATTTGTATTTCGTCTCATTTATTATTTTTTATATTTGTTTATTTTTCAATTTAGTAGATCAGTATAGTATTTAAGCCATAACAACAACTTATCATAGTTATAAAAAGAAAATGTTTTTATAACTGAGCAGTATGTAACGACCTTAAGTCAGGTGTCACGTCCCTACAGAAAAAAAAAAGAAAAAAAAGTTAATTGCGGGAACCATAATTATTTTTTCATTGTAATATTTGTGTTACAACTTAAAATTGTTTTTTGATTAACGATAAATAATGTCGTCAATCGAAGTGAAAAGTAGAGTGTACAACTCGTCCATAAAACCCATTTTACACTCGACTTTATATCTATCCTCGCTCGCAAGCTCGCTCGGATGGATAAACGTCTCGAGTAAAATGGTGCGTTTTATGCACTTGTTGTACAATCTACTATTTCAACACACTTGCTCATAAAATGACTATTATTGCACTGAATTAAGGCACATAATGTGGCTTATTATCAAAGCGTGCGTTTTGCATTACCATTATATATAATCAAGTGCGATAATGTTATAAAACCTTTTTGTTCAACCTCGGAAAAGGTTTGATATCATTTTGATGTATAAAAAAATGTTTAGAGTTATTTCGTTCAGTGGTACAAATCAGTATCTACCTTGATAAATTCAAGCATTTCCGTACAATAAAATTAGATTTTTAGCATTTTTAAGCAAACACTTTACAATAATTAATGTAAACCTAATAATTAACATAAAATTTATGAATAGGTTAGCAACCTCATTATATCTAGATGGCCATGTATTGCAGCCATCTTTGATGGATGCGCGCGCACAAGAATACTGTTTTGAATTTTACCGCCATACATAACACGAATCACGCACGAAAAATATTGTTTTGATACAACACTCACTTTTTTTATTCACAAGTGTGTTGAAAAACGTCGTATGAAACACGTGAGCATTGGTCATTTCATTACACTTCTCGTCTCCATTAAGCCAGGCCTTCGGCTCAAGCTTAAAAACCGACTCGAGTGTAATGACCAACATACCACACTTGTATCATAATGTACTATTGTGTCACAGTGTTTGTTCCTCCGAAATGGCTTCACGATTTTTATGATTTATTTGCGTATTCTTGGTAGGTATGAGAACAGGTTGTAGGCTAATTAATATGGCAAGACAACGTTCGACGAGTTATCTAGTAATAAGGCATCAGTAATAGTAATAAGTAATTTTATTCATAAAGATGATACAATGACACTATGACCTATTTAGCTTTAATGTAGTAGAAAAACATACTCATATGGTATAGATAGGTATATATAGAGCCTCTGCTTCCTAAAAGAGGGATGAAACCCTGTAGCTTAAGGTAGGCAATGCTCGTCGTCAATTAAAGTACCACAGAATTACTTATCGACAGGTTTTACTATGAACACCACGATTATCGATGTCTTAAAATAGCCTCTTCGATGAGATAAAATGCCGAAAGCCGGGATTCGAATCCAGAACCTCACGCATGTAAAGGAAGGTGGTCAACCTCCACCGCCTGTGCTGTTAAATTCAAATTCTTAAAAAATAAAGACACCGAGTGAATATATTTAAAATGAAGTACAAAAACGATTCCGAAATGAAAGCAGAACGGGACCTGTCTAGTCAACATTTCTTATCGGAGCAAAAAACAAAAATAATTGGAACCCGGGGTCCCCGAAAGAACCGTTTTGGTATTTTAATTAATTCAATAAGTCCTTCACTTGAACATTTCAGGTTATTGTGTAACAGTTCTCGAGTTCCAAAGAAAATCACGCGCGCATTGTACGGCGAAAAGTGGCCAGTATGTTTTGATGTATTTTTTGCGCGGCAAAGTGTTTACATTATTTTTAATTGACCAGCCAGTACTCTTCTGGGTCATTGAACTGTTGAAAGCGTTTAAAAAGGCTGGGAGAAGAAGATACACTAGTGACCCACTAGTGGGTGTGCACGGTACTAACTGGTAGGTCACGCTAAGTTAGCTAGGTACTTGTAGGTAATCAAGATCAATCAGTTCGTTATCGAATACAATGGATTTACTTTAACGTTCGACGGTCAAGTTGAAGATATACTTTTGAAAATCGAACAATATGTCAGTGTTAATTTGTGGCAGGATTGACAGTTCGCTATAAAGTGAAATAGCCTGTACACCGAAAACATATATTTTATTACAGCTTAACAAACTTTCACGTCATCCACCTATGAAAAAAGCATTTTTTTTTAATCACTTTATTTACCAAGAAAAACACCGGTTTATTTACTTATAGATAGTTTTCAAGATGATGATGAAGACTGTGATCGACATTAATGTTGTCTTATTATTTAAATAAAGAAAAAAAAAGAAAAATATATCTATTTGACGACACAATACTCAAAAACATAAAATCACACAACAAAATACAACAGTTAACAGAAAACACAATATCGGCTGAAATGCCATCATCATCATCAGCAGCTGAAATGCCATCATCATCGTCAGCAGCCATTTGACGCCCACTGCAGGCCTCTCTCATGGGCTTCCCGGTCTTGTGCCGAAATTTAAATTATTTTTCAATAATTTATTTCATTGTACATTATTATTTCTTTACGTTATTTCTCAAACCTCAATCTAGGCATTTTGTAGAGCAATATCGAATATCAATATCGAAGACCTATAAATTTTATAACAAGAATATTCTAGCCTAAAGCATAAAGCTAGCGCATATGTATGCCCATTATGCAACCATTCCATAAAACAGTAGGCTATTCGCCACTGCGGCTCCGGTTAAAACAAACGCACAACACTGGTAGCCACCTACATATATTATCCAGATGTCCCCCGAGGCATTCTAGACCCAGACTTGTTGATATCTAAATCGGTTTAAGATAATTTAGCCTCCTTCAGTTTAAGATCTAGTAAGAAACAAAACGTCCGATCAACATATTTGACTCTACTAATAGGAGTAATAAAATCCCCAAGCCCTGCGACTATATAATGGAATGCCTCGTTGGTCTAGGGTTCAATTTTCACTGGGGGGGGGGGGGGCGCCGTTACACACATAATTTCAGTCTGGGTGTATTTCCATGATTGTTGAACTTGCCCGGTAACCATAGCACAGGGTATCCTTGTTTGGAACCAGGAAAGTGATTGTGGTGTGTGGAAGTTATTAATTTATTTATTTATCTACCCAAAAATGGGGAGCGCGTCAATACGAACAACTTTCGAAACTTCGAAAACGCGAAATAAAATATCAGCTGTTCCATAAATGTTAGTGTTTGGTACAACTTTAGTACAGCTGATATTTTCGTTGCTATTTTGAAGTCGGCGACGCAGTAAAAGTTGTTAAGGATAAGCCGCTCTTTCCGGAAAGTTTTTTGTTATTAATATACACAGGGTATTAATGTACCCTGAATAGGGTAACCCGGTAACCATAATAGGGTATATTAATACCCTGTTCTGAGGGTATAGAAATGTTTGTCATCAATGTAAATCAGTTGCTCCATACTAAATAACACTCTCTTTGCCTTCTTTTTTCCCTTTGATAATTCTATATATTTGTTTATCTACGTGTAAGAAAGTAATGTTTGTTTTGCATTGCAGTTTTGCATATTGTTTTATATACGATATTATATGGGGTGCATCTTTCGTATGTAATTACTCTACTTTTTCTGTTATGTATTCTATGCATTACAAGATAAATGTGTTTCCGAAACTTTCGTGTTGGATCGTGTTCCATCGGTTGATTTCGTGTTCCGCATTTGCATAGAGATTTAAAACGAGTGCGTTTTGATGAAACCCACTTTTTAAATAATTGAGTTAAGCTTGTCCATCTCTTTTAAATCGATACCTACCACTAATAAATTGAGAATTATTGCCTCCATTTGACAACCGGCATGTGGGAAGACAAGAAATGGTGATTTTATGTCTAAAATGCATTAGAAAAACCTAGATATTTTTTGTAATAAAACTCCCAACAAATGTAGCCTAGACCGCGGCGCTATAAAACCTTATCGGTTACTTTAACCGTAACATAACGGATCGGTTAAACATTGAGATCATCGCGAATTTATTAGATTACCACTCCCCGAGACTTCCAAAACGTGGAATCACAAAATAACTTGGACAGAAATTCACTCTGAACAAATACCCCTAACGTTCCGTACCTACTTCTGTTTCTCCTAGCGTATCGGGGGTAAACGATACTGGCAGTTTTTGGTATAGTTATATGGAAGAAGAAAAACTGTCTTAACTGTCCGTCGCCTAAGATCGTTTTAGGAAAGGGCTATAAATGTTTTTGGCCCAATATTTTGCAACGCAGTTAAGCTCTTCCTGAGTGAAGGTGTTGAGCACACATGTTACGATGAGAGGTGGTTCTTCTAGTACTAGAGCACTTTTAATAGGTACCTTTCTGGTCTCTTTTCCCATTATTGGTATTACAACTTCACTCATAGCTCCAGGTGCTGCTATCATTAGGTGGTATATTATCCAGGGTGTCCTCCATGGGTTTGTGAAGAAGAGAAAGAAGAAGAACGAAGAGAAAGTACCTTATTGTATTGGGACATTTTGTCTTATGGAGACAATATTTTATTTTTAAAAGTAATAGTTCAAATTGCTTATAACACTGGTTTCAAAGTATTTCCGCTCATGACGCATAGTTGTGGGATACCCTAAAATGTTAAATGTTAAATAAATAAATGTTCTGTTTTAAGGAACAGGCTTAACTTTAAGGCTTCACTCAACAAAAAAATCTACAAAAAAATATCAAAAAATAAATATTAGTACGAGGTTTTTTTTAAAGTAATTTACTTTTATTTGTAAACATTTCTTTAACGAATTACGGCACCGTTGACTCAGCAACGAAAATGTCAACTTGCTCTCGGCTTTTCTTATTAATTTGAATCGAATTTGTTCTTCTGTCCTTGTAATATTTTGTTACCTGACTTGCGAATTCTAAAAGGAAACATAAATGTTTGTGTGATAGATTTCT
Source organism: Yponomeuta evonymella (assembly GCA_963969515.1). Classification (NCBI taxonomy): domain Eukaryota; kingdom Metazoa; phylum Arthropoda; class Insecta; order Lepidoptera; family Yponomeutidae; genus Yponomeuta; species Yponomeuta evonymella. The sequence continues at coordinate 3,652,962 of OZ018343.1, read as the reverse complement.
AATAGACGTCAAAAGGAACACGCGGAGGGCAATAAGATAAATCATAATAAAACTTTCGGTTTAACAGTTAACCGGCCAGTTAACGATACATAAAAGTCACGGTCAATAGGTAAGCAGGTCCGGCTAAACAGTCGATGTTAACAAGCTATTAGATGACTTCATCTGTTATTATTTTTGATCTACATAAGTAGTTAATGCAGGTAGAGTAAATTTAAGTTAGTTAGGAATTTGACGCACATAACTCAGCACTTAAAATAATCCATCGAAATTTTAGGAGTATTTGTTATGTACATATTTTACTATTTAAATTTTCTTCTCAAATTATAACATATCATGATAAGCAGCCTATGTACGTCCCACTGTATGGCTCAGATAGAGTATAACTTAGAAAACAAAGTCATAGGTACGTGCCCGCACTGGGAATCGAACCTGGGTCTCTCGCTTCCGAGTCCAATGTATAGTCCAATAGTTCAATTCTGCCCTCTAACCTTCACCTAAAATTTTCTTCTATTATTAATATTTTATCAGCCAACATCTCGGTTTCAAAGCTACCTACGTCTCTACGGGCTCTTTTCGACAGCACATCAACTTAAACAATTTAGTTGCAAAGTCACCGGTAACGTAACCGAGTAGAGTGCGGGCGTGTAAAGGTTGATGTGCTGTTGACTGTAACTTTAATTAAATCACTGTAACAAACTGACTAAATTACTGACGTAAAACGATCGCGCTGGAGTTACAGTAGTCCAACACTCCAGCACATAGTGAGTTCGAGCTTTTTTGCATCGGTCGCAATTTTCTGTTGTACAGTCTAGTCGGCAGTTCAATGCGGTGTGCACTCCACACGGTTACTGGTCAGGTGTAACCGTGTAGAGTGCACACTGTAAAGGTTCATTGTGCGTTTGGTTTGATTGTGTTGTTGCTTTTTAGTTCTGTGTTTTCCTGTACTGGATAGGTGACATGCTGGACAAAAAGGGGGAGTTTTGAAACTTTAAAAGAAAGTACTTCCCTTCCCGAAACTAGCGTATTCTCTAGCTAGATCATATTTGAATATTTTTTTCCAAAGGAACTGTGACCGGGGGATCAACGGTTTAAAAGATATTGGAGCCACGAAATTTTCAAGCTCTCTTTTAGAATATTAATTTGAGACAAAAGCAAACAAAGTGAAGGCGCTTGTTTATCGTCCTCAGTCCTGACATTGAAAATAAGAATTATTAAAAACCATTGTTATTTTCAAGGTCAATTCAGAGGAGGTTATACTAGGGCTGAGAATTACGCGTCCATTGCTACTAAATTTTTTTTATATTTTAATAACCCGTAATTTTTTATTGATTTCCCGATATTTTAATAACCCGTAATTTTTTATTGATTTCCCAGCAACATTTAATGGATTACTAGCTGGTCCGGGAATAGTAGATTGTGTCTCAAGGGAGCAAAATGATATATTTACGGCGAGGGCGGTATATTGAATCCTGAGTGAAGCGAAAGATTCTAGAATCTTGAGCGTAGCGAGGGATTCAAGTGTTTACGCCCAAGACGGAAATAATTTTGCTACCGAGTGACACATACTGCTTTTCACACCTGCTATAAGGAAAAATTATTTATGTGCCGTGGAAGACAATTGAATCGTGTGATTTTAAAACGACACATGTCCTTTCATTACAACTTTGCAGGAAATAGAAAAAACTGATTTATTCAAATACTAATATCTACAACAGCAATATTTTAGCATATTATATTGATTTCTGTATGAATAAACTACAATTTTTTTTTCTAATGTAAATCAATAGGAAGGTGTAAATAATTTAATAATAAAAAAATGGGCAAGTGTTATTTTAAAAACACATGTGACTTGTGTTGTTTTAAAATCACACGATTCAATTATGATCGATTGCAACAAAATAAAAATCGAATTGGAATTACATTTTGTGAAAATCTGCACACGGATTATGCTGAGGGCAATAAAAAAAAACTAGAATATCAGGGAAGAAAAGTACAACTTTGATCCCTCATTTGAGGGAATCAAGGGATCTTTTCTGAATAGCAGGTGTGAAAACGTTATTTTTCCATATTAATTAGCCTACGACTTATTTTCGAACCTACCAAATATACACAAAAACTTACAAAAATATAGGTGAATCCGTTTCGGAAGAGTTCGATAACAAACACTATGAAACGAGATTTTTATATATCTATTAGAAGAAGTAGTTTCTTTGGTGTCTATTATTTTCGGGTGGGGTATAATTTTTTAACACCCTCTGTAGACTGCATTCCTTACTTACAAGCAACAAATCCCCAAGCTTCTCCAGAGCCCAGTACATCGCATAAAGCTGCACCAGCTGCACGAGAGTTGTCCTCAAGGGGACAGACAGACCTACGGTTGTGCGCTGGACTTCCGCTTTGTAGGTCGAGAGGATCACGGTGCGACAGTGGGCCTGGGGAAGGTAAACAGGGCATAGAGTATACTTACATTTTTTTTTTTCAATCCCATATTCGTCCTACTGTGGGGTAGGACGAAAATGGGCTTGAAAAAAAAATTAATCAAAAGGAAAAATAGAACCCTTAAAGGATTACTTTCCTTCCGTCTGTCTGTCAATACCTTTTTATCTCGGGAAGGCATGGAGGTATCGAATTTAAATTAAAACCATATAATCAAGTTTACAGTCCCTTAAAGCTGTAAAAAAATCAAACGTCTAAGTTAACGTAAAAAAAAGTTACGGTCGTTTATGCCGCAAAAAATGTATTTCGACACTCTCAAGGGAATCAAAATCAAAATCCGTTGACAGAGAACTATGAAATGAAGCAAGTACTTTCGTCATATACTACAAATATATAAAATTAAATCATAAAAAAAATTGTCTTTGAAGTTCTGGAAAATATCGGAAAACACTGCGAGACTCGATTTCGGAGCTATTTATGTAAGTACGGAAACCTCGGTTGGCGATTCCGACTCGCACTCGCCCGGTTATAAGTATTCTTTGCTATTCGAAAGTCGTCACTACAGTAAATTTTGTTTGTATTGTTGAATATTATAACCCTCTTCCGGATGGATATGGGAATTTTTACGCATCCTGTACCTACAGCACGAATTTCGGGTGGTTTGAGAGCCATAGCAAAATGAAAATGCCTTAAAAACAGCTATCGAATGCACTAGTTTTCTTTTTAAAGGCACTTTATTTGCATTTTACAAAAATATCTCGACACAAACTCAAATCTGTGAAAACCATTAGTAGCAGGCCAGAATAACTGTGTGCGTGCGCGCCGCGGGTTCGTGGATCATTGTTTTGATAGACGAAGAGGCGGTACTAATTGTCCGCGAATTTTACGAACCAAGATTTGTCAAATCTTTTTTTTTTTATTTCACTTCTTTACTTAAAATTAATATCTAGTCTTAATTGGCACCTTTATTGACAACAGCGCCACCGAGGGAAAAAAATCATAAATCACATTTTTACAGATCAAATTTGCAAAAGGTATCAGCACAATCTCTCAATCATGTTAACAATGATTTTTAGGGCCAGATTTCAGCGTGTATGTATATTGCACCAATTATCAGAGAAAATTTAATTTTCATTACTCGTACTCTGAAAGGGGGTCATTGTTCATCCAGGCACCGTGCTGAAAGTGGTACATGCCTGCTCTAAAGCAGAAAAGTATTAAAAAAAATATGAATCGTAGTTAATATTGAACAACGCAATGGTAGTAACCTATACAGCCATAAAACGATTAATTCTTCATTTATTAGTTTTGTTGACATTTAAATTTTTTTTGATGTTTATAATTAATATAATGTACTTTATGTATTTATTAGTCACTTTCAAGGCGAGATGTATAAATTAAAATATTGTTTAAGACACAGATAAAACCACCAAATACGCAAATTCAAAATGGCCGTCTTTCGCGGTCGCGCGCCATCTTGCGAATTGTGATGTACGGCTAGCACAAGTTGGCGCGCGAGCTATCTCGCCGCGAGCTAGACCATCCGTCTGTTTCGGCGTGATTTCCTTAAGTTTTATATTTTAAACTTGTTTTTATCTTTTAGTGATTAACATTAATAATTAATTTATATTATTTAATTTTTTTAATACTATTTAAAAAATTAAATTTTTTAGCAGTCGTTTAAAAGGGCGGATAGTTTATCTCTCGGCGAGTTAGCTTACGCGCCGACTTGTGCTAGCCGTGCAGGGTGTGCGTTGGTATTAAAAAAGTAAACTGGCGGGAAAACTTTAATAAAAAAGTGCAATTTTTTCTATGGAAGTTCCATTAGACTGTGTTTATGATATTCGAAATTGAGTTTGATTTTAACTGGCTTGTGTTTACTTTCCTCGTATTCGTAATGAAAAGTAGAGTGTTTTACTCGGGTGATAGCACCCATTTCTGCCTCGAACTATTGGCGCTCTCACTTCGTTCGAGCGCCAAAACATCTCGTCAGAAATGGGTGCCTTTCAGCCCTCGGTTAACAATCTACTATTGATTTCAAATGGCACGCTTTCTTTAAAGCAGATAATTATGTCTAATTTTATGGATAACGGACATAAAACAATTCAGAGTTCAGCGAACGGCTTCGGTCCCAATTTTAGCTAATTTCTATAAACATTATGTTAATAACGAAGACAAACAATCGAGAAGTGGATATTAAGGCGTGCCTAACCAATAAACGAAATCAATTATGGCCAAAAACGAAAACTCCCACCAGCCATTATATTCGCAAATATTCCGTTAAAATGTTGCAAAAATTATAAATAAAATATGTGATTAATAGTCTCCTATTAAACTTTGCTGACGCCAAAAGTGCCAAATTCGCAGCTTGGTGCTAATTAAAGAAAGATTGGTACAGAAAGTCAAATCCTACAACAACATCTAACTTTCACTGCTAAAAAGTATTAGGTTATAAGATCTCATGAATAGATAGCTAAGCCCCTAAGGGCGACTTGAACCACTTCTTAAGTGTTACTTAATTCGCCATTTAAATCAACTTTTGTATGAAGAATTTTAGTTAAATGCTGTTTAAGCCACATTTAAGAAGGTGGTGCAAGCCGGCCTAACTCTATTTTTCATTTTATGGGTATTAGACCCATATTTAGACGCCATTGTTTATTAGGTACCTAACCTTAGTTACGATTATAATCCCGATTAGAGTCTACAACTATGAACGAACATCGTGAGTCATGCGTGAGTCTTTAAAATTACTTTTGCAATCCTGCAATAATTCTACAAACCCTACATTGTGGTAAAAATACGGCATAACCAATAAGTAAACCTAGGGTATATAAATTAACCATGTAAAGTTTGTTTATCAAACATGATTTATATAATAAATCAATTATGTAATACATGGTCTATCCATATTACAACAGGCCTGGGGCCGTGCCACCGAAACGATTCCAATCAAAAATTATCCTGATTTAATTTTAAGGTTAGAAAGTACACGGTAAAGACTTTCTTTCGTATTGTAATCTCTAATATTATAATTATTTATTATTGATATCACCCGTTAACCAAAAACAATAAAATGCAGTGATAAGTTTATACTTTAGATAACTGCACTGCCGCGGCCCGGTGTAATATAGATAGACCATGATACAATGATATGATATGAAATGATAATATTGACGATGATTGCCAATAATCGCCGTGTGGCGCCGGATTAAGAATAGCGTCACTCCATTTCCTTCCATGGATGTCGTAGAAGGCAACTAAGGAAATTAATTACCAGGAGACGGGCAGCAGCGTTTTCCTGAGATTCCCGCCTACCAAGCGTGGCGATTATGGCAAAACCCTTCATGGTTATGAAAACTACGAAGGAGGCCTATGTCCTGCAGTGGGCGTCAAATGGCTGATGATGATGATGATATTATAATAATGATGCATGACCAATAATTCAATGCCTCATATATATTTTTAATTGATTTACAAGATGATTCATGTTTGATAAACCAACTTTACATGGAAAGACAGTAATGAGGCCGAAGATGGGATTCAACGCCTCGACTCTAGATCTTCATGCCAATTTCATTTAACACTTGTGTTCGATGATGATTTAATTTTGGTAAGTAATTTGGTAATTTTGCTGACAAGTTATTCAGGTTTTGATTTTATCTAGGTACCAGCAGTATCGGCCTATCGCAGCAGTCCACTCCTAGGTATAGGCAAGTTTCGTCTTCCCTTCCCTGAAGTGAAACTTCTATCTATTCATCTTCTCTCTGTGGATTTACTTTTTACCTAAACGGTTTCCATTATAAAGAGCTGTAATATTTCTTCTTTCACACCAGAGCCGTGTAACTGCATAGCGCCTTAGTGCTAATTATCTTCACTAAGTATGGGTTATGGCTTGCATCCTCAATAATTTACCTCAAGCTGGTTTTTTTTCTGTTACTTGTTTTGGATTAGTAACAAATTTAAACATTTCATCAATAAAATTCCTATAAAAACCGCAAAATGAACTCATTTCAACAAACACTCCGGAAGAGTCAACACTCGCTTACCTCAGAAGCAGAGATCAATCTCACAGAAGTTCTGTTCCATGCGTCCTCATAAGAGTGTCCAAGTTTGACGTATCTATCGATGCTGGCCGCGCAAGCCTTAATTTTTCTGAAAAAAAAATCTGTAAAATTTATTTTTGAACGACTTTTTTTCTTATTTTACATCTGAAGAAAAATAGGCCAGAAAAGAAGTCCCATGGTGTTTTTAAAAATAAAAACCTTTTTGTAAACATACCCAGCAGCAACTCTCTGGAACCCCTCTATGATTCCCTCGACGCTGTTGTCCCAATTTGTTTGAGGAGTCTTGTCCAACAAATACGACGTCGTGGGACTGAGCTTCTTTCCTTTAGAACGTTCTTGGTAAGCCTTTATTAAAGACCTGTAGAAAAAAAAACATATTTTTTTACAAATGTAAGATATAAAGCCGTATTTTCCGATGTTTGCCTATGAACATAAGTCCCTATTTGAAATTAAATTCTTGATAACATACATTTGAAATCTAATTTGTCACAATGTCAATAAATACCATTTATATAAGTACCCATATAATATTATCCAGAAGATGCACCGGCTCCACATGTGGAGCGCCACTGTGGATTAAAGTGGAAGGACGGAAAATTTCAGTACTCGATTGTATTGGAGTAAATTACTCTAAAACCAAATACTTTAATAACTGCCACCTCCTTGTAACAAAAACGACAAGCCAGACTGATTCTCTTTATTTTTTATAATGACTCTTTGGCATGAAGGTTTCATACCTTCATGTTTAATCTTGAAATTGTAGGTTTGGTTGGTTATATTTAGGTAAATTTTAAGTTAATTCGTATACTTATTGTTTATTAAAAGTAAAAGTTATTTATTACTAAATTAATTATGTTACATGATACCTACATGTGGATTAATAAGTATTAATGTTAGATTAAATTTTAAAAAAATTAACAGTAATATTTAAATAACATTAGGTTGTGGTGACCGTGTCCCCACACTAGGCTGAGCCTGTATTATATTAATATCATTTGTCTCAATAAATTAAAGTCAATTACATTACTATTAAATTTGCCTGATTATTGCAAAGTTATTATGAATACAATAAAGAGCTTCCACTATTGATGCCTAAGTGTCAAAGTTGCAAAGCGTCGCTGACATAAATCCCTTGGAAAATAAAAACTTAAGAACTATTTAGAGGCTAAAAATTTCACCCATGCTGGGACTGCCGGGACTTGAACCCGTGACCTCTGGTTAACCGTGCCAGCGCTCTCTCAACTGAGCTAATGGGCAAGGGCAGGCATCGGCGAAATTTCGAGCCTCTTTACAAACTTCTCTGTATTACGTACAGGCAGCGCCATCTGGCCGAAACAATTTACATCACTTGCAGCCCCGAGTAACCCACTTTGCAGTTAGGTTTTTACATCGGAATGATATCGCTGTACCTACATGATGGCATGAGTGGAATTTTTGGCCTCTAAATATGTTTTTTAAAATTGTCCTCAGCACGGCTTAGCGCAACAAAAAGAATGTAAATAAAAAGTTTTTTATTGCTTAGAGTTACAAGTCACCTGGCTGTCTGCAGCATAAGAACAGTATTCTCTCCCTCATAAGTGCAGGCAGCTGTGGCCAGTCCATAAGTGTAGGGAAGGTTGGACGACAGCATGTAGCCGTGTCCACCGCAGGCTAAGCGACACCGCTCTACCATGGCCGCAACGTCGCTGGAGCTTACCGCTTTCAGGCAACAGGCTAACGCGTGAAGCTAAAGACGCGTAACGTTACATCAGTAAATTAATCCTTTCTAATATTATAAACGCGAAAGTTTGTATGTATGATGGATGTTTGTTACTCTTCCACGCAAAAACGGCTGAACGGATCCGGATGAAATTTTGCACAGAGTTAGATTATAGTCTGGGTTAGCCCATGGGCTATTTTTTATCCCTGAAAAATATAGATCAACATTTCCACGCGAACATAATGGCCAAAATTACCGGCTCTTGCCAAACCTTGATCAAAATATCAGTGATCTTTCACTGTCAGTCCAGCGAACACAACTGGCAAAACAGAAAGTAGGTATACAAAGTGAAATCTAACTGATTAGTTTAGGTAATTTTTTTTTCTCTTTTGAATGAAACAGCTTCGTCTTCTATTTTTGAAACTCATGTAAGAACAAAAAAATGACCGACCAAATCAAAGTTATGGTAAAATCTTAGAATAGTCTCAGTCCTTTATACAAGCTAGTGGTTCCTGACCTCTTCAATCTTGTTTTTCAATAGAATTGAATTGAAAAGGTTTTTATTGCACAAAAAAAAAACGATTTGTACAAAGGGGGCTTAATACTCGCTATAACTATTAGTGAAGTCGAAGTATTCCTATAAGTGAATGTACGAGCTAGTAAGGTACATTCAATTCAATTCAATTCAAATATTTTTATTCATTGTAAAAACAGAATGTTTACTTAATGAACGTCAAAGTTGTTAGTTTCACAATTAATGGATTATGTGGAGAAGAAGCTAACAAAGAAACTCCACATTTATTCTTTTCAAAACACGTTTTAACTTAATAAACAGAGTTTTCAACTTAAAATATTAGTCATGAATGTGTTGAACACGAGTGACATCTGTGAGTAGGTCACCGAATCGGTGACATAGCCCTCACGCGGCGAGAACATTGCAAAATTAGTCAGCTCGAGCCCCTCACCAGTAGCACACTGCCGTCAATAAATGTGGTAGAAACATGTACAAATAAACGTCTACACGCTAAATCATCTTTCCATCACCGTCCATCATCTCTACTGTGCGGCAGAGCGAGAGTCACACACGCTGTCCTCTCTGCCCGTAAGTACTCTGAACATGTTTTTTTTTATGTAGCCGATATACACCTATATACTACCACGCGTACCCACCGCGGGTTGGTAATTTCAAGCGCTGAGGTATGTGAACACCTCAGAGTCTCAGCTTTCCTCACGATGTTTTCCTTCACAGTTACATACAACTTCACAAATGTATGTAACTTAGAAAACAAAGTCATTGGTACATGCCGGGATTCGAACCCGCGACCTCCCGAATGTGAGACGGCGTTCCACCGCCCCGCTACGACCGCTCTATACAACATGGACGATGTCGTTATTTGTAAAGAAATCTTACTTCAGGCAACCGGTCCAACTTTCCACTTTCCATCTCACCGACCACCGAGCCGTAAAGACCCCAAAGCCAACTGGCGGTGGTGCTAAAGGCGTGGCTTGAGGCTATCGCTATGAACAGCTTGTGTTGCTGTGTCAAGTAGTCTAAGATCTGAGGCTCTGGGTCTCTGAAAGGAAATAAAATAAAAATAAAACAAACGGTGTATGTTACACTGTTTGAACTCCTGAAAATATATGCATTTCTCTGGGTTTTGGTCCCGCCTTACTATTGAACTCAATGATGTTTCGTGATTTAACTCAAACAAGATTATGTGTTGTTCCTACCAATAAAATCCTACCGTTAGGTTACCGCCCCTAAAATGCCCAAAATTTATTTTGTTTGCCGTTCGTTTGGAAGTGGCAGTGTTACTAAGTAACAATTTACTGTTTAAAAAAGTTACTAAGAAATAGGTTATTCCCTACTTAGCAATTAATTACAGGCGTGTATGAAGCTAGGTAGGTAATAAGCGATTGTTTCATCATGGACCGTATGGTATTTGTAATTTTTTTTATTACTTTGATCTACGTTGCTGAGCGTGCTTATTCACTCCTTCATTGCATAATCCTGTCAAGTAAATTTCATGCGCCGTGACTCACTCTGGTCTAGGCTTTGACTGCCTCCTCACGGCAGAATACCGGACGGCGATTGTGGCAGCTTTGGCGAGGAGGTTCGTCATATTATTGACGATCAGCACTCGCACGTATATCATGGTACCGTACGTCAATTTGCTGTTGGTCCCTGAAACGAATGTCCCGTCCTGGAAAGTGAGAGTTGACGTTTATTTTTATTGCTGCAGATGAAAAGTGCACGCACACACTAAGCCGAAATTACGCTGCTAAAATTTCGCAGAGGAGCAACCTCAAACTAAGCGCAACTAGTTCCTAGTTTGAGCTTGTACGCAACGAAAGTGATCTGTCAGGATCCCTCCTCCTACCCTCCGGGGACACAGGCGTGAGTTTATGTATGTATGTTTAAAAACTCGAATTGAAGAGGGGAAATATTGCCAAAGGGAATGTATAGTACGTTACTGCAGCGGCAAGCAAAAGAGGCATTGATGGATGAAAGTGTAAATGTGAGTAGAGTAAGTCCATAAATATACGTAAGTGCATCAATGCCTAGTTATAGCCAAAGCTTGTATAGTAATTTTCTCAAATAATGCGCGGAAATTAAAACTAAGACAGAACTTTTGCATTTCAAAATCAATGACGAACAACAATAATTTTTGCCGCGTAAAAGTGTTCATTACTTTTTTTTCAATAAAGAGCTTTGTTACTTTCTTCTATTTGCAGGCCAGTTCGAAATTTAATAAGACCTTTGATAAGTTAACTCCTTGGTCGCCATGTTTCGGAATAAAAGACCGTTCCTTTTTAAAATTACACGACAGATATAAGTTTACTATGTAATTTATTTGGCCGCTAAAACACGACAGATAATATGGATTTTCATACAACTTTTGCCGGCCGCTGCTCGCATGTATTTATTTGGCCAGTACAGCAATTTCAAATACAAAATACATAATGCTCAAACCAAGCATGTTTGAGAAAAGTATATAACCAGCAACAGAACAACTTGTGCTTTAGCTAACCTTCAACACCTGAGCATTTTTCATCAGCATTCGGTCCCTGGGCAGTCTGAGGTGCTGAAAGCCCAGGAACCCATTATTAACGTTGTTGAAACCAAGTTTAGCTCCAATCTCGCCCAGTTTAACCCCAGGAAGGGGCATGTGGGTTTCCTCGTCCCGTATCTGGACCATGAAGGGCTGGATGCCGTAGCTCTTACCCTTGATATAGAGTTGGGCCATAACCACGCAGTAGTTTGCGGTGTGAGCCACTGGAAAGAGTTGAGGGGTTAATATAAGATAGTTTCCCTGACAGCGAAACCTCTTTCGCAGTTTCGCAGTGTTTCTCCTCTTGTAGACAATAATTTTCCCAATTTTCCATCAGATTCACTAATCAAAAATCAAAAAGAATAATGAAGGGGGCATGTTACCTGTCCCCTATAGTACCCGGCGTAAGATATGCGATATCATACAGGGTATTGCAAAAACCCCATATTATATGCGGAAAGATGAGACGAGGTAGGGATTGGCCCGTCAAATATGAACCACTTTAACTTCAGAGACAACTTTGAAATCGCGAGAGAAAAATATCAGCAGTTCGATGATTTGATTTGTTCAGTTCGATGGTATCTTTAGTATAGATGATATTTTTTTCGAGCATTGGATGTGTGCCTCGTACGAGTAGAATACCCCATTTTCTTCATATATGGGCATGTTGTGTAGAGGTTAATTAATGAATTTTACGCTGTAAAAATTAATATTGGATGTGAACTTACAGCTACCAGGCCACCATTTATAAGCTGTCAGTGTGGGGCTGTGTAAAACGAACTCTTCCGTGTCAGGGTCATATGTGGCTGTCGTCTCCAGGCCTCGAATGAAAGTTCCGTGGCCTAATTCCGTCTGTTTGGCAAAAATTAGATTATCGTTACGTGGATGTTGCATTCAATTGTCTACGCTAGAATACATTAGCTATGATTCAACTTCGGGAAAACGAAATACTTGATTGCACACAAAACATTAAAAAACCGGACAAGTACGAGTCTGACTCACGCACGAAGGGTTCCGTACCATTATCTATACAACATACAGAGATCGAGAAAAAAACGGCAAAAAATCACGTTTGTTGTATGGGAGCTCCCATTAAATATTAATTTTATCCCATTTTTAGTATTTGCTGTTATAGCGGCAATAGAAATACGTCATCCGTGAAAATTTCAACTACCTAGCTATCACGGTTCATAAGATATAGCCTGGTGAAATACAGACAGACAGACATACAAACAGACAGACGGACAGTGAAGTCTTAGTAATAGGGTCCCGTTTAGCACCCTTCAGGTACGGAACCCTAAAAATATAGGAGCATACAAACTTTACATAAGAAAGATCTTATGTAAAGTTTGTATGAAACTTTACATAAGAAAGATATTTTACATTACACAAAAGCGAGTTTAGTTTATTTTGTGCACGTTCATAGACTCGTTATTAACTACTTCTTGGGAGAAGACCCTCGGAGAATCAGCCCTCCAAAGTTTGCTGGAAGAAATCTCGTACAGTTACCCGCTATTGTACATGACTGCCCAAATAAATTTCTGTGTATTTGTCTGCAACTTCTAAAGGCTTGATCCGATTAAAAAGTGTGTGGTGTAGTTGGGATATCGATTATTTCATCATTTCGGGAAACTTAGTATTATTTTAATAGTATTTTTTCCGCAATAATTTCTTCCTTAATTATACATTAACGTGTCTGTACTGGCCACTTCAGTCTACCCGTGACCACGGCAACGCAACGATGCCGAAACGTTGTGAATAAAGTTTGCCTAAAAAATATACTCAGCCTTATCGACACATACAGTGTCACCTATGCTAATAAATTCGGATAAAGGTATCGTATATTGTGATAAAACTTCACTTACAGGTAAGTTCGTTTAGTCATAGAAAAAAAAAACATTTCATTTAAAGAACGGATTTTGGCTATATTATAAAACGAATAATTAATAATACCTAATAAACGAAAAACGAATAATTGTATCAAAGTAAATTGTCAAGTAGTTGTTATAAATAGGTTAGAAGTACTTAAGAGTTCCGTTTCCTGTTTTATTTACATAATGTAAGGTAAACCTATTATAATTGAGCCTTATAAGTAAATTTATGAATCGCTCGTAGCCCCGGCTGCCTGAATCGCTCGTAGCCCCGGCTGCCTGAGTGATCTTAAACGATCACGAAGGTTAAGCAACACAGGGCGCGTTCAGTGCATGGATGGGTCGCCGTCTATGCCTAACGCTAGTGGCATTTTTCTGAGCGGTGCCGTGCTTCGCAAGGCACGTTAAGCGGTTGGTGCCGGCTGCCGTCGATAGATAGCAGTCGTTAAGCCAAGTCAGAGGCCTTAGGGCGGCTTGACAACTTCTGACAGTAGACGAGCCACTAGTCTACAAGCCTCCACCAATCCGGACTTGGCCCCCGTGGTGGGGTATGGCCTATACCTTCCTCAGGGAAGAGACCCGTGCCCCTCGGTGGGGACATAGTGGGTTGATGATGATGAAGTAAATTTAAACTTTTAGAGCCTGTTGGATTACTTTAATAAAAAACGCTATTACACGTGTTAAATGCGGAGTCACTGAAATATAGTAATTTCTTACTTGTGCATAAGTGCCAATGATCTCCAAGTCCCTGGCCCTCTTCAGCCAGTGAGCTTGCTGTTCCTTGGAACCCTGCCCCAGGATCGCCGGGATGAACATGGAGAAGTGTAGGCTCAGCGGTGACATGTCCTTGAACACAGCCTGAGACACAATGTTGCGGGATAGTTTACTGGAAGTGAAATGAAATCTTTGATACATTTATTTAAATACGGCACAGGGCACAGGCCTTGTCTTAGAGAGAGAGTTTGGGCTTGATTACCATGCGTACCCACCGTGGATTGGCAATTTCAAGCGCCTTTAAGAACACCTCGGGCACTCAGGTTTCCTCACGGTGTGTTCGTTACGTAACTTAGAAAATAAAATCATTGGTACATGCGCTGGGGTTCGAACCCACTAGCTTTTGAATTTGAGGCAAGCCAGCTGGCCCACCATCACTGCATTGGTTACATATTGGTTTTAATTTTTGTCAATTAAATTAGCAGAAGTCCTGGTAGCACATGGTACAATGGCGGCGTCTCATACGAAAGGACGTGAGTTCGAAACCCCGCGCATGTTCCAATTACTTTATTTTCTAAATTACGTAAGGAACACACCGTGAGGAAACCCGAGTGCCTGAGGTTTTCACATACCTAAGCGCTTGAAATTGCCAATCCGCGGGGGGCTCGTGTGGTAATTAAGCCCATACACTCTCTCTCTAGGCCTGTGCCCTGCAGTGGGACGTATAAAGGCTTCATAAAAAAACCGGACATAGCGCAACTATAAGGGTTCCTTATCGACTACGAAACCCTAAAAAATAGCAGATAGAAGTAAGTCTGCTGTATAGTTGGAGTGTCTATTTGTTGTTCTATTTATTCTGTTCTTTTTTTGAAAGACGGTCTATCTCATTCTCGTTTTTACTCGTCTCGTCAAACAAGTAGAACCCTTTCATTTTGTTTTAGGAGTTACTTCCTACCGGTATGATTGTTTTTGGCTTTTTTCAACGTGAGACCTCCAGTATTAATATAATGTTCACAGAACGATGTTCACACCATAAAAGTATTTAGGCATAGGCTAAGAAACGCAAACCCACTTTGGCTCCTCATGGTACGGATACTTCCACTGCAGGCGAGTGAGCAGCACCACCTTTCGAATGGCATTCTCATACCGCTCGGCGTGGCTCAGGTATTCTTCCGGGACCGCATCGAAGAGTTCCGTATGACCGAGGATCTTGCCCTCTGGAAAACAAAAGATGATCGCGATATTTGAAATTGGAATGTTATATTCGTTTAATATATGAATAGTGCTCTTATACACATTCTAACAAACAAAAGACAAGCACGACGACGACTTTATTGCAAGATGCCTGTATGATTAGAAAATTAAAAAAATTATCAGACAGATAGAGCACTTTTACTTTGTCTGGTGCACTCCGTCCGAAGCGGTAGCAGCCTAGTGGGTAGAACATTGGACTCGAAAGCAAGAGACCTAGGTTCGATTCCCGGTGCGGGCATGTACCTATGACTTTGTTTTCTAAGTTATGTACATTTGTGAAGTTATAGTCGCAATACCACTCACTAATTGTGAAGGAAAACATCGTGAGGAAACATGAACATACTTACCTCAGCGCTTGAAATTGCTAATTCGCGGCGGACACGTGTGGTAATTAAGCGGATACTCTCTCTCTCTCTCTCTTTTTCTCTCTCTCTCTCTCTCTCTCTCTCTCTCTTTTTCTCTCTCTCTCTCTCTCTCTACCGAATTTTATATATTTTTATTTTTCGTACAAATCGACCACGCCTAGGTACGAAAAATGTTACTACCACGTCGTCGTATACCACACGCACGAAACATCGGTTGTTGTGTTTATATTAAATCAATACATTCCACCATATTCCACTTACCGTAACTTCGTCTATCTTCGGTACTCTTTGCTCCTCCGTCTAGGTAATTCGTTAACTCCTCAACATTAAAACTACACTTCTCCCTTTCCCTCTGCAAATCTTTGTTAATATTTGCTCTTAGTTTGCCGGGCATTTTATGTTTCAAGGCAGGTTTCAAAGTGGTTCAAAGTCTGACAGCAAACTCGTTTGCTTTTATTGTTTAGCTATTATGTATATGTTCATGACCTCAGAACACAAAAAGAAGGAGAAGTGCCTTATGGGCGTGGCACTGTCGATCAACGTTAGCCCGGTTGGGCTAACCTCGGCGAAACTTTTAAATATGGCCGTCAATCGCCTCGCGCCCGCTATCACCGTAACATATGTGAAAAATGCCTGATTACCTACAGAAATCGCTGTGATACATGCTATTCAAATAACAGTGCAGTGTCTTTTCACCGGTAAGCCTATTTTACTCACTATATCCATCTTTAAACTACGAAAAATCATAATTATAATAATTTTCCTGTGCAATATGCACTCCAGTACTAAGAACATAAATGAGACGTATTTATATCGTCGGGTTTACTCCATTGCTGTTTTTATGTAGAATTTTCGTGGAGGTTTTCTAACTTGGAAAAGCAGGCCCGCAATGGACCGTCTCGCGAAACTGACTATTGTTGTATGCGATGTTTCGTGGTACGGCCGCATGTATTTGCCGTGAACTGTCAAAGTCACCAGTAGGTGTCAGCGGGAGTCATAGTGATGGGGTAGTTGCTTTCTTTGCAGACTGATTAAGTATCGATACTTTCGTCGCATTTACACTCGTTCGTCCAGACTTCCAAAATTACTAGGACCAATTATAATGTACGACTAGGTAGCTATTGTCCGCGACTCCGTCCACGTGGACTTCAGTTGCTAAGGAAGCTTTTATTTTAGTTGCAGATTTGGTCGTAATATGAACAGGCTTAGTTTTGACCACGTATTAGGGGTTAAAGTATGAAATTGCCGTTTTATTGCAATAGGTTCTTTGAATTGACATAGAATCTTCATGGTTTGAGGTTTTCGAATGAAACTTTTTTCAAATAGTTTCTATGATGTTCTTTTTTTAAAAAATGTGAAACATTTGAATATCGACTTTCAATTGTTTTTGTTATTCAATTTAGACAAGAAAGATGGATACTGCGAAAATTCGAGTGATTTTTGAATACGAGTTCCGACGCGGAAGTAACGCGGCAGAAACAGCCCGCAATATCAATGCTGCGTTTGGAGAGGGGTCTACTAATGAACGCACCGTGCGATTTTGGTTTAAACGCTTTCGTGATAGAAATTTCGACATACTACCTAATGTATTTTTCACAAGTTAATAAAAATATTATTATTTATGTGATATTATTAAGAATGTTTTTTGTGTTCCCATCACAGTTATCACCCACCAAGGCAATGAAAATTTCAATCCAAACTCAGAAACATCTACAGTCACGCTCATTAATTCACGAGTTAAAATACGTAGTTCTAGATTTTTTAAAGTGTGCGCTATACAAAAACGCGCGGAAGGTGAAGGCAAGGCGCAGGCATCTTGCCGCTTCAAACAAAAATTACGTAGGCGATATGTTTTGAATTATATTCAAGCGGCGCGGCACAGCCAACGTCGTTTCGTCGCCTATGTAGGTTTTCATACCTACATTTTGTAGGTATGAAAACGTTTTGAAGCGGCAAGATGCTTGCGCTGTCCCTTTACCTTACATACCTACGCAGTTTCTGTATAATTCAAGCCTAAGGTTTATCAGCAAATGGTCTCTAAACTTTGACATTTAGAATATTTGTATGATTAGAATTTACGATGAAACCGAATTCACGAATTATACGATAGGTAGGTATGAACAAAACTGACATATTTAGGAATTAACACATTGGTAGGCAAAGCCTGTAAAAATAAAACCTTAGGCAGCCTTTTGCAAAGGATTACTTCAACGAAATAAAGTAGTTACAGACTACGCGACATAAAGAAATAATTAGTTACTATTTAGGTATAGACGGTATAGATGGCAAGAAAAAAATCGACATAATGTACAAAAAAATTTTTGTACGATGTACAATTTTTTTAAAGTATAATCGATAATGTACTTTTTCTTTCCCATCCCTAATGTTGTGCTGCTCTTCTCATTGGCTGTTTCATTTGTGTTAACAGCGAATCGTGAGCCGGTTGTTTATGTTGTAATCAAATAGAGATTATGAGGAAACTGTAGCTGTGTGAGTAAGTGGCGACATCGGTTTTCTAGCAAACGGGCCATTATAACACTTCTCCTTATTTTTGTGTTCTGTGTTCATGACAGATAAGAGTTTGATAACAGTTCCTCGCACTCTATAAATAGATAGGTAAGGAAATTTATCTTTTTTAATAACAGATATGGGAACTTGATTGCAAAAACTACACTGGCTCTTCGTGTTTGAACGAATACTGGATGTAAACGATAAATACTTAACAGCCGAGTAGGTACGTTTGTAGATTGCGTAAGGTAGCGAACTGACCACAGTCTAAGTAGATTGTACTGTGGCCAGTTGGTCAAACGGTAACGTCATGGTTAGTGAGATAACTACATCACATTACATAAACTCTCGCCTGTATACCGTAGGAGGGGTAGGCAGTGACCCCGGGTATGCCACTTGCTATGATCCTGACAAATTAGGCGTTACAAGGACGCAAGCCGGTTTCGGGTACAGGTCGCGTCTTGTAAAAAGAACGCTAGCAGAAAATGGAGGGGGTGCCTTTGCGCATGGGTACAGCAAGGGTCGACTGACGAACCAATAGCGCACCGGCATGCATGCGGCGCGTAACCCGCCCGTCCCCCGCCGCGCCTCATACCAAATAGACCGATAAATCGCCTATTGCGCAGTTTGACCGCTAGCGTTCTTTTTACATGGCGCGAGCTGTACTTTTCGGTAAGAAAACTTGTTGCAAGAAGTTTTAAATATCGTTGATTTTTCACTGCCACTTTAACTACTCTATAAAAGAACTTTAACTTTTAGGTAAATACATATAAAAATGCTCCAGGCAACCTGTTAAAAGGAAGCTGAAAATGTGTCTTTTTTGTTAAAAAGATGATAAACATTTTTGTTAAATACTAGGTATACTCCTTCTTACATTATATTATGATATAATTATACTTCTATTGCACACGAAACAAACATTGCACAAATTCGAGTTTATCTTTGGGAGACATTTTTTCTAGCAAACTTTAGCAAAAGCAGTAAAAAACGGGTCTATATAGTTATGTGCACAAAATAAACTACATTACATTAGAAAACGTTACAAGGACGCACATTACATAAACTCACGTCTGTATTCTGGAGGGGAAGCCATATACTGACTAATGAAGCGACAGAAGTTTGTCAGGATCGTGGCAAGTGGCAAGCCCCAAAACCCTGGTCCTTCTTCTTCTAGCCGAAATATAGTTCTCTATGTAGAGTTTTCCCTGCATAAAGGGCTTGAGGTAGTTGTGGAAGCTCTGGTTGATGGGCATTCAGTAACGGGAAACAACATTCGCGTAACCAAGAAAAAAAGGGAACGTTTGAAAATGAATTACGTCTTCATGAATGAGTCCAACCTCACACCGAAGGTTATCCATATCCAAGTGTTACCAATACGTAAGAAACATAAACGTAATTTAATAATACCTCCAAATAAAATTTGTGTGAGCTACGTAAGTGTTTTTTTAGATACTATCAGCGCTTTATTTGTGTGTATATATCTACATGTGTGTATATGTATTTTTACAGGTATATGTGTGTGTATATATATACACACACATATATATATATATATATATATACTGTGTGTGTGTGTATATATATACACACACACACACAGACATATGTACACAAATAAAGCGCTGAACGCTGCGCGCCATATAATTAAAATATAGCTCGAAAAACCGCGACATTTCCCTAGTCCGTTTTTTAATTCGATCGAAAAAATAGAGCAGCGTTACCATTGGAGAGAATATTGACTTCCTACTATATTGATGTTGAAACACAAAACTGGTCACGTAGTATGGGTACGTTCCCTTACTTTAAAATATTATGCTACACCCGCAAGAGGCGTAAAAAATATGTGGGTGAAGTAGGTACATACCTCAGGTACATACCTACGCAACGATCAACTTGAACATTGCGCAGTCAAGGTCAAGTTCAGAAGTACCTAAATTTAATGTTTATACCTTTGGTGGACTGAAGCGGGCAAAACTGGAAAAGGGTCGTGTTGGTATGATTTTAGATTGTGTAAGGAACTTCTCCCACAAGTTCCTCAAATAGTAATTAATGAGAAAACATTGTTTTTCCTATATGTTCAAGGTCATTCGTTGGATCTTCATTGGGGTATTCTTACATGTTTGCAAGCATTTTAACAACTGCATGCGATGCCCTTTGCAGAAACAATTATCATACATTTGCTAAAAAGGACTGATTCCAAATGGTCGATAGCACCACATTATAATTTGAAACCAAAACTATTTTGCTTTTTACTGACAACTAAGAATTATACAGTCAAACAGGTATTTACAAAAACAAATAAAAAACGTTTTATCTCATTATCATCTTTATCTAAATTAATTGTAATAAAAAAATTGATCACTATAAATAATATAAGACAAAAAGACCGCCAATTGTATACAGTAAAACTTAGATATGTAAGCCTCCCGTAATGTATTTTGTTTTCTGTTATGTACAATAAAGAGTTCTAATCAAATCTAATGTAATATATTCCATTCAAAAATTTACATTAGTTACTATAAGTAATTCGCGTGGTAAGGTAGATAAGTTTTTTTACACCACAGCCAATTAAAATCAGACGTTCAAAAACATACTTTGCATACGATTTGTTTTCATGAAATTTGAAAATTTATCTGCGCCACCGGCTGTTGTAGGCATTTTAGTCACCATATACCTAATATTTGAAAAACAAATATCTAAAAAATCCCTAGTCGCCTACCTAAAGACGACTTCAAAGTCGATTCGCCTCATGCATGGCGCTTAGCTACTAAAACAGAGGTCGTGGGTTCGATTCCCACTGGGGGCCGCCGTACATTTGTAGAAATGGCCAATGGCCTCAGTCTGGGTGTACTTTCATGTTTGTAACGTCCTTGCCTTGTTACCATAGCACAGGGTATCCTAGTTTGGGTCCAGGTCGAGTGATTGTATTGTGTGGAAGTCATTTATTTATTTATTTAAAGGGATAAAGAAACTTACCAACTCTTTGAATTTAGCAAACGACTTTAAAGTATCCAATAATCACAGATTCTAAAATACTCCTTTGACATTCTCTCCTAGTTGAAATATTAGTTCTTTCCCTAAAGTTTTCCCTGCATGAAGGGCTTCAGGTGCTTGTGGAAGCTCTGGTTGACCGGCTCCGCGTTGAGCGGACTCTTCAGCGCTTCCTCCATCAGCCGCTCGTACACGCGCCCGTCGTACGCGCCCAGGGTCGAGTGCAGGAGCTACGACATAAGATCGGGTTCGATTAAGGCCTCGTACGCACTGTCCGCTTAGCCGCACTGCGGCTGCCCGTCTGGCTAAACGGAAATCCAAAATTGTATGTAAACCCGATTATCTATTCGCACTGCGATGCGGCTGTCGGCCAACCGCTCTGCCCCTATATTACGCGCACCAAATCCTGAGCAATTCCAGTCGTCTAACTGTCAAATTAGTATGGAATTTGACAGTTAGACGATTGGAACCGCTCAGGATTTGGTGCGCATAATTAGGCCCCTGGTCGCTTGGAGCGCTGCGGCCCGACTGACGGCAAGCCGGACGGTCGCTATACGCACTACGCGGATGCACTGCCGTGTGCTAGTTTGCTGTTGCTCGCCATTGAAGGCGCACTTATACCAACATTACCGACTTAGGTACAACATAGTTCTCAGCTATGGATTTCGATGCACAGCGGTTTATTATTGAAGTTCAAAACAGGCCAACAATCTAGAATACGAAATTACTCGATCAATCCGCAAACCACGACGGTTTCTATGTACGCATGTTCCGGTTGCTGTTACGGCCAGCCGCCCCCCGGTTAGCCGCAATTGCAACCGCATACAGCGGCCAGCCGGACGGCCAACCGCAGTGCGGCTAAGCGGACAGTGCGTATGAGGCCTCATCATCAGCCATTTGACGCCCACTGCAGGACACAGGCGTCCTTTCGTGGTTTTCATAACCATGAGGGGTTTTGCCAGCAAAACATCGTGTGAAAACCTGAGGACTGAGGAGTTTACATATAAATCACATTACATTAACCCACGCTTGTTCCCCGGAGGGGTAGGCATAGACCAGGGTTTGCCGTTTGCCACGATTCTGACAGACCTCTTTCGCTTCATAAACATTGTTGCCTGCACGCACACATGTTTTGGAGTCTTATGATCAGCTGAAAATACGAGATTTATCAGCCTTCAAATTGTTTTAAGTGTTAACATGCCACGTTGATATTCGGCATAAGAGCCGGTGTGGGAACAAAGGTATGGGAGAAATATCCTTATTTCCTTCATCAACAATTTTTTTTTGCATTTTTGAGGCCCAAAAAGTATGATGATTTCAAAACACCTCAAAATCAAAGAGTATAACACAAACCTCATCAGGGAAATCGAAGGCATCCACCAGACCGACCGCATTGGGCCTGATCAGGGCCAGTAACTCTTCATATCGCTGTTGAAGCTTAATAAGGTCATCCTCTGAGATGGCTGAATACTGAAACCAAAAACCAAATTGCGGTCTCAAGGGAAGAATCTGAACAGCCTACGGAGTTTTGTGACACCGTCATAACCTTGAAATTGTTGACGGTCACACGTTTGATTACCATGCAAAAGTTAGTGGGTTCGATTGCCACTGGAGGTCGCCGTATGTTGATTTAAGCCAGTATAGATGTTTTTCCGTGTTTGCGATGTCGTTTGTCTAGTAATCATATCACAGGGTATCTTTTGTTAGGGACCAGTGATTGTGTTGTGTGGATGTGAATTTATGTTAATATCATGGAAATGGTTCTCTACTTTAAAGAGTACTTCGGAGAGTCTGTCCTCAATACTTAACAAAAGAGTATTTTTATCTACAAAATAATGTAGGTAAAATTGTACACGTATAATAACTTCCACACAACACAATCACGTCCTGGTCCCAAACTAGAATACCCTGTGCTATGATAACCTGGCAAGGACACCACAAACATGGAAATGCACCCAGGTTGAGGCTATTTGTACAATTCAAGTACGACGGCCTCCTGTGGGAATCTAACCCTCAACCTCCGTTTTGGTTGTCAAGCGAGGTAACCGTTAGACCAACGAGACAGTCGAATATATGCGGAGCATAAAAGGTCATCGAAGGTCAAAAGCTTAGCAAATTATAATGTTAATGCTAGAATTAAACACAAATTGTCATTTCCACGATTTAGGCAGACTGTCACCACTTTCTCAAATGTGACTTAAACAGCATTTAACTAAAGTTCTTCATACAAAAGTCGATTTAAATGGCGACTTAAATGACATTTAAGAAGTGGTGCAAGTCAGCTGCAAAAGTTAATTTGATTTATTTAATTTATTGATTTACATCCTTAACACTGTAAACGGTTTTACATCAAGATTCCTCAAGATGTATTAGACTTACCTCCAACGCAGCTTAAAAAATGTGTTAAGCACACTGTAAAAAAACTTAATCTAATCTATGGCTTATGAAAGTCGATCAATTTAGCACTCGACTAGGGGTATGCCTTCTAAATAACGCACCCTCAGCAAGTCACCAGTCCGCTCCAGAGTCCAGTAAATTAAGAAAAGCTCATTGAGCTGAAGCATGACCGCTCGAACGTTGGGGGAAGAGGACGCCGTGATTCTATCCGTCTCTCTCCAATACACGTCGCACAGCACCGCTCGACAGTGAGCCTGAAAACAGTCTAATCCATCAGCCTATATAAGTTCACTGCTGGACATAGGTCTCTCATGCCACGCCATTTTTTTCTGTCCCCGGCCAGCCTCATCCCGCCGCTAAAAGCGACCTGTCGTCGGATCAGCAGTCATAAGCTGCGTTTCACAGTCCTATGAGTTACCGACCCATCGCTTATTAGTTCTTCGGAACTACCAGCTGACCAGCCGACTGCCATAATAAAAACATGAAAATGATTCTCTTGTCAGAAAAACAATGGATAGTGAAAATGATGAAAACTAAATGAATTATGCAAATCAAATCGAAACAAAAATCCTATAGTTTTCATCAATATTCACGAAGACTTTAAACAAATAACGACCGAATTAACAGTTGCTATAAAAATAAACCAAAGAAAGCCACCAGATGGTCCGAAGCATAGCTCAAGTAAACAGTAGTTGCGTATGGCAAAGGACTGTAAAAGTGGATTAAACATGGAGAGACCTGTACTCAGCAGAGGGTATCAATGAGTTGATGATGATGATGATCATCTGAATAAAAGCAGTAACCTAACAGCTATCACCTCCCAACACTGGATAAGATTAGTCAGCTTAGCTTCCTTTAAGACAATTTATGATCATCAAGATCATGATGTGCATGGTTTTGAAAATTGACATACCTCAGCAGCCCCCACTAATTGTACCGCTGTCAATTCCCAAGCGTCTTCAGATGCCATTCCAGCATTTACTCTTTTTCTGATACTCTCCACACACGCTGCTATCTTGCTGAAAATGCGTACAATAAGCAATAAGGCCGCCAATTGTACTGTATTTTTGTAAATGTTTTTTGTTTGTGTTTTTCCTGGCACAATAAATAATATTCTTATCTTATCTTAAAAGTGTTATTCATAACCGGAACTAATAAAAAGCTGCCCAACGAAAAACGGAGTGTAATATTTTTCAAAGTTCATGTACGAGTATGTAGCGGAATCCACGAAGATTTAATTGGAGCGCAGTCTCTTTGATTATATTTTCTTCTTGTCAGTAGGTATGCAAGCCCGGCGCGGTCGGTCACTCACACAGAGACAAGAATCCGTACTACGTGCCCACTACCAATATGACACTTCACATAGTATAGGTACAGCTGTCTGAGCTACAGAATTGCATTTGTCAGGCCCGTTTACAAAGCCAAGGGTTGCTCACTCATGATCGGTCCCCGATAAGTATTTGTCCGTTTTTTATACCACCATTACTTCTAAATGATTGAATCTGCGATAAAGTTTAGTACTGTTAGAATCCATAACCTCTTCAGTCCTGACCTTGAAAATATTGAAAACCATTGTTATTTTCAAAGTCAGGACTAAGGAGGTTAAGTCATCCCGAATAACTTGACCGGCATAATACTTTACCCAGTAGCGATAGCGTAGAATGAGCGGACGATTCCCTCGCAAGTTCCATCCCACTTTTTGTAACGATTGAACGTCTTATGAACCAAGTATGCCATTGTTGGTGTTAAGGTTTTGCCCTCCTCGGCCTGCTCGTAAGATTTCACCAAATACCTGTAAAAAACTTTATTATACGACTACGCCGGAAAGAGTGTTTTATTTTTCAGGCGTACCTACCTATGTATGCACGGTCAGTACGGCATGATGGAGTCATGGAGTACATTTAGCTTGAGACAATACATTTTTTGTGCACACTGTTAATCATAATCATTCAAAACGAACACGAATTTAATTTTTCAACTTGTTTCCGCAACATTTTCCGTTTTCTTTGTTCCTCCAATTGTTTAACCTATTACACTTAAGATTTTGGTGCATTATACGACTGGAAAACCATCTCAAAGTAATAAAACAGATATAAAACATTTCATCAAATTTTACCATAATCAACCTACGGACCCACTTCCGATCAAATGCTGTATTGTAAATTAAAGTATGAAATTGCCGTTTTATTGCAATAGGTTCTTTGAATTGACATAGAATCTTCATGGTTTGAGGTTTTCGAATGAAACTTTTTTCAAATGGTTTCTATGGTGTTCTTTTTTTAAAAAATGTGAAACATTTGAATATCGACTTTCAATTGTTTTTGTTATTCAATTTAGACAAGAAAGATGGATACTGCGAAAATTCGAGTGATTATGAGGCACCCATTTTTCGTATTTTTTTATTTTATTGATTTGACGCAAGTGAGTCAATATTGTGGGGAAGGTAACGTTAAACCATGCCGCTAATTCCTGGGTAGTTTGACTAGGGTCGGCTTCCACTATTTCTCTTAATTCATCGTTATTCACCTGTGTGGGCGGTCTTCCTCGTGGCTCTTTAAGTCGAAATTTCCATCACGAAAGCGTTTAAACCAAAATCGCACGGTGCGTTCATTAGTAGACCCCTCTCCAAACGCAGGAACAAGGAACTCGTATTCAAAAATCACTCGAATTTTCGCAGTATTCATCTTTCTTGTCTAAATTGAATAACAAAAACAATTGAAAGTCGATATTCAAATGTTTCACATTTTTTAAAAAAAGAACATCATAGAAACCATTTGAAAAAAGTTTCATTCGAAAACCTCAAACCATGAAGATTCTATGTCAATTCAAAGAACCTATTGCAATAAAACGGCAATTTCATACTTTAACCCCTAATATTTAGCAACATATAGAAGATTCTTCCATTCGGTCACATTATGCGCCAGATGTATGGTTGCTTGTAAGGTTCCTCCCGTAGCTTCACTTATGGTGTCGCATTGGTGCTCGCCAAATGGAGAGGCCTCATAAAAAGGCTCAAGGTCGCCCACCGAGCAATGGAGAGAGGTATGTTAGGAGTTTCACTGCGAGATCGAATCAGAAATGAGGAGATCCGCAAAAGAACCCGAGTTACTGATATAGCTCGAAGAATTGCTCCGTTGAAGTGGCATTGGACGCGGCACATAGCTCGGAGAACTAATGGCCGTTGGGGTGAAAAAGTTCTGACCTAGTGACCGCGGACCGGACGACGCAGCGTGGGAAGGCCCCTCACCAGATGGTCTGACGACCTGGTTACGGTGGCGGTTAGTCGCTGGATGCGGGCGGCACAAGACCGGGAAGCTTGGAAAACTATGAGGGAGGCCTAAATCCTGCAGTGGGCGTCAAATGGCTGATGATGATGATGATGAATGGAGAGGCTACGACCAAGAAGAAGATTCTTTCTTACCTAGCAGTCTGCAAGAGCAGAACAGTGTAATCTCCCTCGTAAGTCCTTGTGGCTGTCACAAAGGTGTAAAGGAAAGGCAGGTTGGAGGACAGCATGTAGCCGTGCCCACCGCAGGCCAGGCGGCACTGCTCTATCAGGGCTGCTGAGTCCGATGTGCTCACTGCCTTCAGGCAGCTTGACAACGCGTGCAGCTGCCGATGAAGTAACATAACATAAGCAAATTAGGAGTGTATGAAAGAAGCCTCCCGGAACAAGGTACCTTCAAGGTCCTGTACGTCTTGCGCGCCCTGGGCCACTATCAATGAACTCGTGATTCTAATTAACGAATGCTTTTACTACTAATTGGGTTCGCACCGATACGCTAAGAAGAAGCGGCTACATACGTCCGCACGGCACAACTCATCTTTCAGAAAAAAAATATCAAACCCAACTGAGCGATGAGTCAGCTCACTTTGCATAAAATTGATAATGCGAACGAGATCAAAGGTAACGTCATATTATTGCTTCCTCGAGGTAGATATGCTATTCTTGTAGTAATAAGATCTTCCTATAATGTCACGCCTAGTAAGACAACGGACCTACGCCATTTGAAATATGGAATCCCATCAGGGGGTGTTTTAGGATAATAAAGTAGTCTGATCGTGCTTGGCCGACTTGCAACACTTCTTAAATGTCACTTAAGTCACCATTCAAATCGATTTTTGTATGAAGAATTTTAGTTAAACTTCCCTCGCGGAATGGAACGTATAGGTGGCCCATACTAAGTTAGACACAGATCACGAACAAATTGGTGCAAGTTGGCCTTAGTCTTAGGCCTACTAAATTCAATGCCTCAACTAATATTAAAGCACTCGCTTTTTAGTAATGACAACCGGGTCTAACTAATCAAGCGCAATGGCCGGTTTCATATTGGACCATAACCGTTACAACACGACATCCTCGGACTGGTAGTTTAATCCACTTGTGCTTACGTTGTATATAGTTCAATGATGTCGTCCAACGTGAAACATGCCAATAAAGGAACAACTGATGAAACAGATATTCGACACAAAAACACCAAGTCCAAATTTGGATATTCTACCTCAGGAAGTGTATCCGTATTCCCCTTCTTCATGTCGGCCAGGACTTGGGTGAAGGTCTTCCAGAGCCAAGTGGCGGTAAACTGGAAGGCGTGGGATGTGGCTATACAGATGAACAGCTTGTGCTGCTGTGTAATGTAGTCCAAGATCTGAGGCTCAGGCTCACTGAAACAGACAGTACTCTTGCTGGGACGCTAAAATAAAGCGAACCAAGAAAACTGGACAATTATTTTCATATGTAATTTTAGAAATTTTATAAATACACATTTTACACAACTGCTTGGTCAAAAAACGGAGTGTTACGTATTCAGTTTTCATGTATATATTTGTGTCCGTTTCTTATTCCAAACTAGTGCTCGAATCTAATTAAAAGTGTGTGATGATGTTGTTAGAATCCGTTTTTTTTCACATTCATGTATTTTCCATATTTTATAAGCAGCACATATGCAGCCCTACGGCCGGTAATATGATCAGATGAATGATTCTTGTTAATGTGTGAAGAATAATAAAGAAAATACTGTTTAAAGTATGATAATCCCACCTTAGTCCACCAACCGTCCTGACTGCTGGTAAAATGCCCTGCCCTTCTCCACTTTATTACAGAAAGAATTTTTATAAATAAATATTTGCCTCTCGCTCACACAATAGATATGGAAACATTGTATGGGCGAGAGGCAAATAGCAAATAACTTACTTACCAAATAACAGTACTCACTCGGGCTTAGGTTGAGACTGGTGTCTCACGGCCGAATATCTGACGGCAATGGTGACAGCCTTGGCCAAGTTGAAAGCCGCTTCACTGACCAGCTCCACCCGAACGAAGACCATGGTTCCGTAAGTCAGTTTCCCGTGCCTGGCCGCTTTCACGTAAGTGCCATCCTGATGAAAAACTATCATTTAGTGAGATACTTTTCACTTAGATTGTTAGCACACTATGATATTTCCGGGGCGACTATCCTTGTAGTGATTAGGTCAATCGAATTTCCTATGTCTAAATTTTTCATCAAGATTCAAGATGGTTTGAAAAAATTTTTTATTTTACACTTTTGCTTATTGGAAGTGACCTAATTATTATCGATGCTAAAGAACGGTTCTCGGGTTTTTCATTTTCTCAATAACATATTGTAGAGTGAGACAAAGCGCTATCTATTACACTTTTGAGGTGAGGAGAACGCCACTTTACCTTCAAAACCTGGCCATTCTTCATCAGTAAGTGACTCCTTGGCACCCGATGTTGATCGAAGCCTAAGAATCCATTGTCAGCAGAGTTAAATCCCATCTTCGGGCCAATTTCTCCCACAACGATTCCTGGCAAAGGCTCATGAGTCTGTTCATCCCTTATCTGAACCAGAAAAGGATGCACCCCGTGACATTTTCCTTGAGTGTATAACTGTGCGACTACTATGCAGTAGTTGGCCGTCTTTCCCACTGAAAATTGAATAGCATGTTGACGTAACTATATTTAATAGCCCAAAAAGACGTAATAGTGAATCAGGATGAGTGATTTTGTTACAAAAACTTATAGTGAAGTTTGAAGTCAAGTTTGAAAATTCCTTCCTTACGTCCTCCTGCCCACCACTTGTAGGAAGTGAGGGTAGGGCTGTTGAAAACAAACTCTTCGGTCTTTGAGTCGTATGTGGCTGTCGTTTCCAGGCCTCTAATAAAAGTTCCATGACCCAGCTCAGTCTGAAATAGAAACGCAACTTTAAAAACATCCATTACGTCAGGATGTTGCTTTGAAGATTGAAAGAGATCGCTTTTGGCAATAGCACCGATCAATTGCACTTTAAGTATAACAAAAAGCTTGTTATTTTTAATTTTCAGCGATCCACAACCTGCTCGGAGTCTCTTTGATGGATCACAAATGAGACAATTCGCCAAAGAACTAAAATGACGTAACCTGCTGGTTACATCTGTTGATAAGTACCGATAGTCGATATGGTACAAAGGGCCTCAAGTGTGCGCCTACGAACTGGTAAACGCAGCGTAGGACACAGTTTGCTGGACCGACGATCTGAGGTCAATTGCAGCTTGCTGAGGTTGGCCAAAGACAAAGTGACGTGCCTTGGGTGAGCAGTGAACAAATACGGGCTGATTGATTTATCCACAAAAAGAGCGTGACCGGTATTCCGTTATATTCTTTTTGTTGCACTAACCCGTGCTGAGGACAATTTTAAAAACCTATTTAGAGGCTAAAAATTCCACCTACGCCGGGACTTGAACCCGCGACCTCTGGCTAACCGCGCCAGCGCTCTCCCAACTGAACAAATGGGCAAGTGCCAGCATCGGCGAAATTTCGAGCCTCTTTACAAACTTCTCTCTATTACGTACAGGCAGCGACATCTGGAGTATTCCGTTTTCAGTCGCCACTGACATTAGATTGTTCCAGGGTCAGGCCACCCTGGTCAATTATCTCTAACGGAGATCCTCTTTCTCCGGAAAGATAGATAGATCGATAACAGAGATATAATGTACTTCATATCCTAAGAAGCCTTTCCTAAACATACTGAGCTAATTTTACCTTTACTTACCTGAGCGTAAGTCCCAATGATCTGCATGTCCAAAGCTCTCGGGAGCCACTCGGCCTGCTGCTCCTGTGTGCCTTGTCCCATTATTGTCGGCACAAACATTCCAAGATGGAGGAGGAACGGGGAGATCTCCTTAAAGTAAGCATCGGCTGTGCGTCGTAGCGCTGGTGAACTGGATGATGACATTTTTTTTAATCTTTGTGTAATTATTTATACAGCGTCTAGTGGCAACTCTTACCCACACTAGATAGGTGAAGTAACCGCTCAGACGCTGTAAAGCCTGCGACATATTTTTAGATGGAGAAGGATTGCCTTTCATCTATAATAACATAACTAATGTCACTGCGTGTTTTCCTTTTAGTTAGTGAGTGATAGGAGGTCACAAATAAATATATAATTTTTGTAACTTAAAAATCCAAGTCATAGATCCATGCCGGGATTCGAACCCGCAACGCAATGAATGAAAGATCAATAAGTACGAGCATGGTTTACATATTTTTTTGCTGCTTTGCAAATTCCTGGTAAGCAAATCAGCCTGACCTGAGGATTCATGGTAATGCCGATTGAAAGCAGTGGACGAAAAGTATAAGGGCAACAGTAGGCTTTGTTCAGGGGTAGTATAGATGAGTAGAGTATGTGGGGTTGACTCTACACCACATTCACAGACGGCAGTCAGGCGCGCGCAGGTTCGAACCATATTGTTCCAACCTGGGAACGCCAAGCATAGCTGGCAGGCTACACATGGTAGAATAGCCGGGAAGGAAAAGTAAAAAATTGTTTTTTCCTGTCTATCTGGAAAATTGGTGATTTTGATAGGTTCCGATTATATTCCTTTAAAATGTTATTTTTCATGCAGATGCTGTATTATTCAGATCCATTAAGTTATTTCGGTTAATCAGTGTTAACTCCTTCTGTACATTATAATTTCCACCGTGCCAGTGAACATTCATTCAGTGTAAATAAAACTTGTACATACTATATATGAACTGTTTTTCTGCTCTTGGCACCGAGTTCTAAAAGTTAGTTTAAATTAAATAATTAAATTAAATTAAGCTTAAATTTAAGTTTAGTTAATTAAATTTACCAACACGACTTCTCTTTGAACACTGAACCATACATATAAACAAAGATTTAACCTAACTCCTACTCAGACAATGTTATCTCACGGACAACTCTGTCGTCACTAATTACTATGTTTGTCACTCAACTAACTTAATTTCACAATTTAAAATAATCCTTATTTGTCACCATGAGGGAGGCCTATGTTCTGCAGTGGACGTCAAATGGCTGACGATGATGACGTCACTAAACTAAGATCAAAACATTTATTTATGGTCCATAACTCATGTAATCCAATAATAAATGTTAAATAAAAATTTAATGAACAGATGAAAACGCTGTAAGCTATGTTTCCAGATCACCTCTGTCACTTTACATAAAGTCGCATCAAACACGTGGCTGATGCGCAATAAAGGCGATTAGAATTTTCACAAAATCAGTGACGTCACGAGTTCAGGAGCATGGTGAATAGTATTTTCGGCGTTTCATCTTCCGCGAGCCACCTTCTTCTTTTATGTATTAAACTCGATATATTTAGGTTCGTTATGCCAAATAAAAGTATAGAAGCAAAAAATTTTTAAGCACTGCACTGAGCATCACGCGAATCTCATTGCATACTGAGCATAACGTATTACGCACTAAACCGGGTTTAACCTAAATTTTGAAACTAGTGTAACAACACTGGAAGCACGTTATCTAGCTTAACTGTCCAAAAAATTTAAACTTGCCCGAATGTCTCCAAGCCGGTTAGGTCAAGGACGGTCTCTTTGACCGCCATGGCGTAGAGGCAGGATTTCCTCACGGCGTTTTCGTACTTTTCCTTCGGCCCGAGGCACTCTTCTGGGATCACATCCTTGCAAGCGCCGCCCTTTATTGCGATTTCCTCTGGAAAATTTGGGAAATATGAATATTAGGAAGAAGCATAACGACGGAAGCATTTTAGGGTTTTTAGAAAGTGAAAGTGAACGACATTTATTGCCAAAAACACACTTTATACATAAATATAGACATTAAGCTTATATATCTCTAATCTCTATATCGTAGATGTCGACAGGAACGGGCTGACGGGAAGGCGTCTATTGTAAATCGTTTCTGCGTTTGGAATTAATATAATTTTCGTGTGCGTACTACACAGATCACCTTTGTGTGCGCGTATTATATTTTTACAAAGCCATGTCAAAAATCAATAATTTATGGCCGTAAAAAGCAAGGAGTGAAAAAAAAACAAAAGAAACTCGTCTTAGTTCTTCAGCAAAAGAAAAAAACTAAAGTCGCCAGCGCGCCGCGACAACGTGCCATCCAGCCAGCGCGCTGCTGCGGTCTTGAACAATCCGAAAAAACAAGCGTCGCTCGCTAGGGATGTTATACCGATGAAAGCCCATAAAATTATTACTTCACTTATATTTCTATATTCGACTTTTATTCTACACACTTTTTTCGAATTCAGTTGGGAATTTACAAGTTGTACGCTCCGGAAAAGTAAAAATTTTTGAACAACTTTTTTTAATAAAATATTCATTCATATAAATGTGTGGTAAATAAGTGGACGTCAGTATCTCAACGACCGTAGGAGTTATGTTTACGAAATTTGGAAGTATACTTACCTAATTAAATTCAGTATTTTTTTTATTATGTAAGTAATTTTTTTTCTGCCATTTTTATCCAAATTACACGGCACTGTTATGAGGATTCATAATCATATTTCTTATCTCTTATCAAAGACCACGGGAACAATCGAAATACGACAACCGTACGGATTACGTTACACGGTATGCTTTCACGTTAAACTTTCTAAAATGCGCAGTAGAGTCGATTCGAGTGCACATATGTAAAGGTTGATGTGCTGTCGACTGTACCTGAATCATGTCGGTTAGAGTTTGAACTGTAATTAAGTTGTGTCAGGAATCGCTCATTTTAGAAATACCTTGTATAACGACAATCCTTTCCTACACAATTATTGTGGGGAGAATCGAAAAACATTTAAAATATTCAGGGTGACCGGGTTATGTAGTAGGATCGTACTTTGAGACGGCGGTGACTACCACAGAACAGAGAAAATAAGTAACTACCTAATCCGTTGTTAATAGAGTAAAGTACTGTGTTACGATACCTCCCCCAATTATAACTTTGTTGGCAAATACAGAGTTTGAAAAAATGTCAGCAAAAATTCCAATTTTTCTTTTATGACGACAATAGGCAAAAAATCTTAACAAAAGTCGTAAACTCCCACCAAAATTTGAATGTAACATAACATAAGCAGCCTATATACGTCCCACTGTAGGGCACAGGCCTTCTCTCTGGGAGAGAGTATGGGCTTAATTACCACGCGTGCCCACCGTGGATTGGCGATTTCAAGCGCTGAGGTACGTGAATAGCTCAGACACTCAGGTTTCCTTCCTTCGTGGTTAGCGAGTCGTATTTCTACTATAACTTCACAAATGTACATAACTTAGAAAACAAAGTCATAGGTACATGGCCGCACTGGGAATCGAACTTGGGTCTCTCGCTTCCGAGTCCAATGTTCTACTCACTAGGCTACCACCGCTCAAACGCTACCAAACGCTAAATTTATCGTTTTTCACATAATATATATTTTGTCGAGTGTATCTTCGTTTGACATTGATGTTGGCACGTAATTTTTATAAATGTACAAAACTGCACAATCTCAAACCCCCGAGAAAACAGCTTCGACGGCTGGATGGAATGGAATTCGTCGTCCGTGATATCTATCTATCTACCTGATTTTAAGGAGTTGTGGTACAATTCACAGCACATCGACCCATAAACGCATACACTTAACTCAGCAACGTTACGAACTACTTTGCTTTGCAAAGTGTATGAAACAGTGATAGTGAAAAAACAGAGGTCGTGGGTTCGATTCCCGTTGGAGGAAGCTGTACCTGATTTGTACAAAGACTCTGTGTATATCCACTTTTATTAGCTCCTAGCCTGGTAGGGGGATTCTAGTTTGGGATCAG
Source organism: Yponomeuta evonymella (assembly GCA_963969515.1). NCBI lineage: Eukaryota > Metazoa > Arthropoda > Insecta > Lepidoptera > Yponomeutidae > Yponomeuta > Yponomeuta evonymella. Next base: position 3,618,545 of record OZ018343.1, on the reverse strand, counting down.
TATAAGTGATTGTGCGGAATTAATTGAGTATAATTCAATCACATAACATAATATAAGCTAAGAATATTCTTTATTGTACCAAGAAAAACACAAACATAAATATTTACAAAGATACAGTAGAATTATTGCTAACAGCGTTTTCTTCAAGACAACCCTATGATGGAAAACTTCTTAAGGAAAAGAGTGACGGGTGATTTGCAGGGGGAAAAATGTGTAAGTAATAAATCTATCAACTACAATACAGAACTTACCGATTTGCTTTCGCTTCTTGGTATTTTCTTCCCCTCCGTCCAATATATGAGTCACTTCACTGATATCGAAACTGCATTTTTCTCTCTCCTTCGCAATATCCGCGTTTATTTGGCCTAACGTGCTGATTTTATGTGCCGCCATCTGAAGTACTTAGATTTTATTAAATCATAAATTTTTGTTCTTATTTAAACCAGTTCCCCTGAAGTAGGTACCTTCTTTAAAGCAGTTTAGAGTCGCAATGTGTTCTTATTGTTTGGAACTCGAAGCTGTATATTAACACTCGGGGTCAATGATGTCAACCTCTATTGTGAGGACATAAATGTGATTTTGAGGTGTATTTGAGGACAGCTCGGTATTTAGATTACAGGTTTAACAATGCGTGTAGGTAGGTCTCTGGTAAATCCAGGCGAATACACTCTTTATTTATACAGAGTTTGAACCTAAATAAATATAAATATAGGACAACATATAGCAACAACGTGTAAGTACGAGAAAAGTGGTTGCGGTATATGAGAAACACAAAACGTGTACAGTAATGTGGTTGTGTAGTCAGTAGTTTAACGACACAATTAATACGTTTGATCAATCATTGGAATCGCTGAATGTTTACGAGTTATGCTATAAGTTGTGAAGTTATAGTAGCAATACCACTCGCTAACTGCGAAGGAAAACATCGTGAGGAAACCTGAGTGTTTGAGCTGTTCACGTACGTCAGCGCTTGAAGTCGCCAATCCGTGGTGGCAGCACGTGTGGTGATTAAGCCCATACTCTCCCTGAGAGAAGGCCTGTGCCCTGCAGTGGGACGTAGGTACATAGGCTGATTGTGTATGCTATATACCGATATTTGATCCATTGTAGGTCGTTTCCTATACACGATCCGACAACAAATAAGTCCTCTCAATAATTTCTTCTATAAGCAATGGTCATTAGTCTCCTCCGAAGTGATTGATAAATTTCAGGTGGGTTTCTTCTTCTTCATCTTTCAGTACCTCTTAGGAATATCCATTTTTCGTAGTCTAATGTCATATATACAACCCATGATAGTGGCCCAAAGTTGGGCATAGACCTCTTTATTATCACCGTATCACGCCAACCATTGACGAATTTGGAACCAAAGAGGTTGGCGTTACGGTAGTCCCATTATACACCATCAACAGAACAAACCCAAAATAAATTTAATATTACTGTCATATTACAATATTCCGTGTGGTGCTGGATTAAGAATATCGTCACTCCATCCCCTTACGTGGATGTCGTAGAAGGCGACTAAGGAAATCAATTACCAGGAGACGAGCAGCAGCGTCTTCCTGAGATTCCAACCGCATACTGCGATTGCCAACCCGCCTGCCAAGCGTGGCGATTATGGCAAAACCCCTCATGGTTATGAAAACCACGAAGGAGGTCTATGTCCTGCAGTGGGCGTCAAATGGCTGATGATGATGATGATGATGATGATGATGATTAGAGTATTTATTTAAATAAACAATTTTTTGTATAGCCTATATTCGTCCCACTGCAGGGCACGTGCTTTCCCTCTGAGAGAAAACTAATTATTAAACAGCGATATTTAGTTACCTCTTTCCTGACTTCTGAGAGTAAAAACATGGAAAAAAAAACATGGAACGATTTTGATTTTGAAAACACCCAGGCTGAGGATTTTTACGGACCATTATAAATGTACGCTAAAGTTAAGGAACGGGTTTGATTACTGCTGGCGTTCGAAGTCAAGCGTGTATCGGCTGGATTAAGGTGGAAGTCAAAGCTATTACCGTAGCATTGGTTCGCCACAGCGAATTATTTTTATCGTTTATTTGTAATCATCATTGCTTTGCTAATTCACATTACAGTGCAAAAAAATGTCACTTCCGACGTCTATTTTCGTCACAAAGATAGATAAGATGCCCAAGCACTTGTGAATTCTGTCCTCAGGCGTGTTTAACAGAACGATTAATTAAATTTAGTACCTATACAAATACTGGTATTTAAATCAAACATTTATTTAACGCAGAATATTGAACGTTATTATAAATATACAGCAACTCAAATAATAAAAAAACCTAAAAAGAAAACGTTACACATTTATCAAAATCAAAATTTTATTTCAATGTAAATAATTTACATTCTGTTTGCTGAATGTCAATGTTAGTCGCTGCCCCTTCGGGTCGTATTTGTAGTGGAGAAAAAGGCAACGAGAAAAAACCTCTACTCTGACCATCTTTTCTCAAATCATCTCAGTTGCTACCTATGTGATAAGATTCCATGATTGTCATCAATAACTTTAAATGCCAAAACATTTGTAAATTTTGTTGCAAAAGTAAAAAAAACATTAATGCTACTATTTAAAAACAATAATTAACATTAACAATAAAGCCTCAGTCTGGGTGTATTTCCGTGTTTGTGATGTCCTTGTCTGGTTACCATAGCACAGGCTATCCTAGTTTGGGACCAGGTGAAGTGATTGTGTTGTGTGGAAGTTATTATTAGATATATTATGATTATAACTATTCATAATCTTTTACGATTTAACTTTTACATTTTCAAGCCAGGGCACGGCTTAAAGGATTGAGTCCCTAAAATGGTCCCAATATCGTGTTGCATCACTACAAAGATATCTCTAAGCAGTTGTGTTTGTAAAAAACAAGGAGTACAATTTCAAAACAGGTGCCTAGTGGGTACCGAGTGTGAGGTTATACCATTAAGTGTATCAGATTAAAATGTTAAAAAAACCGGCCCAGTGCGAGTCGGACTCACGCACAAAGGGTTCCCTGCCATTACCTATACAACATTAGACAAAGATCGAATTTAAGAACAGCGCCATATATAGAAACCAACAAGAAGCGTTTAACGTTGACATTTTAACGACGTGACATCGGCGCTGTGAAGGTTACATAGATGGCCATCTTTAGAAAACGTTTGTTGTATCGTTGTATGGAGACCCCCCCTTAAATATTTATTTTAGTGTTTTTAGTATCTAGTTGTTATAGCGGCAACAGCAATACATCATCTGTGAAAATTTCAACTGCCCAGCTATCACGGTTCATAAGATACAGCCTGGTGACAGACAGACAGACGGACAGTGAAGTCTTAGTAGTAGGGTCCCGTTTGGCACCCTTCGGGTACGGAACGCTAAAAAATGGACGAAAATTTAGATGAAAACAGGACATCTAAATAATTTTCGGCGTCCCGATAATGATTTAGATGCCCGTATTCAACACAAGATACATTTTTACGTTATCCGTAGCAAGGCGTTATGTGCAATGTCCAGGGTTTCAAAAATACCAGCTAGTGATTTTTAACAGACCGGGGCCTCATTCATCATCATCATCAGCCTATGCTTGTCCACTGCTGGACATAGGACTCTCCTATTGCACGCCACTGAGCACGGTCTTCGCAAGAACTGGGTCTTCGGCTACTCTCATCCAGCTCTTGCCAGCCGCCCTGCGAAGATCATTGCTCCACCGAGTCTGAGGACGTCCTACACCACGTTTACCGATCCGTGGTCTCCACTCAAGAACCCCATCGATTATCAGTTCTTCGGATGATATGGCCGGCCCACTGCCACTTCAGCATGCTAATTCGGTGGGCTATGTCGGTGACTTTGGTTCTCTGTCGGATCACCTTGCTTCGAATTCGATCTTTCAGAGAAACCCCGAGCATAGCCCTTTCCATAGCACTTTTCCGTAGGGCCTCATTATGCGCACCAATTCCTGTCGGAATCTATACGTTTGCGATGACAAATTCTATGGACTTTGACAGCCAGACTATTGGAATCGTTCAGGATTTGGGGCGCGTAATATAGAGGAACATTCATAGTTGGGGGGCAGCGAGCTATGGAGCGTAGCATGTTGAGCATCAGAAGGATTGACCATATCCGCAACACTACGTTATGCTCAAAAACACGAATAGCTGATGTGGGTGTCCAGACTGCAAGGTTGAAGTGGAGCTGGGCAGGGCATGTCAATAGAATGCACCCGGATAGGTGGGCGAGACTTGCCACCGAGTGGGTGCCACAAGGCGGTCGGCGCAGGAGAGGTAGGCCAAGAAGACGTTGGCGAGACGACCTCGACCGACACATGCCGGAGTGGTCTGAGTTGGGGGAGGCAAAACACACAAACGAAAAACACAAACGAGGCTACGTAAAAATACTTATAGAGGAAGGTATTAACAACGATTATTTTCTGACAACGAAAACGGTTTTACCTAGTATCGCCGTTAGTCTAGCTACTATAACACATCTCTATTGTACAAACGCTGTTATATCCATTGTAATTACGCGAAGAAATTATTGTTTCGTTTCGCGACAGTGCAATGTGCAATTGATCGTGCGACTCGTACTCGTAACTCGCACTTTGGACTGAAGTAAACTGTCATAGATATGCCCCTTGAAATGGCTCAACCAACTAAGTCTATATCATTTTCTGTGAGGTTCAGCGTTCCATTAATGCAGTAGAAATGAGGTCCTTGAGAAGTATGTCTGGTATTACTTTGAATGACAGGATACGCAATAGTGTGATTAGGGAACGTCGTGGACCGAAAGAAGATGTAGTGACTAGAATCGAGAAAGGAATGTTGCGTTGGTTTGGACATGTGAAGAGAATGAAGGAAGAAAGATTGACGAAACAAATATATCGAACGAATGTGGGTGAAAGGGCCGGTAAGGGACGTTCCAGACGGACATACTTTTACCAAATAGGGGATGTACTAGCAAAGGGCAAGATAAAAAGTACCCGAAGCCGGCGTGCGTGCATGCAACGAATAATGAATGTTGAGGAAGCGAAAGTGATCTGTCAGGATCGTGGCAACTGGCAGTCCCTGGTCTCTGCCTACCCCTCTAGGATACAGGCGTGATTTTATGCATGTATGTATATGTACTGCGTTCCCCTGCATGTGTTTTTTACTGTTACTTTGTTGTTTTCTAAGTTACGCACGTTTCTGAATTTTAGTAGCAACACCACTCGTCAAAACCTTAAATATACTACCGGTTCCATGTCTGTACATTCATGAAATATGCATTTTTGTTAAAAAATATCCGAATATCTTTAAAAAGAACCACGAAATATACAACGCAAGAGGCAGAAATGGAGATAAATTACATGTACCGTCCCAAACACTAGCTTTACACTCTCGCAACTCTTACTGTATGGCTATAAAGATTTATAATCACTTGCCTCAAAACATCTCAATCCTGCCTCTTGCTAAATTTAAAACACAGTTACATAAATTCCTATTAGATAATATGTATTACAGTATAAGAGAATTTCTTGACAACCGTCTCATTAATTAACAACTTGGGTACCTTTATAACAGAGTAAAAAAAAACAATGTTCCTAATAGATTAATACAACTTCATTTTTTTTTTCCTCCTGGATACAACTAATTAATATGCTAACTTTCAGTTATATAGGTACTTACTGATAGTTAGTGTTTAATATTCATTCTAAGATTCTAAATTTGTTATTTACATTATTCTCAAAGTCTAATATTTGCACACCTTAACTGGTAGAGCATGCATGTTCTTTTCATTTACTTTACCAGCTACTTTAATGTATTTACCATGCTTTAGCAAATAAAATGTTTTATCTTTATCTTATCTAAATATGAAGGAAAACATAATGTTAATACTAGAAATAAACATAAATTGTCATTTCCACTATTTAGACTTGCAAAAGTTAACACATCCTTTATGGGGCACTGTATAAGGTTCTACAACAAAATTCCTCAAGATATATTAGAGTTACCTCCAACGCGATTTAAAAAATGTGTTAAGCACATTCTGTGCAAAAAGGCTTACTATAACATCAAGGATTATTTAGAAGACAAAGATGTTTGGCATTAAACAGTAGATTAATATTATTTAAAGGACGATTGTGACTAGTGTTCAACACATTCATGACTAATAATAGGGGTTAAAGTATGAAATTGCCGTTTTATTGCAATAGGTTCTTTGAATTGACATAGAATTGTCATGGTTTGAGGTTTTCGAATGAAACTTTTTTCAAATGGTTTCTATGATGTTCTTTTTTTAAAAAATGTGAAACATTTGAATATCGACTTTCAATTGTTTTTGTTATTCAATTTAGACAAGAAAGATGGATACTGCGAAAATTGGAGTGATTTTTGAATACGAGTTCCGACGCGGAACTAACGCGGCAGAAACAGCCCGCAATATCAATGCTGCGTTTGGAGAGGGGTCTACTAATGAACGCACCGTGCGATTTTGGTTTAAACGCTTTCGTGATGGAAATTTCGATTTAAAGAACGAGCCACGAGGAAGACCGCCCACACAGGTGAATAACGATGAATTAAGAGAGATAGTGGAAGCCGACCCTAGTCAAACTACCCAGGAATTAGCGGCATGGTTTAACGTTACCTTACCCACAATATTGACTCACTGCATCAAATCAATAAAATAAAAAAATACGAAAAATGGGTGCCTCATAATCACTCTAATTTTCGCAGTATCCATCTTTCTTGTCTAAATCGAATAACAAAAACAATTGAAAGTCGATATTCAAATGTTTCACATTTTTTAAAAAAAGAACATCATAGAAACCATTTGAAAAAAGTTTCATTCGAAAACCTCAAACCATGAAGATTCTATGTCAATTCAAAGAACCTATTGCAATAAAACGGCAATTTCATACTTTAACCCCTAATATTTTAAGTTGAAAACTCTGTTAATTAAGTTAAAACGTGTTTTGAAAAGAATAAATGTGGAGTTTCTTTGTTAGCTTCTTCTCCACATAATCCATTAATTGTGAAACTAACAACTTTGACGTTCATTAAGTAAACATTCTGTTTTTAAAATGAATAAAAAAAAAAAAAAAAAAAACATGATGAACTAACATCCTGAAAGTAGTGCGTTTCCCATAGACCATGACGATGAATTGGAGGTTAGCAATAAACCTCCCCTTTTTTGTTTTTTTTTTATATTACGTACATTTGTCAATTTATAGTACCTACCCAAGAGAAACAGGGAACTGGTATGCCGTTCGAGTTGAATAAATGTTCAAGTGAGTGTCTAAAAAAACGTATAATTCTGTATCGTGGAATATTACAGTTTTCCCTGCATGAAGGGCTTGAGGTACTTGTGGAAGCTCTGGTTGACGGGCTCCGCGTTAAGCGGACTCTTCAGCGCTTCCTCCATCAGCCGCTCGTACACGCGCCCGTCGTACGCGCCCAGGGTCGAGTTTAGGGCCTGAAAGTTATTAAAAAAAATACACGTATTTCATATGTAGTGACTATAATTGAGAAAGGAATGTTGCGTTGCTTTGGACATGTGGAGAAGTTGAAGGAAGAAAGATTGACGAAACAAATATATCAAGCGAATGTGGGTGGAAGGGCCGGTAAAGGGCGAACCAGGCGGACATACTTCAGCCAAATATGGGGGTTTACTAGCAAAGAGCAAGATAAAAAGTACCCGAAACCGGCGTGCGTGCATGCAACGAGTAATGAATATTGAGGAAGAGAAAGTGATCTGTCAGGATCGTGGCAGGTGGCTATCCTTGGTCTCTACCTAACCTACTCCTCTGGGATACAGGCATGAGTTTATGTATGTGTACAAATATTTCAAAAATGCGCAATTTTTGGGACCCTAATTAGAATTTGTATTTAGCAAAAACTTTTGTTCTATGTGATATTGGCAGAGAGCGTAAAGCGCGAAATCATTAGTGTCTCAGAAATTGCGCATTTTATGTAGAAATAACCCTTTATAAAGCCATGAAAATAATACTTTGGATCCAGAATAGTGTTTGTATTTTTATTTTCCTACGAGAATGAGTTAATAATAATGCAGCCGGTGTACGACCCACTGTAGGGCACTGGGCACATGCCTTCTCTCAGAGAGAGTAAGCCCTTACACTCTCTCTGAGAGGTATGTGCCTTACAGTGGGTCGTCGATCAACACACATGCCCATCACGGATTGGCAATTTCAAGCGCTGAGGTATATCAACACCTAAAACACCCAACACCTATTTTACATAGCTAGTTAAGGTGGGACGATTCCCATACAAATATTTTTTTCCAAATTTTTTAAAATAATCATATAATTATACACTGAAATAATGTATATCTGCAATAATTTAGACTTTTATTTGCGCTAATTTATATTTTCTTGAAAAAACAATACTTTATAAGCTTAAATGAGATCGAAAATTTAGTCCATACAGACAACATCAATTTCATTTTAGTATTAAACTACTGGTTTTTTTTTCAAGGAAATGTAAATTGGCGCAGATAAAAATCTTAATTCACGCAGAGAGATATAATTTCAGTGTGTAATTATGTAAATTTTTTAACTAATGTGTAAAAAATCATATTTGTATGAGAATCGTCCCACCTTAAGTCCCTAACTAGAAGACCCTGTATCTTAGGAGTCAATTTCTTCTTACAGTACATGTTAGACTTTACCGTACAATAACTGACACTTACATTCTACACTTACATGTCTCTAGTCAATATGTTTTATAAAATTTGAGAGAGAGATAATGGAGAACTTGCACAAAAAAATGTTTTAATAAAATCGGAGACGCCATTTTCAGAGATAAACGTTTTAATTTTTTTCTCTACGCCTAATACTTTTTCATACGCCTAATACGTCACAACTTGAACGTAACGCCTTAGAATGTATTGAGCGTCTTATTCGAGTTATCTAGTAAATTGATGTTTTTATGCATCTACACCCTTTTTAGAAAACGTGTAGAGTATAATGAATATGTTTTTTATTATTAAAGCAACTTAATTTTTCGCATTTTTGGGAACCCGAAAAACCCGAAAAATCTTTTTTATGTTTTTTTTTAATCTTTAGTTGTTCTATGTCTTAACTGGTATAAAAGCAAATCCCACTTCTAAGTTTGACGCAAGTTCCCTATTAGATGCATACTAAAGAGATTGTAATCTCACAACATAATTTGAAGATTTGCGAATGTTACCTCATCCCGAAGGTCGAAGGCGTCGACCAAGCCAACAGCGTTTGGTCGGATGAGCGCCAACAGTTCCTCGTACCGCGCTCGAAGGACAACTAGGTTGTCTTTTGATACGTTTGAATACTGAAACAGGACAAAAAGACTTCGCGTACTATGCTTCTACTGGGTGTATCAAAATCATCGCATCTTCCCAAAATAATATAATAACTCGTCAATGCGTCAATTTCATGCATTTTTGTGTAATAGGTAGGATTTTTTCGCAATTTTAAAATTGTCCTTGTACTATGGGGGCCATAGTAAGTTTTTCATAGTAATGAGTAGAGAGAATTGAACACTACCATTTCGGAAAGGCAAATTTATGGACTACGTTACTCGTTAATTCTAAGTAAATGGGACCCAGCTAGTTAAATATGTATTTCTCTATCTGAAAGAATGAAAAGAAAGAAAGGAAAGAAATAAAGAAAGACATTTATTGGGACAAATTAACAAATTACAGGAAAAAAATGCATAACAAATATCGTAAACAAGTGCAAAGGAAAAAAAAACAAGTCACATAAATACAACATAATACAAGACAAAGTCAGAGCGTCTCAGTGCAACCTCTCTCTCGCTTTTTTAGATTTACTCACCAGCAACAGATCTCCGGTCTTCTCCAGAGCCCAATAAGTAAGATACAGTTCCACCAACTGCTTCAGTACTACTCCTAAACTCTTCGAAGCCGTGGCCGCTATCCTTTGTGTTTCGGTCCAGTACACTTCACATAAGACTGCTCTGCAATGTGCCTGCAAGCCGTAATAGATTTTATTTCTGTTGAATTAGGATTAGTCATCAATCACCACCCGCAGGGACAAAGCTTTTAGTAAAGTGATCTTACCTCTGAGATCGCTCTGGAGTGCGACATTCAAAATACAGTTCGTAGTGCGAAACAAAAAAACAACTTGAAAATGCACTTAAGAACGAGCACAGAGTAATACGATTACGGCCATTGATCACACGTGTAGGTAAGTACGGGAATCCTGATAAAAGGGAGTTTTTAAGTATTAAATAAAAGACACATTGCATTTAAAAAGAATGCGATATTACGAGTATATACCTCACTGGCACCAACGAGCTGTACAGAGGCGAGGTTCCACGCATCTTCGTAAGGCATTCCCGAGTTGATATGTCGGTTGAGCGTCTCCACGGATAACTTGACCCACCTCAAAGGAACAAATAAAAATCATGGTCAGCATCAAAAAATACAGGTATTCAATTAAAGAAGACCCAGACTCAAGGTCTACAGTCAGACGCATGAGTGAGTGTAATGTTTGTAACTTTTTATTTAATCTCTATCTGTTTTGTAAATTCATACAGCTTGTTAGGATCAAATGAATCCCTAAAGTCTTCTATTATTTTCTTCTCCAAGACTCTATTTTGTATTTGCTCTTAAAATATTTTGTTTACCCAGCAGCAACTTCTTTCATGCCTCTAATGATGGTCTCAGGTGCGTTGGTCCATTTAGGTGCGCTCATGTCTCGGGATTGGACTAAGTAGGAGACTGTTGGCGTAACCGGTTTACTCTCCGAAGCTTGCTGCCATGATTTTACTAGGAACCTGAAAAGAAAAAAACACTAAAATCAGACAATGCAAATGTGGTGAGCGGAGAAGGGCGATGGTAGCCTAGTGGGTAAAACACTGAACTTGGAAGCGAGAGACCCAGGTTCGATTCCCAGTGCGGGCATGTACCTATGACTTTGTTTTCTAAGTTATGTACATTTGTGATGTTAAAGTAGCAATACAACTCGCTAACTGTAAAGGAAAACATCGTGAGAAAACCTGAGTGTCTGAGCTACTCACATACGCGCTTGAAATCGCCAATCCGCGGTGGGCACGCGGGGTGATTAAGCCCATACTCTCTCCCTGAGAGAAGGCCTGTGCCCTACAGTGGGATGTATATAGGCTGCTCGTGATGATGAAAATGTGGTGAAATGGGTTACTCCTACCTATTTTTATTTTACGCAAGAATCTTCTTCTTCCTGTGCCTCTTCACTAATGAAGGTTGGCCGTCAGCTCCCCATATTGTTCTTCATTTCTTGCTAAGTGTAACAGTCTTCCACGCTGACTACTTCCGTCCGTTTCCTAGTGTTTCTTTGCCATGACTTCCTTCTTCTCCCACCACACCTATTTCCCACGACTTCGCTCGATTAGAGCTGGCTAAAATGTCGTGTTATAAGTATCTCACCGCGCAGTCTGCAGCAGAAGCACCGTATTCTCCCCCTCATAAGTGTTGGCGGCGGTGGCGATCCCGTACAGTATGGGCAGACATGACGACGTCATGTACCCGTGGCCGCCGCACGAGAGCCGGCACTGCTCCACGCTCGCCGCCGCGTCACGCGTGCTGATGGCTTTGAGGCAGCACGCTAGGGCGTGTAACTGGAAAACGTTGAAGGTGAAACGTGAAAGGTCTAGTCTCTGACAACGGATAGGAGAGGCGTCTCTTCTTTGCTTATTTATTAATGTTCGGTTATTCGCGCGTGCTGATGTCTTTAGCATCTTAAGATCTTAGCTGCTATTTTTGTTCCATATACAGGTGATCGTCCTACGTATAACATTTTCCCAAATATTCGTTCTTCGGCTGAGGCCACCGTCAGGGTCTGCTTCAATAGAAATTAATATCAAAGGTTGACTAACCTCAGGGAGTTGTTCCATCTTTCCGGACCGCATCTGTTTGTTCACTTTAGCGTAAGTCATCCACAGCCAATCCCCTGACATCCTCAGCGCGTGGCTCGTCGCTATCGCTATGAACAATTTGTGTTGCTGAGTCACGTAGTCGATAATTTGTGGCTCTGCTTCACTGGAAGAAATTGAAGTGACCGTTATTTTTTATTTGACGATGGCCTATTTTATTTTTCAATAATGTCATGAATGATGATTGCATAACCAAAAACGTACAACCCCAAAATTGTAATACCATAACATCTAGTGATTATGGGTTGAAGAAAAATTGCAGCATATGAAATAAAAAAGTATTAGACAGTCACTTTTAAAGAATGCTAGATACCAGAGCTGTCAAGAATTTACCAAGTGGACATCAAACGAAAAATAATATTTCTTTTTTATTGTTTTAGTTTGAGCGCAATAATAGAGATCTCAGAAAGATGTGCTTTTACACCAAATGGCGAATAACTAGTCGACGATTAGAGAACGAAGAAAGTAAGAGTTAGTAATGGTTGACAAAAAACCAAATGCATTCTCACTCAGTCTTCGGTTTGGACTGATGTCTGACGGCGGAATACCGCACGGCGATGGTGGCAGCCTGGGACAGCGTAAAGGCCATGTCGTTGACGATGACGACGCGGACGAACACCATGGTGCCGTACGTCAGCTTGTCGTTCGGCGCCCGGACATAGGTGCCGTCCTGGAGATGGTGAAAATTGAGATCCATGTAATGGCTTATTGAGTGATCGTTTTTTGGTATAGTCGACAGCACTTCAACCTTTACATTTTAGTTGCGAAGTCGCCACGTAACGTACGGAGTAGAGTGCAGGGATGTAAAGGTGTGTTGTTGACTATTATGAATTTTCTATCGCGGTTGTGGTCAACAATTTTGATTTGTTTTTAAGATGATTTTTCTTGATTTATTTGTTCCGGTCTCGATGATAGTAGTTTGATATGGTAGTTAAACATTGTAATACGTATTCCAAATTTTTCCTTTTACGAAGGAGGTTGAATATAGAGCTAAAATGTAAGATAGAGCTAGAAACTGTGATATACTTAAATCTCGAAAGTGCGTCTATTAGCCAGGGTCACACAACATCGCCGGAATAGTTAGTTCAGTCTGCATGATAAATCAGCACAAAAAAGAACATATTATGCATTGGCATTAACCGCACGTTTAAACAAACCCACCTTCAATACTTGAGCATTCTTCATCAACATGGCATCCCTAGGTATTCGGAACTTCTTGAAGCCGAGGAACCCATTATTGGCCGTTTGGAAGCCCATCTTGGGGCCAATCTCACCAACGGTGATGCCGGGGAGGGGCATATGAGTATCTTCGTCGCGGATTTGTACGATGAACGGGTGGACACCGTGGCATTTGCCATTGGTATACAATTGGGCTACAACAATACAGTGGTTGGCCGTATACGCCACTGTAAAAAAGTGAGAAATTATAATATAGGTCATAGTAATTTAAGATTTCATAATAATAATATTACTAAATTAATTGCGATGAAGATAAAGCATTCGGTGGAATCCGTATGTCACGTTTGATTTCTAAGCACTTGTCCTACTAACCCGGGGTTAACCCGATTATAATGGATTAATGGGTTAACCCAGTGTCAATTTGTACTGGTAACCATGATAACTCCAGGTTTAACCGGTTAACCCCGGGTTAGTGGGATGGGGCAAGTGGCGATGAGTTACGTGAATTTGCGAATTCATAGCAGCATATCATACATCACTTGTTGAACTTCCCACCAAACACCAATGTGTTTAATTCAGACACGATTCAAAGTTCAGATATATATTTTAAGTTCACCACGTCCTTGCACCTTCATAGCTCTATGTCCATGCTCTACTTACATCCTCCAGGCCACCATTTGTGTGAAGTGAGGGTGGGGCTGTCCAACACGAACTCTTCAGTCTTCGGATCGTAGGTCGCCGTCGTTTCTAAGCCTCGCAGAAATGTTCCGTGGCCTAGCTCTGTCTGAAAGAAGTGTTATAAGATAGATAGAGAACACTTTATTGTGCATAAAAAATGGAAATTGCACAGATATTAATAACACAGATAAGATTAATATCACTAATGTGATAGAACCTTCACGGACCAATTTTTGCCTTGAAAATATTGCAAATGCCTGCGAGAAAACTGATTTATTTATTTAATACGGAGATATTACAGAAACATGCCACTTATTCTAAACTTAGATGGTAAAAATATGTACTAGACATGCATCCAACAATATATGATTATCAGAAATTATTTATTCAATATGAATATGAATATTTATTGAATTGATTTAATGTTTTATATCAAATCGAAATAGTCTTCTTAGTACCTTTCAGTGATATTTTAGCATCCAAAGAATTATAAAAAGCCTAATCTATCCCAACTACAGGCTCTTATGGAAACACAGATTTAATTTAATTTGTAAGTACATAAATTTATCGTTTTTATATTATATTATATTATATTATATTATATTATATTATATTATATTATATTATATTATATTATATTATATTATATTATATTATATTATATTATATTATATTATATTATATTATATTATATTATATTATATTATATTATATTATATTATATTATATTATATTATATTATATTATATTATATTATATTATATTATATTATATTATATTATATTATATTATATTATATTATATTATATTATATTATATTATATTATATTATATTATATTATATTATATTATATTATATTATTATTATCAAAATTCTGTATTGCATAAATAATGTTGAACATAGGCGCGCTTAATGCTACAAATCGCATACATGTTATGCATGCTTAATGCAGTATATGTCAACATACATTTATATTCTCAACTATAGAAAATATCAATTGAAGTATCCTACAGCACCAGCTGTATGGAACCACAATTAATAAATTTTGTATTTACATCCCCCAATCATAAGTTAAGAGTTCGATAAATCTAAGTACACGTAGCTCTAAATTGATATTATACTATCAGAAAGAAAAACTATTTACTGTACTGATCATGAAAATTAAATGACCCATTGAAATAATCGGTCTTATCGCCGTGTGGCGAAGGAATAAGAATAGCGTCACTCCATTACCTTCCGTGGATGTCGTAGAAGGCGACTAAGGAAATCAATTACCAGGAGACGGGCAGCAGCGTCTTCCTGAGATTCCAACCGCATACTGCGATCGCCAACCCGCCTGCCAAGCGTGGCGATTATGGCAAAACCCCTCATGGTTATGAAAACCACGGGGGAGGCCTATGTCCTGCAGTGGGCGTCAAATGGCTGATGATGATGATGATGATTGATAAAAATGCGATCCTCTAAAACACTACTTAGAGTAATTACGTATTTCTCTTTACCACAGACTATTTAAACTGGCTCTGAGGAGTGCTTTAGGGATCTTGTGGACATCTCTGATCTAGGATCCGATGCAGATTTTCTTTTCTCTTTGATCCTTGATCGACCAGCTAAGATAGATAAAGCCTTCCATAACACCGCTATCAGCACGCGAAGGCGCCTTTATCGCTATCTGCGCTGCAGTGTCGCATAATACCGCAAAAATGTGCGATAAATTCAAAACCAGAACAACACAGCCAATATCAGGTAATAGGTACAGTTTATATCAGGTAATAAAGATAGGTAATCCAAAGTTCACTTTAAGGACATAAAATTTTCTGCATATACCTAATTTCTCTAATTGTGCAACCGTATTATATATATACTGTAGGTATATAGTGTTCTAATCTAATCTAAGTAATTAATTATTAGATACCTATCCGGAGGTATTATTTGAAAACTGTCTATTCATCTAATCTGATTCATCCCTATTTATCCCACTTTATATGGGGTGAATTTAAATACATCGTCACCTTTCTCATAAATATACACGCTGATTTCTGAGTAGTTTAAAAGCCGCGGTTATGTAATTACAAATTTAAAATAGTTACTTTTATGGACGTAAATAAAACAATAGTTGATAAATCTTGTTTCGAGTTAAGAAATCTTGTTTAAAAAAATGCGCGACCAATTTCTAAGAGAGCAATAATGTGACCCGCGGGCTCGCGGCACGCACGCACCGCTCTGGATGTCTACAAATATTTATAGTAGATTTGAGTTTGTGGCGAGATATTTTTTGAAAATTGCGTGTTTAAAAAACTAACTATCGTATTCAATCGCTGCTATCAGGCCCGGCCCGTTTATTTTGCTACGTCTTTCAAACCACCCAAAATTAATGCAGTAAAGCTGCTCCTGTGCAAAATTGTATGCTTCTAGATTAGTAATGTTGGGAATATTGCCATTGTTACCGGCAATCATTGCTGTATTTTCGTGTATGAACTGCCGCCCGTGGCAGGATATGTTGTCTGTAGAGTTTTATTAAGTCGAACAAATAGAAATAGATCATCATTTAGAAAAGTCGCCTACTAGGATCGGTGGAGTAATCATCTGTCTAGCCCACCTGAGCGTAAGTGCCAATGATCTCCATGTTCATGGCTCTGGGGAGCCATTTCTCCTGCTGCTCCGGAGACGCTTGCCCGAGCAGCGTCGGCAGAAACATTCCCACGTGAAGCGCCAGTGGAGTTATGTCTTTTATCAGCGTCCCTGCTAACCGGTACTTGGTCGAAGGCCTGTGCAGGAGGATTGTTAGATGAGGTATGGAACGGACTAAAATCGTCGTCAGCCAATTCGTCCACTGCTGGACATAACCCTCTCCAATGCACGCCGCAAAGACATGCTGCCCATCGAGGGTATCGCCCGTAATCACCACTCTGGGTAGCTGGGTGGATAAGTGCAATAGAGGTGTATATTCTTGTGCACAACAGCTTAAAATGCAGCTAAAGCAGAAGCAAGACACACCACCACCACCAACACATGTAAAATTCGTTGCGACGCGTTTCGCTTCTAACACGGGGCATCCTCAGGCGAAACAAAATGTTTGTGTCTTGCTTCTGCTTGAAAAAATGGGAGGGAGGGCGATGCATTAACTAACCGCCATGGTGCTTCACAAAGATTTCCGCAAAGTAACGCCTGATTCCATACAATATCTGCACAACAGCTAACGTGCATTTGGGCAACGGGATGAGTCTCAAAGTATTTAAATTGCGTGAATATTGTGTAAAATTACTCATAGCAGATACAATTGTATATTATTTTCTGTACTCTGCAATAAAATTAATAATAATTAATAATAATATTTTTTATTTCTTAACACTATAATCAAATTATATTATTTTTGTTGCACTAACCCGTGCTGAGGACAATTTCAAAAACCTATTTAGAGGCTAATAATTCGACCCGCGACCTCGGGCTCACCGTGCCAGCGCTCTCCCATGGGCAAGTGCTAGCATCGATGAAATTTCCGTCAGATGTCGCTGCCTGGACGTAAAACAGAGAAGTTTGTAGAGGCTCGAAATTTCATCGATGCACTTGCCCATTAGCTCAGTTGGGAGAGAGCGCTGGCACGGTGAGCCAGAGGTCGCGGGTTCAAGTCCCGGCATGGGTGGAATTTTTAGCCTCTAAATATTTAATTTAATATTTAAGTGTAAGGCATCCACTGAAAATCAACGCCGTGGCCCAACCATGGCATAAGGCTGAGTGGAGACCTTTTTGGTGCATAATACGTAAGACTGTAATAATTTTAAGTTTAATTTATTCTATTGTAATATTTTTATGTGCCAAACAAAGATTATTCTATTCTATTCTAAATAGGTTTTTACTATAGTTTAATACTTAGATTATTATTGGCATGTGTTGTGTGGATATTGTATTAATCTTACTTGAATGTGTCCAAACTTGAGTGTTCAAGCATATGCTGCTTAAGTGCCTTCGAAAGAATAACGGACTTGCGGACTGCATTTTCGTAGCGCTCCTTGTGACTGAGATACTCTTCCGGTATTGGGTCCTTCAGCTCTTCTATGCTGAGTAGGAGGTCCTCTGAAATAAGACAGTTTCATCTCGTTAGTCAAGCGGTTATTCAGTTGTTAACTGACATGACTGAATTGTGTGTTCGATATCTTGTTAAAATCAGAGCTACTAGCTATTTTGGGTCTAGGAGAAGGAGTTAATAAGACTGCATCACAATTTAAGCTTGCACTGCAAAAACAGGCGTTGATGAGCCTAATGAATCTAGGATATCTAGGATTCATTAGGCTCATCGACGCCTAGTACATCACGACATCCGCTTTCTCTTAAATTCGGTCAAAATTGCTACTTCGTGGCCTTCATCTACCTCTTTTTCCTACTGTCCTTTTTTTCTTGTGGATTGTAACTGAAACGCATGGAGGATGCTGCACCGAAAACGTCTCTTGAACCGTACTCTGTGGCGACCGGCACCGCACACTGTGTCGACCGGCACCGCAAACTGCGTCGACCGGCAAGGCACACTGCTTGTGCTTCATGTTACATCTTTCTATGTTATTTTACTTCAATAAATGATTACTTCTATTCTACTCACCAACTTTTTTCCGTTCCCATGTATTCTCTTCCCCTCCGTCAATTATATGCGTCAATTCCTTTATTTCAAACGTACATTTCTTCCTCTCCCTAACTAGATCTTCGTTCACTTTATTACCGCTCGGCATTGTACGTTTTCCGTTCTCCGGCGAACTTTAAACTACTGATAATATGAGAGAACCAAATAGCCAATGAGCATGAATATTTATGTACTTTTGAAGACTGGTTATCGCATGCTGATTAACTAGTAGGTATTAAGTGAATTATTAGTAGGTATTATTATTTTAATCACCCAGTGAAGCTTGGTCAGCCAGGGTGATTAGACCACACTCTAATCACCAGTGATCGAATAATCGGATGCATATTTACCTAAAGTTATTTTTTGGCTCAGAAATTATGGAAGCGGCTTCTTAAAACATATTTTTTAAATATAAATCCCGGGATTTCAGAAAATTCGGGAATGCAAAACTAATCGCATACGTAGCATGGAGACGACTTATTTAGCGTGTAGTATTATGAATTTAAAAAACCCGGGACTCTGGTATTACATAATTATTTATATGTGTCTTTGTTTAAAGTTTAAATTTTACCAGCCCTCTTACGGATGCTACTTACTTTCGCCGTGTTAATATAATAAAAAATGAGATTTTTTTTATAGAAATTCAAGGCACCGAGTTGTTTGTCGCTATGTAGAGTGAAGAAAGAAAATTACTTATCTTGACGTTTGCAATGATAGTTTGGCAATTAACTTTATAACATTAGCCAGCACCCGATCTATAGTCGGAAAGCACTAAACGATAATTCTGAAATCGCTTGATTTTTTACGATCGATACAAAAGTGCATTCCATATTAGCAAACACCTGAACGCAAGTATCTGTATTCACCCGACTTAATTCTATAACCAAAACACTGTATTCGTCGATTCCGGAATCCCGGGATTTTTTCGATACAAAAGTGCATTCCATAACAGCCAACACCTCAACTTTAGGTAAATATACATCCGATTATTCGATCACTGCTAATCACCCTAGCTGACCACACAGAATCTAATAAAGGCTCATATTATATTATATTATTTTAACATGCATAATTGGGACTGGGACTAGGAGTTTGCTAATTGCCACGCTTCTGACTAACTTGTAATTAAATTTATTATCAGTAGGTAAACCTAAAAAATAACTCATAACTTTTTATTGGCATACGTATTTGTACAAGCTGTTAAATAACAATCTAGTGTGTTGGTAGTTTGGTAACATAAGAAATTTTTAGTGACTGCAGAAAGATGGCGTGGACTACCCTCCGCGCTAGTTACAACTGTGTTGTGGCAGAATAGCACAGAATAGCATTTGCCGTCCCCTGAGTGGCAAGTAGGTTAGATATACAATTATAAAATAATTAAAATGTTAAAAGCTGAATGTTCAGGTAATATATACTACATTATCAAGAAGTGCTTCTCTTTTGTGGCCTCATTAATCTGTAGAATTCTAAATGGCTCAATCGGACCACCATAACAATGGTTTTTAATTGATCTTTTCAAGGTCATAATCCAGGTTAAGGGGCTCCAGGGGGTTAACACTAGCGCCACCGAGGACAAAAACAATATATTTTTTACAGATTGAATTTGCAAAAAGTGTCTATACAATCACTCAATCATATTAATAGGTAGTGATTTTTAGGACCCATGGCGTAAATCACAAAACCTAGTAGGACTGGCCGTTTTTGGCATAAATGCTATCTAGTACCAGGTTCGTGATCCTAGGTTCTTTGTCGTGGGTCCTAAAAAACACTGTTAAGGCTGCTCTTACATGGATCATGCATGGACACGGATTTTTGCTTTCTTGTACAAAGTAAAGTAAAGTTGTTTCCAAAGTTATTATTTAGGAATCAAATTTTCTTAATCAAAAACTTAGTGCGCGATAAGAAAAATATGCTTTGAATATCCGCAATTTAATTATCCATCACCGCCCTCAGACCACATTCATCAAAAGTAGGTATATTAATTTTATTACAATCACTAAAAATATTAAGTTGCACGTAAGAGCAGTCTTAACATGATTGAGAGATTGTACAGACACTTTTTGCAAATACAATACAATCTACAAAAGAAGATATGATTTTTTTTTCTTCGGTGGCGCTAGTGTTACTTACTCCCTGGAGCCTCTTAAGAAGAATTCATACTAGAATCATACACGATAATCACAAAATTAATCTTAGTCAAAACGAGCCCAGCTAGGTCAACAAACAGACCGGCATTGCCATCTATAGGAGATCATAAGAACTACAATGGCAGCAGATAGTGACTGATCTATATTTAGAAGCGCGCCTCTAATTTCTGGTTAGAAATCTGAATCCAGACGGTTACCCGCTCCGCTTTGAACAAGTCACGATGCCACTATGTACACAACACTATGCTGTACGAAAACTATGCTGTTTGTCTTCTGTCAATAGCGTATTATTATTTATATTATTAGGTAATATTGCAATTTGTATAGAAATGTCAAGCAACGAGCGAGACGTCTTTATTACACAAGTTGCCCGTCACACTGGTTGAGGTATTTTGTGAATCTACGCTGCTCGAATACTGGTTGAATAGTATAAGTGTTCGTATACCAATTTGTGTTAATTATTACGTTTTACTTTCTAATGGATCGTAAGTTCGTAACCTTAGGTGCTAAATGGGGAACTTGCGTCAAACTTAGATTGAAGTGGCATTACTTTTATATAAGTACAAAAGACACAGAAAAACTCAAGATTTTTTTTTTAATAATACTATAAAAATACGTTTTTTTGGAGTTTTCGGGGTCCCGAAAAACGCGAAAAATCAAGCTACTCTGATAATTTAAAAAACCCGGCAAAGTACGTGTCGGACTCGCGCACAATGAGTTCCGTGCAAGAAAAAACATCCTTGGTTCCGTGCCATTATCTATACAACGTTAGACACAAAGATCGAGAAAAATCCGGCCAAGTGTGTGTCGGGCCACGCGCAATATAGGGTTCCGAGAAAGAGGGCTTTACAGAACTAACAACTTCATCGAAGTCATTTTCAATGGATTTTGTACGAAATTTTACTTTTATAAGTTGCTTGCCTATTACCCCTTAACTAGTAAAGCCTACTTAGTCGTGATACTTTGCCTTAAGTTTATTATATGTGCTACTACCCTGAATTTTTTCACGTTTCTACAATCAACCGTTTAGCCAGGAGAGGGGGGGAAGCCCGGACAAAAATTTGCGCTTTAAAGCTTAATATTTCGCAAACGAAACCCTAAATCAAAAAAATGGTCCTACACTCACAATATTTTTAAACGACGAATCTAACGATGTCCCACATGATGAGTTAGCCGAGGAAAACAAAATCATCCCCACTTTTCATGTTAGGGGAGGGACAGTAAAAAAAAATATATATTCTTTAACTTTGTCGGCGTGACTGGTCTTTGCGCTAGGCCGCGAACGGAGAGACAGACAGACATACAGACGGACATGCGAAACTATAAGGGTTCCTTGTCGGAATACGGAACCTTAAAAACAGCAAAAAATCATCCAGACACTCAGGTTTCTCCACAATGTTTTCCTTCACGTTAGCGAGTGGTATTGTTACTATAACTTTAAAAATGTACGTAACTTAGAAAACAAAAACGTGACTAGAATGACTTAACGTGACCTCTCCGATTCTATTAAAACATTTTTTTGTGCAAGTTCTCCATTAGACTGAATGTTATTAACTTGGTTAGGTTACTGTTAGTAAGGATTACGAGACAATTTGAAAAACTGAGATTTTCTTTACACTCTTTACATATAATTAAACCGTAATTGATACAGAATGTTTACTGAAAATAAGTGTTTTATTTGCTGGAGTTCCAGTTTGCTCAGCTAGGTACTAAGTCAATCGATTTTTTACAACAGTAGTTTCGGCCGGCGATAGCCAGCCAAGGCGTTTTTCAAAAGATAAGCATCTCTAATATATCCCCTATTTGGTCGAAGTATGTCCGCCTGGGACGTCCCATACCGGCCCTTCCACTCACATTCATTCGATACGTTTCTTACGTTAATCTTTCTTCTTAAATATGGAGAAGATTCTTTATATGTCCGCAACATTCCTTTCTCAGCTAGACACTGCTGGCCTTTCCGGGTTAAAAGTCGTGAGTTTACGTAATGAAGATAGGAAGAAAGTGAAAGTGAGTGAAAAAATTTTATTTACCACACAAAAATAATAATAAATAAGAATACTATTGTTCATTCAAGGAAATAAAGATCGTGTACTGCACAAACTGTATTTTTTGGCCCGCTACATGTAAAAACAAAAATAAGAAGTCTGGCCCTCCACAAAATCCTATTGGACACCCCTGATCTAGAATCATTGAATTTCACAAGGTCACAAAGTGAATCGCGTCAATATCTATGTTGCAGTTACGTCATAAAAAAAAAGATAAAAACTTATCTTTGCAGCTGGATTTTAGGTACCTACTGCAGGTCGACAGCACATCGACTTTGAGATATTGGTTGCTAAGTCACCCGTAACGTAGCTGAATAAAGTGCAGAAAGAACTTGCACTAAAAAAGTTTTAATAGCATAGGAGAGGACACGTTAAAAGATAAATAAACGTGGTATTTTTTTTTCTCTGCCACTAATACTAAGACTTTTTATAATATAACCAGTCGAAAAGTCAATATAGTCACGTGGTACTAAAACGCGCCACACAAATCGACCTTAGACTATGACGTGACTCCCTAACAACGTAACGCTTATAATGTATGAAGCGTCTATCAGTATAAGTTATCTCGTAAAATTATGTTTTTATGCATGTACACCTTTATAAGAAAACGTTCAGAAGGCAATGACAAAACGAATAAGTTTTATGCCACACCTGGGCCTCGATTCCGTTAGTGCATTGTAGTATAATGATAGGTACACTGTCGGGTCACGTGACGTGTTTTTTCGTACCATTGACGCCTAGAAGGTTTGATGGGTGTGCCCGCGTGGACTTAAAGCAGCCATGAAATAAAAACCGCCATGTTCATGCAGTTGTCATGTTACTACAATGCATTAACAGAATCTAGGCCCTGGCCAGCTACGCGTACGGGAAAACCCACTTTAAGACCAAGTGGCGACATAAAAAATCAAAAATCAATCAAAATCAAAATTTTTTATTCAAAGTAGCACAGAAACTGCGACTTAATGAACGTTACAAGTTAAACTCGGTGTCCATTTCAAAATCTAGATCATTTTGGAGAAAAAATGGACAAAAAAACTCCAAACTTAGTCTTTTCAAGTCCTTAATTTACAGGATTTATATAAATGTACTAAAACTCATGCATTGAACTGGCTTTAATTCCAGACATCTTTGTCATCTAAATAATCTTTAATGTTATAGTAGCTTTTTTGGCACAAAGTGTGCTTCACACATTTTTTGAACCGCGCTTCTGGCAAGCTTATTATATCCTCAGGGATCTTATTGTAGAAACGTATACAATGCCCCATAAAGGATGTATTAACCTTTGCCAGCCTAAATTTTGGGAACGAAAGTTTATGTCTATTTCTAGTATTTACATTGTGTTGGCTACCTACAGTTTTAAAGTCACTGATATTTTTCCTAACGTACATAATATTTTCATAGATATACTGACTAGCAACTGTTAGGATGTTAGTTTCTTTAAAGAAATCTCTTAACGAATCTCTATTGCCTAGCTTATATATGAATCTGATCGCTCTCTTCTGCAGGACAAAGATGGTCTCAATGTCTGCTGCCCGACCCCACAAAAGTATACCATAGGACATAATACTATGGAAGTAACTAAAATAAACAAGCAGTTGCGACATCAGTTAGTTCCCGGATTCTTTTAACTGCGTATGCTGCAGAACTGAGCCTATTTGCCAATTTTCCTATATGAGGACCCCATTGAAGCTTTGCATCAATTGTGATACCCAGAAATACAGTTTCTTCTACAAGGTCTAGTTTATCATTCCCCAATATAACATTGCTGTCAACCATTTTGACATTTGGTAGTGTGAATTTTATACATTTTGTCTTTTTTGAATTTAATAATAAGTTATTAGAAGTAAACCAATATAGTACCTTAGAGAGAGCATTATTTGTATCCGCAAGGTCATTTTCTTGTCTCTTAATCTTAAAAATAAGTGACGTGTCATCTGCAAACAATACTATCTCTGACATGTTTTGAACCATGAACGGCAAATCATTTACATATACGAGGAAAAGAAACGGCCCCAAAATAGATCTCTGTGGTACTCCCATCTTAACCTCCGACCCTAAAATTGTGTACACAACACGCACTGTAAAATAGAAAGCCCTCTATCGCATATTTATGACCCTCGCCTGCGGCTAGGGCCTTAAACTTCTGCGATATCGGCCTTTCTTTATTTTACGGCCCTAGTTATGTAATGTACTAGAGTAAATCTATTAGAGAAAATTTATTTTTCGCCTTTTTGTGACCCCGAAAACCCCGAAAAAGGTATTTTTATTGCTTTAGTTTTTGGTTTTTCCTAGGTTTTTATATGATTTCTATGGTATAAAAGCAATCTCTCCACTCCAATCTCAGTTAGACTCAAGTTCTCCATTATATGATATGCGGATGTGGGTGTTCAGACCGTCAAACTGAAGTGGAACTGGGCCGGCCATGTAAGCCGCATATACCCCCGAATAGGTGGGCGAGACGTGCCACCGAGTGGGTATTGCGCCGCGGCCATCGCAATCGGTGGCGGCCGAGAAGAAGATGGCGGGATGGTCTCGACGAATGCTTGCCGAAGTGGTCAGAGGTTGCAAACGACCGAAAATCTTGTCTAAAAGGGGGGGGGGGCCTTCGCCCTGCAGTGGGACACCCATATCATGGAGGCTACTATATTATTGTACTCAGGTCTACAATCCCTTGAAGCTATGAAAAAAAAGCAAATTCTAAGTTAACGCAAAAAATAGATACGGCCGTTTATGCCGCAAAAAACGTATATTTCTACACTCAAGGGAATCAAAATTTATAAGGTACTTTCCGTTGACCTGCAACTATGAAAATTGGCAAGTAATATCGTCTTATGCTACAAGTATCTACGGGGAAAATCTGAAAACTATACATTTGTAATTAAATCATAAAAAAATAGTCTAAGTTCGGGAAAAGCTCGGAAAAAACTGCGAGACTCGATACCTACTAATTTCTACGGAACCCTCGGGGGGCGAGTCCGACTCGCACTTGTCCGGTTTTTTTATAAGCAACACCGTAGAACTTCTTACATGAGCGCAATATGTAGATACAGCAGTGTAAATCACTGTGATTGGTTCGTTACCGAGATGATCTTAATTTCATTAACGTCCTAATGATGTGAAATTAAATTAAACAAGCTGTTCTAAATAACACTTTATTACACAAACAAAACTTCATAAAGTCACACCTACTCGTTGGTTCTATTGGTTATTTTGTAAATTACACTCAAATTCAATACTACCCTTGAATAGCTTAAATTCAAGTTCAATTAGGCCGGCTTGAACCACTTCTTAAATGTCAATGTAATTTTGTATGAAGAATTTTAGTAAAATTTTGTTTAAGCCACATCGGTTTCTGGCCGAATGGCACCACTTTCTTACTAGTGAAGGCCACTGAATTAAAAAGGTGTTTACGTAACACCATGGAGATAAATTATAAAGAAGTGTTTTTTTTTTCGCCTCTTAATTAACATTGTCAATAAAGTATTTTACGCGCTACTTAGTAACTTCGTGTAAGATTTGAATAACTTTGGCTAATAGGATATAGGGTGACAATATTCTTTTTGTTGCACTAACCCGCGCTGAGGACAATTTTAAAAACCTATTTAGAGGCTAAAAATTCCACCCATGCCGGGACTTGACCCCGCGACCTCTGGCTAACCGTGCCAGCGCTCTCCCAAATGAGCCAATGGGCAAGTGCAGGCATCAGTGAAATTTCGAGCCTCTTTACAAACTTTCTCTGTGTTACCTACAGGCAGCGACATCTGGCCGGCATGGGTGGAATTTTTTGCCTCTAAATAGTTTTTTAAAATGGGACCAGCACGGGTTAGTGCAACAAAAAGAATATAATCATGTAGGTACAGCGATATCATTCCGATGTAAAAACCTAACAGCAAAGTGGGTTACTCGGGGCTGCAAGTGATGTAAATTGCTTCGGCCAGATGTCGCTGCCTGTACGTAATACAGAGTTTGTAAAGAGGCTCGAAATTTCACTGATGCCTGCACTTGCCCATTGGCTCAGTTGGGAGAGCGCTGGCACGGTTAGCCAGAGGTCGCGGGTTCAAGTCGCGGCATGGGTGGAATTTTTAGCCTCTAAATAGTTTTTTTTTTTTAGGATATAGGGTGGTAAAAACTGACGTCTCGACCCGCAAGCTACTGTAAGTAACTGTAGTAAGCTAGCTTAGTGGACACCAAATCATATCGTTAACTAATTGTTTTTGGAAAAGTTACATTTGTAAAAAATTGCAACAAAAAATTTAAAAAAAAATTTTCCAGGCAGTGGAAAAAATTTCGGAACGATTCAGTGTATACGTAGATTTAGAAAAGGTCGTTAGTTGTGGTAAAAGTGAAATAAATAAGTGTTGATAAAGTAAATAAATAAAAAAGTGTTATTTTTGCTCTAACCACAGTCTCTACAAAACTATAATTAAAGAAGCGATAACCTCTGAGCACGATAGACTCTAGACTCTATATTCTTTTTGTTGCACTAACCCGTGCCTAACCTAGCCTCTAAATAAGTTTTTTAAGATGATAGACTCTATTCTATCACACGTTTCTAACAGGAAACCGTTGACACTGCCGTGCACCAATTCTTAACCACCAAGTCAAAGTTTCCCCTGCATGAAAGGCTTAAGGTATTTATGGAAAGTGTGGTTGACAGGCTCAGCGTTTACGGGACACCTTTCGGCTTCTTCCATCAGCCGCTCGTAGACCCGGCCGTCAAATGCCCCTAATGTAGACTGCAGCATCTGGAGAAGAAAGAACCTAGGTCCATCATGGGATCCGGGATATGATGCGGCGAGAAGAAACCGCATGGACCACTTAAAACTGGTAATCAAAACATCTTAGGTTTTCATACAAACTAATTTCAATTTGAAGCCCACGCTCATTACGAAGGAAATTGTGCAGGCTTAACTTTTTTACTACACAGTGATCAGGAAGGCAATTAATCAAGCACACATAAAAAAATGTTATGCTGGGTAATTTCTGAATGCGCTGCCATGTTTGTGTGGGATTTTTAGGGAAACAAAGGGGATTTTTAAGACAAAAATTTAGCGAACCCTCTTCCGGGCGGACAATATCAACCAACCATCGGGCCGCTGGTCTGTCCACTGGATCATGACCAGTCAGTGGTAATCACTGCTATAGTCTTGGTCTACCTGCTGTCTTCCTGCCTCATTTAGATGACTAGGAGCCGTGAGAAGTGTCATATTTATTGAGGAAAGATCCATGACCACCGTAAAAGTCTCCTCTTCTGCAACTCTAAATGAACCCATGGAAGTAGCGAGGCTCTTACAGCATCTCTAATGTCGAAGGCATCGACTAGCCCGATG
Organism: Yponomeuta evonymella; assembly: GCA_963969515.1. Taxonomy (NCBI): domain Eukaryota; kingdom Metazoa; phylum Arthropoda; class Insecta; order Lepidoptera; family Yponomeutidae; genus Yponomeuta; species Yponomeuta evonymella. Next base: position 3,590,652 of record OZ018343.1, on the reverse strand, counting down.
GCATTTGGCCTCAGCCTGCCCAACAGTTCCTCGTACCACTTCTGCAGTCCTTGTATGTCCGGTTGTGAAACGTTTGTGAACTGAAACAAATTCACAAATTTGGGTTCATTACCTACAGGAAACGTTGAGGGGAGAAATAGAAGAAAAAGATTTTCTCGCTCAGAAACTTGGTTCTTACCAGCAACAAATCGCTGAGTCTCTCCAAAGCCCAGTTGACCGTGTACAGCTCCAGTAACTGGTATAAAACTACGCCCAGTGCGGGCGACGCAGTCTCGGCCAATTTCTGAGTTTCTTCGTGGAACGTGGACAGGATTATCACTCTGCAGTGCGCCTGAAAAAACAGATGTTAAAAGGAATAACGCAACTAGTAGACAACTGTTACCGTGGTCTCAGTCAACCGTGTGGGATGAAAATGGAAGTGAGTGGAAGAAGGGATTATAATTTACTGTTTTGTATTGGTTTTTGGAAGTACTCAAATTCGGGAAGGAGAGCCAACTCCCTTTCCCGAGTTTGAGTGACAATAATCCCGAAAGTTGGTTCTACACACTGACATAAAAATTCAACCATCCCAAACTATAAAGTTCGACTAACACCTGAACGTACGTTTTGAAAATTATATTTTCATATTATCGAAGAGAACCCCGTAGAATAACTAGTTCAGCAAACTTACTTCGGCGGCAGCCACCAGTTGAACTGATGTGGCGTTCCAGGCGTCCGCCTGTGACATTCCTGACATGATCCTTTCCTTCATACTCTCGACGCACCCTGAAACCTTCCTAAAACACAAAAAAATATACATCTATGAAAACATTAAAAGGCAATAACATCACTGATTCGGTGGTATTCACGCTTGAATTACCTGTATTGATCATCAAAGGACTGTATAGTCCACACAGATATTTCTCCTGGTAACGTGAACATAGTTACAGATCGTTTGCATATCGCTTACTGTTTTTACAGTGTATGTGTGAGTAATTGACTACTTTAGTAATAGACTAATAGTAATTTACTACGCATCACACTACGTCCTCTCTGTTCTATTAAAAAAAATTAATGCAAGTTCTCCATTCCGATTTTCAACTCTTATACTTGGACCAAATAGGTGATGATGATGAGGCAAAGGGCAAGATAAAAAGTTTTTTATCTCTGCCTACCCCTCCGGGATACAGGCGTGAGTTTATTTTATGTTTTTAATTTTTATTCACTGACCTCATAGCGACGACCTGGAAGGCTTTTATGATATTTTGCACCGTTTGTTCCCACTTCGTGAGGAAGCCCTCCCGACTCGCATACTTCAGGTAGGCTACCGTTGGTGTCATCTTCTTCGTCTCTTCTATTTGCTGCCAGGTCTTCATTAGAAACCTGATAGTAAAAAACTCAAATGAAATTGATCATGAGCTACTGCTTAACTGCTAGAGGAACGGGTGGGAGAGATCTATAACTTACTTAATTATAACAGGACTTAACTTAATCATTATTTATAAAGTGACATCTCCAAATTATTCCTGCTATATAACCCCTGCTTAACGTTAAGTTTCTTTTAACTGTGCGATTGCGCCGTGTGGCTCCGGCCTAGAATGAGCCACCCCATTTCTTCCCGTGGGTGTCGTAAGAGGCGACTAAAAAACGGAAACCAGGGAACGGGCATAAAATTATTATTTTATTTCTCGGTTGTGGGCGCCTTGTGTAGTCAGAGTCTGTAAAATAGCAATTATACCGAGCCTGTTCTTTTCATCACACATCTATATTCAGTGTACCTATTTATATAAAAACTTCTGTATTTGAACTTGAGTGATTAATAAAGTCCGATTTTTTTTTTAGATATTATATATGTTATGTAATGTAGAACACTTCTGTTATGGTATTTTGTGTGTAGTACTAAATTTCTTTACTAATAGGAGCTGATAGAGTTTCGCTGTATGAGTGTTCGGTTCATAGCTGAATTAGTTATAAACAAAAAGGCATATCGCAGCACTGTATGCACAGCTGACATTAATATACTGCTGGGCATAGATACCCCCTTTTTCTGTCCACGCGCAATCAAACTACTTCCAACTGTGTATTCAGTGACCTGCCAGGTTTTCACTCAAAATGCCGTGTCCCATCAGTTATCAGTTATTTAGCAGAGGTGACTAGCCCACTGCAACTTCAATGACTTAGGCCGACTTGCACCACCTTCTTAAATGTGGCTTAAACAGAGTTTAACTAAAACTCTTCATACAAAAATCTATATAAATGGCGAGTTAAGCGACATTAAATAAGTAGTGTTGCAAGTTGGCCCTAAAGGACAAAACAATAACTAACCGCGAAGTCTGCAGAAGCAGCACGGTATTCTCTCCCTCGTAGGTGCAAGCGCCAGTCACTTGGCCGTAGATAAGGGGCAGGTTCGAAGATATCATGTAGCCGTGCCCACCGCACGCCAGGCGCGCCTTCTCCACTAGGGCTGCTGCGTCGGATGTGGTTATTGCCTTCAGACAGCAGGCCATTGCATGGAGCTGAAAATATGGAGTATTTCTTCCATTTTGTTCTCCTGGGTGTGTTTGAGGGGTTGTTGTGTTTTTATAAATAAGACTGTAAACTCTCTTGTCATAGTCTAGGAGAAAGTAATTTAAGAAAAAGACTGATGTTACATAACAGTTATTGTTCGCATAGTTTTACTTTTATGTTCTTCAAGCTAGACATGTAATTTCAGTATCTGTTTGTTTCATTAACGGTAAAGCTAAAATTATGAGCAGTTCATACTTTTTGTTAGCTGAAAACTGTATTTTATCGTTTGAATCTAATTTAATATCTGTTTAATTAACCATTTATGTTTAAGTTAAACATAAACTTACGGACGCAACTGTTAATTGTAATGTCTAGTCTCCTACTTAATTTATAAAACAGTTTCTTTAATTTGACTAATATTTAAGTTATTACCTGTTCCTATTATGCGGTTGTAATCCCAGGTAGACGCTGCTGCCCGTCTCCTGGTAAATTATTTCCTTAGTCGCCTTCTACGACATCCACGGAAGGAAATGGAGTGACGCTATTCTTAATACGGCGCCACACAAAGACTCACCTCAGGCAATCTCTCCAGGTTCCCGGCGTCGATCTGCGGCGTGACCTCGTTGAGGGTGTCCCAGAGTCGCTTGGCCGCAATCCGCAGCGCGTGACAGCTCGCTGTGCCGATGAACAACTTGTGCTGCTGCGTCAAATAGTCCAGGACCTTCAGCTCAGGCTCGCTGAAAAATGTGAATTTACTAGAAGTTCAAATGAAAAAAAGGAACATACACCCTATAAGCTTTCACGACAAAATCCGCGTCTACTCCTGCTGTGCTATACCTTCGAACCTACGAACACTGCTTATTACGAACAACATAAGGGAACAGCTACAAGCGGCCGTCATTTATGACGCAATTCAGATTGAATGGAGCTGTGACTTTCAGACAAAAAACTAAAGAATACGTTGTCAGCGCGCAAATTAGCGGCGATTTCCATTTTTAATGAAGTTTTTGTATTATCAAAGCTTTAATACACCCTCACCTGCTTGCTCAAGGTTATTACGTATCAAGTAGGTAATTACGAACCTAACTGAAATTAAAATGTACTCAGCTATAATACAAACTACACAATTATATAGTTTAAACTCTATCGCACACCAGTAATTATACAAAATGAAAATATTTTTATATCTGTAAAACAAGTCATCTTTTTCTTTCATGATTCGGTCTGACAACCATCGCCAAAGCCCTGCTTTGGCATCATGCTGAGACCGGCCCATTTTTGACAACTTTGTATGTCTAAGTTTCATGTAGGTACTTACAGGTATTTTGCTAAATGTGTTCTGTTGTTTACTAACTTAATTATGTACCTATTGTTTGTAATGTTGTCAAATAAAGTTTATTCATATTCTTATTCTTCTGTGTACCTTCTCAGAACACAGAAAATCCTACTTTAAGACCAGTACCAGGTACCTACTGAATGTTATTGCACGCCTAACCCAATTGTGCCTCTCCTCCCGTACCTCCGTTCCTCCTGCGGGTTGACAAGTAGAAAATGCCATCAGCATTAAGTCTACCTTTCGTAAACTTTCCTTTGTGCAGAGGATAAAGAATCAATAATTGTTGTCAAAGTTAAGTAACACTTACTCAGCCTTCAACTGACACTGTCTTCTGACGGCAGAGTATCTGGTGGCGATGGTGATGGCTTTGCTGAGGAAGTTAACCATGTCAAACGCTATGACCACCCGCACGAACACCATGGCACCGTAGTTCAGCTTGCTGTTCAGGGATTTCACGTAGGTGCCGTCCTATAAATTGTTTGGAATGAAATGTATGCCAGTGACCGTCGTTACTTATTCTTTGAGTTAAGTTAAGTACTAACTTATTTTGATCTATAAAGTGAATCTTTTTAACCGACTTCAAAAAACGAGGAGATTCTCAATTCGACGCGTATATTCCTTTTTTCTTGGCTATGTTCTCGCATAACTTCGTCAAATCTTAACCGATTTCGACAACTCTTTTTGTTCGAATAGATATAACGTCCTTTTGGTCCCATTTTAATTTGGCGAAGATCTGATGAAGGCTTTCAGAGATGGAGAACAGAACTCTTCAATGGAAAGCAGTAAATAAGGCCTAATGGGCCCCATCCTTTAGTAATATGCATATGTTCCAGAAAAGTTCTGACGTCGAAGGGTAAATGATGGTTTTAAGGGACTTGATTTTTTTTTCTCCTGCTTCCCCACTAAAAATTTGAAAAGAAATATTTAAAAGTTAGAAATAATTTAAAAATATACGTTTAAATTAGAAGTATCATGTATACTTCTAATTTCATTTGGGGTATAATTTGGGGTTGGTGCCCAAAATATATGGGCTGGTCATGAAACTGGGCACCGAATACAAATTGTACTTTTATAATACCTACATGTATACGTACTTATTTAGAAAGAAAGAAAAAAAGAAAGAAAGAAGACACTTATTTAAATTATCACAGAAACAAAGTAAACACGAAGGTACACAAACAAAATACACGAACGTCAACAGTAAAGGTATTCTTTTAAATTATTTCTAACTATTAAGTGCTGCAGTGTTTTAAAGCCGGTTTTCATTTTTTATTTTATTCTTTTTGTCAACCCAACATGTCCACAAACAAAGTTCACTGATAACCATTGGACTCAAAATCTGGCAAGAACAGTTTTTTTAACTAAAAGGTAAAGGAAGAACTGGTGGAAAGGAAGAATAGGTTGTCGAATACAACAACGGAATGGTATATAAACACGAGAGGGGAAACGGTCAATCGGAAGAGCACTACTCATATGGACCGACGATATAGCCCGAGTAGCCAGCAAACATTGGTTTGGAGCTACGACCGTGTGAATTGGCGTGAACTTGAAGAGGCCATACCCAGCAATTGGTGTCAACGGGTTGATGACCAAAATAGGGAGAAGTTACTAAATACCTATACATACTAATGAAATTATATCATCAGTTCTCACCTCCATAACCTGAGCGTGCCTCATCAACAAATTCCCCCTCGGTATCCTCACGTTGTCCAGCTTCAGATAGCCATTGTCGACCGTGTTCAGTCCCAATTTGGGTCCAATGTTGCCTATCTCGATGCCTGGCAGGGGCATGTGGGTCTCCTCGTCTCGAAGCTGGACTATGAAACAGTGGACGCCGTGGCATTCACCCTTAGTGTAAAGTTGCGCCACTAGGATGCAGTAGTTGGCGGTTTGGCCCACTGGAAGGAGGTTTGAGGGTAAGTTTTTCATTTCACGTACTCGCGACCTCGTGCGGTTGCGAGAGAGTAAAATGAAGAAATCGTACCGCAAGTCTTCAGTAAATTTTCAAGCTTTTCAGAAAGTTTAGGTGAAAGAAAGTGGTTTTTACGTAGCATATTCTTTCACTCACTTAAATGTTTGTGCCTTCAGCGCGATGGGATTTGGTTTCAATTTAATAACGTTACATATTATTAAAAATAATAAACATGGACGAGAGTGGCCGAGGACAGAAAGAAGTGGCATGCCTTTGGGAAGAGAAGGCCTGTGTCCAGCAGCGGACAAGTGCGGGCTGATTGATTTGATTTGAAACATGAAATCTCAAAAATTTTATTGCATTTCATATTGACACAGACTGAGAAACAGCGTTTAGTTAATCTATAACAAATTACAGCCTTGTAAGAAGGCTCTACAAGAACGCTTGTATGCTCTAATCACTGTTTAACCCCTCATCGAACCCTCAGAAACATACGTACACCCGCCAGCCCACCACTTGCGCGAGGTCAGCGTGGGAGTGTTGAGCACGAACTCCTGCGTGTCAGCGTCGTAAGTGGCTGTCGTCTCCAGTCCTCGGATGAATGTGCCGTGGCCGAGCTCAGTCTGAATAAAGACGTAAAATAGAATATTCTTTGTACCAGAACACTTGATATATATGTCTTTTTTTAACTTTGCCAAGCTAAATAATAAAATAAATAAAATTAATTTCAAATAAAAGAGTCATAACAGTGTACACTCGGCTTAAACCAAATATTGGTAAATAAACTATTTATGTTTGAACTAGGTTAAACATCGGTGGCAACAAAAGTTTTTAATATTTAGTTATAATTAATTGTTAAGATAAATAGTAATTACTAACTTACAATAGTTAATAATAGATTATTAAGAGGTTTAGAGGCTAAAAAATCCAACCATGCCGGGACCTCTGGCTAACCAGCGCTCTCCCAGCGCACTGCCGGCGCTCTCCCAACTGAGCTAATGGGCAAGAGTGCAGGCATCAGCGGAATTTTGAGGCACTTTACAAACTTCTCTGTATTACGTACAGGCAGCGACATCTGGCCGAAGTAATTTACATCACTTGCAGCCCCGGGCAACCCACCAACCCACTTAAGTGCTTTCAGAGGTGGGGTAGCGATACAGTAAGTATTACGCATGGAAAAACTTATGAACTTTGTTTTGTCCGCATTTAGAGTCAAACAATTATTTTGTTGTAGCCCGACGTAATTGAAGCCTAACTGTGCCAAATCCAAAACCCCTTGCTTAGGGTCCGCTGAGAAAAATCAGCATAAGATACAAAATAATTGTTCTGGCATTCATTTGTAGGTCACAGAGATCGTTTACGTAAATCAAAAAAAGGGTAGGACCTAATATACTTGGGGAACACCATAACAATTATTTTTTTTATAGATCATCGAAGCTGGCCATTCTCTGATGTTATGAAGCTTTCGGTCGTTGCGCCAATTACTGATGCTCTAGACCTTAAATTATATTATCATCTCTACCTCCGTCCGAACCGTCTCTCTTGTGCAGAGTACAATTGATGGGCTGAAAAATGGGAGAGAAACAGGCAGTCAGCAGGTAGAGATGATAATTGAAGGTCTACATCAGTTGTGGCCGCGCCGCCGGCAGAAAAAGTACGCCTCTGTACAGAAACCTGTTTTAGGTGCAATAAAGAATTTACTAATTTTAATAAAAAGAAAATCATGGCTCGATAACATCAGAAAATGGGCTGGAGTGGTCAGCTTCGAAGATCTATTTCGCTTCGCAAAAAGATGAGACGAATTTGCGGTAATAAAATTGTAAACACTTGATCAAGTCAAATATAACTGTTTGCATTTGAAGAACGTATTGCTAGTATCGAACTAATATTGGTGTGCGAATTACCTGAGCAAACGTCCCGATAATTCTGCAGTTCCAGGCCCGGTGTAGCCACTGTTTGTGCTGCTCGTCCGTTCCCAAGTTGATGATGGCTGGCATGAACATGATGTAGTGGACTCCGAAGGGGGAGCCGTCGCGGACCACTGACGAATAGAGGATGCCGGCTATGGTGCGCCTGTGAAGTTACAAAGAACTAAACATTGCATAAACTGACGCCTGTATCTCGCAGGGGTATACAGAGACCAGGGCCTCGATTCTGTTAGTGCATTGTAGTATAATGACAGGTACACTGTCGGGTCACGTGACGTGTTTTTTCGTACCATTGACGCCTAGAAGGTTTGATGGGTGTGCCCGCGTAGACTTAAAGCAGCCATGAAATGAAAACCGCCATGTTCATGCAGTTGTCATGTTACTACAATGCATTAACAGAATCTACGCCCTGGGCCTCTTATGAAACTGTAATTCATAGTATATTATTAATTCCAGTCTCCTGGTAATTGATTTCCTTAGTCACCATTGATTTCCTTAATTTATTATGATAATTCGATGTAAATTGCGTAGGCGAGTCTGCCTATACTTGTTAATTTGTTTGTTAATCAAGTGCAATGTATATGCAATTGTCATAATAAACCGTGAATTGAAGTTTTGTAGGAGTTTGCCATTTACCACGAAGGAATAAAAAACTACTTACCTGTAAATAAGCAACTTATTCGAGTAGGTCACCCTGCGGGGCACAGGAGAGAGGGAGTATGGGCTTAATTACCACGCGTACCCACCACGGATTGGCGATTCATTTAACTAGATATAGATAGATAGATAGAGAACCCTTTACTGCACAGCCAGAAAAAGAGCAGAACAAATTATTTTTATTATACATATAAGTACTAAGTAGTATTTGGGCCCAATCGCGATTGTTTAGTAGATAAACATCGGCAACTCAGGTTTACGTAATAATTTTGCCTAATAAACAATCACGTTAAATCTAAAATGGGATTATCAAGATTGTTTCAAGTGGCAAAACCAGCTCTCTGCCACCTTTTCTGGCGTATGCCTGACAAAACTTTATGTTGTGTAGACGTAAAATTTTGCAAGTACTTTTGAGTTAAACTGTTGTTGAATATTAGCGTGGTTAAGAATTTTAAACTTTTGCTTATTGGAACTGGTTTAATTATCGTTTAATTTAATTCAAGTTTTTCAATGGAATCACTTTTAAAAACTTTTTTATGGTTGTTTTTAAAAGTATTACATACATACATACATAAATCATGGCTTGTATGTCACCTGGAGGGGAAGGCGGAGACCAGGGATTGCCACTTGCCACGATTCTGACAAACCTCTTTTGCTTAAATTAGTTGCTGCATGCATGATATTCGTTATGTCGCCCTTTACGACTCCTCCGCGGTTTAGGCGCGTGCATGATATCGCCTCATAAAATTAATAGCAACAACACCTACAGCAGTTTAAGCTCCTCAGTCCTGACCTTAAAAATAACAATGGTTTTCAATTGTTATTTTCAAGGTCAGTGGCTCAATTATGCGGACCAAATCCTGAGCGATTCCAATCGCTTAACTGTCAAATTCCATACTAATTTGACAGTTAGACGATTGGAATCGCTCAGGTTTTGGTGCGCGTAATATAGGGGCAGGACTAAGGAGGTTAAATGAATAAGATAAAATTTTCGTATTTTAAGTTAGTGAACAGTAGTAGTTTGTATTTTTACCAAAAGTTCATTTGTGCATATTGTGTTCACATCCAGTAGGACGGACATTATACCTTGAGACTATAGTATATTCTCGTGTATAGACTATTGCATAGACTCATGTCACAGTGTTTCTTATTGAACTCCTCTGACAAACACAATATTTTCAATAATTTGCAATCATCCAGATCGTTTCACTGGCCTTTTACTTCAATGTATTGTATAATTTAAACCACGTTGTATAATTTAAATGTATTGTATAATTAAAAACACAACTCATTTCCGTGGGTCAATAGCTTTTAATTAAGGCATATTGAGTAGTCAGTTCCGTTTTGTTCTGTGGCGCATTCTCCGGCCGTTCCTACACTCTCGAGACGGCAGACAGCTAGGGGTTTATAAGGAGGGGTTTAACTTGACCAACTGAATTTGTAAGTCCGGATTTCATGGTTTTCCTTTCATTTAATTTACCAAGTTTGTTAGAGAGATTTCATCCTTATATTGACTTGACCCTAACGATCGATGCAATAAAATTACAGGATGTATTTTTTACAGATTTTAGTCGGTTCGATTCCCAGGTGTGGCAAGCGATTTTTCGAAAATCTTTGAATGCAGAATTCTTTCTTTTCAATAATAAAGGAATGTATATTTGAGTACTATTTTCTATCTACAGTATTAGAAGTACTTTCCCTTCAGGTGGCATTAAACTTCAACTAGAGGCAGTAGGTTTTCTCGTAGAGAAAGAGTGCTTAATGACCGCGCTTAATCCATTTTACAAACTGCAGCGCCCCAGTGATCCCTTCACCCATAGTGTGAGTGAAGGTGCCACAGGACGCTGCATAAATCATCTCATTACGTAACGTAGGTGCAAAGGCCAAAGTTTTTACCAACACTGAGGATTCTGAATGTTGTGAACACCTCAGTTAATGGCCGTTTTCACATTGGACGATATCGGTAACTGCACGACATCGCCAGTACTGGTATTTTCATAGTAAGGCCGTTTTGCGAATGTTCTGTTAACATTGAGTGAAAACTCGTGCAACGATGCGCATTTATGGTCCAATGTGAAACTGGCCAATGTTTGGTGTAGAACCTCATTTACTTATGGTCTGTAGAACAATCACGAAGCTAGGTAAAATATGGTAATGCATTAAAGCCATGATTAAAAGATTATCATGAGTTGTGGAAGTAAAAAAATATAACATAAGTAAATTCTAAATTAGTGACTGACGTCTGACGTCCGATATCAATTGAGTTAGCCAGCGCCGACCATAAGACGCTCAAAACATAGTTTTTTGCCTTCTGGCCGCCATCGCAACTGTTTAGATATTTATTCCTTTTTGTCCTGATATAGTTTGTGTATGCTTAAGTGAAATAATTGTGGGTAAGAAAAAAATTTTTTTGTTACTTAATTTTTTTCAAAACTAGCACCTTACGTCTCTAAATGATTAAAATGTCCCCTAAAAATACGTTGAACGAATTCAAAGTCACCCTGTAGATATGTAACTAAATAACGGCGACAATTTAACTTACCTATAGTTTTCGACGGTCATGCTGAGACCCTTATCCTGCATGTCTCGGATGTGCTTGAAGATGTAGCAGGAGCGCTCGAGCATGTACTCGTACTTGCCCTGGTGACTCAGGTACTCCTCGGGAGGGCCCAAAGACCCTTCTTTGAAGCTGCTTATGAAGTAGTCCTCTGGAATTATTGGAAGGTTAAATTACAGACCGACGATAGACGTGCTCAAACACTCACGCATGTATCCCGGGGGGGGTACGCAAACCGCTTTCGCTTTTTCAACATTCGTCACCTAATCATCCATTTGCCATTCGCTATCACTTTTTAGACGGCCATCTGAGGCGTCCACATAGAGTTATATAGTTTTGCCTGTACCTACAGTCTAGTGGGAAATCCACTCTCAGCAGATGACCTAAACGCTAGAAATACTTACACCGCGCATGAACTTCAATAGCCATTGCATTAAGTAAACCTGCCCTATGAAGCGAACCGTCTTCGCTTATTGTTTCGCTTATCTCTAGCCGCACGCATTCACCAATGACCAAGATGGGAGTGCGAGTTCACAAGTGCATTCGTAAGCACCCTATAAACGTCCCACTGAAGGGCACGGGCCTTTTCTCAGAGAGAGAATCCACCGCGGATTGGCGATTTCAAGTGCTTACTTGCGAACTTAGGCCCGAGCCACACAGAAGGGACGTGGGGCACGGAAGAGATGCGTCGTTAATCCAAATTCACTTTTATACAAAATATACTGAAGGGACGGGACGGAGCCTACCCAGAAGAGACGGGGCGAGGCAGGCCGCTATTTCTATACGTCCCTTCTGTGTGGCCAGGGCCTGAGCACTCCTCACTATGTTTTCGTTCAGTTAGCGAGTGGTACAGTCGACGACACATCAAGCTTTACACGCGTGCACTCTACTCAGTTTCGTTACGGGCGACCTTGCATCAAAAATGTAAAGGTTGATCTGCTGTTGACTGTACCTATGGCTAAGTACAAATTCACAAATGTACGTAGGTAACTTAGAAAACAAAGCCATTGCTCTACAATAATAATCGCCTAATCGCGATTATTTATTAGGTACTAAACTTAATTTCTTAATTCCATAAGTTTCGGCAAAATTGCAGTACTGGCAGTTTCCAAAACGTCGTTAATTTAATGTCTTAATTCTATGTAAACGCCTTTAAGTGTATGTTGAACCTACTGAATGACTAAGCTAAACGTTCATTCTGCGCTGTCACTCAAATAATTTATTCTGGGGTCATACTTTACTTACTACTAGCAGTGCCCGCGATTTCGTTCGCGTGGTAACCGAATCAGCTTAGGTCTATGTCCACCTAAAGGTAGGTACATTCTAAATACTGATGAAAGAATTTTTGATATCGTAAAGTAATTTTGGAGATTATCCCTACATAGAAACTTACAAACATTTATACTTAGGTAGGTACTAACTTTTCCTCTTTATAATATTAGTGTAGATGTTGACGTACCTAAAACCTGCCAATGTGCTTTGATTGTAGATACCTATCAATAATAATTATAATTATGAGTCGTTCGACTCGCTCGCGTAGACCGTGCAGTCGACAGCACTATAACCTTTACATTTGCGTGCACTTTATTCAGTGGAACTGTAAATAGTGCAGCGAAGGTAGAGTCGACGTGGAAAATTGAGGAAAATCCGAGAATTATGTACTACGTTGACGTATATTTTGAGAATCGAATATTTTCTACAAAGAAAAGTCCTATAGCGCCTCAGACCGCCGGAGCGATGCTGAGGGTTTACTCACGTTTTACAATATTAGGTACGCGTAGTTAAGAAAAGGCCCGTGCCGTCCCAAGGCTGGAAGCAGCACGTTTGCTTTTGACAGGCGGAGTTATATGTATATCTTCGGCATTGAATTTTGTCTTCGGCGTCCGGATCGGACCATACAGAGATGCACAACTAGCGAGCGCCATCTAGTGTGCGGTGACGGTAAACGTGGTTGTTACAATAGTAATTATATTAATTTGCCGTATGTGATTAACTTTCAAAAAATATATACATATTTGAGCGTGTTTACGCACTTTTCTTACCAATATTAGGTACAATATTTTTCCTAGTTTTGGCATATGAGCGGTAAATAAAGCTTGGTCAGCAGAAATCCATAGGATGACCGAGTATTTTCTTGGGCTAGGGTCATGTTCTATCCCAGGCGTGACATGGGATAGAAAGAGCTCAGCAACAAAAATGGGGAACTTGCGTCTAACTTAGATTGGAGTGACGTTGCTTTTATACCATAGAAATCATATAAAAACCTGGGAAAAAATTTAAAAAAAACAATAAAAATCTTTTTTTTCGAGGTTTTCGGGGTCACAAAATATGCGAAAAATAAAGTTACTCTAATAACATAAAACTTATTAGATTTCGTTTTGTCATTGAATTCTGAACGTTTCCTTATTAAAACATTCTTTAGTGAAGTCCATTAATAACATTAGTATCCATTGCTTGTTTTTTACGGGACGTTTGTCGGTAGTGATTAAGTAAAACCTGCACTGCACCGGACATCACCATGATCAAAATTCAATGATAGTGTAATTGGGCCTTACCGCCGGCTTGTGAATCGAGAAGAAAATACTTAAGTGTCTCGATCTTTGTAATAAATCTAAAGAGACAAAACAATACCCACTTATTTGTTTACTTAGTGAACATCTTTATTCAAAACCATAGAATGACAGTACCTACTTACTATATTATAAGCGCGAATTTTATAAAATTATGGAGGTAAGCTGTAAAAATATTAATCTGAGAAAAAAACTTACAGGATAAAAGTATAAAAGTTGTTGTAAAGCTTAAAAAAGCATAAAACTCTCATTGGGGTGTTAAAGGAACTACGCATTTTAAAAATAACCCTGTATAGTTGTTCAGTAGCCACCGGCGTTGTGGCGATTAGAAATATTACCGGATCTAATAATAATGCAGCCTATATACGTCCCACTGCAGGGCACAAACCTTCTCTCAGAGAGAAAGAGTTATGGGCTTAATCACCACCCGTGCCCACTGAGGTATGTAAACACCGCAGACACTTTCCTTCACCGTTAGCGAGTGATATTCCTACTAGGTATAACTTCACAAATATAGGTACGTAACTTAGAAAACAAAGTCATTGGTACATGGCGGCATTCGAACCCACGACCTCCCGAATGAGAAGCCGGCTTTCTACCGCTCCGCTCCACCGCGGTCTTTATGCTACGCTGTAACATAAAATCACAAACCCACATTTGTCTTACTGACCTCTTTCTTTCCGCTCCAATGCCTGCTTCTCGCCCCCATCGATGATATAAGTCAGTTCCTTCACGTCGAAGGTACACTTGTCCCTTTCACTCTGAAGATCAGGGTTTACCTGACTCATGGCGCCGGACGCGATTTATTTCGAAAAACGAGAATTGCGACAGGTACAGTTCGGACAACGGCTGAGCGGGGACTGGATGGATAATTAAGAGAATTGAAAAGTGGCCGGGCTACTGACATATGACAGTCGCAGATAACTTACCACATAGTAGGTATACTTCGGTCGCCGACTGATATGCCTAACTCTTCATTAGGTATTTGCTCTTAAGTTTTGTAAATTGAAAGTTTTTCGTTAAGCCTAGGTACATTTTTAACTTTGATTGTTTACAAATTACTTTTTTTTTATGTACATCTTGATACATCCCACTGCAGGGCACAGGCCTTCTCTCAGAGAGTATGGTTGTGAACACCTCAGACACTCAGGTTTTCTCACGATGTTTTCCTTCACAGTTAGCGAGTGGTATTGCTACTATAACTTCACAAATGTACGTAACTTAGAAAGCAGTCGTTGTTAAATGCCGGGTTTCGAACCCACAACCTCTCAAATGTGAGGTCGGCATTCTACCGCTGCGCTACCACCGCATACATTAGTTAAGTGCGTGATTTGCTTTTCTATGTTTCCAAACTCCTAACTTCGCCACCACCGTACGTCAATAAAGTTGAAGATACGCTTGCCGAAATAGTCTCGTCAAAGTGCGCCTGTAAGTTGTTGGCCACACCAGCCGCACGTAAGACGTACAACCCGTGCGCTCTACGTTTGCCGGTGACGGGGACGGACACGCATTCCATGCCCCGGCAAACTTAAAACGCACGAGTTGTACGTCTTACGTCTATTCCAGTGACTGTAAAGTTGTCAAGACGTGACTTTGGCATAATTGAATCTGTCGACATTTCAACAAGAAATAGAATAGAAGTTGTAAAACACAAACAACTTCGCTGGCTCAGCGACTCAAAGTGGGTCTTGGCCTCCGATACAAAGTCCTCGCTTATCTTGTCTCTGTCCTGCGCGGTCCCCAGTTGCCTGCTTAGTTCTAAAACGGGCATTGGTCACTGAGAGTATAAAGTAGGTACTACGTAGTACTTTCTTACACTCCAAGATTGGTCATTAGAGCCAATCGGGTATTACGTACCCATAGCAAAAAACATGCTAGACAAACCGTTGCCAGTTGCCACTGACACGTACACTTCAACAGTCGTTAAATTTGGCTATTCATTCATCTATGAATAAACAGCTGTCACTGCATGCGACTAAATAATCTGAATATATACTGTGATCTAGTTAAAATCTAAATATAGTTGTCACGGGAGGAGTAAACTATGAACGCGCTCCTTCATATGTAACCACGCACAGCAAAACTAGTTTTATTCTTAATAGTAACGACGCGGCTATTCTTTATTTATAAAAATCGGCCAAGTGCCAATCGGACTCGCGCACGAAGGGTTCCGTACCACTATCTGTACATTTGAATATTTACTGCAAATATATACCTGTTGCAGTTATTAATATCGAGCAAGAAACGGCAAAATCACGTTTATTGTAGGGAACCCTCCTTAAATATTTATTTTACTGTTTTTAGTATCTGTTGTTATAGCGGCAACAGAAACACATCTGTGAAAATTTCAACTGTCTAACTATCACGGTTTATGAGATACAGCCTGGTGATAGAAGGACAGACAGCGGAGTCTTAGCAATAGGGTCGCTTACGCGTTAGGTACAGAACACTAAAAATACAACTCCTTAAATCTCTCTTCAAATGCAGTTTGTGTAGTCTGTGGTCGGTCCTTCCCTTTGCCACTATTTTAACTGCATTTGAGGAATGTTTTAAGGAATTGTGTTTCTATAGGACTGAAGCCTTTACCACAGACTAAACTGCATTTGAGGAGTGTTTTAGAGGAATCGTGTCTTTATAAATCACACCATAAGTTTTCAAACAAGGTATCTGTCGCAGGATCGCAAATAAAACTAACCAAATGCATCCAACAAACGCTTATTTATTGGATATTTTCCTTAGGCTAGTCTACTTCTTGGCTGTGGTGACGGCGGCCTCGTCCTCGCGCGCGAACGTCTGCAGAAGCTCCTCCTTCTTGGCGGCGATGCGCTCCTCGCGCCGCTTGCGGGCCTCCTTGACCTTGTTGCGGCGGGCCTCGGCCTGGTCGCTGTGGACAAGTCATTGCAATGTTAAAAATCCTGGAGGGGTAGGCAGAGACCATGGTCGGCCACTGTAAATAATATATAGAAATAGAGCGCTTCGCCAACAAACTGCTTTGCAGTTTGGCGTAATTGTGTACTAATGTTAAGGGTTTTTATTGTGAATAAATAAACGTAAAAAAAAAAGAAAAAAAAACTTGCCACAATCTTGACAGATCACTTTTGCTTCATCAACATTCATTAATTCATTTCACTCGTGTAATGTTAAGTAAAATTAAATAAAGCCTTTATTCTTCATAACGTGTCGATGGCAAACAGTTTTTATTTCCAAATTATTACTGTTTACATTAATTATTTAGATATTTGATTTACACAATGTATTGCAAATAAAAATTGTAGACTTGCGGTACTATTTTTAAAAACATGATTCCTCTAGGCTCTAACACTCCTCAATGCAGATAAAATAGTGCAGTTTACGTTTCTTTCTTGGAAAAAATGCTATTAGCAATAAAGCCGTCAATTGTACCTTTTTCTTTGTAACTACTGTTATTGTAATTATGGTTCTCTGGTGTACACACGGTGTGGTTCACAATACAGAATATTCTTATTTTCTTACCTTTTTTAGGTATTTGATTTGCATTAAGTATTGAAATTGAAAATGATTGTATGAAAATCTCCATGTAGATCCGAAAATAGCGCGTTCTACTTGAAAAGGCGAACAACTTTTTCTAGTATTTCACTTCGAAATCGCGAAAAAATATGAGCTGCTCCATACATTTCAATGCAGCAAGTGGTGTGAATAAACTTTTAAAAGTTGAACAATTTAAAAGACGAGTACTCCCACTCCCCACATTTTCAGATGTAAGTATATGGGGATTTAGTTGTGTATAATATGGATTCTTAATGAAGCAAACGAAAATAATGTTAAAACAATGTTTCACTCTAATTGGGAACCTGTGAAGATCTTTGGGTAAAGGCTTCATTAGTCGCTGCATGCATGACTTAATTTGCATTTCCCCCAAAGCCTACCTGGCTTTGAGATAATCTAAACCACAAATCTAATAGACAGGGTTTAACACTAAACATGGACATTCTATTTGTTGAACTGCAAGCCAAGTAACTGTAATAGGCATCTAGTTGGAGCACAAGATCAAACTACTAGGCTGGTATCGTAACTTCTTCATATTTTTCATAAACAAGCTATACACTTGTACAGCTACAATGATCCCAAGGCTACCAATGGTATCACTTTTTCAACTAGTCATATCTGCGGCATCAGGCCAGCCATTGGCACCTCATACTAAATGCTTGGTGACTACGATAACTCCATTCACCGCAAGTGACACTACACATGTTCAATAAATGCGATTGGACACAGATGTCTGTCTCTCCACGACTACTTGCATCTGGATAACTGAGTGTAACTAATAAACACAAACAACAAGCTTCTCACCTGAGCATCTTGGTCCTAGCTTTCTCAGCCTTCTTCCTGTGAATGTATTCCATGAGGACACGCTTGTTCTTGAACACATTACCCTTCGCCTTCATGTAAAGTGCGTGGTACAGATGCCTGTCAATCTTCTTGGCTGTTCTGTACTTTAGGAGCAACTTTCTGAGCACCCGTTGCCTTTGGACCCAAAGTTCCTGGAATGATGAAAGGACATAGTCAAAATATATAAAAGTCAGGTGTAGATTTATTCAGGAAGCAAGAGCAGATAACATAAACATAACATAAACATAAACATTTACATACAGGCACATACATTGCTTCTGGCCCCACACTAGGATACCCTGTGTCGTGGGAACCAGAAACAACGACATCACAAACATGTAAACATCCAAGACCTGGGGTTTTTTTTTTTTTTTTTTTCTCAAACGCTGTCTAGTTTAGCTTTACAGCCACTCTACATTACATACAAGTGGAAATCTCAGGTTAAGACCTTAAGCTTAATCGTCAGAAAATATTCACCTTAGATAGATAGATAGAGAACAACTTATTGCATTACCAGGTAAAACGCTTACAAATTATGTGTTAAATAATTATATGATAAAAAAAAATTACTTAGGTTTAGACCTTAAGTTTAATCTTCAGAAAATATTCAGCTTAGCATAGGAGACTTAATTTTATAAAAAAAACTAGCTTTTGCCTGCGACTTCGTCCGAGTAATTACTGGGATGAAAAGTATCTCATGTCCTTCACTGGGACTCTTAAACTATCTCCATACCAAATTTCATCTAAATTCGTTCAGCCGTTTTTGCGTGACACAAAATAGTAACAAACATCTAAACATCTTCACAAACTTTCACATTTTTATAATATTAGTAGGATTATAAATGAATCGTGTGATTTTAAAACGACACATGTCCTTTCATTCCAACTTTGCAGGATTTAGAAAAAACTGTTTTATTCAAATACTAATATCTACAACAGCAATATTTTAGCATATTATATTGATTTCTGTATGAATAAACTACAATTTTTTTTCTAATGTAAATCAATAGGTAGGTGTAAATAATTTAATTAAAAAAAAATGGGCAAGTGTTATTTTAAAAAGACATGTGACTTGTGTTGTTTTAAAATCACACGATTCAAATAATGTCTTAAATAATTACAATATGATAAAAAAATTACATTAAAATGGCAAAAAATTATGTTTGTTATAAGGGAGCCTCCTTAATATTTATTTTCAAACAGCGCGGTCTTAGGGTTCTGTAGCCAAAGGGTACTAGGGCTTATTGAATAGACATCTATCAGAATAGGTTTTGTTTCCCCTGTCAGTTCCAATCAAGGAGGTGAGTGATTTCACCTAAGTAGTTAATTGATGCAATGCTGGTTAGTATTTTCCACATTCCTAGATTGCGCAAGGTTTTTTCACAACTAACATATAAACAATAATAGAGTTGGAGCAGCCTCCTCCAGTATAGATAGCTATATAATAATATGCTATATTTAGTACATATGTTCCACTGTAGGGTACTTGCCTTCTATTACCCCCGGTTTCTCGTACACTAACAAGCTGTTAATCTACTGTTAACAGCTGTCAGTGGTTTTTTTTCATATGCACATAGGTGAATTGACAGCTGTTAACAGTAGATTAACAGCGTGTTAGTGTACAAGAAACTGGGGGTAAGAAGTTTTGTTGTCAATAAAAGAATTGAATGATTACATAACATAACAAACTCACGCCTGTATCCCAGAGGGGTAGGCAGAGACCAGGGACTGCCAGTTGCTATGATCCTGACAGATCACTTTCGCTTCCTCAACATTCATTAGTTGTTGCATGCACGTACGCCGGTTTTGGGTACTTTTTATCTTGCCCCTTGCTAATACATCCCCTATTTGGTCGAAGTATGTCCGTCTGGGTCGTCCCTTACCGCCCCTTCCATCCACATTCATTGATTAACTATCATATTTGTTTATTAATAAAATTATTTTCTAATTGCCAGTTCAATGTCCTTTTAAATTCGAATTACAAATTACTAAGAAAAGTAAGCTTTCAAATTAAATTAAATGTTTATTATATGTCTGACATCATAATGTGAATTTTGTGTTCTACGTATTATGCATTTGATGTGTGCAATAAATTTAAACATCAAAAATACAGCAACTGACCTTCTGTGGCATACGAGCATTTGCAGTACCTCTCCTTTTACCCATGCCGCAGTGACGGCCCTTGCGACGCGCCTCTGTGTTCTTGCGAACGCGCGCGCGAGAGTGTACGGCAACGGGCTTCTTGATCACGAGACCATCCTTGATCATCTTACGGATGTTCTGTCCTGGAATATAGGTGAACAATTTAACATAAAACCATTTGATCTAGTATAATCAGCTCTACTGAAATGTAGAGCATTAACTTAAAGGCTAGTTTGTTGAATGTTACTCAGGCGTTTTAATTAGTGCTCTGGGTGATCCACCTGCAAATAAGTGGATCGATAATTTCGTGATTTTTTGTTTACTGATAAGAATAATTATTGAAGAACTAATATGTAGCTTCAGGGTCTTTATGAAATTATAAGAAATCGAATTCGAAACACCGAGGTGAACAGCCAAAGTCTTGAGACAATTTGAAGAGTGTAAAAACGGGGTTGAATAACAATTCACAAGCTTACCATCCTATTTACGTTTTAACAAATCTTTGAGGTCGTAAGAAAGTTTATCGAAATAAAGGTTGTGGTTGGTGGGTAAAGTTGGGTGTTTATATTCCACCACGCTACTGCACTTATTTAACACTTCATGTAGAGGTATCAACTTTACCCACCAACCGTAACACTCGACTCCGATCATGAGAAAATTTATGAAGATAAAGAAGAGGATCATAACACCCGTTTGTACATAATACACGAGATGCATTTGAAAGGGAGGATTCGGCACGACCAAGAGTAATAAGCGATTCGTTGCTTATCAACAAGTACTCACTCGAGTTCGTGTTGGCGATTTCATTGATCTCATTGGGATCCAGCCACACCTTCTTTTTACCACATCGCATAACAGAGGCTGCTAGCCTCTTCTGCAGTTTGAGCGAACTGGAAATAAAGAAATATCGTGGATGACCACATGGCTACAACATGCCGACATGGTAGTGATCACATTTCCCGAGACTTCTCGCAGTTTCAGAGCTGAGGTATTAAAATATATAGCTTATCGCCACTTAGCACTTTAAAGAACAATCCAGTCATGAAAAATTTTATTGAAATTCTATTTTTTTCTGAGAAACTAACCTCATCTTGACGAAGATGATTCCGACGCACACAAGAAAGAAATATGGCCGCCGCGCGGTGACTGAACGAAACGTACGTCAGATAGTGATGTACACTTCCGGAAGTTGAACAGAATCGATCGTTTCATGATATACTACTTCCACACGATGACACATGATTAATCGAAAACCCACCATGGGTTAAAAATGTAAAAAAAGACTAATAAAATAGCAGCAACAAATATGACAGCCATTTGAAACCTCGGCAGGAAGTAAGAGAGAACAAACCAATGTGGACTTTCAGTAAAATTCGTGTCTATGTAGGTGCTTAAACTTTTTGCTCGTAAACTTTTTCGTATCAAGAAGCGAGACTGGCAATATTTTGTCGACATCGTCTGATAACCGGTTGAGGTTGACTATGCAATGTATCTCTATAATATTATAGTCTGTGGTCGACCTCGATCATTCTTCAAGCTACTCTCTCTCTACTTTCGAAACTGTTTCGGAACGCAGTCTCTTTCTTTACCTTTTACGTTGTGTGTCAAACTAAATTAAACTCTATTTTACTAAAGCTAGAAGGCATTTTTATTTTTTTAAACAATCAGCTCAGCTGGAGTGCTGTCAGAAAAACAACAAAAAATCTGCAAAAAAACATCTCGTTGATTGCTAGTTTCGGCGTAATATTTGAATAACTAATTTTGTTGCGCCAATAGTTAAAAAAATACCGCGCACAACGTCGAAGTGAAAGTCAGGCAAACCAAAGAGTATAGGCAAACAAACCGTTATAACCAGCAGCAGGTACACTCAGTGGCGAACATTATCACATCTTTCATGCTCAGCTAATTAATCATTACATAAGTTGATAACAACCTCTGTATAGTTATTAATACTTAGGCGAGATATCGTCACAGGCCCCGCTCCGCGTCGCGCCGCGCGAGTTTGTTCGTAACTTGTTCTGTAGTCTTGCTCCACTCGCCGAGGCAGCCTGTTGGCCTGGATTCCGCGATATCTTTATCCTCACGCCAACTTAACGAGTTATTGAGTGAAAATGAAGACTCAAACAAAGAAGGTGAATGCTGATTTGCAAAGGGAGCGAGACAGGTGTACTTTCAACACCACTGAGCTGACAAACCTCATTGATGGAGGAGTGGAAAAAACGGAGGAAAGGAAAAAAAGAGGTAGGTCATTATGTAGTTTGTTTAATCTTATGTGAGCGGGCAAAGAGTTCAAAGTTCCACAGTTCTCAGTTGAGTTTATGAACAATGGCTTTCCAATTATTTATTTGAACTCAGATGCCTATTATTATGAATCTACCTACAATATTCTCTTAACTAATGGTAACTTTGTTCAGATCCTTAAAGCCAGCATTAAAAAAGTAGTTTTTGTTTACTACAGATTTATCTACATCATAAGCAGCCTATATATTATGTCCTGTAGGCCACAGGCCTTCTCTTAGAGAGAGTATGGGCTTAATCACCACATGTGCCCACAGTGGATTAGCAATTTCAAGCGCTGAGGTATGTGAATAGCTCAGACACTCAGCTTTCCTCACAATGTTGTGTTTATCTTAAAATATAATTAATGTTATTTTGAATACTCTTAAAGCACAGTTAATTTAAGAAAGGGACTGCTCGACAATTTGTCTCACTTACACAATATAAATGGCAATACTGTATGAGCGAGAGGCAAATATATGTTCAGTCTCTTTCTTTACACATACATACGTAAACTCACGCCTATATCCCAGAGGGGTAGGCAGAGACCAGGGACTGCCACTTGCCACGATCCTCACAGATCACTTTCGCTTCTTCAACATTCCTCTCTTTGTTTAATCTTGCTTTAATGTGCAATACTTGTTTGTCAAAAGAGTCCTAACGGATTTTCTCTGTTCTGCAGAACTTAACCATGGAGAGTAGAGACGGAGTCTGCATCTAATGCTTACTTATTTGTGAAATTTTTTGTTTGAATAATTTCATTTATTACAAGAATATGTAACTTTTTTTTAAACTTATAATCTGTAATAAACTCAATGGCCTTACAATAAGAATAGTCAGAGATGTAAAGGCTGAAGCACTATATAGACGTCCCATGTAGGGTACAGGGCCTCGATTCTGGTGCTAATTAAATTAATAAATATAGAATGATTGAGCAAGGCAGATGCCTAGTGTGGATTGTTACTCAAAGATATTTACACATATGAAACCTTTTACAGTCTAAGCATTGTTTAACTAACATTTAATTGCCTCTTTGTATTATTATTAGCGTTGGGACCTTCTACAGTGTAGTGGATGCAAAGAATGTTATCATTATATGTGCTTGAACATTAAAAAGGCGCTATTCAGGGAGAAAAGTGCTGAAATTAAGCGCACTATTAAATGCCCGGATTGCTCAAATGTTACCCGGCGCGTCATTATGAAAGATGATACACCGGTTGGAGTTGGCGCATGCGCGAACGCCGCCGCCGCTGCCGCCGCCATCACCACTGGCTCGGCGAGTGCAATTGAAAAAGAGTCGGCGCTTGATTCTGTTAAAGTCGACTGTGAATGCATGACAGGAAAGTTTGATGTATCGCTGTTTATGAAGATGGTTAACGAGTCTGTGACCACAAGGATTGATACTCTGGAGAAAAAAATGCTTAAGGAGATAACAGCTGCCTTCTCTGCTCTATCCACTAGAGATTCGGAGAATGATCGCTTAAGAAGGGAACTGGGCGAGTCTAATGAGAAATGCTTGGCGCTGGAAGCGGAGATAGCAAGTATGAAGAAACGAGCAAATAATAGTAAGAAAAGTCACAAATCAGAAGTAGCTGGATTGCCCGCCGCGAGTTCTAAGCCCTCTGCGTCTGCCGCATACGCCGGGCACGCTGCGCCCGCCGCGTCCGTCGCGCCCGTCGTCACCGCCTTGACTGCTGCGATTGCCGCGCCCGCCCAAAAAATGAACGCGATGGCCTTAGTGGGATCTCAACCGGGTACCTCACTGGAACCGGCTGGGCCTACTATGACTTACGCGAAGGTGACCATGGCCACAAAAACTGTGGACAACGTGGAGGAGCAGAAACAAGAGTGAACCGAGGTGAAAAACCATAAAAATAAGTTGCACCCTGTTAATAAAGGATGAAATACAAATAATCTTAAAATAAAAGCAGTTATACGAAAGAAATACTTTCACGTCTGGAGGTTGGTATCAGAGACAACGGAAGAGGATATATTGCAATATCTACAGGAGGTGTTGGGAAAAGAAATTTACATCAAAGCGGTCAAAATAAAGCACAGATTTGAGAGTAGTTATGCTTCGTTCAGGATTTGCGTGACGGAGACTGACTTTGAAAAATTATTTAATTCTGACATATGGCCAAAAGATGCAGAATATAGCGAATGGGTTTGGTTTCGTGACCAGATCACGAAATCATAGTTACAATCGCAGCCCTGGATCACAAAATAGAAGCATTAGCATCTTCTATCAAAATGTAAGGGGTCTCCGCACCAAAACAGTGAAGTTCTTGTCGTTGTTGGAATCCTCGGGGAGCGATATTTTCGCTATCACAGAATCGGGATGTAACTCCTCTATCGAAAATGCAGAGATCACTTTACCCGGCTATGGCATTCTGCGCTGCGATCGAGCAGATGGCCGCAAACAAGGCGGGGTGCTCCTAGCGGCCACACCGAGGCTGGAGCTGCGGAAGATACCGACACCCGATCTAGATAACTATAAATTTGAATTGATAGGGGCTACAGTTTATTTAAAACAACGTTTTTTATTTGCATGCTGTGTAATTTATATTCCCCCGCAGACAGAGGAAGATGAATATATGTTTATGTTCGAGCTTTTGGAAAGAATATGTGTTAGATATAAGAACAACGTGTTAATAATTGGTGATTTTAATTTATTTTCGTGCAATACTAACATTTGTAATTATTATGAATATTTTATGGCCTTCTGTGAGCTCGTTCAGTGCAGTCAAGTACCGAACTGTAACGGTCGACAACTAGATCTTGTATTGGGTGGGCGCGTGGGCAGTGTGACGGTGCAGCGGGCGGACGAGGCGCTGCAGCCGGTGGACGCGTATCACCCGCCGCTAGCGGTGACGGTCACTGTCGGCGATGACTGCCCGGCGCCGCCGCCCGCGCCTGCCCCACTGGCAGCCTCGCCCAATGCCTCGGCGGATGGACAAACTGAGGTACCATTTAAACAATGGAATTTTCATAAGGCTGATTTTCATCATTTATACTATTTAATATCGAATATAGATTGGGGTAAACTATACACTCTACAAGAACCTGATTTAGTTTTAAATTATTTTTATGATAAGTTAAATGAAGCTTTTGATGCTTGTGTGCCACTGAAAAGCACTGTAACGAAAGATTCTAGGTATACTTACCCAGTTTGGTATACATCAGATCTAATTAGGAAAATTAAACTAAAATATGTACTTCATAAAAAATACAAAGCAAGTAAGTTACAGTGTAACTACGACGAGTTTGCTAGATGCAGAGCTAGTGTTAAAATAGAAACAGCCCTCGCACACGACCGTTACCGGGACCGGGTGCAGAATCACTTGGCTATAGATCCAAAATCTTTCTGGGGGTATATGCGTTCAAAAAAAGGGAACGTATGTAAGCAAGAGTTGAAAAAAGATGGTCGAATCCTATCAAAACAAGAGTGCGCCGAGGAATTTGCACAGTTTTTTCGCTCCGTGTATGACTCGGATCCACCGGCACTGGACGTCTCGGCGGCGGTAGCGGCGGCGACGGCGGGTAGTGCCCGAGCTCATCTCGCGGCCCTCAAGCCGGAGGCGGTGCGCCGCGCACTCACCCGCCTGCCGTCCAAGCGCTCGGTCGGGCCCGATGGCATACCGCCCTTTGTTTTTAGAGACTGTCGCATGGCACTAGAAGACCCTTTGACACATTTGTTTAACATCTGTATAGCAGCCGCTAAATTTCCTGATCATTGGAAATTAACCCGAGTGGTGCCTGTCCCGAAAGGAGGAGGAGGCCCCGAACCTAGCAACTATAGACCAGTAGCTGTTCTCTGCACTCCGGCTAAGGTATTTGAGTCGGCGATACATCATAGCTTATTAGCACAGGTAGGAGCCCAGTTGTCCGACGCACAGCACGGCTTTCGTCCTGGGCGGGGGACAATTGGGAACTTGTTGCATTTGATGACGCGGCTTGTGCCAGCGGTGGATGCTGGAGTGCAAGTGGATGTAGCATACTTTGACTTTAGAAAGGCCTTCGACACCGTCGACAACGACGTGTTGCTCGCGAAGCTGGCCAGCGTAGGCTGCACGCCGCACACGCTCGCGTTTTTCGCCAGCTACCTGCGGGACCGCAGGCAGTACGTCGACTGCGGGGGGCACCATTCTGAGCCTTACTACACCAGGTCAGGGGTAAGCCAAGGGAGCAATTTGGGACCTCTTCAATTTGTCATTATGGTGAATGATTTACCTGAAGTAATTAAAAACTCAACTTGTCTGCTCTTCGCCGACGACTTAAAATTGGTTTTGGTGGTGAAGGACAGTGCAGATCAGAATTTACTTCAACAAGATATTAATAGAATAGAAGAGTGGAGTCATAAAAACAAATTATTTTTCAACGTAGCCAAGTGCTCTGTACTTTCTTTCAGTCGCGCCCGTAATCCAATTCAACCACAATATCTCATGGGGGGGGAGCCGCTTCAGCGAGTGTTCAATGTGAAAGATCTCGGAGTGCAATTTAAGTCAGATCTTCACTTTAGGGAGCACATCACCGAGGTGTGCAAAAAAGCGTACCGAAACCTAGGGTTTGTCCTCCGCCAGGCTAATGAGTTTACTAACGTTCATGCTCTAAAAGCTTTATATGAGGCTCTCGTAAAGAGTCACCTGGA
Organism: Yponomeuta evonymella; assembly: GCA_963969515.1. Classification (NCBI taxonomy): domain Eukaryota; kingdom Metazoa; phylum Arthropoda; class Insecta; order Lepidoptera; family Yponomeutidae; genus Yponomeuta; species Yponomeuta evonymella. The sequence goes on along the minus strand of OZ018343.1, from coordinate 3,563,770 downwards.
GGGTGGCTCAGTGGTGTGGTCTCCAAGCGAAATTAAATATAAAACCATGTTGGAGCGCATCCAAAATAAATTTATAAGGTTTATGTATTTGAAGATGTATGGAGTATACCCAGGCTACCCTTTGCTGTATCCTACCTTGTTTGTACTAGGCATGGTAGGATACAGCAAACTGGAAGTGAGAAGAGAAGCGGCTCTCGCCATATATTTGTTTCGCGTGTTCCGCGGCGAGCTGCACCACCCGGCCATCCTCCAGGAGCTACGGCTGAACGTGCCGGACGGGCTGGCGGGGCGGCGGCGGCGGCCCGCGCTGTTGGCGGTGCCGCGTGCGCGCACCAACCTGCTGCAGCGGGCGCCTCTCACGCGTGCGCTGTCCTTGCTCAACATGGTGGCCGACCATGTAGATATATTTTACTGTAGTCTGAGCGAGTTCAAGAGGGCCATAATTCGGATTTTAAGTTAAGGACTTATCTTATCTAACTCTATCGCATTAGGTAACCTGTAATGATAGATGTTAAGTGCTGATACAAATAAATAAATAAAATAAAAAATTATTTGATATTAGATGCCAGAAGTGAAATCAGCCATAAAAATGTACTTTCTTTCTTCCTTAATGGCCTTAGTCTGAAAGTATTTCCATGTTTGTAAGGTCCTTGCTTGGTATCCTGGTTTAGGACCTGGACAAGTGATTATGTTGTGTGGAAGCTATTACTTTTTGTTAATAGTTTTATTAGTAATGTTTCATTGTATAACAATAAATCACCCAGTGAAGCTTGCTCAGCCAGGGTGATTAGACCACACCCCACAAACCACATGGCTTGTGGAAGGCCAAGCATGTCCTGTAGAGGGACACCCTAATTATATATGCATGAATTGTGCAGAAACCAAAAAAATGAAATGTTTAGAATTTACATAAATTTATTTATAAATTAATAAAATTTTCTATATTCATATTCATTTCATGCATGTAATTATTAACTACTATTTATAATCATCATCATCATCAGCCATTTGACACCCACTGCAGGACATAGGCCTCCTTCGTGGTTTTCATAACCATGAAGGGTTTTGCCATAATCGCCACGCTTGGCAGGCGGCGATTATTTATAATAATCTTATATTATTTTCAAGGAGTTTAGTGCTTGCGTGCTTCTTTTTCCAAGTTATCTATCCTAGTTTATCCTTTCTACTGTGTTCTCGATAAAGTATAATAACAATTATCTTGACTATGTAGCTTCACAGATATTAACTACAGGATAGATGCTTGATTGCAACCACTTTTTTATGCTGTTTTTGTACATATCTCATTTCAATCAGGTTTTGTCTGTGTATAAACAATTATTCGAAATATTATGAAAATCAATAAATTGATAATAGGCAATTCCTAACAGGGGTTAGTTTATGTATGTGCGTTTAACTATCAATCTATCTAATCTAATCAATCTATATCTTATATTTTTGTCCCATAGAGGAAACAGTGCTCAATGAAGGGATCCACATTGAGGAGGTACCAGCGGAGTACCTCAGCCATAAGGAGAAGTATGAGCTGGCCGTCAAGAAGGCCTGCAAGCTGTTCAAGCTCATCCGCCGCCTCCAAGAAGAGGAGAACACCGGCATGGAGAACTACAGGTGCAATATTTTCAATATTCCACATTTGTACAAATTATGTGGTGCAATAAATAATTTAATAGTAATGCAGGTGGTGATTTAATAAAATATAAAACGGTATTGTGATGAGCAGACCGACCGACCGACTATAATCTGAAGATACGGACTATAGTTTATAGCTTAGTCAAAGGCGAACGATTTAGACCGCACAAAGTTCAGTACAAGTGCACAGATATAACTGATTTGTTAGGATTAATTTAATCTTTAATTTATTTTGATATTCATGCCAAAATAAATTAAAGATTACTAGGTACATTGTAATTGTTATCTATATGTTCCGTTTAGCTTTATTGGTGTAGCCTACTGCCCATCTGTGACAAGCTTCAGTAAAACATTTTTTTTTCGAACATGAATTAAATTATCGCCCTGTGCAGGTACCCTGATGTCCCCTCCGCTCCACCCCAACTATACCTAACACAACACTAGATGTCAATTTACCAATGATGATGACTCTATTTGTTTTAGAGAGGTGCTAGGCGGTTATCTGGGCTCTGCCATACTGCAGGACGGCTCCCCTCTAACTTTGCACTACGTTATGTTCATACCGACCTTGATGGGGCAAGCCACGGTCGAGCAGCAGGCCCACTGGATAGGCCGCGCGTTCGGTTGCAACATCATCGGCACTTACGCTCAGGTGAGTCCCAGTTCGCTTGCAACAAAATAAGCACTTACGCTCAGGTGAGTCCAAGTTTCGTTGCAACTTGCAACATCATCGGCACTTACGCTCAGGATAGTTAAGATCATTATTAGTTTTTGGTGAAAATTGGCGTTCAGAGAGGGTAGCTTTATTTTTCAGTGGGATCCATCAATTTTAAAGCCGTTATGAATATTTTCTTAGTTTACTTTATTAATTTATAGCGACGAAAATTCATCATCATCAGCCATTTGACGCCCACTGCAGGACATAGGCACCCTTCGGGGTTTTCATAATGCGGTTGGAATCTCAGGAAGGCGCTGCTGCCCGTCTCCTGGTAATTGATTTCCTTAGTCGCCTTCTACGACATCACGGAAGGAAATAGAGTGACGCTATTCTTAATCCGGCGCCACACGGACAACAATTAGCGACGGAAATTATCTTATATTAGGGGTTAAAGTATGAAATTGCCGTTTTATTGCAATAGGTTCTTTGAATTGACATAGAATCTTCATGGTTTGAGGTTTTCGAATGAAACTTTTTTCAAATGGTTTCTATGATGTTCTTTTTTTTAAAAATGTGAAACATTTGAATATCGACTTTCAACTGTTTTTCTTATTCAATTTAGACAAGAAAGATGGATACTGCGAAAATTCGAGTGATTATGAGGCACCCATTTTTCGTATTTTTTTATTTTATTGATTTGACGCAAGTGAGTCAATATTGTGGGTAAGGTAACGTTAAACCATGCCGCTAATTCCTGGGTAGTTTGACTAGGGTCGGCTTCCACTATCTCTCTTATTTCATCGTTATTCACCTGTGTGGGCGGTCTTCCTCGTGGCTCGTTCTTTAAGTCGAAATTTCCATCACGAAAGCGTTTAAACCAAAATCGCACGGTGCGTTCATTAGTAGACCCCTCTCCAAACGCAGCATTGATATTGCGGGCTGTTTCTGCCGCGTTAGTTCCGCGTCGGAACTCGTATTAAAAAATCACTCGAATTTTCGCAATATCCATCTTTCTTGTCTAAATTGAATAACAAAAACAATTGAAAGTCGATATTCAAATGTTTCACATTTTTTAAAAAAAGAACATCATAGAAACCATTTGAAACAAGTTTCATTCGAAAACCTCAAACCATGAAGATTCTATGTCAATTCAAAGAACCTTTTGCAATAAAACGGCAATTTCATACTTTAACCCCTATTATTTTTATTATAGGAGCTTACTTTATTGTACGAAGCGCGTGCGAAGTAGCACTATTTATGTTTGTGCCGTTATTTTTAAGGTTATTAACTTAATTCCGGATTTACTTACTTGATTTTTTTCGGAAGTGTCCGACTAGGTGTCGCTCTGATTTGTAAGTGAATCCGGAATTAAGTTAATAATGTGTAGTGCCTACGAAAGTTTTAGTTCGAAAATTTTTAAAGTTATTTCCATTATATTTAAGTGTCCTTAAATGAGACCCTATATCATCATTGCCACAGCAACAACCCCTTGTGATTGTAACCAAAACACCTACAGCATACACATACATAAATGTGTACGAAACTAAAAAAACCGGCCAAGTGCGAGTCGTACTCGCGCACGAAGAGTTCCGTACCATTATCTGTACAACATTTGAATATTTCAAGCGTCTACCTGTTGCCGCCGTTATTAATATCGAGCAAAACACGGCAAAAAAATGACGTTAGTTGTATTGGATCCCCCCTTAAATATTTATTTTATTCTGTTTTTATTATTTGTTGTTGCGGCAACAGTAATACGTCATCTGTGGAGATTTCAACTGTAGCTATCACGGTTCATGAGATACAGCCTGGTGACAGGCAGACGGACAGTTACCCTTACCCTTTGGGTACGGAACCCTAAAAAGCATTAACGTAACACCAGTAAGTTATGATTATAATCTAAGTAGGAAATAATTTACGTAGGTAATTACAGTTCATGTTTGTTCGTTAGGTGCGATTACGTTAAATTAGGATGAACGAATCAGTGTCCCCTACACTAGGCAAAGCCTGTATCATAGGGGACGGTAAACAGCTTGTCCATAATTTTGTGGGCAGGGTTTCGGCAAGTAGTGTAAAATAATTACGCGACTCTAAATTACGCCGCACAGTATGCCGCAGTCAGTGATAGTCAAAAACAGATATGTCTAGCTAGTGCTAAAAAAATGACCCCACGTTCCATTGTGGGAAGGCGAGCGGGGCTTGCCAATTGTGTTATCAATCGGAGCGAGTTCAGTATTTCCCGGCGAAATATCTATGGACCTGCCACCGTCAGACCGCCATCTTGCGACGTACCTAGATATTTCGACGGGTTATAAACCATGAAGTCAATGGTGTGACGTTTATATATAAAACCAATCATAAGTTACGCTGTCATTTACTATCGCCCAATCAACGTTCACGTCGTCACACAGAATGAATCAATCACAGAGTGATTTACTCTGCAGAACATCTTGTGCTCATTTCATTAGTACAGACTAATCGAGAGGACAGGGGCCGTTTTTGAGTGTACTTTGTGGGAAGAAATGCTTCTATGGTTTGTTTATTCGTAGGTCGCAGTACGTAAATCATTCCAATTCATTCCAGACGGAGCTCGGGCACGGCACGTTCATCCGAGGGCTAGAGACGACAGCCACCTACGACCCCAGCACCAAAGAGTTTGTCCTAAACAGCCCCACGCTCACATCCTACAAGTGGTGGCCGGGCGGTTGTGAGTATACCGACTTTACACACACTTTTTAGTTTATCTTCTTCTTTTGGTACCATCTCCTATAAGCCCTGAAGGGCCAATGCTTATATACACTCCAGTTAGCCATAGGACACTATTGCCATTAGCGAATACGATCTCTAAAAATGTTTCTCCAGAACACACCTGAGAGCATATCGCCCTTTACATTAGCAATGTGAGGCACACAGATGCGACGTGTGACGAGAATGGACCGGGGACGCGACGCGTTGTTATATAGCTCGCCGGCTATTTCACACAATTTCAGTACATTTTGTATGAAAGTCAATTGAAAGGGCGCCGCGTCTTCGCCCCGTCCTCGTGTCACGTCCTATCTCTGTGGCCTGCACCTAAAAACTCTATGCGATAAGAACAACCCAAAATCCGAATGTAAAGACTGAGCAACCGATGTGTGACCAACTTTATCTGCCGGTCAATTTATACAAAAGTCTTTATTGCGTCATCTTTAAGGTCGCATAAAACTAGTAGTTGCTTTTTATTTAAATAATTTCACATATTTATGGCAATAGAATTACTGCCAAGTAATTGTTATCTGTCATCGTTATGGTTATGGCAGAAGGACGAAAATATACCCGTGAAAAATACCTACAAGTCGTGACTCATTGATGTATAAAGGCGTTTCTTCTTCTTCTTCTTCTTCTTCTTCTTCTATTTCCAGGACAGGTCATTGTTCATCGAACTATTACATACTTGAAAGTTTCAACTGATTATTTTATTACTAGTACCCACTTGTCTTATCTATACAACATTAGACAAAGAGTAAAATTTGAGGACCGCGCCTTCTATAGAAACCAAGAAGAAACGTTTAACATTGACATTTAACGACATGACACCGGCGCTGTTAAGGTTACATAGATGGCCGCTAGATGGCGAGCGCTGTCTTTAGACAACGTTTGTTGTATGGTAGCCCCCCTTAAATATTTATTTTATTCTGTTTTTGCCACAGAAATACATCATCTGTGAAAATTTCAACTGCCTAGCTATCACGGTTCATGAGATAGTAGTGTTTATTGTTGGGCAGTCGTGGTGATCGTACCTACACCAACTCACAATTAATGTACTGTTAACAGCTGTCAATTGTTTTTTGGTACGCACTTTGACCAACTGAAAGCTGTTAAGCCGGATCCAGACGCGTGTAATGTATACCTACTCTAACGAATAATGAAACGCGAATCCTGTAATCTACGAGTGCCGCTCGTTAGATTACAGTACACGTTACAAGCTTCTGGATCCGGCCTTAACAATGGTTTAACAGACTGATCAATAATTTATATCGGCATGTGCACGGTCAGACTTACTCGATCGAGCTCTCGGGATTCGCATAATAAACCTCAATCTTCCTTGGTTGCATACTTTGGTTGGTCTCTACCCACTTCTCCGAATTATGTACAGTAATAAAGTTTTATGTCACTCTCATAATCACGTCATGTCACGACTTGATTCCCACTGGGGGGCGCCTTACATTTGTACAAATGGCCTCAGTCTCGATGTGTTTCCATGTTTGTGATGTCCTTGCCTGGTTACCATAGCACAGGGTATCCTAGTTTGGGGCCAGGACAATTGATTATGTTGTGTGGAACTTATTATTTGGTATATTTACATGAGTATATGTATTTTTTCTTTGAGGCAATTTGTAGGTACACCTAATTGTCAAATGATAAAGTTTACTATCGGGTGAACGTATTTTTTTATGCTAAACAACATACTGTTCCTAATTACATATTATGATAAGACAAAAAAAAACATGTTTGATTTGCACATCAATCAGTGATGATTACGGCGCGCCAATTATACTGTGCGGCGGCAAATCAAATAATCTCTTTATCTATTGTAAAAGTGAAATTTGTTAGTTTGTTTCGCATTGTTAATTCTTTCTCTCTCTTTACCTTCTCTCGTTGCACTCGCAACTCGTTGCAGTGGGATCTTCTAATAAGTCGATCCTAATACAATGTCTAATAGGGTGCTTAATTGCTTATGCTTACACTAATCTACCTTGCCGTGGCTTCGAGGGCTCAATTTATGTTTGATTGCGGTATTGAACCGAAACAAAATATATATATGTGAAAAAGGCCAATTTCTCACCCCAAAAAAATACATTACATGTAGGAACTTTGCCAATGTCACATCGTGCGAGCGAGACAGCACGCTCGACGGAACAGCAGCCATAAGGGCTACACAAAATTAGCAGTGTGTGAACGTGGAAAAATATTTTTAAGTGGTATATGTAAATGTCAAGTAATATCTATATCTATACTAATAATAAATCTGTAAGGGTCGGTCATGGAGTAAGTTAGTTTGTTTTCAGAGATATTGTGTTTATAGGCTCAATATATGATACTGAAACTAATATCACGATTTTTAGAATTTTTTTCTGTATGTGTGTATGTATGTATGTATGTTCCTCCATAACTCTTAAACCAATTATCCGAATTTGATGAAATTTGGTATAAAAACATATAGACATCTGGGACACAGGATAGGCTATTTAAATTCTAGCTCCAGTTATGATAAGACGTGGCCCCCATACAAATGCTGCTTCGTAAAAATCGAAACGTACGCGAACGGAGTCGCGGGCACAGCTAGTCTACAATATTTTTTCAAAGCGCTGCTAATTCTGTGTAGCCCTTAGGGTGCTGTTACGTCGAGCATGCTGTCTCGCTCGCACGATTTAACATTCTTAGGTGATTGTAGTAAAATGAGTATGTTATTTTTTATAAATGTGGCCTGAGGGTTTGATAGATAATTATGTTACGGACATTTTAAATACATTTTTGTTTTCATATAAGTAGTTTTTAAAGGAAATGTTGTTTCCAAAATTATAAATATTGCAATAAGAATTTCTCAATCAAAAACTAGGTACAGGTTAATAAAAATCTGTCTTGAATGTCCGCAATTTTATTATGTATCAAACCCTCAGAACACATTTATCAAAAGTGTTTGTCATTTTATCACAATCACAAAAAAATATAGTGTGCGACTGAGACAGCATGCTCGACGTAACAACAGCGTTAATTTGAGGTGTAGCCAAAGAACTTGACAGAGTTCCTGCTTCTAATATATTTTACTAGCTGTGCCCGCGACTCCGTTCGCGTACATTTCGATTTTTACGAAGCATTTGTATGGGGGCCACGTCTTATCATAACTGGAGCTAGAATTTAAATAGCCTATCCTGTGTCCCAGATGTCTATATGTTTTTATACCAAATTTCATCAAATTCGGATAATTGGTTTAAGAGTTATGGAGGAACATACATACATACACACATACAGAAAAAAATTCTAAAAATCGTGAAATTAGTTTCAGTATCATATATTGAGCCTATAAACACAATATCTCTGAAAACAAACTAACTTACTCCATGACCGACCCTTACAGATTTATTATTAGTATAGATAGATCAAACCCTCAGAACACATTTATCAAGTGTTTGTCATTTTATCACAATCACAAAAAAATATAGTGTGCGACTGAGACAGCATGCTCGACGTAACGACAGCGTTAATTTGAGGTGTAGCCAAGGAACTTGACAGAGTTCCTGCTTCTAATATATTTTACGGGACAAAAAGTTGGTCTTTCTTATTTTCTGCATAGACAGAGTCGGGGTTGCTTCTCGCAGCTAGTCTTCTAAACACGCGCAAAACTTCGAGGACTTTGAAATATTTTTGTTGCATTAATACCTAACTAACAACTTGCTACATAGTTTGGTCCGATGCGATACATCCGTAGTGGGGGGTCAGCATAAAACAAATAAATATATGAATAACAAATAAAAAGAAAAAATAACTATGAAGTATAACAACATTAAAAAAATAAAATAAAAAAAATCGTTAATGACTTATTATTTTATGTTTCGATTACACGATTTCATATTTTGTATAAGGGACAATATGGGAAAGGTACAATCTGGGAAAAGGCCAATTTGGGAAAGGGCCAATTTGAGAATGCGACAATTTGCACCGTTATAGTTTGAAACCTCTATTTCAAAGTACACTTATAAACTAATACAACATATAAAACTAATGAATATGCTAACTTTCAGTTATATAGGTACCTGCTAATAGTTTGTGTTTAATATTCATTCTAAGATTCTAAATTTGTTATTTACATTATTCTCAAAGTCTAATATTTGCACACCTTAACTGGTAGAGCATGCATCTTCTTTTTATTTACTTTACCAGCTACTTTAATGTATTTACCATGCTTTAGCAAATAAAATGTTGTATCTTTATCTTTTAATAATAATAATAATAACCTCCACACAACACAATCACTTGTCCTGGTCCCAAACTAGGATACCCTGTGGTATGGTAAGGACATCACAAAATGGAAGTACACCCAGACTGAAGCCATTTGTACAGATGTACGACGGACCCCAATAGGAATCGAACCCACGACCTCCGGCACGGTAATCGGACGTGATACCGCTAGACCAACGAGGTAGTCAAATATTTAATAATACTTCTTTGAACTTTCTGTCTCCAGTGGCGCACACGGCCAACTACTCAGTTGTGGTGGCCCAATTGTACACCAAGGGCAAATGCCACGGCATACATCCGTTCATCGTCCAGCTGCGGGACGAGGAAACCCACATGCCGCTCCCCGGCGTCAAGGTAATTGTTACCGAAGAAGAAGAAGAAAGACATTTATTATACCAACAAGACACAACACAGAAACAAAATAAACAGATGAGTAACCTAATATGCACTACACTACAACAGAGAGAAAACTAAAGACAAAACAAATAAATAAAACAGTACCATAGATGTAGCCTGTGGTGTGTCTACGTTACCACAAAAGGCAGCTGACACAGCGTTGTGCTGAGGAAGTGATCCCTCAACGCTGATTTTCAGTCAGTGCCTACGGTAGCTCACTCATATTGTTGTTTTATTTTCAATCAATCAGTCAGCCCGTACCCGTCCACTGCTGGACATAGGTCTCCCCCGAGGAGCCGGCCGGCCCTTCTGCCCTCGGCCACCCTCATCCAGCTGCTGCCAGCAATCTGCCTCAGATCATTTGTCCACCGCTGATGGCGTCCTAGCTTCGTTTGGCAGTTCATGGTCTCCACTCGAGAATCTTGGCACCCTATTGGCCATCGCTTCTTCGGCATATGTGACCAGCCCACTGCCACTTCAGCTCGCTAATCTTGTAGGCTATGTCGGTCACCTTAGTTGTTAGGCGGATTGTCTCATTTCTGATGTGATCCATCCTCCGAGCTTACTTCCGAGCACGTTTACCGAAATTAAAAATAAAAACAGACTTCAAAACACTACACAACTAAAATTGCCACGACTCCGCCAATTTATATTTTCAGAAAGCAAATAAAGTTATATAGTGTGCCTTTAATATTTGAAGAGCTCCCTCGATTTCTCCAGGATCCCATCATCAGATCCTGACTTGATTGATTGTAGATTGGAGTATGGGACCAACTGTGAAGTCTAACCTTGCAAACAAAAAAAAAACATTTTCCAAATCGGTCCACGCGTCTTCGAGTAATCAGGAACATAAAAAAAGATTTTTCTAGATTGGTTAAAAAGACGGCAAAAAAAATGTACTTTAGATAATTGTGCTCTGAGGCTTTACTAGATAATAAAATTACGGACATTTAAGACATAGTGTTGTTATCCTATTGCTTATACATAGTTTTTGATTGAAAAAAATTTATACTAAAAGTAATAATTTTGGAAACAATTCTTCTTCCACGAAACAAAGGCACGCCACTTCTTTCTGTCCTCCGATTGTTTATCCCTAGATTTATCATAAAAATACAATAAAATAAAATTTATTTATAGGCAAACATGGTACAATAAGTTCTTAAAAATTTTACAATTCAGTAGTTCACACATGTCTGCGCAAGACTCTAGCATACAAATGTATTTTAAACTTTTTGTATTTTAAACTATATTATTAAGGTGGGTGAGATCGGCGCCAAGCTCGGCATGAACGGCACCAACAACGGCTTCTTGGGCTTCGAGAACGTGCGGATACCCAGGGAGCATATGCTCATGAAGAATTCTAAGGTTTTGGAGGTGAGGGTACCATTTGTTTGTTTATTTTTATTCTAATTTGTTCTTTTCAGTACTATTTACATGTACACGTACGTACAGTAGACCGATCATTAACTCCAATAAGGTAAGATAGATACGTTTAGATAACATAACGTTTCATCATCAGCCATTTGACAGCAGGCTTCCTTCGTGGTTCTTGTAACCATGACCGGTTTTGCCATAATCGCCACGCTTGGCAAGCGGGTTGGCGATCGCAGTACGCGGTTGGAATCTCAGAAAGACGCTGCTGCCCGTCTCCAGATAATTGATTTCCTTAGTCGCCTTCTACGACATCCACGGAAGGAAATGGAGTGACGCTATTCGTAATCCGGCGCCACACGGAATCTTAGTCCGGTGCCACACGGAATAACGTTTATTGAACCAAAACAGTGTGGACATGTAAACAAAACTAAATTTGACTTTTACAATAACATGTCAAGATACAAGATACGACTCTTTGAGATACAAGATATTTATTTGCGTCAAATAAGATTTCAGATGTTGTAGCTAAGTAGTGTTTCCCATTCTAGGCATGCAAGTATTAGAATTATTAATTTCTTTTTACATTGTCTTTTATAGCATCTGCTGCTGAACTGGGTTTATAGCCTGTATATTTCATCATACAGCGCCTCCTTCCTCTCCTAATACGCGTGCATTCTACACAGATATAAATTACAGGCGACCTTACAATAAAAAACATTGTGGCGATCAGCTATCGACTGCCGATCCAGTCGACAGGTGCTTGCAGACCTATAAAATAGAGTAGCATGTTCATAGTGATTTTTATTGCATAGTCCGTTGGTGATCCCAACTAATAAAACAAAAGTATTACACCTCGGCCGATTGTACTGTTCTTTATTAATTTTTAGGCTTTAAATGTAATTCCACCGTGTGACGCCGGATTAAGAATAGCGTCACTCCATTTCCTTCCGTGGATATCGTAGAAGGCGACTAAGGAAATCAATTATCTGGAGACGGGCAGCAGCGTCTTCCTGAGATTCCAACCGTATACTGCGATCGCCAACCCGCCTGCCAAGCGTGGCGATTATGGCAAAACCCCTCATGGTTATAAAAACCACGAGGGAGGCCTGTGTCCTGCAGCGGGTGTCAAGTGGCTGATGATGATGATGAAATATAATTCGTGGTGTACTATAAAGAATATTCTATCTACCTGCCTCGTTGGTCGAACGATATCACGTCTGATTACCATGCCGGAGGTCGTGGGTTCGATTCCCACTGGGGGCCGCCGTACATTTGTACAAATGGCGTCAGTCTGGGTGTATTTCCATGTTTGCGATGTCCTTGCCTGGCTACCATCGCACAGGGTATCCTAGTTTGGCACCAGGACACGTGATTGTATAGTGTAGAAGCTACTATTAATGTATACCCTCCACAGGATGGCACGTACGTGAACTCGCCGAGCTCCAAACTGACGTACGGCACGATGATGTTCGTGCGGGTCGTGCTTGTCAATGACATGTGCAACTATATGGCCAAGGCAGTCACCATAGCGACGCGGTACTCCGCCGTGCGCCACCAGTCCCAGCCGAAACCAAAGTGAGTGCAGTTGTCATTGGCTACATACTGACGTGCGCCACCAGTAGGTACCAGCCCAAACCTCAGTGAGTGGAGTTGTCATTGGCTACATACTGACGTGCGCCGCTATTCCCAGCCGAAACCTCAGTGAGTGGAGTTGTCATAAAACCTGAGTGAGTGGAGTTGTCATTAGCTACATATTGACGTACGCCATGTTGTCATTACTGACGTAAGCTACAAGTCCCACTCCAAATTGGCGGAATTTACTGTGCTAGTCACGCACAGTACAAGTGCCATTCAAAACAAGAATAAAAAAAAATACAACTCCAAACTTAAGTTAGTTCTTGTAATACAAACATTTTTTTTATTATAGAACAAACTCTTAGATCGCGAAAAAAAAATCAGGTGTTTCAATCAATCAATCAATAATTATTGTTAGCGCAAGTGTCAAAATTTGTTGTCACGATTTCACGGTTGGTGTCATGATAAAAGTTATTTCTCTTAATTAGTAGATTAACCACCTGAACTTCCTCCGAAATACCATATAGATATTTATATTTATTCTAAATACGCCCGATCAAGCTCTAAAATCTCGCGTATCGCAAAGATGTCACGCCACAATTCTGTCCACAGCGAACCTGAACCCCAGATCCTGGACTATCTGACCCAGCAGCACAAGCTGTTCATCGGCATCGCCTCCGTACACGCTTTCCGCATCTGCGCACAGTGGATATGGGACATGTATAACAATGTCACCGCCGAGTTGGAGTCCGGAGACTTGGACCGACTCCCTGAGGTATTTACCTCACTGGCTAGAATTCAACAGCAGGATGAATTTGAATTCGTTAGAAATAGTTTTACATACATTTAATGGGTCTAATCGCGATTATTAATTAGGTAAACTCAGAGCGGATCTTTCAATAGTCAGATAAATTTAACTGGCGAATAAAACTGGTGTGACAGTGACAACTGTCTTGTCGTATGATTCGGACAGTGGTAGCTTGCAATTTATTCTCCAGTTAAGTTTTATTTGACTATTGAAAAATTGGCTCTTAGTATCTTAATTCTCGAAAATACAAGTGACTTGAGCGTAGGCGACCTACCCCCACTACAAATTGACTGGACTCGTCACTCACCCCCCACTTTCTCGTACACTAACACGCTGTTAATCTACTGTTAACAGCTGTCAATTAACCAAAGTGCATACAAAAAACCCACTGACAGCTGTTAACAGTAGATTAACAGCTTGTTAGTGTACGAGAAACCGGGGGTAAGTCTACCCGTGACCACGGCAACTGCAACATTGCCTATGTCATCCACAAAGGTCCTTTCTAAATACTGGTGAAAGAATTTTCGAAGTCGGACCAGTAATTTCGGAGATGTAGGGGATATATAAACTTACAAACTTGTTCCCTTTTATAATCTAAAACACATAAAAATCTCGTGTCACAGTGGTTGTTAACGAACTCCTCCGAAACGGCGTCACCGATTATTATGATTTTTTTGTGTATATTTGGTAGTTCTGAGAATAGTTCGTTGGCTCAAGATAACGTTTGCCGGGTCAGCCAGTAGAATAGAAGTATAATAATAATAATAACTTCCACACAACACAATCACTTGACCTGGTCCCAAACTAGGATGCCCTGTGCTATGGTAACCAGACAAGGACATCACAAACATGGAAATACACTCGGACTGAGGCCATTTGTACAAATGTAACCCACGACCTCTGTCTTGGTAGTTTTTTTATTTTTATTTATTGACTTACGTTTGTGTCGCAGAGTTTTAAATTTTATAAATTATTCGCCAAACTGCGTGGCAGTTTAATGGCGAATTAATCGCGCTCTTCTTAACGTTTTTCAAAACTAGTACTAGGTTTAAAAGTTTCAAAGTACAGTCGACAGCGAATCCCCACCATACATGCCTACTCTGTATTCGATCACATTACAATTGACTATGCGACACAACGCAAGGGCCGATTTGCCGTCCACTGGGCCTCACTTAAGCACCTTAACGGCTGAGCAGCCGTCGGATTAGTCGTTGGTCTCGACGAGGCAGCCAGTATAGTTTGAGCCCGGTCCCCAGCTGCACGCGCTGTCATGCTGCCTGAAGGCCGTGTCGACAGCGGACGCCGCGGAGTGCGTGGAGCGTTGTCGGCTGTCGTGCGGCGGCCACGGCTATATGCAGTCCTCCAACCTGCCCCTTACCTACGGCCACGTCACAGCCGCCTGCACCTACGAGGGGGAAAACACTGTGCTTCTGTTGCAGACCGCTCGGTGAGAAAATATTTGTGCGTTGCTAGGTTAGAAGGCTAACGAAAACCAAGGTCCTGCGCGCGCTTGCTCCTAGACAAACATAGGTTCGGTAAGTCTGCGTTGTGAGATCAGAATAGTCCGTTCGCTTCTTTGGCTTTGTTAAACTGAGCTCAACTTTTGGACGTCCTCCATCTACGGTCTTTGGCATAATTACAAATGTCAAAAGAAGTATAGATAAAAACGTCAAAAGTCTGAGAGAGTCACCGGGAATTAACAAATTGTCCAAATTGTTAATGTCAATTAAATAGTTACGACTAATGAATGTTGAGGAAGCGAAAGTGATCTGTCAGGATCCTAGCAAGTGGCAGTCCCTGGTCTCTGCCTACCCCTCTGGGATACAGGCGTGAGTTTATGCTATGTTATGTTTGATTAATATTTTTCTGTCAGACATTCAAGCACTGTGTAATAGCATTTTTTACTTAATATTTTTTTTAGCTTCTGCTCGAACAGGCCCATTTCCAACTCTCGCAGGGTACTCGGCAGCTTATTGTATATTGCAGGCCCCATGCAAAATATACTCTTGGACATTAGTGCGGTGTTTGCTCTACGTAAATATACTTTCGTCCCTTTGCATTCGCTGACTGACTTGTGAAACTGGTTTAAAAATGTGTGGATTTGATTTCACAAACAGCACTACTTCAAATATAGATATAATGATTAAGGAGTTACTAACCTTCCGCCCTCCTCAGGTTCCTAGTGAAGGCTTGGCAACAAGCCCAGGGCGGGAACACACTGACGCCGACCGTCGCCTACATATCGCAAGTGGGCGCGGGCCGCCGTTCGCCGCCCTGGGACAGCACTGTTGGAGGCATCGTCCGAGGCTTCCAAACTGTCGCTGCTGGGTGAGTCAGACAAAAATTTGCGCTTTAAAGCTTAATAATTCGCAAACGGAACCCTAAATAAAAAATATATCTTCCTACACATATTTTTCACTACTTTTTTTACTTTTACTACAATAATTGGTAAATTCAACGATACTCCACACCAAAGAGTATGTAATCACTACGTTATAAGAGTCGGCACTTGCTAACAACACGTTTTCAAAATTATGAACGTAGTTTGTACCAACCTAACAAAAAATAGTATAATACCAACATGAGAATGAAATTGCAAAACATTAGTGATTGACTACGTATCACATATCGATATCGATAAAAAAAAATTCAAGACGTCTCTCCTCTTACCTCATTTTCATGCTTTGGAAATTAAAGTAGGCGATAAATCCCAACACAGTAGGTCAACTCAATTATTTCGAGTATGACATGGTGTGAATGGATTATCGCTTACTTTCATAATGAAAAAGGCATTTTTTTAAATCAAATCATTTATTTAGCATCAAGTGTAGAAAACTTAATGTCACCAATGCGTCACGTCGCTATCAAAACTTTGCACTTTGGTTGAATTTCAGATCTTTGGAGTCTGCAACAAACAAAACAATAAGTCAAAAAATATATTATCTATGCCATATTTATTTGAGGCTGAGACAAAATGAAACTTTTTAATACTTTTAAAATGATACTGTCTGATAATGTTGTATACGTAATTTTTTTATAAAGTATTAAATCTAATTCAATCTAATTTACTAATTTCTTAGTGTAAAAACCGATATAACATTTTTCGACAATGAAAATAGTCTAAAGAGTACTGAAAAGTTGTTTACACTTTGTCTCAGCCCCAAATAAATATGGTATAGGTACTGCTAATAATAATAATGTCAAGGAACGTTTGTATCACCTGTTTACTATTTTGCTGTACTTTGAGCTTGCAAAATTTTATTTGCGTTCGCGTTAATTTCTTCTGCTTTTATGAAATCAAAATTATATATTTGACATTGTCTTCGAATAAATTTTTTTACAATTAAGGCAATCATTCTCTCCGTCATATAACGGTGGCTATTACAGCTCCACCATGCAAATCTTCATTGCCTGTCGCTTTAACCCATAAGCGGCATCTAGAATACAAAACAAAGCGGTACAATGTATTTTTAAAAATATAAAACAAACCTGAATGCTTTGAGCAAAATAAAACAACATAAATCATTTCTGTTCTTGCTGTGTGGTGTTCGACGTTTAAAATTAAGTAGTTGTGATCAATTTTAGACAGCATGTAGAAATATCTGGCAGAAATCAATCGTCCAAAATATCGATAAAAAAAATGTACCTACCACATGGGTACCGCACTACAACCGGCGTTAATTTAAATTTGTCAAAATCGTAAATTGTTCTAAATAATTCAGTTGTTTTATCCTAGCGCATTAAATAAATATCAAAATTTGCGTACATTTATTATGATAAACTTGCTAATTTTACCTGTTTGGCTCCAGTGGATATCTGGCTAAGAATATGCCAGACGTACATTAATTCCTGACTCTTCTAATGCCACAAATTTCACATTTCCTCAATGCTTTTCCTCCCATATTTCTTGTTTAATCACTTTTCACGCACTACACCTATTGCTAAAGTTAAATAAAATAAAATAATGCCACACAAAAACAACAAACGAACAAAATTACCGGCCATTTGCAAAATACGTAATACCAACATTACCAACATAAGATTTCCCATATAAACCGACTTAATTTTAAATCATGATACATCTACGTGATTCACTGCGGAGTTAATGCCTTTTGTTTTAGCAGGATTATATTTTTTGTTTCATTGTTGGCACAAAGTACGTTCATAATATTTTTTGTATGGAGTGACGAGGGCCTGCTCCACACTATGGTGTAGGCGAGAAAAAAAATGCATCCCTAATACGGTATTTGACACGATCAACAATAAATTATTTCATATACTCGATTAAAACAAAAATTACAAAATATCTCGGAAAATGTGTCTCTTTTAGTCAATTACTAGTTATTACAATTTTTAAATAGATTAAACATAAAAATTGTGCTCTGAAATGTGACGTCATAAGCCAGTATTTTCATACAAAATTCCGTTTTAAAAGTAACTCATTTGATATTTTGTCAAATACCCAATTTAGTGTAGCCCTAAGAAAAAAACAATTTAAGATTTTACTCTACTGTTTTGTCGGCGTGATTAATATGTATGTATGTCTATCCAAAATGTCGTCTTTCCCGGACGTGGCGAAACTATAAGGGTTCCTTGACGATTACGGAACCCTAAAAATGCACTCGAACACCGATGAGATATATTAGGTTAGTTATAATTTTGTTGTACCTAACCTAGAGTGTCATGTTGCAGTAAAATCGGACAATGTGTGGCGAATATCGAGAAGCGTCAGAAATCCGGGATGTCATACGAGGACGCGTGGAACATGACCTCTGTCCAGCTAACGACTGCGTCTGAGGTGCGTAAACGATGTGGCAGTTCTATCTAGGATGGAGAACTTGGAAAAAAATATTTAACCTCACTGGAGAGGCCCTGTTTAAGGACAAATAATCGTGGTGATTTCTTTTCTATACGTCTAACTTTTCATAATTTAACCTGTCGAAAAGTAATTTTATTCTAGTCACGTGGTACACAAACGCGGCGTAGAAAACGGGCTGAAACTATGACGTCATAACGTCCTCGTAACGCCTTGTATTGTAATGTATGAAGCGTTTATCAATATTTAAGCTTTCTCGTATAAACTAATGTTTTTTTTTAGTTTACACACTTATTTGAAAATGGATTTCTATGTTATAACTAAATCAAATAAGTTGATTTTCTGCATTTTTTTAAAACATGCAAAACTCCAAAAAAATATTTTACGGTTTTATTTTTTATTTAATTTTTTTAGTTTTTATAAGTCTTCTATGATATAAACACATTGCCACTCCAATCTAACCATTTATTACAAAGTCATGGATTTTTAGGCCTGGCAACACCACACAAAAGAGTATATTTCCTTCGACAGGCCCACTGCCGCGCGTTCCTTCTGTCAACATACTACAAGGAGACCGAAACGATCGCGGCGCGCGCCTCGCCCGCTCTGCGACAAGTTCTACTGCAGATGGTCGACCTTTACGTTGTCTATTGGGCGCTTCAGCGTGTCGGCGATCTGCTGAGGGTTAGTATCGTGAGGAAATCCGGAGCTAATTTGCGTACCTTGGAAGCGATTTGTTGTAAGTACCTGATAAGTCAAGCCGTGACTTATGTTGCAAAATACGTTGTCTTGTGGAATTGTATGATAAACACACGCTGGCTTTGTTTGATATATTTACTGCAAGCGTCACACATCAAAACAGACAAACAATGATAATCTAGCGATATTTAAATCGGTGTCAGTCATGTATCGGGATAGGATTATAACCGGCCAATACATGTGCATATACCACCTCCAATACCCCCTCTTAATCTATCACGTACATGCGTGAACACTTTTGTACTCCTCTGTACATAGTACATTAAATAAATATTGGCTCAACACTTTTGTGTATAACTGTACCAACTGTCCTCACATGTATAACACTGATTAAAATAGTAAAGTTGAACAAAATCGAATATGCATAACAAAAGACAATCTAGAAAATTATTCTATTAAGCACATAACAAATATACAATATAATATCAAAGACATCTATCTAAACGTAAACAGTACCTAATCCGTGATGGATTATGAGCAAATAAACCAGTATTACTTGAGTATTTACAGATTTATTTGCCAACTTGAAAACAACACGTTTGTTCTACGACCGACAGAGAGTGACAGACCTTTGGATGCATACAAGGACAAAACTGTCTACGACCGACAGAGAGTGACAGACCTTTGGATGCATACAAGGACAAAACTGTCTACACCAAATTAGAGAGCGTTCAGTTTACATTTCAACAATCCGCCCTCTATACCACCTCCAATAATTCCGATGTAAAGTTTTTTTTTATTATTTTAAATCCGAAGCGTAGTTGATAGTATGGTTTGTTTGTTTGTTTTTTTTTAATTAATTACACATAACGGTATTGTTTGCTTCCAGTACACGTCTATCTCGGAGCGTGACATCGAGCAGCTGCAGAACTGGTACGAAGACCTACTCACCAAACTGAGGCCCAACGCCGTTGGGCTAGTGGACTCCTTCGATATTAGAGACGAGGTAAGAATTTTGCTTGCCCAACAATATTCATCTGTTGTACTACCAAAAATCTAAGTCAACGCCAAAATAAAACAATAATCCAAAATTTATAAATTCGCACAAAGATACCTGTCTGAGCCACTCTCATTTTAGTAACGCTATTGGGTGAGTTACAAAAAGGACGTTTAAGAAGAAGAAAGACATTTATTGGGAGAAATTAACACATCACAAGAAAAAAAAACCATAACAAGTAACATAAATACAAAGGAAAAACAAGTCACATAAATACAACATAGGAAGAGGCAAAGTCAGAGCGTCAAAGTGCATCTTGTGGTGTCTCAAAGTTGCCACAAAGGGCATCTGACTCAGCATTGTGTTTAGTGGACTCCAGGCTTCTAAGATTGCCGGTTCGTGTCGTGGCTTCGGTAAGCTTATAAGCTCCATCTGCTCCGTCAGATCCTGCACTCCACCCTGGGCGCGTACGACGGGCGCGTGTACGAGCGGCTGATGGAGGAAGCGCTGAAGAGTCCGCTCAACGCGGAGCCCGTCAACCAGAGCTTCCACAAGCACCTCAAGCCCTTCATGCAGGGAAAGCTCTAGAGAGAAATAGAGACTACTTTCTACCTTACAAAAACAAGTCGAAAAAACTCACGCTCTTACTAGCTTATTTCGAAAAGCGGTATCAAAGCTATCGCTGACTGCTATACTAATGAATGAGATTTTGGGATTTAGATTAGGCGAAAAAATACATTCCGTTAACATAGTTTTATAAAGTATAAGCCTAGATGGGTAAAGTTAAAAGATTAGATCTAGTCGTTACAAAACTTAAAATGTAACGCTCTTTCATGACAAAAAGTATAATATATTTGTCTTAAGTGACTTGAAATTATCTTAGTAAATATAGTACTGTTAATTTTTTTTGTTCTGTATCAGGTCCTGGCAGTTAAAAATTGATTTCAAAGTGTAGGAGATATGGCGCATTTTTTGCTTTTCGAAGAAAGCGCGAAAAGTTCGAGCATGAAAGTGGCGCATCTCATTCACCATTGAGTCTCTGTCTGTAAAACTACAGTTCAGAACTAAAAAACACTCAATCAAGATGTTGGGTTTAGGTGAGACGTTTTTGCATTGGGATGAAAACTGAAACGTATATTTTGATACAACATTTTGATAGATAGCGCCATCTTTTTTAAATTTCATGCATAAACTTGTAAGTCTACTGTGGATTCATTTAGGAGTACCTAATAAACTCCTATAATAATTATGTGATATTTAATCAGAATAAGGGTAAAGGTGTTTATTTTAATCTACATAAAATGTGTACCTATGTATTTTAATTGTAGGTGTTGGATTGTTTAAATTTTATATCGCACTACCTGTTAGTATTGTACTGTATGTTGATGTAGACGTTTCTTTATGACATTAGAACGTGAGATTTTATAAAAATATATTTTTACATTTTTAATCTTGATAATTTTAATTTCTTCGATTTTTTCCCCAGCGGCCGTGAGCGCGTGTGACAACGCGATAAATAAAATAACGCCGTCTTGCTCTAACCCGGCGCAAAGCAAGATATTACGGCCCTATCACACTGGCGATTTGCGAGCGATTTGAAAGACGCTGCGTTGTCGCGGCTAGCTCGCGGCGTGGGATCCGCGATTTGGACACTCAGGAAAATGGAATGATCTGACGAGGAAACACTGCTGCTGGCTTTGTTAGTTCGAAGACGCAGGAAGGATCCAGGAGGCCAATCTAGGAGGATCCATTATCAACTAATGGATAGAGAGAGCTACTAGTATGTATCCCATATGACGGGCCGATTTTGAATTTTAGTTAGATTAGAATTTTAGCTCAACGATTTAGTATCAACGACGTTTGAACCTCTAAACGTTGCTACTTCCACTTACACGGACTGCTGAACGCGATTGTACAAAATGGCGTCGAGGGGGCGGCGCCGGCGCAGCGTCACGTCATCATCGCGGTGCGGTGCGGTGTGTACGCGTGTACGCCGCGCAATCGCGGCGAGCTCGCTGTGCAATCGGCTCGCTTTCAAATGGCTTGCTAATCGCTAGTGTGATACTGC
This sequence comes from Yponomeuta evonymella, assembly GCA_963969515.1. Lineage (NCBI taxonomy): Eukaryota > Metazoa > Arthropoda > Insecta > Lepidoptera > Yponomeutidae > Yponomeuta > Yponomeuta evonymella. The sequence goes on along the minus strand of OZ018343.1, from coordinate 3,541,733 downwards.
TCTTAGGATCACCGAAAGATTGCCAGACACTTCGTAGAACGTAACTTTTTATTATGTCCTATATTTTTTATTATTTTAAAAGGGACAGGCCCTATAAAATGTTGTTTATTAAATCTAATTTACATTTGTACTGATTTTTTTTCCACTACCTACGCAAATTATTACAAAAAGTAAGTACCTATGTTTATTTTTGTGTACGTACAGTGCGATTAAATCTTTTTTTTTCGGGAGTTAGAAGATTTCAGACAGTGCTTCTTAGTTTAAGTATGTATATAACCTGTTATTTATATTTTAAATATTACACATACAGAATAGATACTCTTTGGTCGCAAAATAGGCTTTCGGACTGTTGGTTCCATTGGAAAGTTCCATTGATGGGCCCAACAGGATTTTCTAGACCTTTTGTCTCCACTACTTAGGATGAGTGGGTCCAACAGGATTTTTACGGTACTCATGTCTCCATGTGGGTCCAATAGGATTTTGACGGTTCTCATGTCTCCATTGTTCGAAATAGTTGGAGCTATTAGGATTTATTCAGTACTGTTGTCTCCGCTGTTAAGATACTGGCCATGTAAGTGTAATTGACATTGATTGACATTTGATCTAATACATAGATTACTGTAAGCGCTTTGTAAGTAATTCACTATTCACACTATTCTATTTGTATTTACTAAAATGGACCAAGATCTCCGTTTTTTGGAAAGAAAGGGTTGTAAAGTTTTGATTTACAATGGTTACTAGTTTTATAAACACACGGTTTATAAAAATACCAGAAACCGTTGGATTTGCAGCTGTAAAAAGAAGGCCTTGGTGCAATTACAGTTCATGTGAGTCTAAAACTAATTTGATTTGATTTAAGCATATCAACCATTAACTGCGTTAACTGTCAAAATAATTGTTTTCTCGATTAATTAGTTAATTGATTGACTGAGTGATCGTTTCATCCAAATTTATGGTGATACAACTTTATACAAGTTACCCCACGTTGATTTGGGTAAAATCTATGAATGACTCGATCAATCAAAGAATTACGTCATCAATCAAACAGTCGCGCCATTAATCAATAAAACACGTTATTAATCAAGCATTGAGACCATTATTCAGTCAATGAATTAATTAATGAATCGAGAAAACAATTATTTTTACAGTGCACGCAGATGAGTGTAGATATGGTTTTTGACTATTCTTTCGGACGTGGGACAACTTGTATTAAGTTGTATCACCATTGAATTGGGTGAAATCTATGAATCACTCCATCAATCAAACAAACGTGCCATTAATCATGTATTGAGACCATCAAACAATCACTCAGTCAATTAGTTAATTAATTATTCGAGAAAACAATTATTTTGAGAGTTCATGCAGATAAGTGTAGCTATGGTTTTTGGCTATTCTTTCGGACGTGGGACAGATCGTTGTGAACGTTAATTGTATACGTTCACTGGTATTATCCGTCAACAGAACTACGTAACAGAACAGTTGGGAATATTTGAGATTGAAGCAGGGTGTAAAGCATAGTCTTATACAGAACTAATGGTAAAAAAATCCCAGTAGTTCTGCCGACAGAACTACTCAACAGAACAGGTGGGAAAAAAGGAATTTGACACCTTTTAAGTAAATGTTTTGACAATGGAACCACGAAACCGGATTTGGACCTAATAAAATTTCGATTATTGACTCCACCATCTAAATGGGACCGTCGGAATTTGTAAATCCTGTTGGACCCATCAATGGAGCCATGAAAACGTGAAAAACCTATTGGACCCATTAATGGAACTTTCCAATGGAACCAACAGTCCGAAACCCAAAATAGGATACCCTGTGCTTTGGTAACCAGGCAAAGACAATCATGGAAATACCAGACTGAGGCAATTTGTACAAATGTACGACGGCCTCCAGTGGGAATCAAACCACGAAGTCCAGCATGGTAATCAGACGTGATACCTACAGCTAGCCTGATTCCAACGAGGCAGTCGTGTACAAAAATCAGACTTCATCGCCATGTCTCGCCCATCTTCTAAGACCAGTGTAGTGTGAATTATTATTATTATTCACAAACGACTCATACATTTAACTCTCAATTATTTTTGTTATTTAAATAAAACTTCGTCGGCATTAGGGTGACTGAACTGTACCTACATTATGCAGGGTGGTCCGAAAAGGGACGACAAATTTTTTTTTTCAGATTCTTCAGACCTAGTTGTGCATATCCGAAAATAACTCGTGGATGTCCCAAGCTTGCTTCGCTTCCAAGCCAGTCTTGCAAGTCACCAAAAAAAGGTGAAAAGTGAAAGTAAAATTTTAGGTTTGAGTTGGACGGAGCAAAATTTAGAAAATTCTCTTAAAATACAGAGAATGCTTCTTGCATTAAGCACGCCCTTGTACACTTACAATGTAATTAGTGCAATAAAGAATTAAAATAAATAAAATAGGTAGTTTCATAGGTTCAAAATACTTTTACAAACTTCAGCAATTTGTCAGCTTAACAAATAATAAAAAAAAGTTTAATAAGTGACTTTATGTCGAAATTGGCTTCCTAACTTAGTTAAGTGCGATTACGCTAAGAAAAAATGTTATCCGAAAAAATATGTACTCCTAATAAAAATATAAAATAATTTAACTCCGTCCAACTCAAACCTAAAATTATTAATATTTTCGGAATACACACCCAGGTGTGTAAAATGTAAAAAAAAAATTTGACGTCACTTTTTGGACCACCTGTATTAAAGTTGAAGGCACCCTACATTATAGTCTGTGATCGCGATCAATGTAGAGGACAGACGATTCGGTTGTTTGGTCGCTCAGCTGAGCGGATTCGCTAACGCTACTATTTCTTTAGACAACGTATAAAATGTAATAGTAAATGTGAGGCACAATTATTCAGGATTATGTCTTCAGGTTTGTAAATCGCTCATATTATTCTGCAGAAATGAAATTATCTTCTGTTTAGTATAAAAATCACAAAGGAGAACTGCTTTGGTAACCTTTTAACGCTACTATTCCGCGTCTCTTCCTCTCCAGTACAGTCATCTATAAAATGCTTTGACGTAACTACTAAAACGCAAGTAAAACCTGCTAAAATTACGTTTTCTTCACGCAGATAAGAAACAAAAGAAGTTAGCGAAAGCACAGCAAGAAGTACTGTGCAATTTCTTCGAAGAAAACCCAGAAGTGATTCGTGGTTATAAGAAAAAACCCAACTGCATTGAAGCTGTGCAAGCCAAATGGAAAAAAGTGGCTCTGCGACTGAACGCCCTCGGTCCGCCGCGAACTCATAAAGCTTGGGCAAAGGTAAATTGGTGGGAGTTTTTACATCGTTTACTTACTTATTGGAAATTTATGGTTTACTTAGAAAATTTAAAGTTGATGCATAAAACCAGTCCAGGGTAAACACCCATCTAAACTCAACAGTTTAGATGGGGGTTTATTATTTAACAGCTCGGGAGTCAAATAAAAAATCTCTAACAGTACATTAAGTTGGTACGAAATAGACCAAATTAAGTCAGTATTCTGGGTTTTTATTCGAAAATAGCCACATCTAAGTCAGCTAGTAAGTAATGATGGAGATTCACTTCAATATTTATTTATTGCTTATATACATACCTATTCCTGATTACAGTATCTTTGCGACTTAAAAGCCAAATTGAAGAGAAAACGTATAAAATGGAAACAAAGAAGCGATGGCTCGGGGCCTCTAATATGTAATGCCGATGAATTCAGTGAAATTGGTCTGAGGATGCTTCAGATTTTGAGGAAAGATGTCTTCAACGATTCTACTGAAGACCCACCGGTACTATCTACAATCATAGACCTACTGACTTCATCAACTTAACTATCAAAAAGCAAAATTTAGTAATTTTCATAATTTAGTTAATTCCATTCATTAGTTTTCACCTAACCTAGCCTCACGATTGCTTTATTACTTACCTTATAGCTTTATGAAACAGGGCCCAGGTCCCATTTTTCACAGTTCCTCACCATCCTAAATATTTCTGTAAACCGTGTCCCATGTTTTTCATATAATAAACACTTTATTGTTTTTCTTCATCCACGGACTCACCTCTTCAGACAGGCTGATGATGAACACTAACATTTTGTCTTATTCTAGGACTCGAGTACAGAACATAATATGTTCAATGATAATGTCGATAAAGAGGACACTGATTCCGATACCTCTATTTTACCGCCTAAAATTTTTAACTGTGAAGAAAAAACACACAAAGATCTTTCTATCACACCAAAAACCGTTCTACCAACCAGTGATATGTCTCAAAGCTCTAGAGTTTTTATAAATCAGAACGATTTTAACGATGAGTTTGATACTTTTGGACGCAACGTGGCTCAGCAACTCAGGACCTTACCTCTAACCGTTGCCTTGGAGACGCAGGAAATGTTGTTGTCTGTAATACGGAAACAAAGGCTTAAATCTATGAGAGAAACTGAAAATTATTCCGATCCGCTTTTTAAGCGTTTTGGGTGATTTTATGTTAACTTGTGTTCTACTCCCAATAAAGAAAGATGAGACCAACTCAAACCAAGTGCTTTTATTTGATAACATTTGTGTTTTTCTACTAAATATTAAATCCATTTGAGTTCCTAATATTATCTTCGTAAGAATTACCACAGGTATACATTTTAGTCAGTTTATGGATTGAGGGACCTTCACACGTCGCTATCCCGAAATTGCGCCGATGTATTTGCTCCATTTCTTTTTACAAAATTATTTAAGAGTTCTACTAAAACCTTAACTAGGTAAAGTACGGTAAATTGATAGAATTGAGTAATTAGTAATATGCAATGGCTGACCCTAGGTCAAATGCCACAACAGTATTCAAAAATCACTCGAATTTTCGCAGTATCCATCTTTCTTGTCTAAATTGAATAACAAAAACAATTGAAAGTCGATATTCAACTGTTTCACATTTAAAAAAAAAACATCATAGAAACCATTTGAAAAAAGTTTCATTCGAAAACCTCAAACCATGAAGATTCTATGTCAATTCAAAGAACCTATTGCAATAAAACGGCAATTTCATACTTTAACCCCTAATACTTACTAAAACGGTTTTGTGTTTGTATGAATTGAGGGACCACAATAAATAACATCCTCGTGGTTTACTTTATTTTCCACTTGTTATTTTCCATCTGTTATTTTCTAAATACGCTAAACAAACTTTTCAAGATTTCGCCTACAGGGTGTGAGAACTGAGGGACCACACTTTAGGGGCTATTTTTTTATTATTTATTTTACATATTCGTGCGATCGTTCTACATTTGTTTTGAGACTATTACTAAATCTTGGTAAACTTGGAATTCGCAAAATAGTGAATCCCAGAAGTGGTCCCTCGGTCCACACACACATTTCCAAACTAGTATAAGTACCCTGTAATATATTAACCAGGCAAAGACATCACAGACATGAAAAAACAGACTGGGGCCAATCTCCCTACAGCGGAAAATCAAAACAAGTTCTATGTGATATCCTATGCGATTTTGGTAGTAGGCTTTGGTATTGATTGAGTAAAACCAGCAACCGATCAAAGTTCTATGATTGTGTATTATGGCCTTGATGACGGTACAATTGACAGCCGCGGGTGAAACGAGGAGAGTGCAAGCATGTAAATTGTAAAGTTTAAAGGGCTGTCACATTACCTTGCACTCTACTCTGTTACGTTACGGGTGTTTTGTAATGCTAATGCATTATAAAATACATAACAGTTCCGGTGCGGTGCAGTGTTGCCAGATGGGGAGTTTTTCCTCCAAATTCGGAGGTTTTTTTTTTTGCTTAGGGGACAATTTTGGAGGGAGAAATTCTTTGGGGGGGAATTTTAGAGGGAAAAAATGGAGTTCGGGATTTTTGGAGGTTAATCTTTTATCTCCAAAATAGAGAAGCACACGATTGAACGATAATATTTTCACACAAAGAATCTCATACGGGCTTTCCATATAACTTCAATGGTTACCCCATTAGACACAATTGTGCTATTAAGCATTCATTCATACAAATTACAATCTACTTTTCGCTGATTGTGAAAATGCCTGCCATTTTCCAATTCAGTTGTTCAGACCCTTTTCTGAAGTAAATATAATTAAAGATAAATAATTGCACAATAGGTTGTCAATTGAAATTGTAGAATCAATTCTTAGAATTCGTTACTCAAAAGTAAAAGTAAAGTAAAAGTAAAAGTAAAAGCAATTTATTCGTAAAACATGAGTACATGATGTTGGAATTGTTACATACGAGTCCTATGCATGTTTTGCCTTAATAGGCACACGAATTTCGAGAAGGCGCCTTGAAAGGAAACAGACCTATATCGAAAAATTAAAACCTTTACCGCAAACACAAATTATCATTAAAGATATGTCAAGAATTAGTAAAAATTGTGTTCAATTCAAACTTAAAAATAAAACTTAATATGCATTAATTATGTCCTCTTAGTAATATTATTGTCATGATGCCAATGTCAAGATCTGTCAGTCAAAAATTCATTAATATTATAATAACATTTCTCAATAAGTATATTTCTTAACCTAAATTTAAAACTATTCATGTCAAGTTCACGTACGTCTATATTTATTTTATTGAAAATTAAGGGCCCCATACAGAATATACTTTTTTGCATTAATGCTGTGTTTGCTTTGTGAACGCCTACTCTAGTAGAATCTCTCTGTAATCGACAGCTGCTATAGATTACTGGTTTGAATATTTCTGGGTTTGATTTAACAAATGAAGCTACTTCAAGTATGTACATGCATGGAAGTGTGAGAATATTGTATTTTTTAAAGAAAGGCGCGCAACTGTCGGTTTGATTCAATCCAAACATCGACCTAATACATCTTTTTTGTGCTTTAAAAGCTATTTCTCTGTCTGTTGAATTGCCCCAAAAGATTAGCCCGTATCTTAGTACAGAAGCGACTAAACCATGATACGCTATGACAGCTGCTTCTGTATTAATTATCGGCGCAAGTTTGTAGAGTAGATATGCCGATGAGCTAATTTTAGTAACAAGTTGTTTAATTTGTGATTTCCAATTTAATTGCCTATCTATTATCAACCCCAAGAATTTAGTTGTTTCTACCTCTTCAATAGCCTGGTTTTCGTATTGTATGTTTAACTTGCCCTTATCCACTATTCTTTGACTAAAGTGCATGCGTACTGTTTTAGAAAAATTTACTTTTAAGTTATTGCTATTTAACCACTTCACAATAGAGTTTAGTGCGTTGTTGATGTCGATTTGAAAATCGTCTTCACCTTTACTTTGAATTGTGACTGTGCTGTCATCAGCAAATAATGATACGGGATGTAGTGTGGATTTCGGCAAATCGTTAATATACACAATAAATAGTAATGGGCCCAACACACTGCCCTGCGGCACTCCATATGTGACCTCACGCAGTTGAGATTTATATATTTCCTCAGTATTAGATTTTAGATTAATCCTAGTTATTTCGGTGTATTGGATTCTGTTTTGTAGATAAGATTCCATTAACTTCCACACGTTTCCCCGGATACCGTACATTTCTAATTTACTAAGTAAAATGCTATGGTCAACATAATCAAAGGCCTGTGTCATATCCATGTATATAGTACACACAGGTTTTCTCGTATCGACACAGTTCATAACAGTATCCAAAAAGTCAAAAATAGCCATATTTATTGTCTTATTTTGTCTAAATCCTTTTTGTTCGGGTGTCAAAATTTTATTTGTCTCAAAATAGTTGTTAAGTTGCTTATAAATATATTTTTCAAAGATTTTTGCAAAAATTGGGATTATTGCAATTGGTCTGTAGAACTCTAGACGTTCACGATTCTCTTTTTTAAACAGGGGCTTTATTATTGCATTTTTTAGTGACTGCGGATAGATTCCTCCTTCAATAGAAAGATTAATAATATGACTCAGGTGTCCACAAATTTCAATAGCAACTGATTTTATGATTTTAGTGGCAATGCCGTCGTCACCAACGCTTTTAGTGTTTTTTAGCCTATTTATAATGACCCATACGTCATACGGTAAGCTAGGGGCCATAAACATAGAATTATCGCATTTCGTAAGGCGTTCATTGCTATGTTCTTTAGCATCCTTTATTGGCTTAATCTTGTCAATGAAATAATCGTTGAATAAATTACAAATTATTTTAGGGTCATTTGTCTCTTTGTCGTCAATTTTAATTTTGTTAATCGATTCTCTAGGTACATGTTGTTTAGCGTCATTAATAATTTGCCAAGATGTTTTGCATTTATTATAGGATGTCTTAATTTTGTAAATGTTTTGTGCCCGTTTTGTGAGTTAAATAATTTTTTTGTAAGTTTTATTATATGTCATAAAGTTAATTTTATTTGTGAGACAAGGTTTACAGCGGTACAACCAAAGTAACTGCCTTTTTTTGCGGCTGCATGCTTTTACTCCGCGTGATAGCCACTTTTGGCTTTTATTCGTCTTAATGGTGATAGTTTTCATAGGAAAACATAGGTTGTAGAAAAATTTAAAATTGTCCAAAAAACTATTGTACGCTTCGTTAGCGTCATTTGTAGCATATATTTCGGAGAATTTAAAACTTACCATAATTTCTCTGAATTTTGACATATTTTCTGGACTGTAGTCTCTTGCCGTGACTCGCCAAAAGGGGATCAGGCAAATCTTTTTAATAGGTAATTTTATAAGTTGAGCTGTATGGTCAGATAATGCTAGTTCCAAAACTTCAGTTTTACATTTTTTACTCATGTTATGTGCAATATTATCAAGGCAGGTGTTACTTGCTAATCTAGTTGGTTGTTTTATTTCAAACTTCAGATTGTAATTCAGTAATAGACACTCTAATTCCGAGGTGATATTATTTTGTTTCATCATGTCAATGTTGAAGTCACCGGCAACGATAAGATGTTTTTTGCTGTTTTTTGATACGATTTTCAATATTTTTTCCAGCCGTTCGAAGAAAAGGTTAACGTTGCTGGGTTTAGGTATTCTATATACGCATAAGATTATTATGTTGTACTTTGGAAGTTCGACAGCGCAACATTCAATTAAACAACTTATTGATAGTTTTGCAACTTCGGGCAATTCTTTGTACATGTGTCCAGTTTTAACTAAAATGCACGTTCCTCCTCTTTTGCTGTCCTTCCTACTGAAAAAAGCGCCCACATTATAGTTAGGTACATTGATTAATTTTTCATGACCCGACATCACAAAATGTTCAGTAACACAAATAACGTCAACATTTCTATCGTTATCTGATAACTGGTTCAGCTCGACTACTAGGGGGTCAGTTTTATTTAAAAGCCCTGCGATATTTTGATGTACCACACAAAGCCACTTATTTGCGAAAAAGCAAAGAATTCTCCTCTTTATCTAAAGCATTTACTTTTGTCGGTGTATTTTGTTCATTTTCAGGTACGCTTGAGCAGTTATGGTCATTAAACTTTTCTATGTCATGAATAAGAGACTTTAGGTCTCTGAATATGGCCCACATGCCAGTTTTGTTGATAAATCCCGTCCTTTGTGAGAACATGTTGGAGTCATAGCTGAGGTTTAGGTTGCTGTCAAGGTACCAGACATGCTCATGTGTTGATATGTCTAAATATAAGAGGCTATTAAAGTTTTCAATCCTACAGTTAAACAATGTTACGGTGTTCGGGAATTTGAATGTAGGTAGACAGATTATCACATTGGTGTGCTTCAGGTTTTCCGTGGTTTTTCTTACGAACTGTATAAGTTCGCAGTAATCCTGGGTGGTCTCGAAATCTTCACAACCGACGAAGATGACGCAATAGTCATCTTTAGTGAATCCATTTAATTTAGCTTTTAGACCGCTGATTTGTGCTTTGAGGCCAATATTGGGTGTCAGAAAGTGGCATTTCTCATAGTTATCGTCAAATGTTGATTCTGCCATGGCCGATAGCTGGTTTCTGTTATCACAGCTTAACATTAGTAGTCTGCTCTTACTGAGTTTAGCGGTTTGGGTTTTCATTTTCTCTATTTTCCTGTTATTTTCTTGTTGAGTTCTAGTTTCTATTGATTCTTGTCGCACGTAGTTTTCAAGTCCTGGTTTTTCGATGCAGGTATTAATTACGGTTGGAGAAGATAATTCCGTTTGCGTCTGCTTGCACAACTTTTTTTCTTTTATTGGAGTTGGTATACTCTTATTTTTTTTCTTCTGAACGGGACTGTTTGTTATTTGCCTATAGATGTCATTTTTCTTTGTTAACTCTTCATTGACTTTTTGCAATTCACTATTTTGTAAATTGAGCGAATCTATTTCCAGATGTGCACTGTTCAATTGTAATTCGAGTTTCTCGATGAGATCGCGTAGTTTTGTTATTTCATCGATGTTGTCGTCATCGGAAATCTCTGGCAAGCTGTTGCTGGTGCCATCTAGTGTCTGCGTTGTACACGTCGTTTCGTTTAAGCTGTTGGAGTGTGTCCGTTGTCGCTGTCGTCGTTGTGTAATGTTTCCGAAGAAGTTCATGGTCACGCTATCAATACTTGTCCGCACGCAATTTTTTGGGCCCACAAAAAGTGATACCAACGAGTGGACTCGATTTCAGTGTCCACTGATAACACAGTAAGCGTCTTAACCACCAGGTCTATTATGATAGTTAAGTTCTTGGTGAAATTTAGCGTTCAGTTATTATATCTTGCCAGTAACGTTTAACCTACCTTCGACATGCATTTTGAAATTAACCGTTCTGACTATACAATAACACAAAAACAGCAAATTACACTTTTTATCACGGTTTAAAGTTTCACTTACGAATGGTTTTGTTATTTTCTGCGTATGAATAAGAGTTGTGTTTGTTTTTTACACTGTCACTAAGTTAAAATGGTAAATTGTATCGTGAAGGATTTTAACTTTTTATCTTGTAATTTTTTGTTGAAGATAACACTCATGTAGTTGTCTTTTTTATGTCTAAGAGTAAGTGTTCACTTTCTTTTGAAAACACACTAGTTTTAATAGCAAAAAAATAAATTTATCTCAGGAGCTTCACTCAAATAAGCTTATCAGGGTACGGTGGCGCCCTCTCTCTCAATGCCTAAAGGATGCTTGTGTTTTTTTCAGTCCGCAAATGTTTAATTCAGTTGTGGTTTACTTAATTCAGAAAAAAATTAAGTACGGAATTGAAAGCGACATGCTTTTTTTTTAAATGAAGTTTGTGTTTTATTTGAAATAAACGTACCTGCTAACCAATAAAATTTCTCTGTTATTATTCTTTAAATTAAAAAAATTCTTTGTGGGGGTTTTCTTTTTAAAATTGTTATTTTCGGGGAGATTTTGTTCAGATTGGGGAGGAAATTCAAAGGGCGATTTGGCGACACTGGTGCGGCGCCCGAATCTGATGCCGGAGCCAGACCCCATTATTCCTGCTTCGGACACAGAACACTTGGAGGCACTGCCTTGTGACATGCATTTTTTAACTTCACTGTACTATAACAACAACAACATGAACAACTTGTCAGTTGTCTGTCAAAATTGGAACGACGAAATCAAATGTTTGGTGGTTGTTTGTTTTCGTACCTGTCGTCTTTTATTAGATTTGTTCTTTTTTTAGCAATAATAGCAATAAAATACTCCAGAGTTGTATTCAAATGGAAAGTTACAATAAAATGTGTCGAGCCTGCCTTACAACGAAGGAAACATTCACGCATTTCATTCATCAAAACGTTTCGCATGATTTGTTTTGGTTCTGCACTTCTGTTAAGGTTTGTTTGCAACTTTATTTAGGAAAGTAGGTATTATGCTTTGGTGGCCAGTAACTTTAACTGTGTGTATAAAAAATGAACTTCCCACAATCCGTACATGCAGTGGGCATAGTAGCACGCGGTAGAACCTTTGCGTCACAATTTTAAGAAGTCGTGGGTTTGAACCCTGGCTATACCAAAAACTTTGTTTCATAAGTTATGTTGATTTGTGAACTTGTAGCAATACCACTAACTAAAAAGGACATTGTGAGGAAACCTGAGGGCCTGAGGTGTTCAGATTGCCAATCCATAATGATGAATAAGCCTACTCTCACTTAGAGAAGATCTGTGCCCGACAATGCTATACATAGGCTGCATGATACATTATATAAGTACCTACCTACCTACTTGAAATTGCAGAAACTTCAGATGTCTAACTCAACAAACAATGTTTTATGATCTTGAAAATTTCAATGATCTAGATTTTGAAATGGACACCTAGTTTATCTTGCAGCATGCATTAAGTCGCAGTTTCTATGTTATTTTGATTTTTATTTCAGGTGCTACCAAACGACCAGCTTCCAAAAGCCCTCTGCAATGCCTGCCACAATCTTCTAATACAATTCTCCGAATTCAAACATTCATGTATTCAATCCAATGACACTCTAAACTGCATTAATGACAATTTGAAGATTGACCCAGATGAAAACAAAGATTTGGAGTCTTGTGATAGCAAATTGTTACTGCAAACCTTGGAATTGGGGGTAAAAGCTGAATATGAAACCTCCGAACCTTCTCAGGATGGTAAGAATCATAACATCAATATACCTAGGTACCTACTAGGATAACACATACATACTATACATTATGTCAAAATTATGCATTTCCAGAAACATGCCAATTAGAATTTCTCATACATATTGTTCTATGATTTTTGAATTTTTTCACTTGAATTTGCCATTTTTTCAATACAATTTCATGTCTTTTTACGGTTTTTCTGCTTTGTAGTGGTGCTGTTTGATAGACAAACTTATTTTCTGTTTATTCTATACATTATGTCAAAATTGTGCATTTCCAGAATCATGCCAATTAGAATTTCTCATACATATTGTTCTATGATTTTTGAATTTTTTCAGTTGAATTTGCCATTTTTTCAATACAATTTCATGTCTTTTTACGGTTTTTCTGCTTTGTAGTGGTGCTGTTTGATAGACAAACTTATTTTCTTTCTATTAACAACATATCTAGCAATATGCAACATATTAGGCGCAACAGTTAGAGATAAGATATTATGGTAAAGTGGATTTTCCATCTTAAAACACACAGAGTTAGCATGGTATCTGAAGGCTTTTCAAATGGAACTCAACTAAGTGATCCTCTATTTTGCAATGAGTTTACAAAGCAGATGTAAATAAATGGATTCATAGAGAACACTTTATTGTACATAAAAAATATATTACAAAGATATTTCTATGTAAATGTTGGTGTTTAGTACAGGAAACTACTTTTTCTGATACGTTTCTATAGCTTCGGTGGTAACACACTATTAGTCGATTTTATCACATTACAGAGCATTTAATTATGTCTTACAGACTACCTTGAAGTGGATTTAAATGATGACCTTACAGTTAAGACAGGCCAAAGATGTAAAAAGAAAAATAAAATGAAATCTATAAGAAAGAAGAGACAGTTCTGTTTTACCTGCGAACACTGCAACAAGAAGTTTGTGGACGCAGACCGATATGAGGGTCACAAGCTTTCACATGTTGGGAAACCTGTGAGTATCTGAATCACTGATCTTCAATAGTACTAATATATGGTAGGTACCATGGAGGTGAATGATATAACTCAAACGCTTTTTTATTAAAAAAAAAAACTTAAAGAAGTTGGCCATCAGCTCTCTATCTCAAGTCAAGTTAAAAAAGTTTGCCAATACTAAACACTGGTCAATACCACAAAAACAAAAAAAAATATCTTAATTTGTTTCAGTGTCTCAACAATTCTATTTAAAAAATCTCTCCTTTATAGGTAACAATTGAATGTCAACCCTGCAACAAAACATTCCACACATGGTACGGCCTGAAGCGTCATAAGAAGCATGTCCACACCACGATCAGCCTGGAGCGCTTGCGGTGTACCCTGTGTGGGAAAGTGAGCAAGAATGAGCAGGCTCTTCTGATGCATCGGGTGAAGCACAGACGCCAAGAGGCGGTTATGTGTGACGTGTGCGGACGGGTATTTAAGACGAAGGCTATTTTGAGGGTAAGTCATCATATAATATGGGTTTCTTCAAGACAGCGTAATCTGTAGAATTCTAAATGACCCGATCGGACCACCATAACAATGGTTTTTAATTATTGTTCTTCTCGAGGTCGTAATCTAACGACGTAATGTGTGGTGCATGGATAGTGTTATCCGAGTAACACATTCCAGTATTTAGGGTAATTGAGGAGGCAAAGAAGTACAAAACTTCACAATCTAGGGAAAACAATGAAATGTTACCAACTTTACCAACAAATTTAAATAATAATAATAATAATAATAAAAAACTTTATTTCGGACCATATGTCCATACAGGCAGGCGGTACAAAAAATAAACTTAAATTGTTGAAATTAAATTTAACGAAAAGTTTCTTAGCAACTACTTGTACAACAAAGTAGGGTCAGAGTGTATATTAGTACTTAGATTACAAGCTACTTTTGTCCAGATCTTGTATGTGTCGGTCAAAAAGAGCCTGTCAGACAGCTCTCTAATTATTGAGTTTCCACACGTGGCAACCCTGTCCATAAATGAGGCAATGCGGAGTCTAACGATGGCATTAAACGTGTTAACACGCGCGTCAGACATGGTTGAGGCACTACAGTATCTTCTCAACCCCATCAGATGTCTAAATACATTGTTGTACTGAACGCGAATGCCATCGTGAGTCCTCTCCGTGTAATTGGTCCAGAGTTGGCACGTGTAGAAACTCTGACAAAAAGTTTTAAATAACAGAATTTTCACGCTGTTATTCGCCTTATAAAAACGTCGTGCTAACATATTTCCTATAATTGACAACGCACGACGCTGTCGTTCCATGTCAGCGTCGTCTTTCAACGTCGATTCCAGGATGTGGCCAAGGTATTTGAAAATTTCGACAATTTTAATGGGTTGGCCCCTCAGCAGGACCCCCGGAACAGAGTCCGGCCCTCCCCGATCTGAATATCATCATCTCAGTCTTTTTAACGTTATATATTAGACCATGCGCTGCGTATGCTGGTATGCACCTTTCACAAATTGATATTAGCTTTCTCAATCCCTTGATAGGGGGGCTGAGCAGCACCATGTCATCGGCGTAGCTTAGGTTGTTGACGTACCTGTCACCAAGCCTGAGTCCAACCTCAGTGCTGCTCAGCTCCCCAAAAAAAATAAATGCACTCCTTAGGTTTACTATGTTTTTTCTAAGGGTTTTCGCACGTAATATGGTGTTAGATGATAGGTGTCATCGTTCTAACAAAAAAAAAAACGAAAATAAAAGCAAACTTTGGTTCTTTACCTATTCTCCAATACCCTGAACTACATACACAGCAGGTTACGCGACGTGTGCGAAAGGAACAAGAGTTATAGACCAACCGAACGTATGCAAACAAAGGCACCAGTCGATGGTTTGTTCCACAAGTTTCACCAAAGCATTTTTTCATCATCATCAGCCATTTGACGCCCACTGCAGGACATGTTTTCGTAGTAGCGAATTTTCAGATCGCGTTTTTTCGTGATCGCAATTATTCGCCTTTTTTCATGTAGCGATTTTTCACAAAGCGTTTCCTTTTTTTTGCTTATTTTACCAGCAGATTCTTTTATCAATCGCATATATATACGTAGTCTATATCGACTCTGTTCACGGCCGAAGGTGACCGACCTGTTTGCGTTCGTTTCGTGTATTTTTTCGAAGTTTTTTGGCACTGACCGATTCGCTTCGCTGACCTAATACAGAGAGTAATGCAGTTCGCTTTATTTCGGCGTAACCTACGAAGGTCGTAACGGCTACACTTTCGGTCGATCGGTTGGTCTGTACGCGGCATCACGTTTTTCTCCTTGCCAATCCTGGATTAGCCTACAAGCAACGTCTTGGGGGCACCATAAACAGGGCAGAATTCTTTCGCTGCTTTTTCTGATTTTAAAAAGCCATAATAACACTCTCTGTGGATCAACTGGCTACCAATTACGGTAAAAAAATTATGGCTCACAGTAAATAGATCATATTCTTTTTGTTGCACTAACCCGTGCTGAGGACAATTTTAAAAACCTATTTAGAGACTAAAAAATGCACCGATGCCGGGACTTGAACCCGCGACCTCTGGCTAACCGTGCCAGCGCTCCCAACTGGGCTAATGGGCAAGTGCAGGCATCGGCGAAATTTCGAGCCTCATTACAAACTTCTCTGTATTACGTACAGGCAGCGACATCTGGCCGAAGCAATTTACATCACTTGCAGCCCCGGGTAACCCACTTTGCAGTTAGGTTAGGTTCAAGTCCCGGCATGCGTGGAATTTTTAGCCTCTAAATAAGTTTAGTAAATAGATGAATCAATCAGCCTGTACTCGTCTACTGCTGGACATGGGCCTCCCCAAGGTACGCCACTCCTCTCAGTCCTCGCCCATCCTCATTCAGGCGTTGCCAGCAATCCGCCTCAGATCGTCGGTCTAGCGTTGTCCTGCGTTTATAAATGGATGCCCCTCACCTACTTCACAGGTCCACCTCCGTACCCACGAAGAGGACCGGCCGAGGCCATTCACGTGCGAACACTGCGGTAACAAATTCCACAACCAATCCTCTCTACGCACCCACACGCGGAAGAGACACAGCGGCCAGCGCTTCATCTGCGAGCAGTGCGGCTACCCTTTCAGGGACAAATTCAGTCTTATCAAGCACATACTGAACCACGAAGGGAAGAAGCTGTACAAGTGTGATATTTGCGCGAAGGCGTTCTCTGGGAAGTCGTCGTTGATTGACCACAAGCGGTTGCATTCAGGTGGGTTTATTGTCGTTATGATTTCAGGGCGCATTCAGACCATAGGGTGGTTGGCCTTGGTCTGGGTGCATTTCCATGTGTGCGATGTCCTTGCCTGGTTACCATAGCACAGGGCATCCTAGTTTGGGACCAGGACAAGTGATTGTGTTGTGTGAAAGTTATTATTTTAATAGACGTCCTCTTCGCTACCAACGATTTGCCCTATACCATATGGGGCATTGCACCGCGTCTGGGCCTAAAATGGCTTTTCAGTACTACCCACCCAGTGAGTACCTAATTTTTTCATTCGTTAACCTACCGAACATACTTATCAGGTCTTTCCTAAGAGTTGTTTCGCTTGGCAATTCTCTTCCAACTGCCACCGGCAATCAGATTTAGTCGATCCGCGGGCGCCCAATGCTTCTTATTTCAATAATAATACAGTCCATTTACAATTCAGACGAGTAAAAGACGTGAAGACTCCATTCGACATCCTCCCTAACCCTCTTAGGTCCAATTGTCGCTAACTCTGTTCCGAAAACAAACCAAATACAATAAGGTCGTGATCTAACTAAAACTTTTGTAAGCACTAAGATTCTGATTAACCTCTGCGAATCAGATCAAAACCTGATCGGACTCTTCCGACCAAAACCAAGTAAGTGAATCCGGAATTAAGTTAATGTGATCGTTATCAATTCACACAGGTGGAAAGCCTAACTTCATTCGATATTCAATAAACTAAATTTTTCACTAACTCTGTCGTTCCTAGAAGGTTCATAAAACAAACCCAACAGAAACTCCTTTTAAATTCACACTGCTGAAAAGCCGTAGACACTCCATTCGACATCCTCCAACCCCCTTTTAAAAGCAATTTTTAACTAACTCTACAGTAAAGCGTAACAAAGTCCCTTTCAATTCAGGTGAGAAGCCGTACCCGTGCTTGGACTGCGGCAAGCGCTTTATCACGCGACGGATCCTCGTCGAACACCAGCGCATACACACGGGCGAGAAGCCACACAAGTGCGGATTATGTGCGCACGCGTTCACGCAACGAGGGACGCTTAAGCGACACATGAAGGTGCATGAGAAGGCGCCGGCGCAGGCGGCGAATGTCACTCTGGGCGCGAGTGTCGCCTATGCAATGGGCGAGTCGGGTATTAGTTAAGGCTGTTGTTACGTCGAGCGTGCTGTCTCGCTCGCACAATTTAACATTTTTAGTGATTGTAATAAAATTAGTATATTTACTTTTGATAAATGTGGTCTGAGGGTTTGATGGATAATTAAATTGCGGATATTCAAGGCATGTTTACTAAGTTTTTGATTGAGAAAATTAGGTTCCAAAAATTATAATTGAATCGTGTGATTTTAAAACAACACAAGTCACATGTGTTTTTAATATGAGACTTGCCCATTTTTTTTATTAAATTATTTACACCTACCTATTGATTTACATTAGAAAAAAAAATTGTAGTTTATTCATACAGAAATCAATATAATATGCTAAAATATTGCTGTTGTAGATATTAGTATTTGAATAAAACAGTTTTTTCCATTTCCTGCAAAGTTGTAATGAAAGGACATGTGTCGTTTTAAAATCACACGATTCAATTATGGAAACAACTTTATTAAAAACTATGAATAGGAAAACAAAAACATATTAAAAATGTCCGTAACTTAATTATGCATCAGACCCTCAGACCACATTTATCAAAAGTTTACTCATTTCGTTACAATAATTAAAAATGTTAAATTGTGCGAGCGAGACAGCGTGCTCCACGTAAGAATAGTCTCAATCTGTCGATAGCCTCCAGTAAGGATGACTCGAAGGTCAAGGGATATTAGACTGACTGAATTCGCAAACTATTTATTATTACGAGGAAGACTCTTTGCAAAAACAAATCGAATATTGAGTGAAAGCAGAATCTATTTTGCACGGTCCGCGGCCAAAGAACTGCAATATGCGAATAATTTTGTTTGATACGCAATTAAGGCAAGAACGATGCCGTTATCCGTCCACTGACGCTGTTAACCCTGTATTCTTTTTCATGCCAAAGATAAACAATGTCGCCCAAACAATTCATTGACAAATGACTCGTCCGTCTCGAAGTGCAGAAAAGACTTAGAATACGGGCATAGATACAACATCCAATCACAATTAAAATTCTTACTGAGGATTGGACCATTAAACTACGCAGTCCCATGACAACAAGAGACGCACCAGTTTTTGTTCGATAGGCTAGCCTTTCTTCGGTATCATACTGTTCGAAGCCACACAATACATGACAATAACAATTGTCAATCTGGTCGGTAGCAATGGAGTAGGTGGCACCGGTATCAGTTAATCAGCCAACAGTCTTCAGAAAGCAGACTGGGAAAAAAGGGATTACTTGAGTCTCTGAACAATATCGACTGCCAGACTGAACCAGAAGTATGTAATACGAAAGACTGCCTTAGCGCGAACCATTGCCATTGCAATGGCGAAGCCGTGGAATCCCCTTCGGCATTGAGTGTACAACCAAAGAAATAAACCTTTACCGGGCCGCAATATTCGAAATGAAATTAAATGAAATGAAATTTGTCTCCCAAAAATATGTTACAGCTATCTTTAAAATATAGAACATACAATCCAATTAAGTTCTATTATCATTATTCATTTTAAAGATCTAAGAATAAGCAGTGGTCCCCACACTAGGCAGAGCCTGTCCTGTGGGGTCCGTGATTATAAATATTAAAAAAAACAATATAGGTGTACCTAGTAACGAAACAGCGTTTAGCGCTTTTTAATGCAGGGCTTGGTGTTATGTGCCGTTATGTGTTTATGTGGTATACTTTGTATGTTTGTGTGAGTGTCCGCTATCACAGAAAAATTACTTACCAGCCTGCATTTGCATTCTTCGTAACAAAGACAAAGTCACCCAGAACAATGCAATGCCAAATGACTCATGAGTCTCTAAGGTATATTAGAGACTTAGAGCCTGTGACCCCAAACCAAAACTAGGATCAGGCAAACACAAAGTCTATACTTGGTATCAGCAACCCTAAGATTATTGGTAACCGAGGGACTAGCAATCATGCTAGGGTTAGCTCACACTATCTGGTATGTTGTAAAAATATCTGATTTATTAATAAAAACAAAATAATATAATTATATTCTTTTTGATGCACTAACCTGTGGTGAGGACAATTTTAAAAACCTATTTAGAGGCTGAAAATTCCAACCATGCCGGGGCTTGAACCCGCGACCTCTGGCTAACCGTGCCAGCGCTCTCCCAACTATTTCCATTATTTCATGTTATTCTATTAATTGTGAAACTAACAGCTTTGACCTTCATTAAGTAAACACTTTGTTTTTATAGTGAATAAAATTTTTGCCATTGACTTTGAATTAGTGCAACTAATTTGTACAACAATTAGAAGTCGTTTTCTAACACAGAAGAGTTATTTTAACATTCGTTTCTCTGAGATCAACTCAAATTAAATGTCGCAGTCGCTTTAGTTTCACATTGAGCTCTGTTTGCTTCTGCGGTCACTAGTTTCCTCAAGTCACCGTTTATCACTGTCAGCCAACTGATCGCAGATTAACTATACTGTTAATTCAAGAAATGGACTGAATTACTACGTGCCTCGCTCGCTCACACAATATAGACGACATTTTTGTATGAACGAGAGGCACATAGTTGTGCAGTCTCTCTCTTTTATTAACAGGCTTATACTAAGTTTCCTGCTGCCATTCCGAATAGGCCACAGCAACCGGCGTCACGGTATCAACTCCTTGGGCCTGCCTCTGCATCATACTCTGCGCCGCGCTCTCCACGCTCTGTTTAATATGGCTCTTGAGGTGGCGGTTTAGGGCGCACTTTTGAATGAACGCCTGCTCGCAGAGCTTACATTGGTGAGGCTTCTCGCCAGTGTGAATCATCCGATGGTTCTTGAGGTCTTTGCGGGACATGAACCGCTTCGGGCACATGTCGCACGCGAAGGGGCGTTCACCTGAGGAGGAATTAAATTTCTAATGGTGCTGTGATCGCTTTGTGTTTACTTGTTTTTAGGGTTCCGAACCTCACAAGGAAGAAAACCGTTGACCGGTCTGTCAATACATGTCAAGTGCATTACTGGCCCTTCCATCCACATAAGCTCGATATACTCGTATTTCTTTAGTCAATCTTTCCGCTTCTTACCCATGGTCCACCTCGTGAGACCACCTGGGTGAACCATGGGATTTTTTTTGTTACAACGGACTACCTTTGTTCACCTGGGTGTTCCTTGGGAAATATTTTTTTCCACCGTACACCTTGACATCGAAAGTCTTGAAAGTCTCAGGTGGACTGTCACCTTTTAAAGTTTTATTACAGAGATGAACCGTTGTAAAAAAAATCCCACAGTTCACCCAGGTGGTCTCAGGAGGTGGACCATGGGTAAGAAGCGAATCTTTCTTTCTGCGTCCAAAGTGATGCTTAAAGCCGAATAGAGCCTATTGATTTGTCAACTTACTGATGATGATTTCTTTCGACCCAACTTCGGTCATGGCTACTACTGCGGCTGGGACCGGCGGCGGCGGCGGCGGTCAATCGGTCAGGCTCCTCCTATGTTACACAGTCAACAGCAGCACCTTTGCATTATTGTTGCAAAATCACCCGTAATTTAACTGAGTAGAGTGCACGCGTGTAAAGGTCGATGTGCTGTCGACTGTACCTATCTTGGTTGTAAAAGTACCTACGTATGCATTGGCTAATTTTAAGTATCCTTACTACGCCCTATTTCATACATCTACAATTCATGGTTTACTATTTGATGTGTATTGCATAGCCGATTAATCAACAGATTAACAAGTACAAAGACAGCTACGCAACGTACAGCAACTTATAATAATAAACTATGTATGTTTAATATTAGTTTTATGAAACTGGTGTCGGACCAGTGGACTTAGTAGTACATGGAAATCGTACCAAACAAGAAGTGTTGCCTTATATCAAATGAGGTGCTAAAACCAAATCATTCTCATTTAATTGAAAAATTTAGTCTACTTAAAAGTGTCTACAGTGTCTTTTGTCGTAGCATAGGTCCTTGGTGGTAAAAATTGACAAAAACGAAAAAAAAACTCCTAAAATTTAATGGAATATTTAAGTATTTAACAATGATCCGAAGGGCTTTCGAGGTGGAAAACTTGGATTTGCCATTACCAAAAAAAAAAAAAAATCAGAACTACCTCATTTGATGTAAGGTAAAAAGTAGCAATTCTACCCAACTAGCAAAGTAATCCTATAACTCAAGATTTTAAGGTCCTACCAAGGCTAATAAAACTTATAGATGCGTTGGTAAAGACTTCCATACTTATAATAGCATTTCACAAGCTTTGATAAACTTTAAGCTCCTAATACCAAGGAATCAGTGACTAGTTTTCTTATTCGTAGATTCAATGTTCGTAGCTGCTAACGCACTGCATACCTGTATGGGTTCTCAGATGTATAGCTCGGAAGCCTCTGCTTTTGAATGTCTTATCACAAAACTCGCAAGAGAAAGGCTTGTCCACTGAGTGCGATTTCATGTGTTTGTGTAGGTCTCCCTGTAATATACCAAAAATACTTTTGTAAATAAATCTGAGCGCGAATCCCGTGAGACGCGAACCACTTTCTTAAAACGCAATAACTTTAATCTAGTCAAATAGTGTGGATTCGTTATCGTTTTCCAGCCACGCTCTAAAATCTTGTTATCGAACGGAATGAGGCGCAAAAACATATCAAACTTGCGTTCGCCATTCTTCATGAGAATTAACATACCTAAGGGTTGTAAAAAACTGGTGCTATTGCATAGGAGTATGTATAAAACAGTGTGCGATATCAAAGTGTTTGTTAAGACAAAAGTGTATGAGTTTTAGGATTTTGTAGGTACACGTTAGTCTAAAGACCGCCTGGACTAGACCGTATAGTCTAGAGTCACCTAGTCTGAAGACCGTCGAAAATTTGAACAAGAGGCTATATTTGACTAAATAGCTCCTATTACACCCGCTGTATCAATATTCCTTCCAAGCTTACCTTGACATAGAACTTCATGTCACACACAGTGCAGGCTATATCCTTGATCCCTGTATGTCGAATGAGGTGGGTCTTCAAGTTGCCAGATTGCGTGAACTTCTTCCCACAGTGGGAGCAACTGAAGTTCTTCTCGTCGTGGTGCGTTTTTAGATGGACCTGTGGACGAGATAAGCTCTCAGAATCAAATAATATCCTGACGGCTTTGTGATGAGTCTCGCATCGAAAATTAGGACCTTTTCACAGTACATCAAGCAAACGTAAAGCTCAGCGCGTACATGAGATCCGAGTACCAAAATTAACAGTCAATTGGTTATTGAGCGGAGCCCCGACCCCCGCAGGCCAAAATCGGCCGGAGTACTTGCAAGCGGGTCGCCGGAGCGCGGCACTTCACTATATCTTACCAAAGTGTCGATACACATATTTTTTAATTCCATTTATTTCCGATTATACTCCGCCTATGTTATAAGACCCTGAACTACAGTTCTCAGAATCAAATAATATTCAGACGGCTTTGTGATGAGTCGAATCGAAAATAAGGACCTTTTCACAGAACAACAAAATGTAAAGCTGAGCGCCTGCTAAAATGGGAACCGGGTACCCGGGTCTTATCCCAACTGCTTCTGCTTGCCTAGCTAATACACTTTGGTGTCGTGTATATGGAAAGGATGTAATTTTTTTCGACATTGAAATCGGGGCCGTTTGGAGCCCAAGCATATTTACTTGCCTAGCACCTATCACCTCCTCAACTTAGCTAGGTAGGTAAAATAAATGGACTAGTGTTGAGTCACCCTAAGAATGCCGATGACGTTCCATTTCAATTACAAAAAGTAGCTAATATGCAAAAGTAAAACTAGAAGTTGGCCTTGACTTGAGATTGAGACCAACAGGCACTGGCTGAAAATCAGACCAGGAAAATACCCTCAGCATGATGCTGAGCAACTTATGTACCTATGTAAAAAGTGTTTTACTGTATTTTTCTTATAATGTGTTTGTTTTAAAAAAAAATTCAAATCATTTATTTTGCCATATTACAACAACGAAGACAGTACTGGGACCTCCTAGTAAATAGTAATACCAGTATCAGGAGGCCCAGCTATTCCATTATTTACATTAACAAAAGAAAAAATGAAACTAACTTTTTATATTTTGGTTTAACAGTTTCACTCGGAATTTGCAGTGCTTACGAAATTTTAAGTTGTAAACTCAACTTGCGCAACATTAAGTAAGTAGGTATTAGTTAATAAATATTAAACATTTATTCATTTTAAAATTTCAAATGTTTAGTGGTGTTAAAGTGTGTGTTACTGTATACGTAATAAATGGTTTTCTTCTTCAAATTCTAGGGCCTGGTCGATAGTAAAACTAGAAATTTATCGTTTTTATCAACAGTGACAACATCAGTTTTTATTCTCCAGTTAAGTTTTATCTGACTATTGAAGAATCCGGACTAAATGATTAAAAGTTTTGCAAAGTTATTTAAACCATCGGCTTTCTTTCAATAACCCAAGTAAGCTATATTGTCCAAGCTTAACCAACTGGGTTATTAGATGCCGATGACAGCTTTCAAAGAATTCATAACATGTACCTTCCCAAAACTTTAAATCCCTTTTTAGGGTTCCGTACCTCAAAAGGAAAAGCGGAACCCTTATAGGATCATTTTGTTGACCGTCCGTCCGTACGTCCGTCTGTCTGTCGAGACCCTTTATTTCGGGAACGCTTGAAGGTATCGAGTTGAAATTAAAACCATGTACTCAGAACTACATTCCCATGAAGCTGTGAAAAAATCAAACATAACATAAACTCACGCCTGTATCCCAGAGGGGTAGGCAGAGACCAGGGAGTGCCACTTGCTACGATCCTGACAGATCACTTTCGCTTCCTCAACATTCATTAGTCGTTGCATGCACGCACGCCGGTTTCGGGTACTTTTGTTAATACATCCTCTATTTGGTCGAAGTATGTCCGTCTGGGTCGTCCCTTACCGGCCCTTCCATCCACATTCGCTCGATATATTTGTTTTGTGAAAAAATCAAACGTCTAAGTTAACGTAAAAAAAGTTACGGCTGTTTATGCCGCAAAAAATGTAAACGTAACTTTCCGTTGACCTAGAACTATGAAATTTGGCAAGTAATATCTTAGTATACCTACTGCAAGTACAGGTAAAAATCTTAAAACTACACATTTGTAATCAAATCATAAAAAAATTGTCTTTGAAGTTCGAGAAAAGTTCGGAAAAACTGCGAGACTACAAATTTGTATGGAACCCTCGGTGGGCGAGTCTGACTCGCACTTCTGCTATGCATTTTAGAGACTCGCCCACCAGGACTATCACGTTCTAATTCAAATTCATAATTGCCGTTGCACTTTGGCGACAATTAAATATAAGAATCGTGCAAGTAGACTGATTAAAAATTAAAAAATAATCATCATAAGCAGCCTATATACGTCCCACTGTAGGGCACAGGCCTTCTCTTAGAGAAAGAGTATGGGCTTAATCACCACGCGTGCCCACCGCGGATTGGCGACTTCAAGCGCTGAGGTATGTGAATAGCTCAGACACCCAGGTTTCCTCACGATGTTTTCCTTCACAGTTAGCAGCGGTGGTAGCCTAGTGGGTAGAACATTGGACTCGGAAGCGGGAGACCCAGGTTCGATTCCCAGTGCGGGCATGTACCAATGACTTTTCTTTCTAAGTTATGTACATTTGTGAAGTTAAAGTAGCAATACCACTCGCTAACGGTGAAGGAAAAAATAATAATAAATAATAACAATAACTAATTCACCTTCAAGTTCCCCTGCTGCAGGAACCGCGAGCCGCACAGGTGGCAGCCGTGCCGCTTGACGCCCACGTGCGTCCGCTCGTGGTTCTTGAGCACGTTGAGGTAGGCGAAGCTCTTGCCGCAGGACAGACACTGGTACTTGCGGACGCCGGTGTGCACGCGCATGTGGCTGGCCAGGGTCTTCGGCGTCGAGAAGGTCTTGTTGCATTCCCTGCAGCGGACGTCTGGCTGGAATCGCATTCGGAGCGTGCTTGCGCGAGTTTGGCCGCACAAACTCGTTATTTGAACCTTGAGTTTGTTGACAAGGTGTTTTCTTTTTGTTTGAGTTTTATTCGTGGCAAGGGGCAAACCATGGTCTCTGGCTAACCCTCCGGATTGAGTTTATGTAATGTACTTTTTTGCCTATCTTCGAAATTATAATACCTATAATATACAGGGCGTCCCACGGCTATGCCAAATGGAGGGAAAGTACCTTGAATATTGTAGATGGAACATTTTACTGAAAGAACACGTTATTTTAATTTTTTTTTTAAAGGAAAATGATCAAGTGATTAAGACACTTAGTATCGCTATCAACAAAGTTGTGCCACAATGAAATAATACCTTAATTTGAAGTACTGGCTTAGAATTTTAAAATACTATTGTTAGCATTAAAGTAATTCTCCGGACGAGGATGTAATTAGGTCATTAATACTACCGCATTTTTCTTGTCCTATACCATGTCATGACATGAAACTGTCATTCTCACACGTCGTGTGCATACTCTCCGCGTAACTCAGGTGAATTCAGCTAGCGAAGAGGTTGCACCGGGACTAAACTGTTCGTCCAGACTAAATTCTTTCACTCATTCTTCTCCAACCGCTCTTGAGTTGAAATAATAATAAGCCATAACCCACACAAAATGCATGGAAGCGATTTTATTTAAGCTGTAGTACTATTTATGCCCGGTTCCTATATTCAAGAACGACTCGTTTTGCTTACAGATAGTTAAAATGTCTACTCAAGTATTCCTCTTAAAAACGGTTTCGAATAACGTACCATGCGATAAATGTATGGAGATAACAATTTGTAAAGTTCCTAACAATTTTTTAAACATGAACCAGCTATTCAAGTTACGGGACGCTTGTTAATGATAAGTTACCGATTACCAATAACGATTCATTAAATATAGGAACCGGGTATTAGAGAAGAAAATGGAAGTTGACGAGTGTTGACGATGGATTTGAGGCGACAATGTTCGTTTGTTACTAACACTTGTTGCAGCGACGATGACTGAGACGTAGGAGAATTCTAAGGGTATTCTTATAGTATAACAGGCCAGCGCAAATTCAGTGTATCATCCATAATGATGGAGTGTGTATTTTACGATAGAATACACACCAATATGGAGACTTACAAAAACACAAGAACTCATTCACTCCGTCTCACAAAAATACTAACATTCATGCGAAATAGTTCATAAACAAATATACATTCTGATCATGAAGAAAACAATCGCAAAACTGTTATAGTGATAGGTGACAGGGCATAGCACAGATTATGAACGATGACGTTCAGTGCTGCAAAATGTAATTTATATCGATCATCAATTCGATTCCATCAGTCACCATTTCATAAAATATAACTGAAATGTAATATAATTGATTAACGTGATGCGAGTAGAAAGCCCGGTGATTATGCCTCATATCACCTTTACATAATAACATATATAATGTGCAGTCTATGTACATAAACCATGACATTTTAGTTGCAAAGTCACCCATGCGTAGGTACTGATTACGTTATGTGCCCACTTTAGGGCACGAATCGTCTCGCACGCGAGCTCGATGACTTTCAGCTCCCCGAACAAGTCGGTTTCCGATAAGGCTTTACATACGTTGGACCAAATACATACGCTGCGGCAGAATGTACAAAATACCGAGGAGTATAATCTGCCACTATTTTTAGCTTTTTTGGAGTGAGGTGAGGTATGGGGACATGGGGTGTACCTCATACACATGTTTCCTCTCGATGTTTTCTGTAAACGTTGGACAGTCGTACTGCTATAAAAAGATCACATACAATGTCCGATTCGAACCCAACACCTTGGAATGTGATGCAAGCGTTCTGTTAATACATAACCACCGCTTTCCTGATTTATTTAAAGATCAGCATCCGAGCGATTCCGTCAAATTAAGGTCCACAAGATCCACGGATCCGTGTGGCACCGGATTAAGAATAGCGTCACTCCATTTCCTTCCGTGGATGTCGTAGAAGGCGACTAAGGAAATAAATTACCAGGAGACGGGCAGCAGCGTCTTCCTGAGATTTCAACCGCATACTGCGATGGCCAACCCGCCTGCCAAGCGTGGCGATTATGGCAAAACCCCTCATGGTTATGAAAACCACGAAGGAGGCCTATGTCCTGCAGTGGCCTTTAAATGGCTGATGATGATGATGATGAAGGTCCACACTGTTGAATCTGTTATCTAGGGTTAGTACCTAATATATAATGTAAACCACAAATAATCTTAATGAACAGGTGAATAAAGAAATATGCAAATGAAGTAGGTATTATCAAACGAAATAACAAAAGTTGTTAGGTATGCAATTTTTTTCAGCTAAATATGCCTATTTCTTCCCTGTATCGATTCATTCGATTTGAAAAGTAGCGGTCGGTTGGATGGCAACACTACATTATTGAATGCACAGATTGAGATTTAAACAGGTCTGTGAATGGATCAGTAGACTTGTATCAAGATGACAGCGGTCGTTAAACCGGAAGCATTAATTATTGTATAACTTTATTAATTTAGAATTACGGAGAAGTCATGGTTTAATAAGAAAACCCCTATTTTTTATAATTTAAAACATGAATTATGGACACTGAAAACTGGTGACACTATTTAGATTTTAGCGATACTGCTAATGGTCGAGATCCTTTCAAACTACATTCATAGATTTTTAAATAATTACATGGTTGAACCGGGAATCGAACCCTACACACGAGAAGTTCAGCAACTGAGGCCAACTCATTACCTACATTTGCGAATATCCTGCCGACTGCGTAACTACTTGGTGATTATTATTATTTATTTTTATCACTTAACCACTTAACAGGTATAATATCGACTATAGCTGTGGCTATAGGTAGTTAGATTAAATTAAAATAGACTTGAACATAAAAAGATAAAACTAAGGCCAACTTGCACCACTTTCTCAAATGTGGCTTAAACAGCATTTAACTAAAATTCTTCAT
Organism: Yponomeuta evonymella; assembly: GCA_963969515.1. Lineage (NCBI taxonomy): Eukaryota > Metazoa > Arthropoda > Insecta > Lepidoptera > Yponomeutidae > Yponomeuta > Yponomeuta evonymella. The sequence goes on along the minus strand of OZ018343.1, from coordinate 3,513,017 downwards.
ACAAAGTTCGATTTAAATGGCGATTAAGTGACATTTAAGAAGTGGTTCAAGTCAGCCTTAATCTATCTAATCAGTCCATAAACAGAGCCCACTGCTGGGCATAGGCGTATGCCTTTCAGTAGAGCATTGGGCATATCTTTCAATCAAACCCAACCGGCTTAGATGGCGACTCATACTTCTATGCGATTCAGTGCTTTACTAGTCTCTTCCAAAGTTTGCCAGCCGCTTTCACAATGTCGTCGGCCCGCCGAGCTAGTGGGCTATGTACATAATATGTACATCATAAAACAGTCATAAGTTTCCGTGTGGCGCCGGTTTAAGAATAGCGTCACTCCATTTCCTTCCGTGGATGTCGTAGAAGGCGACTAAGGAAATCAATTACCAGGAGACGGGCAGCAGCGTCTTCTTGAGATTCCAACCGCATACTGCGATCGCCAACCCGCTTGCAAAGCGTGGCGCTTATGGCAAAACCCCTCGTGGTTATGAAAACCACGAAGGAGGCCTGTGTCCTGCAGTGGGCGTCAAATGGCTGATGATGATGATGATGAAGTTTCCCAGACTTATTATTATACTCTAAGGTCATAAGTTTAAATCTGAATTATGGCCCTCTTGAAGTTGTTTAGGCTACAGCAGAGTATATCTCCATGCTCGGCCACTATGTTGAGCAATCACAGCGCGCGCGTTAAAACTTATGTGCTGTCGGTTGTACGGCGCTAACCGAAAGACACAGGAAACCTACCTTTTTACCAAAATGGCTCCTCATGTGAGCTTCTAAATTGTCGTAGTTGTGGAAAGTCTTCTCACACTTGACACATTTCATTATTTCTTTTTTCCTTCTAACTGGTTTTGTGTCCTTGAAATCCTTGGGTTCATATTTTCTTCTTTGTCTGTAATGAATGGACAATTTTAAAATTGAGACAAATTCACACATAATCACAGCTGATCAACCTCTATACCTACAGAATGTTGCAGGAAGGTCTGGATCTATTAAAGTGGTTTGTATTAAAGCTTTAAGAAATGTATGGAACTGCAGATGTATATACTTTTTTCGCTATTTCAGAGTTGGTCTAATAAGAATAAAAGCAGTTTATATTGATAAGTAGAGTAGTTTAAGTGTACCAGACATTTTTGCAGCACCTGAATGTTGACATTTTTTATTTCGACCAATCTTATTGAAAAGCCATAGAGCTCAATTAATTGCGTATCACTCAAAAGATTGGTGTAGGTACTGATTTAATAAACCATACTTTTGTATCATTTATTTGGCACCTACCTTCTAGTAATAGGTTTATGGTTCTCTTCTACAGTTTTTCTGTTATCTGGTGCATCTTCAATTCCTTTAACATTGATTTGATCATTTTGTGTGATATCATCTTCTACAATTTCTATTTCTCCATCAACCTGAAACAATGCATCTTTAGTTAAATTTTTATACTTATTTGTTTTGTACTTTGTATAATTTCTACAATTTATGACCTTAGGAGTCTTAAGTATAGACTCTTAATTTAATTTTCTTAATATTTTCTTAATAGACTTAATTTTCACATTTTCAACAATTTATGGATTTCTTTATTCTGCTAAACTAAATTTAAAAAGTGGTAGCAATGTGTGCAATGATCAAAAATACAGAACAGATACATACAATACAAAACTTTAACCTACAAAAAAAACCTAAACTAATGAACCACCCCAGAAAACATCCGAAACCAAGGAAACGTCAAGGAGCTGTACCATCAAAGAGAGTCTTTGGCCAAAATAATTATAATTTAAGATAGATAGATGCGATGAGCGGAGCGAAGCGGTAGAACGCCGGCTTCTCATTCGGGAGGGTTCGAATGCTGGCATGTACCAATGACTTTGTTTTCTAAGTTACGTGCATAAAATATGTGAAGTTGTAGTAGCAATACCACTCGCTAACTGTGAAGGAAAACATCGTGAGGTATTTACATACCTTAGCGCTTGCTACGTACCTATAATGGCCCAACTATGAGGCTAAGTGCGGAAATCTCAGGTCTAACTGGAAGTGGATAGATAGATAGAGAACAGTCTATTGCACAACCAGGAGAAAGAAATAAAACAAACATAGGGAGGGGGGGGGGAGGCCATTGCCTTAATCCTACTAATAATATAAATGTAAAAGTTCGTGAAGATGTTGGGATGTTTGTTACTCAATCACGCAATAACGGCTGAACGGATTTACATGAACAAAACATAAACTGAAAATGCTTACTACTGGCTGGATTACATACCTCTGTCAAGGAAACATGTTTCATTAAAATCTCATGAGATTTTATCACAGTTTTCTTGAATCGGCACAGCTGGAACAGAAGCTCTAGGCAATTTTGACACATCATCCTTGGGTCTCCATCAACAATCTAAGAAACATAATTTATCACATATTTAAATTAAACTTGATTTACTACCAAATTACATTGGGTTGGGTGTACTGACCCCTCACACATACTTCAATACATGTCTTGATAATTATAATGGGACGAGGTCAGAGAGACTGTGATTTGCCACTTGTCAACACCATGACATGTGGCAAGTCACAGTCTCTGACCATTTTCGTTTCATCAACATTCATTAGTCGCTCCATGCATGCACACCAGTTCTGAGCCAGTGTATGTGTGTATGATATAATAGCAAGCTTTTTGGGATACGGGTGTGAGTTTATGTATGTATGTCATCCTACTCCTCCGGGATACAGGCATGAGTTTATAGATACTAAAATAATATTAATTAATACAGATTTACTTGCAGTTTTTCATGTACCTACTTCTGAACTACGAAAATTACCTAAGCATCAGTCCGTCTCTTTAGATTTCCCAACCTACCTAGGTAGGTAGGTATTTAGTAAAGATAAGAGTTAGAAAGTACTTTTCTGTTCCAATTTTCTTACACCTACATGAACTCTACACTAAAACTAGGGTTGCCAGATGTTTTTGATACTGTAAGGGACGAATGCTCATTTTAGTGTAACAAATGGAATTTAAAACTTTTCCTTAATACAAATGAAAAAGATGTATTTTTCGTTGGTTTTCTTGCTAGTTAGTTTTTAATAAATATTTTAAAGGAGATTGTGAAAGTTTTAACATATTTTTGTTTTATTTTACAATTATTTATAAAATTCAATACAGCTATAGTCATAGTTGAAAACGGCCAATAACTCACTCTTTATCAAATCCAGAGTAATACAGGAGGGAGTCTATCTCGTCAGGACGTTTAAAATTATGCCTGAAATACGGGACATCTCGGGAGATACAGGACATCTAGCAAATGTATGTTATCTAACTGAGAGATAACAGCGGTAGATAAACCTCTTGTGGTTATCGCGTGCTGGTAGAATAAGATATTTTAGTTTACCTAGTGCCTGTATGAAAATAAATTGAAAAAAAAAGCTAACCAAGTAACAAACCTTATGATACTTATTTATAAAATTCCTCACAAAATTATCCAATCTAATATAAAATTCAAGGTAAAGCACCACAGATATCAGACAGACACTAAAAATCCCTCACAACTTTGTGGACCACAAACCCAATACGGAAAAAGGTCAATTCTGTTTGAAGGGGGCCCATTGTTCAACAAACTAGGTACTGAAATATATAAGAGTTTCACTTCCAAAATTTAAGTTCTGACTAAGAGGTCATATCAAAGAAAAATTTTAAATTGAAGCGTTTCTTACAATCTAATAAGTGAAAAGTGTACAAATTAGCCCGTGTTGGTTTAACGAACGTACGATAAGTATCTGATCTGGTTATACGGATTTATGGTTCTTACCTGAACAGAAGTCACGTAACTGAAAATTTCAGACGTGCAAACTGTGAAGAGATCTTTTAGTGGTCCCGTGCTTGCTAAACAAGCTCGGCATATTTTCTCCAAGTCCAACGTACTCGGGCCCTCCATAGCTACATTTACAGGCCTTGCGGCTTATATTTTAATTCAAACAAGAACAGAAATAATACTTCCACAGTAAATAAAATAACATCAAAGAAATAGTCTGTTTACGGTTTGGTTTGACATTATAGGAATGTTCATTTCTGCTACATTGTAAACAATTTATCATACACGCACACAAAAGCAGCTATGAACAAAAAACTATCAATGTCACGAATCTGCTTTTGTGTTGCCATTAGCCTTATTAACCGGCCGCTAAAAAGGTTCTGTATCTTCATAATAATTTGTCGGTATGTAGTATTCATGTTTTATCTACACCGGGCAAGGTCCTACAAATCTTGTACGAATTATATTCAATTTCTTGCTATAAAGAAACATTTTTTTTTTATTATTTTATTTTGTCTTGTTATGGGTCGTGTATAACAATAAATGTCTCTTCTATATTTTCTTTGGAATACTTTTGACCAAAATCACTTACCCCCAGTTTCTCGTACACTTACACGCTGTTAATCTACTGTTAACAGCTGTCAATTGACCAAAGTGCATACAAAAAAAACACTGACAGCTGTTAACAGTAGATTAACAGCTTGTTAGTGTACGACAAACCGGAGGTTAATCTTTTTTTACCAGAGTACTTCAATCAACCACAAAACAAACAAATTAATACCTTTATCGTTACCTGCCTTATCTACGAATACTTGTAAATAATGTCATAATGGTGTCAAAGTAATTCAAGTTATGTTAACTATCAATAACTGGCGTTAGACTCAGTCAACAGAACGTCAACCTTTACGTGCATGCACTCAATCTACGGTTATGTTACCAGCGACTTTGAAACAAAAATATTGACGATTCAGCTGTTGATTGCACATGGCAGTTTAGGTTTCCCTACATTGTTATCATAATGCGTAGGCGTAGGTACCCCGATAAGTAAACTCTCTTATAAATAACCGTTTTTATGTAGTCAGATTTACATTTGAGTCACAAAGTCGCTCGTAATGTAACGGAGTAGAGTCCACGCATGTGAATGTTGATGTGATGTCAACTGTATAGTCGATAGCTGCTCAACATTTAAATTTTTGTTGCAAAGTCAACCGTGTCATAATCAAATAAAGTACACGCACGTAAAGGTACATGTGCTGTCGAATGTAAAGAGATTAAAACGTTCTTTATTACTTAACCAATCTTAACTAAATTATTGGTAGTATTATTGAAGTTGCACGAGACTTTAAAATTGTGTAGATAACGGACGCAGCATAGTACTAAAATTAAATTAAGTACCTTACCTATCTAAGTACTGTTTTTATGTTTACATGTTATACATTTACTAGGTTTTATGTAAACTTTTACTGATAGTAATATACAATGGAGTTTGACGCATCTGCGTCAATAATCTCTAGAACAATGCCACCTCCATGCTTTTTGTAAGTAGACACCAGAAATAAAACTAGGCACTATTGAACGGATCCATCTATTGACGATGTAATAACGATGACGATCGATCATTGATCTATTGACGATGTAGTTTTGTAATAATTATAAAATATCAATTAATAATACGCATTTTTTCATGTAAATATTGTAATAAATAATATATAATCTTAATTAATTAATTTATAAGATAGTTCAAATACAATGCCAATTGTTTGTGAATAAATAAATTAAATGATCGAAAAAGTATAATTATTGCCAACGCCAACCAATGGATTGAAAAACCGGTCTTCTGACCCTTCTGACGTTATATAGTCAATGCCGACATGTCAATAGTAGGTTTTATAAAGTGTATAACGGCATTTTTATTATTGTCTTGGTGAAGTGAACGCTCTCTACAAGAGTATGCGCGAGTGACGAATCGTTTAATAATAATGGTAAAATAGTCCAAGCAAGCACATGCGATAAGAACAACCATTCAGTTTTCAGTTATACAACTTCACTTGTTCAGTGAAGAGGTCTGCTTTGTTTACAAACAAAAAATCTGATAAAATGGCCAACAAGATAAGTGACATGGTTCCTGTGAAGATTGTGCCTGACGATGAAAGATTCACACGCCTTAGCAAACTCTTTTGCGAAGAATTTGGACGAAAACCATCATTCTTTGTTCGGGTTCCTGGCAGAGTAAATTTAATTGGCGAACACATAGATTACTGTGGCTACCCAGTGTTGCCCATGGCGTTGGAGCAAGATATTCTAATAGCGGCCGGAAACATCGACGAGACTGCTCTTCGCATTCGCAATGTAAACAAAAGCTATATCAGTTATGATTACACTTTGAACTCTTGTGAGGATATTGAAATCAAAGCTAATGATAACGGTAAACCGTACTGGTATAACTACGTACTATGCGGCATTAAGGGCGCTTTGGAACATTCCAAGAATGAAATAAATCAAGGATTGTCTCTTTACATTGATGGAAACATACCCCCTGCTTCCGGTCTTTCAAGTTCTTCTGCATTGGTCAGTGCAGCTTGTTTATCTCTTCTGTTTTCCTGTAATAAAATAATCAGCAAGTCAGATATAGCTTCGCTATGCGCAAGCAGCGAACGCTATATTGGAACACAGGGTGGTGGTATGGATCAAGCCATAGCATTTCTTGCCGAAAAGTATTGTGCTCAATACATAACATGGAAGCCGCTAAAAGCTATGGCAGTGGCATTACCTGAGGATTCCACATTTGTTGTTGCCCACAGCTTGGCAGAAGCAAATAAAGCAGCTACCAATGACTTCAACCGACGCGTTATGGAATGTAGACTCGCTGCTAAAATTCTGGCTACCGTTACCGGAGTTTCGACAGATAAAGAGATAGTTACCCTGAGTGAAGTTCAAAAAGTACTTGTGAATAGTTTAGAAGACATGGTAAATTTAGTACATGAACATTTACCTCAGAAAATATACACCAAGGTGGAAATTTGCAAAATATTGAATGTAGATATATCAGAACTTGAATCTACTTATTTGACACCAAATACTAGACACATAACTGAATTCAAACTAAAACAGAGGGCTCTACATGTTTACGAAGAAGCAATGAGAGTTGAAAAGTTCCGTCAAACATGCTTATCACAAATCGGGAACGGAGTATCGAATGGTACTAACGGACTTGAAAACGGCGATTCCCAAAAGAGCGCTATTGAAATTTTGGGAAAATTAATGTCCGAGAGCCATGAAAGTCTTAAAGAGCTGTATGAATGTTCTCACGATAACTTGGACAGTCTAGTCGAAATATCCAAAGAGATGAACGTGCATTCTCGTCTGACTGGCGCTGGATGGGGAGGCTGCATAGTAGCTTTGTGTCCAAAGAATCGAGTAACAGAATACATCGAAAAGTTAAAGGAAAAGTTTTATGAAAAAAAGCACAATATAGATAAACATACTGCTGATCGTTATGTGTTTGCTACCACTCCGAATTACGGTGCCATGGTTTTTGTGAACAAAGTCTAAATACGATATTTCGGAATGTATCAGTAATTTTTAATACTTACTTTAAACCTATAAATCAGTCATTCCATATTACTTACGTACGTAACTAATAACTCTGTGCCAAACAAAATCCTTTAGTGAGGGTAAGCATTTATTTTAGTAATCAGTAATTATGCAGATTTTATTTTGTAATTAATATTTTTTCGGGGTAAATTAGTAAGATTTCAAGTGGCATTTAAAAAGTATAAGGTATGTTTCATTTTACGAATAATATTGCATACACCGATTCCATGCATGCATGCACCTATTCCACGTTGATTTTATTTATACATAAATATATTTTTTTCTGTACGAGTTGATTAAAATAACGAACGTATCGTAGAAAGATTATCTTGAATTTTTTATTTCCCTTCACTCTACTTAATTTGGATTGAAAAATCTACAAAAGTGGTATATTTGTGCAATTATAGCAACATCGTCTCAGCTTCGGTCATCTGAGGAAGCATATTTGCGAAGCTAGCTTATGATCATCTTGGGTAAATACTTGTTACCCGATTGCTAACAGAAATGAGTACTATGTATTTGGTGCAGACGGAAGGGCGGATCCGAAGCCTTGTGTGACTTGTAGTTGTGACGCGACGCGTTGCGGTAAACCGTGCGAACGACACTGCTGTGATTTGAACCTATAGAGCCTGAGAGACACAGAAGATAAGTGGGACGGGGGCGCGGAAAAGACGCGACGCGTTGAATAGGAATCGCGCCCCTCCTCGTCACGTTCCTTCAGTACATTTTGTATAAAAGTTAAATGGATTAACGACGCGTCTTTTGCGCCCCCTGCTTTATTTGTAAAAGTGGTGATAGGCAACAAGATAGAATCAAGATCGGTTCGAAGAAAGCTTGTATTATATATTGTGAATGTCCATTAATGGAATCTGAATAAATGAAGCAGTGAATATGGGTAAAAAGCGCGTGGACCTCATGTAGGCTTCTCACAAACCGTGTTTGTTGCTCATTTTTTTTTAGTTATCTTCTTTTACCAATATCACAAGCCCAAGAGACTACTTAGGACATTTCCATAAAGTTTCTGGGGATTTCAATTAAAAGTTTAGGTTCTTTGGTATATACTCAACCGATGCGATAGAGAGAAATCTTCAGTCACGCAAACTTTAACCACTGAAAATATTCACCCTCTATCGCAACACAAGTTTGTTTACAGACTTGGTGTTAATATAGCACCAAGTCAGCTCAGCAGCAGCACCAGCTCACTAGAGCGACGATCTGAGGCAGATTGCTGGCAGTGCCTCATGCCTGGATGAGGATGGCCGAAGACAGAAGGAAGTGGCCAAGCGCGGATTTACCGTTGTGGGCACGATGGGTGGCATGCCCATTGCCCACCCAACCCTAATAGAAGACTACCGAACTGACTAAGATTTGAATTTGAAAAAGCATCATCTAAATCGGTTCCGTACTAGTTAAGAGTTTTATGTCATATTGTGATGCGTAAACAAAATACACATTTACTTTTGTAATTTTCGTGAGCGAACTCACATTTTACAGGTTCATTAACTTACTAGTGTTTGCCTCACGGCTTTGCCCACGTGGAGCTATACAGTGTGCAAAATCTTGGTCACGTGTTATATAAACATCTCCTTTGTATGAATGCACTCTATCGATCATGATGAGCGAGTTCATAATCCGACTCGCAATCCGATTTTTGGGTGGTTACGATCACAACCTTATTTGAGGGCTGGATCCGCGCCTGGAAGTGACGTAATATGTGGGAGGCCTATGTCAAACAATATGCAAAGGGTTATTAAAATGAACCACTGACCAACCTCTGTTTTGGGAGTCAAGCGTGTTAGTGTTAGTCAACCGCTAGACCAACGAGACCAATCAAGCTGTACCTTTTATTAGCATATTATTATTAGAGTTCGTCGGACTAAAAATTGTTTATTATTAGATTAGATTAAAACTCTTTAATCAACCATCCAACCAACATAGTAAAAGTGCATGAAAAATCTTAAATAAGTAGGTACCTATTCTAATCTAAGTTATATATTATTATAATTATAGTCTCAATTCAATTCAATTTTGTGTAATGGCAATCAGCCGATGGCGACTATTTCTGCCAGTTTCACGCTTTGACATGACATGCGTTTAGCCACATATTATTCTGTGGCCGACCGAATCAAAACTTATTTCCAACAAATTACTTACCTTTTGTAGGCTCTGAAATAAATAAATACTAAAAATACCAATAGGTGTAGGGAGAGCAGCTTTTTGGTTAAATTTTAATTTCATTTTCACTAATAAATTTAATAAGCAGTATGAAGAGATCTTTACAGGATATCATATAAGTTAATAGGGATATAAAATTTATCGGTAGAGGAATATCAATTTGGGGGAGAAGGCTGTACAGGTTTATGGAGCGGTTATTGTTGGGGCAGGCAAAAAATATGTGATCCAGGTCACCTTCCTCCAGACCATAATCGCACACAGGGCTGTCCCGGACTCTTATCTTATTGAGAAATACGGGGGTACAGCAGTGCCCGATTCTTATACGGCAAATAACTGAAACAACTCTCTTTCCGACTTTTTTGTAGTGGTAAAACCATGGTTTGGGCCTGATATTTGGCTGGACGGCAAAAAAACGAGACGCCTTCACGAGGCTGCTCTCCTGCCACAGGCGCTGCCAGGATCCGGACAGATGTGTTTTGGATAAAGGTAGCAAGTCGTACGGTTGGTGCGTGTAGTGCCTTTGGTCTGCTTCATGTTCACAAGCATGCTTTGCTATTAAGTCAGCGTTCTCATTACCCACTATCCCAGAGTGGCCTGGTATCCAGACCAGATATACTTCTAGTTTTTTCTTGGCACAGTTATAAAGGGCCTTTTTAATATCCAGAATAATCCGGCTACTCAGTTTGCTTTTAAGTTGGTTCTGGTCCAGAGCCTGAAGACAGCTTAGTGCGTCTGTAAAAATGACCGCTCTCTCAATGTTGTGTGATTCTATGAATAGGCAGGCCTCAAGGATGCCAATACATTCACCTGTAAAAACGGACGACTCAGGAGGGCACTTGAATTTCATTACGATGTTGCTATTTTCTAAATAGACTGCTACACCCGTTGGAGAGGACTGCAACATTTTCGAAGCATCAGTGAAGAACTTTTGGAACCCTCTCCAGCGTTCTTGTACGATGGCGTTAAAGGTTCTATTAGCCCCGGGGCTGTCCTTAGAGATACCGATATCGGTGACTGTGTTGGGCTTAAAAAGTAGAACGTCGAAACTGTGATCATAGAGCGGAATTTTATTGGATGTTGCCAAAGGGTAGTGAAGTTGCTTGGTCTGTCTGTAGCTTTTGAGGATTACAGGGATATCTATGTGTCTCCAGTAGGCGCTAATTCGCACAATCCTGTCTAAGTCTTGGAGTTTTTGCGATAATATGTGTGACGTGCGGGCGCACACTTTAACGACAAAGCGGTCAGCAAGGTACTGCCTGCGCAGGTGAAGAGGCGGATCACCAGCTTCCACTTGCAGCGCATTCGTCGGGGTAGAACGCATGCAGCCCAGGACTAGACGAAGACATTTAAATTGTATACGGTCCAATTTTACCATTGCAGTCTTGTTGATGGGCTCCAAGACGAAGCACCCATAGTCCATAATGCTACGGATCAAGGCATTATAAACCAGCTTGAGACAGAATGGGTGTGCTCCCCACCAGACTCCAGCAAGGACTCTGAGGATGGAGTATACTCGTTCGCACCTTTTAACCAGGTGCTCGATGTGATGGACCCCGGAAAGTTTTGGATCTAAGTAAACGCCTAGAAATTTAACTTTGGTTTGCTGGGGAATTCGTACGTTGTCAATTTTGATGGCAATTTCAGGTATCGAGCGTTTTCGGGTAAATATCATGAGGGAACTTTTTTGCGGTGAAAGGGAAAATCCATGCTCACTGAGCCAGTGGCCAAGCGAGTTTAGTGATAGATTCAAAGACCTTGCAGCCTTGTCTATGAGACTATCCGAAACATAGAGAGCCACATCATCAGCATATTGAAGAATCTGGCAGTTGTAATTAAGGCTCGTGTTGATATCGCTGGTGTAAATGTTGAACAGAATAGGGCTTAGAACAGAACCTTGGGGGAGGCCTTTCCACAGGATTCTAGTATTAGTTTCAAAATCAGGTACTCGAAGTGCAACAGATCGTGACATAAGCAGCAGACATATGCAACGGACCATCCTTGCAGGGATCTTCAGGGAGAGCAACTTTTCCCTAAGTATTGATAGTACGACGTTATCGTACGCCGATGAAATATCTAAGAAAACTGCTACCGTCGACTCGTTTTTACTTAGTGAAATTCTAATATCAGTGACTAATGCCGAGACACTGTCCATCGTGCCAAGGCCTTTTCGGAATCCAAATTGGGTCTTGGGTAAGATGTCTCTGCTTTCTACTATCCAATCGAGCCTGTTTTTTAAAAGATGTTCTAGTACTTTCGCAAGTGCAGATGACAAGGCAATGGGGCGGAAACCAGAAGGGTCGTCAGGACTTTTCCCTGGTTTTAGAATAGGCATGATCAGTTGTTTTTTCCATGGTTCTGGGACAAAGCCGTTTAGGAAGCAGGAATTGGCAAGGCCTAGGAAGTAATCCAAGGTAGTGTTGCACGATTTTGCAAGGAACGAATAAGGAATCCCATCTTCACCCGGCGTAGTATCCTTTACAGAGTCCACAACAGTTTTTAGCTCTTCCATGGAGAAGGGCTCGTCAAATTTATCCGGGCAGCTGACCGGCGGCAAGTCCGGGATTGGGAGTTCATCCACATTTGGAACGTAGGGGGGGGCTAATTTGGTAAAGAACGACTCTGCGACTGCGTCAGTTATAGCTGTTGAGGACCTTGGGGCGAAACTATTTCTGAATCTATTAATCTGCTTCCATACTAACGAAGGGGGTGTGGAAGGAGATAAAGAGGTACAGAATGAGAGCCAGCTAGCTCTTTTCTTCTTACGCAGAGCCCGCCTGGATTTGGCAAGGACTCTACGGTATTCTACCAAGTTGTTTACAGTGCAGTGCTCGTTGCATCTTTGCTCAGCTTCCTTGCGTTCTCTTACTATTTGAGTACACTCATCGTCCCACCACGGGGGCGAGGGGACCTTGCCGCGGCCGGGTTTCTTAACTGGGAAGGCTTTTTCAGCAGCATTATTAATAGCTTCCGTAAAAGACTCATAGCAGGAAACAAGGTCGTTTTGCTCTACCGCTGGTAGTTTCCTTACTTCAAGTGACATTTGGTCAGAGTAGGTTTCCCAACCAATCTTGTTAAGGCGGTATTTAGGTAATGGCTTGGACATTTTTTCCGGTTGGGACTTATCTGGTAGCTGGACTACTATGGGGAAGTGGTCGCTTTCATGTGTAGAGTTCAGACGTTCCCAGTTGCAGCGAGATGCCAAATCCAATGAGCAGACAGTTAGGTCCACGCAGCTTTTCCTTTCACCAACATTGCCTCTGCGGGTGGGACAGCCGCTGTTGAGTACGCATAGATCCAGGTCATCGAACATGTCGATCAGCTCTTCTCCATACGCATCGCAGTGTTCCGAGCCCCAGCGGTAGTGGTGTCCATTAAAGTCGCCCATGATGATGTACGGGCCTTGCAATTGGCTAAATATAGATTTCAGTGGGAGAACTAGTGAAGCATTGGGGTTTGTAATGTAAATGGAAATGAATGTTACGTCGAGGGCCTTGATAGCAACTAGATTTACATTGTCTCTGTCTATAGAGGGAAGAGGGATGGGGATGAATGGAATATTTCTATTAATTAAAATGGCGCAGCCTCCATAGCTGTCAGGCCTATCGTCACGTACGCAATTATAATTTGGAGTATTAAAGTTGTAGCTTGGTCTAAGCCAAGTTTCACTGAGGCAGCATATAGCTGGCCTATGTTCATTTAGTAGGCTTATGAGTTCATGTTTTTTATTATTGATGCTCCTTACGTTCCATTGCAGGAGGGTAAGCGCGGGCGCCATTATGGAGCGTGAACAAAACGGAGTCGAGTTTATGGGCAACGTGGTCCGGTAACGATTTAGATGAGATCAGAGTGCAGAGGAGGGAGATGAGTTGTTCTATTGGATCTTCTTTAGTACCAGTTGGTTCGGGGCTTCTGTTGTCCTTACTCAGAGCACAACCATTTTGAGAGGGTGAGTAGGAATAATCCCGGGTCAAGGATTGGTGGGCGTATACGTCGTACCCTGGTGAAAGTGGGGAACGGGGCCTTGGTTTTAAGGAGACGGTCTTTCTGTGTGACTTAGGGGTTAGGTCCATGTATCGTGCTAGTTGAGATTTTTGCGATTGCTGGTATAGCCGGGGTTGGGAGGGTGTGAGGGGCGATTGGTTTTTGACCGCATTGGCGTAAGCCCTGGATACCGCGGGTATAATTTTGTCTGCCTCTATCCTTATAGTCTCATAGATACAGCGGGTATGCGTCTCTGAAATCCTCATCTTAATGTCATCAATCTGTCTTCTAATCTGTGACCATCAAAGTCTCATACCATTCACAGATTAAAAAGACATAAATGACATAATCATGTAACTTTGTAATCTGTGGACAAAATCTCTTTGAGTGATTGATATTGACAACAGCACCATTTCCTTGGTTATTTTTTTTTACCAACGAAATACATTCAATGAAAGCTTGCTTGCTTTTATGTTAAATATAACTAAATGCAATTAAAATAAACGAAATTTTGTTACTTACTAATTTGGACTCGGTGAGTTTCATTGAATTGTTTTTAGCACATTTTCATCATAATTTTAACCTGTTTTTAAAATGTCAGTTTCATGCCCTTACTGCAATTTACTTTATAGCTTGCGGAGGATTGCAGCTATGGGTTTATCCAAGGTATTTCACAACAGTGTGTGTTGTTACATCTTGTTACAGACAATAAACATTATCGGTCTTATAAAAAACACGATTCTTTAAAACGCTCATTAAAATAGTTTGTGGTGGAGATTTTACAAGGGAAAGTGGTCACCACAGATCGTAGGAGTGCTTAAGAGGAACCCTGTTGTTATAAATAAGGCCGTAATTGTTTTTAGGGTTCCATAGCTCAAAAGGAAAAAACGGAACCTTAGAAGATCACTTTGTTGTCCATCCGTCCGTCCGGCTGTCTGTCAAGACCCATCATCTCGGGAACGCGTGAATGTATCGAGTTGAAATTATAACGCAACACTGTGTGGGACACAGGGGAGTTAACTTCTCAAACTTCTAGCAAATTGTATATTTCTTCAGATAACCATGTTATAGTTTGTTTTAACATTCATTCCCACTATGGCTAAGCAAATTTGTCCCTAATGTACTTACTAATTTCTACTATTCCTGTCTTACCAAACTAATATTCTTAGTAGCTAATCAAATGAATAATTCCAGGTTAATCCAAACTACCACACATCTGACCTAACCACAGCCAAAAAGAGAAGGCTCAGGAGGAAAAAAGCTCAAGTCTCAAGAAACAACTCTATTGATAGTAAAACCAATGATACTTCCAATACTACAGTTTTAAATAATGACTTAATCATAACATCTAATGAACTTTTAAACAAAGCTAACTCTACGGGCAATGAACCTAAAGAAACACACAGTCCAACAGTAGTTAGCTCAGAAATCCTGTTAAATAATAATATAAAAACCATGTCTTCAAGAGAGGATGTCATAGCTGCTAGAGAAGCTAAGAAACTAGCAAAACAAAATGCCAGACTTAAATCTAAGGTTGAAGTTCCCGAAGCAGAAAAACTATCAGCACCTCAGAAGGACTCAAATAAGCCTGTAGCAGTAAAACCACCAAAACAAAGTCCTGTTAAGAAGACTGATCCACCTATAGGCAAAGATGAGGTTGACCGAGCCTTGGTGACTGAAAAAAAAATAGATAATACAGAAAAAACTAAGGAGCAAATACAGGCAGAACGGGCGGCAAAAAAACACGCCAAGCAGGCCAAAAAGAAAGGTACGGTCGCACCCATTGGGGACTCTGGAGAGAAGGAGATGACAAACAAAGCTGTTGCAGAAACACTAACGAATATAGTCGAAGTGGCCAAGGAAGTGCAACAAGTCACCGCCAAGGTAAACGCATTAATGTTGAAAGTGAAGCCTTCATTGCTGGTTAAGGTAACTAAAGCAGAGCTATAAATGAACTAATCCAAATGTTAATCCAAATGGCAAGAGTATACACATAATTCCAGAGCAGGGTATAGGCTAGCTGATAATGTCCAACCAATAATGAAACCTAATGTTTTCAATGTTCAATACAGTGTTCTGAATGCCGTCAATATTTAAATATTACGATGAACCTACTCTAGGTTCTTCTTCTGACTTCTTCATGTTGAAATTAATGCATTTTCATATTTTTTAATGCCTGAAGGCACAGTCATATGATAAAATAACTTATGTAGCGGTGACAGTGAAGAAATCGAGATATTTATCTTCTTTTTCAACATATCACAAATGCTGGTTGCCAGAAATATTAAGTCCTCTAACTCCAAAGTTCTACTGTGATAGTTGAAATGTTACATTCACACTGACACACTTTCCGCTGTAATTGATGCCCTCATTATTATGTAATTTCCGTCGCTTTGTATTTATCCAGCTGCTACCTAGATCTATAAACATTGATACAAAATCCGCCTCTTACTTTTCAAGAACAAAGGCTATAATCCCTCAGTAATTTCAGCCAGAGGAAGGGAAAAGCAAAGCTGAGCTAAAAGCAGAGAGACGCGCCAAGCAGGAAGCACAGCGGGCAGCCAAGGCGGCCCAGCAGACTGTGGCTAAACCCAAGGAAGTTAAAGCGAAAGAGGATATAAAGCCAGCTTCTGTTCCAGCGAAGGTAAAGAAGTGGTTTTTAATCATCACTAGTGGTTGGACATCATGATTTTGTTTTGTGTTCAGACATTTTTTTTTGTTCACATTTAATAACCTCTACATTATTTTTACAAATGTCGCCAAACTACATAGACATCGAATTGCTCCACCACAATATTCATCATCATCGGCCATTTGACGCCTACTGCAGGACATAGGCCTTTTCCAAGCTTCCCGGTCTTGTGCCGCCCCCATCCAGGGACTCCCGGCTACCGTAACCAGGTCGTCAGACCGTCTGATGGGGCCTGCCCACGCCGGGTCGACCGGTCCGCAGTCGCCAGGTCAGAACTTTTCCGCCCCAACGGCTATCAGTTCTCTGAGCTATGTGCCCCGCCCACTGCCACTTCAACTGAGCAATTCTTCTAGCTATAAATATTACAATGCCCCAATAACGTTAATGAGGAACTTGCGACTAACTTAGATTAGAGTGACATTGCTTTTATACTATAGAAAACATAATATAGAAACTTGGGAAAATTTTAGAAATACCTAAAACCATAAAAAAAATGTCAGGAGTTTCGGGATCACAAAAAAAAAAACGATTAATAAAAAACATAACATATAATTTTTTTCATTGGATTCTAAACGTTTTCTTATAATGGTGTAGATGTATAAAACATTATTTTACGAGATAATTCGTACATTATAAGGCGTTACGAGCAAGTTGTCACGTCATAGCTTGAGTCTGATTTGTATGGCGCGTTTTTGTACCACGTGACTAAAATTCCTTTTAGACAGGTCACATTATGAAAAGTATTAGTCGTAGAGAAAAAATTAACCAAGTTTATTTGTCTTATAACATGGCTTCTCTGATTATATCCAAATATTTTGTTTGTGCAAGCTCTCCATAGTTTGCAAAAAGCCAAGAACGTCAATGGCGCTTACTTTCCACATATCTATCCAGCCCATGAATAGCACCCACTGCTGGGCATAGGCCTTTTCCCTATCACACCAATCCCTTTCACTCTCCTGCCAATCTCATCCATTGCTTACAGCCAATTTTTTTTTCCAAAATTCATCTGCCGTCAGTCGCCAGACCAATCAGATTTGACCACTGTCTGCGACTCGCTCATTCATAAGTCAAGCGCGTGAGGCCTCATGAGTCAAGCACTTGAGGCCTCATGTATAACCGGTTGTGTCCAGTAAGTTGGAAGCCAGAGCCAATATGGAGAAGATCGTAGTTTCCATGATGCAAGAGAGTTGGAGATTTGTTAAGCGATCCATGCTAGGCACTCATCAATCGAGTGTGCAATGTCATAATTCGGCAATAGTTATTTACACAACTAGGGTCGTAAAATAAAGAAAGGCCGAGCCGCAGGCGAGGGTCATTAATATGCGATAGAGGGCTTTCTATTTTACAGTCCGTGTTGTGTACACAATTTTATGACGTCACTTTCCTCAAAGTGGGTTTTCCCGTACGCGTAGCGGTTGGCCAGGTGTGGCATAATAGTACATTACTGCAGCGGCCAGCAAAAGAGGCATTGATGGACGAACGTGGAAATGTGGGCCGAGGCACACATATGTACGTGAGTCCATCAATGCCTAGTTGTGGCCAAGGCTTGTATATGATTTTCCCTCAAATAATGCGCGGAAATTAAAACTAAGTAGTACTAAGGCAGAACTTTTTATTTGAAAAATTTAATAAACTTTCAAAATCAGTTGTCGAACGTGTTGGCAGGCGCATAACTTAGTTAAAGTGGAGATGGGCAGGGTATGTTATGTGGTCAGGCGACAGGACGGTCGGAGGACTAAAGCGACCACACAGTGGTGGCTGAGGTTGGGTAAACGGTCGGTAGGCAGACCAGACATTACTCACTATCGGAAAACCCAAATATTCGGTATTCACTAGTGAATTAGTTTTCCAATATTCCAGGAAAAGTCGCCCAAGCCTAAAGCTCTAGAGAAGTCGAAGACCAAGTCCCAACTGGGGAACCGAATCAACTGGTTCCAACATCTATGCACTGACAGAGATGAGGAGGCTCTGAGGAAACTGCCTTTGAATTCGAGGTAAGGCCAAACTGTTTGTAGAATTTCGCGATTTTTATTGATAGACGGACCCATGTTTGTAAATTTGCCTCAGTTAGAATGCTCTATGATGTGAAAATTCAATCAATCCATACTTGCCCACTGCTGGACATAGGCCTCCACCAAGGCACGCCACTTCTTTTTGAACATTACTTGTGTAAAATCGTGAGATCTATTTACGTTCCTTGCCTCGGCGACTGCTGTGCCCTATCACGCACTGTGTGTCTTACCGTCGGTTTCTCGTAGACTAACAACCTGTTTATCTACTGTTAACAGCGGTCATAAGCTGTCAGTTGTTTTTTTTTGCGTGCACTTTGGCCAACTGACGGCTGTTAACAGTACTTAATATACGTTGTATTGTTGGTGGACGAGAAACCGGGGGTAACTGTCTCACGCTCCCTCTAACTTTTACTCGCTTTCTCTTTTTTGTCGCAAGTGTCCAGCGACTGAATAATTTACCGTGAAATCTAAGAATTTGTCTTAAAAGTACCCGAGGAAACCGGCGTAGCACGCACGCCAATGAATGCAACGACTAATGAATGTTGAGGAAGCGACAGTGTTTTATCAGGATCGTAGCAAGTGGCAGTCCCTGCCTACGCCTCTGGAATACAGGCGTGAGTTTATGTATGTATGTATCTGTACTTTCTCTTTCTTTCAGCCTTCATCCAGCTATCATAAAGTTGGGAGTGCAACTGTCTTCGGGTGTCGTGAAAGGCTCCAACGCGAGATGCATCGCCTTACTAAACGCTTTGAAACAGGTAACTTTGGTTAATTCTTCCTCCTCGCTCTTGTCACTTCTGTCTATGGAGAATATGACAATTTGAAGAAAATATAAGTTCCTTGTTGAAGAACATTACATTCCTTAATGAACCTAGGTACCTATATAATATATTTTTCAACACACCTGCTCGTAAAGTAGGTCTTATTACAGCGTATTTACACTGATAATGCAGAATATTACCCATGCCGTGCCTTTTACATTACATTATCGCACTAGTGCCTTTTCATTACATGTGTTAAATAATTATTAAAATGTGATAAATAATTAAAGAATTTCATGAAACTGCTTGTTAGCTTGTTGGTATTTATATTTTGACGGTGTATTTTTACCTATAAATACCCAATTTCAAAATTTATAAATATGTGGCTGATTAGCTACTTTGCCGGTGCCCTTATCTCAGACTTGCGCGCGCATGCAGCGCTGAGCGCGCGAAAAAATAAAATTACGGCCGCCATCTTTTAAATGGGTTTCTGTTTGTTAAGTTTATTCACAGTATTACATTTCGTTAGTGTTGTTTTTTATTTACTTTTCCTCGCAAGTGTGTTGAAAAACGTCGTATGAAACACGTGAGCATTGGTCATTACACTTCTCGTCTCCATTAAGCCTTCGCCTTCGGCTCAGGCTTAAAAACCGACTCGAGTGTAATGACCAACATACCACACTTGTATCATAATGTACTATTTTTACCAGAAACTTTAAAAAGAAACCCACTAAGGCCGACTTGCACCATTTAAGTGGAGCCGCGCAGCCGCGCTGCATTTATCCTTTCCGCCGCGCTATTTTCATTAAGCTTAATTTACCAACTTAATCTTGTAATTTCTTAGGGTTCCGTACCCGAAGGGTGTAAAACGGGACCGTCCGTCTGTCTGTCTGTCACCAGGCTGTATCTCATGAACCGTTATAGCTAGGCAGTTGAAATTTTCACAGATGATGTATTTCTGTTGCCGCTATAACAAAAAATACTAAAAACAGAATAAAATAAATATTTAAGGGGGGCTCCCATACTACATACGTAGTTTTTTTTGCCGTTTTTTGCTCGAAATTAATGTTCACAGAATATTTAGTTTATGTTCGCTTTCAAAATAAATAATTAAATTAAAATAAAATAAATATTTAAGGGGGTCTCCCATAAATACATTAAACGTGATTTTTTGCCGTTTTTTCTCGATGATTGTGTCCAATGTTGTATAGATAATGTTACGGAACCCTTCGTGCGCGAGTCCATTTCGCACTTAGCCGCTTTTTATTGTTTCTTCAATTAATCAATCACCCGTACTGACCACTTTCTTCTGTCCTCGGCCACTCTCATCCAGCCACTACCAGCAATCTGTTTCTGTTAGCTTTACGTCACCCCTTTGCACTTGTCGCGGTCCTGTCAAGCCTCGTTCGACATTCAGTAGTCCCCGCATGCACGCTTAATGAGGTTTGTATTTCGTATGTAGCTGCTTTTTAGGGTTCCGTAGTCCGACAAGGAACTCTTATAGTTTCGCCATGTCCGTCCGTCTGTCTGTCTGTCTGTCCGCGGCCTAGCGCAAAGACCGGTGGTACTAGAAAGCTGTAATTTGGTATGTGTATACATATTTATCACGTCGACAAAGTTAAAGAATAAAATATTGGAAAATTTTTTTTTTCACTGTGCCTCCCCTAACATGAAAAGTTGTCCCCCTCTCTCCCGGCTAATTGTAGAAACGTGAAAAAATTCAGGATAGTAGCACATATACTGAACTTAAAAGGCAAAGTATCACGGCTAAGTAGGCTTTACTAGTTAACAAGTAATAGGCAACTAACTTAACAAAAATTTAAATTTCGTCGAAAATCCATTGAAAATGACTTCGTTGAAGTTGTTAGTTCTGAAAAGCAGATAAAAAAAACCTCTTTCTACGGAACCCTACATTGTGCGTGGCCCGACACGCGCTTGGCCGGTTTTTTGTGTTGTTTTTTTTTTCCTTTATTTTTATTTTGGTTATTTCGAGAAATCAACGGCGTCACATTCAGTTAGTACTTATAGATTTCTACTTCTATATCGTAATAAGAGCAAGTTTTTCATAATTAAAAATATTTGTTTCTTAGCTAAATTGGAGATTAATCTGTTGATAATAATAAAATTACATGTGAATTTGTTATGAAATAAAAATAAAATAAAACTAAATTTTAGGTTTTAAACTAAATAGGTTTTTAAATATCAATTTCAATGTTTAGTTAGTTACTAGGTATATTTGTTGTAAGTTGTTTCCTTGATTTATATGAACGCAAATGCGAAAAATAGAACGGATTTTAAAAACATCTGTAAGTGTGTGTGTGTGTGTGTGTGTGTGAGCGGTGGTAGCGGAGCGGTAGAACGCCGGCTTCTCATTCGGGAGGTCGTGGGTTCGAATCCTAGGATGTACCAATGACTTTGTTTTCTAAGTTACATACATTTTGTGAAGTTGTTCTAGCAATACCACTCGCTAACAGTGAAGGAAAACATCGTGAAGAAACCCTAGTGTCTCAGGTATTTACATACCTTAGCGCTTGCTACGTACAATGGCCCAACTATGAGGCTAAGTGCGGAAATCTCAGGTCTAACTAGAACTGTGTGTGGGTGTGTGTGTGTGTGTGTGTGTGTGTGTGTATGTGTATGTTTGTGTATGTCTGATATTTCAGCTTGCAGCTACGCTGACTTTTGACACCCATTACCATTTTGTCGGCTTTACCTACGTATATTTTTGTGTATATTTTAATAATAATAATTAGGTATTTTAAGGCAAAAGATTCGCATATAGCTGCTTAGTGGTAATAAACGCTTTCAATTTCAATTTCTTCGCCCTTCACGGCCGGACCTCCCCACAGATGGTGTCGGACTTCGTCCTGCCCGCGAAGACGGAGTTCGCGCGCGGGCTCGAGGCGCATCTCGCCGCGAGCCTCGACTGCTTGTGGCGGATGCGTCAGCCGTCGGCCTCGCAGACTAACGCGGTCAAGTACTTCCGCTACCACCTCACTCAGCTACCCAACAACGTCGATGAGTTCGATGTGAGTTTCTACGTGGATACTTAATATTATTGAAGTATTATTATATTGTTTTATTGTAGTTTTAAATTAATTGAACTGTTTTCTCATGTAATCTTTAATTATGTATTTTTGTCATTTTACAATTAAGTACACATTTGCTATGCCGTTCTCGGTAAAATTACACTGTGCAATATTAACTCTAAGTAACATCTGAATTTACTGTAATTTATGGCAATAAAAATTGAATTGAATGTGTTGCAGAGAGTAATATAGTTGCGGTTAGACCCGTTTAATATATTACTACTAGCTGTTGCCCGCGACTTCGTGCGCGTGGTAATTTTGATGTGTGTTTTTCCGGGATAAAAAATAGCCTATGTGCTAAGCCAGACTATAACCTATCTCTGTGCAAAATTTCATCCGGATCCGGTCGGCCGTTTTTGCGTGAAAGAGTAACAAACATCCATCCACACATACAAACTTTCGCGTTCATAATATTAGTAAGGATGTATCAGCATCGGGAGTCATTAAAAAAATTCCGTTGCAGAGAGGTCCAGCAACTTTTGTCCATGGGAACAACTCCGAAATCGCGAAAAAAATATGAGCTGACGTGTAAAATTACAGCTGATATTGTAGCGACTTTGAGTTGGTGTCGTGAATAAAAGTTATTGATGAGTAGAAAGTAGACAGGCAGATAGATAAATAATTTGTTGTGCTTTTAACACACACACACACGCACGTACGCACGCACGCACGCAAGCACGCACGCACGCACGCACGCACGCACGCACGCACGCACGCACGCACGCACGCACGCACGCACACACACACACACACACACACACACACACACACACACACACACAGGTTCTATGATATATATATATATATATATATATATATATATATATATATATATATATATATATATATATATATATATATATATATATATATATATATATATATATATAGATCACAAAAAACTAATTGAGATATTATCGTTTTGGGATATGTTTCACTGGACATTGATGCAATACGCCGTATACTTTTAAACTTGTATGTACTGTACATGAAATATAAATAGTTTTCAACGTTGAAATGTTGAATCCAACGGTTTGTCCACAGGCCAAGAAGACTCTTCAAGAGGAGATAGACAGATACATCCGAGAGCAGATCGAAATGGCTGGCGAAGCCATCAGCATCGCTGTACGCAACAAGATATCTGACGGTGACACCATACTCACTTACGGATGGTAAGATTTTGGCGTGTCCTTTACTGCGTTGGGTCAGTGTGGCAACCCTACAGTTTTAATCTGACTGCCTCATTGGTCTAGCGCTATCACGTCTGATTACCATGCCGGAGGTCGTGGGTTATATTCCCACCGTACATTTGTACACATGGCCGCAGTCTGGGAGTATTTCCATGTTTGTGATGTCCCTGCCCAGATTACCATAGCACAGCGTATCCTAGCTTGCAAGCGGAACAAGTGATTGTGTTGTGTGGAAGTTGTTATGGTTATATTAACTGTAGATTTCAGTTTTTTCGAAATTTTCCCAGTTTTTAGTTTAAGCCCATAAACCCATAGTATTTGCTAACCATGTTTGGTTTTTTCGACGAATGGCTTTTGCGGAAATATATATTTTCCTGATTATCTAATTAGTTCCCGTCTCCCTCTCCAGCTCATCCCTGATCCAGCGGATCTTGTGCGACGCGTGGGCCTCCGGTGTGAAGTACCGCTGCGTGTTGGTCGGCGACCGCGTCTGCGCCGACACCTCGGAGATGAGGAGACGGCTGACGTCACAGGGAGTGCCCGTCACCTGCGTCGATATCAACGCTCTCAGCTTCGTCATGAAAGATGTGAGTTAAACTTAATAGAGATGGAGAAAACATGTTTATGAGACACTTTATTACACTACCAGAAAAAAGAGTGACACTTTATTGAGTGGGGTTAAGATTAATTTAGGAGACGGTTGACGTCACGTGGCATGACCAGGCCCCTCTTTCCCACTGGGCACTCTGGGCACGTGCCCAGCGCCCCGCAATCGATACGGGCCCCCTTGATCCTGCCAGATCACCAAACGATAACCGATATTTATTGAGAAAGTACATACAAAATATGTTTTACGTTGTATGGCTTATAGAAAGAAAGAGGATATTTATTTAAATTGTCACAGAAACACAAAGTCAACACAAAGGTACAAAGACACGAACGTCAACAAAACAGAAATAAAAACAGAACAATCGTGAAGAGAACATGTGAGGCATATAGAGTCATATGTACTTATCTACTTTCTTGGTCTAATCTAACAAAATAGTGTTCTGTGAAGGTTGAAGCCGGTTTGTATTAGCTCAACAATTGATGTCCTATAAGACATTTATGTATCCACGTTGTTGTATACATACATATATCCACGTTGCGCTAGTATTGTGGTATTGGTCTTTGCATCAACGTAATGAGTTGATTTATGCAGCGTGCATTGGCACCTACACTCACTCTAGATGTGTGAAGGGACTACTTGGACGCTGCAGTGCCTGGGACAATGTTTTAGGTGTTTTAGGTCCAGCCAGACGACAGCTTAGTCGGCCTAGGCCGCAGGTAATACAAGTCAATACGTGCGGAGCAAACTAAGCCGCGGGTTTCCTCACAGTGTTTTCCTTCACAGTTAGTCTGTGGTATTGCTACTACAAATTTGCAGATGTACGCTTATTGTAGTATAAGATTTAAAATATTTACGGCGTTATTTATAAA
This sequence comes from Yponomeuta evonymella, assembly GCA_963969515.1. Lineage (NCBI taxonomy): Eukaryota > Metazoa > Arthropoda > Insecta > Lepidoptera > Yponomeutidae > Yponomeuta > Yponomeuta evonymella. The sequence goes on along the minus strand of OZ018343.1, from coordinate 3,488,258 downwards.
AACATGATTCCTCTGAAGCACTCCTAAGAGGCGGTTTATTTAATCTGTGGTTACGACTTTTCCTTGTAAAATCTCCACCACAGACTATTTTAATCGGCATTTTACGGAATCGTGCTTTCTTCATAACATTGTTAAGGTTTATTTTCGTTTCAAACATTGCGCCCGCACGTATTTCTTCTTACAAAATTCACTCTCAAAAACGGCCCCTGTCCTCTCGATTAGTCGTAGCAATGAAATAAGCGCAATACGTGCTGTAGAGTAAATGACTCGGTGATTGGTTCATTCTGTCGTGGGCCATGCGTGACGACGTGAACGTTGTTTGGGTGATAGCAAATGACGGCGTAACTTATGATTGGTTTTATACAAAAACGTCAAACCATTGACTTCATGATGTATAAGTCATCGAAATATCTAGGTACCTCGCAAGATGGCGGTATGACTTTGGCAGGTGCATAGATATTTTTGCCGGGTAATACTGAATTCGCTCCTATTGGTAACACAATTGACAAGCCCCGCCCGCCTTCCCACAATTGAACGTGGGGTCATTTTTTAGGGCTACTTACACATGTTTATATGTTATTTATTACTTATATGTTTTTAACTACCACTTGTCGCTGGCCCATTAATTGTAACGTGGATAGTGCTTTACTGTAAGCAAAGCTGTTTTCAATTTTGTATAACTCTGTTTGCACTGAAACACAGCAGAAAGTTATAAGTAGGTATGTCAGCGCTTGAAATGGCGGTGGCCATGCGTGGTGATTAAGCCCATACTCTCTGAGAGAAGGACGAATATAGACCGCTTAAATGTATAGGTATACTATATGGCCACTCTTACCTTCTATCTCCTCTCGACGAGGTAAACAAAGTCATCCTAGGCGCGTCCTCGCTCCTCGCCAAGACTTTTAAGTCACGAGCGAAAATAGTACACAAGCTTCATGCCACATGGTCACTTCTCCCTTCCACCAGGTAAATAAAGTGGTCCTGGGCGCCTGCTCGCTTCTCGCCAACGGGTCCGTGCTGGGCGCGGCGGGAACCACTGCGGTGGCGCTGGTCGCGCGCTCCTGCAACGTGCCCACGCTGGTCTGCTGCGAGACGCACAAGTTCAGCGAGCGCGTTCACACTGACGCTTTTGTCTACAACGAGTTGGGTAAGTAGACTCGGTGCTGGTTTTAAGTGAAGTAAAAAAGCCCAAAAACGAACCGGGTGGCGGTCAGTGGTTAGATCTGAACTGCCCGAGGGTCGGGTCGGCAGAAGACCCGTGGATGCGAATGGCGGGAGACCGCAAGGTGTGATGGGGAAAAGGCATATACCCAGTGGGCAGGGGTGAAAGTAAACAAAATTAAAAAAGTTTTTATAATCCAAGGGCTAACTAAAATGTTAAAGCTGCAACTGCGAATCGCCCACCGAGGGTTCCGTATAAATTTGTAGTCGCAGTTTTTCCCGAACTTCAAAGACATTATTTTTTTATGATACAATTACAAATGTATGTTTTCAAAATTTTCCCTGTACTTATAGTATTACTTGCCAAATTTCATAGTTCTAGGTCAACGGAAAGTACCCTATTTTGATTTCCTTGAGTGTATACGTTATCGTATATCGAAATATACGTTTTTTGCGGCATATACGGCCGCATCTTTTTTTTACGTTAACTTAGAAGTTTGATTTCGCAGCTTCAAGGGACTGTAAACCTGAGTATATGGTTTTAATTTCCACTCGATACCTAAACACGTTCCCGAGATAAAGGCTCTTGAACTCTTGACAAACAGATGGACGGACAACAAAGTGATCCTATAAGGGTTCCGTTTTTTTTCCTATTGAGGTATGGAACCCTAAAAAGGACTTTCAAATTTCCATAGTCAAAGATTCATCGTGTAATAACAAAAGATTCTTTGTTTCCGTAGGTAATCCCGACGACCTGATCGATTCGACCAACGACAACTCCCCGCTGAAAGATTGGCGCAGCAACCCCAACCTGACTCTGCTGAACCTCAAGTATGACGTCACGCCCGCAAGCCTCGTCACAGCCGTGGTTACTGAGTTGGCTATCCTGCCCTGCTCTAGCGCCCCAGTGGTGCTGAGATTCAAGCTTTCGGAGTATGGGATATAGAGCGCAATTTTCTATGCCGACGGCTTATTTGTGTGTTCTCAAATCGAAACATGTATTGATAGCTGATGACGTGTAAAATTAGCAACTGACTTTTAGCTATCAGAAAAAAATTGCGACTATAGATAAATACTGGCAACAGACTTAAATTGCATGAAAACTTCCTGCTCTTTTATAAATGGTTTCTTTCTTTGCAATAAGTGACTGTGCAACTCTGTTTTAGTAATATTGTAACTAGTGTACCTATGCACCTAACTGGAGATTTTGTAATCCATTGTTCTTCACCAAAGCCGGGTAGTGACTAGCGAGCTGTAACCATTACAAAAAAAATCATCATGTATGTGGTTTGTAAACGGCGCGTAGGAAGCCGACGATAACAGCTGGTTACATTTACTGTAAGGTACTCAGTAACTTTAGCAAAAAAACAGTGTGGTTCGTAAACCTGCCCGAAAATAACAGTTTACATTGGACTTGTTTCTTTAGCAGTTTGGTTACTAGGGTCATGATGGCTCATTACGTCGAGAGTTCCCATTGTTTCACATGAAGACACTGGAACCTCATACTGTGTCTGTTCAGTTATAGTTCACTAGTGACTACCCAGCTTAAAGGTAACATTGTATGATAGAAATAAATTATTTTATTTTCCAGACATTTTTAATTGCTACTAAATATGACATAGGAAATAAAAATTATATATATAAAAACACCTTTATTAAGTCTCCACTAGTTTCATATAATTTGAGACATACAGCAGCAGTGCAGGAAAAACTGGAAATCTTAATACATACATAATGATAAAAGAATAATTGCACACTAACAGTAAGGTTATAATTTACTCCTTATGGTGATGAGGTTCAGACTTGTGGATGGAGAAATCTAATCTAACATAGATGATTACACACATGAATAATGCATATAGGAAGCCAACTACAAGCAACGGCTCCTGGAACATTAGGAGACGAGGGAATGTATAGCGTAGTTGGAAATCTTGAATATGATTCTCTACAACATTCTTCTTTGTGAATGAGATGACCGGTCGTCCCTTGGTATCTAAGTAAGTGTAGTGCAGGCTATCTGCCAGCCGTGTAGCAGCATAAGGCAATGTAAGCTTGACACTGGTAGAGCCCTCTGGCAAAATTATCTTAGTTACAAACTCATCCACTTGCATATCATTGAAAATATGGTCAATGGTCCTCATTTTCAGAAGGTAGTTGTTGCCACTGTGGTACAGGTATTCATAACTCGGGACATTGTAGCCGAGAGTATAGTGGGTTCTCCATCCCCCAAAAAGTGGGTATCTTGGCCTCAGGTCAACTTCCACAGAGTCCTTTTTGAATTTCATGTTAGAAGTGGAGATGTTTCCATTGGAGTCACGATAATAAACATCAGAAGCAGAAGCTGGGAGGAGTGTTCTGTATGACCGTACACTGTTGGGTCCACTGTGGTGGTCTTGTTGGTACTCATAGCGAGAGAACGGTCCCTTCAGTTTGGCACCAGTGTGCTCAATCTCAATGACCTCTTCGACAGCAATGTTGCCCCAATGGGAGACCTCGATCAAGCGCTCAATGCGTGTTACAGTGAGGAAAGGAGAGTTGTTCTTGTAATGCACACTGAGCTCCTTCTCTGTGAATGGGCCAATGTTTGCAGTTGGGCCGTAAGTAATGGAACCATCCTCTTGGGAGAAAGGCTTAACCTTAGTAAATGATTCTACCGATTTCGTGTTCGTGCTCAGAACGGTTTTCTGTGACGTGACATAATATGGCGAGTAGTAGTAAAGGTGTCCGCTGTACTTGACGAGCTGGTCCTCTGACTGGGTGATGGCCGCTGGGTGGGGCACTAGTGCCTTCGTGAACACAGCTTCGGAAGTGATCACAGCGGTAGATGCACCGTTCAAAGCCTCCTTGAGTTCAACACGCCAGAACTTCACGTAGTCATAACCTTTTACTGTCGTTTCAACGAGACGAAGTTCCTTTCCGATCTGATCCTTTGCTCCGATGAAAGCCAAGTTGTTCTTTGCAGCAGCTTCCACGGCCAGTAGGAAAACCTTTACCGGCGATTTACCAGTGTTTTCCAAGGTTATCTTTGATGTAACTTTTACTAGCTGCGATGACACGTCTATAGTTCTAGCTACATTTTTTAATCTTATATCACTAGATATGCTATCCACGTTCGCGCTTTCGCATTTTATTAAAAGGTGAAGTACGAAAAACAAGCAAAACTGGAGCTTGGCCATCGCCGGTGTTTTGTGTTTGACAACTCAGCGGAAGTACACGCCATCAAAATTCGACGACCGGATATACATAAGCTTTTAATAATGTTGCCAGAAAATTTGCCAATAGAACGAAGGGGCTAGGGTACCTACTATCAATCATAAAGGGCTGCTATGGAACTTGTTTGTCTGAACGTATTCATTCCATAATCTATCTTGTCTGTGATTTATTCGTTCATTTCATTCACAGAACACAGGGGTATCTGTGGTTTTGACGTAAAGGGCACAGAGAAGAGAATATAATAGTAAAGGGTCTCCGGCTGTTTCGTCATTTACAGTCTATGCCGTCTACTATTTCGTATTATTTTAGATTTTAGTATTTTTGGCTTTGTAATGTGCTAAATCGTGAATTAGATTATGTGGAGAAACATCTGTTCTACACAAATAAATAATTAATCCGGTGCTGAACCTCAGATTTCATTCGGAGAAGTGATTGAACCCGTAGTCCTATTTCAAAACTCCCAACGCGCATTACCAGGAAATTAAGAGCAATTGCACGTAGCAGCACTCAAGGATGATTAGCTTATTGATACGGCTAGCCTTCGCGTTGCTCGGTAAGTGGGCAAACTATTTCTAAACACTGCAATACACCATGATACTCAGTGAGAATTCCTGGTATTTCAATGTTTTTGTTTTTGGATTCCAGTGCTGAATCATCTATTCATGCCATGCACGGCCTTCCGCAGCTCTAGCGGCAAGAGCTACTTTCCTTCGGGTTCAGGAAGACCCGAAGGTAAAGGCAAGGAATCTGCAAAGACCAACACTTTCCAGGGTACTTCTCCTGGGATTCCAGGACAAAATGCCACGGGAAGAGGACTGGGAATCTCGGCCTGGGGCATCATAATGGTTATTGTAACCTTAATAGTGGCTGGTATGGGCTTCTACTACTTCTCAATATGTTACCCTATTTTGTGCAAGAAGCAGAGGAAGTATGATATGATTGAGTTGGAAAAGGCGTAGGATTCATGCTAGAAGTAGATATTATATACTTTTTGTCAATTTCAATATTACAGTATCCGACAGTTTGTAATATCTGATACAAATGACACTCAAAAGTAGTTAGTAATGGGTAATTGCCATTCCAGCTAAAATTCTATTCTGAACTCAACTGTAATTTGATTTAATTCAGAATTATTTTAAATTTGAATGAAGAAACATAGTACTGCAAGAACTGTGCCTAAATTGTTATCACAATACAATAGTTGTTAACACAATAGGTTTTGTATTATGTAGTTATAAAAAATATCACTTCGAAGGGCATTTTTGCCAGTGTATTTTTTTAAATGACATGTAACTTTAAGACTTTACAAATGCATTGATAAAATTAGGGCATTGTTCACTGTGTGACCTGATGGGTAGTGGATTGAACAAAACATATTAAGACTAAGAAAACCCATTGGTTGTGAATAGTACTATTTTTAAGTATTATCAATACTCCTTTGTATTATTGAGATTTCATGCTATTAAAAGTTGAGAAAAAATGTAGCACAAACACTTCTGTAGAAGGGAATGAAATATATACCTACATATATTTAATCTAGTACCCACTAGGTAATGTAACAATAACTATTTATTATAAAAAAAGAACTATTGTTAGAGTAGTAAATGCATGCATTATAATGAATTCTGTGTAATTGCACATGCAAAGAATATACTTTGAATATGTGTGAACTGAAAACGGTTACCAAAATGTCTGCGTTAATCTCCTAAAGATTGTGTTCATGAGATTATGTAATGAAAAATGTTGCGAACTCAAAGCAATGTATGTCTTATAATGTAAGAGATAGTATGATCATGATGCCTTATATAAGACTAAGTAAGTTTCCTCCCTTGTTTATAATGTTCATATCACCACATCAAGGGTTGGCTGGAAGAGATTTCTGCTGAAATAAGCTCGCCATGTACACTTTCTAATTCTGTAAATGTTTTGTTTTATTCATGTAATTTTATGTGTGCAATAAAGTATTAAGTAGATTTCATAAGCAGATATTTCCATGAGTGTGAGTCAAGTTTTCCATTTTTGCATAGGCATTATTTACAGTTAAAACAAGAAAATACAATCATACCAGTCAAATACACTGTTCTGGCGATGAAAAAATTGGCACATAAATAGGTAAATTTTGAGTGAAGATCTGATCTTACTTTTTATGCTCTGTTATACTGAAAAGCATTCCTAGATAACTTATCACACTACCCTAAATAACTGAAGCTGTTATCAGAAGATACTTATCTGAATTCATATTAAACTAGGTATGTATATAATAAAAATTATGCTTACTTCTAAGACTGCATTTTACCTCGTAGATTTTATTACAAATAAGTTGCTCAACTCTTGTGTTTGCTTCCTTTCCTTCGTGTGAAAAGTCATAGTTGCAATTTGCAAAAAACTTGACAGTATGTCATGCTGGATTTAGCAAGTAATTAGATCTGATAGTGTTTTTTTTTCAGAAAACTGTTCCTACTAATCTAATCTCTGTTGCTAGCAAAGGCTGGATGAGGATGGCTGATGATGGAAAAAAGTGCTATGCCTTGTGGGAGGCCTATGTCCAGCAGTGGACGAAGATGGGCTGATAGATTGCTTTAGTCTACTAACGCCCTTCTTGAATCATTATGATATTTTTTTTCAAAGGAACCATCCTGGATATTCAATGGCTTAAGATTTTTTCGCATTATACCAGTAATACCTACCGAACTTTTCTTCCCAAGAAATCTTGTGGGCGTTAGCATTTGAACATGCTGCTTCAAGTAGCCTTGGGTAACTCAGGAGCCAGATATGAGAGGACACACATCTCCCTTGCCGTCAACTGTGTCTCAGTTATATCCCAGAGATGTCAACTATATCTGGCACCCTCACTATACTCTCAACTCAGTACGGTAGACATCTAGCTCCTGCTACTTTATCCAGCTCACACACAGTGCGCGAGAGCGAGATCGAGATCGGCTGAAATTGGATGCGTTCGGCCGCATTTCTCGTCGCAGTAATAAACGAGAGACGAGAAAGGGGTCACCAGACTCCTACAAATGTATTGACTTGGTGATATTTTTGATCGCTATTGGTACGGATGGCTTGTTCGGTCAACAAGCCGGGCATTTGGTAGCAATACTCGTACTAAAAAGATGAACGGTAAAGACGATAATCATATATGCTTGTCACGCTTTAATTGGGTTCAAAGATATTTATTTCTCATAAAGAACTTACAGTTCACTTAATGACAAAACCTATATAAAGTGTCAAAAGTTAATTAATAGATAATACATTTTGATTCTGGTTTGAACTCCTCTTATTGGAATAGACTGATAGTATAAAAAAGAGCGCGTCAGCTGGATAAAGTAGGAAACAGATAAACTAGACTCACTCACCACCTGTGTCTTACGGCTCTTGTATCCAAAAACACTCACTCGATTGTATGTCGTATGAGCTAGGATACAAATGGTGAGCCAGATATGATACAGATATAGTGTGTCCCGGTGAGCAAAGATATGGGATATAACAACTAAGGACACACTTTGCGCAAGTCTAGCTTCAAGTACTTACTACAAGTTTTTAAGATGGTGTCAGTCATGTGTTTTCATGTGGTATCATGGTTACACAATGGCTGTGTGTGTTTGAAATAAGGTCACGCATGACGATCATAGCCTATTGTTTCATAGCTTGTATTATTTTAACAGCGCAGAATTGCCAAGGACAAAACCAACATCATGTTTTAAAATAACAGGAAGTGTTGGTTACTTGCTGTTCTATTCTCAGATAAATCAATTCACATTACATAGCCACTAGCCAGATAGACTTTATAGAACTAGCAATAAATGCAGCAATCGAACAAACTACGAAGTTGTTTGCTTAGGATGTTGATTGTACGCAGTTCCGATACTTCTGATACAATACAACCTACACCACTAAGATACAGATCAATAATATAAGATAAGATCAATATTTGTATACATTGTACAGCGGGTAGAACAATGGACTCGGAAGCGGGAGACCCAGGTTCGATTCCCAGTGCGGGCATGTACCTATAACTTTGTCTATTTTCAAAGTTACGAACATCTGCGAATTTGTAGTAGCACACGCTAACTGTGAAGGAAAACATCGTGAGGAAACCGGCGGCTTGGTTGGCTCCGCACGGATTGACTTGTTTTTCTTGTGGGCTAGGCCGTCAGCTGTCAAGATGGTATAGGTGCTGGGCAAGCCTACTGCATCTAATATACAATGTCCCAGGCACTGCAGCGTTCGAGTGGTTCGAGTGGTCCTTTCACACATCTAGTGTGAGTGAAGGTGCCACTGAGGCTGTATAGGTAAACCATCTCATTACGTAGATGCAAAGGCCTAAGTTTTTTGTTTAGTGGCTAACTTTGATCTATATTTGTGGGTAATTCTTAATTAAAATTGCGATAATGAGGATTAAGTATCAATTTATTAGGAAATTTCTCACCACTTAACTAGTTTTACAAGCTATGGCTGCACTGTAAATGCATTTATCGTTTCAAGACATGGAAGAGTAGGCAGCCCTGACGAACAATTAATTCTGTTAACATATTATTTAAAAGTTAAATGGCCATCTAATTAACAAATGATAAAAATAAAAGCGTCACGAAAAATCGTCACGTTTGTGATCCAATTCATAGAAGATATGTTGTGTATACAAAAATAAACCTTATTTACTGGCAATACAGTCATACATCCACATAGATACACTTTCATACATTCAATCACTTTAGAAAGTTCTTATAACACCGGCGACGAATTTGAGAGCACTTGTTTCTTTCTTCGAGAATAAAGTACTTAATCTAACTTTACGTAACTTTCAAGTCTTACACTAAGTTTTTCTCTGAGTACCTACCATGCATTTAAGTCTGTTTATGTTAAAACAGACTTAAATGCATTAAATCAATTACTTTCATTTTGTAAGATCCTTGAACCAGTTAGTTTCAGTTTTAACTTTCATCATACATCAAACACTATGCCGAGACATAATTTATCTATCATAATAAATAAGTTATGATCGGAACGGCGCAAAAAGCAGTGCATTTTCCAATATCTGATTATAACTTCACACAGTCTACGTTACATCATAAAAAGTCGCCACTTCACCGATCCAAAAACCAAAGTAAGTGCCCGCTTAAGTCCCGCCAGGCGTCCGCCGGTTGGAGCTTATAACTCGTCCTTGTCGAGGTCCACGTCCGAAAGGTCAATATCCTCCTCCTGGGGCAGTTCTCCGTCTTTGCCGTCCCAGGGGTCGGTGCTGGAGACCTTAGGCATCTCGGCGCCGCGCACGGGCGCTGTCTGACCGCGACCGAACGAGAGGTCCCTGTGGGTGGAAATGCGTGTGAGATACGTCAAGATTGAGACACCTAGAGTATACTAAATCCATAGTTAAATATTTATTCATACTAGCGCAGAAATTGCGACTAAACAAACGTTACAAGTTGAACATAGGTGACCATTCCAAGTAGATCGTTGATCGAGCTAGATCGTTTTGGAGAAAAAGTTTACAAAAAAGCAGAGTTTATTATTCTAAAACTTAGAACTCGTTGAAATGGCCTTAATGCCAAACTTATATGTCATCTAAATAACTTTACGTGCTTTATGTATATGGTTTTTTTCTTTTTATTGAGTTACAGTACTGCAACTCGACACTAAACAAAGAGTCTGAACAATTCCATTAAATAGATAACTTGCGCAAAGGAGTTAGCTTCGCGAGAGATGCAGTCTCCAAAAATGTTGTATGTGAAAAAGTATAATTAGGCAATGAATATGGGTAATATTCTAGGCTTAACATTTATTTTTCATATTTAAGTCTTATTGCCAGGCGTTGGCACTCACAGAGACTCACAGAATCTCACAGAGAGAGAGAGAGAGAAGGAGGATTACCACAAACATTCCACTTTTTTGTCTCTTTGAGTTACGATGCTTATATTCCGCCATCTTAAGCTTAAACTCAGAAAACCACTCACCTAAGGAACTCATTGATGCCGGTCTCAGAGAAGGAGCCCCTCAACGTGGAGAACTTGAGTTTCTTCGCATTGACGACCGCCATGGCGGGATATCCGAAACCTCCTAGTTCGAGCGCCTCTTCCAGCGCCGGCTGTGCGCCCGCCTCGGCCCAGATCCAACTGTGGAACAACCACAATGTTAGATTAGATTAGAAGTCTTTATTGTACACACCAGAAACAAAATACATTAAAGGGCTTACCGTTTAGCCGTATACAATGGCGGTCTTAACGCTAAAAGCAATTTCTTCCAGGCAACCATACACGGAGACAAGAAATAAATTAGAGACGGGTAGTCGGAGTCCAGACTCTTTCGTTAGTTTAATATTTCGTAATTAAACCCCGCCTGCCTAACACAGCATGCGTTTTCTTTGCCCTTGCCGCACAGCCCCTATATTACGCGCACCAAATCCTGAGCGATTCCAATCTTCTAACTGTCAAATTAGTATGAAATTTGACACTTAGACGATTGGAATTGCTCAGGATTTGGTGCGCGTAATTAAGCCACAGATCCCACCTTTTCCGTACGGAGCTCTCTTCAGAGTGCACAAACAAAAATCGACCTATTAGCAATAGGTCGTAGCGGTTTGCAATAGTATTCTTTTATTAATGTCTAAGGTCTAATCCAACTTTAAGTACACTACCAAAATTAAATAGGCTTGGTAGTGTGAGCCTGAATAGTTAAGAGTTGGTAGAGAGATGCTACGGCAGGTGGACTCGAAGCTGCGTTAGTTGCTAGAAACATAACATAAACTCACGCCTGTATCCTAGAGGGGTAGGCAGAGACCAGGAACTGCCACTTGGCACGATCCTGACAGATCACTTTAGCTTCATCAACATTCATTAGTCGTTGCATGCACGCACGCCACTTTCGGGTACTTTTCTAACAGAAAGTTAATAAATCGAAGTATAGTACAATTGGCGGCCTTATAACTAAAAGCAATTTCATCCAGGCAACCATAGACGGAGACAAGAAATAAACTAGAGACGGGTAGTCGGAGTACTCGTCAGTGGAGTACTTGAAGCGATGCATGTTATGTTCTTTTTTTGTGTCTTATTTTTTTTATCAGCAGCGGTTGTAATTGCGCGCTGACCCCCATCACGAAATCCTGCATCTTGAGTCTTGCAAATCAGTGAAAAGGCACATAACTCACCCCCACATCTTGTTCTTGTATTTCTCGCCCATACGCCTCAGGACCGCCAGATAGTCGTTCCGGCAGCTCGACTGGCAGTCCAGGATGTGTGGTAGGATGGAGACGACGCACAGCGGCTTGTCGCTGCACTCCTTCATCACAGCTGGAGAGACCACCTGGGAACGGAAGATGATTTAACTCTACAGGGTTTTAAAGACTGATACTCGAACTGAAAGCTGCGCGGTCCGAATACTACCCACCACACCGAGCTACAGAAAATTTCGCTGGGATATACATGACATAAACTCACGCCGGTATCCCGAAGCGGTAGGCAGATAACAGGGTTTGCCCTTTGCAACGATCCTGACAGACCTCATTTGGGGTTATTAAAACATGTTAGTATGCAATGGACGCGTAACTTTCAGCATTCGTATGGCACGGAGCGTGAGTATAGACCAGCGCTACCTATGTTTGATACCCGATATTAGAAAATTAAAGTTCTTGGGGAGGAAAGGAACAGGCCTTGGATGAGGATGATATCGAGGCGGCTGGACGGGGATGGGCAAGTACGGAAAGAAATGGCGCCTCTTTAGGGAAGCGTTGGACGAAAATGAGCTTAAGGGATTGGATTGAAAGAGGCCTAGAAATGCGTTCTATTCATTTTCTAGATACCTAGGATGTCTGTGTGACTTTCAGCCATATCGGGCTAAAGGCAAGCGATGCAAAATGAACGAATCCAACATCTGCCCTTCTATTACGTAACCGTCCACTATATCGGGTATACGACGATTCCAACGTGTCAAAATATGTATGTATTTGACAGTTCGGAGTAGCTTAAATCGGACAACTCCATTCAATGGAGGACTTACGTAGTAGCGCCCCTGGGCACTAATAAATTAATTCTACGTTCGTTCTGTATTTAGACGATTCGTTCGAGTACAACAGGCTGTCATCATCATCATCATTCAGCCACAAGAAGTCCACTGCTGGACATAGGCCTCCTCCATGGATTTCCAAAAAGACCGGTTGGAAGCGACCTGCATCCAGCGTCTTCCTGCCACTTGAATGACGTCATCTGTCCATCTTGTGGCTGGTCGTCCCACGCTGCGCTTGCCGATATGTGGTCTCCATTCGAGAACTTTTCGGCCCCATCGGCCATCAGTTCTGCGTGCTATGTGCCCCGCCCACTGCCACTTCAACTTACTAATCCGCTGGGCTATGTCGACGACTTTCGTTCGTCTACGGATCTCATCATTTCTGATTCGATCTCGTAGAGAAATTCCGAGCATAGCCCTTTCCATAGCTCGTTGCGAGACCTTGAGCCTTCTTATGAGGCCCATAGTGAGAGACCACGTTTCAGTGCCATAAGTCATCACTGGTAACACACACTGGTTGTATAATTTTGTCTTGAGCGATTGAGGTATATTAGACGAAAAGACTTTTCTAAGTTTCCCGAAAGCTGCCCAGCCGAGTTGGAGGCTGTCAGTCAAAAATAATGTCGTATGTCAAAAATAATGTACCTTTTGTACATGGTCTCATCTTATCGTAGTAGTGCTAGCAGAATTAAGATTTACGATCGTGTTACGCATGTCAAATCAAATACATAACGTAACTTTTACGATGGAAACGTGGTTGGCTAACCGTAACAATCGCTTTCGCGTTCGGACGCTAGGTAAGTAGCTGGCTGCGGATATAGTGGCCCTGCATTTGTTTTTAAAAAACATAAGAATTGTTTGAGCGAGCGAATCTATTGTGATCAGACGTAATTTCTCATATAGCATTCGATTGTTCAGGCGCTTAGACGTATTACATTTCTCAAAACGTGCAACAGTAAAAATGTCTTCTCTGGATGACATAATATGTGATTTTATTTTCAGAATTACATTGTAAAGGGTCTGGACGAGTATGAATCAAGCTAGCAACAAAGAATCGCAGGAGTCAGTGTCTGCGAAGTGTGAAAATATTGACGACAATGGTTAGCAACGACACGGCCGTCCAAAAGGAAATAATAAAGAGTGAGTTACAGGGCAGAGAAAAGCCGAGAGCTGCTACTAAACTAGCAGTCGAATTTGTACCGTAATTGCCTAGTGTACTAAGCAATGCAATGGCTCTATTTGCACTACATTTCCTACTTCACACGTTTTGCGGTTGTAAGTTCTCGTCATAAAAAAAATTAATAAGAAAACATTCTCTACTATGTCCTATAAACTAAGAATAAAAACCCCAGCATTAAAAAAACGGCACCAATCCTGACGCAGTGGTGTAACTTTAAGATGGCAGGGCTGGCAAAATGCCACGGGCCCCCGACCTGAGGGGGCCCCCGAACTATGAGGCCGCGAGCTCAGAAGTAATATATATATACTAGATCTAAAGAGAATATATATATTTTTTTATTTTTACTGGGAGGGCCCCATCCAATGAATGTGCCACGGGCCTCAGATGGTATAGTTACGCCACTGTCCTGATGATTAGTTTTTACTAATGAGCGCAAGAGCGCAAGAGGTGCGTCTAGGTAAATTACTGTGATTGGTTCATTCTGTGCGCCATGGATGACGTGAACGTTGATTGGATGGTATTAAAGAAAAAAATATTTTACGATGAATTGACTGATGATAATATTTACGAGTGGAAACTGATTCCAATAGTTTATTTACGACAGTTTTGCCTTTATTTGCGCACAATTTCACTTGCGCACATTTTTGCAATTTCCAAAATATTTTTTTAAACCTGAAACCATCAACTTCATCGGTGTATTACTCGTCGGGAATATCTCGCAGGCAACTCGCATGATGGCGGATTGACGATGGCTCGCACCATTTGTCTGGCACATATGGCAAGCATCGCCCCCCTGGCACAATCAAGCATGGGGACAGTTTTTAGTCCCAGTGAGACATCTACACCATGAATTTTGGGTAGTTTGAAAGCCTTAGCAAATTGAAGCCGCATCAACAATAGCTAACGAATAGGCCAGTATTATTTATTTTAAATGCACTTTCCAAAAATATCTCGACAGAAACGGGAATCTATGACAATCATTAGTAGCCAGCCAGAGCGCTGCGTGCGTGCCGCGAGTCCGCGGATCATTGTTTTCATAGACGCAGAGGCGGTTCTACGCGACGCGAATTTTTTTAAACAACGTCAACAAGACTCAACCCGAAGCAAGATTTCTCAATTTTTTTTATCTAGTGTATAATTAAAAGTAAATCTTTATGATAGCATTTTTTATTACTAATCACATAACGGCGGCTTTCACCCCCCCCCCCAGATTTCATCGTGTACAGTTTTTACAAATAAATACCTGCACAATTTCCGGGGGCGCGATGTTCTCAGCCAGCTTGTCGAGAGCGAAGTTGACGATGTCGCTGGAGGTCCTGCCGCCATTGTAGTCTTCGGCCGAGGACTCGGTCTTCTTGCCGGCGGGGAAGAACTTGATGGTGGGGTAGCCCTGGACCTGGAAGCGCGCCGCCATCGTCGTGTGGACGGTAGCATCCAGCGCGCCCACTTTCACCTGGGGATTGTGAGTGTTTTTGTTGAATAGAAAAAATCTGGCTTCGAAGTCTAATACGTATGTACATCGTTTTTTAATAGAATTATATAAGCACAACAATAGCTGTTATTTGCCTCTGTTTGTTTGATGGTCTACAAAGCAATAACAGTACAATGTCGTTGCAATGGTATAACCCGCGCAAATTAATTAGGGCTCTCTCGCAAAGAAGATCGAATCGCGCGAGGCGCCGAGTTAAGTTGCACGGGCCATTAGAATGCGATTGGTTACTAGACTGCCCATAGTGTCAATGAAACAACAACTAAAGTACAACAACTATGCATTTTAGAGACTCACCCCCCTAGAGTCAAGTTGTAAGTAATTATTAGTTTTCCTATTAGCTTAGTTTTTATAGAAAATAGGAGTAAGTAGTAAGGGGGTTAATATTTTGAAAAAATATTGTGTTCATATAATTTCAAAGTCGAAATTAAAGTTATGTCTTATCGGGTTACAAGTCTGAGTCAAGGTTTTAATTATCGTCAAATTACTCGCATTAGTAAGATTCATTTTGTGCTTTTGTTACGGCTACGGAAGGTAATAGGTTCCGCACATTTAAAAAGCTATTTGCTAATATTTCAATTGTAACACAAATGAACATTACTTGAAAATAAACACTTTAATTAATGAAAAGAAAAAATTAAACACAATCAGTATTATTTATAAATACACGATGACTTAAACACTCCTCAGTCAGCATTGGTTTCACTAAGGCGCATAGAACTCCACCAGCCACCTGTCCTATCTCTAAGTGTTATGGACGACGTCAAAGCCTAAACTCTCACTTTCCCTTTAGTTCAGTGGCATCCTTGGCCCATTCCAGTTCCAAGACGTTGCGGTGGCCGTTCCAAGGCGAAAAGAACTCCAAAAGCCTAGCTCTAAGTGTTATGAATGACGTCGTAGCCTAAGCCCGTACCTTTCCTTTCAGCTCGGTAGCGGCTTTGGCCCAGTGCGGCTCCAAGTTCTTGCAGTGGCCGCACCACGGCGCGTAGAACTCCACCAGCCACAGGTCGTCGCTCTCCAGCACGAGCTCCCGGAAGTTGTTGTCCGTGAGCGTGATGACGTCATTCTGCGGACAAGCGCGCGGTCCGAGTTCAATGGGGGGAGGTTCACAGAGTATAAAATAAGATTCACTGATTCGAGTATCCCCTTGTAATTGTCAATATGGCCAACTTTTACAATGAGGACCTTCCGATACTTTAATATCGATCCTTTGCACGACTATTTCCGATTCGACTTTAAGGCCTACTTACACCACTTTCTTAAATGCGGCTTAAACAGCATTTAACTAAAATTCTTCATACGGAAGTCGATTTAAATGGCAACTTAATTGACATTTAAGAAATGGTGCAAGTCGGCCTAAAGCAGCGAAAAAGTTCGCTGTCCATACATTGTAGAGTATTGTTAGCAGACCATACTAATAAATAGTATTTTTTGATGACTCGCGATGCTCATACATAGTAATATATTAAACGTCGGGAATCAATAGTAATTAAATTTTACCTAATAAACAATCGCGGTTAGAACCGTTTAATATAGTACTACATACTATTCGCCTCTCTCAACCTATACTCGCCTGCTAAGTTGAACTTGGATCAAATGCATTGGACTCAATTCAAAGTGAATTTAGTAAGGAAATGCTGTTTTTGTTGCGATTCCGAAGCAGTCCAAATGATGAAAGTTGTTCGTTTTGACGAGAATAACAAACCCTTTTTGGAAAGATCAGGGGTTATGTATTAATCTGTAGATCTAACCTTAACATAAGGTAGATAGGTATAATATAAATCTAAGTCTTCGACGCTGCACGACAAAATGATATGGCTCGTGAAATAAAGAACATAAAGTTAATTTTACGTTGTAACTAATTACGAACTTTTTTTAATGTGTGTTAGTTTCGTTGTCGTGAATTCTTGAAAAGGATATATTATATATTATTATGTAAATAAAAATAAATAAATAAATAAATTATCTACTCAGCCTATGCACAGAGCCCGCTATTTCGCTTTAAAGCTTAATTATTCGTAAACGGATCCCTGAAACGAAAAATGATTTCCCTATACCTAAAATATTTTTAAACGACCAATCCAACGATACCCCACACTAAGGGATAGACGAGAAACTATTTTTTTTAAGATTTTGATCTACCGTTTTATCAGCATGATTAATATGCATATCCTTGCTTAATTTCAGTTTTCCAGTACTAATCGTTAAGTCCGCCACATTGACATTGTATTTTGTTTACCTACACATAATACATACATAAACTCACGCCTGTATCCCAGAGGGGTAGGCAGAGACCAGGGACTGCCACTTGCCACGATCCTTACAGATCACTTTCGCTTCCTCGACATTCATTAATAGTTGCATGCACGCACGCCGGTTTCGGGTACTTTTTATCTTGCCCTTTCCTAATACATCCCCTATTTGGTAGAAGTATGTCCGCCTGGGACGTCCCTTACCGGCCCTTCCACCCATATTCGCTCGATATATTTGTTTCATCAATCTTTCTTCCTTCATCCTCTCCAAACCAACGCAACATTCCATTCTCCATTCTAGTCACTACATCCTCTTTCAGTCCACAACGTTCTCTAATCAAACTTATGTGCAATAAACGTATTAATAATAATCATCGATCAATCAATCAATCGGCCTAGAGCTAGCCGTGACCAAACAGATAGACAAGACAGACAGACGAACGGACATGGCGAAACTATAACTGACTACGGGACCCTACGATGTAAGTAATCTGGACTATACCTATGTAGTAAAAACTTGTGAAATATCTTGTAGGTATCCTTTTTTTTTTTTTTTTGTGATGGCTTTCCTTAAATAGCCGGATTCATTTTGACAAATGAGATGTCAAATTAAAGGTAGCAGCGTCCGCTTTATTACAGGTCATATGGTGTCATGGACAAAATAATATGGCGGATTAACATTTATATTTTTTATTTCTGAAGGTTTTTGTTTCGGAAGATTTTTTTTTTAATTAAAAGCCGATAGATATTGCATTTAAATGCAAGATTTTGTATCTCCATTTATCTAAAACGGTGGTCCTCAAGCTTAATTCAGTTCCGTTTGCCTGAAAAACGAGAATCTCCGTTTAAAAAAGGTTTGCGTGATATTGTTTTCTCTGTTACAAAACACAACCAATCGTGTTTTTGTCACTTACAAATTGGAGTCAGTGACATGAAGAATCTGGTTATAAAATTAACGTCAGTTTTCTATGTTTTGTAATTGCTGAGAAAATTCGAGATCCAGCCAACTAGAATTTTCAATTCCTCTTCTTAATATCGTAAACAAAAATTCCTGAAAAAAATTTGGTCGCGAAATTTAATTCTAAGTTATCATAAAGAGTGTTTAACATATAGATAAAAGAGGGGAATATCTATTTACCTTATCCTCGGTGTTAAAACACAATATTGCAATTCTATTTATATGCTACGTATTGACTGATAAATAATCTGATAATTTATAATAATTAGTTACCGAGGGACTTTCAGGTTTCTTTGTTTGTTTCAAATTCCTAATTGGAATATGTCCAAGGTTTATTGTCCACGCAGATATTCTACCGGATCATTGTTCAGATAATCCGGAGTCGATCAAAATACTCTAGTGAGTTCATGGAAGCTATTGTTGGGATGATAATCGGATTGATTTCAACTTGTAGAAGCGCCAGAAAAAGCTGTCACAATCAAAGAACAAGTATGAAGGATTCGGCGAATGATCTAGTAATCTAAGGCAACGTCAGCCTACTTGGTCTCTAGGGGCAATACGTTTGATTACCATGAACTTTGATTTGCGCCGAACTTTGATTATTACAAATGGCCTGAGTACGGGTGTTTTTCCAAGTTTGTGACGTCATTGTCTGGTTACCATAGCACTGTGTATCCTAGTTTGGGGTCAGGATCGCTTTTCAGGACTTGGGTCTGAATTCTGCTAATGCTTTGAAGTACAATGACAGATGAAGGAACGCGTCGACGTTATTGTCATTGCCACTTCAAGTCTACGCGCGCACACATATGAACTCACTGGAAAATAAGCCTAGATACGCCAATAAAAACCAATGTTTTAAATACATTGGGTATTCTTTATATGACAATGATTTAGCGAAAACGACGACATTGACGGAGTTTACGCGCTCCGTCGCGCAAATAACGATCATTCGGAAAATATAAATCTGAGAACGATTTTGTTTGTTTGTTTTCAATTTTGAAATGTTTGCTCGTAAAAAGCTCACTTTGACGAAACTGCGACAGGTTTTACATAGTGCAGGGCTGTGTATCGCTTATATGAAAATGTTTCTATGGCAATCAATACTTTTTTAGAGCAAAATTGCTGTGAAGCACAAACTCTAATTGACGTGTTTCACGAATCGTGCATTTAAGAGGTTACACTGTATATTATTAAAGTGAGAGTCATTTGAGTATGTTGGTCTCTCTTGAGGACACATGTTGCTACGTTTACAGGCTTGTTGGCGACTAATGGCACTTCTGGCAACCCACGCATACCGCCAAACGAGGTCACTGTGTAGGCGCAGATTCTTTTCTTACAAGTTTCCATTTGCAAAAAGCCTATGCTAAGAAATGTATTTCAGAATTCCCCTCGCTAATTATGCAACATGTTAAACTAAAAACCGTGTCTTCAGTATCGACATAATTAAACCAATTGCAATACAAAAAAATATTACAAATTTTATAGATTGCATAAAATCTTGAACAGACTGCGTCCACAGTCAAAATGGTCACTGCAAATTCACCTGAAAAAAAATGGTAATTGCAATTGGGAGTTGTTCCTTTACTGGTACAAAAGAATTCTTAAAAATATAACACATTTAGCATTGGTTTATTTATTTTTTTGTTGCAAAGTTGCAGGAAATATAGCTTACTTTATTCATAACTGTAACACGTAATTTTCGTCGATTTTCTGTCGACTTTGCACCATATTTTCCGACTGTCAAATATAGTTAGTTTTAAACTGTCTTGGCAAAGATCATTTGTCATGCTCCCAAAAAGTAGACTCGTTACTTTGAGAAGCAGACAACCCTTAGGAAAAATAAATCGTAACCAATAAAGCCGCCCATTGTAGATTGTTCATTGTAACTTTTATTTGTGTTTTTTTTTCTTGTGTGCAGACAAGAATATTCTTATCTCATCTTCATCTAATGAGGCGGACGTAAAATTGTAACTCGAGCATTATTTACCGACTGTGCTATAGTTTATAAGTAGACGTGTAGTTGACACGGGCAATGCTCTTCTACGCACTTACGAGAAATGTAGCGAACATTGTGTTGAACATATAAAACAAAGTTCTTGTTTTAAACGATAATAAATTACAATATAATGTAATAAAACATTGAATTCTTTTAAGTTTTTGTTTTTCCTATTCTTATTCTTGCACGAGTCAGAAACAGAACTTTCTGGAATCTGTGGGTGTAGCTGAACCAGTCTACATATACAGAATGGTAATTATGAGATGGATTGGAAGTGGCGAAGCGAGGTCACAAATGAGTCACAAAGTTGCTTGAAGCAGTGAGACATAAATTTCAGTCACATTTTCAATCGCAACTAGGGGTAGTGATAAAGGAGTGGTTTTTACTGTCGGAATTTAATTTTATATTTCTAGTTCAGACTGGAGATAGTATCTCAGATTTTAAACTCCACATTCCTAGATTGCGCAAGGTTTTTTCACAACTAACATATAAACAATAATAGAGTTGGAGCAGCCTCCTCCAGTATAGATAGCTATATAATAATATGCTATATTTAGTACATACGTTCCACTGTAGGATACTTGCCTTCTATTACCCCCGGTTTCTCGTACTCTAACAAGCTGTTAATCTACTGTTAACAGCTGTCAGTGGTTTTTTTTGTATGCACTTTGGTCAATTGACATCTGTTAACAGTAGATTAACAGCGTGTTAGAGTACGAGAAACTGGGGGTTAGAGAGTGTAGGTTTAATCACCACGTATTTTGTATTTTAGTACTGAGGTTTGTGAGCACCTTAGGCACTCATATTAGGTAATCACCGCCATCTACATCTGCAGCGTCTGCTTTGGGGCTGTTTGTTATGTTTAACATCTAGCGCACAATCGAATCCGAATTGAGATTGTTGGTGGTTAAAGATAGTCACAGCCCTCAGTCATGATTTTTGGTCATTAGATTTTGTAGATTTATGCAAGATTGATCAGAGGGGGTCCGAAAAGTCTTACTTTATTAGGACAACATTATAGCGACTTTTTGCGACTAAACAAAAAATATAAAATTTACCATATAAAGATAAGGTTTTTTTAATAGTTTTTCATCTCAAATTACCAATCAGAATATTCTGCTTTTCTCATTCAATCTTAAACAAAGTAAGCGAGATCAGAAGGAGAGGGCGGTTGGTGTAACGGCAAAGAGGACCATGACAGCAGTAATCTTCGTCAACAGCCGTCTTTCATGGGGTTTTAAAGATAGACAGACCTTCTAACATGGCAGGCACAGGCTTTTCTCTATGCTCGCCCACGAGGACTCCTTATAAAGGAGTCTCTATATCTCTGCGCCAAGTGCAGACAATTGGGTATTTGACAAAATATCAAATGAGTTACTTTTAAAACAGAATTTTGTATGAAAATACTGGTTTATGACGTCACATTTCAGAGCACTCTTTTTATGTTTAATCTATTTAAGAATTGTAATAACTAGTAATTGACTAAAAGAGATACATTTTCCGAGACATTTTGTAATTTTTGTTTTAATCGAGCATATAAAATAATTTATTGTTGATTGTGTCAAATACCGAATTGCCGGCAGACTGAAAAGGTCATAGACAAAAAGTCTCTGTAAATGATGTCACACTGTCAAACATAAAATTTACTATGTAAACGATCATCTTAAGATGTGAGAATTTCCAACAATAGATTTCACAATCTTTGGCTCCCCATCGCTGTCACCGTATCTTGAACGAAACAACTTCTCTTGCAAATGTTTGAGTTGTAGTTTGGCCCGGTCCGGCTTTGTTCTTTGTGTTTTGATCATTGTAACTTTTTTCCAAAGGATTGAGTGGCCCAAGAATTTGTTTGTTGCGTTGTGCTAATTGTTAATTAATTAGATTTAGTTACATTTGTTACCTGTAACACTGGGTTGTATGAGAAACCAATAACCTAGTTTTGCTCTGGCAATAGCACAGGGATGGCTTTTTACATGGTTGAACACTGTTTAAATGACTTCATTTTAAATGTTAATTCATGTAAATACTGCATTGACATAGGAAAATACATCTTCTACAGACAAATTAACCAGCCTGGGTAATTAATGTACTGAGGGTACATTGAAAATCCCAGTCTAGATGGGTCAAGTGATGACGCTGATATGAACATCTTAAGGGAAAACTGAGCTTAATCAGCATATTAATTTCTAAGGTGATCATGAGCACTACACATAATAAAAACTGAATTTCCATGGATAGTTACTCGATAATTTTATCATTTTACAATTTTCCAACGCATCGGTACTTTTGCAAGTGCAGTGGTTTTGGTAGAGTAAAATGTTGAAAAATTGTAAAATGAAAAAATGAACGAGTAAATATCCATGCAAATTCAGTTTTTATTATGGGCTTAATCAGAACAAATTCTCCAATGATGTGGTTTTAAGCTCATAGCAAGAAACCTTTAGTGCTTAGTAGGGAACCTTTTACTGCCTTTCCCTTTAGGTCCCTTGTTCTTGGGTTCCATCTTTTTTCCGGTTCTTCGGTTCATCACAGGTTTTTTAGTACTTTTAATGGGTTTTACCTTGTCACTTGTGGAGCCTCCAGATTTGTTGCCTCGGAGTGCTTCATACACCTTGTCCTTGGCTGCCTTCAGTGCTGTCTCAACAAACGCCTCAGCTATTCTCTGTCCCTGGTAGGGGGTGTGCTTGCTGCCTGTGAAGATCTTGATGGTGGGGAAACCCGTGACACCGTATTTACTCGCTAGGGCTTTGTGTTTGTCGGCATCTACAGCACCCACTTTCACTACATTCTGCAAAGGGCAAACATATAAATATTTATATTACATTAGTCAATATTACTCTGGGCATTTATTGAAGTACTATTATAATTAATACCTTAAGAGCTTGAGCAGCTTTCGTGTACTCTGGAACGAGGTTCTTGCAGTGGCCACACCATGGGGCGTAAAATTCTACTATCCAAACCCTATCGGTATTTGTGACTAAGTTATCGAAATTACTAGGATTTAGATCAATGACTTCCGAAGACGCGTCGTAGAGAGCGTAGCTGCTTCCTACGCAAAGTAAAACACCTGCAAATAAAGAAACTATGAGCGAAGGAAGGAAGGAAGCCGACTACAAATAACTTATGGACTAACGATGCGTAAATATTAGCGTTACGGTAAATTGAATGTTTCGAAAACTTACTAAGGTACAACATGGGGAACGACATTGTGATTGTTACACGCTATTTAGCTTAGAAAAACAAGAAAACCGGCTCTACCGATATCGCGCTGTTGGAACCACAACCACAGACTGCCACAGACTATGTTGAAACAAACACGTCAGTCATGTTCTCAACTGTTTAGCAGTCACTCACTGATGTCCAATGCGCATTCGTGGAGACTCCTCATTGGTGTTTTTGTTTTAATTTCTGGCAACATTAGACAACAGATTTTTTTCAATAGGGTGGGGTCACTTCCGGTGCAAGATGCATTCTAAGTCGAAAAAAAAAGTGAGACTGTGAGACAACACCGGAATAATATTTTTGTCGTGGCAGCTCTTCTTTCGTTCCATAGACAAAAGAAGAAATCAAGAAAGAAAACTGACAAGACAAATAAATAAAATATGGCGTCTCCATCGAATTTGGTATCAATCTCACAATTCTGGAAAAATAATAACTGTTTTCTGGTGCAATTGTATTACTGGAATGGTTGAAAACGTCACCAAAGTAAAGTATGATAGTCTCCTGGAAAAAAGCATGGCGTTTAAAAGGTATATACATTAAAAATAGGTACCATCTGACAGTTACATTGCCGCGTTGTTTTGATATTTTGGGAAATGTGGGTTGGTTTAGGCGGGAAATCGTCTGTCGGGTCGGTCGGTCGGTGGCTTTCGGCGTTGCCCAAGCGGTGAAATATTTTTGCTTGATTTCAGCCGCTGCTGGGAATTTATTTAGCAAAATGTCTGGTACCAATCAGAAGCCCTTCACAGTGTTTGTGGAAGGCAACATTGGAAGCGGCAAAACCACGTTTCTGGAACATTTTAGACAATTCGAGGACGTCACCCTTCTGACCGAGCCTGTCGAAGAGTGGCGTAATCTACGAGGATGGAATCTTCTGGTAAGCATTCACCTACAAATAACATCAACTAAGCAAAAGATTAATGAACAGGACACCAACTGAAAGTAAATGCGACGTTTCCACTAGTATGCGTGAACAAACTAATTTGTACCTACTTTTTTGGGGTATGGTATTCAATTCTGTTTCTTGAATTTATTACTCGTTCTTATTTAGATAGTAATTACTCCATTGCACTTCTTCCAGGATCTTATGTACAAGGATCCCAATAAGTGGGCTATGACTTTCCAAGCCTATGTTTCCCTGACAATGCTTGAAATGCACCGGCGCCCTACCGCGACACCCGTGAAATTAATGGAACGCTCACTTTTTAGTGCTAGATACTGCTTTGTCGAACATATGAGAAGGTCTGGGACCATCCACCCAGCTCAGTTTGCTGTTCTGGATGAATGGTTCAGATTTATTGACCACCAGATTCCTATTGACGCTGATCTGATCAGTAAGTGTCTTCTTTTTTAATTATCCAAGTAGCCTGACTGGTTTGCCACTGGTTACATCTAATTCTGATACCGCATTAATTCATAGTTTCATGTACAGATTGTATTCTTTGACTCACAGTAGTTGACTTTAGAGTTAAAAATGAAAACAGCATAAGGCAGCTGGAATTAGCTACATCCTAATTGAACAGCCTTACATTAAAACAACCCAATAGTATTGCGAGTTATCTAACCCAAACATTTGCTATAGGCTTCCTCGATCGTTCTAAAAGCTAATCTTTTATGATATCAATTCGTTAAAATGGTTGTGCTTGACCATTACAGTATACCTGAAGACAACTCCATCTATAGTGTATGAGAGGATAAAGAAAAGGGCACGTTCTGAGGAACAGTGTGTACCACTATCTTACATTGAGGACCTCCACAAACTCCATGAGGACTGGCTGATCCATAGGACTTATGCTGAATGCCCTGCACCGGTAAGCTGCCAAATCCTGAGTGACAACCTGTCAACTCCTTACTAATTGAAGGGGAATACAGATCAGCAGACCTAATTGTTCAAGGCATTTTGTCTATAATGTACATCATTTAAGTTTTGAACCAAGTATAGCTTGCACAGATCTTTTTGGCGGTAACATGAACATAGTCACAGATCATTTCCACATTACTTACTGTCTTTACAGTGTATGTATGTGTAATTGAAAGAAAGAAATATATATTTATTTGATGACACGATACTCAAAAACATTAAATCACACAATAAAATACAACAGTCAAACAAACACAATGTGGGTGATGGATCGAATTATGGAATGGTGACCTGCGGATGAACCTTCCCTTCGTTCAAAACTGGTCCATAATGCGTGCGCCGTTGGTACATATTGCCTAGGGCCGGAAAGTGCGGTGCGAGGTGCCCTCTCAATGAACATAAAAGTATTGACGTAGTGTGATACGTAGTAAATTGCTATTAGTCAATTACTCACACATGTAAAGACAGCGATGTGCAAACGATCCGCCGGGCGGGTTTTGAAACTGCCTAAGTTTAAACATCTCTTACTTTAATTTCCTGGTGGATTTGAGTAATTCAAAAGTAGTATTGCTTAAATTTTTGTGCTCCATCCGCCCTAGTACTTGGAAACCCAATATTTCGATTTCTGAATGATCCTCAATCCTGCAAGTGCTGACAAAAGCAGAGTTTGGTTTGCCAAGTTTGCAAATGTCATGGTATTTTGATTACTTGATAGGTATATAAGACCTATAGAAGTTTGAAACCTTTCCACAAGGTTCTAAAGCTACTTCAAAACGTATGTCCTGCATGGCTTGTTTAAATTTGTTGTCAAATGACAGGATTAATAAACATTAAAGATACTTCAGTACACCTAAGTACCTCAGATGTTCTGCATTTGTGTGTTATCAGTTTATCGCTCACAGGTATTCAGATTGTTTACTAAAGAAGTCATTTGTAAGCTATCGCTCACAGGTATTCAGATTGTTTACTAAAGAAGTCATTTGTAAGCTATGTAGGTTAGGCAGTATATTGTAGAAATTTATATGTGTATTCCAGAGAGTAGTTTGTCATCTAATGCTCTTAGCCTTGGGTAACTCAGGAGCCAGATATGAGAGGACACACATCTCCCTCGCCGTCAAGTGTGTCCCAGTCATATCCCAGAGATGTCAACTATATCTGGCTCCCTCACACATACTCTCAACTTAGTACGGTAGACATCTACCTAGCTCCTGCAACTTTATCCAGCTCACAAACCGTGCGCGAGAGCGAGACCGAGATCGGCTGAAATCGCATGCGTTCGGCCGCATTTCTCGTCGCAGTAATAAACGAGCGACGAGAAAGGGGTCACCAGATACCTACAAATGTATTGACTTGGTGACCTTTTTTAATGGCTATTGGTACGGGTGGCTTCTTCGGCCAACATCGGGCATTCAGTCGCAGTACTCGTACTAATAAGATGAACGGAAGAGACGATAATCATATATGTTTGTCACGCTTTAATTAACGACCTGTGAAATAGATATCACCATATTCATAAAAATGTATCGACTTGGTGATCTTTCGATATCTTAGTTTGGTGCATAGCACAGGAAAGTCAAAAGTAGTCTTAGTAAAAGTAAAAAAAGTTAAAAAAGGAAAAAAAATAGACACGTGCAAATGCATTGTTTACGTTTTGAATAAAGTACATAGTTAGTTTGCGATTGAAGGTCACGCTAGATCGCCTCTGAGGAGTTTTTTAGAGGAATCGTGTTTTTATAAATTAGACCGTATATAAAGTGTCAAAAGTTAATTAGTAGAAATACATTTTGATTTTGGCTTGAACTCCTCTTATTTGAATAGACTGATAGTATAAAAAAGAGCGCGTGAGCTGGATAAAGTAGGAAACAGATAGACTAGACTCACTCACCACTTGTGTCGTATGGCTCTTGTTTCCACACACACTCACTCGATCGTATGTCGTAAGAGCTAGGATACAAGTGGTGAGCCAGATATGATACAGATATAGTGTTTCCCGGTGAGCAAAGATATGAGATATAACAACTCCCTCTAAGGACACACTTTGCGCAAGTCTAAATGCTCTCACTCTTCACGATCGCCGACTGCGCGCTCGCCTCGCCGCTCGCTATTTTGTCGATAGATCAAAGCGGCGAGCGCGAGCGGTGTCTACACGCTCGCTCGCGTGCTTAAGTTCCTTTTTTTGTCTCTTTCTACATAAGAAAAAAACTTTTTTTTTAATTTTTTGCGTAAGAAAGCGCGCTAAAAGCCTTTGCGCAGCGACTTTTTCAACCTGGATCCTGATGAAAGGTTAACCGAGCGTGAAGAGGGTTACCACTCGCCTCGTCCGAGCGTGAAGTGCTACCACAACACGATCCAAGAAAGATAAAGAAAAATAAGTTGAGGTTAGGTCAAACATTTCATGACCTATATGTTGGTAAAACTTTTACATAAAACATGACTTGCACAGAGCAGGCAATTTTACACTATTCCAAAATGTTGTGTTACTTAAAATTGTAGTGAAATCTATATTTAAACTAGCTTTTGCCCGCGACTTCGTCCGCATGGATTGAATCATTTCCGGGTTGAAAGTATCCTATTTTTCCTTCCCCGGGACTATTTCCATACAAAATTTAATCTAAATCTGTTCAGCCGTTATTGCGTGATTGACTAACAAACATCTTCACAAACTTTCACATTTATAATATTAGTAAGATACTGTCATAAATTAAATTCCAGGTGGTGGTCCTCGACGCAGACTTGGATCTGTCTCAAATAACTGAAGAATACAAGAAGACTGAGCATCAAATTCTCAAGAAGGCTATGGATGTGGTGATGCGGTCACCTAGCAAGCTCAGCCCAAAGAAGCCCATCATTACATCACCTATCAAGATAGTTCCTCGTTACCTTTTGGATAACCAGACAGGGTTAAATTTATAATAGCGGTTAAGTAATTTTATTTCAAGGCAGCCTTGCCTTCTGTTGATTAATGGACATTAATCCTATTCTGACTTTAGCAATTTCATAAAAATATTGTGACAAGTTGACGCCACCTTAGAAAAGGTGGACCAGTGTTTGACTTGAGAACTGCTGATTCGTATATTTTAATGGAAAAAAGATGTCAAAGATAAATTAGTTACAGGTATAGGTCGCGTCTTGTAAAAAGAAACGCTAGTAGAAAGCGGAGGGGGTATGTTTGCTCATGAGTATACACTACACGAACCAATAGTACACCGGCATGCATGCGGCGTGGATGTTATGCTACCTACCACGACCACGGCACATTTTATTTGTTTTGCGGTACATATTCATAAAAAAATGTGTACTTAATTGTACTCGTAAATTTATAAACTATTATAGTTTTGACGTTCTAGTACAGAGCTTGTGGTCGTGTTAGGTAGTAACTTTCCAGCACGACCACCAAGGGCGTCGCCAAGGGGGGGCAGGGAGGGGCAGTTGCCCCCCCCCTAGAGATTCTAAAAAAGTTGCCAAATATAATGCAACCAAAGTCTTAAGTCTTTGAGTTAATTTGCTTGAAGTTCAAGCCTTGAACAATCATTCCCGTACGTCGAAACTCGAATGAATTTACCAATTCCACTCCTAATATTCCGTACGCTCAATTACGCTCTGCTCTACTCTGTCGTTGAAGCGGGAGAGGGGGAGTGGGGAAGCAACATGTAACCGCGCAGCGCTCGCGCCCCCCGCACAGCCGCCTTTGTTTTAGCGTCTGTCATTCTGTCAGCTCGTGCTCGTGTAGCTTTACACATTGGACTCTGTACTGTCACAGAATATATATGTATATAGTACTAAGATACTGTTGTAATTACAATCGCTGTAGATGTAAGGCTCGTAGTACAAGTGAAAAGCTTCCTGTGCTGTCGACTTTACCTACAATTCATACTTACTTTTCTCATTCATAGAGAATGAGAAAAGTATGAATTGTAGTAGGTAAAGTCAACTTGCCCCCCCCCTGCGCCATCGGCTGGCGACGCCCTTGACGACCACTCTATATTTTGACTTTTTTAAAACACTAAGATCGAAATAGTACATTACGATACTAGTGCGAAAAGTAGGAAATTCGCAACGAGTGGCGATAAATTAAAACACGACCGAAGGGAGTGTTTTATATCGACACGAGTTACGAATTACCTATTCGCACGTGTATCGTACAACGTTTTATAGTACATATGGCCCTTTGAAGTTTCGACATAGGCACGTAAAGTGCTCATTATCGCACCAGTGCGGTAATGTAGCACCATATGTACTATAAAAATGGTTAGGTACCTGTACTGAACTTCACTATAAAACATTGCTTTTAAAATATGTATTTTTTTTGTTTATAAGCTTGGTCAACAATTAACTTTATTAAATATAGAGAATTATTTCTATTGGTATTTACTATTTTGATGTCGCGTAATTTCATATTTTATTTAAGTATGTAAGATTGACTATTACTAGTTTTGTGATAAATTATTATTGAACTGTCACGCAGGACGATGACAAATGCATTTTGTTGCATTTAAAAACAGTTATTGATTTCCTACTGTTTATTTATTGTGCAGATATACTATGTACATGTATTTAGAAATAAATCATATGCAAGCATTTACATACCTTTTCTTTTCCAATACAAAAGGGATTTGCAGGGGTTCCCAAACTAGGCTCATAATGTTTCAGTGTAAGTGAAACTTAATAGGGGTGGAAACTGACAAAAAAATTAAAATGGAGGTTGTCCCGTTTTCTTGACTATTTGTATGGGAAAAGCACAATATTTGCAATTATATAAACAAGTGTCTTTTTTCAGAAAAAAACAGTGCCTACGCATTTACTGCTTAGTTTACAACAGAAAATCAGTGGCTCCTATACCATTTGAGCATTTTTTTCTAAACTGCTACCATACCTTTTTTTGGACCTATTTTAAAAACATCTTTTTATGTACAGTTTGAAGCTTTTATATGATTCCTTATTTATTAAATTTTGACAAATTAGTAATTATTTAAGGATAATATTTAAAGAAAAGATTTTACAAGCATTTTAAGTAAGCTTGGTATAATCTTTGTTCCCATTCCGTTACCATAGTATTTTCAATATTATGCCTAAACAATCGGGTAAAATTAAATAAAATTTAGATTAATTGGTAGTTTAAATGATTTTTTACAATATTATTGTTATTTTATCTGCTTGTGTAGTTTATTTCATATTGTTTCTGGCCCCTGTTTATCCATTTCGTTACCTTTGCGGATGAACACTAGATATTTTTCCATTTTATGAAAGAACCATGCGATCATTTAAAATATTTTAATATAAAATAGAAAGCTACTGTAATTCTATTTCATATTTTGAAGATAAAATTAAAGAAAAGCTTACATTAGTGTAAGTTTTTATCAAAAAATGCCTCTTATCAACAGGGGACAGTAACGAAAAAGATGGTAACGAATTCATAAAGCTGCATTTACGATGACAAAAAAGCCAATATTTAAAAAAATAATGAAAGGCGCTTTTACCTAAATAATAATGATCAATAATTCTAAATAATAAATGAAACATATTTTATTGAGAAATTATTTATTTAAAGTATTTTAAGAGTTATCATTGATGACTACCAAACAGTGAAATTACAAAAAAATTATCAGATACCAGCTGCTGTACTCAAAGTGATTATCTAGAGTTAATGATGATTAACTTGGTACTATTTGTTAGTTGTGAAAGTGGCAACTGTCGGCTGACCTAATCTAAATTCTTTAAAATTAAGTAAGTAATCACTGAGAATGCGGCACGGCAGTCAGTATTGTTAATTTCTTAAGCTAATGATACCTATAATCATTAAACTAACTTAAATCATATAAGTTCAATACAAACAAGTCTAAACTCTTCACAATAAAAAAAAATAACATTAAGTAATATAGAAAACAAGGCACATTTTGTAAAATGTTTTAACCTTAATTAATACTATAAGACTTTTCAAAAGTAAACAAGTAATATAGAAAACAAAGCACATTTTGTAAAATGTTATAAACTTTAAAATTATAGTATTTTTTAAGGCATATCAAAAGTAAACAAGTAATACAGAAAACAAGGCACATTTTGAAAAATGTTTTAAGCCTTAATTATAGTATTTTAAGGCTTATCAAAACTTATAAATAACTTTTTTGAAAAAATATGACTACCACACAATAAAATCACAAAAACATATCAGGGATTATTATCACTTTTCTTATAAGTTAAATTTATTGCAGTCATAAAAACTTTACTAAAATAAAAATAAAATACCTAGAGTTTTAAATGCAGAAAATATAATTCTCACCTTTTTTCTTTCCATTTTTTATTCTATCTATGTCCTTCCTTTTCTGTATTCTGTCTTTTTCAGGGTCATTCTTGATACGCTCGCGATATCTTTTTTGTTTTTCCGCTGCTGTTAGAGGCATTTTATCTAAAAACAACAAATTTGATTAAATGACATTTATTCACATAGTCAAAAATCCATTAAAATAAATACAATATCATTATATAAAAGAAATAATATAAAAGAATAGAAAATTTAACATTAATTATATCAAAGCTATCCTATCCCTGTAGAAATGGAACGTGTCGCCAAATAAAACATTTTTTTCTTAAATGTAAAATTTATAATATGTATCTCTATTCTCAACGTGAACGATTCTTTATCGTTCCAATACGTTACTTTTTTACTTTATTCTACTCGTTACCATCAAAATGATAACGGAACCAGAAGTAACGAATGAAACATGACACATTTTAAAAATACTTAAATACATATAAGAACCAATATTCAATTCAATGACTGTTGTTTTTAGCATTTGGCTTTAGACATTGCATATTACTACTATATTAATATACACTAAAACACATCACTTAATAAGTTATTAAATGTTAAAAATTGGGTAACTACTTACGGAAAATTTCATCCGCGCGATCACCTCCGAACTTGTCGCAAGGTTTACCAAAGAGTATATAGGTTTACTGCAGACTGACTGACAGACCGACATAATGCTGTATTGCTATGTCTTAATTAGGGTTGCAAAATATAAAAAAACATCAATTTAGAAGAAAATTTTATTTCTTTGGTATATTTTTTACACGGTAACGTGATCGGAATTCCGGTTTTTTTCAAAATCAGGGACACTGATAAAACCTCGTTATTTCTTATTTTTTGTATTAAACATGTACTGAAACGAGATAATTTAGTAAAATTTACATTTATTTATACCAGAAAAATACTAATATTGTTACAAAAGTCAATAGATTATGCTTATAATTCCAATTAAAAGTTTCAATTTTAGGGTGGGACACTACAAAAAAGGGGTACCTTATGTAACTAAATGTTGATTTTTTTAAATTTATGAATAATTAAGTGCAATTAAACTATTTCCTCATAAGATTATAAAATATACTTTCATTTCGTATCAAAATTTATTGTAGTTGCCGTACTAAATATTCATTTTAATGATATCTAAAGTCGGCGGACACTCGAAAAACCCATGGTAGCAGTTTAGAAAAAAATGCTCATTTGGATTTGGAGGAAGTAAATTGATTATCAAGAAGTTTATAGGATATGTATGATTCTAGTTAACAAATAGGTAACAAAAAATATTTCTATGCAGGTAAATACAAATAATTATACTAATGAAATACATTCAGAAACATTGTTTTTATGTTTTATCATTCTTGTTTGTTTTCAGGTCCGCATCTTTCACATTCGTTAAAAACTGAGGCAGTGTAGGTACCCGGACTGTTAAAACGAGAAATGCAAATCTTGATATCAATAATTCAACCCATTTAGCAAACCTAAAGCTAGCTATTATTGCTGCAATTGAAAGTGAAGTAAAACAGTGTTCCTGAGTAGCTACTTGTAAACATCATTAAAAAAATCATAATCATATACCTACCCAGTACGCACAAATCTTTTTGCCGGTAACGTGAACAATGAACATAGTCACAGATCGTTTGCACATCGCTTACTGTCTTTACAGAGTAGGTATGTGTAGGTACTTTAGTAATTGACTTATAGTAATTTACTACTCATCACACTACCTCAATTACTCACACATAGGTACACTGTAAAGACAGTAAGCGACGTGCAAACGATCTGTGACTATGTTCACGTTACCGCCAAAAACATATGTGCGGACTATACATTGTAACTCGCATTTGTTTGGACCTAAGAGCCCTATCACACTAGCGATTTGGGAACGATTTGAGAGCGATGCGATTGCGCAACGAGCTTGCCGCGATTGCGCGATGATGCCGCGACGATGCTGCGCAATCGCGGTGATCACCGTCGACCCTATTTTGTACAATCGCGTTCGACAGTCTGACCCGCCCCACTTGAGTCATATCAAAGATACGTATGTCAGCGGACGTAGCATAGTTTAGAGTTGCCTTCTGTCGTCGTTGATACGATGGATACATGGATGGATTCAAAATCGTCCCGTTACATGGGATACATAGTAGTCGCTCTCTCCCAGTCGATTAATTGATAATGAATCCTCCCAGATTCGTTGCTGACTTGTATCTGCTTCCGTGTTCTGCGTCTTCGAAGTAACAAAGCCAGCAGTAGTGTTTCCTAGTTAGATCAATCCATTTTGCTACTAAGCGTCCAAAACGCGGCGAGAACGCCGCGCAATCGCTACGTAGTCGCGGCGAGCTCGCTGCGTAATCGCATCGCTGTCAAATCGCTAGTGTGATAGAGCTGTAAGCACGTATCTCGAAGCAGCAGCACTTAATTACCCATAGCATCGAACTGGGCAGATCTGAATAGATAAAATACTTGTAGTAGGACAATTTAGTTGTTGGTGATAGCAACCCTCAAGTAGTAGTTCCGCAGCATCATTTTACGCTCGTAATGCTGCTTCGTCTCCAAACTAGAATAAAACTAAGAGAGTTCATGTTTGTAGAAACAGTATGATTTTATGAGTAAGTTTATGGTTATCTTTGTATAGTGCCACAATATTTTTTACCCTGTAGTAAGCATAGAATATTATGAAATTCCGGAACGAAAGGGGGATTTCCCTTCCGAAAATGTGCTGCCAGATTCCACATCGAAAAACCGCTAAATACCACTAAATAAAATAAAAACTGTATATAATAAAAAAATACTATCATGGGAAAACCTTCAAGGCTGATAGCGATGGGCGACTCGAGTCAATTTACTCGAGTTGGGCTGCCAGCGAGTAAACTCGAGATGGAAAATCCGTCAACCGAGTTTACTCGGCGGGCGGGTGTGCGCGAGCGAGCTGACTCGCGAGTGCGGCTGAGTGAGTCAGTACTATGCGACCGAGCTGCTGTGTGTCAGAGTGAGAACGGTACAACATGCAACTCGAGCTACAGTATCAACGTGGCTGTGCATAATAAACGATGAAACAAACCAACGCGGTGGCGGGCGGTCCTTACATATCAATTTACTGCAGTACTATTTATGTGGACGTTTGTATGGACGGCCACCGCCACCGCGTTGGTGTGTCAGGTCCGACCGACTTGCGCAACTTTACGGTGGAGTGCGCGCTGAGACAACGCTGACTCGAGCTGACTCGAGTTGGTGCTCGAGTCAATCCTTATTTAAATTCGAGCTACTCGAGTTGAAAAAAATATGACTCGGCCCATGGCTACAAGTCTGCATTGCATTCAAGGAATATAATACTCCTTTACAAGGAGTATTATTGCTTTGCAGATTGGACACAGGCTATAATACCACAGATTAGGACCCAGACCTCGACCACAGAGTATGGACGTATCCTAAGAAGTTGAATGAAACTAATAGGTACCTACTCTGTGTTAAGAAAATACCAACGAAACGTCACTGTCAAATGTTTTGTAGGGAGGCAATAACGCACGTCCCAATAACGCACACCCCGATAACGCACACCCCGATAGTGTACAGCCAATAATCCGTGCACATGTACACGGATTATTGGCTATACACTATCGGGGTGCGCATTATCGGGCTGTACAAAATCGGTACGGGGCAATAATCCGTGTCCAACCACAGACAAGAAAATCACTTGATAGAGTGGTGCCTCGTTTACATAAGCTAATTTGATTTACTTATTTTCAAAACTGCGTTCAAAATAAATATAAAATAATTGTCAGACATGTTTCTGTTTACGCATCAGATGTTTTAAAGTTTAATATTTTTATACGTAAGCTGATAGATAAGCAAGCGTAAGACAAACAATATCAGCCGGATTATGGTTGTAGATAAGTTCTCAGACCAACTTTCGTATGACTGCTAAGGCTCGTGGTGCTCCATCTTGAGCAAGAGCGTTCCGTAAAGGATTATCCATATTACAATCTGTGGTTACAATGCAGTGCCGGTGACTTGCTGGCGCAACAGTACAGACTAAAAAAATGCATAAAAGCTACCGTAAAAAATTCCCGATGTAATTAATCTTAATTTTTTTGCGTGCTTCCTCTGCACCTAAATTAGGTATCCAATTTCTCGCCTACGCACTCACATACAATGAAAATGTGGGAAAACATCTTTTCGATTTAGGGATCCGTTTTCGAAAATTAAATATTTAGCTTTGAAGCTCATAATTTGGTTTGAGTTGGGCGCCCCATATCCCGGATACAGGGATAGAAACGTGAAAAAATGTTAAATAGTGGCACATAATAATTAAATTAAAAGGAAAAGTATCACGGCTAAGGAGGCTTTACAAGTTAACAGGCGACGAGGATGAAGTTGTTCTGACCGTACACTACTTTTATGTTTGGGTTAAACTATCTTATAAACTTAAAAAATTTCAGATGAAATCTAAGCTAGTCTATACTCGGCTTCATGCCTGACCAGTAAGCTCTCACCTAGTCTTCCATGGAACACGAAATGAGTTGGTAGCCAAAGATCACTTAGAAAGGAGGCCACGTTTATTGGCTATGGATGGAGCCGTTGCCCAAGCTTCCCGGAATTCAAAGACGAAGAAGAAGAACAGCAAGCAGTAAAGCTTGTCGTTGGCACAGTAGCACATAAGCTGTTTGTCGATACAAATTTATTAAATTGAAGATAACACTAAGATTGACTTTTTTCTAGTACTCCTTTATTCATTGACTTAGCTGTCATTTAAAATTATTTGCCACTGTGGTGATAACATGTCAGTATTGTGCCATTGAAGACGATAAGGAGTATGTAATGAAGTTAAATAAAATATTTAATACCTACTTACGTTTAATTTTATTACCAAAATGAAAAAAAACTATCTACGACCTAAAATAGCGTTATCTCCTATTTTCTCCTAGTTTGCACTATCTCTTATTTTGCAATATATTTTTAAAGACATTAAAGTAACATTGCTCATCGAGGAAAACACTCCTTAGATTGCAAAGTGATAGTATTAATTCAGTTCTATTGTTACTAGGTATATGTATATCTATCACGCAAGCAGCTGAGGAATTATATTAATGTGTGTAGTCAAATCTCTTAGCAAAGAAACAATAACAAGTATGTAACATAAATAAAAGTATATAAATGTCACTTAAGTCACCGTTCAAATCGACTTCTGTAAGAAGAATTGTAGTTAAATGCTATTTAAGCCACATTTAAGAAAGTGGTGCAAGTCGGCCTTAAAGATAAAATATATTTATTGTTCATAAAAAAAAGATACACTTCTTATGGATTATGGAACAGTACTTACCTAAATGGTTGAAAGAAAAATTCTGTGAAATTATAAGTAAGGTGTCCATTGGCACCTATTCTAGGGTAGTTAAATTACACTATAGTTTATTGAATAGTCTAGTTTCTTTCTTAGAGTATAAAATACTATTACTATGGTTTCTTTACAAAGAATAGTAGGTAATTAAGGTTTGAAACTTCGCAGACAACTCAGCAGCTGCTACATGTAGGTTTATGAACCTGGCTCATCTCTCCATTGATAGATTTGGTACGGGAACCGGCTTCAGGAAGGATGGCGGTGCCAGAATGAAGGCGTAGGCAATGAAACTTGGTTTCGGGCATTTTAATTTAGGCATTACAGAAAATATCAGAAAAATGCGTCTTTCGTTTCAAGTCTCAGATGAGCCAAAGCCGTCAATCACAGTGAAGAAAAATAGGTACTTATTAATAGGGATTTATTATTTATTAGTTTGTGCGTCACCCTTTTGGAAGTTCAGAAATTACATTCGGTTTTTTGAATTTTATGAATGAATGTCAAAAACCACCTAGATTATGGAATAAATTTCTAAACGAATCCTAAGCTCAACTGCTGATTTCATGTCAAGTAAAATGCGCTAATCATATGTGAACGGGGCACCGATATGGACGCCAATTATTGGTCGTACAAAATCGTGCGTGCATTATTGGTCCGTACCGATATTGCGCGACCCGATAACGTACGGGCAATAATGCACACCCCAATAATTGGTGTACCTTGGGCACGAATTATCGGGGTGTGCATTATTGGCTGTACGTTATCGGGTCGTACAATATAGTGACCCGTTTTGTACAGTTTTTTAGATTTAATTTAATTTAGGTAAATAAATAAATCTAAAAACTATTTAAATCATATCCTAGCCTAATTTGTAATGAGTTCCTGTTGTGGAAACGAGTCAGTTTTCAATTCGGCACTAAGTGAAGTCGTTAGTAGTAATTTCGCTTTATTTGTGAGTTTGTTCGATGATCAATACGGTCCAGGTGTTATTTTTATATTGTTGTTAATTATCGGTGCTTGTCTCGTAATATTACGATATGCCACGACGCCGAATAAGTGTATAAATTGATATTGTTTACCTCTCGCGTGTAGACTTGAAAGTAAAAGTACCTAATGTCATCAATATCGTCGACCTGTGCCTACTGTTGCTAAGGTAAGCCTACCTTTTTAGTATTTACCTCCAATGTGACCCAGAGATGTAGATATCACTAGGAATAATACTGGGTATTATGCACAATACAGTCTCTCCTATGTGTTTATTGGTACAATGTGTGTATATTTATAGCAGTAGTAATTAATCTTCCAGACCTTCACTGGTCAAATCTATTGATTTGTTCTGTACCCGAAGGGTGCCAACAGGATCCTATTACTATTCTTATGTACCACATCTCTCTCTGTGATTCCAAAGGGATTTTCCTCTAGAACTGTTGGTTAACTACAGGAACTGTCTAATAAGTTAGGGGGCCATGGGGGGAAGGGGGGTGGGGATGTCCCCCCTTAAGCCGCCATCTCCAGGAAAGTTATAGTTTTGGAGTTATGATCACTTTTCTCTGACACACCCACTGAATTACCTTTGTTAATGGACTGAATTTACTTCTGCAACAGCTCTGGCACTGCGGGAAGGGCAGCCTCTTCGCCCTCGCGCAACAAAGTGCAGGTACCCATTGCTCACCTTCACAGCTTCGGCTTGCTGGTCGCCTACAGCTATGGATTGCATGGGTACCTGCACTTTATTACAGCAGGCGGGAGCAGCCCTTCCTCTGTGCCTCTGGCTTTTTAAACACACTCTAGGGAGGTAACCACAACCACTGCATGGAATTAAAGTTGGAGTTGGTTCGCAAACCATTTGAACCTATGAGTAACCTCTCACTAACTTGAAGTTGTGGCGGAAAAGTTCGCTGTCATTGTCGTAAAACTCACTGTGATGCGTTAGCCCCTGAAGATGGCCATGGCCCAGCAGCAACCAATAAACATTCACCAATAATGAAAGTGAAAAAAACGGTTTTTCACGGAAGAAAATTTCGCGACATAATTGCTTTTCGTTTTTTGTTTATGCATTTTAATCTATGGCCATTCTTGACGACAGATTTTGACAGAAAACGTTTTGTTTTCGCTCATATTTCGTAAGTTTTGTTTTATTCGTAATAAATGAGGGATTTTCTTTTTATTTTTTTTAATTATTTCCTAGTCTCTGCATAGATGGCACTGAACTTGGTAAGTTACTGCAAGGAAGGGATCGTCACATTCTTTTTTTATTATTTCACTTGGATGTAATTTTTAGATCATAAAGCGAAACTTACATATTATGTCATTGTCACATCACAAATAAATATTGTTGCGAGTTGATCCACTCACGTTATTGCAATATCCATTGACGTCCATTTCGGAACGGCTATCATAGACGCGAATACGGCGCAATCTGTAGTGCGTTTTGATTTGCGCATGATCGCTCACAGTCGCAAATCGGAACGTACGACTAGTAACGTCACAGTACAAATAAAGGTAACGTAGTCAGTTTAGCGCCATCTACAGAGTTCTTGGGAACTACTTTTCTTGATATTAAAAAAGAAAACCTCCCATTAATATCGCGGCGCCTGTACTAAACGATACGGTAAATGTGTTCAATTAAACCCCGAGAAACCCTATACTTACATCATAATTAAAGTCTTCTAGACAGTCCAGTTAGGAAAACCATGAAGGAGGCCTATGTCCTGCAGTGGGCGTCGAATGGCTGATGATGATGATGATGATACAGTCCCTATAGCCAACTCGAACTGTAAAATATAGCCAGTAGAAATTTTTGACAGATTATGCATATTTTATTCCATTCATCTTTGCTCTATTTTCAAACACAGCATGGATAAAAATGGTTAAAATTCAGGATGCAATAATGTAATTATTTAATTTATCTCATCAATGGAAGAAATATTCAACTTTATTAGTTTATGTCTTGGCTGTGATATTTGATTTTATTTGGCTAAACTGAGATCAATGCTGAATAATACAAAATATATTTTATCTACACTCATATCATAATCTTCAAATTAAGAATTCAAAAGTAAACACATATTGACAGGCTTTAAACAATACATAACTTTAAAGAAAATAAAAAAAAAAGTGTAATATAAAGTTACATTAAAGGTCAGATTTTTCACTTTATGTTACAGTTATTTTTTTTAAAGTGTTGCTGTGATCACGGAACAAAACTTAAGTTTTTTTTTTAATGTCAAAAGTTGACTCTATAAAAAACCTAATTTCATTTTCGTGGTACTAAAAGTGCAACTAAAAATACCTAAAATTGCGCGCGCAAAACTGAGTGCAGACGATTGAATGTCAAGATACTTTTGTCGAAATTGCGCCATTTTGTTTCAAAAATTTCATTATGAGTGTAGATAAAGTAGTGTATGAGACTGCACATAACTTGGTATTAAAACTCGCCAAGGCTCGTTTTTTAAAATCTCGCTCGTGTTTTAATAACCCTCATTATGTGACAGTCACATAAACTACTATTATCTACTCTGATACTATAATACAAAGATTATAAAAGTGAAAACAAAACTCTTATGACAAACATTACGCATACATAGGCCAAAAATAAAAAATAAAATTTTTATTACGATACAGGTCTTGTATGGACACCTGTATCATAATAATATAACTTTTTAATCATAATGATACACCTATACAACCTCCAGCTGGACCAAGAAGGTTGAACCTCTACTTAAAAAAAAAAGGTTTCAATGAACGAGTCCGCGGTGACTCAACACGACTCAACTTTTCAATATTTAAACAAAGTTTGGTTCTGTTTGTAAAATAAATTAGTTTATGTATGTATTATAGTTTGAGAGTAGATAAAGTAGTGTATGACACTGTACACAACTTGGTCTTATAACACTCGTGTGATACTATAAAAAAACTCGCCCACGGCTCGTTTTTTTAAAACATACTCGTGTTATAAGAACCCTTATTATGCAACAGTATCATAAACTACTATTATAATCCATCATATTGCCAAATAAATAATAACATAGTAAAATATAAGGTCATCACATTAACAAAACATAACTTTTTAATTTTTTTTTTGTTTTGACGTTATTTTGAAAACAGTAACATATGTGTCAAATGTAGTGTGATTATTGAAAAAAAAAAACGAATTTCTCTGATGTAACATTAAATTTGTGACATCCCTGAGTCCTGACATCCAACTCACAGGTGGTTTGCGTTTTTTATCTGTGCCATCCTGAGCCAAATCAAACTGGAAATGAATGAATGACATAGTTTATTTGCACAAAAAGTGGATCATACTTATAATATCACTACTTTGTTGTTTATGGATCAGGTTTTGATGGCTGACTTGGGGTTGAAGTGTAACTTATTGTTGAATAGAAACTTCCCAAAAAAAGGGTAATGGTAACTCTATATATTTTGGATAAAAATGAAATCGTCAAATTATTATCAACTATTAACACAAATTATTAACTATGATTAGTGACCACTAATCATAATTAGAGACCACTATGAAAAATTTAACTTTTTAAGGCTGTCTTGCATCTAGTAAATGTATCATAAATAGTATTTCACTAAATTTGTCTTGCAAGAAGGGGTTTAAACGGTTCAAATCATATTTTAAAAAAATGGTGCGAGTTGGCGTGACATTGTTAAAACAGTATTGAAGCTGTCAGTGGCCACCCACATAAAAAATATAATCACATTAGGAACTTTGTTCTCCAATAAGTAAATTTTTTTAAAAATCTGAAACAAACTTCAAAACGGCTAAAAACACAAATAATTTTAGTAAATAAGTCAAGGTATACTAATTGTAGGTATTGTAAAAACAGAAGGTCATGCAGCTTGTATTAAAACGCCGCCCTACCCGGTCAGAAATTTGCGCTTAATATGTCGTAAACAGAACCCTAAATCGAGAAAACGTCTTCCTACAGCCACAATATTTTGAACAACTTGCCTGTCCAATGTGTCGCATCAGGGGACTGTATTGGAATAAGTTCATAAGTCACGTAGAAGTACGTCGTCTGGTTTTCAGTATATCTCTGATATACTAATTTCTAATGCGGTGTATGGGGGCAGGGAAGTTGTTAAACGACCAATCCAATGGTACCCCACACTATGGTGTAGGCGAGAAAAAAAATTGCATCTCTGATTTAGGTGTAAGAGGGGTACCCTAAAAGTGTGAGTTTATGAAACGAGCGCAGCGAGTTTCATAATAGTAACGAGTGTTTTAATACCCGTGTTATATGCAGTTGCATACACTACTTTATCTTCACTAATGCAATTAATCAAACAACAAATTTATTAAATTAAATTCACGCGTACGTGTATAATCACAGTGATTTTGCCGCCATTAAAATTTAACCAATGAGAGCGCAGCTGCGCACTTCAATAAAACGCGACCAACCTGATTGGCCCTGCAATCAAGTTGGTCGCGTTTTATTGATGTTATAATGAGATTTTACGATATCGATGTGAATATTATACCATCATGTGAAATTGCTTAAATTGAGTGTTTTGTTGTCTGCGCTATAACAGTAGTAATTATAAGTCATGTATTGAAAACATAAGTAGAATGTTACAACATTAGTGTAGATAAAAGTGTTTTTAAGATTTTATTCTACCGTTTTGTCGGCGTGATTAATATGTATGACAGATGGACGGACATGGCGAAACTATAAGGGATCCTTGTCGACTACGGAATCCTAAAGCATGTAAGAGTATAGTGGTTCTATTACATGCAGATTTGTTCTAGCAGGCTAGAAATGAAAAGTGTGTTCCAATCTGTACCTTTGTAATTTACCTACAAAGGGAAAAAAAAGTTATTTCAATGTCAGTATGTATGTGGTTGAAAAGTACTTGTTAATATGTTTGGTATGTACTACAGAAATTATTAAAGCCTAGAAAGTTAGAGGATCATTTTCAAAGTAGGTATTAGAAAGGATATGGCACTTTCCAGTGTGGGCCTGCTTCAAAATGCTTAGCAAGAGCTCCTGTTAGCTTTATGTTTGCTTGTTCTATCTTTGTTGATAGAAGAGAAAATACCCAAGTCTGTTAGTGCTCTATAGTTTGTGTTGGTAGCTAATGATGACCGACCATGAAAATAGAATGACTCATCATATTGCGGAAAATCAGAGGAAATAATTAATTTTACTGATAACACTCTGTCACAGACAGACAGACATACAGACGGACAGTGAAGTCCTAGTAATAGGGTCCCGTTTGTCACCCACGGGTATGGAACCCTAAAAACATCAGAGTTCTAGCTCGAACTTTTTATAAAAAAATCATAAAAAGTTAAAACGCCCATTAAAGTTAAATAGTGTCTTACTTAAAGAGACTCTAAGAGAGGCCTTACTTCATTTTTAGGGTTCCGTACCCAAAGAGTAAGGGATCCTATTACTAAGACTGCGCTGTTTGTTCGTCTGTCTGTCACCAGGCTGTATCTCACTAACCGTGAGGCTGAGCTGAGGCAGTTGAAATTTTCACAGATGATGTATTTCTGTTGCCGCTATAACAACAAATAAAAAAATACCAGAATAAAATAAATATTTACCCATACAACAAACGTATTTTTTTGACGTTTTTTGCTCGATATTAATAACGGCAACAGGTAGACGCTTGAAATATTTACAGAATATTTAGCTCTATATTAGCTTCAAAATAAAATAAAAATAAAATATACATTTAAGGGGGGCTCCCATACAACAAACGTGATTTTTGCCGTTTTCTCTCGATCTTTGTCTCTAATGTTGTATAGATAATGGTACGGAACTCTACGTGCGCGAGTCCGACTGTGAGTCGGACTTGGCCGGTTTTTTGCTCGATATTAATAACGGCAACAGGTAGACGCTTGAAATATTAAAATTTGGTGTGCATAATGGTACGGAACCCTTCGTGCGCGAGTCCGACTCGCACTTGGCCGGATTTTATAAATAAGACCGTTGATGTTTAAGGGTACAAGGTGGAACTATCCAACGAAAGTGAGCGCGTCCGTCGCAGAGCTGGTTGAAACCCGCGTACGTTCCTATCTCTATTGCTTTTAACTTCACTTTGTGACCGGCGACTTTTTCACTTTCCTAGGACAAGAAAGCGTGAACTAGTCCCAAGTGGACTCGACCACGACTTGACCACTCGTTTGACTCCTCATTTGTGAAAAGTTTTATTTTTATGTAGCCTATATATATGTTCCACTGCAAGGCACAGGC
Organism: Yponomeuta evonymella; assembly: GCA_963969515.1. Classification (NCBI taxonomy): domain Eukaryota; kingdom Metazoa; phylum Arthropoda; class Insecta; order Lepidoptera; family Yponomeutidae; genus Yponomeuta; species Yponomeuta evonymella. Next base: position 3,444,087 of record OZ018343.1, on the reverse strand, counting down.
CTTCTCTCAGAGAGAGTGTGGGCTTAATTACCACGCAATTGGCCATGCTACATTTTTTAATATGAACGGAAATCTCAAAACCATTTCGAGAATTTTGCTTTCCGTACAATTTCTATTTATCAGATGTGTAAATAAGTATATTTTTTAAGATATTCAATAAAAAAGCTTTGACCTAAATGACTTTTGTATGACGTCAGCAAAGGCAGTTTGAGTATTAATCCTTTGCCTTACGAAAAATAAAAACGAAATGTCAACGTGTTGAATTGTCGGTTTCACAAAGTGTCGTTTTTCGGTTTTATTTTGAGGTTAGCTGACTGACGATGACATTTGTTTTTTTTATGCAGGTAAAGACTATCTCATTAATCATGCTCTTATGACGTCACACACCACAAAATTTTTGAAAAATATTAAAAATAAAAATAATGTATAAAATTAAATTATATTTTCGAAATAAATTATAAAAAAACGTAGTATGTATATCAAAAATAAGTAGCATGGCCAATTGGCGGATTGGCAATTTCGAGCGCTCAGGTATAGTCCGCACAAATCTTTTTGGCGGCGCGGTAACGTGAACATGTCGCAGATCGTATGCACATCGCTTACTGTCTTTACAGTGTATGTGTAAGTAATTGACTAGTTTAGTAATTGACCAATAGTAATTTACTACGCATCACACTACGTCAATTACTCACACATACACTGTAAAGACAGTAAGCGATGTGCAGACGATCAGTGACTATGTTCACGTTACCGCCAAAAAGATCTGTGCGGACTATATGTGAAAACTTTTCTTCATTGGTCATAAGTTTTTTTAGTGGTCCGCAATTGACCCCGGTATGTCAAGTAAAATTATGTCATGTCATCGGTATGTCAAATAAAATTATGTCATGTCATCGGTATGTCAAATAAAATTTTGAGCTGCGCGTCATCGTACAACTGAAAATCAGTGCTTTGCCCTTAGGCTAATTATCTTCCTTCCAATCTCCCTCTTCCCACAAATTTTCGTTCTCTGTTACAATTGGTTTTCTCTCCATTTATAAAAGATCTATGTAATTTTATAAAAAGCAACAAAATTCGATTGTGATTCTATTACTAATGTATCTGGTTTTTTATGTATTTTATCTTTTTTGTTATTACTACATCACCACAACTAACTTACGGGATTTTGTTAAATATAAAAAAAAAAACTTGCTATCTCCAAAACTCGACATTGGCAGAATCCTTAGGGTAGCCATAATTAAGAATTGAATTGAAATATGAACACTGAGGCGTGGCCCTTCTATATGTATACCTATGCATACACCCATTATGGTACATACATATTTGGCACGTCATTGGTCCAATTGATCCTTAATTGTTTTTACTATATCGTTTTTGTGCATATTTTAAGGTTTTTGTGTACATGTTGTAAGTACTTACAAATAATGTTTCTATCTAGGTAATAAAGGAATTTAGAAACGCGCGAAAAACATAACCCTCCTTGAATTTCGCAGTCGGTTAAAAAGTCACTTTATCGGTCTTATTTATAAAAAACACGATTTCTCCAAAACATTCCTCAGCACTACCCTTTCCACGTCACCAGTTGGTTGGCTAGAATAGAATATGTACTTGAGTGTTAAGCCCACCAACTCTACATGTTTTTTCTGGTATAATAAAGAAATATAATAATAATAATAATAATGATACTACAAACCTCAGAATGGTTGGTAAAAAAAAATCATTCCCAAAAATATATGTAGCATTTTTTACGATATATCAATAATAAACGCAAAGCGTCGCAAAGTTCTAGGCCGCAACTGTTTAAATAAAGATTTTTAATAAAAATTGTTTTGCCATCGACACGCTAAGAAGAAGAGATACCTTGGTATTCTGCAAATTACCTGCCTATGCAGAATATGAACCTTGTATTTTGATTTATTCAGCTTCGTAAACGAAAAAAAAATATTTTAAAGATTGTCGCAGTTGAGAAATCGATAACAGAGATTTACATTTCTTGAATTGATGGAACGAATGAGTGACGTAGGGTAGGACGGACAATCAATATGATAGATATTATTGCTTCCCCTACTTAACGATTTCTATAAACGCTTTGTTTACGTAGACAAAAACAGTTTATTGTTATTATTAGTAGCACTTATATCAATCAGTTGCAATATAAAATCAATGAGCCTAACCTCAGTTTACCGAAAGACAGATCAATTCGTCATTTACAATTGTATAATGTCAATTTATCTCAATCGATTGCCTTTGAGACACAATTTTACGTGACATGTTTGGGTGTGGGGTTTAAAATATCCTACCTAACAATATTTCATAGCAAGCACGAATGTTTACTTTGTATCCAAAAATGTGGAAAAGAATCCCCAAAGCGGTTTACCCTGGACGACGAAAAAACCACAGTGCGTATTATATCTATTTCACAGTCAGCAGTCGCATGTTGTAAGTGCGAGAGAGTGGCAAACAGGTGGTCTATTCGACACGACCGCGCTACGCAACGTTGCCGCATCGTGCATTCGACTCGCTGCTTTCGACTCGACCCCGCGGGCAGTGACGCGGCGGGCTCCCCGTTAACTAGCAGACTACAAACATGGTGTTCGTCAACTTAGACTTGAAGTTGATACACCTAGTGAAGAGCAATCCGCACCTCTATGACTGCAATGACCCGCACTACATGAACCAGAATAAGAGAGAGTGCGCCTGGCAAAAGATCGGGGATGAAATGAAACGGCCCGGTAAGATTTCACAGCTTAAGTCCGTCAGTAATTAATAATGCCACCACCAGCCTGATGGTCCGACGATGTAGCTCAAGTAGCCAGCAAACAGAGGTTGCGTATGGCACAGGATTGTGAAATGTGTCGTGAACATGAAGCGGCCTATACCCAGCAGTGGGTATCGACAGGTTAATGATGGTGAATGGTGATGAATTAAAAATATGGCGTGACTTGAAAAAAATTTTGTTTACAGCTGCGGAGTGCAAAACGAGGTGGATAAACATTCGAGATATCAACCGGAGGATCATAAGAAAGGTGCTGCAGAATCCAGGCAGCAGTATAAAAATGTACAAATACTTCCACGAACTCGCTTTCATGAGGCCCTTCTACAAGGATCTGGTGATTCAGAATGCGGACCTCGGCGTGTTTGACGACGCAAGCAAAGACTTCAATGTTGAAGACTATGACGATGAAGATGATGCTCATAATATCGCTGAACACAGTAGCGATGATTCAGAGGATAAGAAACCTATTCTAAAGAGATCAGCTCGTAGAAAGAGTGTGAAATATCCGATCAAAAAAAGAAGGAAAATTCCGGATGAACAAAGAAATAAATATATAATTGAAGGCGACCTAGAAATGCCCGGTCCTTCGAGCCCACACGACACATCCAATCAAGTGGAGCAGCTGGATCCAACGGATAAAGTGGACTCGTTTCTGCTGAGTATTGGAGCGACGTTGAGGAATTTCTCGCCCTACCATCTCAACATGGCTAAGACGAAAATATTCGCGGTAGTCCAGGAACACGAATTGCAGCAAATTGTTTCAAAACAGGGAGGTAACACTGACACTTTGGAATAAAAACAAAACTATGGTCTGTTTCCGGTGTCAGCTGATGTAAATAACTGTCATCTGATTGTTTTCCCAGAAAAGGTTTTTTTTTTCGTTCTATACAGTGCCCTACGTGAAGACGGTTGGTTGTTCTTGTTAACGAGAACGAACAAAGTTTCTGCAAATATGAGTGGCAACTGGCAACGTTCATATATTTGAAAAAAAAAAAAATTTGAATAAAAAACTGGAACAAAAACGTAACAGAAAAGAAATATCAGTGAAATAAAAAGTATCAAAGGCAGGGGTTTCGTGCCGATGCCGAAGCGAGTGTATTCACAGGTAAAGATAACGGCGGTAAGATTGAAAATCGATCGCGCGCACTGCGGCGCCGCCCCGATATCGGCTCGTGGCTCGGCGGCGACGTTGCCGCTGTGTGCTGACGTTACGTGTGACCGACATTCGGTCAATATTGCAGTCGCCGCGCGTCGCTTCGTCGTCGTGCCCGCAAGGTTATCGTCACGATGGAGCCGTTCAACGAACATACGGACGTTCTACTCATCCAGACCGTGGAGAAATATCCTGTCTTGTACGACTTCGACCATCCCAAGTCCTCGGACACTTTACTACGCGAACAAACTTGGAGAAAGGTCGGCGCGGCACTGAATAGACCAAGTAAGTGCATTTTTTACAACCGCTGAAGTTTGAATTTGCCATGCAGCTGTTTAATAAGGGCAAAATTTTGTTGTGCACAGGTAAAATGTGCAAGATGAGATGGGTCAACATCAGGGATGCGCTACGCCGTAAAGTCATGCAAGATAGGAAAAACGGCAACAAGAATAAGAGAAAGTATAAGTACGAAGACAAAATGGGGTTCGTGAAGCACCATTTTAAGGATGTCACCAACCGCTTCAGAGACATTGAAACAAAGGAAGAGTACGAGGTGAATTTAGAGCGTTCTGGGGTTTCAGTCAAGGAGCCTCTGGATTCTGATGGAGAGTGTGGTGACGCGAACGGATCGTTCGAATTTCAAAATGTCCATCTAGTGCCCGAAGGGTCCATCGACCCCTTTCTCTTGTCCATAGGGGCTACATTACGACAACTGTCGCCGTACTACCTAAATCAGGCCAAGACGAAAATATTTCAAGTAGTTCAGGAGTACGAATTAGCACAAATTATTGACAAAGACGGACGCCCCTCCACATCGTCTATTGAAGATTAATTCCTGGTGGAGTAGACAGACTGTTCAGAGTGTTTTTTGATTTGGAAAGATGTTTCAAACTTCTCAGAATTTTTTGTTTGTTTTCTCAGTAAGTACCTATTTTTGTAGACTAGTGTTTAAGCATTTGTAATTTTAACTTTATGTTATCACCACGTGAGGGTGAATGCTAGGAGTTTATAAGTCATTGTGATAAATGGGCTCCATGCGGTAACATTAGCACCACGAATAGAAAAAGATCACATCTTTTTACAGATTGCAAAAAATTTTTGCAAAAAGTATCAGACCAATCCCTCAATCAAGATAATAGTGATTCTTAGGACGCATGGCGGTGAACCTAAGGCAAAAAACCCAGGATTCAGGGTAAATAATAATAATAAAAAAAATGCATCCTTAATTTAGGTGTATGGGAGGTACTAAAAATTTTTTTTTCGAGGTTTTATTCCGTTTTGTCGGCGTTATAAATATGTACATCTAAGCCAAATTTCTGCTGTCTAGTACTTACCGTCTCTGTGCTAAGCCGCGGACGGATAGAAAGACAGACAGACGGACGGACATGGCGAAGTTATAAGGGTTCCTTGTCCACTACGGTACCCTAAAAAGTTATGATTTATTTCCATTGTTGGCGCTTGTGTTACTGTGTGGAGCCCCTTAATGCGATTGGAGGTGAAGTTGACACTAGTTATAGATTTAATTTTCTGTCTTGATTCAGATCTAAGACTGAATAAGGAAGACATAAAGATTAAGTTCAGTTACTGATTGTGTCAAATACGTGACATGATAGGACCATCTCGTTTTTTGTTTATTCGTAAATTAAAAATTGGTTTTGTTATGAAAATAAGTTATTTATTTGTTTATTGATTTATTAACATAAGATAGGAAGAACTTCCTAACTTATGTTCAACTGTGCTTCATTCGGTGCATGATCGTATTAACTAATAATTATAGACATTTTTAAGTGATTTGTCGTTAATGCGATTGTACTGTACAGGCTAATTATTATAAATTTAATTTTCTGGCTTGATTCAGATCTAATCTTCCCTGTTCTGTCCCCATATTACGCGCACCAAATCCTGAACGATTCCAATCGTCTAACTGTCAAATTCCATACAAATTGCTCTCGTAAATGTCTGGATTCCGACAGGATTTGGTGCGCATAATTAAGAGAATACCTGCTGTTTGTGTCAATTACACACATTATATAATACTGTACATAAACTCTCGCCTGTAGCCTGTAGGGTTATACGAGTTTAACGTATAACAAATAAGATGTTAATTTGTATAGAAACTATACAATTAGGTACTTAGATTACGGTAATATTCTTAGAACATCAGCCTAGAACCCATTTATTAAAAAAAAACTGCCGTTTTTAACGGAAATGATTATTTTTCAGATTTATGTGACTTTTCTTTGCAACAATGGGTGGCTAAAAGATGTTAAGGGGCTGTTACACAAGTAGAGTTTCTCGTACGCGAGTGGCGATTTCTTCTAGTCAATAATATGGTCGTCTAGTGTAAACAAATGCCCCGAGCTTCGCCACTCAAATACAGTTATCGCTACTTAAACTCGCCTAGGCCGCGTGTAAACAAAAACACGACTTTTTTGTTTAGTCTAGTAGTGTCATTAACAATAGTTTTTGACATTTTTAAAGACGACCTGCTTATGAAGAATGGCGAGTCTCGTGTCAAAATCAGTACGGAATGATTAGCGCGATTCTCGTCCGAGCATTGTTTAATATACAAGACGAGATACGTAATGGGTCTATAGATCTACGATTACTCGCCTACAGGCGAAAAAGTGAGTCTCGCCTGTGATACTCGCATTCGAGTTGTGTGATTGAGATAATATGAGCTTTTGTCAAAATGTAAGCAACCCCAGGCGAGAACCGAATGGCGATTTTTGACATGGGATAATCGCATACGATAATCGCCGCTCGCGTGCGAGAAACTATCCTTGTCTAACTTCCGCTTTAGCCCCGCCCCTTTTAATGATTAAAAGTGACCAAGTATTTTTGAATAAAACTATTTCAACAATATCTTCCTTTATTATTTCAAACAAAAAAGGAAAATGGTACAAATTTATTTGGCACTGTAAATTGAAATATACAGGGTGTAACAAAATCCTCATATACATACAAAAATGGAGTCTACTCGTCAATAGGAACCACTTCACTAAAATAGGGAAAAAAATATCAGCTGTTCTATGCTCAGCTATACCTTAGAACCATAAAATATAAATTTTATATTTTTCTGATTGCCACGCAAATACTGAAGTTACCACCCGCTGCTTTAAAATTTCTGGAACAGATGTAATTTTTTTCGAATCCCTTCATATGTTTATAGGTATTTTGTTACTCCCCGTATAACGTTAACACATCAACCTTTACATACGTGCACTTTATAATCAGTTACGTGGAGAGCGACTTTTCAACAAAAATAGTCGACCTGTTGAAAAGAAAGACAAATAATATTGAAACTGGCCTAGGGCCACCAATAGCCAACAATTTTTAACAGACTTCAAAAAAAGGAGGAGGTTATCAATTCGACGCGTTTTTTTTTTGCTATGTTCTCGCATAACTCCGTCAAATCTTAACCGATTTTCGTTCGAATAGATATGAACATCCCATTGGTCCCATTTTAATTTGGTGAAGATCTGGTGAAGACTTTCAGAGATGGAGAACGGAACTCTTCAATGGAAAGCAGTAAATAAGGCCTAATGGGACCCATCCTTTAGTAATATCCGTATGTTTCATAAAATAGCGTAAAAGTAGTCCCAAGGTAATTTGGTGATGTTCTGGTGAAGACTTTTGGAGATTGAAATTGAGAACGTCAAATTATAAAGCAACGAATTGAGTAGGATAAATTATAGTTATAAGGGACTCTTATATTTTTCTCGAGCTCCCCCACTAAAAATTTAAAAATATAAATTTTAAATAAAAAATAAAAACCGATATCGAAACACAACAGCACAAAAAAGTTAAAAATAATTTAAATAATTAGAAGTATGTATACATGTAGGTATTGTAGGAAGTATAATTTGTAGTCGGAGCCCAGTTTCAAGACCAGCACACATATTTTGGGCACCAACTCCAAATTATACTTCTACAATACCTACATGTATACATACTTCTAATTATTTAAATTATTTCTAACTTTTTAGTGCTGTTGTGTTTCGGAGTCGGTTTTTATTTTTTGTAAAACCTCCATTTCCGACCAGTATGCGTGTAATCACTTTAAATAATATCAAAATTAAGAAGTTGGTTGGGGTTTATATTTACTGAATTAATGACCCGGGACAAGAAAACAATTTGCTTGATGGACCTATTTGCTTGTCGTATTATAACGATTTCTGTCTGTTTACATTTAGGAAGAAGCTGAATAGAATGAAGCCGAAATATACGTCTCTCTCTGTCTGATATTCGTCCATCTGCCTCGGCTTTAAAGTGTTGCATAAGGCTCGGTTTTCGTTAGTAAAGCCCGCTCTGTAGAAGCATTACATTAAATTGCGTGGGTCATAGAGTTGCTTAAGGCTGAGTTCTCCGAGCGCACGGATTTGTATGGGACTTATAGCGCTGCGCGAGCGAATAGTCAGGGGGTAAGTAGGCATTTTTTAAATTACAGAAAAACTAATCCTATTAATAGAATTTTGACGACCGACGTCACTAACATATTCAGTGATAGTCATTTTGGTTTATTTTTTATTATTATATTAAAACTCTGTACAGCTCAAATAAAACCATATCTACCTAGTCATAATTTAGACACATCGCACCCTCAATCCAATACCGTCACTAAACAAAAATCTCTAAATTTCTGGTTTTAATGCCATCTATTGTAAATATTACAAAGTAACACTAAGCGCTGACTAGTTCACTTAAATTCCTATTTAAAACTGTAGATGGAAAACGAAGCATAATACAGAACTATATACATTTCTACACATTGAAAATCTTTAATAGCTTCTCGTGCACAATTTACATTTTTCGCTTAGTGCCAGTATTGGATTAAGGGTGCGTGTCAGTATTGGATTAAAGGTGCGCGATTTTTTTTGATGCCATAAAGTGTAAAAAAAATATTAAAAAATGGCCGACGGCCCTAGATAGGACATTAAAAATAATATTATATGTGTTTTCAGAATTTAAATACTGACCATTACAGAGTAAAATGTATTTTAGAACAACTGATTTAGTGATTTAGCGGCAATGTCGGAGAACCCAGCCTTAAGTAATTTAAACGATTCAAAAGGTAGCTGGTTGATTTTATGACATAGACGTCTTACTACGGTTGGTTTCCTGAAAAATATTAAGGGGCTAGCCGGTGCTCACTAGTGCCTCCAATGGATGAAAATATCTTTTGTATTATAAAATGTTGCAAAAAGTGAATATCATAAATCGTGATTATTTTTGGCCCTTTCGTACTCGTGATTTAATCCTACGCCCTAGGACCAAGAACTTTAAAGCATTTTTACAAAAAATGGGCCTTTTAGGGGAGATCAATTAAAGTATGTATAAGCGTAGGTTCTAGACGTGTTCTAGGCGGTTTTAAAATTTGATATCACAGTTATTGATTGAGATTTATATTTTTTTGCAAAAACGTATTATAAAACGAAGATTTCTGTAATCAAAAAGTTTCAGAAATTTCTTGGCGTCACTTCGTTTTTAGGTGTAGGTATACAGACTCTTGGCCACCATATTAAGAACTTATTTTGTTTTTTATATTCGTGACGAATGTCACTTTAATAAATTAGTGGCCAGTTACAATTAAAAACGCAAATAGTTCATTCAATTTTTAAATCTTATTCCCCTACTTAATTGTTTTGTGCAGTATATATTTTTCCCATTAGTGGCGCTAGCGTAGTGTTGGCATAGTTAATCTAGTGTTTGCACCGGAGGACTGCCGAAGACTAAATAACTAACCCCCAGGTTCTCGTACACTAACACGCTGATAATCTACTGTTAACAACTGTCAATTGACCAAAGTTCATACAAAAAAAAAACAACTGGCAGCTGTCAACAGTAGATTAACAGCTTGTTAGTGTACGAAAAACCGGGGGTTAGACTCTTTTGTCTAGAACCTCCAGAAGTACTGTTAGTGTATTAAAATATATAAGTATTTAATATAATTTTTGGAGTATGCATAATGCATAGGAGCTAAAAATTGTCAGATTCCCCTACCTGCCAGTCCCGGAAGATTTTATTTTGCACTCGATTGTAACAACAAATAATAAACACCGGCCAAGTTTAGTCGAACTGAGTCGTCTAAGGGTCCCGAACAGAATGAAAGAAAACCCAGTTGTGCTAAATAGGCACATAATACCTATTTAGCAAAACTATTTTATTTACGGTGGCACGGAACCTTCTGTGCGTGAGTCGCACTTGGCGGGTTTTTTCTAAATTTACTGTTAGCTCCTTTTCTGTGACTTTCCTACAAGTGGATTTCATAATTAACCTCCTTTTGTTGAAGCTAATAAGAGTTATATTATGTAATAATGTTATAATATGTAGAGCCGGAACAGTAAGTTACATTACCCTCATCCTTCGCATGCATCGTGAGCTAAAGCGATCTATATTCACTATAAATATTAACAGCCTGAGAAACGAACGTCATTTCAGCACTTTGACTTTTAAAATCTTTGTTTTCGTGAGGAATACTGCTCCTCTCTCAGTGCCCTGCCCACTAAACCCACCCCATTTGATATTCAAATTCAAGTACATGTTGCTCTGATCCACGTCTGATTTTATTAGGTAGGTAAATATTTCATTTTCATGTAACATGCGGTGGCTTGACGCATGCAGAGTGAAGGAGCCATAACTAATATGATATGTCACATTGTTGCAATACAATATGGCTTTTCCGACGGCCTTTCATTTGACGTTTGAACTAGTGATGGAGATGTTATCGCTCATCTGTTACTAAATTATGAAAAGGAGTATAATATCTAGATAATAATTTGTATATTGATGCACCGGGCTTAGGTGTCAACTCACCCTCAACTAAATTCACCCTGCGGGTGAGTTGTCACCTTGTGAATTTTGGAGTGGTAGACTTACCCCCAGTTTCTCGTACACTAACAAGCTGTTAATCTACTGTTAACAGCTGTCAGTGTTTTTTTTGTATGCACTTTGGTCAATTGACAGCTGTTAACAGTAGATTAACAGCGTGTTAGTGTACGAGAAACGGGATCAGTATTCAGTGTGCTTACCGAGTGTAGGTGAGTTGTCAACTGCAAAATTTTGGGGTGGTTATCTCAGCCCACTTTAAAATTTACAAATGAATTGAATACAAGCTGACTAAAAATTACTGTTTGGGTTGATAAAAAACCTGAATCGATGTACTTGGGAGGATTTCTGAAATGTGAGACCAGAAATAATAAAAATAATGATGGGTGGAGATTTTTTTATGTAGCAAACAAAAAAAACAAAATTGTAATTAAAATTTTGTAACGTTAACAAAATCCTTAATATGTTTTATTTAAAAAATTAATTAACAAAGCACTGTATACTTCTTTACATAATACAAAACTGTTTATAAAAAAACAAACCCTTAATTTTTGTCAAGCAATGCCCCGCATAATCTCGCTTTTGACGGATTACTGCAGCTTTTGTTCATTCCAAAATAATTATTTACTTTCCAAAGCGTGAAATAATGTTTTGTTTTGTTTTTGTTTATTAGGCATGTAAAACAGGTAACAATCTTAAAATAACAATATTGGAGCATACTAGTTTTAAGCTTGATTGACCCCCAAATATACACGCACATTAAAATACATAGAAAAACGAATTGGTGGTCCTCATATTTAAGAGTAATGAGACAAGCATTATATAAAAAATTGGAGAAGAGGACATTACCACCAACTTGAAACTACAAAACAGCCTTTTCAATAGGTACTTATTTATTAAATTTTCGAACTAAAACTTTATCATTAGCCCAATTCCAGACTCACCCACTTGAAAAATCAAGTAAGTGAATCTGGAACAAATCCAATAACTTATTATATTTATAACGTAATACTAAGTATTTAGTTTTAGAGATCAATAACTGCAGACATTTTATCTTATATAGTAGTTTTAGAGATCAATAATTGCAGACATTATTTTATCTTATAAAGTCGAATCTTTCGTCAAAACTTGTATTAGTGCAGCACAGTTGGCATTGCCCGAACTTTTTTTTAAGTCGTGAATGCCATAATATTCACACGGGTTGTTTGTTTTATTACGAACAATTTGTCTGATAATACTCCTTTATTATTGAGCCATGTACTTCCAAAGTGGGAATGGAATGGTGGGCCTTACGTTTTGCTAAAACTAATCTCATTTACTTCAATATTCACCTGCGGGTGAGTTTAGTTGAGGGTGAGTTGACGCCTAAGCCCCCAAATAGGTTGCTTAGCTAAATCGCGATTGCCTGGCAAATAATTAACAAAAAAAAACCATACGTAATTGGGGTACCTATGTTGTACAAAATATGTCATCAAGGTTATAATAGCTGTTATTTGCCGTCATTTCGTAGTCTACTAAGCAATAGGAGTACAATGTCATTCCAATGGTATAACCCGCGCAAATTAAATAGCCATCTCTCGCGAGCATTATGGAATCACGCGAGGCGCCGTGTTAAGTTGCACGGGTTATACCATTGGAATGCGATGGGTTCATCATAAGCAGCCTATATACGTCCCACTGTAGGGCACAGGCCTTCTCTCAGAGAGAGAGTATGGGTTTAATCACCACGCGTGCCCACCGCGGAGTGGCGATTTCAAGCGCTGAGGTATGTGAATAGCTCAGCCACCTAGGTTTCCTCACGATGTTTTCCTTCACAGTTAGCGAGTGGTATCGCTACTAGAACTTCACAATGTACATAACTTAGAAAACAAAGTCATAGGTACATGCCCGCATTGGGAATCGAACCTGGGTCTCCCGCTTCCGAGTCCAATGTTCTGCCCCCGCGTGTTGGCATGCGATTGGTTAGTAGGCTACCAATAGTGTCAACGAAACAACCATTACTGTACTAATATCCGTCTATTGAACAACTATGCATTTAAGAGAGTCGCCTCCCAGATGTCAGCCCAATGATAAATTGATATGCGTTGCGCTAGTTAACCAATTTCGAGTTAGGTCCTCGCCCTTGAATTGCCGTCACCTTTGTTGCCAATATTGTTAAAGTTTCTTCGTCATTGATACTTGAACTTATAACCAGCAATCATTGGTTATTATCTGCTATGATTCATCTATGGCTTTGGGTTTGATCTTGATACATTTATAAAGTTACGCCCGTATCTCAAAGGGGTAGGCAAAGACTAAGGTCTGCCACTTTTCCACGATCCTGACAAACCTCAGTAGTAGGTAATGCAATCCCGGAAGATAATTTCAATCCAGGTAGGTATTTCCGAGACTGAACCGTCTTAAATATACAACATCGAATTTGAGAACAGCGCCATCTGTAGAAACCAAGAAGAAGCGTTTAACATTGACATTTAACGACATGTTATCGGCGCTGTAAAGGTTACATAGATGGCCGCTAGATGGCGAGCGCTGTCTTTAGACAACGTTTGTTATACGGGAGCTCCCCTTAAATATTTATTTTATTCTGTTTTAAGAATTTGTTGTTATAGCGGCAACAGAAATTCATCATCTGTGAAAATTTCAACTGCCTAGCTATGACGGTTCATGAGACATGAGTGACACACAGACAGACAGACGGACAGCGAAGTCTTAGTAATAGGGCCCCGTTTGGTACCCTTCGGGTACGGAACCCTAGAAATGACGCCACATTCAATTGTGGGAAGGCGGACGGGGCTTGTCAAATGTGTTACCAATCGGAGCAAGTTCAGTAGTACCCGGCAAAATATCTATGCGCCTGCCACCGTCAGACCGCCATCTTACGAGATATCCAGATATTTCGACAGGTTATACATCACGAAGTCGATGGTTTAACGTTTTTTATATACAACCAATCATAACTTACGCTGTCATTTACTATCGCCCAATCAACGTTCACGTCGTCACGCATAGCGCTCAGAATGAACCAATCACAGAGCGATTTACTCTACAGCACATCTAGCGCCCATTTCGTTGGTGCAGACTAACCGAGAGGACAGGGGCCGTTTTTGATAGTGAATTTAGTAGAAAGAAATACTTCTATGGTTTTTTTTTTCTTAGAGTCCAGCGGGATCCCCGTATTTCGGGATTTTATTCCGTACTCAGTAGGTATCATCCATGTATTATAAATTTCATAAAGTACATAATTATAACATAGTAATGTTGTTTAGTTGCACCGCTTACCCGTCGTTTAGTTTCTTTCATTTTTTCGTTAATGGTTGTCTGAAAGAAATTACTTTTAGTTATAAGTGCCGTAGTTGTATTGTTCTAAATTATCTCAAATGTAATTCCTGGTGTACATACAATAAAGAATAATCTATCTATGTATACAGGGTTTAAAACATCATTAATCTCCATGTCTATCCAAAAACAGGAAGGCTCTACTAGTCAATGCTAACAACTGTCAATACCAAAAATATATGAGCAGTTTTATATTAAAGTTGGGTAACTTCGGTATTCAATTCTTTGGAATTTTCCCCACAGTAAAAGTTGTTCAAATTGATGTGTAGAACCACCTGTTTTCGGATAGAAACGGATATTTTATCACACCCTGTATACGTTACACGCATCTGTAGAACCTTGACAAATTTACTTAATATATTTTCAAGGTCTTACATCTTGTTCATAACTCCCTAAATGCGATAATATCAGGACTAAGGTGTTGAGCTTACATTCATTCCCATTTCCGCTGCTATTTTATTTCTAATTTATTTATTTTATTAGGTTACAACAAGTGTTGTAACCTAAAAAAAGGTAAAGGTAAATAAAAAACATAAAAAAATAAGCACTTGTACCACTTGTTAAAGGTAGAACAAGTGAAGTATTGTTGTACCTTTACATGGTAAACAGAAACTTTTATCTAGGCTGAAAGTCTTGATACGAAAGCTAATTAAAGGCAAAAACCAAATGTATTACTGTATTACTTTTAAAACAGATTATCGTATATGTAACTAATATAAAACAATAACTCATAGAGCAACACTAGCGCCATAGAGGAAAAAAATCATATGTTTTTTTTGTTACAGCTCGAATTTTAATATTAATTATCAAATTAAAATTCTATTCAAATTCAACATTATATGCAAATAAAATAATTATGTATGGAAATGAATTTATGTACCAATAAATTATTATTGAATTGCTTGAGATATTATATAGGTTTTAATTTAATTAAATTTAATAAAATTTTATAGATCTCACATTTAATCTTTTTTTTATTTTATTATTAACATTGTAGTTTTTAATTTTTAATTTTACTTATTATTATACAGCTACCTACTAAATAAATTTCAAATAAATAGCTATAAATAAAATTCACTCTGTTAAGTCTATTGTACCTAATTCTATTGTAAAACTTCTTTTGTTTTAATACTGCATGCTGCTTGAAAATTGCTGTGCCCTAAGTGGGTATCATGTATGAGACAAACCCTAAATGTAACAACTGAACAACTACATGGTCGCAATAAAGTTATGAATTATGAATTTGCAAAAAGTGTCTGTACAATCTCTCCATGATGTTAATAGTGATTTTTGGTACACACGAATGAGAACCAAAGATCACGGACCTCGGACTAGATAGCATTTATGCCAAAAACGCCCATTTTAGATTTTTGCTTTAGGTTCAGGCTAGGTTCAGATTGTACAGACACTTTTTGCAAATTCGATCTGTAAATAAAAATACGATTTTTTGTCCTCGGTGACACTAGTGTTACTCTATGGAGCCCCTTAATAATAAAACCGTACTCTTTAAGGGCAGACATTAAATATAAAAGGTTAGGGAACTAAGAAAATGGTTGCAAAATCTATTTTTTAACATCCAATATTTATCATTAAACAGATCAAAACTCCTGCTGTAATGATAATATGTACTAATGTGCTCCATTTGCAAATAACTTTATGTCCTTACTGGCAGGGCCTACTCTATCATTAGCTTTTCCACTAGTATGACCATTATAACCAGGGGCATACTACCAAAAAATGGCGTCCAGGGTATTGAAGTTGCGCCACAGCGCCAGTTCTAGCCCGTGCGGTGGCTTTTGTTTGTTAGATAGATGATGCATACGTGTTACATAGAATGGACATTATTTCATGTAGGTCAATGATTTACTGATGGCTGCGACATTGATAGAGTGCGTAATAAAATTCATTAAACCGGGATATTAGACAAAAAAATTATCTGAAAAAAAAAACTCAAAAAACAAGAAAACGAAAATCCTTGTAAAACAGAAACATTAATCGGGAAGTTTCAGAAATTCCGCATTTTAGAAATAAGTTGTATAATATTGTAAGCTCAAGAATACACCAATATTGTACAAAAGTTTGCGCCTCGTGTGATCGATCACACTGTTGTGAGGTAGATACTAGTTAATTAGAAGTAATTATGTGATAAAAAATAGAGCCCTGTTTCCATTCAAACTTGAAATCTTTCGTTACGAAATAGGGTAGAGAATACAAAAAAATTAATTTCACATATTTAATACTAGCTGTGCCCGCGACTCCGTTCGCGTACATTTCGATTTTTACGAAGCAGCATTTGTATGGGGGCCACGTCTTATCATAACTGGAGCTAGAATTTAAATAGCCTATCCTGTGTCCCAGATGTCTATATGTTTTTATACCAAATTTCATCAAATTCGGATAATTGGTTTAAGAGTTATGGAGGAACATACATACATACATACACACATACAGAAAAAATTCTAAAAATCGTGAAATTAGTTTCAGTATCATATATTGAGCCTATAAACACAATATCTCTGAAAACAAACTAACTTACTCCATGACCGACCCTTACAGATTTATTATTAGTAAGAAGAAGACTAGCTGTGCCCGCGACTCCGTTCGCGTACATTTCGATTTTTACGAAGCATTTGTATGGGGGCCACGTCTTATCATAACTGGAGCTAGAATTTAAATAGCCTATCCTGTGTCCCAGATGTCTATATGTTTTTATACCAAATTTCATCAAATTCGGATAATTGGTTTAAGAGTTATGGAGGAACATACATACACACACATACAGAAAAAAATTCTAAAAATCGTGAAATTAGTTTCAGTATCATATATTGAGCCTATAAACACAATATCTCTGAAAACAAACTAACTTACTCCATGACCGACCCTTACAGATTTATTATTAGTATAGAAGAAGATATAGAAGATAGAAGATAAGATAAGATAAGATAAGAAGATAAGAAGATATTATGAAAATCTCGTCACAGTGTTTGTTATCGAACTCCTCCGTAACGGCGTCGCCAATTTTTTTGAAATTTTTTGTGTATGTTTCGTAGGTCTGTATAATAGGTCGTAGGCGAATTAATATGGCAAAACGACATCTGCCGGGTCAGCTAGTATTTTAATAGTTATCTGTAACCAAATTTTGCGCCCCTTTTGAATGGCGCCTAGGGCTCGTGTCCTGTCTGCACCACCCTGGATACGCCACTGACTGTTAGTTAGTTACCATTACCATATAGAGCGGAGCTGTCGGTAACATGTTGTGCTCTGTGGTTGCCGGCAAGCGGCCGCGGCGGCGAGTGACGTAAGTGAACGGATCATTTGTAAGTTTTTCGGCGCGGGGCCCCCACCAGCGACTTTGTTTACGAGACAGACGCCCGAGCCGGCACTCCGCAGCCAGCCTTCACGCGGCACGCGACGCCATCGGAAAATTCTTTAAAAAAAAGAAAAACCTCAGGCTGTTGCTGCAGAATTCACGGTTTTCGCGCTTTAAAAAAAAACGGTCCTTTTGTCGCGTGACCGAATTCGCCGATGGACGTGACTGGATCATAGTCCTGCCGTGTTTAGGTCGCGAACGAGCCACAGGTGAACGAGGTTAAGGCGCTGCATCTAGCCGATTTTTTCTTCGTAAGTTTTCGTCTATTTTTGGCTGGTTCTTAACAATTTCGTCATATAACTCTATACGAACCATATGTGTTCTTCAGTGTCACTTGCGAAATGTATGTTAATGGAAATGTTTGTGCTTTAATTTTTTTTATAGTACCTACTCTATCTAACACAGTCGGAGTCTCACGTTGTGTGTCACTTGCGTTTGTTTCTTTTTCCATTTTTTTTCAACTAAACCGGTTTGGGGTATGTTTTTGAAGCTGTCGTAATAAAATTTACATATCAGTGTTAGAGATCAATGCACGTGTGGCAACCACACCTACAACAATACATGTAATTAGACAATCGTGAAAAAACCGGCCAAGTGCGTGTCCGGCTCGCGCATCCAGGTTTCCGAACCACGACACAATACCTAGTTATTATATTTACATGTGTTGCTTCTGTAATTCAATTCGAGATCTTTAGCGTGAATCTGTCTGATACTTGAGTATGTACTTTAATCACCACACCAAGTTTAATTTAACGACACGCGAAGTTTCAAGACGTTTTTACAACAGAGAAAGAACAAACAACGTTTAAAATACGTTTTCTGTATCCCCCTTAGTTTGTTATTTTTTAAATTATTTATAATTGTTAAGAAATTCGCCAAATAAACAACATAATATGCTTATTCTGAGACAAAATCTACTAGTAGATTTTACCTATTACGGTTCAATAGGTACTGCCTTTTAAAGGTAAGACAGACATACAGACTAACTAATAGTAGAGTCCCGTTGGCACCTTTGGGTATGGAACCCTAAAAACCGCGCCAGTCTGTCTATAAATAAGCAACAAGTTTCAAGGGTAGAGCAAGAACTCTACCGGTGAGCCGGTGAGCGTGTTTTTGGGGCAGCACGTGTTTACAATGCATTTATATACTGATAGCATCTCTATCAGTGACTGATATCATAGTGTAAATATCTATTTTCACAGTGTTAATAACTTTGTCCACACAACTAATTCACAAAGCGATTCATATTTGAAAATTCAAAAGAATAACTTTAGGGGCCAGCAGAGGTCTCTAGAGGTCCTTTTAGAATTTGTAAAACTTGGTTTGTGTTTATGCCACGAGTATTCGGTTCCAACGTCATTTGGGTTGTGAGTAGAGCTTTTGCGCATTTTTAGGGTTCCTTAGTCTACAAGGAACCTTTATAGTTTCGCCATGTCGGTAGGTCTGTCTATCTGCGGCTTAGCATAGAGACGATAAGTACTAGAGAGCTGAAATTTGAGAGCTGAATTACGCCGACAAAACGATGAACATAATTTTGAAAAAAAAAAAAAATTACGGTACCTCCCCTACACCTAAATTAGGGATAGTTTTTTTCTCGTCTACAACATAGTAGGGTATTGTTGGATTGGTCGTTTTTCAGTTTATCTATGAAAATATTATGTACGTCAGGAAAAATATCAGTAACTTTAAAACTGTAGTTAGCCAACACAATGTAAATACTAGAAATAAACATAAACTTTCGTTCCAAAAATTTAGTCTGGCAACGGTAAATACATCCTTTATTTGGCATTGTATACATACGTTTCTACAAGAAAATTCCTGGGGATATAATAAGCTTGCCGGAAACGCGATTCGAAAAATGTGTAAAGCACATCATCAGCCATTTGACGCCCATTGCAGGACATAGGCCTCCCTCATGGTGTAAAGCACGCTTTGTGCCAAAAGGGCTACTATAACATTAAACATTATTTGGATGACAATGATGTCTGGAATAAAAAAAAAAACAGTCCAATGCATGAGTTCTAGGTTTTAGAATAATTATGTAAATTTTGTTAATTAAGGACTTTGAAAAGACTAAGTTTGGAGTTTTTTTCCATATTTTCTCCAAAACGATCTAGATTTTGAAATGGACACCTAGTTTAATTTGTGACGTTCATTAAGTCGCAGTATCTGTGCTACTTTGAATAATTTTTTTTTGTTAATTTGAATGAATTTTAAATTCATTTTTAGATTTAGGGTTCCGTTTACGAATTATTAAGCTTTAAAGCGCAAATTTTTGTCAGAGTAGGGCGTCCCTCCGCTCTCCTGTCTCAACGATTGATAGAGACGTGAAAAAATTCAGTGCTGTGGCACATAAAATGAACTTAAAAGGAAAACTGTCACGGCTAAATAGGCTTTACAAGTTAACGAGTAATAGGCGAACAACTTATAAAAGGAAAACTTCGTACAAAATCCATTGAAAATTACTTTCATGAAGTTGTATTACTATTCGAATAGTATCTTACTATTAGATCATAACGATCTTTTCGAATATTTGCTATTTTAAGGAGTTTCTTTCCTCATTAGGTCGTATTATTTTATATTAGGTGGTATTTTCCTACACCGAGGGTTCTAGGGTGTAGGTAGGTTTTTCCGAGCTTTTCACAAACTTCAAAGACAATTTTTTTTTTATGATTTAATTACAAATGTATAGTTTTCAGATTTTTCCCTGTACTTGTGGTATACGACGATATTAGTTGCCATATTTCATAGTTCTAGGGCAGCGGAAAGTAACCATAAATTTTAATTCCCCGTGAGAGTGAGGAAAATACGTTTTTTTCCGGCATAAACGGCTGTAACTTTTTTTAAGTTAACTTAGAAGTTTGACCGTTTTTTCTTTAGAGGTACGGAACCCTAAAAATTATATTTTTTCTTCTTCAAGAACTGATGAGATGACAGCCTCCCCTGGATATTACCGATAGATGTCACTCCTCAAATACGAATATAAGCTGTTTCAGAGGGTGATATCATCAACGATTTCCACCAATGAGTATCAACCCCCAAAGCAGGCCGGTTTTCGAAACGGCTTTGGCACCATGAACCACATAGGTACACACAAAGCGTCAGATAATACAAAAGTCCGCAGAGTAAAATTGCCCGTAGTGTGTGTCTAGTATTTGTGGACTATGACAAACCCTTGGACTCTTATGAAACTACAATCATGATTTACTATGATAATTCGATGTACATTGCAAAGTCGATTAACGCACAGGAGCGGTGGTAGCCTAGTTGGTAGAACATTGGACCCGGAAGCGAGAGACCCAGGTTCGATTCCCAGTGCGGGCATGTACCTATATGACTTTGTTTTCTAAGTTATATACATTTGTGAAGTTATAGTAGCAATACCACTCGCTAACGGTGAAGGAAAATATCGTGAGGAAACCTGTTCGTCTGAGCTATTCATATACCTCAGCGCTTAAAATCGCCAATCCACGGTGGGCACGTGTGGTGATTAAGCCCATACTCTCTCCCTGACAGAAAAGGCCAGTGCCCCACAGTGGGACGTATATAGGTTGCTTATGTAAGCCTAATATCAAGCTGGATCTCTTCGACCACACAACATACAAAACAGTGTAACAAAACATCAAGGGCGACTTACGATGTCAGAAATGGTGACCTGAAAGCGTTTTGTACAGAGAAGTACCTATTAATTAGCGCGATAGTGAAATCCAGAGTAGAGGGTTGGTCGTCTCTATACAGACATGACTTCACGCGTAAGAATGAATTGTCAAATATTTATCACCTGTTAACAAATACTGACGTGGAACGGTGTAAATCATTATTATTAGTTAATCGTCATTTTGTAACGTCTAAGCATTAACTATAAGCTATAAACATAAACAGCTCGCCGGATTAGCAATAATTTCTTCATCAGTTTACTTTTACTTTCGTTTCTCTGTATTCATTAATATCTAGTAGGCTCTGCAGCTACGTTGCCGCTCGGCAAAGTTGTTTTACAAATTTATGCCTCAGATTTATGTCCATATCTTATATCCAATGAATTCTTTATTGGACGGCCACATGGAAAATGTTGCGATTTTTTAGGAGATGGAAACAACCTACTGAATTTAGCAAGGTATTTACCTGTCATAACTCGTTTTTAGGGTTCCGTACCCAAAGGAGTAAGAGAATAAAATATCTAAAGACAGCGCTCGCCATCTAGCGGCCATCTATGTAACCTTCACAGTGCCAATGTCATGTCGTTAAATGTCAATGTTAAACGCTTCTTGTTGGTTTCTATAGATGGCGCTGTTCTTAAATTCGATCTTTGTCTAATGTTGTATAGATAATGGCACGGAACC
Organism: Yponomeuta evonymella; assembly: GCA_963969515.1. NCBI lineage: Eukaryota > Metazoa > Arthropoda > Insecta > Lepidoptera > Yponomeutidae > Yponomeuta > Yponomeuta evonymella. The sequence continues at coordinate 3,422,284 of OZ018343.1, read as the reverse complement.
CTTCTTGAGCGAGTCCGACTCGCACTTGGCCAGTTTTCTATGTTTTATAGTGGCTGCATTTATGTAAACAACATAAAGGAAACATGTAACACGTCCAATGATGTGTTTTCATTTATTTCTGCTTTCAGTGCAAAATGAAGTAGCATGATACTGCAAATGTCAAAAGCTCCTAACTACAACCAAGCGTAACTCCTAAGATCAAGTATATTCAGCTGATCTCCCTCCCTTTCCCTAGCGACCTCTAGACAGTCGACCTTTACCACCCCGGGGCTTCCTTTCACAGTACCTACCTTTCATTCCCTTAAATACAAATAAATTCCACGAATATTGTTCAACGCTTTTTGTAGCTGGTATTTCTTTAGAAATATTGACTCTTTTCTGCATTCATAATTTGAACGCATATTTATTGTCCTAAACCCTTGGGATGTGTAATGTTTTACGTATTTTCTACTGAGTTTTGTAGAGATAATTGGATGAGTCGTAAATCCGAAAATGCTATCAGGATACGAGTAACAGTTGAGCAAATATAAGATTCCTTGATTCCTTTAGCTGCACAATATGGAACGTTTGAGGCATTTGCATTCCAATAATTAAAACTGATTAGCCCCTATGTATAACTATGTATGACCATTGCTAGTCATTAAAATACTAATAAATTTGATTACCGATTGATGTCATCGGCTCCATAAATGGTCTACACCTAATCCATATCAGTATTTTGCATTACAAATCACTGTATTATTGAATGACTATAATATTTATTTAACTTCAGTCTATCTTCGCTGTAAAGAGATAACTGCCACTTGATACACTGCGTGTACTCTTATCAGTCATTGACTCCGTCCGGGAAATATTAATTAAAAATGTTCAGTCATAAGATTTGCTCTGAAAAACAATAATATAATGCAGTCGTTTTATGGGTTACTTTATGTCCATATTTTGGTTTTATTTCAATGATTTGTCTATTTCGTTATTTATTGTTTCCCTCTATAATCAGATTTAAACTTTGCAGATTTTCTTTTTCTACGTCAATATCTTCCGTTTTGACAGTTTAAACTTTTTTAATGACCCGTGTTGTCCGAACATAAAATTGTGCAATAAGAGCAGGTAATAGTTGTTTGTAGTTTTGGCTATTCTTAACGCTTCCTACTGGGCGTTTCCTGGCTTCGTCTGTAAAGAGCCGACTCGGTTGTGCCACTTAAGACTTACTTACTGGTGTCACACATTGAGCGCACAATTTTCGGCTATTTCGCCCCTGTCAAATTGATACGAATGAAAACAAAAATACTCGTGTCTAATAGAACGGGTTTCTGCGAAAATTTATTCTTTTTGTCGGAAAGTAAAAGTTGGTGGCTTACGGCGGCGTCGTCCAAATCAATGAAAGTAATCTCTCGACCTAGTGCCGTTGGCTTCATTTCGCTCTCGTCCGACCGCGGTCTTAGCCAGCGGCCACACAGAAGGGGCGCGGAAAAGACGCGACGCCCGTTGTATAGAAATCGCGGCCTCGCCCTGTCTCTTCTATGTGGGCTTCGTCCCGTCCCTTCAGTACATTTTGTATGAAAGTGAATTGGATTAACGACGGGTCTTTTCCGCGTCCCCATCCCACATTCCTTCTGTGTGGCCGCTGGCTTAGGATGCGACAACCAGGGCCCTCTTCTCCGTTCACCACTATGGGCGATTGCCAAGGGCCACGCGATCCATGAGCCCCTAGGTCACCAACCGATAATACCGATTAAACTTTTTTTTTCTGAAAATCAAACGACAATTTACAGTAACTTTTGTTGCACTTTCGGAAAAGTAAATGCGTGTCTTCTGTTATAAAATAGTCATAGGTACCTACCACATTATCCTAAAGTGCCCAAGGCCTCCAATAGGTTAAAGACGGTTCTGTCGAAGAACGTGCCGGAGCACGTGAATTGATTAAGTACAATAAAATATTTGTTGGTAATTAACACAACAACACAATGCCATGGAAATCTTAATTATAATAAGTTGATACGCATTCCTTAACAATTGTTTCATTAGGAGGAAAGTTTGTGCGTTGCTCGGGATTCTTGAGCTGGGTTTCACTTTCCTTGAGTGCGGTCGACGAAGTTTTGGACCGGTTGCGGTGTCGGCTTGGCCCTTCGAGGTGCCATATATTCTGTCACGGCCTGAAACTAATTTATACCTCCAACTTCAAGTAAATTACGTACTTTTCCTTGTTCGCTCGCCCACGTGCGAATTTATCGCATTTGCATCTCATTATTTTGTCTCACTGCAAAAAAGAACTGGGTATGCAACCGAATGTTGCGTTCAAAAGAGAGAAAGTTATATTATCTGCCGGCGTATGCGCATGGTGGATTTATGCGAAAGGATGACGTTGGCGTTACAGCTGCGGTAGGTGGAAACTTTCGCGAAAATCACATGGCCGGGAGAAAGACCAAAATAAAAACGGAAAACGCGCGTTGGCACGTCTACTAGAATTGCATTTAACTACATATACTTCAGGTGTGTTCATTGTTTTGTTTCGTTGACGCTCACAACGCAAAAAATTGTCTTGTTGAACATGTCATAGGATGAGTTGGCCACCAGCCATCACTGTCGGAAGCAGAACTAACAAAAAAAAGTTCACTAACAAATTGCTGTTACTCGACCCACTTCTGTGACCCGGTTGAAGCCAAAAGCAATGTAATTTCGCGACGTACCAACCAACCAACCAAACACTTTTTTCGGAACACTTTTACTCCGGCCCCGGTCGGCCGTACGCTCTTTAAATCAGCGGAATTAGCGGTCACACGGATTTCTCTTTCAATTTCAGATTGCTAAATAGGTGAACGCCGAAATGCAGTTCATTTGGCCAAATATTGCCCTTCCGGTCAAATCAAATCATTGAATTTTAAGTCAGCACGGAGTGCCAAGTTTTATGTGATAACAATTTGGGTCTAGTAATCATCATACGTAGCAATGTGAACCTCATCAAGTTATCCATTCCTTGACGGTACCTCATTGATAAGGCTTTGTTGATCGAACTGATGATCTTTTAATAGTTAACCCTATGTTAGCATCTGTAAGCAAGGCAAGCAATGGTTTAAGTAAGGCGTCACTTTTTCAGCGGAACATTTTTACCTATAATATTCTCGTGCCTTTGGCTTCGCGGCAAATAAACAGCACGAGGAGTACAAAAGCGTTAGCGAACTTGGCAATGATAGTTTTGACATTGACCCTGTTGCTCCACCAAAGAGAGTCGTTTAGTTGGCCGAACAATTTTTGTGACCTACACAGATAACCTAGCCGTGATTGGAAAGTGTTCTAGGTTCACATACTCTCTTTCGTTTGGTTGAAGCGCTGATAAACTTAGGTCAAGTTCAACTGGTGATTCGAAAGTTAGATTTGACTGCGGCAATAACAACACTGTTTCTAACCGCATTGATTTCGATGAACCTTAAGGAGTAAATTCATTTTATTCAGCTAATTATATAGATTTGTTTAACAATAACAATTTAGTGAAAATCGACGCTAATAAGCTAGAAAAAGGCTTTTCCTTCTGTAGTACATTCTTCTGCACCTGAAGGGGTTTTTGAACATGAATTGACCTTTCGATTTCATTTGATTTTATTTTATATTTCAATCCTTTGTTATTGTTGTTAATAAAAACTTGATTCGGTATATATTTTTTTATGTTTCCCGCTAATGCGACAAGGTTAGACATTTGGGTAATTTGGTTCACAATACCAAAGACCTGTTAGCACACTCTCTAAGTATGTCACAGGTACACACTTGCAACGAATGTGTTTTACCATCAAATCAGCTGAGCATATAATATTATACACTAGGACTTGGTGGCATTAGTCAGTGAATGTAATAATTTTGCATCAAATAACTTAGGGAATGTTGCAGTTGTAGAATGGTTCTAGTGTTTGGATTGGAAGTTCATGTTGACGATGGAAAAACTTCAGTAGAGTTCATCACTCTTGTTTGGTATTGACATCGAGACTGCGTTTGGTTCATGATAGGGTCTCAGTCCTTGCTGTCCAGTCGTATAATAATTGTAGAGCAATATTAAAATGAGGTCGGTTAGTAGATCGCTTCAGAGGGCGTTCCTCAAGCATCAAGCCTCAAGACGCCCCCAAAAGACATTCAACTCGATAATGCAACTTTCACCTACCTTTAAGCCAAGTACACTGTCACTCTCAACTCGACAACTATGTGCGTATTGTGCCGTATCTCGAACAAGATCGCTTTCTTCGACACGGCTGTTAATTTACTAAATAAGTTGTTTAATTGGTTTCGAATAGGATTACTGGTTTAATTTTTTTCTTTTTATCTCTTGATGCTTTCTGAAAGATTGATCATGTATTTTAGCTTGGTTTCGCCAAAGAAAGAAGGTGATCGACTTAGTCCCTAAGATCTTATTTTATTTATTGAGTGCGTACAAAAGTTGGCAATCAGAAAAGAAAAATATTACCAGTCTATGGTTCTGGTTCTTATTTGTAGACAGAGCTTTGAGTGAAAATTATCATGACAATAAATATAAATCTAGGTAATTTTTTACTTTGAGCTGAGGTGTCTGTAGGCTGGTCTAATTTGCTGAATTCGGCTAGGTAGTTGAATCTAGAGAGTGGATGCGTTTGCTTTCATCTCAACTGAAGTACTCATCCCCCTTTGTCAGCATAATTTTCACCAGTTGTTGAAGTGGCATTCTTTTATTCAGGTTGTTCGTTTGCGTTGCACGTGCCACTTCGCCCAATAAAGCGAGGTGAGCGGTGTCAAATTGTGGTACAGCCGACAGAACTCTACCACAATTACTTGCTTGCTTGAAGTCTGAGGCAAGTCTGGGCAAACGAGGAAAAATCTCTGTAAAAATGGTACAAATGAATAATTATGTAAAAATTTTCGTACTTTACATTTTTGTAAGGTTTTTTTTCTATGTTCCTTTGTAACTCCGTCAAATCTTGACCAGTTACCTATTGACTTATTTGATTTCCCAAACCACATTTTGACGTTCTGAAAAGGTTTATCGACAAGGTGGGAACCTGCCGAGGACCACATATTTATGACACATTGGCCTTCATAGGTACCTAATGTTTATTATTTTCATGCCTTCATTTCAATAGTGCGCGTAATAAAATAATAAATTAATAATTAAAATTAATATGTACCTTAGTTAGAAGTACATATTATTATGGTACCATACATCATGTACCTAGTCATGGTGTCATGCTTAGCACCGAGTCCATGGGTACATTATTAATAATGTTTTTACTTTCACAGTGTTTGAAGTACGTTTTTTTTTATTAAAATGTTTCATTTCAAGATTTTTTGTGGAGATCGAAGAATAAAAACTGTCATACTAAATCAGCTGTAAAGAGTAATATGATGCTATCGATTAAAAAGTTAATTTCTCCATCTGCGAAGTCATCAGATCATCACTAAATTACCCTAGGACCATCTTGGAAACACATGCAATGAAACATACGCAACTTACTAAAGCGTTGCTCCAAATGCACCTAAATTGCTATCATAAATTGAACTTTCCCTGCTCCACCAACCGAAGTCTTTATCAGATCTTTACCAAATATAAAATGGGACGAGCAGACGACTCTTGTTAACCTTTGAAAATCGAAATCGGTTAAGATTTGACGGAATCACGAGGTACGCCAACCCGTGTCGTCCAAGACTCCGCCTCACTCGACGGGTTTTTTCAGCGACTCATTTACTGTAACGGCTGCTCGGCTGTGGTATGATCTGCCGGCTTCCTTCCTCGGCTGTCTTTAAAAGCAAGGTAAAAGAGTTTTATCTGTATCTTCAAGTATAATATCCGTGCATTCATATATACGGCAATAATTTTGGGTGGTTTGAAAGACATAGCAAAATGAACGTGCCTGACAATAACTATCGAATACGCTCGTTTGTTTTTTTAAAAAACGCACCTATCTAAAATATCTCGAATCTATTAAAACCATTAGTAGTAATGACGGACGGATAGACGGAGAGGCGGTACTAATTGTTCGCGCATTTTTAGGGTTCCTTAGTCCGACAAGGAACCCTTATAGTTTCGCCATGTCCGTCGGTCTATCTGTCCATCCGCGGCGTAGCGCAAAGACCGGTGGTACTAGAAAGCTGTAATTTGGTATGATTTATCACGCCGACCTCCCCTAACATGAAAAGTGGGCATGATTTTTTTTCTCGTCTACCCCATCATGTGGGGCACCGTTAGATTGGTCGAAACGTGAAAGAAGACCATTTTTTTATTTAGGGTTCCGTTTGCGAAATATTAAGCTTTAAAGCGCAAATCTTTGTCCGAGTAGGGTGTCCCCCCCTCTCCTGGCTAAACGGTTGATTGTAGAAACGTGAAAAAAATCAGGATAGTAGCACATATAATGAACTTAAAAGGAAAACTATCACGGCTAAGTAGGCTTTACTAGTTAACGAGTAATAGGCAACCAACTTATAAAAGTAAAATTTCGTACAAAATCCCTTGAAATTGACTTCGATGAAGTTGTTAGTTCTGTAAAGCAGATAAAAAAGCTCTCTTTCTACACGCACTTGGCCGGTGTTTAAACAAGATTTCTGAACACGAAACAAGAAAAACTCGAAACAAGAACTCTCAACAATATTTTTTTAAATTTACGTCTATAGTAATAGTCTAAATATATGCCATTTTTTATTACTAATTACAAAACCGCGGCTTTCAAACCACCCCGAAATGAGCGTGTATATTTTTTTTTTCTTTGCCTCCATGCAGGTACACTACAATATTGTTTATTTCCTTCTCGAGTGGATTTTATTATAAGTTATTTAAACTTTACTTTATATTGATGTATGTTCATCATATCTATTGTAATGGTTTATGTAGATATATTGTTATTTATACGTGCGGAGCCATCTTACCTGTGGTCTAGGCCGACTAACCTGTCAGGATGGTATAGGCACAGTTTAAATAAGAAGTGTTTCTTATACTGTGGTATAGGTGCTGGGCGGCTTGCTTACTCCATCCAAAAAATAATGTCCCAGGCACTGCAGCGTTCAAGTGTGGCCCCTTCACATATAGTGTGAGTGAAGGTGCCACTGGACGCTGCATAAATCATCTCATTCACAAGCAGCCTATATACGTCCCACTGTAGGGCACAGGCCTTCTCTCAGAGAGAGAGTATGGGCTTAATCACCACGCGTGCCCACCGCGGATTGGCATCATCTCATTACGTAGATGCAAAGGCCAAAGTTTTTGTTATTTATGTAAGTTTGTATATTAATATTAATATTTGCACCGACTACCCGTCTCATTTTTCCTTCAGCAACTTGTCTGGAGAAATTGCTTTTAGCAATGAGGCCGCCAATTGTACTGTGTATTTTTGCAAATTTGTATGTCATGTGTTCTAGTGTACAATAAAGAATATTCTTATCTTATGTTATACTTTTAAAGGTCATAAGATAACCAAGGAGTATTATACTCCTTGAGATAACATAATATAGATGCTTACATACATAAGCAACCTATACACGTTCCTGTAGGGCACAGGCCTCCTCTCAGGGAGAGAGTATGGGCTTAATAACCACGCGTGCCCACCGCGGGTTGGCGATTTCAAGCGCCGAGGTGAGTGAATAGCTCAGACACTCAGGTGTTTCACTCAGGTCACTCACGATGTTTTCCTTCACCGTTAGCGAGTGGTATTGCTATTATAACTTCACAAATGTACATAACTTAGAAAACAAAGTCTTAGGTACATGCCCGCTCTGGGAATCGAACTTGGGTCTCTCGTTTCCGAGTCCAATGTTCTACCCACTAAGCTACCACCGCACTCACATAACTAGAAATTATTGCCTACAAGTTACACCACAATAGCCAATTATCTTTTTAAATATTAATATTCTGTTTCTCGGTTTATGGGTGCATTAAGTGGTCTGCTATAATACCCAGGTGGTCCGTAAAACAGCAAGTATGCTGAGCCACTGTCCTATTCATCGCACATCTGTTTGGGAGTATACCTATGTACTTACATAAAAACTTTTGTATTTCTGTTGTCAATTGCGTGATAAATAAAGTATTTGTAAAAAAACCTATTTAGAGGCTAAAAATTTCACCCATTCCGGGACTTGAACCCGCGACCTCTGGCTAACCGTGCCAGCGCTCTCCCAACTGAGCCCAACTCTCCAAACTGAGGCAAGTTCAGGCATCGGCGAAATTTGTAGAGAGGTTAGAAATTAGAGTATAAAGTATTTGTGTTTGAATAAAGTCCGATTTTTTATTTATTTCAACAAAGCATAAACGAGTCTATTGAATTTAAATGTAAGGTTTAAGGTTTAAACCTTAGCAGGCAAAATAACCCTACTTTGCATTTGCAGTCGGGCAAAAAAAAGACACGTATCGTACTGAGAACCTTCGTCTTAACAGACTTCAAAAAAGGAGGAGGTTTTAAATTCGTCGGAATCATTTTTTTATGTATGTTCCCCGATTACTCGAAATAGTATATTTCATTACGAGTGCGGAAAGCCTGTCATTGCAAAGAGTTCCGACAAATGTCTACCCGAGCCGAGGTATATTTTTTAATACAGTTGCTCAAAAAGTTGCGTATTGCAGGGACATATTATAGCGTTCGGGATGGTGGGCTATTACACACTCAAGCTTTTTCTTTACCTTTTCCGAACTCGTGGGTTCTCTTTCCCAACTGTCAAAATAATGTCTATTAAAAAAAAACCAACCACGAAGTTTTTATTAAAAAAAAAATCATAGAAGTTTTTATGATTCATGCAAATATTTCTAAAAACAAGCTACTAATTTGTTTCAATATCAGATTTAATGATTTGATTCAATGAGGTAGGTTAGGTTTGATTTCATTTCATCTCATTAAATTTAATTTTTATTTCATATCAATAAAAAAAATCTACTGAAGACTTGGCTGTATGGGCATAGTTCCCTTTGCCTACCCAGAATGGGTGAAGAAAAAAAAATCTCTGCTTATAGGTATTCTTTTACGGTTGGCGCCATTTTCCAAAAAAATATTTAATAAATTACTGATTTTTTTCGCAACTGTATTAAAAATAGTTGTTCAGTACACGTGCAGAACCGTCATTGCAACTTGTTCCGACTGTCAACTCTCACCTTCGGCTGCGCCTCGGCTCGGGTAGACATTTGTCGGAACTCTTTGCAATGACAGGCTTTCCGCACTCGTAATGAAATATACTATTTTTTGTTTGTAAGGGTAGTCTTCCCAGGTTATCCCATAGTCATCTAATCAGGATCTGATGATGGCATCCTGGAGAAATCGATGGAGTTCTTCAAATTGTAAAAGTACACATGATGAGATTTGGGTGTTTTCTATAGTGACTCGTGCATTTGCTTTCGGAAAATACAGTTTGGCGGAGTAGCAGTGATATTCGCTTATGTAATATATTCCTAATATATTTTGGACTCGGTGCCCAAAACGTATGTGCTGGTGCGTTTTGAAGTCGGTTATGTTTTATTTAAAACATTATATTTGTAATTGTATTCGTTTTTGTTGCACTAATACGTGCTGAGGACATTTTTTCTGTCGCGGGTTCAAGTCCCGGCATGGGTGAAATTTTTAGCCTCTAAATAGGTCTATTTTATTTGTAGTCTGCTTAAAATAGAATTAAAGGTTTGACGACAGTACGTATATCGTCGAAGAAAACATTGAATTCGAATAGCCTGTACCTACGGCCGTTTGACAACCAGATTTGTCCAGCCCTCCCTTATTGGTCGTAGGTACCTTCCATATTGATTGTGACAATTGCTTGTAACCTTTACTATTACATCACACACGACAGCTAGGAGTGAACTCCATGTCTACAATATTATTGTAAAGGGAATGTTATAGTAATAATAACTTCCACACAACATACACTTGTCTTGGTCCTAAACTAGGATACCCTGTGCTTTGGTAACCAGCCAAGGACATCACAAACATAGAAATACACACAGACAGAGGCCGTTTGTACAAATCAAGTAAGATAATATAAGATAACATCGGTTTAATTAAACTTTGATCAGTGAGTTCTTAGTTTTCTAAGAAGTATACAATAAATTCTGTTCATGAACTCGTGTAATGTAATTGACTTAAACTCCTTAGAACTTCTATCTATCTAATCAGCCCATAAACAGAGCCCACGGTTGGTCATAGGCGTCATCTCTTTCACGCCTATCCTCCTTTGCTGCTCTCGTCCAACCAACGTTTTAACCAGCTCGCTGATTTGTGAAGATGTAGCAATACCATTCGCTAAAAATTTTAAATAAAAAATAAAAACCGACTTCGAAACACTACAGCACTAAAAAGATAGAAATAAGAAATACATGTAGGTATTGTAGAAGTATAATTTGAAGTCGGCGCCCAAAACATATGTGCTGGTCATGAAACTGGGCACCGACTACAAATTATAGTCAGTAATAAAAAATAAAAACCGACTTCAAAACACTACAGCTTTTTAGTGCTGTAGTGTTTCGAAGTCGGTTTTTATTTTTTATTTCATCATCAGCCACTTGATGCCCTCTGCAGGACATAGGCCTCCCTCATGATTTTCTAACTTATGAAGGGTTTTGCCATAATCGCCACGCTTGGCAGGCGGGTTGGCGATCGCAGTATGCGGTTGGAATCTCAGAAACACGCTGCTGCCCGTTTCCTGGTAATTTATTTCCTTAGTCGCCTTCTACGACATCCACGGAAGGAAATGGAGTGACGCTATTCTAAATCCGGCACCACACGGAATTTTTATTTAATTTTTTTTATTTTTCAGTTTTTAGTGGAGGAGCTGGAGAAAAATAAACAAGTCCCCTATAATCATAATATACCGTAGGTAGATACATAATTCGTTCCTTTAAAATTTTATGTTCTAAATCTCCGAAAGTCTTCTCCAGAACATCACCAAATTACCTTGGGACTACTTTTACGCTATTTTATGAAACATGCGGATTTTACTAAAGAATATGCCTCATTAGGCCTTATTTACTGCTGTCCATTGAAGAGTTCCGTTCTCCATCTCTGAAAGTATTCATCAGATTTTCACCAAATTAAAATGGGACTAATGGGACGTTATATCTGTTCGAACAAAAAAAGAATTGTTGAAATCGGTTAATATTTGACGGAGTTATGGAGGAATATAGCCTAATAAAAAAAGATATATATACATATACGCGTCGAATTGATAACCTCCTCCTTTTTTGAAGTCGGTTTGAAAAAAACAGCTCGCTGTAGACCGACGGTCTGAAGCAGATTGCTGGAAACTACTGCAGGAGAATGGCGTAGTGGAAAATGTAAATGGAAAGGAGGAGCGGATAGAAAGAAGTGGCGTGCATGGAAGGCCTATTCCAGGCCGAGTAGGCGCTGATTGTTTGATTGAGACTTATTTGGGTAAATATATTTTTTTAATGTTGCATAGTCCGAGTGACGTGTTATTAATTTTTAATTGTATTTTAGTGTTATATGGCAAATTTTTAGGGTTCAGTACCTCAAAAGGAAAAACGGAACCCTTATAGGATCACTTTGTTGTGCGTCCGTCCGTCCGTCCGTCTGTCCGTCAAGAGCATTATTATTATTATTATCTCGGGAACGCGTGGAGGTATCGATTCGAAATTAAAACCATATGCTCAAGCACGCTCAAGTCTACAGTCCCTTGAGGCTTTGAAAAGAGTTAACGTAAAAAAACGTATATTTCGACACTCTCAAGGGAATCAAAATTCATAGGGTACTTTCCGTTGACCTAGAAATATGAAATTTGACAAGTAATATCGTAGTATACTATAAGTACAGGAAAAAATCTGAAAACAATACATTTGTAAATAAAAACATAAAATTATTAGTCTTTGAGGTTCGGGAAAAGCTCGAAAAAACTGCGAGGCTACAAATTTGTACGGAACCCTTGGTGGGCGAGTCCGACTCGCACTTGTCCGATTTTTTTAATATTGCATATTCATAGAGTATCGTGTCATAATTATATTTTAGTCATAGTTATTATTGTGTTACTTAGATAGTTCTAGTGTGAAGAGAAAACAAGCATTCTCTTCATTTATTTCTTTGTAACGTTTCTTTTGTATTGCTTTATCGTTAAAACAGTACGAGTAATACATACAAATAGTATGCATGCTGTAGACCGCAACTTAGTACTCATGTCATATTATTACTTTTATATTTTGTAATGGTTGTGATCTGTTGTGTACACCAAATAAAATAAAATAGTCAAACTTGGTGTTACATTTTATTGGCCCAGCTCCAAACCCAAACCAAACCCTGAAGGATCCCAATCGTGTAACTGTCAATTTGTATGGAATTTGAGAGTTTGACGATTGGAATCGCTCAGGATTTGGTGCGCATAGTTAGGCCCCTGAACTTGGCTGTAAGAACAGTGCAATCCAAAACTAAGGTTGTCTGGAAAAGATCGCTTTTAGCGATAAGACCGCCAGTTGTATACTATGTAACTAATTTTCATGTATTTTTATAATACATGGTGTGCAATAAAGAGTATTAATCTAATCTAATCCCCGTATAACAACAAATATTAAAAACCGCCAGTGTTAGTCGAACTTCCAGTAAGGGTCTTAGGAGTACTCTTTTTCATTGGTATTCCAGCGAGTGGAAGGCCTCTTTCCAGCCAACGGCCGGTTTCACATTGCACGATAACCGTAACTGCGCGAAAACGTTGGACTAGAATTCGTACAACGTATACAACGTTCGCACAATGGTATTAGTCTATATACCTATACAACCCATGAAGGACGCCGACTGTTGGGCATAGGCCTCTTCACCGTCACACCAACTTCGTGGGTCCCCTGCTAATCTCGTCCATTGCCTCCTGCCTTCTTAATGCTATCGATCCATCCTACCCACCGAACGCGGCCAATTCTCAGCCACCACTCTGTGACTGCCTTCGTCCACCGTCCGTCTTCTCGTCTAACTCCGTATCCTGCCAGATCGTTAGACGTTTAGATAATGTATGAAATTATCAGTCCGACTATGTCGTGTCGTTCCAGTTGTCGTCCATTGTTAAGTCGGCCAACGTTGGCGCGGCGAGCGAGTCATCAGATGAGATCAACAATGTCAAGGCTCGTCTGTGCCGGTTGCGCAACCGCTGGTTCTATGACCCTTTCTACTACTACATCGAGGCCTCTCCAGATGGCCGAAGGGCCATCTAAATGTAGGGTCACATTTTCGCTCTCTACTTCACTTGATTTGAACAAAGTACAGGTGAATTTTGTATGTAAAGGCTGGCTTCTCCGACATTATGTCTAAATCAGGTGTTTTAAAATACATTTTACTCTCTAATGGCTAGTATTTAAAATCTGAAATAATATATATTACTTTTCAATGTCCAAACTAGGGCCCGTCCGGTAATGATTTTTATAATTTTTTGAATTTTATAGCATCAAAATAAAATGCGAAAAATAAAATAGGCGACTAAGGAAATAAATTACCAGGAGACGTCCAGCAGCGTCTTCCTGAGATTCCAACCGCGTACTGCGATCGCCAACCCGCTTGCCAAGCGTGGCGATTATGGCAAAACCCTTCATGGTCAGAAAACCATGAGGGAGGCCTATGCCCTGCAGTGGGCGTCAAATTGCTGATGATGATGATGATTTTATTGGAGCTGTACTGAGTTTTGGATAATCTGGGGGCACGGCCGTACCATCCTTGTACGGGCAGGATTTATATTTCTGTAACTTCGCGCAGCGCAAAAAGTTCCATACAAATCCATGCCTTCAGCAGTTTGTTTTTATATATTTGCTATTTTCCTGTCTTGATTTTGATCATTCCTCCTTTATCGATTCCCTGACATCCCTCGGTGTCTCTTTTCCTTCATCTGCATCCTGCCTTTTATATAATTTTGATGTAAATATTTATAAATGTATTGCTACGTATTTCATTAAAAATGATATAAAAATTTTGTTTGATTTTATTGCACATATCTTAATTTTTGTTTAAGTATATTTTATTCCCGATGATATTATTGTCTGATTTTAAAATGCCGTTCCCCAAATTCCATCTCAATCTTCCTTTTGTAAAATCTGTTCGGTTTCCTTAACTTTAACCTTGCTTTAACCTCAGTCCCCGATAACTTGACACTGACGTAGGCACAAATCGTGCGAAGCTATATCTAAAAAAAAGTATAATTATTTCCGACTTATATTTCCGAAAATAATAAAAATTTTGTACATATTCGTGATTTCTTACGTTTGGTTCGAAATTGTGATCACAAATGAAAGCGGTACGATGTATCGTCTCATTGAAAACGGGCCAAGTGCGTGTCGGGCCACGCGCAGTGTAGGGTTCCGTAGAAAGAGGGGGTTTTATCTGCTTTACCTAACTAACAACTTCAACGAAAACTTCAACGAAGTTTTCCTTTTATAATTTGGTCGCCTATTACTCGTTAACTTGTAAAGTCTACTTAGTTGTGATGGAACAAACATTTAGTTGGCCAGTGCCAACTATAACATGCTAGTATATTTTTTTAATTTCCATAACTAGTGCTGAAATGGTTTTCTTATTGCAAAATGAAGAATTTTTTGGTTTGAAAACTTTACTTTTCGAATCACTATTTTTTTCAATCACCAAAGGTTTATAAAAAAAAATAATAAATAGCATATTAGTTTATTACGAAATTTCACTTATAAAAGGGTAAAGACTCCGTACTAGGTAAAAATCTGCATTACGGAAAATCCTGCAATTTCGGTTATCGTGGTTATAGAAACAACTATAAAATTCGCGAGTCACTAAAAGAGTCATTACTAGAGATGTGAATCGATGGATACATTTTAAGGTGACATTCCAACCATGATTTAGTAACATATGGCGCTAGTTTTGAGAAAAATGGGACGTCAAAAAATTTTTTTATAGTTAACCAAAATTACTTCATTTATGCATAGACAAACAATATCAGGTCGAGAAGTTATAAAAATCTAAAAAAAAATGGTTCGAATGTCTTATGGTCGGCGCCGACGAACTCAATTTTTCTTTTAATTGCTTACGCGTATCAAAGGACAGACTCTTATACATTAAACATGCTGACTCTTATAAGTTATACCATTACCGATAAATCATTAGTACCTAATGCTGTTTTCCGAACAATGAACGAACATTCTGTCAAAATATAGCTAAACGATTTCAAAATCACCCTGTAGAAACAAAACATAACGTATGTATCTAATCCGACGATTGTGTTCATGTTATGATTTATTATTAGGCAACCCTAGAAAAGTGAGGCGTTGGCTGTTACAAAGATATGCTGATGTGAATGACAGATGGAAACGGAAACAATAAATACTTTTTTATCTTTATCTTATCTTATCGGTTTCGTAGTAAGACAGGTGGAAAATTAACATCATCATGTAATTTTAAAACACTGTCGATGTTGAAAATTATTTATTTATTTGTTTTCTAGTTTTTAAGATACTAGTTCCTTGTGCTAATATGAAACATGATAAGTTCCTTATCTCATATTATCTAGTAACTAGCAGTGCCCGCGGCTTCGCTCGCGTGCAATTCAGTTTGTGTGATTATAAGAATATCAGGAATAATAGAAGTAATAGATGGATAGAGAACATTTTATTGTATATAAAAATCTATACAACATTTGAATATTTCAAGCGTCTACCTGTTGCCGTTATTAATATCGAGCAAAAAACGGCAAAAAAATTACGTTTGTTATATGGGAGCCCCCTTTAAATATTTATTTTATTCTGTTTTTAGTATTCATTGTTATAGCGGCAACAGAAATACATCATCTGTGAACATTTCAACTGCCTTAGCTATCGCTGTTCATGAGATACAGCCTGGCGACAGACAGACAGACAGACAGAGACGGACAGTGAAGTTCTAGTAATAGGGTCCCGTCTGGCACACTTCGGGTACGAAACCCTAAATATCTGTTTTTGCCAAACTTGCCGAAGAGGGTTTAATGATCGAAGGTGGGTAAGGTTATATTACACCGTTTGCCCTTTTTTCTCGATCTTAGTGTCTAATGTTGTATAGATAATAGTACGGAACCCTAAGTGCGCGAGTCCGCCTCGCACTTGGCCGGTTTTTATGTTAATGTAGCCTATATACGTAAGCGCAGAGGCATGTGAACACCTCAGACACAGATTTTCTCACGATGATTTCCTTCACGGTTAGCGAGGAGTATTGCTACTACAACTTCACAAATGTACGTAACTTTAGAGAACAGTCATTGGAACATGTCGAGACTCGAACTCACGACCTACCAAATGTGAGGCCGGCGTCCTACCGTTCCGCTACCACCGCATTACTGCGAAATGATTAAATAAGCCCAACCTCCAATCGCCAATCCGCCGTGGGCACGTGTGGTGATTAACCCCATACTCTCTCCCTGAGAGAGGGCCTATGCCCTACAGTGGGACGTATATAGGCTGCTTAAGTATGTATAAACCCAATCTCAAATGTCGTTGAAGAGGTCCGGTTTCCATCTCTCATTCACATCATCATATCTTTGACCCCATATTATTCAAAGCCTCATTGAGTTTTTTAAATTCAATGAAAGCATCTACTTATAAAAGTCATGAAATAAGCACATACTCCACAGATCTGATCTGATGACCACTAAGGAATTCCAGCGTCTTAGTTCCGCCATCACACCCTGATCACCATTATAAATACTCACCAATATACATAAATACTCACTTATTACCATCAAATTTCTACCATATTATTTTATTATAATATTGTAGTCCAGAAATCTAGATCATTATGGTAAGTGCAATATTTCAACTAAATTAATTCGTACCATTCTCGCTCCTCCCAGTACTTGAGAACGTTCCCGGAAGCGTTCTCAGGAATGGCACCTGAGTACATACGCTCCTTGGCCGTCGACCCCGCCAACTGTTTTTCACTCTGACCTCACACCACCCTGCACCGCAACACATAAACTCACGCATATATCCCGGAGAGGTAGGCAGAGCCCAGGGTTGGCCTTTTGCCACAACCCTGACAAATCTCTTCCATTTCAAACACATTAATTAGTAGCTGCATTCACACACGTTGGTGTCGGGTACTTTTTATCTTGCCCTTCGCTAATACATGTACCATTTGGTAGACTTATATTCGCCTTAGACGTCCCTTACCGGCTCCTTGATTCTCATTAGCTTTATGTATGTTGACCAAAGGTTGACTGGTGAAAAATGCTATTTAGCATTAAGTACGCCTTTGTACCGAACATGTGTTTTATTCCATAATAGTACATTACGATACTAGTGCGAAAAGTAGGAAATTCGCAACGAGTGGCGATAGATTAAAACACGACCGAAGGGAGTGTTTTATATCGACACGAGTTACGAATTACCTATTCGCACGTGTATCGTACAACGTTTTATAGTACATATGGCCCTTTGAAGTTTCGACATAGGCACGTAAAGTGCTCATTATCGCACTAGTGCGGTAATGTAGCACCATATGTACTATAAAGAATTTTAATAACAATAGTATGTCTTTCGTAATTTTTTCTATCTTTAACCTCTGCATATGTCACTCCATCGTGAGGAAACCTGGGTGTCTGAGCTATTCACATACCTCAGCGCTTGAAATCGCCAATCCGCGGTGGGCACGCGTGGTGATTAAGCCCATACTCTCTCTGTCTCTGAGAGAAGGCCTGTGCCCTAGAGTGGGACGTATATAGGCTTCTGATGTCACTCCATCAGTCCACAATGTACCTATTTTATTTTGTCCTTGTGAATTTCTACATGGTCGCAGATTATAAAGTATCCGTTCAACAACGTTGTGGAAAGGGAAATTTTTATCTACATGTTATCATCTTGACGACAAGCGAATTGATTTTGATAAGGATTTAATATTACATACTTTAATATTAATATTACAAAATAGAGATCAATTTTTCATAATTTACAGGCCTTTTTAATAAGATCGTCATATTTCCCATTGAAAGCGTTCAAATTATTATATCTCTTAGCGTTTAGGCAGGTTTTGTAAGAAACGCATTCGCTCGGTCGATTTTTCGACGACTTACGTTGCAAAATTGGCCTCTACGCAAAGGTCCTTTAATTTAATATGATAATCTAAAACTTATGTCTATTCTGAAGAACCTTTCTAAATACGGGTGAAAAATTTTTTTAAATAGGATGAGTGGATTTTGAGATTACCCCCTACAAACAAACTTACAAACTTTTCCTCAATATAATATAATATTATATCTTTTTAATCGTTCAAATAAGTAAAATTGTCTGTTGAGGACTAGAATGGGAATAGAATTTGGACCATCTGTCCAAATTCCAGTCCCAACGTAGTCCCCTACTTCACAATAATACTCAAAAAGCTCGAATAATTCAAAACTCGAAAAGTCTGCTTTTATTCATTGAGAAGTTTAAGTATCTACCTTATAGTTCGATTCTCTGGCCCTGGTCACCAAAGTTCACCAAAGTCCTCATCAAGAACGATCAAAGAACCTCAAATTCGAAGGCTTTCCTATTGTCCGCTGAGGATATCCAGTATCCACCTTTTATCATTAGACCGTCATCATCAAGTTTTGCAAAAGTTCAGATCAGAACTGATTAAATAAGCCCAAACTCGAAGAATCTGCCGTTATCCCTCAAAGAGACCCATCATCATGACCCTTATCTCCATATTTATCTCAATATTTTTCAAAGAATTTACAAATCTGTCAAATAAGCCCAAACTCATCATCATCATCATTCAGCCACAAGAAGACCACTGCTGGACATAGGTCTCCTCCATGGATTTCCAAAAAGACCGGTTGGAAGCGGCCTGCATCTAGCGCCTTCCTGCCACTTGGATGAGGTCATCTGTCCATCTTGTGGCTGGTCGTCCTACGCTGCGCTTGCCGATATGTGGTCTCCATTCGAGAACTTTTCGGCCCCATCAGCCATCAGTTCTGCGTGCTATGTGCCCCGCCCACTGCCACTTCAACTTACTAATCCGCTGGGCTATGTCGACGACTTTCGTTCGTCTACGGATCTCATCATTTCTGATTCGATCTCGTAGAGAAATTCCGAGCATAGCCGTTTCCATAGCTCGTTGCGTGACCTTGAGCCTTCTTATAAGGCCCATAGTGAGAGACCACGTTTCAGTGCCATAAGTCATCACTGGTAACACACACTGGTTGTATAATTTTGTCTTAAGCGATTGAGGTATATTAGAGGAAAATACTTTTCTAAGTTTCCCGAATGCTGCCCAGCCGAGTTGGATTCAACGATTGACCTCTTTCACGAAGAAGCCCAAACTCAATTGATAAATATGTGTTCTACATTAGTACAATATTTTATCATATTGTAGCCCAGATCGTAATCGTAAGTTTCAATGGTAACGAAAAAAAACTAGAGCTTTCAATGGTCAAATTCCAACGGCCATCTACCGGGTCTAATTGTATTTTCAGACCATCCAGGGACCTACACAAATATACATACAAAATTTCGGAAAACTGTACATTTGTAACTAAATCATAAAAAAATAGTCTGAAGTTCGGGAAAAGCTCGGAAAAATTGCGAGACTCGATTCTTGTAGGTACTTAGTAAGTACCTGAAATAGTTTAGGTACTTACTAAGTACCTACAAATTTGCACGGAACCCTTGATGAGCGAGTCCGACTCACATTTGTTTTTTTTAAAGAAGTTAATTGACAAAAAGTTTAGTTCCACATACAAATTGAGTTCGATATATTCTACGTAACTTTGTGGAAAGTTGTTAAACTCAACATTTCGTAAATTAGTTATAGTATCTAGTATAATATAGTAGTATATAATACCTTGTAAAATTTAGCCGATGCATACTTACATCTTTCTGCTGGGATAAGCCAGTATATCTGTCTTGCCAACCGCGCCGCGGGGCGTCTTTTCGCGGTGCTTTATGTCGACACCTGGGAAGACCTGTTCCATCTGCGTTACTTTTTTGTCAGAATTTATTATTGACCTTAATCACGATGTAAATTAATGTTGGAGAGTCGATTCGCGGGCAGCGTGCTATCGTTGTCAGTCCGACCATGTAGTTTTTTTTCGCTTAGATTTAAATGTAGCCTGTGACTTGTTTTGGTGTTGTTTTTTCTTTTCTTTTGTGGTCATTCCTTTGCAAGTTATTTCAGTTAGATTAATGGCTTGTTCTATTATTTAATTTAAGCCTAGTTTATGTTGATTCATTACAATTTGGTTAGGTAATTAAGCGTTCTGGGCGCTATCAGATTTAGCGTTGAATTTGCCTTCGACACTTCACCATCTGCTGTTGAAAATTGATATAAATGTATGGCAGTTGAATTAGATTTGCAAATAAGTATGGCTTTAATGGGACCAGTCGCTGTTATTAGCTTCGAATAGAGATTATCCGGTTGTGCCGTGAACACGAACAGGTCCCGAGGAATCTGCAGTGGAAACCGCTGAGGAATGCCTACGCTAATTGACGCTAAATAATTTTATATTATGCCCTCCGATCGGATCACCTCTTACAATACCCAATTTTCTCTTTGTAATGACACTCATTCAGATCTTGTCGTAGGTAATGACAGAGGGGATCTAAAGATCTGCCAATATAAATAGTGCAATCGCATGAACAGTGGGGCCTCGTCAATCAATCAGATGAGTTACTACCAGTATACCGTCGATGTTTGACACGCTATCAATGAACTTAGGTAAAGGATCACTTCTTCTAAATATACAAGCTGATCGAAAGATTATTTTAGAGCTTGACGCAAGTGCAATGGGTGGAATTAAGACTAGACTTCATTAATTGAGTCTCTTGCGTTCGGTATATTGGTGTTTCGTTCAGAACAGGTTTTCGTTTACCCACCGCCGTATAATTTACCGACTACAGTCGTACGACGTTGCAGGAAAACATATCAATGGTCGTTACAAATCTGTTGCAGTGTTTGAATGGTTGTTAATGTTGCCTTATCTCAATCGCTTGTCCTTTGCTGATATCGTAGTTTCATAGATGAGAATGTCTGCGATAGAGTTGACATCGGCAATGGCGTCTCACTTGCCTTGACCGCGCGTGTGTCCCCTCACTCCACCGTCGAAGCGTCGTCGTCGGACGAGCTTGCGCCATTCTCTAGCGGTGTTTTGCTGTCATGAATATGAATGATGACGTTTTTTAGGGTTCCGAACCTCAGAAGGAGAAACGGAACCTTTATAGGATCACTTCCGTCCGTCCGTCCGTCCGTCTATCTGTCTGTTAAGACCGTTTATCTCGGGAACGCGTGGAGGGAGGTATCGTGTTGAAATTAAAACCATATAAGTACTCTGGTCTACGGTCCTTGAAAAAATCAAACTTGTAAAAAAAAAGTAACGGCCGTTTATGCTGCAAAAACGTATATTTTGACACTTTCAAGGGAATCAAAATTTATAGGGTATTTTTCGTTGACCTAGAACAATGAAATTTGGCAAGTAATATCGTTGTATACTACAAGTACAGGGAAAAATCTGAAAACTATTACATTTGCAATGAAATCACAAAAAATTATCTTGAAGTTCGGGAAAAGCTCGGAAAAGCTGTGAGACTCGATTCCTGAACAATTTATATGTAAATACCTATAAATTTGCACGGAACCCTCGGTGGGCGAGTCTGACTCGCACTTGTCCAGTTTTTTTTTCGCCATCAGACATAAATAGTACCTATTAATTTCAATTTCATTCGCTGTAAACTCGTCTGACTTGCTGCGTATGCTGGTAGCTTTATGATCAACAGATTTATAACTCCCCGCCTAGTTCATGTATCTTCTTCGATCCTCGTTTGATATCCAATAGATTCATGAGTCTGAACTTGTTATTTATTTATTTCAATGCCGTTTGTTTCCATGATGCATTTTAAAATCCTGTGACGCCTATCGTCGCGAGTATGAATTTCAAACCGTAAACATGAGCCTCGAGTGTTCTGCTAATCCCCGACTATGAAAACGAGGGGTGTTGTAAGTTTGACGCCTACAACAGCCTGTATGTATGTTATCAAAGTCGGATGAACCATTTTTTTATTTATTTAAATTGAAAGCTAATTCAATAGGAATGGTTCTTAGTTAGATCAGGCCAAAGGTGGACATGAGTGCAGCCATCACATTTGACGCACTGATGACCTTTCTTGGCTCACAGCCACTATTTTAGCCAAATGCAGTCTGAGCTGATAAACGCAGAATAACTGAAAAATATCAAATACAAGTAAATAAAAATGTTGGACATGGACAAAAAAATTAAGATCACAAATTATTGTAAAATACGTTGACTCGATTCTGAAAAACAGTCTTTACCATTGTAAACTTTTAAATTCTGCGTTGTTTCTGAATTATATAAGAACATAGTAAGTTTGCAAAGGAAATTAAATAATTCATATTATACAATCCAATCCAGGCTTCAGCCCAGATTTGTACAATGATGCAATGCTAAACGTAATTAAACCTTTAGCATTGCATCATTGCAAGTATAGATATATGTATATATATTTATGTACATATAAATTTAATTACATTCATATTTTTTAAACATAATTTAAGCGGGCTGTATACCTTTATTAATTTGTGTATGATTTTATTTGTGTATATCGTAGTTTATTCAGTCACTT
Organism: Yponomeuta evonymella; assembly: GCA_963969515.1. NCBI lineage: Eukaryota > Metazoa > Arthropoda > Insecta > Lepidoptera > Yponomeutidae > Yponomeuta > Yponomeuta evonymella. The sequence goes on along the minus strand of OZ018343.1, from coordinate 3,399,780 downwards.
AATGAAAACAATTTAAGTGTATGTTTCATACTTTATATAATTATATAAATATAAATGTATAAATAATTATATAATATAAGTATCCTATTTTATATAATAATTATTCTGTATAACATAGTATTTTAGCATATATAGTATTGCTCACGGTTGTAACACACCGCGGTATGTGACGCTCGCGAGGTAGCTCCTGGCTCTGACTGAAAATCAGCGCTGAAGGCTTGACCCTCAGCATACTGCTGAGTCAGTATGGTCAGTTGCCATTTATAGCAGCAGTGACACGCCGTGACCTTTCGTTTTCCTTTCTTTTGATAACATTTCTGTTGAAATATTTTCTTGGTTGTTTCTCTGTTTTGTTATTGTGCGTGTGCACTGTTTTTATAATAAATATTTTTTCTTCTTCTTCTTGTTCTTCTTCTTCTAAACAAAGTAAAATTCGGTTTGGTCGTGATGTTTCGTTCCTATTACAATTTTGCTGATTTTAATTCACTGTTTTGATTACATCGACCTCCTACGAATTTGAGGATTATCAAGAATTTGTAACCAAACATGTCAGTGGTTTAAAAATTTATTTATTAGCTTTTTCCCAGAAATACCCCAAGTTATCAGTTTCCTTTTTGTCCAGACGCTGGGATGTATTTTGATACGGGTCGACATTGAATTTTAATTCCACGTTCCTCCGCTCGACTGTTCTTCATTTTTGTCATGTTACTGAATGTTAACGATATAGAACCGAGACTTATTATTGCTCTTCCTTTCAGAATTTAGAATTTTAGCAGCTGTAATATAGATAGATAGAATATTCTTTATTGCATGTACACCAGGAATTACATATGAGAATTAAACAATAATGTAGTTCAGACAATTGGCGTCCTTATTTACTAAAAGTTATTTTTTTCAGACAACCATGGACGGAAAAAATTGAGAAGCTAAATGACCGGTAGTCGGTGCAACGTGTGCAATATAAGTTTATTATTCTCCCTAGTAGGTGTATAGAGTTTATTCAATTTGATTTCAATAAGGCTTGTCGGTGTGATTCATGGACGCACAATTGTGATTGAGGATTAAAAATAATCAACGTTTGTGTTGTATTTTCCTCATATTATGTTCTCGTATTAAGTTGGCTCGCGGGCCGTGCGTGCTCAGTTGACTTTCATAAAACATTGTCACCAATGGAGTACTTGCACTAAAAATGTTTTATATTATATTAAAAGATAAATTTACGTGGTAATTTTTTTTGTAATACTTTTCATAATATTACCTGTCGAAAAGGCAATATAGTCACGTGCCATGCAAATCGGGCTCAAATTATGATGTCACAACTTGCACATAACGTCTTATAACGTATGATGAATCGTTTATCGATATGTGAGTTAGTAATCGCGGTTAGACCCGTTTAATGTATTACTATGTTTGAGCATCGCGAATAATTAAAAATACGATATTGAGTTATCACGTAAAATTGTGTTTTTTGTGATCCCAAAAACCCCAAAAAAATATTTTTGTTGTTTTTATGTTATATTTTTTCCTAACTTGTTATATGTTTTGTGACTCCAATCTAAGTTAGACGCAAGTTCCCCATTAGATCATGTCGCAATCGTAACGTCTCGCCTCACTGACCAGGACCATGCTATCGGCTGCGAGGAGATCAATTACATCGAGTCTGTCGCTTTGTTTCTTGCGGGCTAAAAGCGGCAATGGAATTTCGCCGCAGCTCCTTGATTGCCTTCTCGTGTTTTCAACAGCTCTTGTGGGGATTACTTATAGCTCTCCAGAGACGTATAATTCAAGACATTCTTCAACATGCCGCGCCGTATCATTTAATGTTTATTGACTTGTCGAAGTTGTTTACGAAGCTAGTCTCGTTCTAGTAGTGAATTTGTTTCATGGGCCGAAAGAACGTCTTTTTATCACCTTCGATAACGGGGACACCGATAAAAGATATTTCACAACTCAGAGGCTTGTTGTTTTTATCTCGGAATTCAGTTGCATATTGGTGCTTCGATTTATCGCAAGTCGTCGTTGCTCATTAGTACAAGTAATTATCTTGGCAGTTGGTGTACCTATCTGTTTGTTGTGCCTATAGAATTCCCGCGAGAGATATCCTTAGGGCTGTGTTTTATGTGTCGTTAGTGTGCCATCGTCCGCAGGGTCGGCATTCGCAGCCGGTGGTCAACGGCCCCCGCAGGCAGGTGAGTTTCGTAAGTCCTGTTAACCGTATGAGTCGCCGTTCGCATTGATATTCCGATGTTGCTGTTATTCCGCTTCTAGCTTTTATTGTGTCCTTTTGTATAGATGCATAGAGGTGGCAATTGGTTGCGTGCCGGCGTCCGAAGATTTTGTCCAAATGTTACATATGAATGCCAAATAAAGCAATTCCCAATCGGTGCGTCTATATTGTTAGTTACCATTGCGTGCATATCGTGAGCAGAGTAAAATGAGCCGTAGCCTTATTCCCAGGGCGAGGTACAAAGACATTCTTGAGCGTCGAGACGACGTCTGGGAGGGAATCTTCCACGGAGGGCTGTGTAGACGGCTTTCGTCGAGTTTAAATGTGTGGCGCACAAAAAACGGATAGGCGTCCAATAAAAAGCTCGTGTGGGGAGAGACGAGCAACCGAGGGGCGGGTAGCTCGAGTGCAGTGCTCGATGCGCCGGCGGCTCTCGAGTGCAGTTTCTCGTCGCCGCGCCCGCCGGGAGCACGCACGCAGCCTCCGCGTCTCCTCCGGGTGAACGACTCGCCGAAAACTATGCGCATCACGCACTCGCCGCCGGAATACTGATAGCGCTTCCAGTTCTCGCGAGCCGATTGATCCGCCTCCTGGACCGTTACCCGGAAGCGTCCGCTGTTGTCTAATTGTTTGAACCAAAACCCGTCGCGGGTTTCTGTCGGATATAGGATAATGACGTGAGTTGCGTAGGCCGCAGGTGGTTTTCGTATCGGCATTGCTTCGTTCTAATTTTTGTTTTCTTTTGTCCACAGGGCAAGTACGGTGGTAACGGTTTCCGGCGCACAGAACCCTGCGCCGACGGAAAGCCCGGCCATGAAGGGTGTGGAAGCCACAGCCGAGGAGCAGGAACGGCTCGCGGCCGGTAACAACAATGGTTTCCTCGACTGCAAGCCACCGGCGCCGCAGCAACAGGCCCCGCGCTCCTTCTTCCACTCCACTCGAGTATTTATGATCGTCTTCCTATCCGGCTGGGTCCTTCAGGGCATGTTCCTCACCTACTTCGTCAGTGTCACGACGACTATTGAAAAGCTGTTCAACATTGAATCGAAGACCACTGGAACATTAATAGCAGCAACAGAAATCGGACAGATATGCACGGCGCTGTTTCTGACTTACCTAGCCGGTCGCGGACACCGGCCGCGGTGGATCGCTTGCATGATGTTGGTGCTCGCTGTGGGTGTGCTGGGATGTGTGTTGCCCCACGCCATGTATGGGACACCACTGCTGGACTCGCACTTGAACGCGCACCGGCCTGGAGCCGCGCCCGTCTGCAACGCCACGTTGACGCTTTGCGATGCAGCACATATCAACCGTACAGCGATCCGTACAGACATCACTGGGACCGTCATCCCCTGGTTGTTCGTCTGTCTACTCATCGTCGGTGTCGGACTAACTGGAATCGCTACCCTCGGAATCCCTTACGTGGACGACAACGTCGGCAGCAGACAATCTCCACTTTACATGGGTGAGTTTACTTGTTCATTGACGTAAAGCGTCGGCTGCACTCTGCGTCGTTAACTTCGATTAAGGGCTTTCGATTGAGATTGTGGGAATTGATTGTTTGCATGCGAGCGGCAATAAAGTCTGCACATAAAGGCGATGTAAATCATGCGCCGCGCCGCCCACCACCGGCCGCCTACGGCAGACGTCCCAGCCTTGCGCTCGCGACTCCCAGTAGTTGCGAAATATTCGACAGGCCCAATGTTGCACCTTTATCCAATAAACCTGACTTTAGATGGTAGGTACATTTATATGTTGGAATATTTTCCACTCAGGATTCTAGTGATGGTGGTGGTGGTGGTGTGTAGTGTGTGTCTGGTATTGCTGCTCGTTGCAGTCAATTCGTCAATTCAATCAATAAGAGTGCAGTCATGGAGAGGTGTATTTTTTTCGTTTCTTATAGCAAAATTTGTAATTGCGTGCCCTTGCCAATCGTGGGCAATCGGCGGCGGTGGGAAGTCTAAGAGAAGGCAAGCTACATTGGGATTGGGGCGTCTGTGGGTTGATATTATAAAGAGACACTTCATATACTGCTGAAACATATTCAAATGACACAATCACTTGACCTGTTCCCAAACTATGATATTCAGTACCACGGCAGCGGGAACAAAGGCAAAGACGTAACAAACATGGAAACATACCCAGATTGAGGCATTTTATACAAATCAAAGCAAACTATGAATACGAACCACTACCTCAGAGTTAGATTAGTTAGAGTTAGTAAGCAAGCAATATATCGCTAACCTAACGAGCCAGGGAATGAATGTTGGGGACTCGGCTACAAGGGGTGTAACATGAAATCGCTCTCCCTTGTTATACCTCCTGACTTCTCACTCACACATATGCATAGAACTTTATCGTTCCATTAGAACACCTTTGCACCTTGTTATGGCTGCATCGCTCCAAGTCTACCTTTTGTTTTGACTTCAGAAACGAGAAATTGCACCGGCGGCCTTGCTCCGATTCTGATTTATCGTGTGTAATGTAAAATCGCTTTGTTTACATCCGGCGGGGACGGGGAATGGTACATCCATTTGCAAGCGCGAACTTTTTGCGCAGCAAAAGACCTCTTGACAATCAAATATTGATTCGACACTGTCAAACATTTAATGATTCCATTCTGGGAAACTGGCGCTTTCATCACCCTACTAGTAGGTATTATAAATGTGAACGTTTGTGAAGATGTTTGGATGTTTGTTACTCAATCACGCAGTAACGGCTGAACGGATTCACGTGAAACTTGGCGTACAAATGCGAGACACAGCATACGTGATATCCTGGTAATGCCTTCCCGTGGGATAATATTTATTTTAAGTTTAAAAAAGATGGCGTTGTGTGAGCCAACGTTGTGTTTTAAACATAGATGGCGTTGTGCAAGAATCGTTTAAACGGATTATGTGGCAGTACGAAGTTCGCCGGCACAGCTAGTATGTGATATTTAGTTATTTAGTTGAACAATGGTTTCACTGCTTTTTCAGCAAGACCTGTACTTGACCGAAAACCACTAACATATGACTAGTTAAAGGCCTTTTTGAGACCACTTTGCCCGTTCACAGACATATTCCATTAGTGGACAGCATGATAGTCAATCTACCTAATCAATAACTTCTAAGCGTGTTGCATTTCGGTGTCTTTGATTTGCAATAAAAATTATATTAAGATTATCCTCAGCTAATAGCTACGATTTTGTATTTAACTGAAAACCACTTACATTACATATGACCAGGCACAATTTCATGAGTGGACAGCGTGACGGTCAACCTGGGTGATCGACAACTCCTTACGCGTGTTGTATTCGATGTCTTTGATTTGCTATAAAAATATCATTAAGATTCTTCTTCTTCTTCTTTCAGTGCCTCTCCACTACTGGAGGTTGGCCGTTAGCTCTGCATATTCCTCTCTTCTCTTTGCCAAGCGAAATAAGTCATCGACGCTGGCAACTCCAGCCTGATCTTACGGAGCCATGCTTTTGTTTTTCTACCAGCGTGCCTCTTCTCCTCAATTTAGCTCATCATGATAACATGAAGAAGTCTGTACATTAAGATTATCCTCAGCTAATAGCTACGATTTTGTATTTGATTGAAAACCAGCCACATATGACTAGGTAAAAGCCTTTTTGAGACCACTAAGCTTGTTCACAGGCATAATTCTATTAGTGGACAGCGTGTTAGACAATCTGGGCGATCGGTAACCTCTCACGCGTGTTGCAGTTCGATGTTATTGATTTCGAATAAAAATGTCATGAAGAATATCCTCAGCTGATAGCTATGATTTCCAGAAATAATTTTCGTATGCTCTACCGACTACTCTAATCATTGTAGGACCCGTTCATACGAAATTAAACAAATTAATACAAATCACACCAAATACATACGGCGAACACTTTTTATCATCTTCGCATTTAGGCCAGACGCATTCGTTACGTAACGTATTTAATGACTGGCATGGTACTCGCGTTCTGCCTTTCTGGGTTGCTGGAAGTTTGCATTCCGTTATGGGCCAGTTCCCTCTTTTGCGGCAACTCATGTGCCATGTAGCGGGATCTCCTCACCTCACTATTGCCATAGCTGCGTGTTAGGCACTTTCGTTATTTACCTTCTTCACGTGGTCTTCTTCGATGTTATAACAGAAACGCGTACCTCATAAGACCTCATTCGCCGGCTAATGTTTGTAACGAAAATGATCGCATAGATTTTTACAGCTTTTTAGAGGTCCGAGCGCTACTAGTAGGTTCCAGACACAACTCTACCCAGGTACGTCAAGTGCATAGTCAGAACATTTCCAGTATACACATGTACTGACCACGTGCGCCACCTATAAGGACTGAAAACCGGCCAAGTGCGAGTCGGACTCCCGCATGAAGGGTCCCGTAACATATCTATACAACATTTGAATATTTCAAGCGTCTACCTGTTGCCGTTAATAATATTGAGCAAAAAACGGCAAAAAAATCACGTTTGTTGGATTGGAGCCCCCTTTAAATATTTATTTTATTCTGTTTGTAGTTATTCTGTCTGTTTTATTCTATTTAAACTGTCTAACTATCAGGGTTCATGAGATACAGCCTGGTGACAGACTGAATTACGGACGGACGGACAGCGAAGTCTTAGTAACCGTACCCTTTGGGTAAGGGACAGTAAAGAGTACCTTTTGTGCAGAAAGACCACCAGGAACTGCCAACTTTAGTGTACTGTAGAAAACTGCTCTTTTTCGTCAACTGATAAATCTAGATCACCCAATAAATCAACTAATAAATCTTGGATAATAACTTGGCAAGTCTTGGTCGCTTAAGACAAAATTATACAACCAGTGTATGTTACCAGTGATGACTTATGGCACTGAAACGTGGTCTCTCACTATGGGCCTCATAAGAAAGCTCAAGGTCGCGAAACGAGCTATGGAAAGGGCTATGCTCGAAATTTCTCTACAAGATCGAATCAGAAATGATGAGATCCGTAGACGAACGAAAGTCGTCGACATAGGCCAGCGAATTAGTAAGTTGAAGTGGCAGTGGGCGAGGCACATACCACGCAGAACTGATGGCCGATGGGGCCGAAAAGTTCTCGAATGGAGACCACATATCGGCAAGCGCAGCGTAGGACGACCAGCCACAATATGGACAGATGACCTCATCCAAGTGGCAGGAAGACGCTGGATGCAAGCCGCTTCCAACCGGTCTTTGGAAATCCATGGAGGAGGCCTATGTCCAACAGTGGACTTCTTGTGGCTGAATGATGGTGTTGAATAACTTGGCAAGTACAGTGCGACTAAGTGTGAAATGAACAGATGAAAAATACTTTATTGCACCAAAACAAGTTTTATACAAAGACGATTTAGTGTTTTCTTCAATCTAACCTTCGGCGATGTAGAGAGCGAAAAGGGGAATGTCAGAAACATTTATACGAATTCAAACTCGGTTTCAAATAGTTCTCTGAAATTAGTGGAAGAGCTAAAAATTTACGAATGGGTTTTAAAATTTTATCTCTATTTGTATTGAAAACTCATCAGCAACTATGTTTTTTTGTGGTCTCGTTTTAGCACTGCACCATAATATCTACTTGAAAGCAGCCCAGGCTTCTGCAGACTCGACCGTAGTTCTGACCTCTGCACGTATTCGAAGATTTAACAGAACGGAGCTACGGACCGCCCCATCATTGGGAAGCTGGGGTACCTACAATACAATCACAATTGCATGAACGTATTGATTTAATTTCATTATGGCTTCAAGTCTTAAGTCGGCACAAGTATGAAACATTTTAGGCGTCAAGGTATAAAAAAAGCATGTCACGTAAGTAATCCGCTCGTGAATTTGTTAATTTGTATCCGTGAAATCAAGCCTCAGGAGGCCTGTAGAGACATCAGAGCACTGCTGGCATTTCTCGAAAGAGACATACTGACTGGAGTAATCTCAGAGCCTTGACGCTCCATGGCTCAACTATGTATGAGGCTAAGTGCCGAAATCACAGGTCTAACTCAATACGTTAGGTAGAGTTAGGTTAGCTAACGTTAATGTGTTCTGCCCCTATATTACGCGCACCAAAACCTGAGCGATTCCAATCGTCTAACTGTCAAATTAGTATGGAATTTGACAGTTAAGCGATAGGTATCGCTCAGGATTTGGTGCGCATAATTGAGCCACTGAGCTTTTCCCCGCTCTTTCTCTACCTCTCGTGTAGGGCTAACTGTAGGGCGTTGCACATGTCATGTCTATTTCAGGACGGGTAACTCGGTCAGTGGGCCGCCCGCGCGTCAGTCGTCGTGTGACGGTTTCAGCGTGTGTGATGATGACAATGCACTCGACGCTCTTAAGGGCCCGTTGGCCTAATTCGAAGCTGTTGTCGGCTATTGGTTGTTAAGATGCGTTGGGTAGTATGTATGAGCATCCGTGTTGCTCTAAATATGTGTAGAGGCTCGCTTGGAAAGGTAAGGGAGAAATGGGTTGGCTGAGTCGCTGCTGATAAGATATTTGTGGGTTTACTTGTAGGTGTGTTTTTATTGTTATGTTGCAATGTTTGGTTCAAACAATCAGTGGCAAGCTGGCAACTATGTACGCTATCATGATAGGATTGCTTAAATAAGGTTTTTCTTTCCAATTATGTCCAGTTGTCAATATACCGGTTGTCAATTTTATACGTGTTCTCTGTATCTTTACGAGCAACTTTCTAAATGGACCATGCCTGCTAAATTCCCGGGACAGTTTTGAAACAATTTCGGGTTTTCGAAGGGCTCCTTCTCCCATATACTTTGTTATCTTCGACCACCCGCAACTAAGCTACAGATTAGCCACTGGAATGCCGATAATAACGCACAGTAGCGTTTTCGCTGATTGTGCATGGAACGTAAAGTCGCTTATGCAACGTATTATTAGCTAAGTCACTGCGTTGAGCGGTGCAGCGCTGGCGCCGTTGGCGTAGGTCAGTTGTTTTACGCAGGCATTGTTTCTATAGATTAGATTATATTTCAGTTTATTTTCGTACGTCACGCCGGTCTCGGATTACTGCCTGTTATCTTTGATATAGCACATTTCCACTTTGCCTTGTTGTTTTTCTGACCTGCGTTTGTCCTATCCTGCCACTTGTTGCAGTCGAAGGGTATCCGGCCTGCGTATGCTTAATTAACTATCTCTTTTTTATCGCAACTTCTTATTTTTTTCTTAGTTCTTCTTAAAATTAAATAATTCATTAGTTTGCATTTGAAGTCGGCAGAGTCCGACAAAAAAGTGAATAGTGAAAGCAAGAAAGTAAGTGAATCCGGAATGATTAAGTTAATAATGTGCTAAAAGTGATTTATCTAACCTCATCTCTAATCCTACCATCTATACTTAGAACTGAGATTTTCCGCTTACTCTGTAGCAAGCGCTGAGGTATGTGGAATCCTCAGATACTCAACACGTTTTTCTTCAGAGGAACTTAGATAATAAAATCATTCGAGACGAACTCACGAACTAACACTTCTGAGGCAACGACAAAAAATGGTATCCTACATGTGCATGCACTACACAGGCACTGTGAGATCTCGAGCAAGACGGCCCAACCCCAGATCCACGGGCCTTAAAGAGGCCTGCCATTTAAATTTGCCCGTCAACAGCAGACAGCTGACGATGGACTGTATTTCGTTCACGAAAATGCAATGCCGTAATGTCCCGCGTTCAGTCCGTACGGAATCTAAATTATGGCCCGCCTGGAAAATCGTTAATGATTCCGTTTAGAACTATATACTAATCTAGATACTCAAGAATAGAACCTAATGTTGGGCCGCAGATAACCTCTTTTATTTCAGGATATTTATTAGGGGACTTAGGCTCCTGGTGAATGTTACATTATAGAAATGTATTAGTTACACTAGCTGGCCTGAAATGCCAAAACCAGTTGTCAGAAGGGGAATTCTGCGGTTGAGGCCCTATGCTCGCCTGCCTCCCTCTTAGAATAAGAATAATTTTTCGAAGTATTCTTCAGAAGAAGAATATTAGAAGAATATCCTTGTGTACAAACATAGACATTGACGGGATATAAACAAACGGCTTCACAAAAGGCTGGGCTCCGCATAGCGTCTTTCCCTCTGCGTTCACGAAGTTTACATTTTACTTCCTTCCTTCCCACTTCCTTCTCCAATGTAAAGTCCAGTCCATCCAAAGGTTGTCTGGAAGAGAACACTTTTAGTGATAAGGCCGACATCTGTACTCTTATGTTAAGAAATATCTGTGTAATTTCCATTTTTATCTAAAATAAAGTGTTCTCTATCGATACATCTATGTACAAAATTTTAATTATTCATTGGTTTTGAATCGGTGTAATTTCCTTTTTTTATGTACAATAAAGTGTTGTATATTTCTATCTATATATTTGATATCTATTTCTATTTGGTCTCTCTGGAAATCCATGGAGGAGGCCTATGTCCAACAGTGGACTTCTTGTGGCTGAATGCTGATGATGATGATTTGATAAAAACACGGTACAAAATGAGATACTTGTCCCGAAGTACAGATTGTTTTACAATTGGCAACTGTCACCTGTCGACCGTATCGCAGAGTGACATTCGTACAAGAAAACATGGCCCAGAGTATTTGCTATTTGAACAGGTGCGTCACTTAGATCCTAGATGCCGACGCGTTTATTATGATAACCCACGCATTTCATTTCATTCACATTCCGTCCATATGTAAACAAACCATTGATAGAAATAACCTCCAGTCAACAGTAGATCAACTTAGATAGTGTACGAGGAACCGAGGGTAAGTATCATACAAAAGGCCAAGCACCATGCGCAGAAGCAGGTCCAGCGACAACCCCTCCCGAGATACCTGTCTGAATAATTTGATAGCCTAATACTGCAGCACTGGATGGGAAAATTATTTTTTTCTCATTCAATGGGGTAGACTGGGCCGGATAACATATGCTACGATCCGTTTCGGGTACCGGGCCCTTATCTTGCCCTTTGCTAATAATAGGGGTTAAAGTATGAAATTGCCGTTTTATTGCAATAGGTTCTTTGAATTGACATAGAATCTTCATGATTTCAGGTTTTCGAATGAAACTTTTTCAAATGGTTTCTATGATGTTCTTTTTTAAAAAAATGTGAAACATTTCAATATCGACGTTCAATTGTTTTTGTTATTCAATTTAGACAAGAAAGATGGATACTGCGAAAATTCGAGTGATTTTTGAATACGAGTTCCGACGCGGAACTAACGCGGAAGAAACAGCCCGCAATATCAATGCTGCGTTTGGAGAGGGGTCTACTAATGAGCGCACCGTGCGATTTTGGTTTAAACGCTTTCGTGATGGAAATTTCGACTTAAAGAACGAGCCACGAGGAAGACCGCCCACACAGGTGACTGTATTTTGTCTATGAGGAAAGGCGTTGCCTGTTTACTGACTGGTTTTTGCTCACATCCTGAGATCTTGAGATCAGCATGAGATCTAAGATTTGATTGAGTCAGTGCGTCATATATGGTTTACTAGCTGCTGCCCACGACTTCGTTCGCGTTGTAATTTTGATGTATTTTTCCGGGATAAAAAATAGCCTATGTGCTATAATCTATCTCTGTGCAAAATTTCATCCGGATCCGTTCAGCCGCTTTTGCATGAAAGAATAACAAACATCAATCCACTTTTATCAATATCCGTAAGTTTTGAATTATTTATATTATTATGATTTTTTTCTAAATGTAACTTGATGTGATAAATATTATTTTTTTTTCAGTTTCAATTTTCATCCATACATGCAAACTTTCGCGTTTATAATATTAGTAAGGATGGTTGGTATTAGCATAGTGTTATTCGGATGGAGGGTCCCATTTGGGTTTACTTGTTATGTTATGTGAATGAAATGCTATGTTATTTTCAAATAGAAAGAAAGACGTTTATTATATCAACAAGACACATCACAAAAACAAAATTAACAGATAAGTAACATAATATACGCTCGTAGCCCGGGCTGCCTGAGTGATCTTAAACGATCACGAAGGTTAAGCAACACAGGGCGCGTTCAGTGCATGGATGGGTCGCCGTCTATGCCTAACGCTAGTGGCATTTTTCCGAGCGGTTCCGTGCTTCGCAAGGCACGTTAAGCTGTTGGTGCCGGCTGCCGTCGATAGATGGCAGTCGTTAAGCCAAGTCAGAGGCCTTAGGGCGGCTTGACAATTTCTGACAGTAGACGAGCCACTAGTCTACAAGCCTCCACCAATCCGGACTTGGCCCCCGTGGTGGAGTACGGCCTATACCTTCCTCAGAGAAGAGACCCGTGCCCCTCGGTGGGGACATAATGGGTTGATGATGATGAACATAATATACACAAACACAGAAAGAAAACTAATACACAACAGACAAATCAAATAAATAAAAGAGGACCATGGATCTACCCTGTGCTCTGTCTAAGTTGCCACAAAAGGCAGCTGACTCAGCGTTAGCGAGGAACTGATGCCTCAGCGCTGATTTTCAGTTAGTGCCTACGTAATTATTGTACTACGGAGTGCGTGCCAATAAGGCCACATTTCCTGTTATTAAAGTATCTCCTTCGTCCAAAGATACGATTAAGATTTCTTGAGTGTTTGTGGCAGTTCCTATTAATTATTGGCGAGACTCTTGTATGAATTGACCGTATATTAATTTCGATTCAAACATGGCTAATAATGAGTGAACCGGTAAGGAGTGTTGGGCGGGACGGGAAAACACTTATAAAAAATCAAGAGACCCGACAGCTTAAAATAAAATCTTAAACAAGGCCTAGATAAATGGATAAATATAAATATAGAATATTATTTATTGTACACATAAATTAATGTTATTTTTATAGTAAAGATTGTTCGTTGATGAGTAACTCCCCATTTTTGGATAGATATGAGGAATTACACCTTGTATATTATAATTTTCCATGGAACAGGGAGCGCGTACTCGCGCCCCGACCGCAAACGTTTTTTGGCAAGCGATGTGGCCGATTTCTGGGAAAGATTACATTTGGGACCTAAGTGCCGGATTGTTTCTCGGTCGATCACCCCGCTCCATCCTTTGTTATTTATTCATTATATTATATTGCAGGTTTTTAATTCACCTTTGAAATCTGGCGCATTTCTTTTGAGCGACTCGAGTGCAATGACCCTTTCCCTTCCCTTACACGCGTGATCGAATCACAAATTCACAACTCCGGCGCCGCCCTAATATAATAACTTCGTGCTGAGAAAACATTACATTACATAAACTCACGTCTGTAATTCGGAGGGGTAAGCAGAGACCAGGGTTTGCCACTTGCCACGATCCTGACAAACCTCTCGATTCATCATTCTCATCATCGTTGCATGCACGCTCGCCGATTTCGGGTACTTTTTATCTTGCCCTTCGCTAATACATCCTCTGTTTAGATAGACAGATAGATAGAATAGATAGAATATTCTTTATTGTATGTACACCAGGAATTACATATGAGAATTTAACAATAATATAGTACAGTACAATTGTCGGCCTTATTACTAAAAGTAATTTCTTCCAGTTCAAGTATGTCCGCCTGGTGCCTTACCGGCTCTTCCACGCACCTTCGCTCAATATATTTCTTTCGAGAATTTTTTCTGACAAAGTTGTGGTCTTTCTGCACTTGCCGCCATTCTAAAGGGTGTTAATATATCCTCAAGTTGTAACTAGCTCGACAAGGTGTCTACAATAGGCTTATTGTGCTGCATCGTCCCCTAATTTGCCAGCAGCACAAAGTTGAACGGCCCCCAATTAGCTTCCACCGTCTCGTCGACCCTATTGAGATAAATGATCCTGCGTCCGCGCGGCCCGCACCTGCATAATCGCACGCTGCGTCCACGCCTATTAATATTTAGTACTTCATTACCTCAGTACCGCATTCTATTATACCGCCTCCCTCCAGCGATTTCGAGACGGCTACTCCGCGAAATAGGAGTGATTAACTTAGTCGTTATGTTTTTCCGAGAAATCCAACGAGCGTAGGAGTGCAATGGTCCATGGGATGTGTGATCAGTTCTGAGCTTTTTTGTAGCGTTCTTTCTCCACAAAGGCGAAAAGAAAGGCTAAGATTGCTCGCGTGTTTGTTGTAATTTAGCCATTTTTCGACAACCGCGAGATATTCTTTATTTCTTCACAACTTTATACTTTATAGATTCTTCACAACGCAGATGCATCAAATACGCATTTTTTAGGACAACACTTGTATTCGCTGAATGAATTTTCTCCGACCTTGGGAAAACCATCCATGGCCTGCCATTTAAGGGATCGAGAGACTTTAGAGTGGATCTCGTCGATCAACATTGATCTAGTCATACGGTTCATCCCAATCACAAACTAGAGAAGCCCCTTGAAGATCTGATGTCCTGGTGCCTCCAAATACTAAACAGTATTCTTGTCCGCAGCTATAACCATCGGTATCCGCGTGATCGGGCCTGCACTTGGGTTCCTCCTAGGAGCGCTTTGCACCAAGGTCTACGTGAACCCCTTCGAGGCCCCCCCTGGCTACGACGCTTCAGACCCGCGATGGGTTGGCGCCTGGTGGCTGGGTAAGTTCACCGGATGACCAGCGAAGGGAATAGCTTAGTTTTTAAAACACTTTTAGTAGCTTCCCTGTAGGACTGATAAAGCACTACTAAGTACTATTTGGAAGTGTGGTGAACATAAGCCGCTTCCAACCGGTCCATGGAAATCCATGGAGGAGGCCTATGTCCAGCAGTGGACTTTTTGTGGCTGAATGATGATGATGATATGATATGTAAGAGAATCCTTGAAGATCCATTAAACATTCAAATATTGAGGGTAGTTTAACTTACTGTGCCGGCTTTGCTTACCTTGCTGACCCCAAGGTAAGCAAAGCCGGCACATACTAGGCGGACCTGTATCGTGGCGGTTCGCAGGGGTACGATTGCCATGAACAGATTATAGTGGACATAAGCGGAGGCGGGTTGGTTTGATAGGTAATGTTCAGTTATATTATAATATAATAATGCGGGCTATATACCTATACATTCCACTGAGGGCACAAGCCTTCTCTCAGAGAGAGATTATGGGCTTAATCACCACGCCTGCCCACCGCGGATTGGCAACTTCAAGCGCAGAGGTACCTACGTGAACACCTCAGACACTCAGGTTTCCTCACGATGTTTTCCTTCACAGTAAGCGAGTGGTATTTCTACTGTAACTTCACAAATATACGTAACTTAGAAAAAAAAAGTCATTGGTACATTGGATGACCCACGCCCTCCCGAAAGAGAAGCGGATCGCTCCTCTACCACCGCTCTTGTAATTTTGGTTTCATTTTACCGTTATGTTGCAATATTTATGTAAATAAATAAAAACTAAACTAAGCCACTATGTCATCAATATCTAATAAATCTAGGAATTCCTTTTTAACCTAATTCTAATTGTCGTATCGACTTGTAATTTTATCTGTAATGTAAATTTATAATTTTGTATCATTCAGTTGATGTGATGATGGGGACAGGAGTGCATAGTGGAATAGTTCAACTCTATGTACTGCCATGTTAAGACTGTCAAAGCGACAAAGTTTAGTTCAGGTATTGTTGATTAGTTGGCGCTATTGCAGACGCTATTTCTGTTGTCTCCAATGAAGAATGTTAATCTAATATGATCTTGCCTTAAAACAAGAGAGCGCAGGTTAGGTTAGTTAACCACGGCGACTTACTGAGGCCTAAGAGCAGGGGGCTTATTTTGTTCAAACAAAAACCGACATTGACAGATGTTTTCAACATTAACACCACAAAGACGATGCGTTTGTGCGAGTGGACTTGAAGTGCCAATGCAACAAAAAACATCAGTCAAAAGTAAAATGGTGAATTAACAGAATCTAGTAGGGATAGAACTATAGAAAAGATCCTATTACTGGAGTAGGGTGAAAGTCTCCCATTTTCCAGACTTGTAAATGTTGCCTTGTCAGTTGAGCAGTTTCATTGACACCTGAGGACCCTCCATACATGCATCACATTTATGAAAATTTGTCACTTTTTTATGACATTTTAATTAAGTTGTATATAGGGAATAGAACGTCCACTCGCCATACGTCTCGCTCGACCTGAAGGTGCCTTAAATTAGTATGGCAATGTCGTTTGAGTAAGGGAATTTTCTGTCGAGTTTATTCATTCGTAAAAGTTTTTCGTCCATCAACCTCATATTTGTGTAGCTTCATAGCAGGACTGTGCTCCAACCAGAAAGCTAGCAATGATTTGGTCTCACTATCTTCTGAAGACTGTATTACATTTTCGATACGTGTACTCTACATTTGAGCGTGATTTTATTTCTCAGTCCGTTTTCCTGTACGTTCTTAACTAGACATGACTTGTTAATTACTTCATTGGAGACTGCGATATTCGGCGGTTACTTACACTACTTATCACAGTTGCTAGAACAATACCAACGTAGCATCGTCACGAATGAGGATCTTGTGCATGCTTATAAATAACTTTCACACAACACAATCACTTACTTAACCTGGTCCCAAACTAGGGTACCATGTGTTACCAGGCAAAGACATCACAAACATGGAAATACACCAAGACTGAGGCCCCCAGTGGAAATCGAACCCACGACCTCTTGGTAGTTTAAGCGCCTTAACGGCTAATCCAACGGGGCAGTCAAACTTCAAAAAATCAAACGAGGCGGTCACCGAGGCAGTGATGCCATCAAATGGATACGGAGAGCAATTTTCCTTTCTAATTAACTTCAGAACTCAGCTATAATATCTACAATTTTATTGCCTCCCGGGGCGCAAATATGGTACACTGAATTGCAACAGTGTGCGTGTTGCAGAAAACGAGGCTCCTCTGGTGTATGATTTTTAATCAATTTTAACTCACTCAATTGAAGAAATGAAATAGATCCCTATTTTCTTTACAATCAAGAAATTATAAGAAGCTGTGTTGATCATGGATAACAACGCGACGCGATGCGATGAAAGGGCCTGGATTTTCAACTTCAAACT
This sequence comes from Yponomeuta evonymella, assembly GCA_963969515.1. NCBI lineage: Eukaryota > Metazoa > Arthropoda > Insecta > Lepidoptera > Yponomeutidae > Yponomeuta > Yponomeuta evonymella. The sequence goes on along the minus strand of OZ018343.1, from coordinate 3,382,613 downwards.
CCACCTAAATACCTTATTCAACGACTAATACGCTGGAATAGGCTGAAAATGAAGAAACTACACTGTAGAGTTTCACCGACATCATCATGCACGACTTTGAAGGAGTCCCCATTCCCCAGCCTTGCATCGGTGCACCGCACAGCCGTACCCTGTCTGACATTCCATCGGCGTGCTGCCAACAACCGTTAGGGACGCAGCTCATTCGTAGATATTCGCGCACGCAAAATCACCGAAGAAAGCACGCGCGTGACTCGCATGCGTGCCCCACGGTGAGACCTACTCCTTAGACACAAGGTTGGAAATACCTCGTTTTTTAAACTGTCAAGCCGATATCGGTAGAATGGAGAATGGCTTTACGCGTGCCCTGAGTGGTAAATGTTGCGAATTTGCCAATACTCATTGTTTCTCCGTATTTCCTCATTGTTGGTGGTTGGCTTGTTTTTGAGTTCATCCGTGAATGGGCTCTTCAAGAGTTTTAGTGGAATTTTATCGCTCTATTGAAATCCCTCGATATGTGTCACGCTTTATCTTATACGCTTGTTTTGAACCGACTTCAAAAAAGGAGGAGGTTATCAATTTGACGCGTGTATTATTATTATTATTGGCTATGTTTTCGCATAAGCGATTTCGACATTTTTTTTGTTCGAATAGATATACCGTCCCATTGGTCACATTTTAATTTGGTGAAGATCTGATGAAGACTTTCAGAGATTGAGAACGGAACTCTTGAATGGACAGCAGTAAATAAGGCCTAATGGGGCCAATCCTTTAGTAATATCCGTATGTTTTATAAAATAGCGTGAACGTAGCCCCAAAGGTAATTTGGTGATACTCTGGTGAAGACTTTTGGAGATGGAAATTGAGAACGTCAAATTTTAAAGCAACGAATTAAGTAGGGTAAATTTTGTTATGATGGTCTTGTTTAGTTTTCTCCCGCTCCCTCACTAAAAAATGAAAAATATTTTTTTTAAATAAAAAATAAAAACCGCTTTCGAAACACTACAGCACTAAAAAGTTAGAAATAATTTAAATAAATAGAAGTATGTACCAGTTTCATGACCAGCACATATATTTTGGGCACCGACTCCAAATTATACTTCTATAATACCTACATGTATACATACTTCTAATTATTTAAATTATTTCTAACCTTAAAAAGTTAGTGCTGTAGTGTTTCGAAGTCGGTTTTTATTCAACGTGTCTTTTACTGGCACCATCGCACCAGGCACACTGAATAGTTATAATGAGCTTGTTATCTCACTGAATGATGCTTTGTGGATAACTTGTTGATGATAACATCATATTTTTAATAGAGTATGGTCAGTGTGTCACCATACTTATCTGCAGCATTCTTAAGCAGTCAAGGGTCATATCCTGTATCGAATTTGGAGAGATACAATGTAGAGAAAGCTTATTGATAGGGTAGTAAATCATCTCCAACTTTCTCTTGCCACGCATTATGTTACTTCATCACAATTTCGGGGTATCACTTACAATGTAAGAAGCCGCAGGGACGGGAGAAAGTCCCCGTAGCTAACCATGACGACGGAGGCCGGTACGTCGGACTATCCAGCTGCATCACTCCGATTGCTCCGTAATTGCCTCTGAGAAGGGTGTGTGTGTGTGTCAGTTGCATCACGCCGGGTTGCGCGCTCGCTTTATAATTTCCACTCGGCTTTCGCTTTTTTACGTCGTCCGTCGTCACGCTGCAGCCGCGCGGCGTGTTGTGTAACAATTACATCACGCCACGTCACGGCTCTATCCGAACGCGCCGGTCACGGCCAAGGCTGCCGCGCGTCTGATGCAGACAATTGCGCCCGTAATGAGAATTTAGTGGGTGGACAAACGACGACTCCGGCCACTTTTACTTTTGAACCGGTTCCGGGGTGGCCTTCGCCCGCCGCCGCTGCCCGGTGCGCTCCAAATGTCAGGAGCCCACCGGGCCACCATTATCCCGGAGATATTTACGTGTCTCCCACGGATCGAACGTAGAGGCGCGACTGCTCCGATGTGTGTTCCTCATTCGATGTTTGTAATCGGCTGCCCTTGACTCCGCGGCGACCGGACGACCTTGACTAGCCACAAATGGCGTCTGTTTGTATCCACAAAAGTGACCGTAGGAATTTGTAGCTCCAGTTGTTATATTTTAGTGGTGTCTGCTTGCGGTGGCGCCTAGGGATGGTTAGATACCGTAGTCTGAAATAGTAATATTTACAGCTAACACATCGGATTGATTCGCACTGTGCTAATTTGTTTTATCGTTTAGTTGGTGCCTCCATATCTATCACCGACTTGAGTAATAGATCAAACACCATTGAGTACAGATACAACCCGCAGAACCTCATGTGTTCGTTGGTAATTAGCGAATTTTCTGCGGTTGTTGATCTCCAAGGCTTCTTCAAATACGGCGAAGAGAGTTTCTTCTGTTGGTGATTTAGGATAGCTTTTGTCGTGCGTTTTTCAGATCTTCATTCAAGTTTTCAGAAAATTATTCAGAACCACCAGTCAAACCCTTTTTTTTATAAAATTATGCTTTTTTTTTTTAAAGTTATACCCCCCAATGTCTACCGTCTAAAATCATCGGAAATTATCTTCTACCATAATTATCATAATACGAAAGACGTGTATAGTGGACCGCTGGTCAAACTCTAGATTTTTCCCATTCTTGAAGGTATACAATAGAAATGGAGATTTATGTAGGCACTTACTCATACTGTCGTTGTATCAATGTCTCCTAGGTATAAACTTGTTCAAACTGTTACACTTTGCGTGCTGTTTCTGGGTACACAAAACACGGACGTTTGCTCAGGCATTACCGTCACAATTAGTCAATTGCCTACTTCATTATTTGTCATCTTATTCACTGTGTGATTGTAGATCGCTGAGAGCATAATCTTTAGACGAACAGAAGGTAGATTCAGAAGCAAAGTTGATTTTGGCAAGGAATATGATTCGCAAACCAAGATAAGTATTAGTTACGTAAACTTATAAACTTTTTTCCTTCGGTATTCCGGCGGGGTTGTTCCTATCGGTCCGCGGCTCCTTTGATCTTCATTCTCAAGCGGTCCAAAACGCAATAAAATTAATTAAATATTTATTTTTATTTTCCATACATCAATTCTCAATCGGTCCAAAAGATTTATCAAAAGTACAGTCAATAAAAAAATACATGAGAGCGTTGTGTTAGGCATAGCCGGCCACTATCAGCCGGCAGGATTGATTCTATGATTCAACAGATGTCGCCGAGACAACCCGGTCAGTTGATGAGTAATTGCAATTAGGTGAATTGGTGCGAAGCGTTCACTAGTACTTCTGCCTGTCACATAGGTGTTAGTGCAAATTTAAACTATGAACATTTAAATTTAAATATGAGTGAAATTTAATTCGTTTTAAAGCTGAATCGTATCTAATTTACTAGTAATTCCGAACAATTCATTGAGCCAACCAAGAAATCGCGACAAAAACAGCTTTTTTTTACAATTTCTTCATTTTAGGTAAATTTTCTATGAAACAGCTGATTTATTTTTGCCTCAATCATAAAAAAAATATTTAGAATCACTAGTAAAGCAAATACCTCTCGGCTTTAAAAACTTTTCCTTAAAAACTTTACTTTCAAACGATGTATTTTACTGTGACTACAGTAAAACAGTGATTTTTTTATGCGCAAGGGTCATTTACACCAGCACGCTAAACACTGTTTAGTTAAATTAACTTGAGATTTTGACAGATTATGTAAGGAGGAATTGTTAAAATCTCGACTTAATTTAACTAACTTGTGTTTAGGTTGTTGGTGCAAGTGGGTCTGACCCCCAATTTCTCGTACGTTAACTATCAGTTAATCTAATGTCTATCTATCTATCTATCTATTTATCTATCTACTGTTAACAACTCGCAGCTCTCAACGGTCTATTAACGTCTTGTTAGCGTACGTGAAATCAAGGTTAAGTCTTAACTAGTCTTAACTTAGAAAACTAGCGATATTTTTTCAAAATTCCTATTGATCATAACATAAAGACTCTTTTTCATTTATTCATCGCCTTTTATTGATGATTGTACCAAAGATTGCCTTGGACCGATTGAGAATGAAAATATTTTTAATTTAAAATGTTTTGGACCTCTCTGGGAATCAAAGTATGAACTTCCCGTGGACCTTTGGGAACAACCCTTCCAGCGTGAGTTAAAGTATGTATATTTTGTTTCTTTTAGCTTTGTTGCGGGTGTGACTAAAAATGTATATTTTTTAATTACTATTAAATAAAATCAATAAATTGATAACAGGGATTGACATTTCTTGAATTAATGACCTGTTCGAACCCCCTATCCCCACAACTTATTAACAAATACACATCATCATCACTAGTCCTGGTTCCAAACTATGCAGTGCACAGAGAAGCCCGCGTCGAAGACCGAGGTACACAAGGTTGTCTGGAAGAGATCGCTTTTAGCGATAAAACCGCCAATTGTATACCGCAGAACTTAGACATTTAAGCCTTTTAATGTATTTTGTTTTCTGGTGTGTACAATAAAGTGTTCTAATCTAATCTAATCTACACAAATACAAAATTAAAACAAACTTCTGTTTCCAATTTTGTGTTCTAATTACGAGTTTGTGTTTTTATTTTCGTTATATGCTTAGCTAGCTGACTCGGGAAACTAGGTACCTACGTACCGCCACAGAATCCGTTTATACGATTTTTGTTACCATGGCGACCCAACAAATAAATATCTTAGAGTTTTGCTTGAAAAAAGGCTACGGTAACAATAAATCATTATCCCATAGGAACGCATTACCGGGATATCAAGTATCCTATGTCTCAATTCACATCTTTGTTTATCTGTATGCCAAGTAATTCCGTTCTCATGTGATTCCGTTCAGCCGTTATTGCGTGGTTGAGTAACAAACATCCAATCACCTTAACAAACTTTCACATTTAGTATCATAAGCCGCCTATATACGTCCCACTGTAGGGCACAGGCCTTCACTCAGAGAGAGAGTATGGCCTAATCACCACGCGTGCCCACCGCTGATTGGCGATTTCAAGCGCTGAGGTATGTGAATAGCTCAGACACCCAGGTTTCCACACGATGTTTTCCTTCACCGCTAGCGAGTGGTATTGCTACTATAACTTCACAAATGTACATAACTGAGAAAGAAAAGTCATAGGTACATGCCCGCACTGGGAATCGAACCTGGGTCTCCCGCTTCCGAGTCCAATGTTCTACCCACTAGGCTACCACTGCTTATATCACATTTAGTATATTAAGTAGGATTTGTGGGGGAACGTCTTAAGAAATAAATAAGCCCCTAATCATGGAGTGTACAAACGGAGCCAGCGTTGAACGCGCGCATCTGATTTAATCTTAAGACTATTTCGTAAATTGTGTTGTTAATGTGGGCCTTAAGCCCTCCAGAGCACTCTTAATACGCAGTAGTCTGTCTGCAATCCGTTAAATAATAGATTTGATGTGTGACGGACAACTAGGCGAGGCGCGTAATTTTAGCTGTCAGTGGTTATACAAGGTACCTCATTCCGTGTGCGGTATACAACAAATATTAAAACACAAACTTATAAAACACCTATTTAGAGGCTCAAAATTCCACCCATGCCGGGACTTGAACCCGCGACCTCTGGCTAACCGTGCCAGCGCTCTCCCAACTGAGTTAACGGGTAAATGCAGGCATCAGCGAAATTTCAAGCCTCTTTACAAACTTCTCTGTGTTACGTACAGGCAGCGACATCTGGCCGAAATAATCTACATTACTTTGCAGCCCCGAGTAACCCACTTTGCAGTCAGGTTTTTAGATCGGAATGATATCGCTGTACCTATATGATTATATTATTTTTTTGTTCTCAGCACGGGTTAGTGCAACAAAAAAAGAATATAATACATATGTTTCAAATTTTGTGTTTTAGTTATCGTCAATTAACGAGTTTGTGTTGTAATTTTGGTTAAATTATGATTTTTTTAAGACTGAACTTTGTTAGAAATATCTGCCCTATACGTCATTCATAATAAATTTAGGTATATAATTTACCGGTTAATTATTGCCCTAGATAGAAGAATGGCTTAAGCGTTATCTATCAGACAGCGCCCACTATAAAGCAGAAAAAACTTTAGACCACATAAAATTAAAATATGAAAAAAAAAACGTTAGCAGTAGAACTAACCAAAGTTGCCCGCAAAACTTATACGAAACGGAAAAGCAACACATTCTCTCTTATAACACCATCACTTGTGGGTGGTTCGAAAGCCATAGCAAATTGAACGTGGCTTAACAATAGCTACCGACTACGCTAGTTTGTGTTTTTTGAAAAATGCACTTTCCAAAAATATTTTGACACAAACTCGAATTTATGAGAACCATTAGTAGCCAGCCAGAGCGATGCGTGCGCGCTGCGGGTCTACATAGTATCGATTGACGAAGAAATTGATCGAAACAAGATTTATCAACAATTTTTTTTATTATATGTCTAAACTTAAAAGTAATAGTTTAAATAGATGGCTTAAAAGTAATATTTTAAATAGAATTACATAACCGCTGCTTTCAAACCACCCAGATTTTAGCATACATGTATATTACCTACTACTATAAGTAAAATCATAGGACCGAAGAAAAAGAGAAATAGAGTGGGGGTAATAATCCAATCGCGAATTCAGTTGACCGTCTTATTTGCACAAAATACCCGCCTCTCTTTCTCCTTCGGCAACATTTGTGTCACAAGGTTGTCTGGAATAACTTGCTATTAGCAATAAGACCGCCATATTAGCAATAAACTTTTCTCAAATACTCGGTACAGTTGAAAGCAGCTTGACCCTTACTTTTTTGTTGCTAAATCGCCCGTAACGGAGTAGAGTGTCCGCGTGTAACGGTTCATGTGCTGTCGAACTTACATAAATGTGAAAAGTTTACAAGATAACGTTTCCGTTTCCGTCTGACACAGTTAAAAATACGATTATTTTAACGTCATTTCGGCCTTGATTGTTTACTCGTATACCTATCTAATAAGTTATTTTTATTATGATAGCAACTTTTTTTTTTCAGACCTGTAAAATGCCCGAAAAAAAAAAAAAATTTTACTTTTTGTGCGTTTTTATAGACCATCGAGAGTTACTGGCCGGTACTGCCTTATGTAATGAGGTCCATCAGTCAAAACAGTATTAGTTATTAAGCTCTAGGATGTTGTTAGTCGCCTTTTACCATGGTGGCTACACAACACTTTCCCTAAATACATACAGGTAAAAACCTGTACATTATTACCCTAGCGGTGAAAGTAACTTATTCAGTCCCGACATTGGGCAATAGTTCGAGGGACTAAATAAGTCTTTGACCCGACGTAAATATTGTGCTTTTTATTACATCTACATTGAAAGAAAAATAAAAACATGAATTAGCTAAAGAACAAAACTCGCCTTCTCGTCTATTTTTTCCTCTGGCTGACCAGCTATTTAGCCTTTATTTTTCATTTTCATCTTTGAAAAAATGGTAAATATTTTGCCCAAATCTATGGTTCAAACTAAATTAATACTTCACTTTATGTTATTTCGTAGTAAATGTAATGTATGAAACTCGATGTCGTATCGCTACGGATGTCGTCGAACTACAATTCATGGTTTACTATGACAATTCGATGTATATATATTGCAAAGTCGATTAATCCGCAGATTAACTAGTAGGACGACGCGGGTACGCAATGTACATCTAATTTTCATAGTAAACTATGAAAACTACTTTAGTAATTAATTGACTAATAGTAATTTACTACGCATCACACTACATCAATCACTCACACATACACTGTTAAGACAGTAAGCGATGTGCAAACGATCTGTGACATGTTCACGTTACCGCCAAAGAGATCTGTGCGGACCAGTGCGGACTATACTTGATTGACGTTCAACAAACAGAATGTAAATTCTACTAAATATATTTTTCATATCTGATTCCTGATGTATGGCATGCAGACTCTATTCAAGTAGTACCTCGAAAGAAAGAAAAAAAGAAGACATTTATTCAAATTGTCACAGAAACACAAAGCACCTTATGACCGAACCTAACCCGGCGCCTCTGTGTTCTGTACAGGCATGGTGATGATAGCGGGCTTCATCGTGATCCTGTCAACGCTGATGTTCTGCTTCCCGCGCCAGATTCGGCACCAGCCCGCCGCGCCGCCGCCGCCCGTCAAGGTCAAGGGCAAGAGCGAGTCGCTCTTCAAAGGTCAGCTTTGTGAACCTTATTACCGTTGTCCACCGTGGTTGAGAGTATTTATAACAAAAGCAGGGAACAGCAGGGGACATATGGCCGAAGCAATTTCTCGTACATCACTTGCAGCCCCGATTAAGACACAGTATTTTTCACGGTAATTTTTTTTGCGGTTTACCCTTTTTTGTGTGTTCCCGAATGAAGAAGACTGCTGTCAAGAGAGAGAGAGAGAGTTTTACAATGCTGTAAAATATTTATTTGAGCATTGTGCATTTAAGAGACAGTATTTTACACGGTAAACATTTTGGCGGTTTACAGCAGAACGGTTGGTCAGCGACGCACAAATTGGCCCGATTTCCATTTATTCCTCTAACCGCTCCGTGCGGGGCTTTGACCAAAGTAGGTATAGGCTTGGACTTTAAAATTGCTGATATGCACTTTTTACCTCCCCCTCCGTCTCGATTGCAGACTTTTTCGCGACGATCAAGCGACAGCTCACGAACGACATCCTGATGTGGCGGACGGCGAGCTCCGTCCTCCATCTGATGCCGATCAGCGGGGTCTACAGCTTCCTGCCCAAATACCTGGAGCAGCAGTTCAGTCTGACTACGCACGACGCCAACCTTGTCTCGGGTGAGGTACTATAATGTGATGTGACGTTGGATGCCGACTTGAGCGATGTAGATTATGCTAGTGTGTTTTTATGCAAAATTCAGAGTTTCTATTTCGATTGGAGTACCTGGGGCTTACGAATACGTAAGTGTGCCTTGCTTGATACTAGTTTTTCATGTGTAATTAGCGATGTATTCATACGCTTTTCCTGTTTAATTTTACGCAGTTGTAATCTCATCGAACTTTGATGCTTTATGCAACTTTGTTCGCAATGAGCTCTGTTGTCTATTTTATGATATTCAGCGGTCTTATCATTGGCTTTGTGTCCGGTGAATAATTGGAAAAAAAAAATATTCAAAGTAGCACAGAAACTGCGACTTAATGAACGTTACAAGTTAAACTAGGTATCCATTTCAAAATCTAAATCATTTTGGAGAAAAAATGGACACAAAAACTCCAAACTTAGTCTTTTTAAGTCCTTAATTTACAGGATTTATATAAATGTTCTAAAACTCAAGCATTTAACTGGCTTTAATTCCAGACATCATTGTCATCTAAATAATCTTTAATGTTATAGTAGCTTTTTTGGCACAAAGTGTGCTTCACACATTTTTATGAACCGCATTTCTGGCAAGCTTATTATATCCTCAGGGATCTTATTGTAGAAACGTATACAATGCCCCATAAAAGATGTATTAACCTTTGCGAGCATAAATTTTGGGAACGAAAGTTTATGTCTATTTCTAGTATTTACATTGTGTTGGCTACCTACAGTTTTAAAGTCACTGATATTTTTCTAACGCACATAATATTTTCATAGATATACTGACTAGCAACTGTTAGGATGTTAGTTTCTTTAAAGAAATCTCTTAACGAATTTCTATTGCCTAGCTTATATATGAATCTGATCGCTCTCTTCTGCAGGACGAAGATGGTCTCAATGTCTGCTGCCCGACCCCACAGTAGTATACCATAGGACATAATACTATGGAAATAACTAAAATAAACAAGCCTAGCAGTTGCGACATCAGTTAGTTCCCGGATTCTTTTAACTGCGTATGCTGCAGAACTGAGCCTATTTGCCAATTTTCCTATATGAGGACCCCATTGAAGCTTTGCATCAATCGTGATACCCAGAAATACAGTTTCTTCTACAAGGTCTAGTTTATCATTCCCCAATATAACATTGCTGTCAACCATTTTGACATTTGGTAGTGTGAATTTTCTACATTTTGTCTTTTTTTAATTTAATAATAAGTTATTAGAAGTAAACCAATATAGTACCTTAGAGAGAGAGCATTATTTGTATCCGCAAGGTCATTTTCTTGTCTCTTAATCTTAAAAATAAGTGACGTGTCATCTGCAAACAATACTATCTCTGACATGTTTTGAACCATGAACGGCAAATCATTTACATATACGAGGAAAAGGAACGGCCCCAAAATAGATCGCTGTGGCACTCCCATATTAACCTCCGACCCTGATGATTTAGTCCTATTTATGTCAGCTTTTTGAACCCTCCCTTCTGAATATGATCTCATAAGTTTTAAGTTTTTCCCATTTATTCCGTAGTGTTTTAATTTTAAGAGAAGTGTTTGTGTTTAAATTGTGATGAGCTCGGTTTGAAGCAGTTTTAAGCACAGCTGCCTGTGCTCGTTCCTTTAAGAAAGTTGCCATGGTGTACCTTACGCTTATGAATTGTCTGAGCTTACGATGTTTGCTTAGTTTGACCACGTACGATGCCCATCTAATCTCGGTACTATAATGTGGGAGGTCCTATAAAGTGACGTGCCCTAATATCGATTAAAATCAGATGCTCGGTAGGTAGAGGGTAGAGGCTCTATCTACCGCTTTCTCATGAAACGTAATGTGATACGTCTCATACGAATAGATAGATAGATAGATAGATAAACCATTTATTTACATTTTCCCACGCACATAACACGTCCACATACCAAAACATAAAAGGATGAAAGTATGGCAAATGCAAATGGGCTCCGGCTCAGGATGTGGTGGAGGTTTGGAGAAACTCCAGCGCTGGATTATGCCGGTACCCAGCGGAATAATGCCAAATCGAACCAAACGACGTTAGACGTCTATCTCAGTTTTTAAAGCCAAATTCGTGTGACATGCTGAATGGTGCTACTTTCTTATCGCCAATTGATGTTAATCGGTCGGCTCTATCGATATCTCATTAGACGTATTTAGCCTGCATAAAAAATATATCTCATTATATTCAAAGTACATAGTCCAATGATACTTTCTCAAGAACATTCGTGGATTAGAGAAATCCACTTAATATTATGCGGAGTGGGGAAGTCGGCTCAATATTATGCAACTTTGCTGTGACTCTATGTAGATAAATAAATAAGAACAGTTATGCAAATCCTCTATAGGTACATAAAGTTAGTCATCTTCTCTCTTATACTCGAGTACGACCTCATATTAATCGAGTACTCGATATCTTGTTGTTGAGAAGATTATCTCGCTCAATCAAAGGGTATGTAATACTCGTATCTAGGTAAGTAAGTTTCCTATTTCTAGGTAAGTTAGATTAAAACGAGTGTTTCTGCTTTTTAGGGTTCCGTACTCAAAGGTTAAGGGACCCTATTACTACGACTCCGCTGTCCGTCCGTCCGTCCGTCTGTCACCACGCTGTATCTCATGAACCGTGATAGTTAGACAGTTGAAATTTTCACAGATGATGTATTTCTGTTGCCGCGATAACAACAAATACTAAAAACTGAATAAAATTAATATTAAAAAAAAAGTCAAATACAAAAATTTTTATTCACTATAAAACAAAATGTTTACTTAATGAACGTCAAAGCTGTTAGTTTCACAATTAATAGATTATGCGGAGAAGAAGCTAACAAAGAAACTCCACATTTATTCTTTTATTCTTTTAAGGGGAGTCTCATATAAGAAACGTAATTTTGTAGCCGTTTTTGCTCGATATTAATAACGACAACAGGTAAACGCTTGAAATATTCAAATGCTGTATAGATCATCATCAGCCATTTGACGCCCACTGTAGGACATAGGCCTCCTTCGTAGTTTTCATAATCATGAGGGGTTTTGCCATAATCGCCCGCTTGGCAGGCGGGTTGGCGATCGCGGTATGCGGTTGGGATCTCAGGAAGACGCTGCTGCCCGTCTCCGCCCGTCCGTTGTGTAGATAATGGCAAGGAACCCTTTGTGCGCGAGTCCGACTTCCACCGAACAAAAAACCACAGTTCCAAGGATGAATATACTGGCCCCATTTTTACGTCATCTTTACCATTTCCCAGGCCTGGGTGGTATCCTGGTGATGGGACTCGGCATCATCACTTCTGGAGTGGTCATACTGAAACTGGTGCCCACGGCGCGGCAGGTCGCCGCTTGGACCGCCATCACTGCAGCCATCTACAGTGCTGGTTAGTGTGTGGTCGGTTTTTACCATACTGGCCGTAATGTTTTCAGGGGTTTTAGACATGGTATTATGTTCGTGTCTATATTCCGCCATAACTTCTAAATGTTGTTGAACTGAAGTGTGTGAGGATAGGAAAATGTGGCATCTGACGCTTTAGCCGAAAATAGGAACATGTGGCTCTGATCTTTTAACTGAGAATAGAGAAATGTGGCTGCTCATCTTTTGCGGAGGATAGAAAAGCCTATCCTCTGATACTTTCAACGAGAACTGTAAAATGTGGCGTCTGATCCTTTGGATGTGGAATTAAAATATGTAGTAGTGAAATATTGTGGGCTAATTGTCGGCTTTATCAGGATCGTGGGAAGAGGCAAACCCTGGCCTCTGCCTACCCCTCCAGGGATGCAGGCGTGCGTTTATGTATGTGTGTGTGTGTGTGTGTGTGTGTGTGTGTGTGTGTGTATTGATGAAACGGTAGCTTTTCATACAACTGTTTGGACAAACTACTCATCTTTTTCCAGGCATGGTGTTCCTAATGTTCGTGAGCTGCCCAGAAGAGAGGTTCCGTCTTTTGCCGACAGAGGGCGTTGCGAGCTACGCCGGCGCGAACTACACAAGCGACGGCTGGGCCGGGATCCACAGCAGCCTGCGATGCAGCTCCGATTGCAAATGCGAGGGCATGCCCTACAACCCTGTTTGTGGGATAGTGAGTGCCTCTTTTGCGTTGGGGAGTGAGTTAGAACTGACGGGATTAACAACAATCTGCCACGAAACTGGGGTTGAGGTTACTGTACCAAACGAGTAGCCTTGCTAGCTGTAAACCCACCAGACAAAGACACGTTGCCAAGTGATTCATCGTGTTCCAGCGTCGGCCGGGTGCCTTGCCCACTCCAGATTGTCTTCACCTGGGGTGAATGTTGGGTTACTGCATACATGATTGATTCCGTGTGGCGCCGGATTAAGAATAGCGTCACTCCATTTCCTTCCGTGGATGTCGTAGAAGGCGACTAAGGAAATCAATTACCAGGAGACGGGCAGCAGCGTCTTCCGGAGATTCCAACCGCATACTGCGATCGCCAACCCGCCTGCCAAGCTTGGCGATTATGGCAAAACCCCTCATGGTTATGAAAACCACGAAGGAGGCCTATGTCCTGCATTGGGCGTCAAATGGCTGATGATGATGATACATGATTGATATTCGGAGTCACAGGCCATCGCTTTTCAGGGACAGGCATCGGGAAAAGTACCCTAGATACGCCGTGTCTAGTAGGAAAACACATCACATTTTAGGCCTCGTCTTCACTTACGGGGCGAGACAAAGGGCAAGTGCGGGCCTGTATGTTGGATGGCACGACGGGAATAATACTTTGGGCAATGAATTGTGTCAGTGCGAACTGTACCACTGTTTGCTTTGAAAAGAAGATTGTCTAGAAGATAGTCTAGAGGTCAGCGGTCTGACTACGCATTGACTACTTGTCGTAGACCCACCCTCTAAAGGTGCCCACTGCGGATTGTGCGATTTCAAGCGCTGAGGGTTGTAAACACCTCAGATACTCAGGTTTCCCCACGAGGTTTTCCCTTCGTTCACCTTTATCGTAGTCTACGACGAGTTAACAGTAATTACCACTTGAATGTGAGGCAAGCGTTCTAACGGTGCGTTTTGTATTTCTGTTGTACGATAATAGTAGATTGTTTACCTAGGGAGCAAACAACAATTTTTAAGGCGAGAGTGTTTCTTTGAATCCAGAGCAGAGCAAAGGATTCTAGAGTAGAATCTCGAGCGTAGCGAGAGATTCAATGTACACCACTTGAGCTTAAAATAGGTAGTGTTGCTCTCGAGGTACTTTTTACTTGCTATCACCATCATAAGTACCTTCATAAGTGCAACTTATGAATAAAAATGTTATACAACGTTTGTACCAAATTTTTAGCGTCCGATACGATGTTCTCTGGAGTTAATCCTATACTTTCATTTTTACTACTTGAAGACACACTCATTTTTTATAAAAAAACTCAGTAAAATCAGAATTTGAGTACCAACAATTTATTACGAACTACGAACAAAGGCGTAGGAATCCATTTCGCGCGTCTTTTATTTTTTTACAAAGTTTTTTTTAAATTTGGCTCTCGCGCAGTTTGCTTATTATACAACCAGTTACTTATTCATGCAATGTTCGCGATGGATCTCTTTGGTGATTGGAACTTTTACTAAAAATATCCACATTCCAAATTCAAATCACTTTTCATCTGGGATCTGTTTACAAGGAATAAACTAGCTCTATTTGAATAGATGTGATAAAAATGAAATCACTTTGCAATTTTTCAGGACGCGTACACGTATCTTAACCCGTGCCAGGCGGGCTGCCGCAACAGCGTTGAGCTCAATAACAGCCAGTGGCTTTACTACAACTGCGACTGCGTTGCCGAGCCTGACGTGCGCTCGCACAAAGCTGTTGACGCGTGAGTCTGAGTCACTTATTTATCTCTAACGTAATAATATAAACTCACGCCTGTATCCCAGAGGGGTAGGCAGAGACCAGGGACTGCCACTTGCCACCATCCTGACAGATCTCTTTCGCTTTATCAACTGTAAATAACTACATAAATAAGTAATAATAAGATAATATATTTACATTTAATTTATATTTATGTTGGTTATATATAATCTTTAGTTCTGATGCTTTTATACTAAATAATAAATTTGGATTTACATATACATATATACTTATACGTACATAAACCTATTATCTATGGCAGGTTTTGTGAGGCGGTACGAAGTTTGTCGGGCCAGCTAGTTTATAATAGTACTTTGATATTGCTAAGCTATGTGGGGTTGAAAAGCCTCGTCGTGCTTTCGGGGGTTATAAGCTCAAAAATAGCCAGTGCCATTATTAATACTGCGACTGCTTTACCGAGACTGACGCGCGCTCCAGTCTTATTTATTTATGCTACTTTCGTACTGTCATGCCACGTGGGGTTGAAAAGGCATTGAAATCAGACGGTTCACTTTTCATTCTTTTATGTCATTTCCTTCCGTGGATGTCGTAGAAGGCGACTAAGGAAATCAATTACCAGGAGACGGGCAGCAGCGTCTTCCTGAGATTCCAACCGCATACTGCGATCGCCAACCCGCCTGCCAAGCGTGGCGATTATGGCAAATCCCCTCATGGTTATGAAAACCACGAAGGAGGCCTATGTCCTGCGGTGGGCGTCAAATGCCTGATGATGATGATGTCATCTGTCATGTTGGCGTTAACTGTTTCGTTTTTACCCGACGACGGCCTAAAACAAAGAGTGCATGTTTTGTTTGTCCCTTCTTCTTCCATCCTAACTTTACATGCTTAAACTGATTACGTTACGTCATCATCGTCCACCATTACATCATCTCGGGTACCTAACATAATGGTATCAGAAATTTATGTCAACGTAAAGAATTTACATTCTGTTTGTTGAATGTCAAATGAACAATGCTAGCCGCTGCCTTCGGGTTGCTTTGTAGCGGAGGAAAGGGCAGCGAAAAAAAACCTCCAGTCTGACCGTATTTTCTCAAATCATCTAAAACCTATGTAAATTGACAGTCGGATTTTTTATTTTAGTGCCATACTGAATTCTTTTAACAGCAGCGACAATATCCCCTACTAGTGATTAAAACCGTTTAAAACAGTTTTTTGTACAAAACTAATCGATTACTTTTTGTAGTGTAATTTGTACAGTGCGACCTATTGTGCTATTTCACATTCAAAGTTAAACGAGCGTTAAAGATAATAATTCAATCCAGCTTTTGCCTATTTTGGGTACCTGTCCTGGCAATAATCGGTATTTTCAAGTTGAGCACAACTGTTAGATGATATCATTGACCTATTTCTGAACCAAAATGACGATTTTATAATTTTATTACTTTATTACATACAAAACATAATTTACTTCATGTTGACCTTGCGTTTTCATGAACTATAAGACTTTTTAAACAATAAAAAAAAAACGTAAAAAGTACCTAGAAAACCGTTTTTTTTTGTAAAAGTAATTGGAAAATACCGGTTCTAAAAATTGTAATCGGTTCACATCACTGAGCGGCGTCCCTCCCCCCCGCAGGTTCAACAGTTACAATCGCACGAACGCGTCGGGCGTGGTCTCGTCGGGGCGCGGGTTCGCCGTGAGTGGCGAGTGCGGCGGCGCGTGCTCGCAGATCTACCTGTTCGTGGCGGTGTTCGCGGCGCTCATGTTCATACACGCCAGCGGCGAGGTCGGCGCCGTGCTGCTCATTATACGCTGCACCGATAAGTGCGGTGAGTGACTTTATAAACATAACTCATAATAGTAGTTTATGTGACTGTCACATAATGAGGGTTTTTAAAACACGAGCGAGATTTTAAAAAACGAGCCTTGGCGAGTTTTTTAATAGCATTCGCGAGTGTTTTAATACCAAGTTATGTGCAGTCTCATACACTACTTTATCTATACTCATGTCTTAATCTTAAAAGTAAGGAATCAAAGGAAAACACGTTTGACAAGCTTTGTACTATACATAAATCTACGGTTATTTTTGAAACAAAATGGCGCAATTTCGACAAAAGTATCTTGACATTCAATCGTCTGCACTCAGTTTTGCGCGCGCAATTTTAGGTATTTTTAGTTGCACTTTTGGTACCACGAAAATGAAATTAGGTTTTTTATAGAGTCAACTTTTGACATTAAAAAAAAAACTTAAGTTTTGTTCCGTGATCACAGCAACACTTTAAAAAAAATAACTGTAACATAAAGTGAAAAATCTGACCTTTAATGTAACTTTATATAACACTTTTTTTTTATTTTCTTTAAGTTTATGTATTGTTTAAAGCCTGTCAATATGTGTTTACCTTTGAATTCTTAATTTGAAGATTATGATATGAGTGTAGATAAAATAGTGTATGAGACTGCACATAACTTGGTATTAAAACACTCGCTTTATACAAGTAGTATAAAACTACACTTCTTTTATTGTAGTTTTAGTGTCGTAGTCTTTAAGTTTCTTTTAGGCTCAGTCTAAGTGTTTTAGATAGATAGAGAACTTTTTTGCATGTAAAAAAACCAGTGGTTCAGGTAACTTTAAAGTGGTTTGGCCTTGACCTTGAGTATATTTTAGTATCTTGGCCTTGGGGTTCATATGTCATATTGTCGTAACTCGAGTGGCGAGTGCGGCGGCGCGTGCTCGCAGATCTGCCTGTTCGTGGCGGTGTTCGCGGCGCTCATGTTCATACACGCCAGCGGCGAGTTCGGCGCCGTGCTGCTCATTGTACGCTGTACGGATAAGGGAATGTACCCATACTACGTGACTCAGTGTTGCCACCTAAATCTGCCAAAAGTTACCAAAAAGCAGTATTGCCAGCCGGGTCTTGTCAAAAGTTTCCAAAAAGAGACAAAAAGTAACCTTTTGGTGTAAACAGTAACTTTACTAATAAAAAGGTACTGTAACTTAATAACTTACAAAAAAATGCAGTTAGTTTGTTTGTTACACTTTGTTGCACAAAATTAAATAACATGTGATACACATAACGTGCAAGGACGGACTTATTTCGGTAGAAATTTCTTCCAGCCAGCCTAAAAAGTTCTGTAGTGTTTTCCGATATGTTTTATTTGAGACTCTTTCTGTAAATTGCTCGCTTACTTTTCTAACCACATGAAAATAAGGACATAAAATATTACTTTAGGTAAGTATGAATTTGTGTGGGAGAGAAAGACGTATTTTAGGGAGTTGCGCTCTCTACATGTATGAACGAAACGAAAACGATGCTGTGTAGTCAGCATTGCAAAATAAAGGAGCGTTCCATTTCTTTTTTCATTTTTTTCAAGAAAAAAAAAATTAAAAAGAAATCCTGCAAATTGTAAAAAATCACCTAAAATAACCTTTTGAATAGTATAACCTAGATGTAACTTTACTTAGTTAAAAATCACCTAAAAGGTTACAAAACGTTACAAACGTCAAAATCGGGCTCCGGCACCAGTTTAATAAATATTTTTCTCAATAAATAGTTAAAACAGGTATTTGTATATTTACACAGACACATACTCATACATGCACGATGTAAGAATTTAAAAAAATCCATTCAATTCACTTTATTTGTAAGTCACAAGCAAAAGAAAGCAAAATTGTACAGCAAAGAGACACAAAACTGCGACAAATGTAAACACAATTAAATCAAGTTGCGGTTACAAATCGAAGAACAATTTGCGGACGTCGCAAATGGAAAAGGGCCATGACTCAGCATCTGTTGGAAAGGTGGACCACTCCAGCGCTGGTCTTACTGCTATCGTGTGGACAGAAGCATACTTTTTTATCACAGCTGTTATTGATTCATAATTCCCCTCCAGACAAAGCGATGGCGATGGGCGTGATCCAGTTTGCGATCGGCGTGTTCGGCAATGTGCCGTGCCCGATCGTGTTCGGCGCCGCCATCGACGCGGCGTGTCGCCTCCGGGACACAGTCTGCGGTCTCACCGGCGCCTGCGCCTCCTACGATAACGATCGGCTCAGGCACTTCTATCTCGGTAAATATTGGTGGTGTTCAGTATGCCCATAGAGTCCTGTCTACGTGGTCAAGACATCGAGAGTGAGTGAGTGAGTGAGTGAGTGAGTGAGTGAGTGAATAAGGGAGCGAGTGAGTAAGTGAGTGAGGGAGGTAGCGAACGAATTAATGAATGAAAAATGTTCAGTATAGGTACCATCGCCAACGATGCGGGAGTCGAACTCACAATCCCTGCCTTAGAAAGTGCAGTTTGACATACATAAAAAACATGTATTGAGCTCGATAAAAACCTCCAAAAAAAAAAAAAACAAAAACAACATTCCCTTCCCCCTTCCAGGGCTGTCAGCCGGGCTGATGTTCCTCGCGTTCCTGATGGACTTGCTGGTGTGGCGCGCGGCGGGCCGCATCGACATGAACCCGGCCGGCGACGAGTCCGCGCCGCCCGAGCGCGCGCCGCTCGCCACCGCCGCGTCGCCGCCGCCGCCGCCCACCGACACGCAGCTGTGACGGTATGAGTCGCACTTCTAGACGGTTCTACTGGAACTGGTGTACACTGGGACTTTTGAAGAGTGTGGTGACGTTTAGCTCGGTAATGTAACGTAAAGGGCACTTGGCATCGCTAAGAACAAACTCCGAGGACTGCAATTTTCTGTTGCCATCTCCATTAACTAACGCGTTCACATTAGCCGCACCACTGCCGCCAGGCCGGCTAGGATCAAAAACAACCAACAATTTTATTAATATTAACCATTTATTAATAGTAACTATTTTACTATATTTTGTTTTTCGACCGCTAGATAGCATACAAAGATTGGAAGGTAGGTTTGCGGGCTTGCTGCGACGAGTACACTTCCAAGAGTGAATAACGGTCAGAGCTAGAATAGCTAAGTCTCTGAAAAGGAGACAGCACCACAAAGCCAACGTGCACTTAGCTTTGATTGGCCAATTGAACCGCCATGTTACTTATGCTGTTGTCTGATTGGCTTGGCACAACCACTTGGCGTATTCAGGGCAGCGTAATGATACACGCATAATCAACCTACGTTGTGTAAAGGTACTTCTCAAGGATATTAAAAAAAAAAATAGGAAAATCGTCGAATTTTTTATATCGCTGCTCGGTATTATGAGACACGATAGTTTAGGAAGATTATTTTAATGTAAAAAAATCAACTACTTATGCAACTGCAAATCATCTAGTAATGCGTTGATGTGTAGGTGATAGTAATAATTGGTCGATCGTTATACAGTGGCGGTATTTTGTTAACTATAGATTGTCTTGTATATACACGGTTAGAATGAACAAAGAGTGCTTGTTGCATGGTTATTTTTAACGTTTAGTTGTACGGTAGGAGCATAATATTTTAGTGACGATTGCGAACCAGTTTAATGTGATTAGTCTATCTTGAAACCCAGTGGTTTTGTTTATACATATTTATACCCAATATATTATGAAATATAACCTACTTACAAGTATTATATCTTTTGATATTATTGTTAAAAAGGAAACGATGAATTTTTGACGGTATGACGAACGTTCGATGCATTTTTTTTCTCATACTGCTTTATGCATTTGAAACACATTTTAAACACTATAGTTTTAATACCTTACGCTCAAGTCTTTTGACACTTACTTTTTGATGTTGTCTTGTTAATATTGATGCGTAATAACTACGAATTTTTTATAGTTTAGCCGAACGATGATGTTCTGTAGTCTCATAATAATGTTAATTCGACTAGTCTTCGGTTTGCGCCCGTGTCTTTTTAGAGTAATGGGTAAAGGGTTGATCATTATAAAAAAAATGTAACAGGGAATAGCGGCGGTAGCCTAGTGGGGAGAACATTGGACTCGGAAGCGACATACCTAGGTTCGATTCCCAGTGCGGGCATGCACCTATGATTTTTTTTTCTAAGTTGCTTGCATTTGTAAAGTTTTAGTAGCGATACCACTCGCTAACGGTGAAGGAAAACATCGTGAGGAAACCTGAGTGTCTGAGCTATTCACATACCTCGGCGCTTGAAATCGCCAATCCGCGGTGGGCACGCATGGTGATTAAGCCCATACTCTATCCCTGAGAGAAGGCCTGTGCTCTGCAGTGGGACGTATATAGGCTGCTTATGTAAAGAGAAACATTGTGAAACATGAAAGTCAAACCAACTTTAATCAGCGTAACAGCGTTAATCACAGCTAGACTCTCTCTCTCTTCCCGGAAGTATACCTGCGCCAAATTATGTGCCTATCTTATAATACCTTGATATTCGAGGCTAAATATTGATAGAAAGTTGCAAAAGAGAAAAATGGGTTCTCGGGTCTAGGGTCACTGACGCGTCATCATTCAGTGAGACAATACACGGTGAATTTTTGAGAAGGGAGAGTAAGGCCTCAAGGTACCTTAACCATTATAGTTTCAGGAAAACGTATTAAAATACATATTAAATTTTTTTTTTTATTATTACTTGTTTTAGTTCTAATGTTGTAGATTATCGATGCAACTATGATGATTTTCTACTTAGGTAGGCGCTTTTGCTTCTAGGTACAGTAAACAACGAGGCCAGCTTGACAAAAACTGTAATTATGTTATACCCCTTGTATTTCCGTACAAAAGTATGGGTGAAGTTTTTCGCGATTTCTTTCTGACATTTCTAGTACTCAAACCTCAGTCGGTTCAGTAGAGACTTTTGATCCTTATAAGAAACACGATCGAAAAACAGTGTTTGTGTAAAAGGACCATTTTCTTGCTGACTGTACATTTTTTCCCAAATCTGTGAAGACAGTTCAGAATATCTTAAAAAAATATGGATAGTTGCCTAAAAACGATTTCCTGTACGCTGAAAGGAAGGCGCTGGATGCAGGCCGCTTCCAACCGGTCTTTTTGGAAATCCATGGAGGAGGCCTATGTCTAGCAGTGGACTTCTTGTGGCTGAATGATGATGATGATGATGATGATTTCCTGTAACTATAACGGTTAAGGCCTGCCCTTACTGGCCCGTCTAAAAAATTCATTTATTTATTTATAAACTGCCGTAACATATTCCCGTACCTTGTTATATTTACGAGTATACTGTATACTAACTTTAAACAATGGATCTAAGGGACTGTTCAATAAGTCATATTAAATAACACCACTTACCGTTGCTCCATAGAAAATAACGTGCAACCGCCAGAAATTGCGTGTTCATTCCATATAATTATGATTTAATAGTTGCGCTGTCATAATTCCCCTAATTATATACTTTAATAAATAATAATTATTATTATTTGGTGAAATTTTATAACTACATAAAATTATATTTATATTTATTTATCTTGGGTCTAACGAGCTGTAGTTATTAGAGGCACTCGTCCTATCTTTTGAGCCTACAACCCAAGCTACAATTTGTCATAATACATCACAATTATATTTGGGACTGAATTAAATATAATAACTGATATCGGATAAAGCGAATAAATGGCTAGTGATTAGAAAATTATTTTAGATTAATGTTAATAAGTTTTTTTTAATTATTATTTCAATACATGTTAGTGTTATATCATTGTAAATATTCTAAATGAATTAATTTGATCAAGTTTATATAATTAATCACACATTTATAATACCTAGTTAATTATATAATTACTGTTAAGAATTTATTCTAAACGATGTTTTCCTTTCTTTTATTTTTTGCGTACGTTGGTCTATTTCTTACGTTCTTTAATTTATTTTGTGGTAAAATCATGTATTGATTTTTTTAAAAGGCTGGGTCATGTGTAAAATTTAGTTTAAAATGTTTAAATCAATTTAGTGTAATGTGCAAATCCTACGAAATTGTCTATGTGCGGTTGCGTTGCAATATTTTTCGTAATGTTGTTTTGTCAGAAACTAAATTATTTACTTACCTTAAATTAGTTATCAAGTGCATTATATCTTGTGCAATGGATTTTATCAATTTACATGTGCTATATTATCTTATTTTGTGTATATTTTAATTAGTACACTAAGTATACATTAAGTATACTTACCGTAACTTTTTTTTGTCACATCACTGTTTCTAACTTCACAAATTTTTTTCTTTCATTATTATGTTTTTAGACGCACGATTCTATTATCACAAGTGTATACTTGCCTACTTTTACTTATTATACAATTTCCTTTGCTAATCTTACATTCTTAACATTCTATGTCAAATTTACATCACCTCTAATTAATTCTTAAAAGCCTATCTATTTTGCTTAACGCGTTTAGATGGAATTGTTGTTTGTTACTGTATTATGTAAGTTATACATTAGTGGATTAATATCTAATTCATCGCTAAAGTAGTGAACACAGTTTTACTAGTCTATTTTGTAGTAATATTAAAAAGGAATAATACCTCTGGATGTTGGTTTAGTGTAATAAAAATATAGGTACAATTAATATAATTCAACTCGGCAATCTTCGGTAATAAACACAAAATTGGCATTGAGAAGTAACGAGTTTTAGCTCAAGAGCGCATTATTTTGTTACAATTAGGTATGTCTTGTCCCCTTCGGCCGTTAAGGTAACCGGAGTTTGAAACCAGATACCTAAAATCCTTCTACGTAACTGGTTTCCTATAAAGATTTCTTTATCCTTCTGCGTAACTGGTTCCCTTTAAAGATTTTTTCGTACTACTATGTAACTGAATAAGTAATCTCCTTTGTACCTATATCTGTTTTGAAATTATTTCACTATGCGAATTTTTATTTTTATTTCCAACTAAGGAAGTTATTTGTTTGTTAATGAATTGATTTTATATTATAAATGTTATTAATAAATTCATATATTTGAAATAAACCACACATAAATGGTATAATTACGGTTTTACAAAAACAATTAATTAAATACAATACTCAATTCCAATAAACATTTCTTCTGCAATTCGGTTATTAGTTTCGTAGGTGGCTGAAATAACACGTATATAGTACTCTAGGAAACCAGTTACGTAGAAGGATAAAAAATTCCTTTTAAGAAACTGGTTTCCAAACTCCGGTTACCTTAACGGCCGAAGTGGTCTTTTCGCGACAAGACATTACAACTTTGAACTTTTTGTCATTCAATCAAATGTTCACTCAAAAGTGAATGTTCACTGCATTCAATAGATTTCCAAGCTGAATTATTCTTAAGTTTTTCTGTACGTACCAATAATTTTATTTACGCGCCAGCATCAAGCAGATTTTTACAAAACGCCGAAAACAGAACGCTGTGTTATTTTTTAATGTCTATTTATATCTAAGTAAGAATATTTTGATAACAGTTGTAATGAATCGAACAATCTGACCTGTAGCGTAAATTTTGTACCAAAAGTAATATAAGGGTAATACGTGCATGCAATATCGTATAATTATTGTATTGTACACTTGGCAGCAAATATTTCTCGAAAACTACCAAATATGAAAAAGTTCAGGACAGTAAAATAACATAGTGGTTGAATAAGCGAGATGGAGCTACGCCATTATTATGGATCCATCTAGCTCAATCTGAGTATCAATTTGCATGTAGATAAGTACAAGTTACAGTACATTTTGTTTTTTTATAACATCGATGGAAAATTTGTTACTGTGAATTTCGTCGTATATTTTTTATTATTTGTAAATAAATCCTTTACTGCAATAGTTATGGCCTTTTCTTTAAATTCCAAATAACCTTAAGCGATTCTTCGTTTGACCCCTGGCATTTGTGTATTTGACAAATATCAACCATTCATTGTGGGGTTTTCTGACAATTAGTTAGCACTGATTTTGTAAAACTTGTATTATAAATGGTTGGCAAATACGCGATAATACAGCCGGTATGTTGAAGGTCACCAGGCTTACATCCGTAACGGATGGACCGTGTTTAATGCGATTTTAACCAATTGAGAGGAAAACGTGTTGGTTCTTAATTGGCCATGCTACTTATTTTTTATATACGTTTTTTATAATTTATTTCAAAAATATGGACTATTTTAAGAAACTAATTCGTTATTTTTAAATTTTATTCATTATTTCTATTTTAAATATTTTTCTAAAATTTTGTGGTGTGTGACGTCATCAGAGCATGATTAAAGAGATTGTCTTTGCTTACATAAAAAAAAAACAAATTTCATTAACGTCAGTTGATTCGGTCGGCTAACCATGTATTCTGTGGGCTAACCTCAAAATAAAACCGAAGGACGACACTCTGTGAAACCGACACTTCAACACGTTTCGTTTTTCTTTTTATTCAAACTGCCTTTGCTGACGTCATACAAAAGTCATCTAAGGTCAAAGCTTTTTATTAAGTAAATATCTTAAAAAATATAGACTTATTTACAAATCTGATAAATAGAAATTGTACGGAAAGCAAAATTCTCGAAATGGTTTTCAGATTTCCATCCATATTAAAAAATGTAGCATGGCCAATTAGGTGCAGTGATAGTTTTTCCTTTAAAAAGACAGAAAAATAATGACCTTAAATGGGTAAACAAAGTAACTGCAACATAACTTATGAATAATTCCGTATGTCTAGATTTGGTCTTGATGTTTTGTTCTTTTTTGTTCCAATTGACGCATTTAAATGCCAGCAATATTTTTTACTTAACAATTTTTTTTTTGTTCCGTAGTCAACAAGGAAGGTATGACCGTCTGTCTGTCCGCGGCTTAGCTCAGTTACGCTAAGTACTAAAAAGCTGTTTAGCATGCCGACAAAAAATAAGTCAAATCTAAAAATCCCTCCGAAGACCGCATAATATTAGGGGTTAAAGTATGAAATTGCCGATGTGTACTGAAAATCTAAATTGTTTATTTTTTTAATTTTTAAAAAATTTATTTAATCAAAATAATTGCCATTATTATCTATACATTGCTGCCATCTAATGGGAAGGTCATGCCTTTGCGATAGAACTCCGACGATCTAGAGTGCACAAACTGTGTGAAAGCATTTTGCACTGCCTCCTGGGAAGAAAACTTCTTGTCACGTATATAATTGTCCAAATCACGAAAAAAATGGTAGTCCGTTGGAGCAAGGTCTGGTGAATACGGAGGATGACGAATGGTTTCCAACTGCAGTTCCTGAAGGGTCAAAATGGTTTCTCGTGCTGTGTGAGGTCTCGCGTTGTCGTGGAGCAATAATGGTGAAGATCGATTCATGAGTCGGGGCTGTTTTACTGCTAGTTTTGTCAACATGGTTCGGAGTTCGGCACAATAAACATCTGCCGTTGTTGCTTGACCAGATCGGAGAAAACTATAGTGAATAACACCATGCTGAGACCACCAAACAGTTACCATTACCTTTTTATTGGTAAGTTTTGCTTTAGGACACTGTTGTGGCATTTGACAGGTCATTGGTCAGCCATTGCATTTTTCTTTTCCGGTTATCATAAAGAATCCACTTTTCATCACATGTTACAATTCGATCCAATATTCCTTCATTTCTGTACCGGTTCAACAAGGCAACACAAGTTTCAACACGCGTTTCTTTCTGCAGATCAGTCAAATCATGAGGCACCCATTTTTCGTATTTTTTTATTTTATTGATTTGACGCAAGTGAGTCAATATTGTGGGTAAGGTAACGTTAAACCATGCCGCTAATTCCTGGGTAGTTTAACTAGGGTTGGCTTCCACTATCTCTCTTAATTCATCTTTATTCACCTGTGTGGGCGGTCTTCCTCGTGGCTCGTTCTTTAAGTCGAAATTTCCATCACGAAAGCGTTTAAACCAAAATCGCACGGTGCGTTCATTAGTAGACCCCTCTCCAAACGCAGCATTGATATTGCGGGCTGTTTCTGCCGCGTTAGTTCCGCGTCGGAACTCGTGTTCAAAAATCACTCGAATTTTCGCAGTAGGTATCCATCTTTCTTGTCTAAATTGAATAACAAAAACAATTGAAAGTCGATATTCAAATGTTTCACATTTTTTAAAAAAAGAACATCATAGAAACCATTTGAAAAAAGTTTCATTCGAAAACCTCAAACCATGAAGATTCTATGTCAATTCAAAGAACCTATTGCAATAAAACGGCAATTTCATACTTTAACCCCTATTATTATTTTGACTGTCAACTATGTAACTGAACCCTACACTGCGTTTGTTCCGACACGCGCTTGTTACTTATAAGTATATTTAATCTTTATTTATGACAGCCTAAATTGAATTTAATTTTATTTGAATTTGATTTTATTTGAATTTAGTTGGGTTAGCTTTAGAAATAGGCACCTATAGGCGGAGTAAATAAATATGTCCGAAATTTACTGAAAAAAATTAACTAAATAAACAAATGTAAGTAGCAGATGAGTAGTAATTATCCTGTCTACGATTCACGAGCTTCACTGTTAGCTGACCTTGTGGCCACATTGGTACGAATAGCTAGGTACCTACACTTGTTGCTACGGTCAGTATCAATTACCTTAGTCTTTTTGCTAAGATTATCTACCACGAATGACAATTGGTGGGCAAATTTAGTTATCGATTGACAGTATAAACCTTTCTACACCATTTTTGTTATTTCTTTTCATTCTGTTCTATCATTTTTAAACACAAAATTTAAAAGTACGTCACCCATTCTAGATAAGATTCTGTGTACTAGATATTCTATCCTTGGTTTCCACAGTTTTAAAAATAAACACAATTTTTTTCGAGTCGAATATATTTTATTAATTTGCCTTAAGAACATTTCACTTGGTTTGGACATATGGAGAGGATTAAGGGAGAAAGATTTAACGTGGGCGTAAGGGACGAAGTAGCGTTTGGGTGTATTAGCGAAGTGTGGGTACACCGAAGGGCAGGGTAAAAAGTACCTGCAACCGGCATGACGTTAGCATGAGTGGTTCCTCCTCAACCTCAATGGGTTGGTCTAGGATCCTGGTGTGCGGGATTCCGTTGTCACTCCACAGCCTCAGCGTTCGCAGGCGTGTCGCTGAGATAGCAGCCTCCTGCTGGATGTGTAAGTGGAGCGGCGGCAGGTCTAGCATGATTTCCAGAGCCGCAGTGGGGGTAGTCCTCATGCAGCCCGTTATTGCCAGGCAGGCCATTCTTTGAAGCCGTTGTACCTAGTTTATTCACCGCTGTAAATTGTGTCGTTTTCGGCCACCATACCAGGGCAGTGTAGCTAATGATAGGTCTTACCAATGCTGCATACAGCTACAGGGTGATCTTAGGATTTAGTACCCTAGTCTTACCTATCATTCTGCGACATTGTGCAAATGTAATACAGGCTTTTGACATTGGACATGTCTTCGTTCGCTCCAGTGTAGGCTCCGATTTCACGAAAAAATGCGATCCCTTTATATCTCGGAGAGTTGTGAAGATATGATATTAAATTATTCGAGAAAGTAAAAACCGAAAAAAGTTATGGCCGAAATAGTGAAAAAAAATTCAATAATATTTTTTTAAAAATAATATGTACGAACTATACTCTACAGGGCTCACGTGAAGTCAATACTTACCGTAAGAAGACACGAGCAGAAGTCTAACAAGAAATAAGGAAAATAAAACTGTGGGTCAACGACTCACCCTTACAGTACCCACTAGTGTTTGAGGAAAATCCCGTCGCGAAGTACCTTCTTCAATATCCATGCTTCCATGTATCTACGCTTCAGTACCTTCCGGATTGGCAGCTACTGCTACAGAAGAACCTTCTTACACAGGTACCTACAAACTTTCATGTGAACATACACCACGTCGCCGTATAAGGCCGACTTGCACCATTTTCTTAAATGTGGCTTCAACAGCAATTTACAAAAATTCTTCATACAAAAGTCGATTTAAATGGCGACTTAAGTGACATTTAAGAAGTGGTGCAAGTCGGTCTACATCGACTTTTGTATGAAGGTTTAGTTAAAGTTGTTTAAACCACATTTAACGAAGTGGTGCAAGTTGGCCTTACAATCTTATTTATAAAAAAAAACACGATCCTGAAAACACTCCTCAGACGCAGTATTAATAGTATATGGTAAAGGGAATTTAAACTGCCTTTTAGTAGTGTTTTAGAGGAATCGTGTTTTTGTAAATAACGCCGTTGAATTGGAAACTCGGACTCGCGCACCGAAAGTTTCGTACCGCCCCATAAATGTAATGTTACGTGAATTTATTTAGTTAGCAAATTAATTATAGGAAGTTAGGTAAGTCTCGTTGTAATGTGGATAATCCTTAAAACTTGCAGGCGCGGATCCAGCCCTCAAGAAAGGTAGTGGCCACAACCAACTGAAAGTGTTCGAGATAAAACTTTTAGCACTACACATCATTAACTTAATTCCGGATTCATTTACTGGATTTTTTGTCGGAAGAGTCCGACCAGGTTTCGCTCGGATTCGCAGAGCTGAAAATCGGCCAAATAGGAGTCGGAATATGAACTCGCTTATGATCCAAGTATTGAATTCCTACAAAGGAGATGTTTACAAATATATGACACCCTGACCAAGATTTTGTACAGTATATTAGTTTTTTCCTGTACTCTGTTAGCAGAGTCATTGTAATTCTTTTGAGAGAGTTTAGGTTGTCAGATGGTTGGTTTAGCGCGTCTTTGCTATTTGATACAAAGCGCGTTTTACATAAGAATTTGATGGTAGTTGGTGAGATAAGAGTAAGTAATTAGTTAAGTTGGAGTAGTTGGTGAAAAGTATATTGAAGTGGTGGGCATGCCTATCGTGCCCAAAACGGTGTATCCGCGCTTGTAAGCTTGCAGCACATGCTGTAACTTTGGCTAGCTTGGGTTAGGTTAGTTGTGTGCAAAATGAAAATAAAACCTGTGTGTAGGTAGACCTCAACTGAAAGAAAGAAAGAGGATATTTATTTAAATTGTCACAGAAACAAAAAGTAAACATAAAGGTACAAAAGCAAAAGACACGGACGTCAACAAAACAGAGATAAAACAAAACAATCGTAAAGAGAACATGTCAGAATCCTTAGGGAAGCCATCACTACAAAACTGAATTGAATTGAGAACATGTGAGGCATATAGAGTCAAAGGCAGCCGGGTACCATACAATATGTACCATAGGTACCATATAATAGTATGGCACCCAGCCACCTCGGACCCCAAACGCCTCAGGTGCCTTCGTGACAACAAAAAAGGGGCTCCAACTCAGCATACTTTACCGGTGTTACTGCTACTGCTAGAAAGAACCGCGTTTGCAGTTGTTTCGTTACTGAAGCGAACGTTCTGTGATTGATAAATGTTGTTTTGCGTTTTCAGCGGCGCACAAAAAGGGGATGACTTGTGGAAACCGGCAAATTCACGTAAACAAGCAAAATGGGTGATTGGACACATTACAGCGTAAAATGGGTGATCATATATAAAGACTTGGGGACATAGTGGTCTACTACCAGTCGTGGAATCAGTATAGAAGAGACATTACCATGGTTCGGACAATGCTGTTGCTTGTGACGGTTCTGGCGGTTGGGTGTATTGCTGCACCAGGTAAATAACATCATACTAGCTCGACTCTCTCTCCCTTTAGATTAACCTCCTCAGTCCTGAAATTAACATTGGAGAATTTGCACTACAAATGTTTCAATATAATCGGAGAGGCCATGTTAAAAGATTTAACGTGTTTTTTTTTCTCTACAACTAATACTTTTCATGATGATCTTAAACGATCACGAAGGTTAAGCTACACAGGTCGCGTTCAGTGCATGGATGGGTCGCCGTCTATGCCTAACGCTAGTGGCATTTTTCCAAGCGGTTCCGTGCTTCGCAAGGCACGTTAAGCTGTTGGTGCCGGCTGGCGTCGATAGATGGCAGTCGTTAAGCCAAGTCAGAGGCCTTAGGGCGGCTTGACAACTTCTGACAGTAGACGAGCCACTAGTCTACAAGCCTCCACCAATCCGGACTTGGCCCCCGTGGTGGAGTATGGCCTATACCTTCCTCAGGGAAGAGACCCGTGCCCCTCGGTGGGGACATAATGGGTTGATGATGAAATACTTTTCATAATATAACCTGTCGAAAAGACAATATAGTCACGTGGTACAAAAACGCGCCATACAAATCAGGCTCAAATTATTACATCACAACTTATATAATGTCATTTATCAATATTTGAGTTATCTCGAAAAATTATAAATAAGTATAAACATCTGCACCCTTACGCGGAGACGTTTAGAATTCAATGATAAAACTAAATCTAGCAAGTTTGATCCCTCATCTAATAACTTTATTTCTCACATTTTTTGTGAACCCGAAAACCCGGAAAAAAATAATTTATGGTTTTATTCTTTGATTTTTCCTAAGTTTCTGTATGGTAGAAGACTATAAAAGCGATGTCACTCCAATCTTAGTTAGATACAAGTTACCCATTGAAAAATATTGTTATTTTCAAGGTAACAGGACTGACAAGGTTAATGGTTTTTATCTCTTTACCTCTAAAATTGCCTGTACCCTAATAGTAAACAGTGACCAAATAGGGAATGTATTAGCAAAGGGCAAGATAAAAAGTACCCGAAACCGGCGTACGTGCATGCAATGACTAATGAATGTTGATGAAGTGAAAGTGATCTGTCAGGATTGTGGCAAGTGGCAGTCCCTGGTCTCTGCCTACCCCTCTGGGATACAGGCGTGAGTTTATGTTATTTTAGTGCAATTGACTTGGCGCTGATCTGTCGTTATCACTTTTGCTGGTCTTTTGCCCCCGAAGTATAACCATTTTACCCCCGCTGCTGTAATTTCTTCCAGATTTTTTTTCCGAAAAATAAAAAAAAACGTACGGTAAGGGGTTAGCACAAAAACGACTTATGCAACACATCAGGGCCTGACGGTTTTAAAGGTTTTAAAGGTGGCAGTCCTAGCCGACCACTGTTGCTATGCCCTTAGCTATGCTAGCTATGCTATGCTCCATGGCAATCTAGTCAAATAAATTATTTAAAAATATCTTTGTTATTTTACCAGGTGACCGAATTAAGCGGCACTATGAAGTGAACCCCGGCTACGACCACGGGCGCGGGGGCTTCGGGGGCTACGGGGGCTACCCCCACCAGGCCGGGGGCATCATCCCCCTGGGGGGAAGCAACTCCTACTCCAAGTCCTCAGCCAGCGCCACTTCTAGCTCCGGCTCGGGGTCTCTACATGGCTAATTGACCACGTTGCACCCTGAAGGAGCATACGTAAGTCTTCTTCTTAGGGCCTACGGGGATACCCCCAGATTGGGGATGTGATTCCCTTGGGGGGGAAGCAACCCCTACTCCAAGTCCTTAGCCAGCGCCACTTCTAGCTCCGGCTCGAGGGCTGTACATGACTAATGGATCGCGTTGCACTCTGTCCATAGGTAAGTATTCTTGTGCGATACGGTGGCTACCCCGCCAGATTGGAGCCGTCACCACTCCTACTCCTCTCTGTCTTTGGCCAGCGCCACTTCTAGCCTTGGCTTGGGGTCTTTACTTGGCAAAACGGCGTTTTATCCTGAAGGAGTATACGTAAGTCATCTTTACCAAGGACCTCCAGATATGGGGATCATTCCCCTAAGAGAGTTAACTCCTAGTCCAAGTATTCAGATAGCGCTAGGTCTAGTCCCGGCTCGAAGTCTCCACATTGCTAAACGGCGTTGTACCCTGAAGGACCACACGTAAGTCATCGTTTTGGGGATCATTCTCCAAAGAGAGTTAACTCCTACTCCAAGTACTCAGCCAGCGCTAAATTTAGCTCCGGCTCGGAGTCTCTACACTGCTAAACAGCATTGTGCCCTGAAAGTCCATACGTAAGTCTTCTTCTTGAGAGATCATCCACCTAAGAGAGGCAACTCCTTCTCCAAGTCCTTGGCCAGGGCCACAGAGGACATAGCTAACTGACCGCGTTGTACCCTGAAAGACCAATGTAAGTGTTCTTCTACCGCATAGAACTGGTACTGAGATACGTAGATAAGGTACTAAAGTAGATAACGTCCGGCTCGAGGTATCTATATGGCTAACTGATTGTACCCTGAAAGACCAATGTAAGTCTTCTTCTACCATGTAGATAACGTACTAACGTAGATAACATCCAGCTCGGCTTCTCGGCTCCATTTTTTAGTTTTGGCATTGGTTTTTTTTACAGATACCAAAACACGACCGAGGCAAGCGAGCACAACGGAAACTTCAGATAGTTCGCAGTCCAATCCTTAATAATTATGTACTAATAATTATGTGTTATTGAAGTGACACAAAACTTGAAAAACGTTTCTTCGGTATCGAAATTAAACGTCTTGTAAGAAGCAAGAGTTTACAATTCTCAACTTAACTTTTTTATTTTTCATACAATCTTGAAGGTTGGTGAGGTAAGTTTGGAGATTAAAATTAATAATAACTTTATTTTGCGTGCATTTGTGAAGTTTTAGTAGCAATAGCACTCGCTAACGTGACGGAAAACATCGTGAGGAAACCTGAGTGTCTACCAATATCGAAGAAACGGTTACCAGGTTTTGCGTTATTTTATTAACACTTTGCATACATCTTAGTCGAATCTTGAAATTATTTTGTTACTATTTAATTAACTAAGTACCTACATCTAAGTGCATTTAATAAAAGTGAAAAGGCAGTTTCAGGTACGTTTCATTGGCCCCTGTTCAAGGATGTTTTAACGTTCTTGTCCCTATTTCTACTCACGTGTTACGAAACAATTAGAATAATAAAAAAAAACTTCCACGGAACACAAACACTTGTCCTTGATCCCAAACCAGGAACCTTGTGCTAAGGGAACCAGGCGAGGACATCACAAATATGGAAATACACCCAGACTGAGGCCAGAGTATGACCACAATTTTTCGATCCAAATTTAAATACTAAGGTGGTTTGTGAAATCGAATCAACTTAATATTTTAATTTGGATAATGAATAAAATGGGTTCCATACATTTTAATGCTGCAGCCTGTGGTGACTTTAGTATGGAAGACCTTATAATTTTTTGCGATTTTTATAGATTAGAATATTATAGCTTGTTTTAGGTATCCTAATATAGTGGTACAACCGCCCAAGTTTTAATCTGCTTTACAGAACTAACAACTTCATCGAAGTAAATTTCAATGGATTTTGTACGAAATTTTACTTTTATAAGTTGATTGACTATTACTGGTAAAGCCCACTTAGCCGGCCAAATTTCAGCTCCCTAGTACTTACCGTCTGGATAGACATACAGACAGACGGACGGATATGGCGAAACTGTAAGGGTTCCTTGTCGACTACGGAACCCTAAAAAGCACTATGCACATTACATTGCGCCTGTATAAAAGTGTATAAAGTTCATGCTTAGCATAAGTGTATATAACTCTTATGTAAGGTGTCGTCCGGGAACAAATTAGTAAGAAAATGTTTAAGCGATGTATAGGAGGTACTTTATTCAATGAACTCTACGGTCGCTTTTTTATATACACGAATAGACATTTAATTCTAGTCTAGATATTACAATTATGCACTAAAGTAAACCACCACCACTTGAGATTTCTGACTTACTAAACTGATGCTAAGGCTTCTTCTAACATCTGTATTACTCTAACTCTACGTAATCTAGTATTGGTCTACGATACAACGGCAATAAAAATCTGATCAATGGAAAGCTACACTACACGGTTCTGCTTAAAACGTAAGTAGGTTTACTCACTACTGAGCCACCTGAAAACAGCTTTTTGACGTAGAGAAAGTAAATGTTAAAGCCGCTACTATTTTGATTACGTACCAGCAAAATTATTGACATAATATTCCTTCTTTGTTCAAAAGTAAAAAAGGAAAAAAATATTTAAGAATGAAAAAAGAAACGAAATTGTTGCCAGATTCCAAACAAGTAGGTAGCTCCCATTTACACATACTCTTTCTAAAACAATAATAAATAGAGTCGGTGCAAATCACACCTATTAAAAACGATCTCGATCCAAAGAAGCAAAGATGAACTCTGCGATCCAAAGGTTGCTTGCGTGGGTGCTCGTAAATAAGTAGGTTATGCGCGAAGTTTGCCATTTTGGCTGAAGGAGGAGGCTGAGGCGCTGGCGGAGGCTTTGGCGAAGGACCTGGAGCCGTGGCCGCGATCCTTCTGGCGGTCGCTGCGGGTTCTCATGGAGGGGAGCTCCCGCCTGCCGTAGCTGGAAGAAATAGAAGGAATAGTTTGTATTTTCCAAATAGGGGATGTATTAGCAAAAGGCAAGATAAAAAGTACCCGAGACCGGCGTGCGCCTATGCAACGACTAATGAATGTTGAGGAAGCAAAAGTGATCTGTCAGGATCGTGGCAAGTGGCAGTACCTGGTCTCTGCCTACCCCTCTGGGATACAGGCGTGAGTTTATGTATGTTTCGATTCTCATTATCAAAGGTATGTTACTTCTTACTCTACTCTCTCTCCGAGAGACCGCTGAGCCCTGCACGGGGGTAAATGGGTTATATAAAAATTATACAAAGTTTATAAAAAAAGTTTACTTATAACGGTCGTCGGTTTTTCCAAAGACATATTATAAGGTATCTTGAAACTAGAATCTACCGGCATTTAACAGCCAAGCACATAATATCTTAGGCCCCGTCTTCGTTTACCATCTGGTGTGACTGCAGTCAATGCTTATTACAAATGTTCTAATTTAAAAAACCCTACTCACACGAAAATTTGCACTTTAAACGGAATAAAAAAAAAGAAATCTTCCTGCACCCACAATATTTTTAAACAACCAATCTAACGATATCCCGAACTATGGTGTAGGCGAGAAAAAATAATTGCGTCCTTAATTTAGGCGCAGCGGAAAACCCTAAGAAAAATTAGACATACAGACAGACAGACAGATTGACGGACATGGTGAAACTATAAGGGTTCCTTGTCGACTACGGAATCCTAAAAATTCGATGCACGCTACGTAGCCGAGTTTTCCTGCTAGCAATGTACTTACATCGAATTGTCATAGTCGTTTCATGAAATAGTTCTCTGCTTACTCAAACCTCTCAACGATGAGACGCACCAACGCGGTGGTGATGGCGGTTTCGGTCTATACATAATGTTTTTTATAGTACATAATGGTGCTACATTACCGCACTAGTGCGATAATGAGCACTTTACGTGCCTATGTCGAAACTTCAAAGGGCCATATATACTATAAAACGTTGTACGATACACGTGCGAATAGGTAATTCGTAACTCGTGTCGATATAAAACACTCCCTTCGGTCGTGTTTTAATTTATCGCCACTCGTTGCGAATTTCCTACTTTTCGCACTAGTATCGTAATGTACTATTATCTACTCTGATACTATAATACAAAGATTATAAAACTGAAAACAAAACTCTTGTGACAAACATTACGCATAGGCCAAAAATAAAAAGTTTTATTACGATACAGGCTTTGTATGGACACCTGTATTATAATATAACTTTATCTACACTCATATCATAATCTTCAAATTAAGAATTCAAAGGTAAACACAAATTGACAGGCTTTAAACAATACATAACTTTTAAGAAAATTAAAAAAAAAAGTGTAATATAAAGTTACATTAAAGGTCAGATTTTTCACTTTATGTTACAGTTATTTTTTTTAAAGTGTTGCTGTGATCACGGAACAAAACATAAGTTTTTTTTTTAATGTCAAAAGTTGACTCTATAAAAAACCTAATTTCATTTTCGTGGTACCAAAAGTGCAACTAAAAAATAAATTTATAATTGAAAAATTTGTTTCATTTCGATATGAGTTTAGTTAATAACCGTAGATTTATTTATATCATATAAACTACTATTTTAATCATAACGATACACCTATACAACCTCCAGCTGGACCAAGAAGGATGAACCTCTACTTTAAAAAAAAAAGGTTTCAATGAACGAGTCCGCGGCGACCTCAGAACACAGTGTTCTGAGGCGGCGACGCAACATGCAATCAATTGGCGCCAACATTTTACATTTAAAAAACTTTTCAATATTTAAACAAAGTTTCGTTCTGTATGTAAAATAAATTAGACTGAATGCGAGGATAGTAGTATTTGTACACCACCAGACATTCTGGAAGCTGCGTCAAACATGACTATGAACCTGTTACCGGCGAAATCTAGGGGCAACTATAATAAATGTTACCACGAGTTTATTACAAGTAAAAATAAATTTGTTGATATTCAGCGTTTTATTTGCAATATTATTTTATGTATTATAGTATGAGAGTAGATAAAGTAGTGTATGACACTGTAAATAACTTGGTCTTATAACACGAGTGTGTTTTAAAAAAACGAGCCGTAAGCGTAGGCGAACCCTTATTATGCAACAGTATCATAAACTACTATTACGGCAGTAGTATTTATACGGACGTAAGTGTGGATCGTCACCGCAACCGCGTCGGTGTATTTAATCCTTCAGAGTGTTTGGTTGATCTTTACGACCAGAAGCAGGCCAGGAGCTGTTTACCTTCGGGTTTCCTCTCCAGAGTTGCAGCCCTCATCGCTGACGCTGGCGTCGCGCTCGTCGCTGCCCAGCCCGTAGCCGGCGCCGTAGCCTCCGTAACCGCCGTTGTTGTAGCCTCGCCTCACCCGCGGTCTTGCTATTGCTGACGAGGGAATGATATTCGTCGGGTCAATATTAATTTTGCGGAAGATATGGGATAAGGGGGGGGGCAGTAACGGAGAGGCAGCCGAGACCCTGGCGGTGGTCAGTGGGTAGACCAACAGCCCGTTGCAACGCGTCGATCGGACGATGTGGTCAGGTCAGCAGGAGGCCCGTGAATGCGAATGGATGAGACCGCAAAGATGACTTGATAGAGGAAAGGTCAGCAATGGACAGAGGCGGGCTGATGATGATGATCCATCTTTTGTAGACCCTTAGGAAAGAATCAGCAAATAAATAACTTCCACAGGACACTATCACTTGTCCTGGTCACAAACTAGGATACCCTGTGATATGGTAAACAGGCAAGGTCAACACAGATATGGGAATATACCCAGACTGAAGCCATTTTTACAAATGTACGGCGGCCCCCAGTGGGACTCGAACCCACGACCCCCATGCATGGTAATCAGACGTGATACCGCTAGGTGTCTACGTTTCTGATTCAGTCTACGTTTTCTAAAGACATAGAAGTCGCCACGCGTGCCCACCGCGGATTGGAGATTTCATGTCGTACCTACAATAACTACAGTGATATCATCATCAACCCATTATGTCCCCACCGAGGGGCACGGGTCTCTTCCCTAAGGAAGGTATAGGCCATACTCCACCACGTGGGGCCAAGTCCGGATTGGTGGAGGCTTGTAGACTAGTGGCTCGTCTACTGTCAGAAGTTGTCAGGCCGCCCTAAGGCCTCTGACTTGGCTTAACGACTGCCATCTATCGACGCCAGCCGGCACCAACAGCTTAACGTGCCTTGCGAAGCACGGAACCGCTTGGAAAAATGCCACTAGCGTTAGGCATAGACGGCGACCCATCCATGCACTGAACGCGCCCTGTGTTGCTTAACCTTCGTGATCGTTTAAGATCACTCAGGCAGCCGGGGCTACGAGTGATTCTGATATACTTACTATTATTTAGGTTCGTTCGACAAGCCTAATCGTGGGATTTATTTGTGAGAAGACGTAAACATTATCTACTCACCGCTGGACCCGGGACTGATCTCCAAACTTAAGAAAAGAGCGACGAGCGCCAACATTAACCTCAACATTGTGACCACAACACTACCTGTTCCATTGTTCTCGATGCGCTTTATATACCAGTGTCCCAAGCCAAGGGGACAGGATGGTCACGGTGGTCCAATTACCGTATGGCATGTATGACGCGACCTCCATACAGCTGTCAGTCACAGACGAATTTTCGGTGACATTTCATGGGATTTGAGCGGATTATATAATTTACCTTTGGATCCACCAAGTTATTGTAGCGTCGACTCGCACTGGAGAATTAAAGACTAGGAACAGAAATCTTGGGTGGGTAGTGTAGGGTTGCTAGATTTTTTTTGATGCTATAAAGGACAAATGCTCATTTTGGCAAAAAAAACGGGATTTTACATTTTTCCCCGGGACAAATGAAAAACACGTATTTTACGTTGGTGTTAAGTCTATTTTCCTAGTTAATAGCTATATTTTAAAGAAGATCGTGTACGTTTTCACATATATTTTTGTTTGATTTTAAATATTTGTAAAATTCAATGCATCTATAATCATAATTGAAAACGGTCATTAATTCACTCTTTATCAAATCCGGAGTGCTACCGGAGCAATACAGAATAGTCTGCCCCGGCGGGATGTTTAAAATTATGCCTGAAATACGGGACTACCCGGGAAATACGGGACGTCTGGCAACGATAGTAGTGACGGTGGTGCCATCGGCCGCTGTATAAAAGACTTAGAGGATTTGTAATGTTGGGTGACCTTGAACTTGGTAGTCTTCAAAAAAAATCGAGCCAAGGTCGCTGTTGGATGGATTAATCTCCTGATTATACCAGTATAATGTCCGTCCATCCGGCAGAGGAAACAAATTGTATTTTTTTGTACTGGTTAATGTCCGAAAATAACTTGACCAACTGACTTTGAGATTGCATGGGTGTATAAATTTCGGTCTTATTAGCGGGGGACGCAGGATGTGACTTGGAATCCTTCGGACTTTAGTTTAGTTAATTATATCAAACAAGTTAAAAACATTGCCCTTACGTGTCCATCGCTATCTCATCCCGACTGCGCGGATATTTATTCAAGATGTCATTATAAATAGGTTACTTATGTTGTACGACACCTGCATCAGCCATCATACCATCAAAACCGTAACAGGTGCAGTCGACTGCATCCAGCTACGTTTCGGGGGTCTGCGGCAAAAAAAGTAAAGGTCGACTTGCAGAAGTGGAACTAAATGAGTTTGTGCACACCTAGATCTGAAACGTCTTCTGCCATTTCGGCCCTTTGCCGCCCTGTCCCTTGTCCTTGCCCTTGCCTCCGCCGCCCCCCTTCCCTTCCTCTTCACTGGTGCTGCTGCTGCTACTGCTGTCGCTGCTGGAATCTGACCCGCCTTTGTCAGAACCGCCCTTGTCATAGCCGCCCTTGTTGTTGCTACCGCCCTTCTTGTCCTTACCGCCCCAGTTGTCGTCTTTGCCGCCTGTGTGTACAAGGCTTGTTAAGAAAAAATGTAGCTTGTGAATGAAGTCTTGTGGTTCATATCTGTTTTAACTTTCAGTTCAACTGCCTACCTATAGGTGGGTAAGAAGGTCTTCGTTTAATTCTGTATGAAAATCTGTTATATATATTAGGTATTTACAGTCGAAAAATGTAAGGGTTGACTTTTACATTTTTATAGCAATGTCGTCCTTAACTGAATGAACTGCTATCGACTGTTTTATTTTGTGCTTAGTTCAGAATAATTAGGATAATAAAATAATGCAGTCTATAAACGTCCCACTGTAGGGCACAAGCGTGGATAGATAGATAGAGAACACTTTATTGCACAACCAGGTGAAAGATATTACAAATAGTAATAATAATAACAATATGGAGAGGGGTACGATAAAAATTACCCGAAACCGGCGTGCGTGCATGCAGTGAATAATGACCGCCGATGAAGCGAAAGAGGTTCGTCAGGAGTGTGGCTAGTGGTAAACCCGCGTCTCTCTCTACCTACTCCTCCGGGATGCAAGCGTGAGTTTGCCACGATCTTGTCAGATCTCTTTCGCTTCGTCAGCATTCAGGTAAGAAGTAGCCGAAACGAGCGTGCGTGCAAGCAACGACTAATGAATAGTTAGAAGTAGGTAAATAATAAATAAAGGTTTATTATGAATTATTATCATCCTTTGTCATATAACATAAAACATAACCATTTACATACAGGCACATACATTGCTTCTGGCCCCACACTAGGATACCCTGTGTAGTGGGAACCAGA
Source organism: Yponomeuta evonymella (assembly GCA_963969515.1). Classification (NCBI taxonomy): domain Eukaryota; kingdom Metazoa; phylum Arthropoda; class Insecta; order Lepidoptera; family Yponomeutidae; genus Yponomeuta; species Yponomeuta evonymella. The sequence goes on along the minus strand of OZ018343.1, from coordinate 3,342,161 downwards.
AACAACGACATCACAAACATGTAAACATCCAAGACCTGGGTTTTTTTTTCAAGAAGAATATTCCAAGAAGAATTTGCCCTTAAAATATTGCTAACGATTTCAATGCAAAAATAAGTTCTTAGATAGCTGAAATCGGTCTCACCGGGGATAGAACTGACGTAAACAGCAAATACCACCACAATCGCAGTCACAGTTAACCACTTCATCTTGATGCCGAAGTATGTTGCAACACTGGTGTCTTTAGAATCTTCTAATCGGCTTAAATACGTTCTTACATTCGATTACACAGGTAATGAGTAGAATATTGTCTTTTCCGCGTTCGATTTGGTTCACAAAACCAATTTTCTGTTAATTGAAAGCTTATTAAGGCGTGGCTGTTGTTAACTATGCAGAATTAAAAATTGATTGTTTCTGAATCCAGTTGAAGAAGGTACTTGTTGTAATTAAGGTACAGACGAAGAAAAGTAAAGGCGTTACCACTGAAGATCATTGTTGCGTGTGGCGTGTGTGGTACATTGTATTTAGGCACTTTGTTGGTTTATAGATTGATAGGTACTAAAATTTTTTATGAGAGTCAATCCTATATTTTCTGGGGCATGTAACTGACCATCCGACTTGTTGACTTATTTTTCGGTTTGTCAAGCAAATATAACTCTTAACAGTAAAGTTAAGTAAGAGTACAAAGGGATTTGCTCAACAATAACTGATAAATTCCTTCGTTGAAATAGTATTTCGTTTCATCGCGTTTTCGGTTAACCGTAGTAGTAGTAGTGGCGTCGATCAACTACGTATTCGTTGAACTGTTGATTCGGCGAACCGTGCTGTAGGCGAATCATTGTATCGGCTAACAATTAATTGTTCCGATGTACGAAGTTAGGACAGTACGACGTTATACGATGAACAGTGCCTCTTAAGTACAATGACATCGTTCAGGAGGGATTCTGCATAATTATGGTACGTAGCTCCGCTTCAAGTGTGCACTTGTCGTTGCACAAGTCGTAGATTAGTAAATCGTAGATTTATTCAGTTAATCAGTGGTATTTTAAAGTTATCACAGAGATAATAATAATAACTTCCACACAAGACAATCACTTGATCTGGTCCCAAACTAGGCTACCCTGTGCTATGGTAACCAGGCAAGGACGTTACAAACACGAAAGTACAGCCAGGCTGAGGTCATTTGTACCAATGTACGTCGGCCCCCAGCCGGAATCGAACCCACAACCTCTGTTTTGGTAGCTAAGCGCCTTAACGGCTAGACCAACGAGGCAGTCAAATATTTCTTTTATTTTTATTTATTTATTTCGTAACAGATCCCGCCCTTACAGGTTATCCACCTAATACAGCAGGTAATATTGACGGAGAAGCTCAGGGAAGCTTTTTTTTTATACATGTAGGTAGGTATATGAAGAAGGCGAGTGAAATAACAGACAAAAATATACAAATAGCGGTTTATTTAGTTACATATTTTACACTTTTACATACTTTTATTCGTATTATCACATTTCAGCTTATCGTTATTTTTCACTGGCATCTTTTCTTTATCCGAGTTTAGCGTCTGAAACAACGAAAAGATTTCGTGAACATACAAAAAAGAACCCGACAGCGTGAAAAAATATCTTCTTCGCTTACATATAACAATTAATTGCTGTTCGTTAGTCTCGCTAAAACTCGAGAAAGGGTGTCCCGATTTGGCTAATTTTTCTTTTTTTATATGTGCGGAAGTACAGGGAAGGTTTAAACGGTGAGAAGAAAAAAAAATGATTGATGTAGGTGATACCAAGTTTACGGGATCATCTAGTAATTTTGATATATATTTTGTCAGTCTCGCAGTTGAGTAGAAGCTAACGACACTTCTCAAGCTGATATCTATAGGGAAGAGCGGGTGATCGTGCTCTTCCACTATAAAGGGAAATTTCCCGCCAGGCAGATCGTATGCCTGGGGACGGCCGGTCCGACTGATGTTCGTCGGACGTTATATTTATGGTATGTCATATGAAACATTTTGCTTGCGCGATGTAGGAATGTTGGAGTTTATAGTGCGCGCGCAGAGTTGACATGTGCTCGCCACATCACTCCCCTTCAAGACCGTAGCTACGCATAGCCAGGTCTGATAGGAATCGAAGTCTGTGCTCTAAAGCCTGCAAGTGCCAGGAGTCGCTGAGTCAGTGAGTCGACTAGCGGTTGAGGGTGTCCGGCGGCTAACAGTCACTTCACCGGCGACAGTACCATGGGGACCGCGCATGTGGTAGGAACCGGTGAAGGCTGATGTACCACTGGCAACGTGCGCTGTTGCTGTGTGGCTGCCGTGCCGAGGGGTTGGGGGAGATCACCATCAGTACCAGTAGTCGGTGCGTTGACTGTAGTGGAACTGATGAGGTGAGAGGGAAGAGGATGCTGGCCTTGCTTTGAGACTGATTGTATGTGGGGTGCTGCGAGAGCGAAGGAAGGTTGACAATGTTCTGTCGAGGGTCACCACTATAGGGAAGAGCGGGTGATCGTGCTCTTCCACTATAAAGGGAAATTTCCCGCCAGGCAGATCGTATGCCTGGGGACGGCCGGTCCGACTGATGTTCGTCGGACGTTATATTTATGGTATGTCATATGAAACATTTTGCTTGCGCGATGTAGGAATGTTGGAGTTTATAGTGCGCGCGCAGAGTTGACATGTGCTCGCCACAATATCCATCAAACCGTTTAGGCTACAGAGCGTGCCAAATAAATCGTCTATTACATCAAATCCTAATGCATGTATGCAGTAGCGCAACATCCTGGGATGGCTTGTAAACGCAGTCCTTGCTATCTTCAATGGATACCTCTCTAAAAGAACCGTTACCAGCATAGTTAACATACGGGTACAGTCACGCCAGTATCTCGGAGGGGTACGCAGAGAACAGGGTTCTACTTGGCACAAATCCTTAAACCTCAGTCGCTTCATCACCATAAACAGCATTCATTAGTTGCTGCATGCTTGCATGCCGGTGTAGGGTACTTTTGATCTTGCCCTTCGCTAGTGCATCACCTATTAACCGATACCTAAGAGGTATTTATTTAGGTACTTACCCGTATCCACCAGATTTGTATCCACCATAGCCGCCGGCACCGGCCGAAGCGCTAGCGCTGGCAGAGGAGTGGGAGCCTCCGTATCCACCGCCACCGCTGCCTCCGTGACCGCCACCGCCATGACCGCCGCCCCCGTGTCCGCCACTTCCACCACCGCCTCCGTTGCCACCGCCGAGTCCGCCACCGCCTCCGAGGCCGCCACCGCCTCCGAGGCCGCCACCGCCTCCGTGGCCCCCGCCGAGTCCGCCACCGCCTCCGTGGCCACCGCCGAGTCCGCCACCGCCTCCGAGGCCGCCACCGCCTCCGTGGCCTCCGCCGAGTCCGCCACCGCCTCCGTGGCCACCGCTGAGTCCGCCACCGCCTCCCTGGCCACCGCCGAGTCCGCCACCGCCTCCATTTCCACCGCCAAGGCCGCCACCGCCTCCATGACCGCCGTTGCCGCCGCTGCCATGTCCTGTGGAGCCACCAAACGCGCCGTCTCCGAATCCTGATCCGCTGCTTAAACCGCCGCCGATTCCGCCGCCGCCTCCGTAGCCACCACCACCGCCACCACCGCCGCCACCACCGTAGCCGCCACCGCCATACCCGCGGCGGACTCGATCTGAAAGATTGACAAATTGGAATAAGTTGAGATCAGGATGTAAAATGGCGTTAGGAGGAAAATACACTGCAAGGCATCCCGAACCCGTCTGCCTCTAAACCACAACCCCGCATCTCGATTACATCAAAGAAAAACGGAACCCTTATAGGATCACTTTATTGTCCGTCCTTCCGTCCGTCCGTGTGTCTGTCATGACCCTTTATCTTGAGAACACGTGGAGGTATTGAGTTGAAATTAAAACCATAAACCCAAGTCTACAGTCCCTTGAATCTGTGAAAAAATCAAACTTGTAAGTTAACGTAAAAAAAAGTTACGGCCGTTTATGCCGCAAAAAACGTACATTTCGACACTTTTAATTAAATCAAAATTTATAGGGTATTTTCCGTTGACCTAAAACTATGAAATTTGGCAACTAATATCGTCGTATACAACAAGTCGTAAAGGGAAATATCTGAAAACTACAAATTTGTAATTAAAAAAGATTGTCTTTGAAGTTGAATTGGGAGACTAAGAATTTGAACGGAGTAGGCTAGTCCGACTCGCACTTGTCCGGTTTTTTTTTTCGTAGCACGTGTCACTGTATTTTAATTAAAGTAATTATTGATTAGCCTAACTGTAGGCAACGCTCCAGAGCGTCTTTAGTTGAGAGTTATTATACAGGATATAACAAAACCCCATAAACATATTTAAATGGGGGGATCTATTCGTCAATACCATTTCAACATTTTGAAACCGCGAAAAAAACATCAACTGTTCCATGCTGCCACCAGTCACCTGTGTCGTACCGACGACATGTATGGAACAGGTGATATTTTGACGAGTTGATCCCCCATTTTCAGGTGTGAATTTGTGTGATTTATTTAATGTCTGGGTTGTACTTGGTTGATTTGTACGAATGGCTTCAGTATAGGTGTATTTCCATGTTTGTGATGCCCTATCCCAGTAGGGGGCCGGGACAAGTGATTGTGTTGTGTGGTAGTTATTATTATTATAATTAATAATCAAAGACCTATCGTCGCGCCTTATCGACACGACCAGGGACCCCAGGGCTGGCTATTACCTCGGGCAGAGGATAAGTCTCGCTATCCAACGAGGTAACGTAGCCAGCATACTGGGTACCATTCCCAGAGGCGGCGATCTGGGCGCAGTTTTCTATATATAGTTATTTTTAATGATAAATAGTGAATACCATTAATTTATGACTGTTAATTAATTAATCATACCTGGAGCCGCATGGGTGCAAACGAACAGGCCCACTGCCAGTGCAACCAGGAGTAGACGGGCCATCTCAGCGAACTGTGCTGCTGGGACGCCGACCTCAGCTTTTATAGGCCAACGCTTATGTCATACTAATCATACTTGAAAAATCAAAACCGATATGAGCACAATGAAACTGCAGAAGAACCCGCCAGTTTACAAATAAAATTATTCTTTGTTGCACTTATCCGTGCTGAACATCCATACCAACATACCAACATATTTTCGATCCTCTTATTTATGTTCATCCTCCTACCGACTATATTCTTCCTGCAATCTATTCATACGAAGGTTGCTGGGAAGAGATGGGTCTTAGCGATAAGACCGCCAATTGTATACCATTACTTGGATGTGAGAAATAACTTCAATTATTTTTCCTGGTTGTGCCATGAAGTGTTCTCTATCTATCTACAACTACATCTATGTGTGATAATGCTCGAAGGCTTCCCACTTCTGCTGCCATCTGCTGCTAAAACCACACAATTCAAATGATGAGCACCCGAAATAAAAAAAACGATATAAGTTACCCAGGTCCCTGAATTTGGATATTCAGACTGAATACTTTGTAAACCGCTTAGCTCCAAGACCACACGATATACGAGCATAACCTCGGCGACACTCATCCAGCTGCCACCGTTGGGTAATCTGCTTTGGTTTCAATGAGCCGTTAAAATTTAAACTGGGTAATGATGTTCTTCTGTTGAATTGTGTTGTCTGGCAGGGGGCAGTCCAGCACGGCGCTTTTTGCAAGGAGTTTTTGTTACGATTTTATACAATTTCTAAGGATCCGTACATCTTTTAAAGAAGCGGTTGCACACTGCCTCGTTGATCTTGGGGTATCACGTCTCATTACCACGCCGGAGGTCGTGGGTTCCCATTTCAGGATCCTAGCAAGTGGCAAACCTTTCCTACCCCTCTGGTATATAGGAGTGTGGCTATACAGTATGCATGTATGGGGCCAGAGCATTATCTTAAGCAAAAGAAACTAAATCAGAAACTGGCTGATCTCGTAATGGAGAAAGGCAGCGAAAATACTCCGCTCCGCCTTATTCATTAAAGTACGAATTCCTCCAGTAGGAATCGAATCCACGACCTCTGTTGTGGCAGTCAAGCGTGTTAACCGCTAGACCAAGGACGCAGTCATGTATTTCCTTTGACCTATGATACTCCGAGAACCCTTCAAAATAAAAGCTTACACTTTTTTCCCCCACCTTGCTTTGAAGTGACCATAACGTAACTGACATGACAGGGAAATATGATACAAGCGTTAGATTAAGTTCTATTTCTTTAAAAATCATTACGCCGAATTGTTCGAAAGGGTTTTTTTTGTATTCGTTGTCTGCATCGATCGTTTCTGGGATGCTAAAACAAAAAAATCAAGACGATTGTAAACAAAAACAGTTCTACGAATGGTGAAGTACACAGTAGGTAGTTTACGTTTGCGGTGTGTATTTCTGGTATTGAATACAGGAAAAGATGCAAACTAAAAATGTAGCTCAACCCTCAAGCCCATGTTTCCAAAAGGGTAAGCAGGAATTTCCCGATTGAATTGTCAAGTGTCACAGTTTTATTCATAATTTTATTTTTCATACAATGCTGAAGTTTGACACGGTCGGTCCATTTTGTATGAAAAAATTAAATTAAGAATTTTAAACTTTTGCCTAGAGACTGAAGAAACGGATTTTAGGTTTTGCGTTATTTAAATCACATGACTGCCATGAATCAAATGACTGCCTCGTTGGTCTAGGGTTATCACATCTGATTACCTGCCGGAGGTCGTGGGTTCGATTCCCACTGGTGGCCGCCGTACTTTTCTGGCCTAAGTCTGGGTGTATTTCTATGTTTGTGATGTCCTTGTCTGGTTACCACAGCACAGTGTATCCTAGTTTGGGATCCCGTAAGTCCTCCACTGTATGAAGTTGTCTGATTTAGCCTACTCCGAACTGTCAAATCATCATAATCATCCACCGTTTGATGCCCACTGCAGGACATAGGCCTCCTTCGTGGTTTTCATAACCATGAAGGGGTTTGCCATGATCGCCACGCTTGGCAGGCGGGTTGGCGATCGCAGTCAAATACATAATTTATATTTTGAAAGGTAGGTACTTTGGAGTCGTCTAAATACTTAACAGAAGAAGAAGAAGAAGAAAGACATTTATTATACCAACAAGATACATCACAGAAACAAAATAAGCACATAAGTAACACAATATGCACAACAACAGAAAGAAAGATAGAGTGGAATGTTACGTGACTTGGATCACGTAACTTTCCACTCTATCTTTCTTTCAGCGGGACAAGTGATTGTGTTGTGGGAGTTATAATTCTACACTATAAGTGCTATATGGTCCTAGCTGTCCTGGCAAACTTCGAACCGCCACAGAATCCGTTTATACGATTCTTGCACAACGCCATCTATGTAAACACACCGTTCGCTCGCACAACGCCATCTATTTTAAACTTAAAATAAATATCATCCCACGGGAATGCATTACCGGGATATCAAGTATCTTATGTCTCAATTCAGGTCTTCGTCTATCTGTACGCCAAGTTTCATGTAAATCCGTTCAGCCGTTAATGCGTGATTGAGTAACAAACATCGAAACATCTTCACAAACTCTCATATTTATAACATTAGTAGGATAGTAGGATTTACAGATTCTACATATACCTATCATAATACTTTTCCGTGTTTATCAATACACGGCTTATTCCGTGAAGGCTATCAGATATACATCATGTATTTTTTTTGCGAGTTAGCCTTTTTTTAACATTTATGTTTTGGTGGGATAGTAAAATACGGAAGTAACTATTGTCTGTTTAGTTACCCGCCTTATGTCATTAATTCATCTCATTCGTTAAAAGTAAAATAATGAATCATTCTTGTTCTTGACTTTGATCATAAATGTCAGAGTGGGTGGTAATTGTTTGTTTATTTACATACATTAAATTTTCGTCTGCGCTACGGAAAGCATATCTCCGGCCGCCTTGCGCCATGCTTGCACCAAAGCTATCTGCCTGCCCTGTCTATCAGTTTATCCAGGAGTGAACTAAGTCTATAAACGTCTTTCAGCACGACATTTGAAGAACTATCCGTACACAAATTGTATCACTGACAACCCTGTCAATCAGCTATTCGCTTTTCGAACTAATTACTCGTATTACTTTAATTCCGGATTCATTTACTTTGTTTACTTTCAGAAGAGTCCGACCAGGAATCAAACTAATAATATTTATTTGTTGGATATCTTATGTTATATTTATCTTGGCGCAAGCCGCCCAGGGCGTTTAAACTACGGTGGACCTCATAGCTGCTTTAACCCTGCATGTTAGGATACTTTTAAATACAGTGTACCTACATGGACAGTTTAGCAACGTTTTATTTCTGTTACAATACCGCCTGTAAGTAGAGACAGTATGAGATGTGAAACGCACTAGTGTTTACACATGCGGTGAAACCACAGAACATGGAAATAAGAACATAGAACTTATTTTCTCTGTTCTGTGGGTCAAACAATCGCATTTTATAGAATGCATCATAATGCACTAAAGCTCGCGAACTTGCGCATTGCGGTACGATTTTGAGGTTGGTGTGAAGTCAACTGTACCTTCGACAGATGCCTACTACCTCTACAAATGTTAATTTTAAAGTATTGTGAGCAAATGAGCAAGTAATACTTTGTTGTAATAACTACAAGAAATTCTTCAGCTCCACTTAGTGTAGTTTTGTAATGCTGGAACCCATGTAATTGTGTGCTTCATTAGTAGGTACCTGCCATTGCCGGTACAATGTATCAATGTCAATACGGGTCTAGATGTCATCATGTCGTCATCATTTAGCAAAAGGTGCTCTTTTTACGTCGTTGAGGAAACAAACATGAAGAATCTACATTGTATAACTGGTTAACACAGCCTTTCAATAGCTCGAGGAAATATTTTATTCACTCACTAGCAGTGCCCGCGGTTCTAAGAGTATTGGGAAAAAAACTATGGGTACAATGTTTGTTTTCCCTTTTTTGTTTACAATTAAGTGTCCTCTATTTATTCACTCTCCTAAACTATTGTACTGAAAGTTAACGTAAATTATAATGTTCAATTAATATTATAATTTACGTTAGTTTTCAGTAGACTACGTTAATTTTCAAAAAAGTAACAGATGATAGACAGAGAACACTTTATTACACCCCAAAAAGGAAAAGAAACATCGTACGCATAGTTATTTTTTCCTGATACTCACACAAACTATATTCCACGCTAGCGAAGCCGCGGGCACTACTAGTAGTTGTACATAAAAAAGGAATTTAGACAGATATTATCCGAAATATTGTCCGTTGAGAAGATTCGATATCCATTGACTATTCAATTGCATAATTTTTAATTACAAATTTTATTGCCTGTTTGACATTTTTTTATATTTTCATTGGAAAATTGACATTACGATTTTTATTACTTAATTTTGTTTCAAAGATTTTAATTGCAATTTTGACATATTAAGAATTGATATTAATTATAAATGCAATGCATGCCAGATATGTTTTAGCCCTAAAGTATTTATATGATAGATAGATAATGTGTTTATTTACGAACACAATACTAAAACCATGTATACAAAAAAAAGGAGAACGGATTAACAACAATGAAACAAAATTCGAACAATAGGAAAACAAATGAGATAAAAACAACTTGCGTCAAAATAAAAAAATAAAAAAACCAATATTAACAAACATTTGCATAAGAGCAGCCATTGGTTTTCAGTATTGAGTCCCTAAAGTGGACTCGACTCAGCATGTGTTGCGAGGGTGTTACCTACCTACAATTCTGGTATTCTGTCGAGACCACGTATGCCCTGTGGGTAAAACATAGAGATGCAATTCATACTCAAGACCTGTAACCAACACCTATGTTTATGACAAATAAATGATTTGATTTGATTTCACATATTCCAATCCGAGTACCAGATCCTGGTCAACGATTTCCACCAAAATGCCCATCAAGCTGAACCAAGTAAGGTGAAACTCGAAGAGTTTGCTTTTGTCCGTCTAGAAGTTTTAGTATCTACCTTCTACATTATTGTAAGTCTCCGTGTAGTTCAATTTGTCATATGAGGCCCTGGTCACCAAGGTTCACCAAAGTCCTCATTAAAACTGATCAAAGAAATCCTACTGTCCTTTAAAACCTTACATTTTGTGTTTGTTTTTTTTTCGGTACTAAAAATATTCTTATGTTATCTTATCCACCTTCCATCATTAGACCCTCGTCGGCAAGTTTGGCAAAAGTCCTGATCAAAACTGTTTTTTTAATGTTTATGTAGCGTATATACGTCCCCCTGCAGGGCATAGGTAGCTGAGTACTCCAGAGCTCTTACCTCCCTGGCATACGACTGCCACTTTAAAGCAGTAATGAAGAGCACCAAAATGAATCCATCCGTGGAGCTTTCATTTCGGGACTATCAACCCAACGAATTCGTGAACGCCTGCTCGAGAAATCTGAAATGACGTTAGAAGAAACTTTGAATTTAGCAATTTCTCTCGAGACTGCGGGGAACACTTCTCAAGCGTTGCAATCAAACGCACTACCGACTCCTATCAACACGTTAAACGCTGCGGCACCCACTGAATCTGAAACAAAATCACAATAGTCAAACTTAGCTGCCATGACCTCTCGAAATAACAATTCCCAACGACGCAGGTGCTTTTTTTGTGGTGGTAACCTCGACCAATGGATCAAATGCCCAGCAAATAACGTAGAATGCCAATTGTGCCAAAAAAGGGGGCATTTTGCAAACGTTTGTCGTGGTTCTGACCGAGGACGCCAAAATCTTAATGCAGTGAATGACAGAGGAGATTCTCAAGATTCTCCTACTACCTCTCTTGCAGACGTCTGTGCCGCGGCTCCTTCTAGCTTACGTAAGGCTACAATCCCTCTTTCTGCCTCTCAGAGAGAGAGAGAGAGAGGGATATTATATAGATATTGGGCTTAATTACCACGCTTGTCCACCGCGGATTGGCAATTTTAACACTCAGGTTTCATCACAATGTTTTTCTTCACAGTTAGCGAGTGGTATTGCTACTACAAATTCACAAATGTACGTAACTTTAGAGAACAAAGTCATTGGAACATGCCGAACAACCCACGACCTCCCGAATGTGAGGCCGGCGTTCTCCACTTCGCATTACTGCAAAACTGATTAAATAAGCCCAATCTCAATGGAATTACTACTATCCGTTGAAGAGATCACGTATCCATCTCTTATTCACAGCATCATACCTTTGTCTCCGTATTATTCAAAGCTTATTACTCGATAGATCAGGTCTGTTGACAACTAACATCAGACCCTGACCACCATGATGTGCATAAATACTCACTTGCTATCAAATTGCTTGTTTTCTACGTTACTACCATATTTTAATATGTTGTTGTTGTAGTCTAGATCATAATCGTAAGTTCAATATTTTAAGAGCTTTCAATGGTAACTAAATTACTTAATTCATACCGTTCCCGGTGTTCCCAGTACTTGAGAACGTCCCCGGAAGCGTTCCCAGGAATGGCAAATCAGTACTTACGCACCTTACCCCTCACCGTTCCCCACTCCTTGACCCCATACCACTCTGCACCGCAACGCGTATTTTATTGTACCTGCATTTATAAATACAGGCATGTATCCCGGATAGGAAGGAAGAGACCAGGGATTGCCACTTGCCACGACCTCGACAAATCTCTTCCGTTTCATACACACTAATTAGTCGCTGTTTGCACACATGTCGGTATCGGGTACTTTTTATCTTGTCCTTCGCTACATCCCCTATTTGGTGAACTTATATCCGCCTTAGATGTTCCATACCGGCTCTTTGATTCACATATGCTCTTTCGTAAATATGTCTTCCTTTAACCTTCATCAGTCTATAATGTAATTTATTTTTAACCGACTTCAAAAAAAGAGGAGGTTATCAATTCGACGCGTATATATATTATATTTATATTTTTGCTATATTCTCGCATAAATTCGTCAAATCTTAACCGATTTCGACAATTCTTTTTTTAGTCGAATAGATATAACGTCCCATTGAACTCATTTTAATTTGGTGAAGATCTGATGAAGACTTTCAGAGATGGAGAACGGAACTCTTCAATAGACAGCAGTAAATAAGGCCTAGTGGGGCCCATCCTTTAGTAATATGCATATGTTTCATAAAATATAGCGTAAAAGTAGTTCCAATGTAATTTGGTGATGCTCTGGTGAAGACTTTCGGAGATGGAAATTGAGAATTTTAAAGCAAAGAATTAAGTAGGGTAAATTGTGGTTATAATTAAGGGACTTGTTTTTTTTCTGCCCCTCCCCCACTAAATATTGATAGATATATATTTTTTTAATTAAAAAACTACAGAAATTTGAAGGTATTCTTTTAAATTATTTCCAACTTATAGTGGTGCAGTGTTTTGAAGTCGGTCTTAATTTTTTAATTATTTTTTTAATAACGATAATCTATAGCTTATGTCAATCCTAAAGAACCATTCCAAATACTGGTATAAGAATGTTTCAAATCGGATGAGTTGTTTCAGAAATTACCCCCTCCTACAAACCAACTTACAAACTTTACAAACATAGGTTTAAACTTACAAACTTTTCCTCTCTATAAATATTGGTGTAGTGTACATTTAGATATTAGTTCGGTAAAGGAATTAAAAAATCGGTTACCTAAGCACAGCTTCACTCGGTTGATTGAAGTTTAAAGTATGCGCACCAAATCGTGTCGGAGTCCTGACTGCATTTGACAGACGATTGGAATCGTTCAGGATTTAGTGCGCGTAATACAATTACAGCTGAACTTATGGAGAAATATGAGCAGTATGGAGCTGAACATAGGAAAGATTTTCTTTTTCAGGATTCCGTGGTCCGACAACGAACCCTTACAGTTCCGCCATGTCCGTCCGTCTGTCTGTCTGTCTATCTGTCCGTCTAGCGCAAAGACCGGTGGTACTAGGAAGCTGTAATTTGGTGTGTGTACACATATTTATCAAGCTGACAAACTTAAACAAGAAAATGTTGGAAATTATTTTGTTTTACCGTACCTCCTCTAACATGAAAAGTGGGGATGATTTTTTTTCTCGTCTACCCCATCATGTGAGGTATCATTGAATTAGTCATTGAAAAATATTGTGGTTGTCGGAAGACATTTTCGAAATATTAAGCTTCAAGCGCACATTTTTGTCAGAATAGGGCGTCTCCCGCCCTCTCCTGGCTAAACGGTTGATTGTAGAAACGTGAAAAAATTCAAGATAGTAGCACATAATAATATATTGAACTTAAAAGGAAAAGTATCACGGCTAAGCAGGCTTTGCTAGTTAACGAGTATTAGGCAACCAACTTATAAAAGTAAAATTTCGTACAAAATCCATTGAAAATGTCTTCGATGAAGTTGTCAGTTCTGTAAAGCAGATAAAAAAGGCTCTTTCTACGGAACCCTACATTGCGCGTGGCCCGACACGCACTTGGCTGATGTTTTAGATTTGAGACCGGCGCTTGTCTTTGTGTATAGTGCATTAAATCGCTAATAGTCAAATTGTAAATCTAGTATGGTAGCGTGTCATGAAGAGAGACTGCATAATGCATATGCTGCAGAGATAAGCCTGTGTGCTAGTTTTACAATATGAGGACCCTATTGTTATTTGAATCGATTGTGATACCTTGGAATACGGTATCTTTTACAAGTTCTAGCTCGAAATTTTTGTAAATCATAACGTTATAGCATGTGATACCTTAGTTACATGGTATTTTGCTTAAGGAGTCTCTGAAAGATTACTTTTTTTTATAAATAAGACTGCTGCTTATTATTAATTGCGATACAATAACGCGCAATTTATTCGCGTAGTCGTAAAACAGGATGCGCCGGTCGCGGTTGAAACAAAAAATTATATTCTGTATGGCTGGTTTATATGAGCATGGTATTCTTTTAGTAAAAGGAAAGAATCACAACAAAACAAGGCATAATTAAACATCGTTTTATTTGGTACAAATTCAGATCATCCTTAATTTAAACTTAACAGAGTATCATAATTTCGTCGACGGTAACTTTAGCTCGTATTTTACTCAAAATCACAGCTTTGTTTACTTCCCGTAGCTACCAGCGGAGGCTTTTGCACTGGCAGAAGCGAAGGCTCCGGCTTTGGCGAAACCTCCACCGCCCCCATACCCTCCAGCATCACCCGAGTTGCCGTTACATAAGCCGGTGCCACAGCCCCCTTTACCGCCATATCCACCGCCGTTACCGCCAGCCCCCCCATCCCCTCCACAAGATCCTGAGGCGCATCCACCGCCCCCTATTCCACCTCCGTCACCATAACCACCTCCGTTACCGCCAGTGCTCCCACCTCCCCCACAAGATCCTGTGGCGCATCCAACGCCCCCTTTTCCGCCGCCATAACCGCCCCCAATTCCACCTCCGCCACCAAAACCACCTCCGTTACCGCCAGCCCCACCATCAGATCCACCACAAGATCCGGATTCGCAACCACTGCCGTAACCACCGCCACCATTCCCTCCATCTACTTTTCCGCCCGAGTGGCCACCGCCAAATCCGGCACCGCCACCGATTCCACCGCCGTATCCACCTCCATTTCCTACAGGTCCCGACCCTCCACAAGCTCCCGACGTGCATCCGCCGTCCCCTTTCCCACCGTATCCGGTGCCTCCACCTCCGTGACCCCCACTTATGCCACCTCCAATAGCGAATCCACCACCACTGCCGTGGCCACCACCTCCGCCGCTGCCAAGACCATCAGGTCCACCGCCACAACTCAGTCCAATGCAGTCGTTGACATTTTTATTGGGTTTTATAAATCCTTGTCCGCCTGCGTTTCCAGAGCCACCACCACTGCCACTGAAGCCCCCGCCCCCGCCCCCTCCGAGACTCAATCCACTAGAGAAATCGAGCTTGAAAGATCCTCCATGGCCTCCGCTTCCACCACAATTGCCACTGCTGCATCCTCCATTTCCTTTTCCGCCCCCAAAACCAGCGCCGCCTCCGTAGCTTCCGTCTTTATGTCCACCGTGGTTGCCTGAGTACAGTCCTCCTTTTCCACCAGCGCCACCGCCTCCAAGACCGAACCCGCCGCCGTAGCCACCACCACCCCCGCCGCCATAGCCACCGCCTTGACCACCACAAGAGCCGAAACTACATCCGCCATTATCACTTCCACTTCCGTAGCCCGCGGCCCCTCCAGATCCTCCAATAGTAAGAGTTTTGCCACCTCCGAAGCTAAATCCTCCACCACCGTTCCCTCCTCCATATTCATTCTCATCCCTGGGTCCTCCCTTGCCTTTGCCGTAACCTCCTCCGCTGCCGTAACCGCCGCCGCCCCCACTGTAACCGCCACCTTTACTGTAACCGCCGCCTCCGCCGTAACCACCACCGTCCAACTTTCCAGTAAAGGCAAATCCGCCAGATTTTCCGTCGTCTGAGGTGGTGTAGACAGTTTTTTCGTTTGACCCCCCCAAACTTTTGTGTTTGGCGAGGCTTTGGATGTGATCTTTAATTCCAGAAGTTGCGGCGTGCACTGTGCCGAGTATGTGGCTGAGGCCGGAGCCTATTCCTCCGAACTCCAACCCCCCGTGAACTCCTCCCCCTCCGCCTTGGAAGTCGCTGCCCCCGCCACCGCCAGCTCCCCCACCCCCGCCGAATCCTCCTCCGCCGCCATATCCAAAACCGCCCCCGTAGCCGCCTCCACCACCGAAACCGCCCCCGCCGCTAGATCCATATCCTCCTCGGCGGAACCGTCCTGTGAACACAAAAATACACGTTTAGTAAATTTAGACGGTTCAGAACGCACATTGTTGTAGTATTGTGGTATTTACACGCACGCAGGATCTTAAAATAAAGTAGAGTAGAGGATACCAAAACAAAATACTTAAGTAGGACTTATGACAATTTGACTTATGTGCTTAAGCGGACTAAAGCACAACAGTCAAATTGTCATTAAATAAGTAATAAAAATAGCAGTTTGCGAATTTTTTATAAAAAGAACATGTATGTTCAATCCATTGTTTCATGCTAGCTCTCCGCTAATGTGATAAATATAATAAAAATGTTACAGAGTAATTTTATAATAGGTATTCTTTACTACCTCAAAAATTTGAGATTAGGACTTATGTGTACACCGACCCTAGACTTTTCTTCTGGGTAACCATTGTTTTTAAAATATCAAAAATATTCGATACTGCAATGCAATACAAAAAGTAAGACTTTGAACGTCAATATCATCTAAGCATTTGATTCCGCGGTATAATATACATCCCTTGGAAAAAAAAATTTCTTTATTGTGCTAAAAATATCAACACCCCACTAACACCGTTTACAATGTTGTCGAAGGGATGAATGGGCCAGAATTTGTCTGTTTTGGCTCAGGGTGATACAAGTCCTTAACGATTTTGTTGTTACTTCTGTATACCTTATTAAAGTACGAAGTGTGAAGTTATAAATTACGGAAACACTTTTAATGATCAGCCTTTTTTGTCTTAGGCACTACTGCATTGGGGGATCGATAAAAAAGGCGCACCAATCAACAATGATGTCATGGGTTTGCGTTTTTCCTACTCAATAAAATTAATGCAAATAATATAATGACCTGATGACTCCGTGACGCCTATAGCGAAGCACAAGGCAGCGAAGAACACCGTCTGTCTCATGTCTCGGTTGTTTACTAAAGAACAAAACCACTTGAACATCCTTATATATGTGTATTGTAATTTTTATCAAGAGCTTCGCTGGAATACCGATGCGAGAACTTTTTGCGGTCACGTTCGTAGCAAATTATGATTTGGTCGGAGATAAACGTTCGCTTTTTGTTAGGGTTATTACGTGGAGAGCCCAGTTCTGTCCGGTTCAGCTAAAGTTATATCGCCACGCACCATTATGAAATAAGAAGAAAAAACAGAGTACCTATTTGAGGTTTAATACTTTACCTCTATATTATGGAAGTTGCTCTTTTTGCTACATATCCGAACATTGACCTTTACACGGGAAACAAGAGTTGAACTCTTTTTTTTTTCGGGTTCCGTACCCGGAGGCACCCTCGGGGCCGTCTGTCTCGTTGTCTGATCTCTGAAGGGCTTAACCTCGAAAGGTCAGACAGAAAGACAATATTTTAACTAGCCAAACCGTGGTAGAGCATTTATTTCGATTGTAAAATTAAGTTCGTAATCGTTCTTTCGCAACCCTAAGGGCGCGGGTCCTGCTCGGATACAAGTATCAAACTTAGTGTGAATATAGTGCAGTGTTTAAAGTATCAATACGTTACATATACTCACCCCGGTATCCCTGCGTGAGTCTACGTATGTAATGTGAGCCTGCGTATGTAAGTTATACTTTATGTGATACCGGCGTGAGTCTACGTAATGTGAAGTATCATAAGCAGCCTATATATGTCCCACTGTAGGGCACAGGCCTACTCTCAGAGAGAGAGAGAGAGAATGGGTTTAATAACCACGCGTGCCCACTGCGGATTGGGGATTTCAAGTGCTGAGGTATGCGAATAGCTTAGACACTCAGGTTTCCTCATGATGTTTTCCTTCACCGTTAGTGAGTGGTATTGCTACTATAACTTCACAAATGTACATAACTTAGAGAACAAAGTCATAGGTACATGCCCGCACTGGGAATCGAACCTGTGATGCACAACGACAAATAATAAAAATCGGCCAGACGTGAGTTGGCAGCTAGGGAGAAACAAATATTCCGTGGAACTAAACAAATATAACATAACATAAACTCACGCCTATATACCGGAGGGGTAGGCAGAGACCTAGGTCTGCCACTTGCCACGACCTTGTCCTGACAGATCTTTTTCGCTTTATCAACATTCATTAGTCGTTATTTACTAGTTTACCGGCGACTAATCATTAAGTAATATAACAAGAACAAAAAACCACTTCAAAGAAACAACAGGATTTAACAATTCCTAGAAATAGAACCGAGTATTTCCGCACAAAACTTTTACTCTAGTCAGATCAAAATTCCATGAAATATTAATATTTTCCATTTCTTCCAATTAAGGAATACGCGTCTTTTATTCAAAAGCCCGCCTTTTTGTTAATAAAAGAAGGTCGGTGGTCTACAGTGCTGTATGAATACAAGGCACAGTTTTGAAATAATATTAATACTTGTTCGATCAAAAATGAATAGAAAGTTTATATCACAGTATAATGCACTAAAAGAATCAACGTAACCTAAATGATTAAAGTGCACGCATGTAAAGGTTGATATGCAGTCGACTGCACTTCTTTGAGTACCTAAATGCTCTCATTTGTAACGTGAGTTAGCTAAATTAGCATTGAGAGTTGAGGGGCTGAGCAGAGCTTTGGTGGTTTTTCTACTGCTCCACGTCATGTTTCGCTAACTGTACGTATTTTATTAACCGACTTCAAAAGAGGAAGGGGTCGAGAAACTCCGTTGGCATCTTTTTTAGGGTTTCGTAGCCGAAGTCTGTATGTCTGTCTGTCTGTCTGTTTGTCTGTCACCAGGCTGTATCTCATTAACCGTGATAGCTAGGCAGTTAACATTTTTTGCTCAATATTAATAAAGGCAACAGGTAGACGCTTGAAATATTCACAGAATATTTAGTTCTATATTCGCTCTAAAAATAAATAATAAAATTAAACTAAAATACATATCCGTGTGGCGCCGGATTAAGAAAAGCGTTACTCCATTTCCTTCCGTGGATGTCGTAGAAGGCGACTAAGGAAATACATTACCAAGAGACGGGCAGCAGCGTATTCCTGGGATTTCAGCCGCATTCTGCGATCGCCAACCCGCCCGCCAAGCGTGGCGATTATGGCAAAATCCCTCATGGTTTTCCTAACCCTGCCTATGTCCTGCAGTGGGCGTTAAATGGCTGATGATGATGATGAAAATACATATTTAAGGGAGCTCACATACAACAAACGTGTTTTTTGACGTTTTTCCCCGATATTTGTGTCTAATGTTGTATGGTTACGGAACTCTTCGTGCGCGAGTGCGACTCGCACTTGACCGGTTTTTTAAATATATTTTAATTTTTTGTGTATATTTCCCACTTACTCGAAGACGCTGGGACCGATTGAAAAAAATATTTTTTATTTATTTTCTTTTTACAATCCACCTCATCAGATCACTGGTTACGACTATATTTAAAAACTCCATCCTAACGGAGTCAAGTCCTTGTAATCAAGTTAACTATCCACTACGTCACCTAATAGTATTCAGATGGGTGATATGATTAATTCACGGTAAATGCATTAATTTGCAGCGTTTCTGATGATACAGAAAGTTGACTCAGGGAGCGCTAAAAGAATATGATGAGACAAGAATATTCTTTGTTGTACACCAGTACACAAGCAATTGTAAAGATACAGAGTACAATAAAATTGGCGGCCTTTACACATACAAGCATAGTAAACATAAGCATTTACATACAGGCACATAGATTGCTTCTGGCCCCACACTAGGATACCCTGTGTTGTGGGAACCAGAAACAACGACGTCACAAACATATAAACATCCAAGACCTGGGGTTGTTTTTGTCCCCCGCCGGGATTCGAACCCGGCACCTCTCGCATGGTATGCCGATGCACTACCGCTGCGCCACGAACTCGTCGACGTAGTGATGATAAACATAGATACATAAAAGATATAATAAAAACTTCGCGAGGGGAAGTAAAGAATGTAATAGTGTATGAATGTGTCAACTTTCATTCAGTGTTTCAGCTCAGGATCTAATTAGGGACTGGACGCACTTGCAGGCACTAGGCAAGTGTGTTATATACCACTTCCTTTACTAGGCCGTGGTATAATAGTTACCACCTTATATTGAACCTTATCACTTTGAAATAAAGTTATAGCGGCAAAGCCAATGAAAAAATTATACAAGCTCTGCCCGTTAAAGGGCAGTGTGTGGTTCCGTAGCAGGAGGGGTTTTACATATTATTGGCAACTTCTTCAATGGAATTTGTGCGAAGTTTTCCTTTTATAAGTTGGTCGACAATTACTCGTTAACTTGTAAAGCCAAATTAGCTGTGATCGTTTTCTTTTTACTGCATTATAGTGCTACTGCCCTTTTCATGTTTTCTACAAACAGCCGTTTAGCAGGGAGAGAGGGGAAGCACTAACAAAAAATTAAAATCAAAAAATTTAATCAGAAAATGGCTTAGGTTTAAAAATAGGGTACCGTTGACGTCCATTGGGTACGAAATCCTAAAACTCGTACCGGATGTGCGCGAGCTTCCGCAAAATTTGATGCATATAGAAATGTGAGCATTTGATCGCAAGCTAAGTATGATGCCGACCAACAACTGGAACAAACGTAGTTCGGGGCTCATTGGCGGGGGACACGGGATGTGACTTAGAATTCATCGGACTTTAGTTCTTACGTGTCAGTGCTTCTTTGTTGGAAAACTTCGGATGCTTAAATTTAAAATGACACTAAAAGATACCAATAGTATAAATTTTATTCCAATGAAAGTACCTAACTTCTGGTAATTATGTACAGATATGAGCTATGAAACCAATTGAACGCATACTTTCACAAACTTTGTAAGTCCAATCCAATCTAATCCAATACCTCAGTTCCTATGCCTACCTCTGCTCCTAGACCTAAGTTTCTCACAAGACACATCAATATTTCTAAATCTAGACCAAAGTGCGTGCTTAGTTACTAATACAGTTATTTATTTATTGATTTTATTAAGCATTTCATGTTTAATATAATATCGTAATAACCTTCTACACTCTCACAAGATGCACAGTTGCAAATGCGGTAAATCTTGACACGATCGAATCGCGTGAAGCGGATGTAGGTACGTTTTAAATGCACTTGAACTTAGTTCTCCGGTTGATATGTCAAGAAAATCTAATTATGGTCAACACTAGCGTATAATTACATATTGTTTACAAAAATACCACGTAATTAATACCTTATGTATCCAACTCGACTCTGATTGAACTGAACTTAGTTTTATAGAGACTCTGTGAACTTCTTGCCCCAAAATCATGGTTTTCCTTTTTACGGTCTTTTAATAGAGTAACAAAACAGATATTTCTCTGCCACAAAACTATCTGCATTTCTCTCAGAGCTGAAATGATCTACTGATGTACTTAATGACTTTACAACATTACAAAAACCTTAACTTAAACTTTACAATTTAGCTCCTTCCTCCGGCCTGGGTGCCCCGTAGGCCGTCGCGTGACTAGACGATACTCCCCCACGACCGGTGCTATATGCGTTTGCGATAGCCATCACTCCCGGCGCACCACCACCCTGGGATGACCGCCCTCCCCACCCAAAGAACATCGGAAAAAAAGCACCAGCTGGCATTTTGGGCACGTACTCATCTTCGTCTTCGTCGTCTATCGGTCTCTTCACTTGCTTCTTCTTGGACACTCGCTTTCTCGGCCTCTGCTCCTCTACTTCTTCGACCTCTGGCTCTTGGATTTCTGGAACTGCTGTGGTTCGCAGCGTAGTGGCGTAGGCGTCGCTTCTCTCTGTGGTCTCGGCCAGCTCAGGTTGTCTTGTCGTGAAGGGAGCTGGTTCTTCGGAGGTTTGTGGAGGGAATACCTCGTTCTGGTGAGGAGGTAGGTAACTGTCAGGCGCTTGATCTGTCTGCCTTCTTTTGTCAGGTTGGTAGTAGCCTTGGTTGGAAGGCTGCCGGTTGTGTTGGGGTTGCTGGAACATGAAGGCGGCCATGCCTCCGCCTATTCCTCGGGGATAGTAAGGCTGGTAGTACCGGTTCATCACCACGGCGCCTCGTGAGCTGTCGCTTGCGCCATAAGATACTATAACAAGGAAATTTACAGTTAATGGCTGAGTTGTACAAGCTTGAAAACTATTTTGAAAGCGTCTATTTTTAGCAAAGGTAATTTTACTAACACATCTGAAAATTACTGCAAAATTTTAGGTCAGATGAGTCGTATAGTCCAGAAGGAACGAGTTATAGAAAGTAATCTCTTTTAAAGCAAGTTTCTTGCGCTAGGTCTGTTAAAGCCAGTTTTAATCACAGATCTTAATTAAATTATTGATTCAAAAAAATATTTCTTGAACAATAAAACATTTGTACATAGGTAAGGTTAATACTAATAAGTTATTCATTAGTTACTTACATGAATCCATATTGGCGTCGTAATACGGGTAGTATGCAGGTGACGAGTACGCGTCCCAGACGCCGCATCCCAACACCACTAGTGCCAAAACGATCTTCATTTTGACTTGTTTTCAGAAAATCACTCTTCCAGCCAAAGGGTGTTCCGAGTTCTAGTCTTCACACTTGGGTGGTTACCTGGCTAGTGTGGCTTTGTAGAGTCTTAAGCGTTATATAGTCCGTTTGTCGGGACTCATTGGGATGCGCAACACGTCTACGGTCTACCTCACGCTGGTTGTCGATTCATTTGTTAACACTGTTCGGTAAACTTTTGATGATTTGACTGACCGTTATGAACGGATCTTAGGATCGCTAGACTGAGGTTAGACTTGGAATTGGTAAATAAGTCAGGTGATAACATAAACCACTAAGTGACTCATAGATCAATTAATTGCTTATGGTATCGTGTTTATTAACTCTTCGAAATTTATTTCGATATTTAACCGTAAACTCAAAGTACCCATCGTACATAGAACGTTGTTAGGAGGCACTTATATACTCGTACATATGTATAGGTACAATTATTTAAAAAATAACTAAATTTGTATGACGTTATGCATGAAAAGCTCCTTACAACTTTTGCTCGCCTTAAATTTAAGCAACAGGTGCAAACTTTCCTGCAACAGCGTGTGAAATTCACACGAAATTGCAATAAATAAAAACTAAATTGATTTGCGTGATGCGTTTGCGCATTATTCTGGTGCTAACATGGTGCTGCATAAAGCAGTAGGCGTATTACAGAGCTCACGTTAACTAGCATCGCAAGATAGAAAAACCAGTGTATTTTATGGAGCTCATAAATCTCAATGACGGTTGATTGAAGTCAGTCACGCACTAAACAATAATCCATTTACTTCTCGCCAGCTAAAAAGATCCATTAGAATTGTTGCATGTTTTATTTCACTCATCATCATCATAAGTATACTCCTGTCAGTGCAGCATCTTCCACGTACTCCTGTCGCAAGTACTTTGACAGCCTAATACCTCACCACGTCCACCTTCTCTTTAATTTGGTCAAAATAGTTTATCCATGGTATTCTTTATCCTTACCTTCTCTCTAAAACTTGCTTACTTATCACATTTTCTGTCCAGCTTATTCTGTCCATCCTCCTCAAGCAATAAGCCTGGACCGGAATAAGCTTAGAACTAGAATGCTCTAAGCTTATTCCGGTCTCTCTATGTCATCGTCAATGTTTCGTATCCTTACAATGTCATGGGGCATACATAGAACATTATGAGTCGTTGCCTGATGTTCTTCTATATATTTTAAACTAGCTTGTGCCCGCGACTTTGTCCGCATGGAAGAGTAATTTCCGGCATGAAAGTATCCTATGTCCTTCTCCGGGACCCAATCTATCTCCATACCATATTTCATCTAAATCTGTTCAGCCGTTATACCGTGATTGAGTAACAAACATTTAAACATCCAATCTTCACAAACTTTCACATTTATAATATTAGTAGCATTTTAGGATCCTTTTTATTTTTTTTAATTATTGGCCGATTTTTTCATCATTCCTTAAGCACCCGTTATGCAAAGCACAGTTTAAGCATATTCTATCCTGTTATTTTCAAAACCCTTTGAAATAATGAGCTCATAGACAGGTTCCTAAGTAAGATAGACATAACTCCTTGTATGAATTTGGCATTCTTCACTTAATTACTTCATATCGTCGACTTCATAATAGACCTGCAGGACGACGTGGCATGGCAAGTAGATCCATTCATGACGATTTGTAAAACTTAGTAGTAACTTAACAGAGTACTTACTAGATCGCCCGCGGTTCTCGGAAAGTCTACGCGCTGTGAAAGGGGAAAATGAGCTTGAAAATGTTCTCTGAACCTCATTTTGGCATAGTAAGACCTATCCACTTATTTGTATAGAATTTGACTACTATTAGCGGGCACTATTTGCCGCGTGGCTCCGGCCTACAATAAGCCACCTCATTTCTTCCCGTGGGTGTCGTAAGAGGCGACTAAAAACGGAAACCAGGGAACAGGCAGCAGCGTTGACCTGTGATACCAGACCACCAAACACTGCGATCTCCAATCCGCCTGCCAAGCGTGGAGATTACGGCAAAACTCCCATACAGGGAGAGACCCATGTCCTGCAGTGGACTGCTATGGGTTAGTGAAACTATTAGCGCATCTAGGGGTGGCGGGTGCATGTATGCAGTAACCCAATAACCTGGATTAGACACCAGACCATTCCGATTTTATCGTTCACACAGGCGTCTACCCAGCTGTCCCCCTATCAATGTCCATGTTGACCACAGTGTTCCACTCGCTTACGATCAGATTCGAAGGACCCACCTGGTCTATAGGCGATTTAGGTGCAATGAAAAATATTCTCGCACTCACCAATCCGGGCATAGTTATTAAATACATGTAATGGGTCAAATCGTTATTATTAAGGTAAATTAAGTTTACCTAATAAATAATCGCGACCAGACCCGTTAAAAGTATAACTATGATTACGCATCGCGAGTCATTAAAAATACAATTCTTTAAACTTCCAATTCCGATACGATCTACATCTTCGAACCACCGATATATGGGAGCAAAAAACCCATAGACGTTCAAGCAGTGTCAGTACGGCTACTTCAGTATTGAGTCTTATGTCCTGTATCATAAGAGCGACTGCCGAAAAGGGATGTCTCTCGGTGTCGGCAACTGTCCGTATTGATATTCCGGAAACCTCACTTATCAGGCATTTGTATGATTGGCAAGGTAGATTGATTCACAATTGAAGCCACGTTTCTGTGAATATTTGAACAACGCCAAATCTGTTTCTATGGCCCTTTGATTACCTACGACGATTAGTGTCGGTCGACTCCGGTGTATTAAATAAAGATGGTAGCTCTTGGTTCATGTCATAAGTGCTATTACTAAACACAGATATTATCTTTTTATCTTCTTCATTGTCACACATACATTTTACAGCTAAGTAGGCAGGTTGAACTAAATAGTAAACTAAACTAATCAAATATACCTCCCCGGGACACGCCCGATCCAAAAGTTCCCATGACGCTAGCAGCGTTCCCCCGCTGCACCGCCAGGGAAATCCTCTGCATCGGGTATGCCCCGGAACGATGGTCTTAATGGTCATACCCACGACAGAAGTTGTCTTAGATCCCCGATCTTGCACGTGAGAAATAGACAATCAACCGTCCCATTGCCATCCCGTGCTTACGTAGCAGGCGCAGTGTTTCTCATATTACCGGGAACGTATCCCCCTAATCAGGTCATGGTGTAATAGATCCCACTTTAAATTTTACCTTATCACCTTGAGATAAAGTCCAAAACCAATGAAAAATTCTTATTACCCATGCCTGGTTAAGGGTTTGCAAATAGTTTAGGATCCAAGATCAATTTCCGTAGTTATTTCTTCGACTGCAGCAAACCTGCCACTATTACAAACGACGCTACCTACAATCATGATCCATCTGCCCTTCCACTTGGCATGCATAGCCCTATAACCAAATCGTTAGTAAGATGGGAGCTTATCGCGCTTTTGCATATCAGCCGTCAGATCTATATGCACTCCCAGACGGATTGACGTCGGGCAATCGCCGCAGGCGCATACATATGCGATGCAGATACTATTATCTTCGAGAAGTGACTGATATCGGAAAGCATTCTTTAAGTATGGAGCAACAATTTGGGCCAGTTTCTGAATTGAGAATTTCGCTAAGTGAACAGTTAACTGTAGTGCTGTCTCTTCTTCTTCTCAGAAAAGAGCGAGACAGAACGTTACTTAAGTATTTACTTAGTGAATTTCTTAATTCAGAAACCGGCCCGACTCCTATATTTGATTTCTATATTCTTTTTCTTCCACGAACCCGTGCTGAGGACGATTTTTAAAAATCTATTTAGATTCTAAAAATTCCACTGAAGAAATATAGTATCCACGAACGAGAATCTAGGATCAAGGACCTAGGATTAGTTAGAATTTTATACATAAAGCAGCCGTTTTAACAGAAATCAAATAAAAACCTATTTAGAGGCTAAAAATTCCACCCAAGCCGGGACTTGAAAACGCGACCTCTGGCTAACCGTGCCTGCACTTGCCCATTAGCTCAGTTGAGAAAGCGCTGTCACGGTTAGCCAAAGGTCAATGGTTCAAGTCCTGGCTTGGGTGGAATTTTTAGCATCTAAATAGGTTTTTATTTGATTTCTGTTAAAACGGCTGCTTTATGTATAAAATGCTAACTAATCCTATGTCCTTGATCCTAGATTCTCGTTCGTGGGTACTATATTTCTTCAGAGGACCATTTCAGTAGGTAACTGAAATATTGGTTTAAAAATCAACTCACTCGTGGATTAACGATGTTGTCATGGTGAGTTTAAATTATTCGCTAAAGAGGCTATTTCTGTACATGGTAATGTGCCAATAAATTCTATTGGGATTCATTAGGGCACTGCAGTAAAGTAGAACCGCGACACTTTGACACCTGGCTTGTGCTACGTATAGTGTGTCAAATGAGTAACCAACAATCTTGACAAAGGAAAGATAATAATATAAATTTGCTCTACCTAGATTACTGTTTTGTTTGTTCCATACGGTCTTTATTGCAAGTGAAACTAATATCATTCAACAATAACCTTCAACGTAATTTAGGTTGTTTTATCCAATACCGACTTGCTAAACAAGTTTCCTGACCTCCAGCATTTTTCTCCATTAGGCTTTTGGGCCATTCATTTCTCTATGACTACGGTTAATATTGAACTATTTTTAAAAGTAATATATTAAAGGGGTCTACCCGCGATTACTTATTAGGTGAACAATTTTTGCCACAATGGTTAGAAGGCTAGGTACAACTAGGCCTTTGCCTAAAAGTGAACGAATATAAATCTACGTCATCATCATCATCATCGGCCTCCGCTTGTCCACTGTCGGACATAGGCCTCTCCTATAGCACGCCACTCAGCACGGTCTTCGGCTACGCTCATCCAGCTCTTGCCAGCCGCCCTACGAAGATCATTGCGTGCTACGTGCTACGTAAAAATATCTATGACAAGAAAAATATTTATAAGGATAATCAACATTATCGGTCATATAATAATGATCAAATTTATAGGCAGTTAGAAGCCTCGCAGAAGCTTAATACGCTACCCGCCCAGATACGATCTCGCCTATCGGAATGACAAACGATATGGTACGGTAATTCGAGGGACAGTTGTTATCTGCCATCGTTGAGTGCCTACGTGCATGTCTTAATATTCCGTAGGACTTAGACTTCAGGGCTATTGTTCTGTGTGAAGCGCTAGCGGTATCATAAGCGGTTCCTCATTCCCTGCATGGCACTCAATATTTTTCCTTGCACTTCCTACTTATTTATAGAGAACCGAACTTATTAACAACCTAAACCCACCAAAAGTGCGCGTAATAACTTTTATATGGATCCTAAGACTAAATTAATATTTCCACGACCATATGTAATAATTTAAGCAGTTTCACGGGAAACGGAGACAGCGCCACTATTCCGTAACAAAACGACAGTAAATTTGTTTGTCATTCCCAAAATAAAATAAAAAACATTTGTATGCAGACATGTTGAAGCAAACAAGCAAAGTTCTTAAAAAATTACAAGTCAATGGTCCATACATGTCTGCGCCAGAAAACGCGGGAAAATAGTAAACCCATTGGGTGCTTCAGACATTAGTACCCTGAATAACACTTCTAGATAATCTAGAGTACTTCTACACTCAATAAGTACTCTAGATTACCTATCTAGAATCTATGTATAAAGAGGTTAACGGTATAACGTTGTCTCAAGACTTAAAATAAAAAAGTGGTCCGGGATATAGGAATAAAAATTGTAATTTCACGTACTATTTTCAGTTAAGGGAGGCACCCTTAGACATACACGCAGTATACATAGTTCACCAGTTGCCCACTGTCAATAAATTTTAATCCGTTTTTCCTTGGTTTTCCTCTAACCACCGGGGGTGCTCACCTCCGAATTTCAGTTTCCCCATTTTTCATGAGATCCTG
Source organism: Yponomeuta evonymella (assembly GCA_963969515.1). Lineage (NCBI taxonomy): Eukaryota > Metazoa > Arthropoda > Insecta > Lepidoptera > Yponomeutidae > Yponomeuta > Yponomeuta evonymella. The sequence goes on along the minus strand of OZ018343.1, from coordinate 3,314,078 downwards.
GTATTCCTGCCGCTTGCGCTACCGTTTTCACTTATCACTGTGACCGCCACGAAATCTTTTTGAACGTATCTAGGTATTCTATCAAAATTATTCAATTGGTATCATATTGTCAATCTACAGGCTGTTATGGCTGGGATCTAGGGCCGTCGGTCATTGCTTGAATTACTCGAACATGAGTCTAAATTATAACTAAATATGGTTTTATTTGACCTATAGTAAGTTTTGGATAATAAAAAATATACCAACATTATTATCACTGAATGTGTTAGGAACGTTGGTCGTCAAAATTTTAGGTACTAATTTATATTTGCATTTCAAAAATGCCTACTCTTCTCCGAACTATTCGCTCGCGCAGCGCAGTAAGTAGTGCGATAGAAATCGTGCGGTCAGAGAACCCGGCCTTAAAAGGGCAATAACTTATCAAATCTATAAAAAATTCAATAATTTTACTGTATCCGAAGTTGGCTCTATTAGACCGGTAAACTTTTAGAGCGTTTTATTGGCTGTAAAAACTTTACATTTCCCTTGATGGACGTTTATTGCTTGGAGGGAATGCTGTTAACGTTCTTAGGTAATGACGTACCTACTTCATTAATATTCATTGATCATTGTCAGGACTACTTACTACGTGGGTGAATTCATAGAAAACAATGATATAGTTCAAACTGCCCAGCTGGTAAACTATTTAAAACACTTGAATAGTTATGATATGACGCCGATAAACTATTTAAAACACTTGAATAATTATAATACTTGAATTTCCTTTGGATTCTGTAACCGTTGAATTATATAAAAAAATCTCGTTTTAAAATTAGCATCTGACTTGATGGAAAAGCTAGATCTAGGCTTTGCATTACTATCAATACTATCTATTCTTACGACAGTTCGAGTGATTTTCTTTGGCCTCCCAAAACAAAATGCTAAAGAAAGTATTGTCCGAGCAGCGATAGGGATCGCCTGATTGACGTCGACGCCCTCTCCGCCTCTATTCAGCCTGTAATTCAATTCAAAGTTTTGCATGTCTGGACACCAAATCCGTAGATGGTTACAGAAGATCTGCTCAGAAAATAGATTTTTTTTTGTAACCCGTGAAAGAATAATTAGATTTGCCCGTATGAGGCCCGTTCTAAGAAGACAAAAACCTACAGCGAGAATCGAATTCACGACCTCTATAAAGAAAAAATCTTAGTTCCTTTAAGATATAACACTAATCAGGAAAAACTTCTGTGCAAATAAATTTTCATTTTATTTCATCTACGGCGAAGTTCTTGGGCGAAAGCGAATGAAACGTTGGCTAGTCATAGTAATTCCGTTAGTGAATAGGGGTTGCGAGACTAAGGATAATTTACAATCTGGTGCAGGCAGCCTTCTGGACTGGCTACCGCACAGCCCTGGACGTGTCGTATTGACGTCACAAACAGACGGACTGACGGTTTTCCTGTTCTTTGTGTTGCCCTGATCCAAGCATTTGCATCTGCTCGATAAACGTGAGTTCGACCACGCGTGAGCTTTTTACATTCTGTGTACGCCTTGCTTTGTTTTCGCGTGTATTTTATTTTCCTTATAATTACGGAGAGATATTTTTGTGGTTGTACAGTAGAAGTAGATTGTAGTCTTGATTTGAAGTCCGGAGACCGTACGAGACCAGGGCCGATAACCAAGGATATTTTATCCAGAATATTTTATATTATTCAGACACATAATAATTTTGAAGACCCTCAATTGGTCTCTTGCTATTAAGACGTAGGTTACAAACAGCCGGCTCAAAGCCCGCCACAGAAACGTATGAAAATTGAAAACTTTGTAAAAGGAAAATTTCTGTTATATAATCTCACAGAAACGTGTTCAAAGCAATTAACTTCGCTAAGGTCAGACTTTTTGTGCACCCGTTGAACCTACCAGCTAGTTTGTTTACGTTGCGTCATACCGAGCTGTCGATCACCACGATTTGATAAATGACGCACAATCGGCCGTCTGCATGAAATTATTATTGAGATGGTAAGTATGTGTTGAATGTTGGTGATGACTCACGCGCATTAAATTTAACACAATGAACGGCTTGGAAATACCGTGGAAATATCGTGGAAGTAAATTTGTACTAGCTACATGTCTATTATCTATACTAATAATCTACAATAAAGTCTTCTCTTTGGTCAGGTGTAATAGGATCACAATATCTGTGCTCCTGTTTTGATCAACATCAGCGATGACTTAGCTCTATTTCGGTGTGCAAAATATATAAACCAATTTATAAGGTGTTAGATCTACTCAAGCCACGGGAAAAGAGCGTTGTGGTCAAGGGGGGCATCACATCCCAGCGAGGTGCACATATATTGTGACCGTCTTATAGGTTGAATTGCATTTTGCAAAAAGAACACTATGTTTACTCCGTTCTACGAGTCGAACTCCTAGGGGAACAAATACTCGCATCTTATTAGTCAAAAGCGAAACAATAAGCGAAGACGGTCCGCTTCATAGGGTAGGGTGGCTATTGAAGGTCACGCGCATTAACTAATGAGAGCACGTTTCGTGGATTGGAGTATGATCCTATACTCCATTTGATGTGATATCATCATCATCATCATCAGCCATTTGACGCCTACTGCAGGACATAGGCTTCCTTCGTGGTTTTCATAACCATGAGGGGTTTTGCCATAATCGCCACGCTTGGCAGGCAGGTTGGCGATCGCAGTATGGGGTTGGAATCTCAGAAAGACGCTGCTGCCGTCTCCTGGTAATTGATTTACTTAGTCGCCTTCTACGACATCCATGGAAGGAAATGGAGTGACCCTTTCCTTAATCCGGCGCTACACGGAACTCACATAGGATATCACATAGGATCCTACATTTGTATGAATGAAGAGGCGACTTTTTATCTGAGAGACCTATACGTATGCTGACTATCATTATTCGGAGCTCGTCCAAAAACATTTTAATTTACGACATAACCTAGGCTTCCATTAATATTCATGCTAGTGCCAAGGAATATTTCTTTCTCATAAATAACTCCAGTCTGCCAGCGTACATCTTCGCTACTAGACTTATCTGAGGGTGTAAATCTTTGGGAAGGTCACCTCTAGATGCGTTTGCGCATTCGTCTATTCCATTGTCTGACATTGACGCCTACAGAAGGCCTGCTTCAGTTATATCGTGTGACATGACAGTTGACGTACTTAAATCACTTGTGCCGAAGTGTCAAATCGTTGGTTTCGCTTTCACTGACTGAGTTTTTTGCCTATTTTTTCCCCACAACGATTTATAGGTAGGTCTTGTTTGAAATGGACATAATTTGTAACGTTCATTAAGTAACAGTTTCTACGCCGCGCTACAACCATTTCGTTCATTTTACTTGAATTTGCACTTTTTATAAATGTAATCGTAATTACGTGACACGTTATCTAAACTTTTGCATTCATAATCTTAAACTCATTTATTCGTGGATAACAGGTATGGCAAACAGCACACATCGACCTTTACAGTTATGTGCACTCTACTCAGTTGTACGGATAGTATTTGAGAACTGCCAGTGAGCGCAAATTGATAACTGTTACATTTGGTATTCGGTCTATGTTGATCGCTTCACAAACATTTCGATTCTTCTGTACCTACACCATGTGAGATTTATAAAGTAAATGTCGTGTGCATTGAGTATACTTAAAAAGAAGTTTTAAATTAATTATTACAATATGTAGAAACTCAAAAATGTTGATAAATAAAATTTTCATAAAATCGCGCATCCGTGAAATTACATGAACATCGTCTACAAGGCTGGTGTTCTGGACGTTTTCTTGTGTTATTGTTGCAGGTTGTGCCATAAATTCTCCCAGAACAATAGGCTCTTAATATATAGTGTTAGATGAATGATTCAAAGGGTTTTTTACTTGGAAAATACTTCTTCAAGCCAGGTGGACATGTGTGTTAAGGTCGTTTGAGACAAAAACCATAAATATGGGCTATGTCTTATCCATGTTAATTAATCAGTTAATCAGTCAGAAGACTGATAATAGTAAACCATGCATTGTAGTTTTATAAAACAAAACATTACATTCCACTTACAGACGACGAAACAGGCCATAGTACATTTGACATATAGTTGCGCAGTCGTCGGTAACATGATGTATGTATTCGACCTGAATTGAATTGAATTGAATTAACTGAGTTACTAGATCTTTCAGATTCTGTCATAGATTTGATCAAGCTGCAGTTATTATATGACCATCTGACCCATGTAATTTATTTTCAATCTTGAAATATGATTTCTCCCAGCTCGGCGACATTAGAGCAGAATATTTAGCGCGTGAGTACTATACATAAATCGTTTCGTGAATTCTCGTCTTTACCAAACATCTTCTCATATACATACCTACTCTTTTAATTCAAATAAGGAAAGAAAAATCTCAAGGATTTGAACCGCGACATACCGAGTGTCATAATGCAGTCATTCGAACCTACGTTAGGTACTGCGAAAAAATATTTGGCATAGCAACAAGCTCAGTGCCAATACTTCCAATCCACGTGCGCCTGCGCCGTTAAGGCAGAAGTTGACCGATCGTGGCATGTCCCGCGGATCAAGGTGGAGCACACCGCTTGATTGTATTCAAATCCTTTTGATCCTTTTCCACCAACAGGGCGAGTTGTTTTGTTCATACATAAAAATGCCTGACTTTTGGAATAATGACGCTACAGCTGAATATTCTGAATGCAGGTTATTCGTGGTCATCATACTAATTAAGTCTGGCTATGGTTATTGTCCTGCTGCTTAATGGAACTACCAGATGTTTGTTTTACCTACAGTTGCCAGCATATCAACCTTTAGATTCGTGCACTCTACTCAGTAATGTTTCGGACTACTAAAATATAAGTCTACGTCTACTTAAACTACGACTACTAATGATAAATAGACGACTGGACATTCTTTGCTTCTTATTTTTGTAACTAATTGACAGACATTATCTTTTCCAAATAAATCAAAAGCTGCATAAATCAATGCACTAACTCACGTGCAATGAAGGGTTCCGTATAAAGAGGGGTTTAATAATAATAATAATAGTTTATTGACCAATAATATTACAAGGATCTGCAACTAAGAGTAGTTACATGAGATGACTTAAATTTATAGTATAGCCTCTATTGCCGAGCTAGGCATAAAGCCTGTATCACGGCATCCAGCGCCAACTCCCACGGAATATGGCAAGGTAAAGTATTCTAATAAATATAACGTTTAACAAAGAAATAATTTTGAAGAAATTTAAGTAAGTGCAAGGTTACACTAAGGTTAAAATAAATAACAATGTATTTGTTTTATTTGCTTTCTTTCTGGTAACAACTTCATTAAAGTAATTTTTAATGGATTTTGTACGAAGCTTTTATAAATTGGTCGCCTATTACTCGTTAACTTGCAAAGCCTACTTAGCCGTGATAGTTTTCCCTTTAAGTTCATTATATGGCTACTACAATGATTTTTTTCACGTTTTTGAGGTTCCGTAGTCCGACAAGGAACCCTTATAGTTTCTGTCCCTTAGTCTGTCTGTCTGTCTGTCCGAGCACGGCCTAGCGCAAAGACCGGTGGTACTAGAAAGCTGTAATTTGGTATGTGTATACATATTTATCAGGTCGACAAGGTTAAAAAATAAAATGTTGGAAATAATTTTTTTTACTAACATAACCTCCCTATCGGGAGTTTTCTACCGTTTTATCAGCGTGATTAATGTATGTCTATGCCAAATTTCAGCTTTCTAGTAATCGTCTCTGAGCTAGGCCGCGAACAGACAGACAGACGAACAGACAGACGGACGGACATGGCGAAACTATAAGGGTTTCTTGTCGACTACGGAGCCCAAAAAATAATCCAAATCGGTTCAGCCGTTCTTAATTGACGTGTTTACAAACGAACAGCATTAATGCTCACCATGGGCAGTTTTCTTGCGCTTTTTAATAGCTTTCCTTACGCGTTACGCGACCATGCTTAACTTCCATCTATCTGTCTCATCCACGGGGTCTGGCTGGGTTAGCTTTATACCCTTACATGGCTAATATGTGCTAATATTACTAATTATGTTCAAAATAGTTCTAACATTTTCGTTGAAGTCAAACCAACGACATTTTAATCTCAAAAGTCTTCGTACCGATACCGACGTTATTTCTGAAGCTTCCTGTATAATCACTGGCCTCAAACCGTTCTAAATGCGATGCGTGTACGCATCTCATTGATATGGACCGTCTGCTGTACATGGACACTATTATTGATTTACCACCATACCTAGGTTTGCATAAATCAATACACTAACTGCTTGATAAAAAGTGTTTTAGGTATTTATTTGAATTTTAGGCAGGTAGTAGGATTATGTTGATTTAGGGTGGCTGTGCCTGTATTGTTATTGTTAGCAAGTTGTTGTGTTTTAGTTAATTTGCTATATTGTTCGTGTCAGGCGTTTATTTATTTTCTACTTTAGGACGATCGCGATTGTACGGACTTTTGGAAGAAAGTAAAAATGTATAACAATAGGGTAAAAAATTGGTACAGTGGAAATTAATAAAGTATATTTTAATACTAAATTGTTTCGTATAATCTTATACATATAAAAGTCTCGTGTCAGTGTTTGTCATCGAACTCCTCCGAAACGTCTTCACCGATTTTTGTGAATTTTTTTGTCTTTTGCAGGTCTGAGAATAGGTCGGAGGCTAATTAATATGCTAATACAACCTTTGCCGAGTCAGCTAGTATCCTATAAATATTGTTAAAGAGATCTTTTACTCTATTTGCACCTTTAATTTTTTTGCGCTGTGTCAGATTACTCCTTTCAAGGAATAGGTCGAATTTCTCATCATCCTCGTAAGATAAGAATATTGTTTATTGTACACCAGGAAAAAACAGACAAAGATACATTACGATAAAGATACGTAGAGGTAAATAAAAATAAAATACTGTTCGTCGGTAAGCGCATCTTGAAAACGGTTATAACGAATAGGTGGGCATTTTTTTAATTTAAATATTCGTGATAGTTTGAACAGGTTTTTTAAGAAAAGAAACATTGGAAAAATTGGCCTGAAAATGAGCAAATTCGAGAAAAACTAAAAGAATATTTTGCTGTGGGATTTTACAAAACAATCACAAATAAATTCACTGAGGACACTCAGATATTCAAATAAAACAAAAACATAATTTTGTACTTAATTATTGTCTTGTATTTATCCTAAAATCTTAAAAACTATCACTAATAACACTAGTAATATTCTGCAATCGAATCTATAGACAGTCAACATAATTATGAAACAAACATCGACAGGGCTATTTACGTCCTTGATAGCTACGCTACGTGATAATTTCGCAGATTAAAAAAAATATGAAATAAATGGTAAATTCTCTCTCATGCTTTCCGATATTTTATTATCGGAGAATATCATTGCCCTTTGATCGTTGACCCTGTGACTTTCCGATAATGAAAACCGTTGACCACTACAAAGGCTAACCTACAAGTCCAAGGCCTCGATTCTTTTAGTGCGTTATGTTATACGTAATAGGGTGTTACACCCAGAAGGTTTGATAAATGTGCGCCCGTACACTTCGTGCAATTGTCATTGTACTACAATGTATTATCAGAATCTAGACCACAGATCTACCCTACTCTTGACGCTATTGTGTTCAGATTGCGTCGCAATTAAATGCAATAAGTCAGAAATAACAACTTAGTAAACGTTTTAGTTGTAAGATATAGCATTAAACTTATTGAAACTTCAGAGCGCATCTGAAACAGAAAGCATATTGTGGCTAAATTAATAAATAAATGCACTCAATTGTAACGCAAGTTGGCCAAATTAGCGTTGGGAGTAGAGGGGCTAAATCTAGCTAGACAACGCAAGCACCTGTCTGAAAATCATCCTACTACGAAGGAAAGTGGAAGGAAATATCTCCTCTGCTCCTTTGGGTGCAAGGACCTATGTTATAATTTTACAGTTTATCAGGCACTCGGAGATTTTTTAAACGTCCGACTACGGTAACCCTAACAGCCGAGAGCGGACGGAAAGTAGCAGCCGCATAGGTGCCTGGCACTTATTGGGCACTTGAAGTAGTTATGCTTGCGTCGACCAGCTAGGAAGACCAGCAATTCCTAAAATGGGTTCCGTGAAACCTAAGGGTTCCGTGGAAAAGTCAATAAGGTTCCACGAATCACATTTGTCACTGAAACGTTGGATTATCTTAACTGTGAATAGTTCCTCAGCTACAAATATTATTTTGGGTCTAATAAGTATATACCTTGACAAACTTGAAGTCAAGTTCAACTTTAAATTTCATATTTTTCCTTAAAATAATAGAGGTTTCTTAGTATTTCATAATCGTAAAACTTTAGAAACCGCTGATCTAGACCCTGTTCTTAGTCTCCGTGGCTACACTGGCCCCGTCTTGCAGCGACGTGTGAGTGTTGGTGCGCGCCTGGCGGCCCGTCTGCGGCGTGCGGACTTGCAGCACCGACTCTACGACCACTTCATCGATGAACGGCTGGCTTCCCGTATCTGAAAATTTCATTGAGTAAACATTCTGTTTTTATAATCAATAAAAATATTTTCATTGAATTGAATTGAATTGAAAATAGGCAGTACTATATTAATACTACAGTCATCAACTAATGTTTGTCTACTGCTGCTCATAGGCCCTGGCCACACTGAAGGGAAATGGGGCGAGGGCGCGGAAAAGACGCGACGCGTTGTACACTTTGTATAGGGTTCGCGCCCTCGCCCCGTCTCTTCTGTATGGGCTTTGTCCCGTCCCTTTAGTACATTTTGTATTAAAGTGAATTGGAAAGACGACGCGTCACGCGTACCCCAGGGCACGGTACAACTAACTGACCACACTAGTAGCAACGTGAAAATGTTACGTCTCTACGCAGCTTCATTATCGTCGGTTCTATGTGTCAGACGTACGAAACTAAGTAAATAAAGCAAGCAAGGCGAGAGTTTTAAGAGTTTATTTATTTCACACAAGATTTTTTTATTTTAGAAGAAAAATCTCTCATATCTGTAGAAAGATCTCATCTGTGGTCGTCACCTCTTTAAATACCAAAGAAACTAGTTTAAAATCTTACCTTGACTTCCCTTCTGAAGTTGCAATTGTGGCGCGGCTGTGCACACCGCCACTACCGCCATCATCACCAAAAATTCCCAGCGCATCTTTTCAAACTTTCCTTCGCTCAAAAGTCAAGCAGCTTCACGTTACGAGGCCCGGTATGACGTTCGGTGGCGTATGATGGAGGGACAGCCCGCTAGGACACTGCGTACTTGTGAGTAAGGGATATCGTGTTGGTGCGTGCGCGATGTCAACTGCGCGGGTCGCCTGCGCGTGCGTCTGTGCACTGACCTCGATCCCACCGCTTTTGGGGCTATTCTGTGGTTGTTTTGACTTTGTAACTGTGCCATATTTATTGTAACGCGAAATTAACGTTATATTGATTAATAACGCATAATTTACTAAGTCTCTGTTAGATTTAATTTGTTTTTTTCCTGGTTAACAATAAAGAATATTCTTATCTTATCTTACAGTAGCGAAGAGTATAGTGTTGTTTTACATACATAATTACATACATACATAAACTCACGCCTGTATCCTGGAAGGATAGTCAAAGACCCGGGTTTGCTCTCTATTTATCTATTTTAGCCACAAAGTGCAAGGTCGTTTTGATTGTGTCGTGTGGATATTATTATTATTACCATTTAAAATGAACAGAGTACGAGATTCTCGTTTGTATTGGCAACCTCTAAAAGCATGATAGCTGAATTGGTTGCCAACATTCGATAGGAGACGTGAGACGGCACATAAAGAAGAAGATGGATCCTAAAATATCGTCACTCGGCTCGTATCTGTCTTAAACCGTAATCTGCGCGATACGGACGATATTCACACAAATCTCTGTTAGTATGAACATCGTACCTACGCATCGTCAATAATATGAATACAAAGTTGTTACACGGTGATATCCCACCGATATTCACTATCAGTAATACTTTCCACTATATCGGTACTATCTGAAACCCGTCAGAATATCCCACCTCCGTTGCATAATAAATAAAACGAGGTGGGCGGGTGTGCGATTTCTCGTGGACCCTCTAACATGGGCCATTCATTGCACAACTCTCGGATGCTTATTTAAGTTCGAGGGAGAACTCGTTTGCTACAGCGGCACTGCTAGATTTGGATAACAAAGTAAAGCCGCGTTTTCGCATTCATAGTACGCTGACGTAGACAGTGACAATTTTAGCTCACTTTAGCTCACTCTATCCGAGCGAACTAAGATCGTCAAAACTGGATGAGTTCCTCCAGTAACTGATTTGATAGAATCTCTAATTAATTATTTATGTACTTTAGAGTCCCGCGTGTGTAATATATAGCCAAGAAAAAAACTGATTGCCCCAGTTTCTGATTTTCTAAGCACGGCTCTGTTTACGTAGGGTTTTCAGAAAAATCCCCAAATTTTGAAATAACAACCCGGGTGTTTACTGACCCCCGGTCTCTGATTTGAGTATTTCAGAAATGAAATTGATAAAATAATAAGGTTTCTCTAAAAACTTAAGTCAGACACCGGGAGTAGAACGTGAGTATTTCGATAGAGTTTAACACGGTCTGCTACAAGTAAAGTCAGATATCCGAGCTAGATTACAGTTACCTACATTTGCGCAGTTTTTAATTTTAATTCAATCAAAAAATGCATAAACTATTAATCCTAGCAACTCTTAAACTTTTATCCATGTCTGTGCTCAAGGCGTTCGATTGCTATAATCTAGACTCAATTTATCATGGATGTTATCTAGAATTTGCAATTAAGTCTAGACCGCGTTTGGCTTTCTTTTAAACTGTATTTATATGTACATAGATAGATGCCAAGTAATTATAACCTGTGGTCAAAGTATGCCTTGTTCTTTCAATGTTGTAAAATGTATTAGGTTAGTTTAGATAGCATCTGTGGTCAACTCAGATTCAATTTAGTATATTTATTTTATTTTATTTTTATTGGGTCTTATTGGCAGGAGACGCGAGATGCGACTGAAGCCGACTTGCGCCAACACTATTTTACAGCACTACTCATCGATTTACCTCGATAAAGTGTTGGCGTAAATCCAGTAAATAAATAAGTCCAAAAACATCATACATTACATTTTCAGAGCTACCCATTGTATGACTGACAAACCTGTCAATGAGGTTTTTATTCGTTTCTCCCAGAACACGTATTTATCTATTTACTTACGTTTCCAGTGACTTGACACAACTTGGCTTAGAATTCATCGGACGGACTTTAACTAAAACGACCAAATAATAAAAAAAATATTATCTTAAAAAAAAATTAAGAAACTGCTCTTACACGTCTATTGCAAACTTATCCCAGCTACGTGGATTTTTGTTCAAGTTATCTGCTTGGCCTTTTATATTACATTACTAGTTTCAGCTATGTGTTACTCTGAAATGATCTATTACATCCGCAGGAAGCTATGATCAAAGTGACTGTAATTTATTAAATGGTAGTAATCCAATATGTAACATTGTTTTTGGTTTAATACACGTTATGTTATCTTTATCTCGTGTCACCTTTTATCATTTTTTTTTGTATAGGTAGGTCTGAAAATAGATTCTAGGCTAATTTGTAGCAAAACAACGTTTGCCGAGTCAGCTAGTAATTTATATAGCTTTAAGAAAAAAAAAAACAAAGTTCCCTCTTTACTTACTAAGTAAAACGACATTGCTAAATGTGTTAAGTAAATGTGTATAATTGCATTTACCAAAAGTACATAAACGGATTAAAGTTAGGATAAAACCATGGGTTTCCCAATGTCCCACCGGTCCTTATATTCGGTTGGGCTAGGCTTTCAAAAACATCCTTCTGGAACCAGGGGTTTCGTATTTCCGTTAGGTCCGGCCTTACTTCGGCGTAAGCATTGGTTTCGTAGTCATTAACATCTTGCAGTCGGTAGTCGGATATCCTCGGGAAGTTCTCGGGAGAAGGGAATATATTTGCTATTCTTGGATAGAGAGCTGATCGTCCAAAATGTGGTCCTTCGTAGAACATTTTAGGGTTATTCAAGGGAAAGAAATATTTCTGAGCTTCTCCTGAGGCCGGGATTAATCTGATGCCCCCTACGGAAGAGACTCTGCCGTTTCGCGATGTAATGCCGGCGACGCTTTGGATTCCAATTATTTCGTTTCCTGATTCGATTGAGGTATCAGCTTGGCGGTTTGCTCGATTTGCTGTCGCTGTGTCGTCTGAGAACAATATTTTTATTTGTTAATAGCTCTGGATGTATTTTTACTCATTGCCGCTTTTATATAGTTTGTAACAGAATTTCCATGTAACCGTACCTACCTATTCATCAGTATAAACAACTTTTACAATGTAGACAAGTTCAAATCGCAAAAAATATCAATTATTTTTAGCGAATTCAACTGCTGTTCCGAATATTTTAATATTTTCCCATGACTACTTTTCGACTATATGACATAAAATTCTTCGGTGCTTATATCATTTAAATTAAAAATAATAATAACCCTCCATTTTAGTTCTGGTGATGTCATCATCATCATCAGCCATTTGACGCCTACTGCAGGACCTAGGCCTCCTTCGCAGTTTTCGTAACCATGAGGAGTTTTGCCACAATCGCCACGCTTGGCCGGCGGGTTGGCGATCACAGTATGCGGTTAGAGTCTCAGAAAGACGCTGCTGCCCGTCTCCTGGTACTTAATTGATTTCCTTAGTCGCCTTCTACAACATCCACAGAAGGAAATGGAGTGACGTTATTCTTAATCCGGCGCCACACGGGGATGTATTTCAAGCTATTTAAAAATGAGTCCAAATTATTTTGTTGTGAAAGTGAAATTTTCTTTATTACCAACCAAAAATAACTAAAGTAACTAAAAGAATCTTAAAATTAGGCAAAAGGCCTTATGCTCAGCCTAAAGTCTTGTCTTGTCTGAGTAGCTGCTTCGCCTATCCCACTCAATGCATTATAATGTTGTAAAAGTGCATTTAACATTTAAGTATAGGCTTTGTTCAGTACTGTCTCTTCATATTGTTTATTTGAGAAATTATGCCGAGAAATTTTAATTTTTTTTTAGTAAATAGTTGATAAATAATAAATTACTTGTAAATACCTACCAGCCAGGCAAGACACAACCAAAAGTACAAAGCAAGGCACTATTAGATATCCTGCCATGATGTCCCGAAGTCACTCAAACGAATGGTCGTCAATTTTTCTCGTTGCATCTTATAAGTCCTCCGAAATTATAGTCTTATGAGTGTCAAAACGGTGCTTTAATAGGTTTTCAATGGTCAGCTTCCAAAACTCCTACTCATCTATCATTATCCGATGAACACTAGACATTAAGATCGATAGAATCTCGCTGGCTTGATAGATAAACGTATTTCGGGTTAATAGCATGCCAAAATGGTACCGGTAAATTGTTTTACTCAATTAAATTTTTTGTGATATGAAATATACAAATCATATCCTGTACCTATAACAGGAACTGTATAGAGTAAGTAGGAACAAGAACTACATCTAGGCTAATTACTTCTTTACTGATTAATTTTAGGCTTATTTAAAACTGAGGTAGTTACCTAGTAAAAGTATTTTAAAATATTAAAAAATATTAGTGCTTGATTAGGTAAACAAGCACTAAGATTTTTTGAGGTCTACTTTTACTGTACTTTTTAGGGTTCCGTATCCGAAGGGTGCTAAACGGGACCCTATTACTAAGACTTCACTTTCCGTCTGTTTGTCTGTCCGTCTGTCACCAGGCTGTATCTCATGAACCGTGATAGCTAGGCAGATGAAATTTTCACATATAATGTATTTTTCTTGCCGCTATAATAAACTAATACCAAAAAAGAATGAAATAAATATTTAAGGGGCGCTCCCATACTACAAACATTGTCTAAAGACCGATGTCATGTGGTTAAATGTCAATGTTAAACGCTTCTTGTTGGTTTCTATAGATGGCGCTGTTATATAGATAATGGTATGGAACCCTTCGCGCTTCGTCCGATTCGCACTTGACTGGTTTATTTGTAAATAAGCTCACAGCTTTATTGCATAAATACACAGAGGATAATTTGCTATTCCCTTACTTATTTCTCCCTGTTGTAGTAACGTTACATCGCACGCGAAAGGAAGTGCGGCCTCACCCGTTGATGTCTAATGTATTAGAAAATATTTTCAAAAATTCTAATTCCTCAATTTAATCGTTTCTAATGTCAAAATTAATCTCGAAGTTATGTCGCTACCTATTCGCCTAGTTGCCATTTCTATAAACTATCTACTGAGAGTTAAAATTTGACAGTTCTTTTTGTAAAATGTATTTCAAACATTAACTATTGGTAAACTTAGCCATAGACGAATCGATTATAATAACCGGCTACCTGTAGACTCCTGTCCTTCTGTCATTCAACATACTTACGTTGCAACAAGATTTGTGGTAGGTGAATGACGGTTAAAATTTGATTGATGGTGTTATTGACGTTTCAGTTGATAATACGTTGAGTCTGTTGCACTGGTTTTTGCTTTATCACGCTCTTGAGGTAACTGTTTTAGCTTAGGACTGTTTTAACAACGAACGTTTGCAACAAACTGCGCTTCCATTTTAAAATGATGTTGTTAGTGACGATGACAGTTTCATAGAAACAATGTATAGAATACTGCTTGTATTTTCATGTTAGTAATATCACACAAATTTCTGTGGTGACGATCGTAATTCTAGAATTATTTTTTACATTACTGAAATATGAGGTCTTGCATCTGATTTGTTGGCATTATTCATGTGCATAGAGTTATCTTCCGTAAAATTTAAAGAAAAACTGTTGCAAAAACGGGAAAAAAGCCAAAAGTTATATATTTATTTCCTTTCATTGAAAATTTCACCTCGCATTGCTTATTTTACAATATGAAGTATACAAATACTTTTATTTTCTCAACCCAAAAATCAAGTGTATTTTGTTATTATATAAGTTCAGATGATAGATAGTCTTGGTGGTGGCACCGTTTTTATGTCGTCATAAGCATGTGTTTTCGGTCGACATTACATGATCAATGATATTTTACGGCAAAGCCGCCCAAAGCGTAGCTCTCGGTAGGCTGTCGACTGTAACTCCACCGTTCAAATAAAAAGGGTTGATATCCCCTAAAAAGCTGAAGCCTTTGTCACACTCGTCCGATAAGTTATTTTTTATTATGTAGGCTATATACGTTCTACTGCAAGGCACAGGTCTTCTCTCAGAGAAAGAGTATGGGCTTAATAACCACGCGTGCCCACCGCGGATGGGCAATTTCCATCGCTGAGGTATGTGAACACCTCAGACACTTAAGTTTCCTCACGTTGTTTTCCTACACAGATAAGTTCTAAGTAGCTTATTTCGCGGCCAATCATTTCATAAATCGCCCTGTTATGTAGGGTCTAATTTATTATGAGTACCTCTTAGCTCTAGCCGCTATATTTGATTTGCACTTTTGCACAAATATCCTCTGTCTGGTCTGAGTGTATTTCCATTTTTGTGATGTACTTCTCATATTCTTTTTTACCATAGCACTAGTAAGATAAGATAAGAAACGGAAAAAAACACACATAAAATATTTACATAGCCAAACATGTCATCCGAGTTTGGCACTAGGATTAGCTGTGTTTTGTGGTGTTGTGTGGAAGATAATATTGTTATAAGATTATTCTCAACCTGAGTAGTATATCTCAATTGTGAGCGGAAAGGTCTAACATAATAATTCAAATCTAAACAATTTAATTTGTTTAGTTGTTACTTTAGGTTTCTAACAAAACATCCCTATGAAACGGTGCAATGAACTTACCAACGAATATTTCTATCTAAAATACTGTCTATGGAGAGTTCATCGTCTCCTATATTATGGTCTGTAATGGCTAATGGGATCCTACAGCTACCTAAGTATAAAAAGGTGAAATTTCATTGCGTAGGCCGTCAATTTCTTTAGCCGATGTGAAAGACAGGACGTAGTGTGGGTTACTTGTGGCTCAGAATCGGCGTCATGTTTTATTTTGTTTTTGTCGCCTTTGGCGTAGCCACATCTGTAGCTATTGGCAGTCCGATTGTTCTTAAAGGTATGTTGTTGTTATAAAAACCCCTATTTCGATATTCGTCTTAATTACCCACCTAACTTGAAGGCGAGATTTCAGTCCATCAGGCCGCATTCGTCTATTGGATATGTTACTAAATACTAGATGAAGGTCATAGTCATACCTAAACCTTGTTATTAGGCAAGTACACTAATACATTATACTTTATTTAGTGACGTTGTGCATCTTTTGCAGGTTCTTCGGCATCAGGCCAGACAGTGATAGCTATATCCACATCGGACACAAATTTGGAGCAGCAAATACTAAAAAACGCAAACACCGAAGATGTTTCTTCCAAACGTCTCCTTGTAAACGTGAAACCAGAAGATATTTTCCAAAGATCGTTCACATTTGCAAATCCAAACGGAGCTGCAGCTGGATCTGGTAGAAGTTTCGTCGCTGCAGCATCATATAATCCTTTCATGTTTCCATTGTTCCATTTCCCCATAAACCTAGAGGGTTATGGTCTGAATAGCAATATGGGATTGAGTAATATTTTCAAGGGTTTTGAGAATTTCTACGAGCCTAGTTTCGGAGGTGGAGGTGTGAATAGCGTATCTGCTGTCAATGAAAATGGTCATATGTATGGGAAAATAAATAGTGTATCTTTTGATAATCGCCCTAAGGGTCAGAATTGATTGGTAAGCTGCTGGATCATTTGCTGATTATGTAATTATTATGTAAGTTAGGTTACTATAAAATAAACTGATGTTTTCTGAATTCAGTCTTTTATTGATAAATGCAGCGTATTTCCCAATAAATATAAAAGAAATAATCAAATACATAAAAAAAAATCACAAATTTTTGACAAAGACATGAAGACAAGTGCAATTAAAACCTACAGTCGTCTTAACATCTTTCAATCACAACTTCACATTTTTTACAGGAAGTTGACAGACTTTAGTAAAAGTCTCCAGTGTCGACGGCGTGGGATTGAGCGGCCCTCAGTCCAGGTCCATTGACGCTGGACGCTCCAGAGTTCTGCATAGAGTTGCCGCGCTGCTGGACCGTATGGGCCGTGCTGCCTCTGTAAGCGCCCATGTTCTGCGCAGCGGACACCGCCGCGTTAAAGTTGTTCCGTCCATCGTGGTTCTGAGCAGCAGACATGGCACTTCCATACTGGTTGCCGGCGTTCTCTACACCAGAGACAGCCGATTCATAACCGAGACCGTTGCTGTTCTGAGCAGCGGCCACGGCTGAGTCGTAGCCAAATCCTCGGAGGTTCTGAGCAGAGGAGACAGCGGACTGATAGCGGGCTGGACCACCGTTTTGGGCGGCGGCTACTGCGGAGCCGTACTGAGGGCTATTCTGGCTTTGGACGGCAGAGGCTGCCGAGTTGAAGTTGTTGCCAAGGTTCTGTGCTGATGAGATAGCAGACCCATAATTGCGGCCGAGGTTTTGGAAGGCAGGAGGAGAGTAGAAGCTGGGTGCCGAGCTTGCCATGCCGACGCCTTGGGCGAAGGCGCTGTTGCCGCCGGCGCCGGCAAAGCCCCCGCCGTAGGCCTGACCTCCGCCGGTCTGGAAGGAGGTCCCCATGCCAGTGGAGTGGCTGATGCCGCCGATGGAGCTGCTGAATCCACTGCCGAAGCCGAAAGCCATGCTCGGTGAGCGCCCAATGCGCATGATCACGCCGGGGACGAGGCCGTTGCCTGGAAAAGGCAGGTTTGGTTTGTGATTGAGCTTGAACTGAGTAGATTGTTGTCATGGTAAAGGGCTGGTTGAAGAAGGGGATTTTATTTCAAATGTGCGTTTTGAAAGGCAAGCTTACGAATAATAATTAAAAATGTATTATCTCCAGTATACAGGCGTGAGAATATCATTATACACAGTATAATTTCTTGGGATGAATATTGTATGCGTTGGTATGAAATAAAATTTTATGGGCTTATTACGTACATAGTAATATATGGTCAAGGAATAATATTTTAGAACGTAAACATTTACAGGTGCGACTGGCTATGCAATTTGGACACACTAGTATAACTAACTTACTGAGCTTTACCTCGGATGAATGAGGCATGAACAAATGACCATTAATTAAGGATTAACAAAAAACTAGACTCAAGTTCATTGACTCACCGTCGATCCAGACAGGCACGGCTTGGCAAGCTGCGACGACGCATAAAGCAACGATTAATTTTGACGACATTTTTCAAGACCTTTTTTTCCTCTTGGAACTTTCTCGATGTATTTTCACCTTTCGTTGCGGCTGAAAGTGGATGCCTTTGAAGCATTTCTCCGGAGCTTATATAGTAAGTTCCATTCCCCCACTCTAACCCTGTCTGGGTCACTGTGATGATGATACATAGCCATAAATTACTCGGTCCCAACAAAACGTACGGTAAATTGATTACGATCCAATATCGACATCGTAAATTTCTCGAATAGGTTTAATTGCTACCATTGGATGGACTGTGACTATAGTGTTAGATAGATATATAACAAAAAAATATTTTTTTGCGCTTTGAGACACACACACACATATAATAAAACCAAATTTGAACGGATATTTACTCGTTTACTATTTCATTTTACAATTTTCCGACGTTTTCGTACCTTTGCGTAAATATAGTAAATATCCGTTCAAATCCGTGTTCATTATGTCTAATGCTTGTGTTAACATTAGAAAATACTACTTACATATGCAGCATAACACAAATAATTAATTACGATAAAATTATAGATTTGTGACAAAAATAATTCATAACGATTAATAAAATGGAATTCTCAAATTACATTCGGCTTAAATCTTAACAACTTGATTGGTCTCATAAGTAATATCTTGTATATTACAAGATACGTAATCTATCTACTTCAGGTATGAAAGAAAGATAATATTTTATAGCAGGTTGTGCTGTTGGAGGCTGATCAGTGATCATCGGGCGGCTCTCTCTATATGGGGGTATTAAAAACAATAGTTTATCCACGAGGGATGACGCCTGCCTCTCTTTAGGATGTTGTTTTTAGTTTTATTATCTATAAAAGACAAGATAATATAAGAATATTCTTTATTATACATGACATTAAATAAAAAAATAAAGGCTTATTTCACTTAGGATTAAGGGTTGTCCCTCAAACATTTCGCGAAGCTTATGCATGAGTTGGCTCGATATTGTTTACGATTAAGTATTTAATAAAAGTACCTACGAATAAACAGAAACTAATTAAACTAAAATGTTGATGAAGTTCAAGATGTTTGTCAGGATCGTGGCAAGTGGCAAGTGGTCTCTGCCTACCCCTAGGCGTGACTTTATGTAATACAATGTAAAATGCCTGAACCACCTCGGTCGACAACTTTGACGCAAGGATCGTGGGTTCGATTCCCGGGGGCCGCCGTACTTTTGTTTGTGATATCTTTGTCTGATTACCATGCTAGTCTGGGACCAAGGCAAATGCTTCTGATGCGTGTATATTATTATTGTAGCTAAAAATAGTTTCCTGTACAATTGTGTGAAAGTTCAAGAAAGTTAAGGCTTTGGGAAGTCCTTATTTCTTCCTTATTAATGCTGGTAAACAAAAATATAATAAAACTGTGAAAGGTGCAGAAAATCATAAATATTAATTTGCACCTAGGTGCGAGTTAAAATATAAAAGGTTGTGGCTGGTTGCTATGGAAACTGACAAAAAATAATATGGCTGACACAAATTAAAAGAAAGAAGTTAAAGTTAACAGTTTATTTTCTAACGTGGGTCATCAACATTTACACACACAGAACAGGATAACTTTTCAAACATATTTATGGACCACACAAATTATTTAAATATCTATCACAGAATGGCAAGAGGCATGATGAGATCGCCACATTTACTTGTAAATGAACATAGCACGAATCGTACGGATATATTAGTTTAGAGGTAGGTTGTAGTAATCGTGATTGTTCCTGACGTACTTTAATAACTATTTATATAGTTTTGTGTACTACAAGTAAATATGCGCGTGTCACCATTAAAGCTATTTAGTTTTTGTTTCTTCCAGCATAAGCGTAATATCCAGCCTCAGCATAGTCACTCTGTCCTTGATCATTATTATTGATAGGGGCTCCGTTGATGTCCGTGCTCCCGGCTGAGGCGGCATCATTTTGCGCGCCACTTCCACCGTTAATGTCGTCGGCGTACTCGTCAAAGCCATACGGGCCGCCCTGGAACCCATAGCCTCCTCCGTTGCCACCGTAGTAGTTCCCGTTAAACTGATTGTTGCTGCCGCCGTTGCCGTTGCCATAACCTGGCCTCTGGCCGTAGCCTCCGTAACCTCCATAACCCTGGTTGTAACCGCCATAGCCAGGGTATCCTTGATTGTATTGGTAATTGTTGGGATAGTACCCGTTGTAGCCACCGCCTACACCATTGCTAGCTGAGGACTGAGACTGGCTGATCCCAATGTTGATAGCCGGGATCTGCCCCGGATAACCGCCCCCTGGGTACCCTCCAAAACCCCCGTGTTGTTCGCAGCCGATGCCATACCGCCTGCATAGCCGTCGCTTGATGAATCCACGTGGTTCCCTCACAAGCGAGCCGCTGACCTCCTCACTTCTTTCCTCCACTCCTGTAACAGTTCAACACAAAAAGTCTATTACTCTAACGGTCCGTGAAGATTATCGGTAACACGATCGGCGAATTTTATTGCCGGTACTTTTGATAATGATAGGAGTGTGATTATAACCTTGGGAAAGGACCGAGCCCCACGCCCATAGGAAGTAAATGACCAAGAATGCTAGCTTGAGACTCGCCATGTTTCTGTATTTGCTTCGGTCCCTGTTGTGATGCATTTGGTTTGCGCTAAGTAGTTTTATAGGTCGGTACGAGGCTGCCCCTCGCACTCGAATACTGGACGACATTGAGACCATTCATTTCGGAAATATGTGTTTTCCCACGGAAGGAAACGAAAATTGTAAACAACAATGCCTAGATGAGTCAAGATGGCTAAACCTGTTTGGGTACCCAATGTTTTAGTGAGCCTAGGTTGACTACTTTCTGTACGTATCGAGTTTAATGGTTATGGGTGTCTATAATCGACAGTTTACTGCTCTCGCACCAGAAAATGAAACACAAAAAACACCTCACAGCCAGTTAACAGTTGATTAACCGCTTGTTAGAAATGTATAACTTTATAATAGCACTAAGTGGCAAATGGAGTAAGTTTTCGAGCTTCGTTTTTCGATGCCTGGGGTACCAAAGAGATGAAAGCTGATCCGAATTGTAAGCTGGCTAGATTCTTAGAAATGCGGTTGAATCAACTTTTGAATCTGGAATTCAATTTATTTAATCAATCAATATATTTATTTCGGAACAAGTCCATAGTGTTAGTAATAATAATACAGTAATAATAATAAAGTACTTAAATTTACATGAATAAATTTGGAATATGCTTTTAAAATCATATGTCAAAACTAAAATAGTTTCGTTTTAATCCCAAGCACTCCACAGAAAGATATATTTAGGTCTGCGAAGAGATTGCCAGAGTATTTTTTATTTAGTACCTTAGTAACCTTGTGGCCAGTTTCACTGGTGATGTCCAAACATCATGTCGCAATTATTTTGGTCCTGTCGAACTACTTTTACGCCATACAATCCGTCCTCATATAAAAATAACTTCTTAAATGTTGCACAACCTACGCATAATGTTGTTTGTCAATGAATGAACTACTAGAACAAACGGACGATCTGCTTAAGGGGAGTCCAGGGAGTAACACTAGCACCACCGAGGAAAAAAATCATATCTTTTTTTACAGATCAAATTTGCAAAAAGTGTCAGTACAATTTCTCAATCACGTTAACAGTGATTTTTAGGTATTATTAGATTTTTCGTGTGGCGCCGGATTAAGAATAGCGTCACTCCATTTCCTTCCGTGGATGTCGTAGAAGGCGACTAAGGAAATATATTACCAGGAGACGGGCAGCAGCGTCTTCCTAAGATTCCAACCGCATACTGCCAACCCGTCTGCCAAGCGTGGCGATCATGGCAAAACCCCTCATGGTTAGGAAAACCATGAGGGAGGCTTATGTCCTGCAGTGGGCGTCGAATGGCTGATGATGAGATGTCGCTGCCTGTACGTAATACATTGAAGTTTGTAAAGAGGCTCGAAATTTCATCGATGCTTGCACTTGCCCATTAGCTCAGTTGGGAGAGCGCTGGCACGGTGAGCCAGAGGTCGCGGGTTCAAGTCCCGGCATGGGTGGAATTTTTAGCCTCTAAATAGGTTTTTAATCTAAGGTGTAAGGTGGTTTTAGGAACCACTGCGGTCTGGGGTTTTTGGGGGAAAGCCTTTATTAAAGAGGTAGGGCGACGTCTGAGGAACCGTGGCTTGAACTACCGCTCTGGGGCGTATTTGTTGCAAGGGATCCTTGCTGTGCAGCGCGGTAATGCTGCCAGCGTTATGGCAACCTTTGGGCCGGATATGTCCCGGGGCGGTTTGATTGACTGAATTTTTATTTTTGTGTTGTATGTGTGTGTATGTATTTTAGATGTCCTTATCTTATTGTCTTTTATCTATATCTTTTAAGTCGCAGACAGAAAAGAAATATTTTGTCCAATCATACCTTCCTTCCATGAGATTAGTACAGTTTTCCTAGCCCTTAAAGTTAGGCTAGTAATGTCGACATCAGACATCATACTTTACACTTTTGTTGTTGATTCGCTCGAAACGCAACTATGTAGAGTACACTAACTTAAATATATATTAGAATAAGAATATACTTTATTTAACAACATTACATAGAATTACATAGGTACAGTAGGTACATACATAAATTAATTACATAAACTCACGTCTGTATCCCAGAGAGGGGTAGGCGGAGACCAGTGCTTGCCACTTGCCACGATTCTGACAACCTCTTTCGCTTCATCAACATCCATTAGTGGCTGCATGCATGCATGCCGGTTTCGGGTACTTTTTATCTTGCCCTTCACTAATGCCCCCCTAATAACTACTTGGTTGAAGTACGTCCACCTGTAACTAAGTTCTATAATCATTTATAGAATAATATTTAACAATTCTATCTAAATCGTCATCTAAAACCTCACCTACAGAAGTTCCTTGCAAACATACGTGTTTTTAGTCTTTACTTCCGGCCGGTTTCCGACGTTTTACGATCTTCGAGGATTTGCATACTTAATTGTTACAATACGGATTATTGCCTAAATAGCGACAAGAAGGCTCCGCGTGGGCGAAATGAGACGGTTTTCACTGCGAGATAAACTGGCAACAGCTATCTACTTTGTTTGATCAACTTAAAACACTTAATAATAACCTTGTGCACTTCACTGCGTTGACTGCCTCGTCAGTCTAGCGGTTAACACGCGTGACTACCACAAAAGGTCTTGGGTTCGATTCCCACTGGAGTTATTCATTCATCTCATTAGTTCAAGAAATGTCAACCCCTATTGTCAAATTTCTGGACTTTAATATTTTTTATTTTTTTATTTTCTTTTACACAGATATCAAAGCTAAATAAAACTACACTAAAGGCCTGGACTACGAGACCCTAAGGGATTATTTTATTCTTAATTTTATTCCAATTAAGCTTGCATCCCTTGAATCTCTTATTAACTTGAGATCGTTGCATAAATAATTTTGTTTTATGGCTTGGATATAGCTTTAGCTCGCAGTGTAGAGCAAGCCCTTTATGCGCTAGAGTTCCTAACCTTGAACGAGTGTGAACTTGAACAACAATATTTGGAGACTTAAAGAAGTAGTAATATAAAATCTGGTAGGTTTCCTGTATGTCAATATTCGTGAATGTTTTCGAATTTGAGTCTAGGTTAGGAAGTAGGTGTTGGTTCAGCAAACGAAAAAAAAACATCTCCGTTGTTATTATTGAACACTTTATTGCATTTCAAACTTAAGTACTTTTTATTTACAGTATACTTAAGAATTTATATTTATTAGGTACGTATGGCTATTTAAAAACTCTCCAAAATCATTACAGTTATACATAGATAAAACGCAAAAGGAATTGTTTTTGTTCGCCCTTGAGTTGCCTAATGAGTTATAATGAGTTACACTACTATCAGTATCTTTACACCAGCCAAGATTTTACCGTTCTTTGATTGATTAATCTGAAAATGTAGTGGACACCTAATATTAATTATTATCACCTTTACGTGTAATAAAACGTATACAACTTCCAGTAACATAGTTTAAAATTTAAACGAAAATTGTAACTAGGTAACAAATAGTTTTGTTTTTACACCTTTGAAACAAATTCAAAATTGTATTAATTTGTCGAAATCTTTTATTGGCTTTTAAATTTAGTTACCAGCCAAATGTCTAAAAAAACATCCTCAATGCGCCGACGCCCTAGCCACCGCTACAGCCACGGCGTCACCAGTTTTACTTTGCGCATTGCTGACTGCTGAGTTCTTCCCACTTCCGCCGCAACTGTCACACCCTTGACCGTCCTGAGCTACCAGCTTCGCTGGGCTCGAGTCAGCCTGACTTGATGCCGCGGCTTGAGCGCTGGCTCCGGAGTAGGCATTCCCGTCGCCCCAGTCGTCTCGATGCCGAGGTGGTGGGGGCCAGAACGGCGGCGGGGGCGGGGGTGGCCAGTAGGGGCGGGGTGGTGGCGGCGGGGGGCCGAAACAACCGTGTTCATGATAGTAGGAGCGCTTCAGTCTTTGTATGAGACCATCTGGAAAATAAAAGGGAGGATTGCCTTGCTTTGTTTTCTACAGCCAACAAATTAGTATAAGAACGTCTTGCCGCCCAGCCTGACTTTGTTAAGCAGCCCCGTAATGCTGGTGGAATTGACCATAGTGGTTTATTGGCATTCGAGTACTAATATAACGGTAACTCGCTTGGTGAAGTATTGACCAACTTCGTTAACGTACTGGGCCTTACAGACTACGCAATTTCTTATGTAAACATTTCATTTACAAAAACTTAAGCTTGTTTCTCTGTGGGTGTCTAGTTATACTCTCTAACCAGAAAAAAGTTACAATAAGACACTATTTTCCGGTGATAATGTTTTTCTGTGGCCTATACCCAGCAGTGGGCAGAGGTAGACTGATGATGATGATGACATTTATTCTGATTCTTTTGAAAGAAAAATTTCTGCCGGGGTTGCTATTTAAAATATGTGCAACTTATCTACAATTAATTGGGTTGCCTTACCTTTATTTGCTGACGCTGAGTTGTTTTCAGCAGCTACTACTGCTATAACTAAGAGTACACCTATCCGCCACATGGTGTCAATTGTATGTGTAACACGAAAATCATCACGTCATATTATAAAGACACTTTGTGTAAACAAACAACAGAGAGACGGATCCCGCAGACCGCAAATTATATAGCATAAAGCAGAAAAACAGGTTAAAGTCACGGAGATTTTCTGGTTTACGTGTAATGGCCCAAATGGTACTTGTGATATTTGTAACTAAGACGACGGTTAGTGGGCATACCAGCAGCCCGATGGTTGAACGGCATCGTTGAGTCGGCGAAAACTCCGTGGTAGCGGACTGTGAGAGTTGGCATTTGGAGGAAAGGCACCAAACCCAGCAGTGGGCAGCGGTGGGCCGATGATGATGACGATAGCTTAGCCATCATTTGATTCGAAGTCCTCAGCTTAGACATCATCTACTGACTCCGTTTACCATCTGCTACGAGAGCATTAAATCAGTTTATAAGTGAATAAAAAGAAAATCTTAACACCGGACCCATCTGAATATTACAGGTGCATCATGCAATATCTGATGGGGTAGACGAGTTCTTGAGTGGAGACCACGGATCAGTAAACGTAATGTAGGCCGTCCTCAGACTCGGTGGAGCGATGATCTTCGCAGGACGGCTGGCAAGAGCTGGATGAGAGTAGCCGAGGACCGTGCTCAGTGGCGTGCAATAGGAGAGGCCTATGTCCAGCAGTGGACAAGCATAGGCTGACGATGATGATGATGAAGGAATATCTGATGTAATTCTTCAAATAGACGCGTTGGCTATTATATCGGAACTACTGGGCTTCTTTTTAGTGTGTCGTTGGGTAAACTATTTTTATCAGTTGCGGCCCAGAACTGTGCGACGCTGACTACGTTATCACTTGTCTTCATTAGGTCCTGCTGAGTGCATGATACGATGAAAGATGGTCCATCGTCTGAGAAGTACCGCACAACAGATCAAATTATCGACTACTGAGCTGAAGCTGTTCTTCTCGTTTAATTTATTCCAGGAACATTAACATTAGTACTAACCAGTAGAGTAAACTTATCAGTTAGGTGTCAAAGTAAAGTGAATCCCCAAATGCTGTTAAGTTTTCCTTAGTTTGTTTTGAAGTTCGCGTGTGACGCGGTGTTATCAGTCTCGAAACCAAATTGGTTTTAGTTACCAGAAGAGCAACAGAATGCTAAGTAACCTCTAGTGCATTTCAGACGTTAATTTTGCGGTTACTCTTTCATGATAAGCTTCATACATAACTTTGTGGGTACAATTATATAAAACTACCAGCTGACTCGGCAAACGTTGTTTCGCCATATTAATTAGCCTGCGATCTATTCTCAGACCTGCCAAATATGCACAAAACAATTCATAAAAATCGGTGAACCCGTTTCGGAGGAGTTCGATAACAAACACTGTGACACGAGATTTCTATATATTAGATATAAAATAATATAAAATTGATAAATCAACAAAACATGTGATTACGGTAACCAAATAAGAAGAGCTTTAAATCGGGTCTTAGAATAGCCCTGAATTGGTAGATCCACAGTAACTGTATGATGATTTACATGATGAATATTACGAATAAGACGGAGCACGAGAAAGTTTTTCACTCGATCGCCTAGAGGTTTTATTTTACCCGATAATTCTTACTTTGGCCTTTGCATCTACGTAATGAGATGATTATTCAGTCGCCGAAATTGCCTGCTGAAGTGGCAGTGGGCCGGCCTTATCATCCGAAGAACTGATAACCGGTGGCGTAGACGAGTTCTTAAGTGGACACCGCGGTTCGGTAAACGTAGTGTAGGACGTCCTCAGACTCGGCGGAGCGATGATCTCCGCAGGACGACTGGCAAGAGCTGGATGACAGTAGCCCAGGACCGTGCTCAGTGGCGTGCAACAGGAGAGGCCTATGTTTAGCAGTGGACAAGCGTAGGCCGATGATGATGATGATGATGAATGAGATGATTTATGCAGCGTCCCGAGGCCCTCACTCACACTAAATGGGTGAAGGGACCACTCGGACGCTACCAACTAGGCTTGCCCAACACCTATACCATAGCCCGCGGCTTGGTTGGCTCCGCACGTATCCGATAATAGACTTACGTTAACAAGATAGTAAAGCATATTTTTGTTTCCTTGTACCCACTCTTGCAACCGGACCAGCGAGTCTTTTCTGTAAGTAATGTGTTAATTGAATTCAAGTGAATTGAAAAATTCTGTATATTTTCCATTTTTATGTACAATCAAGTGTTCTCTGTCTCTATCTATCTATCACTTAAAAAAAATGTACAAAGGCGAGCTTAATACTAGGTAGCATTTTCTACCAGCAAACTTTTGACGTAGAGAGTCGATGGGGTAGTGCCAGAGAAAATTATGGGAGTAATACAAAAATAAATACATAGAAGCGGTGGTAGCCTAGTGGGTTGAACATTGGACTCGGAAGCGGGAGATCCAGGTTCGATTCCTAGTGCGGGCATGTACCTATGACTTTGTTTTCTAAGTTATGTACATTTGTTAAGTTATAGTAGCAATACCACTCGCTAACGGTGAAGGAAAACATCGTGAGGAAACCTGAGTGTCTGAGCTATTTACATACCTCAGCGCTTGAAATCGCCAATCCGCGGTGGGCACACGTGGTGATTAAGCCCATACTATCTCTCTGAGAGAAGGCCTGTGCCCTACAGTGGGACGTTTATAGGCTGCTTATGAAATACATAGACTGGTTGATAAACTAACGAAATATAAGATTATTATAATTTAACTACACATAAGTAATATAATATGATATTATACTTACTAAAAAAACCTATTAATTGCAACTTGCATACAAATTACAAATACTACTTACATACATATAGCTTAATAATGGTACCTACGGGATATCTCTATTGACGTCCAAACTTTAATCTTAAACACGTCGACAGATGGAGCCTGGCGGATGTTTAGAGGTAAAGCGTTCCACAGACGAACCGGTGTCACAGCGAAGGAATTCGAATAACCCGCAATATTGCGCTCGGGGATATCAAGAAGGAGGACGCTGAAGGCGACCATGCGCGCCACGAGGGGCGAATCGTAGATAATGGGGAGTGAGGGATCCTGTAATGTGCTATAGAGAAGCGTTACAGTGTGGGCATTCCTGCAGAATCGGATGTTTAGCCAATTTAGCTGTGTGAAATGTATGTATCGGATCTTTATTAAGAAATTCTTCGGTAAGGTCGGGATAACACACCTCTGCATAGTCAATGACTGGGAGTAGCAAAGCTTTACCTTACCAGCGTTATTTTGGTGGAGTACGGTAGGATCTTCTGCATACGTTTAAGCGAATGCATAGATGCTAAGTCTTCCTACTGGACCGCTGAAACATGCTTTTCTCACGACAAGTTGTCTTGTATATAAAGACCCAGGTTTTTTTTACTTCCCTGCTGTATGGTAAAGGCATACCATTGTAACACACAGGTGGAAGGCTATCCCTATCAATCCTTGACAGTAAAGTCCTACCACCCAGAATCATGACTTGCGTCTTGCAGGCCATAAGAACTGAAGTTGACTACCGCTACAAGGTTATGATGAAAACCGAACAAAGTAATGGAGAGAGCACTCCTCTCTGCGGAACACCAGCAGCGACATCACACCACTCTGAGTGGACGTCATCCGCGTGAATGCGCTGCTGGCGACCGTGGAGATATGAGTGAAACCACACTGCGACTGCCTCCGATATGTTGAGGAATTGAAGTATGGAAAAGAGAATTTCATAGTCAACGAATTTAAATGAAATCAACTACTGAAATCAAGCAGGGTGAGGAGAGTAAGCTGTCGATCATCCACAGCGTTCCGATCATCCATAGCGTGGCGAACATCCATAGCGTGGCGATCACCCATAGCGTGGCGATCATCCATAGCGTGGCGATCATCCATAGCGTGGCGATCATCCATAGTGTGGCGATCATCCATAGCGTGGCAATCATCCATAGCGTGGCGGAAGTCGTCGGTAATTTTGATTAGGGCTGTGAATGTACTATGGAATGGGCGGAAACCAGATTGGAAGGAATATAGGAGATGGTTGGTGTGAAGAAAGGCCCTTAACTGACGATTCACACACTCCAGGACCTTGGATAGGAAAGATAGGTATAGTGTATGTTAAGGACATTAATAAAGAATTAAAAAAACACATTGATTATCTATTGCCCTACAAAGGTTTGAAATCAGATTTATCACCAAATGACGAGGATTTTAGTGTAATGGGCGATGTAAATACAAACAACCAATTGCCAGAGGTTGAAAATTTTGAAAACTGCGAATCAATAGTAACAGAAAATTCTCCTTTTGTTGACCCAAATTTAAATAATGTAGTTGTAACAGAAGGGGGCGAGAGTAATGTCATAAATGAGGTACAACAAAGTGTTATGTTAGAGCCACTGAAGAGAAAAACTAGGAATCCTAACCCTGTATACAAATAGCGGTTTTCTTTAAGTTTATAAGTTATTGAGGATCTACAATTTAGGATCTAAAATTTGGGATCTAAAATTAGGATCTAAAATATTACATATTTATATTAGGTTCTTAGAGGTGGAGGAAATGTAGTATTTAAGATATAGGGTAGTTGCTAAACATAATGAGTTTAGTCAGTCGGTGACCGAATAAAGAGCTGTAAACAGCACCCTCCGGTTTTATTTAGATATCAACCCTTAAACTTATCAATAGGATAGGGTTAATCACGAAATAACAACATTAATTTTGCCTTTTGTCTCCATGATGCAAATAAAAAAAAATTGCCTATTTGCAACAAGATGATCTGTCAGACGATGTCAAAACTTATTTAGGGCAAGATATTTTTTTACATGACCGCCTTTTAAATAACCCTTGTCAGTAGTAATTTCAAGAGACATCTCAATAATTAGCTTTTCTATTTCTGTGTAATTTCCCGGTAATGTTTCACATCATTATTTATCAATCTATTATCACATTCTGTAGTTTATTCCGGCCTGCGTGCATTCACCTACCAATGAATGTTAATAAAACAAAAAAGATTTGTCAGGATTGTGGCTAACCTTGTCCCTGCCTATGTACTTTATTCGTTCCAATGCTGTATTTAGTTTATTCTAGCTATGCCCGTGGTCTATGGTCTTTTTTCGTTCTAAATTTCATCTCCTGAGAGCTTTTGCGTTTGTATTAAGTATTCTGCTAAGTTCACACCTCATTGCGCCATTTCCAGTTGGCGTTGTTTCTCGTCCGCTCAAACTCATTTCAGGTGAAATAGAATGCTCAGTATAATACAGTCATTTGTTATTCGGATCAGTTTGTGGAACAGTGTCAAATGCACCGTGGGGCGCCCACCAGCTTCCTGAACGATCTAAGGCATATTGCCGGTAGCGGTTGGATGAGGATGAGGACGAATGGCTATTCGGGCTGGATTGGAATAAACCATCCTATTTTTTATATAGCCTGTACAAGTACATGGGCCTTCTCTCAGACTGAGAGAGTTTGGGCTTAATTACCACGCGTGCCCACCGCGAATTGGTAATTTCAAGCACTGAGGTATATGAACACCTCAGACGCTCAGGTTTCCATGATGTTTTCCTTGATCGTTAGCGAGTGGTATTGCTACTACAACTTGGTACCGCTACTACATAAATGTACGTACCAAAGGTACTGGCCGTACAGAAGAGACCGTACAGAATAGTAGCAATACCACTCGCTAACTGTGAAGGAAAACATTGTGAGGAAACCTGAGCGTCTGAGCTATTACATACCTCAGTGCTTGAAATCGCCAATCTGCGGTCGGCACGATATATACTTTCTGCCTGAGAGAAGGCCTGTGCCCTACAGTGGGACGTATATATATTTATTATGTATTCGACATTATGACAAAAAAGTAAGGGTTTATCAGCATTCAAAAATAGGCTGACTGTAGAGGTAAACATCCGCTGCGCAAGTTAGACAACAAAATCCAAAATAAACTATAGTCCGTCAGAATTCGCTAAAGTGTATCGAGACGAATTAACTTTTGCTTCAGATTGATCGACTAGCACACTTGTCTATGTTTGAGTCACCTCTTCTGACCTCGCTTGCACTCGCGCATGCAAGACCCCAGACTAATCTATCATGATATTATTTTGTGGCATTTCATCTCCAAGAACAAAGCAAAGGATTTTTATTAATCAACGCATTTTTATTTACTGTAATTTTCATAAGTACTTGATTAGTTCATAACAAAATTAGTAACAAAAAAGCAGGTGTACAATATTCAGGTCATAAGAGCACATTTCAAGAAAAGTACTACTTATAAGTAATTTATCTTCCAATAGACACAGCAACAGCCGACCCAGAGTCGCTCTTCGCATTACTTAGGGCGTAGCTGCTCTTGCCACAAGTAGAGCATCCGGACCCAGATTGCTGAGCTTGTAAACCCTGCTTAGCCAGTTCCAGTGCCCCACCCAGTGCAAGATGGCCACCACTGTAACCACTGCCTCCAACATTGGATCCAATCCCCTGAGCATCTTGGCCCTGGTCGCCGCGTTGGATAAACTCAGTCTGCCGACCTGATGATCCATGTTGATTGCCATGGCTAGAGTAACCTGAGCTTCCTCCGTTCGATCCAGAGCCATAACTGGCACTAGATTGAGCTGAGCTTTTAGTATTGAATGCGGAGCCGCCTAACGATTGTTGGCCACCAAGTTGGTTCTGTCCAGATGCTAAAAATCCTTTGTCGTTGCCAGAGTCTGCTGTATTCCTTCCAGATTCTGATTGAACTCGCTGTTGATCATTGTTGTTGTACTGTCCAGCTTGATGCTGGCCAAAGGTTCTGCCATTTCCTGAGATGGCCTTGGAGGAATCAGACCTGTGAGCACTGGAGCCGGAGTTAAATCCAGACTGCTGATGTTTCTGCACATCATTGTACGATCCTCCTTGGTTTTGACTTGAAGATCCGCCAGAAAAGCCATAACTTTGTTGAGAATATCTTTGTCCATTAGAATCTGAGCCGAATCCTGGCTGTTGTTTTTGCGCTACATTGTCGAATCGTCCTCCTTGGTATTGACTAGAAAATCCTTCGTGGGAGCCGTAGCTTTGCGGGGAGTTGTGAAAATGGTCAAATTTACCTCCGCGTTGCTGGTCGCCTTCATCGCGTTGTTGTACACCTCCTGATGCGGCAGCTAAAGAGAATGCTTCTCCAGCGGCCTGTTCGCCTGCGGCTGCAGAGGCCCCACTGAAGACGCCTTGCTGGCCATCTCTGCTCCTCGCGACTCCGCTCCAGTTCTCTGTACGGAAGAGCAGTGGCGGTGGTGGCGGTGGTGGTGGCGGCGGTGGTGGCGGTGGACCTCCGTGACCGCCGCAAGTGTCGCACGGTGAGCGGGCGGAACGTTTCAAGCTTTCTGTGAATAAACATAGAGGTCAGAATGAGTGGGCTGCTAGTTGATCTTTGGTGCCAAGCAGAAG
The DNA here is from genome assembly GCA_963969515.1 of Yponomeuta evonymella. Classification (NCBI taxonomy): domain Eukaryota; kingdom Metazoa; phylum Arthropoda; class Insecta; order Lepidoptera; family Yponomeutidae; genus Yponomeuta; species Yponomeuta evonymella. The sequence goes on along the minus strand of OZ018343.1, from coordinate 3,281,381 downwards.
AAGTCCAAAGATAGTTCTGATGTATTGTACTTTAGAGGCATATACCTTCATTTCTCACGACAGCACATTGAGCTGTAAAAACTGTGAGAGCAAAGCAAAAGAGCAACTTAGGAGTCATGTTTGTCGTGGTCACTTTGGATGTGTGAAAATAATTTGCAAACTGGTCTATTTATACTCGAATACAAACGAGACGATAAATACGGATCCTGTACATAGCTAATGTATTAAGTAAACGTTGAGACTCAACATAGAATATTTCACGGGAAATTCGCATACATACGCGACCGCAGACATTTTGCATACGATAGGGAAAATTCAATAATTAAATAAAAACTGTATTTGCACAGATATTTACTCGTTTATTTTTTCATTTTACAATAAACTAACAGTCATTGATTCAAAAAGACGTCTGTCACCTCAGTCTACCGAGGCCACGGCACTTGTAAAAGTACCGAAACGTCGGAATATTGTAAAATGCAAATTCAATTTTTATTATGTCTAGTCCTTAACGCTCACAATGCGCTTTACTTTGTACTTTTATATTACTTTCAATAAATATTTTTTCTTAAACGTGCGCGGAAATATTGTCATTACTTTTGAATAAAGAACATATCATATTTACGTAGACTGAAAAACCAAAATCACTTCCCGGCGCGTTCTTTGAATTTGAAACTAAGAGCGCGCCGGCAATGTTGTATGAAACGGTGTGCTGTTTGAATTTAGAACTCTTTCATCTATCGTACACACTGCGTTCTCGTGGCTGTATAGCCACAGATGCGTTTACGTTTTGGCACAAACTGTAAAATAAAAATAAAAATTGGCGGTAAAGCGGAGTTCGTTGTTATTTTGTTAATAAAATAATTAAAATGAGTTCCGATGATTCTAAAAGTGAATATGAAATGAACATTGACTGCACTCCACCAGATTTAAGATCGAAAGCTAAATTAGCAATAGAAAACCTGCTTCCAGCAAAATCAAAAGAAAAATTTATTATGTAAAAGGCCCCTTTTTAATTCCTTGCATTTTTTTAAGAAAAGCACTATATATGCCTCGGCCGAAATGGCAATTGCCTGTCTCGTATCATCGTATCAAACTCATACTCGACCTGCATTTGCCTATTTCGCTGCCTTTGCAATAATGTACTATTTATTGTCAATGCAGTACCTAACAAAATTTTTGCAAAATAGTTTACACGAGTTGGTTATGTACTAAATAATTAACAGCGCTGTACGCTGAAAAATAGGCTATAAACCTAGTTCAGCAGCAGATGCTATAAAAGACATGTTACTATGTTACTCTAACATTTAGTACTAGATATTGTATAAGTAAAATTTTGTTTTGTTTACATATCCACACTTTTTCTGGTTCAATAAACGTTATCTTATCTTATCTAAAGCATAATGTTTTGCAAACGGATCCCTAAATCGAAATATATTTTTCTACACTCACAATATTTTAAAACGAACAATTCAACGATACCCCTATGGGATAAACGAGAAAAAAAAATCATCCCTTAACCCTTATTTAAGTGTACCCAACCCTAAAAAATGTTTTTAAAGATGCTACCGTTTTGTCGTCGTGATTAATACGTACGTATAGCTATGCCAAATTTCAGCTTTCCTGTACTAATCATCTCTTTGCTAAGCCGCGGACAGACAGTCACACAGACGGACGGACGGACGGGCGGTCGGACGGCCGGTCATTCGTTCGTTCGGTCGGTCGGTCGGGCGGTCGGACGGATACGACGAAACTAAAAGGATTCCTTGTTGACCACGGAAACCTAAAATAGCGAACTGGGAAATACGTAAGTTTTAAAAACCTATTTAGAGGCTAAAAATTCCAACCATGCCGGGACTTGAACCCTCAACCTCTGGCTAACCGTGCCAGCGCTCTCCCAACTGAGCTAATGGGCAAGTGACATTGGTGCTGCGAAGGTTACATAGATGGCCGCTAGATGGCGAGCGCTATCTTTAGACAACGTTTGTAGTATGGGAGCGCCCCTTAAGTATTTATTTCATTCTTTTTTAGTATTTGTTGTTATAGCGGCAACAGAAATACATCATCTGTGAAAAAACTGACTAGCTATCACGGTTCATGAGATACAGGCAGCGTGGTGACAGACAGACAGACGGACAGTGACGTCTTAGTAATAAGGTCCCGTTTGGCACCCTTCGGGTAGGAAACCCAAAAATGAGAAAATTGGATATTTCGTGGAATTCTGATCACACTGGAATAAAAGTTTTGTGCGGAATTATTCACTTCTCCCTGAGAGTAGGCCTGTGCCCTACAGTAGGACGCATATAGGCTGCTTATCTATTCACTTCTGAAAAGCATTTATATTTGTGCTCTCTGTGCTCTCTACAAAAATAAGTCAAAAGCAGATCAACTTGTTTATTAATATTAATTTTAACAACATATTAATTTAGTTGCTAAGTCACCCGTAACGTACCTAACCCAGGGTGCACGATGTGTTATGGTTGATGTGCTGTCGACAGTACATTACGGGTGATTTAGAAAAAACTAAATCAGTTAAATTCAGTAAAGTTGTCAACTACTACTAAAAAACCGGCCAAGTGCGAGCCGGACTCGCGCACCGCTGGTTCCCTACCATACTAACATAGATATAAATACGTACCGAGAAAAAAGATTTTCTTTCATTAAGTTGGCACCCTGAAAGGGAGTCCTACTCACACTTGACCAGTTATTATTATTCGTTTTTAAGGTACCGTACCCAGAGGATAAGAAACCCTATTACTAAGACTCCACTGTCCGACTGTCTGTCTATTTGTCTGTCGGTCACCAGGCTGTATCTCATGAACCCTGAAAGAAAATTTCTACTGTCTAGCAGTAGAAATTCTCTCCTCCTGCTGCTATAACAACAAATACTACAAACAGAATAAAATAATTATGGGTTTGTGGTATGGGGAGCTCCCATACAACAAACTTGTTTTTTTTTTTGGCGTTTTTTTGCTCTATATTAATAACAGCAACATGTAGACGCTTGAAATATTCAAATGTTGTATAGATAATGTTACGGAACCCTTCGTGCGTGAGTCCGACTCGCACTTGGCCGGTTTTTCTACTATAGGGACTGCACTATAATCACACCGAAATTTGACTCTTTTCTGCCTCGGTTTTTACCAAAAAGAACGTTAAATTATCATAATTCTTATGTTTCATTGAAAGGCCAATGAGGCAGAGCATGTATAGAACTAATTTAAATGTTTTTTTCCACCCTGTCAACGTACTCGTGCTTCGCAATCTGTTAATCCACTGTTATCAGCTGTCACTTGTTTTTTTTTTATCTACTTCGACCAACTGACGAGAAAGTCTGGGAATACCGTGCGATTTTTTTACTTCTAATACATGTTATTTGTTATGACAATTACCTAAAACTTAATTGATTTCTCAACAATGTTTGATGCGAGCACCTTGATCGTGCTTTGTATTATCCGGTTCAGATGGCAGTAATGACTTGTAGGGTCAGAAAAAAAGTCAGATGAATTATAATAATAAGTTATTTAATTTTTTGCAAGTATCAAGGCGACTAAAAGCTCTCACCGTCTAGAAACTTCGAGAAGTACCTAGAAAGACGTCGAAAGTACCAGAAAACTATAGAACATTTCAGAATATCTTTTGGAAGTAGCCAGAATAACATCGAAGATACTAGAAATAGGTTCTAGAAGACTATCAAACATTCCAGAATGTCTTTCTATCTCTGTCTAACAGATAGCTGTCTCTTTTTAGCATCTAGATTATTCTACACAGTTCGACTACACTCTCGCCGTTCCGTAAAAAATATAATTTAAAAAGAAATACGTCCGATGAGGTTGTATTCGTCACTCACGTGTCACGCGCTTTTCCGATAGCGCTGCTAACGGGACTGACAGGCGTCATATCCGCACCATTCCAAAAGGTCGTATCCTAACAGCATCTGAACCGGATAATATAGATTATTATCCTGTACAGTCAGCGGCAGTCTCGGTTACAGTATAATACCAAAGACTTATCCATCAAAGTGTAAGTGCGATTATTGCACACAGAGGTGTCCCAGGGCCGCGTTTCGTACAACTACAATCCATAGTTTATTATGACTTAATGTACATTGCGTAACCGACTAGCTGTTTAACCCACAGATAAACAAGCAATGTGCATCGAATTGTCACAGAAAACCGTGGATTGTAGCCTCTGTGATTGTAGTTTCATGAAATGGGGCTCTGGTGACTGTACACATTCTTTCAATGTATCAACATGAACTTTCTTGTGAGTCAATGTTGACTCAATATTGTTAGTTAGATTGAGTGGGACAGAGTAGATTATAGCGCTGTACCTTGTTCTCGCATAGTGCTAATTAGTACATACATATGCTGGAAAAAAATCATTGAAACTGCGGAATTTAAAAAATAAAACCATTTACTGAAAACTGTTCCTCGTACTATTTACACATTTTTAACCGAAGGGCACATTTTACAATTTTTCACACATCATAGCCTTGTTTATTTTCCAAAACTACCCGAGCCAGCATTTGAAGACGCCACACTGCCACCGCCGCTACCGCCGCCACCGCCCCTACTTATGCTGATACTCTTCGAGATGCTGAGTGAACCACCTCCGCCTCTTCCGTAGCCATAAGGCGAGCCAAATCCTGGACGTTGGAATCCTCCTTGTCCAAAGCCTCCTTGGCCAAACCCGGGTCTGTTGTTGCCGAATTGGGGTCTTGGCTGGAAACCACCTCCGAAGGCACCTGCCTGAGCGTTAGCTTGGGCCCCTGCTTGACTGAAGCCACCGCCAAATTGTGGAGAGCGGACTACGCGTCTCGCTGGAAATAACAGTTCATATTAGTTGAAATCAAAACGACTGGCGTTTTAGAGGTTTGGGCAAGAATACTATTTCAGTTAAATACAGTAAACAGTATCTAGAGTTATTTTAATGGGGGGAGAGATTTCTAAAACGCTTTGGTCTCACACCAAATCATGTATGCAGTAACCTAATATCCTGAGGTGGGCATTAGACATTCTAAGGTGGGCATAGCCCACGGGGCTCCCCATTATCTAGTTCAATGGTTATCACAATCTCTCCTTGATAGAATATAAAACATTTTTTTACGATGCATTAAAGAGGAAATAAATGTGAAAAGATTTATGATTAGAAATGAATTAGAAAGATGATAAGGGATCATAAAATTAAAAGATGACAAATTAATCGATTTTAGATGAACCTATATAAGCAAGCCATACTCGTCGAATGAGCTGAAAGAAACTAATTTTAGAATTGTTTGTGTGAAATCCTGAGGAACCTCCGTCATGAACCTGCACCGCATCGTGCAAATTTGCAATTCGGAATGAAAATTTGAAGGCTTCCAATGATTTCGTTGCGGTCGATTTATTCGGATAGGAGCACGTATAAATAACCAATTACTGAAATGTTTAGAGGATGATTATGCTATGTTATTGAACAGATGATGTCACAGTACCTCCATCGCTTGTAGCTAAACAAACAACAACGACAGCAGCAAAAACAAAGGTTTTAGCAGCACATAGAGCCATCCTGCGTTCAGTGGAACCAGTGTCTACACTGATGTCAATTGACTTTTGACAACCATTTTTATAGGATCTATTCAAACAAGATCAATTTGCACAACCCCGATAATCGATCGTCGGCCTTCGCTTGCTCGGTTTTTCGGCAAACATTGTGGTTAAATCTGTTTGCTTAGGTACGGGGCATTTCCCAAGTTATGTGAGGACGTTCTCAATCAACTTATTTGGTTAGTTATAGGGGATTTTTAAGAGTGAGTACGTTAGAGCTAATAAGAAAGGTGATTATTTTAGCAGTTTAAGTATATGTACAAATAATGCAGCCTATGTACATCCTCTGACGATATTTCGGGGGTCATAAGGATAACATTTATAAAATGTCACAAAATATAAAATCGAACAAATTTCAGTGGCGTCCTCTGACTTTCTAAGTTCCAATAGTTTCGTGTTCTATTTGGCAGTCGAATAAAAATAAAAACATAATCCTTGTTTGGTTCTTCAAAATTTTGACATTGGAAATATCTTTTCGTTCGCTCCAGTGTAGGCCCCGATTTTACGAAAAAGTGCGATCCCTTTATATCTCGGAGAGTTGTGAAGATATGATATCCAAAAAAGCAAAGACGCGTATTTACGAGAGCCTTAATGTGCGTAAAGAATTATTCGAGAAAGTTACAAACGAGTAAAGTTATGGCCGAAATAGTGAAACAAAAAAAAATTGTATTTTTTTCCGAATTTTTGATTTTGGCGCTCGATATTTTGGAAACGAAGAATGATATCAAAAATTTGAGAAAAATTCCTCTGGACAATTTAGTCAGCCTTAAACAAAGACGATCGGGTTAAGGGTTTGCCCTGTAGCCTAACCTTTTTGAAAAAAGTAAAAAAGTCAGAATAGTTATTTTTAATTATAAACAGTGAATACTATTAATTTATGATTGTAAATAAATATTTATTTACAAAATAAATATTGAGGCTAAAAATAAATACTTTCACATGACATTCATGAGTCGATTCATTTCCAATGTGCTCGATTGAGACACGAAATCTGTGAAGTTTTTCTACGTTTTTCATTTGATTGCACTGGCCTCCATGGTGATTAGGAACCAGTGTTTAAGAAACAAAATGAAAAATCTCTGATCTGTACCAAAATGTCGTTGTTGCACATTGCACTAATTAGAATTTATTGTTGTTGATACGATTAGCATAGCCCTCTATAATTGTTGCTGTCAATGAAATGTTGTATTGAAATAGAAAAACTCACGTTTTGTGACTAATAACTCTATTCGTAGCAGCTAGTACGCGTAAACCATCTCCCGTCATCTCGCGTAATAAGGTGTTAGCACAGTTCCGGATGAATATCTGGAATCTCATCAGGGTCCTGCCGATTTACTTATGTCACAGTAAAGTACCCGAAACCGGCGTGCACGCTTGCAACGACTAAAGAATGTTGAAGAAGCGAAAGCGATCTGTCAGGTTCGTGGCAAGTGGCAGTCCCTGGTATCTGCCTACCCCTCTGGAATACAGGCGTGAGTTTATGTATAAATGTATGTATGTAAGTTCTAACTAAAACGCTGACTAGCTATTTTGTTCTAATATATTACTAATGTGTTCTGATAAATTAATAAATAATTCTAAATACATAATCAGCCTATATACGTCCCACTGTAGGGCACAGGCCTTCTCTCAGGGAGAGTATGGGCTTAATCACCACGCGTGCCCACCGCGGATTGGCGATTTCAAGCGCTGAGGTATGTGAATAGCTCAGACACTCAGGTGTCCTCACGATGTTTTCCTTCACCGTTGGCAAGTGGTATTGCTACTATAACTTCACAAATGTACATAACTTAGAAAACCAAGTCATAGGTACATGCCCGCACCGGGGATCGAACCTGGGTCTCCCACTTCCGAGTCCGAGGTTCTACCCACTAGGCTACCACCGCAATTCTAAATAAGTTCGCTTTTGCGCCGAGAGTAGAGAGCGAGAGCATATAAACATAAAACTGCATGAAGTGCTGACACGCAAGTCGCATTTTCCCCAGCCACTCGATAATATTCAGTCTGGTCCCATTCCTCACCAAACTATGATAGTACGAAACAAGGTCATCACAATTATGTTTCTAAAAAGTACGGCAGTAAGTTTAAAAGTACGGTATTTTGGTAACCAGCTAGTTCTCTAGATTAACGCTAGATAGCGTTAAATTAGCATTTGCATAGTCGACACAAGTCGAGAGAAAATTCGTGACGCTATCTGTTGGTTTTCTAAAGAACTAGCGATCGCGATGGTATCGGCATCTAAGATACGTGTTTTATGCTTATGAGCCGTTTTCAGTACAAATTCACAAAGCAATTCATAGATGGCGCTTACAGGCGTGGCCATAGAAGAACCGGAATACGGCTGTCAAAATTAATCTGCGCTAAGCAAAATTTGACAGACGTGTCTCTGTTCTTGTATGTGCACGCCTATAAGCGCCATCTATGAAGTGCTTTGTGAATTTGTGCTGAAAACGGCTCATTAGCGGAGTACGTTTTTTGGTATGGGAATATCACTCCTGTCTTTTAATACTCCTTGCTATTATACATAGATAAAACGCAAAAGGGAGTACTACTCAAGGACAGGAACTGTTTGTTCACCCTTGAGTTGCTTAATTACCTACATTACCTACTTTAACTACATTAACAGCCAAGATCTTACCATTCTTTGATTGATAAATCTAAAAATCTAGTGCACACCTTATATTAATTATTATCACCTTTATGTGTAATAAAACGTATATAAGTTCTAGTAAAATAGTTTAAAATTTAAAAGAAAATAGTAACTAACAAATAGTCTTGTATTTACACCTTCGAAACTAATTAAAATTGTATTAATTTATCGAAATCTTTTATTGGCTTTTAAATATCGTTACCAGCCAAGTGTTTAAAAAAACATCCTCAATGCGCCGACGCCGTAGCGACCGCTACAGCCACCGCAGCCACCGTTTTACTATGCGCATTGCTGACTGCTGAGTTCTTCCCACTTCCGTCGCAACTGTCACACCCTTGACCGTCCTGAGCTTCGCGGAGCTTGAGTCAGCCTGACTTGATGCCGCGGTTTGAGCGCTGGCCGGAGTAGGCACTGCTGTCGCCCCAGTCGTCTGGCGGGGGCGGGGGTGGCCAGAACGGCGGCGGGGGCGGGGGTGGCTAGAACGTAGGCGGGAGCGGGGGTGGCCTGAACAGCGGCGGGGGCGGGGGTGGCAAGAACGGCGGCGGGGGTAGAAAGAACGGCGGCGGGGGTGGAAAGAACGGCGGCGGGGGTGGAAAGAACGGCGGCGGGGGTGGAAAGAACGGCGGCTTGGGTGGCAAGAACGGCGGCGGAGGCGGGGATGGCCAGAACGGTGGCGGGGGCGGGGGTGGCGGCGGGGGGCCGGAACAAAGATGTTCATCAAAGCAGGACCGCTTCAATCTTTGTATGAGACCATCTGGAAAATAAAAAAGAGGATTGCCTTTGCTTTGTTTTCTTGAGCAAACAAATTAGTATAAGTAGGTATGTCTTCCCGCCCAGCCTGATTTTGTTAAGCAGCCCCAGTTTATTTGCTGGTGGAATTGACCATAGTGGTTTATTGGCATTTAAAGGACAAATTTAACGGTAACTCGCTTGGTGAAGTATTGACTACCTGCCAACTTCGTTAACGTACTGGGCCTTACAGACTACGCAATTTCTTATGTAAAGATTTCATTTACAAAAACTTAAGCTGGTTTCTCTGTAGGGTGTCTCATTCTCTAACCAGAAAAAGACACTTTTACTATTTTCCCGTGATAATGTTTTTCTGAGGCCTACACCCAGCGGTGGGCAGAGGTGGACTGATGATGATGATGACATTTTATTCTGATTCTTTTGAAAGAAAAAATTCTGCCGGGATTGCTATTTAAAATATGTGCAACTTATCTACAATTAATTGGGTTGCCTTACCTTTATTTGCTGACGCTGAGTTGTTTTCAGCAGCTACTACTGCTATAACTAAGAGTACACCTATCCGCCACATGGTGTAAGTTGTATGTGTAACACAAAAATCATCACGTCATATTATAAAGACACTTTGTGTAAACAAACAACACAGAGACGGATCCCGCAGACCTATATTATATAGCATAAAGCAGAACAACAGCTTAAAGTCACGGAGATTTTCTGGTTTACATGTGATGGCATTTGGAGGAAAGGCCAAAAACCCAGCAGTGGGCAGCGGTGGGCCGATGATGATGACGATAGCTTAGCCATCATTTGGTTCGAGGTACTCGGCTTAGGCATCATCTACTGACTCCGTTTACCATCTGCTAAGAGAGCATTAAATCAGTTTATAAGTGAATAAAAAGAAAATCTTAACACCGGACCCATCTGGATATCACAGGTGCATCATGCAATATCTGATGGGGTAGACGAGTTCTTGAGTGGAGACCGCGGATGGGTAAACGTAATGTAATGTAGGTAAACGTAATGACGTACTCAGACTAGGTGAAGCGATGATCTTCGCAGGACGGCTGGCAAGAGCTCGATGAGAGTAGCCGAGGACCGTGCTCAGTTACGTGCAATAGGAGAGGCCTATGTCCAGCAGTGGACAAGCGTAGGCCGATGATGATGATGAAGCAAATCTGATGTAAATCTTCAAAGAGACCGCGTTGGCTATTCTATCGGAACTACTGGGCTTCTTTTCAGCGTGTCGTTGGGTAAACAATTTTTATCAGTTGCGGCCCAGAACTTTGCGACGCTGACTGCGTTATCACTTGTACTCATTAGATCCTCCTGAGTGCATGGCAAGATGAAAGATGGTCCATCGTCGCACAACAGATCAAATTATCTACTACGGAGCTGAAGCTGTTCTTCTTGTTGAATTTATTCCAGGAACATTATCATTAGTACTAACCAGTAGAAATCCGACCTTAACCGAGCGAAGGAGTTATCAGTTAGTGTCAAAGTAACGTGAAACCCCAAATGCTGTTGAGTTTTCCTTACTTTCAATAAACATCAGATATAAAAGAACTCGGTGGCCATGCGTTAATTGTAACTTCATTGAAAATTAAAAAATATATCGCGCCACCAAAAAAAGTTACTTTTAGGCCTTTGAAAAATATTTGTTTAACCCAATTTGAAGCAGACGTGTCACAGCTACCCTGGAACTCTGTAATATCGGACTCTGATTTAAGTTTGAACATTTCAGTGCAGCGTTTCAACAAATTAATTATAACATTGTTCGACTGCCATGCCCCTGTAAGGGCAATCTCAATCAGGGAACAAAACAAACCGTGGTTGACGTCTAACATACGCCACATGATGCACTTACGGGACAAAGCACACAATATTTTTTTATGCAAAAAATCCGATACACTAAGATCAGCCTATAAAGATTTAAAACATTTAGTGAATTTGAGCATGTTTTTTGAAAAAAAAGCGTTCTATGAACATCACATTAATAAAAATGTGAATAATAGCAAATTGTTATGGAAGAATTTAAAAAAATCCGTATTACCTGATCACAAAGACCTTTTTCTACCGGAGCATTTGCAATACCCGGATGTCATTAATGAGCATTTTTTAAACATCCCAAACAATTATGAGCATAATAACTCTTACTTGACATTTCTTCAAATTCACAGACATCGAGATAATATTAATTTTAATTTAAACACCGTTGACGAATCCACCATATTGAAAATTATTTTAGAACTGACGTCAAATGCAATGGGCAACGATAATATTAATAGGGACATGATACTTCTATCTCTCCCCCACTCCCTAAGCTCCATCACAGACATGGTAAATAGATCCATCTTGATCTCCACCTTCCCTGACCAATGGAAAGTCGCGAACGTCAACCCGCTCCCCAAAGTCAGCAACCCTTCTGATTTTAATGATCTTAGACCCATAAGTATATTGCCGTACCTTTCTAACATACTCGAAAAGGTAGTTTCAAATCAGGTGACGCAGTATTGCGAAGATAATGACATTTTACCTGAGCACCAATCCGGTTTTCGTAAACATCACAGTACGTCGTCTGCTCTACTTGATGTTATAGACAATATACTTGTAGACCAGGATGAGGGCAAGGGCACTATATTGGGCTTGTTGGACTTTTCCAAGGCGTTTGACTCTCTGAACTTGGATCTTTTGCTTTCCAAGCTAACCTATTATGGGTTTAGACGTGAAACAGTTAGTTGGTTTCGCAGCTATTTGACGAATCGTCATCAACAGGTACTTGTACGTAAGTCTGACGGATCGGTCGTCAAATCTAAGCTACGTCAGGTGGGGAGAGGAGTTCCTCAGAGCTCCATCCTGGGTCCGCTCCTTTTCACCTTATACTCAGCGGATATCGTTAAATGCATCAAATACTGCAAATACCATCTCTATGCGGATGACCTACAGATCTATATTTCCACGGATGTTAACAGTGTCGCAGCATCTGTAAGCGCCTTAAATGAGGACCTAGAATGTATCTCTGCTTGGTGCACAAACAATGGCTTACTACTCAACCAAACGAAATCAAAAGTGATGATCCTAGGTTCAAAAGTGCAAAAGCAAAAAATTAAAGCCTTAAATCCCTCTGTATTTATAAGAGGAGTTCGCTTAGAGTTTGTTGACGAAGCGCGCAATCTAGGTGTAATAATGGATAGCTCCTTAAAATTTGAGAAGCACGTAGTAGAAATTGTTCGCAATTGCTTTTTCAGGCTTAAAATTTTGTACAGACTAAGGAAATATCTAAGTGTTAATACCAAAACCCTTCTCTGCGATACTCTAATAATGTCTAGAATTAGCTATGCAATTACTGCTTATGGTCCTTGCCTTTATGCGAAAACTCTAAAACTATTGCAGCGCGTTCAAAACGCTTGCGCTCGTTTTTGCTACGATATACCTGCTCGTGCTCACGTTACACCTTTCATTAATAGCGCTAACTTGCTGAAAATGGAGAATAGATTAAAACTCTTCATAGCAAATTTAATGTTCGGTGTCGTCAAATATAGGAAGCCTGCTTATTTATTTAAAAAACTCATTTGGCGTTGGGATGCACATGGCAATCGTAACAGGGCTAGGGCTTGTTCAGACCAGCTTGGTGTGCCGCGACACCGCACTGCTGCTTTCCGAGGCAGTTTTCGGTTCCAGGCCACCAAATGCTGGAATGACATTCCCCCACCCCTTAGGCAGCTTAAGTCTAAAACGTCATTTAAGTATAGTTATAAAATAGTTTTGCTCGCCGAACAAAAGTTGGCCCCCTAACACCTTGGGTTCTTCTGCATTTTATGATGTACAGAGCTGGTTAGAGCGTGTATGATAGCACAATCTGCTCAGCCTATAATTAATATAACTTTCCTTGACATTCGTGCATAACTACATCAATTTAGTTCAATCAATTTACACAATCTTTGACATCCCACAATTATTTATGTTTATGATTACTCTATTTATCGTTATTTTGTTTATTAGCCATTTGTACTCACCTCGCCTGTTCGAAGTATGACAAATGAAGATATTATGTACATTATTATTATTCTATTCACGCGACATTTTTATTTTATTATTTATTTTTCCATTTATCAATCAATTTCATTAATTATTTTACCCACATTTGACATGATCACACTAATTTATTTTATTTTTAATCAATTAAATAACATATTTATACAATTTTTATTAACGATTCGTAATATTACTACATGATTAATTTATATTAGGGGTTAAAGTATGAAATTGCCGTTTTATTGCAATAGGTTCTTTGAATTGACATAGAATCTTTATGGTTTGAGGTTTTCGAATGAAACTTTTTTGAAATGGTTTCTATGATGTTCTTTTTTTAAAAAATGTGAAACATTTGAATATCGACTTTCAATTGTTTTTGTTATTCAATTTAGACAAGAAAGATGGATACTGCGAAAATTCGAGTGATTTTTGAATACGAGTTCCGACGCGGAACTAACGCGGCAGAAACAGCCCGCAATATCAATGCTGCGTTTGGAGAGGGGTCTACTAATGAACGCACCGTGCGATTTTGGTTTAAACGCTTTCGTGATGGAAATTTCGACTTAAAGAACGAGTCACGAGGAAGACCGCCCACACAGGTGAATAACGATGAATTAAGAGAGATAGTGGAAGCCGACCCTAGTCAAACTACCTAGGAATTAGCGGCATGGTTTAACGTTACCTTACCCACAATATTGACTCACTTGCGTCAAATCAATAAAATAAAAAAATACGAAAAATGGGTTCCTCATGATTTGACTGATCTGCAGAAAGAAACGAGTGTTGAAACTTGTGTTGCCTTGTTGAACCGGTACAGAAATGAAGGAATATTGGATCGAATTGTAACATGTGATGAAAAGTGGATTCTTTATGATAACCGGAAAAGAAATGCAATGGCTGACCCCAGGTCAAATGCCACAACAGTATTCAAAAATCACTCGAATTTTCGCAGTATCCATCTTTCTTGTCTAAATTGAATAACAAAAACAATTGAAAGTCGATATTCAAATGTTTCACATTTTTTAAAAAAAGAACATCATAGAAACCATTTGAAAAAAGTTTCATTCGAAAACCTCAAACCATGAAGATTCTATGTCAATTCAAAGAACCTATTGCAATAAAACGGCAATTTCATACTTTAACCCCTATTATTTAATTATATCTTCCGCACCTCCGATCCATGGATATATCTCTCCGAACCTGGCAAGCCGCCTTTTACCAAGTAGGTACCTGGTACTGACGTAATACCAGCGCTGGAGTAGCTCGCTTCTCCAGCACATGCTGAGTCAGTACCATTTTGCATTTGCCGCACCCACAGCAATATTATGTCGTACGTATTTGATGCAGGTACATACCGTACCTTGCATCCTTGTACTTTATGTTATGTATGTTTGATTTGTTATGTTTGTCTCTTTGTTTGGTTTCACCTACCCACTGTACTCTTTTTATGCTGTTTTGTTTATGTCCGTTTTAGTGTGTGTGTGCAAGTGCAAATAAATGATTTATCTATCTATCATCTATCTATCTATCAAAATAATATAAAATTGATAAATCAACAAAAAATGTGATTATGGTAACCAAATAAAAGTAAGCTTTAAATTGGGTCTTAGAATAGCCCTGAATTGGTAGGTCCACAATAACTGTATGACGATTTACATGATGAATATAACGAATAAGACGGAGCACGAGAAAATTTTTCACTTGATCGCCTAGAGGTTGCATTTTATCCGATAATTCTTACTTTGGCCTTTGCATCTACGTAATGAGTCGCCGAATTAGCATGCTGAAGTGGCAGTGGGCCGGCCATATCATCTGAAGAACTGATAACCAGTGGCGTAGACGAGTTCTTGAGTGGAGACCGCGGATCAGTAAACGAAGTCTAGGACGTCCTTAGACTCGGTGGAGCGATAATCTCCGCAGGGCGGCTGGCAAGAGCTGGATGAGAGTAGCCGAGGACCGTGCTCAGTGGCGTGCAATAGGCGAAGCCTATGTCCAGCAGTGCACAGCGTAGGCCAATGATGATGATGATGAATGATATTTATGCAGCTTCCCGAGGCACCCTCACTCACACTAAATGAGTGAAGGGACCACTCGGACGCTGCCAACTAGGCTTGCCCAACACCTAAAACATATTGTCAGCTTTAGTCGGCCTAGCCCACGGCTTGGTTGGCTCCGCACGTATCCGAAAATAGACTTACGTTAACAAGATAGTAAAGCATATTTATGTTTCCTTGTACCCAATCCTGCGAGCGGACCAGCGATTCTTTTCTGTGAGTAATGCGTTCATCATCATTATCATCATTCAGCCACAAGAAGTCTACTGCTGGACATAGGCCTCCTCCATGGATTTCCAAAAAGACCGGTTGGAAGCGGCCTGCATCCAGCGCCTTCCTGCCACTTGGATGAGGTCATCTGTCCATCTTGTGGCTGGTCGTCCTACGCTGCGCTTGCCGATATGTGGTCTCCATTCGAGAACTTTTCGGCCCAATCGCCCATCAGTTCTGCGTGCTATGTGCCCCGCCCACTGCCACTTCAACTTACTAATCCGCTGGGCTATGTCGACGATTTTCGTTCGTCTACGGATCTCATCATTTCTGATTCGATCTCGTAGAGAAATTCCGAGCATAGCCCTTTCCATAGCTCGTTGCGTGACCTTGAGCCTTCTTATGAGGCCCATAGTGAGAGACCACGTTTCAGTGCCATAAGTCATCACTGGTAACACACACTGGTTGTATAATTTTGTCTTGAGCGATTGAGGTACATTAGACGTAAAAACTTTTCTAAGTTTCCCGAATGCTGCCCAGCCGAGTTGGATTCGACGATTGACCTCTTGCACGAAGTGTGACCGGCCTAGTTGTTCTGTTTGTCCTAAGTAGACGTATTCGTCTACAATTTCGAGAGTCGAGTTCCCCAACGTTATTGGGGTGGGCCCAATACGGGCGTTCGAAGTGACCTTCGTATTGTCCATGTTCATTTTAGGCCCACAAGTTAGGAAACTCGACTGAGGTCTTCGAGCATTATGCCGAGGTCTTCCATCGTTTCTGCCATGATTGCTATATCGTCGGCAAATCTTGTCAATGCATGCAAATCAAGTAATGCGTTAATTGAATTGAATTGAATTGAATTGAAAAATTCTATATTTTCCATTTTTATGTACAACAAAGTGTTCTCTCGCTCTATCTATCTATCTATCTATCTTTATTGCATAATTGCATACCAGGTAGTATTTTCTTAACTTACGTTGATGAAAAGAGTCGATGTGGTAGTGCCCGAGAAAATTATGGGAGTAATACAAAAATAAATACATAGACAAAAATAATTACGTAATATAACATTATTTTAATTTAACTACACATAAGTAATAAAATATGATGCTTTACTAAAAAAACCTACATACAAATGACAAATATTACTTACATACATATAGCCTAATAATATAACTACACAGATACGGGTTATCTCTGTTGAAGTCCAAAGTAATGCTCATGAACTCTAATCTTAAACACGTCGAAAGAAAGAGCCTGGCGGATGTTTAGAGGTGAAGCATTCCACAGACGAACCGCTGTGAAGTAATTCGAATAACCCGCCATATCTCGCTCGGGGATATCAAGAAGGAGGTCTTTGCATGGACGCTGAAGGTGACCATGCGCGCCACGGGGGGTGAAACGTTCATGGAGATAATGGGGAGAATAGGGATCATCCAATATGCTATTGAGAAGCGTGACAATGTGAGCGAAAACGGATGTTTAGCCAATTTAGCTGTGAAATTTGGAAACGTAATCATATTTAAAAAGGCCGAAGGTGTAGCGGATACAGACATCGAGAAGGCGATCTAGTTTATTAAGAAGTTCTTCGGTGAGGTCGGGATAACACACCTCTGCATAGTCAATGACTGGGAGTAGCAAAGTTTTAACCAGCGCAATTTTGGCGCAGTACGGTAGGAACTTCTACATACGTTTAAGCAAATGCATGGATGCGAAGATCTTCCTACTGGACCTCTGAAACATGCTTTTCTCACGACGAGTAGTCTTGTATGTAAAGATCCAGGTTTTTTTACTTCCCTGCAGTATGGTAGAGGCATGCCATTGTAACACTCAGGTGGAAGGCTATCTCTATCAATCCTTGACTGTAAAGTCCTACCACCCAGAATCATGACTTGCGTCTTGCAGGCCATAAGAACTGAAGTTGGCTACTGCTACAAGGTTATTGATGAAAACCGAAAAAAGTAATGGAGAGAACACAACAGGGTAAGGAAACTAAGCTGACAATCATCCATAGCGTGGCGGAAGTCGTCAGAATTTTGATTAAGGCTGTGGATGTGCTGTGAGATGGGCGGAAACCAGATTGGAAGGAATTTAGGAAGTGGTTGGTATGGAGAAAGGCCATCTACAGACCTTTCACACACTCCAGGACTTACTATATAGGATAGGAAAGGTGTAGGATAGGGTTAATCACAAAATAACAACATTTACTTTGCCTTTTTTCTCCATGATGCAAAGAAAAAATATTAGACTATTTTAGAACAAGATGATCTGTCAGACCATTATATTCTTTTTGTTGCACTAACCCGTGCTGAGGAGAATTTTAAAAACCTATTTAGAGACTAATAATTCCAACTATGCCGGGACTTAAATCCGCGACCGCTGGCTAATAGGTTTTTAAAATTGTCCACAGCACGGGTTAGTGCAACAAAAAGAATATAATCATGTAGGTACAGCGATATCATTCCGATGTTAAAACCTAACTGCAAAGTCGGTTACTCGGGGCTGCAAGTGATGTAAATTGCTTCGGCCAGATGTCGCCGCCTGTACGTAATACTTGCCCCTTATCTCAGTTGGGAGAGCGCTGGCACGGTTAGCCAGAGGTCGCGGGTTCAAGTCCCGGCATGGGTGGATTTTTTAGCCTCTAAATAGGTTTTTAAAACTGTCTGACCATGTCCAAAGCTATTTAGGTCAAGATATTTTTTTAAATGACTGCCTTTTAAATAAGGGTTATTTTAAAGGAGAGTTGTTATTTCAAGAGACTGTAATTTTCCGATAATAAATGTTTCCTTTTAAATCCGTCTGTCATCCGTGGATTAGTAAGTTGAAGTGGCAGTGGGCGGGGCACATAGCACGCAGAACAGAACTGATGGCCGATGGGGCCAAAAATTTCTCGAATGGAGACCACATATCGGCAAGCGCAGCGTAGGACGACCAGCCACAAGATAAACACATGGCCTCATCCAAGTGGCAGGAAGACGCTGAATGCAAGCCGCTTTTAATCGGTCTTGTTGGAAATCCATGGAGGAGGCCTATGTTCAGCAGTGGACTTCTTGTGGCTGAATGATGATGATGATGATGAATCCATCCGTCTATTTTAGGTCAACGAGTACCTGCATGCATTCTGAATGTTAATGAAAAAAAATTCGTACTTATAAGATCGTGTTAAGTCACCATCATTTGTCTCTACCTACCCTTCTGGGATAAATACATGAGTTTATGTATGTAGATCTTTTTCACCCTTGCTTGAAATACAGGAACGAAGGAGGATTTTCGTATAATTGTAAGGGCCAGACAACAGTCAAATGAAAATTCTCCAACTCATTCTCTGTGGGTATTGCGCGCTTGTGTAACTATTTGCCGAAAACCATCAGAGATTGTCGCACTCTTGAGTACCTTTATTTCTTTGCTGACATCATTAGTCGCTCTTCGTATTACTTAGGGCGTAGCTGCTCTTGCCACAAGTAGAGCATCCGGACCCAGATTGCTAAGCTTGTAAACCCTGCTTAGCCAGGTCCAGTGCCCCACCCAGTGCAAGATGGCTACCACTGTAACCACTGCCTCCAGCATTGGATCCAATCCCCTGAGCATCTTGGCCCTGGTCGCCGCGTTTGATAAACTCAGTTTGCTTACCTGATGATCCATGTTGATTGCCATGGCTAGAGTAACCTGAGCTTGCTCCGTTCGATCCAGAGCCATAACTGGAACTAGATTGAGCTGTGCTTTTATTGTTGAATGCGGAGCCGCCTAACGATTGTTAGCCACCAAGTTGATTCTGTCCAGATGCTAAAAATCCTTTGTTGTTGCCAGAGCCTGCTGTATTCCTTCCAGATTCTGATTGAACCTCCGTGACCGCCGCAAGTATCACACGGTGAGCGGGCGGAACGTTTCAAGCTTTCTGCGAATTTCGTTGCGGTCGATTTGTTCGGATAGGAGCACGTATAATAACCCATTACTGCAATGTTTAGAGGGTGATTATGCTGCACTATGTTATTGAACTGATGATGCCACAGTACCTCCATCGCTTGTAGCTAAACAAACAACAACGACAGCAGCAAAAACAAAGGTTTTAGCAGCAAATAGAGCCATTCTGCTTTCAGTGGAACCAGTGTCTACACTGATGTCAATTGACTTTCGACAACCACTTTATAGGATCTATTCAAACAAGATCAATTTGCACAACCTCGATAATCGATCGTCGGCCTTCGCTTGCTCGGTTTTTCGGCAAATATTGTGGTTAATTAGGTTTCTCAAATTACGTGAGGAGGTTTTCGATCAACTTATTTGGTTAGTTATAGGGGAGTTTTACGAGTGAGTACGTTAGAGCTAATAAGAAAGGTCATTATTTTAGCAGTTTAAGTATATGTACAAATAATGCAGCCTATATACATCCTCTAACGATATTTCGGGGGTCATAATGATAACATTTATAAAATGTCACAAAATATAAAATCGAACAAATTTCAGTGGGCGTCCTCTGACTTTCTAAGTTCCAATAGTTTCGTGTTCTATTTGGCAGTCGAGTAAAAATAAAAACACAATCCTTGTTTGGTTCCTCAAACTTTTGACATCGGAAATCTCTTTTTATCACACCTGCTCTGAAAATACATACTAATTATACCAATTAGAGGGAAGAAACGCCTTTATCCCGCCCTTCAAATCCTTTCATCCCAAGGTATGGAAGTTTGTATGAAAATCCTTCCGACCCCAGGGTGGGAAGTATGTATGAAATTCCATTACATACCCGGTTTTTTTTTTTAATTTGTCAGCAGTCATACTGCAAAGAGACTTTAACTGTCTACTAATTAAATTTCAAGTAAATTGTTACTGGCCACATACAGTTTTTTTTTTTTACCAGTTACCGACCTCCTTGGTGCATACAGAAAATTAAAAACGAAATTATTTTTGTATATAAAACGCGCGGAATCACGGAAGAAGTGGCTGCATGACCTTATGATCTTAGCCTACTCCAGAAACGGGCGAATAAAAAAAGGAAAAGCCCGCGCATTTTCGCAAAAACTTCGATTGATTTAGCATTTATCTTTGTGTTTTTTGTAAACATTTCTATGCATTTATGTCTATAATTTTCCTCGTAGGTGTAATAAAAAGCACTATACATGCCTCAGGATAAAGTACAGTTCCATACCTCAAATGGTTTGCGCCCCTCGCAAGCTCGTGGCGCAAATGCCATAATCTCGGTATGGAACTGTCACTTTCTTCCCTCTGAAGTAATGTACTATTTCGTTCGCTGCAGTGTAGGCTCCGATTTCACGAAAAAGTATTATGGTATCCAAAAAAGCAAAGACGCGTATTTTTTATTTGATTGCACTGGCCTCCATGGTGAGTAGGAACCAGTGTTTAAGAAACAATCCTTATTCTGTGCAACAAAAATGAAAAATCTCTGATCTGTGACAAAATGTCGTTGTTGATACGATTAGCATAGCCCTCTACAATAATTGCAACAATTATTGTTGCTGTCAATGAAATGTTCTATTGAAATAGAAAAACTCACGTTTTCTGACTAATAACTCTATTTGGATAATGTTTGTAGCGGCTAGTACGCGTAAACCATCTCGCGTCCGGATACAAAAGCACATCGAAGTTCTCCTCTGGAAAAATTATCTGCAGAGAAAGTAAGAAATCGGCTTCGATCTATCCTAGTTATTTCTCCCGCTTTACCAATATATAATAGCCTTTGTTTTTCTTATACTCTACCGATTATTCCTGTTAGATCCATTGCTTAGATTCGACCAATGAGAATATTTATTCGCAGTCGAGCAAATTTTAAGGGATCTGTAGTCAGGGCCATGTCCGTCCGTCCGTCCGTTCATCCGACAGACAGACGACTGGCTGTCTGTGTTTTGATCGATTCGTCCACGGAGAAAATAATCACTGGAGCGGTCTTTCCGTCGGTTCATCCTTCCGTCCGTCCGCGACTTCGCTCGGAGACATTTATAGTATAAATGCTGATATTTGGCATCTAATCTAATCTAATATATAACTCCTCTGAAATGGCTTCACCGATTTTTGTGTATTTTTGTGTATATTTGCTAGAATAGGTCGTAGGCTAATTAATATGGCAAAACAACGTTTGCCAAGTCAGCTAGTAGATAAATTAAAACGGTAAAATTAATTCTTTAAAAATATTGAGATACCCTGCAACTAAATTAGAAACTATTTTTTTTCTCGTCTATCTTATAAATATTGGGTACAGGAAAACTATAGTTTAAAAGAAAATAGTTAATAGAAAAAATAGGTTCGCCATGTCCGTTCGTCTGCCTGTCTGTCTGCGGCTTAACACAGAAACGTTAAGTACTAGAGAGCTGAAATTTGGCATAAATATACATATTTATTACGCCAACCATATAATAGAATAAAATCTCGAAAAAAATAAATTGTATAGCGTACCTCCCCTACCCCTAAATGGGGTAGAGTTTTTTTTCTCATCTACACCATAGTGTGGGATATCGTTTAAAAATTTTGTAGGTGTGAGATGACCATTTTTCGATTTAGGGTTCCGTTTGCGAAATATTAAGCTTTTATTACTGTTGTGCAATAAAGTGTTATCTAACTATCTATCTATCTAAAGCGCAAATTTTTGCCACCCCTCTCCCGGCTAAACGGTTAATTGTAGAAACGTGAAAACTGGACTGTAGCACATATAATGAACCTAAAAGAAAAACTATCACGGCTAGGTAGACTGTACAAGTTAAGGAGTAGTAGGCGACCAACTTATAAAAGAAAAACTTTCTACAAAATCCATTGAAAATTACTTTGGTGAAGTTTTAATTATGTAAAGCAGATAAAAAAAAACACCTCTTTCTACCGAACCCTACACTACGCGTGGCCCGACACGCACTCGGCCCGTCAGGGATCCGATTGCGAAATATTAATCTGTAAGCGCAAATTATACGCAAATTTTACAGCACACCTACTATAGTATTTTTGCCGACAGGCGACGATGGCGTATTTTCCTGTTGGAAATCTTGTTTGCCACCTTGATGTTTATAACAGCGGGGTTTAAGTCCAGGAATGTGAGTATGTATCATAATAATAATCAGCCTATATGCGTCCCACTGTAGGGCACAGGCCTTCTCTCAGGGAGAGAGTATGAGCTTAATCACCACGGATTGGCGATTTCAAGCGCTGAGGTATGTGAATAGCTCATGTGCGAGTATGTATCAACATGTAGGTTTTTAATCACCAGCAGCCGTCAAACGTTACCGTGCCCACGTGCCCACCATGGATCGGCTAACTCAAGCGTTGAGGCTGAGGTATGTTTTAATTAAAACCAGCCAAGTCCGAGTTAGACTCGCGCAAGAAGGGTTCCGTACTATTATCTATACAACACTTGAATATTTCAAGCGTCTATGTGTTGCCGTTATTAATACCAAGCAAAAAACGGCAAAAAACACATTTGTTGTATGGGAGCCCCCCATAAATATTTATTTTATTCTGTTTTTAGCATTTGTTGTTGTAGCCGCAACAGAAATACGTCATATGTGAAAATGTCTAACTATCAGGGTTCATGGGATACAGCCTGGTGACAGACGGATGGACGGACGGGATGATGGACAGCGGAGTCTTAGTAATAGGGTCTACGGTCCCTTACCCTCTGGATACGGAACCATAAAAATCATTCTTAGGACACGCCGTATAAAGCTTTTGAACATTTTTAAAAGAACATTTTTACTTAGTACGCATTGAACATTTAAAGCTGGCGATGGCGTAAGTACTTTAGTATAACGAAAAATAACGTAACCAAATGACGTATTCCGGGTCTTATTGGCGGGGGACGCGGGATGTGACTTAAAATTCAAATAATTTTAATGAAAATTCTCTTGCGTGTTCGTCGCAGTCATTCCGACCGCGTGGATTTTTATTCGAGTTACCTGCTGAGTACTATATACTCACGCTTAGTAGTCGCACTGATACGCGTCATCTGCCCGCGGGGCGCAACGTCTTTATTTCACTACCTACGTAAGGTAAGATGGGCATTACCTAGGTAGTCTATCGCGTGATAATAGTATTTGTTATACAAGAGTGCAAAATTGCTTTTTAACCGCGTGCTCAATTTCGATGACAGAGCAAGCGAAGTATTCTAAGATTTGAATCCTGAGCGTTAGCGAGGGAATCAAAAGAGCACGAGGTTAAAAAATCTTTATACTCGAGTGCAACACGTAACTTTTCATCCCACCTCAGCGAGAAAATCACTGAGCATATAGGTACCTAACACTGCGTTTTATATGGAGGAAATGACTAAATGCAAAAAAAAACACAAAGGAGGTTCCGAGGCTGAGTTTATAACAAATGAAAAAAAAGTAGTATAATAAATTCGGCACCATGGAGGTAGAAGTAAATAGGTTTAATGATGTTTTGAATTTACAAACTTAGTGCACTCGATGTTCTTAATTCAATTTACTTTATCCTCTAGCGGATAAAAACGGCTTTTGCACTCAGATATCGAAGAGCAAAAATACTCTTTCCGCGATGGGGGGATGAAATAGTAGATTGTGTCTCAATGGAGCAAAATGATATATTTACGGCGAGGGCGGTATATTGAATCCTGAGTGAAGCGAAAGATTCTACAATAGAATCCCGAGCGTAGCGAGGGATTCTAAAGTAGAATCTTGAGCGTAGCGAGGGGTTCAAGTGTTTACGCCCAAGACGGAAATAATTTTTCACCTCACTAGCTCGTAAAAGCTCTGTTTATCATTCGAAATCTGCGTGGAAAATCGCACTTTATACGCTAGCGTGGAAAGTGTTTTTAAAATTAGAATATTTTTATTCAATAAAGGTTTCGTACAATAAATTACATATATATAGAACCTCATTGGTTTCGTAATAGTTTGTATTCTCTGCAGCCAGTCCATTGATGATTGAAATGCAAATACTTATTTCATGTCATGCGCCAGCCTCATTTAAAGAATCGCACTGGCCGGCAAGAAAATTTGATTTAAAAATAAACTTTAAAATTTTCTTCTCTTTATTGAATTCACTTTACTTCCATTATTTTGGTTTGTTTTTTGATAAAATCGAAAGAAATCATAAAATATGAGCGAAGCTAGCAGCGACGAAGATATAAATTAACAGTAATTTAATATTTATTAAAACTGTTTTTCTTGCACCTAACATTTTCCTCGCTTTAGTGAGGTGAAAAGTTGTGTGTTGCGCTCGGCAGCAAAGTTATTTAGCGTCTTGTACCTTTGAAACCCTCGCTACGCTCAGGATTCTATATTTGAACCACTCGCTTCGCTCGTGGCTCAATTCTAGAATCCTTCGCTTGCTCAGGTTTCAATACAAGGTACTCGCGCCAAAAATTAACTTTGCAGTCTTGCATAACAAATAACTATTGCTACCGAGTGACACATACTGCTTTTCACACCTGCTATAAGGAAAATTTGAATCAAACACAATTAAGATATCGAAAGAAGTTTATGATCGATTGCAACAAAATAAAAATCGAATTGGAATTACATTTTGTGAAAATCTGCACACGGATCATGCTGAGGGCAATAAAAAAAAACTAGAATATCAGGGAAGAAAAGTACAACTTTGATCCCTCATTTGAGGGAATCAAGGGATCTTTTCTGAATAGCAGGTGTGAAAAAATATTTGTTGCCGCGTGAGGCACGCCCCGAGGACTGCAAGTCGTAAAGGCGTGTCTCCTGCTAAAAACATTCCCATTTTCTTTGCGCAAAACATTTTCGTGGCTAGTGGAAGGGAAATAAAAAGTTAATTTGGACCATTAAACCCGACTGTTTTGTGTAATGTTTCATGATAAACACGAGCAGGAGACCCGCCTTAACCTTATCCCTGTCGATTTAAATACTAATGAAAGAGAAGAAAGATAAGGCGGTGCGCCTGCAGACAAGACGGAGAGAAGGACAAACCCGCCATTGGTGACGTACATGTCTGTGAGACCGTTTGTTTCTGTAAAATCGAATATTTTTTACCCGGTAATCGATTATTGTTGTGATTTCGGGTAGCTGCCTTATTTGACTACCCTATTTGATAGCCACTGCCAGTCGATCCCGAAAAGGCAGGGTGGTTGCAATAGTAATCTATGGGTTGCACGTTGCTGAGTTTTGGTACTAAACCGGTTCGTGAGACCGGCGTCACCAACTACGTAAGTGAAATTGTCAGAGTTAAATCTTTTGCTACGTATTTTCGGTCACTTTACCATTTTTTTACTTATTAATTGTAATTAATTGATATATGAGGCTAGTAAAATGTTATTGACCAATAAATTATGTGTCTCAGATGTTGAATTTTTTTTAAGTTACATAACTTTATTTCAGCATGTCTTACGGAAGTAAAGAACATAGTTTCAACGATATTTTAGATGACAAGTTATTACATGATGAGATCCAATCTCTCTCATGTCATCAGAGAGTGAAGATAGTAATGACGAATCAGGCCATAGCGACCCAGACCAGGATCAACTATGATTAAAATAAGTGGTAATTTTTTGAGAAAGAGTAATAAGTATTACTTTTTCTTTTGTTAAAGTTTTTTTCTGTTTCTTTGTTGTTAGTATCAGAAGACTGATTCAAGTTGATGTAAATCATAAAGTCCTCAATTAAAAACATTGTGTTACAAAATACGCATTTTTTGAGTTCTCATTGTAAAAATGTGTTTTAATGTTACATAAATATATTTTTTTTAATATAAGTCACTCAAAATTATAATTTATCGGTAATTCCAATAAAAACCAACTTACGATTCTCTGTGCGTTGGACCGGGCGTCACTATTGGTTCAAATCAAATTGACGTCACCAATGGTGGGTTAAAATGTGTGTTTTAACACTGCGACACTTGCGACAAGGACGTTTTCTAAAATAATAACAATAACATATTAGATAGATAGAGAACCCTTTATTGCACAACCATATTATACTGCGATACGTTAACAGTTCAATTAGCTGTTTTGTCCAGGTCTTCCTTACGCCCCTACGTAGTGGCAACAGCACAGCGCTGGAGTTCGACGACATCCGGAGCTACCTGGGCGACATGGTGTACGTCGGCTACGCGCCCTCTGACCCTCAGATCGACGAGGTCATGGTGCGCTTCTCGCAGATCCTGGGCCTACGTAAGTGGGCGTTTCTGACGATGATTTTTAAGGTTTTTGCAAACCCTTATCATCACTCATTAATCAACATTTCTCATTTACTTACGATTTTTTTTCTAAGACTCTTTTTTTTATCCAATTTGTAGGTAAGTTCTTTCGATTCTTTTATTTATTTTAAGAGAGCTTTTTTAAAGATAATGCTTAATACCTACGTCATACGTCAAATAGAATGGGCTCTATGGATTCTATATGGGACAGTGGTATTCTGGAGGCTGCTACATTGGTTGAACTTGTGAAGCGCGAATTCGATCGAATCATGTATTTCAAAAACTACCTGTAAAGAAAAAACTCGTAGAACAAAAGTAGTAAAATAGAAACTCTAATTAGGGTGTTTCAGATAACGTAGGTAGCTTTCCTGTAGATAACGGGTGCCTCCGTACTCCTGGCGTTAATTTGTAGACAAGAAATAGGGGTTAACCCCTCCTACGATTTGTCATTATTGCCTCGGTGTTTGTGGAAATTTTCAACATATTTTTTTTTCGCGCAGTGAATACAAAACTCCAGCCGAATTATTTCAATTAACAATCTACTGCAACCTTTCACAGAGGACCCGCGGGCCCATGCCACAGAACCTAATGAGGCTCTTATTTATGCAGACACCTATCTTGTAAGCTAGTCAAAATTTTCCTAGTCTCAAATTTACAAAATTACGTTCGTGGCGTACGAATGACGTTTTTGACCGGAAGCTGACTGAGATTTTCGCTATAGGTCAAGTTTCCATAGCGTTTTAGGCATTTTTTAAACTTTTGTTTTTATATTTAAGAATTTACAAGATGCAGTCAATTTGGGGGTGTTAATTTATTTATTATTCTAAGTCTGTATAGGTGGAGGGGGTCCGAATAAGTCCTACTTCTTCCGTTGAGATAAGGCTTGTTTTATCCAAAAGAGGTAAAAATTGCATTCTGTAATAAATGACTAGCCTCTTACAACCATGGTTACGTACGTTATGTTCCACAGCAATAATTAGAAAAGGCAACTCAGAGGAAGAACTGAATGATGCACTGTTCACCGCATTCAAGGGCAAGGGACTCAGCGTGCAAGTTATCTGGATCCTCTGGAAGACGACAGTACGTTTTTCTCGATTTTTTACACAAATGGGTCTAATCGTGATTATTTATTAGGTTAAGAACAACTATAATGTAAAACATCGCGAATCATAAAAAAATACTATTCTTCCACACTATCTATTGTATAAACTTAAATACTACTTAGAATATTACTTCGATGTAATACATCCACACATACACTCCACCTGTATCCCAGAGGGGTAGGCAGAGACCAGGGACTGCCACTTGCCACGATCCTGACAGATCACTTTCGCTTCCTCAACATTCATTAGTCGTTGCATGCACACGCCGGATTCCGTTACTTTTACCTTGCCTTTTGCTAATACATTTGGTGTAATAATAGAGTTAAAATGTCAAGTTTAGCTGAGTTCGTGTTTACACTTGAAAAGGTAAACTCTGGCAAATTGTCATTAAGTAACTGTAAACCCAAAGTCCCCCACTAGTGCCCCGTTCATTCTTTATACTTACAAATAAAGTAAGCCTAAGGTCAATTGAACAAACAGCCTCCTGACACATCCGACCCCAAAGTTGCCATAACGGTGGCAGCAATGCTCCGCTGCCAAGCAAGGGAGATTTTCTGCATCAAAGTAAATAGTAGTCCAAGTCATGGTTTCTGAAACTACGTTTATGTTACACCTTATGTTGGTGTAATGACCTTTGCAGGGGAACAACGCGTGGCGGGTCAAGATACGAAGCAGTGCGCGCGCGAAACTGTTGTTGAATCCAGTTGAAGATGTCGAGGAACAGTCCAACCAATTCCTTGAGAGTGGCTTCCTGGCGGTTGAGATGGCGCTTTGTCAGGCCATCGTCGAATACAATCAAACTAAAACCAATTTTGCTGTAAGTAAGCCTACAGGGTTGGATGCGGGCAGCACAAGACCGGGAAGCTTGGAAAGCCATGAGGCCTATGTCCTGCAGTAGGCGTCAAATGGCTGATTATGAAGCCTACAGGGTTACCTAAAAAAATGCGCAATTCCTGGAATACGTCATTTTGGATTGGATTTTATTATATTCTTTTTGTTGCAGTAACCCGTGCTGAGGACAATTTTAAAAACCTATTTAGAGGCTAAAAATTCCACCCATGCCGGGACTAATTTTGACTAATTTAGATTTTATTGTGATTTTTTTTTATGTAGTCTCCATAATATGGGTGTCCCACTGCAGGGCAAAAGCCTACCCCCTTTCAGACCAAGATTTTCGGTCGTTTCCCACCTCTGACTACTCCGGCAAGAATTTGACGAGACCATCCCGCCATCTCAGATCGCCATCGTCTTCTCGGCCGCCCCGTTTGTGTCCGCCGCAAATGGGGATTATACCACAGAGAAAAAAAAATATACTCTATAATTATTTATTGTGTTGAGATGAGGTACGTGGTACGTGTAAATTATTTAAGTTAGTAATGAGTTGCTTTTAAAATAAGTTGTTCCATGTAAACTGATTGCATTCTCTACCCGACTACACAAGAAAAAAACATGTAAACTTATCCTGCGTTTTGACCATCAAGAACTCGCAAGCCACATCATACATCAGTGTATGCCAATTAATAATACGAAAACTTTTGTTCTACAACTTTTATTTGTTTTACGGTTTGTCTGCTTTATAGTGGTGCTATTTGATAGGTAATGCTTTAAACCATATTGTTAAATAGAATGGATGTCTACGTACGCAAGACAAAGAATTACAGGAGACTGTGACATAGATAGAATTTTTAATAATCAGCCAAGTGCGAGTCGGACTCGCGCACGAAGGGTTCCGTACCATTACCTATACAACGTTTGAATATTTTAAGCGTGTTCCTGTTGCCGTTATTAATATCGAGCAAAAACGGCAAAAAATCACGTTTGTTGTATGGGAGCCCCCCTTAAATATGAATTTTATTCTGTTTGTAGTATTTGTTGTTATAGCGGCAATAGAAATACATCATCTGTGAAAATTTCAACTGCCTAACTATCACGGTTCATGAGATACAGCCTGGTGACAGACGGACGGATGGACGGACGGACTTAACCTTTGGGTACGGAACCCTAAAAAAACTAGGTGACTCGGTAAACGTTGTTTTGCCATATTCCTAATAAGCCTACAACCTATTCTTAGACCTACCAAATATACACAAAAAAAATTCGTGAAAATTGGTGAAGCCGTTGCGGAGGAGTTCGATAAGAAACACCGTGACACGAGATTTTTATGTATTAGATTGTAAAATCCAAAGAAGAAAAGTTTTTATAAAACACAGGTTTTGAGGTAAGAGTGTATGTATGTACTACTTACCTCAATATTCCATATAGGTACATAAAAAAATATAGTCGCACAGTTAAAAGAAATTGCCGAAACCCGGGATTGAACCGGGGACCTTTAGATCTTCAGTCTAACGCTCTCCCAACTGAGCTATTTCGGCCGTGAATGACAGTCTGAAAGAAAAGTTAGTCTTAAAGAAGCAGATAACGTCCAATGTGTTTTGCTGAAGATAAGAGTATATTATTATGTGCTTTTACATGAGGTAATTACCTATATATTGACTTCGGTTGCTTACATTTTTTGAACTTTAGATATCAAACTTGAATAAAAGAGGTCAATGGTGCAAGTTTAGTTTGAATCAGTTTTCAAATTTGAATTAATTGCAAGATATTTTTTTCTTGCCGTATTTTAAAGTTAGTGCCCGTGATTTCATTCTAATAGGTATTAGTTGTGGTATTAGTAGCTTGAGATATAAGCAGACCTTGAAACCTGCGAGAGCTTGATTGGAGCTAGATTAGGAGGTAGCCGAAAACAGAGAAAAACGGGATTCGCATTGTTTTGGTGACCCCAATCCATCCGCAAAACTATCCCGCAAAACTCGAATCGGTTCGTCTAAATAATGAAGTTATGAGTACAGAGCGGGCTGGCCGTAGACTTTGCCCCCTTATATTAATTGGACCGTGTTACGCAGAAACATTCTGACCCACGACACTTAATATGCGGGAAAAACGCTTTTTTATGCATTATACTGGGTTTTTTCTATGTTTTTGTTTATACGTGTTAAATGTTATAGCGGTTACAAATATAAAACTTCTGAAGAAAAACATGGAACAAAACAATCTAATGCAAAAAAGTGTTTATCTCGCAAGGCACATACAAGGATCCCGTAGGAATAATACCCGTTTTTTATCGCTGTTCCGACTCTCCAAGGTTTGTTGGAAGAAATCTCGTACATAAATAAGCTTACCTTTGTACATGTTATTTCATATGTAATGTCCTGTTTAATGTATTATGTGCAATAAAGTTATATAGGATCGTTTCAATTTTTCAACAAAATGATATTTGCTCCAGGTGCGTCTGAAGAGTATGCCGATCTCCCCTCTAATGCAAGAGGAGCGCGTGAAGAACTGCGTGGCCTGGATCCTGCTCTGCTTCACGCTGGCGCTGATGCCACCCGTCATCGAGACTGAGGCGCTCGTCGTCACGGAGACTGCCAGGGGGTTCAAGGTCTGTATTATCACAGGGTGTTAAAATACTTGACGCCCGATCAAAAAGCTACACATACACTGGACACCAAAACAAACCATAAAAATTAGCTGGGAAATCAATAGTACATTTTGTGTTAGCTACTGAAATGGCCTCAGTCTTGGTGTATTTTCATATTGTGATGTCCTTGCCTGGTTACCATTGTGTTGTGGCAGTAATTATTATCATTAAGATTTCAAAAATGTAAGCTCCCAATGAACGCCTAACTTTCAGCATTCATGCTTCTGGCACATTTCTGCAAAATATAGGTATCTGGCACATTTCTGCAAAAGATGCAAAAGAAAATAAAACTTGTTTCAACCCCGTATCTTATGAAAGAGTAAAACCTTATTCTATGTGGTTGTCTAGCACCACCAATAGAAAAAAAAATCTTTTACGGATCGTTTTTGCAAAAACGTGTCAGATCAATCTCTTAATCATGTTAATATTGATTTTTAGAACCCAGATCCGTGTTCTCGCTCTTGGGTCCTAAAAATCACTATTAACACGAATGAGATATTGATCTGACAATTTTTGCAAAAATTCTCTTTATAAAACGATATGATAGGAGTAACACTAGCGCCAAAGAAAAATCATATCTCTTTTTACAGATCCAATTTGTAAAGAGTGTGTACAATCTCTCAATCATGCTAATAGTGATTTTTAGAACCCAGGACAAAGAACCTTACATTTTGCAAATAATATGTGTAAAAGAAGATATTATGTTTTTTTTTTTCATTAGTGGCGCTTCACGGAGCACCTTAAGTCATAAACGCAATAAAAAAAGAATGCATTGCCGAAACCCGGGATTGAACCGGGGACCTTTAGATCTTCAGTCTAACGCTCTCCCAACTGAGCTATTTCGGCCATGAATGACCAGTTGAAAGTAATCTTCATATTCGATAAAACGACATATGTTACGCTTCGAGATGAGATACCTACATATTGTTGTTTAGAATGTGATCCTTCAGTCAGATGAAAGTCCTGGTTCTCTTATTCAGTTATGACTAAAGTTCCTATATGGACTCTATATTAACGCATATAGACTCTATAGTTGTTTTTCCAATGACACTCATCACCGAAGTGACAAAATTTACGGAAATAAAACTTCATTTGATAGCCACCCAAAATATTTTCTTTTAAGTTACCTGATCTATCAGAGAGCAGTGACCTATTCATTATGTTTTTACTCGAAGTAATCTTGGTCTTATCGGTAAAGTTAAATAAATAACAGAGACGTTATTGCTATATGGGTATTTTAATGAGAAACTGGAAGCATTTCGATTATAATATACTTCAAGAACAACTTTTTTTTTACTCCGAAAAACTAACCAGATTGCTAAAAGGCTCGATTATTTAGCTGCTATATTAGGCTCACCAAATCCTGAACGATTCCAATCGTCAAACTGTCAAATTTCATACTACCTAATTGTTAATCGCAAACTTCAGTCTTCCAACAGGATTTGGTGTGCATAATTAGGCCTCAGCTATTATAGGATCTGCTACAAGACCGACAGGCTGATAATGACTCATGATTCCGCCTGCGTCACGTGGACTTCTCCTCCATCTACGCGGGTACGCGCACATGTCGGCGCTGCCGTTCTGTCTCAAGGGCGGCGTGTTCCTCATCTTCGTGTTCCGCTGGATCATTAGATCAGATATCGATCTGGGTCTTATCAATAAAGTTAAATGAACAACAGAGCTATTATTGCTGAATGCTTATTTATTCTGGGGTAACTTTGGCGTTTTTATGGAAGGATTTTGATTATAATGTGCTTCAAGAACAACATAAGTACATTTCTTTCACTCCAAAATACTTACCAGATTTTGCTAAAAACCTGTTCAAGTGGGGCTCAATTAGCTCAGTTAGCTAATATCGGTTTTGCTACAAGACCGACAGGCTAATAAAAACTTATGATTTCCCAGCGCGCCTTGCGTCTGCGCGACGTGGACTTCTCCTCCATTTACGCGGGCTGGGTGCTGTACGCGCACATGTCGGCGCTGCCGGTCTGCCTCATGGGCGGCGTGTTCCTCATCTTCGTGTTCCGCTGGATCCACCTGGCCGCGGGGATGGCCTTCGTGCTGGCCTACCAGACCGTCATGATCATGCTGGCCTTGCTAATGGCGCTCTTCCATAAGCACGGTGAGTGTGTAGTCCACGTCTACATTAGACATCAGATTAGTGTTTTTAATGACTCGCGATGCTCATACGTGTTATACTTACCACCTACCCTCACCACCCGTGACCACGGCGACAACGCTTCCGAAACTTCGGTAATAATGGTTAATTAAGTTTACGTAATAAATAATCACGATTGTATAGTATAACTTTTTTTATGTGTCCCACTGCTGGGAACGGGCACGCCCTTTAGCTTTCCACTTCTCCCCCTTCATGGCCGCCTCCTGCCAACCCGGTCGTGAGGTCGTCCCGCCATCTCCGCTTGGGTCGGCCACGTTTTGGCCAGTTTTTTTGACCACCTGTCTGGGCCCATACGCCTTACATATAATTATAGGTAAAAGTAAATATGTTATTAGTAAAGACTCCATCGTAGTTTTAAAAGTAAAAGTAAAGCGGAGACCGAGCCAAGCTCTAGCAATGTCGAAGTCTGAAGCATGCATCGTGAATTTCATCATAATACCGCGAATACTACAATTATTGTTTCAACCCTCGCAAATTACACAAATACGATAAAGTTAGCCGTAAGATAGCCTGTTAAATGTGTCGACTGAACGACGATATTAACCAGCTACTTATCTTTTCCTAAACATTGTCGTATATTCGTGAATTTGTAGCAACAATACCACTCGCTAACTGTAAAGGATAATATCGTGAGGAAAACCGAGTGTCTGAGGTGATACGGTTTACTAATGTATTGCCAAAAATCGTTTCCCAAAGTATTACTTCCCAAACTATTTTCCGCAAATTATCGCTTGGCAAAAAACATTTCTCAAAACAACTTAAAGCAAATAAACAGTTAGCAAAAGTTATTATGGCAAGTTATTGTTTACCAAATAAATACTTGGTCAAAATTCATTTTACCAAGCATTATTCAGTCAAAAGTATGATTTGATCAAATGAATAAAATGCGAAATGTAAACTGGAACAAAAATTTTTTTGTTTGACTCAAAACTAAGTTTTTTAGTGAATATTTTTTTTTCGCTTTTATATAAAAAAAAAAGAACTAACAGCCGAAGTTTCAGGATGGAGCGTCGCTGCGCTCCGCTCCATCCTGGAACTTCGAACCTATTTTTTAATCAAACAATTATTCGCTATATAACACTTGCCAAAATAAAACGTTAGCATAATAAACGTTTGTCTTAATAAAACTTGACGCAGTAAAATTATGCGAAATGATAATTTGACCAAATGAATAAAATGCGAAATGAAAACTTGCTAAAGTTTCATTTGGGAAATGAAACTGATGCCATAAGTTTATTGGGAAGTAAAATTTGGCGAAAAATACTTTGGCTAAACGGCGGTATCCCGAGGTGATACATAAGACCTTAGCGTTTGATATCGCCAATCAGCGGTGAGCAACTCTCTCTCTCACTTTCTCTCTGAGAGAAGCCCTGTGTCCTGCAGTGGGGCATATCTAGATGGCGTACGTCATGTTGTTGAAGTCCGAACCTAATCAAGTGTCTAACGATGCGGAAGAATAAAAAAAAATTCTTTGACGGTTTCATAAATGTTGGCGTGTCTGTCCTCCACCAGCTCTACCGTCGTGCATCTGGAGCCTGCTGCTGGTGCTGCTGCAGACATTTATGGCGGAGCTGCTGGTGCACCACACCGACATCAAGGAGGGCGCGCGCTCAATCATGCTGCATGTGGTCGTGCCGCCGCTGGGGCTCGTCAACGGACTCAGTCACTTCGCACTGTTGCAAGTCGGGAAAGGTCTTTCTATCTTTTTCTATGTCTGTTGCTATCACTCTATCTCTCTCTTTCTTATTGTTATTGTATCAATGCGTCTTTAGTAGCCCAGAGTTCGGCCACGCGCACTCCGTGGCGTCTAACAAGTTCTATCGAGTGCAGGCGTTTCTATTTTACTGAATCATAAAGACATTAAGAAGGTTGCACGCTCAATCATGATGAATCTGACCGTCGGGAATGTCAATCACTTCGCACTATTGCAGATCTAGCGCAGCAGGTCAGTTACATAAATCAACAAGTAATCTGTCGCGCTCCTTTATGACGCATGAAATTAATTGCGATTTATTATTCCTGTTCATTTTCGTATAAAATGTAGACTTAAATTAGTGGACGCTAAGTCGTACGTAGCAGCTGTCGTTTGTATTCTTCCAGAGGGCTGGACGTCATCGTCCCTCAACACCACTATCGTGACATGGTTGTTTATCTCCGTGGTGTACTTCGGGCTCCTGATGCTGCTGCAGCGGACCATGGGCCAGCGGCGCGCCATCGGTGGCCAGGTCTCCTGGAAGTCCATCATCTTTAAAAAACCAGACGTGAGTCTACTCAGTCTAGAGATAAGTCGGGAGAACACCAAATGGTTCGCTTACTCATATAGCTGGTGGTAGAAAACTGGTCCCCAGAAAATTCTACTAACTACACTGAGCAGCCCTAGATCATGATTCCTGCTGATGATAGTATTACCCTATTCTTTTACCTCTTTTAGGCCATTTTCATTCAGCATTCAATTTATGGGCAGTGGCGTTTATATTAGATACATCAGGATACGATATTACAGAATTCGACGAAACCTCATCCTGTTGAGATGCCAACCGGCAAAGAACGTGATCAGCTTCAGGAGGTGGACGAATTTGTGGCTAAGGCAATCAGTTTCCATACCGTGTCAAAGGTATTTTGGATTTAATTATAGAGAAGTCTTTATATAGTTTTCAAGTTTCGTAAAGTTTTAGGGCCTTATACGAGTAATAAAAATAGTTTGAAGAAAGAATAGGCACAACTATGGAAGTCTTATGTAGAATGTGACTTTTTTTTCAGAGGGTAATGGGTCGTGTGGTACTAAAGGACGTGACGTTTGATATCTACCGTGGAGAATACACAATACTTTATGCTAAGACCGTGCAGAATGAACTCATCACTACTTTGGAGAATATTATCACAGGTAATTATATTCTTTTTGTTGCACTAACCCGTGCTGAGGATAATTTTAAAGACCTATTTAGATAGGTTTTTATTATCACAGGTATTTACGAGAAGGTCCGAGTTCGATCTCAATGAGGTACCCATTGGCTGGCTTTATTTGTGGAAGAAAATATTGTGAGGAAACCCATTCCTGTCTTTGGATTCGACCATTTAAGCTGAGCGGAAGCTTATTCCATGTCTAAGTGATCAATTCACCTATTTTGTCTGGGCGCTGGACGATACGAATAATTTAAAGGCCTTTGAGACATGGCAAACCTCTGTACCTCCCTACCTCTTCATTACATGAATGAAAAAATGAAAAATGAAAAAATGTTTATTTGTTCCAAAAACTAGGTACATAAAAAAGGATGAAGCCCTAATTCCCACACTAGGATTCCCTGTGTTATGGAAACTAGTCCCCTCCGCTTAATGGATGACAATAATAGAATAGGAACTTATAGTATTAATAAGTTAATTCTTATCAATCTCATAAGAATAACAAAATAAAAGTATAGAGAATAATGTTTACGCATAGAAGAATAATGTTTACGCATAGACACATCCCAATATATTTTAATTTTATTTTCGGTACCAGTAGAGGCACAACAGTCTCCATAACGCCCCCCCAATTCGAGCTATCACTTTTTTTAGGTCTAGCGCCCCCGGACGAAGGCACCGTGACAACCCTCGGCTACCCGAACACGGCCCAGGGCTACCTGGCGGTACCGCACATGCTTGGCTACTGCCACAACTCGCTGGTTCTCCTCGATGACCTGACTGTGGGGGAACACTTGCAGTTCTTTATGCAGGTCAGTCAGATTTTCCAAACTAGGTAGGTACTTAGTTATGAGATCATACGATTTTCTATTGGAAAATCCACGAAGCTGACGAGGAAGTGACCGAGTGGATTGATGGGTGGACCGAAGTGGCCTCCCTTTCGTACTTTAACCCGCTGCATACCATACGCAAAATAAATAAATAATAATAAGATTTTCTATGAATTTAGATATACTTGGCTTCTCCTGTGCCCGTGTATTATTTAAATTCTTACAAAACTTAAAGAAGATATTGAGTATTGACTCATACCCATGATTAATTATATCCTACTAATGACCCCGTGCACTTCGTATCACCTACAGCAATCTTTTTTTTTGTTCTCACCGTGTAAACCTTCCCTGGACATCCACAAATACATAAAAAGAAGAATTAGCTAAATCAGCCCAATTCAAGTCACAAGATTTCAATAAGGTTTTGACTAACCGGTATACTTAGTAGTATAGTCCGCGTGAATCTTTTTGGCGGCTGAGTGAAGTTCGTCAATTCCTGTGCAATGACTAATTTTAGGTGTCAAAGGGGAGCTGTGCGGGGAGTCACTAGGGACGTACCATTTTGTTTATGGTCAGTGTCAACCTTATTGGCTTAATTGCGGATTCACTTACTAGATTTATAAGCTAATAATGTGTAGTGCTTACGAAAGTTTTAGTTAAAGAATCATAGCAATCTTTTAGCGGTGGTAGCGGGGCAGTAGAACGCCGGCTACTCACTTGGGAGGTCGTGAGTTCGAATCCCGGCATTTACTAATGACTTTGTTTTCTAAGTTACGTACATTTGTGAAGTTATAGTAGAAATACCACTCGTTAACAGTGAAGGAAAAACATCGTGAGGAAACCTGAGTGTCTGAGTGGTTCACATACCTCAGCGCTTAATATTGCCATTCCGCGGTTGGCACGCGTGGTGACTAAGGCCTGTGCTCTACGGGAGGAGGTATATAGGCAGCATTATTATAGCAACCTATAAAAATACATTTCAAGATCAATTACATTAACGTTATAATATTATGCCGACTTATGTCGAAGTATGTAGCAAATTTTGGTTACCTCTTTCATGCATCTAGTCGGAACTTATTAATCGATTGATTAAATCCTTTCTACTTTGCACATCACTACGCATCACACTACATCAACTACTCACAAATACACTGTAAAGACAGTAAGCAATGTGCAAGCAATCTGTGACTATGTTCACGTTACCGCCAAAAAGATCTGTGCGGACTATAACAGCCATAAATTCTCCATTTTAGATCTGCACGTGGCACGAATCACCACAGTACGTGCTAGAATACGAGCACATTCGCTCGAATCGTCTTCTTGAGGAGTGTGAGTTGTTCGATCTAAAAGACACTAAAGTGGAGAAGTTGACCATGTACTTCAAGGCACAGCTGTGTTGGGCCATAGCCTTGCTGCTTGAACCAAGGGTGAGAATAATATGCTTTAAACACTTAATATAACAATAATTTATCTATCTATCTATCTATCTATATACTTCGTATTCTAATACTAACCTGAAGAAGAGAAAAAATCCTCTAAGCTGATTAATCAATGTCAAGCAGAAGGTAGGATGCTCCCTTAGCGAACGCTGTCTACAATCTTAGTCTAATGATTTGTGTTTCAGGTAGTATTCTTACCGGGTTTCATAGACAAACCATCTTACGTCGCCGTGATTACGGACAAGATTGTGGTAAGAAAATATGTCGTCTCTATCTGCTGATAAGTATCCAATGGGACAATTTTTTACGCATGGCTACTTTAATCCTTGATCCATGTTCTTGTTTCCTCGCAGGAGTGTTTAAGAGGATTCGTGTTTTTATAAATAAGACCGTAAGTCTGTAAGTTACCTTGGAAGAAAGAGTTCGAGGTGTCGCAATTCTTTTTAAATTTGGTGCTTTTGAGGAAATATCAGAATTTGACAGTTCGAAGATCGTTCAGGATTTGATGCGCATAATATATAAGCTCAAGTTAGTTCTCTTTTTTATCAGCGTTACCGGAATCATCTGACGATTGTCCAAACTTGCGACTCCAGTATGAAGTTAGAAAATGCCGATCGCGTGTTCATATTCAACAACAACTCTCTGGTCTTTGGGGGCACAATGCCGTACCTGTTCTTTAAATATGGTAAGATAGTTTTTGATATTCTGCCCGAATAGATCCTAGAGGGAACTGCTGAAGTTATTCCTGAAGTTATAGATACTTACAATACAACTTGGCGCGTAACCGATATCAACTTTGAAGGTCGCGATTACCGCCTCCGCTTAGTCTTCAAAGGAGACAGCGGCGATCAAGTCGTCAACATTAAAGCATTGACGGATGCTCTGGGACCGTACGGGGCTGTTGTCCGTGCCCATTTCGGCTCCCTGCTCATTCTACGAATCCCGGTGAGGCCCACGGCAAACGTCGTCTCCATCGTCAAATTTCTGAATCAGAATTCGAATAGATATGGCTTCACCTCTGTGCACCTGACTATACCTGACTCGGAGGAAGTGTGTACGAGGTTTGTTGTTTTCTTAATCTAAGCTTTGTAACTTACATTAACATGATATCTCGGATGATTTGAGTGAGACTCGTGTCGGTTATCCACAAATAAAAACACGCACCGTAGGGCACGCCAGTTGTTTTACCGGCGTGCCCTTCGTTCGACATGCTTTTGACTGTTCTACTCTCAGTTATTTCAAACTTCAGGGCCATGATGAGCATGGAAACCAAAGCGGATACCTTGACACATAACGACGAGGCTCCAGGAGTGAAACAGGCGTTGGAAAAAATAAAGAACCAAAGTGAGTTTTTACAATGGCCAGCCGTTTTACCTCCACGGTATTTTTAAGGTTGTACTATCTGCCAGATAAGTACTTATTACCCCACTTACTATGCTATGGTATCCAAAAATTGAGCAATTGTTTAACAATTTACCTTTTTCAGCGACAATGAAAAGGGCAAGAAAGAATTACTACACCAATGTTAGATGGATTGGAAAAAAGTTTACGAGTTTTCACATTTATTACAGATTCTTTTTCATTCTCACGGTCAGTCTTTCAAATTTTGTAGGTAGCTTCATAGTTATTTTAGTTAATTTGTTAATACTGATTTAATAGGCATGTATGAACATGTCTTCAACTCACAGATTGCAAGAGCATTTTTCAAACATCTAGCATAACCGGAGCGGCGGTACCTAATTAGTAGAACGGCCTGACATTTGAGAGGTCGTGGGTTCGAATCCAGGCATTTAACAATGACTTAGTTTTCCTTAGTTACGCACATTCGTGAATTGGTAGCAGCAATAACACTCACTAACGGTGAAACCCTAGCGATCCCAAATAATAATATGTACCTAATAATGATGACTTCCACACAACACAATCACTTGTCCTGGTCCCAAACTAGGATGCCCTGTGCTATGGTAACCAGGCGACATCACCGATCATGGATGTCTGAGGTGTTCACATCTAGGAATAAAAAAAACCACATATCGTTGCTTCAAATAGCCAAATATTTTCTAAGGTTAACACGAGCTCTAGACATAATAAAAACTAAATTTGCACGCATGTTTACTCTTTTATCTATACTAATAATAAATCTGTAAGGGTCGGTCATGGAGTAAGTTAGTTTGTTTTCAGAGATATTGTGTTTATAGGCTCAATATATGATACTGAAACTAATTTCACGATTTTTAGAATTTTTTTCTGTATGTGTGTATGTATGTATGTTCCTCCATAACTCTTAAACCAATTATCCGAATTTGATGAAATTTGGTATAAAAACATATAGACATCTGGGACACAGGATAGGCTATTTAAATTCTAGCTCCAGTTATGATAAGACGTGGCCCCCATACAAATGCAGCTTCGTAAAAATCGAAATGTACGCGAACGGAGTCGCGGGCACAGCTAGTTTACTATAAAAATAAACAAGTAAATATCCGTGCAAATTCAGTTTTTATAAAATAGCCAATCCATGTCGAGTACGCATCATAACTCTGAGAGAAGGCCTGTGCCCTACTGTGGGATTTATTTAATTATGTGTACGTTATATGTGTATCAGCATTCAGATGATTACGATTTGTTATTTAGCTTACTATTTTTTCCTTGTAAACCCTTGATCACTATTGCACTTTTACAGGTAATTGCTTGCCTGGTTGCGGGCATCTTCATAGGGCGCGAGCTCGGCGTCGGCGTGGCGGAGATGAATGCCGCTCTGCAGACGGTCAGAGAACCGCAGAGCATCAAGGACCTTCTACTGACAGCGGAGGCACTGGATCGGAAGACAACCTTCGCGCTGCGCTCCGATAATGCCACTGAAAGCCTCTCCGTGACTCACGCGTATGTTTTTGACTATGTATTTAATCACTCAAAACCACTGCGGTAAAAGCGGAAGGTGTATCCAGGTATGCAATTTTCTCTTTGCATACGACTCTGATTTACACGTGCAGCTTGCGCTTAGTTTAGATTGGCTTGCGCTGGGTTTTAAGATATAGTTGCTCACTGTGATGGTGAGGACCTCCTGACGGCAGAGGCCTTGCGACGGAAGACCACCTTTGTGTGCGCCTCCATAATGCCATTGAAAGACTCTTCTGAACAGTAAGGTTATATCTAAAAGCAAACACAATATGTTATTAGATAGGATTACCTATAACAAGAATACCAGTCTATCTATCAAGATAGACCGGTATTCTTGTTCTTTATCACAAGTGTCTGAATTAAGAATTTTACTAAAGAAATACCTATTAGTGGGCATCTATCAGTATTTTTGTTAGGAATTCTCGAAAAATAAAAAAATATAAATACAATTTAAGTATTTTAAACCGGCGCGGGCCGGTATTGAATGACTTCTGTATTTTAGATACACCTTCTCGATCAAGAACGAAACCTCGAACCAGCTGTCGTACATTGCGTTGAGAAGCTCTGATGTAAGTCTCTCTATGCTTCTATATAATTTCTATTTTATTATTTATATTTCGAAAAAGAACTTTTTTCTAGAGTTTGATGGAATATTTGAGGATCGGCGCAACGCTGGAGCCGCAAGAATGCGTGATAAAGTACGCGTATGGAATGGACGTCTTTTTTAAGGACGGCATTATCCATGTAAGCATTACCTGTTTCTGTTACCTGTCTTATACTATGCAAAACTAGGATTCAGCTGATCTTATGATTCTGAGAACTTGCGAGTAAGTGTTTGTGTCAAAAAAAGTCCATCCAGCACCTGGGACGACCCTTCTTCCAGAGACATTTCGTTTCTAAAATTCGTACCGGTATTTATTTTTTTATGTAGCCTGTGTAGCCTATACACGTCCCACTACAGGGCACAGGCCTATCTCAGAGAGAGAGAGAGTACGGGCTTAACCACCACGCGTGCCCACCACGCAGAGGCGTGTGAACACCTCAGACACTCAGGTTTCCTCACTATGTTTTCCTTCAAGGTTAGCCAGTGGTATTGCTACTATAACTTCACAAATGTACGTAACTTAAAAAACAACTTCCGGCAACAGACAACAGAGAAGCCGGCGTTCTACCGCTCCACCACCACCGTTATATACCGTATTCGTATACTAACTAAAAATCCAGGAGTTTACGGCCAGACTTGAAGGACCATTTTAGCTTCCAATGTCACTAGAATTATCCTTACTTAGCTATAGACCATTTGCTGATGTGGTCAGCGAACATGACCGAGTTTCTACTGATAAGAGGGGCTCCTATTCCTTATTCCGCGATTTTTTAATGCATTGGACGCAGTTTTCTGGGAATGGTATTAAAGATTAGTATTTTCGCAGATCTACGCCCTGTATAGTCCGTTGCACGTGGACAAGGCGGCGTCGGCTCGTTCCCTGGGACGAGTGTACGAGTCTCTGTTGCGGCACTATACCGGGGCTTTAGATGCGCTGATAGAGATTGAGGATCAGCCGCTTCTTCTAGATGTTACACCGGTCAGTTACCCGTTTGGCTATCTTTGCACCAGATACGCTAGCGCGCTCTATTTTTATTTATATATATATTTAGCAAAATATACATTATAGGTACATTGCATCTAGGTATGGCACTATCAGGAGACGGGCACCAGTGTCATCCTGAGATTCCAACCGCATACTGCGATCGCCAACCCGCCTGCCAAGCGTGGCGATTATGGCAAAACCCCTCATGGTTATGAAAACCACAAAGGAGGCCTATGTCCTGCAGTGGGCGGCAAATGGCTGATGATGATAATGGCACAATACGGAAAGTTCTGATGCATTTATTTCCATTATAAATGTACTCAGCCTTCGCTTAAATTAGGAACAATTGTATACTTAAAAACTAGATAGGTACCTACTTACATGCAAAAAAAATATTTAACTTTTGTAACTCATAACTTTTTTTAAATTAGGCTAACAATCTTGAACAAAACCTAACAACATTTACTGATTTTACATTTAAACTGTTATTTACACAGAAGAAAAATTTGTTCTGTGGTTATTTTAGGCTAATGGTTAATGAATCTTAACAATGTCAGGTAGGTACTCTATGATATTGTCTCTGTGTAATCTTTCAATATTTTTAACCGACTTCAAAAAAGGAGGAGGTCTGAAAAAGTTAGGAATAATTTAAATAATTAGAAGTATTTATACATGTAGGTATTGTAGAAGTATAATTTAGAGCCGGTGCCCAAAATATATGTGCTGGTCTTGAAACTGGGCACCGACTACAAATTATATTTCTACAATACCTACATGTACAAATACTTCTAGTTATTTAAATTATTTCTTAACTTTTTAGTGCTGTAGTGGTTCGAGGTCGGTTTTTATATTTTATTTAAAAATTGTTATTTTTAAATTTTTAGTGAGGGAGCGGGAGAAAAATAAATACCTAAGTCCCTTGTAACCATAATTTACCCTACTTAATTCGTTGCTTTAAAATTTGATGTTCTAAATTTCCATCTCCGAAAGTCTTCACCAGAACATCACCAAATTAACTTAGGACTATCTACTTTTACGCTATTTTATGAAACATACGGATATTACTAAAGGATGGGCTCCATTAGGGCTTATTTACTGCTGTCCATTGAAGTGTTCCGTTCTCCATCTCTGAAAGTCTCCTACAGATCTTCACCAAATTAAAATGGGAACAATGGGACGTTATACCTGTTCGAACAAAAAATTGTCGAAATCGGTTAAGATTTGACGGAGTTATCGAGGAACATAGCAAAAATAAATATATACGCGTCGAATTGATAACCTCCTCTTTTTTTGAAGTCG
The DNA here is from genome assembly GCA_963969515.1 of Yponomeuta evonymella. Classification (NCBI taxonomy): domain Eukaryota; kingdom Metazoa; phylum Arthropoda; class Insecta; order Lepidoptera; family Yponomeutidae; genus Yponomeuta; species Yponomeuta evonymella. Next base: position 3,237,269 of record OZ018343.1, on the reverse strand, counting down.
GTTAGGCTAGGTTAGGTTAGGTTAGGTTAGGTCGGAAGTGACTCACTTCCACTTCGAAAACTGTATCCTGTAATGAGCACACATCAAGCCTATGGTAACAAAGTTACCTACTCTGATTTACAGGTGAAAATTACCGAGGAGTTTCCTCAGCTACTGATCCCGTCGTTAGTTCTATTGACAGTCTCACACGTGACTCTGTTGCCGTCTCATGAGTATGGATTCATCAGGCATACACAGGTAGCTAAAACCTTATTTATATCTCGTATCTCTCGCTTTTGCGTAGATAGGTATATTATGGGCGTAAGTGGGTTAGGTCTCACAGAATTTGTATCTATATAGTTTTAAATTTCAGAAATATGCCCGCAATTTCTCCCCGTTCCAATACTGGACGACGCTATGGGTGTGGGATATGGCAACATATGCTTTGTTGGTGATCATTATGATGCTCGGATTTATACCAATGATTCTACTTATTTCGCCATGGTACTTTCACGAATACATCGATCTCAGTGAGTCCATATTCTTATGCAAAAAAATATCAGATCGAACCATCTAAAGACCCTGACTTAGTTTTAGTACCTAATCCGCATCCCTTTGATACAGTAAAAGTCAGCTGGGACAAAGTAGATTTCACGGCTACTTAGACGCTTTTTTGACATTGCCGCAGGAAAGTGGCAATGAAACTCCAATCAGATGAGAGTCAAGTCCAATTAGAATTAAACCAATTTCTCAACATGGCAACTTTCCACTAGACCATAGGGCCAACTTAACAACATCATTGTGTTTCCAGTAATCGTGCCAACGCTGATGATAGTGTATGGATTCGGAAGCATCCCTCAAGCGTATCTCTTCAGCTTGAGCTCTCATGCCTCACTGAACACCATCACCTATATCATTGTCAACATTGTCTTCGGTCAGTCATTCTTTATGCTACTTCTCCCGGCTTCTCGTACTCTAACAGTGTTAATTTACAGTGTTAATCAGCTGTCAGTTTTTTTTTATAGACTGTCAGTTTTTTATGGACTTCAGCCAACTGACGGCTAGTGTATGAGAAACAGGGGGTTAATGTTTTTGATAGGCACTAGGTAGCTAGAAAGTAGTAAAGGTCATTGAAGAACACCAATGAGATGGACTGATCATAGTAAGTGGGGTGCCGGCTTTAGAATAGTACCCCCCCTCCATCTCTTCCCGTGGGGGGCGTAAAAACCGGCTAAGGGACACATTACCAGGAGGTGGGCAGCAGCGCCTTCTGCAGAATTGCGATATACTGCGCTCGCCAACCCGCATGCCAAGCGTGGCGAGTATGGCAAATACCCTCATGGCAGGAGGCCTATGTCCAGCAGTGGACTTCTTGTGGCTGAATGATGATGATGATGATCATAGTAAGTACCTAGGTACATAGATTTATGATGTAAGTAATGGAATGGATTACAATAGGTACGTAACAGAGGTGTGCATTGCAATAAGGAGTCCGCAATCATAAACGCGAAGATTCCCAAATTGAATAAATATATTTTTCCGTAAATACCTTAAGACAAATATATTATGGTCTCTGCCTACCCCTCCGGGATTCAGGCGCGAGTTTGATGTTATGCGTTATAAATATATTTAATGGGCATTGTCCTAGAGAAACAGGACATATTCATTCACGTATAAAAGGAAGGTCGAATTAGTGACACACTTATTCACAAACATACAAGAAATCAGGGAATCTTATTAATTAATAACTATAGCTTCGTATTTACTGACCTAAAACCTTTAAAATAAAGTATAATAATTTTGTTACTAGTTTCAATATTTAGGACAATGCCCATTGTGAACCCCTCATTGCGCGAGACCAACTAGGTACTTAGGACACTTCCATGGCGAATTTTACAGGCGAATCTACGGTGATGACTAGAATGTTCTCGGGCTACACGCTGGATGTCATGATGGTTCTTATGAATTTCTCGCCGCAGTTCAACTTTGCCTTCGCTCTCGTGAAGATCACGCGAATCTTCATCTATAACACCGAATGCCTTATTGTACAACAAGAGAAATATTGCGACACGAGGATTATTCACAAATGCTGCGGTTAGTTAAATCCCCTCATCCACACATCGTCAGGAGGTGAAAATGAGAAACCTCATGGGAACCAGCTTACACATTTGCCAGCTGATGAATCGGGGGAAATCTAAACGGAGTTGTAGGTAGGTGCATACAGTCGACAGATGAACAACCTTACAAAGTCAGCCATGATAGATAGATAGAATATTCTTTATTGTACACAAAGATTACATTAACAGAAATTCAATAAATAGCAGTACAATTATTAGCGGCCTCATTACTACACGCATGACTTACTTGATTGTGGCTATCCTTGTGCTGACCAGCTGTAGAGCCCCAATTCGAAATCCGGGCTAAGAAAATTTCCATGGCGGGGCATAATGCATGGCCTACAACTTAAGACAAACTATTTCATTCTTGCTATCACATGTTCCAAAGTTACCTACTTATATGATTCAGTCTATTATCACAAAAGATACCGACCAGAATTAATAGTATTAATATGTGTTATACTTAGATAAATGCGGCTTAGTTGAACCTTGTTACCTGAGAAAAAACTATTTGTCATTCCACGAGGGCATTCTCCACGAAATGATCCTGATTGTGACTACGGCCGGTATATTCTTCTGTCTCCTAATGCTCTGGGAGTACAAATACATCAAGCGCTGGCTAGTGCACTTGTCGTCGCGTTGGCTTTATCCCGGTGACGTGGAGTTCATCAAGGAGGATAATAACGGGGCCGCCCAGGAGAAGAACGATGTGCTCGAAAAGACCGCGCAGTTGAAAAATAACAATGGTTAGACGGTATCACTTATCTGCATTTTTCAAAGTTCAAGACGTCCTTGTCTGGTTACCATATTACTGGAAATCATTGTATGCGACCAGGCCCTAGCGTTTATAAATACAACAAGATTTTAGGTAGTACCTAAGTATTTTTAAGGCCTCTTCTTAGGTGTCCCGCAGCTGCGTAAAGGCCTCCCTTTTGCACTCCAACCTTAACAACACAATCCCTCAATCCCGCAAGAACTTGTTTAGACCGTTCTGTCTTATCAGCCTTGGCCTGCCAGTTTTAGCTCGTCGAGGGCCTATCACAAATCTGTCAAACGGCAAAACGCCCATAAACAGTCTCTAAGGGAATATTAATGTCGGCAATGTCTCCGAAGTAAATATGATCTTACACAGCACCTTCCTTCTTCAGCGCACTTAGTGAATACGTTCGGCGAATGCCTTCTCGTGAACGATCTGTCGGACAAGGCGTTCGGCCGATTTGTACTGAACAACGTGTACCTCGGGCTGCGGAAGGGCGAAGCCCTGGCCGTATCGGGGCTCAAACAGCACGGTCGGGTCGCCATCTGCGACGTGCTCTCGGGGTTTAAGCTGGCCAGCGGCGGAGACTCACTGGCCATGTCCAAGTGGAGTCTTAAGACGCGTCCACATTTGGTGAATATGAGCATTGAGAAACCATATACAAATACTCTTGCTGAGTCTGCTACTCGGTGTGGGATTCAGTTAGAGGCCTAAAAATATTCCACGGAAATTTCACCGGAATAAGGGCTAATCGGTGAAGGAAAACATCGTGAGGAAACCTGAGTGTCTGAGCTATTCACATACCTCAGCGCTTGACATTGCCAATCCGCAGTGGGCACGCGTGGTTATTAAGCCCATACTCTCTCCCTGAGAGAAGGCCTGTGCCCTACAGTGGGACGCATATAGGCAGATTATGCTATGCTTATGCTAAGGGCTAATCCTATGTAGTAAATGTTAGAACCTTTTAGGTCATCTAAGAGGGATTAGATCATTGGCGTATTTGGGATTATTTTTTTAAGAAGGGCATGGTCCCTAAAAGGACATGCAAATGCCAATGCATGTATGTAGCAACCCAACATCCTGTGGTAGCTATACACAATCACAATTATTTATCTATTATTACTTAGTAACACTTTCTACGCCAATGGATGGGATTAGCGGATTCAATAACTTACAGCTAAGCTAACCTAGTGCCATAATGATTATGCTTGTAGTGTTTCACGAATGATGAACATTGCTCTGCGTTAAGTATATAGTATAGGTAGACTGTTCGTGAAACGAGTCTCCCGCCGCTTAGGTATGAAGGACCTTCATTGAAGGTATTTTACTTAATCTTTTCAGTATTCAAGGAAAGTATCTATGTGCTGTGAGAGACCGCCGCTGCCTCAATGGATGACGGTCAAAATAGCCCTCCAATTGATAGCTGTGCTAAGAGGTGTCCCAGCCAATCAGGTTAAAGAAGAAGTTTGGAACTATATCGAGGCCTTAGGTAAGTCACCGATGACTCTTCACGTAAAGTGTTTGGGTAACCATTGATTTAGCCAGAGACTTCTCGAATGGTAAGATAAAATAAGGAATATTCTTTATTGTACACCATAAAAAATTACAGAAACAATAGAAAAGAAGTGGTACAATTGGTATTGCTCGTAGTAAAAATATTCATCCGTAAACTATCAATGGTAAATGTTGACCTACCTACGTACGGTGCATTAGGTACGGTATGATACGCCTGAGCTAACACAAGGCTGTAAGAGCACCAGGCACTAGCCGAGCCGAGACAGAAGACGCTATAATCTAACTGTTAGTTATTGTCTTTGACAATATTTTCAATCAACTGTAGAACATTTTTCACACTTGTTGGAACTACTGTGCAGTGTCGTCTAGCTATTGTCTTTGACATAATGTTTTCATTAAACTATAGAAAATTTCTCAGAGACTCGTTGGAGAACATAAAAAAGAGTCGGCAAATTATTGGTGTCGGTAATAGTAAATATCTCTTACAGAGCTTTCACACAAAGCAGACGCAGTAATCTACACGCTACCATTGAGTGAAACGAGACGCCTGCACTTCGCAGCCGCCGTGGTCGGCGCTCCGCCAGTGATCATTCTAGACGAGTGCACCGCTTACCAGCCCACTTCGGTCCACCGGGCCATGTACCTCATCATTCACCACATGCGGAGACAGGGGCACGCTCTGCTCATAGCTTCGGCCCGGTAAGGTCATACATATTGCATGTTACTGTTTAGAATCGAAGAAAGCATGCAGTTACGGTTATTGATAATTATAGATTTCACAAATCTAAATTAGCGCTGATATCTTCTAACTCTTGCCTTTAAGAGGCTCGCACCATAATTATGCCAGGAACCGTGATGATTCTTTGATGCTAATGCGCTACATTATTTTAGGCTCCGAAGTATACATTCTGGCTTTTGCTTGCTTACTGGTATCGTTGCTAATCAATTTATAAGTAGGCACCTAACCTACTTAAGCATGCTTTGCTTAACTTTTTTATTCACTCATTTCCACTCCGATCGAGCTTACGTGCGTGATTTCGATAATTCCTATTTTAAAATCATTATTCCGACAACAGTAGATATTTTCCTGCCAATCCCAAACCTGCAACTTCCAGGGTGGAGAGCCACCTGCCAGTCACCGGCCGTCTGGCGATCATGATGAACGGGCACATCTTCGACATGGGTCACGTGGACAGCCTCATTGAGACTTACAGCCAAAAGGGGTACACCGTGGCGGTGCATTTGAAAGATGAGGTGGACGCCGCCAAGTTGTTTCGGGGTTACTTCACCAATTACGTGGTCAATGATGCCACAGAGGTAAGCCACGAGTGTTGTAGGTAGGTACAATCGACAGCACATCAACCTTTACACACGTGCACTCTGCTCGATTAAGTTACGGGAGCCTTTGCAAAACGTAAAGGTTTAACTGCGGCAGATTGTACATTATATTTTGGGTTATGTGCCTAAAATGCAAGATGCTACTGCTGCAAAAATGCCTAACACGTCAATAGACTAAGGGCCAGTTTCTGAATTGAGAATTTCGCTAAGTAAATAGTTAACTGTAGTGCTGTCCCTTCTCATTTCTCAGAAAAGAGCGTGACAGAACGTTACTTAAGTATTTACTTAGTGAAATTCTCAATTCAGAAACCGGCCTTAAGAAGCAGATTGCCCAACCGTGAATACCTAGACATTGTAGATAATTGCCTAAATGTAATTTTGTCTACAAATCGAAATGTCTCGAAAGAGTTTTTAAACAAACTTGCGCAATAGGCATTGAGCCTATTGCGCAAGTTTGTTTAAAAACTCTTTTTTTTTTAAAGCGCTGTAATTCGATACTGGCAAAATTACATTTAGGCAATTACAATGTCTAGGCATTCACGGTTGGGCAATCTGCTTCTTACCCCCGATTTCTCGTACACTAACAAGCTGTTAATCTACTGTTAACAGCTGTCAGTGGGTTTTTTTTTTCTATGCACTTTGGTCAATTGACAGCTATTAACAGCGTGTTAGTGTACCAGAAACTGGGGGTTAGTCTATTGACGTGTTAGGCTATTTTGCACCAGTGGCATCTTGCATTTTAGGCACTGTGCTCATAACCGTATATTTTAACCTTGCTACTTACACTTACCAAGTTGGACCTATTGAATAAGTGGCAAATACGGGCCAGATGAATGTTGATCAAGCTAGAGGTTTGTCAGGATCGTGGCAAGAAGCAAACCCTAGTCACTTGCTACCCCTATGGTATACAGGTGTGAGTTTATATAATTATGTCCGGCCCTGAGTTATCATTCTTCCGAATCCCCTGCAGCAAAACTCCACTACAATTAGTACTACCACATAAAGCATTAAACAAATATTAACTTAACATTAGGAAATGCATACGTAGACACCCCGGGTAGTAGTGTAGTAACCGTCAAAAATCTGTCCCCTAAGCTCAGAGAGATTCCAACCAAGATTCAAATACTACCTATCGGAAATAACTTGGCACCTCTCTTCTCCGTAACGCATCGCACTTTACCTCGGGTGTCGTCCGGTTAGGTGCGAACGCACGGGTGACAGTAACATGACATGACGGGGCGAGACACCGGAACAAAAGTTAGCGACAAGCGTCAAGCCAAACAACCTCGCCCATTACCCCGCAGGTGTTAGTGAACGTCCAAGTGTTAGACAAAATAACCTTGCTGGTGCTCCTAACCAAGATGGAAGAGCTAGTGTCGTTGAACAGCGAAGTGTACACGTACGTTGTGTCCACCGTCCCCATAGACTACATATACAATACAATCCTGAGCAACGAAGCGTGGAACATCGAGTCTACGGAGAACCTACCCTGCTGTTGGAAGCAAATGCTGGCGAAGGGCAAACAGAAACAACCCAGTGTGATCCCCGTAGAACACTTGAAGGAGTTTCCCAAAAAATATAGCATTACGAAGCTTGCCGAACTGCCGTGGTCGGTCGTCTTTCAGAGATAGGAGATTAGTGGTTTAATTTTGATTTTAAGCGAGTATTGTTAATTACTAAGCAATTACTATCTTAATTGTGTTAGAAGAGAATTCTATTTTCGTTTTCGTAAGATACACCACATTTTATTACTCTTATCTAAAGGTTTGTTGGTGTATCTGTCTTTTTACCCGTATCCATAACTCTGTTCCAATAATTAAGACAGATTTGTCGCATTTCCGATGGACTTGCCTCGAACTTTATAGCGTGATTCTTGAATTCAGCTCGATATACGTCGCTATCGCTGTAGAGTACAATCGACAGCGTAACTAAGTAATTAAATGCGCGTTGACGTACTACTAGGACTACACTAGGTAAGAACACTAAAAACTACATACCACATACTGGCAAAACGAAAAGATTTCTGCTATCAAATAATGACTATTTGGTCAAGCGAATAACTTACAAATCTGCGTAGCCTGCAAATAGAGAAGGGAAGTCGGTGAAGTGTCATGTTACATGCAATAAATAAAAGTATGAATTGTTAACGGTGTTATTATTAGCTTATGAGACAGTGACGTGATACACACAGAGTCAGCAGTAAGGAATACAAAGTCAACTTTTTCAGAATTTTCCAAAGATGTAAAACTACCAAGTAAGATTGTGATGAAGATTTTTATACTACTTTTTTAAAGTGTTCAATAACATTCATTCTGGTAAAAATTATTTGATTTTCAGGTCATTTCCTAAAAGTTGACTTTACAATAGTACACACCCACGAAGTCCAAAACCGCTTCCATAGTTAACCAAATTTTTGTAACCCAATGGGACCACAGCTATTGTTACATTTTTGTTAAACCGTTAAACAAACATTTTTGTTGTGTAAGGAAATTTTATTCATCTAGGGAGCATGTGGCGGTGGTAGCCTAGTGGTTAGAACATCGGACTCGGAAGCGAGAGACCCAAGTTCGATCCCCAGTGCAGGCATGTACCTATGACTTGGTTTTCTAAGTTATGTACATTTGTGAAGTTCTAGTAGCAATACCACTCGCTAACGGTGAAGGAAAACATCGTGAGGAAACCTGGGTGTCTAAGCTATTCACATACCTCAGCGCTTGAAATCGCCAATCCGCGGCGGGCACGCGTGGTGATTAAGCCCATACTCTCTCTCTCTCTTGAGAGAAGGCCTGTGCCCTACAGTGGGACGTATATGAAGCTTGCTGGCTGCTTATGAAGGGAGCATGTATAGTAATTACCTATTCTCGGCGACTGTCAGAACGCGCTGAACAGAAAAGTGGCGAGTTTTTGTATCGGAGGCCAAGACCAACTTTGGTCCCTGAGTCAGCGGAGTATGTAGTGTAGGCACTGAACATGCTGCCTAGATAAATAAAATGATAAGCATCGATAAACATAGGCCTTGGTGTATCTGAAACTCTAAATTTGTATACAGGGTGTATCATTATTTTAATATTTGAATATTTTCTACTCCCTTTGCGGACATCTTTTAGTGAGAGGGCAATTTACATTTACAGCCACTGAGATTCATAACTTGGAGTTGTGAGGATAATTTATTCATACTCCCACTTGGATTCACTATTGGAAATAGCAAATCGTTAGCAAATAGGATCTCTTGCTCTTTTTTTTAAGCATCAAACACGTACAGTACCTTCGTCCACTCAATGCAAAGTAGTATGTGACCTATGTAACTCATTGGATGACCCCCTAGCATGGGCCATCATGTTCTCTATCCTATTGGTTGTCTCCCTTACCATTGAGAACTCAGACAAATCTGGAAGATCTAACACAATGTGGGCTGAGAGTCGCTTGTACACAGAACTGGAGTCTTTTTTATTGCGTCTAGCTTCCTCATACTTTAGTTGCTGTTTTAAGAATATTGACTGCTTTAGCATATCCTGGATGTTTTTGAAACTGTTGACGGCTCCGTCCATTGATTTCACCGCACTGGAATTTAGAGAAAGTTATTTATGAATGAATGATGGCTTTTTAGGTTTCAATACTGCAATGCTTGTTTCATATTACTTGGATTAGATGAATGCAACTGCAACCAATAATGAAAAAATGTGATACTTAAAACATTTAAAGGACATAAGTGCTGCAGAGGAAAAATGTGGGCTGTTTGCCAGAATTTAAACTGCTCTTTGACAATTTAAATCAGTAATATCGGCCAGTTTCTGAATTGAGAAGTTCATTAAGTAAATACTTAAGTAACGTTCTGTCACACTCTTATCTGAGAAAGCCAAAGTCAAAAATGTTATTCACTATAAAAACAAAATGTTTACTTAAGGCTTTAATAAGGGCTAACTAGCGGCGCCAGTGAAAAAAAATCACATCTTTGTTTGTATCCGTTTTTCCAAAAAAGTGAACGACAGAGTTTTCTGTATTAGTGATAGCCATTTTTAGAACCTAAAACTTAGAACCTAGGGCCAAGAACTTAGTCCACAATTTCATTTACATCAAAAACGAAATTGTAGCCTAGATTCGTGAACCTAATTTCTAAGCTGTAGGTTCTAAAAATTGCTGTTACCAACACAGACATGTTTGTTGTTAAATTTTTAGTGCTATTTAGCCCTTATTAAAGCCTTAATGAACGTCAAAGCTGTTAGTTTCACAATGAATACATTAGGCGGAGAAGAAGCTAACAAAGAAACTCCACATTTATTCTTTTCAAAACAGGTTTGCCTAATTAACAGAGTTTTCAACTTAAAGTTACACTACACTAGATACAATCGTTCCCGTTAATGTTATTTAAATACCGAATTAATCAAATTCAATTCTATTCAAATTAATCGAATTCAATTCAAATTCATCAAATTCGAAGAGACAGCCAATTACGAATTTCTCAATTCAGAAACTGGCCATAAGTCCAATAGTGGACGAAATGTGGGATGATTTGCCATCATGACTGCTTGACTGTCATCACGATTTCCTCAGTAGCATTCTCCATAAAATATTACACCTTCATATGTAGGATAGAAATTAAATCAATTTGAGTTCCCTCCAATTCATTAGCCCACATTTGCCTACTCCTACAAACGCTCCATGGTACGCCACTTCTCTGTTTTCAGCCATTCTCATAAATTGGTCATAGGCAATTTTTTTCAGATTGTCAATCTAGGGCACTGAGAAAAATGTTCCACTCTACCTTTGCTGATTCAAGGCCTCATTTCAGAAACTTATTACCCATGAAGGGTTATCAGTTTTTTGGCAGATGTGACCAGGGCCACATTTCATTGCACTGCAAGTCACGTTTTAGTAATGATAATTTGATGTATTATTGCATAGCCGATTAATCCAAAGATTAACAAGCCAGACTAATTGTACTAATTGGCTTTCCAATGTAAACCAAATATTAATAATAAGTCATGAATTGTAGCTTTATGAATTATGGGCACATGGGCAGGTCCACTGGCATATCAACTTCAGACCCTCCAGTCCCACAATGATTGACTCCATAGTGTCTCAAAAAGTTATGAATAGGCTATTTTCAGCACAGCTGTAAGACTGGCTTAAACTATCTATTTAATTTGCTTCCACTTTTTATTATTTTTAGTGGTATTACATATACAGTGATATACAAAGATGAATAGATGCCACTTACATTGAGTCAGCTTTTAGTGAACTCATACAAATGAGGAACGAGAAAGTATGAAAAAACTGTTTGTTTACATAGTTCATAAGTTCCATTCATTTCTAGTTTACACGTAGCCAGGTTACTCACCTGAGAGCATATTCGACATCATAGCACCTGCCCTGTAGCTCACCCTGCAGCTTTGTTACATCAGCACGGCGCTCCACCATAGGGGGAAGAGCCTTGCGCACATGCTCCTGTAGGCGGTATAACGCCAGTGAAGGCTCGTTGGCAACTATGTGCATGTTCTCAGCGATACGTTCTGCAGCTGGTGGAGACGAAAATTTTCTTATTTATTTATTTCTGATAGTAGACAAATAGGTATGTACCTACAGTTGACAGCATTTGCAACAAAACATGTAAAGGTTGACCCGCTGTTTACTGTATTATTCAATTCAATTCTTAATTATGGCTACCCTAAGGATTCTGCCAATGTCGAGTTTTGGAGATAGCAAGTTTTTTTGTAATATTTAACAAAATCCCGTAAGTTAGTTGTGGTGATGTAGTAATAACAAGAAAGATAAAATACATAAAAAACCAGATACATTAGTAATAGACAGACAATCACAATCGAATTTTGGTGCTTTTTATAAAATTACATAGATCTTTAATAAATGGAGAGAATACCAATAATAACAGAGAACAAAAATTTGAGGGAGATTTTAAGGAAGATAATTATATAGGGAAGAAGATAATTTGGAGCAGTTAAAAAATATGTGATCCGGAGTCCCGTCGTCCAAACCGCACTCACACAGCGAGTTGTCCCTGATCCGAATTTTCGTGAGGAAGGCTGGGGTGCAAGCATGGCCCAGGCGAAGACGACATATTGTCGAGGTAACATTTTTATCCGCATTTCGGAAAAAGAAAAACCATGGTTTCGTAGGAATTGATTCTTGGATGGTGCTGTACCGTGTTCTGTTGACAGGTGATCAGTCTTGACAGTATTGTTGCTAACTCACCCACATAATTTTAATTTTAATAATGGTAAAGGCCTCGCGTACCTGTGTAAAGGTCGATGTACTTTTACAGGTAAGGGAGACCCTGAAAGATACAGCAAAGGGTATTTAAGCAATTTAGGCAACGTCGTGACAGGTAACATGGCCTAGTGGGAATTTTGATGCGTGCTGAAAAAGTTGAACATTACCTTTCTTGGACCTAGCTTCTAAGTCGGAGTCTCCTTGATACACAAAGGCCATGATTAGAAATTAGATAATTAATACTACCTACTAAAAATTCTTTTTTTGCGTTGGTAGCAGGGAAAGGGAAATAAAATAATCTCATATAATGACTATTGTTTTGGTTTTTAATTTTTAAAATGCTACTGCAGTGTTGCCAACATCTCAGGACCTGATATCGCCATTTTTTAAAGTAGCTGTATTTTTGCTGAGGTAGCCTAGCTAGGTAAGTAGCCTAAACTCTAAACGCTAATAGTAGAACAAAAAGGAAGTTTTTAACAAATTTTATTCCTTTTTTGTGGCTTAATGGCTATTGGCTACCAATAATTCTGGCAGCGTTAAATAACAGCTTGCCTTTCCTGTGGGCTAGGCCGACTAAGCTGTCAGGACGGTATAGGTGCTGGGCAAGCCTACTACACTTAAAAAACAATGTCCCAGGCACTGGTCCCTTCACCCATCTAGTGTGAGTGAAGGTGCCACTGGACGCTGCAAAAATCATCTTATTACTGTACGTTTTTGACCACATAAGATCCCAAAATTCAATAGTTTCAGAATTTAACTGCTTGGCCCCAAATTTAAAGGTCGAAAAACGAATCACTTCGTCTCCTAGGAGCGCCAGTCATGGAAGAAGCGTTTCCTCTATTTTTAGACGACGAAAAAACAAGATTTTTCGATACCATTCCCCTCCTGTCCAAAATTAACACACATATGGCCTTCCAAATTATACGTTTTTGCCTTTTTGTACCAAAATTTACCTATTACCTCAGATGCAGCCCACTATTTAGCCAGGTGGCTCTACTAGGACCAATCGATTCGATGATCCATTTGGCCTTAATCCAAATTCTAAACTGTCCAATTTCAGAACGTTCCTGGCTCCAGGCATCACTCCCCATAAGATATGGAGGCCTAGGAATCAGGAAGGTAAGCAGCGTCGCATTGCCTGCCTTTTTGTCTTCCATCCACAGTATTTTCTTGTACATGAAAATTGTTAGCTCTTCTCTGGGTGACATTGAGGCCTCATACTCTGAGGAAGCCAAAGAGGCATGGAGACTGGCCTGCCCTAATGAGGATCCGCCGAAGGATCCTACCATCCAAAGGCAGTGAGACGGGCCCTTCTGCGAGCTGGTGCAGAGCAGGTTAATCCATTCCTGCACCAGCGACGTGGAACGCGCTCGCCTACTGACCGTGTCCGAGCGAGAGGCGGGCTACTGGTTGCAGGTCCACCCATTAGGGTCTATAGGGACCCTGATGGACAACACCTCTTTTAGCACCGCCATCGGTCTGCGACTAGGTTGCCCAATCACTGTGCCCTATCGCTGCCCCTGCGGTACCGACGTCGATCGCCTGGGCCACCATGGTCTGTCGTGTCAGCGGAGCGCAGGCCGCCTTTCCCGCCACGTGGCTCTCAATGACATCATCCGGAGGGCCTTTGCCACAGCCGGGGTTCCGGCCACGCTGGAAACCTCCAGGCATCATCCGCGACGATGGTAAAAGGCCCGATGGTATGAAATTGATCCCCTGGAAACATGGGAGGCCGCTAGTATGGGACGCTACATGCGTTGACACGCTGGCACCCTCTCATGTTTCCCAGAGTGGAAGAGCCGCTGGTTCAGCGGCTGGCGTGGCCGAAAGCCTCAAACGGCGCAAATACGGTTCAATAGGAAACAATTACATATTTGCGCCGTTTGGGGTTGAAACCATAGGCACTTGGGGCCCAGAGGCGCGCCTGCTGTTCAAAGACTTAGCGGCACGCCTAATCGACGCATCGGGAGACCAGAGGGCTGGCGCGTACCTCGGCCAGAGGAGAAGCCTGGCCATCCAAAGAGGTAACTCAGGAAGAGGAGGAGGAGGCTCATTACCGCGGGACAGTGACCTGGGGCAGGTGTTTTATTTGTAAATATAGAATTTATGTTATTTGTATATTTTTATCATTTATATATTAATTAAGTCCAGTTTCTTATAAATGTATATAATAAAATTATTCAATACAACAAAAAAAAAGACTTGGAATTCGTCGGGCTTTAGTTTAGTCAAATTAACGACGAACTTGGTATTCCCTGCAAGGTGTGGCCATCATAATAAAACTATTCTCGATAAATTTCACACTACTTATTGGCTAATTTAAGTACTTAGTTGTCCTCTGACCGAAGTAACCTACGGTGACCAGTCGCCTTTCAGATTTTTTCGTCGCCGATTTTACTTCTGAGTAGCCTAAATGGCGAAAAATCACCTACGTCGGCAACACAGCTGCTGGTGTTCCGTTCTATGGTTCCGTCCTTGACTCAGATTCAGGTCCTTGACGTCCGTCCGTTCCATTTCAATCTAGATAAATATGTGCGTACACAAATATAATGAGTTGAATGAAACCCCAACCGAAGACATTGTAATGATAACATTATAAATTGACATTTAACAAACAAAATGTAAATTGTAATGTATATATTATAAAGTAGCGTGTACCTTTCACAACGTGACACTGGCAAAATCCCTGTGCACCCTACAAGCACGGGGCAGTCCAAAAAAAAAATCTATGTTATAAACTGATTTTGAAATCGATTTAAAAAATAAAACACGTTGAAAAAAGTTCCACAGAACACAGCAATGCTTTTATTTTCATGGAACAAGCTTTTCGACAATTATTAGGCATAGACATGCTAGAACTTTTTAACGGTAGATTTTTTTCCCGTGAAATGGTAGCACTGACAGACTGGCAATGACAGTGAGTGGTGTAAGTCAGTGACACAGAGAAAATAATCACTACGGTCAGTGACAAATAATAGCAAAATCAAAACAACAGATTCCATTCCACTCATGCGCTACTTTGTTGTTATATTTTTTTATAATTTACTTGATAATAATGCGGTGCAATAGAATCATTTGGAGAGAATCAATCAAGTTGTACTTTTTTAGTATTTCATAGATATTTTGACAACTACGAAAAAGTACCTACAAACGTTACTTACAATGTCGCCTAGTATTTCACATCAGAGCCAATCTGTCTGTAATTTAGTGACTGCACAATGATTTATAATGATTCACATGGTTTTCTTTGTGACACAAATCCGTGATAAATAAATTATTTAAAACAAAACTTTATTTGTCCTTGGCCTGCGCGTTCCTTTATCGAAAAAAATTGTTTATCACATCCGGCTGATAAAATTGGTTGGTAAGTAAAGTTATGTTACAGCCTTTGTAGGTACATCTTTATACTCTTATTGATATTAATTGTATCGTCTTGAGTGTGTGCTAGTAGCTACGTGGTTTTAAACATGTTACTTTGTGGTATTCCAGATGGTGTAATTTCTTCTACAACCGTGTATGTTCAGTAGTTGTCATTTAAGGTAGAAACATCGTGATGGTGAGTTTATTTATTTATTCTACCTCCAGTTTAAATAAGGTCCACCAGGTAAATATTATAGGCAGTGGCGTAACTATACCATCTGGGGCCCGTGGAAAATTCATTAAATGGTGCTCCGCCAGTAAAAATTTTCACCTGGTAATTTAATTTTAATAAGTCACTTAAGGGCAGTAACGGAGTGGCGGCCGAGAACCGGGCGGCGGTCAGTGGGTTGACCAACAGCCCAATGGTCGGACGATGTGGTCGGGTTGGCAGGGGTTCGTGGATGGGAATGGCGAAAGACCGCGAAAGATGACGTGATGGGGAAAAGGCCGATACCCAGCAATATGCAGAGGTGGGCTGATGATGATGATGATGATGATGATGATGATGATGATGATGATGATGATGATGATGATAAAGTCACTTAAGTAGTTCCCCAACAGTATTACTAATATTGTATTCACTTACGTTAGATTTAAAAAAATATTTAAAAGGTTAGGTATTTAAAAATGCCAGAGTTAGTCATTTACAACAACATTTTTTCTACGAATTTCGAAGTTTTTTTTTTTAATTTATTTTGATGTTGATTTACTCAAGGCATTGGTAGGACGCGAAAAGCGCGAATTTAATGAAATTTCACAAACTCCGGATATTTTTAAACATTAAAATCTGAAAAGAAAAGTCATAGATCAAAAGTTGTTGCCGAACACATACTTACTCTAAACGGGCCCTCTCTGAAATTACGCATTTTAGAAATAACCAAAGCCCTTACTGACTAACTCATCAACGCCTAGCCTAAACCGTTGGACTTAGAAAGCTGAAATTTTGCACAGAGGGTTTCTGTATGATGTAGACAAAAATATAATAATTTTACGAAATTCAAACGTTAAAGAGGTGAAGGGTAAGTTTGCATAGGGGGTAAAATATTTATGGTCAGATTTATACGAAATTTTGTACAAATGTTCGTCACAATAATCAATGAGACATGTATTGTATATCCCGATTTTTTAAATTTAGGTATCCCTAAGGGGGGGAAATGGTGCCAAAGTTTGCAGGGTTAATATCTGTTCTTGGATTTTATAAATGTACTTCAGCACAAATTAAGAAACAGCTATTTCATTATTTTTCAAAATTCAACTCTTAAGACGGTGAAAAGTGATGCCAAAGTTTCTACGGAGAGTAACGTTTTTAGTAAACTTAGTACAAATTATTCTTCAACAAAATTGATAAAATAAGTACGTGTCGGATTTTTTTCAAGAACACACCCTAAGAGGGTGAAAGAGAGTGACAAATCCATCCGCTGATAGACATAGGTCTGTCCTTGGCCCTCCTCGTCCAGCCGCTTAAGGAGATAAATTTCCGAAAAGCTGGAATAACTAACTTTTATTTTAAAATGCTTTAATCCTATAACCACAAGTTTTCATGTTTCTCTCTTCATAAAAGAGAAACTGACATCTAACTGTCATTCATTACCATTTTCCTGATTTTGATCTTAAATAAACCTTTTTTTAGTTCATAATAATTTCGTTATAATATAGATCTTTTATAATTATCTAGCACTCACTGTCCCTGAAAATGACCTTTTCCCGCGACTTCCTACGGATAAATGATGATTTCATACGAATTTGCAATCCCTCTTTAAGAATGAAGTTTTAAAAAACTCTCTTTGTTCTTTATGATACTC
This sequence comes from Yponomeuta evonymella, assembly GCA_963969515.1. Lineage (NCBI taxonomy): Eukaryota > Metazoa > Arthropoda > Insecta > Lepidoptera > Yponomeutidae > Yponomeuta > Yponomeuta evonymella. The sequence goes on along the minus strand of OZ018343.1, from coordinate 3,220,116 downwards.
GAGGAATATTTACTTTCAAGTTTCATCATTTACGCGGACGAAATCGCGGGCAATAGCTAGATTTTACTAAATTTTGTTGAAAAGGCTGGCTAACCGTGCCAGAGCTCTCCCAACTGAGCTAATAGTCAAGTGCAGGCATCGGCGAAATTTCAAACCTCTTTGTATTAAGTACAAGCAGCTACATCTGGCTGAAGTAATTTACATCACTTGCAGGCCCGAGGTTAGGCTTTAGCTTTGCAGTTTTTTACATCGGAATGATATCGCTGTACCTACATGATAGGTGCTTAAGTCCCGGCATGGGTGAAATTTTTAGCCTCTAAATAGGGTTTTAAAATTGTCCTCCGCACGGATTAGTGCAAAAAAATAATAATTTAAGCATGTAATGTTTCAGTGGTCCAAAATCGTTGCAAATATTTCAGAATTTGTGTTATCTTGTTTTTAACTTGCATTTCTATTCAATTTTCAGGCATCAACTACAATCTTGGACAAGCTATTTAGTATTCTTCTTAATGTTATGTTCCCGCTCAAGATGTTGTTAAAAACGTATTCTTTGAGCATTCTTATGGTTGATGTCATGTGGGTGATAGCAAACACAATTTATGCAATATTGCAAGCTGTTTACCAATTCATTAGACCACCACCTCTAAAGTCCGTAAAGTTGGAAACTGCTTTGGTAAGTTAACATATAAATAAACATGTGTCTAATGCATATTATTTTATGGTATATATCCCTCTCAAACCGGAAGAAAACTTACGCTTTTCGAAAAACTAACTTGCCCTGGTTATCTACAGTGTTTAAGTGTGTTAATGGGTCGAGGTACCTAAGTATTTTAGTTATGTATGTAATTATCTACTACATCATCTCTAATTACAAAGTTTAAGGCGCTGTATAAAAATAACTGCTCGTTTCTTCAAATAACTGATTCTTATTGATTTCTTTGACCCATCATTTTTTAGAAAATTAATATAGACATAAGACCATAATGGCGAAAAATCTATCTCAGAAAAATAGTACGTTTCTGCAGCGGCCAGCAAAAGAGGCATTGATGGATGTATCGAACGTGACATACGTAAGTCCATCAATGCCTAGTTGTGGCCAAGTACTTTGTATAGTACTTTTTTCAAATGATGCGCGTAAATTAAGACTAAATAGTACCGAGGCAGAACTTTTTATTTCAAGATACAATTACTTGAAATACAAATCAATGACGAACAACGAACAAAAAAATTTTTCCATTAAAATGTTCATATTTTGTTTGTTTTTTTTTTAATAAACGGCTTTCTATTTGCAAGCCAGTTCGAAATTTAAATACAACCTTTCATAAGTTACCCCCTTGGCAAGAACTTGGTTGCCATGTTTCGGAATAAATTATCGTTCCAGTTTTAAATTACACAACAGATATGAGTTTATTATGTAATTTATTGGGCGCTAAAACACGACAGATATGGATTTTCATACAACTTTTGCCGGCCGCTGCTCGCATATAATTGCCAGTATAACAATTTCGATTTATCTCGAGGAAGGTTGTGAAAATAATGCTCAAATTTCCAAGTATGTTTGAGAAAACGCATTAAACTAAAGGTAATTCGGTGCAAAAAAATACAATACCTCAATTGTCAGAATTTATCAAGTTTTCCAAAACTTGCCTTGTTGGTTGTTACTGGAATCATACATGTTTCATTTATAAAAATATTTTTCTATAACATTTACAAATTTGCGCAAAGAATTAAACAAATAAAAAATTCTTAAATTGAATTATGTTTCCGAATAAAACATGGATAACTTTCACATTCACTTCACTTAACAACCATTTGTGTACTGAAAAACTTGGTAAATCCTAAAAATTGAGGTAAATTTATCGCATAAATCTAGCGTTTTAATCTTAAGTTGGTTTCTTATAAATTTGTCTTGTATTTATAATAGGTAGACAGAGAACACTTCAGTACACAACCAGAAAAAAATAATTACATAATATGATTTCTTATATCTACGTCATTTAGGTATGTTATACAATCGGCGTTAGGTATAATATATATATTTTTTATTATTGGTCAAGGAAATCAATGTGAATTAGTGTTTGAATCAATCAAATTAATGTGTGAATTTGTGCGCTTTATCCACTTACCTGAGTTTTATATTTTTAGATAGTTGGTGCAGGCAGAGGTGTGGGCCGCGAAATAGCAGTTCAAATGGCTGAGTTAGGAGCGATAGTGCTTTGTGTAGACATAAACGAGGAGAACAACAAAGAAACTATGCAAATGGTTATGGATAAGGGTGGCTCAGTCACAGGCTACACCTACGATATAACATCCAGATCGAATGTCAAAAAACTAGCTGAGAGTATAAAGAAGGATGTTGGCGTTATTTCTATGTTATTCTATTGTTGTGGTATACCAAGTCCCAGGTCTTTGCTGACACAGCCGCCACAAAATATTCATGACACTTTGGATTTAACATTAACCTCATATTTTTGGGTAAGCGAACAAGTCATGGTGACTTCACCTTCATAATTTTTGTATCAAAATACCATAAATACAAATCAACATTGAAACTACTATTTCCTTGTCTGTTTGGCAATGGAATTTATTCTCAAAGGTCAACTTTTTTGATAAATTTCAGATCATAGACCAGTTTATGCCGGAAATGAAGGCCAAGAACCATGGTCATGTCGTAGCTCTGACTTCAGTTGCTGGTCTCAGCCACATCAAGGACCAGATGCCATTAAGTGTAGCCCAATTTGCTGTCCAAGGCTTGGCAGAGTCTCTAATGGAAGATCTGAGAATAAATAAGAGAGAGGGTGTACATGTTACACTGATTCACATTTATCCATTTATTGTAAGCGAAAATGGATCCTCTGATTTGAGAATGAGGTATGTCTTGTATCTACCTACATATTTTTCTCCTGCTTATTACTTACTAAGCCCTTATTTAGCCACCAAGTTTAAATTTTTCTTAATGCTTCGCGATGCTCATACATAATTATAATTTTAAGTGGTCTAATCGCAATTGTTTATTAGGTAAAGTTAATTACCAACGTTAAATTACCATCCTTGTAACCGTAGATTAAATGTATTTTGATGTAAATTGATATACGTCATGTATTCTATTGATGTCAATGTATTTTTCAGAATACCAAGCTACTTTGGCACAATATCACCAAAAATTGCAGCTATGGCTATTTTAGACAGTGTGAGGCGAAATTATGCAGAAGCCTCAGTTCCCAAGCACTTACTCTATTTGGGACACTTGCTGCGTATACTGCCAAGAAAAGCAACAGTGCTTATCAGAGAACTATTAGACACGGGAGTAGATTTTGCATGATGATTAAGATAAAACTAGTGGCTGATATTTATTTCACATCAAAATGTAATAATGTAAAAAGCGTGTATTCCAGCTAAGAAAAACAGGTCTTAATTTTTTGTGTTATAATTTTATGTGATTTGTTTGTTTCCATTCAGAAATATTTTGTTACAGTAAAATATATTTATAAGGAGATTAATTTATAATATATTATTTTTAAGGAGAGGCTAAAGAAGCGGGTTTTTCACTCCAATCAAGTAAACGAATCAAACAGTTGATCAGAGTGGAAGTCGATTCAGGCATATGTTTAATTCGATACATTCTTTACTAAAATTTCTTTCCTTTTGTTCCCATCGAATCAATTTTTATTTTAAAATAATAAAACCAAGATAAACTTTTTGGCCGATTTTTATTTTTAAATTTTATTTTCGTATAGAAAGACTGCCACCATTTTTTTCAATGACTTCCATGGCAATGCGTAATAATTAAACGTTAAACGATGATAAATGCAGCTGACAATATCTTCATTCGGTTTATCAGAATAGAAAATGTTATCTTATTATTTATAATATTTTCTAAGACAATGCCAATGCTTACATCAACAGAACATTTTTTTTTATCCAGGTAGGTATCATTCATAAGTGGACCGTTCTTAAAAATAATACTCATAGAAAAATTATCACTCTATTAAGTTTTATAGATAGGAACAAATAGGTAGAATAATAAATTTTAATGTTCGCATCGGATCAACTATATCCTTGATTCGTTGGGAACAAAAAATGGTTGATCCGCTTTAGTTAATCGAAGTAGAAAACGGTCAAAGAAATACTCACAAATTTAATAATAAAAGGTTATCTGGAGCTTTAGCTTTTTATTAAAATGTTTGACCTATTACAATCTTCCATGTGGTAGAATATTCGGTACAACCTGGCAGCATTTTGCAAACTGTCAAATAAATCGCGGCGGTGGCGCCCTCAAGTCGTGTCGGTCGTTCGAATTAGTTTACTTTTTGTGATATTTTTCTTGTTTTTTGTGCTAAAACATAGCAAAAATTGATAACTGTGCAACGTGTGTTTGACTTCGATTCCGGGTGCTTATAAAGTTTGGCTGAACGTTGAATACCTGTCGTGTAGCCGTGGAGCGACGGCTGTGAACTTCGTGGTGAGTTCCTTTTGCTAATTTACCTGTTCACACTACACAACCGATCGATATCACAAAAAGTAATGTTTCTTCGCAAATTTCTTAGCGATATCTTGTGCAATTACGTCTGCATACATCGCGGGTCGATAGGAGTTGAAAAACTGCGGTGACCCATTTATTAAACTCGCTTGTGGAGCAACTTTCTATGTTGCTCTGTAGATGCCTACCTGCATCGCAGATACATACCCGGAGAATAAAATTTACGCAACTGATTTTGAATTTGATTGGTACATGATCTAGAAATGTTATGTATGTAAAAGGAAATTTTTATGCAGATGTAATCCCTATAGAGATGGTTTTGCACACTAAATTGTGGTCAGGTAGGTAGATTTACATAATTGATTCAAACAATAATAAAGAAGTGGATGCTTGGCATTACATATAAACTAGTGATTACTTATCTTATACATTCCAGAGACCTGCTTGCAAGTGTGTGTCACAGAGGGTTGGGTAGATCTTTGATTCCCATTTCATACATTATTTTATATTATTATCCAATTGTTAGTTGTGAGTGCCTGTGACATTGTTCTCTTGTTTTTCGGACAAGATGTGTCCAATTTTGACCATAAATAAAATCCTTACTAATATTATAAACACGAAAGTTTGTATGTATGGATGCGTGTTTGTTACTCTTTCACACAAAAACAGCTGAACGCATCCAGATGAAATTATGCACAGAGATAAGATTATAGACTGGATTATCACATAGGCTATTTTTTATCCCAGAAAAATACACATCACAATTACCAAGCGAATGAAGTCGCGGGCAACAGCTAGTTAATAAATAAAATATCCCTTTAGTTTTGAATTAGAGAACATTCCTAATCCTAGAATTTTAAACAAATCTTCAATAATACTTGATGGATATCTAAACATCTATCCACTCCATATTATGCCACTGCTGCTATTATGCTGCTGAAATAAGCTCGCCATGTACACTTAAATTTTTCTGTAAATGTTTTGTTTTATTCATGTGATTTTATGTGTGCAATAATGTATAAAGTATGCCAGCTCAGGACTGTGCAAGTGCAAAATTGTCAATATACACTTCACACACACCTGGAGGGGTAGGCAGAGACCAGGGTCTGCCACTTGCCACTATCCTGATCTCTTAGCGATCAATAAGAGATCAGGATAGTGGCAAGTGGCAGACCCTGGTCTCAACATTCGGTAGGTTGTGGCTTTGAATCCTGGCATTTACCAATGACTTTGTTTTCTTAGTTATGTATTTGTTGAGTTGTAGGAGCAGCTAACAGTGAATGAAAACATAGTGAGGAAACCCTAGTGTCTGAGGTATTTACATACCTTAGCGCTTGCTACGTACAATAATAATAATAATAATAATAATAATAATTTATTGACCAAGTTAATTACAGTTCAGGAAGCACTTACAAAATTACAGTTTATCTTACATAGCTAGTTAAGTCCCTGACTCCTAAACTAGGGGACCCTGTATCTTAGGAGTCAGCGGTGACAATGGCCCAACTATGAGGCTAAGTGCGGAAGTCTCAGGTCTCACTGGAACTAGAACTGGTCAGATCTCTTTCACTATGAAATTAAAAATATCAATACAAAATTATTATTTTATAATCATTATAAGGTCAGCAGTGAGAAATTGAAGCCCTGTTTTGGTTGAGAGGCCCTGTTTTTTTTTGTCTGCAAAACAACAATTTAAATTACTAGGTAAGGTAATATGTACTTGTATCATATCCTATTTCCCGTTTCAGTATCCTAATCCTGGTTCCTGCCCAAGAAGAAAACCAATCCTGACCTAAACCTGACCTAACGTAGCCTGTTCCTTGAAGCTCTGTACTATGTTAATAATAATAATAACTTCCGTCCTGGTCCCAGACTAGGATACCCCATGCTATGCTAACTAGGCAAGGACAAATTGAATTTAATATTGTTTCTAATAACCATTTATTGACGTCTTAGGTGCACAACAACTTTTTAAAGTACCAGTGCTACTGCGTGATGCTATGTACTGCAACTAGTTTTTTTTTTTTTGTCACTAATAGTTATTTGGTGCACTTTTGCGATCTGTAGCCTTCTAACTACAATAAGCAAACTGTTTGGGTTTCTACTGCTTCTCTGTAGTTCGTGATCGGTGCAGAGTGAGGTCCATCGGCCTCCATCCTCCTAAATTGCCTTTGCTGCCGAATTCACTTTCTGTCTGGCAGATTGATTATGTTGTGCCTCTTCAGTCGAGCATAGCAAGTGCTTGCTAGTCACTGCAACTCGTGTATTTATTTAATTTCAGCTTTTGTCGTTGTAAACAAGCAATTTTTTGTAATTCTATGTACGTAATACAGAGAAAGTTTGTAAAGAAGCTCGAAATTTCACTGATGCCTGCACTAGCCTATCAGCTCAGTTGGGAGAGCGCTGGCACGGTTAGCCAGAGGTCGCGGGTTCAAGTCCCGGCATGGGTGAAATTTTTAGCCTCTAAATAGGTTTTGCGGTGGCGCCAGGTGAAGAATAGTGTCCCTCCATTTCCTTCCGTGGATGTCGTAGAAGGCGACTAAGGAAATCAATTACCAGGAGACGGGCAGCAGCGTCTTTCTGAGATTCCAACCGCATAGTGCGATCGCCAACCCGCCTGCCAAGCGTGGCGATTATGGCAAAACCCCTCATGGTTAGGAAAACCATGAGGAAGGCCTATGTCCTGCAGTGGGCGTCAAATGGCTGATGACGATGATGAAATAGGTTTTTAAAATACTATGAAAGTCAATAAATTGATAATAGGGGATATATTTATTTAAAGGAATGAATTAGCGAAGATGAGCAAAGTTACCTTGATAGAAACGATTTGCAGCGTTGCTTACCGGCGTTTGCAGTAGTTTTCATGGGCTTTGGCGGCGTTGCGCATGGGCGTCGGCGGCGTTGCTCATGGACGTTTGTAGCGCTGCTCACGCTCGTGTGTAGCGCTGGTCAGGCTCGTTTATAGCACTGCTCACGCTCGTTTATAACGTTGCTCACTTTTTTTTTTCAGTAATTTAAAATGTTAGAATGTGCGAACGAGACCAATGCCAGACGTAACAGCAGCCTTAGACGTCCGCGACTTTGGTCTTTTGCCGAATTACAGCGTGTGGAATCATGAGCACCTAATTAAGTATGGTCGTGAGGACTTGCAAGAGGCCTCTGAAGCTGGTGTGCGCGTGGCCGAGTTCTGGGCCAATAAAATCTGAATAGTTTGTCACAGACACGATAAGAAGAAGAATTAAGTATTGAATAGAGATTCCAATCCAATATTTTGATCGTATAGGTTTGTACGGAATTTTGACGTAGGTAACAGCGCGTTTTGAAGAGACTTTGATCATTTTTATTTTACATATCTCAAACAATATAAATTTGGGATCTACGGCCAAGAACATGAGGCCGAACACCTATCCTAATCATGTCCTTGATCCTAGGTTCTCGGTCGTGGGTCCTAAAAATCACGTGTGATTGAGCGAATTGAAAGACACTTTGCAAAACCGATCTGTTAAAGGTATGACTTTTGTCATTGGTGGCGCTTCGCCTGGAGGCGCGGGCGCAATTCTCCTTACAACAACGACGCTATGCTTCGTACTATTAAGCTTTATATTGTGTTACCTTGACTATCCGCCACCGTCACACGTCCTCGCCACGCTTCTGTATAAACCGTGCCTTAAAGATGAATTTCTTTGCTAAATGGACAAAAAATGGACTAAAATCTCCAAACTTACGGTCTTATTTATAAAAATTCGATTCATTAAAACACTTCAAAACGCCTATTAAAATAGTCTGTGCTGGAGATTTTACAAGGAAAAGATGTAGGCAATGATTAAATAAAGTGAGTTGTAGAAAGGTTTTAGAGGAATCATTTTTTTGTAAATAAGACCGTTAGTAATAGGGGTTAAAGTATGAAATTGCCGTTTTATTTGATTTAATGAAACTTTTTTCAAATGGTTTCTATGATGTTCTTTTTTTAAAAAATGTGAAACATTTCAATATCGACTTTCAATTGTTTTTGTTATTCAATTTAGACAAGAAAGATGGATACTGCGAAAATTCGAGTGATTTTTGAATACGAGTTCCGACGCGGAACTAACGCGGCAGAAACAGCCCGCAATATCAATGCTGCGTTTGGAGAGGGGTCTACTAATGAACGCACCGTGCGATTTTGGTTTAAACGCTTTCGTGATGGAAATTTCGACTTAAAGAACGAGCCACGAGGAAGACCGCCCACACAGGTGAATAACGATGAATTAAGAGAGATAGTGGAAGCCGACCCTAGTCAAACTACCCAGGAATTAGCGGCATGGTTTAACGTTACCTTACCCACAATATTGACTTACTTGCGTCAAATCAATAAAATAAAAAAATACGAAAAATGGGTGCCTCATAATCACTCGAATTTTCGCAGTATCCATCTTTCTTGTCTAAATTGAATAACAAAAACAATTGAAAGTCGATATTCAAATGCTTCACATTTTTTAAAAAAAGAACATCATAGAAACCATTTGAAAAAAGTTTCGTTCGAAAACCTCAAACCATGAAGATTCTATGTCAATTCAAAGAACCTATTGCAATAAAACGGCAATTTCATACTTTAACCCCTAATATTTTCAAGATGGTTAAAGAGGTTAGTTACTTACTTCGTATTCCCAGGACGTGCTCGCATCCTAATTGATAATATTTATCGCCGCTTGGTGAATATTTCATTTTTGGGACATTCATTGCGGAGCGCCTTTTGATTAATTGCTCCCTAATGGTGGAAGGCATTAGCGGTTCGCAATTTATTGTTAATTTGACGACGAACATTTGCCAGCGTTGGTCTTACAACTTATCGAATAAAATTAAGATTGTTTACCTAAACATAACCCTGCTACGCCAATGAGCCTCAAACACGAAACAGTTCCTATAAGTAAACTATAAAAAAAGTTAGCATAAATTCAATCATAATCTGTACAAATGCATAAGAAATATTGACATGAAATCTAAGAATTGACAATAACTTTTCCTCTTAATTAAATTCTAACAGCTTTCTGTAAACGTTCATATTTACATTATATCCTCTTAGCCGTACCCGACTATGGCGACTGCTATCTGGCTCTCGGTTATAGTTGGTGAGGGCTTCGCTGGTGTGCCCTTAGAGCCTGTCCAGACGAAGCGATTTGCGCGCGAGGGTACTCGCGCGCTTCATTTTCTGTTGCGTCTAGATGCGGCGTTTAACGTGCGTTACTACGCGCGTTGTGCGACGGACGGATTCAGCTGCATTCAATTAAAAGAACTTTTAGTTCGGTGTCGACGTTATCGCGCTCCATTTTAAATACGTCCACTCGCCACGGACGCGCGTACTACTGAACGCTCCAATGGCGCCAGAGTGAGTATCTCGACTCGCGCGGCGCTCGCGCGTAAGATTAGCGAGTTGAGAGTCCGGCGTGTTGCACGCGTTTTACGCGCGATTAGGAATACGCGCGAGAGCATCTGGACGGCGTGTATGTAGCTCTAGTACCTCGGGAACGCGCGAGTGTCTCTCGCGCGTAAAGCGCTCCGTCTGGACAGGCTCTTAGGTGTTAAGTTGCCCCTAAGTTGTTATGAATACAATAAAGTTTAACCACTATTAATAGTTAGGTATTTAAGTCCTAAAGCGTCGTTGACAGGCTTTTATGTATTTTTTGGGTGTGTACAATAAAAAGTTCTAATGTAATATAATCTAAAAAATTATATCTTCTTTTACAGATCGTTTTTGAAAAGAGTTTTTGACTATTCTCTCATCATCCCTCAACACTAACATTCACACTTTATTTAATTTAAACTTTTGTCTTTTCCTACCATGGAATTCAAAGTTAATTATTGCTGTATTTTTAGTGTTATAATTTGTTCTATGCGGGGAAGGCGCTGCTTGCTGAAATACAGGTTCCAACCTAGTTCGGCAACGGAGGGCAACTCTTTATTTTTGTAAACTTAAATATAGTATAACTGTATTGTGTCAGTGTGTAACTTCTTCGAAAATTAAAATGTTAATAGTGATTTTTTGGATCCATGGCCGAGAACCTACGGCAAAAAATCTAGGACTAAATCCGTTTTTGGCATAAATGCTGTCTAGTCCTAGGTCTGTGATCCGTTCTCGTTCATGGGTCCTAAAAATCACTATTAACATGATTGAGAGAAAAGCGCCGTAATAGAATCAGAAAAAAAGAAAAATGGAAATCGTCGCCGAGGGCTCGCTCCTTCAGCACGACGCCGACGCAGAGTCAGCTGCCTTTTGTGGCAACTTAGACACAGCACAGGCTAAATCTAGTTTTTTTGTTTTGATTTTCCTGTTGTGTATTTAATTTTCTTTATGTTGTTAATTTTATGTCACTTATTTATTTTGCTTATGTGATGTCTCTTGTTAAATGTACGTTTTTTTCTTTCTTTTTTAATAGTCAGGCACATTCACACAAAAAACATCTGTAAGACAAGGATTTTCTTTTTCACTGCTGGGGCGGCGTGGCGTGGTGCTGAACTTCTTGGAGCCTCTTAGTTTAGTGATTCGCAAGCCAACGTCTTCGACGTTGGTCTTTTGATAATGAATAAATTGCAATGTCCACGAAACGCCTATCGGCCGTGAATGCGGTCGCTCGATATTGTGCGCCTCGTCACGTCACATATTGCCTTTGTCGCATAATTAATATATTAGAAGTGCATCGCATGCAGAGGCGGTTAACCTCGGGTAAAACCAATAATAAAACTTACCTATAAATGACGCGGTGCTAGTGTATCAGTAGAACCCTTGTTTCACATGCGAGCGGTCGTGTATTCGATTCCTGCATGTGACGATTAGTAATGACTTGCTTTTTCTAAGTTACATGCATATTTTTTTTCATTTGTATGCATAATACAACCGTGAAAGAAAACATCGCGAAGGAACCCGTGGCCCGGTTGGAATTTACATCCCAAGACATACACACTAATTATCCATATATTATCACTTCTTTTTGTTCGATACAAGCTTATTAAATGCAGTGCACGATAAAAGCTATCGAGATGTACGTACCATTACTTGCCATTCAATTCAATTCCATCTCCCTATTTTTTGCCACGGAATAAAATACCAGCAAGATAATGTACTTACTCGGAATCGAAATACACCCTGCGTCGTCTCTTTCCAAAGCCCTAAACAGGATCTGAACATGATTTATGGGCAATATTTTAAGGATTGTAGCTTTGCAGGGGCGTATCGAACGCACAAACGAAATATAACAGAAGTTACCACTCTAAGGACGAAGTAAAGTACATCACGCGTACTGGCATAACATCTGACGTCTAATTCTGACGCTCCTTAGGACTTAATCTGTTGTTTAATTCGATGCAAAAAAAGAGGCAGTCTTACCATTATAAAATATATATCGTTATACTCGGTAGATTTGAGTTTTACTGTAAAAAAGTAGACTCGTGTGACCAAAAATCTTATTGCATCAAATACATTAATATTTAGTTAGGTACCAATAAAAGAAAATTATTTAAGAAACACTGAAGTAACTCACAATTTTTATTTGAAAGTAAAATGGGATTATTAGTCTTTTACGTATTGGCAACACTTGTTGATTAGTTCCGCGAATGTTGTTTCCCATGTTCTCTGAAGATTTCGAAAATTTTGGCTAGTTTTTCGAGTTCGTATGAGTAGATGAGGAGATTTCTATAAATAAAAAAATTGTTTTTTGATTACAGTGTTTTTGATTGGCATATATTTCATTGGAACCTTAGATTTGGCCGTCACAGACGACGGCGTTAATAATATGCGATATTTTTTCCACACAATATCCATCATGCAACCCGCGTCCACACACGACTGCGGTCGGATTTAGTATAGAACAGCGCGATATATTATTATTTATAGCTTCGCCTGTCATGACCTTTAAAAAAATAACTTGTTTTGATGTCCACATAGCCTACGTCAACAAATTTAATGGGTTGTGATGGTTTACGACCCCGGCACATGTCAAAGTGACATTTTTTTTATCGAATTAAAAAACAGACTCGAGGGCGTATGGAGCTCTGAAATGGCTATTCCAAGGCGTTGCATAAAGGTCCGATTGAACTTAAGGGGATTATTCTACACACCAATACAAACGACTTTGTACAATTCTGAAATCGCGAAAAAATTACAGCTGTTCCATATACATACGAGTACTACATTTTGATACCTGCTCTTCTACTGAATATAATTATTGTAACAAATGATTTTTTCACCTCACTAGCTCGTAAAAGCTCTGTTTATCATTCGAAATCTGCGTGGAAAATCGCACTTTATCCGCTAGCGTGGAAAGTGTTTTTTAAATATTTTTATTCAATAAAGGTTTCGTACAATAAATTACATATATATAGAACCTCATTGGTTTCGTAATAGTTTATTAAATATTCTCTGCAGCTAGTCCATTGATGATTGAAACGCAAATACTTATTTCATGTCATGCGCCAGCCTCATTTAAAGAATCGCACTGGCCGGCAAGAAAATTTGATTTAAAAAAAAAAACATTAAAATTTTCTTCTCTTTATTGAATTCACTTTACTTCCATTATTTTGGTTTGTTTTTTGATAAAATCGAAAGAAATCATAAAATATGAGCGAAGCTAGCAGCGACGAAGATATAAATTAACAGTAATTTAATATTTATTAAAACTGTTTTTCTTGCACCTAACATTTTCCTCGCTTTAGTGAGGTGAAAAGTTGTGTGTTGCGCTCGGCAGCAAAGTTATTTAGCGTCTCGTACCTTTGAAACCCTCGCTACGCTCAGGATTCTATATTTGAACCACTCGCTTCGCTCGTGGCTCAATCCTAGAATCCTTCGCTTGCTCAGGTTTCAATACAAGGTACTCGCGCCAAAAATTAACTTTGCAGCCTTGCATAACAAATAACTATTTTTTGCTTTCAGAGTTGGTCTCGTAATAAATTTTTTTTTGTAGTGATGAGACGAATGAAATATCTTCAAGTTCTACCAGAACTTTCTTCATCACCCTGTAGACCCCAAGATGCTCTGAAATGGGTTTTAGTGACAGTGGTGGGTCTAGAATAGGAACACTGGAAAGAAATGACTGGAATGGAAGATTGCCCATTATATTGGCCACTAGCTAAAGTCATTGCAACCCTGAATTTCTACACCCGCACCGTGGACCTATAGACTGTGCACGACCCTCTATCTCAAAAATGTTGAGCGCATGAAAAAAAGTTTCAAACAAAATTTGTTACAAATTTTATGCTCTACTATTTTTGTTATAGATGTTAAAATCATGGGAGTAGTAAAAGCAGAGATAATCGCGAAACAAGTTTTTTACCTTTCGCCTTGTTGCATAACTTCGACGGAGGCTCAAAATTTTATGAGACTTTTGAGACAACATTTAGAACGCCAAAATGAAGGTAAATGCGAAAAATCAGCTTATCTCTCATTCCAAGGTTGACTCTTTTTATGCTAACGTTACTGACTAAGTCGGTCCTTCTTTGGATTGCATTTCGCGGACACGTGTCATTGAAATTCACAATATTACTTCGCCGTCCCTCTGTGCTAGGGCTGCGATCGCGAAGAGAACACCTTTCTTGTGAGTCGTGTCTCGTTCAGTTTATTCCCGACACAATACCTTCGAAGAAAAATTTCACTTACCAAAACACTCACATCCCGTCATGACACGTCATTAGGTGGACCGGGAATGAAATAATATTTAAAAAACATTTCAAGACTGAGATCTTATGATCATCTCAGATTGGAAATTAAGGGGCTACCTAGCGCCTAACCAATGCAAAAATTTATGGCCTCCATTAACAATACGTTTTTTGCAAAAAAATGAAATCATAAATGTCAATGATCGTGATAGATATTTTTAGAACCGCTTAGAACAGTCTAGAAACAAAAAAATCATAGGATCTTAAAACATTTTTGTTAGATACTGCTTTTTCGGCAACTTTAACTACGAACAGGATTTTTCCCAAAACCTTTTTTTCACTTTTTATGTTAATAATCTTAAGTTAATGTCTATGTTAATGTCCATGGATTGGGAATAGCTGTTCCTGAACTTAAAATGTCCATGGATTGGGTATAGCTGTTATGGAACATTATAAAACCTGTTTTTTATAACCCCAATCCCATGTCAATCCCATAGCTTCTCAAGGTACCGCCACTGTCCGATTCCAAACCGTTATTTCTAGCAGATGAATTATTTGACAGTCAGTGCATTTCAAATTAAAATTATACATCGATAAACCTGATAAATAAAATAAGAGACAACATAGCGCTGTTTTATTGCTATTTTACCGCAGACGAAGCTATTAAAAGTAGATGAATATTAATGTGATAATGTTCCGGTTTAACCGATCCACTCAAATATGCAAAAATGTCCTCTGCATTATCCCACTATTAGCCGAAGCGGAAGATAATTCGCTCGAGATTCGGATAAAAAGTAGGTATCAGAAATTTCATTTCCGGAAACAGTCTAGTCATTCAGTGTGTCAAATTTCAGTTGACCAACCACGAGTAAAAAAATGTTAATTCATATATTAAAATTATATTAAAAGACACACAAACTCTCTCGTTTTCATTTCTTTATTATTTTATACTTATTTCTCCTTTTCTTTTTATTATTATTATTATTTTTTTGTGTTATCTTTTGTTACTACACATAATTACCATGCATTAATACTTTTATACTGATCGTTAAAGATATGTAATGTATTGTAGGAATATCTTTGCTACGTATGGTAACGTGGCATACTGAAAAACCAAATGTTTGAATTCTTCAATAGGTAAATAATTTTCTAAATATTTTTAACTCTAGGAATAAAAACGCCGTATTAAAGTATTTCTTCCTACAAAATTCACACTCAAACACGGCTTCAGTCCTTCCGATATTTTTTTACCAATGAAATGAGCACGGGATGTGCTGCAGAGCAAGTCACTCTGTGATTGGTTCATTCTGTGCGCCATGCGTGACGTGAACGTTAATTGGGCGATAGTAAGTGATAGCGTAACTGATGGTTGGTTTTATACAAAAATGTCTAACCAATAACTTCATTGATGTATACATAACCCGTCAAAATATCTAAGTTTGTACCTCCCAAGATGGCGGTCTGACGGAAGTACGTGCATAGCAAATTTTGCCGGGTAGTAACTACGGAACTCGTTCCGATTGGTAACACAATTGAAACCCCCGCCTGCCATCTCACAATTGAACGTAGGGTCGTTTTTAGCGCTAGTTTTTAACTATCACTGCTTTTAGTGCATTACCGACAAAAGTGTGTTTAGTTTTTTAAGCCAGGTGTAATTCCTTTATAAGATGTTATAAGTATCTAATTTATTTGTAGATAATTTTGTTGGTTATTGGTAAGTGATCCAAGCACCAGGTGAGTGGAGGTAAATGTTTTTATCTACACTAATGTTGTAACATTCTACTTATGTTTTCAATACTTGACTTATAATTACCTACTACTGTTATAGCGCAGACAACAAAACACTCAATTTAAGCAATTTCACATGATGGTATAATATTCACATCGATATCGTAAAATCTCATTATAACATCAATAAAACGCGACCAACTTGATTGCAGGGCCAATCAGGTTGGTCGCGTTTTATTGAAGCGCGCAGCTGCGCTCTCATTGGTTAAATTTTAATGGCGGCAAAATCACTGATTATACACGTACGCGTGAATTTAATTTTTAATTGCATTAGTGAAGATAAAGTAGTGTATGCAACTGCATATAACACGGGTATTAAAACACTCGTTACTATTATGAAACTCGCTGCGCTCGTTTCATAAACTCACACTCGTGTTTTAATACCCTTCATTATATGACAGTTGCATAAACTACTATAATGTTCTGTGTTCGTATTGTTAATATGCATAATAAAAAAAAAATACTTGACGTAAGAGCCGCTTGCACTAGAAGCGGACTAATCTTTACTTAATTATAGTAAAGATTAGTCCGCTTCTAGTGCAAGCGGCTCTTACGTCAAGTATTTTTTTTTAATAGGGTTACGTACGGTTATTACGTGGGTTGATTGTGCGTAAGATTTATCGATATTGTATAGGATTAAGAAAATACCGTCGCGCAGGTGCTCCGCCGCGCTGATCGTTTTCCAGTTGCGCTTTTTCCGACATTAAATTTAAATAAGCATATTTTAGCCTCGCCACCAGACGTTTCGTAGCTACCTACTTACCCTTACTTGGGTACTCTGCTGCTGTTACAGTAATGGACGAAACACTCATTTCGTAACTAGGTACCTACCTTGGTTTAACAGCCCAGTCTTTTCACACTGTTGAAATGGTATCCATTCAGTACGTTTTGCGTGAAAGAACAACAATCATGTACATAGTTCGATAGTTTGTTTAGAAGCGTTTCTTTTATGATCACATCAGATAAGTAGGCTTTTTTTTGTTAATATTGTTACTAAGATAATTATTAGACGATCATTAAAATATTATACAGATTTAATCTGCTTGACAAAATGTATTGTTTTATTAATGAACCATCGATTTCGTTACAATTCACACATCATTTTACACGGAGGATTCGGAGACAATAATTAATGAAGGAAGGGACGTTTTGGGAAAGGAGCATTTTGGGAACGGGACATTCTTGGAAAGGGACATTTTGGGAAAGGAGCTTTGTGGGAAAGGGACATTTTGAAACCGGGGGACATTTCGGTAAAGGGACATTGTGCTCCTAAACGTCCGTGTGATCGGTAGATACAGATGAAGTCCAGCGCTCGCTTAAGGCGATATGTCTATAGAATGAAGCTACAAAAATATAGAAATAGAAAGCATTTATTGTCATATTACGACAAAGGGTCGAGGCTCAGCATTTTACGACAACGATATAAGTCCGTATATGTTTATCAAGCTTAATCGTATTATTGATTGAATAATCTTTGGTCTACTTTCTACTTAACTTGAGTTTCTTTTTGCTCTATTTTGTCAACTCGTGATTTTTGTAGTCATAAAATCGCTGCGAATGTCATTTACTCATCGAAAAGGAATTTTTATGTAGCCTCGTCCTACTGCAGGGCACAGGCCTTCTCTCAGTGCGAGAGAGTATGGACTTAGTTACCACGCCACGCGTGCCCACCACGGATTGGCAATTTCAAGCGCTGAGGTATGTGAACCCATCAGAAACTCAGGTTCCCATCGGGTTTAAGGCATTTTTTTATGTAGCCTATATACATCCCACTGCACGGCACAGGCCTGTTCTCAGAGAGAGAGAAAGAGAGAGTACGGGCATTAAATTAAATATTCTATATTACTTTAAATTTAGGCACATTTTCTTAGAAAAAACAAGGTTAATTAAGAAGCCTTGAGGTGGAAGATTGTTCGGCTGATTACCTCGGAGAGGTCTGACAAAGCCACCAAGAGTTTCCACTTTGGGTGGGTACTTTTCTGTTTTGGTCTATTCCTGTGCTACCCAACTTCATTGGACTGTATTTAATCTGGTAGAATGTACCCCTCGTACAAAGAGGGTAATCCAGGGTCATAGAAAGGCCAAGTTCAATCTACAATGTAGGTACCAAGTATAAATAATACCTTCTCTTACTACCTGTTATTTAAGTTTTTATTTTTTCATCCTCTGCATAGATAGAAAGAGATAGGCCACGTTCTGTCGGCTTAAAGAACTAGGCAAGGCTTTTGATTAGGTATACTTTACTCACTTGACGAGAAAAGTGGCATTTCTAAAGATGGATCCCCACGTTGCGAGATTTCGCGCACGCGAGCGCGCGCGCGTGTGGAATTTAGAGGCGTACGAGTACGGACAGCCACGCACAGCACCGAACCTCCACCCGTAATGCTTGTCGAGCGAGCCCGCAGCATTCGCTCCCTTTGGATCGGAATCACCGGGCTGACTACCACAAACTTCCATGAGCGAACCTTGGAAATCATCAAAAGCCGCTTCTTCGCCTGCCGTAGTATGGGTCCGCACGAGCGTATAACTGGAGTTTTTCACAATTACTCTGGACGGATTGTTGAACTCTAGTTCCGGGGCTGAGCTCGCGCAGGTGCGCGCCGTTTCGATATGGCTTCATGCTTTGCCTTCCCCACAGCTGGGTACCTTTTTGGACAGCCATTCTCTCCGGGTGGCTGTTGCACTGCGCTAATGTTGTGAAGTCTGTCAACCCTATCGCTGCTGTGGCGTGGAGGTGGACGCCCAGGGTCGCCAAGGTCTGCATTGTATCCGCAGTGCAGGTAAGATTTCTCGGCGTCATTGCATTAATGATCTTGTTCGGCGGGCTCTGGTCACGGCAAACATTCCTTCTGTGTTTGAGCCTCCGGGCTTATGCCCGATTGATGGGAAACGTCCGGACGGACTCACTTTGGTTCCTTGGGAGAAAGGTCGTAGTTTGTTGTGGGATGCGACGTGTGTGTGCTCGTTTGCGCCGTCACATGTAGCGTCTACTGCTGCCGCTACTGGTGCCGCAGCTGAACTGGCTGCGAGACAAAAGTGCCTAAAGTATAGTCAGCTCTATTTTTTTGTGCCGCTAGCTATCGAAACCATTGGTGTGTGGGGGACTCAGGGCAGAGCTTTTATTCGGGAGCTGAGCCGCCGATTGAGGTACCGTGGCATGGACGTTCGCTCTGGGGGATATCTGAGCCAAAGGATTTCCCTCGCTGTGCAGCGCGGCAATGCGGCCAGTCTCATGGGGACTTTTGGGTCGGATGTGGCTCGGAGCGATTTATTTGGTTAGGTTATATTATTTATTATTATTTGTTTTCAATAGTGTTTTGACGTTGTATTTTTTTTACCACTGGCTGACGAAACCTGTGGGTGTATTTTGTATTGATGATTATTATTTTTTTGTTTGTATTTTAATGTGCATTTTAATTACCTAGTTTTAACTTTTAACGTTTATTAAGCAGCGTTTGCGTGTTACTTTCAATAAAAAACGTTTTGAATTTTGATTGATGAGTTAGTGTTAGGACGTGAAAGTTTATCCTCGGTAATGGACTTTATATTTTAGTGATTGAAAAAATGTGTATACTTAAAAAATCGATGCAGAATTTGGACTGTCTAGGAATGGACTGACTTTTCCTTTCTATCGCGACCGTCCTAATTTGATTTCCAGTTTGTAGGAACGAACGACTCGTTTCACGTCGGTAATCTTTTTTAAAGCGACCCTTTGTGATCTTCCTGATATTTTTACAGGCTAAATCGAATGTATATTTTTTTTTATTTTGATAGATTGCCCGGTAGACGCATCTGCGTGCCCTCTTCCGACTTGACCAGATTCTTAGCACCCTCTATCCCGCCGGAATCAGAACCGCTGCTGCAGTTCAGCTGCCGGTGACGAGGGCCGTGTCCTTCGAACGTGTTTCGTGGGGAAAGTTTTAGCCATATAAGACCACGCTGGCCAGTGCGTCTTGGTGAGGTTTTCTATCAAGTTAGCTTCCAGTAAGCTGTTAAGCTCGCTACGGTTACCAGTAGAGAACATGAGGAGTTGTGACTCGGAATTGGATCTCCAAAGCCATCGGCAGGATTAAGAATGCTAGCATTAATAATCTTACCGTGAGCTCCGATGAACAAGACCATTATGTCGATAAGAGACGAAAGAGCGGCATT
Organism: Yponomeuta evonymella; assembly: GCA_963969515.1. Classification (NCBI taxonomy): domain Eukaryota; kingdom Metazoa; phylum Arthropoda; class Insecta; order Lepidoptera; family Yponomeutidae; genus Yponomeuta; species Yponomeuta evonymella. Next base: position 3,200,072 of record OZ018343.1, on the reverse strand, counting down.
ATACTGCCGTGAAGTAGATGACGGGAATGTTCAGCCATGTTGTGAAAGCCAGGCCGTGGAACCCTGAAGACGAAAAATCATCAGCGTCAGAATTAACCCTTAGGGTTTGTGCATCACCACCAGCAGCAGAAGAAATAACCAGGTCTATCGATAGTAAGCATGTGGCGGTACACAAAACCAGTACGGGGATCAGGCGTAATAACATAATTTCAGTCATTTAATAGAATGTCTGAAAATGCAAATCAGTCAAAAGATTAAAATTAAATTGTAAGCAAGCATCGGAGATTACTTGGAAAAATGACTTATAAGCAAGTAAAAGATTTGCAGTAAAACTAATAAACAGTTAAAGGATGACAAGCATATTTTTGCAAGACGCTATAACGGTTATCGAAAAGGTTATGAATGCCGTCCTCGACGTATATAAGCGCATAAGGCAGGCGTAACTAATCAATCACATGCGTTTAGCACAGGTAGAAGCACCGACAGTACGATTAAAATACAAATAACAGATAAGTACAAATTTATTAAAATACAAATTAATGGCATAAACGTAGTAAGTTGCTCTCAATTACCCAATTAGCGGGGGCAACACGACACAATAATTATAGTAATTTGCAGAAGGGCCAAATAAAGAATCACGAATATTTGCGTAAATGATTCCCTTCCCTTTCCGATAAACTGCCAATGCAGTTTATCGGCAAGCTCTTGGTAACAATCCTTGTATAACTTACGCAATCTACACACACAACAAACAGTATAAATAGTACTTTCTAAATCTGAATCCTATGATTTATAAACTGCTTAAAACGAAGCGCTTAGCATCCTTTTAAATAGTAATTTTTTAAAGACTTTTATTACATAATTCCTTTGGGAAGCTTTTAGATATAGTGGGCGCGCGCCTGCTGCCGTAGCCCGGAGGGGAATGGCGACGCCAGTGTTGCAAACTCCAAACTGCAAAAAAAAAGGAGATGGTAAACGAAAAAACCAGGAGACAGTAATAAAAATCAGGAGGAAAATTAAGTACCTTTTTTTCCCGAAATAGCCAACAATAGTTATTTGTTATACAAGAGTGCAAAGTTGGTTTTTAACCGTGTGCTCAATTTTGATGACCGAGCAAGCGAAGGATTCTAAAATTGAATCACGAGCGCAGCGAATCCTGAGCGTTAGCGAGGGAATCAAAAGAGCGCGAGGTGAAAAATCTTTGTACTCGAGTGCAACACGTAACTTTTCATCCCACCTCAGCGAGGAAATGACTAAATGCAAAAAAACACAAAAGAGGTTCCGAGTCTGAGTTTTTAACAAATTAAAAAAAGTTGTATGATAAATTCGGCACCATGGAGGTAGAAGTAAATAGGTTTAATGATGATTTGAATTTACAAACTTAGTGCACACGATGTTTTAAATTCAATTTACTTTATCCTCTAGCGGATAAAAACGGCTTTTACACTCAGATATCGATTAGCAAAAATACTTTTTCCGAAATGGGGGGATGAAAAAGTTTTTTCAGCACCGGCCGTTTTGTTTATACCAAAAACCGCCTAAAAGCAAAAGCACCACACCATCAAAAAAAAAAGGCCAAACCAAAACTTGATTGTGTTATTAAAGACAATGTTTCAAATTACCGCTACTATTTATTGATTTCAATTCGTACTCGCTTACTCCCAATCCAACTCGACAGATTAGACACAGCAGACACAAATCCCACAGCACAGATACGAAATTTAACGTACCTACTATTATGAATAATCGTACTCACCTCACTTGACAAGAAAACGTTCCGTTCGATGCGATGTGATTAAAATAATAGTCGCCAACATAATACAACCACAAATTCCTAAAAATCAGTAGATTTTCTCTATTTACGAAAAAAACCAGTAGACCAGGAGACTAGGCCTAAAATCATGTAATCTCCTGATATATCAGGAGAGTTTGCAACACTGGGCGACGCGTCAACGTCGGTCAGGTTGGCCAATATAGCCGCGAAATAGAGCGCGGACATTGGCTTGGTCAGTCGATAAAAGAGAATCGAAAAGTAGGGTCGATCACTTAATATCGACTGACGATTAAAGTTAAAAGAAACGGAACGTTAAAATAACGTTACAATGTTGAGAGGAGACGTTTCCTTTTCTTAATCTGGGTCTCCAATCCAACACACGCAGGTAAATTATCCAATAAAAGCTAGTTTAAGATCCGCCATTAGCGAAATGGCTGCGATCCCTGAAGCAAATAAATGCCAACAAACTGCTCCCTTCATTAGTTGAACTAAGAACATTAATTAACCAACTGTGATGAACAGAACCACTAGAGTATTGCGGAAGCAGTAGTTCACTTAGAGCCAGTTTCTGAATTGAGAATTTAGCTAAGTAAATAGTTAACTCGGCTGTCCCAAAAACAAACACAGTAAGGGACATTTTTTTTCAAAACCGAGATATTTCCACGGTTTGTTACTGGAACAAACTAGTAACCAATAGGGGGGTATTTCTCAGTTTTAAAAAACAATGTCCCTTACTGTTTATTTTTGGGACAGCCGAACTGTAGTGCTGTCTCTTCGAATTTCTCAGGAAAGAGCGTGTCAGAACGTTACTTAATTATTTACTTGGTGAAATTCTCAATTAAAAAACCGGCCCTTACTGCATTGGAAACCGAACCACAATTTTCATAAAAAAATTATCTACATTTTAATCGCGCATTGTATTAAAAAAGCGACATCTCAAAAAAGCCTGCGATAGCTACCTACTGTAAGTCTTATGCTCTGTTCCATGAGAACGCTGATAGTGACGCGTCCAGTGAACATTTTTTCATTAACACAAAAAATCTCTTCATTTCCCTGCAAAATTTTAATTAATAAAGTAGTTTGTGGGCCAGTTGCGTAGCGTTCGGGACGAGCGTCAATACTTTTACACCCTGCATAAGTGGTAGTTTGTGGCGCAAAGGTGTCTTCCTGTTTGCAGGACGCAGTAATTATGTAAACTATCCAGCAGTTTTCACGACAGCTCCGGTCCTGTAACAAAGCGCGGTTAACCGGCTACGTGTAAGTTGCGTTCGAACTTTAATTGCGCATACATGACTGGCACGCTGAAGCTAGGGTAGCCTTACGCAGAAGGCTTTAGTTCGCCGAGTTTTGCGGGTGATGCATACTTTGTAAAATCGTTCCATATTTCATTCAGATTCATATAATATAATTTCAGATTGATGAATGTTCGCTTCCTTTGGTTCTTTGCGCAAAGTTAAGGTTAAAGAAAATTAATTGAATGAAACATGAAACACGGAAAATTGTAAAATACTTCTATCTGATGAGTCAGATAGAAGTATTTTACAATTTTGTTGTAACAAAGTAAACACATTTTTAAATAGAACGAGAAATCGTCAAAACTCGCTTGTTTTTAAATAGGGTTATAGTTTTGATTTTATTAAAATGATTAATAGTTTTTAAAGTTGCGCGCAGTTAGCGTTAAGTTGGCCTTCATCATCAACTCGTTATGTCCCCACCGAGGGGCGCGGTCTCTTCCACCACGGGGGCCAAGTCCGGATTGGTGGAGGCTTGTAGACTAGTGTCTCGTCTACTGTCAGAAGTTGTCAAGCCGCCCTAAGGCCTCTGACTTGGCTTAACGACTGTCATCTATCGACGGCAGCCGGCACCAACAGCTTAACGTGCCTTGCGAAGCACGGAACCGCTCGGAAAAATGCCACTAGCGTTAGGCATAGACGGCGACCCATTCATGCACTGAACGCGCCCTGTGTTGTTTAACCTTCGTGATCGTGTAAGATCACTCAGGCAGCCGGGGCTACGAGCAAGTTGGGCCTTAAACTGCATTAATGTGGACTGTTTGGATACTTAATGCGACGAATGGTCTTGATTTTGTGTTATCTTGTAGTATGTATGTTTCTTATTCCTTTCGAATCTCCTATTGGAGACCCTCATTTGATATATAGAAAGAAAGAAAGAGGATATTTATTTAAATTGTCACAGAAACACAAAGTAAACAAAATTCAATAAAACAAAATATCTTTCCTATTCCAGCAAGCTCAGCGATATAGGCAACGTTGCGCCATATTGCTTTCGGTGTAATGCGTAGAGCAATGTATGATACCGAGCTCGATACAGGGATCCCGGGACCCAGGTTCGATTCCAGGTTCGGGCATATACCTATGAGTTTATTTTCTAAGTTATGTACATTTGTTTGTCTGTTGTGTGTTTAGTTTTCTTTCTGTTGTTGTGCATATTATGTTATTTATGTGCTTGTTTTGTTTCTGTGATGTATTTTTTTGGTATAATAAATGTCTTTCTTCTTCTTCTTCTTCTTCTTCATTTGTGAAGTTATAGTAGCAATACCACTCGCTAACTGTGAAGGAAAACATCGTGACGAAACCTGAGTGTTTGAGCTATTCATATACCTCAGCGCTTGAAATCGCCAATCCGCGGTGGGCACGCGTGGTCATTAAGCCCATAATCTCTCCCTGAGAGAAGGCCTGTGCCATACCTGTGGGACGTATATAGGCTGCTTATATAATGTTATACACCTAAGATACCTACTAATTTATTTTAAACGAACTGTAAAATATTTTAAGATCTGTTAATGAAAATAAACAATTTTATTTATTTCTATTTTTCGAATTATAGGGGTTTGCACGATCGCAAATCGACGAAACTGAAAATAGTATTTTCTGAGGTTAACAAGAGCACTTTCAGTATTTTTGAGTTTATATGAACTTATTGTAGTGTAAATTTCAATTTAAAAGATTTCCCGAAATATTTTCGGTACGTGATTTAATAATTTTTGCCGAGGGTCAGCTCATTCTACCGAGACCACGCCACTTCCAAAAGTACCGAAACGTCGCAAAATTGTAAAATGGAAAAGTAAACGAGTAAATATTCGTTAAAATTCAGTTGAAACTGCAAATGTCGTAGATTTTAAGAACGGTCACTTGTAATTATGTCGTTGTAATGACTGTACCAGGCCTGAGCTCTCTGTCTAGATTCTTACCTAAAGGTGAGCCAAAACAGAGCCATATACTTCTTACCACACACTACGAATCGTTTAGTATATCGATTTAGTATTGGCATATCGCCACCATGAATCCTCGTTTGACACCACTCAGGCCGAAAATCGACATTCCTTCCTCTCTTATGAACAACAAAGTGTGCTCTATCTACTCGTATCTATTAACGATACCGCTTTGTGGTAGCTGGCCGGCTTCGGCAGAGCCGAGTTCGATTTTGAATTTAAGAGGAATCATTTAATTTTGTCCAAGTGTCAGTCGATCGATCGAGGAAATCGATAGGGATTTTTTTTATCTTTTATTTGTGCATTATTCTCTAAAAAACCTTAACATGTTGTTGGCGCTGCGGTCTTATAACTTAAGGTTTCCATTCATTCTTTTACAGTTTTTATTATTTGAACTATACTTAATATATGATGTACTTATTTACATTCATTAGTCGTTGCATGCACGCAAGTGATCTCTCAGGATCGTGGCAAGTGGCAGTCCCTTGTCTCTGGCTACCCCTCTGGGATACATGCGTGAGTTTATGTATGTATGTATGTACTTATTTTCTTGTACATATTAAAAAAGTTCTTATACCTATCTTCAATTAACCTAGATTGGCTAAACGTGTCCTGAACACAAACATATTTTTATGTAAAAATATAAAATTAAATATTTATTCATTTACTTATTGTAAACCAACATAAACCAACAGCTTTAAGACTTACTTAATAACTTCTAAATAATGAGTTTAGCATTATCCGATGATAATACCTTTCAATTAGCTCGGACGTCACACTATCCTTCCTCGCGTGCTTCTGTCGTAGTGAGGCAGTAGGAGAGCTCCCTGTTATTGAGCGAAACTAGGCCGCCCCCACCGGATGCCGGCCCGTCGAGGGCTTTGTACACAGCCGCGTCACAGGCATCCTTCGCGAGGCCCGTGCGGCGGGCAGTGTACACAACAACGGGCTTCGTATCGTACTGCAGTTACCCAATAAGTAAGTGGCCTGTCTGTCGCCCTTCATCAAGGAATAGGGGCCTATAGAAAAAAATCGACATTGATTACAGTCTTGAGTGGCGATTTCGAGGTCTTCCACTTTCTGAGACTAACGGTGTTATTTATAAAACACGATTACTTAAAACACTCCTTACATGCAGATTGTTACATATAGTTAGGTGTGTCGTCGCGCGCTAAATTCGACTCTCCCGTTTAGTTAATCTATTTAAACTGCCTTTGCAGTGTTTTACAATCGTGTGCTTATGACACCGTTACAGTCGTATTTATAAAAAGTTGATTCCGCTAAACAATCTTAAGACGGAGTTGAAGCAGCTTTTTAACGGGAATTCCTCTCATTAACCGACTTTGACTCCGTGTTAGTGTTTTAGTGGGATCATTTTTCTATAAATAAGACTGGAAGACTTTAAATGCTGCAAAGATTTTATTGAAACGCTTGCAGCAGTTTCCAAGGCCGTGTGAATAAATATACAAAGTTCTAGTTATGGCATCACTAGAAAGTGACAGCCGCCTGCCTTAGACCTTGTTAGCTTTTTTAGGGTTCCCTACCTCAAAAGGAAAAACGGAATCCTTATAGGATCACTTTGTTGTCCGTCCGTCCGTCCGTCCGTCCGTCTGTCTGTCTGTCAAGGCCCTTTATGTCGGGAACGCGTGGAGGTATCAAGTTCAAATTAAAAGCATATACTCGGGTCTAGAGTCCCTTGAAGCTGTGAAAAAATTTAACTTCTAAGTTAACGTAAAAAAAGATACGGCCGTAAAAAAGATATGCCACAATAAAACGTATCGATACTTAAGGGAATCAAAATGTATAGGGTACCTGCTAACCGTTAACCTAAAACTGTGAAATTTGGCAAGTAATATCGGCGTACACTACTACTTCGGGGAAAAATCTGAAAACTATACATTTGTAATAAATCATAAAAAAATTGTCTTTGAAGTTCGGGTAAATCTCAGAAAAAACCGCGAGACTCTGTTTCTGAACTATTTGTAATATGTAAGTACCTACCTACAAAGTTCGGAACCCTCGGTGCGCGAGTCTGACTCGCAGTTAACCGGTTTTTTTTAATCTCAGTCGATGACTACTTCCTTTGCTGCGACGTACTTCCCGTTTCACAGACGCTGATTGTTCTTTTTCGCTTTACAAATTAACGAAAGTGACCTAAATATTCGGCCTAGCTCTTAAAATTACTTACAATCCCGGAAAAATATAAAAACAGAACTCCATATTTATAACACAATGATCATTGTCGTGTGTCAGGAATGGTAATTTTACAATTAACAGAAATAATAACTTTCAAAACAATCCTATTAGTATTAACATTGTATTGTGATAGGACCTTTATGTCCCAACTTTAGAGAAATTTCGGACCCGTATAAATGGTTATCCATCCATCCTATTGTTTTTGAATCAAATGATGTTGCAACTATGGTGTGTAAGGGTAACTCTTGTTTGTGTAGGCTTCGTAAGCCTCTATGCACCTAAGTATGCCGGTGGTGCTATTGTTGTGGTAGGTACTGATAAATTGTTTTGGGCAAGATTAATTAAGAGACACGTCCAGCTAATGGATTCTCGCAACTTGAAATCCGTCTTCATTGTTAGTGTGTCGTGTCCGACATTCTAGAACTGTTGAGGCTGCTTGGCCTTAGAAGTAAATAGCCTTGGGTAACTCAGGAGCCAGATATGAGAGGACACACATCTCCCTTGCCGTCAACTGTGTCCCAGTTATATCCCAGAGATGTCAACTATATCTGGCTCCCTCACTATACTCTCAACTCAGTACGGTAGACATCTAGCTCCTGCTACTTTATCCAGCTCACACACAGTGCGGGAGAGCGAGACTCTGGTTTGAACTCCTCTTATTGGAATAGACTGATAGTATAAAAAAGAGCGCGTCAGCTGGATAAAGCAGGAAACAGATAAACTAGACTCACTCACCACTTGTGTCTTACGGCTCTTGTATCCAAACACACTCACTCGATTGTATGTCTATGAGCTAGGATACAAGTGGTGAGCCAGATATGATACAGATATAGTGTGTCCCGGTGAGCAAAGATATGGGATATAACAACTCCCTCTAAGGACACTGCGCAAGTCTAGAAGTAAAAGCTTACTTGTGGCATCATCTTCAGCCATTTGACGCCCACTGCAGGACATAGGCCGCCCTCATGGCACTTGTGGCATGAAGTGATATTTTAATTATTTCTTTTCAAAGTCATCCATAACGGTACTAAATAGAGTGCAGAACTTATATGGAGGTTGACGAGCTAACTTTTGCTCTAAGCAAACAGAAGTGTGGCCCACTTTTCGCCAAAAGACCCGGTAATTGTGTACAGCGAATGAGTCGTTACAAAGCGCAATGAAATGGCGTTAAAAGCCTTTATGATTCCGGACAAAGAGGCCGTTTGAGGCGGTACAGCGCGCATAAATTATCTGCTTTAATTGCTGCCGACTTCCTTACGATAAGAACGGGTGTCACAGTTATACAGTTATATTTTTTACAGCCGAAACTCTATGAAGGTCGCCTTCATAGCTCTGATCTGGCATACTCTATATGTAATACTCCTGTAATACTCTGTTTAGCTTGGAAGGAAGTGAACGAGCAATCTTCCACTCTACAAGTGAATAACAATTCCTTCAGCGTAACGGAAACGATGATGTAGGTACAGCGCATGGAGTTTCACATAGCTAGGTACATACTTAGAATGTGAAGGAAAACTTCGTGAGAAAACCTGTGAGTGTTTGAAGTGTACACCTATCTCAGTGTTTGAAATCTCTAATCCGCGGTGGGCACGCGTAGTGATGAAGGCTACAAATACTGTCTAATACTCGTAGAAGGCCTGTGCCCTTTAATAGGACATACATAATGGTACTTATGAGTTCATTTCCTTTTTAAAAGTGATAAACCGAACTAGGCATTTACAGTTTCAGCAGTTTTTTTTTTGTTGGCAAGTCGGTCCCAAGTCAAATTTATCTTGTCCAAAGTTAATTTGGGGCGCACATTGTTATGTAAATAACCATTTTATTGTTACGTACGAATTGCTCCGCAATTTAATTTCTCGTCCCGGGATTTCGCACAACTGGATGGGCGAAGCGTTCCTCTAATTGATTTACAAAATCTTCGCTTCCCGAAGTACCGGATTAAAGTAATTGAATCTTCCGATATCCTTCATCAGTGTTGAATGCGGTCTATAACACACGTATGTACACAACAATAAGTAGAAGGCAACTGAGAAAAATACCTCCACTTCTTTGTTTTAATTCTACACTTCTTTGTTTTAATGGTATTTCTGTTTCAGAATTTTAAATTAATGTAGGATTTAAACTCTTGTCGTTGCAGACTCACCCTTCTCTCACCCTCAACTAAATTCACCCTGCGGGTGAGTTGTCACCTTGTGAATTTTGGAGTGGTAGATTCACCCAGTGCGCCAACCGAGTGTAGATGTTTTGCCAACTGGAATATTTTGGGGTGTTCCACATTAATGTTCACAAATTAATTGAATGCAAGCTGAAAAATACTAAAGTAAGAAACATTTCAGAAATCCTCCCAAGTACATCGATTCAGGTTTCTTATCAACACAAACAGTAATTTTTAGTCAGCTTGTATTCAATTCATTTGTAAATTTTAAAGTGGGCTGAGTTTACCAACCCAAAATTGTGCAGTTGGCAACTCACCTACACTTGATTAGCACACTGTGTGAATCTACCACTCCGAAATTCACAAGGCCACAACTCACCCTGAACTAGGGTGAGTTGACGCCTAAGCCGTCAAAAAGAGATGCTTTTTGACCAAATTAATTAGAAGGGGGATGTCGTGAATTCGAACGAGGTTCTTAGGATAGAAGAAAATATCAGAGCAAATTATAATGAAATTGCTTAATTACGTCATATATTACCTCTGGGTAGGACTAACATCGTTTCAGAGCCTTCGATTTGGTATTTTGCCAATATCGCCCGCTTTGCTTTCTAATCATCTTTGTCCTAGAAGTAATCGAGCCATGGAGTTTCTGAATAAAAAAATATTCAGACACTTGTTCGAACACGAGAAGAAAATAGTTATATTTGCGACGGCACCGGCGTCACAGTTAATTCATTTGCTAGTCAATTTCGCATATATTCTGCGCATGGAATTAAATTACAATTGATATATTATTATTCGTCTGTGCACCTGCCCCTGACATATCAATTACGTGGCGGTTTCGGGCGTTCTCCATAAGACATTACGCATAAGGCTTTTAAGCGGCCATAAGAAACAGGTGTCTCTGTTGTCTTTCATAAATAATTTACAAACAAACCGTCGTAAAAGTAGCGCTAACAAAATACAATTCGGTCCCGAGACAAGCTTTGAACAGGCCACGAGAAAATCTTTTTAAAATTAATATTCACGATGCGAACTTTGCGTATTTCATAGACTCTTGTTTGTTTTGAACATTTTTGTTGTGCCATTCGTTTTAAAACGAAACGCGTCTGCGGACGACATAGACCATACAACTTATGGAGTGGAATTTTGATGGCGATGGCGAGATGGCGCCACAATAATAAGAAGGACAATGAAATTGCAAAAAGTCAGCAGGAGTTGACGTGTTGAATTTCTTGTGAATCGCTCGTAGCCCCGGCTGCCTGAGTGATCTTAAACGATCACGAAGGTTAAGCAACACAGGGCGCGTTCAGTGCATGGATGGGTCGCCGTCTATGCCTAACGCTAGTGGCATTTTTCCGAGCGGTTCCGTGCTTCGTAAGGCACGTTAAGCTGTTGGTGCCGGCTGCCGTCGATAGATGGCAGTCGTTAAGCCAAGTCAGAGGCCTTAGGGCGGCTTGACAACTTCTGACAGTAGACGAGCCACTAGTCTACAAGCCTCCACCAATCCGGACTTGGCCCCCGTGGTGGAATATGGCCTATACCTTCCTCAGGGAAGAGACCCGTGCCCCTCGGTGGGGACATAATGGGTTGATGATGAAGAAAATAATTCAGCTTCAGAGCCGCTTTCAGCCTCAAATTCCATACAAACTTAGTTTGGTGTACATCTTTGCCAATACGATTAGGCGATACAAATAGAGGTTTGCACTTGGTAAAATTGCGAACAAATGATTGAAACAGAAGTTACAGCCTATTCAAGTTACGACATTTTTGCGTCAAAGAAGCGATTACTTTCAGCTACTATTTATGCCCGTAGTAGGCATTCAACACGTCACGTACAGACATCTGAAATTGTGAGAAAATAAAAAAAAAATAAAACACTTGTAATAATCTAGGAATGAGAACCAAACTACGAAAATGTTTGAAAAACAGCAAAATTTCTTAGCCATCATTGCAACGAATCATTCACGCGAGAGGGTGCAGTACGTGGGGGAAGGTCCATGGGGGCGGGCCCTGACTAGTCTGTTCTGTACTTCTGAAATATGAAATTCTATGGAGTTTGATCACAGATGTGGAACTTTTTCTTATTTATGATGATCTATCAGGATCGTAGCAAGTGGCAGTCCCTGGTCTCTGCCTACCCCTCTGGGATACAGGCGTGAGTTTATGTTATGTTTTGGTGTACATAGTTACGGACACTAGGTCCGCGCCACCACTGAAGTCCATTGTGTTAAAATATTTTCGTCCAGTGCATATAATGTTCTTGTCCGTGAGACATGGCGCGTGGTCTAAGCAGGAGTTTACGACTTTGAATAGTACTATTATTATATTGGTTGTTGGGAATTAAAAATAGCGACTCTGATATTAGCCCCGCAAAAAAACTCACGTGAGGAAGTTCCAATGGCAATCTTACGGCTCCATCATCAGACCTTCGAAATCATGTGTATTGCATTGTGTAATCTGTGATAGACGTCCAGCTCTAGCGGCTCGGAACGTGTTCTTTCGACTGATTAATGAGGTTGAAGGCAGATCGTAATGTTTTGCTGGAAAGGGGATTATCTCCTTGTGTCCACACAAGTTTGTTTTGTGTTCGTACTCGTTACTGCGACTACCAATGAAGCGAGGTTTAAACAGAGGGCGCTCCAGAGAGCTTTCTCGGGCCGCCTTTTGTACGATCTATTGAAAATTGTGGGGCAGTACAAACGTCAGAACAAAGAATTTTTATTGTGAGGCAAAACCTGAAATTGCAAACATGATTATTGCAACTTAACACTAGAACAATTGAATCGTGTGATTTTAAAACAACACAAGTCACATGTGTTTTTAAAATAACACTTACCCATTTTTTTTTATTAAATTATTTACACCTACCTATTGATTTACATTACAAAAAAAAATTGTAGTTTATTCATACAGAAATCAATATAATATGCTAAAATATTGCTGTTGTAGATATTAGTATTTTAATAAAACAGTTTTTTCTATTTCCTGCAAAGTTGTAATGAAAGGACATGTGTCGTTTTAAAATCACACGATTCAATTATTATATGTATGTAATAATTGTTTAGGTTTATTTATAATTTTATTTGTGGGAATAACATGGAACAGTAATTTGCTTTCACGTTGGGTGCGTGTCTCCGAAAACTCGCACGCTAAGCGAACAAAATGAGTTGCTGAGTATCCGCGAGTGAGTAACGTCTAACGTGTGCGTTCAGTGTTAGCTGACTGCATGCTTTGAATACGGAATGCTTTCCTCTCCGGCGCAGCCACATTCTCAGATTTTGATCACGTAGTCTTATAATGGCAACACTGTAACTTCACTCAGCGTCGAGAGGAAATAAAGTGGCAGCCGATCTACAGATCCACCGAATAATTTGTTGAGTTGACAGGAGAGGAACTAACGGCTTCCGTTATAGAACTAGCAACAGTGGCGCCCCCGCATTAGCTATGCAGTGACATATTGTGTGGTTGTATTGGGCGTTTTGAAGTAAATGTTCAATTTCCAGGTATCGTTTCGTTGTAACAAGGATGTCTTACATAAGCAAGCCATTTGGGGAGTGCAGAGAGAGTAACTTGCACTCGTGTTTACATGATCAACATAATTTAAGTTTTACCTAATGTGTTTGTTTGCTAGTATGTACCTACTAGAGAAGTCGGTGCAAACTTGCCTATCAGTTAATTTCAAAGACTTCAAGTTCTTGTACAGACGACAGCACATTAACCTCTACATACCTGGACTCCAATCAGTTACGTTGGGAACGACTTTGCTACAGAAATGAATTGATGCGAATTTGTACTTAGTAGCAATACCACACGCTAACGGTGAAGGACAGAAATGTAAAGGTTGGCCAAACATGTACATTGTAGGTACATCCTTACATTAATTAATAAACAGAGTTATCTATATGAATAAATATCAAATAGAGAAAGAAATAGCGTTTAATTAAACAACTAACAGTTCTTACATAATTTTCCATGAACGGACCTGAAGTCGTAATCTAATTTATAAATTTGTAACTTTTGGGAGAACTGACACTCAAATCCTATTATTGATTTGGACGCATACTAGATAGGTAAATAGGTGACTGATGCTCCGACAAATAATCCACACGTTTCATACGCAGTTGGTCCCGACATCGACATGCTACAATATAATTCAATTTATCACTACACTAATTTGATAAACTTAGCACACGTGGGGCCTGAAACAAATGCATTATGGTACTCGTCTCGAGCCCTTTTCCACTTCTCGCTAGGCGATTCGTTTCGACGATTAATCATTATTTCTTGAGTGCGAAACAGTGTATTGTGCTTTACGTCACATACCTTACATACCCATATACCTTGGTGTCGAATGTTCCTTTTCTAGGGAGAGCGGTCATTCAATCTGCTTGCCTAGCGTATGCTTTTAGGAGCTAAGATTTGGATTGAGTTCGACACTGATACCCTCGAGATTTGATTTCAACTTGGGAGTTTGAGACGCTCTAAAAACTACATCACGCCGGGGTCACCACTTTAAGGTGTTTCGGTGTAATGAAAGAGTCTTGTTATGGCTGCACCGTATTTTGTACTTTTCTACACCAGCGAACATTTAGAGAAACAGTTATAGAATATTTCAATAATTCAAAGTACCCGAAACCGGCGTGCGTGCATGCAACGATTAATGAATGTTGAAGAAGCGAAAGTGATCTGTCAGGATCGTGGCAAGTGGCAGTCCCTGGTCTCTGCCTAACCCTCTGGGATACATGCGTGAGTTTATGTATGTATGTATGTAATAATTCAAGAGTAATTCTTATCAGTCATAGAGTAAGTGATATGAAAACTGAGTGAATGATCGGTCTATCGTGCTCGGTGCGCACTCTTTTTTCTGATTTGTAAATAAATAAGCTTCATATAATACCCTCAACCGTAGGCTTGCGCGGAATAAGTTTCCTTAAAATACGAGCTAGATATTCCAAGTCTCTCAAGCCCCTTGCCATTGACTGTTTGCATAATGTGCTTGCAATTGCGCGATGGAAAAACGCAGATTTAATACGGACACCTCTCGATTCCCCACTGAATGGTGCCTCGAGTGAAGAGGGCGCCTGTGCCCATTGTGAACCTGCCTTGTATATTTGAAAAGCTCTGATCGATTCTGGAATCGAACCACGGGAGAATCTATTAACAATTGATAGTCCACCATTCGTCCGTAATGTGATTAGAACTGCGGAGTTTGTTGTGAACGTAATCTGCTTAATGTCGTTTTGGTATGTGTAGAGTCGAGAAAGGAGCTTTGCGAGGGATGTCGGTCGCATAAACCTAGGGTTGTCAGGCCCAAAAATAGAAAAGCCCGACTCCATATTTAGCCTGATATTTAGGCCTAGACACTTTTGACGCGATTTTCTTTGCTAGCGTCCGCGAAATCGCGAGTCGTGCGTCGTACGTGTCCGCGCGGTCGTCTTTCGACTAAAAGTCGGCCTTGTATGTAAATTGGCAGGACACGACTGTAAAAAGGAGGTAACAATACAAAATTATTTTTTGGGCAGACGCATGATAGATAACTCAAACGAAAGCCAAATTAAAGCTGGTAGGGCCGAAACGGTCAAAGGTGTTCCATAAAGGTCGGGTAATGTAGAAATGGTGTTCAGTCTTAATTCGGTCGTATTTTTGTTAGACCTTTATTTTATTGGGATTTTGTTAAACTTTATAGGTATCTTCCCCCGTCGCTACACTGCACTGAGATGTTTTATTGAGAAGCTCTCTGCACTACAAAAATCTACACGAATCTGTCTAACGTTTTCGAACTCATTGTTATTCACTGCAGAATGTAGGTCGTTATGTTGATTGATTGATTGGGCTGTAGCTCTGTTAGCTGGCAACCTATGCCGATATCTAAATGGACAGGGTAATTAATATTCATCTTATCAGATAACAACTTAGTTGTGAAGCGTGGCACGCTTTTGTACGCCATAGAGGGGCTTTGGCGCCATTTGATATAATCGATAAAACACGAGTATATTATTACATCGTGATATGAAATGACTTACACAACATGTCGGCCGTTCCTGAACTTGTACATTGTAAGACAATAGGGGTTGGGATCGTGGATTCGAACTCCGGTGTGGCCGCCTGCACCGATGAATTCGTTTTCTAAGTATATTTGTAAAGTTGTAGTAGCAATGCCACTCGCTAACTACGAAGAAAAACTTCGTGAGAAAAGCTGCGTTCCTGAGGTGTTTACATACCCCAGCGCATTAATCGTCAATCTGCGTTCCATACTCTCTCTTAGAGAAGGCCTGTTTATTCAGTAGGATGTAAAAGATTGCATTCGAGGGGTTAGGGATTAGTTGGTCTAAATCGCAATTAGATGTTTTTGCCAGCGATTTCCTTTTTTGTCACCCTAACTAAAATTAATTTTTTTTTTGATGCGTTAATCAAAATTTGATAAAAAACGGGACAAGTGCGAGTAGGACTCGCCCCTTTCAGTAGATAAATGTTCTCCCATACAACCCAGATGATAGTTAGTGATGTTTTGAGCACATGTCAGCTCTGCTCGTGCGTCACATTCCTCGCTGCGCTACTTTCGAGTATTATTCGAGACATTAGTATCGAGCAGGCACGAACAACAGTTGTACCGGCCCGTCCCTAGGCTTATTCTGCCTGGTGGAAAATTCTCTTGTCTATAGTGTCATCGGGAAAGAAAAAAATCTTGTAATATTTATTCAATTTACCAAACTAATCTTAGTTTTATTTTGAAAATGTAATAAGTATCTATTTAAAAGGCTGTTTTGTAGTTTCAAGTAGGTGGTAATGTCCTCTTTAGTTTTTATATAATTTTACTCTTAAATATGAGGACCACCTTAATTCGTTTTTCTATGTATTTTAATGTGCGTGTATACTAGTATGCTCCAATATTGTTATTTTAAGATTGTTACCTGTTTTACATGCCTAATAAACAAAATAAATAAATTAATGAATGCAAGGTCCCGCCTGCTGAAGTTTACAATTTAACGGTCTCATTTAGGCCTTTTTCAAGACTGTAGCAGTCAGGTATTTCGTTTAGATACTTGATCTTTATACTTAATTGCTTGTAGCTTTAATTTTAAAAGTTCAACTGGGAGTTTCTAATATTAACTAGGGCTGGTCCAATCTACCGACATCGGCCACGCCTCAGACCTCCGATGCCGTAATTCAGCCCGAACGCCATCGGCGATTGCTACCTTTTATGATCACCACATCGTGCTTCAAGCGCTGCTTCTCAAAAGCGCTAAAACTGCTAGGTACAACCTTCCAATATTTGGACTATGATGGTCATCATTGGGTATGCGTTGAGGCCGGCAGAGGATCTATACGATAAAACCCTTTATCTATACAATCCTCTCAGCTTAGTCGCAATAATCCTCAAGAAAGACAATTCACGGAGAGCCAGCGGAGCTAGTGAGTGCTATTTTTACTATAAATGGACGAATGTAGGTAACTTAGAAACACAAGTTATGTGTATCTATGTGCCTGTATGTAAATGTTTATTTTTATGTTTGTTTATCTACTCAGACAAGTGCTGATTGAACGCAATTATTGGGTGCTGCCCGCTCCCAGGGTTGCACAGTGTTGAACAAATATACGTATAAGCTTAAAAATCCAAGTCATAGGTGCATCAGTGCTGTAGGTACCTGTATTGTACAGCACTGTTCTTTGTGCTCGAGCGCTACAAGATCTGCACGAGGTGGTGTCTGTGACAATTGTACTCGGACAACAGTGCTGATTGAACGCAATTATCGGGTACTGCACCGCTCCCAGTGCTACACAAGCCTTTTTCAGTCGATCATGCGTTGTATGGCTCTTCAATAGACAAGGAGCTCGTCATTTATTACGTAAGAAGCGGTTCGGACAAGACTTTTTTTTTCATATGCGGTACTCATTCGACCTATGTTATGTTATGTTTTATTACAATGTGCTGAGAGAATCAGCAAGGGTTAAAATGGTCTTAAATTTTAAATGATTTTTTTCTCGTCAGTGTCGAGACACAGAAAAGTACAGAACGAGATGTCGTAGACTAGCCGATGATCAACTTTTTAAACTTAGAGCAAATTTTTTGGTGCTCGGAAGAAGTTATATTCTCGTTTCTGCGTTCGAACCCCATGGGAAAGTCTTAGAGAAGGAGCTACCTTCAAAGTATGACAGACTAGACGATCATGTGAACCATTTTTTACTGTATTCAGTGCTCATAGTTTGGTTGCGTTTGGAGAGGTTATTGTACTTACTTCCATCTGACTTTTCTAAGTAAACGTACCCCCTACACAGAGGTTGTTCTCAATTAAAACTTCTTGGCTCTTTGACTAATTAAGTGCTTGTCGCAGAATAAACTGCTCTTAGGCAACTAAATTAGTCAGTTGGCTCAATTTCACCAAAGTTCTGGGTGCATTTAGGAGGTCACCGGGAGATTTCATCCTTCTCCATTACTCTTACCCTTTTTCTAAAGATCTCTTGTTCGTTCAATAAAAATGATATGTGGGCTCTGTATCATAAAGCTACAAGTAAAAATAATAATAATAATAATAAGGTACATAAAGTAGTTTAGCAGAATCAATAAGTAGTGTAGGGCCAGAAGCAATGTATGTGCCTGTATGTAAATGTTTATGTTTATGTTTACGTTTACGTTTACGTTTACGTTTACGTTTACGTTTACGTTTACGTTTACGTTTACGTTTACGTTTACGTCTACGTCTACGTCTATGTCTATGGCTATGGCTATGTCTATGTTTATGTATTTAAATAAAAATTTACTAATCTAATAGCCTTTTTCTCATTTTACAGGTGATTTGTGACAGGAATCAGACTTAGCATTCCTAGTTGCGTTTACCATGCACTTGTTGACTCTGTGATAGGCTAGGGGTTGGCTATTTAAACTTATTTAAATGAAACCAAAAAACTACGATTTCTCAAATGCTTAGTTGCTAATAACATAAAAAATAAATGTAAAGATAACTATGAGCAGCTTTTCAACATTTGTAAAATCATGCCTGCAGATAAAAAAACTAAATATGAAATTGCCATGGAAACTTTAGGCAAGTCGGGCTTTTCAAAACGGTCGAGCCATAACTATCCAACGCCTTTTTCTCATTTTACAGGTGATTTGTGACAGGAATCAGACTTAGCATTCCTAGTTGCGTTTACCATGCACTTGTTGACTCTGTGATAGGCTAGGGGTTGGCTATTTAAACTTATTTAAATGAAACCAAAAAACTACGATTTCTCAAATGCTTAGTTGCTAATAACATAAAAAATAAATGTAAAGATAACTATGAGCAGCTTTTCAACATTTGTAAAATCATGCCTGCAGATAAAAAAACTAAATATGAAATTGCCATGGAAACTTTAGGCAAGTCGGGCTTTTCAAAACGGTCGAGCCATAACTATCCAACGCCTTTTTCTCATTTTACAGGTGATTTGTGACAGGAATCAGACTTAGCATTCCTAGTTGCGTTTACCATGCACTTGTTGACTCTGTGATAGGCTAGGGGTTGGCTATTTAAACTTATTTAAATGAAACCAAAAAACTACGATTTCTCAAATGCTTAGTTGCTAATAACATAAAAAATAAATGTAAAGATAACTATGAGCAGCTTTTCAACATTTGTAAAATCATGCCTGCAGATAAAAAACTAAATATGAAATTGCCATGGAAACTTTAGGCAAGTCGGGCTTTTCAAAACGGTCGAGCCATAACTATCCAACGCGTAGCACTAAACGAAAACAAGTGAAATATGAAATACCTAAACACTGTAATTACTATGGATCTAGCCTTCTACGCTAGGCAATTGTTTAGTACTCGCCATTTGTATAATGTATCTCTTTCTAAAACAGTTGCTTTATTGTTTGTTTATTTTAATCTTAGAACTAAATTTAGAATCCTGTATTGCGCCTCTTACTCATTCATTATATTATTCTAAGTATTACCTATCTGTGGGAAATGCTGAGGAATTGGCAAAATGTCCTATATTGAATATTTTTTATCTTATGTAAGTTTGTCATTTCTGTGTTTTCTCCTTAAATAAATAATAAATAAATTTATAAATGCCTCCCAGAGGAATAAAAGTCTCAAAATAGCATAATATGAAACGATGCATAAGCGCTTTTCTTTAAGTGGTTTATACTCGTAAACCCACTTTATACTTCTGATTTAGGAGATAATGTTTTTTGTACGTAGATTGTGTAAGTTATAATAAGGATTGTTACCAAGAGCTTGCCGATAAACTGCATTAGCAGTTTGGCAAACTGGTGAAATTGTGGTTTTTGATGTTTTATTGAGAATAAAATATATAAATAAATAAATAATAATAATAATACTTTATTCATTTATTTGCTTCTTACTAAGTAAGTTACAGAGTGAGGTTATAAATCGTGCCAAT
The DNA here is from genome assembly GCA_963969515.1 of Yponomeuta evonymella. Lineage (NCBI taxonomy): Eukaryota > Metazoa > Arthropoda > Insecta > Lepidoptera > Yponomeutidae > Yponomeuta > Yponomeuta evonymella. The sequence continues at coordinate 3,180,327 of OZ018343.1, read as the reverse complement.
AAATTCACCATTGGTAAAAAAAATTGTCGTTTTACTCTATTTGTAGTCTAACTTTTAACAGTGACCCAAAAGAAGAAAACTGGTTGATATTGACCAGCCCTTCACGTTCTTATTGTTATTATTTATTAGTTTCCCTCCTAAGCGGTCCATTCCGAATGTAGCGAAATTAAGCTTTTAATTTATTTTTACGACGTGCAATAAACGGCTTAGAGTAATTGCCATGCGACAGGGCGCTGTATTTTGCAATTTAGTATTATTTTTTAATGGCCGGTTTGTCAGCCATTACTGGTGATTTGCGCCTAGTAAATGCATTAAGGACGGGATTTTTCTGACTGTTAAATAGAAGCAAGCTGCAGCCGCAAACGTTAATGTCGAAGTGTCGTCTGGCTAGAAATGCCGGCGAAAGATTGTGAGATAGGTGCCATATCTTTCGCTTTTAACAGTACGGTTGTTTTAAAATAAAAAAAACCGGACAAGTGCGAGTCGGACTCGCCCACCGAGGGTTCCGTACAAATTTCTAGGTACTTACATATTATAAATAGTTCAGGAATCGAGTCTCGCAGCTTTTCAGAGCCCGAACTTTAAAGACAATTTTTTTATGATTTAATTACATATGTATAGTTTTCGGATTTTTCCGTACCTACTTGTAGTATAAGACGCTATTACTTGCCAAATTTCATTGTTCTAGCTCAACGGAAAGTACTCTATAAATTTTGATTCCCTTCGGGGTATACAATTTTTGCGGCATAAACGGCCGTATCTTTTTTTTTTACTTTAACTTAGAAGTATGTTTTCGTTACAGCTTCAAGGGACTATAGACCTGCCTAAATGGTTCTAATTTCAACTCGATATCTCCACGCGTTCCCGAGATAAAGGGTCTTGACAGACAGACGGACGGACGGATAATAAAGTGACCCTACAAGGGATCCGTTTTTCCTTTTGAAGTACGGAACCCTAAAAACAAAAACTCATTGACAGGCTTGTCAGACATACAATATATTTATGGAGAGCTCTGCAAATGTCATGATGCAAGACTTATTCTCCGGATAGAGCCTACCCATGGATAAACAGATAGATATTCCTGTCGTTCCCTATTTTTGTGTAGGTCAAAATGATTTAAGCCAGAGAAAATTACCTCATATAATGACTGAACAGTGAACGTGTGGGAAAGCTCGCTAGTGTAAACATCGGAAAATTTGTATAATGCCGACAAATACTGTATCATCATCATCAGCCATTTGACGCCCACTGCAGGACATAGCCTCCCTCAGGGTTTTCCAAGCTTCCCGGTCTTATCCATCCAGCTCCTCCAGCGACTCCCCGCCACCGTAACTAGGTCGAAATACTGTATACTGACAAACAACTTGAAGTGACAGACTTCGCATGGACATATTTCGGTCCGCAATCGCGAGTGACTTACAGTTCCTCGGACTTTAGTTAAAATTAACAAATAATGTTAAAATGTTAAAGTTAAAATTAAAAACTCAACCCTTGTTCAATTTATCCGTCGGAAACTATAATACATATGTAGCCAGTGATTACATAATGGGTATCCAAGCTTCAGCAGTTTAATATGTACGTACTTGTTCCTATAGGTACGAAACTTTTAAGTTTACTTTACGGAAACTCTCTTCTCACCCCTTGGCTCGTAAATCGATACCTATCAAGTGTTAACCCAGGTTAAGAGACAGCCAGTACTAGGTAGCACGAACAGAAGTAACACCGCCACCAATACCGTAATAATAATGCAGCCTAGGTACTATAGGGCACAGGCCTTCTCTCAGAAAGAGAGAGAGGGTACGGGCTAGCACCGTACACCTTTCCAGGCTCTAGAGTCTAATACACACATAGTTTTTCAATAGAGGGATATAATATAAGCAGGACAATGGTTGCTATTTGCCTCTATTTGGTAGTCTTTGGCCTTAGAAAGGTAGGCACTGCCTACCCTTCTGGGATATAGGCGTGAGTTTGCGTTATGTTATGTTGTTTGGTAGTCTACAAAGCAATAGCAGTACAGTGTCATTCCAATCATCATCATCATCATCATTCAGCCACAAGAAGTCCACTGCTGAACATAGGCCTCCTCCATGGATTTCCAAAAAGACCGGTTGGAAGCGGCTTGCATCCAGCGTCTTCCTGCCACTTGGATGAGGTCATCTGTCCATCTTATGGCTGGTCGTCCTACGCTGCGCTTGCCGATATGTGGTCTCCATTCGAGAACCTTTCGGCCCCATCGGCCATCAGTTCTGCGTGCTATGTGCCCCGCCCACTGCCACTTCAACTTACTAATCCGCTGGGCTACGTCGACGACTTTCGTTCGTCTACGGATCTCATCATTTCTGATTCGATCTCGTAGAGAAATTCCGAGCATAGTCCTTTCCATAGCTCGTTGCGTGACCTTGAGCTTTCTTATAAGGCCCGTAGTGAGAGACCACCGTTCAGTGCCATACGTCATCACTGGTAACACACACTGGTTGTATAATTTTGTCTTGAGCCATTGAGGTATATTAGACGAAAAGACTTTTCTAAGTTTCCCGAATGCTGCCCAGCCGAGTTGGATTCGACGATTGACCTTTTTCACGAAGTTGGACCGGCCTAGTTGGACTGTCCTAAGTAGACGTATTCGTCTACAACTTCAAGAGTCGAGTTCCCCAATGTTATTGGGGTGGGCACAACACGGGCGTTCGACATGACCTTCGTTTTGTCCATGTTCATCTTAAGGCCCACCCTTTGGGAAACTCGACTGAGGTCTTCGATCATTCCAATGGTATAATAAAAATAATAACTTCCACAAAATACAGTCACTTGACCTGGTCCCAAACTACGACTGTGCTATGGTAACCAGACAAGAAAGGACGTCAGAAACATGAAAATGCACCCAGACTGAGGCCATTTGTACAAATGTGCGGCGGCCCTCAGTGGGAATTGAACCCACGGCCTCTGTTTTGGCAGCTGAGCATCTTAACGGCTAGACCAACGAGGCAGTCTAATAACCCGTGCAAATTGTAAATAAAGTCAAAGTCAATGTCAAAAATTTTATTCACTATAAAAACAAAATGTTTAATAGAATGAATGTAATAATAAGATTTTTTGCACAGAGTATGCTTAACACATTTCTTAAACCGCGTCGATGGTAAGTCTAATATATCTTGAGGAATCTTATTGTAGAACCGTATACAGTGCCCCATAAAGGATGTATTAACTTTTGCAAATCTAAAGCGGGGAAATGAGAATTTATGTTTATTCCTAGTATTAATATTGTGATGGCTACCAACATTTTCGTAATTGCTCACGTTTTTTCTAACATACATTATATTTTCATAAATGTATTGACTTGCATCAGACATTCTCTCGCGAAGAAAATCGAATCGGGCGAGGCGCCGAGTTAAGTTGCACGGGTTATACTATTGGAATGCGTTTGGTTCCTAGACTACCAATATTGTCAATGAAATAACCATTGCTGTACTAATGCGACACTATTGAACAACTATGCATTTTAGGGACTCGCTCCCAGCCTGGTTAGTACGATGGCGCGAGTCACGCGATTTGTGGCGCTCAAGTGCCAGAATTTGACAATGGGGAACTTGCGTCATACTTAGATTGAGGTGGCATACATTGCTTTTATACCACAGAGGAAAAAAATCTTTACGGGCTTTCAGGGTCCCAAAAAATGCGAAAAATCAAGTTACTCTAATAATAAAATACTCATTAGATTTCGTTTCTTAACGTTTTCTGAAACTGGTGTAGATGCATCAAACATTATTTTATGAGATAACTCGAATATTGATAAACGCTCCATACATTATAAGAAGAAGAAGAAGATACATCATAGCACAGAGGAAAAAAAGAAATCATAGTATGGCCCATTGTATGGGCGCGTTCTTGTACCACGTGACTAGAATGACTTCTCAACAGGTCACATTATGAAAAGTATTAGTCGCAGAAAAAAAAATTAACCAAGTTTATTTATCTTTCAACATGGCCTCTCTGATTATATTAAAACATTTTTTTGTGCAAGTTCTCCGTTATTACGTGCAACTAGCGTCGTCGAACTATCCATGCTGGGCCCTTATATTATGAAGCAGCGATATGTTCGGAAGGGTCGTCAGCGTCGCGCTTAAGCCCGGCCATTTACTCGAATGTAGCGACAGATACGGTTCTTTTTTTGAATAGTTTCGAAATTTCCTGCCACTGAGTAATGTGCGCTAGAGATGCATGGTTCTTTGTTAGCCCGTTATATTATATCTTGAGATACGGATTTGCGACCATCTCGCTAATTCCGATAGTGTCGCATTTTTCATAATAAGGGCCCAGGTAGATGTGTTGCTGACATTTCAATAAACTTGTGGTTTCTGTAATCCTGAACCGATAGTAAATACATTTTCACACAAAAAAAGGAGGAGGTTATCAATTCGACGCGTATGTATAATATATAAAAATATTCATTTTTCACAATCGAGCTCGCGGCCCTTGTTGCCTGCCCCTGACAGTTGGCTTTGCTTAAATAACATACGTTTTCAAACATGTAACTGCGCATTGTATCTAATAAACGCCATGAAACATGAACAACCACATCTACTTTCTTCATCCACCACCGCCCTACAACTTACAACATCAGGGATTTGGCAGGACGGTAGGTCCCTAGTTACACTTAGGTAACTTATGGACTTCTCACTGCCTGAGGTTGAGGTATTCTTTTGGATTTTTTATTATCTACCTCCAGATTCACTCTATCACTAGTACAGCTTACCTATCAAGAAGTCGCAGGAAAGCCACCGGTTCAATTTACAGCCAATATCGGCGAGCGCACGGCCACGGCCAGCCGCTTTCAAACGTTGGAAATCGGATCGCGTCGGCAAATAAACTGGACCTAACTGCTGTTGCAACGTTGAATAGAATTAAGAATTACGGGGAACGGTGCTGCGACTGACTTTGTGTGCAAAGAGGTCTCTGCAATTACTTGTAAAGAGGTCGCATCTAGCAAGATCGCGTTTCCAAATGGCTTAGTTCTATGCTAGTACAGACGTACCTACCAAAACAAATGCGGAAGAAGGCACCGTTAAGATTTTTTCTAGTTATGTTTCGTGTGAAATCGTATGTATTAAGTACAGTTAAGTAATGAAACCTCTCAACTTAGTGGTCTCCTCGCACGCATTATTGACATTATGTTTCCTGAGAAACAACGAAACAACAAGACACACAAAAAAAATTAAGGAGGACCTATAACAATACCAAGAAATAACAAGTTTTTTTAGTCCACCTCAATTTAAAAAACCGGCCAAGTGCGAGTCGGACTAGACCAGACAAAGATCGAGACAAGATATATTAAGTACATTGAGAACAGCGCCGTCAATAGAAACCAACAAGAAGCGTTTAACATGTTACATAAATGGCCACTAGATGGCGAGCGCTGTCTTTAGACAACGTTTGTTGTATGGGAGCCCCCTTAAATATTTGTTTTATTCTGTTTTTAGTATTTGTTAAAAATAAAAAAAAATACTTTAGTATTTGTTGTTATAGCGGCAACAGAAATTCATCATCTGTGAAGATTTCAACTGTCTAGCTATCACGCTTCACGAGATAACGCCTGGTGACAGACAGCCAGAAAGACAGACGGACAGTGGAGTCTTAGTAATAAGGTCCTTTACCCCTTTGGGTACGGAACCCTAAAAAATAATTGTGCCTTGTGACGTTGCTCCTTATACATACTTTTCTAAGAGCTGCTACTAGATGTTGATAGTATATGCATTATGCTTGTATTATAGATGTCAGCTGTTTATGGCACGTAGTTTCAACTAAAACATCAATTTAGGTACGGCAACTATTTACAGCTCCCTATAGTGCAAGCATTATGAGTATCAGTGTATGTAAAGTACATTCACTCTTGCCTGTCCTGCTGTACAATGAAGAACAGTGCAATAACCGCATCATAAATTGAATGTGTATTTGTGTCCCTTGTAATCTTGGAGACGTAATTTTTATTCTATCTTTTCATATGTATTGGGTTACTCGGCTTTTCTTTTATTACGCGAGATGATGTGGTAGCAAAGAGGTCCGAACAAGTCTTGCTTTTTCATGTGTCGAAAAAAGTTCATGTTACTTGGAATTATCTGATAAACTACAGGATGACTTTGAATTCGATTGGCAAACTTTAAGGGAACATTCTAATCATGATTTAGAAACATATGGCGCTAGTTTTGAATAAAATGTGGCATCAAATATTTTTTTTATTAACCAAAATTAGTTCACTTAAGGCCGGTTTCTCCGAGCGCTTTGTGTGGAACTTATTGCGCAGCGAATAGTTGGGGGAAAAGTAGGCATTTTTGAAAATACAGAAATACAAATCATTAATAGAATTTTGACGACCGACTTCACTAACACATTCAGTGATAGTAATTTTGGTATATTTTTTATTCTCCAAAATTCATTACAGCTCAAATAAAATCATACCTACTGACAATTCAGACTCATGTTCGCGATTTTTTTTGATCCTATAATGTTTAAGAAATCATAAAAATAATAACCGACGGCTCTAGATAGGACATTGCAATACATATATTTTTTGAGATTTTAATTACTATAGGGGAGTAAAATGTATTTTAAAACCCGTGATTTAGGGGCTGTGTCGGAGACCCCAGCCTTAAGCATTGACAAACAGTCTCGTGGTCGCCGGTCGGCGCCGGCCAACTCAATTGTTCTTTTAATTGTTTACGCATATCGGAAGACAAACCCTTATACATTTAACATATTAGGAAATCATTTTTCAACGTCGTGGTACTTCCAACCATTTTGAATTAGGAAATATGTTATACCGTTACCGATAGATTATTAATAATACTGTTTTTCACTAAGAAAAAAACATTCTCAAAATATAGGTAACGATTTCAAAATCACTGTGTATATGTATTAATTATTTATTTATTGATACTTTTATTGCACTTACGTAAAAAAATCGTACAATGCGGCGGACTTAATTATACTTTTTTACAATCAGTCATGGCTTGACTTTCATTTGATATAACCAGCACAGATAGACGACATTTAAGCGCGTTAAAACGCGTCCTCATGCTAGCTATACTGCTGGTGCATGACGACAGAGCCCATCAGTGGCAAGCAGTTTATCGGTTCAATTTTATTTTGGTGCTTATCACTGTCAGCAAAATTTAGGACTTTTGCTAGTTCAAGCGTTTTCTAGTCGCGATCTTACTGTTCCACTTCCCATACTACGACAACGGCGCCACCGCCCGCCCGAGGGTGGTTCACGCTCGTCGGACTGTGCAACGAGCTTTGTGTGCCGCATCAATTTAAAACTACCCTTAAGCCCGCCCCATAATTACACGCAGTAAGACCAACTCGGGATTTGTCTGTAGAGGCGGTTTTTCAATGAGCTCGTTACTGCGGCATAGGTAATCTTATTTTGAGGCGGTTATAGTGGAAAATTTAATGCTGTATTCCGAAGTGAGTGAATATTCAGACAGATTATTTTCAACTAAACCTGCATTCAGCTGGATCTCTCCTTTACAGTGCTCTGTGACAGACGCTTTCTTTTTTTGGTTAGTAGATAGCCGATAGGTAAAAAACGTTCTTGAGTGAAGATTACGAATCGGCAAAAGCAGCGCGGGACGCCCGCCGCCAGCTTACCTGACCGACGACGTGAGGCAGATTGACTGGACTGGAAGATGGACTGAGCTGAGGACAGAAAATAGTAGCGTGCCTTTAGATACAAAAGTAGGCCACTATCCAGCATTGGGTGAATGTGTTCTGATAGATTGGATCGAAAGTAGGTACTCGCTGAATAAACTTCAGTTTATCGAAGTATTTCGATAGTTTACAAGCAACAGGTTGTTCAGAAAGCAGCCGCGAAAAATTAAAGATCTAACCAGTTAAATCTCCTTTAATGACTCCCAGTAACACCGATGTAAACTGTAAGGGCCTGTCCTAAATTCCGTGTGGGCGTTTAACAGTAAAATAGCACTGGAGCCAAAACCGGCCGTGGGAAGATCAAATCGCTTCATCACACCGGACGTTGTCGAACGGGGCAGTTTTGTTGGACCGAAAATGGTCGCTTATGACCTCTATGCGACCTGTGCGTGCGTACGAGATATGTAGGTACGGAAGGAGCGCTTTAGTCGAAAGCCAGTGAGACAGTCCTATGAAATAATTGAGATCAAAACTTACCTCCAGTTTCTCGTACACGCTGTTAATCTTCTGTTAACAGCTGTCAATTGACCGAGGGCATACAAAACAATACCACTGACTGACATCTGTTAACAGTAGATTAACAGCTTGTTACTGTACGAGAAACTGGGGGTTAACCTCCTCAAGCCTGACCTTGAAAATAACATTGGTTTTCAATTGTCATTTTCAAGGTCATGACTGAGGAGGTCAAATGACTTGTAGTAAAGGTTACGCACATTAATTAGCAAAAATCGCACACAAATTACTATAATTTTAAAATTACATTAATTTGCTTAACGCTTCGTCGAACATAAAAAGGAAAAAAATAATCCTTGAAAAATGGCAACATAATTTGTGAAAACGACAACTGGATTTAAATTTTAAATGGATTTGCAAAATGTAGGTATAGGTTATAAACGACTCGTCTGCATAAAGTGCAATCTTAATTATACTTTATTGCACACGATACATTTAACAGGACATTACATAAGAAATAACATGTACAAAGGCGATCTTATCTCTGTTAGAGATTTCTTCCAGCAAACCTTAGAGTATAAGAGAAGCAGTAGAAAAACGGGTCTATATATCTTTTCAGCAGGAGTATGTATTCAACGGGACATTGGTATTCATAATCGACTTTATTATTCGCGTGCCAACTTTGGTCTTTTGTCGAACGAACGAGATTGCCTAAACCGCAGCCTAAACGATCGCTAGGCAGACTAACGACCTGCTCCTATATTACGCGCTCTAAATCTAAAGATTCCAATCGTCGAACTGTTAAAATCGCATGCGCAGGATTTCAACAGGATTTGGTGCGCGTAATGAAGCCCCCTAAGATTGACGAAACAAATATATCGTGCGAATGAAGGTGAAACGGCCGGGAATGGGTGTCCCGGGCCAAATAGGGGATGTATTAGCAAATTACAAGATAAAAAGTACCCGAAACCGGCGTGCGTGCATGCAACGACTAATGAATGTTGAGGAAGCGAAAGTGATCTGTCAGCATCGTACAAGTGGCAGTCCCTGGTCTCTGCCTACCCCTCTGGTATATTATTATTATTGTTTATTGCACTTAGCCTAATGTACAATACGGCGGACTTAATGCCATAAGCATTTTCTACCAGTCAACCGCAGGAGGTGGAAGAAAGATTGGTAGGCGTGCAAAGAGGAGAGGGGGAAAAAGTAGAAATGCAATTTACAATATACTTTTACGTATAAGGTAAGATTGAATAGACCTACAGATTAATATAATGCTATATTATAAATGATACAGGATACAGGCGTGAGTTTATGTATGTATGTAATGTTTGATGACATTATTAAATCCGCCGGAAAGGTATTGAAAATAATGGCAGGAGACCGAGGATAGCAAAGAAAGTACAGGTGTGCTCAAGGACGAGTTTCATAATATTTACTACAATTCGTAGTTTACTATTAAAATTCGACGTACATTGCTTGAGTCTACATGTTAATCTGTGGTTTATTCAACTTATCAATGTACATCGAATTGTCATAGTAAACCATGAATTGTAGTTTTATGAAATAAGCAGCAGTGGCCTCTATTTATGGGCTGGACTGCTAGATAAGTACTTAAGTACGTTACGTGTCTTTCTCGATTCTTCTACCTCTGTATGCTTGTTCGGTGGTTCAGGTCGACCGGACCGGCCATCAGGGTTAGCGGCCAAACTGTAATTAATGCGGCCATTACAAGCTGTCCCGGACACGCTGTCCGTAGTTTAGGGAATATTCACTCTATAAATTCGCTATTGACATTGTGTAATTAAGGTCCGTGTGGCGCCGAATTAAGAATAGCGTCACTCCATTTCCTTCCGTGGATGTCGTAGAAGGCGACTAAAGAAAACCATTACCAGGAGACGGGCAGCAGCGTCTTCCTGAGTTTCCAAGCACATACTGCGATGCCCAACCCGCCTGCCAAGCGTGGCGATTATGGCAAAACCCTTCGTGGTTTTACAAACCACGAAGGAGGCCTATGTCCTGCAGTAGGCGTCAAATGGCTGATGATGATGATGATGACTAAATAAAATTTGGTGAAACATTATCGGAAGTAGACGGAATTTTCACCGACATAAACAACAGTTAGTAAGGAGGATATCAGTTCGTCTGTATTTTTAAATGGTCGGCGATAATTTCTTACCACGTTGACCGAAAAAATATACCTAAGAAAATATTTACATATTGGAGTGATGGTTGTGTAGTCAGTTTGGGATGTAAATAAACCACGGTATGTAATCAGCCTTTTCATCAGAGAATGATTATTATGATATTCTTCTTGAAAGGGTAGGTGAATAAATCATGTTCTTACGCACATTTATTATTAAAATGAAATACGCAATTAAAATGCTTCTCACGCGACTGAACGCAATCTTAAAGGCAAGTAAACAATGTACAAAATATGAGGTTTATCTACTACACAGCGTGTAAGAAACACGCTTCAAATTATATTCTATGTCCGTCTCCGTTATTCAAATGATATTATAGCACTATAACAATAAGTAGTAAGTAGGTACAGTGTTTCTTTAGCTAATTTACTGTTCAACACTGCATCCACGTTAGGCGAACACAGTATCAACTCGACTTGAATTTGATCATTTGTCAGCTTCGGGACGGTACCTTGTGTGTACTTTTCTCTTTGCCTTTATCGACTTTGTTCCTAAAATATGTCATGTCATATTGGTATGAGGTTTTCTACTTAGGACTAAAATACAGTAGCGGATAACTCGTCCTAACCAAATCCTTAACCCTAGTTTCTGCCTACCACTCCGGTATACAGGTGTTAAGGGTTTTGCCGTAATCGCCACGCTTTGCAGGCGGGTTGGCGATCGCAGTATGTGGTTGGAATCTCAGGAAAACGCTGCTGCCCGTCTCCTGGTAACTGATTTGAAATGGAGTGACGCTATTCTTAATCCGGCTCCACACGGACAGCACACTTTTTAAAACAAGAGGTATTGTTTTTTATTTATTTACTTCGGACCACATCTCGCCATTTAAATATATGTGTTCTTTCTTTCTTACTTTCTTTCTTCTCAGCTCAGATTCTCAACGAGATTTTTTTTTTATTAAATCTTCTTCCTCATGTCAGTTCCAATCCAATCCCACAGTCCCTAATCGTCAACTGGTGGACGTTAGCCTCCCCCGCAGAACGCCACATCCATCCGCTTCATTAAATCGGATCGTCCGTCCAATAAGCTGGCGAGCATCCTACTATACTCCATTTGAGGACCTTTTTACTTTTTAATTTACAGTTCATACATAGTTCAAGCCTGTCAGACAGATCATTTAAGCGTTAAGGCTGCCATATGTACTCTTGGGTTAAGAAATATATTTGGAATTTTCTTTTTTATGCATAATAAACTGTTCCTTATCTCTATTTAGCTTAGTATATCGTTGTAGAAAGAATGTTCCCAGGTTCATAATTTTTTTTTTAAAACCAATTTACTTTTTTCATGCATATGTACCTACTTATCTTAGGAGCTCTGAAATAGCTCCTGGATTCCGTGACGGATCTTCTTTCCCCAGCCGCTAAATCTCTTTTGTAGAGCCTTTGGGCCAATCTCGTTTTTAGAGGCACAGTTATTTTCCTACTCGGTATTTTGTCGATAGGGTGTTAGGTTACGGGGCAAGAAATATCTCATCCAGTGGCAAAGAGACGAAAGGGTGTGTGGTAGAATGAAGGCATTAGAAAAGAGGAACCTATTCGCATGGAATTTGCCCTAAAAATAGTGGAAAATAACCTTGTTGTTCTAGGGCTGTAAAAAGATTAAATCTAATGTTTACAAAATGATATGTAGGTGAATTGCAATGAACGTTAAAATTTTTGTATTTTTCAATGATACTTAAAGTTTCATATATCCTCGTGGCGTAGCGGTAGTGCATCTGCATACCATGCGGGAGGTCCCGGGTTCGAACCCCGGCTGGGGACAAAAAAAACCCCAGGTCTTGGATGTTTACATGTTTGTGATGTCGTTGTTTCTGGTTCCCACGACACAGGGTATCCTAGTGTAGGGCCAGAAGCAATGTATGTGCCTGTATGTAAATTTTTATGTTATGTTATATAAAGCAGACACAACATTTATTTTTTTGGCGTTAGTAAATGTTGAGCTGGAAAATCATTTTCTGTGGGCCAACCGCGAAAGGAGTGCTCTTAAGTCATCCATTAGGTCCCCACTACGTTCGTAAACAAAAGTATCAACGTTCTCGTTCAACGATTGATCTGTTAGGAAACTTCCGTGCGTCCACATTCAAATACACATTGTATTATGAAAATGTGGATGTGTTTTTTATATATTCAAAATAAAAAACTTTAATATTACTTAGTACACAAATTCGCCAAACTGCAAAGAAGATCCCACTTGTCAATATTAAAATAAAAATTGTACAAGTATTTGGTAGATAATTTTTTTTCACTCATTTTTTTATACAAATTGGTCTCGTGAAATTTTAAAAATATTTTTTTGCTGAAAGTTATTTTATACTTCGATAATAATTTCTTAATATTTTTCTGGTTTTTTTCGTTTTGTGTTATTTCGCTCGACAACGATAAAATATGTAATTTTTATTAAGATCTAAGTCAAGGAATAGAAAAGAGGAATTAAATGGGACAACGAAAACCTAGAACAACAAATTCGTGAAAAAAAGAGTAAAGCTTTTTAAATGTGAACAAATAAAAAAAAAACAAACGATACTAAAAAAACGCATCGAGTTTGATCTTGTATTATCAGGGCCTCGATTCATTGCATTTTAGTACAATGACAGATTTAAGGCTGGTTTACATTTGCTATAAACTCCGTGGTATTTAGCACTGTTTTTTTAGTATGCTAAACTAAAAGAGTGCTAATTAAAGACGCCGATATACATTTGCTGTGCTAGTTTCAACACAAGTTGTCTCAAAAAGCGAAGAAAGCACACGCATCGCAAGTGGAAAATATGTAATCTCTAATTAGTTTGCAAGTGGTTGAAATTTTATCACAGTTATTGGCTGTGATAAAATATTGTTTTTATAAGGTAAGAATCGCTCGTAGCCCCGGTTGCCTGAGTGATCTTAAACGATCACGAAGGTTAAGCAACACAGGGCGCGTTCAGTGCATGGATGGGTCGCCGTCTATGCCTAACGCTAGTGGCATTTTTCCGAGCGGTTCCGTGCTTCGCAAGGCACGTTAAGCTGTTGGTGCCGGCTGCCGTCGATAGATGGCAGTCGTTAAGCCAAGTCAGAGGCGGCTTGACAACTTCTGACAGTAGACGAGCCACTAGTCTACAAGCCTCCACCAATCCGGACTTGGCCCCCGTGGTGGAGTATGGCCTATACCTTCCTCAGGGAAGAGACCCGTGCCCCTCGGTGGGGACATAATGGGTTGATGATGATGAAGGTTTGCTGCACGAATCCTACAAGCACGCATGATTTTCATATTCTGTTAACAATTTAATTGTCAAATCCCGTGTCCACTTCACTTGCAACGCCATTTTTATTAGATACCTACTTTTTTAAAAGCACAGATAACGATATAAAATCTGACCGTCTCAGTCAGATTTTTTAACGTGCAAAAAAGCATAGCACATTCACATTTGCTAAATGCGTGTTTTTTTAGTATGCTTTGGAAGAGCATGCTAAAAACGTATAAAAATAGCAAATGTAAATCAGGCTTGGTAGTCGAGTCACGTGACGGGTTTCTTTCGTACCATAGACGCATACAATCAGACGCAGACTCGAAGCGGCAATGAATTGTTTGTGATACTTCCAGAAAATAATATCTGGTCGGAGTATATTGCCCGTAATGTCCATGTAACCGTTATCTGGGACGAGCTCGGACCGGAAGAACCGGCCAGGTTGAGCCGCGTCCGGCCGGTTATCGGGCCGGCTTCCATATTTACTCGGCCATTTGGCGTTTGTCGTTGCATAGAGGTGTGTTTATGGGCCCTGAAAGGTATGATTTGTAGAGATATAATAATTTAATTTGTATGTGCCGTGTAGCATATTTGTTTGCCTTGTAAAATTAATGTATTTTTTATTCAGGGAAGTCTAAGCTAAGTTAAATCTAAGTTCTACCGCTCTATAGAACGCTCGCGGTAGAACGCCGGCTACTCATCCGGGAGGTCGTGGGTTCAAATCCCCGCATGTACCAATCAATGACTTTGTTTTCTAAGTTACGTACATTTGTGAAGTTATAGTAGCAATACCGCAATACCACTCGCTAGCCGTGAAGGAAAACATCGTGAGGAAACCTGAGTATCTAAGGTGTTCACATACCTCAGCCGTCGCCAATCCGCGGTGGGCACGCATGGTGATTAAGCTCGTACTCTCTCTCTCTTTCTCTCTCTGAGAGAAGGCCCGTGCCCTGCAGTGGGACGAATAATAGGCTACATAAAAAAAAGTCTGAGCTAAGATTTATCTACCGTTACAATACTTTTTACCGGTTTTTTGAAGAGTTGTGGCAGCAGAAATCCGCTTTACCTTTACTTGATAAAATTTCTTAGAATAAAAATTTTATTTACTCATTGTTCACAGATAAACCGGTGTTACCGAACAAAAACAATCTTCTCTGCTGTCTCGAGGATCTCATGGGATTCATGTAAGTGCCGTTTCTGTTTCCAAGTTAATCCGCTCTTGAATTTATGTGTTTTTTTATCGAATCTAAAAATCCAAACAAATTTAGTCTGATACGGCGTGAATAATGATAATAAAAATAATTGGTAAATAACGTTCACACAATAATACAATCACTTCACTGGACCCAAACTAGGATACACAGGGTATCCTAGTTTGCTATGGTAAACAGACAAGGACGTCAGAAACATGGAAAACCCCCAGACTGTTACCACTCGTACAAAAAAAAAAAAAATAACAGTGGCCTTAGCGGGAATCGAACCCACGGCGCATGTCTTGGTAACCTTGTTACCGCTAGAGCAACGAGGTAGTGAAGGTTTAGTTATATCAGCAGATCAACCTTATCAGTTTGTTTGTATTTTTTTAAATTTTTTATTGCGCAACAAATAAATGTGCACAAAGGCGAGCTTAATACTAAAAAGTATAAAGTAAATTCAACTGTAACCTGATTCTAAAGTGAATGAGGTTTTTGCCTTGATTTCCAAGTAAGGAATTTACATCTTGCTCAATGACAATGTATAAGGTACAATAAGATAAGATAAGAATATTCTTGTATTGTATTGAATTGTATTGTACACCGGAAAGAAACAAAAAACACAAAATATGTACAAAGGCATTTCTTCCAGACAACCTTTCGATGAAAAGTTGCTAAAGGAAATTAGAAAGTCAATAGTAGCAGCCGCCTTTGAGTCGAGTTTGTAGTGCGGCAGAAGGCAGCGAAAAAACTAAATTTTTTTAAATCTTATTGCCGTGCTTGGAAAACTACTGGGCCTTACCAGAAGTTTGCTAAGCACAGCAATAAATCGTCTGAATTGTCCTCTTAGCTTATAATATATATCTAATTAAGAAAATAGTGTTTTGTATACCTACATACTATAAATTTGTGTGAAGTACCTATTTATATTTATTTATTCATTAATAACCCCCTCATGGTTAGGAAAACCATGAAGGAGGCCTTTGTCTTGCAGTGGACGTCGAATGGCTGATGATGATGATGATGATGATGATGATGATGATGATGATGATGATGATGATGATGATGATGATGATGATGATGATGATGATGATGATGATGATGATGATGATGATGATTCATTAATATCAATATATTTACAACAGTATTAAATATTATCTGACGATATTTAAAAAACTAAACTAAACCTAAAACTATTTTCTAATTGAAATAAAGTAGGTATTTGAGCCAGATCACTGTCGGCCGGTAGAGTACCGAAAAGGCTGGCAGCATTTCCTTGCTGTATAGCGAGGCTTAACCTTTGCCAAAGTAGGCACCAGCCTGCGGGTCTCCTGAGGCGTCAACCAGGTGCGACGAGATCTCCTTAAAGAGCAGTCGCGCCTCTGGACCCCATGGCCCCAGAGACAATAAATAGAGACAATAATAAGTTAATAATATATGTAGGTTCATGAATGGTTTTATTACCTTAATTAAACCAACTTTAGCTAAAACATTTAAAAAAGCTGTAAAAAATTGTTTCAACTTTCCGCCACTACTGACAAGTTGCATTGTATGTCTTAGTTCGTAGTTTGGATACCCTTGTAACATACCTTTTATACCTATTTGAATAATTGTCTAGAGCTTCGTTGGTTCTTAATCTCTTACTTATCGGAACTAAGTGGATCAATCAAAGAATTGGGGTCGAAGCACCCGAAACGTGCCGCAATTACGTTTTATGCGATTTCGTATCGCCTCAGTGCCCTATCAGAAATATTTCGTGCATATAAAGGGCTCCACCCTCCACGTTTCGCCCTTAATGCATAACTGGACAATTTCCTTCATTAGGGTCTTAAATCGCTTTTAGCGATATGATTGCCGAGTACAATCAGCTGCAACTCATTCTGCAAGGCAAAATCCAGGAACGAAGAAGACCCACTGAAAAACAGCATGGCTCCAAAATTTCGCAGTTTAACGCGACTAATGTAGAACTTCCGAGCCGCGACATCACGGGACGAAGTAGCCACAATCATCGCTGACTTCGCATAGGAGACCAAAAGAAAATAAAATTGGCAGTTGTGTAACTTGTTAAAACTTACTCTAACACCCAACCTAACACCCAAGATGTTATTTTTCCTTCTGAGGAATCTTGAGTCTAGACTTCTAATTATTAATTTCATTCCGGATTGACTTACTTTATTTTTTGTGGGAAGAGTCCAACCAGATCTCGCTCTGAGTAGAGCCGGAGCTCGCTTCCTCGGTCTCTCGTCTCTGATTGCTGGGGACTCTCGTGCACGCCAGCCGCGGAGCTTGATGCTTCCTCGTCGTTAAGTGTCCTCAGTGTCACTAGGCTTCAAGGCGCAGACACAGCTCACGACATTTTCGGATCATCACTTTCACCATACTACCGTAAAACCGGCTTGTGGTCGGCCTCTTCCGACAAAAAAATCAAGTAACTCAATCCAGAATTAAATTAATAATGTGTAGTGCTTACAAAAGTTCCAGTTAGACTCATGATGTTTGGTCAAAAACCTGATATAAGCACAGTAGGTAAAATATTGATGGTTTCTTTATTGGAAACGGCTATAAGCTGGCCAACTTAATGACTAGCCACATCCCGGTAGCATTGTACCGATGCCGGTATTTCCCTAATTACCAAGAGCAGTGTAGCGGAACCCTCCGACCACCCTGTCTTGGCGCGTCCCTGCCAGACAAATTTTAAGAGCACTCATCCGCGCGATTTTTACCGAAATTTTCATGAAAAGAACTCGCTTCCGTGTTCAGCCTATTGTATTATGCAGAGCGGTGGAAATTAATATAATATAGCGCACACTTGGCCCATTTAGCGTCCGCTTTTTGTAGGTATTGGCCACGAAAGTTCGGCCTTTCACACGTGAAATGTGTAAATAAAACGGTTACGGTTATGTATCGTCCAGTGTGCAACCGTCCGTACAGGCGTAAGTGTATGTATGAATATATTTTTAAAATTAGGACTATATTTTCAAGCTAGGTTACCATGGACCACGGTGGTCAATTGCATTAGAGAATAGGCGGGCAATTCCGGTACTGTTCGCCTCTCAACCGCGCGAGAGTGATTTATCGCTTGTCTGCCCCTGTTTGTGTTGTTACCCCCGATATTGTCTGCTGCAGTATGTGTCAGATGAAAGGGCCGTGGGTGTAAACATTGTGAGGAAACCTTGTTTTGGAGAAATGGAAATGTAGAAAGAAAGTACATCATTGACATAAGTACGTATTCATAATGAATATTTTAGTCTCTTGTCGATATCGGTCCCGTCTGACGTAGCCAACCAACCTGTGTATATCGGTCGCAGCTCCACCATCTTCAGTAATTATGGTATTGCAGCGCACCGTAATGGTCTTGGTGTTGTCAATCCTGGCTTTATCATACAGGTCCTCAGTCCCCCAGTCCTCCAGTCGATTACTTGATAATGAATCCTCCTAGATTCGTCGTTGACTTGCATCTGATTTCGTTTTCTGCGTCTTCGAAGTAATAAAGCCAGTATGTTTCCTCTTCAGATCAATCCATTTTGCTACCGAGTGCCGTCGCGGTGTGCTCGCCGCGCAATCGCTATGCAGTCGTGGCGAGCTCGTTGCGCAATAGCATCGCTTTTAAATCGCTTGCAATCGCTAGTCTGATAGGGCTGTTGCTGTTACAGAATAAGTTAATGACAACCTTAGTATAACTTGCACGAATGAAACTAAAACGAACAGACGTCACATTGTACCAATGCATTTCTGTACATTATACGTGCTTACATAATATACTAAAGTACCAGGAGACTGCCATATATTATTATTATTCATTAATACACAAGCAGATGATGCATTTTTCGGGCATGTGTAAAATGTTATCAAGTCTGTTTTGAAATGAGGGAACACTAATTATTACTTTTGATTGTATTTGAACAATGAATACATTACTTTTTAATAAAACATAATGTATTTTTTTGTATTCTTTTGTGTATTATTAGTAATCCTTTTTACGTCTGGCCTGCTGCACTCCATCGCTCTTTGCTCTCAATAGATCATGTATTTTATAGAACAAACGGCTATTAGAGAACTACCCTCGTTTCATTTCGAGTACATTTTACATTCTATGGCACTGTTTTTTTTGACGCTAGACGTTATCTACTCGATTTGTTGTTTTGGGCGGATATGGCTCCAACAAATGGTTTCTGCCGATAGGAATGATATTTATTTACGATGTGTTTTGAGTTCCAGGTACATGTTTGGATTGAACCGAAATGGGGGAAGATAATGTACTCGTTCACTTGTCATTCAGTTAGACAGTAAAACTCCGAATTAGGTCTTTATTTAATGTTTGATGTATACCTTTACAATGTTTGGTGACAACTCAATACCTTATACTTTATTACATCCGTACGTTGAGTACATAATTATAGTACATCACTGCAGCGGCCTGCAAAAGAGGCATTGATGGACAAACGTGTAAAATGCCTAGTTGCGCGGAAATTAAATCTAAGTAGTATCTAGGCAGAACTTTTTATTTGAAAATACAATTTTATTACTTTTCAAAATCAATGACGAACAACGAAAAACAATAATTTTTAAGAGTTCATTTGTTTTTTGTTTCAATAAACAGCTT
The DNA here is from genome assembly GCA_963969515.1 of Yponomeuta evonymella. Taxonomy (NCBI): domain Eukaryota; kingdom Metazoa; phylum Arthropoda; class Insecta; order Lepidoptera; family Yponomeutidae; genus Yponomeuta; species Yponomeuta evonymella. Next base: position 3,160,953 of record OZ018343.1, on the reverse strand, counting down.
TATATTTGCAAGCCATTTCGAAATTTAAATAAAAACTTTCATAAGTTACCTCCTTGGTTGCCATGTTCGGATTAAAAACCCTTCCATTTTTAAATTATATGACAGATATGAGTTTACTATGTAATTTATTTGGCCGCTAAAACACGACAGATATGGATTATCATACAACTTTTGGCGGCCTCTGCTCGCATGTATTTGGCCAGTACAGTAATTTCGATCTATCTCGAAGAAGGTTGTCAAAATAATGCTCAGATTTCCAAGCATGTTTGAGAAAAAATATTTTTTACCTATTATTTACTTCTATTTGTACTAGATAGATGAAATGGCTAACCTGATGCAGTAGAGCCTGGCATATATTTTTTTTGTCAGAGTAGGCTTTCCTAGCACCTACATCAACCTCTCAGTTAAAGTGACAACTCTTGCCCACGCTAGAAGTGACCGCTCAGCCGTCATCGTTCATTTACGCGACGGCCCACATAGCCCTCGCCCAAGGCACCTCACGTTTTTCTGTTCACTGCTGGACACAGGCCTCGCCCAAGGCACACACCATTGATTTTTGTTCACTGCTGGACATAGGCCTCGCCCAAGGCACGCCACTTCTTTCTGTTCACTGCTGGATATAGGTCTTGCCAAAGGCATCCTACTGCTTTCTGTTTACTGCTGGACAAGGGCCTCGCCCAAGGAAACAAATTGCTTTCTGTTCACTGCTGGACGTAGGCCTCGCCCAAGGCACCTCACGGCTTTCTGTTCACTGCTAGACATAGGCCTCGCCCAAGGCACCCCACAGCTTTCTGTTCACTGCTGGACTTGGGCCTCGCCCAGCCTCGCCCAAGGCCTCACACTGCTTTCTGTTCACTGCTGCTTTATATTATACTTCGGCAGTTGTGACCAGCCCATTGCCACTTTAGCCTTGTCTCACAGCTCGGTGAATCGTTACGTAACACTTAACAGGCCTTTGAGCATACCTTCTGTTTTTTCGTGGATACACCTCGTGTGTGACGTCACGACGCAGACAGCTAACTAATGTCTGCCGGGCCTCATCCATATTTGATGTCCACCACCCCTCGATAAAAATAATTACTACGGATACTGGAGTAGACGTATCATATTTCATTACTCGGTGAGAAATGTATGGAACAAACTTTAGATTCAATAATAAAAACTTTAATTATTGATATGTATGCGTGTATACTTGCTCAGGAGACATGCAAACCCGTACATAAGCAGCATATAAGCAGCATATAAGCGTCCCACTGCACATAATATGGAGGTGTAAGGATTTTTATGTTCTCTTTTCCTGTTGCGTATAATAAATCTAATCCATTGTAACACCCCAAACACTCGGGTTTCCTCACGATGTTTTCCTTCCCGCTTAGCGATTGGTACCTTCTCAATATATGTAGAGTCAACAGCACTTAGAAATTCTCAAAACTTCGGGTACGGAACCCCAAAGGGGAATTAAAATCTACAAATTCTAAAGCGCTCCTCACTACGCAATTGGATTGTGAAACGTCGCCAGCAGCCCGGACGGGTAGATGGACAGGCTAAATATTCAGCGGCGCGGATCTGGGGCGCCAACTGATGCGCGTCAACGACACACAAACTTCTTTTGGTGATAGTGAACGGTGGCCGTTGACGAGTAGCTTTTTTATCTATTCATCTATCTAGCCAGCCTATGAATAGGCTCTGCTCCGGGACATAGAAGAGGCCAATACTCAGTGGCTAATTGGGATACTATTGCCCAGGTGGAGTGGAATGATGTAAGCGAGACTTCTTGAATATAGGTATAATATCCAAAACAGAGTTTTAAACAGAAAAATTGAGGGATCGATGCACACACGATTGCGGTCAAAATGAGTAGTAAAAAAAGGTATATTGCGAAAAGTTGCGGCGACCTGCAACTACGTCACACGTTGGAAAGCTTATGTGTGGATGCGTATTTACGAACGCACACAGATGCTAGGCGTTAACACTCAGCTTCTATTCATGGGCTGTGGTACCTGTCAAGCCAACCCTCTCGGTCCCCGCCAGTCTCGTCCATTTCTTTCTGATGGTTCCAGTAATGTGATCGACCAATCGGGTCGCTGGTCTGCCTACCGCTCGTTTGCCTCGAGCTTTTTTACTGCAGTTTTTTTTGCATTATGTCTCGTCAAACAAGCAGCAAACATCTCGTTTGACATCACTGAGTGTTAATGGGGAACTTGTGTCAAACTTAGATTGAAGTGGTATTGCTTTTATAATACCACAGAAGACATAGAAAAAAAATTCAACATTTTTTTTTAAATAAAACAAATAAAAAGTCTTTTCGAGGTCCCAAAAATCCGAAAAGCCAAGTTACTCTAATAATAATAAAACATATTAGATTTTGTTTTTTTTCATTGAATTCTAAACGATTTCTAAAATAGGTGTCGCTCCATACATTAGGCGCTACGTTCAACTTGTGACGTCGTAGTTTGAGTCCGATTCATCATCATCAACCCATTATGTCCCCACCGAGGGGCACGGGTCTCTTCCCTGAGGAAGGTATAGGCCATACTCCACCACGGGGGCCAAGTCCGGATTGGTGTCCGGAGTCCGATTACTGTGGCGCTTATTTGCACCACGTGACTATATTGTCTTTTCGACAGGTCACATTATGAAAAGTCTTGAGTCGTAGAGAAAGAAATTAACCAAGTTTATTTATCTTCTAACATGGCCTCTCCGATTGTATTAAAACATTTTTTTGTGCAAGTTAACGCTCGATACTTCTTCGTCTTTCAAAAATACTGCTTCTCACCTATCGGTGATATTTCTATTGATCTATCAGACTCTTCACTTAATTAAGAAATCTAGAAGAACACGATGATGACGTATCCGGCAAACCCGCCCTAAATATAGTGTTATTTTTAAAATCGCAATTCTTAATAGATAGATAAAAAGTTTATTTGCTATACCAAAAAACGCAACAATAAATAAATACGAGACAAAAAATTACAATAATAATAATCATAGATAGATAGATAGAATATTCTTTATTGTACACAGAGATTAAATTAACAGAAATTCAATAAATCGCAGTACAATTGGCGGCCTTATTACTACAAGCAATTTCTTCCAGGCAACCACAGACGGAGACAAGAAAGAATTTAGAGACATTTTATTTATTTATTTATTATTAGGAAGACTAACAGTACATAACAATGAATAACAGAAACTTTAGAAATACAGAAGGCCAGTTATAAGTCTCCACTTATAGAAATATTTTAAGACGTCGTTGAGCTCTTTGAGCAAAGACACAAAAGACAGCTTAAGAAACTACCTTCATAATATAACTTATTCTAACCATTGAAGAAATCTGCACTAAGTTTTTCCCTCAAGCTTTGGACTGATAAATTAAACATATCAAGATCACCTATCTTCGCCAGTTTATGAAATTGGCTACAAACCCTCCATAGATATGATCATCTCCATCATCATCTTACCAATGCATATTGATGCGTACTCCTGTAAGCATTTTCCTTACGCTATCAGATAGCTCCCAAATTTTGTAGTCCATTTCTTAGTAAGCTGACTGAACTAAGGATTAAACATCCATTAATCCTTAAGAAAGTTACTGGGCAAGCCTTTCCCAAAGGTCAGTAAGCCAGCCTACTCCATTGATACCACTCAAATAATCTCCTTCACGGTTCCTTTGTAATATCTGACCGGGATGAAAAGGTATTGCCGCTATAGCGTTAATAAGGATCTGCTATTTCCACGACTGATAACAAAATTCATTCCTCGAGAAGTGGAGATGGCTGGAGATGCTTCGACACTAACAAAAGGCTCACTGAGTACTACTCAGTTAGTAGCTGTGAGTACTACTCAGTGAGTAGTGGATATGTGAAAACCACTCGCATATATGCTGCATTATATGAATGTGCTTGCAAATTCCAAACGAAGATACGGAATACTGAAATACGCAAATGTGATCTGATTGTGTAGATTTTCACTGAAGGGAATGTTGTTTAGAATTCCCATTATAGGGCACAGGCTTTCTCTCAGAGAGAGTTTAGAACATATTTTGTCATAACATTTTACCTTTGTCTTGGTACTAACTTAAAACATATTTCCATAGATGTTATTTTCTTAACCATATAAATGATGTAGCATTATCATGATATGGTTTCATAGTACCTATTATCTAAATGCATAATTTGTACTTTAGTTAAAATGTATACTCCTTACGTATTGAGATATAATGAAGGAATATACTGTTCGTGACGGTTTAAATTATATTAGAAAGAGCAACACTGTTAAACTTAGTTATATAGAGAACATTTTAATGCGCACTAGTATTGTTTGAACACACCTTTTTTTTATAAAAATTGCCAAATTTTTTTAAACGAAAAACTTGTGTCCTCCTCTTTCCCGGGAGAGCGATGTCACGCCACGAAAGAGGAAGATCTTCTGTGGTGTATATTTTGTAGTGAAAAGCTCTCGTCTCTAATGCACGCCGGGGGAAATGAAATGCAGATGCAATTCCTAGATCAGAAGTGCCATTTTCTCAGCCGATGCTAGTCAGTTTAGGCTGGGAGGAGGAAACTAGATTCTCGCCGGGCGCGGACAGCGATCCATTTAGATATTTGATACTGCAGCTTCGTCGTAAAATGTCCACGTCGCAAAATGGCCACTTACACGTCTCTTTCGCAAGATGCCTTTTTCGCAGAATGTTCATTTTGCAAAATGTCCACCTTTATTCATTGTATTCTAAAAAAATACAAATAATATAGATCAGTAATATATTAAACGGGTCTAACCGCGATTATTTATTAGGTAGAATTTTATTACCTTTGATTCCCGACGTTTCCGCAATGTTGCAGCTGCCGTGGTCACGGGTACCTACCTAATGAATAATCGCGGTTAGACCCGTTTAATATGTTACTATGTGTGAGTAAATCAGAATATCATATCAGAGAATATCATACTGCTGCGGCTGCGCTGGTCTGCTCACTAATCGTCGTCCTGTTCTCACCTGACTGCAAGAGATGGCATTGGGTTGATATACACCCATCAGTAGGCAGCGGTGGGCTGTTGAGGAGATCACATACTTTACTTCATTAATTTATTAACATGATTATTCAACTTAATTATAAACAGGCACTTAAACTTTTTAGCTTGACGTGTAATAATTTAAAATAACAGTTTTCAATAAAACAATGAATTTAAGTGTTTATATAATGGCTATTGTCTTAGACAGTAGGTTTTTTTAATTTGATTTTATACAGGCACAAGGTCAATTAACCTAAAAACTGCCGTCGCTAATGGGATGTATAGGTGGTCTATTAGATACAAACTTGGACACAGATATGTGAGCGAACAAAACAAAGATTGATTTTTCCAAGAGGGGGGGTTCCGGTCAATGTCACGTGATCAGATTTCGCCCTCGTAAAAACTGTTTGAAACTTCGTTGCGCCGAAGCGGAGGCAGCGCGGTCACAATACAGCACAGAAGGTAAAACCAGTATTTATGGGGCTAGATTCTTTGAAGCACTCCTCAGAAGCGGTTTGGATTTGCTGTGGTAATATGCAAGGAAATTATGATAAAATATTTATTTACAGTATAATACCATAAACTGACATAATAATTATCAGACAAAATATAACACAATCATGTGTTGGGAAGCCTTTACCACAGACTATTTAAGCTGCGTTTAGAGATTTTTTGGGAAGTTGTGTTTTTAATTTTTGTAATTAATCTTTTACGCCGTTTATGTATTTTTTCTTGTCATGTCATCGATTTTGTCTGAGTTTACGGCATTATGCTATAAGTAAACTTTTAATCTATGCATTGTTTTCATTATTTTCTTCCATGTACAAGGTATATTAAAAACCCCTACATACATCAGAAGATGGGGCGTTTTTATCACGTGATAGCGCGTGCCATCTAGTCCATAGCACGAAAAACATTCATGGCAGCGTCGTGCTGCAAGAGCAGGATCAAAAGCCCATATTTCAAGTTCTGACGTTTGGTTCAGCAGTTGATTAAAACTAGTCCAAAATAGTGAAATACGACTGAGTCTGTAAGTTAGTTTTATTCAATTCTATAAATTTTAAAAAGCATTAAACTTTAGGGTAGCCGGGTGGCGGTGCTAACCAGCATTACCATTCTCCGATGGAAAAAATATCAGTTCTTTTGTAATACGGTTTTGAAAAGTTCATCATAGACTTCATAAATCTTAATAATGGTTTTAGCTCTTTTAGAACCGACAACCTAAGGCCAAGAATCGAAGACTTTAAAGCATGTTTGCCAAAAAAGCTTGATTTAGCGAAAAGGCACTTGAATTCGTTCACCGTATTTTGAGAGAATGTTGTTTTAATTTTGAAAAACAGTATTATTAATGATATATCAGTAATATTTGTAAATATTCGTGATTCCCTACCTTTGGCTCCAAACTATGAATCCAAATTCGAAGTGGTAGGATGTACCGTAACGTTGAAAAATGTTTTGTATGTTAAATTTTTAAGAGTCTGTCGTCCGAGATGCGAAAAAAATTAAAAATGCTATTGAGTTGACGCTCAAGACGCTCAAAAAATTTAGAATTTTTGGATTTTTATTAATTTTCGTCATAATATTGTTTGTTTATGCTTAAGTGAAGTAATTTTGGGAAGCATTAATATTTTTTTTTGCGCGTAATTTTTATTCAAGTCTAGCACCATATGTTTCTAAATCATAGTTAGAATGTCCCCTTAAAATACGGTGAACGAATTCAGTCACTCTGTCTTAACATCGATTAAAGTGACTCTAGGCTGTAGGTTCTAAAAAATGCTATCGAGATTTATAATGTCATTGAGATTTATGTTCACTTTTTACGTTCACTTTTTTGAAGAAGAAATGACGTTCCAGGTGGCTAACAACCACTGAGTAAATTACTGGGAGTTGGGAATATCCTCAGCGACCTGTCAGTAGGTCAGTACTCACGCTCACACAGTATTGTGTGAACGTTCTGATAGCCAATACTACTTTGCTCCAGGCGCGCGGTGTATCACTTTTCAATGTAATTTTCGGCGTTCTCGTTGTCTTCCATTTTGTCCCGTTTGATGTGCAGGTCCCCCCACTTGTTATGTTACTGTTTCGTCGAACTTCTTGATTGGTGAAGTTTCCCTTCCATTTGTTTCGTTTGAGATTTTTGTTGGCATTGTTTTATTTTTGTTTAGGATATTGGAAGATTCGCCTTGTTCACGTGGCGTCAAAAAATCTGTTGAAACGTCGCAGTGATCATGAGATGGTCTTTGGGGCTTTTCTTATGCATTTCGGGCGTTAATAGACTAACTTCCTTTACGAAACTCACGTATTTTGTAAATAATTACGATATCTGTTTCCAAATAAACCATGCCTGAAATCTACGCCTCAGAAGAAGCATAATATTATCCACTATCGTAAGAGATTTTTTATTTTAGGTTTAATTAGGAAATCAACAATTTATGTCTAAGTATATATAAATTAACTAAATTTTAAGGCCAAACCGAATTCATAATTTCAACGCGCAATGTATTCAAAACATCCGGGTCTCTGCGTTGCGCTAGTTTATAGGTACTTACGCTTTGCGCCTTAAGAACGCTGAAAGTTACGTGTCCATTGTGCACTCATTTTGCGCGTACGTTTTGCGCTTTTACGTTTTAATGCAAGCGTCGATATTGGTTATTATAGTGTGCTAAAACCGGCCAAGTGTGAGTTGGATTACTCTAAAGCGCCTAAAAATTGGAGTGGAGGTCTAATTTCCTTCATAAGTTTTTTGTTAGAAAAGGGTGGTCCCATATAAATTTGGTCAAGGGCTGTTGATGAAATGCGTAGGAAAGTCATCGAACTCTTCTTTTATTACTATTTTTAATTATTTATACCCAAGCAGCTTTAAGCTATAGCTATATAAAATCGAGTCTGTTTTATATGAGCTCAGTAAGCACTATTTAGTTATTAATTTTGGTGCGAATTTTTCTTGAAGTCGGTTTTTTTTGTGAATAAAATAGTAGTTATTCTCGTAACAACACAAATGTATAGCGACACAGAACCAAGGTGCCCGGGTTCTACTAGCCCTTGGCCGGTTTTTAGGGTTCCGTACCCAAAGGGGAAGGGACCCTATTACTAAGACCCCACTATCCGTCCGTCTATCTGCCAGTCACAAGTCTCTCATGAACCGTGATAGTAGACATTCAATATCTATGGCAAATTTTGGCTTTTTTAGATAAGATAGCATAAGCATAAGCAGCCTTCTCTCAGGGAGAGATTATGGGCTTAATCATCACGCGTGCCCACCGCTCATTGGCGATTTCAAGCGCTGAGGTATGTGAATAGCTCGGATATTCAGAGTTTAAATTTTCACAGACGATGTATTTTTGGCGCTATAACAACAAATACTAAAAACTCCCACATCACGTTAGTTGATTTTTTGCTCGATATTAATAACGGCAACAGGCAGACGCTTGAAATATTCAAATTTTGTACAGATAAATGGTACGGAGCTCTTCGTGCGCGAGTCCTACTCGCACTTGGCCGGTTTTTTCACAACTCTACTCATGCAGTGCTCTCATTTCGTCACTTTGCCGCTCAAACTTTCCCATTGACGGCGGGCTTGTCGTTTTATTGATCTGCCCCTATATTACGAGCACCAAATCCTCAAGGATTCCAATCATCTAACTGTCAAATTAGTATGGAATTTGATTTTCGACGATTGGAATCGCTCAGGAAATGGTGCGCATAATGGAGAACTTGCACTAAAATATGTTCTAACCTAATCGGAAAGGCCGTGTTAAAAGATATATATAATCGTGGTAATTTTTTTTCTTTACGGCTATTACTTCTTTTATCATCATCATAAGCAGCCTATATACGTCCCACTGTAGGGCACAGGCCTTCTCTCAGGGAGAGAGTATGGGCTTAATCAACACGCGTGCCCATCGCGGATTAGCGATTTCAAGCGCTGAGGTATGTGAATAACTCAGACACTCAGGTTTCCTCACGATGTTTTCCTTCACCGTTAGCGAGTGGTATTGCTACTATAACACAAATGTACATAACTTAGAAAACCAAGTCATAGGTACATGCCCGCAGGATCGAACCTGGGTCTCTCGCTTCCGAGTCCGATGTTCTACCCACTAGGCCACCACCGCTTATATATCTGCACCGCTCACTACCGCAATATGACTGAAAGTCAGTACAAATCGGGCTCAAACTATGACGTCACAACTTGCACGTAACGCCTTATAATGCCTTATAATGAGGTTGTTTACCAATATTTGGGTTACCTCGTAAAATAATGTTTTTATACATCTACACCATTATTAGAAAACATGTTTTTTATTATGACAGTAACTTGATTTTTCTCAAGTTTTGAGAACCCGGCAACTCCCAAAAATATATTTTTATGGTTTTATTTTTAAATTTTTTCCTGATTTTTTTATGTCTCTTCTATGGTACGAGTATAAAAGTAATGTCACTCCAATCTAGGTTTGATGCAGGTTCCCCATTAGGCCTCTGTAGTATTTTGCGGATTGGCGCTTTAAGCTCTTAGGCCAGCAATTACCTGATCTATATTATCTATCATCGGGTCAATATAGTCACGTGGTACAATAACGCTCCATACAAATAGGGCTCAAACTATGACGTCACAACTTGCCTTGTAATATATGAAACGTTTGTCAATATTTGAGTTATCTCGTAAAATAATGTTTTTGTGCATGTAAGGGTGTACACATGAAAACGTTCAAATTGCAATGAAAAAACTAAATCTAATACGTTTTTTGTTATTAGAGTAGAGAGTATTTTTCGCAAGTTTTGTGAACCCTAAAGCCCTGAAAGAAATATTTTTATTGTTTTATTTTTAAATTTTTCCTAAGTTTTTTTATGATTTCTTGTGTGTAAAAGCAATGTAACTCCAATCTAAGTTAGACGCAAGTCTCCCATCAATAAATAGTTACTGTGAAATGTTACCCAGTAATAATGTCCTTCATCCTTGCTCTTCTATGAAGCTAAGTAACTCCGACCAATTGTTATTGGTCACATGATACACGATAATCATTAAATTATTCATTTATGATCACTAATATTGACTGACGGTAATTCAGGCAGTTAAGTGGGTGTCAAGGCCGGTGGGTCTTGCCTGTCGAGTTGGTAACCGCAATATAAGGCGCACTTTTCCGCTCTACTTAACTAATATGGCAAATTGACTTTCAATTTTGATACAAAAATAATGTCGCCAACAGTTTTGGTCAAAGAACAGTGTGTAATTTTGTATGGACGCCATACCCACCATTTGTGGCAACTTTGACACACCACAGGATGCACTCCGACGCTCTGACTTTGCTTTGTATTATGTTGTATTTATGTGATTTTTTTGCTTTCTACTTGTTTATGGAACTTGTTATGGATTTTTTTCTTGTAATCTGTAAATTTGTCCCAGTAAATGTCAATTTCTTTCTTTCTTTCCTTGTAACATTATAAGGTGTCAATGGTGTCATTTAAAAGAGGTATATTTGAAACACTAAAAATTAACGGACGGATGAATTGAAGATAGAAGTTCAGGTACTTTGATTAGGTACTTCATTTTTGTATCAAAGCGCCCGCGTCGATGGCGCGAGGGGTGTAGATAAGTAGTACACTGTACACCGAGGGGAGAAATAGAACTTTCTCCCTAGTAATACATAGGGCTTTATGCTACACCTACGAGGTAAATAAAATTATTCAGAATAATTAAAAGCGTACTGTTAAATTATCAATTTAGTAAAAAACTGAATTTAACATAACAGAACAGTTTGCCGTGCTTGTTTTTTTTTCGTTGTGCAGAAAAAGGTTGCCAGCCTCCTTTCATTGAAAATCGACTACAAAAAAGATTCCCACGTGTTTTTTCTAATTATTTGATATAAAACTTTTTTGAGATTTCACGGTTGTATTTTTTTTATGTTCGCTGCTAAAAAACAAAAGAAAGCCAGCAGGGCAGGAATGGATTTTCATACCTACAACATTTCTGCCCTGCTACGGAGGGCAGGAATGAAATTCCATGTAAAGGGAACTCTGTAACCCGTTTATGAACGAGTAATAAGGCACTTTCTGAGTGGGTGTGATATAAAATACTTTACAATGATGGAGCAGATGATTGACTTACAACTTTTATTTATGTCTATAGTTCCTTGTGTGCAATAAAGAACATTCTTGTCTTGTCTTATGATTGGAATTGAAATTGAAAAGTGTATTTTATCATTATAAAAAAAAATACATGCATTACAAAATTAAGGTATTGATAAAAAGGAGCATAGTTCTTCATTCGCGAACACACGACTTCATTCGCGAGGATCATCTTCGCGTGTGAACGAGCGAAAGCTGGCTTACAATAAAATATATGAATAACAGAGTTTTTGTGATTTGCGATGCTGTTTAGTTTTACTTCGTCCCTTTAGGACATGTCAGCAAAACTTTCGTGAGCATTACAATGATGCGCAACAAGCACCGTGACCCAACAGCTCCAGCAGACAGTGGACTACCAGAGCTTCCAAGAGACGACCAACCGAAAACACTTTATAGCACACAAAAATGGAAATTACAGAGATATGTACAGACGGAGAAAAAGCGGTGGTGGCCTAGTGGGTAGAACATTGGACTCGGAAGTGAGAGAACCAGGTTCGATTCCCAGTGCGGGCATGTACCTATGACTTTGTTTTCTAACTTATGTACATTTGTGAAGTTATAGTAGCAATACCACTAGCTAACGGTGGAGGAAACATCGTGAGGAAACCTGAGTGTCCGAGCTATTCACATACCTCTGCGCTTGAAATCGCCATTCCGCGGTAGGCACGCGTGGTAATTAAGCCCTTACATGCTCTCTCCCTGAGAGAAGGCCTGTGCCCTACAGTGGGACGTATGTAGGCTGCTTATAGAGTACAGATGGCACATGCAGATGAAGGCGCCAAGGGCACAAAGCTTAGATGCTCAATTATTTTAAAGCCACGCCAGCATGCTATTTAAAATTGGACAAGAGTTGTCATTTAAATTGAGTTGAAACAAATCTAGTACTTCACAGGATTGGTACTTTTTGTTTACCCGCTGTGGCGTGATATTAAATCGGCTCCGAACATCTGGCCCGGGGCGATAGCGGCCTCACTATAGGGGAGTTCCACTGTCGGAGTTAAGCGTCCGAGCAAAGTTTGCGTTTCGACGCTCATCCCAACACAAGGCGGAAAATCTAGTGCAAGTCGGTCTTTACAGCTTGATATTCGGCATTTGTTGCCGGAATTTCTACTTAAACATAATCAGCCTAGAGCAGCACAGAGGCCAAGTCGATCGGCACTCGCTGGTCTGAATGGGAAGCTGCCGCGAAGCATTGTCAGCAGTGGAACTTGTAGTTGAGGCCCTATACTCCCCTAGGAGTTAAAGGACCGAAGAAAAAGATAAGCAGCCTATACCACATTTACAGAATCTTCCTAGTAATCTTACTTTACAGGTTTTTTCCTAGTTTAGGCTACGTTTTTACTTTTTACTCTTACCGTATTATAAATTTAATTCTTATGTACACTTTATACCTACGAATTTAAGACTAAATTTTATCTTATTTTATCTTTCTAACTTCCGAAAATGGGTGGTTCTGCACGTTATTACAGGGTGTAATAAAATTCCTATAATCATACGTCTGAAAAAAATGGAGGGCCCTACCCGTCAATATGAACAACTTACACTATGGAGGAAAATTTTGAAATCTCGAAATACCTAAATATCAACTGTTATCTGCGGCATTATAAAAGGTCATTTAATTTTCGGATGTGAACGGGGATTTTTTTACGTCGTGTATAAACAAATCACTATTTTGGCAACTTCTAAATAGCTAAAATGACTAGATAAAGAAGATGAAATAAGAATATTCTTAATTGTACACCAGAGAACAATGCTGAGTTAGATGCCCTTTGTGGCAACTTTGACACATCACATGATGCACTCTGACGCTCTGACTTTGGCTTGTATTTTGTTGCATTTATGTGACTTGTTTTTTCTTTGTACTTGTTTATGTTACTTGTTACGCCTTTTTTCTTGTGATGTGTTAAATCTGTTCTGTCGATTTCTGTCTTTCTTTCCTTGTAGCATTATTAGGTGTCAATGGTGTCATTTAAAAGAGGTATATTTGAAACACAAAAAATGAACGGACGGATGAATTGAAGAAAGAAGTTCAGGTACTTCGATTAGGTACTTCATTTTTGTATTTTGTTGCATTTATGTGACTTGTTTTTCCTTTGTACTTGTTTATGTTACTTGTTACGCCTTTTTTCTTGTGATGTGTTAATTTGTCCAATAAATTACTTTCTTTGTTTATTTCTTTCTTTCTAGAACTTCACATAAAAAACATGTAAAGACACAGAGTACAATGTACAATTGGCGGCCTTACTGCAAAAAATAAGTCATCGTTTCCGTACTAAAGTTACAACCTACGGCATGCGGCATGAATTGTGTGGTAGAGCTGATTATTTCGCGATATTAGGTCAAATAAAAATGTTTGTGCTAGATTCGGGGTTATATCAAACGCGTCCGTTATGTCACTGAGTACCTGTAGTCCGAACTTTTTGATGTTAACGTGCTGGGCCCTTATTGTGAAGCAGCGATGTTTTCGGAAGGGTCGCAACGTCGCGCTTGAGTCCGACAATTCACTCGAATCTAGCTACCAATACGGTTCTTTTTTTGAATAGTTTCGATTAAAACTATTAACTCAATCAAACTATTCAAAAAAAGAACCGTATTGGTCGTTAGATTCGAGTTAAAGTGAATTGTCGGGCTCAAGCGCGACGTTGCGACCCTTCCGAACATATCGCTGCTTCATAATAAGGGCCCTGTTTGTCTGCTGTTGCCTACAGGTACACCTCAACAGTGTAATTGACAAACTTTACAACAAAAGAAGCCTTGTCACGTGTAAACTATTTAAAACCTTCTTTCTCGTCGTCCCACATTTCCAACTACATTATCAAACAGCGCACTTCAGCAAGTTGAGCTCCGGCAATTTGATAAAACTCGCTAACTATCCGTCGCGCTCGTCTTTTACTCGGAAATTTGTCGCGCCGGCATTATTAAATTCATAAGTAGGTATTCACCGCCTACGCCTTGGCGGTGACGGGAAGTTGTGAAAGGTGGACTTGACATGGACGATAACTTCACGAGCCAACGTAGCCATAATGATAGACATCCTCCGATGGGAGATGGCATCTGAAGAAAAACCGGCCAAGTGAGTGTGAGCCACGCACACGGGTTCCGTAGTTGATCGTCAAAATATACGAACAATATACAAAAATTTCATTTTACCTGCATTAATTACTTGCTTTACATAAGTAACCACTTCATCAAAGTAACTTGCGATGGAATTTGTACGAAGTTTTCCTTTTAAAAGTTGGTCGACCGCAGGAGGTAAAGGAAAGAGTGTTCTGAATGCACGATCATTGGCGCCTATCGTGGGCGGCAGGTCCGAACATATAAACTCGCACTAATTTGAAGCCCTCAAGAATCAAACGGTCCATTGTTTGTATGACCACTTGTTGCGTGGTATGTTACGTCGTGTATGAAATAAACATTTTAAAGTTTCATCTAAAGAACTCGATTCCTAGAGACTCGACGACAGAAACCCGCAATTTCTTCAAGCTTTTACACAGCGTACAAACGTGGCAACGCCGTCGCCCGGTCTATAAATACTTCTTCACGCCAAACAAAGACACATTGGGGTACAGTAGGCAGCAAGTAAAGTATGTTTTTATTAGTTAGAGACTATAATACTAGCGCAAAAAAGCTCCCGCCCGACGAGCACGACCCCGAAACATGCTTTATTACCCGACTGCGGCGGAGCCCAAAAGGAGGGCAATGTGTTTGGCTCGTATGTATGTATGTAAATATGGCCGATTCTATGTGTCCTTATAATTCCTTTATCAATGATCAGATTTTGACAAATAAGATCTCAGTCGATTCGTCGTGGGTGCGCGAGTGTCATAGGATGTATGAAATCAGCAGAAATGCAATTAAAATAAATAAAATAAATAATAACCAACAACCCGACTGCTGAACATTAACTGCTGAGCAGGTGGGACCCAAATTCAACATTGTGTGTGACTCTGCGTTGGTCCCGCCTGCTTAGTAGTTAATGTTCAGCAGTCGGGTTGTTAGTTATTTTTTATCACATTTTTTGCACTTGTGCTTTCTCTAACTTCTCAAGTATTTGAGGCGGCCGTCAAGGAGCAATTTCCATACAAAACTGTTTTAATTTACAAACGACATGCCGCATCTCAATGACACTTAACCCGCTGTAACGTGAATAAATATTTCACGTAAACGAAAAAGAGCGCACACTATTATGTATACTTTGGGAGATTACATACTTTTCCTCTATATAATATTGGTATAGAAGCATAGATATTATAGAAGACTAAAGGTCAGTGCTGTTGACTGTCCCAAATTCTTTTGCGACAGAGTACATCGGTTCGGTCCTCGCTGGTGATATATTTTCTTCTCCGCCTGGATTGTCTTGTCGAAGATAAATGTACTTCCAATAGCTTAGTTTTAGTTGAGGCGGGAAGATCTGGTTTCAAGACCCTGTACAGAATGTGACAAAATCCCTTTATCTGTCCAAAAATTGGGGGTCCTAGGTCCTAGTCGCCATTAACACAACCTTGAGTCAGCTGCCTTTTGTGGCAACTTAGATACACCACAGGCTACATCTATGGTCCTGTTTTATCTATTCGTTTTGTCTGTTGTGTATTTAGTTTTCTTTCTGTTGTTGTGCATATTATGTTACTTATCTGCTTATTTTGTTTCTGTGATGTATCTTGTTGGTATAATAAATGTCTTTCTTCTTCATTACGAACAATATATACCAAGGCACAGTATGTTCTGAGGCCCGATTTTTTGACGTGCTCATTGGTATTGCATACACCGATATACTTTATTATTTCAAATAGAACACGAGAGCGCCTGAGTGTAAACGATGTTTAGTTAAGAAGATATAATATGAGTTCTTGAAATTTCAGACTTTTTTCGTTCCTTGAGAAAGAAAAATTATTCTTTGGTCAACATGTGGCATGATAGTTGATAAATGTATTTGTGCTCCTAAAGTACGTACAAAGCCTTATTTTTAAGTACAAATAGTATCTTCGTACCATTAACAGAATTCAAGTAATTTAGGTTTTTAGATTTTATTTTTTTTCACGAAGATCCTGCCGTAGATGCGATTTAAATACCAAAATACTGAACATTCTTAATACTGTCGTCATAATTGTTTTCCGTCCCAAATTCTGTGGAACCTACAAATAACAAGCAATTTAGTGTTTTTTGTAGGGTTGGTCTATATTAGACCACAATAGCTGGTTTTTTCGATAATTTGTCTTGACGAATATTGCATTTCTTACATGTTCAAATCCTATGTTGTGTTCTAATATAAAAATTTATATTTATATATTTGTTATTTAGTTCCAATTAAAATAATTGTAAAATTATACTCAGTTTAAGTCCCGAAATGTGGATTTAAGCATGGTTTTTTAGTTTAATTTTTTTTCTCAAACTTTTAATGAGGTTTGTTGAAATTGATTTGCTGTTTCGAAGTTGTCACAGTATTGAAAGTACTGATGACTAGAACTACTTTCCTCCTCTTTTCAAATGCAACCGCCAGGTAACACCTACGAGGGCGTCTTACGAGGCGTTTCCCATGCAAACGTAGGTTGCTTTTAATTTATGAACGACGTGCCGGTTCGCAAAGATTCTGTACCGATATGTTAAGACGATTGTGTTCAGAGTTAATGAATAAGTAAGCCTTTTGTAGAAACTTGTCACAGGGCTCAAATTTCTTCTTGGTTAGTTCATGCACAGTGCCAAGCGCGATCGAACTTTCGATTTGTGTCCTCTAAACATATATTAGTAAAGTTTCATTGCGTTCCACGTTGTCATTGTAAATGAAAACCAAACTACCTTCGTATGGGAATTTCTGCTTGAGGCACTCTCTTAAATACTAGCGAGGTCGTTGCCCGCGATAAATTGCTTAGTTTAGTTGAAAATTGCTTCTTAATTGACCGGCAATCTCCAATTGCTGCTTTGAGATCTCAAAGCTCACTTTAAATCGCACAGTGTGGATAGCCCTTAAGTCCATAATCCTGCAGTGGGTCTGCTGCAGGATTACATATTAAGAGCACACGGGATCTCCCATAAGCTCTACGGGCTTTGATAAAATTAATCCGGCGTTTTTACCGGGAGCTGGAAGCGCATTGATATTCAGATATTCTCGGGCGTCCAAATCTTTCTTATGTTCCATGTTTCGTGTTCAGTAAATACATAGAAAGGGGCAGAAATTTGGACAGATCTTTCGCATGGCAACATATATCGCTACAGGAGCTTACTATTTCTTTAGAGTTCCTTGCAAGAAAAGAAGAAAAAAACGGAACCCTTTTAGCATCATCAAATTTGGCAACGACTTACTAAGTGCGAAAATACGAAACCTTTAAATTGATTGTTTCAATTTATGAATTTATTTATTTCGTTTACATATAAAACTTCGGACAGACCTTTACTTTTTGCGCGGCAAAATTTGACGCAGCTCGCCGCAAAAGCAACTTGGAGCTTAGCTAACTTTTGTAGAGATCCTTAATCAATTTTGCCAATGTCTTACAGCACAAGTGCGATTAAAACTCAAATGCTGTTTTTGCGATAACTTACCATTGCAGTTAAAACATGAATTGTTTACCAGCGTGTTTTTGACTTGGATTCAATAGCTACAAATAAATAAAACAGCGAAGAAAAGGAATGTACTGCTTGTAGCCAGCAGAATGTACAGCTTCCAATGTCGATTGTCTTCTTCCGGTATACATCGGTCGATCACAGATGGGACTTACGGCCACTATGCATTCCGTGATCCAACTGAACACATGGAAGCTTTTTGTTGTTATAATGCAGCCTATGTACGATCCACTGTAAGGCACAGGCCTTCTCTCTGAGAGAGAGTATGGGCTTAATAATTAACACGCGTGCCCGCGGTTTGATTAGCGATTTGAAGCGCTGAGGTATGTGCACTCATGTTTCCTCATGATGTTTTCCATCGCAGTTAGCGAGGGCTCAAGTCCCGGTATGGGTGGAATGTTTGACCTCTAAATAGGTTTTTAAAATTGTCCTCAGCACGGATTAGTGCAACAAAAAGAATGTAGCAATTTAAATTTAATTTTGAATGAAAAAAACATTGTTAAATGCTGCTTAAGTCACATTTAAGAAATTGTGCTAGTCAGCCTTACTTAGATTCTGATAAAGAAACTTAAAAAAATGTGAACTTCTTACGCCATATTCATGTATCAAAATACGTGCATAAACTCACGCCCGTATCACTAGGGTTTGCCAGTTGCCACGATCCTGACCAATAGTTAGCTCCATTAAAAAGGCTGATCGAGCCAATCCTCTCCCCTCCCCTCTTCTTTTTATATACCTAGGTACTTAAGGTATACTTAGGTACTTAATGTTGTTTTATATTGTATTTCTAGCCTTTGTTGCCAACCTCCAACAGGACACGGTACACAAGGAAGAGTGTTTGTAAAATATAAAACTTATTTTAACTTTAAAAGATAGTTTACAACAATGCCACTTATACAAGTCAATAACTGCCGATAAACTGCTGCGCAGTTTGGCAAATCTGTCAACCTATTAGTTATTTTCTTTCTTTAATGAAATCGTTGAATACAAAAATACAAGTATTTTATTTTCAAGAGACACCTTTGACCACTTCAAACCGGTCTTTTTGGAAATACATTGAGGAGACCTATGTCCAGCAGTGGACTTCTTGTGGCTGAATGCTGATGATGATGACCTTTGACCGCCATAGAACACTTGTCCAAAGTGTATCTACTAATTCTTTGAAAATCATAAATGTTGTACGAGCGGGAGTTAAAGAAGTAGAAGCAGTCTTACCCCCGTTAATCTACTATTAACAGCTGTCAGTGGTCTTTTTTGTGTGCACTTTGGTCAATTGACAGCTGTTAACAGTAGATTAACAGCTCGTTAGTGTACTAGAAACTGGGGGTAACCTGTTAGATTATGACCTTAAAATAACAATTAAAACCATTGTTATGGTGGTCCGATTGGGTCAACAAGAATTCTACAAATTAAGCCTATTTTGTATATATAATCTTTGACTGTAACATGGTACACACTCCAGTAAAACAACAATCTGTCATGCAGTATTCTATTCAACATGGCTTTTGCAGTGTTAGGCTTAATCCCAAGCCGACTTGTCTAGCCTGGCTTAGCAAGTCTCAGCTGGGATTGCGTAGATATTAGTAAACAAAATTAGTAACAGAACGACTGTTCTTAGTAATGTTATTAGGAGGTAGGCTGTCTCCTTGGTCTAGCGGTAGCAAGTTTGATTGCCATGCTAGAGGTCGTGGGTCATATTTCCACTGGGTGCCGCCGTACTTAATAATTTAGTATTTCTTAATTATTACACGTTGTCTAATAACGTTTTAAATGGAAAGCCGAAATATGGTGTGAAATTAAACTTTAACAAAAATGTTATGTTTTTGTAATAATTCCTAAAACAATTTCAAACATTTTTATTCCGTAGGCGAAAAAAGTAAACTATCCATAAGATATATCTCAGTGAAAACCTGTAATTAAATTTTTTATTTTTATAATTAAAAACAAATATATCAAGCGAATGTGGATGGAAGGGCCGGTAAGGGACGACCCAGACGGACATACTTCGACCAAATAGAGGATGTATTAACAAAGGGCAAGATAAAAAGTACCCGAAACCGGCGTGCGTGCATGCAACGACTAATGAATGTTGAGGAAGCGAAAGTGATCTGTGATCGTAGCAAGTGGCACTCCCTGGTCTCTGCCTACCCCTCTGGGATACAGGCGTGAGTTTATGTTATGTTATGTTAATTAAATTATTAAAAAAACAAGCTGGTATTGCTATTTGTGTTGTTTCCTGGTAGTCGTTACTTACGGTAACTTACGTTACAGTATAAGCACGTTTAGCTATTAGTTACTATTGTAAAACATATATTATTATGTATTTTGGAAGTAACCTGGCTACCCATAGCACAAGGAATCTTAGTTTGGGAGCCAGTAACCTTTTTTTTTGTAACAGTTTTACAATTTTTTTTTTAATTCTTTTGGTTGCACTAACCCGTCTTGAGGACAATTTTAAAAACCTATTTAGAGGCTAAAAATTCCACCCATGCCGGGTCTTGATCCCGCGAACTTTGGCTAACCGTGCCAGCGCTCTCTATAAAATCTATTTGATTTTTAATAAAAAAAATTAATTTCATTTCAATTATAAGTAAGTGAATCCGCACTCAAGTTAATATTACCTCATTGACTTTCTGTGGTGCTTAGTTGGTGTTGTTTTGCAGATATTAGTTTCTGATTATTGTTCGTCTTCAAATCAGGAACTCGGCAAGTTGTCCAGTCTGTCTTGAAGGATGCCAGACTAAGGAAGATTAGGATTTACTGTTGGAACTGGGGCTCTTTCGTGAACTTGGAGAGTCGACGATCTTCGATCCATCTTGATTCTACGGCTCCAACGGGAATATTCGGTTGGAAACATGTGTCCTTACGTTTGGCTTATAGAGATGCTACAAACATGTAGGTACATTTTGGTAAAGCACTTGTATTGAAATTAGCTGTATTTAAAGTTTAGCGTTGGCAGGTTGATTGAAAGGAATTTAGTGAAATTTAAACAATTTTATTAGTAATTACTCGGTTATTACTACACTCTCCTTTCAACTCGTCTTTGCGCGCCGCTCTATGTGTGGTGTATGTGCGCTTGTAATTATACAGCTTTAATTTGTGTGGCCGTCGTCGTCCGAACAACGCACACGAAGTCACTGTGTATATACTTTTTTTTAAAACTTATATAAACCTATTTACCTATATTCTGTTTACCCACACATAGAGCCGGGCGCAAAGATGAATTGAACAATCTATAATTATTCAAAAAAAGGTAAATGACGTCGTCCTATGATAATATTATTTTATTTTACCGTGTAGTGTAGACCAATAGTTCCCATCCTGTAGTCACGTAGTTTTCCCCACAGCATAAATTGTTCGTATTGACAAGTAGGATTTCGCATAGGTGTGGGGATTTTGTTTGACCTTATAATTAAGTAAGATACTTTTTACAACTTTTCTTCGTGTGTGAAAAACATCCAATGGAGCATACATGTTTTAAGTCCGCAGCATTGTACAATTTGTTTATAACTGCAATAAAAATATAAATAAAATTCCTCATTCCTTGTGACGTGTTCCTTGGTCGACAGAAAGAAAACCCTGTGTTTCCTAGACGAGCATTAAACTGTTTTGTAGTTCATAAAATGTACCGAAAGTCTTTAGCCTCTCTTCACAATTTGCCGTACAGAGATACACGGGTTTTTGCACAGGGCTCAGTCGCTAGGGGCTGGGGCGGGTCAGGAAGATTTACGAGTTGTCTCATGAACCTCGGGCTGGAAACTGCATTGTTTATGCGTAAAACGCTTGACAAATTAGAAAAAGAACTTACGGGCTGCTGAACAAGGTTCTTTTTTGCTTTGTTTCTTTTATTCGCTTAGCTTCAGCCTGTTTTATTTATTTAACTGTTAACAAACACAGTGTGTGTTAGACCACAGTATGTTAGTCGAAGCAAGAAAACTTTTCCCTCACCGAGATGCTTTTAGTGCATTCCAATTCTCAGACTAGGTTCTAACCTTGACGCTTCGAGGATTTTCTTTTCGATTTGACCTTGCCACCTTGGTGTCAGTCACCCGCAACGTAACTGTACAGGTTGTTTATGTAAGGTTGATGTGCTGTGGATTGTCTGATCTACCAAGTAAGTTATGTGCTACGTTCCAGAATTGTGGCTTACTTATTGTGTTTGAACTGTTCTATTTCTTCTTTAAATGTGTTTTAATTAATTTGTGGTGTGTAATTGTGCTTTTTAAAACCAATACTCTGTTACGGTTGATTTATTTGCTGTCTCCTCAGAATAGTAGACAAATTTACTGAAAATAATATGCCATTAAAATCATAACTTGTAAAAAAAACTAAGTCTCGCAATTCAGTTCTTCTACCGTAAAAAATCTCAGATCCAATGTAATAATAGGGGTTAAAGTATGAAATTGCCGTTTTGAATTGACATAGAATCTTCATGGTTTGAGGTTTTCGAATGAAACTTTTTTCAAATGGTTTCTATGATGTTCTTTTTTTAAAAATTGTGAAACATTTGAATATCGACTTTCAATTGTTTTTGTTATTCAATTTATACAAGAAAGATGGATACTGCGAAAATTCGAGTGATTTTTGAATACGAGTTCCGACGCGGAACTAACGCGGCAGAAACAGCCCGAAATATCAATGCTGCGTTTGGAGAGGGGTCTACTAATGAACGCACCGTGCGATTTTGGTTTAAACGCTTTCGTGATGGAAATTTCGACTTAAAGAACGAGCCACGAGGAAGACCGCCCACACAGGTGAATAACGATGAATTAAGAGAGATAGTGGAAGTCGACCCTAGTCAAACTACCCAGGAATTAGCGGCATGGTTTAACGTTACCTTACCCACAATATTGACTCACTTGCGTCAAATCAATAAAATAAAAAAATACGAAAAATGGGTGCCTCATAATCACTCGAATTTTCGCAGTATCCATCTTTCTTGTCTAAATTGAATAACAAAAACAATTGAATGTCGATATTCAAATGTTTCACATTTTTTAAAAAAAGAACATCATAGAAACCATTTGAAAAAAGTTTCATTCGAAACCTCAAACCATGAAGATTCTATGTCAATTCAAAGAACCTATTGCAATAAAACGGCAATTTCATACTTTAACCCCTAATACCAAGTCAGTTAATTTATTCAGTCCCTACTTAAGGGTCCTTCTGTCTTAAGTCATTACGTAATTAGCTAACCTAATAACATGTTATAGTGACCACATCAATATTAAAAATCTTTTATGTTTCAAATAAATAGATTGACTTGGCCGTCGCATGAAAATACAATGTAGCTCTCAAGTAATACATATAATATTAAATTAGATTGTTTACTGCGATTGCCAAGTCAATTTATTTATTTAAAACATAAACGATTTTTAATATTGATATGGTCACGATGTAAGATGTTAGGTAAATACAGGCTTCTAGTTTTATCCACGAAGTTATAGGGGGGTCGAAAATGGCCTGAACTGCTTCGAGAAAAGGATCGTATGGTACGGCCGTGCCGCTTTTTTGCTCAACTTGGCGGGGGCAGCCACAGCCGTGCCCCCAGATAATGTAGGTAGTAGGGCAAATAGAAATGCACAATAGTTTTAAAATTCTATTTACTTACTAGATATTTGCTTGTTTAAAATACACATTTATTGCAAATAGCTTTCCAGATGAACTTTAATAATTTTTGCTTTTTTTTGTAAGATTATCAGATTACGTTACTAAAGTCAGCTTTTTGATTAAAAGCTCTTGTTAAATTAAACTTAGCTTTCATATTGTGCTCTTTTTTCTTAAATCTCACACGCAGTTGAAATCAACGCGTTCGTGTAGTTGTTATTGTTCTATAACGCATTAACATAATCCAGGCTCTGCTGTGGGACGTGTGTGGATGTAACGAAACCCCCACTGCCTATACGAAAAGCGGAGTTCTACTCGTCAAAACAAAGTAACCCTAAATATGGTGCCAACTTCAAAATAACAAAAAAAAATAGTAGCTGTTCCATACTGAAGTTACCACCTACAGCAATCAAATATTTACAGCTAAGAAGCTATTTAGAGGCTAAAAATTCTACCTATGCCGGGACTTGATCCCGCGACCTCTGGCTAACCGTGCCAGCGCTCTCCCAACTGGGCTAATGGGCAAGTGCAGGCATCGGCGAAATTTCGAGCCTCTTTACAAACTTGTCTTACAAATTACAAACAGGCAGCGATGTCTGGCCGAAGCAATGCCCATTAGCTCAGTTTGGAGAGCGCTGGCACGGCTAGGCAGAGGTCGCGGGTTCAAGTCCCGGCATGGGTGGAATTTTTAACCTCTAAATAGGTTTTTAAAATTGTTATCAGCTTGGGTTAGTGCAACAAAGAGAATATATTTACAGCTGATAATATTTTCGCGATTTTGAAGTTTCTTATAGTAGAAGTTGTTTTTCGCGTCTTAGGAAAAGTATTGCCATTGTATTTTTTACTTATGTGCAATAAACGTATCAATAATAATAATAATAAAAAGTACAGGGACCCTAGCACTGCATCAATTTCATTGTATAACCTCTTTAATAACGTCGTTTGGTCGCTCTTAAGGCGAGTCGGAAGTCTATCAACTCTATGGCTTGACTGAGCGCATGTTTTAAAGCCGTAAAACATTCATGGCCTGTTACAGAGTTATTAAAGATGGAAATACGCTCAACTCACACGCTAAGTCGTACGCCACTGCCTTACATTTTACGTCACGCCAAATAATTGCGACTAGCAATGACGCGTGCATGTAACATGGTCATGAAATGAAGCTTTGGACTTGAGATCGGCTTAATGTGACGTTAAAATAGATTTAACGCAGAACATTTTACATTGATGAAAGGTTGAAGCAAGCCTCAGACAAACCTTCACCTGGGCCTAGATTCTGTTAATGCATTGTAGTAACATGACAACTGCATGAACATGGCGGCTGCTTTAAGTCTACGCGGGCACACCCATCAAACCTTCTAGGCGTCAATGGTACGAAAAACACGTCACGTGACCCGACAGTTTACCTGTCATTATACTACAATGCACTAACAGAATCGAGGCCCTGGTTACCACCGCACAGATTTACGTCTCGTGTATTTTGTATTTATTATTGCATTTATTATATTTATATTTGCATTTGTATTTATTATTTTACAACACATGAATATAAGAAAGTAGCCTTAATGTAATGTATAGGTAAGCATATGTCTACACCACAGTATTGTCAGCCCATGCGATGGAGTTCATAGTAATGTATTAAACGGGTCTAACCGCGATTATTTAATCATCTTTGAATCCCGACGTTTCGGCAACGTTGCAGCTGCCGTGGTCACGGGTAGACTGAAGTGGCGAGTAAAGTCAATTATTGTAGTGAGGGTAGGTGGTCTACGCTAAAGTCACACTTAGTTTTTCGCAGCGGGCCGACACACAACACTCACTGCGTCCGCGGACAGGTACGGCGATGGGGCGCGAGATTTGTATTCGCTTAGCACTGGATTCAACGTGCTTGAAAGCTTGAAACCATCCTCTTTGTTCAAATTCTTATGTTTTTTAATTTCAATTCCTTCTCGAACGATCCTTCGATAGTAATGTCGATCGGTTGAGAGAACTTTCGGTTGATGTAGCTGGGATCCAGTGGTTCGTTCCGGCCTCCCAGCTCATAACTTCAAATCAAATCAAAGTATTTTTTATTCAACTTAACACAGAAACTGTGACTTAATGAACCTTACCGGTTAAACTAGCTTTATTTACAGTGTCAATAAATTGTGGACTGAAAGAAAGATTGACAAAACAAATATATCGATGGATGGAATGGCCGGTAAGGGACGACCCAGACGGACAAACTTCGACCAAATAGGGGATGTATTAGAAAAGGGCAAGATAAAAAGTACCCGAAACCGGCGTGCGTGCAACGACTAATGAATGTTGAGGAAGCGAAAGTGATCTGTCAGGATCGTAGCAAGTGGCAGTCCCTGGTCTCTGCCTACCCCTCTGGGATACAGGCGTGAGTTTATGTTAAATAAATTAGCCAGGGTGTAACATTATCCATACTAAGACCCGGTTTCTCGAACTCTTTCTCGTGTCTCGTACACAGTACCGTTAACAGCTGTATGTGTTTTCTTTTGTATGTACTGACAGCTGTTAGTTGGCAGTGGATAAACACATTGTTAGTGTGCGAGAAACAGGGGGAGCACAATTTCTTTGATGGTTTACGTAGTTTATTCTTTTCATTATTCTTCTTCTGGATAGGTCCCTCAATTCTGAGGATCGTGACCATATACAATGGTTCTCCACTCCTCACGGTCATGGGGAGATGGGATGCTTGCTGGATGGATCCACCTGCTGCCCTCTCTGGGGCATCGGACCAGCGCATTGGTGTTCTGCCTCTCGCCCGTCTGCCTTCGATCTGGCCCGAAATGATCAGTTTTTCCAGAGCATAACGTGGTGACCGCATAATGTGTCCAAAAAAGCTGAGGGCCCTCTGGCGACAGACTGTTGACAGTAGCTTCGTTATTTTGAGCTCGTTTAGGATGGAGATATTAGATCTGAAGGCGTTCCACGGGATTCTGAGCATTTTCCTCCAACACAATTTTCATTATTAGCATATATAATATATATTTTTTTGGATTTTTACATCCATTTTTACACCTCCACTCCGACTCCCCAAGGCTTGCTGGAAGAAATCTCTCACAGAGATAAGCTCGCCTTTGTACATTGTACTTTGTAATTTCGTATTCTGATATTTTCTGTACTTTTCGTGTGCAATAAAGAATTATTGTTATTATTTAATAACTACAACAGCTGATCTTAGAAGCTCTCCCCTCTTTCGAGATGAGAAGGGGGTTATGTTATACCTTGTATAATACTAACAAACGCTACTTAGCGGTGCTGTTATTATGAAAATCCCGGCACAAGCAAGCGATCCTAATGAGATTACCCGGATGATTGCTTTGAGAGAAATCATTTAATTTCCTTCTAGCTTCTCCACCTGACTCCCTCCCTGGCTCTCCACGGAAGCCTCTCTTAATTTCAATATCATTACGAAACGGGCTTTGAATTAATGCATCCTTTATTAGAGTCACTTGACTTTCTGCTGTTTCACTCAGATTTGACGGCGGCAGTCGGCGGTCTTTGAAATAAACCGCTACAGTTTTCAGGTAATATTTTCCTGTATAAAAATCTTCAATGATTGTTTTTGTAAATACATACATAAACTCACGTCTGTCTGTGTTACGAAGGGATAGGCTGAGGCCATGGTTTGCCAATTGACGTGATCCTGACATTTTTTTTTCTTCATAAGCAGCCTAGGACGTATGTCCCACTGTAGGGCACAGGCCTTCTCTCAGAGAGAGAGAGTTGGGCTAAATCACCACGCGTGCCCAATGCGGATTGGCGATTTCAAGTGCTGAGGTATGTGAATAGCTCAGACACTCAGGTTTACTCACGATTTGTGTTTCTTACTACATTTATATTATTAAACTTGTGCTGTGTGGTTCGTCAATAAACAAAACCAAAACCAGAAATTGTCACGTAATTAAAAAGTTCAACAATTCTTTTTTAAGAAACTGACATCTATGGTACTATACTTTAGTATTACATTAGGGCGGATAATTACAATTTCTTCTCCTCTGTCCAATATAAACAACCACGAATGTCGTTAAAAGCATATTCATTAGTTAATTCATTAGCCGGGTTCGAATCCCGGCTGGGGACAAAAACAAACCCCAGGTCTTGGATGTTTACATGTTTGTGATGTCGCTGTTTCTGGTTCCCACAACACAGGGTACCCTAGTGTGGGACCAGAAGCAATGTATGTGCCTGTATGTAAATGTTTATGACTATGTTTATTATTGCATTGGAAACTGGGGCATACCAATTTGTTTTTTGGAATAATATCTAGTTGAAACACATCTATTCATGATCAGAAACACATCGTTCAGTAAACAGAAATCATACTTCTCTTTAAAGAAGATATTCTCGTAGATTTACTTACATTTACAAAGTTGGATCAAATCAATAAATAACAAGAATAGTCACCTGGTAAACTTTTCCAATATCAACAACTCAGTGCCTTACAACAACAAAGTAAGGGTTTTACTAAATCATTACGAATGGGCTATCTATCTCTGGATGGAACATTTCCAATTTTCTTTATCCGAGTTTTCACCTATAATAATACTGATAAATTTGCCGGAAGTTTCGTAAAGCCTGTTTTATCCGTGAGAGGATCTGTAACACGTAGCGTAAGTATTTTTACCCGACTGAGGCAGAGCCCAAAAGGAGGGTAATGTGTTTAACTCGTATGTATGTATGTAATTATTTCCGTTTTTATGCTCCCTAATTTTTTTTATTTCAATAAGAATGAATGATTTTGACAAATAAGATGTCAATCGATTCGTCGTGTTTGCGCGAGTGTCATAGGCTATATAAAATCAGCATAAATCCAACAAAAAATAAAAAAGTACACACTAAAAAGAAAAAAAATAAACCCGACTGCTGAACATTAACTACTAAGCAGACGGGACCCAAATTCATCATTGTGTGTGACTCGTTGCGTTGGTCCCTCCTGCTTAGTAGTTAATGTTCGGCCGTCTGGTTGTCGGTTATTTTTTTTTATATTTTTTTATAAATTTTATTACACTTTTTTTTTTCACCTTTAGCTTACGCAGATTACGCAGCTTACGCAACATTAGATCGTGTTGGAACTTGGAAGAATGAGTTGGTGTCTAGTCCTGCGGGCTATAGCGTGAGGCTAGAGGCAACGTTAGCACACACAACGAAGTTAAGAGAAAACCTATCACAGCTAAATAGGCTTCACAAGTCAACGAGTAATAGTAAAGGAAAACTTCGTCCAAATTCCATTGAAAATTACTTTGATGAAGTTGTTAGTTGTGTAAAGCAGGTAGTTAAAAAGAGCCCTACTCTGCATGTGGCCGGATACGAACTTGGCTGGTTTTTTTTCTTCGTTATGCGAAAATATTGTCCCACCTCTACTGATGACTCGTGGGATTTTGCCGTCTAACTCGTATTCCCGAGTACGTTAGTTTTATATCTCAAGGTACTTGCGTTCAATAGATTTCAATATTATTTGATTTCAAAACATGTGCGGTGCTAGCTTGCTTTTGGGTAGTCAAGTGAAGAATATCTACTCCTGCACCATACCCTGAAACCGTACCTGCCTAAGTATTGTTGCAAACACAAGATAGCATAGATTCACATGCAAATTGAGAAGTTGTCCTGATACGCTAACTTGTACCTACCTCCTTCGAGTTTCACATCACGAGTTTGCCAACTTTCATAATAATTTGGGAACTTTGCGACTGCAGACAATAGTGTCTCGTTTTTATATAACATTCGGGGCTTATCCAATTTAAAGTTTTCCTATTAAGCTAACAGCTGATGGGACGCGACGACGGATCGGATAGTACACCGAAAGTATTTGGTCATTAAACAACATGTCAGCCTCTCACTTCCTCCTTAGCTTCCGTGGCAGTAGCGAACTGTACAGACTTTAACTATATTGTTTTTGCCTAATGATATCACTTCAGTTTTTTTGTTGCAGTCGGAGCCTTCCAATTCAACTCGAAGTTTTGATTTGATTTGAAGCATTTTTCGTTGATATCATGCTATTATTTCATCTACGATCGGCTTCCCAACTGGTGCCACGCATAATCAGCCTATATGCGTCCCACTGTAGGGCACAGGCCTTCTCTCAAGGAGAGAGTATGGGCTTAATCACCACGCGTGCCCACCGCGGATTGGCGATTTCAAGCGCTGAGGTATGTGAATAGCTCAGACACACAGGTTTCCTCACGATGTTTTCCTTTACCGTTAGCGTGTGGTAGGTATTGCTACTATAACTTCACAATGTACATAACTTAGAAAACCAAGTCATAGGTACATGCCCGCACTTGGGATCGAACCTGGGTCTCTCGCTTCCGCGTCCGATGTTCTACCCACTAGAAGAACTGGTGCCAATATGGTGACAACTGTCACTGGCGCCGCAGTCGCTTTAGGGTTGCCTATGTAACACTGTCATAAAAAATTGGACTAGACAAGAATAATTTTTAAAACGATAGAGAAAAATCTGTCTACCAGGTTGTATTTTATTTTATTTATTGTATTCATCGAATAATAATAATAATTGTATTCATGTTTGTGCAGCATTTCAAACGTCTTGTAGTCATCGCCCGCGACGACTTAAAAACACGTTATAAACGGTAAAAGCGGAAGCAAAACACACGCTATGCTGCAGCGCGTTTGTATCGCTTCTCAAAAATGTCACAAATTGCGCATGGAAGCGCGTACAAAAGTAGTCCCGGGCTCGCGATGGCTCTTCGTCTCATATTATGGAGAATATTGAATTATGTTTTAATTGGGTGAGAAAAAGATGCAGTCATATAATATAACCATGGAAACATGGGCAAAAACAACGAAACCCTTCTTTTTTTGGAGGTTGGCTGTAGAGTAAAATATGGACAGCTGAAAAGACAACAATTTTCAGCGCACGCTAATAAACTTATATAGCTGAGATGCCCTCAGTATAGGTTTAAACATTGACCTTCAGACCCAGTTTCTTATTCAGCGGTGACGCCGCCGTTTAACGATTATAGTCACGTATGGTCGGCGACGGACAGTTCAATCTCTCTTCTAATTATATTGCGGAAAGGACTTCCAATTGGTTTTTCGTAGGCATGGGCGTGGTGTCGTAATAAATCTAAAGTCTTACACTCTAGTTAGCTAGTCCGGCGCAAACTCTGCCCCCTGTCCGCTTAGCGTGAAAAATCGATACAGCAACTCGATTTCCACAAAAACCATATCACGCTTCGCTGTGGGGCGTAACTCTGCAATTTCTGACTGAAAGGTACGGCGAGGTTTTTACTCTATCATATCGCTATCAGTGAATTTTTGGTCGATGTTTATCGTGAAAATTTAAGACAACGGTGATGTGGAAGTAGACTTTGTTTTATTTTGTTTCATTACTCGCGAAGCGTATAAATAATTAGTGGCTCACTCAGCGATCGTTGTTTTGCCACATTAAGCCAGGCGTCCACTAGGCGGATCGAGCCGGCGCTATGAAACAGCTCTACGGCCCTCCCCGCACCGACTCGCTGCTAGTGGACGCTATTTCATATAAATTCAGTTAGGCGGATTTTTGCGTTGCGATGCCACCCGGCCCGATCCGCCTAGTGGCCATAATGTGGCAAAACATCGTTTGCTGAGTCAGCTAGTAATTATTTATTTATACGCTTCGCGAGTAATCAAAGAAAATTAAACGATGTCTACTTTACCTCAAATCTAATATGAAATAAAACGTTTAATAGCTGCTCGATCCGCCTAGTGGACTCCAGGGTTTAATTAGCCTACGACCTATTCTTAGACCCACCAAATATACACAAAAAATTTCATAAAAATCGGTGAAGCCGTTTCAGAGGAGTTCGATAACAAACACTGACACGAGATTTATATATATTAGATATAGATGTATTTAACGGACTTAATCGTTTTTGTTTATGAGGTAAACTTGATTACAGTTTCGGCACCGTTTCAGTTACTGTAGTCACGTGCAGACTGAAGTGGCGAGTACAGTTAATTGTAGTGATTCAAGTCACTTGTAATTTTCAGCGATAGGGTTGATACTATACTTGCTACGTCTGCAAATAGATTAGATGAAAAGGCCCCTTATTTGTACTTACCTGAAAGCTTAAAAACATCCGTTCTGTTGAAATTCGTGACCTCGTTCCCGATTCTATTCTTCGTTAGTTTTTTTTACAATATATAAGGCTTAATACACGGGTGCATAATATCTTCAAGAGACCGTGGATAAACTAGCACGAGGAGATGAAATGTAAGAGATTATCTCCTCTGTTTGTACATAATGCCCAATATTTAACAAGTTGTGTCCAAAATGTAAAATTTGATCAGCTAGGTATATAGGTAGGTATATTTGGTTTTATCAAACATGATGTTTTTCAGTTTCCTTACCATTTTTATTCACGGTAAATACGACGTAACTTTCTCGGTAAATACGAAGTAACTATCCACATTATTAAATCCTATGAAGTGATATGTCGCAGTGACAAGCCCCTTCAGCGTAAGGCCCTTATTCAAGGAAGCTGTTGGCATGTAGCTCACGTCCAAAGCGGCGCGTCAGCACGGTTCAATATGGCGTCCAGTTGGGGCCGGACGCGTCGATGCTGTGCACACATCTCACCACACACCGCGAGGGAGACATCAGAAACTGTACAAATCAAGTACAGCAGTCTCCCGCAGGAATCGAACCCACGACCTCTGTTTTAGAAGCCAAGCGTTACTGTTAAACCAGTGAGGCGGTCAAACTCAACTACAGCGCTCGTGTTTCTTGTAACATAACTTCACCTGAAGGATTACACCCACCTAAAGCCCCTAGGTTTTCGCCATGCATCAAGTGTCAATGAACCGCAAACACAGGTCGATTCTTTTTCATAGTACGATGCCTTTAAGCAAACAGCGGAGTGCAAAGTTCCAGACAGTGTCGGAGGAAGCAATTTTCGTATCATGTAGTGCTGGCCGCAGACGGGCCTCTGCGAGGGCATTCCACTCCACACTTTCGAGCCGATGCCACACTCTCAGAGTTCAAGCACAAATAATTCTACTGGGTGAATCTAAATCCCTCTGGGGTTCTCGTCGTCTCCTAAGGTTCAATTCCTACGACACTAAAATTTATTGAACAGCTGGACTGGTACTGTCTAAAGTTAAAGGAACATTTTATTGCCGTGTCAATGAATGTCTTTTGTAATGCCATCCGTCATGGCAGTCCTCCGTGGTCACTTGTCCTGTAAAAAGCCTAATGGTATTAAATGAAGATTGTAAATATGTTAAAAAGTGTTTTTTAATGTTTACCTGTGCTCTTGAAACAAGACTACGTTTGAAGTTTTTGTGTCAGATTTTTCTCCAAATGATCTAGATTTTGAAAAGAACACCTAATTTTTCTTGTAACGTTCAAAAAGTCACAGTTTTTGCGTTATAATAAAAAAAAATTGACTTTGACTATAGGTAGTAAGTACATAATTGTGTGAACGTATCCACCACCTTGCTCAGCACTGGGGTATCTGCCTCTCCGGAATATAGGCGTGAACAGGAATAAGTAACGTAGAGAACACTTTATTGTATACAAGAAACTATAACTATTACTGTAAGCTAACTGGAACTTTGTCAGAGACTGAAAGTGTCTCATGACCACTGCTTCACACGGCGATGCAAAGTCCTCCTCGGTTATTGCAACTATAATATTAAGCTCGACAGTATTTATTGAAACCAAGTTTCGAGCTCAAAACAAATGTACCTTGGGGCACTATTCCTCCACAGTAGTTAACTTTAAAGTCAGTGAATATGTAGAGAATATAACTTCTTCTTTTTACGGTTCAGAGCGAATAAAAGAGATAGTAATATTTTATCACGCGCAGGAAAACGTCCGAAACATATTTTTCTCTTCATTTTAATACACCGCTCTGCTGCTCCTTTTAGGTTTTCTGAGAATTTTCACATCGAACGACAGGATACGGATACGGCGATAAGTATTAGCGTTCTTTTACAACTTTACTATTATCCAGTTGTTAAAGAGAATTTGTATCGGCCTGGCAACTCACCGGTCTCCGCACCTTAACTCTAGCGCGCTCGGGCTCGCTGCTCTGCGTCAGTCCTTGTTGGGCGTTTTCCAGGCACCACAAATTATTCTTCAACGTCCATAGGGCTGAATGAAACTCGTTGGTACATTTAACGTCTTCGACTTTGAATGATCACGAAAAAACACATAGAGCGCAATTCCTCTCACGTTTGAATTTTCATCAACGTGAAGAGTGTGCCACGTCGCCGGTAGAGGCGCGACGATCATCCGGAAGGCACCAATGCGAGTATTTAAATTGGATCACGGATCGTCACCAGAACAAAAAACTTTTATTATCTAAAATACGCGAACCATTCCAGAATGTGTTGTTTGTAAGAAAACAAATAAAAATAGAATTTAAAACTCGTATTACAGTACGAAACACCAGTTGAAGATAAAGCTTAGATTGTAACACCTTAGATTATGTAGCAGTAATAACAATGATTTTAATATAAATATTTAGAGAATTAGGATTATGATTACTTATGTTATAATTAATTATCGATAACCGAACGTAATATAATGAATTCTTCGACTTCGCAACCGTAAGAGGCCATATTTCCCTGTCATGCGCGACCTCCCTACAGACGTCTAATTTAGAGACCGCGGTGTTCCCTCACCACTACACGCCTTCGTATTTGAATTTGTTATGTAACAACTTTATTAATATATTTCTTCTCTTACAGGTAAGTTACCTAAATCACTGAGAAAGCTATTGCGAACGCGTCGGGTAAGTAAGTTATACTTTCAAACGATTCGTTAGATTCGCCCCGATCGAATGTATAAAATAATATACAATGAAATTAAAATAGCCAGCTGACCTGTGTGGAATGCGACAGGATCTATAATTAAAACGAAGCATAAAATCTCCAGCCACTTTCGAGGATACGCAAGGAAGTCGTGACAGCCGCTCTTGTTGACGGACGAACATGGAGGAGACTCTTCATCACATCGTGTTGTATCGGTGATTTTTCAATGACTCGCGATGCTCATACATAGTAAGATATTAAACGTCGGGAATCAAAGGTAATAAAATTCTATATATTCTTTTTGTTGCACTAACCCGTGCTAAGGACAATTTTAAAAACCCATTTAGAGGCTAAATGCGTAATACAGAGAAGTTTGTAAAGAGGCTCGAAATTTCGTCGATACTTGCACTTGCCCATTAGCTCAGTTGGGAGAGCGCTGGCACGGTGAGCCAGAGGTCGCGGGTTCATGTCCCGGTGGAATTTTTAGCCTCTACATAGGTTTTTAAAATAAAATTCTACCTAATAAATAATTGCGGTTAGACCCGTTTAATCGCGATCTCCAACCCGCCTGCCAAGCGTGGCGATTATGGCAAAACCCCTCATGGTTATGAAAACAGGAAGGAGGCATGTGTCCTGCAGTGGGCGTCAAATGGCTGATGGTGATGATGATGAGAACCGTTTAATATTTTACTTTGTATCGGTGACGTATCGTGAATTGTAAAACGGCCCGAAATCCGCTTAACCCCGTAGCCATATATTAAACTCAGAATTAGGGGTGCGCTATAAATTAGCCAGTGTCGCCACTGTGACTGTGTCGGCGCCAGCCCGGTACTTGACTCTGGTCTAATGAAAATGTGTGGGAGGTGGCATTTGGGTTAGCGGACGAATTAATCCGCACTAAGTGAAAATTATTGTATAGGTATTCTGATGGCGCGCTTCGTATTTGGTCGTCGGAGCATGGCTTATCGGATATTCGGAGCATTTTATTTTGAACTTCTTGACTTTTTAAACGAAAGAGAGAGAGAGAGAGAGAGAGAGAGAGAGAGAGAGAGAGAGAGAGAGAGAGAGAGAGAGAGAGAGAGAGAGAGATAGAGAGAGAGAGAGAGAGAGAGAGAGAGAGAGATAGAGAGAGAGAGAGAGAGAACCGTGGATAGAGTATTTCAATTACTGTGGTTTAAAAACACCTCAAAATCTCGCGACGCTTTCCTTCTCTTTCCGAGAGTGGTACTAAAAATTCAAAAAAGCACATTTTTTGTAAGAAATGTTCGTCAAAAATATATTTATAGAAAAACGTATGTCATTGCCCCACATTCATAACAACGATGATTGATAATGTAATTTGTCAGCCTACGCCAGAATAGCCAGCGCTACGCACGTAGCACATGTGCTACGAAACGCCTACGACGGCGTAGTCGCCATTTTACGGTTTGCATTTTCTCCCACCTGAATATGGTATCATGACGAAATTTTAATTTGATCGAAGTCTACCAAACCGATAAAGTTGTGGTTAAATATAACGAAAAAATATATACCTTTTAGAACTCCTCCACATTTTTATGCATCCTTCTTCTTTGAGATATCAACGATTTCGTCAGTGAACCATTTTTGTTGCGTTCAAGTGTAGACGCAAAAATGCCACAGATATGTTTGTAAAAAAGTACAATAAAAAACTAACATCAATGTGAAACGACATGGATTTGAAAAGCAAAGGCATCGGCTTCGGTCAACAAACATATGTGTGTCTCATGGGTATAAGGCTCAATTTCCGTCAACAAATGTGCAAGCACGTTACAAGCACGGACCCACATCTCGATAACAACGGCTCTAGATACGACAACGTAGGCCGACATTTTTCGTTCAAAGAGAACGTACAGCAAATCCATCGCATCAAGCACTTCGATCACGCATCAGTTCGAGCGTTTAGAATTCATCCACGTGGTCTCGATCGAAGTCTGAGCTACACAGTACAGAATGTCCTCTCCTATAGACTATTATTATTGTTATTTTTTCATAAATAATAATAAATAACAGTTATGTATTTCAGTTATGATTCGCTCGTAGCCCCGGCTGCCTGAGTGATCTTAAACGATCACGAAGGTTAAGGAACACAGGGCGCGTTCAGTGCATGGATGGGTCGCCGTCTATGCCTAACGCTAGTGGCATTTTTCCGAGCGGTTCCGTGCTTCGCAAGACACGTTAAGCTGTTGGTGCCGGCTGCCGTCGATAGATGGCAGTCGTTAAGCAAAGTCAGAGGCCTTAGGGCGGCTTGACAACTTCTGACAGTAGACGAGCCACTAGTCTACAAGCCTCCACCAATCCGGACTTGGCCCCCGTGGTGGAGTATGGCCTATACCTTCCTCAGGGAAGAGACCCGTGCCCCTCGGTGGGGACATAATGGGTTGATGATGATGTATTTTAGGCACAGGGACTCATATAAAAATACAAATGCAAATCAGTATTACAATACAGCTTAGAAATAGATAGGTGAAAATAAAAACTAAGTAACAAATTATGAGTAGGTATCAAAATTACCTAAAGTCAAAAATTACTTGTGGTTCGCACTCTGCAAAGATCCAGTGTCTATATAGGACTTGTGAGATCGTTATAAGTGTTTGTTGTTACCCGTGTTTGTCCCGTGTCTCTGCATAACCCTCCGAGATGATGGCGTGAGTTTGTGTTATGTTTGTGCCCCACTACTGGGTATTGGCCTGCCCCATAGTTTTCCACTCCTGCCTGTTATGCGACATCCTCCGCCATCCGGGCAAAAAGGTTGACAGATCGTCCCGCCATCTTGTTTGGCCACGTCTACGATGTGCTTTCGTCATCAGCCATTTGACGCCCACTGCAAGACATAGGCCTCTTTCGTGGTTTTCTTAACCATGAGGGGTTTTGCCATAATCGCCACGCTTGGCAGGCGGGTTGGCGGTCGCAGTATGCGGTTGAAATCTCAGGAAGGCGCTGCTGCCCGTCTCCTGGTAATTGATTACCTTAGTCGCCTTTTACATCTACTAAAGGAAATGGAGTGATGCTATTCTTAATCCGGCGCCGAACAGAATTAGACCTTTATCTAAGTTGAATAGTTGATTGTACAGTATGAAGAGCGGTGGTAGCGGAGCGGCAGTACGCCGGCTTCTCATTCGGGAGGTCGTGGGTTCAAATCCCGGCATGTACCAATAACTTTGTTTCCTAAGTTAAGTAAATTTGTGAAGTTACGGTAGCAATACCACTCGCTAATGGTGAAGGAAAAACATCGTGAGGAAACCCTAGTGTCTGAGGTGTTTACATACCTTAGCGCTTGCTACGTACAATGGCCCAACTATGAGGCTAAGTGCGCAGAAATAGAACTGTACAGTGTGAATACACAATAAGTACAATTATATATAGGCATAAAGAGCGTAAAGGAGATTCTGATTAGAAGAAGAAGAAGAAGAAAGAAGAAAAAACATTTATTATAAAAACAGTGCACACGCCACAATAAAAAAACAAAAAAACAACCAAGAAAATATTTCAACAGAAATGTTATAAAAAAGAAAGGAAAACGAAAGGTCACGGCGTGTCACTGCTGCTATAAATGGCAACTGACTCAGCAGTATGCTGAGGGTCAAGCCTTCAGCGCTGATTTTCAGTCAGTGCCAGGAGTTACCCCGCGAGCGTCACATACCGCGGTGTGGTACAACCGTGAACAATACTAAATATAGTAGAATACTATGTAATACAGAATAATAATTATATACAATAGGATACGTATTATGTATACAGTGTGGCCAAAGATGCCTGTTTCGAGATACGTATGTGGTTTGGGACGTCACTCTAGTTAGAGTGGGGTGAGGGGCGAAAGCTGTGTTTGTGTGTCTATGAAACAGTTTTAGAAAAATGGCTTCGCAAATTCGTAGGAATGTTCGGATAGAGTCTGGTAAACGAAAGCGTAACCTGAGAAATTGAAGGGAAATAAAAAAATATATGGTATCGTCGGCTATACGCGGAAAAAAAATTGATGCTTGTTTATAATATCCCATACTGATAAGATATTATTATATAATATACCATACATATAATAACATTAAGCATATCGAAGCCTTATCTAAGAACATGAAAGTAAAGTAAGGTAAAGTAAAAATTATTTATTTGCTAGAACATGGGTACGTGGAACATGAAAAAATATCTCATATTAATAAACTGACAGTATTATAAGGTACCTATTTAGTTGGTTTCTGCACAGATCTGAAATCAACTAAAAATCTTTGCATTACTCATGGTCTATGCACATACAATTTATTACAAAAATATCTCATTATATCGTTCCTTACACTCTGTTTACAGTAAAATATAATCTGCACAATAAAATACGAGTACTTAGCCAACAAGTACCAAAATTGTAAAGTCATAATGGTAACAGTTGTACGAAAGCACTGACAGTCATTTAGTGGTGCCATGTAAAGACTTTAAAGTTTTCATTTGCCACGCTTAAGTTTTCCTTTTGTGTATGGTTTGAAGAGGTTATTTCGTAGTTCTGAGTATCTACCGTCCTACCTATCTCATCAAAACATCCTGGCCGTCAAGCGATAAAAGAAAAAAACTCGTTCGAAATTCAAATTTACAACCACTCCACGTCAAACTTGTTGAAAAGGAGTCGAACGAAATAGACTCTCCTCTTATGAGATTAAAGAACATATTCCAGCGCCACAGGTGAGCCTGAAAGGAGCAAAAGCAGTCAACGGCGCGGAAACAATTTCTAACCGATGCGCAACTTTGCGATGGGCTTACGGAAAGTTGTGAAAGAACCCTTAATCCTTTGAAGATAATGCAGTAAAGTACTAAATAATAGCCGCATAATGGCTATGAAGGCTTGGCGCAACTTCCGACTCCGTACCGTATCGCATAATTTGGTGTCCTGGAAAAGGTAACGTGCGTTTCATATCAAATATTTATACTGAATAAAAAGTCTCGGCTCGGCATAAAAAGTTTGAGATATGGCTGTGCTAAGTCTCGAAATAACTACGTTTATTATCACACGCGCCTCATTCCTCTACGCATTTGGCTCACTAGCCATTTGATTCAGGAAAATATACAAAATTTTTTTTTTTCGGAGGTTTTATGACACAAAATGCCTAGAAAGACATAATGCGATTTAAAGATTAGTACAGATTAATTTATTATTTCTTAGAAATCCTTCATTATGGCTTCACGAAGAAGTTGAAGAGGTGTCGGAATTTAATGTTTAATGGTCCGGTGTTCTACTCAATAAAGCATTTTTTTTAGGAAACCAAACAAAATTATTAATAAATACTAGTATTGATCGAAACAATATTTTGACACTTGCTCTAGTAAATGTTTGAAACGGCTGATAGTTTAGAGTTGCCTCACAATAAAGTTGTTTGTATTGCTGAGTAGAAATAACCCCCATCAGACATTTCCGAAACATCCTATTAAAATAGATTAAAACTCGTTATTGCGACCCAGAACGGAATATGTACTAGTGATACAGAAACAGCAATCCAAAACTTGATTCGTCAAGCACAGTTCGGCGCCCCTAAAAAGGACAGCTGAAAACAGTCTGCCAAAAACGGGACGTCGAGTTAAAAGGCACATTTAAACCCATCCCGAGAGGATCATTGATTGGCTTCGTTTTGGAACGTCAGGAACCGACTCACCTTTGACGCCGCCACCTCTCCGTGATTGGGACACGCAGAGGACCACCCTCTGATTGTCTACCGAGTCCAGAAATGTGTCTCAACTTCTGGTTTATAGGAACTGCCGGCTAAATCTACATTTTTGGAGTGGATATAGTTAATCTTCGAGTACAAAAATATGTCTTATCTTCTGGTGTATAAATACTGCAGGCTAAATTAATAGATAGATAACATAACTAAACAGGGAGGAGTGGAGAGCTAAAGGGGAGGCCTTTGCTCAGCAGAAAAAAAAAACTCACGCCAGTATTCCGAAGGGGTAGGCAGAGACCAGGGTTTGCCACCTGCCACGATCCTGGCAAACCTCTTTCTCTTCATCAATATTCATTATTATATTCTTTTTGTTGCCCCGTGTTGAGGACAATTTTAATTTTAATTTTTGTAATGTGGTTCGAAATTTTACTGATGCCTACACTTGCCCATTAGCTCAGTTGGGAGAGCGCTGGCACGGTTAGCCAGAGGTCGCGGGTTCAAGTCCCGGCATGGGTGGAATTTTTAGCCTCTAAATAGGTTTTCATATTGAAATTGAAATTTAATTAGTCGCTGCGTGCACGCACACCGGTTAACCGGCCGTCGGCTAAATTGGTTGGACATAACATATCATCAAGCAAAAAAATTTATGTCGTCTGCTGGCCCATTAAAACTGCAGGATAAATTGACAAGTCTGGACTTCATATGTTTTATAAAACCTACAGGCTAAATTAACATTTATAGCCAATATTCCAAGACGAAACACGGTAAAACGGCAGCATTAAGTCCGCCACATTGCCGTTGTATTATTACTCATGTGCAATAAAGGTTTTAATAAAAATAATAAGAATAAAAATACCGTTGACCATCCTCAACCAGCTCGCGTGACATTATCTTTGTATCGAGCTCGAAAAAACGATCTCGTTTTCTTCCGTGACGTAAAAACGGATAGCGTTATTATATCTCTCTTTAATATGCTCATAAATTAGACAAGTGCCCTAAGTCGGAAATCGCTACGATCGAGGAAAAGACTCTAGACAATGTACCTATTTGCAATCCGGTGACTACGAACGTCTGAATCCGGACGCGTTTCCTATACCATTCTGGAGGCTTCTAGTTCGATTCTAAAATCCTAGCACATTACTGACCGAACTATAAGCCACTGGGATGGTTTTGGAAGCAATGCTCGTTCACGGTACTAGTCTATATTTATTTTCTAGAATATATTAATTTTCCTTCTCACTAGAATCACTTTTCGTTCTCGGTTCTTCGGCAGCTGTCACTCTTAGGAATAGACCTTTCCCACCTTCCCAGTCTGTTGAGCTGCCGATTGACCGAGTCAAACACGCGGGCTGTGTCACAATCGTCCCTATTCACTCAGACATTAAATTGAATTTCTGTTTGTACGGAATGAAAACTCATTTAGTTGCAGACGTACTCGTAATTATTTAAATCAAATCTCGATGCTTGAAGAGTGCATCATGATTGAATAGTAAAAGTTAATGCCTGATTGATAATCCAAAGAATAGTTAAGTCCAGTTTCAACTCACGAATATAGTTAATAATTTATTCGGTGGTTTTGCGGAACGTGTGAATTTGTCGTAGCAATACTGTAACTGTGATGGAAAATATCGTAAGGAAACCTGAGTGAGTGTCTGTGGTGTCGTCACTTTAAGGTGCAACGTTTTCCATACAAATGATTATTTTCTATATATAAATATGTTGAAAAAATACATAATTATAAACTGGATTTATGTCTCTCTGCATTAATTAAGATTTTTATTCGCGCCAATATACAGTTTCTTAAAAAAAAACACTGGTTTAATAGCTTAAATGAGTTCGACAATTTAGTCCATACAAACATTATCAATCTTATTTAACCTATTAAACTACAGTTTTATTCAAGGAAATATGCATTGGCGCAAATAAAAAGACAGACATAATTCCAGTGCATAATTATGTAATTTTTTTTAATAAATTTGGAAATAATCATTTGTATAGGAAACGTTCCACCTATAACCAAATTCGCGGTGGATACCCGTCGTTATTAAACCCTTCTCTTTCTAAGGGAGAAACATAACAATATGATCTTGTTTTCAACTATCATCACGTGAAACTCCGAGGCTTCGCATCAGTCAAATTAATTTCCATTGAGCTGCGAAATTTTGACGTGAAAATTCTGCGATTCGCGAGAGCGAGTTACATACGTCGAAATGAACTGAATATTAGTGGAATTCGGCTGCTCCGTGCTATGCTAATGAGGCACAATTAATATACACTCGCAATCTGCTGCGTCGGCCAAATGTATTACCAAACTCCGCTGTAACTTGGCCTCTCAACCTGCCTTACATGTCCCTTAAAGCTCCACCCCGAGGGCCTCTTAGGGGATGCCAGGAAGTTCAGGGTAAACTGGTAGCCAGTAATAAAGTCCAACTGACACTGTGCGGTGGAGAATGATTACTAGGTATTTGCATTCAAATGTAAAAGTAGTTTTTCATTTTGTACCTCCGTTCCACATCATGGCGATTGGGTAACCATTATTTATTCTGAGATTTGGCTTTGAAATTAGTTATTAATTATTATTTACTTCGTGATATCGATTTTAGAGAATATTGTAAAATAAAACTGGCACCCACGATACGGGGTCTCCTAGTGTGGGTGCCGCTGGAAAATGTACTTACTCTTAAGTTATGAGCAATAAATATTTTTTACTTTAAAAAAAAACTGCCCAACACCTAGAATGGCTTACCTAACCCATGATAGTTGCTGGAGATTGTTGTAAAATATATCCCGGTTACCATAGCATTTGCGTAGTCACGTAACCTATCGTAATTTTGAATCTGAGTCGAAATAGGAGACGTGCCTTGAGGGCTTCCTATCTACGAGTAGTATAGATGTAAATGCCTGTAGACAGTCTATACCAAAAGGACTTTTTAGTGTACAAAGTCACCTTCAAACCCACCATTGGCTTGTTTTGTTCGATCGTAGAATTTGTAGTCAAAAACATTGCGTGATTAGCAAAAACACTTACAAATGACAACACGACAAGGTAGGATACAAATACCTACCATAATTGCTTAGGTAACGTTAACTGGGTGACACAGCGAGGCTCTACGCGTAGTTGCATCGACTATTTTCTGAGCTGTTAACGCTGAACCCCGTCACTCTAGCAATAGCTACAATACCTATAGGTACCATTCTTTCGTCTTTGTCGACTTAAATCCGCCGAGTTTCCGCACGGTGTTTTCCTTCACAGCTGGCAAGTGGTATTTGTTAGTAATTGAAACAGAGGATCACTTTTAGTCAAATCCCTGCCTACCTTCGAAATATCACAACATAGATTTGTCTCTCTTACCCCTAGTTTCTCGTACACTAACACGCTGTTAATCTGCTGTTAACAGCTGTCAATTGACCAAAGTGCATACAAAAAAAACCACTGACAGCTGTTAACAGTAGATTAACAGCTTGTTAGTGTACGAGAAACCAGGGGCTAACATGCAAATAGCTTTTATTAGCCTTACCTGTATCTAACTGATGGACTAAGTTAATCGTCTACACGTCGACTGCCATTTTGGTCTAGCGGTATCACG
Organism: Yponomeuta evonymella; assembly: GCA_963969515.1. Classification (NCBI taxonomy): domain Eukaryota; kingdom Metazoa; phylum Arthropoda; class Insecta; order Lepidoptera; family Yponomeutidae; genus Yponomeuta; species Yponomeuta evonymella. The sequence continues at coordinate 3,117,632 of OZ018343.1, read as the reverse complement.
CCTGAATACCATGCCGGAGGCCGTGGGTTTGATTCCCACTGGGGGCCGTCGTATATTTGTACACGTTTGTTAGGGGCAGCGATAGCGAGAGTGGAGAATGTGAACAGGTTTCATGGTTGACTGCATATTGATTTGAAACTCTGCAAGTGCATGACTGTAATGAATGGCAATACAATAATTTGGTGTCATCGAGTTGATGTGATGGTGGAAGTTAAGGCAAATAGTGTCTATATTTACTACGTCGAAATAGAGATGAACATTGCGAAACTAGAAAATATTTTCAACGTTTTAGTGCATCATCGACAAGGCGCGTTTTTTAGTTTCTTATACATTTTCTTTATTTCTTTGCATTCTCTTTAAGAGATTTGCGTATCTTTGTGTCATTCGCAAACAGGAAGCAATATACAGGCCAATATTACCCCAAGGCGGCATTCCTCGCGACATTGCAAACCCATACCTATCTCTGAAAGAAAACCGAAGGACACACGGAATAAGGTTTAAAATGGGCCTACGTAGTGTGGGTTAAGTCCGCAGCTTTGATATAGAAGCCCGGGTTGACAGAATAAAACAGCGCTCTGTAAAAGTACCTTCTTTCTCTCTCTCAGATTGTAAAGCGATTGTCCGGATAGCTTGCACTTGTATCGCTTAGTTATGTGTTTTTTTATTTCTCATAAGCATAATCAGCCTATATGCGTCCCACTGTAGGGCACAGGCCTTCTCTCAGAGAGAGAGAGAGAGTATTTATTTATTTATTGTATGGGTATGAATGAGTATGAATCACCACGCGTGCCCACCGCGGATTGGCGATTTCAAGCGCTGAGGTATGTGAATAGCTCAGACACACAGGTTTGATCACGAATGTATGACGATAGAAAGAAAAGTCATAGGTACGTGCCCGCACTGGGAATCGAACCTGGGTCTCCCGCTGCCCACTAGGCTACCACCGCTTTTATTTCTCATTTAGGATACAAACATAGAAAAGTTGACGCCCGAGTAGGCCCAAGTGGTAAATTTTAGCTGAAAATCTCGTAAAATTACACAGCCATACAGCTATTTTCCGTAAATATCACACCTAAGGTCTGTGAAGTGAACACCTCTGGCACCCAGGTTTCCTCACGATTTCCTTCATTGTTAGCGAATGGTATTGGTCTACTAAGTGGCAAAAGTTAAGTCCTGGTCTCTTTCTACCCCTCCGGGACACAGGCGTGAGTTTGTGTATCCGGGATGTGTGTCCTATATTAGGGAATATGGGGTTCAGAGGCGGGCTTTTCTTAAAGCCCTGGCCTGGGGCAGCCAGTCGCGGGACAGAACACTAAATCGCGAGGGGTGATTTTAATTATGCAAGAAAAAGAACAAACTAAAAGAATAAGATGACGATGATGATTATATAACAGACAGAAAAGTCATAGATTATCTTGGCTCAGTAAATAAAGAGTAGGGGCAGCTAGTACTACGATCGTGACAAACCTCTTTTGAATTTAAGGCGCGGAGCCCACTGATCTGGCGTCTGGCTCGGGCATGGCGCGGACGTCATTCTGTTTCATTCGAATGCCGTACCAGACACAAGGTCATGAGGTCATTATTTGAACACTCAAGGCCCTTTCGTCGGATGTGCTATAGCGCGCCATTTCGGCGCCTGCGCCCGATTGCAATCAGCTCCAGGTCAGTTCGCAATCAGTTTCTTCGCTTCGCGCCTTTTAATAGTCATGCCCGAGCCATGCCTGCGCCATGTCAGATCAGTGGGCTCCGCGCCTAAGCAGTGATTAACAAGTGTCGATGAAGAGGCGTGCACCTGTAATTGTAAGAAGAAAGCTTCAGAGATACCCACAACCCTTTTCCAGTCTACCTTCGAAGATTCAGAGGCAAAGAGAACAGTAGATAAATTGTATTGGCGCTATAAATCGCGCGCGTCCAATAGTGCGCCGGCGATGGCGGCAAGGGACGTAAAACTGAACGAATGTTTACGGCCGACAACTAATAGCGGCTCTAATGAAAGTCGGCCTCAAAAAGGGAAACAAAGGGGAATCCGAACCAGATGGTCCGGACAATAAAATTCAGAAGGTTCCTGAATTGTTCGCCGTCTTGAAAGAATTACGGTTGTTTAGTTTCAACTGCGCGTTTGTTTAGTTTCAACTGCACGAGGAGAAAGAGAAAAAGGTAGTGACCGTCTTATTAAGCGTTTCCAGTTCTTACATACTAGAGTGAGATCTGCAAGATCAACAAATTCTCATTTCCTTCATATTCTTGTCCAGAATACTAGGGCTAATGGTAACACCTTCACTCAGGCTTTCAGCCAGGCTGTGGAATGCACTGCCGTAGAGTATTCTCACCAGTATTTAAAAAAAATGTTGATAGAACATTATCTATCAATGTCTGAGGTATATCATATCATGTGCATCTGCTTAGACTCGTTTCATACCCCCACTCCGAATCCCAAGGTTTGCTGGAAGAAATCTCTCAGAGAGATAAGCTCACCTTTGCTCATATGTTACCTTTCCTATACTGTGTTTTCGTGTGCAATAAAGTATGGTTGTGTTTTGCTTATGAGGCGGTTTCCGAAACGTTAATGGAAAAAAATCGCTTCTAAGTACGACTCGACTCTGCTCTAATGGCCATAATGTAATTCAGGTGCTAAGTAGCTTGCTTACTATATAATAGATTGATTTTCAAAGCATAGGCTCTTGCGCCGGATAATTGATTTCTTTACAGCATCGTGAGTTGTGAGTTTGTGCGGAAATTCGCCACATTGTAGGACCTAGGATGCTAGCTGAGCGAACCTTTCAACCTAGTAAGAGACTCGCGGAGGCCTTGTTTTTATTGGGTATCTTGACTTCAGAGCCACCGTTTTGAAGTAAAATAACGACAGTAAGTGCTCAACTAGTATTAGACGTAAGGGAGGTACCCTACGGAGTTTTTTTAAAATCCATGCCAATTTCAGCAATTTTTCGTACCTACTTTACTAATCGTCTCTGAGCTTAGCTGCGGACAGAAAAACAAACGGACAGACGGACGGACATGGTGGAACTATACAATGGCTCCTTGTATATTTAGAGGTAATGCTGTGTAGTTAACTCTTGGAGCTTTCTACCTAATTTAGGTAGGTTAACCTTACAATCATCATCAGCCATTTGACGCCCACTGTAGGCCATAGGCCTCCTTCGTGGTTTTCATAACCATGAGCGGCTTTGCCATAATCGCCACGCTTGCCAGGCGAATTGGCGATCGCAGTATACGGTTGGAATTTCAGGAAGACTCCTGATAAATGATTTCCTTAGTCGCCTTCTACGACATCCACGGAAGGAAATGGAGTGACGCTATTCTTAATCCGGCGCCACACGGATACCTTACAATAACGACTGAAAATTATGAAGAACCTTATAAGGATTCACCCAGGTTCTCGGTCCTTCATTGCCTTTTAAGTCTTCCTCGTCGCCGCCATAAGAGCGGCCATAAACCTGTCGGCCGTCTCCAGCGAGCCGTTAACGTCGCTCGTGTGAGGACTGACGCGCCTGCTAAGGTTTAATTGTTTTCTTCAGTAACACCACATTTCACAATTGGAATCAACCCCAGTTGCCACCTGAGTTCGGGATTCAAAATCGGTGACAATTTCACGGTCCTTAATTAGTATGTCACTGAACCTGTGTTTAGTCCTCGGTAATATTTTTATCATTCAGGTCAGATTACCTCGTCACTGGTGAAAGTGACTTGCCCCCAGTTTCTTGTAAGCTAACAATTTGTTAACAGTTGTCAGTTGGCCAAAGTGCATACAAAAAACAACTGTCATTTAGCGATCTGTTAACAGTAGATTAACAGATCGCTAAACCGGGTGTTAATACTCCAAATAGGGGATGTATTAGCAAAGGGCAAGATAAAAAGTACCCGAAATCGGCGTGCGTGCATGCAACGACTAATGAATGTCGAGGAAGCGAAAGTGATCAGAAAGTGGCAGTCCCTGGTCTCTGCCTACCCCTCTGGGATACAGGCGTGAGTTTATGTATGTATGTAATACTTCGAATAAAGCGCATCTCTCCAAAGAAATTCTTTAAAACTTCGGTTAGTGAAAAAACACTTGATAAACGGTTTATCGCATCGTAGGACGACCAGCCACAAGATGGACAGACGACCTCATCCAAGTGGCAGGAAGACGCTGGATGCAAGCGGGTCTTTTTTGGAAATCCACGGAAGAGGCCTATGTCCAGCAGTGGACTTATTGTGGTTGAATGATGGTGATGATGATAAAACGGTTTCTATCAACGGTGAAATTAGATGCCCATTTTCCCAATACCGCAGTTTCGAAATCCAAATACTAAGAGCATCGTTCATTTTATAGAGCTACAACCAGTTTTGTGATAAACCGCGCTCTGGACCGTGAAATTAAGGCTTTCGCAGCTAAGGACTTTCAATTATACTTTCCGACCCCCGGTCAACGAACCCAGCTATTGAGGAAAATTTAACTGCCTCGTAAGCGACAACAAATGCCGGCAGTAAACGACTGCATAAAACCGTAAGTAAATCATGTTGATAAGATTACACTACGTAGGCTAACACGCTACGAATCGTAAATGTAGTTGAGTAACAGCAGAACGAAAATATTACAAGTTTATAGAGGAGAAAAAAAAAACAGTTCCAAAATACGCATTAAACAGAAACTATCGTTAACGCTGGGTGGAGCTGACGGTATTCTTTAAGTGATCGCACATATGTCAGCAACGTACGCGCTGCATATCTTGATAGCCTCGCACATTAGGGTTTTACGCGCCGTACGCAATGCCTACAATTTTTGCAGTTTTTTCTAACCTCTGGTGTGAAACGGCGCTGTGACATTGATTGAGCTATGGTTTTTTTTTGTAATAGCCTGCCTATTGGCATTGGACCCGAATGAGGCAACACTGAGTACCAGCACGCGCCGTATGTGCCGCGTTATATGACGTCATCAGAATGCTTCCTACAAATTCGGATGCTTACCGCACTTTACGGAATGCGGCGCGTGCGCGGTTTCACATCATTGAATGCGACGAATTCTAAAATGCGGCGAGTACGTTGCTGACAAATGTGCGATCACCTTTTTTATAGCGGGACGATTGTGTCCATAGCGCGGTGAAGATGCCTTTCCAAATTGAAGAGTTTGATGTTTTTTTCATGGATCCCGTCAACAGATCTCAACCAAATTTACATGGGACCACCTGTAAGAAGCCCCTTTAGTGACAAAAAAAGAAACAAATCGGACAACGTGGTAAGGAATTATGGCTGCACACAGGTACTTAAAAAATATATAGACGAAGTGAGAACCTCCTACTTTTTTTGTAAGTTGGTTAATAAATGCCTCATTTTGAATTGATAGCATGAGGCCTTATCCCACGCGCGTACTGAAAAAAGCTGAAAATGACAAAACATGTTGTATTTAGAGGGAACATTCTAATAACGAAAAAGCTGGTACTTTTTCGTTTTTTTTATCATTATTTAATAAAGACCTTAACAGTGGTTTTTTTAACAAGTTTCGCCAAACTGCGGTGCAGTTTGTTGGCGTTACGCTCCTATTACTTATGGTTTACAATCAGTCTTTTACAGCTCTTAATATTTTAAGTATTTTAACTTAGCGGCCCTACCCGCACCACCTAGACGTCACTCAAAGTCGCTTTAAGTCAATTTGGAAACAGACTAAACACAAAATGTTCGTATTGGTTAGAAGCACCCCCCGCTTTCGAATATATGTGGAGATTTGGTTACACCCTGCATAATGTATGTAAACGTCCTATTGCACATACGAGTCGCGTCTTAGCGAGACAGTTCAAACTTTTCACCGCGCGCGGCCACTATTTTCCTTCTTTACTGTCGAAGTTTTCCTGCTGAAGGGAACGGGTCTTTTCCGAGAAGGGGCTCCCCGCAATCATTAAGGGTCAAGGCCCTAGACGGTATGGGGGAAGCCCCAAAGAAGTATAAGTTCCAAGAAATCTATATTTTCCCCGCCGGTTTCTGTATGAAATTTTCACTAAGTTAATACTTAAGTATCGCTCTGTGTATTCTTATTTCTTAAAGAACGAGACAGATGGGTAGTTATTTATTTACTCACTGATATTCTTAATTAAAAAACCGGCGGTAAAGCTGCTTTTAGATCTTTCTCGCGCGCGCATTCTAAAATTTTTATAGTGCTGATAAAGCAGTGTGGTTGCATGTAAATGTTTTGTTCGAAAAACTTGAGGATACATTAACTCACTCCTATACCGTGCCATTACCCTATCATGGCACCATGAATATAAGAAGGCTGTAAGGCATTTTAATTTTAGCAATATACTTATTGAATTTATTTTAAGAAACCGGAGTTAACGGTGAAGAAACCGTAAGGAAAACTGAGAGTCCGAGGTGTTCACATACCTCAGCGCTTACATTTGCGAATCCGCATTGGGCATACGTGGTAATCAAGCCCATACTCTCTCTCTGAGAGAAGGTCTACAGACCCTGCAGTTCGATGTGAATAGGTTACATAAAAAAGACTACTTATCAATTTTAAACTCAGCGAATAAATCTTACCACTGCCATTCACCGGCAGCAATTTGTGTACCTTTCCCGGCGATTGTCTTCTTCCTGTGAGATTTTTCATTTTAAAATACCGTCTATCAATCTCGCGACAATACCGTTGGTGGGTCATCCGACAAGAACTGTCGCCGTTCTCAAATGAATCTGAGATGAGGCGTCTTATCTGGATGGGAAGTTGGCCGGCGGTTTCCGTCGTACGCGTGCCATTCTTTGCCGGTATTAATCCCACTGAACGGTGGTCATTCTGGGCCCTTATTATGGAGCAGCGATATGTTCGGAAGCCCGGCAATTCACTCGAATCTAGCGACAAATACGGTTCTTTTTTTGAATAGTTTCGAAATTTCCAGCCACTGAGTAATGAACGCTTGAAATGCATGGCTCTTTGTTAGCCCAATGACGTCATATCATATCTTGATTTACGGATTTGCGACCATCCCAATAATGTTGCATTTTTCATAATAAGGGCCCTGGGGTGGATTGTTTTTGGGAAATGTTATTTGGTTTTCAGTCCGTCATTGTTTCAGTTGGTTAATTGAGTCACTTAAAATCGTCTCAGAGGTGGTATACAGGGTTACTTCTTACGCTAAAAACGCTACAAATTCGACCCGAAGGGCAGCGTCTTTCAGTGTACATTGACAATTAAACCAAAAACATAACATAAGCTCACGCCTGTATCCCAGAGGGGTAGGCAGAGACCAGGGACTGCCACTTGCTACGATCCTGACAGATCACTTTTGCTTCCTCAACATTCATTAGTCGTTGCATGCACGCACGCCGGTTTCGGGTACTTTTTATCTTGCCCTTAAACTATTTCTGTTCATAACCATTATTATACTTAGATTCAGCAAACAGAATGTAAATTCTTTACGTACATTTTTTTTATTTCTGAATTGGTGGTTTATCGCACAGCCTTCTTGTAAGTAACTATGTACAAATGCGGACGTATTTCAGCATAGTAAGTTTTCGAATAGCACTCTTTGGCACCGCCTCTCGCCTTTAGATATAATGAGCTCGTTCGAGCAGATTACATTAATATAAGTCCCCGCCCGCGCTAGATAGAATTACCCGGAATATTTGGAAAAATCTCCCGGGCTCATACGCTGGAAGGCGAACTCGCAAATTACGTGTTAGACATAAAAATCCAAGAGAGAACTGAGATAAAACTTTCCAGGCTCTACCTGAAACCAGACAACATAATAATTCAATTCAATTCAATTCAAATATTTTTATTTATTGTAAAAACAGAATGTTTACTTAATGAACGTCAAAGTTGTTAGTTTCACAATTAATGGATTATGTGGAGAAGAAGCTAACAAAGAAACTCCACATTTATTCTTTTCAAAACACGTTTTAACTTAATTAACAGAGTTTTCAACTTAAAATATTAGTCATGAATGTGTTGAACACTAGTCACAATCGTCCTTTAAATAATATTAATCTACTGTTTAATGTCAATAAGTTTCCATAATTACTTTTAAGGTGTATTTTTCTACGATATCAATAGCGAAGAAGTCTTTTCAAGCAGTGTTTTATTGTATAGATTGATTTTGATTGATTATTTCTAATCAATAGCTTTATTGATTAAGGCCGACTCTCACCATTTTCTTAAATGTCACTTAAAGAGCATTTAACTAAAGTTATTCATACAAAATTCATAATTCATAATAAGACATTTAAGAAGTGGTGCAAGTCGGCCTAAGAATACCTTAACTACTTGATTTTGATTTTATTGGTTCTTCTTGTATACCTAGTTTATCTTGATTTGTCTCTATTATTTTGCACTAATTTGCATTGTCCTGTACACATATTTAAGGGAAGTCACTTGCTCCTGACGCACAGGTAATCCTAGTTTGGGAGCAAGGGTTTAAAATTTCACAGTGGCAAATTGTATTTCTCAATAAAGATATTTGTAATTCGTAAGAATATTTTGTAAGTCAGGTTCACTTAATTAAATGTTATTTTAGGGATACGCCTTTCAGGTTTGCATTATATGAAAATACCCCTGTAGAATAATATGTTGGCGTAAATAACACGATGTTCTTACCATGTTAACCACTATCATGTCTACCACGGTTCGGTGTTCAATTAAAACGTTTGACGTAGCGATAATATTATCCTGCGCAGTAGTTACTCTTTATCGCTCTATGTGCCCGAAGACACGTCAAAGGACTGCATCTTCCAGCTTGCTATACCTAACTTGTTTTCAAGCGAACTCCGTAAACGCTCTCCATTTAATGGCACTCCCATACCGTGAGATATTTACTATCAAAATATTAACTCAGCACAGCGGGCCCGCGCGTGCGTATTCTTGTTGGAAATAGTTGAGTTCTAACTGCAACCGCGATGTACCGTGTCCCGGAATACTGCTGCGGGAGTTCACTGGGAATTTAGGTCAGTTCAGACCATCAGTAATTATGATAATCTTAGTTTACGAATGTCTGCATACATGAAATAAAAGCATTTCTGGCAAGCAGTATTATTGTTTTGCAGTATTAATTGTTTATTTGTGGAATAATTTCCAGCTCGTCTGGACTATGATCACGTTGCCATCGTTGACATTCTAACTACCACTTTGATGAGATCTCCCTCTTGTGATGTTTAGCAGTACAATCGGCGTTGCTGAACCAGCCAAATATTGTGATGGACGATGGACCACAATGCAATGCAGTAGGAAAACCATGTATCCATTTACTCTACTCTTTTGGTATTTTATTTGTTTGCATTAACATTAAAAAAAACCTTTATTTTTTTGAATCATTTAATATTTCTTTCGTTCACTTGACCCAAGTAGTCTTCACAGCCCGCCCGGCCTAGCTACGGAGTTAACTTTCTGATATCCAGTATTTGCGTCCACCGCACTGGCTCTCAAACGTGACTGCAATAAACGAATTTCAATATGTAGGACTAGGAGGGAAGTGCTTTATCTTGACCAGTCAGCCGTGCCTCGTCGTTCCTGCATGAACACCACTTACTTGGTTTTGCATGCTTGTACAGTATAGTCCGCACAAATCTTTTTGGCGGTAACGTGAACATAGTCACAGATCGTTTGCGAATGTCTGACTGTCTGTACAGAGTATGTGTGAGTAATTGACTGATAGTAATTTACTACGCATTACACTACGTCAATTATTCGCCCGTACACTGTAAAGACAGTAAGCGATGTGCAAACGATTTGTTCGGACTACACTACTGCCCGCGTTGTTTCCGCGCTGAGCGCCATGTTTGCATAGCTTAATTGAGGCTTTTAAGGTCTTGTTTCTATTCGTGTATTGACCTCGTGGCGCAGCGGTAGTGCATCTGCATACCATGCGAGAGGTCCCGGGTTCGAATCCCGGCTGGGGATAAAAAAAAAAAACCCCCAGGTCTTGGATGTTTACATGTTTGTGATGTCGTTGTTTCTGGTTCCCACAACACAGGGTATCCTAGTGTGGGACCAGAAGCAATGTATGTGCCTGTTTGTAAATGTTTTATGTAAATTAAAGATGGGGCGAATATTACAACGAATACCTACTGAGAATGTTCGAGCATGACGAGGCCGGGCCTTATAAATTGAGAAATTATGTCTTTGTTCAAATACTTCAGCCTGGGCTTCAGCTTAGTTATTCGCTGCAGTCCACAAATACTTAGCTTACTGTACATACATAAGCAGCCTATATACGTCCCACTGTAGGGCACAGGCCTTCTCTCAGAGAGATTGAGAGAGAGAGAGAGAGTATGGGCTTAATCACCGCGTGTGCCCACCGCGGATTGGCGATTGCAAAGCGCTGAGGTATGTGAATAGCTCCGACACAGGTTTTCTCACGACGTTTTCCTTCACAGTTAGCGAGTGGTATTGCTACTATAACTTCAGAAATGTACATTATTTCAATAAAAATATTTTGTTTCCAATTTGAAGTTCTCGTCATGTGAGAATTCTTCGCCGCCCAGCATCATTAACTGCATTACAATGGAAAGTATTTGTTGATTGTTTGTTACTAAATAATCAACTTCACTGCACCATGTAAATATTGAGAACTCAAATCAATAATTCGTATCTTAAGAAACCCGTCTATGCAAACAAGAACGTTTTAAAAAGTCCATCAACGATAATTTTATTTGTTCTTAGTTTTCCCAACCCATTAAAAATCTTTGGAAGCCGCAGAGGGGTCGATACGCCTTGGAGGCCTAGTTCCCTCGAGCCATTAGAGGGAAGTTTTGCAAATAGCTGGAAATTATGCCCCAGCACGGAGCACGCAATATGAAGCAATAAGCCGGAGCCATATCTCTCCTGCGGCAGTACGTTGAGCAGAAGAGCGATAATCGTGCGTTTACGCGCGTACAGTGACAGTGACACGGGGTCCGAGGGACACCGGGTGGGAACTTACGGGCACTTAAGGAATTTATTACTAAAAGCTTCATTATAGTGTAGAAAAAGTTGAACAGACGAGCGATGGTCGTGCGTTTACTCGCATACAGTGACGCGGGGTCTATGGGACAACGGGCATGAACTTACGGGCACTTAAGAATGTCCTTACAGAAAGCTTCACTATATTAAAAACCTATTTAGAGGCCAAAAAGTGGCTAACAGTGCCAGAGGTCGCGGGTTCAAGTCCCGGCATGCGTGGAATTTTTAGCCTCTAAATAGGTTTTTAAAATTGTCCTCAGCACGGGTTAGTGCAAAAAAAAAGAATATAAGCTTCACTATAATGTAAAAAACATTAAAAAAACTAGCGATAATCGTCCGTTTAGCGCGGACAGTGACGCGGGGTCCATGGGAACCGGGCGGGAACTTACAGGAACTTTACAATTTTCTTACAGAAAGCTTCATTATAGTGTAGAAAGGATGTAGTCTCAATTTAGTTTAGCGAAAAAATATTATTTTTTTTGCGACTTGACATGTATGTTAAAAATTACAAAGTCTACCGTTGAGCAAGCGGCTTTTCTCACCTGGTAGCTTGACTATCTTGATACCAGATTCGACCAACAAACTTCACGTGGAAGGGCGGCGCGGGAACCGAACCAGCACCTCTAGCAGAGCAGAGTCAGAGTTAAGTCCAAATTACTTACACAAAGAATCTCGCATCGGTTCGGATTGTTAATTTCTATGTGAAGTATAGCCTATCATAAGAATCACGTTAAAAATGTGGGACCCTTGGGAATCGGGACCAGTAACGGACGTCCCAGGCGGACATACTTCGACCGAATAGGAGATGTATTAGCAAAGAGCAAGATAAAAAGTATCCAAAACCGGCGTACGTGCATGCAACGACAAATTAATGTTTCTGAAGCGAAATAGCTCTGTCGGGATCGTGACAAGTGGCAAACCCTAGACTCTACCTACCGCTCCGGGATAGAGGTGTGAGTGTGTGTAACGTGTGCGTAATATTTTAAAAATTAATTAAATCAGGTTCGATCATCCTCATGTTGTAAAAGCAAATCCGAATCGGTTCCCTTCACGCGACCTACATATCTCAGTAATTACTCGCTCCTGGTATGTCGCCAGCCCATAGCTCATTGAATACACTGCCGCCTGTGAATCACTCGCTACGTCTCGCTAACGACTGGATTAGACGCACGCGCCTGCTAAAGGGTTAATGTATGTCAGTCGGGTAGATTGGCTTACAGTCAAGAAGCCTCAGTTCGATATACTAGTGAATTTGTAGATTCAGTCAGTACAAATCTACCAGTCGCTAAAAGAAATTATGGCGAGGAAATGCGTGCCTGAAATCCTACCGAAATTCAGCGCGGAAACGCGAAAATTGGAAAGTATACCTCTTCTGCGAAGCGGTGGTAGCGCAGCGGTAGAACGCCGGGAGGGTGGGTTCGAATCCCGGCATGTACCAATGACTTTGTTTTCTAAGTTACGTACATTTGTGAATTTGTAGTAGCAATACCACTCGCTAACGCTGAAGGAAAACATCTTGAGGAGACCTGAGTGTCCGAGGTAATCACATACCTCAGCGCTCGAAATTGTCAATCCGCGGTGGGCGCAAGCGGTGATTAAGCCGGTTCTCTCTCTCTCTCTCTGAGAGAAGGCCTGTGCCCTGCAGTGGAACATTTATAGGCTACAAAAAACTCTCCTGACTTGGCACATGCATATACGCTTATTAGAAAAGAAACGGCCGAGTGCGAGTAATATACAAGGTTATTTTTAAAATGCGCAATTCCTGAAACACCCTAACAGACTCAAACAGTTCTTGTTTAAGACATGTTAGCAGTTGGATTTTTGGTTTTTATCAAGTTTTTGTGTTTTATACTTTTTAGGGCTGCCTTGGGCCAACCCTATCTGATAGGAATATCTTTCTGTTTATCCATGGGTAAGCTCTATCCAGTCAATAAGTCCAAAACGTCCTGCACCATGATATTTGCAGAGATATTCATAGACAGTGTATGACTGACCTACATAAAGTCACGCCTGTATCCCAGAGGGGCAGGCAGAGACCAGGGACTGCCACTTGCCACGATCCTGACAGATCACTTTCGCTTCCTCAACACTCATTAGTCGTTGCATGCACGCACGCCGGTTTCGGGTACTTTTTATCAGATATTTATCTGTTTATCGCAAAGCAAAGTAACTTATACGGTCATTGGGCGCAAGTCACCCTTATTGCGATGGTTTGATTCGTGACGTCGGTGTCATTTGCTACGTCAGTACATTTGAAAAATATAATTTTCCTTAGCTTCCGCAGGCGTTAAAACTTAAAATATGTGGGCAAGAGGCTTCGTCATTATAAACATAACATAAACTCACTCCTGTATCCCAGAGGGGTAGGCAGAGACCAGGGACTGCCACTTGCTACGATCCTGACAGATCACTTTCGCTTCCTCCACATTCATTAGTTTCGGGTACTTCGTCATTATATTATAATTAAAAAATATAACCTTTCCTAGCTTTCAGTTTAAAGATATAACTTTTCTTAGCTTTCGCAGACGTTAAATTGCGCGTGCAAGAGAGAAGGCCGAAGGAAAGTAAGTTCCTCTTACTTGAAGCAGTTTCTGCCCGCTAAAGGGTTAATGCATGGATGCGCCGCTCACTCAACTTTTTTTTTTAACCCGGCGGGAACTGAGTAATAACTTAAAAGAAAGTGTGGGCATGCATGTGAGGTATATCGGGATAAATAAAGTTAAAAATTATTTAGAATAGAATCATGTTTATTTGATGCATGATAAGGAAACCTCATAGTTTATAGTATGATGTTTTTTACGATAAAATCTAATAAAAACACTACAGTAGAATAATAATTATAACTTCCACACAACACAATCACTTGGCCTGGCCCTAGAGTCTAATACACACATATTTTTTCAATAGAATTATATAGGTAAGCACGGCAATAGTTGTTTTATAGGGTTCCGTACCCAAAGAGTAAGGGACCCTATTTCTAAGATTCCACTGTCCGTGTGTCTGTCTATCTGTTGGTCACCAGGCTGTATCTCATGAACCGTGATAGCTATACAATTGAAATTTGCACAGATAATGTATTTCTGTTGCCGCTGTAACAACAAATACTAAAAACAGAATAAAATAAATATTTAAGCCGGGCTCCCATATCACAAACGTGATTATTGCCGTTTTTTGCTGCATGTTAATAAAGGGACCGGGAAGACCCTTGAAATATTTACAGAATATTTAGTTGTATATTCACTTATAAATATTTTAAGGAGGGCTCCCATACTCTCGACTTTTATTGCCGTTTTTTATCGAGCTTTGTGTCTAATGTTGTATAGATAATGGTACGGAACCCTTCGTCCGCGAGTTCGACTCGTACATGGCCGTTTTTTTTTCTATTTGGTGTCTATACAGCAATAGCAGTATAATTTCATTCCAATGGTATAACCCGCGCAAATAAAATTGGCATCTCTCACGAAAAAGAGTGAATAGCGCGAGGCGCCGAGTTAAGTTGCACAGGTTGTACCATTGGAATGCGATTGGTTACTAAACTACCAATAGTTTCAATAAAACAACCATTACTGTACTAATATGACTATTACATAGATATATAAACTCACGCCTGTATCCCAGAGGGGTAGGCAGAGACCAGGAACTGCCACATGCCACGATCCTGACAGATCACTTTCGCTTTCTCAACATTCATTAGTCGTTGCATGCACCCACGCCGATTTCGGGTACTTTTTATCAGATATTTATCTGTTTATCGCAAAGCAAAGTAACTTATACGGTACCTTTTGTCTTGCACTTTGCTAATACACCCCCTATTTTGGTCGAAGTATGTCCGCTTGGGTCGTCCCTTACCGGCCCTTCCGCCCACATTAGCTCGATATATTTGTCAATCTTTTTTCCTTCATCCTCTCCACATGTCCAAACCAACATTCCTTTCTCAATTCTAGCCACTACATCCTCTTTCAGTCCACTACTTTGTTGAACATGCATTTTAGTGACTCGCCCCCTGGTCCCAATCGCGGTGCTATGGTAACCGGCAAGGACATCACAAACATGGAAATGCACCCAGAGTGAGGCCATTTGCCCAAATCAAGAAAAACTTTAAACTTAGTTTGAATTTGAAATCAAATACAAATTATTTATTTACCAAAAAAGATTTCAAGTTTTATACTTAATCCAATGAGGGTACACCAACATTAACAGCACTTACAGAGTTCGCTTTCCTGTCCATAGCAATATTTTAAGAGAATGTTCACTTCGTCTTGATAAACAATGATAATAATAATTTGAAAGTAACGGTCATCGTTACCACATTCTGCGCCAATTTCAAAGAATCCCTTAGTGGAACTTAAAACGTGCACTCATTGCGTTATTCTTTCCAAGATTGCACGCTACGTTTCCTAATTGCTTGCAATATACCGGGGAAGGTTAATTTGCCGGCACAGTAACTCATACAACCTGTCTGCCACCCACACATTCGCACAATAAACTAAAGGTTAACGCAGGTTATGTTGGCTTTGTTCAGACGGATTGTTAGCAATAGATGTGCTGTACACTCACATCGCAGATTCAATTCTGTCCACATTTTTGCATCGATAGAGTAACATAATATGTTTTTCGCTACGATATCGTACTAAACACATTTTGCTAAAAACTTGTTTAAGGGTCAATTAGGTCTTATCACAGAATAAGCCGCCGGTCGCGTGCCAGCGGGGGCGCCGCAGATCGATGCTGCAGGCCGATGACCCAAACGGCCCTGTTTGCTAGCGGGGGTGCTAGCGACGCGATTCTATTTAGTATTTTTGCCCCTCTGTTCTGAAGTTAAAACGGTCCAAAAAGCAAGATTTCATGATTGATTTCACTCGCTAACGGCGAAGGAAAACATCGTGAGAAGACTTGAGTGTTTGATATTCTCTCTCTGAGGGGCGGCCTGTGCCCTGCAGACCCTGCAGTGAGACTGCATAAAAAATGATTCATCATTAAGCAGCCTATATACATTCCACAATAGGACACAGGTATGTCAAAAACTCAGGTTTCCTCACGATGTTTTTCTTTACCGTTAGCGAGTGGTACTGCTACTATAACTTCACAGATGTACATAACATAGAAAACAAAGGTATTCTGAAATGTCAAAAAAATATGAAATCCGCATAAATCCAAGGAACTAAAACTTACGAGTTTTTCAATCTATTTTGCAAGAAATTCTCTTCTTAGTCACTAGCTGTCTCTGTTTATATCTTGCCATTCATTACGAGATGGCGCTGATTTTACGGCTAAAAAAAATAACAAAATCCCCACTGCCAAGTTCCATATAACAATTAAGGGGTTCTAGTGGGCTAACTAGCGCCACCATTGAATAAAAAATCATATCTTCTTTTGCAGATCGTATTTGCAAAAAGTGTCTGTACTATCTTAACACATCTTAACAGTGATTTATACGACCCACGACAAACAATCTAGGGTCACGAGCCTGGGTCTAGATAGCATTTACGCCAAAAACTGCCATTTAGTCCCAGGTTCTTGCCTTA
The DNA here is from genome assembly GCA_963969515.1 of Yponomeuta evonymella. NCBI lineage: Eukaryota > Metazoa > Arthropoda > Insecta > Lepidoptera > Yponomeutidae > Yponomeuta > Yponomeuta evonymella. Next base: position 3,101,189 of record OZ018343.1, on the reverse strand, counting down.
GGTTCACGGCCATTGGTCCTAAAAATCACTATTAACATTATTGAGATATTGTACAGACACTTTGCAAATTCGATCTGTAAAAAAGATAAGTTTTTTTTACCTAGGTGGCGCTAGTGTTACTCCCTGGAGCCCTTTAAGTGTGCGAGACCCATTGATCCATTGTCATTCATAATACCTAAGTTGGTCCCGCCTGCTTGGCAGTGTTCAGCAGTCGTGGTTTTCTTATTTTTTACTTCAGATTTTTCTGTTACCTTCTCTAGCGAGTGAATCTAAGTGTTGCAAAGTTTTTTTCTTGATGACTAGAATAACCGCGTAAGCTTCACCCTACCTTTCTGTAACACGCTGTATGCTGATTGCCCATGCTGTGCGGGTAACTATCAAAGTAGATAGATAAGCTTCGCTTGGTCGGAACCCCGCTTTTGTTCAGTTGCAGGAGGGAAGGCGGCAAGCATTGTCAGTGCGACCGCAATGTGTGTTGGGCTCCCGATGAATAGGTCGAATATAGGTCGGGCCGGAGTTTGGCTGCAAAAAGACACTTTATTTTTATCAAAAGGGGCTGGTTATTTGTAGCCTGTTGTATAAGCATGTGTCGCGTTCTTTCTTTCAACATCAGCTTACCACTGCTGACTGCTGGACCTTTTTTCCGAAAAGCAATCTCTCACGGGCCCTTGTCGTCCGCATCCATTGACCTCCCGCCGACTGAACGATATCATCAGACTGTCGGGCTGCTGGTCTACCTACTGACCTTTCTTTACAACCAATTTATGCATGCTTATTCTCCAGAAACTATCTATATATTCAGTCCATGAAAGACGCCCACTAATAGGCATAAGTCTATTCACCGTCACGCCAACCACCAAGGTCCCCTGCAAGTCTCGTCTATTGCCCTTCTGCCGCTTTCTTAATGTCATCGACCAATCGGCAAATAGGGCAGGTGACCTACCTAGACGGCCATGTCTAGGCTACCACTGTCTCTACAGCTGTGTTGGGCAGGCCACCTAGAACGCATGCCGGATAATAGACCAGTAGCCTGTTTCAAAGATTTTTTTCTATGGCAAATCAATGTACATTGCAAAATCGATTAACCCACAGCTTAAAAAGTAATAATAAACCACGAATTGTAGTTTCATGAAACTCGGCACAACAAAAGTGATTATATTCTTTTTGTTGCACTAATCCGTGTTGAGGGCAATTTTTAAAATTAATCTCTGTACGTAATACAGAGAAGTTTGTAAAGAGGTTCGAAATTTCGCCGATGCCCATGCACTTGCCCATTGGCTCAGTTGGGAGAGCGCTGGCATGGTTAGCCAGAGTTCGCGGGTTCAAGTCCCGGCATGGGTGGAATTTTTAGCCTCTGAATAGGATTTTAACCAAGTGATAATACCTGAAGGCACTGATAAATAGACGGATTAGACCAGCAAAATATAATAACCGGGTTATTATAATAATACGATCACCTATCCTGATCCCAAAGTAGGATACCAGACAAGGACATCATGGACACGGATAAACACCCCCTGGGCTTTTCCATGATTGTGACATCTTTACACGTCCGTACACTGATAACATATTATGTACAAATCAAAGTACGGCGGCCCTCAGTGGGAATCGAACTCACAATCTCTGTTGCGGCAATCAAACCGCTAGAACAATGAAGCAGTCAGAAATCAGAAATCAATAATTTATTTCAACGTAAAGAATTTACATTCTGTTTGTTGAATGTTGATGTACTATGTTACTATGTTAGCCGCTGCATTCGGGCCGTATTTGTAGTGGAGAAAAAGGCAGCGGGAAAAAAAAAACTCCACTCTGACCATCTTTTCTATAATCATCTTATACATCAAAGTCTATATCATATGATTCCGTGATAGCCACCAATAACTATAAGTCAATATAAGTAAGCAGTGAACGGGTGTCATTCATTGGTTAGATATGTTCATGTCACCATTAAGGACCACTTCTCTCTAGATAGAGTCTAGATAGAGATAAGTCTTCCTAATAATATACACAGTGTAATCACTCTTTCCTGTGCGTTTGAATTTTTGTCTTTTAATAAGGATGGGTTGACACTTGACCCCTGTCACGCCTGATGATGACGCCTCTTAGAAGCATGAATTAATTCTCGTTAAAACTGATTAAAAAGTAAATTCTTTCCCTAGCGTTCAACGCTACGGGTAATTTGTTTCTTCGCAAAGAATTCGTAACATCGAGTGTCACTTGGCAAAGAATTAATTAAGTGGAAAAGAATACTTCTGCAGTAGAGTTACAAAGCTTCTTACTATTCCCTGTTGACCTAGTCTCTTTTCTACTTGCTTAATTATGCTAGAGAATAGCAGAAACTTACTGTAAAATAGAATTTTTGCATACATATTTTATAGTCTAGCTTGCCGTTTTATGCTAAGCAGTTATAAGAATCATTAACGGATTCGGATAAAATGTATCCTAAGTTTATTTTGTAATCATTCTGACATCTTTTTTTATTCCACCCGATTTCCACTCCCAAAGGTATAAAAAAGGTTAAAAGGTTTGTATGACAAAATAATCATTAACGTGTACGAAGTCGCGAGAAAAAACTAGCTAGTGTGTCATAAATGTACTAAAAGCAAGTGGGTCAAAGACTCCTTAACCTGTACCTTATTTAGGTAAAAAGATTGACGAAACAAATATATCGAGCGAATGTGGGTGAAAGGGCCGGCAAGGGACGACCCAGGCGGACATACTTCGACTTTTCGTACTTTTTATCTTGCCCTTTGCTAATACTTCGAGGGGATGTATTAGCAAAGGGCAAGATAACAAGTACCCGAAACCGGCGTGCGTGCATGCAACGACTAATGAATGTTGAGGAAGCGAAAGTGATCTTTCAGGATCGTGGCAAGTGGCAGTCCCTGGTCTCTTCCTATCCCTCTGGGATACAAGCGTAAGTTTATGTATGTATGTATTTTACTAGCAAGTCTTGGTAATTTGCAAACAGTTCTGAGAAAATGTCTGCTTCATCCCACGCACAAATTCTACGGATGGAGTTAAAAAAATCGTGTACCCTTAACAAAACTTTTGGCATCCGCAAAAGTGTTGAAAGCATTAAACTCTTGTTTCAGAAGCAATTTTAATTACTTACTTCCCCGTTCGTAATAGACTTTCAGTAATCATGGTTGTCGGGTGCCTATAACTGAGCTTCTGCTACGAATATTGTTTCGTTCGATCGGTTTAGTTCTATTCAAAATATGTGAATAGTAAAGATGGGCGAGTACTATAAGCCCTAGTCACGACATGCACCTTATTTTTAATTAGGTCACAATAAAATTGCTTCCCTTCCTTTTATCTGTCATTCTATGATCAAACGTCGTATTTTGTAGGGTCGGGCGCTGTGATTGGTCTAATTTCTTACCGGCAAAGTGTTCGACTATACTATCTCAAAACACGATTGTTATCAGACGATTAAATTGACAAACACAATTTTGAAAGTGTAAGTGAAGGTAAAAGTGAACTACGTATACATTTATTGCCAAAAACACACTATAGATAAGTATAAACAAGCTTACATAATTGAAACGTTCTTTTTCTTTTATTTTTATTTTGTACGAGTATCTTGTATGGCTACAATATTAAATTTTTTTGGCTACCATTGTATAAATTTTATAGATAAATACATAGGCTACCACCGCAAATGTAAAGTCTACATACATGTTACTCGTGCAAAAGTGTGTTTGTGTGTGTGTGTTTGTACAACCATTATACATTGTAGAGTGATTGTATTCTGTGATTAAATACAGAGTTTATGATGGTAAACCATCTATATATCTATAAAAGGGTAGCCTAAAAATGTAAATATTGTGTCCAATGGGTTGATGACATTAAGAAGGCGGCAGAAGGACAATGAACAAGATTAACAGGGGACTGGCGAGGTTGGCGTGACTGTGAAGAGGCCTGTGCCCAACAGTGGGCGTATCTCATGGGCTGTACAGATAAAACAGGACGAGAATGGACGAGACTGGCAGGGGAACCATGGGGTTGGCTTGACAGAGATGAAGCCCCAGTTCAGCAGTGAGCTCTATTCTAGCTTTGAATAGATAGATAAAGTCGGAATAAATTCTATGGTTCAGTATATTTTGAACTCTTTTAACTAAAACTTTTCGATTAAGAGCGAAACCTGGTCGGACACCTCCGACAAAAATTCCAGTAAATGGTTCCGAAATAAAGTTAATAACATTTTACTACAGTTATAAACTTCATTTCGGAACTAGTGCTACAGACCAGTTTTCACTGCGCACTGCGCATCTTTTATCCTCTACGAGAATGATGGAAGCTTGAAATTGAAATTTAAAATGTGTTGGGTATAATAGTATTTTCTGAGGTTAACACGAGCACTAGACATAATAAAACTGAATTTTAACGGATATTTACTCGTTTACTTTTCCATACAATTTTCCGACGTTTCGGTACTTTTGCAAGTGCCGTGGTCTCGGTCGACTGAGGTGGCAGGCGTCTTTTTGAAAGCATTAACTGTTAGTTTACTACCCTCAGCAAAATCATTAAGTTACGTTCCAAAAATATTTTGGCAAATTTTTAAATTGAAATTCACACTACAATAATTTTATATAAACTCAAAAATACTGATTATTAGTTATTGAAATTAAAATATCCGTTAAAATTCAGTTTTATTATGTTGGGTATAATGTTATCGTTCGATACGAGTATTCACGATTCTCGAGAGTAGATAACCTAGTTGGGTGGATGGAACAAAAGCCATTTGCAAATTAACAGCCGTGGAATGCACCGGTCGCGATAGCGTTGTAGTTAGTCCGCTTTGCGCGAAAAAACGCAGAGAATGCCTCAAAGCGATTCGAGGAGCAAAAAATAAATTACCATTTGCAAAAATCGTCATCGTCGCGTGCAGAATGCTACGGAGTTTATTTATTTAATTCTTTACTTGAATGGGGGTGGAAGGGCCGGTAAGAGAAGTTCCAGGCGGGCATACATCGACCAAATAGGGAATGTAATAGCGAAGGGCTAGAGAAAAATTACCCGAAACCGATAATTAGTACATTAGTGTTAATACACACATACACACACATACAAAAACACAAAATTTTTCTAAAAAGCTATTTAGAGGCTAAAAATTCCACCCATGCCGGGACGGGTATTAGTAGAATTTTTAGCCTTTGAATAGGTTTTTTGTTTTTGAAATTGTCCTCAGCACGGGTGGTCCTCAGTGCAACAAAAAGAATATAAACAGAATTTTTGGGTGCGGACTCGCTGTCACACTATTTGTCACACCCCAGTGTGATTTTCTGTTCTTACTGAATTCTACATTCGAAAATATTCAAAGATTTTTGAGACGATCAATTGTTGCCGTCGTCGGTTTTTCTATAGACATATATAACCTGAGTGTCTTTAAAACAAAGCATTTAACAGGTAAACACGTAACATCTTAGACTCCGTCATCGTTTGCCATCAGGCGTAACTGGGGTCAAGTGACAAAATGTCCTAGTTAAATAAAAAAGTTATAGTTTAAGTGAGTTTTTAATTCCTTCTGCATGCATGTAAATCTAACTACGAGTATTTTACAGCATTTAAAATGTAAATGGATGGATTGAATGAAGTGTTCTCTACACTTTATTGTACATAAAAAAGGAAATTGCTCAGATATTTCTTAACCTAAGAGTATAGACGGCGGCTTAATCATGTACTTTGCTCATTAAGCTTAGCAATGTAATAAGGAAGATCTGGGTACACAGGTTCCGACTTAGTTCAGAGCCCCAGCGACGTATACTATAACCGCTGCTGAATAAATATTTTATTATTATTATTACAACTTCGTTACTGTGTAAGTACTGTGTTTTGTATTGTTAATGATGTTATTGTTAAGGAATATGTTTACCTCCATGCAGTTAGGTAAAAACAACTTCGAGAAAGAGGCCAATAGAAGAATACAGCTGGGCTGGGCAGCGTATGGGAAACTACGTCGAGTCTTCTTCACATCGCCAATCCCACAGAGTCTAAAGACGAAATTCTTCAATCAGTGCATCTTACCCGTCATGACATACGGTGCCGAAACGTGGACACTCACGGTGGGGCTGGTCCACAAATTTAAAGTGGCTCAGCGTGCTGTGGAAAGGGCTATACTCGGAGTTTCTCTGAAAGTTCGAATTCCAAACGACGTGATCCAACAGAAGACCAAAGTCACCGACATGGCCCACCGAATTAGCGTACTGAAGTGGTAGTTGGCCGGCCATATCACCGGTTCTTGAGTGGAGACCGCGGATCGGTAAACGTAGTGTAGGACGTCCTCAGACTCGGAGCGATGATCTTCGCAGGACGGCTGGCAAGAGCTGGATGAGAGTAGCCGAGGACCGTGCTCAGTGGCGTGCAATAGGAGAGGCCTATGTCCAGCAGTGGACAGGCGTAGGCCGATGATGATGATGATGAATGACGTTATAAAGCATACTGTGTTTGTTTGTTATCATCGTGTTGAGATATTCCAATAACTAGTTGCAGCTGAGTGTCACAAGCGAGTATATAGGTCATCCGAAGGCGGTAATGGCCTGGAAGCTAAGATGGACTTTGATAAGGCTTTGTCGCAGGGCTCTGTGCCAAACATAGACTGAAGATAAATCATTCTATTTATCTGTACCAGTAGGAGCCAGGGACATCTTAAGAATTATCAACTGCAGTAGCATTTTTATGTATATTATATAGTTATAGATTTAACGGGTCTAATAGCGCGTTACAACTATTAATAAATTAGCCGTAAATTAACTTTAGTAGCGAGTTAGAGATGTATACCCAGTACCTTTGGCAGCCAATATTGTATCTAATACATTTTAATTTTTTTTTTTACAACCAACTGTCTTGGTTGATTGGTAGAAAGTGATTGTAGCATTAAGTCTACCGTATTGCCATTGTAATGTTTACTTGTGTGCAATATACGTATTGATAATAATAATAATATACAATGAACTGATAGAACGTAACATCTTTGTTCGAGATGTGACGTTCAAAACCGTCGAACAAATCCTGTTAGTTAATAACAGCTCTTTCGGATACTGAACGAAAATTGGTGAATTGCTTTTTTTGTTAGAATCAAATAATGTCATCAGCCATGTGACGCCCACTGCAGGACATAGGCCTCCCTTACGGTTTTCGTAACCTTGAGGGGTTTTGCCATAATCGTCACGCTTGGCAGACGGGTAATCATCATCATCATGACAAACTTTGAACATTTCTTACACGAAATAGTCTTTTGGATGGGTATTAAAATCGACGATTTTTTACGTCCTTTGTGGGTTTAGCACATAGACTCTCTAGAGATAGTTTCTGATATGGATTTGATAAAATAGCCAACTTTTTTCGTCGAATCGACATCTCATTCGGGCCCTGAGTCAGCTGTTTTCGAGGGACGAAAATCATAAGATGAGTCACAGAATTCCTAGGAAATGCTCAAGGAATATTGATCACGTTTTTCTAAACACTTTTGAAGCCTTTCTCTCCTCGGGTATTCTCTCCACTTTATTATCGGCCTAGAGGAGAGCGTTGACATAACACGCGAGTAAGTCAGCCTATGAATTACAAAGCTACTTGTCAAACTCACTTAGCTCTGAACTCGTCAGCGATAAGGGATATTTTCCTGTGCGACCCAAGCAAAGGCAATTTGGTTTCCTACGCGCCTGCGCGTAAAATTCTCGACGCGCGATCACCGCAGTCCCCCGTAGGCTTTCGTAGCGACCGCGCGTAGTACTTGCTACGCCGTAGCCGCTACGCTCCCGTAGCGCTGTAGTGACGAAATACCAAATGACCACTCAAGTTTCCGGATTATATAAGGTTTATATATGTGCTACTAAGTGACGTATTGACATAGTGAGTGCTAAGGTGACGTGTGTGCTTTGAACGGATTTCATTGTCTGTGATTGTCGACGATAAGGTCTATATTGCTGTGCCAACTGTGATGTGAGTTGCGTTTTATTTATTGCCACTGCTCCCTTTTCATGTGGGGGATATGAATCATTGTTTAGTTCAGATAATTGGCTTTTATTTCCTTTGTATTGATTGCAGTTTCGCTGACACATCATTCCGCTGCCGCTCTAACTCCTTTTCCCCTCTCGAAGATATCATCGAGTGATTATCAGAAATAAATATGAATTGACATTACAACGATTAAGAAAAAATCAATACATACTTTATGGTTTTTACAATAAGATTCTGCATTAAGATACCTGTAAATGTATTAGAATTACTTCCGGCGCTCTTGATGTCTTAAGTAGCACAGTTAAGAAGACCAAATAGTCTGGTCCTGGTACAATGATTTTTGAGAACGATTGCTCAAAACGTGAATGAGATATAATACCTATATTTTTAAGGAACAAAGTAATTTCTTAGTTAGCATCTTGTCTACATAAAAAAAATCCAGTCTATATACGTCCCACTGTAGGGCACAGGCCTTCTCTCAGAGAGAGTGCGCTTCAACAACAAACTGCTTTGCAGTTTGGCGAAATTGTGTATTAATATTAAGGTTTTTTTTTTTATTTTGAATAAATAAACGTCTAAAAAAAAGAAAAAAAGAGTGTATGGGCTTAACCACCCCTTGTGCCTACTGCGGATTGGCAATTACAAGCGCCTCAGGTTTCAAGAGGAAACTCAGGTTTCCTCACGATGTTTTCCTTGACCGTAAGCGAAAACCACAAAATCTATTAGTTTTTTGACATTTTATTTTTATTATGAATAAAAAAAATTAGACTTAATTTCCTTTCCGCATGGTTCAATAAAATCCCCACATACATAAAATAATGGGGTTTTTTCTCGTCAATACGAACAACGGGAAAAACTACGAAATTGCGAAAAAAAGATCAGTTGTTCTATGTAAAGTTAAAACCTGCGGCATTAAAATGTACATATGCTATACTTTTTAATGTTTATTTTATTTTACTTGATTAATTTGGACATGATATTAAAAATCGTACATTTTACCATCTTACGTTTGATTTAATGTATTTTGACGTTTTAATTACATACATTACATTACATAAGAAAAACTCATGCCTGTATCCCGGAGGAGTAGGCGGAGACTAGGGTTCGCCACTTGACACGATCATAATAAATACATTTCAATTACAATCAATACATAAATAAATTTTAAGTATGTATTTGGATCGTAAAACATACCGAACAGAATGTGAGATCATATTTTTAATAAGATCGTATCCCGGCTGGGGTAAAAAAAAAACCCAGGTCATGGATGTTCACACGTTTGTGGTGTCGCTATTTCTGGTTCCCACGACACAGGGTATCCTAGTGTGGGGCCAGAAGCAATCTACGTGCCTGTGTGTAAATGTTTGTTTATTTGTTTTGAGAGATTTTTTTTTAATTTATTTTAGTCAGCGATACGCGTAATTCCGAGATTCATGTTACTTTTTAGTACCTTCGCTAGATTTTGTACAGTTCTTCTTTCAGAACCTCACAGTTTTTCAGAATTATTCTCAGTAGCGTAGTTGCGTGCAAACTCTACTTTATTAAATTCCAATACCGAATGTTAATATTTGCTTCTCAGGCCTTGAGTGAAATTAATAGTGTGATGGCTGGTGTTGGACTGAAAGAACATAAATTAAAACGAAAGCCGTTAATTTTAGAGACGAGTTTTCTAGGAGGTCGTTTTACAGAAAACAGAAATTTTTTTTTTATCTCGCCTGCACCGTAGCGTGAAGTAAGTTTAAAAATATTGTGGGTTTAGGAAAACCATTTTTAGATATAGGGATCTGTTTGCGAAATAAAGTGCAAATTTTATTTTAGTTAGAGTAGGGCTTCGCCCAGACCCCTCCCGGCTAAACGGTTGATTGTAGAAACGTAGAAAAATACATTTCATTCATTTTATTGTAAAGTACTTAAAAGGAGAACCATCACGGCTAGGTAGGCTTTACAAATAATAAATAAGCAGCCTATATACGTCCCACTGAAGGGCACAGGCCTTCTCTCAGTGAGAGAACATGGGCTTAATCACCACGCGTGCCCAGGGCGGATTGGCGATTTCAGGCACTGAGGTATGTGAATAGCTCATACACTCAGGTTTCCTCACGATGTTGACAACGTTGTCGAACCACGTGGCCGCAGGGTTTTCCTTCATGGCTAGCGAGTGGTATTGCTACTATAACTTCAGTAATGTACATAACTTAGAAAACAAAGTCATAGGTACATGCCCGCGCTGGAAATCGAACCTGGGTTACGAACCCACTAGGCTACCACCGTTCACCTACCAGGCTTTACAAGTTAACGAGTAATAGGCAACCAGCTTATTAAAGGAAAACGTCGTACAAATTCCATTGATAATTGCTTTGAGGAATTTGTTAGTGCCGTAACGCATGTACAAAAACCCTCCTTCTACGGAACCCTACACTGCGCGTGGCCCGACACTCACTTTTCCGGTTTTTTGTCCCACGCGTGCCAGAGCCGTCTACAATCTACATAACGTGACTTTACGTTGTGTACCCTTTCAGACCCGTCGGGCAGCAAAACGTTGCTCTCCGCGTGACGAGTGACGTGGCGCTCAAACTATGGCAGCTGCTTAAGGTTGCTGTGACCCCTGACGTGCTGTATCGCTCGCACATTCCAGCATTCTTAATTATCGTAATAAAATAGTATCATCATCAGAAATTTGACGCCCACTGCAGGACATAGGCCTCCCTCATGGTTTTCCAAGCTTCCCGGTCTTGTGCCGGCCGAATCCAGCGACTCCCCGCTACCGTAACCGGGTCGTCTGAGACCATCTGGAGACCACTGCCCACGCTGCGTCGTCCAGTCCGCAGTCGCCAGGTAAGAACTTTTTCGCCCCAACGGCCATCAGTTCACCGAGCTATGTGCCCCGCCCACTGCCACTTAAACTGAGCAATTCTTCGAGCTATATTAGTAATTCGGGTTCTTCTGCGGATCTCCTCATTCCTGATTTGATTACGAAGTTAAACTCATAACATAGCTCTCTCCATTGCAAATTCTGTGGGAATCCTAACATGTGCAATTGCAATTTGTATAGAATTTTACAGTTAGACGGAATGGAATCGTTCCACATTTGGTGCGCGTAATATAGTGCCTTATCTTCCGAGTATTCTCTTACGTTGAGAGGAGTAGCTGTTTTAGATTTTTACGAATTATTTGTTATTGCTATTGGTACATATATGTACTACAATGATGCTACTTTATATTGACAGATATTCGTAGAGTTATCTACATTCCGGGATTCGAAACAGGGACTTCACGTTTCACATACGTGAAACCGAGTCTATCCGCTGTGCTACAATCGCTCTACAAATCCTTACCTGTTTGGTATTTTGGTCCGCCTGGCGGTAGGTTACTGCAAAAAGCTCTTCGCAATCGAAGCAGGCTATTTTGCTGAATTGTCACCAGATTGGCAATTCAAACGCAATAAAATTTATTGACTTGTAAAGCTAGTTGAGCTGCCTGCATGTTTATATCTGCAAGTTACAACTTAGGAGGTTTTACTGCCGAATTTCTATTGTTCTTCCTGTGATCGAAAAAGGGACGGGTTTTGTTTTAAAGCTTTCACGCAAAGGTTTCCTGTTGTATAGCGTATTTTTCCTCGCTTAACGCCATTAAAACATAAAGGGATAAAAATTGTGATATGTTTTCACAAATTTTAATTTGGCATCTAAAATACAAACACAAATAAAAAATGTTTTATTAAAAAGAAAGAAATTACAAGCATGATTTGCGTTGATTACCACACAAGACGTAAATCTGTGCGGTGGTAACCAGGCGAAGGTTTGACATTATGATTACTTGGCGCTTACCGTTAATGTTAGTTAATTAATGACTATATACTTCAACACTGACAACCGGCTACGCTAAGCACGCCGATTTGTTAACAATAATAGTTAAAAATATTTGTTGCCTCACTTTGGAAGTCCGGACTGCAGCTGCAGCTCTACCTTAATAATTCCATGGTCGTGCAGTAACGGCTAAAGTCCAATGTGATGCTGGCCTTCTGTAGGTGAAGCGTACAATGACGAAAGTGCTGGCGGCCGCGGCCAGGTGACGGGGTCTAGGATCACGTGGCGTGTTTCCGACAGGCGTGATTCAGAGGCCTTCGAAATCGATATCGAGTGGGTTGACAACGGCACTTTGCCGTTTAAGTTTACTGAAAACTGGTACGCTTTTGTTTTGAAAGTCAAGTATTTGAAGGCCTTCGAATTCTATATCAAGTTTACTAAAGTATCTTGTATAGCGAATCTTAAGCTATGCTTTGTTCTGTTTTCGGCGACAGAGAAGACTTGCTCTCGGAAATCGTAATATGTCGACATTTCACTCATTTCTTTCACGGGTTTAAATAGCCCCCACAAACTCCACATGACGTGTGGAGTTTGTGGCTGTGGATGTTTGGCTGACATGGATGTTTGGCGAACAATAGATCGAACTTGTTACTTTAGCAACATGTTTAATTTACGGATTAAATTTGTTACAGGGTTCGCTTTGCTTTACTAACTATCCCGGAAAGCTTGGGTGTCGATTTCAGACGGAAACCTTCGAAGTTTTGGTAGTTTGGCAGAACCCGTTAGTGATTATTCTAAACAGGGCCTTCAGTCTACTAAATATGTTTTTGCTCATTAGTGTAATCGAACATTAAAAAATAAAAATATTTGCCCATTAAAAAACATATATAAAATATTAGAGCAGTGGTAGCCTAGCTAGTGGGTAGAACATTGGTCTCGGAAGCAAGAGACCCAGGTTCGATTCCCAGTTCGTACCTAGGACTTTGTTTTCTAAGTTATGTACATTTGTGAAATTATAAGGGTGTTGCTGCGGCTGCCTCGCTGGTGCAGCGCGTCGGGCATGTTCGCGAGCGCCCGCATCGACGGCTGTCACGCGACACTTCGCAAGCGGTGCGCCTCGGCACTGAGCAGGCTGGGCGCCAGCGGCAACACCATCCAGGGCCTGACGATTTCATTTCATTGCTGCTTTAAGTCTATGCGTGCACACGTAGGAAACCTTCTAGGCGTCAAGGGTATGAAAAAACACGTCACGTGGTCCGACTAAGTATAATTCACTAACAGAATCGAGGCCCTGGCGGGCATAGCGGACCGGTTTGATGGTTTGATGGATGGGTTTGATAATCATAAGTACTAACATTATATCTTTCTGGAAGGAAGTTTTTGTTTTTCTGTGTTACTAACTCTTGTGTATTGTTATTGTATTTCACTATGGATTTGTATGAGTCTGAAATAAATATTATATTATTATTATAGTGGTAATAAGATAAGATAAGAATATTTTTTATTGTACACAGAAACGAGACATAAAATATGAAAGTTACAATGAAAAAGTAGAACCAGTAATACCCCTCGCTAACCGTGAAGGAAAACATCGTGAGGAAACCTGAGTGTCTCAGCTATTCACATACCTCAGCGCTTGAAATCGCCAATCCGCGGTGGGCACGCGTGGTTATTAAGCCCAGTCTCTCCCTGAGAGAAGGCCCGTGGACTACAGTGGGACGTATATAGGCTGCTTATGATGATTTATATTCATGTCAATTTGATCACATTATATTACACGCTGTACATACATTATATTATTAGTGCTCCAGTAGGTATTTGCTTTGTCTCTTTCACTCTCTGTCTGTCCCTCTCTGACTCTTTCAAGACTGAAATAACTTGCCAGCGGTAGCCACCAAAATATAGCAACCTCTTGGAGGCTGTGATTGCCCATAAGGCTTCGTACACAAAACTGCGAATCGGCGCGATGCGAATTTGCAACTAAGAAAACTGCGACACGAATTGCTGTGACGCGATTTCGTGCGGCAAAGCATCTCCCTTCTACGATCCGGGTGACCATTCCTTCGACGACCGTCAACCGTTAAGCATTACGTCCACCTTTTCTACACTGTCTTTTTGCAATAACGAATTAATAATAATAATCGTTCTGAACGTATTTTGTAAACTAGGTCGTGACATGGATAGTAAAAAGAAGTGCTCACTTCTGTTATCGCTAAGAAGATACAGGAAAAAGAAACAAAGAAGATTCTGGGTTCGTCTATGTATTGCTATTATGAACGCAGACGCGATTCAATTCGCAACTTCTTACGATGCGTCGCGCGAGCTCGCAGATTGTTACGATGCGACGTCGCATCGCAGTTTTGTGTACGGGCCCTAAGAGCCGATAAACGTAGTTAAGCAATTTCTAATACAATTGACCCCAATTAAGGCTTCCCGCGGGGGGCTCCTTTGATGAATTTCCATTTGTTTCTACAAAGATACAGGTCTAGCACCTAGTTCAGGCACAGAAAAAATTGTTTATATGCAGCTTTGTCTAAAATTTGTAAGTAATAATACCTCCTAAAAATTTAAACAAATTATATCTGTAATTTTTAGAGAAATAAAGACAATCATAATAATAATTATATCAGACTGTCAGGATATAATATAGTAATAAAAGGTACTGTTCATAATATGGAGGCAAATTTTGTTAACAGGTTTTCAGCAGCTTTTTAATTACATAAGCAGCATATACTCGTACTGTCCCACTGCAGATCCCAAGTTTTCTCTTAGAGAGTGTGAGCTTCATCACCACGGGCGCTACCACTCAAATTACCAATGTTCAGCGCTTAGGTATGTGAATCAGATTTACTCACGATGTTTCCCGTCACGATTAGCGAGTGGTATCGCTACTTTAATGCCTGACAGATAGCTTGAACAAAAATCAGCCCAGTCGGAATGAGTCCGCGATGGACACGTAAGACAAAAAAAATATTATGTCATGTGCGCTGGTGAACAATGAAGAATATTCTTATATTATCTTAATTTGACTAAACTAAACTCCGAAGAATTCTAAGTCACATACCACCAATGAGACCTGTAATACATCCATGCGAAGTCACTAATTTGTTAAACTTATTTTTCGGGCATTATGCAACGCCTAACACACTACCTCGCTACACAATACTTGCTGCTGTAGCCACATTGCCGACACACTGTAGAATACTTTAGTTTGATAATAATTTTCCTAACTCAGCCTATAATCCTAATTGAGACTGGCCGGTCACCCCCAAAACAAAAAACGCCCAAGAAAAGACCACTGATGTGCAGCCTTCTGTTCTTATTTGCTTGTTTATTTCCCCCCGAAATCAAGACTTGAAAGCGCAAACTTTCACACGCTCTGACACATCGCTGCACTCGTATCGAGCGGCATGATTCATCGCGCACTCCAGAGTCGACAAGATCGTTGCAGAACTCATCGGCTCCCATTTAGCGAGTGAGTCGGGTGACCCTACCCGGCGATCGTTAGCGGGGCCGTTGACTCCGGCCGGCCTCGCATACAAAACGGCGCTCGGAAACGTACGGCCGCACGACCGCAGTATGGTAAACAGAAAGCCTACGCTATACAGGGCATAGCAAAATCTCCATGTCCGTAGGCAGAGACCAGGGTTTGCCACGATCCTGACAGACCTCTTTCGCTTCATAAAAATTATTTGCAGGCACGCCGGTTTCGTATACTTTTTACTAAAAATACCACGCAGCTCACGTAAATTATTGTTCGCACTGTCGAGTAAATCTCCCATTTCGTATGGATATGGGGTTATATTTATATGGCGATGAAGGGTCCTTAAAAGGGGAGATTTCTGTTAAATAAATAAAATAAAATAAAAATAGATGAGCTGTGGTACGTAGAAATGTAAATTATTATCGTAGTTACCGCGTCACAGCGACGAATATTGTTAAGTTAGCAATAAGTTGCATTTAAAAGAAGTTGTTCCGTGTAAACGGTATGTACTCTCTAGCCGACTACAGAAGAATACACATGTAAACTTATCCTGCGTTTTGACCACCAAGAACCCTCAAACCTCATCATACTTCATCAAACCTCGCTGTGACGCGGTGACTACGCTCTAGTGTAAATTTACATTGCTACGTACCACATCTTAGGGATTTTGTTGCATCCTGCAGACCTACCCTTTACACGGGGAATCCTAGTCAACTAGTTAAAAGACGGCTAGATTATTCTGTCAAATGATTTCGGCTATTATCTCACGAATGAAAGTTGTGTGTTTAGATGTATTTCACGCATTAACGACTGAATTAACTTTGGCTTATACTCCGTTCCATGAGTCGAACTCCTAGGGAAACAAATACTCGCATCTCATTGGTCAATGCGCGCGGCTAGAGATAAGCGAAACCATAAACGTAGACGGGCCGCTTCATAAGGTTTACTTAATGTAGTGGCTATTGAAGGTCACGCGCATTAGCCAATGGGCGCAAATGGACGATTTTCTTTGGGAGCTCGTTTTGTGGAATGGAGTATATTTTGCAATCGTATACTCCGGCGTGAGTCCTACACAAGTTCAATCTATTGATATTAGACCTTCTCATCTATGTACGTAAAACCAATGATTATATTTATGAAGTTCGAGCTCCGAAGAGGGGCTTCCGCGTCCATCTGTTGCCGATACATAACGAGTTATTCCTGTGTAGGTATTAGGCCTACATATTGCTCCGATATTGGCACCGCCTCTCTGGTGGGCCGGTATCACAATCATTCAGTATGAGGCGAGGGGTCAACAGGTCTTTGGTAATATTGGTAGATCCAATAAGCATTTTTTACTCAGAGGCTCTGACAGCCTGGTGTTTTGAGGTCGATGTGATACGTTGGGAGAGATAGCGTATTTTTCACATTTAGCTAGTTTAGAGTCTACACGCTTTCATTGTTGCCGGTTCTTTAAAGATAAGTAGGGGTAATAAGTAGAGGCTTTGCTTTTTGTCATGAACAGGTCAGGTTCAACGGATTAAGTTGAAGAGTTGAATATATCGGTTTAGTCGGCCAGATCTCATTATCACGGTCGCTCAGACGGGAAGCGAAGCAGAGGCCGAGCACGAGAATCCTGATACCGGCACATCGGACTGTGGCTTTCCGTGGCAGCCTTAGGTTTTGCGACGTCCGAGTGTTGGAACGACATTCTTCCTCCTCTCCCTGAAGCGAGCGCATGTGCCTTTGGACGCAAGCTCAGGGCATATTTGCTGGAGCTTCAGAGACTGCCCCTCCCTTCCCTTCCAACCTGCGACTACAGCCATGAGTATGTAATCGCGTGGGACTTTGCAATACTGTATATGTAATATATAAAAATCTCGTGTCACAGTGTTTATTTTCGAACTCCCCCGAAACCGCTTCAGCAATTTTTATGAAGTTTTTTGTGTACATATTGTAGCTCTGAGAATGGGTCGGAGGCTAATTAATATCGCAAAGCAACGTTTGCCGAGTCAGCTAGTATCTAAATATTTCTATGTATATTTTGTTTCTTCTTAATTATGTTTAATCATACATATTTTTAGTCATGTCTATTAATTTGATCTGGATCTATACCTAGTACCTGATTTTGTTTGTGTATATCGTTCTTTGTTTTCACTTCGTGAAACCAATTTTAAGTATCTATTTCATTCTGTGTACATAATAACTGAGTATAATAAGTATTATTTTTCTATATAGTATTCTTTCATGGTTGTACCACACCGCGGCCTGTGACGCTCGCGGGGTAACTCCTGGCACTGACTGAAAATCAGCGCTGAAGGCTTGCCCATCAGCATGCTGCTGAGTCAGCTGCCATCTATAATAGCAGTGACATGCCGTGGCCTTTTTATCCTTACTTTTATGACAAGACGGTCTCGGTCGAAGAGCCGAGTTAAATTGCACGGGTTCTACGCTATGGGAATGTGATTGATACTTACCAAGTATATTACGAACAGTGTCAATAAAATAGTTATTTCTGTACTAATGCTATTGTACTGCAAACCGTCCCCCTGGTTTACCTTGTAGAAATCGTAGAAACTAATGATGTCATTCAGTCTGGGTGTTTTCCATTTTGGGATTCGTCATCAGCCGTTTGACGCCCGCTGCAGGACATAGGCCTCCCTCATAGTTTTCATAACCATGAGGGGTTTTGCCATAATCGCCACGCTTGGCAGGCGGGTTGGCGATCGCAGTATGTGGTTGGAATCTCGGGAAGACGCTGCTGCCCATCTCCTGATAATTTATTTCCTTAGTCGCCTTCTACGACATCCACGGGAGGAAATGGAGTGACGCTATTCTTAATCCGGCGCCACACGGATTTTGGGATTATAATATTTTATTTTATTTATTTGGGACACAACACAGGATACAGACAATATTACACAAGAAAAACAAAGAAACAATTTACCTTGATCTGGCCCATAACCCGAAACTTGCGCACAGCATGATTATAAGTTATGAAAAGGAAATAATGATAAAATTTGGAATAACAATTGGGTTGAAGTATGAGGTATTATTTTTGTATGTTTCTAAGCTCAGAACATTGTGTTCTGAGGTTTCTAAGGGATGTTTCCGAGTACGATAATTTTTGTTTAGGTTAATTTGAGACAGTAATGCAGATGAATTAATTTTTGAGTGTACTATTTTGTGCAAATATATTAAATCGTATTGTTTTAATTAATAATAATCTATATATAGTATAGCATAGGATATCCCAGTGTAAAACAGTAAAACAGTAATGGAGCAGTTGTATACTTAACTGAAGACATTTTTAACCGACTTCAAAAAAAGGAGGAGATTCTCGTTTTTTTTTAATGTATTTTCACCAATAATTCTTTGCCACTTTTTCATTTAATTCACTTTTTTTGTTCGAAAGGGTGCACCTCCTGGGTGGTGCCATATAAATGAGATCCGTTAGAGAGTCATCAAACTCTTTTATTGGCGCCTGTTTTTCTAGAAGTCTGTTTTTTTTTTTTTGTTGATAAATGTAGTTTTTATTCCTGATAAATTAAAATTTTCAATATCCCTCTCTCAAGTTTCTTTCCTGAGTAGGTTTCTTTGCTGATAGATATGGACTGACGCACGACCCTATCTAATATGATTTATTTTTCTTTCAGGTAAGCGCCACGCATTCTATAACCATCCCTCACTTCTGACAGGAACACGGTAAAGTAAATAAACTATGAATAGTTTGGAATAAATCACCATACGAAATGAGTGTTCCATTTTCAAATGGAGGGCTTGGAGCCCTAACTGACGGTTCAGAACAGCCCCAAAATTAGTTTTAGGTGCTATTTGTTTCGCGAAGCTATTTGTCTTAAGAAGCTATAGAGGCCGTTCTTGAGGAAGTAATAAGCGTAAACTGAGTTAGCGTAAACCATTTTGAACGAGTCATAACAAATTAATTCTGCTGACTATAAGTTAGTTTGTAACGGTTTAAACCTTTTTACACCATTTTTGTATTTCCTTTATTCTTTCATCATTTAAGCTCAAAAATTAAAAATACGTCACCCATTTTTAGATTTATTTTCGATTTTCACTGCTAATTCACCTAAAGATCATCTCTGACAACTATCTACCTGCGAATTAACTATTTTCCTCTTTTTTTATTGTGTTTTTCTATTTTATCGATGTTTTCTGCTTATCACCGAAATAAAACCACAATATTGAACTCCATTAAGAACGCCTCGAGTTTAGTATTAGATAGTTAATCGTTCAAGAGTAAAACGTAACCTCGTTCTTGATGTGTGACCATTAAGCACGAGGTACCTATATTTTGTATACCACTACTTCGATATAAGAAACTATTTGTAATATCTTTCACCTGGTTGTGCAATAAAGTGTTCTCTATCTATTTATATCTATTTTCATCATTGTCTTTGGTTTTTATTTTAAACATTTCAACATAATACTGCAATTTATGATTACCTTGTAGGTCCGGTGATAACACACTTGACTACCAAAATACCAAATTATGCAGCCACCATGCTTCGTGATGTCCTCACTCCTTGCCGTATCACAGGGCACCCTAATTCGGAAGGACAGATAGTGCATGTTTGCATGGAAGTTGTATGAAATAATAATAACAGGTAGTCACAAGTCTGAAGACCTGGTTACGATAGCGGGGAGTCGCTGGATGCGGACGGCACAAGACCGGGAAGCTTCGAAAACCGTGATGGAGGCCTATGTCCTGCAGTGGGCGTCAAATGGCTGATGATGAATCATAATACAAAGCAAAAATTTTGAAGTATTTTCTAAGGTTAACACGAGCACTCACAGCGTTAACTGTTAGTTTACTACCCTCTTCAAAAATTACAGAAAAAACGTAAAAACCTATTTAGAGGCTAAGAATTCCACCCATGCCGGGACTTGAACCCGCGACCTCTGGCTTACCGTGCCAGTACTCTCCCAAGTGAGCTAATGGGTAAGTGCAAGCATCGATGAAAATTCGAGCCTCTTTACAAACTTCTCTGTATTACGTACAGGCAGCGACATCTGACCGAAGCGATTTACATCTTCGCAGTTAGGTTTTTACATCGGAATGATATCGCTGTACCTACATGATTATAACCCGTGCTGAGGACCATTTTGAAAACCTATTTAGAGGCTAAAAACTCCACCCATGCCGAAACTTGACCCCCGCGACCTCTGGCTTTCATTTTTTTTTTTTCATTTTCTATAATTTTTTTGTTGTAATTTTTGCCGAGGGTAGTAAACTAACAGTTAATGCTTTCAAAAAGACGCCTGTCACCTCAGTCTACCGAGACCACGAGACTTTTGCAAAAGTACCAAAAATTGAAAAATCGAAAATTGTAAAATGAAAAATGAACGAGTAAATATCCGTGCAAATTCAAAAATTGTAAACTCACGACATTTTTACGCCATTAAGTTTGTTGATATATTAATCTATAAAACAGCATTACATTATTATAAGGGGAGCCGTATGCGCTCGTTATTTGTGGGGGCTGCCACATTATGCTAACTTCTTACGTTATCGCAACTAAGTTCGTAAGACGCAGGCCCAACCACATCACAAGCTCCAGAAGTACAGTAGAAATCAGAAATCAACGATTTATTTCAATGTAAAGAATTTTCATTCTGTTTGCTGAATGTCAATGTACTATGTTACTGTGTTAGCCGCTGCCTTTGGGGCGTATTTGTAGTGGAGAAAAAGGCAGCGGGAAGAAAAAACTCCACTCCGACCATCATTTCTCAAATCATCTTAAAATTCTACATAAAAGTATATATGATTTGATTCCGTGATAGCCACCAACAATGTGTAATTGTAACTGCATCATTTCGGTAAATCTAGGTGAATTTATCATGATTTATATCAGCAGTTCTCGACTAAAGGATTATCCACATTACAATGGGCCGGATGACGTGCGGGCGTAGCAATACAAACTAAAATAAACCTTAAATACATCTTAGGTTAGAAACTACAATACTAGCGCAAAGAAAACCCGGTCACATGCGACACGGGCCGACGGGCATAACTCGGGAACGGGCTTTTTTTGCACCTGTATTGTTGATAGATAGATAGTGAATACTTTATTGCACACAAAAACGGAAATTACGCAGATATTGTATATGTTGTATTAATATTGTAGTCGCTAACTTCATCACTATTTAAGGATTAATTTAGATTGAAAATTAAATGCTGGAAGAGAATGCATTAAGCACGCCCTTGTACACTTACAATGTAATTAGTGCAATAAAGAATTAAAATAATAATAAATAAACTAAAAATCACAGAGCAAATGCTGCTTCACATAAAAATCTATCGGTATGAAAGAAACCACTGTGTGTGTACAGGAGGCTTACCACAATCTCGAAGTTAGCAGGACAAAAGCAGGGCAGTTTATTTTCAATGTTCAAAATAAACTGCTGCTATAGTGTACCATGAGCCAAAGTAAGCAGGCCTGCAATAAACCTGCTAAAAAAAAAGGTTGTCTCTGGCCTGTTTGCCTCAAATGTTGCGTGCGTTCGAAAACCAAATATGATAATTTGCCGGTAAATACCGTTTTTATTACGAAATAAAAATAAAACATTTTGATTGTGAAAAATGTAATAAAAAAACATTTGTAGCAGCACTGCTCACTGTGCGGATAAAAGTTGAAAACAAGTTATGGAAAAATAAAATAAATGGCTGCGGAATAAAAATTTTGTCTTAAGTTCTACATTACTTAAAAATTACGTTTTTTAACGTGTCTCGAAAGTTGTTTTTGTTTACGTCAAAATATGTTTGAAGAAGTTTTTGAATTGATAAAAAAGGTTTTTGCTAAACTACGATTTTGAAGGAAATGAAGTGGTGTCGCGGTGTCGGTTCAGACTACTTTCAGCAATCATAAAGAGTTACGAGGTTATAAATTACCAGGAGACGGGCAGCAGCGTCTTCCTGAGATTCCAACCGCATACTGCGATCGCCAACCCGCCTGCTAAGCGTGGCGATTATGGCAAAACCCCTCATGGTTTTCATAACCATTAGGGAGGCCTATGTCTTGCAGTGGGTGTCAAAAGGCTGATGATGATGATGATGATGAAAGAGTTTTAATACCCAAAACAAATATTTGAAATGCGACTAAAGTTCGAGCCAAAAAGAAGTTTCTATGACTTGATATAGGATCATATACCCAGCAATGGGCAGAGTTGGGCTGACTGAATTATGATGAAATATAACTTATTTTTTATTATGAATAAGATAAGATAATATATTTGTTTATTTTCTGTTCACAAAATACATAGAGGAATAGAGCTCATCTTCGTCTCCACGGACAAATCTGTGGATTTCGTTGGCACCGGTAACAAAGCTCTAATGTCTTCACACAGATTTTCCTCTAAAACCTTAGAAAGTCGATACCTCCGAAGATAATACAATTCGTTGTAAACTTCGAATGGATTAATCTGCAGTCGTATAATTTTACGCCACGCTTTTTCCTCCCTATTGCGAAAAACGTATCATCGGCCAAAACCATAAAATTTCTTCATCACTCATTTTAATACGTAAATTAAACAATAATTCGCTTAGCAGGGTTTTAAAAGCTGCTCAAGAGTAACATATAAATAACTGTTAAGAATGACAGTTCAGCAGCGCTGCGAGCGCGCAAAACTGAGCTTGTAGTACGTTAGCAGCGTTGATTAGACGGTGAACGTCTTATAGTTAACAGCGCTGCGATTGTATGGCTCATGGTACCATTAAGCAGGGCATTTATAAGGCTTAAAAATAACTTCTAATAGTGCTTGTGGTAAGCCTCCAGAACAAAATATCTGACAAGTTTGTGTGACACGTGGAGCGGTCCCAGTTGCCATACAGGGAACTTGTTTCTAAGCAATTCGTGACTCGTGACTCTTTGCGAAAATAAAATGTCGCAGCGACTTTATAAGTCTTCCTTAGTTGGACGTTAGTTCAAAGATTTTTCTGAGAATATATTGCGAAACCCGGAGAAAATTTGTTCTGAAATTAAGCCTTTTCCGGCACAAACTTATGCTCTCATTTTTATACTGAGAGGAATTCGTATACAAAAGGGTCATATAGGTGCTAACCGCTTATTTCTAAACTGAGAAATTCACTAATAAATGTTTGTTTCATTGTGTAAAATAAAGTATAAAGTCTCTCTGAGAGAAGGCCTCTGCAGCGGGACTTATAAAATCTAAAAAAAGTATGAAGTACGTGAATGTCCCATGAACGGGCCCTTATTATGAAAAATGCGACATTATCAGCAGTAGCGAGATGGTCGCTTTTCAGTGTATCAAATATGAAACTGTTCAAAAAGGGAACCGCATTTGTCGCTAGATTCGAGTGAATTGTCGGGCTCAAGCGCGACGTTGACGACCCTTCCGAACATATCGCTGCTTCATAATAAGGGCCCTGGTTAAAACATAATTATCAATCTTGACGACGAAGGCAGAGCGGAACGAACCTGAAGTAATGTTCGATCTTGATTTTTTTGCCTGAGTCTCTCCCGGCCCTGATTATTTCTCTTCCCAAGTATATGCTTGTCTTATAACTAGTTGGAACAATTTGAAACGAAAGCACGATACTTAATTATTTACTCCGTAAAAATCTCAATTTCGAAGCCGACGGCATAAAATTTCGTAATTAGTCAATGGTTTTTACTCTTAATAGTTTTCTACTTTTCTCGCCTCGTCGTCCAGCAGTACCAAAGATACATAAAATTTGAAAGAAATATTCCTAAGAGGCACAAAGAGGGTTTTCTATTTAATTCTTGTCGTAAAGAGATCAAAGTTTTGACGAAGAAATCATTTACGCGTACGAAGTCGTGGGTAAAGACAGTCTAGCATAGATTTTACCTGCGCCTAAGTTGCAGTAAGACACCGTGCTCATATCCGACATAAAGTTCTTGGTATTGTGTTACAAGTGTAGAACTATGGAAGTCTCCCCGGAATATTTTAAACATAAGAACTAATATTGAATAAGAAAAAGTACCTCTGAGTGTCGACGTAGGTCACGAAAAAATATATTCAGCCGCTATTTACTGTATATTGAACAACGCCTGACAGATGTAGGGGATAGGGGATTCCAATATGCTTCTGGGTATGTCAAGAATGTACCGTGTAAAACTTGTTAGTTTGTCACGTTGGATAAATTTTATTTTTATTTCGCGATTGTTTGTGTAACTGAAGCTTTTGTAAGCACCACGATACTTGTGGCTTGCGCCAACGCCACTTGACAGGAATATCTATCTGTTTATCCATGGGTGAAAAAAAAGTCTAAAGGATATCGAATTTCAGTATGGCACAGCTGTTTTTTCGAGCTTATTTCGAGGTCGACCCATCGGGTCGACCCGATAGTAAAAGATGTTCGTGTTGATGAGTAGAAAGTACCCTGAGTACAAATCAACACGTTGTATGCGGCGACGTGGCAGACCGAGGCGAGGTGGTGTGACGACTTGACCAAATATTTACCAGGGTGGCACGAGTTGGCCCACGACAAGGAGAAATGGAAATCCAAAGGGAAGGCCTTTGCCCAGCAGTGAGGGGAGGCCCAGCAGTGGGACACAATCATGGCTACATAAAAAAAAACCAAAAATACATGAAAATGTATGTTACCTAACCGAGCGATAACAGGCGGCAGATAAACCTTTTGTGGTTTTCGCCCCCTGGTAGAATAAGATATTTAAGTTTACCTTGTGCCTGTATGAAACTAATTTAAAAAAAAAAAACTAAACCCTTGCGAGCTGAAAATTGCCAATCCCGGGTAGGCACGCGCGGTAATTAAACCCATACTCTTTCTCTGAAAGAGGACCTATGCCCTGCAGTGAACGTACATAGGCTACAAATATATATATATAAGCTCACTACAACTGCGCCTGCGTTGCCGAGCCTGACGCGCGCTCGCACAAAGCTGTCGACGCGTGAGTCTGAGTCACTTATTTATCCCCAACATAATAATATAAACTCACGCCTGTATCCCGGAGGGTTAGGCAGGGACTAGGGTCTGCCGCTTGCCACGATCCTGACCGAAAAAAGTGTATTCAAAAGTTGTGTACCATAGGTACATAGGGTGCTGGAGAAAGAGACCAATCAACGAGCCCCAGTCATATTTAGATTTAGTTTGAAAAGTTTTCCTCCCACAAAAGGGAAGCCAAGCTAATAAAACAACAAATCGCGAGTATATCCCCGCGCCATAACATTTTTATTAGGTGTATCCGAGAAGTTCAAACTAAAAATCGTCGGTCCCGCCGTCAGGTTTCGCCTTCGGGCGGTAGGGAGGGGGTGGAGGGTATGGTGTTGTCTACTCGTCAGCTTTGCGTTTGACTCTTTTTTATTATGTTGCCTATATACCTCCCACTGCAGGGCATAGGCCTTCTTTCAGAGAGAGAGAGAGAGTATGGGCGTAATTACCACGCGTATACCCACCGCGGACTGGCATTTCAAGCGCTGACCGCGCTCGCTAACCGTGAGGATACCTGAGTGTCTGAGGTTTGGCTCTTAAAGTAAATTAATTCGTAAGTACATGTAAAAATGCGCAATTACTGAAACACGTTAAATAGAATTTGTCCTTTACAACTTTTGTTCTACGATTTTTGAAATTTTCTTTTAAAGTTTTTAGGGTTCCGTACCCGAAGGGTGCCAAACGGGACCCTGTTACTTAAGACTTCACTGTCCGTCTGTCTGTCTGTCTGTCTATCTGTCTGTCTCACCAGGCTGTATCTCATGAACCGTGATAGCTAGGCAGTTAAAATTTTCACAGATGATGTACTTCTGTTGCCGCTATAAGAGCAAATATTAAAAACAGAATAAAATATATTTAAGGGGGCTCCCATACAACAAACGTAATTTTTTTTGCATTTTTGCCCCTATATTAATAACGGCAATAGGTAGACGCTTGAAATATTCACAGAATCATCATCATCATCAGACATTTGACGCCCACTGCAGGACATAGGCCTCCTTCGTGATTTTCATAACCACGAGGGGTTTTGCCATAATCGCCACGCTTGGCAGGCGGGTTGGCGATCGCAGTATGCGTTTGGAATATCAGGAAGACGCTGCTGCCCGTCTCCTGGTAACTGATTTCCTTAGTCGCCATCTACGACATCCACGGAAGGAAATGGAGTGACGCTATTCTTAATCTGGCGCCACACAATATAGAACTAAATATTCACAGAAAAAATTACGTTATTCACAGAATATTTAGTTCTATATTTGCGTTAAAAATAAATAGTTAAATTAAAATAAAATAAATATTTAAGGGGGGCTTCCATACAACAAAAGTGATTTATTGGCGTTTTTTCTCGATCTTTATGTCTAATGTTGTATAGATAATGAAACCCTTCGTGCGCGAGTCCGACTCTCACTTGGCCGGTTTTTTATTTTTCTATGTTGATTTATATTTTTTCTGGTTTATGGTGAGGCCGTTTAATAGATAATGGTTAGGCAAATAGATAGAAAGAAAGGTAATTTTTTTAAATAATTTAACACATCACAAAAAGAAATTGCATACCACACATAGTTACAAATAAGAAAAAGAAAAACAATTTACATAAATACAAGATATGTCCGGGCGAAGTACGTTCTGCGGTGTGTCAAAGTTGCCTCAAAGGGCATCTGACTCAGCATTGTGCTGAGGGTGTGAGCTCAATTATTAATCCTATGGTAAATAATTATTTACGATGCGACATTGGTGGAGCCCGTAAAGCGCTAATTTACCTAAATTATTTTTACCCCGATACTTCGAAAAAATTAAATCTGAGCACAATTGTTATACCGAATTTCGTTACTGTGTTAAATGTGTTGATGGTTAAATCGTATAAAATAATATTTATTTAGGCACGTAAACCCTGGGCCCTTATTATGAAGCAGTGACAAATACGGTTCTATTTTTGAATCGTCTCCATAGTTGAATAATAGTTTAGTTGAATAGTAGTAGCTATTCAAAAAAAGAACTGTATTTGTCGCTAGATTCGAGTGAATTCAATTGTCGGGCTCAAACGCGACGTTGACGACCCTTCCGATAATTTCGCATTTTTCATAATAAGGGCCCTGTGCTCCCATCTCTACACGGCGATCGCGGGGTAGCGATAATAGACTTACCGAACGTCCCAAGTTCGGTCCCCGGGGGCGCCGCCGACTCGATTACAAAGAACGGCATGTCGGTTATGAAGAGTCATTTTAGCAAAGTCTATAACGCCGCGCCTATTGATCAAGTTTTTACAATAGATTGTTCTGTTGTAAAATTTATAGCGCCGGGTTTTTCTTGGAGCGAAACAAAACTGCGAATTGGCGCGATGCGAATTCGCAACGTAGAAAACTGCGACACGAATTGCTGCGATGCGATTTCGTGCGGCAAGGCATGATCCCCTTCCAGGATTCGGGTGACCATTCCTTCGACGACCGTCAACCGTAATGAACGTATTTTGTCAACTGGGTCACTTCTGTTATTGCTAAGAAGATAGAGGAAAAAGAAACAAAGAAGATTTTGAGTTCATCCATTTATTACTATTATCTTATGAAGCCGATGCGAATCAATTCGCAAGTTCTTGCGATGCGTCGCGCGGGCTCGCAGATTTTTACGGTGCGACGTCGCATCGCAGTTTCATGTACGGGCCCTTTTCTTGGAGCGAAAGTTTTTTGGACCTTTTTATAGGTTTAATTCAGGATCTGGTAACTCTTTGTCTGTCCATTGTGGTGGAAACTACAATGAACTAGATGAGTTGTTTTAAGGCATTGGTGAAATCACACTACCTCACTGCTTAAACTGTAAATCTGTTGCTTATGTATGTTATATATTTATTTTGTGGGTATTTATGTATATTATCATTTAAATATATGTAGGTTACATAAATAAATGTGTAATTATACTCGTAAGTACTCTTGCAACTCCAGCTCTTGCTGTTGTACTCTTCTCTGTATTCTTGCAATCTTTCGTGACTTGTTATTCACATATCAATATATTTGCGATTTTCTTATTTATGTACCTATCGAATTTATTCTTCCTGCAATCCACGACGTCTAAAGATCGTCTGGAAAAGATCGCTCTAAGCGATAAGCCACTTGTATAACATTACTTAGATTTAAGAACACATAATTCCGTGTGGCGCCGGCAAGAATCCTTGGGCGCCGGATTAAGAATAGCGTCACTCCATTTCCTTCCGTGGATGTCGTAGAAGGCGACTAAGGAAATAAATTACCAGGAAACGGGCAGCAGCGTCTTCCTCAGATTCCAACCGCATACTGCGATCGCCGACACGCCTGCCAAGCGTGGCGATTATGGCAAAACCCTTCATGGTAAGAAAAGCATGAGGGAGGCCTATGTCCTGCAGTGGGCGTCAAATGGCTGATGATGATGATGTTGATGATGATGATGAAGAAATCATAACTGTAATTATTTTTTCTATTTGTGCAATAATGTGTTCTCTATCTATCTGTCTATCTAGGTGTGGCCCGATGCTATGTTCGCTTATACACGGCCGGCACGTTGCGAACGACAGTGCCAATTGCAGCCTTCTACACTCGTCGACGGCACCCGTCAACCGACGGCAGTCGCCGACATTTGAGCGTCGAATATCCGCGTCGACGTCTGCCGTCGAGAAGTGTCGACGGCTGCGGCTGCAATTGGCACTGTCGTTTGCAACGTGCCGCCCGTGTATTAGCGCCCTTAGATGTTTGATCGGTTGACAAAAATGAAAGCTCTGGAGGATGCTAACTTAGTAGAATAAAAAGTACTTGTAGTAAAGGCCATTTCTAATAGCGTTAGAGACATAAATACGTAATAGTAAATGATCATTACTAGGCTTTTAGTTTAGTCATTTAGCGTAATAGAGAAGGAACGATTTCGTCAGTGACCATTATTTATAGATCCCTAGTTTATTTGCAAATATAAAATTTGACTGTTTGAATATAAATATAAATAAAGTTTAATATAAATTCACTTAAGTGATTCCGGAATTAAGTTAATAGTGTTTTTATGTACTTTTTAAATTAAGCAAATATTAATACTTATTTTTCGGGATTAACTTGTCATTTTGCCGAAAGAGTTCTTCCTGTGTAAGGTTTAGTTTTACTTACCGGATTCTGATGAAATTTGTCCCACAGATAAACAGAGTCCTGGGCGTCGATTCTGTTAGTGCATTATAGTACTATGACAGATGCATGGTCGGGTCACTTGACGTGTTGTTTCAAACCATTAACGCCTATAGGTTTGAGCAGCAATGAAATAAAATGTCCAGGTCCATGCACTTGTTATTGTTCTACAATGCATTCACAGAATCTAGGCCTTGGGCCCTTATTATGAAAAATGCGACATTATCGGAAGGGTCGTCGACGTCGCGCTTGTGCCCGAGAATTCACTCGAATCTAGCGCCAAATATGGTTCTTTTTTTAGATTGAAATAGAGTCATCATCAGCCATTTGACGCCCACTGCAGGACATAGGCCTCCATCACGGTTTTTAACCTTGAAGGGTTTTGCCATAATTGCCACGCTTGGCAGGCGGGTTGGCGATCGCAGTAGGTATACGGTTGGAATCTCAGAAAGCGCTGCTGCCCGTCTCCTGGTAATTTATTTCCTTAGTCACCTTCTACGGCATCCACGGAAGGAAATGGAGTGACTCTATTCTTGTGACGCCACACGGAATAGAGTATTTTATCTGAATCCCAAGTGAACGAAGACGCGTTTATAGCAAGTAATAAATAAATTAGTCTGTTCTCGCCAAGTTTCTTTTTACTCACTTAGTCACGACTCAAATAGTCGTTTTTTTCCGTTTTTTAATTAAAAATGCCTATAAGGAGGTGGACGAATACGGGCTAGGTAGATTTTTTTATTTAAGAAATCTCGGTTAAAACTTACGTGATCTCAGGAAGTCACGACCGTAATAAATTTTTATAAACCCTACGAAAAAACAAACGGCAGTTTTCCAGTTTCAATAAAAGTTTCTTGTTTTTGATCGAAATAAAAATAGAGTAAGTCCCATGGAAGTGATCAAAGATAACTGGTTTTTTCCCGAGGTGCCTAATTGATTTATGATTGAAGTTTTCACAGTTTTTAAATAGAAATCTGATAAATCTATTTCCCCTGTGAACACTTCGAATAGTTTTTCGGTTTCAGACGTATTTTCGGTTGTCTGTTAGTCAAAGGTTAGCGATCATGGTTTTTTTTTTTTTTTTTCAATAATCGAGTGTGATGTGACTATTAGAAATTAGTTGCCTAAGCTATTAAAGTTTCAAACTTTTTATTTACTGTATTTATTGCCTTAATGTGGAGGTTAACTAAAACTTTTTGTTCAAAACTATCGGCCCCGATGTGAGAAATTGCTTTTTACTGAAATATTGCTCCAGGTCCGATATTTTATACCGACACAACGGCAAAGATAAAATAACATAAAATTATTCTTTATTGTACACCAGAAGAAAATGAAACAAAATATTTACAAAGGTCCATAGCATCATTGGCGGCATTATTGCTAAAACCAATTTCTTCCAGACAACCTTATTGCTGTTGTTAAATTTTGAAGTTTAATGCTCGAATCTGAACTTTCCACTCCGTAATGGCAACCCCGGCACAATCTTCATAATTATCCAGCTTGACATATCCAGTTAATGCCAGTTCCATCCGGTTTCACAAGAAGACATTGGGAGCGAACTAGAATTCAAATCTCGAATTTTTATGTAACGAGAAAGGTCCAAAGGACACAGGGATAGAGATATGACATAAAAATATATGACAGGCCGGTGTAATAGGCAATTCCAGTACCTCGCACGTCCACGCAGGTTTTTGCATACAAACGTAAACGTGACTGTGGAGTTATTTACACCCTCATGCGTCTGTACAGTTGGTAAAAAAATTCATAGACCTATTCAAAACCAAATATTCATAGAACTGATCGCTAATTGACTTTCAGTTCGCTTCTATGATAATCTCTTCTTTGACTAACTTTTTTCTTGCATTTAGTCTCTACAAAATAACACTAAGCTAACAAGACATGTGACATCGTATTTAAGTACCTAACACGTTTACTCGTAAAGATCACTTTCCCTTGTTAAATTTACAAAACGCGATTAGACATTGAACGCGTATACAGCACTTTAATTTATAGCGACGGAAATAATTTTGTATTTTGATGTATTTTTGTTATAGTATTATATTTATTGTATTGCAACTTTTTCCACATTGAGAAGTAGCATAATTTATGTTAGAACCATTATTTTATAAGTGATTTCCACAATTTTTAAAGAGCCTGTAAATGGGTCCTCTTAAAAATGTAGAAACTAAGCGTCGTGCCAAGGTCCTAACAAAACTCTTCCTTTGTTAATTTGCTTTCCAAGAAACGGAAGCTTTTCGCTTCACTGACATTTGGCTTTGACTATCCTTAAACTCCCTGCGTAGGTTTTTACGAGTTGGTGGATAAAGTTCGCAGTAATATTTGCCGGCTTTCGCTTTTACGTCTTTCATGTATGTACACAATGTACAGTCAGCAGATCAACTACACATGCACTCTATTCGGTTACGTAAAGGTTGACTTGCTGTCTACTGAACGTGATTATAACAGCAAATTATGGGTAAAATAGCGTAATTTAACGAATCATGAGCATTTACAATATGTTCTTTAATGATATTGATTTATTTTATTTTAGTAAGGAATCTTTTTACGTCTCATCATAAGCAGCCTATATACGTCCCACTGTAGGGAACAGGCCTTCTCTCAGAGAGAGAGAGTATGGGCTTAATCACCACGCGTGCCCACCGCGGATTGGCGATTTCAAGCGCTGAGGTATGTGAATAGCTCAGACACCCGTATTCCTCACGATGTTTTCCTTCACCGCTAGCGAGTGGTATTGCTACTATAACTTCACATATGTACATAATTTAGAAAGAAAAGTCATAGGTACATGCCCGCACTGGGAATCGAACCTGGGTCTCCCGCTTCCGAGTCCGATGTTCTACCCACTAGGCTACCACCGCTCTCCACTAGACTACCACCGCTCTTTTTACGTCTACAAAGGGGTAAAAGCTTGATGACCTAGATGACTGCGCTAAAAACCTCTCAATGTATACTATCTTTTGTCATTCATTAATTCTTTTTGCGTGTCAGATTTTTATAGTCTCTTAATGTTAACCTATAATTGGGCCTTTTATTTAACTTTACTTATATATTTTTTTATGTTTTATCGTGTCTGTTGGTTTTCTCATAAATAAATAAATAACCGCTTACGCAAAGGTCGCTGCACCTATAAAAGTCTGCTAAGGTGGTAAAAGTTCCTAGTTCCTATTTTATATTGGCAATCAGCAAACCATGTACTGACACAGGTTCCGGGGACTATGTCCAGGATTTTGCTCAGGTGTTTGTTATGTTGCAGAATATACGTATCACTTCACAGGCCTTCTGGTGCCAGTGAACTTAGTCACCTAGCTTACCAACCATAATGTATTGTTGAAAATTAGTGTAGATAATGTCCATAGGCTAGTATAGTCAGTTCAAGATGGTAGATGGTACCTACTTACATGAAATATTACCATGTACCTAGGTTTTACCTAGGTATTTTGGCTAAAACAGTAAGACAACGCTACACATCTGGCATTTTATGTCACGATAGCAACATAACGATCAAGATACTATTCTTTGCAGTCGCGATATCGGGTCATACGAGCACCTGCATATATGAGCGACATAACAACTCTGCCCAAATCGAGTACATCGATCGTTATTTCTTTCCATAATCTTCTTCCATAAAAACATTGTTGGAAAGTATCATAAATTGGATTGGAATCCCCAACACGGGTCACTGGATTCGTATTATAATGTAACATTCATATCAACCATCAGACGTGTCCCCGGGATAGGCTATCGCGAACGGGTAACACCCACGTCGCAGTGATGTATGGAGTGTCTGATAACTTCTTCCATTGCCTGTCGACACGGGGATAGCACTGTCAGATCAAGTGGATTGCTTTCATACGTTGATTAATCTATGCTGAGCGTGATTTTGCCTTCATATTTATACAAAGTTGGGTAGTCATTCGCATTTTATTTTATCTCACTTATAGATGCTCATCTAAGGAGGTAAAGACCAACCTGTGTAGACGTTACGGCGATAGCAAGAATTCCTTACCAATTTGTCCTATTTCATTGTTAGAAAGAGGATACGTCAGATGTGGTCCCACATAAGTTTGGTCATGATCTGTTAACGGAATCCATGAGAGAATCATCAAACTCTTCAATTTCCAAAGTCATCTTAACGGCATCTTGGACACAACCATGCCGCGATGAAGAATACGGTCAGCGCCACCTATTGCGTAAAATTAGCGAACTATGGTTTCTGTTTAGTGTGTATTTTGAAGGCCCTTTTTTGACTTTATCTACTTGTATGGTGTGGTGGGGATGATGAGGTGATTTGAGTGATATCAACTCATACCCGTATACGTAAGTGCAGGTGCACAGGAAACGTGAAGCACTCCAGTGTGCGTCGCACACGAACCTCAAGAGGCGCTCGGGCCCCGATACGAAGTAGGTCGGCCAGTTAATCAAGCGGGATATCAAAGTAATACCGCAGAGTAGAAAAGCGCAGAGGTTTGACAAATGTCCAGTTTCTAGTAATTCAGCGGATCCAATCGCGATAATTTCGATAGCGCGATTCGCGATAACGTCGGGAATTAAGGTAATTAAGTCTACTTAATAAATCGCGATCTGACCCGTAAAAGTATGTATTATCATAGCGATTCATTGAAAAATACTATGTCCAGTTCCTTACCTGACTCGCAGGAAGGGCATCGCATAAGCAGCCTATATTCGTTTCACTGTAGGGCTCATATCTTCTCTCAGAGAGAGAATGAGAGAATTATGCCTCAAATTGGCATCTTGGTGATTTCGATGAGGGTGGCTAAAAGAACGAATGAGGTTTATTGACACACTTGTAACATCAGTCCATCCCCCGTTTTCACAAGTTCTATAAAAAGCTCAACTGTCGGGTTAATTAATGCATGGCATGGCGGCTTCAGATATGATACGAGTATACGAGTATGTAGTTGTGTCAAGATTAGTCGAAGATAAGTGAAAAAGGATTGTCTGAATCGCGGCAAGTGGCTTGCCCTATCTCTGCCTATCCCGCCGGGATATAGGCGTGAGTTTATGTGTTGTATGTCGACGATAACGATGCCATAAAGGCGAGCAGTGGTAGCTTAGTGGATTTCTTCTCTTATTGGATTTCTTGTACACTTACAATCTGGTAATCTTCTTGAACAGAGGTCATGGGTTCGATTCCCACTGGGCGCCGCCGTAAATTTGTACAAATGGCCTGAGACTGGATGTATTTTCATGTTTGTGGTGTCCTTGCCTGGTTAGCATAGCACAAGGTATCCTAGTTTGAGACCAGGTCAAGTGATTGTATTGTGTGGAAGTAATTATCATTATTTAACTAAAACTTTCGTTAACACTACATTATTAACTTAATTCCGGAATCACTTACTTAATCTTATTCTTCTTTGTTAATATTTTGTTAACTTTTGTGTCTTTCAGTTCGGTAGTAAGGGGTCACTTGCTAAAGCAGCATGCAACGAAAACATGTCGCCTTACGCAAACATGTCAATTGTGCAATTAATTAATATATTATTAATTAAGTAGAGTAAAGTAATCATAACTCAGATCCTCTTGACTCGTGCCGCTAGCCAGTGCCACTTTACACATTGAAGAAGAAGAAAGAAGAAAGACATTTTTTTTGCGCAGTTTGAGCTAAAAAATGACGCTTATAGACGATTCTCGTTAAACCAACGGCCGAGTAACCCGACACAGCCCCACAACCGATTTGAAACTATGGGTAAATCACGTATATTGGTCAATTCGTCGTACCAATATTACACACTGAAATGCCCCGTAAAACCTTCTGTGGGCCCCCGATTTACGTCATAACTCAGAAGCAGATTTGCGTGGTACAAAGCGCGCTTCGAAATTATTTCACAACATTATTACAAAACTTCCCATTTCAGTTTGCAAAGCCGGAAGATTGGATTCGGAGGATTGAAGAAACCGAAAGATGAACTTTATGCACGCTCAGATTGGTATTGTGTACTTTTATTATATATTTTTTGTGGGTAAACGTTGAGGGTTGATGCTCATTGAGTGGACATTAATCGAACTTGGGTTAACTTTTAAAGTAGATGTGGTGTTTGATGTATTTATTTATGTTTAGATATGAGAATAAATGGATTGTCTATCTCCATACCCAATGCAACAGCAAACTCGCCAAATTAACATGCATGTACCCTACTTACGTAACTTAGTTCATATTTACCTGTAATCGTGTTTTTGGTGTTATCAAATAAACGCTTTTTTATTTTAACCTATGGGCTTCCATTTTTTTGGTTTTTTTTTTACACTTGTCTCAGAGATATCGCATTTCGTATATAATTCTCTCTCTGTCTCTCTTTCACACACACGCACGCAAGCACGCAAGCACGCACGCACGCACGCACGCACGCACGCACGCACGCACACACATGACTTGGCCTGACTGTCATATTTTTTCAATATTTCTAGTATGCATCGCGCCTTAAGTACTACCTTCATTCAATCACGTCTTGTAAGATTTTCATGACAATAAGTTTTTACGAGGAGCGAGGAGAAACGTCGGAATTCTTTCTCTCCGTTTAGTCACTGACGTTTATTCGCTTAATCGCCATTATAAACCGGGTCCCCCACTCTTTCATCAAGACTTAATTGTAAGGTTGACTTTACGGGTTGACTTAATGCTTATTAGCGTTTTATGCTTGCGAGTCCGTTATGCTTACAGTCCGTGGTTATTTACCCCCGGGCGATGTGGAAAGAGGGTCCATTTCATTTATAAGGGGCTCCACGCAGCAGCACTAGCGTCCACCAATGGAAAAAATCATATCTTTTTTACAGATCTTTTAATCATATTAAGTGTAGTGATCTTAGGTTCCATGGGCGTGGACCTAAGGCACCACCATTAGCAAAGGGCAAGATAAAAAGTACCCAAAATTGGCGTACGTGCATGCAACACATGCAGCAATAATAGTATAGTGGCTGAAGGAGCCCGCATGTATAACAAATTACCAAAAGATGTCAAGGAAGCTTTGATTTCATTGCCTATCTATGAAGGACTACTGAGGAGCCACATTTTGAGGGATACTTCATTGTTGAAACTTTAGAAGTTTCCGTTGTCTTTGTTTTTCGTATGCACTCACGCTTGCCTTCAACTCCTTGCTTTTAACTTTCAACAGTGTGAACGCACCTTATGCTTGTTTCTATCGCACTCTTTTATTATCAAACTAACAAACACAAAAAAAATCTTAGATACCCACTTCTGCTTATGTAATAACTACTAACAAACATAATTATTGTTTCTCAAGTAAGTGAATCATTGTATTCTTATTGAGAAATGAATTTCTTAAAACACAAATCACAACACTAATGAATGTTGATGAAGGGAAACAGGGTTGTCAGGATCGTTGCAAGTGGCACTGGTCTCTGCCTACCCCTCCGGCAAACGCGTGAATTTATATTATATATTTTTTTACTCTATTCAACAACGATACATCGAGTGTCCATTTAGGCATGTCCTTTTTAAATATTTCTATCTGTGAAAACTTGTCATCGGCTCTCTGTTTTTATTTCAGTTGTATGTATCTTTTTCATGGATGTTAGTTCTCCTCAAGTTCTCCTATTATAAGAAAATAAACATTCTAAAGACTCGCCCCAAGTGCCTAAGCAACTATTAGGTTTAAGTAAGTTTATACACTTTTCAACTCATATTTCTTAATTGCACCGACTACCCGTTTCTAACTTCTTTCTTGTCTCCGTCTATGGTTGAATGGAAGAAATTGCCTGTATATTACTACATGCCGCCAATTGTACTACGATTTATTGAATTTCTGTTAATGTAATTTAAAAGTGTTAGTGACGCGGCACTGCAGGGCAATATATCAGCGGACGGCTCCGCAGCATCCGTGGGTCAAGGGCTCTCGGCGCCGGCCCCGTTACAGAGTCTAGTGTGCCTTGACATGACCGGCTATCCAACTGGGGCTTGGCTGGTTCATTTCAATATTTGTCGCATCAGGTTAACGAATAATGGGGCGTGTCTTTGTTTGTAAAAGTAAAAGTAAAAGCAATTTAATTTGTTACATACGAGTCCTATGCATGTTTTGCCTTAATAGGCACACGAATTTCGAGGAGGCGCCTTGAAAGGAAACAGGCCTATATCGAAAAATTAAAACAGAAAAACTTTACCGCAAACACAAATTATTATTAAAGATATGTCAAGAATTTGTAAAAATATTAAACATGTTCAATTCAAACTTAAAAATAAAACTTAATATGCATTAATTATGTCCTCTTAGTAATATTATTGTCATGATGCCAATGTCAAGATCTGTCAGTCAGAAATTCATTAATATTATAATAACATTTCTCAATAAGGATATTTCTTAACCTAAATTTAAAACTATTCATGTCGAGTTCACGTACGTCCATATTTATTTTATTGAAAATTAAGGGAAAAGTAAAAGTATACAGAATATACTTTTTTGCATTAATGCTGTGTTTGCTTTGTGAACGCCTACTCTAGTAGAATCTCTCTGCAATCGACAGCTGCTATAGATTACTGGTTTGAATATTTCTGGGTTTGATTTAACAAATGAAGCTACTTCAAGTATGTACATGCATGGAAGTGTGGGAATCTTGTATTTTTTAAAGAAAGGCGCGCAACTGTCGGTTTTATTCAATCCAAACATCGACCTAATACATCTTTTTTGTGCTTTAAAAGCTACTTCTCTGTCTGTTGAATTACCCCAAAAGATTAGCCCGTATCTTAGTACACAAGCGATTAAACCATGATACGCTATGACAGCTGCTTCTGTATTAATTATCGGCGCAAGTTTGTAGAGTAGATATGCCGATGAGCTAATTTTAGTAACAAGTTGTTTAATTTGTGATTTCCAATTTAATTGCCTATCTATTATCAACCCCAAGAATTTAGTCGTTTCTACCTCTTCAATAGCCTTGTTTTCGAATTGTATGTTTAACTTGCCCTTATCCACTATTCTTTGACTAAAGTGCATGCGTACTGTTTTAGAAAAGTTTACTTTTAAGTTATTGCTATTTAACCATTTCACAATAGAATTTAGTGCGTTGTTGATGTCGATTTGAAAATCGTTTTCACCATTATTTGAAATGGGGTTTGCGGGTATTTTCGCGGCTGGTTATCCTACCTGCGTAGCACGCATTCGATCTAGGATTGCACATATTGGAAATTGTAGTGTGCAATATCTAGGAGATAGATAGCGTTTTGTTTTTGCTAAAAGACAACTATAAAAAAGAAAAGCTAAACAACCTTTGCCTTTTTTGAGACGGCTTCCTGGCCACAAAGCGTTACAAAAAGCTCGCAAAATACCTTAATACCTTTACATCATCCTAAAGGAAAAAAATCAATACTTTTAAATGTTTGTCTAAAGGCTGTTGCAATTATTTTTATTCAAACAAAATGGCCAGCCTTTTTTCCAAAGAGGAATAATTTTAAAACTCAAATTGTATCCGCAAAGAGGAATATTAAATTGCACATCGAAAAAAGTTACGCACATCTCATGACTTCCATCCATCGTTTATACTACTCTAGCATCATCATCCTCCTCCTCGCGCTTCGATAGAGTACAGACGTGTCTCAAGTTGCTATTTCTTATTTTAATCTCGCAATATATTCTTAAAAATACTCGTGTGCTACAAAATAAGTCTGTCCTATTTCTTCTTACGATAATCTCCATATACACCAGCGGCCATATTGAATTGTGAGCGAGAAGAAAAACATCCCGTGGGAACGCACTGGACAACCAATAAGCGATTATACTACAGCAAAGTACTAGGCGACTACGGCTACCAAGGAGTTCAAATAAAGACGAAACGGTAGGGTGAGTGAAACAGATATACCTGAGACAAACCTACCTCCCTCACTTCACTTTATGTTACGAGCCTGGTATACTGCATACTAAACACTTTTTTCGCGCAACTCTGTAAAGCAACGGTGGCGTAGCGGTAGCGGCCCTGACGCTGTAACAGGCGACCCGAGTTCGAGCCTCACCCGAGAACACAACTTTTTGTTTGACGTATAGCATGTCAAAAGTACAACGTTCTCCACCGACAACTACTATGGGCAAACACGGGACCAAACCGCCGCAGCCTAAAGACTTCACACAAACCAGTAGCAAGGCAGCTTCGTCAACGTCCGAGACAAATTTACCCCAGATAAGTGGCGACAAAATGGAGCCACCTAGCTACTCTGTACAACGCCAAAAACGACCTAGATCAGAGGACATTACCACCGAGTTTAATAATCTCAAAGATGACTTGTTGGCCTCAATGAAAGCCTTACTGTCTGATCAATCGAACCGACTAGACCAATTAGAAAACCGCATAAAATCGATACAAGTCCAAAACACGGCCATACAAGGAACAAATAAAGAGATTGAACAATCTATGAACCGTTTAACGGCTGATATTAAAACAATCGAAGACAAGCTTACAAACTTGGACCGGGAAAGAAAATCAATCGATTTGAAAATAGCTACCATTGAGAACAAAATGGAAGACATCGAGATTTCTTCTTTAAAAACCACAATAGAACTGAGAAACGTCCCGAAAGTTCCCGGCGAGAAGAAAAATGACCTTTACAACTGCATTCTCAGGCTCTCTGAGTCACTGAAACTAGAACTACAAGTTTCTGAAATTCGAGACGTTTATAGAATGCCATCAAAAAAGGAAAACACCTCTTCATCTATCTGCGTAGAGTTTCTAAACGCTTTAAAAAAGTCCCAACTCGTCGAGGCAGTTAAGTTATACAACAAGTCCAACGCCCCAAATTACATAAACTCATCACATTTGGGCATTCAGACATCTCAAAAGATTTTTATTTCTGAGTTACTTACTCCCAAGGCGAGGCGCCTGCTCTTTCTGGCTCGTGATTTTGCTAAAACGTACAACTACAGCTACGCCTGGGCAACAAACGGCCGCATCTATATAAGGAAAGAGGAAGGAAAACCACACACCATGCTAAGAAATGAAGATCACCTGAACAGTCTAAAATTAAACCTTAATAATATGTGACTGTATGTCAACGTAATGTACCTCATACTTAGGATACGTAATGCATGTAGTTTTTTGTTATTTTGCTTTTATTTAAGAACTCGCCAAACACACACAAAACACACCCTAACCATACACACTCTATACTCAGCACCCGCTCTTACACAAACACACATAAGCGCACTGACACTTACAAATAACTTAGTTAAAGATGCTAAGACTTCCTTAAAAATGGTTAATCAGTACATGTATACCTTACTTAAATTTCCAAATTTGTTTATAGTAGGCGGTAGGCCTTACTCTGAAACAATTATAAACTTGACCATAAATTCCATACTAGACGGAGATGGATAAAATGGTTGACTTATCTTTAGAGATCGAAACACTGAGTGTATCAAAGGCGTACCAGTGTAAACCCGAGGATAGTAAACTATACATCTCTAAGAACAAAAATAACATAAACATCTTACACCTGAACATCCGCAGCATAAATCGTAATTTTGATGAATTACAAATCCTTTTAACAAGACTGGATATTCGCTGTGATGTAATAGTACTATCAGAGTGCTGGCTTAGTAAAGTAACTAACATACCAACTTTAACGGGTTACAATTCAATGGCATCTAATTTCACCAACCAGAATGATGGAGTAATAATCTTTCACAGATCCGACCTAAATTTTAAAATAACTGAACCCAAATTTGAAGATGCGAACTGTCTCCTTCTGAAATATTCCAATGATGTTGCGGTAATAGGTTTGTATCGCCCTCCTTCCTATGAAAAAAGTGAAAATTTCATTGAGAGCTTAAATGTACTTGTGTCAACGCTTCATACTTACAAATCTGTAATTGTCATAGGAGACATCAATATCAATATTCTTGACAGAAGCACACAAACGGAAGATTATTTAAATGCCACAGCATCCCTTGGTCTATTACCAGCACATGAATTCCCGACCCGTGAAAAAAATTGCCTGGACCATGTCATGCTAAGAACAACATTTGTAACAACGACTCTTGTCCTCGATACCAGTCCTACTGACCATTCGCCCATACTATTCTCCACTGGTCTAAAAAACAACTGTCCGAAACCCAAAGCAACCTACAATAAAATTGACCACAGCGCGGTTATAGCAGAGATCGAGAGTAAAAGTGAGCTCTTTCTTGAAATCAACAAATGCACCGATCCCTGTGAATCTGCAGAGCTCCTAGTATCCTCGATCTCTGAAATAATAAAGACTCACACACACAAAGTTAAAATCCCGCGGCAGAATAGGAAGCTAAAGCCTTGGACAACAGACGGACTTCTACGTTGCATACGTAACCGTGATAAGCTACATAGGAAAGCTAAGAAATCACCCGATAACTCAATTCACCAAATTACATATCGTAGATACCGCAATTTTTGCAACAATTTATTGAAAAAAATCAAACGTGATTACGAAAAGAAAGAGATAGAAAAAGCCAAAAACGACCCTAAAGCCATTTGGAACGCTCTCAAGCGTGTAGCTAACCTACACAAATCATCATACTCGGCTACTGAACTTCTGACGATTAAAGCTGACAAGCAATCAACAATTAATGACGTAAACAGTTTCTTTGCCAACATAGGAAAAACTCTTGCAGAGAAAATAAGGCCACTGTCGACAACGCCACATACATTCCCTGAAGACAAGAGCAGTCATAGCAATTCAATGGCATTATTTGAAACGGATGAAGCTGAAATTGAAAAATACATCCTAGCTCTCCGAAATGACTGTGCCTCGGGCTGGGATGGTATTTCAGCAAGCTTAGTAAAAGCAGCCCGACGTCAAATAATTCCACCACTCACGCACATCTGCAACCTATGCATTAGGACTGGTACTTTCCCATCAGTTTTCAAAAGGGCTCTCGTTCACCCAATATACAAGGATGGTGACAGAGGCAGTGTCAACAATTATAGGCCTATATCCGTATTGACGATCTTATCAAAAATATTTGAGAAATTACTAAATAAAAGATTAGTGAACTATTTAGAATCCGTAAATATCATAGCAGACAATCAGTATGGTTTCAGAAAGGGAGTGTCTACGGAGGATGCCGTCAGTGACCTAGTCAACTCAATAGTTGATCAGCTTGACAAGAAAAAAAAGTCAATTGGCATTTTTCTTGACCTCTCCAAGGCTTTTGACACTGTCTCAGTACCCATCCTCATGCATAAACTAGAACTTGCTGGGATCAGAGGAACCGCATTAGATATCTTCAGAGACTATCTTACAAATCGTTCACA
The DNA here is from genome assembly GCA_963969515.1 of Yponomeuta evonymella. Classification (NCBI taxonomy): domain Eukaryota; kingdom Metazoa; phylum Arthropoda; class Insecta; order Lepidoptera; family Yponomeutidae; genus Yponomeuta; species Yponomeuta evonymella. The sequence continues at coordinate 3,058,607 of OZ018343.1, read as the reverse complement.
ATGTGTTAAGATTGAAGATTCTATCAGTGACGAACAAGCGATTTTGTTTGGTGTCCCACAGGGCAGTGTGCTCGGCCCAACACTTTTTCTTCTGTACATCAATGATCTCTGTCTACTGACTCACCCAAATTGCAAAATCGTCACATATGCTGACGATACAGTATTATTAGCGGAAGGCAGAAGTTGGGAGGAGGCACGGCACACCGCAGAAATGGCTCTAGAACAAACAATGACCTGGTTCTCGCACAATCTCCTCACGCTTAACATATCTAAATCTAAATTTATTACATTCACTATCCAAAAAGTGTCCCAACCGAGCAATATTGCTATAAGTGCCCATACCTGCTCGGGGGCGTCAAAGTGCTCTTGTCTCCAACTAACCAGAACCGACTGCGTGAGGTACCTTGGTGTACAAATAGACAATACACTGACCTGGAACAAGCATCTAGACATACTTATACCACGCGTTAGGAAACTATGCTATGTCTTTAAACAGTTAAGGTCAATTGTCTCTCTCCATACCCTGAAATATGTCTATTTTGCATTGGCGCAGTCCATTCTGAGCTATTGTATCACGGTTTGGGGAGGGACCTTCACCACATATCTCTTACGGCTGGAAAGAGCTCAAAGAGCTGTTCTCAAAGTTCTAACCAAAAGACCCTTCAGGTATCCTACGACTTTATTATACCAAAACTTTCAAGTTCTGACAGTGCGCCAACTTTTTGTTCTACAAACTGTACTGAGAAAACACGCCACTCTTGTATTTAATCCAAATATCTACGAAATTAAAAGACGCAGTGATTTAGTATGCAATACCGTAGTACATAGAACTGTTTTTGCAAGCAGACATAATGCCGTAATAAGTCCTCGTCTGTACAATACGGTAAATAGAGAAAAACATATATATCCTCTTATTGCAAGAAAATGTAAGGTAGTTGTTCAAGCTTGGCTACTAGACCTTAGCTATACGGAAACTGAAAAACTTATAAAAACCGTCGAATGATGAATTGATCTAGATACCTCTGATATAAGTCGTCATATGCATCCTTAAAACAAAGGTAACTAACAAGTCACACCACATACAGACACACAATCGCGCACACACACACACACACACACACACACACACACACACACATACACACACACACACACACACACACACACAAACACATACACACTCACACACATATACTAATACCCTCACTCACACACATCACATCCGGTAAAGCTTCCCATAAAGAGCACAAATTGTAAATATTAATCTAGTTATAATTTATAAATACTAATTATTATCGTTATTTATGTCGGTTTAAAAAAGTCATGTTTTATTTATTTAGGTACTCTAGAATAAACCCAAAACACAATTTAGAGGAGCGGCGCTGGTGGCTGTAATACAGTTCTTATAAAGAACTAGTACAGTCGTCATCGTAAGTACAAAAAGATCATGTAAGCTGAACCACTATTTTAATAATATTTAGTACCTTATCATGTATTTATTGTAAATCTTACTTTTCAAATAAATCTTAAATCTTAAATCATTGTATATATATGACTATGCTACAAATAAACTCATTGTCTTTCAAACGTTGAAATTATAAACATGCATCAATGTTTTTAATTAATTTTTACAGGTAACCGCAACATACTAGGTGCATATCAAAATCCTTGTTGCTTATCAAAGATACTATTTGCATAACAAAAATACTAGTAGCATTTCAATTTGACTTATTGCTTTTTTTTTTTGCGCGCTGAGTTTCATAGCATTTAGTTTGATAGAAATCTATATATTTCTAGTATATATTTTTTTGTTTTAGATGTGCAATAGTTTTTTTTTATGAAAACCTAGCAAATTTTGTTCGTGTAAACCGAGATATTTTGGTACGCAGTTAAACACTACCTATTAAGAAATAGGTTAAGCCGCAAAATATGTATTTAATTTGTAGTTGGCATTAGTATCGTTCTGTTGTGATCCACAAGGAAACTACAAAAGTTGAGAAAAACATGAATCTTTGTTGAGATGGTATTCTGGCCACAAAACATGAGAAAAAGTACCAAAATGTCATTAGATCATCATGAAGAAAAAATCAATACGTTTTAATTTTCATTTAATGGTTGTTGCAAATATTTTTTTCAAACGGTGTAGCCAGCCTTCTCAGTACCAAACAGCAACAAAAGAGGTAGGTAAATTTAAATTTTAAACGTCTAAACGTACGTCTAATACGTTTAGACGTTTAGCGCCAAAGGAGGTTATAATACTTAAAATCCACGTAGACACTAAGTGTAGCTCCTTGACCTACATGGTGCCTACCATGGAGGTCAGTGAAGTAGCCTGATAAGAAAGCAAAAAATAACAAAATTACAGTTTGAAAAAAAAAATACAATGGTTTTTGTTAGGTACCTACCTCCTCAAGCTTCGATATGTCATTGTTCAGTCCTCCTCGTACTTGGCGATACCGACTTCTATTTATTTCTCTCTCAACTCAATTGCACCACTCGAACTCAAAGAACAAATCCTTCACAATAAGCTTTTGCATTTTAAATCCTGTCCTGTCCCGACCGTTAACCTCTCACTGCAATGCAGGAACTCTTCTCGCCGAGTCGAGGCTAAATTTGAGCCCGTTGAGTTACGAGTACTTGAACTGCATGCAGCTTATTCAGGGCTGTTGCATATTATTTTTCATTACTCATAATTGGAAAGTGGTCTTAAGTTGCCTGAGGAGCGGGCTGAAAGTACCTAATACTTTTCAGCCCTAGGGATAATCGTTTTCAACTGACAGCTGTCAAATGATAAAAAAAAACTAGTTCTATTTTCACATTTCTGTTCAATCATGTTCCAATGGAAATGACATAAAGTTAAGTATTAAGACATAGCCCAGCGGATTAGTAAATTGAAGTGGCAGTGGGCGGGGCACATAGCACGCAGAACTGATGGCCGATGGGGCCGAAAAGTTCTCGAATGGAGATCACATATCGGCAAGCGCAGCGTAGGACGACCAGCCACAAGATGGACAGATGACCTCATCCAAGTGTCAGGAAGGCGCTGGATGCAGGCCGCTTCCATCCGGTCTTTTTGGAAATCAATGGAGGAGGACTATGTCCAGCAGTGGACTTCTTGTGGCTGAATGATGATGATGATGATGAAGTACTAATTGAAGAATATATTTTTTGAATTAGTTTATTATAATTTACTTTCAACTATTTCTTTAAAATAACATGGACTTGGCCAAAATATTGACCAGTTTTTCAATGAAAAATAATGGCTAAAAAGCTGGCCGGCCACAACAAAAAAAAATTGGCGGGAAAGCGGCAATCCGATCTTCATTTGTTTTTTCGATTCACTCATTTTTTCTTTGGCTAGTTTATTTTTTTATTTTATTTTCCTTATATTGGTAATGAAAAGCACAGTGTTGACCTCGGATCAAAGACTTATTTAGTCGCTCGAACTATTGGCGCCCTGGGTATGCTCGGGCGCCAAACCCCGTCTCGAGCCTAAATAATTTACTTTCACCCCTAGGGTAACAATGTACCATTACTTTACACAATGAGATTATGGTCTCTACATACGTAAAAGAGATGCTGGGGATAACGCGTGGAGGTACCGAGTTGAAATTAAAACCATGTACTCAGGTCTACAGTCCCTTGAACCTTTGCGTGAAAATCAAACTTCTAAGTTAACCTTAAAAAAAAGATACGGGCGCTTTTGCTGCAAAAAAACGTATATTTCGACACTTTGTACTTCGTACTTTGAGCTGACCTAGAAATATTAATTTTGGCAAGTAATATCGTCTTATACTACAAGTACATCGAAAAATCTGAAAAACTATACATCATCATCAGCCATTTGACGCCCATTTGAATTATTCATCATCAGCCATTTGACGCCCACTGCAGGACATAGGTCTCCTTCGTGGTTTTCATAACCATGAGGGGTTTTGCCATAATCGTATGCGTATGCGGTTGGAATCTCAGGAAGACGCTGCTGCCCGTCTCCTGGTAATTGATTTCATTAGTTGCCTTCTACGGAAAGAAATGGAGTGACGCTATTCTTAATCCGGCCCCACATGGAGCAAAAACTATACATTAAATCTTTCTTTCAGAGAAAGTCTTTCAAGTTCGGGAAAAGCTCGGAAAAAACTGCTAGACTCGATTCCTGAACTATTTATAATAATTTTGTAAGTACCTACAAATTTGTACGGACCCTCGGTGGGCGAGTCCGACTCGCACTTGTCCGGCTTTTTCTAACAACCTCAAGTCATATATCAGACCTTTTACTCTCCTACTAAGGAACCAAATAATCGCCGCGATTTTTCCACTCGTCTTTTATTACACGAATTAAATTCAGAAAAGCCTATTTACAAACAGCTCTACAGTAAACAAAGCAACGAGAAAGGATTCGTACGCCAATAGCACAGTACCTAGTGCCTGCCTAATATTCCATTTAAACACACTTCTGCTGGTATTATTTACATTGACACGTACGAGATTACATTTTGTTCCTCACATCAGAAATTACTCTCCTTACGAGATTACATTTTGTTGCTCACAACAGATATCACTTTCATTGTCTTTCCTTTTCGCTCAACAGATTTTACGTAGCAGAGTCATATATTTACACGAACACAGTTCGTAGGATAATTAAATTAGATTTTAAGTTCTTTGTCACTTAATATATATGAACATGAAGGAAAACATGATGAGGAAACCTGAGTTTCCGAGGTGTTCAGTTTACATGCCTCGGCGCTTGAAATCGCGCGGAGGGCACACGTGGTGATTAAGCCCATAGTAAAGTTACTCTTTCTCTTTAAGAGAACTCCTGTGCCCTGCAAAAGGACGTAAAGTCGGCAACATGTCAACCTTTACATACGTGCATTCTAATCAGTTACGATAAAGTACAACTGGTTAGTATGTACTTACTTATTTTCCCTAGACTGCGCCTGTCTAGAATGACAAAAACGAAAAAAAATATTTTTCTGGTTTTATTTTTTTATTTTTCCTGAATTTTTCTTCGTGTCAATTTAAGATTGACGCAAGTTTCCCTCAATGGGAATGATTAACTTACCGTTGTGATGTTTATGGTAAATAAAGACCCCTAAACTGTTAGTGTGTAAGGTAGGTTAAGATTATTTTGTTTGAGCAGTCGAATTAGATCGCTGTCACCCGACACACGTTTCTTTGATTTTAACCACCCCTTTCGCGAAACTAACAGTGGCGCAGCCTGAATCTTACGCTAAATAATGGCTAACATATCGATTGGAGTGTTAGCAGTGTTCAATCATGAAATTAACGACTGGGGTTCTTACAAAGGTCGTTTAGAACAATGGTTTCAAGCCAACGACATCGACAACAACGTGGACAAGTCGGGTTCAAAGCGCCGAGCCATATTGCTCAGTAGCTTAGCAGAAACTACCTACAGACTCGTCAGAGATTTATCATCGCCCAAAGACGTCGGAACATTATCTTATGAAGAAGTGACGGAAATACTGGACAGACACTTCAAAATTAAAAAGTGTAGTTTTGCGGAACGATACAAGTTCCACAGTGCTGTTCAATCTTCGTCGGAAAGCTTAGCGGAGTGGTCAGCACGTGTACGCAGCCTAGCCAAGGATTGTGACTTTCCGTTGAACTCATTGGAAGACACGCTACGCGACCGGTTCGTGCTAGGCTTGCGTGTGGGTCCAGAGAGAGATCGCCTGTTTACAGAGCCCATGGAGGGCCTGACTTTGCAAAAAGCGCTGCAGTTATGCGAGAGCGTGCGTTGCGCTAGGCAAGGAGCCCGGCAGGGAGCCGATTCGTCTAAGGTTCCAGTCCTCGAAGTTCACAAGATGTCTGCCAATCGCGCTGCATCATCGTCTCGCGCGCCGCCGTCGCTGCCGCCACGAGAGCTGTCACGTACTTCAGAGCGTTGTTCAGTGTGCGGTTATTTCGGGCATGATAACAAAAAATGTCGGTTCAAAAATGCATTTTGTTCCAAGTGTGGCCAAAAAGGGCATTTAAATCGTGTGTGTATTGCGGGGAATAAAGAAAAAAATGTTAATCAACATTTCTTGCAGTGCTGCTCGGATGATGGGGACGATGATGGTAAGCAGTTACTTTTTAATATTCGTTGCTATCGAGGAGAACCAATGCAGGAATCGGTCACAATAAATAAAATTCCTTTGAGTTTTGAAGTTGATACGGGGTCGGCAGTGACCGTAATATCAGATGAAATTTACTTCAAACATTTTCCAGGCCACCCGTTACGCAAAACAAAAAGGGTTTTACAAAGCTATAACGGCACTACCATACAGACGTTAGGTACTATTACCTTGCCTGTTAGTTTTCGTAACCAAACTGAATCCCTCGAAGTGTTCGTAGTGAAAAATGGGGGGCCCCCGTTACTAGGCCGTGATTTTATAGTAAAATTTAAACTACAAATCTGTCCCGTGAACAGTTGTGAAATACTAAATATGGAGGATTTAAAAAAGAAATACTCACATCTATTTTCAGACGCTTTAGGCCTTTGCAAGGGGTTGGAAGTGAAATTAAATCTAAAACCTAACTCCACGGGATTTTATCATAATCCACGCCCGGTGCCATTCGCTCTGAGGGCTAAGCTGGAAGAAGAAATAGATAGGTTAGTTAGCTTAGGAATCATTGAGCCCGTTACTTTTTCCGACTATGCGAGCCCAATTGTCCCAGTCTTGCGAAAAGATGGGAAGATCCGCCTCTGTGCAGATTATTCTGCCACATTAAACAAGCAAGTACTTGTAGAAAAATACCCCCTTCCTCGAGTGGAGGAATTATTCTCAAAATTGCATGGCGGAGTTCATTTCACTAAGCTAGATTTATCCGGCGCCTATAATCAGCTCCTTCTACATAGTGACTCACAACTCCTGACATGCATCAATACACACAGGGGGCTATATAAATTTACAAGGTTAGTGTTTGGTCTTTCTAGTGCACCGGCCATTTTCCAGCGTACACTAGAAAACATTTTAACTGTTCCGGATGAACTCGGTAACCATTCATTCTTGAATGAGGGAGTTTTGCAATTTCTCGATGACATTTTGATAACAGGGAAAACTAGAGAAGAACACTTAGCGAGACTAAACGAGGTTTTTAGAAGACTGGAAAAAGCCGGTTTGGTTTTAAAACAATCTAAGTGTCACTTTTTCCAAGATTCCGTGTCATATTTAGGATTTATTATCGACAGATATGGTATCCATAAATCACCCGATAAAGTCGCTAGCATCTTGAACGCAAAACGGCCTAGCAGTGCGACTGAATTAAAATCCTTTTTAGGTCTGGTGAATTATTACCGAATTTTTTTTAAAGATGCGTCGAGTGTGTTATCTCCCCTGCATGAACTTTTACAAAAAAACGTTAAATGGGATTGGAGTGATGTTCACGAACAAGCATTCACCACCGCAAAAAATATCTTAGCGTCTGATAATACACTCGCTCATTTCAACCCGGAAGCGCAAACCATTTTGACGGTGGATGCGTCACCATGGGGCTTAGGGGCAGTGCTGTCACAAATTGGGCCAGACGGTACTGAGAAACCCGTATCTTATGCGTCGAGATCACTTAACTCTGCGGAAAGGCAATACAGCCAAATTCAGAAGGAGGCAACGGCCATAATATTTGGGATACGTAAATATCACCAATATTTGTATGGCCGAGCTGTACCTTTTATACTCAGGACGGACCATAAACCACTCATATCTATTTTCCACCCCGAAAAGGGCATCCCTGAAGTTTCAGCCAATAGACTTCAGAGATACGCTTTGTTTTTAACCGCCTACAACTACGTTATTGAATACGTAAATAGCGCATCCAATTGTGCCGATTATTTAAGTCGCTCCATGGTCCCACTGTGCGCAGATTTAGGTAAACAAAACATGCTCGGCGGTCATCCCAGCTCAGGACCGGTTCCGTTATCAGAGGATTTTTTAGACGAGGCTTGTTATGTAAACTTCGTTTTAGGGCCAAACGTCGAGTTTATTACATTGTGCGACGTAAACCTTGCATCAAAGTTAGATGCTAATATTTCACAAGCGATGGAATACACAAAAATAGGTTGGCCAAATAAAGTCGTAGATAAAAACTTACGACCTTACTTCGGCTGTAGGCTTGAACTGTCAGTTGAGAAAGATTGTTTGATGAGAGGTACGAAACTCGTTATTCCGGAAGGCTGCAGACGTGCGGTCCTGAAGGAATTGCATAATGGTCATATGGGAGTAAATAAGATGAAAGCAGATGCCCGCACACGGTTCTGGTGGCCCGGTATGGCGGCGGATGTCGAAGCTACGATCAGCACTTGCGAGGTTTGTAGCCAGCTTCGGCCTAGCCCGCCTCGCGCGCCCCTTACTCCCTGGCCTTTCCCTCCAGAGCCATGGCACCGCGTGCATTTAGATTTTCTAGGTCCAATGAATAACAAAATGTACCTAGTCGTGGTAGATGCCTACTCTAAGTGGGTCGAAGTTTACGACGTCAGCAAAGGGTACGGATCAAAAGTAGTAATACAAAAATTGAGCGAATTAATGGCGAGGTTTGGGTTGATTAATACGTTATGCACGGATAACGGAACTTCGTTCGTTTCATCGGAGTTCGAAAACTTTTGCTTACGTAACGGTATTAATCACTTGACATCACCAGCTTACCATCCGGCCAGCAATGGCCAGGCCGAAAGCTACGTCAAAATAATTAAAAAAGCTATTAAATCAATAATTATTGGCGATTTAGAGAACAATACTGACTTAAATAGTAAGTTGAACGAATTTCTTTTCAATTATCGTAATTCGATACATTCTTCAACAAATAAGTCGCCTGCCGAGGTTCTTTTCGGTAGGAAATTGAGATGTCGTTTAGATTTGTTGAAGGTAAATCCTCTCCCAGCGTCCGATGCAGCATTGTCAGAAAATGTAAGAGTACGTCAGTCCTTACAGAGTAAATATTATAAAGGAAAAAGAAATGTAGACTTTAAAGTGTATGACGCAGTAATAGTCAAAATTTATCATTATAATAAGAGCGAGTGGACAAAAGGAGTAATTAAGAAAAAACTCGGTAGATCTGCGTATCTAGTCTACTTGCCAGATTTAGATCGCATCGTGAAAAGGCACAACAACCAAATTTATGAGTCTAGGGAGGAGAGGGAGCGAGACCCTGCGGCCTGCCCAGAGGTGGTTGATCAAAAGCCAAGGCATCAGTCAACCCAGGACGCGGAGGAGGAAACAATGCCACCAGTTGTAATGAGACCTCAGGCATTATTAAGCGCGCCAGTTGCATCCGACTCCAGAGATGGTCACTCAGCGTTAACGGTAGTACACTCCTCGAAGCCACCACCGAGTGCAGAGCAGCCGCTAACTGCTCCCCCAGAACTTTCAGAATCCGAGCAGTGGCTTGACTGCCAGGAAGCGGAGAGTGCGCCGCCGCCGCCGCCGCCGCCGCCGCCGCCGCCACTGCGACCGCAGCCTCAAGTTTCTGAACGCCCGCGACGTTCGCATCGCGTTCACAAGCCCGTCGATTACAAACAGTTTTTTTGATCCTAGTAATATTATGTGCAAATTATTGGTGGAGGGATGTTAGTGTGTAAGGTAGGTTAAGATTATTTTGTTTGAGCAGTCGAATTAGATCGCTGTCACCCGACACACGTTTCTTTGATTTTAACCACCCCTTTCGCGAAACTAACATTAACGGTTATTTTAGGCGCCAACACAAAATGGCGCGAACTTTTATCAACACGCAACCGGCGCATCTGGCCCGAAGCGCCTCATCCGCTTTATTTCGGCCATCTCGCCCGTGCGATAACGCGTTCATTCTGTTTTTGTATAATAAAACGGTTACAAATTATCCCGTTATTTTTCCCGTTGGCGGCAGGCCTAGCTTCAGCCATTATGGATAAATTGTGCAGAAGATTTTTGTGAGAAATTTATTTAAACTCGTTTTTATTAGCTTCATTAACTAACCCGCCGTCGGTCTACGGTTGACATTCAGCCAAAGTGCATACAGAAAAAAGACAATATTCAATAATTTGGAACTGACGATATAGCAAGGAGTGGATAGTGGAATTCTTCGACTCTCTCTAACGTGCAATTAATTCTTAGTATGTTAATTTCTAGAGCCTCAGCAACAACATATAGCTCAGGCATTGTTGATTGTGTGGCGCTACTTCTGAACAATACTTTTTATAACTATGAAGTTTAAGAAGATCGGATTCAATAAAGTTGTCCACCTTTTTTGTAGAAATACTGCTACGGTCTTAAACCTCTACACACATGCACTCTAATCAGTTACGTTAAGGACGACTTTGCAACAAAAACATTGGTAAAGGTTGACGTACAGGCAGTTTATGCCATAGATATGCGATACCGTGAGGGCATGCCATTAATGGCGCCTGTGTATGCCATGGATATGCGACACTGTGATGGAAACACACAGTGGGCCTTCTATTTCTTGCTATGGCATGCCATTAACGGCGCTTGTTTATGCCATGGATATGCGACACTGTGATGGAAACACACTATGGGCCTTGTATTTCTTGCTATGGCATGACATTAACGGCGCTTGTTTATGCCATGGATATGCGACACTGTGATGGAAACACACTATGGGCCTTGTATTTCTTGCTATGGCATGACATTAACGGCGCTTGTTTATGCCATGGATATGCGACACTGTGATGGAAACACACAGTGGGCCTTCTATTTCTTGCTATGGCATGCCATTAACGGCGCTTATTTATGCCATGGATATGCGACACTGTGATGGAAACACACAGTGGGCCTTCTACGAGTATTTCTTGCTATAGCATGCCATTAACGGCGCTTGTTTACCCTTTACAAACGTTGTTAAACCGTACCTTTGGTTGGCATAGCCTGAGAGGTAATTAACTGTACATGCGTACATACATAAACTCACGCCTGTATCCCAGAGGGGTAGGCAGAGACAACTTCCCGCTTTTAATCTTATTTCTATATCACCTTCACACTGTTATTGTTACCCGTAGGAATGCAGGCACTTTAATCCACGAAGGGTTAATCAGTGTTGATAAAAAGTTAATAATTCTCGTCCAACCGCTGCAAATCGAACCAAAACACGATTCAGTGTCAACGTTTGTTCGTAAAGCACCCACTTCCATACGAGAGGCTTCGAAATCCGTTCACCGTTCAGTGATAAAATTGGGAATATTTCGTTTGTTGAAAAGAAATATATTCTCTCGAAAAACAAGCGCTGGCACGGTTGGCCAGAGGTCGAGGGTCGACAAGTCAAGTCCCGGCATGGGTAAAATTTTTAGCCTCTAAGGTTTCTTGAAATATTGTTTCTAATTTGCTTCCTTTAGCAATGAAAATTCTTTCCTCTTTCCCTTACCTCCTTCGGTTGATTGTTAGAAAATGCTTATGGCATTAAGTCCGCCGCATGGTACGATATTTTTTTAAGTGCAATAAAAGTATCTATAAATAAATAAAAATCTTTAGCGAATGGAAAATGGATCGTTTTGCACGTTATTGCGTTAAAAACGGACAAACAACGATTCTGAAGCCCATTAGCGTAATTATTCGACTTTCACATGTCGAATAATTACAGTCGGTAGGTAGGCTTAGATCTATCTAAATTATCTAAATTGACGGATTATTCTGAAACGGCCTTAAAACGCTTCAAAAACTGTTTACACCGGTTTCTCGTACGCTAACAGTCTGTTACTCAACCGTTTTTAGGGTTCCGTACCCAAAGGGTAAGTGACCCTATTACTGAGACTCCGCTGTCTGTCTGTCAACAGGCTGTATCTCATGAACTGTGATAGATAGACAGTTGAACATTTCACAGATGATGTATTTCAAATACTAAAAACAGAATAAAATAAATATTTAAGGGGGGCTCCTATACAACAAACGTGATTTTTTTGCTGTCTTGCTCGAGATTAATAACGGCAACGCTTGAAATATTCAAATGTTGTATAGATAATGATACGGAACCCTTCGTGCGCGAGTTCGACTGGGCCGGTTATTTTATTTACTAACAGAATGCATGTACAGCTTTTAAAATAAGGCTTACAATTTATAAGTATTATATGCACTCCTTCAACAGGCGTTGACAACTTCGACTTTTAACAGGTGTCCGTAGTTTTTCTGTATGCACTTTGGCCAACTGACTTATTTATTTATTTTTATTTACATAAATATTGCAACATGACAGTAATTAGGTACACCAAAGCGTTACAATATTTTAACTGAGCACTACCTATCAAACATCTTCTAGCATTCTCTTACATACCTTCATCACACTTCCAATCTGGTGATGTTATTTGATTGTTCTGGAACCGGGCATTACTAATATTACCAGGCCACACATATTAAGTTCGCACCTAGCTAGACTACGGTAGCAAACTTTAGTCACGACAGCCTCCCCTATTACAAAGGCAAACAGCGAAGAATTTATTTGTTTGCGTCGAGAACGTGTTAGAGTCCAATCTCACGTCTACTGGCCGCTTATGGCTTCACTAGCTTTTGCTTGCGTTATCAGCATACCTATTTAGGATAGCTACATGTGTAATCCACATTCGAACGTTCTAATAAACGGCAAAACGATTCATGCGCCTGTTTTTCTTTTTCACTCATTTTCAGGTCTTGCGCATATTCGAATATAGATTACAGACATAGCTATCCGAAATGAATAGCTAACTATGTCTGTAATACATATTCGGATAGTGTAATAGAAACTGTCAACATGCGCAAAACATTAAAAGACAAAAACCGGCCTAGTGCGAGTCGGACTCGTGCACGAAAAGTTCCGTACCGTTATCTATACAAAATTAGGTACAATGATCGAGAAAAAACGGCAAAAAATTACGATGTTGTATGGCAGCCCCCCTTAAATATTTATTTTATTCTGTTTTTAAGTATTTGTTGTTATAGCGGCAACAGTAATACATCATCTGTGATAATTTTAACTGATTAGCTATCGCGGCCTGGTGACAGATGGGCAGTGAAGTCTTAGTAAATGGGGCCCTGTTCGGCGCCAAACATGCATTTTACAAAAGCAAACAAGCGTGTTTACTCTCCAGACACGTGTGGGGGGAGGGTTACAATCTACGCCTCTGCCCGCTTACCGCTTCATTTGGTGGGTTTTAAGCGGATAAATGCTTTTAGCCGCGGTCTTATTAGGATACACGTACAAAAGGGGAAGGGTGCAGAACGGCCAATTGAAATGGAATAAAATGAAATGTTTATTTCTCACCACATTAAAGTTAATAATACTGTGTTAGTAATACGGAAATACATATGTTAGTAATACCTTCATATACAAATATGTTAGTTATAAATAAATGTGCACGCACGACGATTGCGGCTACTTTTGCTAGTGCATCCTCTATTTGATATATGTATTATGGAAAATATCGTGAGAAAACCCGCGGCTTCGTCGGCTCCGCACGTATTGACTTGTCTTTCCTGTGGGCCGTCTAAGCTGTCAGCATGGTATAGGTGCTGGGCCAGCCTACTCCATCTAAAAACAGTGTGCCAGACATTGCAGCTTCCGTGTGTCACGTCACCCATCTAGTGTGAGTAAAGGTGCCACTGGACGCTGTATAAATCATAGATGCAAAGGTCAAAGTTTTTTTTATGGTAAATATTTGCTTTTTTCATAACATAGCCTAACATAACATAACATACCTGCAATCCACACAATACAAGTTCTATATTTGTTAATCATCATACTACTGCATGACATAGGCCTCCTTCATGGTTTTCATAACCATAAAGGGTTGCCATAATCGCCACGCTTGGCAGGCAGGTTGGCGATTATGCGGTTGGAATCTCAGGAAGACGCTGCTGCCCGTCTCCTGGTAATTGATTTCCTTAGTCGCCTTCTACGACATCCACGGAAGGAAATGGAGTGACGCTATTCTTAATCCGGCGTTGTTGTTCATGTTGTCTGTAAATAAATAAATAAATAAAATTTATCCTGATTTCAAAGCAGGATACTCTGTGCTATGGTCATCGTCATAGGCATTTGCGCCCACTACTGACAATTTAAGCAGTTCTATGACTGCTGCCCCTATTTTCACTAGGCAAGACCTGGGTGACTTATTTCAGCTGCCTCGATTATTGGCGGGTTTCAATATTTTTAAAGCGCAGAATTAACTCTTATACATAGTTGGTGCTATAGTCACACTAGGCGCACTTATTCGCGAATTTCCAAAATTAAAGATCGTTGGTGTATTTGCTTCCGCAATACCGTACCGTAGGTTCTTCTGTATGTTTCAATGCTGTTTCTTAGCTGACAGGTCTGTATGGGTCTGCACTTACCGCAGTGTTTGGTGAGCCTGTTTCGTTTTTAAGTGACTGTTCTATCTTGTTTTTGGTGGGCATTTTAGGCTGACAATGAAGTGGAAGTCGCGTGCGTATGTGCTGTCATTTTTAGGGTTACATCGTTGGCAGTGCGGCAGAGAACTTCTTAGCCCTTGGCTTACTTACTACGTAGCACTCCAGGGCATAGGTATACTATTTTGTATTAAGAAAGGGTATGGGCTTAATTACCACGCGTGCTCATCGCCGATTGGATCTTTTGTGAGAAAAAGAATACTTATGGACAGTCAGTGTACCTCGGCTTATTAAGAGGTCAAATGTCAGTCACTGTCATAACATAAGCAGCCTATATACGTTCCACTGTAGGGCACATACCTTCTCTCAGGGAGAGAGTATGGGCTTAATCACCACGTGTGCCCACTGCGGATTGGCGATTTTAGTCAAACACTCAGGTTTCCCTACGATGTTGTCCTTCACCGTTAGCGAGTGGTATTGCTACTATAACTTCACAAATGTACATAACTTAAAAAACAAAGTCATAGGTACAATAAGAAGCTTGCAAAGAGCGTTGATGTCGTTTTAAGCCACGACGATATACAGTTTGATTAGGGCGTCCGTCCCCCCTCTCCTGGCTAAACGGTTCATTTTAGAAACGTTAAAAAATTCTGATGATGATGAATCATCAGAATTAACATATGATGAACTTAAAAGGAAAACTATCACGGCTAAGTAGGCTTTAAAAACCTATATAGAGGCTAAAAATTCCACCCATGCCGGGACTTGAACCCGCGACCTCTGGCTAACCGTGCCAGCGCTCTCTCAACTGAGCTAATGGGCAAGTGCAGGCATCGGCGAAATTTCGAGCCTCTTTACAAACTTATCTGTATTACGTACAGGCAGCGAGATCTAGCCAGAGTAATTTACATCACTTGCACGGTGTAGCCAGAGGTCGCGGCTTCAATTCCCGGCATGGGTGGAATTCTTAGCCTCTAAATAGGTTTTTAAAATAGTCCTTAGCACGGGTTAGTGCAACAAAAGAAAAGAAAATAATCTAAGTAGGTAGGCTTCACAAGTTAACAAGTCCAACCAACCGACAACCAACGACCAACTTATAAAAGGAAAACTTCATACATAATCCGTTGAAAATTACATTGATGAAGTTCTGTAAAGTAGATAAACCCCTCTTCTACGGAACCCTACACTGCGCGTGGCCCGGCGCGTTTGTTAATAAATAATTTTGTTATAGGCGTTTGCGAAATTAATGTCTTACGCCAACCTAGCTACAACGATAGAAGTATCTCGTTATAATTTTCGCATAATCAACACGCTCTTGTGATGGTATAATGGATCCGAAAGATGCCTCGTTGCTTGTATAGGTAATTTTGTATTAACTAACTCCTATTCAGACTGCTCGTAGCTGTTTGACGAACTTGAGACAGCGCCATACATTGTCTGGAATTTTCCGGTTTCGGACTGTTGGTTCCATTGGAAAGTTCCATTAATGGGTCCAATAGGTTCCAAGTGATATCTGCTCACTAGAATTGAGAAAGGAATGTTGCGTTTGTTTCGACTTGTCTAGAGGATGAGGGAAGAAAGATTGGCAATACAAATATATCGAGCGAATGTAGGTGAAAGGGCCGGTAAGGGACGTGCCAGGCAGACCTGCTTCGACCAAATAGGGGATGTATTAGCAAAGGGCAAGGTAAAATGTACCGAAACCGGCGTGCGTGCATGCAACGAAAAACAACGGGTCTATATACGTGTACAAAAAAAACTACAAAATCCTAAGTAACCTACTTATAGTAAAAACAAATAAACTGCGTAAACTATAATACTGGAAAAAAATAATACAGAAATATATAGATATAGTTAATAATACACAAGTATATAGCTCAAACTTATGTCAGAGATAGATAATGCTCTTTCAACCGCTTCTTAAATGTGGCAATATATTCTTAACATGTCTGTCTGTCTGAAGGTCTATTTCTTTATATAAAGTTATTTCTAAATTACGTACATTTGTGAGGTTGTAGTAGCAATACCACTCGCTAACTGTGAAGGAAATCATCGTGACGAAAACGAGTGTCGGAGGTGTTCGCATACCTCAGCGTTTAAAATTTCCAATCCGCTGTGGGCACGCGTGGTAATTAAGCCCATACTCTCACCCGGGCCTGAGCCCTGCAGTGGGAAGGATGTAGGCTACATGAAAAAAAAAATTATTGTAAAATATCTGAATAAATGGGTTGACTAAAGTTGGTCTATTTTATTTTCAGATCAATGAAAAGCCAGTAGAAGATAAAGTAATACCTACGTTGGAAGATACTCGTACAGATGTATGTACCGCGATGTTTGCTAACTGAGCGTCTGTTTAATAAAGAGGCGTAGAGCTAAACCTCGTCTGACCTAGGTTTAGGTCTGTACGTGGAGGTTGTTATAAATCGTTCAATAGAAGGCCGTCAAGGTCGCGGCCGGAAGGTCGACGAAGGGCCTCATTCTGGAACGTCTAAAACGTGTCGTTCAGCAGTCACCAGAATCTGCTGTTCTGCCTCAAAATAGAGTAAACTTCTCGTTTTACGAAGGCTTTAATTATGGAACGTCTAAAACGTGTCATTCAGCAGTCACCAGAATCTGCTGTTCTGCCTCAAAATAGAATAAACTTCTCGTTTTACGAAGGCTTTAATTCTGGAACGTCTAAAACGTGTCGTTCAACAGTCTCAAGGATATGCTGTTCTGCTTCTAGAATAGAGTGAACGACCACGTTTTACTGGACATCTGACATTTGTCTAAGGTTTTTTTTTTTTTTTAATAAAATACATGACATATATATACACACATACATAAACTCACGCCTACATCCCAGAGGGGTGGGCAGAGACCAGGGATCCTGACAGATCACTTTCGCTTCCTCGACATTCATTAGGCGCACGTCGGCTTCGGGTAAAATACACGAATTAATCAGATACCCATCAGGGGCCTAATTACGCGCACCAAATTCCATCTCTTTCTATAGAATTCGACAATTAGACGAATGGAATTGTTCTGGATTTGGTGCGTGTAATAGAGGAGCTGATTCGGTCGTGTTTCAGGAAAACTCTGGTCAAATGAAAAAATATTTCTTTTTTTCAAAACGCTCACTTTAGATAGATAGATATATAGTGTTCTCTATCTATCTATCTATCTTTACTAAATTATGATGACAGCGTGGCAACTTCTAACTGATGGGTGAACCGACCACTCGGAAGATCGCTGATAAAACGGCGGTTTCTATTCGGAGTTAGGTAAATTGGACTTGTATGATAAGTAAGTAAACGAAAGATGTCAGATAGGTCAGAGTGTCCTCCTGAAATCACGGACGACGCGGCGCAGTGATGGCTCTACTCACGCAACCCTCGCGACGAATGACGTATTTTTGGGACAATTCAGTTGCTTAGTTGATGTACACCGTGTTACAAAAAAGTCCGAAACTTAACGGGATTGATTTTCTCATAAATACAAACAACTTTTATGATATTAAATAAAAAATATAAGCCGAGTTCAAAACACTACAGCACTAAAAACAGACAAATATGTTAAACGAATATGAACTTTAAATTCGTTGTAGGTATTATAGAAGTATGGGGTCGGGCAGCAGGCATTGAGACCATCTTCGTCCTGCAGAAGAGAGCGATCAGATTCATATATAAGCTAGGCAATAGAGATTTGTTAAGAGATTTCTTTAAAGAAACTAACATCCTAACAGTTGCTAGTCAGTATATCTATGTACGTTAGGAAAAATATCAGTGACTTTAAAACTGTAGGTAGCCAACACAATGTAAATACTAGAAATAGACATAAACTTTCGTTCCCAAAATTTAGGCTGGCGAATGTTAATACATCCTTTATGGGGCATTGTATACGTTTCTACAATAAGATCCCTGAAGATATAATAAGCTTTCCAGAAACGCGGTTCAAAAAATGTGTGAAGCACACTTTGTGCCAAAAAAGCTACTATAAAATTAAAGATTATTTAGATGACAATGATGTCTGGAATTAAAGCCAGTTCAAGCATATGTTGTAAAACATTTATATAAATCCTGTAAATTAAGGACTTGAAAAGACTAAGTTTGGAGTTTGTAACGTTCATTAAGTCGCAGTTTCTGTGCTACTTTGAATAAAAAAAAAATATTTTTATAGTTTGGAGCCGGTGCCAGGTTACAAGACCAGCACATTCATTTTGGGCACCAACTCCAAAATATATTTCTACAATACCTCGAACTTCAGGGTCGTATTCGTTCAAATTATTTCTCTGTTTTTAGTGCTTTAGTGTTTTGAAGTCAGTTTTTATTTTTTATTTAATATTTCACATTATTTGTGAATATCACTATGCCTCCGCCAAATTGTGTTTTCTGAAAGCAAATGCACGATTCACTATAAAAACAAATCGCTTCAAGTGTGCCTTTAAAATTTGAAGAGTTCCTTCCATTTCTCCAGGATCCCTATAATAAAACAATGGTTGATTGAATGACTGAGAATAAACTGACTTAATTTTTTTTAAGACCGAGTTACACAGATACACCCACATTGTCGATATATTTCAACAATCCCATCATCAGATCCAGATTTGGTGACTATGGAACCACCTGTGCAGTCACCCTTTGAAACAAAAAAAAATCCAGATCGGTCCCCGGGTGTTCGAGTTATCGAGGAACATACCTAAAAAATAAAAAGATCCAGACGATTTGAGAACTCCTACTTTTTTTGAAGTCGCTTGAAAACCAACTCTGCCTAATAGCAAAAGTTCCATTATTCGATGTTGATACTCGCTCTAGTGAATGTATGAAAAATCTGTTTTTTTTTTTGGGGTTGCAGAGTTGGTCTCATAATCTAATATATGAAAATCTCGGGTCAGTGTTTGTTATCGAATTCCTCTAAAACGATCGATTTCGATTCCTATGATTTTTTTTTTGTATATTTGATAGGTCTGAGAATAGGTCGTAGGCTTAATTAATATGGTAAAACAGTGCCCACGACTTTTTTACGTGGAATTAAAATAAAAAAATGTGTTATTCGAGGATATGCTCTATCTGTTTGCGAAATTTCTTAGATTTATATGTTAACGCCACGCCCTGTCGAGAAGAGTGCCCGACAGTACACTGTACTACGCGCTGATTTGCATAAAAATGTATCGAAGGATACCTAAGATCCATCGAGTCTCAAGCAAATTCGTTTTTGCACACGTCCGGTGTAAAATAACAAATTTTCGGGGTGTATCCATCAATGAAATACACACGTAGTTGTAAGCGAGTTCTTTTACATCATCAGTAAAAAAAAACTCGCTTTGTTCCTCTCGACTTGAGATGTCTGAACTAGGGTGTTACTGGGTCGAGCTAGAGTTAGGTGAAGGGTAATGCGGCAGAATTCTTGCGCGGCTGTTGAGGTATTTGGGGCAAACGGCTCGCGAAACTTTACGTAATATTTTGCTTTCTTTCGGTCTAAGGTATTCTTCGCCGAAGGAATCTCTTCGTAAGCTCTTTTTGAAAGACTTGTTTGTAAATGATACCTACGACATTTTCTTATGAATTCTTGCCTTTATCGAGGTTTGTGTAAAATATCTATATAATAATAATAATAATAATATGCTTTTATTTCAGAATACACAGTTCCAGATTATATATATTGTAAAATAAAATATTTTGGACATTTATAATGCATAAAGAAAGAAAGAAAGAAAGACATTTATTGGGACAAATTAACACATCACAAGAGATAAAAGGCATATCAAGTAACATAAATACAAAGGAGAAACAAGTCACATAAATACAAGATAGGACAAGGCAAAGTCAATTTTGGCATAAGACCAAGTAGGTACCTCCTTCAACTTGTCATAGAAAACAATATATCAGTAAGAAGGAGGCCTGTGAGACCAAATATTATATCATGGCAACTTAGGACAGTGGTTCAAACAGAGTACCAGTTCCTTATTTGTATTGGTAGCCTCGAAAAGCATTATATTGAAAAACTTAATTGGTTGCCGACCTCCGATAGGAGACGAGATAGGAGGTGATAGCGTCCAAAATACCTCAGTGTCTCAAGACAAAGGTGTATAGCCAATGTGTATTGCCAGTGATGACTTATGAATGTGAGACCTGGTCGCTGACTATGGGCCTCACAAAAAGGCTCAAGGTCGCCCAACGAGCAATGGAGAAGGCTATGTTAGGAGTTTCACTGCGTGATCGAATCAGGAATGAGGAGATCCGCAGAAGAAAACGAGGATTGCTCAGTTGAAGTGGCAATGGGTGGGGCACATAGCTCGCAGAACTAATGGCCGTTGAGGCGAAAAAGTTTTAATCTGGCGACCGCGGACCGGACGACGCAGCGTGGGTAGGCCCCCCTGGTTACGGTGGCGGGGAGTTGCTAGGTGCAGGCGGCACAAGACCGGGAAGCTTGGGAAAACCATGAGGCAGGCTTATGCCCTGCACTGGGCATCAAATGGCTGACGATGACGATGATATGAGACGACACTTAAATAAAAAGAAGAGATATATCTATCAAAGGTTAAAACGCTGTATTTTTAGATGACTTGGGGTTGCCTGGCGCCTATCTATACTATTTTCTCAGCGGCCCAATCTTCAGTAAAGACAAAGTCAAGCCAAAGGCTCATTAGTTTCAAAAAGCTTATAAAAGACGCATTGGTTTGTTGTGCATGTGCGTTAATGACAGAACCACCCCATGCCTCGATTACAGCTTACATTACGTACGTGAGCATCTTGTGTCCGTAACACTGCATTTTCTCAGACATAAGAGTGTGACATCAGTCACCACGCGTGCTCACCGTATATTGGTGATTTCAAGAGAATGAGAGAATAGTTATTTGTTATACAAGAGTGCAAAGTTGCTTTTTAACCGCGTGCTCAATTTTGATGACAGAGCAAGCAGTGCTTGCTTTGAGCAGATTCTAAAATTGAATCACGAGCGCAGCGAGTGCATCGCAGCGAGAGCGCAAGGGTTATTTGGAAGACAAGGATGTCTGGTATTTAAAAAAAGTTTACAGGAACGATTGTATCTAGTGTAGTGTAACTTTAAGTTGAAAAGTCTGTTAATTAAGCAACCTGTTTTAAAAAGAATAAATGTGGAGTTTCTTTGTTAGCTTCTTCTCCGCATAATCTATTATTTGTGAAACTAACACCTTTGACGTTCATTAAGTAAACATTTTGTTTTTATAGTGAATAAAAATTTTTGACTTTGACTTTAGAAGTAAATAGGTTTAATGATGTTTTGAATTTACAAACTTAGTGCACTCGATGTTCTAAATTCAATTTACTTTATCCTCTAGCGGACAAAAACGGCTTTTGCACTCAGATATCGAAGAGCAAAAATACTCTTTCCGAGATAGGGGGATGAAAAAGTATTTATTTTACTTTTTCAGCGTTCACATGCTAGAATGCGTAGTATATACAGTCAAATGCTGAGGTATGTGAACAACTCAATCATTCAGGATTCCTCACCATGTTTTCTTACACAGTTAATGACTTGTACTGCTACTACAAATTCACAAATATGTCATGTGAACTTTGTCAGTCGCTGTTTGAGATACCTCGACGGCTCTAATAATTATCCAGTCCGTAGGATTTTACCTTCCGTCTGGAGAATGTTCTCCATTTTTCCTGGCCTTCCTGTAATAATTTATGGCGAGCCTGTGAAACGTTTTTACAGCGCCGGCGTCTCGTCTTGCGCGGAGACCGCGGCCGATCGATTTCTAAAAACTACTACATCCGTAGAGTCGGTAAAGGACTGAACGCACTTGTGCTAAGGGACTGAACGCATCCGCTCGAGGTTGCGGACACCTACCTGCAACCTCGTCCGAGTATACAACATTTGAATATTTCAAGCGTCTACCTGTTGCCGTTATTAATATAGAGCAAAAAAAACGGCAAAAAAATCACGTTTGTTGTATGGGAGCTCCCCTCAAATGTTTAGTCTTAGTATTTTGTTGTTATAGGGGCAACAGAATTACATCATCTGTGAACATTTTAACTGTGAAACTATCACGGTTCATGAGATACAGCCCGGTGACAGACGGACGGACGGACGGACAGCGCAGTCTTAGCAATAGGGTAAATATCCTTTGGGTATGGAACCCTAAAAAGGAAGAGGTTCTGAACTCGTCCGTATATTTCATGTATGTACATACTTACATAAACTTACGCCTGTATCCCAGAGGGGTAGGCAGAGACCAGGGACTGCCACTTGCCATGATCCTGACAGATCACTTTCACTTCCTCAACATTCATTAGTCGTTGCATGCACGCACGGCGGTTTCGGGTACTGGGTTTATAATGTATGTTCAACGATAATTATTTGCAACGTTGTCAGTGTTCAGTGGAAGGGTGCTTTGGGGACACCCGTCGTTTGCTCGAGTGGTCAAATTATTCCTACAAAAAAATCAAGTGAATCCGGAACTAAGCTAGTAATGTGTAGTGCTTACGAGAGTTTTAGTTCAAAAATAAGTGTTACATCTCTATAGACCCGGTTTTCTGTTCTTGTTATTCCGCACTTAAGTGCTGCTAACTCCTACAGACTTTCGGTACAAGTGTGGGTACCGATGTGTTAGGGACAACTGTTGCTCTTGTTGAGTATAAGACTATATATCTATGCGAGATCCATTATGTGATAGGGTGGTGTAATTAATCCTGTAATGAAACGTAATGTTTCATTAGCGTGGCGAGGTGATACTGTTCTTGAGAACGATGTTTACAATACAATCTACGGCGTAATTTAACATTGTAATGTGCTTAATCAGTAACGCAAGTCCATGGCTAAATGCCGAAAAAAGAGTGATATGCTGACATCACAATGTAACATTGGCAGTGTAAGAATGTAAACTATGACGACAAGTCTCAGCTATTTTTGTTTGCACCTTTCACCGTTTGTCCACACACTATAATCAGTACAATTTTGATTAAAGTTCACCTGAGGTTATTGCGTCTCTTTTACACAGGGAAAGCACGTCTTGCTGCCGCAGCCTGAGCGGCAAGAAGGACAACTGACCGAGTCACTGAGCGAATGATCAAATTGAATGAGTTAGTGGCCAATCTATGGAAGTTCTTCGTGCACATTCTCTCGCTAAACGTCATTTCGCGGAGAGTGTGCACGCGCGGTATTTGACACGATCAACAATAAATTATTTCATATGCTCGATTAAAACAAAAATTACAAAATATTTTGGAAAATGTATCTCTTTTAGTCAATTACTAGTTATTACAATTTTTAAATAGATTAAACATAAAATGAGTGCTCTGAAATGTGACGTCACTTGCAAGTATTTTCATACAAAATTCCGTTTTTAAAAGTAACTCATTTGATATTTTGTCAAATACCCAATTCGAAAAGCCTAAGTTTATTTAGTCCATCGTTTCTCCAAAACGAACAAGATTTCGACTGACTTGAAAGTAGGCTGGGCATATACCTATGCCGAAGAACCGATGGTCGATAGGGTGCAAAGGTTCTCGGATGGAGATGAGATTGCTGGCAGCGGCTGAACAAGTATAATCGGGGATAGAAAAAAGTGGCGTGCCTGCCTCGGGGGAGGCCTGTGTCCAGCGGTGGATGAACGCGGGCTGATTGATAAATCTGGCACATTATATTGCTAATAATGTGCCATGTTACATTTGTAGGTAATAGCCTAAGTATCTATCCATCTAATAATATATATAATACGTTTAAACGAGCAATTCTTGCATATGTTTATATATAATCTGAATCTAGGAAACGCCTCAAACGATTTTCATGAAATTCAGTGTGCAGAGGGTTTCGGGGGCGATTCATTTTATAGAAAACGTCGTTTTATCCGTTTTTTTAGGCAGTGAAAAACTACTAAAATATCATTAGAATACTTTCAATTATGAGGTACATAGTTGATACAATTAATGCTTGTTTTAGTCTAACACCTGTGATAGATTAAAATCTGTAATAATAATAATAATTTTATTTATTTCAGATATCGAGATCCATATACAAAATAAATAACACACTACAAGAGACAAAATCACAGTACATTTAAACAGAACATACAAACAAATAAACTAAAATACTCTGTCTCGCCTCTGAGACACTGGAGAGTGTAACTTCATCTAGTGTCGCAGAAACGGACCGTCCATTCCATCAGCAACCGTAATACAAGTATACATTAGTGTCAGCTCCCTCTAAGATATATTTACACAGTGGTATCATATTAATATGGTTTTTAATAATTGGTCCAGTTAAAAGTTTAGATCTTGCTTGAATTGAACACCATGGGTGAAATGTATCTTTAACTTGTAACGTTCATTAAGACGCAGTGTCTGAGCTATAATGGAATAAAATATTTTGCTTGATTTACTCTATTATGTCTACGGGCTAAGATTTCATCTTCTAATATACGATGGCGGTCAGCTCTCCATATTTCTCTCTGTTGTTTCTCAAGCGACCACCAGTGTTCAATGTTGGCTTCAACTGTCCATGAGCCTAATTATGCGCACCAAATCCTGAGCGATTCCAATCGTCTGTCAAATTCCATACTAATTTGACAGTTAGACGATTGGACTTTCCTCAGCCACTATCTAAAGCCTTTTTTTTAATGTAGCCTATATACATCCTACTGTAGGCCTCAGGCCTTCTCTCAGAGAGAGAGAGAGAGAGTATGCGCTTAATCACCACGCGTGCCCACCGCGGATTGGCAATTTCAAGACACTCAGGATTCCTCACGATGTTTTCCTACACCGTTAGCGAGTGGTATTGCTAATGTCTCTCTCTGAGAGAAGGCCTGTGCCCTACAGTGGGACGTATATAGGCTGCTTATGATTGCTACTATAACTTCACAAATGTACGTAACTTAGAAAAAAAAGTCACTGGTACATGCCGGGATTCTAATCCACGACCTACCGAATGAGAAGCCGGCGTTTTACCGCTCCGCTACCACCGCATTCGAGCCTTTTAGGTCAGTTAAGATTCGCTAAGAGATTTCTTCAAAGAAACCAACATCTTAACAGTTGCATGTCAATACATTTATGAAAATATTATGTACGTTACCAAAAATATCAAAGACTTCGAAAATGTTGGTGGCCACCATAATGTTAATACTAGAAATAAACATAAATTGTCATTTCCACTATTTAGACTTGCAAAAGTTAACACATCCTTTATGGGGCACTGTATAAGGTTCTACAACAAAATTCCTCAAGATATATTAGAGTTACCTCCAACGCGATTTAAAAAATGTGTTAAGCACATTCTGTGCAAAAAGGCTTACTATAACATCAAGGATTATTTAGAAGACAAAGATGTTTGGCATTAAACAGTAGATTAATATTATTTAAAGGACGATTGTGACTAGTGTTCAACACATTCATGACTAATATTTTAAGTTGAAAACTCTGTTAATTAAGTTAAAACGTGTTTTGAAAAGAATAAATGTGGAGTTTCTTTGTTAGCTTCTTCTCCACATAATCCATTAATTGTGAAACTAACAACTTTGACGTTCATTAAGTAAACATTCTGTTTTTACAATGAATAAAAATATTTGAATTGAATTGAATTGAGTTAATTTAGTTCACCAATTTAACCCATACGTTAGCCTCTCAGAACCCCAGTGATGTAGAGTAAAGGGTTACTTCTGAGAATGGCGTTTTGTTCACTTCAAAAGCGAAGTTTTAAGTAGTTGCATATTTTGCATAATGGCGCGTGCCTTCTAGTACCTCCTAGGTTACCCTTTAAACGAAGTAGGTCGGTACTTGTAACTAGCCAGTAAAGGCGAGCGTTATTGAACCAGATTTATCGTAGCAGGGAAAGAGACACTTTTTTCTATTGCACGTATTTTTCTATTACATGAAAACTAAGGAGTCTTTCAGTGATTTTTTAAAAATTATTTTTCAATGAATTCTTACAGTATTCCAAGATACTGGCTAGCCTTTTTATTCAAATTTACACGTAAGACATGTACCGTTTCTTGACAAGCGCTTGTCATAGACTATCTACTAGTAGAAGAGACATCCTAAACAAGTTTTACTAAGCTATCAAGTACAATCAATAATATAAAAAAATAATATTGAAACTCGTATAAACTCATTGAAAATTTGTCTCTCTTCGTTATCACGAACCATAACCAAATATAATTACAATTGGTCATTTTCCATTGATTCACAAAAATACTTGCGCCGGACGTATAACTATTTTTTTCTGAAATGTTATTTACTAACTCTTTTTACATCAAGTGATAAATTTTCCGATACGAACAAGGTCTTTTTGTATTTACATGACTTAAGGGGCTCCAGGGAGTAACACTAGCGCCACTGAGAAAAAAAAAACATTCTGTCTCGTTGATCTAGCCGTTAAGGCGCTCATCAACCAAAACAGAGGTCATGGGTTCGATTGCCACTGGGGGTAAATTTGAACAAATGGCCTCAATCTGGGTGTAATTTTATGTTTGTAACGTCCTTGCCTGTTTACCGTAGCACAGGGTATCCTAGTTTAGGACCAGGTCAAGTGAATGTATTTTGTGGAGGTTATTTATTTATTTATATCTATTTTTAAGGATCGAATTAGCAAAAGTGTCTGTACAATCTCTCAATCATGTTAATAGTGATTTTAGGACCCATAACCGTGAACCTAAGGCAAAAACCCTAGGATTAAACATAAACATAAACATTTACATACAGGCACATACATTGCTTCTGGCCCCACACTAGGATACCCTGTGTCGTGGGAACCAGAAACAACGACATCACAAACATGTAAACGTCCAAGACCCAACGTTTTTGGCATAAATACTATCTAGTCCCAGGTTCGTGATCCTAGTTTCTTTGTCGTGAGTCCAAAAAAATCACTGTTAACTTGAATAAGAGATTGTACAGACACTTTTTGCAAATACGATCTGTAAAAGAAGATATGATTTTTTTTATTGGTGACGCTAGTTAGTCCACTGGTACCCCTTAAATATCAGCGCGTATGGTATAGCTCGCTTACTAAACTTCTTTGAGTTGATTACGTTTGTAGTAGCAAACATGACAAGGTAAAATCCATACGCTTTCTATTATACATATGTGTGTGGGAATACTGGGCTTATTTCTAGAAGATCAAAGTTCCAAATGCTTTGTATCGTTTTTGACTCAACGCGTACCTATTGTTGATTTATTTATTCAGAGCGTCTAATGCTTCAATTACCCTGAGCTCAATTCGCGAGAAAGTCGGCCGGGAACTATAAAATATTTAAGTACTAGAATTGACTGTTTCTAGGTCTTGCAAGGTTAGTTAAAAAAAGGAACTGCATAGCTATTTGCCTCTCGCTCACGTAGTATATACGGCAATATTGTATGAGCGAGAAGTGAATAATTAATTGTCCAGTCCTTTTCTTTAATTAACAGTGTTGTTGGTATCACAGTAACGCTACCCTATCTGCGTCGTTTTTTATGCTTATGCTTAGATTACAAATTATAGTCGTCAAAATATAAGAAGCCCGTTTTGACAGCTACAAAAACCATAGAATCTAACCTAGTCTGAAATCAAAAAGATTAAAAATCTAAACTATGGGTAACTTTTCGGGTTACAAAATGTTTTTTTTTAGGGCGTTAAATAATATGCCGGAGTATGTGTCTTTTTATGTATTTGTTCGAGTAAATCCAAAGTAAAATGCATTTTTGTGTAGCTGTCAAAACGGGCTTCTTAGAAAATGTTAAAATCAAATTAGCAAATGTTGTGTTTTTTTTTAGATTTTTCTCACAATAAAGGTGCCAGTTACTTTCCAGGCGGTTACTAAGTAGTAAGGTATCGTTAAATAAACTTTGTACGCCATTTCGAAACCCCTTCGAACAGCCACACATTGCGGTCGGTGGCGGCGGGAACCTGGCCGCAAAACCGCGCTCATGGCGTAAAAAAAGAAGAAACTACACACGTTCGTTAATCAACGTTTTCTTTTTTATTGTACTTAAAAGCGACCAGCATTTCCTGGCTCGGTCTTTTTTCTTTCTTCACTTGTACATACGTAATGGTTTTTTAGTGGTGTTCCTGCTAGGCAATAGTCCAGTCAAAATAGACGAAAAAAAGCGCTGTCTTTGCATAAATTCCCGATAAACTGAATTTTTTTATAGGTCTTAAATACGTAATTAAAAATGCTATGTCAAAAGTCCCCATCGATCCCGCTTGTGTGTTGTTTTTTATCCAGGTTCGAAGATCAAAACTTTTCGTTTTTAGGACTAGAACAATTTTTCTGAAAGAGAGACTCTATACAATGATATGTGTGTTAGAAATTACATTTGTCCTTCTACAAATCGACAAGCTTGTTTAAAGGTCATCTTTATTTCCTTAAGAAACCTTACGTGTAATCTGTTGGAGCCTTCGAAGAGCTCATTTCCTTCCTTTCCTTGGTGTATAACATCCGCCATATGGCGAGTTCCCTCAAAACGTTAGGGCCCTTTAATACGGCCTTGTGATGTCATATAAAGGATGTGGTTGTAGTTACGAGAAATGATTCGGTGATATTTGATATCGCTGGCAAATGTAACTTCATAAGGATAACTCTCTTTTTTTAACATGTGGATGATGATCTAGGTGTTGAACTCAGTAGGCCACAAATTTTTCAAATCAAAGAAAATGCCTTTTGTATGTATCTGAATAGGTTACAGAGTAGGTATTCTTAGCTTAATAGCTAGGAATGAAATAAATTAATAAAATATTATAATTATTATGAGGTAGGCCTTGTGTTTTATTTAGATCGGATTTCAATACCATGGGTATCGTTTTGAATACTAACATATTATAACAGAGTAGCTTCTGCATGGAAATACCACAATTCACGTTTTCTTTCATATTTATATTTTTCGAACTATCAGGGTGTACATAATATTAAATTCTCGCTTTACGCGCCCTACCAATGTCCAAACCTTTAGCGAATCATTGTCCTACATAGAAAAAGAAATAAATGTCCATTCTATATCAGTCAAATATCAAATATCATTTAATCCAAAGAGAAATGTACAAACACACTTAATGTTCCTAAGTACGGTGATCCATTCTATGCAACACATACGGTAATCATTATCTATTCTATAAAACAATAGTTACGTATTAAACGTAAAATATAATTACCTTAAATTCCCGACGTTTCGGCACCGTTGCAGCTGCCGTGGTCACGGGTAGGTATGAGCATCGAGAGTCATTAAAAAAAATGTATAGAAAAATGCCAAAACGAAGCAGGAAAGCCGCAGAGATTAATTTTATTTGATGAAAAATTAAGCAATACGTTTTCTAAAGTCATAGAACAAAAGGTGAAAATTGACAAATTCCAACCGATATTCTCCAGAAAGTGGGCATTTTAGAAATAAGCCTGTATCAGCCAGGATTTCTATTTGAAATTGCGAAACGATACCTGAAACTTCACATCCAACGAATACCTGCTATTTCCATAATAATAAGAAGCGAGCTATTCCAATGGAGATGATAAAAATGCAGAATTTTGAAATATGGTTTGATTTGACTGAGTGCGTCGTTGGTCTAGCGGTAACAAGCAGATGTCGTGGGTTCGTTTCCCGCCCCAGGCCCTCGTACTTAATTTGTACGAATCGCCTCAGTGGAACGTTTCACCCAGTGCCTAATGTTTTGTAATATCCTTGGCTGGTTATCACAGGGTACGAATAAGTGTCATAGGCTTATAGCGTGTGATTGTGTTGTGGAAAATTTCATTTGTAGCATGACGGCTGTAAATTGTTCGAATTGATAACTACATCAGTTACGGTACCGGGTGCATGCTCGACAAGGAATTTTGGGGCAGTAAACTCACTTGAAAACAGACTCGATAAACATTTTACAAGTGCAGGAAAATGACATACACGCATAAGCTTAAAATAATATTATTATGTACATAAGCAGCCTATATACGTGCCACTGTAGGGCACAGGCCTTCTCTCAGAGAGAGAGAGAGAGATAGAGAGTGAGTATGGGCTTAATCACCACGCGTGCCCACCGCCGATTGGCGATTTCAAGCGCTGAGGTATGTGAATAGCTCAGACACTCAGGTTTCCTCACGATGTTTTTCCTTCACCGTTAGCGAGTGGTATTGCTGCCATAACTTATTAATGTGTAGGTATTAATGAATAATGAATATTAACAATGCACCCGATTCTGTTTTTTTGCCGAGGAACAACTAAAGAGCCAACGTACCAACTAGAGAGCCAACGCGGGAATGAAGTGCGGCCCTAGACTGTATAAATACACCAAGTCCACCAAATTCGCCTTGACACTGTTTTTATTCCATTTGCGCTGCGCTAGAAAATGATTGAACAATTGCCTGTCAAACGAGAAAGTTGACACTGCGATAAGTCGCGCGGAAAGCGTCCTAGGGCGCGTTTCATAAAACTGCAATTCTGAGTTTATTATGACAATTCGATGTACAGCGCGTAGCCGATTATTATTTATTATTTAATACTTTTATTGCACTTAGCCTAATGCACAGTACGGCGGACTCAATGCCATATGGATTAACTATTATTTAGGTTGGAAATGAGATTATTTAAAAATGTATGCACCTTTTACAGAATAAACAATTATTTATTTATTTATTTTTATTTTATACCAGTCAACCGTACGATTAGTCTCCCTACTTTTTTATCCGTGGGTTAAGGGGCTATGAAATGGACATCAAATTCTCATAGTAAACCATGAATAACAGTGCCCTGAGTGCCATAGGGTTGAGCGTTTGATAATTTGTTTTTTGAAGTACAATATAAAGAGAAAAACTAATATGTCCAGTAAAAGTCTAGATGTCCCTAAATAAATATAGACAGGGCTAGTCTGTCCAGTTTATTGAAGCAGTGTACTAGTTCGCCGCTGTTGATCGTGGTTGACCAATTATAATCTATGTATTTTGTGGGTAACTGTACAATATCTGCCGTTTTAGGAATCTGCCGTTACCAGAATCTGCCGTTTAAATAATCTGCCATTTAAAGAATCTTCAGGGAAAAATGTATTAGAAAAAAAAAGTGGAGACTGGAGTAAGTTGTACTGAATAGAGATAGGCTCGTGTGTGATTAAGTCTATACTTTCTGTCCCTCTCTCTCGAGAGAATGCCTGTGCCCTGCGATTAATAAAATACTAGGAAAGGAAACCTATATTTTTTCATATTTGATAGGTTGAATAATCATCATCATCGGCCTACGCTTATCCACTGCTGGACATAGGCCTTTCCTATTTCACGCCACTGTGCACGGTCCTCGGCTACTCTCATTGAGCTCTTGCCAGCCGCCCTGCGAAGGTCATCGCTCCACCGAGTCTGAGGACGTCCTGCACTACGTTTACCGATCCGCGGTCTCCACTCAAGAACCTGCCTACCCCATCGGTTATCATTTCTTCGGGTGATATGGCCTGGCCGGCCCACTGCCACTTCAGCATGCTAATTCGGTGGGCTATGTCGGTGACTTTGGTTCTCTGTCGGATCACCTCGTTTCGAATTCGATGTTTCAGAAGCATAGCCCCTTTCATAGCACGCTGAGCGACTTTAAATTTGTGGACCAGCCCCACCGTGAGTGTCGACGTTTCGGCACTGTATGTCATGACGTGACGGTAGGACGCACTGATTGAAGACTGTCGTCTTTAGGCTCTGTGGGATTGGCGATGTGAATCAATCAATATGCTGTCAGCAATAAGGCCGCCCATTGTCCCTCTTCTTTTGTATCTTTTGTCTCTGTAATGGTTTTCTGGTGTGTACAATAAAGAATATTCTTATCTTATGCTACCTACTGCGTGGCATTGATTTATTAACAACTAGCTGTGCCCGCGACTCCGTTCGCGTACATTTCGATTTTTACGAAGCAGCATTTGTATGGGGGCCACGTCTTATCATAACTGGAGCTAGAATTTAAATAGCCTATCCTGTGTCCCAGATGTCTATATGTTTTTATACCAAATTTCATCAAATTCGGATAATTGGTTTAAGAGTTATGGAGGAACATACATACATACACACATACAGAAAAAAATTCTAAAAATCGTGAAATTAGTTTCAGTATCATATATTGAGCCTATAAACACAATATCTCTGAAAACAAACTAACTTACTCCCAAGGGTCGGTCCCTTACAGATTTATTATTAGTATAGAAGATAGATAGATACTAATTATTATATCTAATAATTTCTTGTTCACAGGTAAGATACACACCGTGTCCCAAAAGCACCCTTCCACTTAACAAGATAGTCTCCTTATGTAAGTGCCCTTCCTACCTTTAGTTTTGATATTTTGTGTGTATTTACAATATACTCGTAGTTTCGTAATACTATCATAATCATTGTAATTATAGGTAATAATGAAAATTATAATTTGAATTATTACATTTAATTATAAATTACTTTCTAAACCGGATACACTTGCTTAATTTGTTGTCCGACGACGCGAGCTCCGTCTCAACTCACCATGATTGAGCTCTGCGAAACAGAGCGAAACCTGGTAAGTGTTCAACAAATCAAGTAAGTGAATCCGGAATTGAGCTAATAATGTGCAGTGCTTACGAAAGTTTTAGTAACGAAAAAACTCGATTTCCCTAAAACACTCCTAAGATTCAGCTTAATTAATAGTCTGTCGTGAAGGGAAAGGCCAACCTTAAGCCAGTTAAACTGTACTTGAAGAGTGTTTTAAGGCATCGTGTTTTTATTTTTATTGGCGATTTTCCAAAATGGCATAGAGGGTGGTAATCGCCGCGCATCCGCGGCGAGCTCGCTCCGCAATCGCCTCGCTTCCAATTCGCTCGCAAATCGCTAGTGTGATGATAATGCTTACAGCTAAGTAACACAGCCAGGGGCTAAGTAGGCTTTACAGGTTACCGAGTAATAGGCAACCGACTTATAAAAGGGAAACTTCATTCACAATCCATTGAAAATTCCTTTGATGAAGTTGTTAGTTCTGTAAAGCAGATAAAAACCTTCTTTCAACGGAAGCCTACACTGCGCGTGGCCGGACACACACTTGTTTAATATATTTAGAATTTTGTTAGACCTTATATAAACCTTTATAGTTAAAGAAGCAAACTCAGGCCTTCTTTCAGCAGAAAAGCTACTCACACTTACTTCACCAGCTCAAGTCCACTTCAGCTCTGTCAGAGCAGCGATAAATTTACATGTCAATCGGTTAGCAGCGTGGCGATAAGAATGCTGGTCTGGCGTCTGCATAAAAGCGAGCTAAATATAAGTAAATCTGCTGGCCTTTTCACTAACGACATTCAGAAATCGGACGTAAAACAATATTTTAACGTAAAGAATTTACATTCTGTTAATGTCATTGTGTAATGATAGCCTCAGCCTAAGCGTCGCGTTTGTAGAGGACAAAAAACCCGCGAAAAGAAACTCCACTATAACGATCTTTTCTGTAATCATGTTAAGTATATTATTTATAAATAATTAATAATAGTATAGTAATAATAATAAAGTAGTAACACACCGGCACAATACAGTTAAGCTAGACTAAGATTACAAAAATATCGAGTTGGCCTCCGTTGCCGAACTAGGTAAGAACCTGTGAAACGCATGCACGTAAAAATTTAAGAAAAACGCGAGAGTAACACTAGGCATCTTTTTTATTCGTCTTTGTCCTTGGCATAGTCCTATTTCAATTTTTTAAATATTAGACATATAGAAAAAGTATATAGAAGTAAAAACATAAAAAAGGATGGGTGGTCGGTCGGCAACAACCTGTATTTCAGCTATCCTTTCCCACACAAAATGGGTTTGAAGAGCTAATTCGACTGGCACTCGGTTATCAGCAAAGGGAGTTCCTGATATGTTACCTAAGCGAACACTTTATATACACTGCTTTCTGAATGGCCAGGCTCAATCTACTGTTATAAACATGTTTCATTACACATTGATGAGATTATTTATTCACTCATTCCGATTGGATAAACTATCCTGCACATAATAATATGACGATACGAATTGTAAGCGAGATAATGTTCAATTTTGGATTTGTGTTCAAACAATTGCATTCGACTAACATCCTGACAGTTGCTAGTCAGTATATCTATAAAAATATTATGTACGTTAGGAAAAATATCAGTGACTTTAAAACTGTAGGTAGCCAACACAATGTAAATACTAGAAATAGACATATACTTTCGTTCCCAAAATTTAGGCTGGCAAAGGTTAATACATCCTGTATGGGGCATTGTATACGTTTCTACAATAAGATCCCTGAATAATAAGCTTGCCAGAAACGCGGTTCAAAAAATGTGTGAAGCACACTTTGTGCCAAAAAAGCTACTATAACATTAGATGACAATGATGTCTGGAGTTAAAGCCAGTTCATTGCATGAGTTTTAGAATATTTATATAAATCCTGTAAATTAAGAACTTGAAAAGACTATGTTTGGAGTGTTATGTTTGTCCATTTTTTCTCCAAAATGATCTAGATTTTGAAATGGACACCTAGTTTAACTTGTAACGTTCATTAAGTCGCAGTTTCTGTGCTACTTTGAATAAAAAAATTGATTTTTTTTTAACTATTTTCAGCGCATTCGCTGAATATTAATGATTTTTTTTATGTAGCTCCGATTGTGTCCCACTGCTGGGCAAAGGCCTCCCCTCCACTCCTCCCCTTTTCGTGGCTACCTCCTGCCAACCCGGTAGAAAGGTCGTGAGGTCGTCCCGCCATCTGCGCTTGGGTCGGCCACGTTTCCGATATCCGTCGCGTTCACCCAATTCCACTTCAGCGTAGCTATTTCAGGTCGGCTCTTTATACACAATTGTAGAAAATCACGCCTATATCCAGGAGTTTCGCTATATCCAGGGTTTGCCATGTATCACGCTCCTGACAAACCCCGTTTGTTTCGTCAACGTGCATTGCGCAATCGCGGGTACTTTTTATCCTGCCCTTGCCGAATATATCCCCTATTTTTGCAAATTTTGCGTTTTGCTCCTCATAAAAATATCGCGATTTTGTTTCCAAATATAACAGGTCAATAAACATGTTCTGTTTGTTCATCCGCCTCGAGCAATCTCGCTGTTTACCTTTGCAGCAAATACAGTCGTCATAGTAATCTACTATCGTAAACAGGCTGTATGTAACAGTAGAGGCACAGTAATTGTGTCTCGTTTACCTTAAGTAATATCTTCATAGCCGCATATAATTATTCTTCGTTACCGCATCTTAATAGACTCGCTCTGACTTATCAAGATGTCATAATAAGTTAGAGAACAAAAGAAAAGCTTTCCGAAATAACTTCTTGACGAGTTCATAAAATATGTAAGACTTTTGTAACTCTCGGGACAAACGATGACGTATTGACAGAAGTGCTGATGTTTGCAATAATGTATTTAATGTTAACTGCCCTTAACTTAACTTAACTTTTTCACTGGTTATTAAAAGTTATATCAAGGAAAGAAGTTGTCACTGAAAGTCAGATTTGGGCAGACCGTGCCATTTGATTCGTTGGGCTTTTTATACAGGCTGTCCCAAAAACAGTAACAAAAACAGTCGGGCAAAATTAAAATTAATATAATTATTACCTATTTTACTATCCATAAATTTTTTTTCACCGTCGTTGAAAAAGCGTTCAGCTGATTTATGAAACCATTCCAAAATTTTTTACAGCGTGTTTGAAAAGTCATGAAAGTCCAAGTTCGTAAAAAAACTAAGAAAAGAAACGCCGTAACTGGTAACGAAAAATCGCGGTACTCACATGGAGATGATTAGGATACCATGGGGGGACCATCTTCCTCTGGTCTTTCGCTTGAATGTACTTTTCGAGACAGCCGTATAAACTCCCCGACAAAAACTTTGCTATCGCGTTGCAGGATTTGTTATTTATAGCGCGCCAGAGGTGCTCGCCAAATAGTCATAAACAGCCAAACAGCCATGTCCCAGCACAGAACTGGAACAATAACCCGATTCGCAAGCACTAGACGTAATTCATATGCAGCCTTGCTTTAGGCAGCTCCTTGGCAGCCAGGTCATAACTTTGGTAGCAGCCGGGCCGTATTCAAATGTACTTAATAAACCTAACGCACGAAATCCCATCTCATTATAGATGTAAGAGTTTGTGAAGGTGTTTGTTACTCAATCACTAACTAATGAACGCATTCAGACATATTGTATTCGGGCTTTACAGGGAATAAGAGATAAGTGGACACAATTGCTACAGATTAGACTATAGAGGCAATGACAAATTTCTTTTTTTAAATAGTAATAATAACTTCCACACATCATAAACAGCCTATATACGGCCCACTGTAGGGCACAGGCCTTCTCTCAGAGAGAGAGTATGGGCTTAATCACCACGCGTGCCCACCGCGGATTGGCGATTTCAAGCGCTGAGGTATGTGAATAGCTCAGACACCCAGGTTTCCTCACGATGTTTTCCTTCACCGTTAGCGAGTGGTATTGCTACTATAACTTTACAAATGTACATAACTTAGAAAGAAAAGTCATAGGTACATGCCTGCACTGGGAATCGAACCTGGGTCTCCCGTTTCCGAGTCCAATGTTCTACCCACTAGGCTACCACCGCGCTTCCACACAATACGATCGCAATTACTTTACTTTTTAGGATTCCGTACCCGAAGGGTGCCAAACGGGACCCTATTACTAAGACTTCACTGTCCGTCTGTCTATCTGTCTGTCACCAGACTGTATCTCATGAACCGTGATAGCTAGGCAGTTGAAATTTTTACAGATTATGTATTTCTGTTGCCGCTATGACAACAAATACTAAAAACAGAATACAATGAATATTTAAGGCGGGCTCCCATACAACAAACGTGATTTTTTTTGCCGTTTTTTGCTCGATACTGAACTAAACTGCCGTCGGGGAATGGAACGTATAGGTGGCCCATACTAAGTTGGACACAGATCTGTGTCGCGGCAGACGAATAAAGGCAACAGGTAGACGCTTGAAATATTCAAATGTTGTATAGATAATGTTACGGAACCCTTCGTGCGTGAGTCCGATTCGGACTTGACCGGTTTTTTTTTCTTCTAAGACAAAACCGGCCAGCAGCAGTGTCGTTCTCAGTAAAAAAAACTCTTGTTCCATTTTAATTTTATTTTCCGCTTACTCGGGGCCCATTTTGTTTTCATGTTTTCAAAAAGTAATTACGGCTCTCCTTATAATTCCTTAGAAGGATTGTCTTGTAAGGTGTCTGGGCGTTTGTAACCGAGTTGGCAAAGAAGGGTGGTTAGTCGTGAAACTCGTAAAACGTTCCCCAGCTTGTTGGTACGAGCTTTAGCACTCTGGTAGCCGCAGGATTGTTCCAAGTGTTCCATTGCAGCGCGGCGAAAGTTTTTGTGGATAGAATTTGCGATGCCGGCTGCTTGCTAACTTTAAATTTTAATGCAGTTGTTACTGTAACGAGTACAGAAACAAGAATTTTGTAGAACCACGGTTTTAATTAAGTATAACATAATGCGTCTAGCAGGCTGGTGTTCAGACGACTATGCGCTGGGTCGCGGTCGGTAGAGGGTGAATGTGAGTGCAGACACCTGTGAATGTAGTGTTGCCAGATGTTTCTGTTTCTCCCTCTCAAAACGTTTTCCGCCAGCGTCGCGATTTTTATACAATTTGGCGCGGTACAGTTTTACATTTTTTTAAGTATTTAAGCATTTATCTTAATACTACAGGGTGACTTTGAATTCGTTCACCGTATTTTGTGGGAATGTTATTTTCATTGTGAAAAACAGATTCATGATTTATCAGTAATGGTACAACATATTTGTACATATTCCTGATTTCCGACCTTTGTCTCGAAACTGTGAATCGAAATTAAAATTGGTAGGAAGTACGGTAACGTTGAAAAATGTTTCCTAAGTTAAATGCTTACGAGTCTGATATCCGATATCCGTAAACAATTAAAAAAACAATTAAGTTGGCCGGCGCCGACCATAAAACGCTCAAAACATAGTTTTTTGGATTTTTATTACTTTTCGTCCTGATATTGTTTATTTATGAAGTAACTTTAGATAGCATGAAAAAAAATTTTTGACTCGTATTTTCTTTTTTAACCCATCAGCATATGCTTCTAAATCATGGTTACAATGTCCCCTTAAACTACGGTGAACGAATTCAGTCTCGTCAAATTGTTTGTTCCCGCTTTTTTGCATTTAAGTCCTGATATTTGGA
This sequence comes from Yponomeuta evonymella, assembly GCA_963969515.1. Lineage (NCBI taxonomy): Eukaryota > Metazoa > Arthropoda > Insecta > Lepidoptera > Yponomeutidae > Yponomeuta > Yponomeuta evonymella. The sequence continues at coordinate 3,020,214 of OZ018343.1, read as the reverse complement.
AAAGTTGATCTGGTAACACTAATCGCGAGGGATTGAAAAGTATATTCGTAACCTAGCAGTGGGTAACTGTAGGTTGATAATGGATGGTGTAAAGCGACCCCAAATTTCTACCTGCACTTGGCGACTTCGATTGCAGACAGAGATTCGTCTGCAATTCATTGTGTAAAGTGCAAACTGCTGGTTAATATCACCAATGTCGTCACTAGCCCTACGATTATTACTACGTCTGATACCTTAGTAATTAACGGCATATATATTTTTATTCTTTAGGATTGTCAGGAAAATAATCCCACGACACGACGTTTGCCCGAGGCGAAAACGTTTCTACTTTGTAAACATCCCTGACCGTGAAGGTTCTGTCGGTGATACGAGAATATACTCCACTAGGTAGTGTTTTGTTATAAAGCTAGCAAGTCCTAAGGTTACATAGTACGAGAAAAGGAAAATTATTTCTGCTGCTGGAACAATGTTGTGTCGAAAAATGCCAGCGAATGTCTAGTAATTAACCTTTACCACGAATTTGCTTCGGGAAAATAGGTAGAGTACGAACATATGGTTCGAACAACCTTCAAATGTCGACTGACTTTGTTTCGTCATGTTGCGTGAAGAGTGTTCCAGTTTTATCAATTTGGTATTTGACACGATCAACAATAAATTATTTCATATGCTCGATTAAAACAAAAATTACAAAATATCTCGGAAAATGTATCTTTTTAAGTCAATTACTAATTATTACAATGATTTTTAAATAGATTAAACATAAAAAGAGTGCTCTGAAATGTGACGTCATAAGCCAGTAATTTCATACAAAATTCCGTTTTAAAAGTAACTCATTTGATATTTTGTCAAATACCCAATTGTACATACCGTAAAAATAATTCTTGCCTTCTTACACGGGTGCCTAATAAAAATAAAGGGGCTTAGTGTTTTCGATATTTGTGTTTGTCCGTTTCTTTATTTCAACATAACTTCTAAACGCTTATACCGTTTAGAAGTGTGTGTAGTATTGGTAGAACCCGATGTCATCTCGAGTAACATAGGGTACTTAAACTGACAGTCAGATTTTTTTGTGTACGTAATACTTACTTAACATCTTGTTTTAAGTTTATTTCCACTGATGGTCGCACTTTTATAGAAAAAAAAGTGGCGCTTACCTACATAAGATCCCTACTTAATGCAGCTCCATAATAGCACAGAATAATAGCTTCGATTTATTATAGCGTCTATAAAAGCGCCCAGAATTACATTTCTTCGAAGACCTCTCTTGGAAAATGCTCTACTTGTCCAATAAAGGGGACCCATTTTAAGACTGGCCATTTAACATCGTGGGGGAAATTCACGTTCCATTTCATTCCCTAATAGAGTAATGATTAAACTAACTCCATAAATAGGAGACTGTGAAATGGAAGGAGAAGAAGGACCGTGTCTTTGTCTTAACGCAAAGGGTTTTTTGTGATTCTTTTACCCGATGTTCTGGGGTATAATTTTCTGGCGGCAATAGAAATCTATTGGTAAGCAACTTTAGCGGTCGGCAGATAGTACAAATGACCAGCTTGTTCAGAAAAACCTCTAAGTTAATCGGCAGAAAATTCCAAATTTATCTGCAGAAAATATCAAATAATATGAAAAATAAGCCTCCAAATTGTTGCGTTAATTTGCTGACCATCTTCGATTTATTTTCTGGCCACGTGTTGCTGCTCATTTATTTTTTTGCCTGCTAACCAAAATATTGATTAATTTGCTCACCGTATTTTATTCATTTGCTGACCACATTTTATTTATTTTCTTCGGCGAAAACGGCGCAAATATCACCGGAAAAACACCATCTATGAGTTACTTAATTTTATTTACACACTTTTTTCGCTTTTAAATTTTGCACACACACCACACTAAATCTTAGGTAGGTATATATAGTCCGCACAGATCTTTTTGGCGGTAAAATGAACATAGTCACAGATCGTTTGGACATCGCTTACTGTCTTTACAGTGTATGTGTGATTAATTGACGCAGTGTGATGCGTAGTGATATACAAAGTAGAAAAGATTTAATCGATCTGTTAATAAGTTCCGACTAGATGCAAGACTAGATAAAAGATAAAATTTGTTACTTACCTACTTACATTATAATCATCATCAGCCACCCAACGCCCACTGCAGGACACCGGCCTTCCTCATGGTTTTCTTAATATGTATTTAGGGTATTTACACGTTAATTAATTTATAATGTTTATGCGATTTCCTTTGGATTAAAATATCTAAGAAAAATTGTTTATTTTATGGCTGGCATGAGTATTCAGAGTATATTAAAAACAAAGAAGGAAATAATGTAGTAGTCGTATTGTTAAATCGGGCAAACAACGCTTATTACTATGTAGAGGAGCTTACAAATTGATATAGTACTTAGAAGTAGAAGATACAGCTGAATAAATATCTCGCGCTTCAATTTTATCAGTGTACTTTTGTTCCTTTCATCGATCTATCTCTTCAAACGCCAAAAAGATTTACGCGGCTTATACACATCACACTCGTATTACTGGGCATTTTCCAACTGAATTCCCCAATTTTTGTTTTTTTTTTCACAAACACTACTAACCGCAGCATGGCCACGACAGAATAGCAGCGTTGTTTGTAGGCAGGTATCTCGGTGCTCCTGCAACACACGCAGAGTCGGGGCCATTTTAGGGGCTCAGGGGCTCAATACTTTAAACCCGAACTTGAAAAGTTAACGGATGTAGATTTGTAACTTTTTTTATTTATTTTATCTTTTTGTGTTTTCTTAATATCTGCTCGCTGTCGCTGTAAATTTGGTATATAATTATGTTTTCATGTTGTGTTTTCAGTATTGTGCCGTTAAATAAATTAATTATCTACTTATCATATAATATATTTGCTGACCACGTCTTTCTACTCATTAATTTATTTTGCTGACCAAAACATTTTTTGGCTTATCAATTGACTATTTTTGCTGTTTTTTTGCGGGTATTTTTTTTTCTTGGTCCTTAGTTCCCAAAACACTTGATTTAAAAAAATACTAAATAACTTATTGCCTCTCGCTCGTTTACGTTACTTTATGTGTTATGTACACGATAAAATACACTTCCTAATTTTCGGTGCATAGATGGATAAACTCTGTGTACAAATAAAAAAAACTATATAAATTCAAATGACGCCCAGCAGCTCGCTGGAGCGATTAGATGTAGATGGCCGAAGACGTACAGCAATGGCATGGGGCACGCGTCTATGTATAGCAGTGGAAGAATATGAGCTGCTGGTTTAGATTGGATGTACTGTAGACCGGATGGGAGGATAGACGGGAACGTTTCACTTCTCGAGGCCTTCTGTTTGTACCCATTTACCGTTTGACGCGAGCCTCGAAAGGATGCCCTTTGACGGGATCCTCGCAGCCTATTCCGTAAATGGGGTTTTAATTACGGCCAGGCGGGGTGTCGGCCATTCTTTCGCGGAATTCATTAAAATATCTCGAGGACTCTGCGTTGAGGAAACTCGCTAATTGGCGAAATGTCACCGGGTGGAAGGCGCCGGCGCCGGGTGGAAATATGCAATATCCTAAGTACGGACTCTGTACCGGGTTACATTTTGATTCCTGGCTAAAATTAAATGTGACATTCGAAAGGTTCAGTTTAATAACTGCAATACTCAAAGTATACCAAACCACGACTTTTTTCTAAAATTCATGGAAACCAGTCTCCGTTAACCAGTCGCGGAGCGAGTTTGTTGTCTAAAGTCTGTTTTTTTATTCAATCCAAAAAAGAGGCGGTGTTACCTCTATAAAATATATCGTTACACTCGTTAAATTTTTTTACTGTAAAAAAGTAGACTCGTGTGACCAAAACCTTATTGCATCAAAGACATTAATATTTAAAAACCTATTTAGAGGCTAAAAATTCCACCCATGCCGGGACTTGAACCCGCGACCTCTGGCTCACCGCGCCAGAGCACGGGTGGGCATGGGTGGAATTTTAGCTCTAAATAGGTTTTTAAAATTATCCTCAGCACGGGTTAGTGCAACAAAAAGAATATATAAACATTAATATTTAGTTACTCATAGAAAAAGTATTTAAAAAAACACTAACATAACTCACACAATTTTTATTTGGAAATAAAATGTCATTATTAGTTTACGTATTGGCAACACTTGGATGTTGATAACCTTGGGTTTGAGGTTTTACACATTGATGAAGACGTAATTTATTTTCAAGCATTCCGTTCTTTTTCTTCGTTCCGCGAATTTTGTTCCCATGTTCCCTTGTGATTTTAACAATTTTGGCTAGTTTTTCGAGTCCACATGAGTAGATGAAAGAGATTTCTATTGTATAAGTAAGTAAAAGTCCTTTTTACTTTTGTTTTGACAACAGAGTTTTATATTGGCATAGATTTCACTGGTACCTTACATTTATGGCCGACAAGACGACGGTGTTAATTTATGCGATATTTTTTCTACACAATATCCAACATGCAACCCGCGTCCACACACGACTGCGGTCGGATTTAGTATAGAACAAGACATCGCGCGATATAATATAATTTCTAGCCATCTTCGTCACTTCTTTTAAAAAATAAACTTGGATTAATATTCACATAGAGTACGTCAACAAATGTAATGAGTTACGATGGTTTAAGACCCCGGCACATGTCAGTGACATTTTTTTTTGCATCGAATTAAAAAACAGACTTTAAGTACTTCATTGTTTTTGGTTAATTTTCTATTAACTGATACCGTGAGCGCCACCAATGAAAAACAACATATACTTCTTTTAAAGATCGTTTTTGCAAAAATATTAATAACTTCCACACAACACAATCACTTGTCAAAATTGTAAGTTAATAATTTTATAGAATAATACATATAATAGGTTCAACTTTCAATACGTGAATACAGTTTTACAAAACTACGTAGTGTCCAAAGTGACTTACAAATATCTTATTTATATAATAACGGTTATAATTATTGTCATTCTTACTACCCACGACCGAGAACCTATGATCAAGGACCTGGAACTAGATAGCATTTATGCCAAAAAACGGCCGTTTTTAGCAGAAATTCTTACATTTTTGGCCTTAGGTTGTCGTGAGTAGTAAAAACCGCAAGATAAATGATTCAGAGGCTCGTAAGACACTTAAAATGCATCTATCGAAATTACACATTCGCTTTCCAGAAAGCAGCTTATTGGAATGGGCCAAAAGTTTCATTAGGAACGCCTCGAATCGATGTAATCAAATTATTAAAACAGAAATGGAAATGCCCACCTCTTTTGGAAGCAAATGGAATCGAATCATTGCGCATTGACCCCAACTCGCGCGAAAATTCTATTTCCCTTCGAAACGACCACAGCGTTTCTAATTAGAACAAATAAATAACGACTACCTATTTCCCCAATCCTGTTGTGATACTCGTAGCTTTCAAAATTCAGCAAAAATTGCGTTACGTAATTATATCCGTTTTGACCTATTGAGATCTGACTAACTAAAGATTAGCGGGCGATACTGCCCCCGCTGGAGACTAATTAATAAAAGTGTATATGTTACAGTCAAAACTCTTAAACGGTCAAAACTAGTTTTGACTGCTAAAATCAGTCAAAAGTACCTACCTACTTTTGACCAAAGCTTCTGGTCAGTAGTGGTTTTGACTGATATTTCAGTCAAAACTAGTTTAGACCAATGAAGCTAGTGAAAACTACTTTTAACTGATCCCATCGGTCAAAAGTAGTTTTGACTAGCTTTATTGGTCTTAACTAGTTTTGACTGATATTTCAGTCAAAACTCTTAAAAAGTTAATAAGGTCGAGTAAACTTTAGATAGAAAACGCTGTATATTTATTATTGGATCCGAGAGCGTATAGGTCGTATAATTGGTAATATTGCAAAGGCAAAGAAGTGTTTTAGTGGTTTGTCTGTATGTAATGCAAGTGAAGGAGACAGAGCCAGTTCTAGAATGGCGGTTGTCATCGGACAGGCCATTTCACGCTCCGCAGCCTCCCGACTAGACGGACACAAAAGAGGAAATATTTTTCCCCTCCTTGAGCTTCGCAAAGCTGCAAAATGTATAAGATTGTGCAAAAAGCCTCTTTAGGAGACTAATCTTCTCTTCTTCTTCAGTATGTACTGAAGCGGCTGTATAGCCAAATGCTAAGCTTAAGCATGCTACATTGTCTCCGCTACGTGATTGAGAAATATGTTTTTCCAATAACGATTGACCGAAAGCGATCCATCCGATGAATGTTTGTTCCAAAGAACAAAAATCTGAGACGAGGGTGATTTTTTTGTGTTAATAATTGCTTTCAATTAAAGAATACGGGCGAAATCGGTCCAGCGGTTTGGAAACTTCGATTCCAAAGATAGACGCGGAAACACATAACCAAATTATATTATTTATTTACGAAGGCACGCACTTGGCCCCTGTCTCGTCTGATGGTAGGTGAAGACGATGCCTCAGATGTTTCGCGTTTCGTTTCTTAGGTGTGACGTCACCAGATATCACGCCGTATCACGACTAGTCGGTTAGCGGCGAGCCTTTGTGTAGTGGGTAGTTACTAGCTTAGGCGCCTAATAACCACCCACTACACAAGGGCAGAGTAGACCTACACCTAAGCAGAGTCGAAGCGTTTAGTTTAGTCAACTAACTCTCGTACACTCGAACTCAGGGAGCTAAAATGGCTTCTCGAATGCTACTTGTATCGCTTACACATCATACTACACTCTGATGAAAACAGCTCATTTTTGCACTAAGATCGGCCGGTGTATACGATACGCTTCCGAGTAGCCAAAATAAGTTCCTAAGTCCGAGCGTACTATGATTGTGAAAACGCGGCTTAAAGCCGGGTTTTCACGGTCTCAGTACGCTCGAACCGTGTGCGTACAGTTTTACTTGATTATGACTACGGTCAGTGCGCTCGGACCGAGTGCGTCATCCATAATCAACAAAAACTGTACGCACACGGTCCGAGCGTAATAAGACCGGCAAAACCCGGCTTAAGTCGATTACTGTACAGCACGAAGACATCGTCGTTGCTCGGATAAGCAATTATCGCACAATCACACCATATCGCACTATTAAGTGTCGCGTTTTTGTCGCTCATTTTTGTAGCCCATTCAAATACTTGTGAGTCCAGTGAAAATATATTTGGGGAAGGGTTAAATAAGCCCTTTGTAATTTACGGTTCCCTCAATAGGTAATCAAAGTGGTTTCTGATTCGTGCTGAATCTATTGATAGAGATTAATTGGCCTGTCAACATCAGAGGCTTTAACAGTTAAAATTCGCCTATTCATTAATTCTGTGTCGATCTTGTGGTTTCCGTCTCGTGAATATTATTTGATTGGCCCCATAGACTTCATGGTTCAATAATTAAATAAAAAATAATAATATCTTCCACACACACAACACAATCATTTGCCCTGCTCTCAAACTAAGATACCATTTGCCATGGTAGCCAGGCAAGGAAATCACAAACATGAAAATTAAAATTATTTCATTAGGGTTCCGTACCTCAAAAGGTAAAAACGGAACCCTTACAGGATCACTTTGTTGTCCGTGCATCCGTCCGTCCGTCCGTCCGTCCGTCCGCCCGTCCGTCCGTCCGCCCGTCCGTCCGCCCGTCCGTCCGTCCGTCCGTCCGTCTGTGAAGACCATTTAACTCGGGAACGCGTGGAGGTATCGAGTTTAAATTAAAACCATATACTCAGGTCTACCGTCCCTTGAAGCTATAGAAAAAATCAAACTTCTAAGTTAACGTGAAAAAAGATTAAAAAAACCATACACCCTGTGGTGTGCTAGTTTGGGACCAGAACAAGTTATTGTGTTGATTAAAATTCACAATTTTCATGCCAAAATTACCATTAAATTTAATACCCGAGAGATAGTGTAAGTGTTTATGTTCGTGGATGTTGTTAACCAATTTTCGTCGGAAAAACTAAAAGCAATTTGCTCGCGGGCCGAAATGCGCTAAAACTAAGCTTGGTTAATCCTAATCCTAACCAAAAACAGCCTCAAATGTAATGCTTACCTAAAACAACTTCGAATTTGCATACACTTTGCGTTTACCCACTTGTATGAGTTTTATTTCTATTTTGGTATAACCGGAGGCCGAAACAAAAGGGTTGGATAGCCACACACTGACCGGACATCTCTTCTAACTGTATCATCATCATCAGCCATTTGACGCTCACTGCAGGACATAGGCCTCCCTATGGTTTTACAAACCATGAGGGGTTTTGCCATAATCGTCACGCTTGGCAGGCGGGTTGGCGATCGCAGTACGCGGTCGGAATCTCAGGAAGACGCTGCTGCCCGTCTCCTGGTAATTTATTTCCTTAGTCGCCTTCTACGAAATCCACGGAAGGAAATGGAGTGACGCTATTCTTAATCCGGCGCCACACGGACTATACACTATAGTGGTAATACTATAAAGAGGAAAATTGTGTAAGTTTTATGTAGGGGGGTAACCTCTGAAAGTACGATTATTATACTTTATTGTACACACGAGAACACAGTGCAGGAAAGGTAACAAAAGAAAATACATGTACAATGGCGTGCTTACATTATCTGTGTAAGTGATTTCTTCCAGCAAACCTTGGGGAGTCGGAGTGGAGGTGTGAAACGGGTCTACGTACGTGCATATGATATATATACACTACATACAAAGCACTTCTCCGATTTCAAAAATTCTTTCACCAGTTTATGGAATGTACCTTCAGGGTGGACAATTGAAATTGCCAATCAGTGGTGGGCACGCGTGGTGATTAAGGTTTAAGGTTTAAGATATTTATTTCTCAATAAGAATACATAAATTCACTTACTTGAGAAACAATTCGTTAAGTAGGTAACAATACAATATCGACAGACAGTTATAAGAATTAAAACAATAATAGAGGGTAGTCCTTAATACAAAACTACGATCCAGTTACATCGATGTTTCGTAAGGCTTTGTTTACATTAATTAAGAGGGCTTTCACATCATTTGCTCAAATTAGGAGGTTTTGGGCGACTAATTTTCGTATTTTAATACTAAATATTCATTTATGAAGTATTGTATCAAGAAGCACAACCTTTAATACAGGTATTTGTCAACTTAGTTTATGAAATTATATCATTTATTTTGTTTAATTGATAAAATACCACAGCATGTTTTGTCAAAAATACGCGCCGAGGTATCTTCGGACACGTCATTGTACTATTAGAATTTGTAAAAATCACTAATAAAAAATACGCAGGACTGGGACATATAAATCTTATTGTATTTAATAAATCACATTTCAAATATTTTATTCACACTTGGCTAAAAAAAATCATGAAGTAGTGCGAATTTCTCCCATTTTTACCTCGATATTTTACCATTTCTAAACATTATTATCGATTTAAATTTGTACCATAAGGTACTAGAACTTATCCTTAACAGGAGTGTAATAAAAAAATACACATTTTTAATAAATTGCAATGAAAAATATATTTTTTACTTCCCTATATATTCTGCTGCAATCGTGCGCATCGATCAGTGTCGCGCGAAGCGCCCTTCGAGTAGGACCTATGTCACTTTTCTCGCCGATGCCGGTTGCGTATTCTACCATTGAATTTTAAATTCAATGATTTTACGAATTTAGTGAAGCGCGTGCAACCGCGACTGACTCTTTTGATACTTTTCAAGTAAGTACTTTTCGAATTTGTTATACATTATTATTGTATACATGAATCATTGTAATTATCCTTCATGATGTTTTCAGCAATGGGACGAAAACATAATACGTACCGTTTTTTGTTAGATAAAAGAAAGCGTAAAAATACTGAGTCTTTACTCTCAATCTTTTCATTGCAAGACAAGCAAAGTACGTACCTATCGGCCCTGATCTACTTTAATAAGTTATGTAGTTAGTAGTGTAGTTAGTTTAGTAGAGTATCTTCTAGTACGGTCTTTTCCGATTTTAATGGTTGTGAAGTTTTATTTTTACTATATATCATTGCAGGATAAAGAAAGGACCAACTAACAATTGATCCGAAATTGATATTACGAATCCATTTCCCAAGGGAGAGGAAATATTATGTATGGTAAGATTTTCGAAAATCCCTTCAAATAAAAGTAGAGGGACCATCTACCCTCTTGCTTTTAGTGACCACGGCCATTATAATTTCTTAAAGTTTTACTTTATTTACAGGAGAGAACATGTTGCTAATGATTCCAAACCGAAAAAAACTGATGGAGTACTGACCGTGACATCGGGAGAGAAATCCCAAAACTCGAATTTCATTGATGTAAGCAATTTTTTTTATTTTGCTTACTCGTCCACTTTTTTATTTAAATTAAAGAAGCTGGTTAGTTAATATAATATTTTATTTTATTTTATAGAACAATGCAAATGAGTCCACTGAGTTGTTTGTGGTGGATACGGAATCTTCAAGTGCCATAATTGGAAGTAAAATAAATTCTAACTATAAGTAGTGGTGTTGTGATAAGGGTCGATGAAAAAGTACAAAACTATAATAGAGATTAAAAACTGTAAAAAGCCCACATTTATTGAGTAATGTCATATAAGAACAAATATTTTTATTTACAAAATGTTAATTACGCATGTTCGGAATAAAGTAGCAACATTGTCTGTGACAGATGACACTTACTTTTGAGGTTATTGCACTTGAAAATTTTCTTGCTTGGTTGGCTCGTGGTTGAGCAAATTATACGTTTGCTGTCGTGGTGGCCCGCGGGCAACGTGATTTTGGTTAAAAATTGTGAGGCAATTGGATTGCCGGCTTTATATCTTCGCGTGGAGTGAGTTATAAAGAAGGAGGGAAGGTTCCCGAGTCATTCCTGACGATTTGTGGTGTTGACCGCGAGGTCGTGGTACCAAGAACCTGCACTGAGACGCAGTTTTCTGGGGAAGAGCGCTCTTGGGGTAGTCTGGGGAAGACTAGGGCTCCCACTAGCGATCCGGTGCAGGCATCCCGGGAGGCGCCGGCTGCTTAGTCGACGAGGAACGTCGACAAAGGACTGTATATTCTGTAAGTGTTTTATTAGTGTTTAAGTGTTACTTAGCGTTTAATTTGGGACCAGGAGGCAGGCGGCCCTGTCTCCTTGGTCTCTGGTAGCAGAGCGGGTCCTATACCCAACAACGCAGATAAAGTGCCTATAAAAGTTATTACATTTTAAATTCTATGAGACTAAGTACCTATACATATACAGGGTGGTATTTTGTAATGCCTCCTGAAGGGAGAGTACTCTTAATATTGTAGACAGAAAAAAGTACTCAAAGAAAACATTCCTGTATTTTTGAAAGGAAAGAAAACTTGTTCTATTTAGGTAGTACAGAAATAAAATATTTACTAGCAGGTAAAGTGTTTCATTTAGTTTAAATTTTTACCACCTGTATATATGTATACATACGTAAGATGATTGAGTACGTCCTGTTTTTATCCATCCGAAATAAATCACGTCGGAGAAAAGTATCAAAAAACTTTCTTCATAGTCGAACTATACACCCGACGCGCGGCATTGTGCCCCGGCGCTCGAGGTCATGACTCACGGCAGTGCAATGGGTGAATTTACCTAAACTTGCGGTGCGCGATTTTGTGAAACGCCTCTTAAATGGGTACGCAAAATGGAGAACATGAACATGACAACTTCTGACAGTAGACGAGCCACTAGTCTACAAGCCTCCACCAATCCGGACTTGGCCCCCGTGGTGGAGTATGGCCTATACCTTCCTCAGGGAAGAGACCCGTGCCCCTCGGTGGGGACATAATGGGTTGTTGATGATAGTCCGCACAAATGTTTTTGGCGGTAACGTGAACATAGTCAAAGATCGTTTACAAATCGCTTACTATCTTTACAGTGTATGTGTGAGTAATTGACTACTTTAGTAATTGACTAATAGTAATTTACTACGCATCATACTACGTCAACAGTGTGTGTGTGTGAACACACTGTAAAGACAGTAAGCGACGTGCAAACGATCTGTCCGGCTCATGGAGGCTTTATGTCGAAATACCTCATTTTCCTAATATCTAAAAGTCAAAATGACTGAGTACCCAAAATGCCTGAAATTCGAAATCCCATAATGAACTTACGCCATAAAAAGAAAATGACAATCGATGTACAGTTGCAAACAAAATTTATTAGAAATTAAAAACTTAACTTTTGTAGCTTCTTAAAATAACTTATAAGCGCCTACATCATCTTAACTAATCAATTACCTACGTGTAACGTCGTTTCAATTGCATTGACCACGATTTACGCATCTCCACATCGAGCTGCCACTTTTGTTACGGTGTCCAAAATTATATTTATGACCCTCGTATAGCAGACACGGTTTTCCTTTTTGATTATTGATAAAAATAATTTCTTTTGCCCTTTCCATTATTATTCGTTAATATTTTAAATAAACATATCTATTGCCATTACCTAATGATTTCAGGACTGACAATCTAATCAATGTCAAGTATACTTCATAATATTGAATTTCAAGTGGCCAGTGATTTTCATACCACATCCAAGAAGTACGAGTACCTACAAAGGTATTTGGACATAAAGCCTCCATGAGCCGGACGCCCTAGGAAAGAATTGACCCGAAATTTGATTGGGTACTTAATCAACTAATTGTTTAAAAAGTTTTTCCTTTAACTGTACCAAACCTCAATGGCATTTTGTAAATCAGTTATTATTGGATGTGGACAAATCGAATTTCAGGCATTTTGGGTACTCAGTAATTTTGACTTTTAGATATTAGGAAAATGAGGTATTTCGACATAAAGCCTCCATGAGCCGGACCGCAAACGATTTGTGACTATGTTCACGTTACCGCCAAAAAGATCTGTGCGGGTTAATGCTGGCTAGGCAGGGACCGGGGCTGGCCACTTGCCACGATCCTGACAGACCTCTTTCGTTTCATCAATACATTAGTCGTTGCATGCACGCACACCGGTTTCAGTTACTTTCTATCTAGCCCTTTGCTACTACATCCCCTATCGTCGAAGTAAGTCCGCCTGGGACGCCGTTTGCTGGACGTTATGGACTGAAAGAGGCTGTAGTGGCTAGAATTGAGAAAGACTCGTTGCGTTTGGACAAATTCAGATAATGACGGAAGAAAGATTGACGAAAGATATATATTGAGCGAATGTGGGGGAAGGACGGAAGGATGATTGAGGAGTTGATAAAAAAAGATACAGATTGGCGGCCTTATTGCTAATATTCGTAGTAACGTACTAAGTATTTTACTTCATAAAAATGGTGAGGATTTTTGTAATGTCATCTTTGTCAATGGACATGATTTCTTTAGGCTAAAGAAGTATTTTTGCAAAACCTCGTGTTTCCTTCCTGTCCAAAAACACAACTTTTGAATAAAAAATAAGGTAATTCAACAAAGTAAAAACTGCTGAACAACATTGAATTACGTTTAATTAATGCGGTTTTCGACACTGTATTAAGTTTACAGGATTTGTCGTGTTGTGCGTGTAGGTGGAAATTAGGAAGGAACTCTTTCAATGTCGCAGCCTTCAATAAATCCTTGTACTACATAGGAGAATGTCCGTTCTATATTATACATATAATTTTAAGCATTATCTATCAAACAGCGGCACTCCAAAGCAGAAAACCCTTTGAAAATTAATAATTATTTAACAAAATGGAAAATTAAACAAAACATTTCAAAAGCTGTTATTGACTCTAACCGACATGATTGGAGATTTGGGCATTTCTAAAATAACCCTGTTATAATAATCAGTAAGCATCGTCTAGCCCGCTAGTTCCGTGCCCTCGCTAATGCCGTATCGACCCGGCCGTTTGGCAGCGGCGACGGTGCTACGCGGCGGCCCGCCAGCACGCGCCGCTGAAAACGTTTTATGAACACCGCCTTTGACTTTTAGCCTAAGCCGCCCATACAGGGTGTAACGAAATCCCCATAGTGAAAACAATAATCAAACTAATCAGTATACAATGGCGCGAGGCACGCGTTTTGTGGCACAAAAATGGCGGAATTTTACAATTAATGTAGGTACTGGAAAGTACTGGAACGCGCGAATCGGTTCATCGTGCTATCTATGCAGGAATTCGTTTCACAATACCGATTCTATTGACGAATAAAATGCACAACACATTGAACACATAACACCATTCATCCATTCACATTCCCACGACACAGGCTGTGCCTAGTGTGGGAGTTGCAATTGTTCACATCTGTAGTGCTTTGATTTTTAATAAACAATTTTTTATTTTATTATTATTTAATTTATTCATTGTATAACATGGTGTTAGTGTATGCAGATCTTCGGTATTACTTCATATTAGTTTACTGTGCTACGCCCGTGCTATGCGTTCAAGGTTAACTATTCTGTAATATTAATAATTTACAGCCTGCATGTTTTCTCTGTTGTGTTTGTATATTCATTTGTGTACTCGTAATCTAGTCACGTAGAGGCCGGCTTCGCCAATTTTGCCAATTGTTAATTAATGTGTCGGAAATGTCACCGGGCTGTTAGGAATTTACGCAAATAAGTAACATACATCACCTGTCAAGAAATTAGCGAATTCTGAGAGAAAACCACCCAAAAATTTTGTAAACTAATCGACTGCTGGTATGACTGAATCAAATGTATTTTCGCATTTATAGATTTGCCTCGGGAAATTTGTTTGATAACGGCACAAAAATTGTTATTGGGTCATCGATGGCTAAGATTCCTATTAGGTATTTAGGTCAGAAGTTAACCCTGAATATTTTGATTAAAGAACAGAATACAATAGACATCGTTTATTACCAAAACACAAACAATTTAAAAAAGCAATGATAGCAGAGATTTAAATTTTTTTGACTGCGTCAAACCATTTTGGTAATTGAAGAGAGCTCAGCTAACATGTCAGCTACCACCAGGTAGTAACCGACGCTGGTGTTCAGCACTTCCCGGCTCTTAGGTTGACATTTAGAGCAGATGTTAAGGCACGTAGGCACACGTTACATATAGATTAAAAAAATAAATTATGTGTTAACTAAACGTTAACAATTATGTGCATGCAACGACTAATGAATGTTGAGGAAGCGAAAGTGATCTGTCAGGATCGTGGCAAGTGGCAGTCCCTGGTCTCTGCCTACCCCTCTGGGATACAGGCGTGAGTTTATGTTATGGTGTTACAAATTAGCAGTCCCATTTATAAAATTAGAACCCGCCCTTTAGGGCTTAAAGAGCGTTTTGCTCAAGGAAGTCCTCAAACATGTATTACTTAATTTTTTTTTATACATCAGTCTGCAAAAGTGACTGTAAAACGTAACATCGTAGAAAGAAAAGGCGAAAACTAATCTTGCAGTGTTAGAGCCAGTCGTCTTATACCACATAATAAGTTTGAGGAATCGATCTAACAAGTAGCAAGGCAGATAACGAAACTAATGAAATAAAATGACCCAACCTATTTACTTACTTACACTAATAAAGATCGCCTCAGAATGACGGACAGATGTCTTACTTGCGTACGTCGTCGGGCTGATAGGTTACCCCTCCATTACGTGTTGATTGGCTACATGGCCGTTAGCCTAATCCGCTTCAATTTCAGTTTTCTTTTTCCTCGGAGCTCAGAGGCCGAGAGAAAGCCAGACAAAAGCTGAGCTCGATAAAAATGTATCTAGAACTTTGGATGAACTTTACGAAGTTACGTAAACTTTATCCACGAGTTTGTCACCTTGGAACTGGATTCGCCTGATTTCGGGGTCGTTTGAAAGCCGCGCTTATGTAATTAGTAATTAAAAATGGCATCTGTTCAGTTTTCCCATCTAAATTCAATATTAATTTGGTTGTTGAACTGGCAACACAATCCCTTCTTCTGGGATTGGTTTACTTTCTTTTTTTGAATTGACAACTGTCGCGTCTGTCGGTTTAAAGTCATTGTCGAGGCAACAGCACTTTCCCTGTCGCTGCTGTTTGCCACCATCTTCGATTATTGCTATCGTCCTATCGCCTCTCGCCTCTCGTGTAATTTCGTGAGCCAACACTGAGAACTGAGTGCTGAAGGAAGCTGAAGGAAGGACCCGGCTCAATCGTCGTCAGGTCAGGCGACGCTACTCACGGTGGGCGGTCGTGGAAGGTAAATCGAGGAGCTGGAAGCGGCTCCCGCCCGAGGTACGCTGACCTTTGACCCCCTTCGCTATCGGACCTGGTAAGTCTTTCAGTCTTCCTAAAGCCCCACCTACAATCGCACTCAATAAAGAACCTACCGACATTCACTCATACAGTCCACTAAATTATCGCGCACCACGAAATCCCCGAACTAAACAGCATCTATTTAGACTGTTACTTTTAAGTATAGATGTAAATAAAAAAAAGAGTTGAGAAATCTTGTTTCGAGTAGAGAAATCTTGTTTAAAAAAATGCGCGAACAATTAGTACCGCCTCTCTGTCTGACAGAACAATCACCCGCGGACCCGCGGCACGCACGCACCGCTCTCGATAGATACTGATGGTTCTAATATAGTATGTGTCGAGATATTTTTTAAAAAGTGCGTTTTTTTTTTTTTTAAACAAACTAAACTGGTGTATTTGATAGCTATTTTCAGGGGCGTTCATTTTGCTATGTCTTCCAAACCACCCAAAATTAATGCAGTGTATAATTCAAAAGTACCTACCTATACATTTTTTTCAATCGTTAAAAATGTAGTGAGACGGATGTCAAAGTAAAAGCATGACAATTCGATGTGCATAGCGTAGCCGAATCTTCCTACTTCGTAATCTGTGTGTTAATCGACTTTGCCATGTACATCGAATTGTCAGAGTGTAGTTCTATGGAACAGGCCCAATACGTCGATTTCATGTCAAGAGCTCAGTTCTCGTGCTAGGCCTTGATAGGATTGAAATGCGAATAGAATCTCCAAACTGTCCTTCATCCCCGATTGTCAGTTAGATCCCGGTAAGTCCCACCTTAATTACTTGCTGGGAGCGCCCCGGCCGATCCCTGTTGCTTTTTGCTGAAGCGAATTGCGGAATGGACGGACGGTCGAGTGACAGCTTCTTATTGAATTAATTTTATGTCCTGTTGGGAGAATGAAAGAGGTTCATCATCATCATCAGCCATTTGACGCCCACTGCAGAACATAGGCCTCCGTCGTGGTTTTCATAACCATGAACCTTGGCTGGCGGGTTGGCGATCGCAGTATGCGGTTGGAATCTCAGGAAGACGCTGCTGCCCGTCTCCTGGTAATTGATTTCCTTAGTCGCCTTCTACGACATCCACAGAAGCAAATGGAGTGACGCTATTCTTAATCCGGCGCCACACGGACATGAAAGGGGTTATTGGGAACTAACACTATCTGTTGAAGTCTTATTAATCATGTAAAAACCGGATGGAAACATCAAAACAAAGCCAGAAAGTTTTATTATAACCTCTATGCCTCCACAGTTCTTAAAATATATGTCCATTCATCCGCCTGCCAAGCGTGGCGGTTATGGCAAAATCCCTCATGGTTATGAAAAACACGAAGGAGGCCTGTGTCCTGCAGTGGGCGTCGAGTGGCTGATGATGATGATGTCCATTCGTGAGTCAAATCTCGGATGGTTATATTATTCACAAGAAGTTTCGTATTATGTCAATGAAGTATGGATGGAAATGTCGCTATGACGAATCTGACGTCGGTCGTAGGAATATTATTAAGCCCTATAAAAACCTCTAATGACTTTGACTTCATATGAATGATGTGACCTAAAATTCTTCGGACTTCGTCGTCATCGTCATCGTCATCAGCCATTCGACGCCCACTGCAGGACACAGGCCTCCATCGTGGTTTTCAACCATGAAGGGTTTTGCCATAATCGTCACGCTTGGCAGGCGGGTTGGCGATCGCAGTAAGCGGTTGGAATCTCAGGAAGACGCTGCTGCCCGTCTCCTGGTAATTTATTTCCTTAGTCGCCTTCTACGACATCCACGGAAGGAAATGGAGTGATGCAATTCTTAATCTGGCGCCACACGGAACCGGAACCAATTCGGACTTTAGTTTAGTCAAATTTTAACAAATATGTGATTTAAAACAATAGTATATTATGTAATTAGTCAATAAAAGACGGATTTACATTGAGGGCCATGAATCACTCGCGTCGCTCAGGATTCTAGGGAGTGATTCATGATGAGTGAATCCCGAGCGTAGCGAGTGATTCAAGTGTTAGAATCCTGAGCGACGCGTGTGATTCATGGCCCTCAATGTAAACCCGTACTTTATTCAAGAGTTGAATACTATACTTAAAAAAGGAAGGTTAAATTAATTTAAATGAACTTAACAATTACTAAAATTAAGAGTATTTTTTTTTCTGTAATGGCAGTAAATAACACAAAACAGTTTTTATTTTAATGCTAAATTCTTTACCGCAAATATCGACCAATCAAATCTCGGGAAGTTATTTGCACAAATAGTTTGTATGTCGAGTATTCTTTGCGCAAGGAGGTTGTATAAGCGTAGAGATGGAGGTCGAATATATTGGTGTGTTCTAAATTCAAACACCAAAATAGTGATTAAAAGGCCTTTTTATTCACTGTTTTCAGTGAATAAAATGAGCTTTTTAGAGTGGGCATGGTACAAAGTTTTATTAAAACCTCTAAGCCTCTACAGTTCTTAAAATAAATGTTCATTCGTGAGTCAAATCTCCGATGGATATATTTTTCACAAGAAATCTCGTATTACGTCGATCAGGTAGTGATTGAAATCGGTCGTAGGTATAATATTATGCCCTATAAATAACTTAAATGATGTGACCTAAAATTCTTCGGACTTCAGTTTAGTAAAATTTTAACAAATATGTGAACTAAAACAAATCGCTCTTACGTATCCATCGCGTACAAACTCGGAAGAATGCGCGGATTTTTACTCAAGTTTTCTATCGTGCATTATAACGAGCTATATTTTATGGACTCTGCATTCGCACCACAAACGCCGCTCGATGTGCAAGCAAGGATGTTATAACGTTCTTGTGTGCAAGTCAACTCAAAAACTCTATCGGGTCGGTCGGGTGAACCTATAGTATGAAGTCTGGGAAGAGTTAAAAAACCGCAAACGCGCATATGCTCGTTTTTGGCTGAGAAGAGGCGCACAGTATCGTGTTGCGTTTGTGGTTTGAGTAGATCTTAAGATCATAATTACTCAATAGTGTAGCGAGAGATCTCTTTTTTTGTTTTTTTTTTTCAATTTCGTGGTTGGTATTTTTTTATGATTCGTCACAAATTATTCGGCTGATTTTAAAGAAAAGAAAGACAGAAAGAAAACGTATGTGTATCCCACACCCACAGCACTTAATCACCTGAATGATCATTGTTCATTTGTAAAGAATAATGAACAATATACTGTTTTATTGTCAATTTAAAAAAAAAAATTAAAATTTAAGCTGTTTATCTGTGTATCCCTCTTTAGCTACAAAGTTAAAAAAAGGGAGAAACTTTCCCGCCATATTACAAAAGGCACCACTGAAATGAACATCCATTTCTTTGTCCGCAGGATGTGCCGTTCCGTGTGTGTGGGCGCGAGATGAGCGCGGCTGCGCTGCGGGCGGACGGCGCGGGCGACTCGACGCCCGGCTCCGACGTCGGCGAGCGCATCACGCGGCTCTTCCCCAAGTGCCGCCCCAAAAACATGCAGCACCAACACGACAGGTGAGCACCGACACAAACCGAAGATACGGCGAGCGCATCCGAAAGAAAGAACAAAAAAAAAGACATTGATTGTAACAAACTTGACTCTTCCTCAAGTGCCGCCCCAAAAACATGCAGCTTGCAGCACCAATACGACAGGTGAGCGAGAAAAATGCAGCACTAATACGACAGGTGAGCACCGACATCTGTGACCAAGTCGAGTTTGGTCTGTGACCAAAGATAATAAATTGTATCTAAAACGTCTTATGTAGGGATATCCTAGTTTGGGACCAGATCAAGTGATTGTATTGCGTGGAAGTTAATATTATTATTATGCAAATGGGAGTCTCTAGTCTCTGCCTACCCTTCTGGGGTACAGGCGTGAGATTATGTATGTATGTATAAAAACACGATTCCTCGAAACACTCCTCAGAGGCAGTTTAATGTCTGTGGTAATAAGAAAGACGTAACCACATTATTTAAACTGCCCCTGAGGAGTGTTTTGGGAGAATCGTATTTTTATAAATAACACCGTACCCCTTTAGAATGCGTAGTAATTCTAAAATAAATTCTTTAAATGGGTAAATAGACCAATTTAAAGAATCTCTAAAAATAACGGAAATCACTATAAAAAATCCAAAATAAATTAAAAATGCTACACTGTGAAAAAATGTTACGCCAGTGGTATTACTACTATAACTTCATGAATGTACATAACTTAGAAAATCATCGGTACATGCCCGCACTAGGGCCGATATTCAGAAACGATTTTGAGCGTGAGCTCAATGTGAGTCCGGGTCTTCCAACTGTCAAAATGAAAGTCCCAGGGATATTTTGTATTCACAGTTGAGTTTGAGATAACAAAAATTGAGCGCAAGCTAAGCTGAGACTGAGTAGTGAATTTCGGCGACTTAGCTCAGACTCAAGGTGGCAATGACGAAGAAAGTAGCGACACCTGTAGGCAATTCGAGAAATCTAACCTGTGGTGAAGTAACCTTTTTTTATTCACAATTTGACGTTTTGCATGCTCATTTTCCTTCAAAAAGTTAAATTGTGTTTTTAGAGTAATTAGAAGTCAAAATAAATTATAACCGCGCTTAAAAAGTTTCGACATTTCTTGCCCTCTCATTCACTCCTGTGGATTATTGTATGCCTTTCATGTAGCGTTAACAGATAATATAAACCGGTAAAGTCAAAAACTGTACCACAGATTACACGCTCGAGTAAGTTTTGCTTGAGCTGTGGCTTAGCTGAGTTCGAGTCGAGATATTGACTGTGAATACAAAATGCTTGAGTCTTTGTTGAGATTGCTCAACCGATGCTCAGCTTAGTGCACGTTAAGTGTAGCTCAACGCTGTGTTTCTGAATATCGGCCTAGGAATCGAACCTGGGTCTGTCGCTCACGAGTCCAATGTTCTACCCACTAGGCTACCACCGCTGTATGTGCCCTGCTTGAATCTCACGCATCTAGGCTGCTCACTGTTGGACTTATATTGTTCAAAATATTTGACGCGTCGATAGACATCCAATTTCATCGAGAACATCTAATTATTCAACCGAATAGACTGCACTCTCCCAAATTAACTAAAGCTAACCGACTAGAAATCCCAGTACTGAAGCGCAATATGATAATTTTCCAGCTCATCAATTACGTACCGGGATTCAGTTGCAGGCTCTGCGAACGTGATCCGGTATCATCCGCTAAATCTATTACCCTTTGACTCCATAACTACTGAGAGTGTACGAGTGTACCGACTGTTATCACATTTCCTGATTTGGCGTGAGTCTGACTCATACAAGCTCGTATAGCTGTTACTACGACCGTTTAGACTATGAGAGCATTTCTTGATCTTATGAAGGAAAAGTGCAGCTTGAAAGTTTTTTAACGCCCCAGTTAGAGTTTGTGTTTTACAATGACTTTTACGGCCAGTTTCTGACTTGGGAATTTCACTAAGTAAATAGTTAACTGTAGTGCTGTCTCTTCGAATTTTTCGGAAAAGAGCGTGACAGAACGTTACTTAAGAATTTGCTTAGTGAAATTCTCAATTCAGAAACCGGCCCTTAGCCAGTTTTCCTTTTAAGTTCATTATAAATGTGCTACTACCCTGAATTTTTTCACGTGTCTACAATTAACCGTTTAGCCGGGAGAGGGGAGGGGGACATCCTACTCTTACAAAAAAATGCGCTTTAAAGCTTAATTATTCGCAAACGAATCCCTATAACGATTTTTTTTAAAGATTTTATTTTACCGTTTTTCGGCTCGCTAGTTATTAAGCACCGATTAGGTAAAGTTACTTATCTTTTCAATAAATTCAATAATAAACTTTAAATCTCTAAATCCATATTTATTCAACATTTATAAACCAACCTAATTCAAAAAGTAAATCAAATCAAAAAATCAAAAAATTTTTTATTCAAAGTAGCACAGAAACTGCGACTTAATGAACGTTAAAAGTTAAACTAGGTGTCCATTTCAAAATCTAGATCATTTTGGAGAAAAAATGGACAAAAAAACTCCAAACTTAGTCTTTTCAAGTCCTTAATTTACAGGATTTATATAAATGTTCTAAAACTCATGCATTGAACTGGCTTTAATTCCAGACATCATTGTCATCTAAATAATCTTTAATGTTATAGTAGCTTTTTTGGCACAAAGTGTGCTTCACACATTTTTTGAACCGCGTTTCTGGCAAGCTTATTATATCCTCGGGGATCTTATTGTAGAAACGTATACAATGCCCCATAAAGGATGTATTAACCTTTGCCAGCCTAAATTTTGGGAACGAAAGTTTATGTCTATTTCTAGTATTTACATTGTGTTGGCTACCTACAGTTTTAAAGTCACTGATATTTTTCCTAACGTACATAATATTTTCATAGATATACTGACTAGCAACTGTTAGGATGTTAGTTTCTTTAAAGAAATCTCTTAACGAATCTCTATTGCCTAGCTTATATATGAATCTGATCGCTCTTTTCTGCAGGACGAAGGTGGTCTCAATGTCTGCTGCCCGACCCCACAGTAGTATACCATAGGACATAATACTATGGAAGTAACTAAAATAAACAAGCCTAGCAGTTGCGACATCAGTTAGTTCCCGGATTCTTTTAACTGCGTATGCTGCAGAACTAAGCCTATTTGCCAATTTTGCTATATGAGGACCCCATTGAAGCTTTGCATCAATTGTGATACCCAGAAATACAGTTTCTTCTACAAGGTCTAGTTTATCATTCCCCAATATAACATTGCTGTCAACCATTTTGACATTTGGTAGTGTGAATTTTATACATTTTGTCTTTTTTGAATTTAATAATAAGTTATTAGAAGTAAACCAATATAGTACCTTAGAGAGAGCATTATTTGTATCCGCAAGGTCATTTTCTTGTCTCTTAATCTTAAAAATAAGTGACGTGTCATCTGCAAACAATACTATCTCTGACATTTTTTGAACCATGAACGGCAAATCATTTACATATACGAGGAAAAGGAACGGCCCCAAAATAGATCCCTGTGGCACTCCCATCTTAACCTCCGACCCTGATGATTTAGTCCTATTTATGTCAGCTTTTTGAACTCTCCCTTCTAAATATGATCTCATAAGTTTTAAGCTCCTCCCATTCACTCCGTAGTGTTTTAATTTTAAGAGAAGTGTTTTATGGTCTACGCAGTCAAATGCCTTCGACAAGTCACAGAAAACACCTATAGCATCCTTCCGATCCTCCCATGCACTAAATATATGTTTAACTAATGCGACACCAGCATCCGTCGTAGACCGCCCTTGCGTGAAACCGAATTGCTCACTATGAAAAAGTTGATAATTATTAAAGTGTGTAAGTAGCTGACCTAGAACTATTTTCTCGAATATTTTACTCAAAACGGGTAGAACCGAGACTGGTCTGAAATTTGTGGGATCTTGCCTGTCGCCACTTTTAAATAAAGGAACGAGCCTACTATATTTCATTAGGTCAGGGAATGTACCCTCATCTAAACATTTGTTAAAGATTCTGGCTAAATGGGGTGCTAGGACATCGATTACTGAGCTAACTATTATTACTGACATACCCCACAGGTCTTCAGTTTTTTTAAGATTTAGCTTTTTAAACGCTTTATTCACGGTATGAGCTTCAATATAATCAAACGAAAAATCGTGATCGCAGGGAGGGACATTATCTTTCAAAATACTTTCTGCAAGATCAGGAGATGAATCTAAAGGAGCCGTAGTTATAATTGGAACATTTGTAAAGAATTGTTCAAAAGCCGCGGCAACGTCTTCATTTGACGTTATTAATTTATTATCTATCTTAAGCGAGAATTCGCGGTCCGCTGATTTGGATTTACCGGTTTCCTTATTTATTATATTCCAAATGGTTTTAGATTTATTAGACGATTTAAGAATTTTGGCTTTTATATGCTCGCACTTAGCTTTGTGGCAGACGGCCCTAAATAATTTTGAATATAATTTAACATACTGTAGAAAACTAGGGTCATATGTGTATGTCTTTTTCTCATATAGTGAATAAAGTGTGTCCCTACTTTTCCGGATGCCGGCAGTGGCCCATTCACTAAATTGTACCTTATTTCCTTTCGATGATAGCTTTTTCAATTTAAAAACTTTTTCAAAACTATCTGAAACGACCTTAAAGAAATCTCCATAATGGGCATTAGCATTGATGGTTTTATTTTTTTTGGTATGTAAAGTACTTTGTAAATCAGTTTTAAATAATTCTAATTTTTTTGTTGTCATGGGCCTGTAAAGTATATCTTGTTCTGATTTTTTTAAATCAGATTCAAAGTGTACAATTTGACCACTGTGGTCTGACTTTAAGCAATTTATTGTAGAATAGTGCGAAAATTCACAGTCACAGTATACATTATCAAGACAGGTTGCTGTGATTTCGGTAATCCTAGTGGGCTCTAAGAAAATATTAACTAAATTAAAAGACTTGAAAATAAGTATTAATTTAGTATTTAAAGTGGAATCTACCAGCAAGTCGATATTAAAATCTCCACAGACTATAAGGTTCTTGCTACTACTTGAAGCTACATTTAAGACATCCTCTAGTACTGATTCAAATAAACTGTAGTCACTGGCGGGGGGCCTGTATACGCTTACTACAATGTGCTTAGCCAGTTCAACACATGATAGCTCAATAACTTTTTCAACAGAAAGTCTGCAAATATCTTTCCGTTCTTTATATTTTAAACTACTATTTACTATTATTAAGGATCCCCCGTGCAATGCAGACTTTCTATTGAAGCAACTGGCTATTTCATAATTATGTATAGCAAAATTCATTTGAGACTCTAGTAGCCAGTGCTCTGTGACACAAAGTACATTCACTTTATGTTGTTCTAAGAACAACTCTAATTCTAGTAGTTTACCAGAAAAGCCACCCTGTAAATTTTGGTTAGCTAAGACAAGTTTGTTTAAGGGGGACTTTTCTGTTGTCTGCGCTGACAGTTTAAATCAGCAGTCAAGCTTAACCTACTTATGCTAGGTTTTTTTACAGCCTCAGAATACAGAGGTTTGCAAGTAGAATTTTTTCTACAGTTTGTATCCACGACTGGTCCCTGTTTTATTGTCTTAACAATAATAGGGTCATAAATATTGAATGCCAACAATTTGGCAATCTGTCGCTTTGAAGAAAGGGGCACATGCATTGTGTCCCTAGTCAATATAAAGTTTCGAATAAATTTATTCGTATCAAAATACAATACTTGGTCTCGATGGCCAAAGGTCATATTATACAATAGCCGGTTTAACTTATCTATCCGGGCATTTTGTGTTTCTGATAGAGTCTTAGAATAAGGAAAAGCACAGATTACAATTTTCCTTGCTTGAAGAGCAACTATAGAATCATAATAATTTGTCAAATCATCGCGCTGTATTCCTTTGCTGTCCCCTATTAATAACACAACAGTGGTATTACTATCATACTCCTTACTAAGCATACAGTTGACTATCTGCATGTAAGATGCATAGGGCATACAAACATTCTCAACATGTTGCTTTAAATTATTTTGTAGTATACTGCCTAACCCTACACCTATTTTATCTGAATAGATAATGGTTTTGTACTGGGCGTGATTGTCAGGAACTCTGCAAGTGGTGGGTTTAGACTGCGGCTGTCCATCCAGTACGGAATCAGGGGTCGGTGTGGCACTGCACCGCTCATTGACTGGAACTGAGTTGCTGGTTGGTCTATTTGTGGGTTGTACTCCAGGTCTTGCATCACAGGTCGACGGCGTACTGGTCTCCGCTGTCACATTTGCTGGTGCAAGCTGTCTGCTTAGCTCGCCTCCATGCTGTTGTGCCGGATCCAGCGGTAAAGGGGCCGGTGTGTTGGGCACATGGCACGGTGTAAGCAAGCCTAGCTTCTGACTGCCCTTAGAAAAAAAAAAATATCTATAAAATGGAAAACTAAGCAGTAAAAGGGTCTGTCGCCAACACTAGTCATAAAAAAATACTGAAAATCTTATTTATAAAAACACGATTCCTTAAAACTCTCTTCAAATGCAATGTAACTTGATCTTTCCCTTTACCTTTGACTTTAAACTGCATTTGGGGAGTATTTTAGTGGAATCGTATTTTAATAAATAAGGGCCGGTATCTGAATTGAGAATTTCACTTAGGAAATACTTAAGTAACGTTCTGTCACGCTCTTTTCCGAGAAGTTCGAAGAGGCGGCACTACAGATAACCATTTAGTTAGCGAAATTCTCAATTCGGAAACTGGCCATAAGACTATCTGATCTTTATGTCCAAAAAATTCCGAGCCCACCGCTCGCCCGGTCTAAATCCACCTCGTCAGGACACACCCTTTAGTCCATTCCGTTTGGTGTTGCAGCGCGGTGCATAAATTACACACAATCTGCGCTGCGCGTGACGCGGGCAATGTTTGCAGCGCGTACAACCGTACATGGCTTAGGTTTATTGCATTTGGTACGAGCATTGTCTGGCGCTGTTATGGGAATGCTAACGACCGATCGAGGCCGGGTTCAGTGAAGCTAGGAACGTACTACTGTCGGAGATGAACGATAGTCGCGACATACGGGCAGAACAAGAGTTTATTTATTGTGTTTGTATTTCAGTTTGTGTTTCATTAAAAACCTTATAGATAAGAGTATTTTTTACATGGCTTAGGTTTATTGCATTTGGTACGAGCATTGTCTGGCGCTGTTATGGGAATGCTAACGACCGATCGAGGCCGGGTTCAGTGAAGCTAGGAACGTACTACTGTCGGAGATGAACGATAGTCGCGACATACGGGCAGAACAAGAGTTTATTTATTGTGTTTGTATTTCAGTTTGTGTTTCATTAAAAACCTTATAGATAAGAGTTTTTTTTTTTTATTTACATAATATGTAGGTAAATTCAATCTACATATTATATAGATGTATGTTAATAAAAAAATATCCAGCATATGGATATTTTTTTATTTACCTTCGACCTTGATTTGTATTTTGTACGGGTTATGATAAATTTCGTATACATAAGCAGCCTATATACGTGCCACTGTAGGGCACAGGCCTTCTCATAGGGAGAGAGTATGGGCTTAATCACCACGCGTGCCCACCGCGGATTGGCTATTTCAAGCGCTGAGGTATGTGAATAGCTCAGACACTCAGGTTTCCTCACGATGTTTTCCTTCGCCGTTAGCGAGTAGTATTGCTACTATAACTTTACAAATGTACACAACTTAGAAAACAAAGTCATAGGTACATGCCCGCATTGGGGATCGAACATGGGTTTCTCGCTTCCGAGTCTAATGTTTTACCCACTAGGCTACCACCGCTGTACAATTTCGCCGCAAATTTCGTATGTTGCGTATTAAAAGCCCGAAATTATTAGACTCGTTAATACATATAATTATGCGTGAGCATCGCGAGTCATTACAAAAGTACTACTTACAGTTGAGTTAGGGTCCTTTTCAATTCATCATCATCATCATCATCATTAGCCACTTGACGCCCACTGCAGGGCACAATGGTTTTCACAACCATGAGGGGTTTTGCCATATTCGCCACGCTTGGCAGGCGGGTTGGCGATCGCAGTATGCGGTTAGAATCTCAGGAAGACGCTGCTGCCCTTTTCACTTACTTACCTAATATTAAATTCATTCCGACGTTGGTCGCTTTAAAAACTAATTGTTATTATTGATTTATTCTGGTAGGTAATTAATTATATACTAATAAACTGATTTATTGTTCAAATACATAAGGCAGTTGATACATCACTTCAGTCTCATAATAAATAACTTCCACACAACACAATCACTTGACCCGGTCCCAAACTAGCTTATATTTGGGGTTAAAGTATGAAATTGCCGTTTTATTGCAATAGGTTCTTTGAATTGACATAGAATCTTCATAGTTTGAGGTTTTCGAATGACACTTTTTTCAAATGGTTTCTGTGATGTTCTTTTTTTAAAAAATGTGAAACATTTGAATATCGACTTTCAATTGTTTTTGTTATTCAATTTAGACAAGAAAGATGGATACTGCGAAAATTTGAGTGATTATGAGGCACCCATTTTTCGTATTTTTTTATTTTATTGATTTGACGCAAGTGAGTCAATATTGTGGGTAAGGTAACGTTAAACCATGACGCTAATTCCTGGGTAGTTTGACTAGGGTCGGCTTCCACTATCTCTCTTAATTCATCGTTATTCACCTGTGTGGGCGGTCTTCCTCGTGGCTCATTCTTTAAGTCGAAATTTCCATCACGAAAGCGTTTAAACCAAAATCGCACGATGCGTTCATTAGTAGACCCCTCTCCAAACGCAGCATTGATATTGCGGGCTGTTTCTGCCGCGTTAGTTCCGCGTCGGAACTCGTATTCAAAAATCACTCGAATTTTCGCAGTATCCATCTTTCTTGTCTAAATTGAATAACAAAAACAATTGAAAGTCGAAATTCAAATATTTCACATTTTTTAAAAAAAGAACATCATAGAAACCATTTGAAAAAAGTTTCATTCGAAAACCTCAAACCATGAAGATTCTATGTCAATTCAAAGAACCTATTGCAATAAAACGGCAATTTCATACTTTAACCCCTATTAGTAACCAGGCAAGGACATCACAGACATGGAAATACACCCAGACTGAGGCCATTAGTATGGCGGCCCCCAATGGGAATCGAATCCACGACCTCTGCTTTGGTAGTTAAGCACCTTAACGGCTAGACCAACGAGGCAGTCATATTATGTAACTAACTATATTGTACAAAAATGCCTTGGTACAATGTGAAATCTGAACCTTTTAGTTTTGTTGCTGCAAGTTATACTATTTTGCTAAGCTTGTAATAACTTTACTTTGTAACAATAATTCATGTTAATGAAGCAGTTAACTTTGATGAGCAAAAGGAAAAAAAGTGTTGTTGGGTGGCCCTTATACCTACTAAGCTAAAGCCTGTATGAGAAGAGCCAGATGGATCTTTACATAGATAATTATCTTATTACAAATTTTAATGACGTTATATAGATAGATAGATAGATAAAACATTTATTTGCATCTGCGTACACAAACATATACAACAATTTAAATACAAGAAATAGTTGCACAAGAGAAAACAGGGCACAATTTTACAACATTGAGACAAACAGAGAGCACAAAAATGCAAGCACAGGCAAAACAACAGAATACGAGAAAACGATTTGTGGGTGTGGCAAATGCAAAGGGGCTCTGACTCAGCATATGCTGAAGAGGCAGACCACTCCAGCGCTGGTCTTCCGTCAGTACCCAGTAATGCGCTGACGTGCAGCACTCGGATACGAAATTAGGTTAGTAAATAAATAAATAAATAAATCTATATATTAAACGGGTGTAATTAAATTTTACCTAATAAATAATCGCGATTAGACTCGTTTAATATATAGGTAACTACTTATTACTACTTAGTGTATCGATGGCACACGACACTTAGATCTAAGTTATTTAGCCCTGCTTAGCAACTTCTTAATACACACATAAGTACATACATAAACTCACGCCTGTATCCCAGACGGGTAGGCAGAGACCAGGGACTGCCACTTGCCATAATCCTGACAGAGCACTTTCGCTTCCTCAACATTCATTAGTCGTCGCATGCACGCACGCCGGTTTCGGGTATTTGTTATCTTGCCCTTTGCTAATACATCCCCTGTTTGGTCGAAGTATGTCTGCCTGGGTCGTCCCTTGCTGGCTCTTCCACCCACAATCGCTCGATATATTTGTTTCGTCAATCTTTCTTCCTTCATCCTCTCCACTAGTCGAAACCAACCCAACATTCCTTTCTCAATTCTGGTCACTACATCCCCTTTCAGTCCATATCGTTCTCTAATCAAAATTATAGCAACTTAGCAACCAAATAGGAAACACAATGTCAAGCCCTGGATAACACCCGGGCTGATTAGATGTATAAAGTGGCGCGACAAACTGCATTCTAAACACAAGAAAAGACCAGACAGCTTAATTGCACTCGTAACTTATAAAAGATATCGTAATCACTGTAATAATCTATTAAATAAACTAAAAATTGAGTACCATAAATCCGAAATAAATAAACATAGAAATGACATTAGGAAAACGTGGAAAACCGTCAAAGATATTTGTAACCTGAATTCATCTAGTAAAGCACCGCTTGAACTGTTAAAAGTCAAGGACACTCATATCGCTTCAGTCAATTTTGTTAACGAATTCTTTGTGAATGTTGGTACCAAACTTGCGAGTGAGATTCTCCTAAAGACTGGAAAAGTAGAGACTGATCTTGCAGCTGACCAGAGCAGTTGTAAAAGTCCACCGAATTCGATCGTACTTCTACCTACCGACCCATCGGAAATAAACAAAATTATCTTGTCACTCAAAAATACATCTTCCTTTGGCTGGGATGGATTATCCTCAAACTTTTTTAAGAGGGCAGCGACTATACTGGCTTACCCTATCTCACATTTATGCAACCTATGCTTTTCAGCAGGTGTCTTCCCTCTTTTGCTAAAAAAATCTGTCGTTATACCGATCTTCAAGTCTGGGGATAGAGGCAGTGTCAATTGTTATAGGCCAATCTCACTCTTGCCAACCTTGGCAAAGATTGTGGAAAGGGCTCTTAACTCAAGACTCGTCAGTTATCTTGAATCAAATGAGTTTTTCTCACAAAACCAATACGGATTCAGGGAGGCCATTTCCACGGCAGATGCTATTGACGATTTAGTTGTTCACACAGCTAAAAAGCTAGATATGAAAAATAAGTGTTTGGGCATTTTTCTCGATCTGGCGAAGGCCTTCGACACTGTCTCTATCCCTATTCTGCTGCGCAAGTTGGAGTGTGCGGGTATACGTGGTGTACCCTTGCAACTTTTTAGGAGCTATCTTTGCGACAGGACTCAGTGTGTTAGGGTTGATACCGTGCAAAGTGAGTATCTAGCTGTCAACTATGGAGTGCCGCAGGGATCTGTGATTGGACCAATATTATTCTTGATCTATATCAACGATCTCTGTGACACCGAACTTAAAGATGCACGTATCATAACTTTTGCTGATGACACAGTTTTGCTTTTTAATGCACCCACCTGGGTTGAAGTAAAGCATACTAGCGAAGAAGGATTTCGTGTTATTTTGGACTGGCTTAATGCTAATGTCCTAACACTTAATTTAGAGAAAACAAAATATATAACATTTAGTATTTATGACAATGCACAGCCACATGACCTTATTCTGAAGGCCCATAACTGTAATAACCCATCTCTATGTAAATGCCCGGTACTATCTTCAGTTCCACATATCAAGTACTTAGGTGTGATAATCGATCGCAATCTCAACTGGAAGCGCCAAATTGAATCATTGTGTGGCAGAACGAGGAAGCTTATTTGCATTTTTAGAAAAGTAAGGAGCATTGGAGATGCCAAAATCATTAAGGCAATCTACTACTGTTTATGTCAATCCATATTGTCATACGGTATTCTTTCCTGGGGTGGTGCTAAAAAATCTAACTTTATAAAAATAGAAAGAGCTCAAAGAGCAATCATCAAAATCATTAATTTCAAAAAATTTCGCTATCCAACTAAAACCTTGTATTCCGAATATTCAGTTCTAACGGTTAGACAACTGTATATAGGTGCCACCATTGTAGGACAGCATAAAATCATACCCCCACCCACTATATCTGATAGACGGAAATACGTTATATATAAAATTCCACAGTGTAGAACTTTATTTGCACAAGGTTTCTCTCACTACAAAGGCCCTTATCTATTTAATAAATTGTGTAAATATTGCGGTGATTTGAGTAAAAAATCAAGATATACCTGTAAACATCTAGTACTTAAGTATTTACTGCAACAAGATTACAACTCCACAGAAAATCTACTAAAATGAGCAATGTGAATTATCATATTTTATTTCAATGTATAATATATTTAATGGGTACATAAATATTACAATAATTATTTTAAATTGATATACTTACAAATATATTACATATATTATTTCGTTATCTAATAATTACAACATTATAAATAAATAAATATCTATTTTACTATATATATTACTCGCACGGCTACTGTATTTAGCGTAAATTTAGTTTAAAGTATGTTTTTTTTTTTTTTTTTTTTTTTGTTTCGTTAAAACTCGGGCGCACAGTACTTATCTGGTTAGGTCCTGGGTACATCTGTATGGCAGTACTGAACTTTGTATGAAATTGTGAAAATACTAAGTTGACAATACCTTCCAAGAACTGTGGAAAAAAATTTTGCTAACTTAGCCCACATGTTGCATGCTAGTTGTTTTTGGTCATATCTGTACTTCTTACATATACTACGACTTTTATACGGAGCGCCCAACTTGCCTGAACTCAGCTTTCCTTAGAACCAATGTTCTAATTTTGGCGATGACTCCTACTCTGCCGCAACACAGTTTTTTAACTAGCGCGGAGGGTAGTTGTTGCTGTTAGACTGTTGCCGCTTATTGTTAGACTTTAAAAAAATATGTACCTACTACCCTGGAATGAGTTATACTTTGCTAAGTAAGTTTAAAAAGGTATCCTAGCGCATTAAGTCTTATAAATGTGTAACAGTATGACATAATTCTTATACCAAATAAACTATTTGTATTTGTATTTGTATTTGTATTCTAAACAGGAGTAATACCACTTACTGCTCCTGTTTCTCTAGACAGCAACCAGCTGAAGATGTATAAACTTTCCACCCAAAACATTCAGCTCAATAGAGCTCAAAATTTATTACCGAAGTATCCTTACTGTAAATTGCCGCTAAGCCATTCGTGTCGTGCCCGTCGAACTCTCATATCTTCCACACAATACAATCACTTGTCCTGGTCCCAAACTAGGATACCCTGTACTATGGTGACCAGGTAAGGACATCGCAAACATGGAAATGCACCCAGACTGAGGCCTTTTGTACAAATGTCCTGAGGCCCCCAGTAGGAATCGAACCCACGTCCAGCGGCATGGTAATAAGACTTAATACCGCTGGGCAAACTAAGCAGCCAACTCAAAACGAAAATTGTCAAAAATGAACTTAATTAGTACTAAATTACGCAACTAAATTACATATGGCCGAACTTAATTGAATATGTTCCCTGAGTTTGTTGATCCATTTGGAAATTATGCCGTCAATAATTCCCCGTTTCATCCAATTTGGGTTGTTTTCGTTGGATCGTCTGTTGTTCTAGCGCCTACAACATTTTAGCTTTAAATGAACAAATGAACAAGTACTGTTGTTTTAGTTATACGCGTTTGGCCTCGGACCTGTTGGTTTGTTTTAACTGCCCGTGTTTGAGATCGGCATAAGAGGTATGCCTCACCATATATATTCAATTATTTGTGTAACGTTTATCGCACACAGTTGTGTGTTAAAATAAAATATTCACTTCACTCTGTCGTGTAATATGAGATGTTATTTGTATTTTACCGTGGATATTGAATAACAGTGAATATCTTGGGCGTGAAAACGATATAAATTCACACGCGACAGAGTGAATTTTTTTCTCTTAATATAACATAACATAAATTCACGCCTGTATCCCAGAGGGGTAGGTAGAGACCAGGGACTGCCACTTGCTGCGATCCTGACAGATCACTTTCGCTTCCTCAACATTCATTAGTCGTTGCATGCACGCACGCCGGTTTCGGGTTTTGATATAATTAAATACATATTGACGCACTGGTCTATATATTGCGGACACTAAGGAAGGTTTTAACGCGTCGTGTGGACACATCATTATGAGGCCAGTGAAGGTTTATCTTAACAACGACTCAGCTCTTTCTGATAATTATCTTAGCGTTTCGGGGCCCAAAGTTTTCTTCGTATCTTCTCCTTTTTTCCACCTCATTATATGCACCTTTTGCTTTCAGTTTTTTGCCATCTTCCGGCAGAC
Organism: Yponomeuta evonymella; assembly: GCA_963969515.1. Lineage (NCBI taxonomy): Eukaryota > Metazoa > Arthropoda > Insecta > Lepidoptera > Yponomeutidae > Yponomeuta > Yponomeuta evonymella. Next base: position 2,986,253 of record OZ018343.1, on the reverse strand, counting down.
TGAACTCTTGGCTCGTCGACCCCACTGAGTTGGCACTGGTCTTCTTATGTCCTCCTGACAACTGAACTCTAGGCTCCGTTGTATATCTCTAAAATCCTTTTTTATCCTGCACCTGACTTAATTCCAAGCTCATTAATTCTAAAAATTCTCCTCTGTTTGCATATTTGTGCACCTGTACAATCCTCTTCCATCCTCCGGAAGACTGAATTTGGATTTCGATGATTGCACCGAGCTGGCGTTGGACAACTAATCTCCAAGCTCTACTTGTTTGTTTCGCAAGATCCGCATTTATCTGCCATCTGATTAAGTTCCGGGCTCGGCCTAGTTTATCCGCCACCTGATTGAAGTTCGGGCTGGAGTCATGTGCTCTAACAATCCTCCGGCGTCCTCCGCAGACTGAACTCGGGGCTCGACGGGCGCACGGAGCTGGCGCTGGGCAGCCCGTCCTCGGACGAGGACCGCGAGGACGGCCAGCTCGTCATACTCAACTCCAAGGGCGGCACATACAAGCTCCGGGACTCTAGGTGAGTTAAGAAGAATAGAATAAGAATATGAATAAACTTTGTTTGACAACATTACAAAGAATTACATACAGTAGGTACATAATCAAGTTAATAACCTTACAAAAAATTACAAACAATAGGTATATAATTAAGTTAGTAAACCACAGAACACATTTTAGCAAAATACCTGTAAGTACCTACGTGAAACTTAGACATACAAAGTTGTCAAAAATGGGCCGGTCTCTCTGTTTTACATAAATAAAAATATTTTCATTTTGTATAATTACTGGTTTGCAATAGAGTTTAAACTATATAATTGTGGAGTTTCTTTTATAGCTGAGTAATTTTAATTTCAGTTAAACACCGCAAAAGAATTGAAACTGACACCTGGTTCTTCGTACAATGAACAATTAGGGCTTTATTTCATAGAACTTCAATTCACGGTTTACTGTGACAATTCATAACCCACAGATTAACTAGTTGGAAGACTATTGTACTAATCGGCTGCGCTATGTACATCGAATTGTCATTATGAACTATGAATTGTAGTTTTATGAAACCGTCAGCTGTCAGTTGTGTTTTTCTGTATACACTTTGGCTAACAGATTGTTAGTGTATGGGAAACCGGTGGTAAATTTTCTTCACGGCTATGCAGTGTTACTACTTTACTCGGATTTACTCGTCAATAGGTCAATACCACTTTTAGTGTAGAAAAAACGTCAGCTGTTCAATACACTTCAATGCCGCAGGTACTAAATTTAGTCTGGAGTGGCTGATATTTTTCGCGATCGATTTCCAAGTTTTCTCAAAGTAATTATTCGTATTGTTGAACCTCAATTTTCGGATGTAGGTAAATGGAGATTTGGTTACACCCTGTAGATTTTTGGTACTAGAAGAGGTTATGAAACTATCAAATCCCTGTAGATGGAGGGGTAGATGGACTGTTTCAACCGCAGAACACAAAAAGAAGGTTTCAACACTTATACTTCTCACTCACATGGGGAATGAAACCGCATTTTAGCTACGTAGATTTGCCCAAATTTTAATTTTGTATGAAGATCGGAGTATGTATGACATTTGTATGAAACGCAGCGTGAGCAGGCCTCCCACCTGCCATGATCCCCCACCACCTGACGTTACGTTACGGTGGCGGGGAGTCGCTGGATGCGAGCGGCACAAGACCGGGAAGCTTGGAAAACAATGAGGGAGGGCTATGTCCTGCAGTGGGCATCAAATGGCTGATGATGATGATGAAAATCAGGCGTATATGACGGAAAGTGAAAGGAAAGGTCTACGATAGCAACCGAACGTGGAGTGGAAATAGCAGCTAACAGAGGTGGATGTCAGTGAACTTAGCATATCATTTACCAGCATATCAAAAAAAAAATGAGAGTTCTTGTCGCATGCAGCAGATTTCTATAGTTCCTGACACTTTTCAGAAATAGTTCTGGCGTTTTCACATAGAAAAAAATCAATTAAAAAAATTATATGCTATCTTCCCGTAGCATATCACTTCTCAGAAAATCGATAAAAAAAGTAAGTTCTTATAGCATGCAGCTGAGTTCTACAGTTCCTGATACTTTTTAGAAATAGTTCTGGCGATTTTACCCCAAAAAAATCAACTGACAAAATGATATGCTAACTTCCCGTAGCATATCATTTCGCGGCAAATCGAAAACTTACGTAAGTTCTCATCGCATATACCTATGCTATACAGTTCCTGATACTTTTCATGAATAGTTCTGACTTTAAATTCAAGTAACAGCAGATCCCGTACAAAAGTTTAAAAAGTCGAAAAATACCACATTCATCAATTCAAATTATTTTGACAAACTCAGGACACAGAACTGTTTCTTTTTTGATGGTTCTGTATCAAAACTGCAACCTTAAACTAAATTAAGAACTAGAACTGTAAAGTACCAGCAAAACACGTCAGAATGGTTGAAAATTTAAAAATACAACAATATTTTTTTAAATACATTTAGCAGGCTCATAATACACAACTTAGACCTTGTGGCAGGCACGCGACGCAGATTTGCGTTGTCTAGCTAGATTCACGCCTGTGTTCGCCAAGTTTGTTTGAGAGCCACGTCCTTTCTCCTTGACGTGTCATTAGTGTAATAAAATCCTTTTTTGGGTTCCGTACCCAAAGGGTAGGGGATCCTATTACTAAGACTCCTCTGTCCGTCCGTCCGTCCAGCCGTCCATCTGTCACCAGGCTCTTTGTCATGAACCGTGATAGTTAATTTTCGCAGATGTTGTCGCTATAACAACAAATAAAAACAGGATAAAATAAATATTTAAGGCGGGCTCCCTCGATATTAATAACGATAAAAGGTAGACGCTTGAAATATTACAATGTATAGATAATGGCACGGAACCCTTCGTGCGCGAGTCTGACTCGCATTCGGCCAGTTTTTTTAATACCTACTGTTTTACTTCGACAGGATAATAGAAATAGCGGGCGGGCGCGAGCTGTACTCGCAGAGCCGGACCAAGGCGGTGCGCAAGCTTCGGCACAGCAACACGCATAAGCACAACCTGCGGAACAAGGCGCGTGCGCACCCCAATAACTGCGCGGATAACCGAGACACCGAGGTGAGCTTGCCCTAATTTTCTCTTTGCCATATAATAGAAATAGCGAGGCAGTGCGCTAGCTCCGGCAAAGCAACACTCAAACGCACAAATTGCGAAACAAGGCGCGTGCGCTGCCCAATGAATGCGCGGATAACCGAGGCACCGAAGTGAGCTCGCCCTAATTATCTCTTTGCCCTAACAATACAAACAAGGAAGTAGTACTCTGTTCAAACCACTGTCGTTAGTTGTGTAGACATGATATCTTTGGTGTTCCAGATTAGTTGAAGGAGACTTACTTGGTTTTACACATTATTTTTCCGAAACATATTGGAAAAAGAAGGAGAAGAAGAAAGACATTTATTGGGACAAATTAACACATCACAAGAAAAAAAAAGGCATAACAAGTAACATAAACAAGTAGAAAGGAAAAACAAGTCACATAAATACAACATAGAACAAAGCAAAGTCAAAACGTCAGAGTGCATTCTGTGGTGTGTCCAAGTTGCCACAAATGGCATCTGTCTCAGCATTGTTCTGAGGGTGGTTAGGTTCTTCTTGGTTTTCTCCTTCTTCATTCTATGCAGCACAGTAGAATCGCGGACCTTTTGTTAAAAACACCGGGTGTTTTATCCAAATGAAACTTTTCAATGTTCCTTCTCGCGTTTCAGCTATCGCTGCATAGGATCAACAGCGAGCCCAAGAAGATGATATCGCGTCACACCTCGCCCACTTACCTGAACGGGGACAGAGAACCGGTGGTACTCGAGCAGAACAACTTCGGCATACCGAAGAACAGCTCGCCGATACTGGACCCGCATAAGACGACTGACGTCAGCACGAAGGGCAGTCCCATCGCGGTGGTGGCTGACGGCGAAGTGGTGGTCTTCGACGATAATGAGGATTGGAAAGGTGAGGATTGATAGAGACGTCACGTCAGTCGATAATAATTTATTGTCGCGTACGACCGATGAATGTCGTGGCAAAAATACTGAAATGCGACTGCATTATTTTACGAATTTCAGACTCGTAGGGGAACCAAATGTTGCTCAGTACATCCATCGCAATTGTTCCTTTTAATGTAGATACTGAAATCAGAAAGTTAAATCATGCTACGTTGAATACACTCATACAGGCTTCATCAAAAGAACATGCTACAAAAGTTATCATCATCAGCCATTTGACGCCCACTGGGTTGGCGATCGCAGTAAGCGGTTGGAATCTCAGGAAGACGCTGCTGCCCGTCTCCTGGTAGTTGATTTCCTTAGTCGCCTTCTACGACATCCACGGAACGAAATGGAGTGACACTATTCTTAATCCGGCGTCACACGGAATGTTATCTGCTACAAAAGTTATCAGAATTTTTCAAAATCTCTTCTATTAAACCGAACGTGATCCCTGAAACCTTACACTCTATCTTTATACCTTCATCAAGAACGCAGTTATCTGTCTTAATGCATTTAATTCCCGCAGGTCTGCGAATGGAGCCTGAAGCGAGCGACACTGAGCTGGCCGTGGTGAAGAGGACTTTAGACAATATTAAGCACTGTGATAGTGATATTATGAACAATAAGAACGGTGACGTGTATGGCAGTGACTCTAGCCCGGACCGCGGGGGGAGCCCGGTCGGGACCTGGGGCTCGGGGGACGAGCGGCAAGACAGGGTGGCGCGGGTGATAGGGGAGTTGCCCATAGCTGAGTACGAAGGCTCCCCGCGACGGTACGGAATTGGCTCGCAGCTCAATGTGAACACTACGCGCTCACCACGGCCTGGGTTCCCTCAGGTGAGACTTGCTGCTTATCCCAGACACACCAATCAATAAATAAAAAATCTGAGAAACAGCTGGACATTAAATTACATTACAGGTAGGCAGAGACTAGGGTTCACCACTTGCCACAGTTCTGACAAACGTTATTCGCTTCAACATTGCATGCACGCACGCCGGTTTCGGGTACCTTTCATGTTGCTCTTCGCTAATACATCCCTATTTGATTGACGCTGAAAAGCTGCCGGAAATCGATGCTACATTCAACCAAATTTTTTGAACGGTTAAATGCCCAGTAGCCGGATTTGTGTTAAATTTATCGTAAAGAACGGTTTCATACATGATTTCTGGGTTCACCACTTGCCACAGTTCTGACAAACGTTATTCGCTTCAACATTGCATGCACGGACGCCGGTTTCGGGTACCTTTCATGTTGCTCTTCGCTAATACATCCCTATTTGATTGACGCTGAAAAGCTGCCGGAAATCGATGCTACATTCAACCAAATTTTTTGAACGGTTAAATGCCCAGTAGCCGGATTTGTGTTAAATTTATCGTAAAGAACCGTTTCATACATGATTTCTTCACTACTTCGTTCCTACACTAGTTTTCTCTTTTTCTCTTTGTCTATTTCTGTCTGTCGCAGCTCAACGTCAACACTGCACACTGGCGGCGGCACGGCTTATCTGAGATGTGTTGTCAACTTTGTACATCAAGTCTTCGAATGTTGTTGGTTCTTTGTTTGTTTACTTCTTAATTTCCTTCACTTTAACTGTCTTTCTTTCTTTTTTTTGTGTTTAATTTCTTCACACCTTCGTGCATGTGTTTAGCAATTTTTTCTTTACTTTTTTCTTGTCCACGGTTTCATTCTACCGCGCTGTCTTCTTTTCTTCCTCTGACTTTAGGATAATGGTCGGAGACCTTACAGTCAGCACAGCGAAGACTCTATAAACTCTCTGATTTACACAGAAGTGAGGTTTTCAAGCCATCAAAGTAGACACTTTTTCTCGTTGACGTGGAGTGCTGTTTTAGGATGCACTGCGTGCATGATGTGCACGTGACAATACATGTTAGAAGGAAGCTCGAAACAATAAGTGAAACATTCGTCTGATTACCATGCCGTTGTTCGTGGGTTCGATTCCCACTGGGGTCCCACAAATGGCCTCAGTCTGGGTGTATTCACAGCCTGGTTACCGTAGCACAAGTTACCCTAGTTTGGGACCAGGACAAGTGATTGTGCTTTGTGGAAGTTATTATCCTTATTAGGTAGACGATTAACTAAAATATTAACCCTCACTGGAGATTCTACCTGAACGATCGATACAACTAGAACCCTCCTATGTTCACTTTAGTTCACTTACGCAGTTGACTGGATTGTAAGACCGCTTCAATGCTCTTCAATGTCACCCCTAATCACCCCACTTCTCGCCTCCACAGCGCGTGGTAACAGAGAGCCGTGACGTCACACCGCCTTCCAGCTCGGCCGCCTTCGACTACCTGTACGAGTTCTCGGAGACGCGGAAGGTTCTCGAGGAGTTCTTCCGCTGCCCCGCCGTGGCTGGGCAGCAGGACGAGGTTGTCAACTTCCAGGTAACTGTTAGTACACCCACTTTTATACCTACCTACTTTATTAACTACTATTATAATATTTTTGTTGCCCGTGCTGAGGACAATTTTAAAAACCTATTTAGAGGCCAAAAATTCCACTCACGCCGGTCCCCTCTTGGGACAGCCACGGCAAAGCTGGCTATCGGTTGGCTTACGCCTTATGTAATTAAAGACTTGCATAAATCCTAAATGCCAAGTCAGAGGCCTTAGGGCGGCTTGACAACTTCTGACAGTAGACGAGCCACTAGTCTACAAGCCTCCACCAATCCGGACTTGGCCCCCGTGGTGGAGTATGGCCTATACCTTCCTCAGGGAAGAGACCCGTGCCCCTCGGTGGGGACATAATGGGTTGATGATGATGATGATGATAAATCCTAAGGACCTGGACTACGAGCTGAGGCGGCAGACAGCCGATGGGTCAGAGAATGGTGTGGAGGCGGGCAGCGAGAGCGAGTGGCCGCACGCGGCCGACACACTGGACTCGCCCCACGCTCCGCACAACCACACCAATTTCCTTGGCCTACAGGTAAGTACTGCTCCATATGGGCCATCGGTCTGGACAGCCTGGAGTCGTGAGTCTTGCTATCTCGTTCTATGCTCGTTCTCGTTACACACGATGTCCACCAACTCTAGTCGGTGCCTTTTTTTTCATGGTTTTAATATCCTCCTAAATTAAATAAATTTGTTCTCTACATTAACTATAATATTCTATTATTACACATATCAATCAGATTATAAAATTAAAACAACATCAAAATAGTATTCAAATTAAAAATAAATTAAAATTAAAATAATTATGTCATTGAAATAAAATATAAATTACTTAGTAAAATTTAAATGTCAATTGTCCTAAATTTAATTTTTGTGTTTAAAAAAAATAATATTTTCTTAGACAATTAAACACGTTCTATGTAGTTGGAAAGAGCTAGATGGTCAGAGAACGGCGTGCAGTGGCTCCATGCGGCAGACACGCTCAACTCGCCTAAAGGTCAAACTTCCGTAGCTTAGAGCTACCTATAGTACTGTAACGATTCTTCTTTATAGTAGCTGGCCGGCATAGCCGTCTAGTCAGATTTTGAATATTTTGAAGGGAATCGTTGCGTGTTGTTTTAGGTGTCAGTCGATCCCTAGCTAGGCTAGGCTATGTACGACGAAAAGATTATAATAAAAGTTATAAATAAAAATTTATCAATATTTACGAATATCTTCCTTTTATTAATAAATAGAGCATTAAATTTGGCGGAGGTGCCTGGTTAATACAAATAGAGTATTACAGTAGGTACCTACTTACTGTAATACTCTAATCAGATCTAATCAGATGTTCGCAAGCTTGCCAAACAGTTTAGTATGATGGAATCTATATATATAAAAATGAATTGCTGTTCGTTAGTCTCACTAAAACTCGAGAACGGCTGAACGGATTTATCTTATCTTAGTCTTCAAATGTTCGTGGAGGTCTAGTGAAGGTTTAAAAGGCGAGAAAAAAATCGAATAATTTCCGGGAAAACCCTAAAAACAGCCCTTTTCTATTTCCCATACAAACGTTTTCTGTGGCGTTACGAAGTTCGCCGGGACAGCTAGTCTGACATAAAAATGCGTTTAAAAGGGACAATCCACATGTTTTTTTATTTAGATTAATAAAATCAGCCAGTTTGCAGTAAGGGGCAGCCACTTGCAATAGCCAACCAGCCCCTCTACGTTTTCTCTCTCCCCTTCGCCAGGAAGGCCCTCAACACGTTGGGCTGACCCGTTCCTCCTCTCAGCAGCGCGACCGCGACCGCTTCGCGCACTCGCCCAACGTGGCGGCGCTCAGCGTGGGCGGGGCCTGGAGCGGCTCCGCCTCCCCGGCGCCGCGGGCCTTGCCTGCCGTGTCCGCAGCCATAGTGCCTCGGCAGAGGGTGCCTTTTGCCTTGTCGCCAGAAACCAGCGACTGCGACTCGCACCAGGACATGGACAGCGATCTGTCGCTGATGCTGATGGAGAACGAGCTTTGTGAGTTGAAAGGTAAGGCTCAAAGTTCCGTACGAGTTTCGCTCCTCAACTCAATCAACTTCGCCAGGCATACGCAGCAGCTCAGTGCCTCGACAGAGGGTGCCTTTTTGCGGTTGGGACTGGCGATGGCTGACCCCTGCGTTATGCTCGTGAACGGATGCTGTTCTTATCCTTTTGTAAGAATATACTAAAGTTTATTATTTCATGTTGTTGATTGCACTTATGGGATCTTGTCGGGGACTCGTATCAACTAATGTATTATACTTTAGATGATTTGAATAAAGATGGGGTAACAGTTGAGTTTGTCTTTTTCTCCACTACAACTCGACCCGAAGACAGCGGATAACATTGAACATTGACATTCAACAAACCCGCTCGTAGCCCCGGCTGCCTGAGTGATCTTAAACGATCGCGAAGGTTAAGCAACACAGGGCGCGTTCAGTGCATGGATGGGTCGCCGTCTATGCCTAACGCTAGTGGCATATTTCCGAGCGGTTCCGTGCTTCGCAAGGCACGTCAAGCTGTTGGTGCCGGCTGCCGTCGATAGATGGCAGTCGTTAAGCCAAGTCAGAGGCCTTAGGGCGGCTTGAAAAACTTCTGACAGTAGACGAGCCACTAGTCTGCAAGCCTCCACCAATCCGGACTTGGCCCCCGTGGTGGAGTATGGAGTATGAGATTCAACAAACAGAATGCACGTTGAGATATTTTTTGATCAGAAATCAAAAATTTATTTCAACGTAAAGAATTTACATTCTGTTTGCTGAATGTCAATGTTCTATGTTAGCCGCTGCTTTCGGGCCGTATTTGTATAGTGGAGAAAAAGGCAGCACCGCGATCTCTCGAAAAAAAATCATCGTCTTAAACTTAATACATCAAAGCCTTTATGATATGGTTCCGTGATTGCCATCAATAACTTTAAAATCCAAAACAATACTTCTTACAAAATTAGGAAAAACATGAGTGCTGCGGCCAGACACACGAACAGCACCCGTTCACGAGCACAACGCAGGTCAGCCATCACCGGTCTCAACCATTTTAGAGGGAGATAGGTGACCCGGCCACCACGCCACCATTCGAATGACCTTCTGATGATTCTTCTTATGTAGTTAAGGTGTCGTCAAGATTGTTAACAAATTGTTGACTCCCTCTGCAGGTATAACGGAGTGTTCGCGGGGCGTTAGCGTGCACCTGCCGGTGGTCGAAGACGGCCTGTCGTCGGGACACGCGTCCGACACGGATAACAACAACCAGCTGCCAAGCTTACAGGTACACACTAAAATCTAAAAGCACGTAAGCTCCTACGGCCCGAGTAGGAACTATGCAACACTAGCTGTTGCCCGCGATTTCGTTCGCGTGGAAATTTTGATATGTATTTTTCCGCGAAAAATAACCTATGTGCTAATCCAGACTATAATCTATCTCTGTGCAAAATTTCATCCGGATCCGTTCAGCCGTTTTTGCGTGAAAGAGTAACAAACATCCAGACATACATACAAACTTTCGCGTTTATAATATTAGTAAGGGTTTTCCAAACATTAATGTAATTCCTGGTGTACAATAAAGTATATATTATCATGAACGCACGTGAAAAAAATACAGACCCATCATAAAGAATTAATGATAAAATGAAATAACTACACCCATTTACGTAAAAGAAAATATTAAATGCTTCATGTTATTTCCTTCGGCTTTTCGTCGCTGTCATTTCAAAAAGTCGTATGTATGTTAAATGTGTGTTTTTTTTCTTAGCTGTATGCGTAGTACGAAACGTGATCTTTCGTGTGTCAAAATGTCATAGTAAGTTAGTTATGTTAGATGACGATTCATTGCGCGTGGCGGTGGCACTTCGCCTTGGGTGTTCCGAGTGGGAGCGAGACAGCATCCCCTACGTAACAGCAGCCTTTAGCTTCTACGTATGATGTGTGTAATGTTACAGACTCACACGTCGATGATAATCGAGGAGATCGTGGAGAACGGGACCAGCAACGAGCCGCACGTGCTGTCAGACGCCGACCTGCACTCGCTCGACCCGTTAGGTGAGCGCGCCTGGTTAACCCGTAAACGATAATAATACCTAGTAGGTAGGTATTACCTACCTAATATTTTTTACAAATACAGAAACATAACATAAACTCACGCCTATATCCCGGGGGGAGATATATATCTTAATATAATTTATAATGGGGAAAATAATATATCTTAATATAATTTATACTAATCAAGATTTGCCACCTTTATATGTGTGAGTGTGTGTTTGTATGTGTTTGTGTGTGTGTGTGTGTATATGTGTGTGTGTGTTTGATGTATGAGTGTGAATAGGGGAAGGGGGGTTTCTCCAATAAATTGCCCTTTGCTAATATTTCTCTTTGTCGAAGTATGTCCGCCTGGGACGTCGCTTACTGGCAAATAATACAGATAAATGTCAAAATATATATAACTTATAAATAGGTATCAAACAATTACGGTCAGCAAATAGTAAGTAAGTACTTAATTATAATAATAAATACAACAAAAAAGATATTTGATCAGCAAACAATTATTATGGTCAGCAGAATGAAAAACAACACGTGATCAGTAAATAAACCAATTATGGTCATCAAATAGTTCAGTTTGCGGCTCAATTTAATATTTTATCTGAACAACTCCACAAAGGACTTTTATTTTTGACCGAATACACTTTACTGCTGATTTAAAGCTTTGCTGATCGCCTAAAATAACGTATAAAATCACCTGCAGTGTTCACACCAGCTCTAAGCGAGGTCTCGCCGCCGCCGCCGGCGCCGGCGCCGCACCGGCCCGCGGAGGAGGCGCCCGTGACGTCAGCGTCCGTCAACACTGCGCCCGCGCTGCCCGCCGCGCCGCCGCCCCATCCGGCACACGTGGCCCATGACGCGCAATATAACAACAACAGGTGAGGAGAGGGTTGGCTCATAGGATCTATTATCCATAGTGCTATCGCAGATTCGGTGACATCGCTGCGCCCGCGCTGCCTGCCGCGCCGCCGCCCCATCCAGAATACCTACTTGGCTCATGAGACGTACCAACATAGAAAAGGCTGTTTAGCATTAAGTACACTTCTGTACAAGTAAAATTTTTATATACTCAATTGAATATTAACAGCAACAATAGATGAGGCTTTAGACTGCGGTAACGTCAACGGTTCTGACACTGTGCCCGCGCTCCTCCCCGCCTCATCCAGCATACGTGGCCCATGACTATTATATGCGACAGAGAGATAAGATAAGAATATTCTTTATTGCACACCGAAAAAACTACAGTGAAAAAGTACAATGGGCGGCCTTATTGCTAACAGCAATTTCTTCCAGAGAGTTGGCGTGTAAGAATTATTTTGCCTATACTTTCGTTGTGCAATGAAGTTCATGCAATCGTTCGTTGTCCGTTTACATTTTTACGTTTTCAATTACAGAAAAAGGCCGACGTCAGCGCAGAGTAATGAATCTGTAGAGATAAAACCAGCTAGCGGTGATGAAGGTAATGACGACATAATAATAGGGGTTAAAGTATGAAATTGCCGTTTTATTGCAATAGGTTCTTTGAATTGACATAGAATCTTCATGGTTCATTCAAACTTGTACTCAAAAAACTCTGTAGAAACTCGTATTCAAAAATCCCTCGAATTTTCGCAGTAACCATCTTTCTTGTCTAAATTGAATAACAAAAACAATTTAAAGTCGATATTCAAATGTTTCACATTTTTTAAAAAAAGAACTTCATAGAAACCATTTGAAAAAAGTTTCATTCGAAAACCTCAAACCATGAAGATTCTATGTCAATTCAAAGAACCTATTGCAATAAAACGGCAATTTCATACTTTAACCCCTATTATTAATTGCTAACTATAATGCAGAGTTATTTACCTAAATAATGCGCAATTTCTGAAATGGGGGTGTTCGGGATGATTAGCGTTTGTGTTTTACGACTAATTTGGTCCTATAAGTATTTTCTCAGATACTATTTGAAAGTCGCGCTCTACCAATGCCGCAGCCTCCGTAAAATCATTGTCCTTAGAAGAATATCGATTATGTGTAACATATTATATGGATTTAAGCATTACCTATTAAAAAGCGCCACTACAAAGAAGAACAGTCATAAAACAACATAAAAAATTTAATATTGTAGAACAAAAGTTGTTAAGGAATTTCAGGAATTGCACATTTTTCAGGTAACCTTGTCGAGTAACAAAGGCTTCCCTGAAAGAATATTTAAACTCTATTCATAGATCATAGTTAAACATTGATAAATATGCCTGCTGTATGTGACACTGGTGACATTTCAGATGAAGCTGATACAGATCTTGAAACTGACAGACTACTGGGCCAGCAAAGGACTGACGATCAAGGATTCTTCGACGATAAGGTGTGTTTCTAACTAGAAAATAGTAGTATGATATACCACATCAGGATTGAATAATCGATATTCACCATAATGATACATGAATTTAGGCTACCGACAGGGTGTGAGAGCTTAAAAAAATAGTGAACTAATTACAAATTTGCCTATATTTGAGTTTGAATCACGTTCTGCAACTTTATGTTCTAAGTATATGAAAAGGTACACATCCGTTATGGTAGGTAATTCTATTTAGAGGAAGGGTAGGGGGTAATTTTTTTAGTTTATTTATTCACACTTTGTAAAAAAAATTTTACTATTTAGTAGTACCAAATTGTCAACACAGTTTGTTGGTAATTAAATTACGGAGGAAATCTCAAAAGGACTCTTTCACACCCTAGCAAGGGGGCCCGTTCTTTTTATTAAAATTTCGTGTATTAAATGGCCGTCCCCTAATTGCGATCTACACCCCACGGTCAATTCTATTTCTAAAACCAAACAAGAGCTAAGCTGTGAATTCCACTGTGCCATTGCAACAGAAGCAATCACAGACAATATTACAATTGCGTTACAACTGCGTCAAAGTCCGTTGACCGCAATCCCCGCGTTCCGACATACAAAAACCAGCTGATAGGATCAAAATCTCCTGAGCCGTGTCGCCTAATTCGTCAAACAGCTAAAACTACTGGTACTTAGGACCAAATTCTGAGTCATCGGAGTATGAGGCAATCGTGGTGAACAGGCATCTATTTAGTGCGGCGTCCGCGCAACAAATGACGGTGACCTTGCTCTGGGCATAGAGTAGGCTAATGCAGAATGCACAGATGGCGTCTTTCTTATTTTTTATTTTTATTTTAAAATCACCAAACAGAAAGTTACATTACATTACAGCCGACCTCGAATGAAATATAATATAAAAAGATAAACATGAATGCGTTTAGGCCCTTCAGGGTGCCGCTGTTCATGTTTGTTTAATTTGTTTTGGTGGAAGATTAATACTAAGCTTTAAACTTTAAACTCTAAAGCAAATTAACATTGACATGGAAATAAACAATTACGGGGCGAAGCGGGATTTGAAGCCGCCTCTCTCGCATAGGTACTCTAAATATGGTCGGCACGTAAAAAAATGTGATCAGCGCAATAAATAATCAAGCTGAACGATTACTTTATAGTTATTGTTTCCTTCCAGTACCCGTCCGTGACTGATCTGCCTAGTTTTTTTTGGTGATAAACGTTAACGTAATTCGATTTGAACATGAGCTGACCTTCTGCTGCTTCCAAGTTTGTGATGTGTTTATTTCACCGATCGTGGCATAGAGTAAGTGTATGATGGAATGTGCAGATATGACTGCTGTTTATCTAGTAGCATGATCAAGATGACGTCATTCATACACCTTGACTGTAACTGCTAAGTTCCTTGAAGGTTTTTGTGGTATTCGAGCTTTATGTTTTAAAGTATTTTGTTTTACTCAATGAAGGTATTTTATGGCGTAGAGAATAAATTACCATGCTGTGAGCAAAGGTTGATTATTTATTTAGCCAACCCACTACACCTGGCAGCAAATTAATTCGTTGTAACCAGTCTATAGTCTACATAATTATTCTTTGAGCTTTGTTGATACAGTAGTTATAGACGTTGTCCGACCAGTATTCAAATAGCGCGCCAACACGCCGCTCGCTTGTGTTTACCGCCTTATCGTTATCACAGTGAGAAATGACCAAGTGCTCCGATAACAGCACTTTACACCAACGCATATTCAGTCAATTACTCTTATTAGATAGTTTTCAATGCTGTAAAAAAGTGTTCTAAAGTGTCCGCAATGTCTGACGAGGAGTCTGAGTTAATTGAAGAAAATTTAAGCCCAAACAAAGACATAAATGAGAACATCTGTGCTGACGATAAAGAACTTGTTTACGAAGTAGCGAATACTGTGAAAGATAATAATGAAGACGTAGAGCATTGTGATGGCGTGAGGAATGTGGAAAATGGTGCAAATGAGTGCAGTAGCGTGATTGCGTGTGGCGACAGTAGGTCTGTGAGTGAAGATTGTAGCGATGGTTCGTCATCGGAATGTGCAGATGGAAAGTCTAGCAATAAAAAGGTAATTCCTGTGGTAATGATAATTTAATGTTGAGGAAAAAATATGTATAAGGGAGGTAAATACGTTCGAGCGTTATACTTATATGTGTTGCAAATTGGCCCCTAATGTAACTAAGTGGAGGGCACGCATAGTCAATTCAATTCAATATTTTTATTTCGAAACAAGTCCATAGTGTTAAGTAGTAATAATACAAATATTTCTTAAAGTAGGTAAGTAAACACCTTTTATTATATTAATACCGTTTTTCTTTCGACTGTAAGTTGGTATTTTCATTAAAAAAAAACATCGACCACGATATATTCAGAGGTGGAACTGATAGATTAGACCTTAAAAGATATCTGGCTCTGGCGTAGCCCTTCGTAAATAAAAACTTACACAACATATTCACTTGTCATGTCCCATTAAAAACATGAAAATACACCCAGACTGAGATCATTTCTACAAATGGTAGTTAGTTAGCAAAAGGTTTGCTACATGGCGAGTATTGGGAATACGTTTATGTTTTTAAGATTAGTTTATGAGTAGCGAGAAAGCAATAGAATGAATATCATAATGAATTGTCTATACGATGATGGTTTGCTAGAAATATTTAAATATAAAAATATGAAAAGAATATTCTTCATTGTACCCCACAGTACATGACGTAAAATATATTATCAAATCTGTGCTTATAACAGCCCCATGTTATGTCTCCTGTATATATTGATAGATATCACCCAATTCAGATCACTTCTCATCACTCTCATCGGGGTTTGTTAAGGGCACAGATTTGAAAATTTCAGTCTAAGAAGTTTAATTAATTCTAGCCCGCCATCGCCGCTCATTTGTTCATTAATTCTGATCAATGGAGATGAGTGTGTTACGAGTCATCACACACTCATCACCAGAGAAATGTCATCACTATTTCGACTCATTCTTTGACGCGCTAACCGAGTCCATTTTTGGTTTTGCGAATTTTGACCACATTATTTTGTTAGGAGACTTTAACGTTAATTCGTTACACCCGAGTACGAATAGAAACAAGCTAGATAATTTTCTAACTACTACCCTGCTGCAAAATTTTGTAAATGTACCCACTCATTTCACAAGTGAGTCATCATCCGCAATTGACCTGGTGTGTACCGATGTTCCGCCCCATAAAATTTCAATTACAGTCGAGCCTATCTCGGACCTAGGTGGTCATGCAATTGTCACTGCCGAATTAAAACTAAAAAAGCCGAAAATTCCACCTCACAAAATTACAATTCGATCGCTAAAAACAATTGACATGCATAAATTTAATCTAGAATTAAAATCAATTAATTGGAATAGTATATATAATAATTTTTCTAATGTAAATTTAATCGTAGAGGACTTCACCAAACTTTTGACATCTATTTTTGATACGTACGCTCCATTGAAAATAATCGTGAAAAACAGAAGCCTTGGCTCGTTGTTTTTTGAGACTTATGTAAATAATAATCTAAATAACCCTAAAAAGTTATGGAAGTCTATTAAAAAATAAATAATAATTTTTTGAATATACCCGGCAGCAACAATTGCAACTCTTCCATCTTGGCATATTATTCACAAAATAGGCACAATAACGCAAGTCTGACTCTTAAACCGGTCAATGATTCAATAGTTTCAAAAGCAATTTTAGCATTATCCTCAAATGCCCACGGTATCGATGGCATAAGCCTAGATATGCTCATTGCTACATTGCCATTTGCATTGACCACAATCACCGAAATTATTAACAGATCCATCACAACATCTACTTTCCCTGACTACTGGAAGACGGCTGTTGTCCGACCGATTCCCAAAATATCCAACCCTGCTGAAATATCTGACCTCCGGCCGATTAACTTATTACCTATATTATCTAAAATTTTAGAAAAAGTCGTATACGATCAGGTGATCCGCTACTGCGAGGCGAACAGTATCCTTCCAAAAACCCAATCAGGTTTCAGAAAAAGCCATAGTACAGGGACTGCTCTACTGGACGTCGTAGATAATATTTTATTTGCTCAGGACTCAGGAAGTGGAAGCATTTTAACTTTATTGGATTTTTCACGTGCTTTTGACTCAATAAATACGGATCTTCTATTGTCAAAATTATCCTATTATGGTTTTGACTCAGGTAGCGTCATGTGGTTCAAAAGCTACTTAACAGATCGTCGGCAGCGAGTAATCCTACATAAGTCAGACGGTACTACGAAAATATCCGAGGATAAACCCGTAGAGCGCGGAATTCCCCAAGTTCTATTATAGGACCTTTGCTTTTCATTATCTATACATCAGATATAACAGACTGCATTAAAAATTGCAACTATCACATATATGCAGATGATTTGCAACTGTATACGAAAATAATTCCATCAGAGGCTGATGCGTGCGTATCACGTCTGAACGAAGACCTCGGAAGAGTTGCCCTGTGGGCCGAAAGAAACTGCCTCTTACTTTATCCGAAAAAGTCCAAATATATGATATTAGGTTCAAAAAATCAAATTGACAAGTTAGAAAAATGCAATATTCGTATACAATTAAATGGAAACGACATTGAACGTGTTATGGAAGCACGTAATCTAGGTGTTTTAATGGACGGTGAATTACACTTTGAGCACCATATCCAGGAAGTGGTTAGAAATAGTTTTTATCGGCTGAAGACACTTTATCGTATCCGAGGATTTATTAGTGGAACGCTCCGTATAAGGCTATGTGAGACCTTAGTTTTATCTAAATTAAATTACTGCGCCACTGTGTACGGTCCCTGTTTACTAAAACGGACTCAAAATTTGATTCAACAGGTGCAGAACGCCTGTGCTCGTTACTGTTTCCATATTCCGCCTCGCACTCATGTAACTTCCTTCCTTAACGGCACGAACATTCTAAAAATGGAAGCGAGACAAAATCTTCATTTAGCGACATTATTGTTCGGAATCATAAAAACGTGCACGCCTCCCTATTTGTACGAAAAACTTACCTGGAGACAATCGCGTCGAGCGGAAGGGGTGAGATCAGTTTCTGCACCGCTCAGTGTACCGAAACATAGGACAGCGGCCTTTCGTGGCAGCTTTAGGTACGCAGCAACCAAATGCTGGAACAACATACCACCGCCATTACGCAACAGTAAAAATAAAACAAATTTCAAGCACAACTATAAAGAATATCTGATACAAAAACAAAAATCAAAATATGGCTTCAATGTGTGCGTACCTCCAAGCGGAGCTGGTCCATTTATAACTGGTCTGTAGCTGTGGTCTGTAGTAGGTAGATATTCCTCGATGAAACAGCGACTGCGCCTACCGCACCGGCAAAATACAAATCACCTCACACTTTATTTGTTTGTTTCACATATTTTCACACAGTTATTTATTTATTTGCACACTCGCACACACTTTGTTACACTACATCACACTACACTTTACGTACCAACTGTCAGGCATGCATTTTTTTCTTCTTTTTTTTTCTTTTGTCTTTAATTATTTTTGTCTCTTTAATTTTCACAAACATGCGACTAACTCGCAACATGGTCTCGACAGAATATCAGCGTTGTGGTTAGATACCTCGGTGGCAGCTACAACATATGCTGAGTCGGGAACCATTTTAAGGGCTCAATACTTTAAACTAGTAATATTATTTATGTTCGAATTACGATTTAAAAATTTTCTTGTGGTAATCTATCCAATTTTTATTTTATGTTTTTGTTAAATTTGTCTTTTTTATGTTTTTTGTTATCGTTTTGTTTATGTTAAATAAATTGTTTCTCTCTCTCTCTCTCGACCGAGCAATAAACGACCTTAAACCCTTTGTCTGCAGGGCTGGCGCAAGCCAAAGTCGCGTACAGTGATGCCGGCCGGCAGTGTGTCGGGGCAGACTCGCTCGCCGCCGCACGAAACCGAAGCACGGGAAGACGATGCACATCTCAATAACAAGGTGTTTTTTTTATTGTTTTATCTTCTTTTCCTTTGCCATCTGCCTTCCAAAGGCAAGCTGTTTGTTTGTCTTGTATGTGTCATGTTCAGTGTAATAATGGGTTACAGGCTCCATGGCGCTAGTGTTACCTACCACTAGCGCAATCGATGGAAAAACACATTATAGCATTAAGTCCGCCACATTGCCATTGTATTTTTTACTTATGTGCAATAAACGTATTAATAATAATAATAATATATTTTTTACAGATCATTTTTGCAAAATGTGAAAGCAATCATGTTAATAGTGATTTTCAGCACCCACGACTGAAAACCTAGGATCACGGACCGGGGATTAGATAGCATTTATGCCAAAAACGGCCGTTTCTGGCGTTATTGCTATCTAGTCCTGAATTGTTTGCCTCATGTTCTCGGCAATCGGTCCTAAAACGCATTCACATGATTGAGAGATTGCTTTGACACTTTTTGCAAAAGAACAATCTAAATGTAATTAACATTGTAATTTTTGCCGTTGGTGGCGCTATTGTTAATTTGTGGAGCCCCTTAATACCGATATTTTCTAATATTACTAGTACGGAATATCGAACAATGTAATATTACGATATCCGTACCGATACTGAATATCGGTGACGTCCATTTGCCAACCCGTATGAAATGTATTAATGACTGTATTCATAGATCGTAGAATACGATACGATACGTAGAATTTTCTTAGTATGAACTTCCGTTACGGGTTGAACCAATCCGAGCCGAATGAACGATCAATTCTATATACTGAAGGTCCTAATTTCACTGCATATATCTTTAGTCTATGATTAAAATATGCTTCAGCGCAACTAACACTTAATGTTTTTTTTTATTTCAGGATGTAGACGCCAAAAAGAAGAGTAAAAATAAAGAAGGTGAGTGTAAACTACACGTTTTTACGTTTTTTTTTACAAGTTTCAACAGTATCCTATAATATTCCGCTTTTTTTCACTGCTGCATGATTGCATGATGTTTGGGAATGGTGAGTTCCTCGAGCGATTGACCTTTGATCTGTTTTCCAATTTAATGTTATTGCCTTAGGATTGGTAATCGCCTGACGCATGTTTTGAAAAATTTTTTGGAGAGTGTGGACCAGTTTTTACCTTACAAAACCATCATTATTAGGTACCTACACCTAGTTTTACTGCAATTCTGAAAGACTACGTTTTTGCTCTGACTTGGAATGGTTTTTAAGGCTTCCATTTAACTGAGACGATTAGATTTGGAACCTCAACAAAAAAAAAACGACATGTAGTAAAAGTACTCCAGCCATTTCTGATTGATTTTCCAGAAACTGATTTAAAATCTGCCCTGTGTACAATGTCTGTATATACTCAATGAATGTGTAATACATCTGATTTAACAGCCCAAATTATACCTTACATTCATTCCCATACGGACCAAAGTCCCCTAACCCCGTATCTCTAAACCCACAGCGCACGCGCGATCAGTCCTGATCGAAGGCGTACTGTTCCGCGCGCGGTATCTCGGCAGCACGCAACTGGCATGCGAGGGGCAGCCAACGAAGGCGACCCGCATGCTGCAGGCGGAAGAAGCGGTGTCAAGGATCAAGGTACGCCGGTCGGTCGCTGAGTTAGGGCCGCGGAAAGTACACTAGGTGGCGCTAGCAACAGTTTGTGATGTTTTGCGGATGTCCGTGTACCTACTGAGTGTAAAGTTGGTAATGCAGGAAATAGTCTCCAATAGTGATAGTTAAAAGCACATTAACCTCCTTTGGGGCTCCGCCGCAGTCGGGTAAAACCTTAGCGCTATGGCGGCCGGGGCTTGTCAATTGTGACAATACCTATGGAATTCAGTATTACCCGGCAAAATGTCTATGCACCTGCCACCTTGCGAGGTACCTGGATATTTTGACGGTTTATATACATCAATGAAGTCATTGGTTTGACATTTTTGTGTAAAACCCACCATCAACGTTCACGTCACGCATGGCGCCAGAATAAACCAATCACAGAGTGATTTACTCTGCAGCGCATCTTGCGCTGATTTCATTGGTAAAGACTAATCGGGAGAACATTGGCCGTTTTTGAGTGTCAATTTTATAGGAAGAAATACTTGTATGGTTTTTTTATTCGTAGGTCTCCAATACAAAATTGCCCAATTAAAGCTGAGATAAACTCGCTGTAGTAAAAATCTCGGGAAGAGCTTACTATAGAAATGTTCCTATGAAGTAAGGTGTGGCGCCGGATTAAGAACAGCGTCACTCCGTTTCCTTCCGTGGATGTCGTAGAAGGCGACTAAGGAAATCAATTACCAGGATACGGGTAGCAGCGTCTTCCTGAGATTCCAACCGCATACTGCGATCGCCGACCCGCCTGCCAAGCGTGGCGATTATGGCAAAACCCCTCATGGTTATGAAAACCACGAAGGAGGCCTATGTCCAGCAGTGGGCGTCAAATGGCTGATGATGATGATGATGAACCTGGCTGACTTTACGGCTTGGTTGTTTGATTTGTAAAATTGGACTACACTGCTTTGGTGGCGCCACCTGGTGAAACTTATTGAACCTGGGAGAGATGAGATAAGCCTATTCTTAGTTCACGCCAAATAAACTGAAGAATAACTTTGAAATCGAGTGAACGCTCAATATTCTCCAAAACAATTGTAATAATTTTATCTTAATAAAATCCACCTAAAATAAGTAGCTAACTACTGTATGCAGGTGATTTTGGCGTCAACTATGTTAGAAACTAGATACCAGACCCCGAAACTTGGCAGGCGGAGACGCAACTTATCTGCGCTTGCACAAGATCTATACGAAAAAAGGTTATCTCTGCGGCAAGCGCAGAAATACGCCTGTCCTGTTAGACTGGCCACATATAGTCGGAATTCCGTTTAGGAATTATACAGTAAATTCATACAAACCTATGGACCTACCACAGACATACTGCAGTTTTCCGTTCGAAATTGTGTGCCGTATGTATGTGGCAAGTCCATAGGTTTGTATGAATTTACTGCGTTCGGAATCAAAATGAAAAAAAAAATCTTTCTTGACCAACAGTTTTGCCAGAGATACAGAACAGTGAGCCTTGCACTAGGAAATTCTGTAGAAAGTTAACAAATTATAACTGAAGTAAAACTATGTATAAACTAATAACAGAACAAAAGGCTAAAAAACTTTCATGTAGGGCGAAAGAACAATACTGAGTATTTATTTAGACGGAGAACACACCCCGAATCGAAATTCCGAAGTGGAATAATGACGGCGGTATGTGGTCGGCCTTAGGCGGGCTGGTCTTATGTTATTAACGCCACCATAATTAAACTATTGAATTTCAATTTGCAACATGAATTTCTAGACGACATAACAAGCTTAAGTTTAAAGCGTGCTCGTCTCGTCAGTCTTTGTGGAAATACCACATTGGCCTGTGTGAATCGGAGTCTGAAAAACGTCGCCGTTTTTGTAATATTGTAGATGTTTTATGATAACTGAGCATGAAATTACTATCTGTATTTTTCTTCTTCTCTCACTTACACTCTACTTTAGAACATGTTTTGGGTTCAGTTCTCCAAAAACGTTCTTAAGAAATGGTCGCTCAGCTCAGATTCAGCGATTATATGTTTCTGTTTGAAATTATTACTTCTATAGCTCTTTTTTTAGTGTAAATATTATAATTATGCCACTCCTTTGTGGTTGCACGCATAATTTAATAAAAACAATATTTTAAAAACCTATCTGGCTCACCGTGCCAGAGGTCGCGGGTTCAAGTCCCGGCATGGGTGGAATTTTTAGCCTCTAAATAGGTTTTTAAAATTGTCCTCAGCACGGGTTAGTGCAACAAAAAGAATATAAAAACAATATTGTCTAAATGTCAAGTATTTTTCTGTTCTTTCAAAGTGATTTCATGCTCATTATTTGAATAGTGTTCTGAGAATGCCACCCTGAAAACCAAACAATAAATTATGAGGTTTATCGAACTGTTACACGCCTGTATTATTTTTAATTACGTACGGAGTGAACCAACCTGTCCGCCAAACCGTTCTCGCTCTTATTGACTTGGCACTAGAGTATTTTTTTCAGTGTGCTCCTCACCCTCGACCTGACCCAGGACGCCAGTCGGTCCCGCCGGCTAACCTCCTCTGGATATTGTTTGTTGCTTTGTTTTCTGTCGCCTCCGCTCTAACGCTTCGCTCCGCTTGTTTTGCACCGTTCTCACCTTTACCCACCTTCCTCTTTTGTCTATGGAACGTCATTGACTCATTCAGTGTTGCCAGCGCAAGGTGAGACTCATCATTTAAAAAAGGAAGCATGGTCATGAAACCGCTTTTATTTTTAAACCGAGCAGTTTTTTTTTTCACTAAGATACCGCACCTCTTAGATCAAACCAAACTGAGGAATTTACATTACCGCGCAAGGTCCTAAGAACTACTTGGCTTGTATCGCTCTATCTCTTTCTTGTAATGGTGCACATCGAGGCATTTTTTAAAGAACTTACCATATTTTCCTCTTTTTGGTTGGATCTTAGCTACACGAAGCATGTAGTGCCCCGATTCACACCGGCCGATGAAGGCCCAAGGTACGCGGTTACTCTATAGCTTTACGCACAGTGATAAGAACCCTATTTCTAATGTCTTAAGGTTGTTTCTGTCAGGTCCGCTTTCATTACTGACGTTGAAGGGAACTCGCCTGCTTCTCACATATCATACGCGTGTGTTTGTGGTTGCGTTTGCGTTGTTCTGCTTGCTTACGCGCTGAATGCGGCCTGTCATTACTATGGAACTTAAAGCAAGCCAAACAATTTTGTTGGGGCTTGAACTGTGTTGCTGTTTCTGCGAAGCGACGTAAAAAAAGGGGGAAAGTTGTGCAACATTTTAATTAATTGTATTTTAAAGTGACATTTTATTGGTTTGAAAATACCTTAAAAAAAAATAAAATAAAATAAATATATAAAAAAAAAGAAAAAAATTAAGGCCACGGGTCTCCGAGTTGGCCTGGACTGAAACTAAAAGAAGGGAAGTGATAAACTCTCAACTAAAAAATCAATGAACTTGACAACGAGCTGTCCGTTCGACGTGATAATTTGTTCAGTCTTTTTGAGAGGAATGCTGAAAGGACTCTGTCTAGTTTCCTATAATTTGAGAGGACTAATTGATCTTACAGATCGAAGGTACAATTATGTCCCATAGTATGTACATGTACAGCCTCACCAGTACAAAAACTGTACGTAAAAAATGCACCTGGCATCCCAATCGCTAAACTACTCGAGTGTGCTGGAAATTCGTCTTCGAGAATACACGTATAATATGTGAGAAGCGTCCGTTCGGAGGAGGTTAGCCGTGTGTCACCCGCAGTGGGGCGAGCCGGGCGGGCCCTATTCCGGCGTGTACGCCGCGCCCGCCGCCGTCTTCCGACTGACGTTCCTGGGCTCGGTCGAAGTGGACGAGGACGGGCGGCGCCGGAAAAAGAGGCTCAAAAAGAATATGGTGGAGGAGGCGGTGACTAAGATTAAGGTGGTTTGGCTGGCACGTTGTGTTGTGTACTAGCTCTTTTGCTTGTTAGTATAATGCGACTTTTCTGAACAACTTTTGCAAGCACGGTCCTTGTGTTGGAGACGTTGATGGAATCTTCGGATCTTGTCACGTCAAAAGTTACGTTCAGACATTATATGCGACGTGATTGTGGATATGCCCTGGCACGAATGTGTAAATGAAACCTCCATATTGTCAGTAAAAATAACACTAGCGCGCGTTTTTGTTGTTAAATTCGTTCTCGGGCATATTGGCAATATTGCTAGGCACGATACTTTATAGATGCGGAAAATTCCCGCAGCGTTGCCGTGGTAGGTGAGATTTTTCGCATCTATAAATGTTTTGTGGTGGAGCGTCTGCGTAAACATTTAGAAGCGAAAAAGCTTAACACGATGACGCGGACACTCGCCGCGTCTTTCTGAATGCACCCTAAGAATTATACGTTTAGGAATCATTCTCACATAATCATTTTTTCAAACAAGTTCCAAGTTTGAGTTGCTGATGAAAGTAGTGAAGATGATCAATATAGCGTGTATGAATGGAGCGAGGCGGTAATGTTGAAGATTTAGTGCTGAACAAGTAAAGGTCCAAATTATCTGTGATTACAGTCTTGTGTAGCATATTGTTCATAGTAAATATGCTTGACTATTTCACTGTCTCTTTTCTGTAACCCGAACTAACATGTCTATAACTTTTCATGTTTTCACTCTTGGGGACTGATTAGGCACTGGTAAGTTCAAAATTCAACCAAAGTCATCAATTCCATACCATACCTAAATTTCAACGTGCTAAGGTCACATCTCCTTTTCAGGCGCCCGAAGGAGAAAATCAGCCGAGTACGGAAGTGGATCTCTTTATTTCTACGGAGAAAATAATGGTCCTAAACACAGAACTGAAAGAAATCATGATGGACCACGCGCTGCGGACTATTTCCTATATCGCCGATATTGGGGACTTAGTTGTACTGATGGCTAGAAGAAGATTTGTGCCACACGAAAACGATTCGGATCAGCCGAAATTGAACCGTACTCCCAAGATGATATGCCACGTTTTCGAGAGTGAAGAGGTAAGTGACTGCTGATAGTGCGATAAGAATTAATGTGGTTGTCAAATATGTGACAGGATTATACGCAGAATTTACTTTCTTAACTTTTTGTGATAAGCACGAAATTACCACTGTATTTTTATTCCTTCTAGGCGCAATTCATAGCACAATCCATAGGTCAAGCGTTCCAAGTCGCCTACATGGAATTCCTAAAGGCGAACGGCATAGAAGATCACAGTTTTGTCAAAGAGATGGACTACCAAGAAGTTCTAAACAGCCAGGAAATATTCGGCGACGAACTGCAGATGTTCGCCAAAAAGGAACTTCAAAAGGAGGTCGTCGTACCGAAGACGAAAGGAGAGATTCTCGGCGTGGTTGTTGTGGAATCCGGGTGGGGATCAATGCTACCAACTGTGGTCATAGCGAATTTAGCGCCAGCAGGCGCAGCGGCGAGGTGTGGGCAGCTAAATATAGGTAATCAATTTAACAATATTTTCAATATTTTGATAAACTCATTAATTTTATGAAAGTCAATATGTATATTTTTTTAAAACCGCTCAAAGTTCATTAGTGTAGCTGACTCTTTGGTGTGTACCTATTACTAAATATTTACCTATTTGTTACCTAAGACTGGCCGCTTTGGCTCGAAAAAATATTTGCAGCCGCCATAAGACCGCATTTAAAAAGAATATCATTTTTCTTCAGAAAGGTCTAATGGCACTTTTCGAAGTTTTATGCCAGTATGTGGCCAGAATACCCACCAGAAAAGAGGTCTCATGTTTCCCTATCTTTTTAGGAAGTTTTAACTTTTATAAAACTTATTTTCCTCTTTGCCCGTTTACCTCCACAATGTAGGAACCATGGAACACAGGACTGCCTACATGTATTTTTTTTTCAATATTGCGCAAGGAGTATTCTTGCATTGCGTTTACTAAAAAAAAATATTCAAAAATGATTGGGATGCCTTTGCCTGACTCAAAAAAAAACTTTACAAAAAAGGCGAAGAAAATTAAATTGCCAAGTACCTATACATATTTTCAACATTGTATTTTATCTTTCTTTCCGCAGGTGATCAAATAATAGCCATAAACGGAGTGTCTCTAGTCGGCCTACCCCTCTCCACGTGTCAGACGTACATAAAGAATTCTAAGAATCAGACTGTGGTGAAGCTGACGGTGGTCCCGTGCGCGCCCGTCGTTGAAGTCAAGATAAAACGGCCGGACACGAAGTATCAGCTAGGATTCAGCGTGCAAAATGGAGTGGTACGTTTTTCAGTGAAAACTATTTGCCTCTCACGCTTACAATAATGCCGGCTGTACTGTATGAACGAAAGGCAAAATAGTTATTCTGTCCCTTTATTTAATTAATTACCGTAGTTTTCCTACGGCTTTCCTAGATCTTGATGCTATCGTCAAAAAAGGCGATGAGGTGAGATTAGTTTCATGTTAAATTAATAATTAACGTCTGAAGGATTTATTTATGAAAAAAATAATAAATTGTGGGAGAAGACTTTAAATAACTTACAAAAATGTTTCGTAATAACTCGTGATCCTTTTTCCATCATTCGTAAGCTGCCTTATATAGGCAGCTTATGAATGTCCCACTGTAGGGCACAGGTATTCTCTCAGAGAGAGAGTATGGGCTTAATCACCACGCGTGCCCACGGCGGATTGGCGATTTCAAGCGCTGAAGTATGTGAATAGCAAAGATTTAATTGGTGAATAGCTCAGAATCCAGGTTGGTCAAGCACTCACATATATAGGTAGACGGCGGTACAGTCCCTAAGAGCGATCTTCCAAATTATTATAGACATTGATTTTCGCTCACAAACCACTGTAACATTCGCAGATATGCAGCCTGCTCCGCGGCGGCATCGCGGAACGCGGCGGCGTGCGCGTTGGCCACCGCATCATAGAGATCAACTCGCAGAGTGTGGTCGCCGTGCCGCACGAGCGAATCGTCAATCTGCTCGCGACCTCCGTCGGCGAGGTGGGTTCCGGGATTAAACTAGCCCCCAATTCCACAGTAGACGTAAGGAAGAGAGATGGGACCAATAGAAATATACTCATGCCATTGACACTGTCTTGAACGTCGGCAATCGTAGAGATCAACTCGCAGTGTGGTCGCCGTGCCGCACGAGCGAATCGTCAATCTGCTCGCGACCGGCAATCGTAAAGATCAACTCGCAGAGTGTGGTCGCCGTGCCGCACGAGCGAATCGTCAATCTGCTCGCGACCGGCAATCGTAAAGATCAACTCGCAGAGTGTGGTCGCCGTGCCGCACGAGCGAATCGTCAATCTGCTCGCGACCGTCAATCGTAAAGATCAACTCGCAGAGTATGGTCGCCGTGCCGCACGAGCGAATCGTCAATCTTCTCGCGACCGTCAATCGTAGAGATCAACTCGCAGAGTGTGGTCGCCGTGCCGCACGAGCGAATCGTCAATCTGCTCGCGACCGTCAATCGTAAAGATCAACTCGCAGAGTGTGGTCGCCGTGCCGCACGAGCGAATCGTCAATCTTCTCGCGACCGTCAATCGTAGAGATCAACTCGCAGTGTGGTCGCCGTGCCGCACGAGCGAATCGTCAATCTTCTCGCGACCGTCAATCGTAGAGATCAACTCGCAGAGTGTGGTCGCCGTGCCGCACGAGCGAATCGTCAATCTGCTCGCGACTTCTGTCGGCGAGGTGGGTTAATGTTCTATGATTCGGCTAGCCTAGCCCTCAATTCCACTGTTGATGAAAGAGAGAGAGAGAGCGATAAGATAAAAAGAAAGACATACATTTGTCATTGACACTGTCTTGAACGTCGGCCATAATATTGCTAATCTGCTCGCGACTTCCGTCGGCGAGGTGGGTCCTTGTTCTAGACTAGCAAGGGCTAGTAAATTAAGGAATTTAACAGTTGATGTAAGAGAGAAGAACAAAAAAGAAAGATATACATAATGCCATTGACACTGTCTTGAACGTTGGTTTTCAATGAAAACTAATATATGCTAATATCTATCTACTTAAACTAGAATCCAGAATGCATAGACTGGCTTTTGTGAACTCGTCCAGAGTGCAGAAAAGCATGTCAGTATGATCAGCCACGAAAGTGGAATGTTTACTTCGCTCTGCCGTGTACCTATATAACATGCAAATCAGCGCTGAGGGATCACATCCTCCGCACAACGCTGAGTCAGCTGCCTTTTGTGGGAATGGTATAATAAATGTCTTTCTTCTTCTTCAATATGTATCACACATAGTGCATATTGCATTTTGGTGGATATCTGAAGTGTGATACTTATAAAGCACGGTTACTTTATAAAGGGACTGGTTACTATTTGCCTCTCGCTCACATAAGATGGACGTCGTTCAGTCCGTTTCTTTAATTAACAGTGAACTACATATTTACACGACAGGGTGAAAGTTATATTTTGTTGTCGCACACAGGTGTGCACTGTAAAATATAAATAACCAACGCGCTGGCAGTATCCTACACACTAATATCACCATCACGACTAATCTATTAACCCCTCGATTCTTCGCTTCCAGATCCTCATGAAGACGATGCCCACCTCAATGTTTCGACTCCTGACCGGGCAGGAGAACCCGGTGTTCATATAGGCGCCGCGCCCGCATGACAAGTGCCTGCTGCTTACCCCGCCAGCGTCCTAGGCGCAATGGTACGCGGGTGAGGCACAGCTAAAGAACGTGCTACAATAGGTAAACAAAGTGCGATTCCGAAGCGGTTTTCGGAACCATTCTTCTTCTTCTTGTGGTGCCTCTACGACAAGCGAAGGTTGGCAGCCAGCTGCGCATATTTATTTCTGTTTCTCGCAAGGCGGGAGAGCTCGGCATTACTTGCTTTTCTAATCCATTCCCGTAGGTTTCTCAACGACGATTATTGCCTGCCTACACGCCTCTTGCCAGCGATTTTCGCCATCATTACGAGTTGCAGTACACCATATCCTGGGTATCAATCATTGGCAACCATGGGCGTCTATCTATCTATCCAGTAGATAAATAGAGCCCTCTATTGGGCATCCTCTATCACGCCAACCCATTCGATTCCCTGCCGATCTCGTCCATTGCTTTCTGATGGGTTTAGCAATGTCACCGATCATTGGCGTGGCTCGGGTATATTTTCTAGGAGGCTTGGTCTTGAAAAGCCTACCGCACTGAATTCCAACGCGTGTATGCAGTAACCCAGCATCCGGGGATGTACACTTGACCATTTTGGTTCGGGCACAGCCCACCTGACTTCCCCCCCTAACTATGCTAATGGCGCCAACGTAAAGTTGGTTAGCTTGCTGTGTCGTGCCGTCATCGATTAATGAGAGTCACTCACATCTCTAAAGAGCCAGCAACCTAAGCTACTAATTGTGGCTGTCGCCTGTCCGCATATAGCTGCTGATAGCTGCCCGCATCGGAATCGCACCTTAACTCCTCGTTTCTTGTATGTTAGCACTTTGCTAACGGTTTGGTACTTTAGCATTTAAATAACAAATAACATGACAACCGTCAACAGACTGTTAACGTAGGAGAATGTGCTGGTAACTAGTTCAACGGGTCTTTTAATTGTCAACACAAACGTTTGTTTGTTCGATCAACGCGGAAAGCGAGAAAAACTGAGTTGTACCATTTTAAAGTTCTTTTAACGAACTAACATGCAGTTTAAAGATTATTTTGATATTAAGACAGGGTAACTCAGAGTAACCATTTAACTTTATTTCATTTTTGTATTTTGGCAATAGAGTAAGTTTCACTGTTACTTTGACAACTTTCTCTGAATTATAATTTTTTGAAACAGTTTTTCCGGTTTTCCGAGTTGAACTCATGTTAGTTAGAGCTGAGATTGCCACACAATAAAGCGTGTTTTATATTGACGATGAAAAAACCCACTGTCAAGAGTTAAAAGGTACAGTCGCAAACACATCGACCTTTCCTGAGTGCACTTTACTCAGTTACCTTACGGGGGATTTTGCAACAAAAATCTGAAGGTCGACCCGCGGTCGGCTGTACCATTTTGTAGCACGTTGGAGTTATGACATTCGCTCTACGTAACTAAAATACTTCTGTCAAGCCCGCGTAACAGGTGCACTAGGAATGTAGGATACTATAGACACGATACATCCGCGCTCCACTCGGCTCGCGAAAGAGTGACTGAGGGATAAATAAATAAGGGTTCTTCAGTCACTCCGATTTGAAAGAGAACTGGCCCTAGATTCTGTTAATGCATTGTAGTAACATGACAACTGCATGAACATGGCGGTTTTCATTTCATGGCTGCTTTAAGTCTACGCGGGCACACCCATCAAACCTTCTAGGCGTCAATGGTACGAAAAAACACGTCACGTGACCCGTCAGTGTACCTGTCATTATACTACAATGCACTAACAGAATCGAGGCCCTGTTGTGGACGCCATCTATACAGTTTACCTTAGGGTGAATACCGACGACGTTTCATTTCTATAACATAAATAATAAATGCTAGTTAAATGGAAAAGTAAAACCAGAAATGTGTTGATTGTATCACCACCTATTATTATAAACGCTTGTACCTATAAAGTTATAATTACAATTTGTGTTTCATTCACTCGCTAGATGGCGTTCACAACATCAAGAAAAATACTCAACACCCCTTGGAGTCAGTAACGATGGATGTCTCAGTTCAGGTCGCTTATAACGCTTACGTGGCTAATTAAGATACTAGTTGTATAAGTTTTGTAATGGCGGTAACACACATTGTCCAACGCGATTCGATGTAATGCCGCACGCACGATACGCACGGAAAGATTTGAACACATAACCGTTACATACACATAATAGTTAAATTAACTGCAAAATGGGTACTCGGGGCTGCAAGTGATGTAAATTACTTCAGCCAGATGTCGCTACCTGTACGTAATACAGAGAAGTTTATAAAGAGGTTCGAAATTTCGCGGATGCCTGCACTTGCCCATTAGCTCAGTTGGGAGAGCGCTGGCACGGTTAGCCAGAGGTCGCGGGTTCAAGTCCCGGTTTGGGTGGAATTTTTAGCCTCTTAAATAGGTTTTTAAAATAATACTTAGAAAGGTGAACAAAGATGCGTTCAAACTTTTGCACACAATCTGCAGAAGTAAACTTTAGTGCCCTTGCGGGAAAATTAGTTCTAGGGCGTTTCTATGTAAGTTCTCCAAGGTATGGAGTTGCCAGATTTAACCTACTTCGAACTGTCAAATACATACATATTTTGACACTTTAGAGTTGTCGAAATTGTTAACCCGATATAGTGGACAGTTACGTGATAGAAGAGCTGACTTCTTTTAAACGCTTCGACATCGATAGTCACATAGATGATGTTGCGTTTCGATATTTTTTAAACTAGATCCTCAATTTTTTAAACTAGATCCTCAATTTTTTTTTGCTTTTAATAATTTATCCAGTGCAGCTATAAGCTTTCTTTTGGAGCAGTGGCTCCCAACCTGTGGTTTGTGAGAGCCTCGGGCTGCAGAATGCGTGTATAAAACGGTTGTCAATAAATTAAGATTTTGGAAGTTTTGAAGAAGATAAACTTTTTCTTTTTTTTTACAATCTGTGAAATTTCACTCCTGGAGCCCGCTAACAAAAGAACAGTCAAAGTGGTATTTGGTCGACTAAAGTTTAGGAACCTCTATTTTAGAAAGTATTGCATCGATTTTTTTTAAATGCAATAAAAGTATCAATAAATAAATAATAAACTATAGATCGAAAGTCGAATTGCGTTTGAGAAGTGTGTGAAACCGTCACGTTATATTTCTTAATATGCTGCCTTCTACTTACGACCAACTGCAATGTCTATGATATTTTGTCTCTTAAGACATTTTTGTGAAAATTAATTCTCTTAAGTAATTAATGTTTTCTAGTCTTTTTTTATACAGCTGCATAGCAGTGCTTTGTTTTTAATGTAGCCACTATTCTCGAATTTATCGTAGTATTTCACGTGTCGTCTCTTAATAGTCCTTTCAAAATGTTGGTCGTAAGTATGTAGCACATAAGAAGTTTTTGATTGTCATGACAATGTGTAAGTAAGTACATACTCCATTTGTAATCTGATTGTATATGAATATCAAAATCCACTCATATCTGCTTAGGTAATTGATGAATGCTGTGTTAGATAATTATTTTACGCCATTTAATCACCGATTATCATTAATTTTTTTGCTATTTGGAATATTTCTTTATTTTCATAATGGTAGCTGTACCGACTTTAACTATCGATTTATATCGAGACTAGGTCATCGTCCATTGTGTAACATAATACGTACACTTACTGCACTTCACTGGGTTAGTGCAACAAAAAGAATATAATTTTGCTGAGGACAATTTTAAAATGTTGCAAGTTTTTCAGGGTTATTGTTTATTGTGAAATCAATATGTTGCATTAATAATAGTCATACGCATTCCATAACTTATTTTTTATTATATATTTCTTTGAAATAAGTATGATTAAATATTTTTACTATGCAACCTTGCACGACGACCTAATAATCCGGTTTGAATTGTTTCCTAGAATAGGTAGTTTAGACGTTGGACCAGTGGCTCTCAACATTTAACTTCTGAAATCGTACTTGAACAATATATTTTCTCATAGAATTAAATCGGTCTTATCGGAAACAGCCCAAATGTTGAGGGCCTCTAGTACGAAACGGTGATCATGAAAATGAATGAATTGAATAGTGGATATGTATGTATTAATATGATATGAAAGCATTATTTCTCGTAGCGTTTCAAAAGATATATCATATTTTGTAAATTTTATAGTGTCGCCTATAGCCGTACTATAACTATGTATGTAATACGTTCTTAGCTAAGCTTAGCGCTCTGAGTCGTGTTTTCGATGCGTACAATGTTTTACCATGGCTGTACTCGGCGCTGCTTGCGAGGGAGTCGGCGAAAAAATAAAAAAACTACTATTTGCTCACCGCCTCACGTACGGAGCTGAATGTATCCACGGCAAAACGACGTAGTTAGTACGACGATGTTGAAATGTTCAAGTCATCTGTTAGTAATCACATGAAACGAGAATGTCATCTTGTAAGTACCACTCATTTGTAATTTGGGCTTCACCTACTTCACCCTTGTCCACTTTCTTTGCCCTTTGGCCAGCGTCCCTTGTAAAATAAACCTTTCGATGAACGTAATTCAGCCTAATCTAATTGTATCTGATGTACACCCAATACATTTCAGCTTTTAATTTGTGTAATATAATTTTTATGTACTTACTGTAATTTTATTTATATTTTAAAAATAAATTCAGTCTCTGATCATCCTCCTTATTATGTCTAAAAGTATGCGTTTCAATAATATAGTCTGATATGTAATTTTATATTGCTAGCTGTTATGAATAAGATTTTTATTTACATTGAGAAACACAGATAATAAATAGCCTTTTATTGTGAATGCTGATATAAAATGTAGGTACACTGTAACATGTGAAATAACTATTGTTGTTTTCATTTCTAAGAGTATTATTCTAGTCCGCATTAAAGTTAAGAATAAACTGAACAAATTACTGAATGGTGTAGTTTTACCTTTTACCTTGTATTTGGCGATCCCTAGGATGCTAAAGGTTCTTTCTTCATTTCCATATAATAAAAAATCAGATCAGCAGATCAAATTTTCATCTGCTCGCAGTCACCGAAAAGCCAAGCAGAGTGCATGCTTGTAAAGGTTGATATGCTGCCCACTGTACTAACGGAAACCCTTGAACTCCTTCCTCAACGTTACCCTTTGCCCCTGACTGAACGACTGTACTGACGGGATAGTAGTAGAATTCTCGGCAACATTCTAATATGGCTGGATCAGTAAAATTAGAGAAAATAAAAAACTTTTTACGAAAACAGCACTTTCAAGTGGTAGGTAAAGGGAAAATGTTTGCCACAGAATATTTCACCTGCATCTGAGGAGAGTTTTAGAGGATTCGGGTTTTTATAAGTAACACTCTTATCCTACAACATGTTTTTGGTTGAGCCGGTGTCCAAAATATATGTGCTGGTCTTGAAACTGGGCACCGACTACAAATTATCCTTCTACAATACCTACATGTATAATAAATACTTCTAATTATGTAAATTATTTCTAACTTTTTAGTGCTGTAGTGTTTCGAAGTCGGTCTTTATTTTTTATTTAATTTTTTTTTATTTTTCAGTTTTTAGTGGAGGAGCGGGAGAAAAAAAACAAGTCCCTTATAACCATAATTTACCGTACAAGATTCGTTCCTTTAAAATTTGATGTTCTAAATCTCCGAAAGTCTTCACCAGAACATCACCAAATTAACGTGGGACTACCTTTACGCTATTTTATGAAACATACGGATATTACTAAAGGATGGGCACCATTAGAGCTTATTTACTGCTGTCCATTGAAGAGTTCCTTTCTCCATCTCTGAAAGTCTTCATCAGATCTTCACCAAATTAAAATGGGACCAATGGGACGTTATATCTGTTCGAACAAAAAAAGAATTGTCGAAATCGTTTAAGATTTGACGGAGTTATGGAAAAACATGGCCAAAAAAAAAATATATATATATATATATATATATATATATATATATATATATATATATATATATATATATATATAATTATACGCGTCGAATTGATAACGTCCTCCTTTTTTAAAGTCGGTTAATTAAAAAAGACTAGTGTCATCTATCAGAAAATGTGGGCAAAAACCAGGCACTTACGCCTGATAGTCGTCACAAAAGCAGAAACTACAAAATATTAACGCCATCTCATAATAAATAGTGGTATTAGCATTCTTAGCGGCCAAGCAAAAGTGCCAGGATCACAGAAGCTTCAAGACGTATAATAATAAAGTAGGCACTGCTACTGAGAACGATTTTTATTAGAGGTACCGACTTGGAATAATATGTCTTACTTTTGGCCGTGTCTATCTCACACGGAATTCGAGAAAAGGATGTCCCACTTTTGGGTTAGGTAATGGCATACTCCCATCCGAGTGGGATGACCGTGTGGCGCCGGATTAAGAATAGCGTCACTCCATTTCCGTCCGTGGATGTCGTAGAAGGCGACTAAGGAAATCAATTACCAGGAGGCGGGCAGCAGCGTCTTTCTGAGATTCCAACCGCATACTGCGATCGCTAACCCGCCTGCCAATCGTGGCTATTACGACAAAACCCCTCATGGTTATGAAAACCACGAAGGAGGCCTATGTCCTGCAGTGGGCGTCAAATGGCTGATGATGATGATACTCCCATCTTGTTTTACTCCTCACAGACTACTGTTCCTCTAATCTCGATGTTAAGGCAAAAACCTCGAAGCGGAAATTGTTTCTGTCTCACTAGCTCACAAGCACAACCCTGTTTGCAAAAGTTCTGTTTTTCATTTTTTTTAAACAGGTTGTTTTACACTCAGGCCACTTTATTAAAATTTTAAAGCGGAAAAAATTGAGTCTACGAAAGTGGAAGTAGGTACTTCCTGCATGAAAATACAACTTCAAAACAAACTAAATTGAAAAATATCGTGTGAAGAGAACTTTATCGAAAATGGAATTAATAGGGAACTTTCTTTACAAGACTCTTCTCCTGCTCTTGCTGAAAGTACCTATTTTGAAAGAAAATGTCCCCCATACGATCATGATTTTTCGTTCGACTACACTGAAGCCCTTTTCGTAATTAAAACGTTTAAAAAGCTAAATCTAAAAAAATGAAGACTTGTTTGTGAGGTATGTCAGTAGGTAACAGCAGTTAGCTCAGTAACAGCTCAGATTCAGTAGTACACAGAATCTTTAACAAAGGCACATTCCATGACCTAATGAGATATACTTAGTAGGCTCGTTCCTTTATTTAGGGGTGGTGATAAGCAAGATTCCACACAGACCAGTCTCGGTCGGTCCTTCCCGTTTTGAGTAAAATATTCGGGAAGGCGCTGCCCGGGACTGTCCACTACCAGCACCAGCTGTGCCACTACCTTTTGCCTTATTTTTGTCAACACTAGTTAAGCCTGACATAAGTTTTCTCTCTTTTAAGTTTTTTTTTCTGATGAGGCAATAAATACTTTTTTATCTTTATCTTTAAGATTGTTCTAGGTCAACTGCTTTTACACTTCAATAACTGTCAACTTATCCATGGTGTGCAATTCGGCTACACGCAAGGGCGCTCTACGACAGAAGCTGGCGTCATGTTAGTTATACATAGGTACTTATATTTAATTTACTGCATGGGAGGATCGCAAGCATGCTATAGCCGTATTCTGTGACTTGTCGAAAGCATTTGATTGCGTAGACCATGAAACACTTCTCTTAAAATTAAAACAGTACGGAATAAACGGGTACCTACAGCCTAAAACTTATGAGATCATTTTAGAAGGGAGTGAGGGAGGACTTACAAAAATAAAATCAAAATCAAATTTTTTATTCAAAGTAGCACAGAAACTGCGACTTAATGAACGTTACAAGTTAAACTAGGTGTCCATTTCAAAATCTAGATCATTTTGGAGAAAAAATGGACAAAAAAACTCCAAACTTAGTCTTTTCAAGTCCTTAATTTACAGGATTTATATAAATGTTCTACTTAATAGAAGTATATCGTCAGGGTCAGTGGTTAAGAGTCATATCAGAGAGATATCAGTGCCACAGATATCTATTTTGGGGCCGTTCCTTTGCCTCGTTTAAGTAAATGATTTGCCGTTTATAGTTCAAAACATGTCAGAAAATTATCTCTGACATGTTCCTACTAAGGTCACTTATTTTTAAAATTAAGAGACAAATCATGCAGGTAGGTACTTTTCTCAAACTTGAGCATTATTTCGACAACCTTCTTCGAGATAAATCGAAATTGCTGTAGGTACTGGCCAATTACACGCCAGCAGCGGCCGGAAAAAGTTCTATGAAAACTCATGTAGGTATCTGTCGTGTTATTTAAAAATGGAAAGATCTTTTACTCCGAACAACGACAACCAAGGAGGTAACTTATCAGAGGTTTTATTGAAATTTTCAAACTGGCTTGCGATAGAAAGCTGGATATACCTATTGAAAAAAAAAGAACACTTTAACGCGGCAAAAATATTGTTGTTCGTTCGTGGTTCGTCTGATTTTGAAAGTTTATTTAATTTTTCAAATAAAAAGTTCTACCTTAGTTCTAAATACTTAGTTTTAATTTCCGCGTATTGTTTGACAAAAATCATATAAAAGCCTTTGCCACAACTAGGCATTAATGGACTCACGTATGTGTGCCTCGGCCCACATTTCCACGTTCGTCCATCAATGCGCCTTTTTGCTGGCCGCTGTATAATGTACCTACTATAGCTGGTTCACTTCTAATAACTTATTGTTAAATTAAAAAAAGACAAAATGTACAAAAAGTTTACTCTACCAAATGTCAAAATAGTTGCAGGCGGGTTGGCGATCGCAGTATGTGGTTGGAATCTCAGGAAGAAGCTGCTGCCCATCTCCTGGTAATTTATTTCCTTAGTCGCCTTCTACGACATCCACGGGAGGAAATGGAGTGACGCTATTCTTAATCCGGCGTCACACGGAAAAACATTCAATTTTATACAATTTTGGTGGTTATCTTAGGACGACCAAAATTGTAGAAAATTTAATTTCAAACAACTTTGTTTGCAACAATTTTTCGTGCATGATTGAAAAAAAAACGCGAATGCAATGCTAAGATTTTACCCACCTCTTTTCGGGTAAAAATCGAAAAACATCGATCCTACCAAAAAATTGATAAGAACCAAAATTATTGTAAGAAATTCGATTTTAAGAAACTTTATTTATAACCATGCTTTGCGTAAAATTTACAATAAACGTGATAATGCAATGATGAGATTTTACCCACCCCTTTCGGGTATAAATCGAAAAATATCGATCCTACCAAAAAATTTATAAGAACCAAAATTGTAAGAAATCTGATTTTCAACAACTTTGTTTATAACCATGCTTCGCGTAAAATTGACAATAAACGTGATAATGCAATCATAAGATTTATCCCCTTTCGGGTATAAATCGAAAAATATCGATCTGACGAAAAATTTTATAAGAACCAAAATTGTAGAAAATTGTTATTTTAAACAACTTTGCTTAGAGCAATCTTTTATGATCGTCCTAAGATAACCACCAAAATTGTAGGAAATTGAATGTTTTAACCACTTTGTTTATAACAATTTTTCATGTAAAATTAAAAATAAGCGAGTTGTTACTGAAACAAAAATTCACCCCCTCTTTTGTGGCATAAATCCGAAAATATTGATCTTAGGAAAAAATTATGAGAACCTAAATTGTAGGAAATTTAATTTTTAACTACTTTTGTAATTACATTTTATCGTGTGAAATTAAAAATAAATGAGTTATTCAACAAAAAAAAATTACCCTTAATCAAGATTGCAGACGATGTAACGGTTCGAGTACCTACACTGCCAGTGACTCCTCCACAACGAATTCCGAAGGAATCCTGCTACTTAAAAGCTTAAGTCATGGGGAGGTAGTGACTTTAGGAACATTTTCTGAAATACTTTGCGATTCTCGGGTTGAAAGTTTCCAAGAGCTTCTGATACGAAATAATGGACCAAAAAGTATTATTTGTGTGTTATAATAGTACATTACGATACTAGTGCGAAAAGTAGGAAATTCGCAACGAGTGGCGATAAATTAAAACACGACCGAAGGGAGTGTTTTATATCGACACGAGTTACGAATTACCTATTCGCACGTGTATCGTACAACGTTTTATAGTACATATGGCCCTTTGAAGTTTCGACATAGGCACGTAAAGTGCTCATTATCACACTAGTGCGGTAATGTAGCACCATATGTACTATAAATAATGTTAACCCGCCATTGGTGACCTATATGTCTGTGAGACCGGGTAGTTAAAAGAAATCAAATATTTTTGTCACCGTTCATCGAATTACACTGTGGTTTCCAGTAGCTGCCTAATTCCACGCCACCTACCGCCAGTCTACCCCGCAACACCGTCGCGTGCGTTGCTGGCTGTTTCGCTGTTGAAGATGAGTGATTTTAGTATTGCATTTAATTTTTTTTTTGTTAGAAGTGTTACCATTTATGTTATTTTATTTTTCCAATGTCATAAGACTGACTAAGCCTGATTTTATTGTTAAATAACTAAGATTATAGCTTTTTTTGAGTTTAAAAAAACATTGTCCCGGCTGGGGCATAAATTAAAGATGATTTTGATGATTTACAAAAGGTTTAATAAGCGTTTTAAAATATAACGTGGAACAGATAGCGTGGTGTCAATGCGAGTGCCGATCGGATCTAGTTTTCCCCCCGGTCCCCGCACCGCGGCCGCTCACGTAGACCGGTTTGAGACTCGTAGGCGCGAACATCCTCCGGGCGCTTGAAAGCTCAGCTTTCAAGGTAGATGTGACGATGGAAGTGGGCATATCTTGCTTAGAGCCCGCTTCATAGTCCCCTTGGCGGTAAGTATGTCTGCGACTCTAGGTACGCCGTCGTCGCCGGGGTATAACTTGGTAACACGCCCCATTCGGCAAAAAAGAGGCAGGTTTTCTTCCTTTACCAGAACAAGCTCGCCGAGCTTTAAGTCAGCATGGCGTGTGCGCCATTTCGTGCGTAGCTGCAGCTCGGCAATGTATTCTTGTTGCCAGCGCCGCCAGAAGTGCTGTTTGACTTGCTCTATCCTCTGGAAGCGGTCGAGACGATTCGGATTGGCGTCTTCTAGAGGCGGCGCTGGTAGCGACATCAGTGGCCTGCCGATAAGGAAATGCCCGGGTGTGAGCGGGGAAAAGTCGTTGGGAGATGAGGAGAGAGGATAAAGAGGTCGGCTGTTTAAGATGGCTTCAACTTGTGCAAACAAAGAAGCCAGCTCTTCAAATGTCAAATGCGTGTTTCCTAAAATTCGCTTAATATGAAACTTAGCCGATTTGATGCCTGCCTCTACATAGCCGTTAAAGTTAGGAGCGTAAGCCGGTGAAAATGTGAATTTAATATGTTGATCAGCTGCAAATTCTGAAATAGAGCTTTTATTAAGCTTAAGAAATTCATTAATCTCTCTAGCAGCCGCTACAAAGTTTCGACCATTGTCACAGAATAATTCATATGGCTTACCCCTTCGTGATATAAATCTGCGTAGAGACAGAATGAAACAGTCTTTGGAGAGTTCACTTACAGCCTCTAAGTGAACACATTTGAATCGTAAACATATAAATAGACACAGGTAACATTTAGTGATTTTGCAGCCACGCCCACGACGATCTGTTATCATGAAGGGACCTGCAAAGTCAACTGCAGAGGCAGAAAATGGGAAGTCTGGTGCCAAACGTTGAGGGGGCAAGTTACCCATTATGTTATGTAGAGTTTGACCACTAGCACGCCTACACGTTATACAACTTCGCGCGGTGCGTCGTGCCAGGTCTCTACCTCCTATAGGCCAGATGTTTTCCCGAACAGATGCAAGCAGAAGTTGAGGGCCAGCATGTAAGAGGCGACGGTGTTCCTGTGTGAATATGAGTTTTGTGAGAGGATGTTTAGAGCTTAGTAATAGTGGATATTTCTTGTTGTAGTCGTAGTCAGATTGACTAAGCCTCCCCCCTACTCTCAGGAGTCCCTGAGAGTCGATGAATGGTGTGAGTGAAAGAATGTTTGATTTTGGACTTAAACTTCGTTTACATGTAAGTAGTTTTAATTCTTTGTAAAATGTCTCTTCTTGAGAAGCTTTTACTAATGTAAAGAAAGCTTTGTCAAGTTCTTTGGTTGATAGAGGGCCTGTAAGTTTGTTATCTTTGTGTTGGCAATTGTGTATGAAGCGATGAACAAAAGCAAAGACTCGTTGCAAAGTGGAGAGTTTGGAAAACTTTTCAAAGTCGATAAAATTACAAGTTGGTTCTATATCATCGATTACAGTGGAGTGCACTTTATACTCAGATAAATCTTCTGATGTGTTCTTATGTAGAGTAGGCCAATTATCTTCTGGCTCCACAAGAAATTGAGGCCCTTGCCACCATAACTGTAAATTTGAAACGTGCTGAGGATCTACTCCTCGAGATCCAAGGTCAGCAGGGTTATGCAAAGTTGGAACATAACGCCACGACGAGCACTCGGTCAATTCCTTGATGGCTGCTACTCTGTTGGCAACAAATACCTTTAATTTACTTTCTTCGCCATTTAGCCAGGAAAGAACGACGCTAGAGTCAGTCCAAAATATTGAGCGAGTGATATGCTTCCTCAAAGCAGCTCGGACGGCGAATCCTAATTGAGCTGCTAGAAGAGCGCCACAGAGTTCTAGGCGCGGTATCGTAGTGGGCTTTATTGGGGCAACTCTAGTTTTAGCACAAAGTAGTTGTATGAAGGCCTGACCTGCATCAGACATAGACTTTAAGTACACACAAGCACCGTAAGCTAATTGAGAAGCATTGCAGAAGCAGTGCAACTCTACATCCGATAGAGAGTTACACAAAGCTCTCCTCGGTATATTTAGAGAGCTTATGTAGTGAATGTTGTTAATAAATCGAGACCAGGCACGCTGAATCTCATTTGGTACTGGGTCATCCCAGCCTACTTTAGCTTGCCATAATTTTTGCATAAGAATTTTTGGTTTGATTGTGCATAGACTAAGCAAACCAAGCGGATCAAAGATTTTAAACGTAGTTGAGAGGATTGACCGTTTCGTTGCTTTGTCAGCGGAATTGTTTTTTGTTTCAATTGTAAAGTGTAGACGATCTAGACCTGGATTCCATCCTAGGCCAAGCGTTTGAAAGGATTGACTTAAAGCCAGATTTTCTTGTGTATTGATAGCTAAAGAATGGAGGAGTGTTTGAGAATTAGATCTGTATTTACGTAAATTAAAACACCCAGATTTGAGTGCCTGTGAAACAGATTGTTGTATATCTAGAAGCTCTAACTCTGAATCGGCTCCTGTCAGGCAATCGTCACAGTAAAAATCATTCTGTAAAATTATTTTAATGGCCGGGTCGTTGCACTCCTCACCAACTTGCCACAAGCATCTGGCTGCTAGAAAACTAGCACTGGCAAAGCCGTACGTTACAGTATGCAAAGTTAGTGAACGAAGAGGCAAATCCTCACTTTCACGCCATAGTATGACTTGAAGCTCGCGGTCAAGTTCGTTGAGATTGATTTGTCTGTACTGTTTCTCTATGTCGCCTGATAGCACATATTTATAAGTACGAAAACGTAACAAAATATTGAAGAGCGAATCTTGTATGTTTGGACCGACTATCTGTAAATCGTTAATTGAATACCCTGTAGAAGTGCGTGCTGACGCATCAAAGACCACGCGCAACTTAGTAGATTCGCTATTTTCCTTCAAAACGGCGTGATGGGGGAGATAGTAGGATTTATTTAGTGATTTACATTCGGACAGATGACCTAATTCTTCGTATTCATTTATAAATCGAGTATATTCATCCTTGAGCTGTTGATTTTGGCCAAGCCGTTTCTCTAATTGTAAAAAACGTTTCCTTGCCATATAAAAGGAGTCGCCGAGACAGTCTGTTGTATCCTTAAGGGGAAGCCTAACAGAAAATCTGCCATCGTCCTGGCGAGTGGTATTTTGTACAAAATGTTGCTCACTCGCATTTTCAATAGAACATTCCGATTTTTTATCAGTTGGAAAGCTTTCAAGCTGCCAGAATTCGGTGAGTTGGTGATCTATTTTTTCAGTCATAGTAAAATTGCAATGTATAGAATTCATGTTTGAATTTGGTTTATTATTGTTACTTATAGAACCCGCAATTAGCCACCCCAGCTTGGAATCCTGCAAAATAGGTTGTTTGTCGCCAAGTGAAAGCTGCTCTGGGCCTATAAGCTCCCAGAATATGTCAGCTCCCAGCAACAAATCAACTTGAGATGGCTGATTAAACGTGGGATCAGCTAGGGTGATAGATGAAGGGAGATTCAAATGTTTAATATCAAAATAACGTTTCGGTAGTTGATCTGTGATTTGGGGCAGCACTAAGAAGTCAAGGTCTGTCGTAAATGGGGAATTTTTAGATTTAATTTGTGCATGGCAACGTTCAGGAATTACATCTAGAGAAGCGTTGCCTATGCCAAGTATGCTAGTGGCATTTAGTGGCTGAGAAGGCAGCTGCAAACGATGCTTCAAGCTATCGCTCATAAAAGAAGACTGACTTCCGCAATCTAGCAATGCCTTAACGGTTTCCTTACAATTATTGCTGGGGTTGATAACCTCAACTAATGCAGTGGACAATAGAACCTCGTTTGTAGAGACTGCCGACATAGAAATAGAAGAATTGCCACCCACACCATGATTGTTGTTAGTTTCAGTGTTAGATGTGGACGGTGAAGATGTTGAGTCATTATGTTTGTGTAGCAGTGTGTTATGTCGCCCCTTACATACACGGCAGCCACTCAACCTGCATCGACGCACATCATGATCGGGCCGCAAGCAGTTTTGACACAGCTTCAGCTTGGTTACTTGCGCCCATCTCTCGCCCTCAGAGAGAGCCTTGAGAACATTGCATTCATGAGCACGATGCTTGCCATGGCAGACGACACACGGGTGAGGGACAGAGTTTGGAGCTGAAATGAGAAACGATTTGGTAAATTTCACTGATTTAGACCCGCTTTGACCATTAAAAGGAGTTTTTCCCTGCACATTAAGAGAAGATGTTTGTTTTTCCTTTTTGGACCTATAAAGTGACTCTAAGACATCAGCTCGATTATTAAGAAATTTCTTGAAATTTTCCAAAGTTGGTAACTCGTCAAGAGTGCTACGGTACTCTTCCCATTTAATGCCAGTGCTTTGATCAAGCTTAGAAGTCAGCATGTGAATGACTATCATGTCCCAGTGATCCGTGGGTTGGCCAAGATTTTTTAGTGCTCTTAGGTTCTTGGTTACATGATCACTCATAAACCGTAAAGCTTTGTCAGATTCACGTTGGAGTGGCTCAATATTGAAAAGGGAATTTAGGTGATTGTTGATAAGTTGACGCTTATTGTGATATCTA
This sequence comes from Yponomeuta evonymella, assembly GCA_963969515.1. Taxonomy (NCBI): domain Eukaryota; kingdom Metazoa; phylum Arthropoda; class Insecta; order Lepidoptera; family Yponomeutidae; genus Yponomeuta; species Yponomeuta evonymella. The sequence continues at coordinate 2,941,950 of OZ018343.1, read as the reverse complement.
CTACACAATAGACTCCAGGCCTCAGGATAGTTTGCTTCTGAGACCTCTAAGTTTGAAATGACGCGCGCGGCCTCGCCCTCCAAGTAGGAGTTCAAATAATGGAACTTGTGAATAGGTTTTATTTTTGTATTGTTGTGAATTAAAGATTCAAACGTTTCGCGAAATTCCAACCACTTAAAGTAAGCACCATCAAAGTTGGATATTTTAATTAATGGTAGATGAAAACCCATAGAATTATCCTGTTGATCATGTTGGCATGCATGTTGAATGAAAGTTTCATTTAAGTTGAGCTTGGACTTTGAACTGTCGTCCAGCTTATCTTGAGCGGCCGCTATGTTTGAGTATAATGAATGTTCAATAAGATCCCGTTCGGCGAGCTCAAGCTCAAGCTGTTCAGAGTTTAGAACCTCTATTTCAGACTGCAGCTCATCAAACCTCGAATATAAGTCTTTCATTTTATTCAGCTTCAGAGATAACTCATTGAATCTAATTGAAGATAGTGATTCATATTTGTCGAGTGTCCTTACGTAGTTGGAAAACTTAGTTATTTGACCCTTTATCGAGCTACGTCTAGCTTTAAGATCGCCAAGTTTAGTGTTGATGAGGCCTTGAGACGAAGAGGAGGTTCCCCTTGCTTCGTCCGGCATGTTGTAATGCTTTAGTATTTAGAATAAACAAGAAAAAAGGTTCTTATACGCAGGCAACTACGCAAAGAAACACCTGTTTGAATAAAAGTAATGGGCTATTAGATAACTAAGTCAGTAAACAACACGACTAAAGATGAATCACGCACACAAACAAACAAGTTGCAATAAAATTAAATAGGTCAGTGATTGATAACGGCTTACGCTCCTTTTGTTTGTCGCGAGGCGATCAGCTGGCCCGCTATCTAGGCAGGCAACAAAGACCGCACGAAAACCGGTCCGCTGCAGTGGGAGTGAGATGGGCTGCTGCAGCTGATTGCGCAACGGTTTTCTTCGCACGCGCAACGTGGGTATATTTCTTTCTCAGGAGCACTGAAATACGCCGGTGAATTGTTCGCTTTAGTGTTAAGTAGATATACGGATGGATAGGTTGTTTCTATTACTTTGCTTTGCTTATACAGTGACTTAGTAAGATGACGCGCAAGCGTAAAGAAGAAATCACTGATAAGAAAATGTAATCTAGCGGGCTATATGTATAGGCAAAGGCAAGAGGCACTTATGTCGGCGAAATATTATGCTTTGTTTCAGCTATAGGTATGTAGTCATAGACCTGTATGTAGAAGCTTAACTGGCACGGAAAAAATCTCACATGCAGGCAGTGCGCTGTATGTAGGCAGGTGCTATGGATAGGTTGATATGTAGGCGAGTTTAAGATGATAAGTTGGGGAAAAATATAGATGTAGATCGGCCAGAGATAGCACTGTGCACAGGCACGCAGTGGCTGGCTCGACTATGATGACGTTGACACGCAATTGACACAAGAAGAGCTACCTGATTATCGTCACAAATTGAAGGGGAAAAAAAGGAAAGAAAAGGACTGGGCTCACGGCACGTTCCTTAGTTAGATGAGAAGCGAAGCACAGGCAAGTGAAGCAAGCCACCGTTTCACCGCCTCCTCGATGACGTTGTCGAAGTCCAAAGTCCGATTTCGCACGTTCTTGAATCCGGAAAATCCAACTTCCAGCGACAATCCGAGGTGCGGGAAGAATGCCGATGACCAATCTTCTGCTTATTTTGACGATGTTTGTGGAAACAATCTGCGATGCGCGTTGAATAGTGGATAACTTCTACGGCGCTGCGCGGTGATCCAAAATGGAGGCTCGCTGCGTGCACGCCGACAAGTTGACGAATTCTTCAAAATGATCGATTCTGGAGCGTGTGGTGAGCGACCCGAGTCCTGTCACGGTCGCCACTATTTATGTCCCGGCTGGGGCATAAATTAAAGATGATTTTGATGATTTACAAAAGGTTTAATAAGCGTTTTAAAATATAACGTGGAACAGATAGCGTGGTGTCAATGCGAGTGCCGATCGGATCTAGTTTTCCCCCCGGTCCCCGCACCGCGGCCGCTCACGTAGACCGGTTTGAGACTCGTAGGCGCGAACAAACATTGTTAAAAATTAGAATTTTAGTGCATCCAAACAATTGTCTAATGGTAATAAAAGATATTTGTTTTATGAAATACTTGTTTTATTGACAATTAAAGATCACAATTCTATAACCTTTCCAATGAAAAGTAGCATAAATTACAGAAAAAAATCGTAGTCAAAAACCCCGGTGTGTGAGACCGGGATCACCAAAAATGTAAGTCGAATTCACGTCACCAATGGCGGGTTAAACAAACGTTACTTACTGAGCTATTTGCCGTAATGACAAATAATGTTACCTTGCCTGAAGAATGTGTGTGACTCCCGGAACCTAAAAGACAACCCACTTTCGCGGCACTCACTGGACGAATGAAATAGGCTTGGGTAAAATAAATCGATATATCGAAATATCGATATTTTTCCAGGAAATAATCGATATATATCGGCGATTATATTTTTTTCGATTTATCGATTTTCGATATATATTTTCGGATATCAAAACCGATGTATTTTGAACAGCTCTCTCCGCTCAAGCTTCACTTCATGTATCCGAAGAATTCGATCTCTATTCTAAAGAAAAGGTTTAGTAGGCTGTATGTTTCCTTCGCTTCGAACATAATAAAAAAATATCTAGTCTATGATCCGTTTGTGGTTTGTGCAGTGGAGCCAACTTAAGGGGACCTAACTAGAACCATAGATTAGGTACGGACACTGACTGACAATTGTTTGCTAAGTGTCACTGTGTATTGTATCTAATACTGGGTGTGTTTGTGTGCGCTTGCATTTTCGATTGCTTGTGTGTGCTTGCATTTCGTGTGTGCGTCTTTAATCCACCACCATCATTTTCGTCGGCGAGTGGCGTGGTTGCTCTAAAATATTTGATATGTCAAGCTTCATCAGTATCATCCGAAAGGGTTGCTTCAGTTGTTAATTTAACAGTGCCGGACAATAGGAGCAGACTGACCGGGGAGCACATCAAACAAAGAGTGCTGCTGATGTCCATACCAGACGAATACTGGTTTGAATGATTTTAAGTCAATAATACATTTATCAATGTGTGGCGAGCACATGTCAATTCTGCGCGCGCACTATAAACTAACATTCCTGCATCGCGCCAGCAAAATGTTTCACATGACATATCATAAATATAACGTCCGACGAACATCAGTCGGACCGGCCGTCCCCAGGCATACGATCTGCCTGGCGGGAAATTTCCCTTTATAGTGGAAGAGCACGATCACCCGCTCTTCCCTATAAATGCTTAAATAAAATAATGTCACATGTGTATTTACTTTTTATTTGTATCTAGTTTTGACCCTATCTTGGAAAAAAATATCGATATATCGAAATGTCGATATTTTTTGTAAATATATATCGATATATTTAAAAAATATCGATACGATATATATCGATATATTTTATCCGTTTGCCCATCCCTAGAATGAAATGAAATGAATATGAACCACAGAGTATTTTATTTCGTGCGTAGAATACGTTCCGTTCATCACAATTCGTTGTATGATGATTTCGGTACTGACAGATTTTTTATCGCGTACCAAGTTACATCTAAAAAAGCGTGTTATCAAATATCTACGAGTTACATGTTTTTTACCCCTTCAAAGAAATAGCCCACAGTCCTTGCTCTGCCGTCGCTCTCTGTGACTATTCATTAGGGATGAGAAAAAAAATAGATAAAAAAAAATCGTTTCTTTTTTCATATAAACCTACTTTTTTGGACTATTTTTTTATAAAAAAAAAAACAGATTATTTAGAAATCGATTTTTATATATATCGCAAGCGTCTTTTCGATTTTTTCATAGTCATCCATCACTCAAATTTCTTAGAATTTTTGCGCCCCGTGTAGTTACAAAATGTACGTAAAGCAGCTGTTTTTATGCAGATTACTTTGCAAAAAAAAAATCAATTGCTTTACCTACAATTACAATGTATGTCCCTACCTATCTTTGTTTTAGTTACGTCAGCCTAAGAATGCCGTTGACGTTTCATCTTAATTACAAAAACTCAATAAAAAATGTGAGGTATCTGCAACTATAATATTTATATAAGTATACACGTAGAATAGACAAATAATGTGATCAGAAGTTTTGGCAAATAACGTTCTATCAGATGATTTTTTTAAAGCTGACATCGTAATTCTTAGATAAAGTCATCAAGTAACTAAGGTATTTTCTATTCAAACTATGCCTGAGTTACTCTGCGTACAATGCATAGTAATTAAACATAGTAATTTGACAAAAATCTATTTTTGCAGAAAAATCGATTATTTTGCTTAGAAAAATCGATTTTTTATGTCCAAAACCACATCCCTACTCGCCCCACGTCCCATCTGTGTCTCGCGCCCGAAATGGAACCCGATAACAGCGCCACCTACCGGGTTCAATTGTGAATCTAAATAATGTGACCCACTCAAACACACAAAGTATTTCTAATTTCACTCACACACAACAGGAATACAGCAAATTATGATGATAGTGCGTCTAATCTCACACAAACACACAACACACGCAAACAAACAAACAAAGAAAAGCGGAAGTGCAAAGACTGGTCCTGAGCCAGTGATTCATAGTTCTGAGCATTCTTAATTAACTGAAATGGCAGACTTCCTAAATAAATACATTGTCATCATAGCAACCACTGAACAATATCTATTATTATTTATTAAGTAAAGTGATGACTTTAAAAGAAACAAGCATAGTGACTTGAATCTTGAAAGACATCTTACTTCCTTATCATAGATGCTTGATAATAAATAGAACAAAACAAGACTGGCATGATGCATGTAGACAAGATGCCATGTCTTTTATTTATAAAGAACAACTTTATTGGGCCAACATTGTAGGTTTGCTTACGATTTATATATCAGTATCCAAAGGTCGACTAGTTGGTTGAATCCACTTATTTTCTTATTAGGTATTAGATGTTGATGGTACACATCTATCCAAGTTAAGGACTTCACACACAAAAGCTATAATGTATATTAATGTACATTACATCTCGGGATGTAATAGCTTTACATTATCTTAAAGTATCACACACACAATAGGTAATGTAATGTATCATCCCCTTAATTCCGTTGATTATCTCTCACTTTCCAGCTGCTAAGGTATTATGATACAGAGCAATACGAAAATAAACATTTAAGATAAAATATACATTATAGCTGTTGTGTGTGGTCTCCTAACAATTTCTGTGGAAAGTTGTAATGAGATGTATCATGCTATAATATACATCTTTACATTTTAGCTGTCATGTGTGAAGTCCCTTAGGCAATGCAATCAGGATTTGAACTGTATGACAAAAAAAAAACTTCAATCTGCATCAAATCCTAATTTTACCTATTCATTAAACATTCAGAGAACCTAAATATAATTAAGAATATAAAATGCTACAAAGTTACAACTAGAGGTATCACATTATAAATGAAATATTGGTTGTCTTTTTGTATTATGTATTCTGAAGTTTGCTCACAAAGCCAAATTAAATTTACATAAATACAATTAATTAATGATAACTTTTATACATGACGTAAAATAGTACACAAAAGATTCTTACTGAAATCAACAAATCCAGTATGTCGACATTATCATTCAGCAAAAATTTACTAGAAGGCTTCCACTTTAAGAAAAAAATAGTTAACTCAGTATCACTAGAGATCTTGTTTGTTACAATAAACTGATTTACATAGCGTTGCACCCGGGATGGTCCAAGACAAAAGCTTAAAAGACACCTTTGTGACAATTCATTCTACCTTCTGTATAAAATTGAACAAATTTTATAACCATGATATATACACATTCAAGATTCAGGGTGATTGTATTAATTTACTTTGTAATGACAGTAAAAAATATGCATATCTAATACCATAACACAGCTATAGGGAACAGGAGAAACAATGGTTATCTCATGATATCGAACCACTGAGAGACAAATGAGGGAGCGAGGCTAAGTAGAAATGCAGGGAGGGCTGAGCGAGTGCGGCCACAGCCGGCACCGAGGAAGCCGCGCCGGTGCCCACTAAAAATAAAAACATATCCACAATTGTCTCTTCACAAGTTACGGACGAGGGTGTGGATAACATAACTTGTGTTGCGTGTCGGTTGCACTCGGTGTGTCATGTCAGAGCTCAGTTGTCCATGGCGTACCTCCGCGTCCAGTCCTTGGCGTTCCTGATGGCTTCGCTCTCGTTGACCTTCCACAGCTCGGCGACGTCGTTAGCCAGCGGGTCATCGGGATTGGGCGCCGACAGCAGCGCTTGGATCGACAGAAGCACCGTGCGAATCTGCAGCGCAGGGCTCCACTTATCCTTCAAGATATCCAGGCATATGCGCCCCAACCGATCTATATTCGGATGGTATATTTTCGTTATAAACCTAACCTTAGGCGCTGACATGGGATAGTCCTCTGGCAGAAACAGTTCTAATTTGAACAATCCTCCTTCGAAGGGCGAGTCCTCAGGCCCGGTGACGATCACGTGGAAGTAGCGCGCGTTGGTCTCGCTGGGCACCGCGCTGATCCCCGGCACGGGCTCCTGCATCAGTCGTTGTGTCTCTTTGATTATTCTACGTGGTAGGGCTGCCATTTTAAATATGCGGTCTAGCGCACTGTCAAATAACAGCAAGTAATCATATAATTGTAAATATTTCTAATTGTCTCTTCACTGCACTTATTTACGATGATTATGTAGGCACGTTTCTTTAGATAAGCAAATTAAAATAGCTTTTTTGCCATGTTAATTGCGGAAAAACCGACTACAAGGGATACACTTCAATTTTCAGACTATAGACAAAATAGAGTTGGGTGGGTCATAGAGAAATTTTTTTTTGTTCACAGATTAAATAGAATAAAATTGCCCTTTCACACTAAAGACGCCGCGCGCGTACTTTACGCAATCCACGGAGGCGTGAAGCTTCTCCTTGAGGCGGCCGCTCTGTAAAATATACCTATGTTTTGTGTTAGTGCATGTAATTTTAGCCACAAAAACAACGACAAATTATAAAAAAAAAATTCTTTATCTTTTATTTATTATGGAGGGTTTAGTTCACGGTAGTTCACGTGACTGACAAAAGATGGCGTTACATTATCCTTTGTACTGGGTGCAACCACGTAAGTCCTCCGCTGTATGGAGTAACTCGGTGAGACCCAGGTCCATTTGCTCCTTTCTTTTGCTTTGAAGAAACCATTAGTTATTCTTAGGTTGTGTTCTAGTGCAAATTCTGTGAGTCTATTGCCATTATTGTTGCGTTTTCCGTAGTTATATTTTCCAATCGTGTTTCTCTCTCCCGACTTTTGTGTTCCTAACTGGCTATTCTAACTGGCTAAGAGTATGATAGCAAAGACAAATTATAACCTAAAAGCCTTGTCTTTACCTCGACACCAACAGAGAAATTTCTTTTAGTTAAGCTGTCATTTTGCGAGAAAAAAACACCTTCATGTTCGCGGTTGCGGCAAACCATAGACAAACGGTATTAAACTGACAGAAGGAGGCGCGTTGAGACAGCTCACGCGGTCTTCATGTTCGCATCGGCGAGATATCCCTCTGTGACGTCATCTTAATACTGTTTAATGTGACAGTTGAGAGCAGGCAAAATGATCAGCGTGCTATGCCTATTGTTGTCTGATTTAGCCTACTCCGGACTGTCAAAAACCTAAATATTTTGACACTTTGGAGTCGGTCGTCTAAATGCTTAACTCGATCGACTAGAAAGCAGAGCCGGATTTTGAGGCCTGGAGGCCCTAGGGCAACGAAGGAGCGTAGGCCCCTAATTATTCCCAAATAATAAATCGTCGGCTTATTGCAAGAAGTCATTAACTGCAAAAGCTCACTAACCGCTTTTTTTTAAAGGTATGGACATAGAGATGTATTGAATAATGATACAATAGTGGTGTTTTAGTATCAGGCATTATTTTAACGATGTTATAGGGAATAAGGAGGAGAAAACACAACCATTAACTAACACGAACTAAAAAGTCCTTTTTCTCCCAATAGTGAATATGTCGGTTAATGAGTTCTTGCAATAAGCCGACGAAATACGAAACAAAAACTACAATGAATACGACGATTTTTTTTTAATTTGAAAAAAAAACAGACGTTATAAGTACTCATAAAAGATTGGCGTTTAATGATAGTACATATAAGCCTTTTGTGGGGGCCCTTTCCTTGTGGAGGCCCCAGGGCAGTAGCCCCGCCTGCCCTCCCCTAAATCCGGCCCTGCTAGAAAGTTACGAGGTCTGGGTCCGAGGTCTTACCGCAATGTCCGAAATTAGGTACTAGCTTGTAGTGTAACCGTACATGAATCTGGAATTACTGAATTTTTGGGTCTATAAGTGTGTTTCATGGGCTTGTTCATAAATAAAGCTACAATTTAACTATCACTAGCTGTACTTTTCGCCCAGCTTGGTCGACCAACGATTGGTCGGTCGGGTATTGTGTTAGGTAGGTAGGTACAAATTGTAGCTTTATGAACCAGGGCTGTGGTTTTATGTTTGATTCATGTCGGTTACAGTACTTGCAAATGGAATCCGAGAGCTTGAAGCTATCAAGAACAACAGAAGGAGAAAACATCCAAGCGGCATTCGATCCACTTTACCTACGCCACAGACGTAAAATATGTAGCATCTAGCTAGACAACGCAGGCACCGCGATTTGTATGAAAACCAAGCGTGTCGATTTTTTTCTACATAGGTACTTACTATGATTTTAAGGTTCCGTAGTTACCAAGGAACCCTTATAGGTCCGCCATGTCCCTCCGTCTGTCTATCTGTCCGCCGATTGGCATAGAGACGATAAGTACTAAAGAGCTGAAATTTGGCATAGATATTTAATTAATTCGTCGATAAAACGGTACAGTAAAATCTCAAAAAAAATAATTAAGGGTACATCCCCTAACCCTAAATTAGAGATGCATTTTTTTTTCTCGCCTACACCATAGTGTAGTGTGGGGTATCTATTTTGGGTTCCGTTTGCGAAATATTAAGCTCTAAAGTACAATTTTTGTCAGAGTAGGGCGTCTCCCCCTCCTCTCCCGGCTAAACGCTTGATTGTAGAAACGGTAAAAAATTCAGGGCAGTAGCACATATAATGAACTTAAAAAGAAAACAAGTAGGCTTTACAACTTAACGGCAATAGGCGACCAACTTACAAAAGGAACATTTCGTGCAAACTCTATTGAAAATTATTTTGATGAAGTTGTTAGTTCTGTAAAGCAGATAAGAAACCCCTCTTTCTACAGAACCCCGCACTGCGCGTAGCCCGACACGCACTTGGCCGGTTTTTTACTACTTACTTTCATTAAACATAAACATTTACATACAGGCACATACATTGCTTCTGGCTCCACACTGGGATACCCTGTGTTGTGGGAACCAGAAACAACGACATCACAAACATGTAAACATCCAAGACCTGGGGTTTTTTTTGTCCCCAGCCGGGATTAGTCAGTTAGTTACCCGTAACATAACTAAGTAGAGTGCAGGCAGGTAAATTGACGTGATGTTGACCGTGTACATTGTAAAAATATTTTGCCGACAAAAACTTGTAGACAGCAACATGATGTCAGTAGAGGATTTAAGGGATAGTACAGTCGACAGCAGGTCAACCTTTAAATGTTTGTTTCAATGTCGCCACGCGTCTAAAGGTTGCACGCGTCTAAAGGTTGATGTGCTGTTGACTGTACCTAGGTAAAGGAAGGAGTTACAAGCTTCTCGTTCATCATCACTTCTAGACGCATGCGAAGTCGATTAATCCACATATTAGCAGGTACAAAGATTCGACTACGCAATTTACATTGAATTGTCATAGTAAATGAATTGTTGTGCTACGAAAAAGGGCCCTGCTGTCGATCAAGATACCGTTGTGTACCTACGTGTCCTCCAAAAAATCCGGCCGACGTGATACGTTAGCCATCTCCCGCTCGCTCGGCCGAAAATTGATGTTTCGGAGCGTATTGCCACGCCCACCGCCACATTGTTTGAAAACCAGGGGCGCTATTACGTAAGTCCTTCACTGTACGGAGTTGTCTGATTTAGAAATACATACATATTTTGACTTTGGAGTCGTGATAGAAGGGCAGAAGGGTTAGTTCACAAGCGTTACCGCTAGACTTACAGTTTTTTTTTGCCTCTATCACTGACCTCCAATACTTTACCAGATACTTACGTGCCTGTACTAAGTGGACCAAGAACTCATGAAAAACGAGGAAAATGTTAATTGGGGATGGGCATCTTGGAACAATACTTAAAATCTCTTGATAGTGGACGACAGAGGACTCTTGAAAAATAAATGTAGAAGAAGAAGAAAGACATTTATTGGGACAAATTAATACTTACATAAAAAGCTATTTAGAGGCTAAAAATTCCACGCATGCCGGACTTGAACCCGCGACCTCTGGCTCACCGTGCCAGCGCTCTCCCAACTGAACTAATGGGCAAGTGCAAGCATCGATGAAATTTCGAGCCTCTTTACAAACTTCTCTGTATTACGTACAGGCAGCGACATCTTACCGAAGCGATTTACATCACTTGCAGCCCCGAGTAACCCACTTTGCAGTTAGGTTTTTACATCGGAATGATATCGCTGTACCTACATGATTATTTTTTTTTTTGTTGCACTAACCCGTGCTGAGGACAATTTTAAAAACCTGTCTGTTACGAAATAAATAATAAAAATTATAATTAAATAGCGGCTGCATAGATGTCTGGCACTTAGATATGTATCGTGAAGTACATGCTTCGGCTGTATAGCTAGATTCATGTCTGTGGCGAGGACCATCTGCAGGCCCTCTTTCCCACTGGGCACTCTGGGCACGTGCCCAGGGCCCCGCAATCCATAAGAGCCCCCTTGATCCTGTCCGATCACCAAACGATAACCGATATTTATTGAGATTATACAAAATATATTTTACGTTATATCGCTTATCTACTTTCTTGGTCTAATCTAACAAAATAGTGTTCGGGCAAGGTTGTAGGGGCCTCATTATCGTAATGTGTCCAGGGCCTCCAATGGGTTAAAGACGGCCCTGGCCATCTGGTAGTCTCTACTCACATCTCGCGCTATCGCGTTCCCATCTCCCGAGGGCTTTCGTTGGAAACGCAAAACTGTGGCTTCCGATTGGCGCTATTGTGCGAGTTGATGACGTGACGGCGTGTGGGGAGGCTGTCGGTTAGATTATCTATGAAAACTCTTTTAGGCATACTTTTTCTAAAGAGTGAAGGAAATTGAACCTTGACGTTCGGATCGACATACAGCTGGAATTCCGTTTCGGAATTTCGATTCGAAATATCGATTCGGGATTCCGAACGCAGTAAATTCATACAAACCTATGGACTTATCACATACATACAGTAGGTTCCGTTCGAAATCCCCGATTCGGAATTCCGCTTGGTAGAATGTGCGTTCGGAATCCCGTACGGATGAGAAGCCGTTCCAATAGCAACTCGCAACGTATTTTCTTCTTCTTAGCAAGATACAGCAACAAGGCAACAGCAATCAGAAAACGTCATCCATATTCGCTGAAAAAAGGTATGAACTCAATAGTTAGCTAGCGTCTCTCAACTGAGCGTAGCTATTCCGATCGGAAATAAACGTATGTGTGTGATGTATTTACGGGATTTCGAGTCGAAATTCCGAAATGGAATGCCGGCTGTATGTGGCCGTTTCAGCGACAGCAGTCACCGATCGACTGAAATCGAGTCGGTCGGAACACAAATAGTCGGCTCCAGACATCATCATCATCATCATCAGCCCTTTGACGCCCACTGCAGGACATAGGCCTCCCTCATGGTTTTCATAACCATAATCGCCACGCTTGCCAGGCGGGTTGGCGATCGCAGTATGCGGTTGTATGCGGCTCCAGAACAAAATCGTGAAGTTTCCATTTCTATCTAGTTTTGCACACATTTTAGTTTTTTGGGTGCTTCTTTGGTAATACGTTTGATTACCCCATAACCCACAACCGCTCTTGACGTACAAATGGAATCACACTGAATGTTTTTCAATGATCGTGATGTAGGTACTTAGCAGGGTATCATCTTTATTGTAGATTGTGTTGTGTGGATGTTTTGTTACACTTACTCATTGTAACATGAAAACTGATTGAATTAATGTCAAAATCTAATCACCTGTCAGTGTCACTCAATAAGAACTCCCCAAAGCACGCGAACTCGATGCCCTCGGACATTCTCATCCAGCATCTTCCAGGGCCGGGTTTTATAAAACTACATTTCACAGTTTATTATGAAAATTCGATGTCCTACGGAGAGTTCCTACTTGTTAATCTGTGGATTAATCGACTTTGTAATGTGCATCAAATTGTCAGTTTTATGAAATAGGCCCCAGAAATCTATCTCTGATCGTCGATTCACCGAACTGGTGAGGTAAAATTACCTCTGCCAATCACAAGAAAATAACTGTCGTATTTTGTAAAAGTGGTGCCCAAGGACAGACTTATTCGGTAATTAATTGACCATAAATGGTCAATGGACATTAATTACTATTTTTGTGTTTCTTCAACTAGAATATCGCCTGACAAGCGCAGCTACAGCTTGGCAAAAAAGTGTGGACATTGAAGACTTTTCTCCTTGTTATAAAAATGGAGGCTACAGCAATTTCATTACAAGAAAGTATAGTACTTCTTATAGTATTCTATAGTATATGTATAGAATTCCTAATAAAAAATAAAAAAAGGTAAAAAATAGTGTAGTACTTAATATACTTTGCCTGAATAATTCGTAAAATAATGAATTAATTTACGATTACTGTTCTGTTTTTTATTTGCCAAGCTGCAAGATACCCGACCGCCGTCTATCTCCCCGCGTCTGTCACTGACCGCTACCGGTGACGTAACGATAAGATAAGACTATTTTCCACTTGGATCCGTGACGCGGCGTGACGGATTCAAGTGGAACGCCCATTTGCGACGTCAAAAACCGTTGCTTTCGAATACCTTCAAAGTGAATAAACTATATCGATATTTCGCCAGTAAAGTTAGCTCACCCGCTACGGTAGCCGTGATCGTCTAGTGGTTAGAACCCAACGTTGTGGCCGAAGTAACCCAGGTTCAAATCGTGTATGGCGACTGCTTATGACATACTGGAACAGATCTACGATCTCCACAATCATAAAGTTACTTTGACAATGCAGTGGGTTCCAGCCCATGTTGGCTTGGCAGGAAACGAGGCGGCATGGCCAACCGTTTGGCAAAGAAAGCTGGAGAGGAAGGAGAAGAGATTAATACTCTCCCAGATTATTCAGAAATTCTTAATAAATATAGAAATAAAACATTTCTTCTATGGAAAGAGCACTTAGACAAACGGTCCAAGGCTAAAAGAATCTGGTGCAAAACTATCCAAAGTGAACCTCCCCGTATTCCATGGTTTGAAGCTACTAGACTAGAAATTAACCAAGTCATTGCTGCTTATGAAAAAGGTGAGTTCCCTAACTGTGAAATCTGTCACCTAGAAGAGGACCTACTGAACATACGTATATTAATGGAATGTAAACTTACTATTTATTTACTTTTATCGTACTTAAAAAAAATGTTTACGTCAAAGGAATGTTTATCCAGAAAAAGATTTAAAAATGTAACCAATACTTTATTTATTAGGGTTTTTTTAACACCGCAAGTGACGATGCCAATCCCATCGTTTCGTGTACTAAATACTGCTTATCTATATAATTAAATTCTAAAAAAGCTCCCAACGCATAATGTCATATACGCATTACGACACATTTTTGTAAAGAAAAGAATACGTGAAATGGCTACTCCCAAAATGAAATACTCGTACTATAACGATGCCCATCATGCAATAAAGTTTGAAATCCTTTTTGATTTTTGCAGAATTGCAATTTTAAATTCTCCTCCATCTTTTTGTCACCCGACGCAACTGACATGACATAGGTACACGTCAAACAGAAAATTAACCATAATTTGTCATATGAAGTGGCTAGTACCTACTTTAGATAATGAGGAAGTAAAACCTCTTTCAAAGATTTAATAACAGGGTTGGCAGGAATAAACTGATAAGTGATAAATCTATCGGTGAGGAATGTTCTGTCGGTGAGGAATGTTTAGGAGTTAACAAAATGTATTAAAGTAACTAATTTTCTCTATTTAAGTAATTTTTGTTAATTCTGTTTTTCCTCCTTTATAAAATAAAATAAAAAATGTAATAAAATATTGGTCATTACGCGTATAGGGTATGTCATTCTGCGGATTGGTTATAAAGGAAGATCTCACGAACACCAAATTGTGGCATAAAGCCGACAATAACTAAAGGAAATAAGACTATTCTGCATCATCCTTACTAATATTATAAACGCGAAAGTTTGTATGAAAGTTAGGATGGATGTTTTTTATAGAGAGAGATAGATTACAGTCTGGATGCTATATATAGGCTATTTTTATCCCGGAAAAATACACATCAAAATTACCACGCGGACGAAGTCGCGGGCAACAGCTAGTAAAATTTATGTCTAATATATAAACATCTCGTGCCACAGTGTTATTATAGAAATGCTCTGAAACGGCTTCACCGATTTCTATGAATTTTTTTGTGTACATTTGGTGGGTCTGAGAATAGGTCGTAGGTAAAATATAATAAACAAAACAACGTTGCCGAGTTAGTTAGTACTCACGGCAACACCATTGTACTCCCTACCCCTTAATAATAAAAAATATAATCCGAGCCCAGGAAGAAGCCACCCAAAGATAATTAAATTACCATAAGAACTATGATGCGAAACACTCATTGGCCAATTGTGATCGTCTAGTCTAGTGAGAAGCCTTCTTCATTGTGAACGTATGTATTAGTATTAGTATTGTATAAGTTTTATGTATTAGTAACCCAAGAACTTTTAAGATCGAGTAATCAGACTATATAAAAAGTCCGTTATAATAATCGAAGCATAATTTAAAGAAATCAACAAAATCCAAAGCTTGCATTAGAAAAAAAAAAGTTTCGGAAAAATTTAAATGAGCAAGATTAAATGAGCGAATGCGAGATAAGATAAGGTTGGGATAAATGAGGATAAGAGAAATTAAAGTTACATAAAAAACTGAAATAAAAATAACCAACAACCCGACCGCTGAACATTGAACTGATGCTTGATATAAGTAAGTTCATAAATATCTTACTAGTTGGCCAAATGAATCCGCGAGGTATGTAACATGCAGGTTTCAGATACAGAGCTCAACAGGCTTAATTCCGCTGAAGTACTCTTCAAAGTCTGACTGCGAATGCGCGGGTGGTCCGACCGGGACGTGTGCAATTGTGCATCGTGTAAATAGGATTTCAAACTTGTGTATCTGCATATGCACCTAGATTATGCTCACGGTTTGCCTGATGTTCATAATTTGTGATGACGAGCAAGCACACGAGAGTTTCTCTTATCAGAGGCGCGATTGCAAGAGATGGCTTGTCCTTTTTGTCTTTATTTAAAATTCGCTATAGAGATAAAAAAATACTGGGAACCGTGCCATATAATTACAATGATAATTCATTGTATTTCATTCGATACCGAGATTTGAGTAGCGCCATTCAGCTACCACTGGTAAACCACTGTCCATGACGTAACTTTTATCACTGAATCAAGCCCGATGCAAAGTTTATGCTAAGCCCGCTTATTAAATGGCCGAAAAAAGTTAATAAAATAGGTAGTGTGTTTTTTTCTTATTTTCAACAAATTTTTATCGCAGTGTGCCGGATTCATAATCTACGATCGATAACTCAAAGCAACAGTGACATTTAAGTCGCCACAAGTTTGCATTCCAAAACTCCAAAACTAAAGCTCCGCCGTAACAGTGGGCGACACTGCCGTGACCAGGATTCGAACCTGGGTTACTACGGCCACAACGTAGGGTCCTAACCACTAGACGATCACGGCTATCGGAGCTGGTGTTGATGGGGGCAAATATCGAGAACGCTATCAGAGCACTTTCACGATTCGTTACGCAATTTCGCGCTCGAGTAGGCGCGCTCTACTTAAGTTTGGGCACCGAGGCACAAAATATTTACTAACAACTATTGGCGGTTGACGTCGTTACACGCCTGTGATATGGACCTAGCACGTATTTGATCTAAGACAAAATTGAAAGACTCGTGATGGCTTGTATATCGTTACAGAGAGCTTGACGAGCAACGAGAATGAAGACTTTCTTAATCCTTCTCGGTTTTGGCCTTTATTTCTCCTGGTCAAATAGACCATGGAGTATTTATCACGACATTTTACCTAAGCTGCAAGAGTTATCTACATTGCGCTGTGCGTCATCCTTTTGCGGCCGGTGCAAGTCAAAACATAAGCAGCCTATATACGTCCCACTGTAGAGCACAGGCCTTCTCTCAGAGAGAGAGAGAGAGAGAGAGAGAGAGTATAGGCTTAATCACCACGCGTGCTCACCGCGGACGGGCGATTTCAAGCGCTGAGGCATGAGAATAACTCAGGTTTCTTCACGATATTTTCCTTCACCGTTAGCGAGCGGTATTGCTACTATTACTTCACAAATGTACATAGAAAACGACGTCATATGTACATGCCCGCACTGGGAATCGAACCTGGGTCCCTCGCTGCCGAGTCCAATGTTCTATCCACTTGGCTACCACCGCAAGTCTTTATGACTTGAGTTGTCTCCTGCTTCATGCAACTCTAATTTATGTATTATTTCTTATCAAGGAGGAAAAACCGAATTAATAAACTTACTAGGGGCGAATGAATTAGCCTAATGAATGTTGTTCCTAATCATTCCAGGTGACTCTTGGTGACCCCATCCAGGGTGACGTGTTTTTCAGTTACACTACGACCTGACGTCGGTCATTGAGACCGCTTGCGTATTTACTATGTTTAATTATTTTATTGTTATATATTATTTTAAATGACAGTCGAATATGTATATTCATTATATTTTTTATTAATTTTAAGTTTTTAAACAATGGAAAAATCTTTATTTACTTATCCTTAATCAACACTTAACATAAACATATGAAATTATAGAACCAAAATTAGGAACTTTGGAAATTAGAGATCTGAGTAGGAATTCTAAGTGCGACATAATATTATTTACGTATTTACTATCAGTTCAACATATTTTTTTAAATTTTAAATCACTTTTGGCTTAATCAAGGCATAATTTTTATAAAATCACAACTTACAAAGTTTTACAAGTTGCGGCGACAATCAAGGCACATTTTTTGACTGCATTCAATGCAAATCGGATTTTTACAATATAAAACACATACCTATAAGCTGTTTTACCCTTCTTTTTAGGGTCACATGCTGAACAAGTCTTCCGTTTTTCAAGCTTTTCAGAATTGTTAGATGATGATGTGCTGGGCGTTTGTCCTATTTATTTAAGATTCGACGAATGGTGAACTGAAGATCCCTTTGCAAACCAAAACTGTGCATGCGGCGTTCCAGATGAGGCTTTATAAGATCTTCTGCCATTTTTTTTATAAAGACCAGTCTCGAAATCTTTGATTGAGCTTGGTTCATTTTGTTGATGATGTATGCGTTTGCTGCAGATATGTCAAGCATTCTATAAAATATGGCCATCGGCCAACGTTGTGTTCTTCGAGATGTGGAGTAAATAGAACATTTTTGATCTAGCATGTCAACGCCGCCTTTTGTGCAATTGTAAAACATGATCATCTCTGGTTTTTATGTATTTGAATCAATAACTGGTGTGTGGTGCATGCTGGACAGCAGAATTACTGATTTATTTCATTACGTAATAATGTGGTCTACTGGAACATCTTCTACGTCACTGCAATCTTCATTTGGAAGTTCTGGTACAGTGTGATGATTTTCGCAGTCTGAATCAGATTCCTCAAGCCATCGTAATAAATTTGCTTGACATTATGAACCTACAAAAAAATTAATACTATGTACTAAAAATAACGTAACTACCTGAGGTCGGTCACTCAGACCGCTCACGAAATATAATTACCTATAATTCACAACTGCGCGCACGTCTGGAGCTGCCGAGCGCGTGGCGCGTACCTACAGACGGTGGATTAGAAAAAGTACATGAACGGACGGTTGCGCCGCGCGCATAGCATCAGAATTATTTTAATAACAAAATGACCAGAGTCTCTGAGACCGACGTCAGGTGGCTAAGGGTCTATTAAACGGAAAATATTAATTAGGAAAGTGGAAAGTGGATTTGTGGATTAGGAAGTGGACCGCCTCTTGTATATTTTGACAACACCCTGTAAAAAGAAGTAGCGGAGCGCAGATTTTCAAATTGTATGCAAGTATCTCTATTTGAATAGAAAATACGCCTGGGGCAACACAATACCGACGCGTCACCGCGCGGGAGAGCGTCCCGCTCGCAGATTCTGCCAAACCGCGTGCCGCGGGGTATAGCACACCGGCTGCGCAGTACCGCGCGCGTTTTTTTTATGCATAAAGGACGATCGATTTATAGTTTTTGTATGGACTGTTGCGTAAATAAATCCATAAATTTATTCATTCGGTGTTAGGATCAATTAAATTTGCGAAATTTCATACAAATTTCGTACCTATATTTTGTTTATAACGATTCGGAAATTTCATTATACACATAATTAGATTAGTTAATTGTAAAAAAGATGATTTAATAATAGTATGAAAAAACTTAAATTAAAGTAAGTATACCTATAATACTAAGTCATTTATAAACTAATTCTAATACGTATGATTTCTAATTAAGTATATATATACAGGTAAAAAGCTTGCTCCAGGTCAGTGTCAAAAAAAATATTTATTTGAAAAATCCGTGTACAATTAACGACAAAAATAAATAGTCGAACATTCTTTTAAACTTTTTATGTACCTTATTATAATTCTAGGGTCGGCGGACTAAAGCACATAAGTCCAAAACACAAATTTTTGAGGCAGTGAAAAAGAGCTAGTGTAAAATTACTCTATAACATTTATATTATCTTTATCACAATGACGAAGTGCTAATGAAGTCATGAAACAATGATTTAAGCATACGTTTCTTTATAAAAATTAAGAAAACTGCTATTTTAATTAATAATATTGTAAAAAACGAAAAGACAATTTGACTAATGTGCTGGAGGTAGTCCGCTGACCCTAGAATTTACGTTTACCCAAATATTATTCTTAATAAAATACTAACACATATCAATCTAATCGGGATTTAATAGTAGATTGTTCACCAAGGGCGCAAACAAGATTTTTGCGTCGAGGTTGTGAAATTGAATCCAGAGCTTCGCCCGAGCGAAGCGAGGGCTTTAACTAAGAATCGCTGAAAGAGCGAGGGATTCAACACTATCGAGACCAAAAATGATTTGCGCCCGTGTAGAACACTCTGCTTTTCACTACCATCTGAGAGGAATGAAATAAAAGATAACACTTACATACCACTCAAATGTAATTTCTGGCAGGAAGCTTTGAATTGCTTGTGTTGCCTGTTTTTTATATATTCTGGTGTTAAAAAGACAATCATCATCGCTTGACGACATTTTTCCGAGAAAATAAGTGAAAATAGATAAAAAAGCGCGCCAATGTTATTGATTTTTTGCATAGAAAAAAAAACTTGCTTTCCAACATAACATAACATAACATAAACTCACGCCTGTATCCCAGAGGGGTAGGCAGAGACCAGGGAGTGCCACTTGCTACGATCCTGATAGATCACTTTCGCTTCCTCAACATTCATTAGTCGTTGCATGCACGTACGCCGGTTTCGGGTACTTTTTATCTTGCCCTTTGTTCCAATTTCAAATATTTGACAATTAGGTACTTAAAAGTCCAAACTCGGTTTTAAAACTTATTGCTTGGGTTGGAGCGTAATAGATATAGGACGAATCCTCAAGAGTGAAAGAGAAGTCCGACTTCTTAGTAAATGAGTGCATTAGTATATAAATTCAAAATTGGATTTTTAGTCTATTTACTTAAAGGTACCTAAAGGTAAATAGATTCAAAACCCAATTTTGAGTCTATTTACTTTGATGCATCTTAGCTTGAACAACAATAGCGTGTTTTGGGTCCTAAATTTGGGCATCAAAATGCATCATTTCGAGCAGATGCTAGATGGAGTGAAAAATTTATTATTTGATTTTCCTCGTTGACCTTACTTTCTTGAAGCAGTGAATTAAAACTGTTTTGAAATGTAATCTGGTAATTGACATTTTACGTTATTTTGTACGGTAATCAAAGTAATTCATGTAAATTAAGACTATATAAATATATTTTTAATTTTAACTTGCGTCTTATAACGTCTATTAGCAATATTTGCAGTCAAGCGCTCTTGTTCAAAAATTTTTTTCTATCGGATATTGAATGTGGTTGTCACAATTATAATATCATTACTTTATTTTTATGCCGTGGTAATCAAAATTATATCTTCGAAGAATCGATTCGTTTACTTCTCAGGCTTCAATAAATCAAAAGTAAGCTTGAATAAGATTCTACGAATCGGGAAGGATTTAGAAGGAGTGTTTAGAAAGGGAATGAAAAGGGGACTTGAATGGAAGAATGGAAGTGGAAGTCGAAGTTCTGAAGTTCGGTGAATCGGTTTAACGCAGAAACTCGTAACTTGTTTTATTACGTTTCCGAATACAGCACACACCACAATAGAATATACATGAACATTTGTTCAGGGGCGATAACACGATGCTCTCTATCAAATTTTGTCACCTTGATTTATTTCAATACAATCGGTATCATAATCACAATAAGTTTGCATTCGTTAAAAAAATGCAAAACCATAATTGTGTGCCATACGATAATACGTAGTCAATCAATAAGCCCGTATTCGTCCACGGCTGGACATAGGCCTGAACTGCATCAGATCATTGGTCCAGCGCCCTGGTGGGCATTCTCCGCTGCGTTTGCCAGTTCGTGGTATCCATCGAGAAAACAAAGGTAAAAAGTAACAAAGTGCATCATGAGCATCATGCTATGAAACCAGATTTTCAGCGGCCCCGATTGAATTACTCTAAATATTAAAATAAAATTCTGCAAAAATACCATAAGTAGCCATGATGTTTATCTAACTGGAGAGCATGCAAATTATCGAAAAAACTAAGTAAAACATGGCAAAAATTCTAAAACGCCTCAGATAAGTGTTCAAAAAGTAAGCTGTACTGCCACGATAAAATTATGTTTGTGTAGGTTAGTTAAAAGTGCCAATAATATAAATTTCACATAAAATTAAACAGTAGTATTGTAACCTAATTATGTTTTCTGTGTCCCAGACTTAGGCCTGATTGCGGTGGCACTTATGATCCATGCTGTATATCATTCATGAAGCATTCCAGAAGGGTGAGTACGTCGATCACTAACCTTTAATCCAAGGTCACGCTACAACTACATTAAAAAGTTCATGATATTTTGGGGGACATTATGTGTAATTCTCCGGATTTGGTCCAGTCTGATTTCTGAATTCTGTGCTTACTATATTAGGACAATTAACATTTTAATGATTTGTAATATTTTATAATCATATGTATAACCGAGCCTAAATTCTAGTAATAAGTGATTGGTTTAGAAAAGTATTTTCCAAATTGAACAAAATCAAATAAAAATATATTTGTTTACTTCTGTAGTTGTGACTTCCGTGTCATTCAGTGGCTTTTTAGCACCGAAGTCAGAAAAACTCTCCACGGGATTCAGATTTCTTAATAACATTCAAATTAAATATTAATTTAATCACATTATTCGCCTTGTGAGAACGTGATTTGGTGAAAATGTGTGAATGAATAAGCTTAACGAAGAAACCAGGAACCTACAAGATTATGAAACAGCTGGAATTGTTAGAATCATTTAAGAAATAAATACTTGACGACTGGGAAAGACTGTAGTTGTGAATTCCGTGTCATTCAGTGGCTTTTTGAGCACCGAAGTGAGGAAAACTCTCCACGGTTCCGATTTCTTAAGAAAGTTAAAACTAGTTATTAATTTATTTTATTTATTTATTTTTATTTATTGAATGAAAACAAACAATTGTACAATATGGTTAAATACATATAGCAGCGTTAAAAAATAAGCACGGTTATGTAAATTTTGGGAAAAACAATATTTTATATTTGAAATTAGAAACCGTTAAAGGTACACCAAAAGGGAAATTAAATATCATATTTCTTTTGCCAGTTAAATCTCTCTTGGGGTTTCTTCTGTCTGGAAACCCTGTACTAACCAAACTTCTGAGTTAAACAGTGGACAGAAAGTCGAGAGAGAGAATAACTTAAACCACCAATCCTTATCCACCGATTTGCGACTGACGATTTCAACCGCTAAACTACATGAATATCTCACATTCTCGGGTTCCCTCACAAGGAGAAGAACATAAAATCACACGAATAAAACAAAACATTTACAGAAAAATTAAAAAGTGTACATGGCGAGCTTATCATGTTGTAGGATTTTAGCATGGTTCCCTGTTAGCCACTGAAAGACACGGAAGGCACAACCTCAGAAGCCAGTTTTTTTTTTTCAATATGGAAAACACTTTTTAAAACAAATCACTCAATACTAGGATTTAGCCTCTGTTTTACATATTTCACAAAATATTAATAATATGTTAATATGTTATACAAGTCCTAAATATCGGGTGCACAGAATTCAGAAATCAGCCTGGATCCAATCAGGAGAATCACATACTGTACCCCAAAAAACCATGAACTCTTTAATGTAGCGTGACCTTGCGTTCTTGGGTTAGGTAAAGGAAAGTGACCGACGTGTAATACGAATGGAGTGAGACACAGGATGTACGGTATGATTCATAAGTGCCACCGCCATCAGGTATAGATTCGGGACACTCAAAAAACATGATTTTGATACAATACTACCGCCTAATTTTATATGAAATTTAATTTATAGGCACTATTACAAGAACATAATTGTACAAGGGCGGCTTATTGATTCTGATTAGGGACACGCCATGGAATGTCAGACTTGAGGCCTCTTACATTTTTTGTCAATGTTTTTAGAAGGTTTTTCTAAAAACGTAGAAGACACCGAGTCACTCTTTTTGTCATTCTTGAGCAATTCTTTTACTATCACACCTGTCCGCCTGTGGAACGATCTGCCTTTGGCCGTAAGATTTTCACCGTCCCTAACACTATTTAAGAGCAGCGTTCAAAAATATTACTTTGCCTTAGTTTAAGTTTGTTTTTTTTTAATTTTTTTTTCTGGTGAAATCTCTTTCTAGTAGTATGTAGGTATATTTTTCGTTCATCCCCTCCCTTCATGTTTAGGTTTTTATTTATGTATGCTTATTCTATATTTATTTAATATGTATGCACAAAAAGGGAAATTAAATATCATATTTCTTTTGCCAGTTAAATCTCTCTTGGGGTTTCTTCTGTCTGGAAACCCTGTACTAACCAAACTTCTGAGTTAAACAGTGGACAGAAAGTCGAGAGAGAGAATAACTTAAACCACCAATCCTTATCCACCGATTTGCGACTGACGATTTCAACCGCTAAACTACATGAATATCTCACATTCTCGGGTTCCCTCACAAGGAGAAGAACATAAAATCACACGAATAAAACAAAACATTTACAGAAAAATTAAAAAGTGTACATGGCGAGCTTATCATGTTGTAGGATTTTAGCATGGTTCCCTGTTAGCCACTGAAAGACACGGAAGGCACAACCTCAGAAGCCAGTTTTTTTTTTTCAATATGGAAAACACTTTTTAAAACAAATCACTCAATACTAGGATTTAGCCTCTGTTTTACATATTTCACAAAATATTAATAATATGTTAATATGTTATACAAGTCCTAAATATCGGGTGCACAGAATTCAGAAATCAGCCTGGATCCAATCAGGAGAATCACATACTGTACCCCAAAAAACCATGAACTCTTTAATGTAGCGTGACCTTGCGTTCTTGGGTTAGGTAAAGGAAAGTGACCGACGTGTAATACGAATGGAGTGAGACACAGGATGTACGGTATGATTCATAAGTGCCACCGCCATCAGGTATAGATTCGGGACACTCAAAAAACATGATTTTGATACAATACTACCGCCTAATTTTATATGAAATTTAATTTATAGGCACTATTACAAGAACATAATTGTACAAGGGCGGCTTATTGATTCTGATTAGGGACACGCCATGGAATGTCAGACTTGAGGCCTCTTACATTTTTTGTCAATGTTTTTAGAAGGTTTTTCTAAAAACGTAGAAGACACCGAGTCACTCTTTTTGTCATTCTTGAGCAATTCTTTTACTATCACACCTGTCCGCCTGTGGAACGATCTGCCTTTGGCCGTAAGATTTTCACCGTCCCTAACACTATTTAAGAGCAGCGTTCAAAAATATTACTTTGCCTTAGTTTAAGTTTGTTTTTTTTTAATTTTTTTTTCTGGTGAAATCTCTTTCTAGTAGTATGTAGGTATATTTTTCGTTCATCCCCTCCCTTCATGTTTAGGTTTTTATTTATGTATGCTTATTCTATATTTATTTAATATGTATGTACCGTTAATGTATGTGTATTAAATATATACATATCTCGCTTAGTATTGTTTAGTTGCACCGACTACCCCTCATTTAGCTTCTCTTTTTTTTTCGTCAATGGTTGTCTGGAAGAAATTACTTTTAGTAATAAGGCCGCTAATTGTACTTTATTATTGTTAAATTCTCATACGTAATTCCTGGTGCACATACAATAAAGAATATTCTATCTATCTATATACTTCTATTAAGAATTTTGTTAGAGTGGGTGACATGAATTTCCGCATAACCTGTAAAATTAGAAAAAAAATTAAGGCTTTGCGTTTCCTTAGTTTTTCTATATCTTCCATGACATGAAAACAGTGTCACTACGATTTTTTCGCGATACCAAAGCTTTCCCTGTGGCAAAAGTTGTTCGTATTAACAAGTAGAACCCTGCATTTTCGGAAAGAGAACACCATGTAGATAAAGCTGCAAATCCACTGACAGCAAAATAACAAATTAGTTCCCAACTTACTCATTAACCGAATAATTATAGTTGCGCGTGCCCACTCAATATTGTTATTAAAAACAAACCGTGTATCCGTTAATCAGCTATAAGTGGCCTTGCGCTTGCGTTATTGTGATAACCCATTTATCTTGATGAAGTACCTAAATAAAATTAATGCCGTACTTTGGATGTTGGCCGCTTACTTTATCGGATGTGAATGCGGTAAGTACAACACATGAGTTCTGGACATTCATATAAAACTTACTATGCCTTAAGTTCATATAAAACTAATTTAAAATTTCATGGCGCTAAACATCGTGATATCAAACAAGCGTAATGTAGAGAGTTTCGCGCGCTAGTACCTACTTTTGTGATGATGATGATGTCCTCCACAACGATTCCGTCGACGGCGACGGGACCCATCTTAGACCCGAGCGTGCGCTCGAGCGTGTGATGCAAAACCGAATTTGCTCACACACGGTCACAGCTGCCGCAATACAGTTGACCGCTAGAGTTATATGTGTAATTGTAAGAGGGCTTAGGACGAGTTTTCCGATCTACTTTTGTAATATGTGCATGATGTGAAAAACACAAATCTCAATAATAGTGACAATCATTTTTGGAACCTGTAGTCTAGAACCTAGAGCCAAGAACTAACTAGGACTTTAATTTATTTTACCAGAAACGACCGTTTTCAGCGGCAATCGATTAAAGTACTAGGCCATTAACCTCAAGTTCTAGACTGGAGGTTTGAAAAATTTGTGTTCTATCACTTTTTTCTCAGATTTATAATTTTCAAAATATCAGGATTCACATTTTTTTTTAAATTCGCGCTTTACGCGCACTACGAATGTCGCAGCTTACAGTAAATCATTATTTTAGTTTCAGTAAAGTGTACTGACACTTTATCATTCTAAAACTGATTAATAATTGGTTACGGCTAACTTTATTAGCAGTGTTGTTCATAATTGTGTTAACACAATTTGATTCGTCTAACTAAAAACTATTGAAACTGACGAAGCGAAAGAGGTCTGTCAGGGGCTAAGGGCAAACCCTGGTCTCTGCCTGCAGGTGTACATAAGCAGCCTATATACGTCCCACTGGGGCACAAGGCACAGGCCTTCTCTCAGGGAGAGAGTATGGGCTTAATCACCACGCATGCCCACCGCGGATTGGCGATTTCAAGCGCTGAGGTATGTGAATAGCTCGGACACTTAGGTTTTATCACGATGTTTTCCTTCACCGTTAGCGAGTAATATTGCTATTATAACCTCACAAATGCCTACAAGCGTGAATTTATATAATTTAATGTATGTGCATAACTCTTCCAGTCTGGAATGTAACTTCGGACGAGTGTGCCAAGAATCTGCGACAATCACAACCATTTTGTGTCATCGAGGATGTGGTGCTGTTTAGCTGGTCTTATACTCAACGGTAAAAGCCTAAAATATACCTAATGTGCTAGACGCCAAACGATTGGTTAAATGATGAAATAGCCTGATGAAGAATTTTCTCGACTTTTCTTAATACCTATAAGGTGATGAAAAGTAATTACTCGGGAGTAAACACTCGGCGGGTAGGCTGGTATTCATAACACAGGTTTTCTGCTTACTGAGCAGTATATTATGAAAACTGTAAGTCCTAGAGAAACCTCTTTACCAGTTTTTTTTCGGAAATCATTTGTTTTGCAAGTTATCTATAGCGATTATACCAATTAAAGTTTTATCAAAGTAAACATTACATTTATTGAATGTGTAAGATTTCCAATAACTGGCTTAGACTCTGCAACGAAACGCAACCCAATCTGCTTACAGATATTCCTGTAACAATTACATTTGCCAAAAATACCCGCAATAAGGCCAGTTTGACCCTAAGTCAGACGCATAATAACTACTGCCTCTCTACTTCTGTTTATTTGCGTATTTCGACTACATAGGTATAAAATAATATAAGCAGCCTATATACCTACTTCGCACTCTAGGGCACAGACCTTCTCTCACAAAGAGAGTGTATGGGCTTAATTACCACGCGTGCATACCGCAGATTGGCAATTTTAAACGCTAAAAGGATTGACAACACCTCAGAACTTGGGTTCAAAGTACCTAACAAATGTACAAGGCATACTTAACGATATACCTAAGCGAAAGCAAAATACTCTATTGGATGCGAGACTAAAATTATGCGTGTGGCACCGGACTAAGAATAGCGTCACTCCATTTCCTTCCGTGGAGGTCGTAGAAGGCGACTAAGGAAATAAATTACCAGGAGACGGGCAGCAGCGTCTTCCTGAGATACAAACCGCATACTGCGATCGCCAACCCGCCTGCCAAGCATGGCGATTATGGCAAAACCCCTCATGGTTATTAAAACCACGAGGGAGGCCTATGTCCTGCAGTGGGCGTTAAATAGCTGATGATGAGACTAAAAATCACAATGTAGAAACTTATATTTGTATAAAAATTTAAAAGTTTTTGTCACATTTCCCTTCTGCTCCTGTTTCCTTTCTCACCTGTCTCTATAAGTTCGTAGGCAAATTCCACCGTGACCCGGAATAAATACCGATGCCTACCATAGACTTCACATGCAGCGCTCGATATACGATAACGATTTTGCATCTTTTAAAAATAATCCTGTCTTTATTTAGTTTTTCCAGAAAATTTTGAGGGTCTAGGTCGAACATATTATCTTGATTTGGGATGCGTTTTATTTTTAAAGCGATAAAAAAAGAATCTGATTTTTCGAAACCGGAAGTGCGTCATACAAAACCCAAAAAATCTTAATACGTGCAAACGTAAAAGAGGTTGATTATTTATCTCTTAGGGAATACCGCAATGTCAACATATTGGCGTTTTTTATTAAAACGTGTTATACCTTCTTTCATTGACGTGTGAAACGAAAGTTTTAGAAGATCGTGTGAGAGTCATAGGCTTATTTACAAAAATACAAGAAATCGGTGAATTATTGATTCGTGAAGTACCTTTAAAATGCCTAGGCTAGGCACGCTTACGTTTCCCACTTTGTGTTGGCGTTCTCCACTTCCGTGGTCTGACCTAGGGACATTCGCCGACTTTGTGGCCTCGCCTTGATGTAGTTGCCAACAACGGTCGATAGTCTCTATAGTTCCACACTTTGTACTTTGAAGTGACGGAAGGCCAGCTTTGAATTCAACGTGCTACAATTTTATGTCCAGATATTATGGTCTCCCAAAAAGCGTTGGTAGCCTAGTGGGTAGAACATCGGACTCGGAAGCGAGAGACCCAGGTTTGATCCCAGTGCGGGCATGTACCTATGACTTGGTTTTCTAAGTTATGTACATTTGTGAAGTTATAGTAGCAATACCACACGCTAACGGTGAAGGAAAACATCGTGAGGAAACCTGAGTGTCTGAGCTATTCACATACCTCAGCGCTTGAAATCGCCAATCCGCGGTGGGCACGCGTGGTGATTAAGCCCATACTCTCTCTCTGAGAGAAGGCTTGTGCCCTACAGTGGGATGCATATAGGCTGCTTATGCTTGTTATGGTCTCGACCTTCAGGTACTTAAGGTTATTTTGAGTCTACCGAATAAACTAATGTTCAGCCGATACAATCCAAATCACGGACCTTTATACACTCTACTTAGTTCATCATCATCATCATCAGCCATTTGACGCCCAATGCAAGATATAGGCCTCCTTCGTGGTTTTCATAACCATCGCCACGCTTGGCAGGCAGATTAGCGATCGCAGTATGTGGTTGGAGTCTCAGGAAGACGCTGCTGCCCGTCTTCTGGCAATTGATTTCCTTAATCGCCTTCTACGACATCCACGGAAGGAAATGGAGTGATGCTATTTTTAATCCGGCGCCACACGGAACCTTAGTTACATCTTTGCAAAGATAATTTAACACGCTCATTTCTTGGTGGTTTGAAAGCCGTGGTTATGTAATTAATAATAAAAAATGGCATCTATTTAGACTACAACTTTTAAGTATAAACGTAAATAAAAAAGTAGTTGAGAAATGTTGTTTCGAGTTGAGAAATCTTGTTTAAAAAATGTGACAACAAATAGTACTGGTCTAACAGGACAATGACCGAACCCGCGACACGCACGCGCTGCTCTGGTTAGCTACTAGTGGCTCTAATAGATTCGAGTTTGTGTCGAGATATTTTTTAATAATGCGTTTTTAAAAAACATAATATGCTTACTCGATAGCTATTGTCAGGCATGCCTGGGTGGTTTGAAAGACATAACAAAATCAACGTGCACGTTCATTTTGTTATGTCTTTCAAACCCCCAAAATTATTGCAGTATTGTCCACTGTACATCCTTCGCTGCAGGAACTTCGCCATGTATTTGAACCAGTGTGTTAATAAACTAAACACAGAATTCCAATTACAAAGCGCGCCCAAAGTATATGGCATAAACTCGGGTTATACCACATACTTGATTTAACATCCAATAGTGAAATTATAACTTAGTGAGCTAATGAGAAGATCACGTCATTCGGTGATGCTGGGGCATAGAGAAGAGTATGTGGTGTGAACGGGGCTATTGACTTCATTTTCCAGGTACTTCTACGACTGGGCTACCCGCACATGCATCATGATCCTTTGGTCGAATCACTGCGAGAAACCAGCGTACAACAAGAACAACTTCGCGACGGAGTGGGAATGTTGGTATCAATGTAGTGGGTGGGCTTAGCTCGAGTTTGATGTGTCTAAAATAAACATTGAATAAAATTACATATTATTTTGCGCTTTCTTCTTACTAAGGCTTACACTAATATTTTGTAGTTTTCACGCAGGACGGAAAGTTAATTGGAAACACTTCTGCCCAGTGGAATCGTTTACATCTTGGCCATTATTTATTTATTAAACTCAAAAAACTTTCTAAAACTTTTTAAACTTTCAAGAATACACGACTTTGGGTTTTCTTTGCGATTGCGCTGTTTCTAATTTCATAACTGGAATTTTCAATCAAGAGATTTCTCGGTTACATTTTTAAAGATAGAACCTTTTTTTTTTTCTTCGAAAAAAGAAAAACTACATTGTTGAAACAGCACACATTTTTACTAAAGTACAATGGTTATATGAGACACTTGCAGGCAGGACTTACACGAAAACAAAAATACCAGGGCACGTACTTTGAACCATTGCATATCTCAAACTTCAATGACATGATTCCTCTGTACGTTTTTCATCATAGAGTTATCCAAACCAGACATCACCGCTGGAGTTGCTAGGCCAACCGTCATCTAGGCGTGGTCTTCCGAGGCATGTCGCGCCACACCCGTCAGGCAGGTTGTTGCAGGCTTCGTTCATCAGTCTGGCTGACCTTTCACATCCAAACTCTACCCGCTTTCTTGGAGCAGGGAGCTCCTGCTACTCCTTGAACTATTTACTGGGATTATGGGTACTGTAACGATTACAGGTTGGAACGACAGGTTGATGAAATGCTTAAAAATGGGGTTATTCGGGAAAGTAGAAGCGCGTTCGCCTCACCGGTAGTTTCAGTGCGAAAAGCTGATGGTGCGTGGAGATTTTGCATTGATTTTAGAGCATTAAATAAAAAGGTCATTAATGATTCGTATCCGATACCTCGAATTGATGATATTGTTGCTCATTTGGCGGGGGCACGATACTTCGCAGATTTAGATTTAAATTCGGTATTTAGATCAAGATTGGTTCAGGGAACTATTGCAGCTTTTGGAGCGAGGTCGTGTTTTACGTCGGCGTTCCATCCGCAGAGTGACGGGTTAGTAGAGAGGTTCAATAGGACGTTAGAACAGATGCTGAGTATGTATGTGTGTGAGGATCAGAGTGATTGGTGTATTTATTTACCTATGGTGTGCTATGCGTATAATACGAGTGTGCAAGCGTCAAGTAAGTGTTCTCCGCATTTATTAATGTATGGGAGAGAACCACGGTTTCAGTCTGATGCTGAGTTGAATATTAATAATCCGGTCTTGCATGACGATATTCGGGGTAGAGTTACTGCACTTGAAGGGATAACGCGCAGGGCCACGGAGAACATTCGTAGAGCACAATCAAGGCAAAAAAGGGTACATGATAGAAAGGCGAAAAATATTATATATCAAGAGGGAGATCTAGTAATGTTATTTTCCCCTAGGAGAATAACTGGAAGAAGTAAGAAGTTATGTAGGATGTACAAAGGGCCATATAGGGTTATTAGACGCACTTCTCCGGTAAATTATGTGGTTGTAGGGATTAATAGCCAGAGAGAGAGTGTAGTACATGTAACCCGTATAAAAAAACTCTTTAATAGGATATTAGTGTAGTTGTGACTGTAAAAATTGTAAATATTATGATCTAATGTTGTGTTTGTCTTACATGTTGTACGAGAGAACGAGCTTAAAGCTGTGAGGAGCTATGGAGATGGCAAAGTAGCTGCAGAGAGAGGCAGCGAGGCCGGGCCATTTGTATAAACGTTCCAGAACCCAATGGTTGCAAGACCGTAAAAAAAAAAAAAAAACGAGAAGCTAAAGAATAGGTAGCGGTTAGGGTTGTTGATTCCAGGGTACAAGTCTATAAGTTGACTCTCCCTTCACACAACAAGCATAGCTTGGTGAGGAAGCTTTGTTGGCTTTTGGCGAGTTCAACATGGGCTTGGATCATTGTTCAACAGGAAGTAGACAGGTTTTGATATGCGATTATTTGTCGACTGCTGGTAGTCCAGAATTTAGAAGAGAGTGTTGCATTGTGCATTTGATTAGAGATATTGGTCTTGCTTATTTGATGCGGGTTCTTGAAAAGGAAGTCCGGACCACAGAAGCTTTGCCATTTCACTATTTCAAAGGTGGAATCCTCACAACTTTAACAGGAGTAGGCAGGTAGAGTGTTGTTCGGTTAAAGTGAAGTGCGATAGTTTATTTAAGTTTTTAAGATTGTAGAATGTCTAGCTAGTTTATTTAAGTTCATGGGGTAGGTAGGACTTATAATTGTGAAACTTGAAGCGGCGTTCGATGGTGTCTTCTCGGTTTTTTGTTGGGTTTTGCCGAGAGGGGGTCTGTCCGTACAGTCATAGACCGATTTTCTCTTGCGTTTTAATTGTAAATAACTTGGAGGTTTTATGAATATTGACTAGATTGTCTTGATGGTCTTTGAATTGTTCTGGCACACTGACCGAATTAGTAACGGAGCATCATGCGTTCGCCGGGATTGTACAATTTCCCCGACACTGTAGGACAGATGACTGACGTTAGGTTACCGAAGTGTGTTAGCTAGGGTAAATTTTAATTGTAATTGTAATTAAAATTTTATGATAACTGGGGGGGAAATGTAACGATTCTCCTTTATAGAAGCTGGCTGGCAGAGCCTTCTCGTCTTATTTTGAATATTTTGAAGGGAATCGTTACGTTTTGTTTTAGATATCAGTCGATCCCCAGCTAGGCTAGGGCATCGATAAAAAAGACTAATAAAAATATATATTGCCCGTAATTTGAATTTCAATAAGTAGAGCATTACAGTACACGTCACCTTCTGCTCCCCCCGTTGATGCTCTGGATTTTTACCCATTGCGGCTGAACTTTCGAGACGTAAAATTGTCAGCGCTTCTTTCTAGGTCTGGATGACATATCTCTCCTCTTTAAACTGCTTAAAACGAAAATTACACCGATCTTCCTTAGTCACATTGATACTGGTATAACTTCACTACACTTTTTAGTTAGGTTTAAATTGTTCTTGATAGGCATGTTGCCGTTTATATCAATTCTTAAACGGTTTAAATTCTTCCCACACAAGAAACGTGGTCTGCCCCCACAGAAACCAACGTGAGCCGCCCCCACCGACCCCCTGGAGTTGCGCACTTGCCAATCTTTGTCCAAAAGCGCGGATGTCACCACTTAGGTGCTACACAGACCTAGGCCAAAGTGGTATTGGAATATGAAAGACACACAGACACACAGAATTAAGTATATTGGGGAAACACGCAAACGAGTACGGATTTTGCACGTGTTTTTATTACGCAACGTTGCGGGCAGTTTATTTCAGGAGCGGTGGGCGCGACTGGCTGCGCTGCGCTGAACATTGACAGTAGGTCAATGCAAAATGTGTGCGCTCGGTCGCCACAAAAGGAAAACTTCCTACAAATTCCATTGAAAATTATTTTTATGAAGTTTATAGTTCTGTAAAGCAGGTTAAAACCCCTTCTTCTACGGAACCCTACACTGCGCGTAGCCCGACACACACTTGGCCGTTTTTTATTTTACTACAGAAAAAATCGTTACCTAGCTCAATTTACTTGAAAGACACAAAATATCACCAAACAACCCTTGTAAACTTGCGTCACAGGGTGGGGCGCTAATGTCGGACTAACCTTATCATTGCAGACTAATGTATCAGACAGAAGATCCCTAGAACTTGACACTGAAGGAGTCAAGTCAGTGTAATAACCGCTAATCAACGGTTTTAGTAGGGTGTGTATAGTATAAGAGAGGTAACCAACAGATTTAGGTACACTACGTAGCTAATTGGCTACATAAAATTCATCATCATCATCATTCAGCCACAAGAAGTCCACTGCTGAACATAGGCTTCCTCCATGGATTTCCAAAAAGACCGGTTGGAAGCGGCTTGCACCCAGCGTCTTCCTGCCACTTGGATGAGGTCATCTGCCCATCTTGTGGCTGGTCGTCCTACGCTGCGCTTGCCGATATGTGGTCTCCATTTGAGAACTTTTCGGCCCTATCGGCCATCAGTTCTGCGTGCTATGTGCCCCGCCCACTGCCACTTCAACTTACTAATCCATACATAAAATTATTGCTTATTAATTGTTGCAACACATGCCACCGGCTGCGCAGGTGTGGCGACTGCTTATGACATACTGGAACAGATCTACGATCTCCACAATCATAAAGTTACTTTGGTTCCAGCCCATGTTGGCTTGGCAGGAAACGAGGCGGCACGGCAAAGAAAGCTGGAGAGGAAGGAGAAGAGATTAATACTCTCCCAGATTATTCAGAGATTCTTAATAAATATAGAAATAAAACATTTCTTCTGTGGAAAGAGCACTTAGACAAACGGTCCAAGGCTAAAGGAATCTGGTGCAAAACTATCCAAAGAGAACCTCCCCGTATTCCATGGTTTGAAGCTACTAGACTAGAAAGTCACCAAGTCATTGCTGCTTATGAAAAAGGTGAGGTGAAAAATTACCTTATGAAAAAGGTTGAGTTTCCCTAACTGTGAAATCTGTGACCTAGAAGAGGACCTACTGCACATACGTATATTAATGGAATGTAAACTTACTATTTATTTACTTTTATCGTACTAAAAAAAATGTTTACGTCAAAGGAATGTTTATCCAGAAAAAGCTTTAAAAATGTAACCAATAGTTTTTTTTTATCTTTATTTATTAGAGATTGTTTTACACTGCAATTGACGATGCCAATCCCATCGTTTCTTATAAAAGCTCCCGACGCATAATGTCATATACGCATTACGACACATTTTTGTAAAGATAAGAATACGTGAAATGGCTACTCCCAAAATGAAATACTCGTACTATAACGATGCCCATCATGCAATAAAGTTTGAAATCCTTTTTGATTTTTGCAGAAATGCAATTTTAAATTCTCCTCCATATTTTTGCTAGGATACTTTTTGCCACGCGACGCAACTGACATGACATAGGTACACGTCAAACAGAAAATTAACCATCATTTGTCATATGAAGTGGCTAGTACCTTCTTTAGATAATGAGGAAGTAAAACCTCTTTCAAAGATTCAATAACAGGGTTGGCAGGAATAAACTGATAAGTGATAAATCTATCGGTGAGGAATGTTTAGGAGTTAACAAAATGTATTAAGCTAACTAATTTTCTCTATTTAAGTAATTTTTGTTAATTCTGTTTTTCCTCCTTTATAAAATAAAATAAAATAAAAAATACAATATTGGTCATTTCGCGTATAGAGTATGTCATTTTGCGGATTGGTCATAAAGGAGGATCTCACGAAAACCAAATTGTGGCATAAAGCCGACAATAACTAAAGGAAATAAGAATATTCTGCATCATCCTTACTAATATTATAAACGCGAAAGTTTGTATGTATGGATGGATGTTTGTTATAGAGAGGGATAGATTACAGTCTGGATTAGCACATAGGCTATTTTTGTCCCGGAAAAATACACATCAAAATTACCACGCGGACGAAGTCGCGGGCAACAGCTAGTAAAATATATATCTAATATATAAACATCTCGTGCCACAGTGTTTATTATAGAAATGCTCTGAAACGGCTTCACCGATTTCTATGAAATTTTTGTGTACAATTGGTGGGTCTGAGAATAGGTCGTAGGTAAAATATAATAAACAAAACAACGTTGCCGAGTTAGTTAGTACTCACGGCAACACCATTGTACTCCTTACCCCTTAATAATTAAAAATATAATCCGAGCCCAGGAAGAAGCCACCCAAAGATAATTAAATTACCATAAGAACTATGATGCGAAACACTCATTGGCCAATTGTGATCGTCTAGTCTAGTGAGAAGCCTTCTTCATTGTGAACGTATGTATTAGTATTAGTATTGTATTAGTTTTATGTATTAGTAACACAAGAACTTTTAAGATCGAGTAATCAGATTATATAAAAAGTCCGTTTTAATAATCGAAGCATAATTCAAAGAAATCAACAAAATCCAAAGCTTGCATTAGAAAAAAAGTTTTGGAAAAATTTAAATGAACAAGAAAATAGCAAGATTAAATGAGCGAATGCAAGATAAGATAACGTTGGGATAAATGAGGATAAGAGAAATTAAAGTTACATAAAAAACTGAAATAAAAATAACCAACAACCCGACCGCTGAACATTGAACTGATGCTTGATATAAGTTAGTTCATAAATATCTTACTAGTTGGCCAAATGAATCCGCGAGGTATGTAACAAGCAGGTTTCAGATACAGAGCTCAACAGGCTTAATTCCGCTGAAGTACTCTTCAAAGTCTGACTGCGAATGCGCGGGTGGTCCGACCGGGACGTGTGCAATTGTGCATCGTGTAAATAGGATTTCAAACTTGTGTATCTGCATATGCACCTAGATTATGCTCACGGTTTGCCTGATGTTCATAATTTGTGATGACGAGCAAGCACACGAGAGTTTCTCTTATCAGAGGCGCGATTGCAAGAGATGGCTTGTCCTTTTTGTCTTTATTTAAAATTCGCTATAGAGATAAAAAAATTCTGGGAACCGTGCCATATAATTACAATGATAATTCATTGTATTTCATTCGATACCGAGATTTGAGTAGCGCCATTCAGCTACTACTGGTAAACCACTGTACATGACGTAACTTTTATCACTGAATCAAGCCCGATGCAATGTTTATGCTAAGCCCGCAACTTTTTTCGATCATTAAATGGTCGAAAAAAGTTAATAAAATAGGTGGTGTGTTTTTTTATATTCAACTATTTTTATCGCAGTGTGCCGGATTCATAATCTACGATCGATAACTTAAAGCGACAGTGACATTTAAGTCGCCACAAGTTTGCATTCCAAAACTCCAAAACTAAAGCTCCGCCGTAACAGTGCGCGACACTGCCGTGACCAGGACACAAAATATTTACTGACAACTGGCGGTTGACGTCGTTACACGCCTGTGATATGGACCTAGCACGTATTTGATCTAAGAAAAACTTGAAAGACTCGTGATGGCTTGTATATCGTTACAGACAGCTTGACGAGCAACGAGAATGAAGACTTTCTTAATCCTTCTCAATGGAGTACCTATTTATCAAGACATTATC
Organism: Yponomeuta evonymella; assembly: GCA_963969515.1. Taxonomy (NCBI): domain Eukaryota; kingdom Metazoa; phylum Arthropoda; class Insecta; order Lepidoptera; family Yponomeutidae; genus Yponomeuta; species Yponomeuta evonymella. The sequence continues at coordinate 2,905,218 of OZ018343.1, read as the reverse complement.
TACATTGCGCTGTGCGTCATCCTTTTACGGCCGGTGCAAGTCAAAACATAAGCAGCCTATATACGTCCCACTGTAGGGCACAGGCCTTCTCTCAGAGAGAGAGAGTGAGAGTATAGGCTTAATCACCATGCGTGCTCACCGCGGACGGGTGATTTCAAGCGGTGAGGCATGTGAATAGCTCAGACACTCAAGTTTCTTCACGATATTTTCCTTCACCGTTAGCGAGCGGTATTGCTACTATAACTTCACAAATGTACATAGAAAACGACGTCATATGTACATGCCCGCACTGGGAATCGAACCTGGGTCCCTGGCTGCCGAGTCCAATGTTCTATCCACTTGGCTACCACCGCAAGTCTTTATGACTTGAGTTGTCTCTTGCTTTATGCAACTCTAATTTATGTATTATTTCTTATCAAGGAGGAAAAACCGGATTAATAAACTTACTTACTAGGGGTGATTGAATTAGCCTAATTAATGTTGTTCCTAATCATTCCACACCGACAGGCGACTCTTGGTGACCCCATCCAGGGTGGATTTAATTAGCACTACAGGCTAGTACCTAGATAACTGAGTATTGCACTCACTTCACATTAATCCAATCTTTTCTACCTAGTTGGCTAATAGTGTGTTGTTGTTGTATGGAATCAGGCGTTACTTTGCTGAAATGCATAATAGCCATCGATAAAAAAAACCTTAGATACATCATTGCATACAAATTCCAACAGAAAAAGTATCCAAATAGTAGGTGTGTCTCTGCTGCACACACACATTTACAACTAGACACACATTTGTATCGGACGAGAAGATGCACAGACAAAATACAACCTTATTTCACGAGAGATAACGTTTCATATCCAGTGAATTTCGAGTGCTATCATTCGTACGCTACTTAAGAGTCTTTATCGATGATAATAGCATTAAAATACGAAAATTACTTTGCTAAATTCCGCCAAAATCCCACAAGCACCATGCGGTTAGTTAATGCACCGCCCTCCCTCCCACTTTTTCAAGCAGAAGCAAGACACAAACACACCACTGCCGACACCAATACTTGTGTGAAAAAATGCGTTGCAACGCATGGGAGGGAGCTGAGGAGGGCGGTTTTTGGGGGTTTTTGGCGGAATTTAGCAAAGAAATTTTCACATTTTAATGCTATTGTGGGGTTGTATGACATATAGTCTTATTGCTACCATTTATTAGATATTAGATGTTAATTTATTATCATTTATTATAACTTAATTTAACTTCTCTTTATATTGCCCGACTAAGGCGGAGCACAATAGAAGGGATTTTGCCCTCCGGCCACTTTCGAAACCGCAGTTTTGAAACCAGTTGTAAAAACAGCCTTTTGTTTCTTTATTAGCATGTCTCGTGTGTAGGTATGTAAATTTGTCCGATTCTATATTCCGTCAATACCCCTCCGGACTTGTCTACTTTCTAACTTGACCACTTCCAAAGTTGTCTACTTCCTAACTTGACAACTCCTTAACCAATAGTCAAATTTTGACAAATAATATCTCCTTAACCAATAGTCAAATTTTGACAAATAATATTAGGGGTTAAAGTATGAAATTGCCGTTTTATTGCAATAGGCTCTTTGAATTGACATAGAATCTTCATGGTTTGAGGTTTTCGAATGAAACTTTTTTCAAATGGTTTCTATGATGTTCTTTTTTTAAAAAATGTGAAACATTTGAATATCGACTTTCAATTGTTTTTGTTATTTAATTTAGACAAGAAAGATGGATACTGCGAAAATTCGAGTGATTATGAGGCACCCATTATTCGTATTTTTTATTTTATTGATTTGACGCAAGTGAGTCAATATTGTGGGTAAGGTAACGTTAAACCATGCCGCTAATTCCTGGGTAGTTTGACTAGGGTCGGCTTCCACTATCTCTCTTAATTCATCGTTATTCATCTGTGTGGGCGGTCTTCCTCGTGGCTCGTTCTTTAAGTCGAAATTTCCATCACGAAAGCGTTTAAACCAAAATTGCACGGTGCGTTCATTAGTAGACCCCTCTCCAAACGCAGCATTGATATTGCGGGCTGTTTCTGCCGCGTTAGTTCCGCGTCGGAACTCGTATTCAAAAAATCACTCGAATTTTCGCAGTATCCATCTTTCTTGTCTAAATTGAATAACAAAAACAATTGAAAGTCGATATTCAAATGTTTCACATTTTTTAAAAAAAGAACATCATGGAAACCATTTGAAAAAAGTTTCATTCGAAAACCTCAAACCATAAAGATTCTATTTCATTTCAAAGAACCTATTGCAATAAAACGGCAATTTCATACTTTAACCCCTATTATTTCAACCGATTCGTCATGTTTGCGCTATGTGCATAAATCCAAGAAAAGGAAAAAAAAAACGCTAAGACCGAATTTTTTAATAGTTAGATACAAATTAACTTGAGAATAAAACTGATGTTGTCACTGTCTTGTCGTATGATTTAGACAGTCATAGCATGCAATTTATTCTCCAGTTAAGTTTTATCTGACTATTGAAAAATTAGTCCTAAAAAGATAAAAATAAAAAACAGAAATAAAAAATAACCAACAACCCAACTGCTGAGCATTAAATAACAAGAATTTAAATCCTTAAGAGGTATTTAGAAGAAGAAGAAAAAACATTTATTATAATAACAAAACAAAAAAATAAACAAGAAAATAATTTCAACAGAAATGTTATAAAAAAGAAAGAAAAACGAAAGGTCACGGCGTGTCACTGCTGCTATAAATGGCAACTGACTCAGCAGTATGCTGAGGGTCAAGCCTTCAGCCCTGATTTTCAGTCAGTGCCAGGAGTTAGCCCGCGAGCGGCACATACCGCGGTGTGGTACAACCGTGAACAATACTATATAATAATATAGTAGAATACTATGTTTTACAGAATAATAATTAAATAAAATAGGATACGTATTATGTATACAGTATGAAACATATACTTAAATTATTTTCATTAAGTAACTGAATAAATACTCAAATAAAATCCGACACAAATTAATAAAGGTATATAGGTTGATCCAGCCCGCTTAGTAGTTAATGTTCAGCGGTCGGGTTGTTGGTTTTTTTTATTTCAGTTTTTTATGTAACTTTAATTTCTCTTATCCTCATTTATCCCAACTTTATCTTATCTTGTATTTGCTCATTTAATCTTGCTATTTTCTTGTTCATTAAAATTTTTCCGAAACTTTTTTTTTCTAATGCAAGCTTTGGATTTTGTTGAACTTACTTATATCAAGCATCAGTTCAATGTTCAGCGGTCGGGTTGTTGGTTATTTTTATTTCAGTTTTTTTATGTAACTTTAATTTCTCTTATCCTCATTTATCCCAACCTTATCTTATCTTGCATTCGCTCATTTAATCTTGCTCATTTAAATTTTTCCGAAACTTTTTTTTTTCTAATGCAAGCTTTGGATTTTGTTGATTTCTTTAAATTATGCTTCGATTATTATAACGGACTTTTTATATAGTCTGATTACTCGATCTTAAAAGTTCTTGGGTTACTAATACATAAAACTAATACAATGCTAATACTAATACATACGTTCACAATGAAGAAGGCTTCTCACTAGACTAGACGATCACAATTGGCCAACGAGTGCTTCGCATCATAGTTCTTATGGTAATTTAATTATCTTTGGGTGGCTTCTTCGTGGGCTCAGATTATATTTTTAATTATTAAGGGGTAGTACAAAGGTGTTGCCGTGAGTACTAAATAACTCGGCAACGTTGTTTTGTTTATTATATTTTTCCTACGACCTATTCTCAGACCCACCAAATATACACAAAAAATTTCATAGAAATCGGTGAAGCCGTTTCAGAGCATTTCTATAATAAACACTGTGGTAAGAGATTTTTATATCATCATCATCGTCATCAGCCTATGCTTGTCCACTGCTGGACATAGGCCTCTCCTATTGCACGCCACTGAGCACGGTCCTCGGCTATTCTCATCCAGCTCTTGCCTTTTATATATTTGATATATATTTTGCTAGCTGTTGCCCGCGACTTCGTCCGCGTAGTAATTGTGATTTCCGGGATAAAAATAGCCTATCAGCTAATCCAGCCTGTAATCTATCTCTCTCTAAAACAAACATCCATCCATACATACAAACTTTCGCGTTTATAAAATTAGTAAGGATGATGCAGAATAGTCTTATTTCCTTTAGTTATTGTCGGCTTTATGCCACAATTTGGTGTTCGTGAGATCCTTTAATTGTACTTTTGTATAGATTTATGGATTTGTGCACGGGTAAAACTAATTACTTTATTCGTGTAATAGTGTTACCGTACCAAAACCTCTTGGCAATTTTGATTATAATTATTTTAATAAAGAAACCGTAGTTAATTCAGTACAATCGTGTCGGAATTGAAATTTGTTTGTTTAGGTTGTAATAACAGTTTCTGTCAAATTAAGCAGGTTCTATAAAGCATAACTAATAAAATCAGAAAAAAAAAATAATCGAATGTCATCAGAACCTATATATATTATCCTGAACGATTTCAATCGTCTAACTATATTTTATTTCATAGAAGTTTCTATTGCAAGCGTCAGGATTCCGACAGGATTTGGTGCCCCAGGTCACATTATTTAGGCGATTCTCCCACTGGCAACGAACACTTTCCGCCGCGGTGCGCAGAGCGGCGGCGACGGCTTCGCAGGTCCGCGTCATCTAGCGGTTTGATCTGCTTCCACGCGCGGAGTGGCGGTCTATGACGGCTCCGCGGCAAATGTTCACTTCGCAGTCGACCGTCGTACAAAATGGTTAGTACCGAACTTTTAACTTGTTATTTATATAAGTATGTATATTAATATTCATATTTGCACCGCCTGCCCGTCTCATTTTCCTACAGCAACTTTTCGTCATAGGGTTGTCTGGAAAAAATTGCTTTTAGCAATAAGACCGCCAATTGTACTGTGTATTTAAAAAAATATATGTAATGTGCTCTAGTGCACAATAAAGAATATTCTTATCTTATCTTTTTCACGATGCTAGTTATTTTATCAACTTGGTTTTTGGATACACGAATTAGGAGACTATTTACGATCGAGATCTATAAATCGATCGTCCTTTATGCATACGCGTTGTTTATTTCACGTTTAATCACGACCCCCAAATGAAAGACTGGTTTCCGCGAAATGGAATGTTGTACCGAAAATAAAATATGATGTCGACCCCTAGCATTAATATATTTCAAATTAATAATATTGTTATTAACAAATTAAAATAACAACAATCATAAAAAAAAAACAAATACTAATAAGCAAAACAACTTTCATTAATCTATTAAACGGAAAATATTAATTAGGAAAGTGGAAAGTGGATTTGTGAATTAGGAAGTGGACTGCCTCTATATACCCTATAAAAAAAAGTAGCGGAGCGCAGATTTTTAAATTGTATGCAAGTATCTCTATTTGTATAGAAAATACGCCTGGGGCAACACAATACCGACGCGTCACCGCGCGGGAGAGCGTTCCGCTCGCAGATTCTGCCATATTTACAGGTAAAAAGCTTGCTCCAGGTCAGTGTAAAAAAAAATATTTATTTGAAAAATCCGTGTACAATTAACGACAAAAATAAATAGTCGAACATTCTTTTAAACGTTTAATGTAACTTATTATGATTCTAGGTTCGGCGGACTAAAGCACATAAGTCCAAAACACAAATTTTTGAGGCAGTGAAAAAGAGCTATTGTAAAATTACTCTACAACATTTATATTATCTTTATCACAATGACGAAGTGCTATTGAAGTCATGAAACAATGATTTAAGCATACGTTTTTTTACAAAAATTAAGGAAACTGCTATTTTAATTAATTATATGGTAAAAAACGAAAAAGTAAAGACAATTTGACTTATGTGCTGCAGTCCGCTGACCCTAGAATTTACGTTTACCCAAATATTATTCTTAATATAATACTAACACATATCAATCTAATCGGGATTTAATAGTAGATTGTTCACCTAGGGCGCAAACAAAATTTTTGCGTCGAGGTTGTGAAATTTAATCCAGAGCGAACTGAGGCGATGCTTGCATTAAAGCCCGAGCGAAGCGAGGGCTTTAACTAAGTATCGCTGAAGGAGCGAGGGATTCAATACTACCGAGACCAAAAATGATTTGCGCCCGTGTAGAACACTCTGCTTTTCAGTACCATCTGAGAGGAATGAAATAAAAGATAACATTTAATTTCAAATGTAATTTCTGGCAGGAGGTTTTGAATTGCTTGTGTTGCCTGTTTTTTTATACATTCTGGTGTTAAGAAGACACTATCATCATCGCTTGACGACATTTTTCCGAGAAAATAAGTGAAAATAGACAAAAAAGCGCGCCAATGTTATTGATTTTATGCATAGAAAAAAAAACTTGCGTTTCAATTTCAAATATTTGACAATAAGGTACTTAAAAGTTTTGCAGCAAAGAGTTTGGTTTCCTAACTCGGTTTTAAAACTTATTGCTTGGGTTGGAGCGCAATAAATATAGGACGAATCCTCAAGAGTGAAAGAGAAGTCCGACTTCTTAGTAAATGAGTGCATTAGTATATAAATTCATAATTGGATTTTGAGTCTATTTACTTAAAGGTACCTAAAGGTAAAGAGATTCAAAACCCAATTTTGAGTCTATTTACTTTGATGCATCTTAGCTTGAACAACAAGAGCGTGTTTTGGGTCCTAAATTTGGGCATGTAAATGCATCATTTCGAGCAGATGGAGTGAAAAATGTATTATTTGATTTTCCTCATTGACCTTACTTTCTTGAAGCAGCGAATTAAAACCGTTTTGAAATGTTAACTGGTAATTGACATTTTACGGTATTTTGTACGGTAATCAAGGTAATTCATGTAAATTAAGACTACATAAATATGTTTTTAATTTTAACTTGCGTCTTATAACGTCTATCAGCAATATTTGCAGTCAAGCGCTCTTGTTCAAACATTTTTTTTCAATCAGATATTGAATGTGGTTGTCACAATTATAATATAATTACTTTATTTTTATGCCCAAAATTATATCTTCCAAGAATCGATTTGTTTACTTCTCAGGCTTCATATTATTCAGTATGAAAGCAAGTAAAATAAGCTTGAATAAGATTCTACGAATCGGGAAGGATTTAGAAGGAGTGTTTAGAAAGGGAATGAAAAGGGGACTTGAATGGAAGAATGGAAGTGGAAGTCGAAGTTCTGAAGTTCGGTGAATCGGTTTAACGCAGAAACTCGTAACTTGTCTTATTACGTTTCCGAAAACAGCACACACCACTCTATTGCATTTTGTCACCTTTATTTATTTCAATACAATCGGTATCATAATCACAATAAGTTTGCATTCGTTAAAAAAATGCAAAACCATAATTGTGTGCCATACGATAATACGTAGTCAATCAATAAGTCCGTATTCGTCCACGGCTGGACATAGGTCTGCCCCAAGCCACTTTTTTCTGTCCACGGCCATCCACATTCAGCTGCTGCCAGTAAACTGCATCAGATCATTGGTCCAGCGCCCTGGTGGGCGCTGCGTTTGCCAGTTCGTGGTATCCAATCGAAAAAACAAAGGTCAAAAGTAACAAATTGCGTCATGAGCATCATGCTATGAAACCAGATTTTCAGCGGCCCCGATTGAATTACTCTAAATATTAAAATAAAATTCTGCAGAACATACCATACGTAGCCAGGATGTTTATCTAACTGAAGAGCATGTAATTTCTTAGAAAAACTAAGTAAAACATGGTAAAAATTCTAAAATGCCTTAGATCAGTAACGCGCATCTAAACAGAATCTAACATGTAATGATCAATTGTTCAAAAAGTAAACCGTATTGACACGAAAAAATTATGTTTACGTATTACAGGTTAGTTAATAGTGCCAATAATATAAATTTCACATAAAATTAAACAGTAGTATTAATAATAATTATTTATTTATTAGTACAGTCTACATTTTTTATCTTAGGGTAGTTACACTAGTTGATTGTATACATCGTCGCTATACAATTCAAACTTCTGACCCCTAAACTAGGTAAAGACCTGTGTCCTAGGGATCGTTCAATTCAAAAAAATTCAAAAATACTTTATTGCACAAGAGGTGTTTGTACAAAGGCGAGCTTAATACTAGTAAGTATTTTCTTCCAGCTAACCTTGGGTTATGTGGATAGTGCAAGGGGTAGTGCCAAGAAAGATTTAAATGAATAAATAATAATAATTATATAAACCATATTACAATAAAATTACATAGTTATTATAACAATATACATACCAAATACATATAAAATACACACTATAACACAATAAACACAACTACATACAAATTACTTATATAATAGGATTATTACTCTGAAGTTCGAAGTAGTGCTCGTGGATTCTACTTTTAAACACGTCGACTGACGGGGCCTGGCGTATGTACAGGGGTAGCGCGTTCCACAAGCGCACCGCTGTCACAGTGAAAGAATTCGAATAGCCTACCGTACCATGCACGGGGATGTCTAGAAGCAAGTCTTTGCATGGACGCTGAAGGCGACCATGCACGCCACGAGGGGCGAAACGTTCGCGGAGATACTGGGGAGAGGAGGGGTTATGTAAGATCCCATAAAGAAGTGTTACAATGTGGGCATTCCTGCGGGAGCGGATATTTAGCCAATTAAGCTGAGTGCGAAACTGGGAAACATGGTCATATTTACGGAGGCCAAAAATGTAACGAATACAGACATTGAGAAGTCGATCTAATTTGTCAAGTAGTTCCTCAGTGAGGTCGGGATAACACACATCTGCATAGTCAATGACTGGGAGAAGCAAGGCGTTGACCAACGTAACCTTAGCGGAGAACGGTAGGAACTTCTGCATACGTTTCAAGGAGTGCGTGGATGCGAAGATCTTCCTACTTACTTCAGCAACATGTTTCTCCCATGATAGATTGTCTTGTATGTGGAGACCTAAGTTTTTTACCTCTCTGCAGTACGGTAAGGGAATGCCATTATAACAGACAGGCGGCAGGGTATCCCTGTCAATCTTAGATAGCAGAGCCCTACTACCCAGGATAATAACTTGCGTCTTATCTGGGTTGACCAGCAGACCATACTGTTCAGTCCATGCGCTAATTGAGATCAAGTCCGTGTTCATTTTCTGGACTGTGACTCTAAGAAGGTCCTGCTTAAACGGCAAGTAGAGTTGGAGATCGTCTGCGTACAGGTGATAGGAACTGAAGTTGACTACGGAGACAAGGGTATTAATAAAGACAGAAAAAAGTAATGGGGAAAGCACTCCTCCTTGCGGAACACCAGCAGTGACGTCACACCAATCGGAGACAACGTCATCCGCACGTATGCGCTGCTGACGGCCGTGGAGATATGAGTGAAACCACACAGCGGCTGTCTCCGATATGTTGAGGGAGCGGAGAATGGCAAGGAGGATTTCGTAGTCTACGCAATTAAATGCACTACTGAAATCCAGCAGGGTAAGGAGAGTAAGCTGTCGACCATCCATAGCGAAGCGCAAATCGTCAGTTATTTTGATGAGTGCTGAGGATGTGCTATGGGATGGACGAAAACCGGATTGGAAGGAGTTTAAGAGTTGGTTGGTGTGGAGAAAAGCCATTAGCTGACGATTCACCACACGTTCCAGGATTTTGGATAGGAAGGGCAGGATGGAAATGGGCCGATAGTGTTTAAAATCTGTGGGAATTGATATTTTTGGAATAGGCACCATAAACGCCTTTTTCCACTGGGAGGGAAAGGAACCAGAGGAGAGGGAGAAATTTACAACGTGTGTCAGTGCGGGGAGGATCGTGTTTAGGATCGGCAATAGCAGGTCACGCCCAACAGAGTCGTGACCAACTGCCTTAGTGTGAACGGAGCGGATGATTTTCTCAATATCGGAGGCAGTAGCCGGGGTGAAACAGAAGGGGCGGGGTGAAGCTACGGGAGATGATGCTATGGACTTAATGGTTAAAGCCTTTAGCAGAGGATCAACAGAGTGTGGGGGAGATGAGAAATGTTGGTTAAGACCATTGACGTCAAGAGACGAGTTCAGGTCCTGCCGACACTTCCCAAATCCCAGGGTGCGTAGAAATTTCCAAATATTATTGGGAGAGCATTGCTCGATAGACGAATATATGTGGCGACGCTTGGCGTTCCTAATCACCTGGTTGCAGCGATTTCTGGCCGTTTTAAATAGGATCCAGTTTTCCTCAGTGGGATTCTTCTTGTGTTTCCGGCGCAAACTATCTCGCCTAGCCATCAGGCCGCGGATTTCCTTCGTCAGCCAGGGAACTGGAGGACGTTTCATTTTAACTGCGTGTACAGGTGCGTGAGTATCATACAGCCCAATAATAAGACTATTGAAAAGGTCAACCTTCTCATCCACCGTACCCAATAGTTCCATCCGTGACCAGTCTAAGCGTTCGGCATCAGCCTTGAGCTTATCCACGTCCATCCGCGCAAAATTACGTTGGAAAAGAATTTTAGGTTTGAATTTAGGAATTTTAAGTTTATACGAAGCAAAAATAAGGTCATGATGAGAGAAGCCAGGCGCAGTAAGTTGGCCATGGGCAGAGATGCGGTCTAGTTTGGAAGTAAAAATAAGGTCGAGAAGAGTGTGCGAATCGCTAATGTGGTAAGTGGGCCCAAGAGAGAGGGAGTTGAGATTCACAGAGGAAACCATGGATGATAGTTGACGGGAACGTGAATTATCAGAAAGAAGATTGGTGTTGAAGTCACCCATAATGACAACATGGTCATAATTAGGCAGATGTGTGACCAGCAATGTCTCCAGCGTGCTGAAATAGTCTATACCAGGGGGAGCATACATAGTTCCTAGAAGAAATTTCACGGTATTGAAACTTAATTCAAGGAATATGTACTCAATTGAACCTGTGGTCGATGGCAGAGACTGCGCGATTATTTTAAACTTTATCTCGGATCTGAGGTATATGGCAACCCCACCACCACGTTTTCCGGTACGGTCATTTCTGACAAGAATGTATCCGGGTAAACAATAACTTGATGAGGGTAGTGTAGGTTTTAGCCAAGTCTCTGAGACCAAGCACGCATGGATGTGATTGCTGGTGAAAGTGGAAAGAAGGTCAGAGTAATGTGCAGGAATGCTCTGTGCATTGATATGGCAAACATTCAAATTCCTGCGATATGGAGAGAAAGTGTCGTGAAGCAGGTCACTGAGTGGAACCGGCACCTCAGACACATCCAGATCATCCGGAAAAGAGTCGGTCGTGTTGAAAGAGTGGAATATTTCAGAGTCTATCGATAAATCCATTATAAATAAACATATAAATTAATATATAAAAGATATAAATAGTAAAGTAGTAGCTTAATAATATTGGCAACAAAGAAATCAATAACACACAACTGCCAGTTCACCGGAAAAAGAAAAAGAAAAAAGTAACCAATAATTTTTGTACCAAATATGTAGTCCCCTAAGGGATAGGTACATAGTATACATTTTATCTACAACAGTATTATCAGACATAGAGAAAAAGAAAATTTATTTACAGCATGCGCAATAGAAAAAAGCAAATCGTTGGTTATTGTAACCTAAACATGTTTTCTGTGTTCCAGACTTAGGCCTGATTGCGGTGGCACTTATGATATATGCTGTATATCATTCATGAAGCATTCCAGAAGGGTGAGTACGTCGATCACTATCCATTAACCCAAGGTCACGCTATAACTACGTTAAAGAGTTCATGATTTTTTGGGGGACATTATGTAATTCTCCGGATTTGGTCCAGGCTGATTTCTGAATTCTGTGCACACTATGTTAGGACAATTAACATTTTAATGATTTGTAATATTTTATAATCATATGTATAACAGAGCCTAAATTCTAGTAATAAGTGATTGGATTTGAAAAGTATTTTCCAATTTGAACAAAATCAAATGAACATGTATTTTCTGACTTCTGTAGTTGTGAATTCCGTGTCATTCAGTGGCTTTTTGAGCACCGAAGTGAGAAAAACTCTCCACGGGATTCCGATTTCTTAAGAAAATTAAAACTAATTATTAATTTATTTTATTTATTTATTTTTATTTATTGAAAGAAAACAAACAATTGTACAATATGGTTAAATACATATAGCAGCGTTAAAAAATAAGCACGGTTATGTAAATTTTGGGAAAAACAATATTTTATATTTGAAATTAGAAACCGTTAAAGGTACACCAAAAGGGAAATTAAATATCATATTTCTTTTCCAGTTAAATCTCTCTTGGGGTTTCTTCTGTCTGGAAACCCTGCACTAACCAAACTTCTGAGTTATACAGTGGACAGAAAGTTGAGAGAGAGAATAACTTAAACCACCAATCCTTACTCACCGATTTGCGACTGGCGATTTCAACCGCTAAGCTACACGAACGTCTTACATGCTCGGGTTTCCTCACAAGGATTTTCCCCACAGTGAGGTAATGGTATTGCTACTACCAAGTACATAAATTGGAAAACAAACCCATTTGTTCCAGCCGGGATTCGAACCCACTTGAATGCGAGGCCAGCTTTACACCAATGCTCTACCATCGCTTACGAAGATTGCAACCGATCCAATCCAATTAACATAGCTCAATCTGCACCTTTTCCAATCTACCGTTCCCAGTTTGTGACAGTGCCCATACACAATAGACTTGATGGCCTATTCACTTCAGCTTTAGCATCTGAATAATGAAACGAGCCAATTCAATTCCGCGAAACGTCGGGGGCCAATAATGCCTGTCCAATAAATACATTCGAAACGGAGAGGAAGATGATCCATCGACTCTTTAATGTGGACTATTACCTAAAGAAATGCCCATTGGATATATTTGTTTTGGTTAAGTAGGTTGTATAAAAAATAAATGAAAAATGTCCACACCATACGTGGTTAGCACAAAAAAAGTCATTTACATTAACTTTTGTATGAAGGCTTTTGACATTTTGTTGATAAATTTTTAATTTTTGCAATAATTTTTCATAATCTCTAGGTCTTATTTTCAATTATTTTTATTGATAATGTACGTTTACTGTAATGACTGTTTGTTGCTATAAAATAATAAGAGTTATGTTTTTCTGCTTTGTCTATGCAAGAAAATGATTTACCGGAGGCTATGACATTGATAGAAGGGGAAAAGCAAGAATCGAGATTCGAACCCACGACCTCCCGAACGGAAAGCCGGCGTTTTACCGCTCCGCTACCACCGCGAGTACAATGGCTTTGTTTTGTTACTTTCGTACATTTGTGAAGTTACCACTCGCTAACCGTGAAGGAAAACATCGTGATTAAACCTGAGTGTCTGAGGTGTTCACACACCTCAGCGCTTGAAATGGCCAATCCGCGGTGGGCGCACATGGTAGTTAAGCCCACACTCTCTCTCAGAGAGAGGGCCTGTGCCCTACAGTGGCACGTGTATAGGCTGCACCGCTTTTTGCTCTATCAACATAACAATAATAATAACCATTATATTATTTTTGTTGCACTAGTCCGTGCTAAATAGGTTTTTAAACAACAACACATTCACCTGTCCTGTTCCCAAACTAGGATATCCTGTGCTATGGTAACCAGGCAAGGACATCACAAACATAGATATATACCCAAACTGAGGCCATTTGTACAGGTGTACGGCGGCCCCAAGTGGGAATCGAACCGACCACCTCCGGCAAGGTAATCAGACGTTCAGACAAACATTACTCGTTGTATGAACGTACGCCCGTTTCAGATACTTTTTATCTTATCCTTCGCTAGTACATCCCCATTTGGTCGAAGTTTTTGTAAAACACCAACTCTTCAGGAACTTCAGGAAACAAACAAACACAAACACAAACTACAAACACTGAACTAGTCTGATATTAGGATACCTTCTTCTATAATACGCAGATAAGGAAATCACAAATGTACTCAAACGGAGGCCATTCGTATTAATAAAAAGTACGGCGCCTAGCCGGCCATTTACTTAATTATCAACATATTAAATATACGTGCTTAACGGATTTCCAGAATTCCCATAATTACTTCTGTAACTTTATTTTATTTTATTAGAAGGTGAAGAAACAGATACAAATAAAACGTAGACTGCATCCCTAGACCTTCATACTGAGAACTTCTTCAATATTCTTCAATCTGTAACAATTTTAGACATTCCGGACAAAACTAACATCATTAACATCAACATCATACTCGTAGTCATCATCATCAGTATTTAAATATCTAAATATTTTTTACTATTCATAAGAATAAATGTTTTTTTAGAAAATTGTTGGGAATTCACTTTATGTTATTATTATTAATATCGAGTATAAAACGGCAAAACATCACATTTGTTGTATGGGAGCACCCCTTAAATATTATATTTATTTTATTCTGTTTTTGCTATGCTCGGAATTTCTCTACGACATCGAATCAGAAATGACGAGATCCGTAGACGAACGAGAGTCGTCCAGCGGATTAGTTAGTTGAAGTGGCAGTGGGCGGGGCACATAGCACGCAGAACCGATGGCCGATGGGGCCGAAAAGTTCTCGAATGGAGACCACATATCGGCAAGCGCAGCGTAGGACGACCAGACACAAGATGGACAGACGACCTCATCGAAGTGGCAGGAAGGCGCTGGATGCAGGCCGCTTCCAACCGGTCTTTTTGGAAATCCATGGAGGAGGCCTATGTCCAGCAGTGGACTTCTTGTAGCTGAATGATGATGAGGATTCTGTTTTTAGTATTTTTTATTGTAGCGGCAACAGAAATACATCATCTGTCAACTGTCTAACTATCACGGTTCATGAAATACAGCCTGGTGACAGATGGACCGACGGACGGACGGACGGACAGCGAAGACTTAGTAAAAGGGTCTCTTACCCTTTGGGTTCGGAACCCTGAAAATGCGCCAAACAAATCAAGCTCAAACTATGAGGTCACAATATGCTCATTATTAAAGGTGCATAATCAATGTGCTCATAGGTTTCTGTAATCCTGAACCGATAATAAATACATTTTCATTTTAGTTGTATGATGAAGCGTTTATCTATTATTTAGATAACAAACATGTCTGGAATTAAAGCCAGTTCAATGTATTAGTACTAGATTTAGAACATTACAATATGTAAACTCTGTTAATTAAGGAACATATTTGAAATGACTAAGTTTGGAGTTTTTTTGTCCGTTTTTTTGCCAAGTGATCTAGATCTTGAAATGGACACCTAGTTTTACTTGTACCGTTTAATAAGTCACAGTTTTTGTGTTACTATAAATTTAAAAAAGATAATTTGAATTTGAACTCATAAGAATTTTTCATATACAATTGAGAGTTATCAAAAATGTTTATTAGGAGGCAGTAAAATGAAGTGAGCAGAAACCGCATAATTTTAGCTGGCCTTTCCACTGTTAGTCAACTACAAAGATGTGCAATGTCCAATAGGTTGATTTGCTAATTGATTCACGGAAGTAAACTTCACAAGACAGTCACCTTTTTCGAAGATCGACTCCAATACGATGCTTTCTTTAAACATGACCCTTGTCTTGATAAACAAAAGATTAGGAATACAAAAATAAATCGTAAAATATATATGTTTTTGGAGTAAACCGTAACAAAATCCTCAAATTTCGATACAAAAAATTCTCAAATTACATTCCATCAAATTGCATAATATTACAAAAAGTGAATTAATGTGCATGTGCCACAGCAGCCCGAAAAGGCCGTTTTCGGTGTTACATATACCAGTTTTGACGAAGAAAATTTTTTGCTGTTTTCAACTACGGCCGGCAGTTCTATGTTCTGTTTCACCAGCTTTAAGAAAATACACGGTTATGTCTTTTCTTACATTGTATTCGTTTTGCCGTGTTTTTTTGGGGTACCCCAAAGAACCATGAACTCTTTCATGTAGCGTGACCTTGCGTTCTGGGAGTGAGACACTGGATGTACGGTATGATTCGTAAGTGCCACCGCAATCAAAAAAATTTATATGAAATTTAATTTATAGACACTAATAAAAAAACATAATTTAATTGTAAAAGTGCGGCTTACTGATTCTGATTAGGGACGCGCCATGGAATGTCAGACTTGAGGCCTCTTACATTTTTTGTCAATATTTTTTAGAAGGTTTTTCTAAAAACGTATAATGCTCTCCAATTAGATGATCATACAAACTACGTATAATATTTTTAGCAGAATTTTATTTTAATATTTAGACAAAGATTTAAGCAGACCTACTGAAAATGTAACTCGCAAAGAATTGCTCTTAATAAAATAAAAAATAAAAATTACTTCTATTAAGAATTTTGTTAGAGTAGGTGACATGAATTTCCGCATAAACTGTAAAATTATAAAAAAATTAAGACTGCGTTTTCTTAGTTTTTCTATATCTTCCATGGCATGAAAACAGTGTCACTACGACTTTTTCGCGATACCAAAGCCTTTTCTGTGGCAAAAGTTGTTCGTATTAACAAGTAGAACCCTGCGTTTTCGGAAAGAGAACACCATGTAGATAAAGCTGCAAATCCACTGACAGCAAAATAACAAATTAGTTCCCAACTTACTCATTAACCGAATAGTTATCTTTGCGCGTGCCCACTCGATATTGTTATTAAAAACAAACCGTGTATCTGTTAATCAGCTATTAGTGGCCTTGCGCTTGCGTTATTGTGATAACCCATTTATCTTGATGAAGTACCTAAATAAAATTAATGCCGTACTTTGGATGTTGGCCGCTTACTTTATCGGATGTGAATGCGGTAAGTATAACACATGAATTCTGGGGATTCATTTAAAAGGCGCTAAACATCTTGATATCGAACAAGCGTAACGTAGAGAGTTTTGCGCGCTAGTATTTACTTTTGTAATAACATGTATTTGCATGAAGTGAAAAACACAAATCTCAATAATAGTGACAATCATTTTTGGAACCTGTAGTCTAGAACCTAGAGCCACGAACTAGGACTTTAATTTTTTTTACCAGAAACGACCGTTTTCAGCGGCAATCGATTAAAGTAGGCCATTAACCTCAAGTTCTAGACTGTAGGTTTGAAAAATGGCAAATGTTTGTTCTATCACTTTTTTCTCGGATTTATAACTTTCAAAATATCAGGATTTACATAATTTTGTTAAATTCGCGCTTTACGCGCACTACGAATGTTGCAGCTTACAGTAAATCATTTTATTACTGTCAGCGACACTTTATTATTCTAACACTGATTAATAATTGGTGTTAGAATAATAAAGTGTCGCTGTTTAACACAATTTGATTCGTCTAACTAAAAACTATTGAAAACGACGAAGCAAAAGAGGTCTGTCAGGGGCTAGGGGCAAACCCTAGTTTCTGCCTGCAGGTGTACACAAGCAGCCTATATACGTCCCACTGGGGCATAAGGCACAGGCCTTCTCTCAGGGAGAGAGTATGGGCTTAATCACAACGCATGCTCACCGTGGATTGGCGATTTCAAGCGCTGAGGTATGTGAATAGCTCAGACACTTAGGTTTCATCACGATGTTTTCCTTCACCGTTAGCGAGTGATATTGCTATTATAAAGTCACAAATGCCTACAAGCGTGAATTTATATAATGTAATGTACGTGCATAACTCTTCCAGTCTGGAATGTAACTTCGGAGGAGTGTGCCAAGGGTCCGCAACAATCACAAATACATTGTATCATCGAGTATATGTCGCGGGATCGCTGGCCTCATACTGAACGGTAAAAGCCTAAGATATACTTAATGTGCTAGACGCCAAACGATTGGTTAAATGATAAAATAGCCTGATGAAGAATTTTCTCGACTTTTCTTAATACCTATAAGGTGATGAAAAGTAATTACGCGGGAGTAAACACTCGGCGGGTAGGCTGGTATTCACAACACAGGTTTTCTGCTTACTGAGCAGTATCATTGAATTTTAAATTCAATGGCAGTATATTATAAAAACTGTGAGTCCTAGAGAAACCTCTTTACCAGTTTTTATTTCGGAAATAATTTGTTTTGCTAGTTATCTGTACCGATTATACCAATTGAATGTTTTATCAAAGTAAACATTACATTGATTGAATGTGTAAAATTTCCAATAACTGGCTTAGACTCCGCAACTAAACGCAACCCAATCTGCTTACAGATATTCCTGTAACAATTTACATTTGCCAACGATACCCGCAATAAGGCTAGTTTGTCCCTAAGTCAGACGCATAATAACTACTGCCTCTCTACTTCTGTTTATTTGCGTATTTCGACTACATAGGTATAAAATAATATAAGCAGCCTATATGCCTACTTCGCACTCTACCTTCTCTCACAGAGAGAGTGTATGAGCTTAATTACCACGCGTGCATACCGCAGATTGGCAATTTTAAACGCTAAAAGGATTGACAACACCTCAGAACTTGGGTTTCCTCACAGCTAGCGATTGGTAATGTGATGTTAATTCAAAGTACCTAACAAATGAACAAGGCATACTTGACGGTATACCTAAGCGAAGGCAAAATACTCTATTCTATGGATGCGAGACTAAAAATCACAATGTAGAAACTTATATTTGTATAAAAATTTAAAAGTTTTTGTCACACTTCCCTTCTGCTGCTGTTTAATTTCTCACCTGTTTCCATAAGTTTGTAGGCAAATTCCACCGTGACCCGGAATAAATACCGATGCCTAGCATAGACTTCACATGCAGCGCTCGATATACGATAACGGTTTTGCATCTAGTAAAAATAATTCTGTCTTTATTTAGTTTTTCCAGAAAATTTTGAGTGTCTAGGCCGAACACTTTATCTTGATTTGGGATGCCTTAATTTATTTTTAAAGCGAAAAAAAAAAGAATCTGATTCTTCCAAACCGGAAGTGCGTCATAAAAAACCCAAAAAATCTTAATATGTGCAAACGTAAAAGAGGTTGATTATTTATGTTTTAGTGAATACCGCACATATTGGCGTTTTTTATTAAAACATGTTATACCTTCTTTCATTGACGTGTGAAACGAAAGTTTTGGAAGGTCGTGTGAGAGTCATACGCTTATTTACAAAAATACAAGAAATCGGTGAATTATTGATTCGTGAAGTACATTTAAAATGCCTAGGCTAGGCACGCAGCGTAGTTCCACGCTGTGCCGTAGGTAACAACACTAACAACAGATAGGTGGACGGTTTCCCACTTTGTGTTGGCGTCCTCCACTTCCGTGGTCTGACCTAGGGACGTTCGCCGACTTTGTGGTTTCGCCTTAACGTAGTTGCCAACAACGGTCGATAGTCTCTATAGTCCCACACTTTGTACTTTGAAGTGACGGAAGGCCAGCTTTGAATTCAACCTGCTACAATTTTATGTCGAGATACTCGTATTATGGTCTCGAACTTCAGGCACTTAAGGTTATTTTGAGTCTATCGTTTGTCAAAGTAGGTAATGTTCAGTCGATACAATCCAAATCACGGACCTTTATACTTGCACACTCTACTTAGTCACAACTTTGCAAAGATAATTTAACTATACACGCTCATTTCTGGGTAGTTATGTAATTAATAATTAAAAATGGCATCTATGTAGGCTATTACTTTTAAGTATAGACGTAAATAAAAAAATAGTTGAGAAATGTTGTTTCGAGTTGAGAAATCTTGTTTAAAAAATGTGCCAACAAATAGTACTGGTCTAACAGGACAATGACCAAACCCGCGACACGCACGCGCTGCTCTGGTTAGCTACTAGTGGCTCTAATAGATTCGAGTTTGTGTCGAGATATTTTTGAATAATCCGTTTTTAAAAAACATAATACGCTTACTCGATAGCTATTGTTAGGCACGCCTGGGTGGTTTGAAAGACATGAAAAATCAACGTGCACGTTCATTTTGTTATGTCTTTCAAACCACCCAAAATTATTGCAGTATTATCCACTGTACATCCTTCGCTGTAGGAACTACGCCATATATTTGAACCAGTGTGTTAATAAACTAAACACAGAATTCCAATTGCAAAGCGCGCCCAAAGTATGCCCAAAGTATGTGGCATAAACTCGGGTTATACAACATACTTGATTCAACATCCAATAGTGAAATTATAACTTAGTGAACTAATGAGAAGATCATGTCGTTCGGTGACGCTGGGGCATAGAGATGAGTATGTGGTGTGAACGGGGCTATTGGCTTCATTTTCCAGGTACTTCTACGACTGGTATACCCGCACATGCATCATGATCCGTTGGTCTGATAACTGCGAGAAACCAGCGTACAACAAGAACAACTTCGCCTCAGAGTGGGAATGTTGGCATCAATGTAGTGGGTGGGCTTAGCTCGAGTTTGATGTGTCTAAAATAAACATTGAATAAAATTACATATTATTTTGCGCTTTCTTCTTACTAAGGCTTATACTAATAGAACCTGTCATCTGGTATACGACCATGTCATCTTGTAGTTTTCACGCAGGACGGAAAGTTAATTGGAAACACTTCTGCCCAGTGCAATCGTGTACATCTTGGCCATTATTTATTTATTTAACTCAAGAAACTTTTTAAAACTTTGGGTTTTCTTTGCGATTGCGCTGTTTCTAATTTAATAACTGGAATTTTCAATCAAGAGGTTTCTCGGTTACATTTTTAAATAGATAAAACCTTTTTTCTTCGAAAAAAGAAAAAGTACATTGTTGAAACAGGACACATTTTTACTAAAGTACAATGGTTATATGAGACACTTGCAGGCAGGACTTACACGAAAACAAAAATACCAGGGCACGTACTTTGAACCATTGCATATTTCAAACTTCAATGACATGATTACTCTGTACGTTTTACATCATAGAGCTACGGGCTTGCAACTTCGCACTTTGCGTTGCATTGGAGATACGCGGCGTTATCCAAACCAGACATCACCGCTGGAGTTGCTAGGCCGACCGTCATCTAGGCGTGGTCTTCCTAGGCATGTCGCGCCACACCCGTCAGGCAGGTTGTTGTAGGCCAGTGGCTTCGTTCATCAGTCTGGCTGACCTTTCACTCCTGCCACTCCTTGAACTATTTACTGGGATTATGGGTACACGTCACCGCTTCTGCTCCCCCCGTTGATGCTCTGGATTTTTACCCATTGCGGCTGAACTTTCGAGACGTAAAATTGTCAGCGCTTCTTTCTAGCTCTGGATGACATGTCTCTCCTCTTTAAACTGCTCAAAACGAAAATTCCACCGATCTTCCTTAGCCACATTGATACTGGTATAGTCACTACATTTTTTAGTTAGGTTTAAATTGTTCTTGATAGGCTTATTAAAACTACTGTCAATGCAAAATGTGTGCGCTCGGTCGCCACAAAACGAAAACTTCCTACAAATTACATTGAAAATTATTTTGATGAAGTTTATAGTTCTGTAAAGCAGGTAAAAACCCCTTCTTCTCTCTACACTCTACACTGCGCGTAGCCCGACACACACTTGGCCGTTTTTTATTTTACTACAGAAAAAATCCTTACCTAGCTCCATTTACTTGAAAGACACAAAATATCACCAAACAACCCTTGTAAACTTGCGTCACAGGGTGGGGTGCTAATGGCGGACTAACCTTATTAATGCAGACTAATGCATCAGACCGAAGATCCCTTGAACTTGACACTGAAGGAGTCACGTCAGTTTAATAACCGCTAATCAACGGTTTGGCTCGTGGTTAGTAGGGTATGTATAGTATAAGAGAGGTAACCAACAGATTTAGGTACATTACGTATAGCTAATTGGCTACATAAAATTCATCATCATCATCATTCAGCCACAAGAAGTCCACTGCTGAACATAGGCTTCCTCCATGGATTTACAAAAAGACCGGTTGGAAGCGGCTTGCATCCAGCGTCTTCCTGCCACTTGGATGAGGTCATCTGTCCATCTTGTGGCTGGTCGTCCTACGCTGCGCTTGCCGATATGTGGTCTCCATTCGAGAACTTTTCGGCCCCATCGGCCATCCTGGTCAGCAGTGCTGCGCAATGTTACGGCGGAGCTGCTTTTTGGGACTTTTTGCGAATATGGTAGACTTGGCGTATGCGAAATTTCCTTGAAAAGTATGTGCCAAATCAGAATAATAATTATATCCGTATTCCGAATCTTAAGCCCCGTTCAATACTCTGAGGTTAGCTTTGTTGTTAGGCATTTTGGTTTCAGTATAAGTTTGATTTTACTTGTTCGAACACAGACTTTCAACCCTTATAAACAGTAAAAAATAAAAATAACAAAAATTTAAACTGCCCTTTATTGCTGACCGCATTGCTTAAAAAATCTTAGAATGCGGTTTACAATTGCTCAGAAATTAGAGATAGAATTCAAATACCTAATATTTCCCAGTAGCTACAATAGTTCTGGAAGTTCGCTATAGTCCCTTCTAAAATTAATACCACCGTGTATATCGCACGGACAGGCAATAAAGACAATATAATATCTTGTATGGAATCAGGCGTTACTTTGCGGAAATCCATAATAGCATTAAAATGTGAAAAATTACTTTACTAAATTCCGCCAAAATCCCACAAGCACCATGCGGTTAGTTAATGCACCGCCCTCCCTCCCACTTTTTCAAGCAGAAGCAAGAAACAAACACACCACCACCGCCAACAATACTTGTGTGAAAAAATGCGTTGCAATGCATGGTGTTTGTGGGATTTTGGCGGAATTTTGCAAAGTAATTTTTCTCATTTTAATAATATTATATCTTTTAAAATGAAGCGTAAATATAAAACAACAAATTGTATATAAAACATTTCCTCATAGTATCCAAATTAAACGTTTACTCGAGAAATTCTTCTTCTTCTTCATAATATAGGCCTCTGCGCCGCGTAGTGACACGTAGTAGTTACTCAGTTGAGGTGGCAGAAGTCCTCAGCTGCGGTGGCAGTGGGCGGGGCATATATCTCGGAGAACTGATGGCCGTTGGGGCCAAAAAGTTCTGACCTGGCGACCGCGGACCGGACGACGTAGCGTGGGCAGCCCCCCCTACAGAATACTACAGATGGTCTGACGACCTTGTTACGGTAGCGGGGAGGCGCTGGATGCGGGCGGCACAAGACGGGATGCTTGGGATACCATGAGGGAGGCCTATGTCATGCAGTGGGCGTCAAAGGGCTAATGATGATGATGATGGTACAAAAGCAACGCCACTTCAATCTAAGTTTAACGCAAGGTCCCCATTATTGAGGCGTTATTTTAAAAAAAACTATTTACTTAAGGCACCTTCAATTCAAGATGGATGGCCTCTCGGGGAGAGGCTCTAGGTCGAGGACTTGGATTTTAATTGCCTAACCCTCAGAACATAGGAATAGGAATTATTACATAGGAATTATTTTCTCTGTTCTGTGGCCTAACCACTTACACTTTCCACCTTTAGCAAAGCAAAGCCCTGTAAATGTCCCCACAGACTGGACTATAACTTCGGTTGGTCTGTACGTGAAAGGGCGCCTATACACGGGCGGCACGTGTGCCAACTCCAGCCGTCGACACTCGACGGCAGCAGTCGACGCGTGTCGACGGCAGCTGTCGACGCTCCGACGGCAGTCGCCGACATGTTAGCGTCGAATATCTGCGTCAGCACGTCGACGGTTGCCGTCCACACACGTCGACTGGTACCGTCGACGCGTCGACGTTTGGCGTCGAAGTGTGTTGACGGGTGCAGTTGGCACACGTGCCACCTGTGTATAAGCGCCCTAAGCAGCATGAGAGCTAACATTTAATATCGCGGCCAGACACCGACACCGGCTGTCGGGAAGAATTTTCCTTGATCTCAAATAAAGAACTGTTTTCAACACACCTGCTCGTAAAGTAGGTCTTATTACAGCGTATTTACACTGATAATGCAGAATATTACCCATGCCGTGCCTTTTACATTACATTATCGCACTAGTGCCTTTTCATTACATATCTTTTTAAATATTAGCAAGAAGTATTAATGTTTCGAAAACAGCTAAGTAGTTATTTGCGTAAATATAAAATTAAATTCAAAATGTGATAAATAATTAAAGAATTTCATGAAACTGCTTGTTAGCTTGTTGGTATTTATATTTTGACGGTGTATTTTTACCTATAAATACCCAATTTCAAAATTTATAAATATGTGGCTGATTAGCTACTTTGCCGGTGCCCTTATCTCAGACTTGCGCGCGCATGCAGCGCTGAGCGCGCAAAAAAATAAAATTACGGCCGCCATCTTTTAAATGGGTTTCTGTTTGTTAAGTTTATTCACAGTATTGCATTTCGTTAGTGTTGTTTTTTTATTTACTTTTCCTCGCAAGTGTGTTGAAAAACGTCGTATGAAACACGTGAGCATTGGTCATTACACTTCTCGTCTCCATTCCAAAAACCGACTCGAGTGTAATGACCAACATACCACACTTGTATCATAATGTACTATTAAATATTAGGACGGGAATGTTTTTTAATTCAAACTGCAGGGAGCTTCAGGACAGATTAGTCAGAAGGGCACTCCGATTATTTATTTATTTATTTATTGATCATTTTATTGCACTTAAAAAAAATCGTACAATGCGGCGGATTATGCGATTGAACAACTTCCAACTTTTTGACTTTACGGAATTAGTTTTTCATTTAGATTCTCACTGAGTACGAACTTCAATAACCCTCCATCTGGCGCAGTCGGGTAAAAACGATTGTTAAGTTTAGGACACTAGAAATCGTCGTGTACAATCTATCTAATCAGCCTATAAACCGGACCCACTGTTGGGTATCTGCCTCTTCTCTTTCACGCCAACCCATCCTCTCCCTTGCCAGTCTCGTCCAATGTTTCCCAGCCGTTTTCACAATGACACGTCGGCCCACCGGGCTGGTGATCTGCCCATCGACCGTCGACCCGTTCTTGGCCACCACAAAATGTCAACATTACCACTCGTCTTCCCGTCTAACCAAATGCCCCGCCTATCTCCATTAGCCTTATGATTCGTTTTTTCGAGTACAATGAGTTGCGATAAATTCAGGTTTTTTTAACTTTGTCGTTTTGCTAATTGTGAAGGAAACCATCGTGAGGGAACCTGAGCAACTGAGGTGTTCACAGACCTCAACGCCTGCTACGCACGGTGGCCTAGTTAGGAACTGACGCCCCCTCCCCCCCCCCCCCCCCACAAGCAACAATTCTGGATTCCAACATCTACTTTAATAATAATATTTTTTTGTTTGGGATGAAAATCTCATAAACGTTTGCAATTTTTGCGTAACTTTCAGCCTTTTTAAGGCTACGTTTGTTTGAGATCACGATGTTTTGAATAGGTACTTTAAGAATTTAAGAAAAACTCATTATGATTTAGAATTATAATTTTGTGTAAAATGTGGTTTTGTGCAAACAACAAGAGCAACTTTAATCCTCAGTAATGTAGTGTTTGAATTCAATATTCAAAGGTATTGAATTCCAAGGCATGGTTTCTTTACAAATAATGTTCGCTAGTAAATATGCAGAATACGTGAGTTTCAGGAAGAGTATTAACACCGGTTTCTCGTACACAAACAATCTGTTCATGTAGTATCAGTTGTTTTTCTTTATGCACTTTGGCCAACTGATAGCAGTTAAGGGGATCCAGTAGGCTAACTTTACTAGCGCCACCAATGAAAAAAAAAACATATCTTCTTTTACAGATAGTATTTGCAAAAAATGTCTGCACATTCTCTCAACTATGTTAACACAGATTTTTAGGACTCACGACGACCTAGGCGTGATCCTAAGTCGTCGTGAGTAGGAACCTGGGACTAGATAGAGTTTATATCACAAACGGCTATTTTTGGCGATAATGCTATCTAGTCTAGGTTTTTCGCCACGGCAATGGGCCCTAAAATTATAATTAAAATGATTGAGAGGTTGTACAGACACTTTTTGGAAATTTGGTAGCTCTAGTAGTACTCTCTGGAGCCCCTTAACAGCAGATTACGCCATTATCCAGAGATAAAAAGAATTTCTGTCTACCAATTTCTTTCTTTTTCGAATAATCTGCTCTCTGACTTTTTAGCGCTCTCTAAGTATTTGATTCCCTAAAAGTGCTTGTTGTAGGCGGAAGTAGGTAATCTCCATTTTGCCGATTACCATACCGAGTGACTCTCAGCCTAATAACAGATTTTGAGAAAAAAATCTTGGAATTTTCCTTTTCAAAGAGGGTTTATTATTTATTAGAATATTTCATAAGGAAAATATTTTGAGATCTTCCGAGGTGGAGTGCTTGCATAAATAATTTAATTCCAAATAAGATTAAGGTTTGATTTAAAAAACTCCTGTATTCCTGAATAAGTAATAAAATGGTACAACATCATTGGGAGGGCGGGGGCGATGTTAATAATATGATGTGATAATTTGAACCTTGTTGATGACCCTAAAAAAAATCTGAATGTTTGTCACAACGCAGCGGGTGGGCTCAGCTAGCATCTGATATATCTGAAATAAACATATAAAAATAACACGTTTTTTTTCGGGTAGCTGCGAAAACAGTTAGTCTATGCTCCATGTAATTTAATTAATTAATAGTACTCACAACCGTGAGTATTATTCTTACTTCCGTGTGGCGCCGGATTAAGAATAGCGTCACTCCATTTCCTTCCGTGGATGTCGTAGAAGACGACTAAGGAAATCAATTACCAGGAGGCGGGCAGCAGCATCTTCCTGAGATTCCAACCGCATACTGCGATCGCCAACCCGCCTGCCGAGCGTGGCGATTGTGGCAAAACCCCTCATGGTTATGAAAACCATGTCCTGCAGTGGGCGTCAAATGGCTGATGATGATGATGATGACTCACAACCGACGTAAGCGTGCGGTACTAATTCATTTCATCATAATTTGTCGATTTTTTGGTCTTAAATAAATGAAAACTTAAACTTTAAAGAAAGAGCGGTGAGAAGCGCGGGGCTCGAGAGGGCAGGGCGCATTCCGCTCGAGTCTCAAGTTAACACTTGCGGGTTGTAAAGTGTATATTCACAAAACTTACGATGCACTTATTTCTAAATACTGAATGCTGTGGTAACATAGCAAATCACTGCCACTATCACCATCACTTCTGTCTCACACAACGACATCATGCCTACCGGGAAGTCAGCCAAGCAAGCGGAGGACGCACTGCGTGCACTGGAGGACCTGGAGACGAAGTTTGCAGAAGGCATGTCAGCTTTAGAGGCGAGGTTCAAAACCCTTACTCCACAACCCACCTCCACTCCCAAGGACACCTCCACTGTAACCCATTTGATGGGGGAATTTCGCTTCGACATTATGCTGCGGAGGGACTGTACCATACGGGGACGCTGAATTAAAGCCTCAAATTAATATGGCAAATACAGCTAAGGAAACTGTAACCAAAAACCAAGGACAAGTGTGAGTCGGACTCGCCCACCAAGGGTTCCGTACAAATTTGTAGGTACTTAGATATTATAAATAGCTTTTCCCGAACTTCAAAGAGATTTTTTTATGATTTAATTATGGTTTTTAGATTCTTCCTTGTACTTATACAAATAAGACAATATTACTAAATTTTGATTCGATGGAAAGTGGGTACTTTAAATTTTGATACCCTTGAGTGCCGAAATATACATTTTTTTGCGAAAAGAAAAATAAAAAAAAGGTCGTATCTTTTTTGTACGTCAACTTAGAAGTTTGATTTTTTCACAGCTTCGAGGGATTGTAGACTGGAGTATATGGTTTAAATTTCAACTTGATACCTCCACGCGTTCTCGAGATAAAGGGTCTTGCCAGACGGACGGACGGACAACAAAGTGATTCTATAAGGGTTTCTTTTTTACCTTAGAGGTACGGAACCCTAAAAACAGCTTTAAAAAAATAAAACAGAATCAAATTTTTGGTTGCAACATTTTTGATCTCCACAGTATTAATACATTGTAAAGTTTTTTCAAGTTTTTCAAATTCACGCTTAATTTTTTCTGGTCGTAGTCGTGTATTTGCCGACGATTCACATTGCAGTTTTTATAAAAACAGTGCTAAATATTTGTTAGAAAACCTTGCATTTGATGGTTACATACATACATAAACTCACGCCTGTATCCCAGACCTGAAGGCAGAGACCAGGGACTGCCATTTGACACGATACTGACAGATCACTGGATGGTTAATATTTACCACATAAGCAAATACGAGTGTCCAAGTAAAGCGCCGGCTTTATGGGCCAAAAATGAAAATCTGAAGTTGGTGTTTCACTGCTTGTATTGTCGAATGTATCATAAAGGTTCATACTCGAATATGAAAAGTGGAGAGGAAGTCTGGCGCGCGCACCACGACGTGCTCGAAGTCCATGAAGGAGAGCTGGCCATCGCCGTCCACGTCCGCCTCGTCCAGCACGCTGGCCACTATCTCGTCGCGCTCGTGAGGGTGCAACTCGCCACGGGTCAGCAGGCGAGTCGCTTCGAGCAAGTCCTCTCGCCCGATGAAGTTGTCGTCGTCGAGATCGTAGATCCTGAAGGCGTACCTACGGGCAGAGAAATTCAATTTGCTAAATAAACAAATACATAAAAGGAGCCTAGCAGTGAAGTTTCCTTGGAAGAATAAATGTGGAGTTTCTTTGTTACATTCTGTATTTGTAAATATTTGAATTGAATTAAAATCAAACAGAGGCTACGTAATAAATACGTTACTTTTAATCGTACCTGTCTGCCAGTCAAAAGTCAAGTTTACTAACTCGTAGATTGATTAGCTTGAAATTTTAATCTGTGAAGAGGTCCCACCTGATGGTGTACTGACAAACTACAAACGAAACAGATATTTACTCCGCTCATCAAAATTTGTACGCTTTATACTGCTATTATTTGCTGCTCAAATGATTGATTGATTTTGCTGACCTTATGCCGTTTCATTAGTAACCATTCAAAATTTTGGAAGTACATTGATTTAGCACGTTTAATTTAGAAAGAGACTTAATAACTTTTTGCCTCTCACTCACTCAAAAAAGCCGACATTATTTTATAAGCGAGAGGCAAATAGTTTTCTAATCCCTTTCTTTAACTGCCTAGTTGGTCTAGCAGTATCACGTATGATTGATTACCGTGCCGGAGGTCGTGGGTTCGATTCCCAATGGGGGTCGAAGTACAATTGTGCAGATAGTCTCCGTCTGGGTGTATTTTCACGTTTGTGATGTCCGTGCCTGGTCACCATAGCACAGGACATGTCGCTGTGATTGTGTTGTGTGGATTTTTTTACATTATATTACATTTTTTATATTAGCCTTTCCGTGTGGCGCCGGATTAAGAATAGCGTCACTCCATTTCCTTTCGTGGATGTCGTAGAAGGCGACTGAGGAAATCAATTACCAGAAGACGGGCAGCAGCGTCTTCCTGAGATTCCAACAGCATACTGCGATCGCCAACCCGCCTGCCGAGCGTGGCGATTATGGCGAAACCCCTCATGGTTATGAAAGCCATGAGGGAACCCTATGTCCTGCAGTGGGCGTCAAATGGCTGATGATGATATTAGCCTAACCAAGCCTTGATATCTCTTGGCGCCGCCTCGCTGAAGACGGACATCATGTCGAGGAAGTCCTCGAAGGTGAGGTTCCCCGATCCGTCGTGAGAGAACACCTCGCAAATGCGCCGCTTGAACGGGTTCTCCTGGGAAACATAAACATTTACATACAGGCACATACATTGCGTCTGGCCCCACACTAGGATACCCTGTGTCGTGGGAACCAGAAACAACGACATCACAAACATGTAAACATCCAAGACCTGGGGTTTTTTTTTTGTCCCCAGCCGGGATTCGAACCCAGGACCTCTCGCATGGTATGCAGATGCACTATCGCTGCGCCACGAGGTCGTCAACAACAAATTACATGACATGTACATATTTTACGAATTTTACAGGAGAGCGAAAACAAAAAGTAATAATAGAAAGAAGCTCTATATCTTTTTCTTTTAAATGCTGTATTAATGCAATGATTAAGTACTGTGTTACAGATAAACTAAAAATGTATATGTGAGTTTTATAAATATTCAACTTTAAATGGTAGTTTTGTCAATATCTTTGGTAGTTTAGAAGTTAGCATGGCTTATACTACAAAAGAACCTGCAATCAAAGGCTTTCACAACAAAAAAATGTACAAAAATAATTTCAGAATAAGCCGTAAGTACATTAAAAATGATGTCATTTACGACAAAAATAAAATGACATATCACAAGAAAAGAAAAACCGGCCAAGTGAAAGTCAGACTCGCGCAAGAAGGGTTCCGTATCATTATTTATATAACATTTGAATATAGCAAGCGTCTACCTGTTGCCGTTATTAATATCGAGCAAAAAACGACCAAAAAGTCATGTTTGTTGTATGGCAGGCCCCCTTAGATATTTATTTTATTCTATTTTTAGTATTACAGCGGCAATAAAAATACATCATCTGTGAAAATTTCAACTGTCTAGCTATCACCGTTCATGAGATTCAGCCTGGTGACAGACAGACAGACAGACCGATGGACAGTGGACTCTTAGTAATAGGGCCCCTTACCCTTTGGGTACGGAACCCTAAAGCATACAATTCGTAGTTACAAATAAGGAAGAAAAAAAGGTTTCCAGAAAATAGACAGAACAGGAGAAACTCATCGCATACATACAAGGTAAACCTCAGACACTAAAATCTCCTCACGATATTTTACTTCATAGTTAGCGAGAAGTTTTGCTGCTAAAAATTTTCAATTGAACCTGAGTGACTTGGAAAACAAAGTCATGTCTTCCCTGTCGTACGTGGTTCTTGTCAGAATCCCAAGACCTCTTAGATGTGACGCAAACAACTGATTAACTTACATACTTGTAGTCTTACAAAATTCGCGCTCTGCGGCATTATTTCAGAAAAGTATTCTTGGCATATCATCAAGGATATGCAATTGGATTCCAAAATATATTCGAAACATTGAGACAAGGCTTAAACTTTGGCCTTTGCATCTACGTAATGAGATGATTTTTGTAGCGTCCAGTGGCACCTTCACTCACTAGCTGGGTAAAGTTACCACTCGGACCCTGCATTGCCTGGGACATTGTTTCTTATATGGAGTAGGCTTGCCCAGCACCTATACCATCCTAACCGCTTAGTCGACCTAGCCCACAGGAGAGACAAGTCATTACATTGTCATGCAAGGCTTACTACAATGTTAAATGAGTATCTAGCTGACAATAACTTAGAAAATCATTTTTTTTATTTCAGAGACGAATGTATATCAATTTAATTTAATAGTGTGACAGCGTAAATGGACGTGTAATTGACATTTTAATTTATTAATTTTGTGTAGGTATTGTTGTAAGTTATACATAAATAATTATTTGTATGCTACCTAACTTATATCAACAATTTTGCAAACTGCTGTTAAGTGGTAGAATACATTTAATTATTATAATTAAGATCTGTGCAATTTGCGTGACATGTATTCGCAAGTAAATGATTTGAGTTTGAGTTTTAAAATTTAAAAAAGAAACCTAGATTTTTTCTGCCACACTACTGAGCGACAACCTTATTTTTTTCTAACACACCTTCAATTCCGGCAGCTTGACGATCTGGTCCACAGGAACGGCTATGGTGTGAGCTTGGCTCTCCGTCATCCGCTTCGGGACCAGGTCAGGATTCACGTCACGGTAGCGCTTGAACACCCTGGAGTGGATTACAGCCCCTATATTTCGCGCTCCAAATCCTGTCAACATCCTAACGTTTGCGATGGTATGGAATTTGGCTAGATGATTGGAATTGTTTAGGATTTGGTTCGCGTAATGTAGGAGCTAGCCCCTGTATTACGCGCAAATCTGACGTTACTACTTTGTTACTTAGTTAGACCTGACATTTCCGGACTTAGCCTCATGGTGGGCCAACGTACGTAGCAAAGCTGTGAGCTCACTCCAGCCAGCCTATCTCTTTCCAGAAAGTCAGCAGTGCTCCGATGTCACTGCAGGCCTCCCGAAGGGATCCCAGCTTCCCAATGACGGCGGTCCGTTGCTTTTCCACGCCTTCACAGTGAATGGTCACGTGGGCGGGTGTTTCCTCTTCTTTGAGATATCCCCGGCAAAGCGGGCTGTCGGTAAGTCCCATGTTGTGGAAATATCTATTCAGTGAGCAGTGGCCCGTTAGGATTGCTACAGCTTTGCGCAGATTATCTCTTCTCAGACGCAGCAGGCTGCGTGAAAGACGTTTCGAGATTGGTGGTAGAGCCTCCCTGGCGTTATGACGTTACTACTTGACACTAGATGTTAGGATTTGTACAGTATTTGTGGCGCATAATTAGGCCTCTGCTGTAAAATTGTAAGGGCCTCATTGGCATCTCTGTTATTTAGAGTGCGACAAGGTCGATAGCCCCATCCTGGTGCATTGGGTCAAGCTCCATCTCACTAACTATAGCCTGGGGGGAGCCTGGGTTATGTCTCTAGTGTAAAAAAATACTGTACATATTTTATTATAAATATATTTTAATCAATACAATTTTAATTTAGATTAATTTTTCACTGATTTTGTAATTATTGTATTATATTTTATATGAATTAATTCTGCTGTGATGTTAACATTTTTGTTATTATTGTCAAATATGGACCCAGGTCTGTAATAAATATTTTCAGTCATTCATGCATTACTTATGACATTCGTTTTCTTTCTCCCTTTGCCTTTTAGACTCTATTTTTTATTACACTACGATATTTAACTTTTTAATTCTCTTTTCCTATTCTATGTTTTTGCTTCGTTGTGGTCAAATTTGTTTTCTTTTGTTTCTGTTATCACGTCTTTCCACTTTGCGATTACGGGTTAGTGCCCTCTGACGACAGTAGGCCGAAAGAGACCTTGCTAAGAAAAATACAATGTGCTACCCATATTATTATGTTCAATAATAATAATACGTACTTCTTATAAAAAAGCCCCCATGATTTCAAATCTATAAACATGTATGTTAGTTTTCTTATTGCTTTTAGCAATAAAGCCGCCAATTGTACTGTGTATTTTTAATTTTTTTATGTCATGTGTACAATAAAGAATATTCTTATTCTTCGTAGTTTTTTTTGTTTGTTCAGCTTTTACGTTTGGCTTCTCGCTTTTATTTATTGTATAAGTGTGAGGGTCTATCATTGGCCCTATTTTTTGTATTTTAGTAGTAGCACTATTATTAATTAAGCTCGCTGTTGATAAAAATCAACATCAAATTTTTTTATTCAAAGTAGCACAGAAACTGCGACTTAATGAACGTTACAAGTTAAACTAGGTGTTCATTACAAAATCTAGATTATTTTGGAGAAAAAATGGACAATACCCTAAGATATAAAAAAAAAAATAGAAGACAGTTCGATCTTTGCATTTTCGTAACACTTTGAATGTACAGGAGTCGAGAGCACGTACCTACGTAAACGTGGATGTGCTGTCAACTGAACTTTTTTAATTTTTTGTATTTAATATGTATAGATATAGCCATTGCACAAGAAACGTAATAAGAATCCTGTTTCAATATGTACTAAAACA
Source organism: Yponomeuta evonymella (assembly GCA_963969515.1). Taxonomy (NCBI): domain Eukaryota; kingdom Metazoa; phylum Arthropoda; class Insecta; order Lepidoptera; family Yponomeutidae; genus Yponomeuta; species Yponomeuta evonymella. The sequence goes on along the minus strand of OZ018343.1, from coordinate 2,871,871 downwards.
GCACTTTGTCTTGTTTAGATCAAATTGGATTTCAAGTCAAATGTCCGCTAATGGACTCACAGCTCTCATCCGCATCTCATCGCAGTACCCAAGGTTAAGAAACCATGCTCCATATTTTTCTCTGCCAACTTTACTATATACATTGGGTTGATAGATTTAGTTTTGTTTTGTAGTGCATATCATTATAAATTTTCGACGAGGCAGCTCTCCTTCCTTCTCCATAAGATTTCATTACTTAGAGAAGAGGGTACTTTTCCGTAATAAGGCAGCTACTTAAATAGAGGGGTAAACATATCCGTGTACCCATTGAGAATAATGAAGTCAGCCCGGAGAACATTTTTCTCTCTCGGAAATACATTTAGACTGGAATTAAGCAGGATAAGCCTTAAGTAGATGGGCTTGAGTACGTACTAAATCGAGACTAAGTATCCAACGATTTTTTAAAGATGATTCTGGGAATTACTAGTTGTGCGATTTTTTATAATTATAGTTTTTATCATTGTGTGACAGTTTATCTTATCTTAGATCACCTATACATTTATTTCGTAATATTACAATACCACAGAGCGGTGGTAGCCTAGTGAGTAGAACATCGGACTCGGAAGCGAGAGACCCAGGTTCGATCCCCAGTGCGGGCCTGCACCTATGACTTGGTTTTCTAAGTTATGTACATTTTGTGAAGTTAAAGTAGCAATACCACTTGCTAACGGTGAAGGAAAACATCGTGAGGAAACCTGAGTGTCTGAGCTATTCACATACCTCAGCGCTTGAAATCACCAACCCGCGGTGGGCACGCGTGGTGATTAAGCCCATACTCTCTCCCTGAGAGAAGGCCTGTGCCCTCCAGTGGGACGTATTAGGCTAAGCAGCCTAATATAACATAAGCATGTTACAATATTACACAAATGACAATAAATATTTTTACTCTACATTCACTACACACAACATCATTCCTTCAAACCCTCACTACACAGATACACAGTATACACATTTACACTTTTCACATGCATGCTGATGATGATGATGATTGTTCCGACCGGTTTCGGCCATGGCGACCACTTTGACCCCTAATCAGTGATGAGGCGCTGGTGCGCTCGAAGATGGCTTATGTAGCCTATCTTCACGGCGAAACTCCGTGCACACTGAGGGCACGTGAGAATGCCGTTCTCGTAATTATATATTATGGCAGCAGGTGGGCGAGCCTTTAACTGGTCGCGTTTGGTATCCAGGTCAGCTTTACGCTGAACCTCGAACTCGCGTACTTGACTGTTCACCAACCTGCGCCATTCTGGCCGCTGTGCTGCCAACCGTTCCCAGCGGGAGGGCTCTATTTTGCATCTCTTCATGTGTCGCTTTTGGACATCCTTGTACCGGAGGAGGGGACCGCCATGATTCCGCTTGCCCTCCTCTAGTTCAGAATAAAAGATGCGCTTCGCCACTCTTTCCTCCGCCATACGAGAAACGTGACCGCACCACCGGAGCTGTCGACGCATTAAATAGGCCTCAATGCCACCAACATTGGCTATTATAGCTTTAAATATATATATAATTATAAAAAAATCAACTATAAATAATACTATCTTAAATTTAATTTAAATATGCATAATACTTAATATACAAAACAATATAATAATACTCAATATATACAATACAATATAATAATACTTAATATACAATTCCTCTATGCCATATCATAGGTAAAATTTATCAAATTTAACTTTTGGTACTCGTTCTTCGTAATAATTAGTGAATAAAAATAAATTGCTCTATTGTGATATTTTATAGTATTATATTACTATGGAAGAACACTGATGCTCTATACAACAGGCCCTGCCTAATTTTGACATCAGGCATTCATTATTTAAGTATGAATTAAGTATATTAAACCCTGTATGCCTCTATGTCAAAAATGTACTCTTCAATGTTATTGTACCATAACTGTGTATCTCTGATTTTGATGAAATTAATCTTCATCATCATCAGCCATTTGACGCCCACTGCAGGACATAGGCCTCCTTCGTAGTTTTCATAACCATGAGGGGTTTTCCCATAATCGCCACGCTTGGCAGGATCACCAGATCGCAGTATGCAGTTGGAATCTCAGAAAGACGCTGCTGCCCGTCTCCTGGTAATTGATTTCCTTAGTCGCCTTCTACGACATCCTCGGAAGGAAATGGAGTGACGCTATTCTTAATCTGGCGCTACACGGAATAATCCGGCGCCACACGGAAATGAATCTTATGTTATCTTATATTTCAAGTTTCAATAAAAGATTTCTTTACAATGGAATGCGAATGAATGGAATGACTATGGTTTTGAACCACACCTAACGCTTCTGCGAACTGCAACGCCTCTAAGTATTCAAAGCACCAACGCAAGGAGGACAATATTCTGTCTGGGCCAAATGTGGGCCATATGGGACATTTCCCAAAAGTGTTAGATGTTGCCGTTGCTCGTAATTGCTTCTTCAAAAAACAAAAAGGTAAAAGACGTTAACTACGTTAGACGTTTAAGACGTTAGACGTAAGTTAATGTAGTACGGAGTAGGGCATGGTAAAATAAAAAATAAAATAAATTTATTGGCTTAGAACGTGGTACATTAAGATGTCGAAATATAATTTAAAAAATGTGCTCTGACTAATATGACAGCAATATAATAAATTCAGAAAAGCCTCTTTTTGGAATTCATTGGTACCAATTAGTTCTATTAATTTGTTACCTATTATATTAATTGGTAGAATTAGTAGATATTTCATTGCAGGAGGAAAAGACTATCGAAAGCCTACACCCCGAGGAGACCTTTTAGTGTCATTTCATTAACACAATTGGCTTAGCCCCAATATCTCGGGAGTACTTTTATCGGCGACAGCTAAATTAATTAACGGCTTATCAGCCGCTGGTCTATGTGGCTGGTATCTAATTACAAAGACTGTATAGGGAGTGAAGGTGGGGGGATGCGAAAAAAGTCTTATTCTTACAAGGTCTTACTAGCTCAAATTGTATGTAATTCATAATCATAAATTAAGTGTGCCGTCAACATTTACAGTCTTATTTGTAAAAAAAAAACATGATTCCTTAAAACACGCATTTGAGTCAGTTTAAATAATCTGTGGCAAAAGTAAAGACGTAACCACGGATTATTTAAACTGCCTCTGAGGAGTGTTTGAGAGGAATCGTGTTTTAGGGTTCCGTACCTCAAAAGAAAAAAACGGAACCCCGTATAGGATCACTTTGTTTTCCGTCCGTCCGTCCGTCTGTCTGTCAATGGCCTTTATCTCAGGACCAGCTTGAAATTAAAACGATATACAAGTCAAGTCTACAGTCCCTTGGAGCTGTGAAACAATCAAACATGTTTTAATGTTTTTTTAAGTGCTACATTTTGTATTTTGTGCAATAAAATGTAACAAACAAACAAACTTCTAAGTTTAAGTAAAAGAAAGACACGGCCGTTTATGTCGCAAAAAACGTATAGTTCGGCACTCAAGGGAATCAAAACTTATAGGTTACTTTCCGTTGATCTATGTAGTAACTATGAAGTTTGGCAAGTAACATTGTCTTATATTACTTGCCAAATAAAGCAGAGAACAATCTGAAAACTATATATTTGTAATCAAACCGTAACAATATAAGTCTTTGAAGTTCGGGAAAAGTTCGGAAAAACCGCGAGACTCGATTCCTGAACTATTTACAATATGTAAGCACAAATTTGTATGGAACCCTCGGTGGGAGAGTTCGATTCGCTGTTTTCCGTTTTTTTTTTAAATAAGACCGTTTGATTACAAATCAACGAATACTGTTTTAACATTCTATTAAAGGTCTGGCGACGTTACAACGGTGCGGGCGCAAAGACACAACCTAAAATAAACCTTAATTACTTTCAGGGTAAGAGACTACAATTCTAGCGTAATAAAAGCCCAGCCACGTGCTGACGAGCATGACACGGGAACGGGCTTATGTACTGTAGGCTCTGACTTCGTAACTCAGTAAGGATTTTATTTTAGTAAGGAGGCTTATTTTTGATTTAAATTGGGCCGCTCGTACGTCGCCGTCGCCCGTTATAAAGTGGATAGATCTTAAGAACAATCGACAGCTCTTGAATCTTTTCATTTTTGTTGCAAAGGCTTGGTTGTACGCGCGTATGAAGGTTAATTGATGGGTTGTAGACTGTACAACGAAACGAGAAACCTTTAATCACAGTAAATTTGGGCCCTAAATGCTGATTATCGACTAACGAACTCCTATAAGTGATGTAATCTCCTTACCTAAGTATCTCTTTCCGAGTAAAAAATGTGCAGTCCTGAAAAATATGTCGGAGGAAATTAATAAAAGCAAGAACGTTTATATGATTACCTACTTGATTTAATTATCTTGTACTATTAAATCTTGTACTTGATATGTCCCCTATTTGGTCGACCAAATAGAGGACATATCATCATCATCATTCAGCCACAAGAACTCTACTGCTGGACATAGAAATCCTCCATGGATTTCCAAAAAGACCGGTTGGAAGCGGCTTGCATCCAGCATCTTCCTGCCACTTGGATGAGGTCATCTGTCCATCTTTTGGCTGGTCGTCCTACGCTGCTTTTGCCGATATCTGGTCTGCGTGCTATGTGCCCCGCCCACTGCTACTTCAACTTACTAATCCGCTGGGCTATGTCGACGACTTTCGTTCGTCTACGGATCTCATCATTTCTGATTCGATCTCTTAGAGGAATTCCGAGTATAGCCCTTTCCATAGCTCGTTGCGTGACCTTGAGCTTTCTTATGAGGCCCACAGTGAGACACCACGTTTCAGTGCCATAAGTCATCACTGGTAACACACACTGGTTGTATAATTTAGGGGATGTAAGCGCGAAGGGTAAGATACCGCAACCGGCGAGCGTGCATGCAGCGGCTAATGGAAGCAAGAGGTTGTCAGGACCGTGGCACTGTATGTGGTAAGCCACGGTCTCTGCCCACCCCTCTGAGATACAGACGCAAATCTATATACAGTGAATAATTGATCAACAGTCATATTTTAGTGGCAAAGTATCTGGCAGGAAGTATATTCATGAAGAAAAAAAACCGGTCACTTGACCGGTAAATATGCGAGTCGGACTCCCGCAGGAAGGGTTCCGCACCATTATCTATGCAACAATAGACACGAAGATCGAGAAAAAACGGCACAAAATCTCGTTTGTTGTATGGGCTTAAATATGCCCCCCTTAAATATTTATTTTATTTTAATTTAATCATTTATTTTTTGAAGCAAATATAGAACTAAATATTCTGGAAATATTTGAAGCGTCTACCTGTTGATATTATTACTATCGAGCAAAAAACGACAAAAAACGTACGTTTGTTGTATGAGCGGGCTCCCATAAAACACACCTATTTTTTGCCGTTTTAAGGGGGACCCCTTAAATATTTATTTTATTCTGTTTTCAGTATTTGCTGTTATAGCGGCAATAGAAATACATCATCTGTGAAAATTTCAACCACAGACAAACAGACAGACAGACAGGCGGGCAGTGAAGTCTTAGTAATTTAATACCCGTTTGGCATCCTTAGGGTACGGAACCCTAAAAAGCGTAATAAAAAGTTCCTTATGTCAAGTGCCAGGTTTCTGTGCGGGAAACTAATTCCTCTTAGGTCGTAAGTCGTCAGTCAGTAATAATGACGTATAATAAAATGAGGTCACAACGTTACCTGATAAGCCTCCAGCTGTTGTTCCGTAAACGTGACAATTTTGTTCCCCATCGTCCCCCCGTGATGCAAAACACGCCTTTGTTGCTCTAGGAATAAGTTTTGGTAGGCAGCCGTAAAATTTGTGATAAAAACGCAGTCTGTTGCGGCGGACGGACACAAAACACTGGCCGGAATTAAATGATGCGAGGATTGAGGTGTGCCGCGCGTAGAGTATAGGAAGTATAGAGAGCGCGTTCTTTTTATTGTCTTGATCCATCCACAGAGGTTATCCTCTTTTTGTGTTCTGAGGTTATATACAGTATACTATCTTATATAGACTACATTTGTGTTACTATAAAACATGTTGTGAATAAATTACTGCCGTTGATGAATTAAACCTAAAAATATTCATAGCAGCTTTAAATATTTCGTTTCACTATAAAATAAAGCATTAAGGTCTTATTTAAAAAAAAAACCTCTGACGTGACTACAGGATTATTGTTTTACAGTCTTATTTGTGCTCTGATATAAACTTATCCACAAATTACATAAACTTATCAGACATTTTTACGTTATTTTAACATATGGAGGGTGTATTTTGGAGCTACATTTTACTTTATAAAATGATATTTTTTGAAGACCTGTCTAAATACCGCCATAATTCTGACTGAGGGCTGTTTTAGTAGCATACCTAGTTAGGGTTCCGTAGCCAAAAGGTATAAACGGGACCCTATTACTAAGACTTCGCTGTCTGTCTGTCCGTCCGTCCATCTGTCCGTCTGTCTGTCACCAGGCTGTATCTCAAGAACTGCGATAGCTAGAGAGTTGAAATTTTCACAGATTATGTATTTCTATTGCCGCTATAACAACAAATACTAAAAACAAAATAAAATAATTATTTAAGAGGGGCTCCCGTACAACAAACGTGATTTTTTTGCTGTTTTTTATCTTTGTGTCTAATGTTGTATAGATAATAGTACGGAACCCTTCGTGCGTGAGTCCGACTCGCACTTGGCCAGTTTTTTTTATAAATAAGACTGTACATGTCTACATGCACTTTATACATTTCAACAAAAGAAAGTGGCCTTAAAATGCTTAAATTCAACGAAGTCTAGCATCACATCTTGACATCTTGGTAGCAAGGTAGTAGTGGTGTCAAAAGATTCTGACACGGAGGATCCAGGTTCCATCCCCAAATATTAATTTGAAGTTATTAAATTAGTTTAAAAATGAAATGTAGCGATTTTAAAGATGTTTTAATCGTAGTTACCATGAGTGTACCCTTTTATTTTGAAGTTTGGAACCACTATGTTAAAATTTAAATATACCACATTGTTTGCGCCTGCCAAGAAGTATGCAATACCGAACAGAACTCTAAGAATAAATCTAAGATTCTATCAAGAAAAATCTTCGTATTTCTGCACACCCTTCTACAGGAGAGACTCTTCATTTGGCGAGCGTGACACGACTTGAACCTGCAAACTTTAAGTTTGTTGATGGGTGGGGACAATATTTCGCGTCACCCTTTATGCGTTAATATATTGCTTTTCCTAGACGCCACATCCTCATAATGGCCAACGAGCTATGGCCAACATCAGTTTTCATATACAAAGTTCAATAAAAGAATCCACCCAAAGGGAGGTGCTACTCGACAGCACGGAAAACTTTTGTAGTGGGGAAAATTTCGACATTATGACAAAAGTTTTGAGCTGTTCCATATATTTGAATGCCGCTAAAAGTTGTTAGCAGTCACGAGTAGCACCCCCCTCTCCGGATATTCTGATATGGGAATTTTATTACAAATTAAAACTGCATCGTGAAAAAGTATTTCTACAAAAACTCTGTTTTATAGCAGTTGGCATCACTGCGCAGATGCGAAGAAGATTCCAGAACAACTTGAGACTGATGAAAGCGAAATATAGTTCAAACTTTTTTCCTCAAAGTTAGAACTTAGTGTTCGTTTTGAATTGGATATCTAGCTGCTCCAACGGGCAGTTACTTTGCTAAAAACTGCAGCTGTTGAAGCCTGAACCTGTGTTTGGAAATCCCAGGCACGTGCGAGTTCCAATTCAGCAAATTGCACCGAGAAATGTTTGTTGTATAACCTGGAAATGATATTTTAGCTCTTTCATTTCTCGTTTTCAGGCTGATGTTGTAGAGCTTTGAATTTAAACATTGCTTGTGTTTGGGAGATCACCTAAGCTAAGATCTAAGAAATTCAATAAGAATTTCATCATTCATCATCATTCAGCCACAAGAAGTCCACTGCTGGACATCGGCCTCCTCCATGGATTTCCAAAAAACCCGGTTGGATGCGACTTGCATCCAGCGTCTTCCTGCCACTTGGATGAGGTCATCTGTCCATCTTGTGGCTGGTCGTCCTACGCTGCGCTTGCCGACATGTGGTCTCCGTTCGAGAACATTTCGGCCCCATTGGCCATCAGTTCTGCGTGATATGTGACCCGCCCACTGCCACTTTAACTTAGTAATCCGCTGGGCTATGTCGACGACTTTTGTTCGTCTACGGATCTCATTATTTTGGGTTGTGATGTGAACGTGAAAGTAAACGCCCGTGTTGTGCCCACCCCAATAACACTGGGGAACTCGACTCTCAAAGTTGTAGACAAATACGTCTACTTAGGACAAATAGTCCAACTTGGCCGGTCCAACTTCGTGAAAGAGGTCAATCGTCGAATCCAACTCGGCTGTGCAGTATTCGGGAAACTTAGAAAAGTCTTGTCGTCTAATATACCTCAATCGCTCAAGACGAAATTTTACAACCAGTGTGTGTTACCAGTTTTGACTTATGGCACTGAAACGTGGTCTCTCGCTATGGGCCTCATAAGAAAGCTCAAGGCCACGCAACGAGCTATGGAAAGGGCTATGCTCGGAATTTAAAGATATAGGTATTTATAATAATTTATTCGTCATTCATCTTAGACAGCGGAAAAAGCTACTTCCATTATAATGGTACAAGGCCTAGTACTTACTTACTTGAGTACCTACAGTACGCTCGGGTCTAAGATGGGTTCTTGTCGGGGTGTCGCCGTCGACGGAATCGTTGTGGAGGACATCATGTCATGTCATCACCTACATAAAATTAACTTTGTTATTATATTACAGTAGCAGGGCTGCCGGGCTGGGCCGCGTTTCATGAAACAATTCATAGTTTATGATGATTATTCGATTTATATTGCGCAGCCAAGTTCTCTTTGTTAATGTAGGTTAATCAACTTTGCAATGTATATCGAATTTCATGGTAAACCAGGAACGGTTATTATAGTTCTACGAAATAGGGCCCTGGTTAGACATTGAAAATTTTTGGTTGGAAGAAAAAAAAAAGGAAAAGTTGTAGGTCTGATTTTGGTTGTACTAACATTATATTCACTTATACTCGTGGAGACGTCTAGAATATCGGCATGTCGAACCGTGCGCTGATGCGAATAAATCGTTAAAAAAATGTCATTCTCTAGTTATTTGCTTAAGGTCAAAAGGATTAAAAAATCTAACCAATAGTTTGTTTTCATCTTTATTTATTAGGGATTTTTGTACACTGCAAGTGACGATGTCAATCCCATCGTTTCTCATACTAAATACTGATTATTTAATAATTACATTCTAAAAATTACAGAAAAGTGTACATTCTAGCTGCCTTTGACAAAGGTTCAGCCAGGACGCTCTGGAATATGCCTATATCGAATATGTTCAGTTGCTTGTCTATATTACGGTCACATTCCATTAATATGTGTAGTAGGTCCTCTTCCATTTCACAGATTTCACAGTTAGGGGAACTCATCTTTTTCATAAGGTACGCAATGGAACGTGGCCGGATCGCATCCTGTGTGCAGCAATGACTTGGTGTCTTTCTAGTCTAGTAGCTTCAAACCATGGACTACGCGGAGGTTCACTTTTGGAAGTTTTGCACCAGATGCCTTTAGCTGTGGACCGTTCGTCTAAGTGCTCTTTCCATAGGAGAAATGTTTTATTTCTATATTTATTAAGAATCTCTGTATAATGTGGGAGAGTATTAATCATTTCTTTGCCAAACAGTCGGCCGCGCCGCCTCGTTTCCTGCCAAGCCAACATGGGCTGGAACCCACTGCATTGTCAAAGTAACTTTATGATTGTGGAGATCGTAGATCTTTTCCAGTATGTCATAAGCAGTCGCCACACCTGCGCAGCCGGTGCCACATCGAACAATGTGTTGCAACAATTAATAAACATTAATTTTATGTAGCTAATTAGCTGCGTTATGTACCTAAATCTGTTGGTTACCTCTCTTATACTATACATACCCTAATAACCACGAGCCAAACCATTGATTAGCGGTTATTACATTGACGTGACTCCTTCATTGTCAAGTTCTAGGGATCTTCTGTCTGATACATTAGTCTGCATTAATAAGGTTAGTCCGCCATTAGCGCCCCACCCTGTGACGTAAGTTTACTGGGGTTGTTTGGTGATATTTTGTGGCTTTCCAGTATATAGAGCTAGGTAAGGATTTTTTCTGTAGTAAAATAGAAAAGAAGGTCTTTTTGGAAATCCATGGAGGAGGCCTATGTCCAGCAGTGGACTTCTTGTGGCTGAATGATGATGATGATGATGATAATAGAAAACGGCCAAGTGTGTATCGGGCCACGCGCAGTGTAGGGTTCCGTAGAAGAAGAGGTTTTTACCTGCTTTACAGAACTAAAAACTCCATCAAAGTAATTTTCAATGGAATTTGTAAGAAGTTTTCCTTTTGTGGCGACTGAGCGCACACATTTTACAATGTAGTTTTGTTCAGCGCAGCGCAGCCAGTCGCGCCCACCGCTCCTGAAATAAACTGCCCGCAACGTTGCGTAATAAAAACACGTGCGTGTTTCCCCAATATACTTAATTCTGTGTGTCTGTATGTCTTTCATATCCCAATACCACTTTGGCCTAGGTCTGTGTAGCACCTAAGTGGTGACATCCGCGTTTTTGGACAAAGATTGGCAAGTGCGCAACTCCAGGGGGTCGGTGGGGGCGGCTCACATTGGTTTCTGTGGGGGCAGACTACAATCATCAGGAACAATTTAAACCTAACAAAAAAGGGTAGTGAAGTTATACCAGTGATGTAGCGTGGTCATATCACAACGTTATTTATTGGTTTTTGCACGGACGAAAACGGAGGTAGATTAATCTGTCGCTCCTTTTTGTCTGGTTGTCTCCTTGATAAAAAAAAGTCCTTGTCTCATTCATTCTTTTTCCGGGTCTTCAGACCAAAGCCTCCATCATGTAACTATTTTCTTTTCCGCGGCGTGGCCGCGAATATCATGTCAATCGACAGTAAAATAATAAGATTGATTGTTTATTTTAAATTTTGGTTTTATAAATTATTTTTCGGTTTCGCACTGATTTGTGGAAATTTATCGAGGTGTGTCTTTTCAGATTTTCTTAACTAAATTTTCGGCATGTCCCTGAGGATATAAAAGACGGGATTTGTCATCAATTTCACATTTATGTAAGTATTTCCAGGATTCGCCAGACAAAGAAAGCGAATTTCGTTCGGAATACCTTCAAATTTTTTCATACTAACCTAAGTTACGCATTTTCCATTACAGATTATCTTAACTTTTCGCTTAAATTGCGACAAAATGCAGACGTCGTGATTATTTACATTTAAAGAAACTCGGTGAGTGTTCTTGATTTTCCTTTTAAAAGTATGGGGAAGCTTCCGTTCTTTTCCATACATTTTCCATTCTCATTTCCTTGGTTAGAAGTGATAAAGTATTAATCGCGGATTTGTTTTCTTTTCCAGACTGTTGGTCGGGTTTCTTTCTTTCTTTCTTTTCCTTTTTCCATATTTCCAATTTTCAACTTTCATTCAAAAACTCCAAATTTCCTCGGGGTTCTACTTTGGTGCGGAGAGGTGGTTGCTTCCTGAAGACAATAAGATGGACGGCCCCAGGTTTCCCGCTGATAATTTATTTAATTTACCCGGATAATTTTCGGCATGTACATTTATATTTCCATTTCTTTTTGGAGAGGCATTCTATGTTCACGATGCTCTCACCAGTCTAACATATTTTCAAGCGATAATCTCAAGTTTCCAAGACTTAAGTTTCCAACATTCTATTTTCCAAGTAGCAATTTTCCAACTTTCTACTGTGCGATTAAAACTCATTTACCTATTGTTTCCAAGCTAAATTGTAGTAATATTATTAGTTTAGATTTTCTAAGTGCGTTTTTTCCATAAATTCTTTTCTGGCAAGCGGCCAGTGGTTAGGATTTCTTATTTTCTGAACCCATGTACCTACTGTGACTTTTTTTGGGGGCTCTGAGACCTAACTACAGACCGTTAATACTAGTCAATCTACCTAATTTAATTAGATCTTTCTAAAACCATGTTTGACGGCCTTCAGCCCTAATGTATATTTCAATTCGAAAAATAAATAATTATTATTAGAACTAAATTTACTCCGTTTCTTTAATCTCCCACTGCAGACTCAGTTATCATACCCGCCTTGCGATTAAAACCCAATTGCTTTTCCTCTGACTATCCACGGTATCTTCTTTTAGTGCTGGCCTGGCGCCCGAGATCATATTTTTCTTTCAGCCTATTTGCCTAAGGTGTTAGGGTAGAGGGGCTCTAGTAAAACTTGTATTCCTTCCTTATAATTTTATTGTTAATTGGTCAGTGCTAATTTATACATAAAATCATTGGTTCTATTTGAACTACAGGTCGAGCCCCGCCTTAACTTGTAGTTCAATTTGAACATCTTGTCAATGTGACACCTTAACAATACCTAACTGTAGCCTCACTAGCTGTCAAATAAATACCTAACAATAAATACCCAACAGTAATACGTTAAATAAATTCCTTATTATTTGTTTTTGTTCGGAATAAAGTAGCAACATTGTCTGTGACAGATGACACTTACTTTTGAGGTTATTGCACTTGAAAATTATCTTGCTTGGTTGGCTCGTGGTTGAGCAAATTATACTTATCTAAATTGTAAAGCAATTGGATTGCCGGCTATATATCTTCGCGTGGAGTGAACTATAAGGAAGGAGGGAAGGTTCCCGATTCATTTCTGACGATTTGTGGTGAGGCGAATTCCCCTCGTGAAAGTGAGACGAACAGTTCTCCCTTGAGACCGCGAGGTCGTGGTATCAAGAACCTGCACTAAGACGCAGTTTTCTGGGGAAGAGCGCTCTTGGGGTAGTCTGGGGAAGACTAGGGCTCCCATTAGCGATCCGGTGCAGGCATCCCGGGAGGCGCCGGCTGCCTATTCGACGAGGACCGTCGACAAAACATTGGACATTCTGTAAGTGTTTTACTTGTGTTTCAGTGTTTATTAGTGTTTAATTTGGGACCAGGAGGCAGGCGGCCCTGTCTCCTTGGTCTCTGGTAGCAGAGCGGGTCCTATACCCAACAGTTTTAAAAAATACATTACAACTGACGCTTTGTTTTTTCTTTTTTTTTTAAATTCATTACAGTATTAATGTGACTAAGCAAGATCGGTGGAATTTTCGTTTAAAGCAGTTTAAAGAGGAGATACATGTCATCCAGAGCTAGAAAGAAGCGCGGGCGATTTTACGTCTAAAAGTTCAGCCGCAATGGGTAAACATCCAGCGCATCAAAGGGGAGAGCAGGAGCGGCGACGTGTACCCATAATCCCAGTAAATAGTTCAAGGAGTGGCACGAGCTCCCTGCTGCAAGAAAGCAAGTAGAGTTTGGATGTGCAAGGTCAGACTGATGAATGAAGCCACTTGCTACAGCAACCTGCCTGACGAGTGTGGCGCGACATGCCCCGGAAGACCACGCCTAGATCACGGTCGGCCTAGCAACTCCAGCGGTGATGTCTGGTTTGGATAACGCCGCGTATTTCCAATGCAACGCAAAGTGCGAAGTTGCAAGCCCGTAGCTCTATGATGTAAAACGTTCAGAGGAATCGTGTCATTGAAGTTTGAGATATGCAATGTTTTAAAGTGCGTGCCCCGGTATTTTTGTTCTCGTGTAAAGCCTGCCTGCAAGTGTCTCGTATAACCATTGTACTTTTGTAGAAATGGGCCCTGTTTCACGAATGTAGTCTTTATTTTTTCGAAGAAAAATGTTCTATGTTTTTAAAAATGTAACTGAGAAGCCTAAGTTTTCCTCTTGATTGAAAATTCCAGTTATGAAATTAGAGACAGCGCAATCGCAAACAAAATCCAAAGTCGTGTATTCTTGAAAGATGAACTAAATATAGTATACGTACTATGTTAGCCTGAATAAACGAATTTAGTAATAGGCTTTAACATAACTGTGTTAAATGCTTAAGCGTGTACCTAAATTTGTAGTGTAAGAGTCGGTACCTATTTCCTTGTAATGTCATAAGCCTTTGGGGCTTTTAGGTAAGCTGTAATTTTAAGGTATTTACTTGTGTATCATAGGTCACCAAACGCAATCGCTACTCGCCACACCACGCGAAATGTGAATTTCACCGTTGCGATGACTCTGGCGCGCGGGTGGCATACGCGATGCTAGTGATTGAGCTTGGTTTGGTCATATATTGTATGTATTATTAGTTAAAATTACCTATGTGTAATTTTGTTTTGCATATTAGGAAAACAAAATTACACATACATATGACCATATGGTCCAAGCTAAATAGGAAAATATAGGAAAATTATTAACTAGTGTTTCCCCAATATACCCCCTCTCTATTTAAGTCACAACTGACCTCATGGACTGGTCTAGTAGGTATGATTTTAAGCCCCTCTCTAGTTAAGTCACAGCTGACCTCATGAATTGGTCTAGTAGGTGTAATGTAACATTTTAAGCCCCTTATATAGTTAGATCTGGGGTTGACTGACAGTGAAACTGATTTGGTAGGAGTTGATCTATGTTAACGGGGCATTTTATGTGCACTTGCTCAACCCTGTTGGTGAAATACCAAATACTATTTTATCACTTTTAGTGACTTACATCATTAAGATACCAGCTATTATGTTGCAGTTTAATAAATAAATAATGGCCAAGATGTACACGATTCCACTGGGCAAAAATGTGTCCAATTAACTTTCTAACAACAAGATGACACGGTCGTTGACAGATTCTATTAGTGTAAGCCTTAGTAAGAAGAAAGCGCAAAATAATATGTAATTTTATTCAATGTTTATTTTAGATACATCAAACTTGAGCTAAGCCCACCCACTACATTGATACCAACATTCCCACTCTGAGACGAAGTTGTTCTGGTTGTACGCTGGTTTCTTGCAGTGATCCGACCAACGGATCATGATGCATGTGCGGGTATCCCAGTCGTAGAAGTACCTGGAAAATGAAGCCAATAGCCCCGTTCACACCACATACTCATCTCTATGCCCCAGCGTCACCGAACGACATGATCTTCTCATTAGCTCACTAAGTTATAATTTCACTATTGGATGTTAAATCAAGTATGTGGTATAACCCGAGTTTATGCCATATACTTTGGGCATACTTTGGGTGCGCTTTGTAATTGGAATTCTGTGTTTAGTTTATTAACACACTGGTTCAAATACATGGCGAAGTTCCTACAGCGAAGGATGTACAGTGGACAATACTGCAATAAATTTTGGGTGGTTTGAAAGAAATAACAAAATGAACGTGCACGTTGATTTTTCATGTCTTTCAAACCACCCAGGCGAGCCTGACAATAGCTACCGAATAAGCATATTATGTTTTTTAAAAAACGGATTATTAAAAAATATCTCGACACAAACTCGAATCTATTAGAGCCACTAGTAGTTAACCAGAGCAGCGCGTGCGTATCGCGGGTTTGGTCATTGTTCTGTTAGACCAGTACTACTTGTTGGCACATTTTTTAAACAAGATTTCTCAACTCGAAACAACATTTCTCAACTACTTTTTTATTTACGTCTATACTTAAAAGTAATAGCCTACATAGATGCCATTTTTAATTATTAATTACATAACTACCCAGAAATGAGCGTGTATAGTTAAATTATCTTTGCAAAGTTGTAACTAAGTAGAGTGTACAAGTATAAAGGTCCGTGATTTGGATTGTATCGGCTGAACATTACTTTGACAAACGATAGACTCAAAATAACCTTAAGTACCTGAACGTCGAGACCATAATATCTCGACATAAAATTGTAGCAGGTTGAATTCAAAGCTGGCCTTCCGTCACTTCAAAGTACAAAGTGTGGGACTATAGAGACTATCGACCGTTGTTGGCAACTACGTTAAGGCGAGGCCACAAAGTCGGCGAACGTCCCTAGGTCAGACCACGGAAGTGGAGGACGCCAACACAAAGTGGGAAACCGTCCACCTATCTGTTGTTAGTGTTGTTACCTACCGCACAGCGTGGAACTGCGCTGCGTGCCTATAGCCTAGGCATCTTAAAGGTACTTCACGAATCAATAATTCACCGATTTCTTGTATTTTTTGTAAATAAGTGTATGACTCTCACACAACCGTCTAAAACTTTCGTTTCACACGTCAATGAAAGAAGGTATAACATGTTTTAATAAAAAACGCTAATACGTTGACATTAATACGTTGAATAAGAAGATAAATAATCAACCTCTTTTACGTTTGCTCATATTAAGATTTTTTGGGTTATGTATGACGCACTTCCGGTTTCGAAGAATCAGATTCTTTTTTTTCGCTTTAAAAATAAATTAAGGCATCCCAAATCAAGATAATATGTTCGGCCTAGACCCTCAAAATTTTCTGGAAAAACTAAATAAAGACAGAATTATTTTTAAAAGATGCAAAATCGTTATCGTATATCGAGCGCTGCATGTGAACTTATAGAAACAGGTGAGAAAGGAAACAGCAGCAGAAGGGAAATGTGACAAAAACTTTTAAATTTTTATACAAATATAAGTTTCTGCATTTTAGTCTCGCATCCATAGAATAGAGTATTTTGCCTTCGCTGTATATCGTTAAGTATGCCTTGTACATTTGTTAGGTACTTTGATTAAAATCACATTACCAATCGCTAGCTGTGAGGAAACCCAAGTTCTGAGGTGTTGTCAATCCTTTTAGCGTTTAAAATTGCCAATTTGCTGTGTGCACGCGTGGTAATTAAGCCCATACACTCTCTCTGTGAGAGAAGGTCTGTGCCCTAGAGTGCGAAGTAGGTATTCATCATCAACCCATTATGTCCCCACCGAGAGGCACGGGTCTCTTCCCTGAGGAAGGTATAGGCCATACTCCACCACGGGGGCCAAGTCCGGATTGGTGTAGTATCCGAGTAGGTATATAGGCTGCTTATATTATTTTATAGCTATGTAGTCGAACTACACAAATAAACAGAAGTAGAGAGGCAGTAGTTATTATGCGTCTGACTTAGGGTCAAACTAGCCTTATTGCAGGTATTGTTGGCAAATGTAAATTTTTACAGGTAAGCAGATTGGGTTGCGTTGTCTAAGCCAGATATTGTAAATTTAACACATTCAATAAATGCAATGTAGCCTTGGGTAACTCAGGAGCCAGATATGATAGGACACACATCTCCCTCGCCATCAAGTGTGTCCCAGTCATATCCCAGAGATGTCAACTATATCTGGCTCCTTCACACATACTCTCAACTCAGTACGGTAGACATCTAGCTCCTGCTACTTTATCCAGCTCACACACAGTGCGCGAGAGCGAGACCGAGATCGGCTGAAATCGGATGCGTTCGGCCGCATCTCTCGTAATAAACGAGAGACGAGAAAGGGGTCACCAGACTCCTACAAATGTATTGACTTGGTGATCTTTTTGATCGCTATTGGTACGGATGGCTTGTTCGGTCAACATCGGGCATTTGGTCGCAGTACTCATACTAACAAGATGAACGGTAAAGACGATAATCATAAATGCTTGTCACGTTTTAATTGGGTTCAAAGATATTTATTTCTCATAAAGAACTTACAGTTCACTTAATTAATGAGAAAATCTATATAAAGTGTCAAAAGTTAATAATTAATACATATACATTTTGATTCTGGTTTGAACTCCTCTTATTGGAATGGACTGATTGTATAAAAAAGAGCGCGTCAGCTGGATAAAGTAGGAAACAGATAAACTAGACTCACTCACCACTTGTGTCTTACGGCTCTTGTATCCAAACACACTCACTCGATTGTATGTCGTATGAGCTAGGATACAAGTGGTGAGCCAGATATGATACAGATATAGTGTGTCCCGGTGAGCAAAGATATGGGATATAACAACTCCCTCTAAGGACACACTTTGCGCAAGTCTAATGCAATGTTTACTTTGATAAAACATTTAACTGATAATCGCTATAGATAACTTGCAAAACAAATGATTTCCGAGAAAAAACTGGTAAAGAGGTTTCTCTAATACTCACGGTGTTTACTGGCACATATTGAAATTAAAGACCATACGGTTACTACTGCTTTATTGCTCGAAGGATCATTAACAAATTAAAATTTCGAGGATATAGTCTTGAAAAAGATGCAACCATACCGCGATGTAGGAATCCGTTCCTAGTGCCAGCGCCATCTAGTGGTCACTTAAATAACTAGGTAATCAACAAGATTAACATTCCGCCCACCAAGGACTGCCCGACTCAAAATAACCATAACACAAAGAAAACTCCTATACAGCGATATGGTAGAATATAAAACCAAATTAAAGGGCCAACCGCCCACCGTGAGACCTATTTTAACTACTTTTACTTAACTCTATACATTACTAGTTATGAAACATAGTTTATTCAATGGGCGTTTTAGGTAAGTATTTTTACATTTCACAGTCACGACTCTAGTAATATTGTCTTTGCCATAATGTTTTTTCACTATTCTTCCCAACAGCCATTTAGCTGGTGGTAAGTTATCGTCCTTAATGATGACAACGTCGTCTATTTGAGGTTCAGGTACTATATTTTTCCATTTGAATCTCTGGTTCAGGGTAATCAGATATTCCTGAGACCATCTCTTCCAGAAATCGTTTACCATTTTCTGTACTAGTCTCCACCTGTGTAAACCAGTGATATGTTTTTCGCTATAATCTTCATCCGGTATGTTGACCATCGGTTCACCTACCAAAAAATGGCCAGGCGTCAGAGGTAAAGGATCATTTGGATCATTACTGATTTTAGTTAGAGGCCTTGAATTAAGGCATGCCTCAATTTGGGTCAATGCAGTGGATAACTCTTCGAACGTGAGTGCCGATCACTCTCTTCAGGTGCGATTTCGTTGAGCGTACGCCTGACTCCCACAGTCCACCAAAGTTTGGGGCGCTTGGTGGTATGAAATGCCACGAAGTCCCTTCATACGTGAGCATCTCAGCTATTTCTTTTTGCAGCTCCGATTTGGCATTATTTAACATTTCTCGCAACTGTTTATCAGCACCCACAAAATTAGTGCCATTGTCGCTATATAGCTCTGAAAAATGTCCTCTTCGGGACACAAATCGTCTAAAGGCTGATATAAAACCCTGCGCAGATAAGTCAGACACCGCTTCCAGGTATATGGCTTTTGTAACCATACATACAAAGAGCGCAATGTATCCCTTATACGATTTCGATCCTCTGCCAGACGAAAATCTGATGTGAATGGGACCTGCATAGTCCACTCCCGTGGCCTTAAATGGCTTAATTGGTTTTAGTCGTACTTCCGGTATTTGTCCCATTAGTTGATTGTTGTTCTGTTTAGCATATCTTAAGCATGTGACGCATTCTCTGTAGCACTTCTTCACTAGATCTTTAGCCCGAACAATCCAATTCTTAGATCTCAAATAATTCAACATGACTTGGGGTCCGCCATGAAGAGTGACATTGTGAGAATCTGCCACTATTAATTTAGTCAGATGAGCTTTGTTTGGTAGAATCATTGGGTGTCGTTTCTCATATGGTACTTGGGCGTGATAGATGCGACCATCTACTCTTAAAATCCCGTTTTTATCAAGGAACGGATTCAATGTATGAAGTGGACTTCTCTTTGTAACTCCTCCTTTTGACTTCAATTGATCCAGTTCCTCTTTGAAGTAAAACTCCTGTGGTCATTTCACACACAAATTCAATGTATCTTTTAAAAAAAAAATTAAAAAAAAATTGTTTATTCTGTAAAAGGTGCATACATTTCTAAGTAGTCTCATTTCCGCCAAACTAAATAATAGTTTGTTGACAGATTTACTCTCAATTTAGTTTACATAGAAAAGTAAAGAAGATAGTTAACGTAAATTAGGATAAATTTATGGTACTGGTTACAAACTGGTTCATTAATTCAGAAGCTACACACTTTTCTTTCTGCGACTGTAATAAACTTTGGTTCGTTCGTTCGTTCTTCTTTGTTTGTTGTGAACTCTTCTCCTGATTTTTGTGACAATGGTTGCCTTAAGCATTCTGGGCCATTCCACCACAATGGGTGATCCCTCAATTCGGTTTGGTAAGCCTCTTAGCCAAGCTAGAACAACGGTGGAGTCGGACCACGCGTGTAAGTTTTCTTGTGGCACGTTCATAACTTGACCTACCTCATATACTAGCTTGGCTGCCAGTAGTGCCGCACAGAGTTCCAACCGTGGTATCGATACTTCCTTTTCAATAGGAGCTACTTTTGTTTTGGCAGTAACTAGGCTTACAAGGGTGTTGCCACTTAGATCTATGACTCTCATATAAACGGCGGCAGCATACGCTGTTTGAGATGCGTCCGCAAATGTATGCAGCTCGGTCTCCCAGTCTTTCATTGTGCGCAACCATCTCGGTATCACGATTTTTTTTATATTAATCAAATCATCTTTGAAATTCGACCACTCGTTCAAGAGATCACTTGTCAACTTATCATCCCAGGCAAGGCCAGACTTCCATAGCTTCTGGATAAAGATTTTTCCTACTACCACTACTGGAGCAATCCAGCCCATCGGGTCATATAGCCGTGCAAGGTCAGACAGCACTCTTCTCTTCGTGATGACTCGTTGTTCTTCAGGTATTTGTACACTGTACTCAAAGTTGTCTGTCTCTCGGATCCAACTGATACCTAAAACCTTGATCATGTCCGTTTTTATAAGCATTGACTGATTCTAGGTTTGCCTCTTATCTTCGATAGATGACAGGACTTTTGCACTATTACTGCTCCATTTATGGAGTTGAAATCCGCTTGCATTCATCAACTCACTCATTTGTCGGTATATCTCTAGCGCTTTATTTTCTGTCTCACATCCGGTCATCAAATCATCCACATAAAAGTCAGTTAGAGCTATATTGGATGCAATAGGCCAGTTTGATTTTTCGTCTTTTGCTAACTGCTGCAATGCCTTCACTGCAAGGTACGGAGCAGAAGCAGTTCCGAAAGTTAAGGTCAACAATCTGAAATGCTGCAACTCATCTTGTGGGTTAGATCTCCATAGGATTCGTTGGAAATCCGTATCATCTTTGTGCACCCTCACTTGCCTATACATTTTAACAATATCGGTCACTAAACATATCGGATGATATCTCCATCTCAGAAGGATATGGCGCAGGTCTTGTTGGGAGTTTTGGTCCGACAAGCAGGTTATCATTCCGCGACACTTTATTTATGCCTTGGCATGACGCATCGAACCCGACTCTAACCTTTGTCGTCTCCTTGTCTTCCCTGACAACTGCGTGATGAGGAAGATATATTGCTTTCTCATTGTTGATTTATACATCCTCAGTTATCTGTTCCATAATTGATTGAGCTCTAAATATTCATTTATCACCCTTTTGTACTCTTCATAAAGAATTTGATTTTTTATTAGCGTCTTTTCTAACAACTCAAATCTCCTCTGTGCTATTTCTTTGGAATGACCGTATTGACATTCTGGGTCGTCATCCAAGAATGGCAATCGCACTACGTAACGACCATCTTGTATTCTCTCAGTTGTAGATTCAAACTTCTCTTCACATCGTTTTTCATCTTTGGTAAGTTTCTTCTGTATTGCATCTGGCTCATTTTCTATCTCCCAAAACTTTTTCAAGAAGAAATCTTCCTTGACTCCGACATGCAAACTGATCACTTGGTTTGCTGAAGATGGTGTATCATGAACTCTCCCCGACAGTATCCAACCGAACAAAGTGTTCTGCGCGATTGGCCCATGGGGTTTTTTAATCATACCATCTACTAGTATTTCAGCGTACACTTCAGCTCCTAGCAGAATGTCGATCCGACCAGGTGATTCATAACTAGCATCAGCTAATGGCAAATTCTCGAATTCTAACCAATCGGGCTTTGATATTTTACTTGTTGGAAGCAACGAAGTAAATGAGCTCAACACAAACGCGTTAACTTGGATTGATGCGTCTGGATTGTGGCGTGATTCGATTGTTATGGAAACCATCGTTTTGATTCTCGTTTCGCCTTCACCCAGACCTGAAACTACGCTATGGACAGGTACTTTCTTGAGTCCAAGTAACTAACTGTTGCTTCCGTCACAAATGAGGCCATAGAGCCTTGATCAAGTTAAGCTCGTATGATGTAAGCAAAGCCATTCTTTGACTTGACACGTACAGTAGCCGTGGCTAATAACACCTTGTCATCTGGATGCTCTTCTTTAGAGAAGTTGGCAACCACTCTCGTCTCAGAACCTGACGCTGTGTTATTCTCTCCTACTTGATTTACGTTCTTCTCTGTATTAGTAGGTTGTTGATGGGTTGATATTGCTCCTTGATGCATTTCTCGCTCAAAATGAAGCAGACTATGATGTCTGCGACCACAACGACGACAGCACCCAGCTTGATGACAGTTTTTGACTGAGTGTGACGGTGCAAGACAATTGTAACAAAGCCTTTGTGATTGAACGAACTCTGATCTTTCTTGAGGCGTTTGTTTACTAAATTGTTTGCATTGATACAGTAGATGTTGGCCTGAACACATTGTGCAAGTATTAT
The DNA here is from genome assembly GCA_963969515.1 of Yponomeuta evonymella. Lineage (NCBI taxonomy): Eukaryota > Metazoa > Arthropoda > Insecta > Lepidoptera > Yponomeutidae > Yponomeuta > Yponomeuta evonymella. The sequence goes on along the minus strand of OZ018343.1, from coordinate 2,849,384 downwards.
TTACAATTTTACTTTCTTGTACAGTGGAGTGAAATGACTTCGATTTAGTATTCGGTTGTTGTTGCGCCTTGTTACTCTGAACTTCATATCTTGTGGTGGGTTTGGTATGAGCTATCATTTCTAGCGCTCTGAATCGCAACTCTAAAAACTCTGTCAATTGTGACCATCTTGGTAAATCATCGACTTCATCAGCATTTGCTCCAACTTTGTGCTCCCACATTTTACGAGTTTCGTTGTCTAGTTTGGAAACTACCAAATAAATAATTCGCAAAGACTATTTTTTTTCTTGAGGGCTGAATCAAAAACCATTTCGAGATTAACATCTAAGTAACCATATTTTCTATATTTAAGATAAATATTAAGGAAGATGAGCGTTATTTTTGCCAAAAAACAATAACCTTCATTTGACCTTCTGATGACGTCACATTTTAAAATAAACATAACATATGGCAACACTACGTTACTTAAAAAAAAAGACTTGCTGTCATAACTGTCATATGCATATCATTTCCTTGTCTGTGAAAAAAACGTCTGTGACAGCAAATCACAGAAACAAAGTGTGACAGTTTGCGCGACGTTTCGGCGTGTGCACTCGAAAAATATGACGTCACGCTTTCAAATATTTTAAATAAATAATTTATAATAATAAACTTAACAAATCGCTGAAAAAATGAAATTAGTCTCTAGAAATTACTTCTGCTATAAGAAAAAAATATAAAATAAGATCAAAATAAAAAATATACTGCCCGAATTATGGTGTCCCAAGACGATGTGTCAATACCTAAGTTGTTTAATGACTTCAAACATGATGAAGTAGTATCAAGCAGGGCTTTGATAGCATTAGCAGATTCAGACGTGATGTTCTTTTGGTTGAATAACCTTTTCATAATTTCGTTAGCATTGAATCGCTTGTTTCCATATCGTCTTTTCAATTGCTTCCAAGCTGTTATTAGAACTCAAGGCAAATATCGTTTCTTGCAAGCTGATGAGTTTATTGGCTTCGGTGAAAAACACAGAAAATGTAAAAACGTGCTTACTACGCCATTTTCAAACAAGACAGTGCAGTAGACAATTAATCCTCTTTAGAGTTTCACACATTTTATTGCCTAACTACAACACCTCCCCTCAATAAAATACATATAACAAAACTAACTACACACATTGAAATTTCCCTTTAATACACTAACATGCCCTTAACATAACAAAATCTTCCTTTAAAATAACCTCCCCTTAACAGGCTAATCTACCCTTAATAACAAACAACGTAACACACAAGTTACAAATAAAATTAAAACACTCTAATATAACTAATTTTGATAAACAAAATCGATCTAATTAAACAACCTTCCTCTTAAATCTTTAAACATTATACCACCCAAGGGTTTAGTTAAAATGTCGGCAATTTGGTTACTGGAACTTACGTACTTCAATACAATAACGTTATTGTCGATTTTTTCTTTTACAAATCTTTGTTTAATATCTAAGTGTTTAACTCGTGTATTTCCAGTAGCCATGTGAGCCATTTTGATAGTAGACTGGTTATCTTCATAAACTACAATAGGCCCCAAATTTAAGTCGAAATCTTTTAATATTGATTTCAGCCAGCAGGCTTCACTCGTAGCATGGCTTAGAGCAATATACTCAGCTTCTGTTGACGACAGAGACACAGATTGTTGCTTTTTGGATACCCAGATGACAGAACAACCAAATAATTTGAAACAATACCCTGTTGTAGATTTTCTATCATCACTCCCCCCCCAGTCACTATCAACATGGCATGTTATGCCCTCATTACAATCCCTGTAATATGTTAAACACAAATCTATCGTTCCTGTATATACCTTCGCGATTAAGCGACAGAAACATGTCGTTGAATGTCTGCCACTCATCGTATTTTCCGGAAAATGAGGGTAATTTAATTTGTGGCAACTTCACTTCACAACTCGGCATAGTGTAAAGCGATGCTTGTGTAGTGGGCATCTGAGAAACTCTTTGAGTGAATGTATTGAGATCTTCGTTGAGCTTAGCTTTGTAAATTGTATATTTTTCTTCAAACGACATAGTAATCGTCCTTGAAATAATCCAACTTCGCTTTGTCGCCCTTCTTTACAGCAGATACGATTAGCGAATGATCTTCTCCAAATTTTCCCCAAAAATCTTCTAATGAATCTAGTTTTGATTCTATATAACTCTTTGTTATTAGCTCCTTAGGTGATTTTTTGTAATTAGTTGCCATTTTCTCTAACGTCTCGTATCTATCTTCTTGTCTAAGTAATATCGCCTCCATTTTGTATTATTATTTGTAAACAATTGATGAAAAACACAGAAAGTTGTTCACAAATAATTTGATAAATAACGTCCCAGCATAAAGATAGTGTATAAAGTTGCTGTCCAGACTGTTTTTTTATTGTCTACTATCGAAAGCACGATAAATGTAGCAAGTCTCAATCACTACAATTTAAAGTGTTTTTCACCACAAATTATTGTAAGTCTACAGAAGCTACAATTTGGGTAAGTTCTTTTAAATGACACAAATTTTACAAGTTCTATTTTTCACGAAAATTTTATAAGTCCAAACTCCTCAAAATTTTGCTAAGTCCAAATCACTTCTAAAATTATTCTAAGTCCTTTTTCTTATTAAATTCACTCACGATACCGGCTATGACCCTATCCACGTACGCTCACAAATCCAGTCCGAATGCACAACACTCCACTTTTTGATCACTGTACTCACTACTATTCCCGGGTTTCGGCACCAATGTTTACTTGCACATATTGAAATTAAAGACCATATCGTCGCCCTAATTCTAATAGGAAGTATCTCAATTTTGACGACTTTTGAGGAGGCTAAAATTACGGTTTTTTTCTTACAAGTTGTTAGAAAACCATAAAAGGTAAGTTCTGAACATGATATTAAAAATTTTATAGATGTCATAATTTGTTATGCAAAAAACATTAATTCTTATAGATAGTGTAATATATGAGATGAGCTTTATTAGCATAGCTATTTCACTGAGTTACTATTAATTCGCACTGAAAATTAAACACATGTTATCACTAAAATCTTTATTAAATTTTAAAAAACAGCACTACATATTTAAGTTTTAAAGTATTCTCTTCTTAATAATTCATCATCATCATTCAGCCACAAAAAGACCGGGTAGAAGCGTCTTCCTGCCACTTGGATGAGGTCATCTGTCCATCTTGTGGCTGGTTATCCTACGCTGCGCTTGCCGATATGTGGTCTCCATTCGAGAACTTTTCGGTCCCATCGGCCATCAGTTCTGCGTGCTATGTGCCCCGCCCACTGCCACTTCAACTTACTAATCCGCTGGGCTATGTCGACGACTTTCGTACGTCTACGGATCTCATCATTTCTAATTCGATCTCGTAGAGAAATTCCAAGCATAGCCCTTTCCATAGCTCGTTGCGTGACCTTGAGCTTTCTTATGAGACCCATGGTGAGAGATCAGTGCCATAAGTCATCACTGGTAACACACACTGGTTGCATAGATTTGTTTTGAGCGATTAAGGTGTATTGGACGAAAAGACTTCTAAGTTTCCCGAATATTACCCAGCCAAGTTGGATTCGACGATTGAACTCTTTCACGAAGTTGGACCGGCCTAGTTGGATTTTGTCCTAAGTAGATGTATTCATCTGCAACTTCGAGAGTTGAGTTCCCCAATTTTATTGGGATGGGCACAACACGGGCGTTCGACAATGACCTTCGTTTTGTCCATGTTCATTTTAAGGCCCACACGTTGGGAAACTCGACTGAGGTCTTCGAGCATTGTGCCGAGGTCTTCCATCGTTTTTGCCATGACTACTATTTCGTCGGCAAATCGAAGGTGCATGATGTACTCGCCATTGATATTGATGCCGCGTCCCTGCCATTCCAGAAGCTTGAAGGCATCTTCCTGTGCGTTCGTGAACAGTTTCGAAGAGATAACGTCTCCCTGTCTCACGCCTCTTCTCAATGGAATTGCCTCCGAATTCTGCTCCTGTACTCGGACCGACATGGTGGCGCTGTTGTACAAGCACTTCAGCACCTCGACATACCGATAGTCAATAAGGCAACGCTGGAGAGACTCGAGCACTGCCCATGTCTCGATAGAATCGAAGGCTTTCTCATAGTCCACAAACGCTAAGCAGAATGGCAAATTATACTCCTCAGTCTTCTGTATAATTTGCCGCAGCGTGTGGATGTGGTCTATGGTACTAAAGCCCTTTCGGAAACCGGCTTGTTCGGGAGGCTGGAAGTCATCAAACCTGCGTTCGAGACGATTCGTGAGGACCCTCGAAAACAGCTTATAAACATGGCTCAGAAGCGAGATGGGTCGGTAGTTCTTCAATAGAGAGTTATCCCCTTTCTTGAAGAACAGCGTCACCACGCTTCTGTTCCATGCTTCTGGCGTTTTTCCTTCGAGCACGACGGAATTGAAGAGCTTCTGAAGGATTTTAAGTACTGGTGTTCCACCCGCTTTCAGGAGCTCTGATGTGATTCCGTCCTGTCCTGGTGCCTTGTTATTCTTGAGCTGTTTCAGGGCCATCCTAATCTCATACAGGCTGATGTCCGGGATGTCTTCGGTATAGATTACAACATCTTCTAAAATTTGTATACTGGATTTTTGCTTTATGATAGGTTTCTTCTTAGTGTCAGTAACTGTTACGCCACTCTCTCAATGCTTTTAAAATTTGCTGATCATCTTCGGAATCCGATTAAAAAATTACCATTTTGATGACAATTAGACCTGCACATAGATATCTGAAAAGATTAAAAAGCAAAATAAAAGTAAAATTATACAAAGTTTAATATGAAAAAAATAATATTAAAATATAATGTTTAATTAAGATAAAATTTCGCGAAACTGAAAAAAACTAGAAACAAAATTTGTTCTTAAATTAGTGTCAATAAGAATTAACTTAATACTAAGTCTCAAAAAATTTATTCGAAAAAGTAGTATCCCAACAGTAATTTTTAAACACATTTTTTTACTCCATAAAGACAATGTGCCTAAATAATATCAAAAAACATAGCTCAGAATATAAATTACAAATTACTATCTGTTACTTACCTTAAATGCTAATGAATCCAAATATAAAACACTTTTATGACGCAGCGATCTGCAAAACGTCAATTAAGTATGGCGAATGATGAGTTACTGCATATTAGCACTAATAATTCCGTGATTCGAGATGCGACGTATTACGTCAAGTCTTTTATCTCTCTTTTTTTCATACAAAGCTTAAATAGTAACGAAAGAGAACGATGTAGTTTTGTCAACTCTATCCAAAACATCCAAAAAGTCAGTTTCGTCCAAAAATGAGATACTACCTATTAGAATTAGGGCGACGATATGGGTTACTACTGCTTTAATGCTCGAAGGATCATTAACAAATTAAAAGGAGAAAGACGGTCGGTCATATAACCCTGGGCCTAGGTGTTAACAAGACGAAAGCAACGTATATTTAAAGAGTACATGTCAAGTAACAATCGTGGAAAATTCGGTGATTTTTGGCAATCCAGGAGCTGAGATATATGGGATACAATAAAAATGAGGTTATGTGTTCTTCAGTTGTCACTCTGATAATTTTGCTGTAATATTATGATATTTCAACCTTTTGACGCGTTAATAATTAAAATAAAGTCGTCAAGGTCAGTAAGGTTCGCAAAGTCCGTGAGAAGCTGAGGTCGTTGAAAAATCAAAGAAACTAAAGGCACACTCAAAACGCACGGAACGCAACGAAACGAGTAAGATTTTTTATGACAGCGGGTATTTTGTCATTTTTATGACAATGTCAAGGTGTAATTGTTTTTAGATTATAATGGCGTGGCCAGACACTTCTTTAGTTACGAGAAAATCGATTTATATTTTAAAAAATAATCGATTTCTATATTAAATGGCTGAAGATATATTTTTTACGAAGATATTTTCACATTTTATTGTGGAGTTATAGCATGTCATGTATATGTGAAGCATTCTGAATCCATTAAAGTGAAGTTAAACCTATTAACAATAATTTTAATCGATTATGACGATTTCAATCGATTACACTTTTACTTATTTCCAGTTTTCTCGTTTCCTAGATTGTGAATTTATCTGAGTTTTTGTACTTTAAACCACAAAAATATAACTAATTTTAATTTATGAACCTAATTTCAACTTGATAACTTTGGGCCCAGAGCCTTCTTTCTCCTTTCGAGAATATAGTCTTGAAAAAGATGCAACCATACCGCGATGTAGGAATCCGTTCCTAGTGCCAGCGCCATCCATTCCTAGTGGTCACTTAAATAACTAGGTAATCAACAAGATAGACACACAGTTTTCATAATATACTGCCAATGAATTTAAAATTCAATGATACTGCTCAGTAAGCAGAAAACCTGTGTTGTGAATACCAGCCTACCCGCCGAGGCTGGTATTCACATTCACCTCCCGAGTAATTACTTTTCATCAAGAAAAGTCGAGAAAATTCTTCACCAGGCTATTTCATACAAATCGTTTGGCGTCTAGCACATTAGGTATATCTTAGGCTTTTACCGTTCAGTATAACGCCAGTTATACAGCGCCACATAATCGATGATACAAAGTGGTTGTGATTGTCGCGGACTCTTGGCACACTCCTCCGAAGTTACATTCCAGACTGGAAGAGTTATGCACATACATTAAACTATATAAATTCACGCTTGTAGGCATTTGTGAGGTTATAATAGCAATATCACTCGCTAACGGTGAAGGAAAACATCGTGATGAAACCTAAGTGTCCTAACTATTCACATACCTCAGCGCTTAAAATCGCCAATCCGCGGTGGGCATGCGTGGTGATTAAGCCCATACTCTCTCCCTGAGAGAAGGCCTGTGCCTTATGCCCCAGAAGGCTGCTTGTGTACACCTGCAGGCAGAGACCAGGGTTTGCCCTTAGCCCCTGACAGACCTCTTTCGCTTTGTCAGTTTCAATAGTTTCTAGTTAGACGAATCAAATTGTGTTAATACAATTATGAACAATACTGCTAACAAAGTTAGCCGTAACCAATTATTAATCAATGTTAGAATAATAAAGTGTCAGTAGGTACACTTTACTGAGACTAAAATAATGATTTACTGTAAGCTGCGACATTCGTAGTACGCGTAAAGCGCGAATTAAAAAAAAAACGTAAATCCTGATATATTGAAAATTATAAATCTGAGAAAAAAGTGATAGAACACAAATTTTTCAAACCTACAGTCTAGAATTTGGGGTTAATGGCCTAGTACTTTAATCGATTGCCGCTGAAAACGGTCGTTTCTAGTAAAAAAAATTAAAGTCCTAGTTAGTTCTTGGCTCTAGGTTCTAGACTACAGGTTCCAAAAATGATTGTCACTATTATTGAGATTTGTGTTTTTCACATCATGCACATATTACAAAAGTAGATCGGAAAACTCTTCCTAAGCCCTCTTACAATTACACATATAACTCTAGTCAACTGTATTGCGGCAGCTGTGACCGTGTGTTTAAGAGCAAATTCGGTTTTGCATCACACGCTCGAGCGCACGCTCGGGTCTAAGATGGGTCCCGTCGCCGTCGACGGAATCGTTGTGGAGGACATCATCATCATCACAAAAGTAGGTACTAGCGCGCGAAACTCTCTACATTACGCTTGTTCGATATCACGATGTTTAGCGCCATGAAATTTTAAATTATTTTTATATGATTCAGGGCATAGTAAGTTTTATATTAAACCCCAGAATTAATGTGTTGTACTTACCGCATTCACATCCGATAAAGTAAGCGGCCAACATCCAAAGTACGGCATTAATTTTATTTAGTTTCTTCATCAAGATAAATGGGTTATCACAATAACGCAAGCGCAAGGCCACTTATAGCTGATTAACGGATACACGGTTTGTTTTTAAAAACAATATTGAGTGGGCACGCGCAACTATAATTATTCGGTTAATGAGTAAGTTGGGAACTAATTTGTTATTTTGCTGTCAGTGGATTTGCAGCTTTATCTACATGGTGTTCTCTTTCCGAAAATACAGGGTTCTACTTGTTAATACGAACAACTTTTGCCACAGGGAAAGCTTTGGTATCGCGAAAAAATCGTAGTGACACTGTTTTCATGTCATGGAAGATGTAGAAAAACTAAGGAAACGCAAAGCCTTAATTTTTTTTCTAATTTTACAGGTTATGCGGAAATTCATGTCACCCACTCTAACAACAAAATTCTTAATAGAAGTAGATAGATAGATAGATAGAATATTTTTATTGTATATACACCAGGAATTACATATGAGAATTTAACAATAATATAGTACAATTAGCGGCATTATTACTAAAAGTAATTTCTTCCAGACAACCATTGACGAAAAAAAAAGAGAAGCTAAATGACGGGTAGTCGGTGCAACTAAACAAAACTAAGCGAGATATGTATATATTTAATACACATACATAAACGGTACATAAATAAAAACCTACACATAAGGGGGGGGGGATAAACGAAAAATATACCTACATACTACTAGGACAGAATCAATAAGCCGCACTTTTACAATTAAATTATGTTCTTGTAATAGTGCCTATAAATTAAATTTCATGTAAAATTAGGCAGTAGTATTGTATCAAAATCATGTTTTTTGAGTGTCCTGAATCTATTACCTGATTGCGGTGGCACTTATGAATCATACCGTACATCCTGTGTCTCACTCCATTCGTATTACACGTCGGTCACTTTTCTTTAACCCCAGAACGCAAGGTCACGCTACATTAACCCTTAACTTGGCAGCGTTTCGTTTTTTAAAAACATGCATATTCCTTGTGTTGCATTAGTTTGTATGACTATAAAATACATGGGAAAAATATTAAAAAAAATTTTTTTTTTGCAGTTTTTGAGAAAACCTACGTACACCACTGTGTACATTGCCAACTGAGCAGTAAAAAACATAATTCTAATTATGTACATGGTGAATACCATTGTCAAGTTAGCAAAAAAACAAAATTGTAGAATTACACATATTTTTTATTACAAAAAACGCAATAGCTTTTACAATTTCGACACAAAATGAAACAACTTATTTAAAAATTACACTTATATTTTTTATTAGAAAAAACGCAATTTTTTCCGCAATTTTCACATGAAGTTATTTTTATTTTGTGTGGAAATTACTGAAACAATTGCGTTTTTGCTTTCCTACCACAAAACATAGATGAATTTTGCACTTAATACAATAAACGGTGGTTCGACCGTTCTTGCAATACTTGCAACGCGCTGTTTCGTCTCCACTTTCTGGAAAATGTCCTTTATCATCATAGCGAATGCTATCTGTTGGACGAACTGCAACAGGTTTTTGAATTTTTAGCTCTTCATCTATATCTTGATTTGTATCTTTTTTACCGCATTTAGACAATCCTTCGAAAATTTCATACCTGAAATCCTTCAACAACATCTTTTTGCCATCTCGTCTATATAAAAGCCATGCGTTGATTATGCACATGTCAATCAACTGGGAGAATAAACCCAAATACCACCGATGGCTTTTGAGTGGAGTGCGATAAAGAGAAATCAGCATGTCTGATAAATCCACCCCACCCATAAACTTGTTGTACTCCTTAACGACTTTGGGGCACTCGACATCAACCTTCTTCTTTTCTTCTTTGCAGTATCGCTTTATGGTTTCAATTGGGTGTGAATCTACGTACGAACTAATCAAAGTAACAACTTTATTGTCATTCCACTTCACCACTGCTAATTTGTTCTTATTGCAGACAATTTGTGCACTAGCGCCTCGTTTCTTCTTTTTCAATGTTTGGTCACTCGGCAACAAATCTTGGCAACCTCTTAGCCGGTTACCTCGTATGGTCCCCAAACTAAAAATGCCATATTCCTCTCTTAGTATATATACTAGCTCAGGCGATGTGAAGAAGTTGTCTGCATATACAATGGCTGGTCTTTTTTTTATGCTTTTGCATAATGCAAGCACCACCATCCCACCTAAACCAATGGTTGTTTCTTTGTCACTGAAGGTCATACCACGGAATGTGTCGTCGCCGCCATAGAGGAGAAAATCGTATATAAATCCTGAGACCCCAGCGCGAACGAAATTTTTAAAGCCCCATTTCTTCGGTTTCATTTTTATGTACTGTTTTCTTTTTCCGGCTTTGCGACCTTTATAGGGTATCATCATTTCATCTATCGAGTACTTTCCTTCTTCCTCGACTTTTAGGAAATTCTGGCGGATTTTCTCCATTATGGGTCGGATTTTGTAATAGCGGTCTTGATCGTCTAGGCTATTGTCAGCAAAGTGTATATGCCGCCGAATTTGTTGAAACCTTTTTAGCTTCATAACATCAGCAATAAGGGGGTACCGAGTTTTTTTTGCCCAATAATCGGTATACGCTGGCATCTTTACTATGCCCATCAAGATTTCAATTGCCAAGAAGTTCTTTAACTCATCTTCTGACAACTGCATCGATCTGCCTTGCTGCTGAACGGAATACAAATTTGTGTTTTCAACGATATCTGTAATGATGTCTGGTGAAAAGAAACTATAAAAATAATCCAGTACCAAATCAATTTCTGTATGATGAAGTTCGTATAAGTTTTCTTCCATGGTAGCTCTATGACGTAAGACTGTTTTAGACCAATGATACTGAAGGACAAACTTAGTTTTCTTTGCTTTTTTGGTGACGACAGCTGGTAAACATTTTTTGCGCTTAGATCTTGTAATTCGATTGCCCAGTCTGTGCTTATTAGACAGATTATTTTCTACAGCTGCGCCTCGACTGGCCTGATTAGACAAATTCTGTTCTTCAGTTGTCGGTGTTGGCAAAGACTGTATGGAATTCAGGGTAGGTACTGCATTGTAATTGCTTGTAGATGGAGATGGGAATATTTCTTGAAATATTGGTGTAAGTGGTGCATCTTGAACAGTATCATTCTCAATGTCGGCGTCTGTTGAACTATCTAGTAAATTAAGCCGTTCTAGTGAAGAGTTCAACGAAGGTGGATCAGATGTTTCAACAGAAGAAGGCGGTTGAAAAATAGAATTTTCGTCATCAGACTTAGAACTGTCTTCAGAACATGCATTTTGTTCAGGAACCAAAGCCAAAATCTTGTGCGCGCGTGATAATTTTAAGCTCTGCAGGAAAGATAGAAAGAAAACCCAATTGACAAACAAATAAAGGCCAAAATGCAAGAAAAATGGGAAAAATATAGCAAAAAAATAAAAACTATTTTTCCGCAAAACCTAGCAATGTACACTGTGATTATCGTAGCTTTCAAACGGTACTTTACTGGCCACTTGGCAACGGTAATCACACTGTACATACAAACTTTTGCGCGCGTGATAATTTTAAGCTCCGCAGGAAAGATAGAAAGAAAACCCAATTTACAAACAAATAAAGGCCAAAATGCAAGAAAAATGAGGAAAATATAGCACAAAAAATAAAAACTTTATTTTCCGTAAACGTGGCAATGTACACTGTGATTACCGTAGCTTCTAAATGGTACTTTACTGGCCACTTGGCAACGGTAATCACACTGTACATACAAACTTTTGAACCAGTTACGTTACTTCTATAGAATTTATTGTTGTGCGAGTGGTTGTGTAGTGTCATGTGCACAGTAAAGATTGATAGAAAAGCAAGAACAACACCACGTTTCATGTTAAAAGTTGTCGAAAATAATAAAAAACTTACCCGAGACGCATGGACACCTTGTGGGCGAGAAGACATTTTGATTTTGAAAGCTGTTTTTTAGTGTTGCAAGAGTGAATATTTTTTTCTACCAATCTTGAGTTGCCACAAAATTATTTTTTTGTAGAAGAAAATAATTTACTAGGTTTTTAAACACAGTTTTTTTTCCTGAAAACTATGTACATTGTAGTGTACGCTACCAAGTTAAGGGTTAAAGAGTTCATGGTTTTTTGGGGTACAGTATGTTATTCTCCTGATTGGATCCAGGCTGATTTCTGAATTCTGTGCACCCGATATTTAGGACTTGTATAACATATTAACATATTATTAATATTTTGTGAAATATGTATCATCATCAACCCATTATGTCCCCACCGAGGGGCACGGGTCTCTTCCCTGAGGAAGGTATAGGCCATACTCCACCACGGGGGCCAAGTCCGGATTGGTGGAGGCTTGTAGACTAGTGGCTCGTCTACTGTCAGAAGTTGTCAAGCCGCCCTAAGGCCTCTGACTTGGCTTAACGACTGCCATCTATCGACGGCAGCCGGCACCAACAGCTTAACGTGCCTTGCGAAGCACGGAACCGCTCGGAAAAATGCCACTAGCGTTAGGCATAGACGGCGACCCATCCATGCACTGAACGCGCCCTGTGTTGCTTAACCTTCGTGATCGTTTTAAGATCACTCAGGCAGCCGGGGCTACGAGGCTACGAGCGATATGTATAACAGAGCCTAAATCCTAGTATTGAGTGATTTGTTTTAAAAAGTGTTTTCCATATTGAAAAAAAAACTGGCTTCTGAGGTTGTGCCTTCCGTGTCTTTCAGTGGCTAACAGGGAATCATCCTAAAATCCTACAACATGATAAGCTCGCCATGTACACTTTTTAATTTTTCTGTAAATATTTTGTTTTATTCGTGTGATTTTATGTGTGTAATAAAGTACAAAGTAAGTATAAGCATGATTAAACAACAGAAAAGTTAGAAGCCTTTAAGAAATGGTTACTGAATGACTGGGGAAGACGGCTATATATCTCATACTGATTATACATTATTGCGCACGTAAAACACGGTGAAAACAATACAATGTAAGAAAATACATTAACCGTGTATATTTCTTAAAGCTGCTAAAATAGAACATAGAACTGCCGGCCGTAGTTGAAAACATCAAAAAATTTGCTTCGTCAAAACTGGTATATGTACCTAACGCCGAAAACGGCCTTTTCGGGATGCTGTGGCACATGCATATTAATTCACTTTTTGTAATATTATGCAATTTGATGGAAAGTAATTTGAGAATTTTATGTATCGAAATTTGAGGATTTTGTTACGCTTTACTGCACAAACATATGTATTTTATGATTTATTTTTGTATTGCTAATCTTTTGTTTATCAAGTCAAGGGTCATGTTCAAAGAAAGCATCGTATTGGAGTCGATCTACGAAAAAGGTGCCTGCGTATGTCGAAAAGGGTTTATGGTTATATTTAATTGCATGTGAAGTTTACTTCCGTGAATCCATTAGCAAATCAAACCTAGTATTGGACATTGCACATCTTTGTAGTTGACTAACAGTGAAGAGGCCAGCTAAAAACCCAATTATGCGTTTTCTGCTCACATCATTTTCATCATCATCAGCCCACTGCAGGACACAGGCCTCCCTCATGGTTTTCCTAACCATGATAGGTTTTGCCATAATTGCCACGCTTGGCAGGCGGGTTGGCGATCGCAGTATGCGGTTGGAATCTCAGGAAGACGCTGCTGCCCGTCTCCTGGTAATTTATTTCCTTAGTCGCCTTCAACAACGAAACTGGAGTCGCTATTCTTAATCCGGTGCCACACGGAAACACATTTTACTGCCTCCTAATAAATAGTTTTTATAATTCTCAATTATATTTGAAAGATTCTCATGAATTCAAATTCAAATTGAAATAATTTTATTTGAAGTAACACAGAAACTGCGACTTATTAAACGTTACAAGTAAAACTAGGTGCCCATTTCAAGATCTAGATCATTTGGAGAAAAAACTCCAAACTTAGTCATTTCAAATATTATATTCTTTTTGTTGCACTAACCCGTGCTGAGGACAATTTTTAAAAACATATTAGAGGCTAAAAATTCCACCCATGCCGAGACTTGAATCCGCGACCTCTGGCTCACCGTACCGTGGCACCTGGTCGTGGGTTCAAGTCGCGGCATGGGTGGAATCTTTAGCCTCTAATAGGTTTTTAAACATTTCAAATGTTCCTTAATTAACAGAGTTTACATATTTTCATGTTTTAAAACCTAGTACTAATGCACTGAACTGGCTTTAATTCCAGACATCTTTGTCATCTAAATGATCCTTAATGCTATAGTAGCCCTTTTGGCATATAGGCACTTCATATTCTTTTTGTTGCACTAACCCGTGCTGAGGACAATTTTTAAAAACCTATTTAGAGGCTCACCGTGCCAGCGTTCTCCCAATTGAGCTAATGGGCAAGTGCAAGCATCGATTTTTAGCCTCTAAATAGGTTTTTAAAAAGTGCGCTTTACACATTTTTTGAACCGCGCTTCTTGCAAGCTTATAATAGGGGTTAAAGTATGAAATTGCCATTTTATTGCAATAGGTTCTTTGAATTGACATAGAATCTTCATGGTTTGAGGTTTTCGAATGAAACTTTTATCAAATGGTTTCTATGATGTTCTTTTTTTAAAAAATGTGAAACATTTGAATATCGACTTTCAATTATTTTTGTTATTCAATTTAGACAAGAAAGATGGATATGGAGCGGAGCGCAGCGACGCTCCATCCTGAAACTTCGGGTGTTAGTTCTTTTTTTTATATAAACGCGAAAAAAAATATTTCACTAAACAACTTACTTTTGAGTCAAACTTAAATAAGGTTGGTGCATGGAAAAGTCATAGGTACCCTACATTATGATATGGCAAAACGTAGATTGCCATATCGTCAAACGTTGATGCTTAAACGATACGGCCAGTTTGACTTGGCCTTTTCATGAAAAGGACACATTTCGTGATATGGCTAACCACATCATGATATGGCACAATCTACGATATGGCTACGACATATCCATGTTTGTGATGTCCTTGCCTGGTTACCATAGCACAGGATATCCTAGTTTGGGAACAGAACAGGTGAATGTGTTGTGTGGAGGTTATTATCATTTTAAAAACCTATTTAGCACGGGCTAGTGCAACAAAAAGAATATAATGGTTATTATTATTGTTATCTTGATGGAGCGAAAGGCGGTGCAGCCTATACACGTGCCACTGTAGGGCACAGGCCCTCTCTCTGAGAGAGAGTGTGGGCTTAACTACCATGTGTGCCCACCGCGGATTGGCCATTTCAAGCGCTGAGGTGTGTGAACACCTCAGACACTCAGGTTTAATCACGATGTTTTCCTTCAGGGTTAACGAGTGGTAACTTCAAAAATGTACGAAAGTTACAAAACAAAGCCATTGTACTCGCGGTGGTAGTGGAGCGGTAGAACGCCGGCTTTTCGTTCGGGAGGTCGTGGGTTTGAATCTCGATTTACTTAATTTTAATAAATTCTTGCTGTTCCCCCTCTATCAATGTCATAGCCTCCTGTAAATCATTGTCCTGCATAGACAAAGCAGAAAACATTACTCTTTTTTTTTTCTTTTCTTTTACTCTGTTCTTTTAGCAACAAACAGTCATTACAGTTAACGTAAATTATAAATAAAAATAATTGGAAAGAAGACTTATAGGTCTTATTTCCATTTATGAAAATTTGTTGCGAAAATTAAAAATTTATCAAATAAATGCCAAAAGCCTTTGTACAAAAGTTGATGTAAATGACTCGAATCCCGGCTGGAGCAAGTGGGTTTGTTTTACAATTTATGTACTTGGTAGTAGCAATACCATTACCTAACTGTGGAGGAAGTCCTCGTGAGGAAACCCGAGCATGTAGGACGTTCGTGTAGCTTAGCGGTTAAAATCGCCAGTCGCAAATCTGTGGGTACGATTGATGGTTTAAGTTATTCTCTCTCTCGACTTTCTGTCCACTGTATAACTCACAAGTTTGTTTAGTTTACAGACAGAAGAAACCCCAAGAGAGATTTAACTGGCAAAAGAAATATGATATTTAATTTCCCTTTTGGTGTAGGCTTTAACGGTTAAAAAAATATAAAATATTGTTTTTCCCAAAATTGATATATCAGCGTGCTTATTTTTTAACGCTGCTGAAATCGATATCTAAAATCGTCTTTCCCAGTCGTCAAGTATTTATTTTTTAAATGATTCTAACAATTCCAGCTGTTTCATAATCTTGTAGGTTCCTGGTTTCTTCGTTAAGCTTATTCATTCACACATTTTCACCAAATCACGTTCTCACAAGGCGAATAATGTGATTAAATTAATATTTAATTTAATTAAGAAATCTGAATCCCGTGGAGAGTTTTTCCGACTTCGGTGCTAAAAAGGTGCTGAATGACAAGGAAGTCACAACTACAGAAGTAAAAAAATATATTTTTATTTGATTTTGTTCAATTTGGAAAATACTTTTTTAAACCAATCACTTATTACTAGAATTTAGGCTCGGTTATACATATGATTATAAAATATTACAAATCATTAAAATGTTAATTGTCCTAATATAGTAAGCACAGAATTCAGAAATCAGACTGGACCAAATCCGGAGAATTACACATAATGTCCCCCAAAATATAATGAACTCTTTAATGTAGTTGTAGCGTGACCTTGGGTTAAAGGTTAGTGATCGACGTACTCACCCTTCTGGAATGCTTCATGAATAATATACAGCATGGATCATAAGTGCCACCGCAATCAGGCCTAAGTCTGGGACACAGAAAACATGTTTAGGTTACAATACTACTGTTTAATTTTATGTGAAATTTATATTATTGGCACTTTTAACTAACCTGTAATAAACAAACATAATTTTATCGTGTCAGTACTTTTTGAACACTTATCTGAGGCCTTTTAGAATTTTTGCCATGTTTTACTTAGTTTTTCTGATAACTTGCATGCTCTTCAGTTAGATAAACATCCTGGCTACGTATGGTATTTTTTTGCGGAATTTTATTTTAATATTTAGAGTAATTCAATCGGGGCCACTGAAAATCTGGTTTCATAGCATGATGCTCGTGACGCACTTTGTTACTTTTGACCTTTGTTTTCTCTATTGGATACCACAAACTGGCAAACGCAGCGTAGAATGCCCACCAGGGCGCTGGACCAATGATCTGATGCAGTTTACTGGCAGCAGCTAAATGTGGATGGTCGAGGACAGAAAGAAGTGGCTTGGGGCAGACCTATGTCCAGCCGTGGACGAATACGGACTTATTGATTTACTTCGTATTATCGTATGGCACACAATTATGGTTTTGCATTTTTTTAACGAATGCAAACTTATTGTGATTATGATACTGATTGTATTGAAATAAATAAAGGTGACAAAATTTGATAGAGAGCATCGTGCTATCGCCCCTGAACAAATGTTCATGTATATTCTATTGTGGTGTGTGCTGTATTCGGAAACGTAATAAAACAAGTTACGAGTTTCTGCGTTAAACCGATTCACCGAACTTCAGAACTTCGACTTCCACTTCCATTCTTCCATTCAAGTCCCCTTTTCATTCCCTTTCTAAACACTCCTTCTAAATCCTTCCCGATTCGTAGAATCTTATTCAAGCTTACTTTTACTTGCTTTCATACTGAATCTGAAGCCTGAGAAGTAAACGAATCGATTCTTCGTAGATATAATTTTGAGCATAAAAATAAAGTAATGATATTATAATTGTGACAACCACATTCAATATCTGATAGAAAAAAAATGTTTGAACAAGAGCGCTTGACTGCAAATATTGCTGATAGACGTTATAAGACGCAAGTTAAAATTAAAAATATTTTTATATAGTCTTAATTTACATGAATTACCTTGATTACCATACAAAGTACCGTAAAATGTCAATTACCAGATTATATTTCAAAACGGTTTTAATTCTCTGCTTCAAGAAAGTAAGGTCAACAAGGAAAATCAAATAATAAATTTTTCACTCCATCTGCTCGAAATGATGTAGGTATTTTGATGCCCAAATTTAGGACCCAAAACACGCTCTTGTTGTTCAAGCTAAGATGCATCAAAGTAAATAGACTCAAAATTGGATTTTGAATCTATTTACCTTTAGGTACCTTTAAGTAAATTGACTCAAAATCCAATTTTGAATTTATATACTAATGCACACATTTACTAAGAAGTCGGACTTCTCTTTCACTCTTGAGGATTCGTCCTATATCTATTGCGCTCCAACCCAAGCAATACGTTTTAAAACTGAGTTTGGAAACCAAACTCTTTGCTGCAAAACTTTTAAGTACCTAATTGTCAAATATTTGAAATCGGAACGCAAGTTTTTTTTTTCTATGCAAAAAATCAATAACATTGGCGCGCTTTTTTGTCTATTTTCACTTATTTTCTCGGAAAAATGTCGTCAAGCGATGATGATAGTGTCTTCTGAACACCAGAATATATAAAAAACAGGCAACACAAGCAATTCAAAACTTCCTGCCAGAAATTACATTTGAGTGGTATGTAAGTGTTATTTTTTATTTCATTCCTCTCAGATGGTAGTGAAAAGCAGAGCGTTCTACACGGGCGCAAATCATTTTTGGTCTCGGTAGTGTTGAATCCCTCGCTCCTTCAGCGATTCTTAGTTAAAGCCCTCGCTTCGCTCGGGCTTTAATGCAAGCATCGCCTCAGTTCGTTCTGGATTCAATTTCACAACCTCGACGCAAAAATTTTGTTTGCGCCCTTGGTGAACAATCTACTATTAAATCCCGATTAGATTGATATGTGTTAGTATTTTATCTATTTACTAATAATAAATCTGCAAGGGTCGGTCATCGAGTAAGTTAGTTTGTTTTCAGAGATATTGTGTTTATAGGCTCAATATATGATACTGAAACTAATTTCACGATTTTTAGAATTTTTTTCTGTATTTGTGTATGTATGTATGTTCCTCCATAACTCTTAAACCAATTATCTGAATTTGATGAAATTTGGTATAAAAACATATAGACATCTGGGACACAGGATAGGCTATTTAAATTCTAGCTCCAGTTATGATAAGACGTGGCCCCCATACAAATGCTGCTTCGTAAAAATCGAAATGTACGCGAACGGAGTCGCGGGCACAGCTAGTTAAGAATAATATTTGGGTAAACGTAAATTCTAGAGTCAGCGGACTACAGCACATAAGTCAAATTGTCTTTACTTTTTCGTTTTTTACGATATAATTATTTAAAATAGCAGTTTCCTTAATTTTTGTAAAAAAACATATGTTTAAATCATTGTTTCATGACTTCATTAGCACTTCGTCATTGTGATAAAGATAATATAAATGTTGTAGAGTAATTTTACAATAGCTCTTTTTCACTGCCTCAAAAATTTGTGTTTTGGACTTATGTGCTTTAGTCCGCCGACCCTAGAATTATAATAAGGTAAATTAAAAGTTTAAAAGAATGTTCGACTATTTATTTTTGTCGTTAATTGTACACGGATTTTTCGAATAAATATTTTCTTACATTTTTCAAATAAGGATTTTGACACTGACCTGGAGCAAGCTTTTTACCTGTAAATATATACTTAATTAGAAATCATACATATTAGAATTAGTTTATAAATGACTTAGTTTTATATACTTACTTTAATTTAAGTTTTTGTCATACTATTTGTGTATAATGAAATTTCCGAATCGTTATAAACAAAATATAAGAAATTTGTATAAAATTTCGCAAATTTAATTGATCCAAACACCTAATGAATAAATTTATGGATTTATTTACGCAACAGT
This sequence comes from Yponomeuta evonymella, assembly GCA_963969515.1. NCBI lineage: Eukaryota > Metazoa > Arthropoda > Insecta > Lepidoptera > Yponomeutidae > Yponomeuta > Yponomeuta evonymella. Next base: position 2,829,876 of record OZ018343.1, on the reverse strand, counting down.
CCATACAAAAACTATAAATCGATCGTCCTTTATACATAAAAAAAACGCGCGCGGTACTGCGCAGCCGGTGTGTTATACCCCGCGGCACGCGGTTTGGCAGAATCTGCGACCGGGACGCTCTCCCGCGCGGTGACGCGTCGGTATTGTGTTGCCCCAGGCGTATTTTCTATACAAATAGAGATACTTGTATACAATTTAAAAATCTATGCTCCGCTACTTCTTTTTATAGGGTGTTGTCAAAATATATAGAGGCGGTCCACTTCCTAATCCACAAATCCACTTTCCACTTTCCGTTTAATAGATTAATTAAAGTTGTTTTGCTTATTAATATTTGTTTTTTTTTATGATTGTTGTTATTTTAATTTGTTAATATCAATATTATTAATTTGAAATATATTAATGCTAGGGGTTGACATCATATTTTATTTTCGGTACAACATTCCATTTCGCGGAAACCAGTCTTTCATCTGGGGGGTCGTGATTAAACGTGAAATAAACAACGCGTATGCATAAAGGACGATCGATTTATAGATCTCGATCGTAAATAGTCTCCTAATTCGAGTATCTAAAATCCAAGTTGATAAAATAACTAGCATCGTGAAAAAGATAATATAAGATAAGAATATTCTTTATTGTACACTAGAGCACATTACACTTTTTTTTTTAAATAGACAGTAAAATTGGCGCCCTTATTGCTAAAAGCAATTTTTTCCAGTCAACCCTATGACAAAAGTTGCTGCAGGAGAATGCGACGGGCAGTCGGTGCAAATATGACATTTGCCGCGGAGCCGTCATAGACCGCCACTCCGCGCGTGGAAGCAGATCAAACCGCTAGGTGACGCGGACCTGCGAAGCCGTCGCCGCCGCTCTGCGCACCGCGGCGGGAAGCGTTCGTTGCTAGTGGGAGAATCGCCTAAATAATGTGACCTGTGGCACCAAATCCTGTCCGATCCTGACGCGTGCGATAGAAACTTCTATGAAATAAAATATAAAATATAGTAAGACGATTGAAATCGTTCAGAATAATATAGGTGCTGATGACATTCGATTACTTTTTTTTCGGATTTTATTAGTTATGCTTTATAGAACCTGCTTAATTTGACAGAAACTGTTATTACAACCTAAACAAACAAATTTAAATTCCGACATGATTGTACTGAATTAACTACGGTTTCTTTATTAAAATAATTATAATAAAAACTGCCAAGAGGTTTTCGTACGGTAATTAAAATAACACTATTACACGAATAAAGTAATTAGTTTTACCCGTGCACACATCCATAAATCTACACAAACGTACAATTAAAGGATCTCACGAACACCAAATTGTGGCATAAAGCCGACAATAACTAAAGGTATTAAGAATATTCTGCATCATCCTTACTAATATTATAAACGCGAAAGTTTGTATGTATGGATGGATGTTTGTTACTCTTTCACGCAATAACGGCTGAACGGATCCGGATGAAATTTTGCACAGAGATAGATTACAGACTGGATTAGCACATAGGCTATTTTTATTCCGGAAAAATACACATCAAAATAAATGTAGTAAAGCTAGTAAAATATATATCTAATAAATAAAAATCTCGTGCCACAGTGTTTATTATCGAAATGCTCTGAAACGGCTTCACCGATTTCTATGAATTTTTTTGTGTACATTTGGTGGGTCTAAGAATAGGTCGTAGGTAAAATATAATAAACAAAACAACGTTGCCGAGTTAGTTAGTACTCACGGCAACACCATTGTACTACCCCTTAATAATTAAAAATATAATCTGAGCCCACGAAGAAGCCACCCAAAGATAATTAAATTACCATAAGAACTATGATGCGAAGCACTCGTTGGCCAATTGTGATCGTCTAGTCTAGTGAGAAGCCTTCTTCATTGTGAACGTATGTATTAGTATTAGCATTGTATCAGTTTTATGTATTAGTAACCCAAGAACTTTTAAGATCGAGTAATCAGACTATATAAAAAGTCCGTTATAATAATCGAAGCATAATTTAAAGAAATCAACAAAATCTAAAGCTAGCCTTAGAAAAAAAAAGTTTCGGAAAAATTTAAATGAACAAGAAAATAGCAAGATTAAATGAGGGAATGCGAGATAACATAAGGTTGGGATAAATGAGGATAAGAGAAATTAAAGTTACATAAAAAACTAAAATAAAAATAACCAACAACCCGACCGCTGAACATTAACTACTAAGCGGGCTGGATCAGCCTATATACCGTTATTCATTTGTGTATGATTTTATTTGAGTATATCGTAGTTTATTCAGTTACTTAATGAAAACAATTTAAGTACATGTTTCATACTGTATACATAATTATTATTCTGTATAACATAGTATTCTACTATATTATTATATAGCATTGTTCACGGTTGTACCACACCGCGGTATGTGACGCTCGCGGGGTAACTCCGGGCACTGACTGAAAATCAGCGCTGAAGGCTTGACCGTCTGCATACTGCTGAGTCAGTTTCCATTTATAGCAGCAGTAACACGCCGTGACCTTTCGTTTTTCTTTCATTTTTTATCACATTTCTGTTTTGTTATTGTGGCGTGTGCACTGTTTTTATAATAAATGTTTTTTCTTCTTCTTCTAAATAACTCTTAAGGATTTAAATTGTTGGTATTTATTGCTCAGCAGTTGGGTTGTTGGTTATTTTTTATTTCAGTTTTTTATTTTTATCTTTTTAGGACAAATTTTCCAATAGTCAGATAAAACTAACTGGAGAATAAATTGCATGCCATCACTGTCTAAATCATACGACAAGACAGTGACAACATCAGTTTTATTCTCCACTTAATTTGTATCTAACTATTGAAAAATTCGGTCTTAGCGTTTTTTTGGCCCCCATCAACACCAGCTCCGATAGCCGTGATCGTCTAGTGGTTAGGACCCTACGTTGTGGCCGTAGTAACCCAGGTTCGAATCCTGGTCACGGCAGTGTCACGCACTGTTACGGCGGAGCTTTAGTTTTGGAGTTTCGGAATGCAAACTTGTGGCGACTTAAATGTCGCTTTAAGTTATCGATCGTAGATTATGAATCCGGCACACTGCGATAAAAATAGTTGAATATAAAAAAACACACTACCTATTTTATTAACTTTTTTCGGCCATTTAATGAGCGGGCTTAGCATAAACTTTGCATCGGGCTTGATTCAGTGATAAAAGTTACGTCATGTACAGTGGTTTACCAGTGGTAGCTGAATGGCGCTACTCAAATCTCGGTATCGAATGAAATACAATGAATTATGATTGTAATTATATGGCACGGTTCCCAGTATTTTTTATCTCTATAGCAAATTTTAAATAAACACAAAAAGGACAAGTCATCCCTTGCAATCGCGCCTCTGATAAGAGAAATTCTCGTGTGCTTGCGAGGTTCACTTTGGATAGTTTTGCACCAGATTCCTTTAGCCTTGGACCGTTTGTCTAAGTGCTCTTTCCATAGAAGAAATGTTTTATTTCTATATTTATTAAGAATCTCTGAATAATCTGGGAGAGTATTAATCTCTTCTCCTTCCTCTCTAGCTTTCTTTGCCAAACGGTTGGCTGTGCCGCCTCGTTTCCTGCCAAGCCAACGTGGGCTGGAACCCACTGCATTGTCAAAGTAACTTTATGATTGTGGAGATCGTAGATCTTTTCCAGTATGTCATAAGCAGTCGCCACACCTGGGCAGCCGGTGGCACATCGAACAATGTGTTGCAACAATTAATAAACAATAGTTTTATGTATGGATTATTAAGTTGAAGTGGCAGTGGGCGGGGCACATAGCACGCAGAACTGATGGCCGATAGGGCCGAAAAGTTCTCGAATGGAGACCACATATCGGCAAGCGCAGCGTAGGACGACCAGCCACAAGATGGACAGATGACCTCATCCAAGTGGCAGGAAGACGCTGGATGCAAGCCGCTTCCAACCGGTCTTTTTGGATATCCATGGAGGAAGCCTATGTTCAGCAGTGGACTTCTTGTGGCTGAATGATGATGATGATTAATTTTATGTAGCCAATTAGCTACGTAATGTACCTAAATCTGTTGGTTACCTCTCTTATACTATACATACCCTAATAACCACGAGCCAAACCGTTGATTAGCGGTTATTACACTGACGTGACTCAAGTTCTTGGGATCTTCTGTCTGATACATTAGTCTGCAATAATAAGGTTAGTCCGCCATTAGCGCCCCAACCTGTGACGCAAGTTTACAAGGGTTGTTTGGTGATATTTTGTGTCTTTCAAGTAAATAGAGCTAGGTAACGATTTTTTCTGTATTAAAATAAAAAACGGCCAAGTATGCGTCGGGCTACGCGCAGTGTAGGGTTCCGTAGAAGAAGGAGTTTTAACCTGCTTTACAGAACTATAAACTTCATCAAAATAATTTACAATGGAATTTGTAGAAAGTTTTCCTTTTTGGCGACCGAGCGCACACATTTTGCATTGACAGTAGTTTTGTTCAGCGCAGCGCAGCCAGTCGCGCCCACAGCTCCTGAAATAAACTGCCCGCAACGTTGCGTAATAAAAACACGTGCAAAATCCGTACTCGTTTGCGTGTTTCCCCAATATACTTAATGCTGTGTGTCTGTGTGTCTTTCATATTTCAATACCACTTTGGCCAAGGTCTGTGTAGCACCTAAGTGGTGATATCCGCGCTTTTGGACAAAGATTGGCAAGTGCGCAACTCCAGGGGGTCGGTGGGGGCGGCTCACGTTGGTTTCTGTGAGAGTAGGCCACGTTCCTTGTGTGGGAAGAATTTAAACAGTTTAAGAATTGATATAAAAGGCAACATGCCTATCAAGAACAAATTAAACCTAACTAAAAAATGTAGTGACTATACCAATATCAATGTGGCTAAGGAAGATCGGTGGAATTTTAGTTTTGAGCAGTTTAAAGAGGAGAGACATGTCATCCAGAGCTAGAAAGAAGCGCTGACAATTTTACATCTCGAAAGTTCAGCCGCAATGGGTAAAAATCCAGAGCATCAACGGGGGGAGCAGAAGCGGTGACGTGTACCCATAATCCCAGTAAATAGTTCAAGGAGTGGCAGGAGCTCCCTGCTCCAAGAAAGCGGGTAGAGTTTGGATGTGAAAGGTCAGCCAGACTGATGAACGAAGCCACTGGCCTACAACAACCTGCCTGACGGGTGTGGCGCGACATGCCTCGGAAGACCACGCCTAGATGACGGTCGGCCTAGCAACTCCAGCGGTGATGTCTGGTTTGGATAACGCCGCGTATCTCCAATGCAACGCAAAGTGCGAAGTTGCAAGCCCGTAGCTCTATGATGTAAAACGTACAGAGGAATCATGTCATTGAAGTTTGAGATATGCAATAGTTCAAAGTACGTGCCCTGGTATTTTTGTTTTCGTGTAAGGCCTGCCTGCAAGTATCTCATATAACCATTGTAGGTACCTACTTTAGTAAAAATGTGTCCTGTTTCAACATTGTAGTTTTTCTTTTTTCGAAGAAAAAAGGTTTTATCTTTTTAAAAATGTTAACGAGAAACTTCATTGAAAATTCCAGTTGTTAAATTAGAAACAGCGCAATCGCAAAGAAAATCCAAAGTCGTGTATTCTTGAAAGTTTAAAAAGTTTTAGAAAGTTTTTTGAGTTTAATAAATAAATAATGGCCAAGATATACACGATTCCACTGGGCAGAAGTGTTTCCAATTAACTTTCCGTCCTGCGTGAAAACTACAAACTATTAGTGTAAGCCTTAGTAAGAAGAAAGCGCAAAATAATATGTAATTTTATTCAATGTTTATTTTAGAGACATCAAACTCGAGCTAAGCCCACCCACTACATTGATACCAACATTCCCACTCTGAGGCGAAGTTGTTCACGTTGTACGCTGGTTTCTCGCAGTGATTCGACCAAAAGATCCTGATGCATGTGCGGGTATCCCAGTCGTAGAAGTACCTGGAAAATGAAGCCAATAGCCCCGTTCACACCACAAACTCTTCTCTATGCCCCAGCGTCACCGAATGACGTGATCTTCTTATTAGCTCACTAAGTTAGGTATAATTTCACTATTGGATGTTAAATCAAGTATGTGGTATAACCCGAGTTTATGCCATATACTTTAGGCGCGCTTTGTAATTGGAATTCTGTGTTTAGTTTATTAACACACTGGTTCAAATATATTGCGAAGTTCCTACAGCGAAGGATGTACAGTGGACAATACTGCAATAATTTTGGGTGGTTTGAAAGACATAACAAAATGAACGTGCACGTTGATTTTTCATGTCTTTCAAACTACCCAGGCATGCCTGACAATAGCTATCGAATAAGCATATTACGTTTTATAAAAAACGGATTATTAAAAAATATCTCGACACAAACTCGAATCTATTAGAGCCACTTGTAGCTAGCCAGAGCAGCGCGTGCGTGTCGCGGGTTTGGTCATTGTCCTGTTAGATACCATTGGTTGGCACATTTTTTAAACAAGATTTCTCAACTCGAAACAACATTTCTCAACTATTTTTTTTTTACGTCTATACTTAAAAGTAATAGCCTACATAGATGCCATTTTTAATTATTAATTACATAACTACCCAGAAATGAGCGTGTATAGTTAAATTGTCTTTGCAAAGTTGTAACTAAGTAGAGTGTACAAGTATAAAGGTCCGTGATTTGGATTGTATCGACTGAACATTACCTACTTTGACAAACGATAGACTCAAAATAACCTTAAGTGCCTGAAGTTCGAGACCATAATACGAGTATCTCGACATAAAATTGTAGCACGTTGAATTCAAAGCTGGCCTTCCGTCACTTCAAAGTACAAAGTGTGGAACTATAGAGACTATCGACCGTTGTTGGCAACTACGTTAAGGCGAGGCCACAAACTCGGCGAACGTCCCTAGGTCAGACCACGGAAGTGGAGGACGCCAACACAAAGTGGGAAACCGTCCACCTATCTGGTTGTTAGTGTTGTTACCTACGGAACAGCGTGGAGCTACGCTGCGTGCCTAGCCTAGGCACTTTAAAGGTACTTCACAAATCAATAATACACCGATTTCTTGTATTTTTGTAAATAAGTGTATGACTCTCACACGACCTTCTTAAAAATTCGTTTCACTCGTCAATGAAAGAAGGTATAACATGTTTTAATAAAAAACGCCAATATGTTGACATTGCGGTATTCACTAAAACATAAATAATTAACTTCTTTTACGTTTGCACATATTAAGATTTTTTGGGTTTTGTATGACCCACTTCCGGTTTCGAAGAATCAGATTCTTTTTTTTTCGCTTTAAAAATAAATTATGGCATCCCAAATCAAGATAATGTTCGGCCTAGACCCTCAAAATTTTCTGGAAAAACTAAATAAAGACAGAATTATTTTTAAAAGATGCAAAACCGTTATCGTATATCGAGCGCTGCATGTGAAGTCTATGCTAGGCATCGGTATTTATTCCGGGTCACGGTGGAATTTGCCTACGAACTTATGGAAACAGGTGAGAAATTAAACAGCAGCAGTCTCTTCAAAACCAAAGGTTTGCTGGAGTAGAATGCTTCTTGCATTAAGCACGCCCTTGTACACTTACAATGTAATTAGTGCAATAAAGAATTAAAATAAAATAAATAATAAGGGAAGTGTGACAAAAACTTTTTAATTTTTATACAAATATAAGTTTCTACATTGTGATTTTTAGTCTCGCATCCATAGAATAGAGTATTTTGCCTTCGCTTAGGTATATCGTTAAGTATGCCTTCTACATTTGTTAGGTAAGTACTTTAAATTAACATCACATTACCAATCGCTAGCTGTGAGGAAACCCAAGTTCTGAGGTGTTGTCAATCCTTTTAGCGTTTAAAATTGCCAATCTGCGGTGTGCATGCGTGGTAATTAAGCTCATACACTCTCTCTGTGAGAGAAGGTCTGTGCCCTAGAGTGCGAAGTAGGTATATAGGCTGCTTATATTATTTTATACCTATGTAGTCGAAATACGCAAATAAACAGAAGTAGAGAGGCAGTAGTTATTATACGTCTGGCTTAGGGTCAAACTGGCCTTATGCGGGTATTGTTGGCAAATGTAAATTTTTAGAGTAATATCTATAAGCAGATTGGGTTGCGTTTAGTTGCGGAGTCTAAGCCAATTATTGGAAATCTTACACATTCAATAAATGTAATGTTTACTTTGATAAAACATTTAATTGGTATAATCCCTACAGATGACTTGCAAAACAAATGATTTCCGAAAAAAAACTGGTAAAGAGGTTTCTCTAGGTCTCACAGTTTTCATAATATACTGCCATTGAATTTAAAATTCAATGATACTGCTCAGTAAGCAGAAAACCTGTGTTGTGAATACCAGCCTACCCGCCGAGTGTTTACTCCCGCGTAATTACTTTTCATCACCTTATAGGTATTAAGAAAAGTCGAGAAAACTCTTCATCAGGCTATTTCATCATTTAACAAATCGTTTGGCGTCTAGCACATTAGGTAGGTATATCTTAGGCTTTTACCGTTCAGTATATAACCAGTGATACAGCACCACATACTCGGTGATACAAAGTGGGTGTGATTGTCGCGTATTCTTGGCACACTCCTCCGAAGTTACATTCCAGACTGGAAGAGTTATGCACATACATTAAATTATATAAATTCACGCTTGTAGGCATTTGTGAGGTTATAATAGCAATATCACTCGCTAATGGTGAAGGAAAACATCGTGATAAAACCTAAGTGTCTGAGCTTTTTACATACCTCAGCGCTTAAAATCGCCAATCCGCGGTGGGCATACGTGGTGATTAAGCCCATACTCTCTCCCTGAGAGAGAGCCTGTGCCTTGTGCCCCAGTGGGACGTATATAGGCTGCATGTGTACACCTGCAGGCAGAGACCCGGGTTTGCCCTTAGCCCCTGACAGATCTCTTTCGCTTCGTCAGTTTCAATAGTTTTTAGTTAGACGAATCAAATTGTGTTAACACAATTATGAACAACACTGCTAATAAAGTTAGCCGTAACCAATTATTAATCAGTTTTAGACCGGGTTTTTCAATAGACAGATAAAACTTAACCGGAGAATAAAGCTGATGTTGTCACTGTCTTGTCGTATGATTTAGACAGTGATAGCATGCAATTTTTTCTCCAGTTAAGTTTTATCTGACAATTGAAAAATTAGCCCTTAGAATGATAAAGTGTCAGTACACTTTACTGAGACTAAAATAACGATTTACTGTAAGCTGCGACATTCGTAGTGCGCGTAAAGCGCGAATTAAAAAAAAAAGTGAATCCTGATATTTTGAAAATTATAAATCTGAGAAAAAAGTTATAGAACACAAATTTTTCAAACCTACAGTCTAGAACTTGGGGTTAATGTCCTAGTACTTTAATCGATTGCCGCTGAAAACGGTCGTTTCTGGTAAAAGAAATTTAAGTCCTAGTTAGTTCTTAGCTCTAGGTTCTAGACTACAGGTTCCAAAAATGATTGTCACTATTATTGAGATTTGTGTTTTTCACATCATGCACATATTACAAAAGTAGATCGGAAAACTCGTCCTAAGCCCTCTTACAATTACACATATAACTCTAGCGGTCAACTGTATTGCGGCAGCTGTGACCGTGTGTTTAAGAGCAAATTCGGTTTTGCATCACACGCTTCAGCGCACGCTCGGGTCTAAGATGGGTCCCGTCGCCGTCGACGAAATCGATGTGGAGGACATCATCATCATCACAAAAGTAGGTACTAGCGCGCGAAACTCTCTACATTACGCTTGTTTGATATCACGATGTTTAGCGCCATGAAATTTTAAATTAGTTTTATTTGAACTTAAGGCATAGTAAGTTTTATATGAATCCCCAGAACTCATGTGTTGTACTTACCGCATTCACATCCGATAAAGTAAGCGGCCAACATCCAAAGTACGGCATTAATTTTATTTAGTTTCTTCATCAAGATAAATTGGTTATCAGAATAACATAAGCGCAAGGCCACTTATAGCTGATTAACGGATACACGGTTTGTTTTTAATAACAATATTGAGTGGGCACGCGCAAATATAATTATTCGGTTAATGAGTAAGTTGGGAACTAATTTGTTATTTTGCTGTCAGTGGAATTGCAGCTTTATCTACATGGTGTTCTCTTTCCGAAAATGCAGGGTTCTACTTGTTAATACGAACAACTTTTGCCACAGGGAAAGCTTTGCTATCGCGAAAAAATCGTAGTGACACTGTTTTCATGCCATGGAAGATATAGAAAAACTAAGGAAACGCAAAGCCTTAATTTTTTTTCTAATTTTACAGGTTATGCGGAAATTCATGTCACCCACTCTAACAACAAAATTCTTAATAGAAGTAGATAGAATATTTTTTATTGTATATACACCAGGAATTACATATGAGAATTTAACAATAATATAGTACAATTAGTTATTTTTTTATTAGTAAATTATTACTAAAAGTAATTTCTTCCTGACAACCATTGACGAAAAAAAAAGAGAAGTTAAATGACGGGTAGTCGGTGCAACTAAACAAAACTAAGCGAGATATGTTTATATTTAATACACATATATAAACGGTACATACATATTAAAATAAATATAGAATAAACGTACATAAATAAAAACCTACACATAAGGGGGGGGGGGGGGATGAACGAAAAATATACCTACATACTACTAGGAAGAGATTTCAATAGAAAAAAGAAACACTTAAACTAAGGCAAAGTAATATTTTTGAACGCTGCTCTTAAATACTGTTAGGGACGGTGAAAATCTTACGGCCAAAGGCAGACCGTTCCACAGGCGGACAACTGTGATAGTAAAAGAATGGGCATTGTTCAGGGAGGCATCGACTGTCGTAAAGTGAAAACCATTTCGAGGAATAGGGATACTGATTACTATTAGAGGTTTAAATAAGTAAAATAAAGACGGATTATTAATATTTATCGCAAAAAATGTATAACCTTCATTTGTCTTTCAATTACGTCATCGTTGGCTCTAATGCGGTAGTTCCACTATCTTCAAACATAAAAAAATAATACATTCGTTCGTTCAACAACTGTCAAAAGTGTCAAATTCTTAGATACAGTGAAGACAACCTCAATTCTCAAAAAATATTCAAGTAATTTGAATAATTATTACGAAGGAGACGCTAGCTTGGTATTTACATGAAAAGATGAATTTAATACAATTCTTGGTTATGGGCAATATGATTAGAAAAGAAAATATCGGTATTTTTTTTTTTTTTTTTTTTTAATTAATGGCAACTCAAATCGGTCCTGTCTTGGACGACTACTTCTGCCAATGACGAGTCAGTCATGGGAGTGACACAATTACTGTTGACCGGTTAATTGGACTGTAGCCGCAGGCCGGTGGGGAACCATAACCAAAGAACAAACACAAACATATACCAACACCACCAATTATTAGAATATTAATGTCTAATAGCAGACTTTTACAGTTTAATATTGTTAGAACAAATAAATGAAGCCAAAGTTTTAACAAAGGGAGTATTAACATATTTTAGAACGGATTTAAAGTCAGTAGGTCTTTGGACAAAAGGAGGCAACAGGTCATAAAGAGAACACGACAACTTCGGGCAGTTGAAAAATATGTGATCTGGGGTTCCCTCGTCGAGACCGCACTCGCATAGAGAGCTGTCCCTGACTCGAATCTTGGCTAAGAACACCGGAGAGCAAATGTGATTAAGGCGGAGGCGGCATATCGTAGATGTGGTTCTTTTGTCAGCCAGGCGGAATTTAAAAAACCACGGTCTAACGGGAATAGAGGGTTGGATATCTCCATAATGTTTGCCCTTAATTTTTCGAGAAGTATTCCATATCTCGCCCCAAGTACCCTGCAATCTAGGTTTAGCGGTAGCGCATATGTCTTGTGGGTACAATTTATGTGACACAGTACCAACTTCAGTAAGTAGTTGACACTGATTGACATTTGTTTGTCATTGTCAAACGTCAGAGTTTTTTTATTTTTAAAAAACATGAAAAAAGGCAAAGGAACGTGCATCATTATGCCAGTGGTGACGTCATACTTACTAAGCTATTAGAAATTTTAAGTAATTAATAAAAAAATTATGGCATCGAAAATTAAGAAAATATTCAAATTAGTTTATTATATTAGTCTATATTTTCGATTTATAGAATAAAAAACATGGGTGAACAATGCCCATTGCTCCAGAATGACAAAAAGAATGACTCGGTGTCTTCTACGTTTTTAGAAAAACCTAAAAAATATTGACAAAAAATGTAAGAGGCCTCAAGTCTGACATTCCGTGGCGTGAATCAGTAAGCCGCACTTTTACAATTAAATATGTTCTTGTAATAATGCCTAGAAATTAAATTTCATATAAAATTAGGCAGTAGTATTGTATCAAAATCATGTTTTTTGAGTGTCCTGAATCTATTACCTGATTGCGGTGGCACTTATGAATCATACCGTACATCCTGTGTCTCACCCCATTTGTATTACACGTCGGTCATTTTCCTTTAACAAAAGGACGCAAGATCACGCTACATTAAAGAGTTCATGGTTTTTTGGGGTACAGTATGTGATTCTCCTGATTGGATCCAGGCTGATTTCTGAATTCTGTGCACCCGATATTTAGGACTTGTATAACATATTAACATATTATTAATATTTTGTGAAATATGTATCATCATCAACTCATTATGTCCCCACCGAGGGGCACGGGTCTCTTCCCTGAGGAAGGTATAGGCCATACTCCACCACGGGGGCCAAGTCCGGATTGGTGGAGGCTTGTAAACTAGTGGCTCGTCTACTGTCAGAAGTTGTCAAGCCGCCCTAAGGCCTATGACTTGGCTTAACGACTGCCATCTATCGACGGCAGCCGGCACCAACAGCTTAATGTGCCTTGCGAAGCACGGTACCGCTCGGAAAAATGCCACTAGCGTTAGGCATAGACGGCGACCCATCCATGCACTGAACGCGCCCTGTGTTGCTTAACCTTCGTGATCGTTTAAGATCACTCAGGCAGCCGAGGCTACGAGCGATTCTAAATAGTTTAACTTCGTCATTTTTTAAGCAACATCGTCACATTTTGCAATAAGACATTACAAGAAAAAAGTAATAATGAACATTCAACTTACCTTTATCATCAACAACGTTTCAATTCGAACTATGTCGGTCTTGACGAAAACACGCACATCCACCCAGTGACACTGCCGCGGCGCAAATGAGTAGTGACGATGTCGTAGCAAAGGACCAAAACAAGCGAGATAGCGATATATCGTCACAACTTTTGTCTCGCTCTCCCATGAACGTTCGTGAGAAATGTCGTTTTTGAAGCAAATTCTACCCTTTTCGCTTATTATAACTGTATTTTTAACTAAAAACGTCGGTTTTTTGAGTTATGACTACGTTGTCGTAAACAAGAAGCTTGCCAGAAGCGCGGTTCAAAAAATGTGTAAAGCGCACTTTTTAAAAATCTATTTAGAGGCTAAAAATCGATGCTTGCACTTGCCCATTAGCTCAATTGGGAGAGCGCTGGCACGGTGAGCCTCTAAATAGGTTTTTAAAAATTGTCTTCAGCACGGGTTAGTGCAACAAAAAGAATATGAAGCGCATTTGTGCCAAAAGGGCTACTATAGCATTAAGGATTATTTAGATGCTAGCCTTATTAGAACGGAATAAAAATGATACTGTGGGCACCAGCGAGGAACAATTTACTTCGGCTGATAGCAGTACGTATTTGTAGTACTGACCTACCTACCTTTTGTGTAAGATGCTTAATTATTGTTTTAATTTATGTCTTATCTTTCAGGTTCAAAAGGAGTTACCCAGACACCCAAAGAAAACAGCGAAGAAACAGATGTAACCTTCATTGAATGAAACAGACATGTTTTGAGTGCCAGTATTGTTGTATTGCTAACCTTGTTTGCTGATTTAACTTAATTTATAATTTAATAATAATTGCAAGCTATGGTAATTCTACTCAATCTCATGTCAGTAGCAGTTCTAGCAACTCATCAACTGATTCTTCAGACTCATCATCTGATTCGGAATCCTTTTGTGAACGTAAGCTTTATTTACCTATTACATACCTGTTGAATAATTGTATGTAATGTAACACAGGTAAATGCCAAATTATAAATTTTTTCAGATAGCGACGACTCTGTTAAGAAGGCCGTCTACTTTCAGAGAAGGGAGAATCCCATCGAGCCCTGCTGTGAGTCCTGACAAAAAGAGAGGAAGAAAACGCAAGCGTGATGAATCAAATTAGAAGAAAAATATTTCCAAAAGATTACGAAACACAGGAAAAGCTTATCAGACTACAAAAAAAGAAGATCAGAGAAGAGATAAAAATGAAAGAACCTTGTGGAGAAAAATGTAGACTGAAATGTGGGTCTAAATTCACGGAAGAAGAAAGAAAAATATTGTTTAAAAACTTTTGGGCATTGGGTGACAATAAAAAACAATAGGAAGATATTTCAAAGAGCATAACTGTTATTACTCGAAAATACCGATACGTCCGTGAAGGTGGAACGAGAAAACCGCGACGCAGGGTTAGTCGCGAGACCCACAGATGGGATGTGGGCGAGGGCGCGGTAATATGTATAGGGTCACAGACCATAGTCCTTGTTCTGCGGTCGCTCTTGGTCTGTGAATCTAAACATCTTACCTCGCGCCTAAGTAAAAGACAATTCGTAAGTTATGTACATCAACCGTAAAATACCTGTCTAAATAGATTTTTATACGTAACCAGAACAGAAAGCGAATTCCCAACAATTTTACAAAAAAACATTTATTTTTATGAATAGTAAAAAATATTTAGATATTTAAATATTGATGATGATATTGACTATGATGTTGATGATAATGATGTTAGTTTTGTCCAGAATGTCTGAAAATGTTACAGATTGAAGAAGTTACACAAGCATTATGGGAATTCTGGAAATCCGTTCAGCATGTATATTTATTATGTTGATAATTCAGTAAATGGCCGGCTAGGCGCCGTCATCATCATCATCATCAGCCATTTGACGCCCACTGCAAGACATAGGCCTCTAACCATGAAGGGTTTTGCCATAATCGCCACGCTTGGCAGGCGGGTTGGCGATCGCAGTATGCGGTTGGAATCTCAGGAAGACACTGCTGCCCGTCTCCTGGTAATTGATTTCCTCAGTCGCCTTCTACGACATCCACGGAAGGAAATGGAGTGACGCTATTCTTAAACCGACGCCACACGGAACTAGGCGCCGTACTTTTTATTAATACGAATGGCCTCAATTTCAGTACATTTGTGGTTTCCTTATCTGCGTATCATAGAACAAGGTATCCTAATATCAGACAAGTTCAGTGTTTGTAGGATTACCTAAAAATGCGCAGTTCCTGAAGTTCCTGAATAGTTGGTGTTTTACAAAAACTTTTATTTTATGAGTTTTTTCTCAAATTTATATTTTTCAAGATATATACATTATTAAGATTATATACATTATGTTCCATAGTCTCACGCCTGTATCGTACCGGAGGGGTAGGCAGAGACTAGGGCTTGTCGCTTGCTACGATTCTGATAAACCTCAAAACGAATTTGCTGGAAGGGTGGACAAGCGACGTCCCAGGGGGACATACTTCGACCAAATGGGGATGTGCTAGCGAAGGGTAAGATAAAAAATATCTGAAACGGGCGTGTGAACATTCAACGAGTAATGTTTGTCTGAACGTCTGATTACCTTGCCGGAGGTGGTGGGTTCGATTCCCACTTGGGGCCACTGTACACTTGTACAAATGGCCTCAGTTTGGGTATATATCCATGTTTGTGATGTCTTTGCCTGGTTACCATAGCATCGGATATCCTAGTTTGGGAACAGGATAGGTGAATGTGTTGTGTTTAGCACGGGCTAGTGCAACAAAAAGAATATAATGGTCATTATTATTGTTATGTTGATAGAGCGAAAGGCGGTGCAGCCTATACACGTGCCACTGTAGGGCACAGGCCCTCTCTCTGAGAGAGAGTGTGGGCTTAACTACCAAGTGCGCCCACCGCGGATTGGCCATTTCAAGCGCTGAGGTGTGTGAACACCTCAGACACTCAGGTTTAATCACGATGTTTTCCTTCACGGTTAGCGAGTGGTAACTTCACAAATGTACGAAAGTAACAAAACAAAGCCATTGTACTCGCGTTGGTAGCGGAGTGGTAAAACGCCGGCTTTCCGTTCGGGAGGTCGTGGGTTCGAATCTCGATTCTTGCTTTTCCCCCTCTATCAATGTCATAGCCTCCGGTAAATCATTTTCCTGCATAGACAAAGCAGAAAAACATTACCCTCATTATTTTATAGCAACAAACAGTCATTACAGTAAACGTACATTATCAATAAAAATAATTGAAAATAAGACCTAGAGATTATGAAAAATTATTGCAAAAATTAAAAATTTATCAAAAAATGTCAAAAGCCTTCATACAAAAGTTGATGTGAATGACTTTTTTTGTGCTAACCACGTATGGTGTGGACATATTATTTCATTTATTTTTTATACAACCTACTTAACCAAAACAAATATATCCAATGGGCATTTCTTTAGGTAATAGTCCACATTAAAGAGTCGATTGATCATCTTCCTCTCCGTTTCGAATGTATTTATTGGACAGGCATTATTGGCCCCCGACGTTTCGCGGAATTGAATTGGCTCGATTCATTATTCAGACGCTGAAGCTGAAGTGAATAGGCCATCAAGTCTATTGTGTATGGGCACTGTCACAAACTGGGATCGGTAGATTGGAAAAGGTGCAGATCGAGCTATGTTAATTGGATTGGATCGGTTGCAATTTTCGTAAGCGATGGTCGAGCATTGGTATAAAGCTGGCCTTGCATTCAACAGAACGTGGGTTCGAATCCCGTAATGAACAAATGGGTTTGTTTTCCAATTTATATACCATTAGCTAACTGTGGAGGAAATCCTTGCGAGGAAACCCGAGAATGTGGGACGTTCATGTAGCTTAGCGGTTGAAATCGCCAGTCGCAAATCGCAATTGTTATGCAATTTAAATAAATAAATAATAATAATAAAAAAATATTATTATTATTCAAAATTAGATGAGATAGATAGACAATTATAGATAATTGATGAAATAGCATTGAAATAGCTATGAAATAGCAGTCAACTCGCGGCGTACTATGCGGTTACAATGCGAAGCGATGGGGATTGAAATCTATTCTGGAGATATGCTCGTGTTGCGATAGGATAAGAAAAACACTGTTAAATCCAGAGCAGATGCGAATCTAATGTAATGATCGTAATGAAGACATGAACGACGTAACCAACGAGAGCGAGTGAAGCGAGGTGGGATTTCAATAAATCATGGCCATCCGGCTCGAAGGACCAAAATATGGTGCGGCGGGAGCGGCAACTGGGTGGACTGTATTAGCGACAATGGACAACACCAGAAGGTTGGGTGCTCGTTGGTAAGCGTTGGGGTGGACGTACCTGGATTTCACACCCGCGGATGACGAAGGACGATCCCGGCAGCCTAGGTGGGCACTGGATTGTCCCAGCGTCTTGTATTCCAAAAGTAGTTCACGTTTCTTCGATATAAATGCCGATCAAAACAATAAGGCGACTTTTCAATTCAATCCCAAAAACGTATCTACGTATGTCAGTTGTATTTATTATTTTTGTCATTGTCACTTCAAATTTAGACACTGTTTGGCCAGGAGTCCAGCGCAAGCGCTGGCTGGATTGACCCGCGGAGTCCACAAAGGGAGAAACCAAAGTTTGCATCCACTCCTATGCCTCCACGAACCCCTCTCACGGTTCGCCATATACTCGCAACTAACAGCCCGTGCCAGTTGCTACTCAGGCGTAAACAATTTCCTAATTCACATGGTAAATAGAGCATCGATACAAAACATGTTGTATTCTTCAATTTGAAAACAAAGGTATTTCACTTTGGGATTGTTAGCTTAATTCCAGAATAAGAAGATTTCAAAACAAGATAAAACCCGCGAGCGTGAACCGTTAAGCTTATACATTCACACACTTTCACCAAATCACGTTCTCACAAGGCGAATAATGTGCTTAAATTAATTAATATTAGGGGTTAAAGTATGAAATTGCCGTTTTATTGCAATAGGTTCTTTGAATTGACATAGAATCTTCATGGTTTGAGGTTTTCGAATGAAACTTTTTTCAAATGGTTTCTATGTTCTTTTTTTAAAAAATGTGAAACATTTGAATATCGACTTTCAATTGTTTTTGTTATTCAATTTAGACAAGAAAGATGGATACTGCGAAAATTCGAGTGATTATGAGGCACCCATTTTTCGTATTTTTTTATTTTATCGATTTGACGCAAGTGAGTCAATATTGTGGGTAAGGTAACGTTAAACCATGCCGCTAATTCCTGGGTAGTTTGACTAGGGTCGGCTTCCACTATCTCTCTTAATTCATCGTTATTCACCTGTGTGGGCGGTCTTCCTCGTGGTTCGTTCTTTAAGTCGAAATTTCCATCACGAAAGCGTTTAAACCAAAATCGCACGGTGCGTTCATTAGTAGACCCCTCTCCAAACGCAGCATTGATATTGCGTGCTGTTTCTGCCGCGTTAGTTCCGCGTCGGAACTCGTATTCAAAAATCACTCGAATTTTCGCAGTATCCATCTTTCTTGTCTAAATTAAATAACAAAAACAATTGAAAGTCGATATTCAAATGTTTCACATTTTTTAAAAAAAGAACATCATAGAAACCATTTGAAAAAAGTTTCATTCGAAAACCTCAAACCATGAAGATTCTATGTCAATTCAAAGAACCTATTGCAATAAAACGGCAATTTCATACTTTAACCCCTATTATTTAATTTGAATTTTTTTAAGAAATCTGAATCCCGTGGAAAGTCTTTCTGACTTCGGTGCACAAAAAGCCACTGAATGACACGGAATTCACAACTACAGAAGTCAGAAAATACATGTTTATTTGATTTTGTTCTTATTGAAAAATACTTTTCAAATCCAATCACTTATTACTAGAATTTAGGCTCTGTTATACATATGATTATAAAATATAACAAGTCATTAAATTATCCTTATATAGTAAGCACAGAACTCAGAAATTAGCCTGGAACAAATCCGGAGAATTACATAATGTCCCCCAAAAAATCATGAACTCTTTAACGTAGTTATAGCGTGACCTTGGGTTAAAGGATAGTGATCGACGTACTCACCCTTCTGGAATGCTTCATGAATGATATACAGCATGGATCATAAGTGCCACCGCAATCAGGCCTAAGTCTGGGACACAGAAAACATGTTTAGGTTACAATACTACCGTTTAATTTTATGTGAAATTTATATTATTGAAATTTATATTAACTAACCTGTAATACGTAAACATATTTTTTTCGTGTCAATACGGCTTACTTTTTGAGCAATTGATCATTATATGTTAGATTCTGGTTAGAGAGGCGTCACTGATCTGAGGCATTTTAAAGTTTTTGCCATATTTTACTTAGTTTTTCTAAGAAGTTGCATGCTCTCCAGTTAGATAAACATCCTGGCTACGTATGTTATTTTTTGCAGAATTTTATTATAATATTTAGAGTGATTCAATCGGGGCCGCTGAAAATCTGGTTTCATAGCATGATGCTTATGACGCACTTTGTTACTTTTGACCTTTGTTTTCTCGAGTGGATACCACGAACAGGCAAACGCAGCGTAGAATGCCCACCAGGCCGCTGGACCGATGATCTGATGCAGTTTACTGGCAGCGGCTGAATGTAGATGGTCGTGGACAGAAAGAAGTGGCTTGGGGCAGACCTATGTCCAGCCGTGGACGAATACGGGCGTATTGATTGACTACGTATTATCGTATGGCACACAATTATGGTATTGCATTTTTTGAAATGCAAACTTATTGTG
This sequence comes from Yponomeuta evonymella, assembly GCA_963969515.1. Classification (NCBI taxonomy): domain Eukaryota; kingdom Metazoa; phylum Arthropoda; class Insecta; order Lepidoptera; family Yponomeutidae; genus Yponomeuta; species Yponomeuta evonymella. Next base: position 2,810,034 of record OZ018343.1, on the reverse strand, counting down.
ATTATTATACCGATTGTATTAAAATAAATAAAGGTGACAAAATGCGATAGAGAGCATCGTGCTATCTATCAACCCTAAACAAATTCTATTGTGGTGTGTGCTGTATTCGGAAACGTAATAAAATAAGTTACGAGTTTCTGCGTTAAACCGATTCACCGAACTTCAGAACTTCGACTTCCACTTCCATGCTTCCATTCAAGTCCCCTTTCCATTCCCTTTCTATACACTGCTTCTGAATCCTTTCCGATTCGTAGAATCTTATTCAAGCTTACTTTTACTTGCTATCATACTGAATATGAAGCCTGAGAAGTAAACGAATCGATTCTTCGAAGATATAATTTTACGGCATAAAAATAAAGTAATGATTTTATTATAATTGTGACAACCACATCCAGTATCCGATAGAAAAAAAATGTTTGAACAAGAGCCCTCGACTGCAAATATTGCTGATAGACGTTATGAGACGCAAGTTAAAATAAAAATATTTATATAGTCTTAACTTACATGTATTACCTTGATTACCGTACATAATACCATAAAACGTCAATTACCAGATTACATTTCAAAACGGTTTTAATTCTCTGTTTCAAGAATGTAAGGTCAACAAGGAAAATCATATAATACATTTTAAATCTCGATTAGATTGATGTGTATTAGTATTTTATTAAGAATAATATTTGGGTAAACGAAAATTCTAGGGTCGGCGGACTACAGCACCTAAGTCAAATTGTCTTTATTTTTTTCGTTCTTTACAATATAATTAATTAAAATAGCAATTTCCTTAATTTTTGTAAAAACATGTATGTTTAAATAATTGTTTTATGACTTCATTAGCACTTCGTTATTGTAATAAAGATAATATAAATGTCATATAGTAATTTTACAATAGCTCTTTTTCACTGCCTCAAAAATTTACGTTTTGGACTTACGTATGTGCATTAGTCCGCTGACCCTAGAATTATAATAAGGTACATTAAGTGTAAAAGAATGTTCGGCTACTTATTTTTGTCGTTAATTGTACACGGATTTTTTAAATAAATATTTTTTGACACTGACCTGGGGCAACCTGACATACTTAATAAGAAATCATACATATTAGAATTAGTTTATATTAATTAGTTTATAAATGACTTAGTTTTATATACTTACTTTTATGTAAGTTTTTGTGATATCATTATTATTAGATCATCTTTTTTTTTAATTTTATTAATCTAATTATGTGTATAATGAAATTTCCGAATCGTTGTAAACAAAATATACGAAATTTGTTTAAAATTTCGCAAATTTAATTGATCCTAACTCCGAATGGATAAATTAATGGATTTATTTACGCAACAGTCCATAGGAAAACCACCGCATTAAGGATGACACACACCAACGCGGTGGCGGTCCATACATACGACATGTACTGCAGTAGTATTTATATGCACATATGTATGGACTGCCCCTGCCACCGCCACCGTGCTGGTGTGTTTCATCCTTTATGCAATAATAGATATGTAACAATACTGAAATAGCAGCGTTTAATCACGACCCTCCAAATTAAAGACTGGTTTCCGCGTAATGGAAGTTAGAATTAGCGGCATGGTTTAACGTTACCTTACCCACAATATTGACTTACTTGCGTCAAATCAACAAAATAAAAAAATACCTGTTTGGGCGGTCTTCCTCGTGGCTCGTTCTTTAAGTCGAAATTTCATCACGAAAGCGTTTAAACCAAAATCGCACAGTGCGTTCATTAGTAGACCCCTCTCCAAACGCAGCATTGATATTGCGGGCTGTTTCTGCCGCGTTAGTTCCGCGTCGGAACTCGTATTCAAAAATCACTCGAATTTTCGCAGTATCCATCTTTCTTGTCTAAATTGAATAACAAAAACAATTGAAAGTCGATATTCAAATGTTTCACATTTTTTAAAAAAAGAACATCATAGAAACCATTTGAAAAAAGTTTCATTCAAAAACCTCAAACCATGAAGATTCTATGTCAATTCAAAGAACCTATAACAATAAAACGGCAATTTCATACTTTAACCCCTATTATATTTCAAATTAATAATATTTGTACCAAAAATTAAAATAAGAATAATCATAAAAAAAACAAATATCAATAAGCAAAACAACTTTCATTAATCTATTAAACGGAAAATATTAATTAGGAAAGTGGAAAGTGGATTTGTGGATTAGGAAGTGTACCGCCTCTATATATTTTGACAACACCCTATAAAAAGAAGAAGCGGAGCGCAGATTTTTAAATTGTATGCAAGTATCTCTATTTGTATAGAAAATACGCCTGGGGCAACACAATACCGACGCGTCACCGCGCGGGAGAGCGTCCCGCTCGCAGATTCTGCCACACCGCGTGCCGCGGGGTATAACACACTGGCTGCGCAGTACCGCACGTGTTTTTTTTTTTATGCACAAAGGACGATCGTTTTATAGATCTCAATTGTAAATAATCCAAATCGAGTATCCAAAAACCAAGTTGATAAAATAACTAGCATCGTGAAAAAGAAAAGATAAGAATATTCTTTATTGTACACTAGAGCACATTACCTCAGTGCTAAAAGCAATTTTTTCCAGACAACCCTATGACGAAAAGTTGCTGTAGGAAAATGAGACGGGCAGTCGGTGCAAATATGAATATTAATATACATACTTATATAAATAACAAGTTAAAAGTTCGGTACTAACCATTTTGTACGACGGTCGACTGCGAAGTGAACATTTGCCGCGGAGCCGTCGGCCGTCATAGACGCCACTCCGCGCGTGGAAGCGGATCAAACCGCTAGGTGACGCGGACCTGCGAAGCCGTCGCCGCCGCTCTGCGCACCGCGGCGGGAAGCGTTCGTTGCCAGTGGGAGAATCGCCTAAATAATGTGACCTGGGGCACCAAATCTTGTCGGAATCCTGACGTTTGCGATAGAAATTTCTATGAAATCCATTTCCTTCCGCGGATGTCGTAGAAGGCGACCAAGGAAATATTTTACCAGGAGACGGGCAGCAGCTTCTTCCTGAGATTCCAACCACATACTGCGATCACCAACCCGCCTGCCACGCGTGGCGATTATGGCAAAAACCTTCATGGTTTGCCCTATGTCCTGTAGTGGGCATCAAATGGCTGATGATGATGATGATGATTGACGATTTAGAGTTAGACGATTGGAATCATTCAGGATTTGGTGCGCGTAATATAGGTGCTGATGACATTCGATTTTTTTTTATTACTGATTTTATTAGTTATGCTTTATAGAACCTGATTAATATGTATTATTTGATACATAAAGAAATCGAACAAATAAATTTAAATTCCGACACGATTGTACTGAATTAACTACGGTTTCTTTATTAAAATATCATAATCAAAATTGTCAAGAGGTTTTGGTACGGTAATTAAAATAACATGATTACACGAATAAAGTAATGAGTTTTACCCGTGCACACATCTACATAAATCTATACAAAAGTACAATTAAAGGATCTCACGAACACCAAATTGTGGCATAAAGCCGTCAATAACTAAAGGTATTAAGAATATTCTGCATCATCCTTACTAATATTATAAACGCGAAAGTTTGTATGTATAGATGGATGTTTGTTACTCTTTCACGCAAAAACGGCTGAACGGATCCGGATGAAATTTTGCACAGAGATAGATTACAGTCTGGATTAACACATAGGCTATTTTTTATTCCGGAAAAATACACATTATATAAAAATCTCGTGCCACAGTGTTTATTATCGAAATGCTCCGAAACGGCTTCACCGATTTCTATGAATTTTTTTGTGTATATTAATTTGGTGGGTCTGAGAATAGGTCGTAGGTAAAATATAATAAACAAAACAACGTTGCCGAGTTAGTTAGTACTCACGGTAACACCATTGTACTACCCCTTAATAATTAAAAATATAATCCGAGCCCAGGAAGAAGCCACCCAAAGATAATTAAAGTACCATAAGAACTATGATGCGAAGCACTCATTGGCCAATTGTGATCGTCTAGTCTAGTGAGAAGCCTTCTTCATTGTGAACGTATTAGTAACCCAAGCAAGACCTTTTAAGATCGAGTTATCAGACTATATAAAAAGTCCGTTATAATAATAAAAGCATCATCATCATCATCGGCCATTTGACGCTCACTGCAGGACATAGGCCTCCTTCGTGGTTTTCATAACCATGAGGGGTTTTGCCATAATCGCCACGCTTGGCAGGCGGGTTGGCGATCGCAATGTGCGGTTGGAATTCTCAGGAAGACGCTGCTGTCCGTCTCCTGGTAATTGATTTCCTTAGTCGCCTTTTACGACATCCACGGAAGGAAAGGGCGTCCCCGGCCCTGTTCCGGCTAAACGGTTTATTGTAGAAACGTGAAAAAATTCAGCGCAGTAGCACATATAATGAATTTAAAAGGAAAACTATCACGGCTAAGCAGGCTTTAACGAATAATAGGCGACCAACTTACAAAAGGAAGACTGCACAAAACCGTTGAACATTACTTCGATAAAGTTGTTAGTTCGGTAATGCAGAAAAAAAACGTTTTTTTTACACGCCACGCCACGCCACGCCACGGGACATGTCAGTAATAAGCCAGTCTCAAACCGTGACGGTTGTTTCATTGATACATATCAGTGTCTTACCCAAAGATAGAAGGTGCCCTTAAATTAACACAGTGGTAGTGGATGACGATGGCGTCCGCAGTGGCGATCAATTACTGCAGTAGTATCGCGAGTGCTATGAAAGTGATTGTGTGTCTCGACGGTAACGCTAACACAAACGCAAGGAACGTTTTTTCGGCTCTTCGGCTTACTGACTCAGAAGACACGTGATTCTGAGAGTTTGGAACTATACGCATTGCCTGAAACTCACAAAAAACACTTCCATATATACTTTTCTCTTATGTTTACACGTCCCGCTGCAAGGCACGGGCCTTCTCTCAGAGAGAGAGTATTCTTGCCCATCGCGGAGTGGTAATTTCAAGCGCTGACGTATATGAACATCTCATATGCTCAGGTTTCCTCACAACGTTTTTCTTAGTTAGCGAGTGGCATTGCTACTATAACTTCACAAATTTTCTTAACTTACAAAACAAAGTCATTGGTACATGCCGGGATTCGAACCCACGGCCTCCCGAATGAGAAGTCGACGTTCTACGGCTCCGCTACCACTGCTCAACTTCTATGAATTATTTAATATTTTTTATGCAGCCACACTCGGAAACCTATTATTGTATCTGTGTATTGGTTCTTTTTTTTTTTTTTTTTAGCCCTAAACAGGGCACCCTCCGGAGGACACGGGGGAGGGAGGTGGTGAATGCTCATGCATAACAGCATGGGCCCGGCCGTGCTGCCAATGTGGGACTCACAGGAAGTGCGCCTACCCACTAAACACCACCTGGGGGCTGGTTTGGTCCTAAGGACCCCTAAACCTACATCATGAGCGACCCACCTCGAAGCCGAGGAGGGCGCGCAGCGCAGCTCCTTAAGGGAGCGTCCGCTTGGGACGGCTCGTCACATCGTGACCGCGGCTAGGAGGGAGAGGTGGGGATACCGGCGGGGACACCGGCGGGGGCGGGAGCGGGGGCTACGTCTGACTGGGACTGGGCCTCTAGTAGGCGGTCCAGATCAGATGAAAGTTTATCGGGGGGGTCGACGAGGGCGTTCCTGGGCCTGCGCACCAGGTAACGGGGGTTCGTCGTGGGGGGAGTGTAGTCCGCTGCTTGGCGGATAAGGGGGTTGGGGTGCACTTCGGCCGTGCTAAAGAAAGTCTGTGAGAGAGATTTAATAAACTGTTGGATAGTTGGAATGTCCATATCCCGATGGAGGTCGGCATTTCTGACACACCAGTGGGCGTTCAGAGCTCTACGGATAAAGAGATTTTGAACTTTCTGAAGTTCGTATAGGACTTTGGGAGACGCGTGGGCGAAGACGGGTGCCGCGTAAGTCAGCACGGGACGAATGCAAACCTTATAGAGTGTTCGCTTGTTCCTAGGGGACATCCTACTGTGTCGGCCTATCATGGAGGATAGGCGGCCTAGGTAGAAACGGGCGGTCCGGGTCACCTTCCGGATGTGTGGCCTAAATGTCAGTCTACTGTCCAGGGTGACACCTAGGTATTTGGCGGTGGATCGCCAGAGGACTGGGGTACCTAGCATACGGATAGGTCGGTCGGAGAGACCGCGGCGGACCTTATGGTCGAAGCGGATCGCGGTGCTCTTTTCCGAGTTGACCTTCTTTTTAAATGTTTTTATACTACAATCCGATAGTGAGAACGAAGTTGTGGCCACTAGCTCGGAAGTCGATATCTTATGCTAAGTTTAAGAGATGCTCAGCCAAAATCCTGACTTCATCGAGTTGTATGGTTTTATAAAAAATGCTTATCCCTAAAATTTACTTTATTCAGATACTCAAATTTACATGTGGCAATGTTGTGTGTGCATGCTTTAGACCACAACTTAGTACTCATGTCATATTATTACTTTTATATCGTGTTATGGTTGTGATCTGTTTTGTAGACCAAATAAAAAAAAAAAAAAAAAAATTTATACATAAAGTATCACAGTAATTCTGTTCCCAAACTTACCAAACTTTGCGGTAGTCTCTATCTGGCTGAATGCTTGTATTCTCGGTTTCGGAACTAAAACCGTGATCAAATTTTGAGAAACATAGAAAGAAAGTATTTTATTTGAGAAATTCCCTAATCACTTGATATTCCGTTCTGAAAAGTAAGAGGTATATTTGCACATTGCACTTCATACATTCATTATACGTTGCAGGCGAGCGTGCCGGTTACGGGTCCGTTTTATCTTACCTTTCAAAAATACTTCCTTATTTGGTTCCGTTTCATATTCTTCCTTTTCTGGTCTATTAAAATGCAAATTTTATTTTTATCGTCCGACGAAGTTCAGCTCAAGCAGGTATTAAAGAGTTCCCCGCAAGTTACTAAACCTCTCGAAGGGAATATAATAATACGCTCTACATCGTACCACGTTGAATACAAGCTCGAGCGGACTCGAAGGGTCTTGAAAGCCCTCTCAGCTTAAGGGAAGACTTCAAGGACCCTCTTTGTTCACCGTGCAGGTGTTAAAACCAGGTTGACATTGACTTTTTTGGCGTACTGATGACCCCGATCGGAAAAACGATCTCTGGTGTTCGAGTTTTGTAGTGGCCGTCTCTAGGTACCTTGTGTGTGTAAGAGTACTTCTAAAAAGAGACTCGTAGGCTAATCGTGTCATTTTACAGCCTTGCTAAGTAAAACACGATTCCTATAAAACAGTCCTCAGGGGCAGTTTAAATAATATGAATAATATCTGTGGTTACGTCTTTCCGTTTACCATTTAAACTGCACCTGAAGAGTGTTTTTATAAATAAGACTGCCAGGGTGTATCAAGCTAATGTATTATATTATATTATATTATATTATATTATATTATATTATATTATATTATATTATATTATATTATATTATATTATATTATATTATATTATGTTATATTATGTTATGTTATGTTATGTTATGTTATGTTATGTTATGTTATGTTATGTTATGTTATGTTATGTTATGTTATGTTATGTTATGTTATGTTATGTTATGTTATGTTATGTTATGTTATGTTATGCTATGCTATGCTATGCTATGCTATGCTATGCTATGCTATGCTATGCTATGCTATGCTATGCTATGCTATGCTATGCTATGCTATGCTATGCTATGCTATGCTATGCTATGCTATGCTATGCTATGCTATGCTATGCTATGCTATGCTATGCTATGCTATGCTATGCTATGCTATGCTATGCTATGCTATGCTATGCTATGCTATGCTATGCTATGCTATGCTATGCTATGCTATGCTATGCTATGCTATGCTATGCTATGCTATGCTATGCTATGCTATGCTATGCTATGCTATGCTATGCTATGCTATGCTATGCTATGCTATGCTATGCTATGCTATGCTATGCTATGCTATGCTATGCTATGCTATGCTATGCTATGCTATGCTATGCTATGCTATGCTATGCTATGCTATGCTATGCTATGCTATGCTATGCTATGCTATGCTATGCTATGCTATGCTATGCTATGCTATGCTATGCTATGCTATGCTATGCTATGCTATGCTATGCTATGCTATGCTATGCTATGCTATGCTATGCTATGCTATGCTATGCTATGCTATGCTATGCTATGCTATGCTATGCTATGCTATGCTATGCTATGCTATGCTATGCTATGCTATGCTATGCTATGCTATGCTATGCTATGCTATGCTATGCTATGCTATGCTATGCTATGCTATGCTATGCTATGCTATGCTATGCTATGCTATGCTATGCTATGCTATGCTATGCTATGCTATGCTATGCTATGCTATGCTATGCTATGCTATGCTATGCTATGCTATGCTATGCTATGCTATGCTATGCTATGTTATGTTATGTTATGTTATATTATATTATAATACTGTTTAAACCTTCCCTGGACTTCCACAAATATATAAAAACAACAATTAGCCAAATCGGCCCAGCTGTTCTCGAGTTTTAGTGAGACTAACGAACGGCAATTCATTTTTATATATAATAGGGGTTAAAGTATGAAATTGCCGTTTTATTGCAATAGGTTCTTTGAATTGACATAGAATCTTCATGGTTTGAGGTTTTCGAATGAAACTTTTTTCAAATGGTTTCTATGATGTTCTTTTTTTAAAAAATGTGAAACATTTGAATATCGACTTTCAATTGTTTTTGTTATTCAATTTAGACAAGAAAGATGGATACTGCGAAAATTCGAGTGATTTTTGAATACGAGTTCCGACGCGGAACTAACGCAGCAGAAACAGCCCGCAATATCAATGCTGCGTTTGGAGAGGGGTCTACTAATGAACGCACCGTGCGATTTTGGTTTAAACGCTTTCGTGATGGAAATTTCGACTTAAAGAACGAGCCACGAGGAAGACCGCTCACACAGGTGAATAACGATGAATTAAGAGAGATAGTGGAAGCCGACCCTAGTCAAACTACCCAGGAATTAGCGGCATGGTTTAACGTTACCTTACCCACAATATTGACTCACTTGCGTCAAATCAATAAAATAAAAAAATACGAAAAATGGGTGCCTCATAATCACTCGAATTTTCGCAGTATCCATCTTTCTTGTCTAAATTGAATAACAAAAACAATTGAAAGTCGATATTCAAATGTTTCACATTTTTTAAAAAAAGAACATCATAGAAACCATTTGAAAAAAGTTTCATTCGAAAACCTCAAACCATGAAGATTCTATGTCAATTCAAAGAACCTATTGCAATAAAACGGCAATTTCATACTTTAACCCCTAATATTATTATTATAGATGACCCCGTGAACTTCGTATCACCGACGTCAACCGTTTTTTTTCTTCTCACCGTTTAAACCTTCCCTGGACTTCCACAAATATATAAAAACAACAATTAGCCAAATCGGCCCAGCCGTTCTCGAGTTTTAGTGAGACTAACGAACAGCAATTAATTTTTATATATAAGAGATATTATATTATATATACGACGCGGCGCCAGTTCTCTTCATGTTCTGTGATGACTTTGTTTTCTAAGTTACGTACATTTCTGAAGTTATAGCAGCAATTCCACTCGCTTATAACTGTGAAAGAAAACATCGTGAGGAAACAGACAGACGCTAGTCTGAGACATTTACATACCTCAGTACTTGCTACTACTAACAATGGCCCAAATATGCTAAGGGCCCAAAGAGGCTAAGTGCGGAAATCCTCAGTCGATCTATGTATAAATATTACTAAATAACATTTGGGTAAATTGTAAATTTATACCTTAAAAAATCCTATTTTAAAGCTCTTCAAAGTTAGAAATTCGAGAGAGAGGCATGGTTAAAAAAATTAAGTAACACTAGTAATAAAACAAAACTTAAAGTTTATTTAGTTCTTATACTGAATACTGAACGTTTTATAATAAGGGTGCAGACAAATTTAAAACATTATATTACGAGACAGCTTAAATATTGATACATAAGCAGCCTATATACGTCCCACCGTAGGGCACAGGCCTTCTCTCAGGGAGAGAGTATGGGCTTAATCACCACGCGTGCCCACCGTGGATTGGAGATTTCAGGACACCCTGAGTGTCCTCACGATGTTTTCCATCACCGTTAGCGAGTGGTATTGCTACTATAACTTCACAAATGTACATAGCTTAGAAAACCAAGTCATAGGTACATGCCTGCACCGGGGATCCAACCTGGGTCTCCCACTTCCGAATCCGAGGTTCTACCCACTAGGCTACCATCGCCGTTGTTAAAAATATTGATAACTTCATTAATAAAAAAGCGTCAAAGGCAACTTGGGACATTTTGCGCTGGATTCGTATGGAGCGTTTTTGAACCACGTGCCTAAAGTCAAAGTCAAAGTCAAAAATTTTTATTCACTATAAAAACAAAATGTTTACTTAATGAACGTCAAAGCTGTTAGTTTCACAATTAATAGATTATGCGGAGAAGAAGCTAACAAAGAAACTCCACATTTATTCTTTTCAAAACAGGTTTGCTTAATTAACAGAGTTTTCAACTTAAAGTTACACTACACTAGATACAATCGTTCCTATTAACATTATTTAAATACCAGATATCCTTGTCTTCCAAATAATCCTTAATGTTATAATAGGCTTATCTGCACAGAATATGGTTAATACATTTTTTAAACCGCGTCGGTGGTAACTAATACATCTTGAGGAATCTTATTGTAGAACCGTACACAGTGCCCCATAAAGGATGTATTAACTTTTGCAAGTCTAAAACGTGGAAATGACCATTTATGTTTATTCCTAGTATCAATATTGTGATGGCTACCAAAATTTTCGAAATTGCTGATGTTTTTTCTAACATACATTATATTTTAATAAATGTATTGACTTTCAACTGTCTTAACAGAAATCCCTTAACGAGTCCCTACTACTTAGCTCGTAAATAAATCGGATCGCTCTCTTCTGTAAAATGAAGATCGTGTCCTAAAAAATATTTTTCAAGAATAATTTAAAAGTTTATTATTTGTCGGGATTATGTATCTTTTTACTTGGCTGAAAGCCTCTTAACTAACTCATTCTAAGCGAGCCGTTGCACTATGGGTTGACATTTCGGTCGCTAAAGGTCATTCGAAGGGTGGCGTAGTGGCCGGGTCACCTATCTCCCTCTAAAATGGTTGAGTTCGGTGATGGCTGACCACTGCGTTATGCTCGTGAACGGGTGCTGTTCGTGTGTCTGGGCGCAGCATTAATACTACTTTTATAAGAAGTATTATTTTAGCTTTTAAAGTTATCGATGGCAATCAAGGAATCATATCATATAGGCTTTGATGTATTAAGTTTAAGATGATTTGAGAAAAGATGGTCAGAGTGGAGTTTTTTTTCCCGCTGCCTTTTTCTCCACTAACATAGTACATTGGCATTCAGCAAACAGGAAGTAAATTCTTTACGTTGAAATAAATAAATATTAACAAAGTGATCTTTCAGGATCGCGGCAAGTGGCTGTCTCTGGTGTCTGCCTACCCTACTGGGATACAGGCATGAGTTTATGTATGTATGTAGGTGTGTATGAAATAAATTATTGATTTCTAATCTCTGAAGTATATGGTAACCTCAAACACTCGGGTTTACTCACGATGTTTTAATTCCTAAGTAGCAAGTACACCACGTAGAATGTAAAACAATATTTAGAGAGGAAAATTGAAATTTCCATTCAATTTACTGCCAGAGATTGAACGTCGGCCGGACCGAACCTTCATTACACCCTTTCAGCTTCCCACAACACAAACATACATACAATTTTGCACCCTATTTGCTTCTGGGCTGCTTGCTATTAATCTTTACAAACACTACTAGGTCTTAACGGAATCCTGTAAAGGCTACAGTTGAACGACAAGCGAAGCACGCGTATGACAAAACATCGTAGAATTTTCATGATGTTTCATTTGCGTCATTTGATAGACAATACCAAGAGTTGGTAATACGATATAGGACAGGGAACTATCTGAATTATTGCTACTGAAAAAAGTTCTTACACAGACGCATCTAACTTCGAAGCAAGCAATCAAAATTTTAGTTAAGTAATTTAGGAGAAAATATTAAAAAAATAATCAGCTGTTGCGTACTAAAGTTACCACTTCATTATTATAATTAATTCCTGTTGTCCCACACAGGGCTCGTGGCTCTCAAAACAGATTTCCATAATGGACGATTTTGTACCACCAACATCGCCACCAAGTTACCACCTACGGCCATAGATCGGGAGAGAGAAATATTACGCCAAGACAGAGTGTTTCAAACACAATTTCACACACAGTGTCACTTTCAATTTCACATTCACGCAATGAGTGTGTGCGTAAGCTCCTTGTAGAGAGAGGCGTTCGTAGATACATGTGTGGAACAACGTGGGAATAACTGGTGATTATGTAGCAATTCCGAAAATTTCCTCGTAGTAAAAGTTTTTCGTATTGACGAATACTAGGATTTGAATCACTTTCACACATCACTTTATGGTGGTCCTAAGCTCACATCACAAACATCGAAAAATATCCGGGCTGGAGCCATTATTTGTACAAATCAAAGTACGGCGGAGTTGAACCCACGAACTCTCTGTTAACAATCAAACTTGATACTTTTAGACCAACGAGACAGGCAAAAAAAGGTGCGGTCACAAGAAAAGAGTAATTTCTCATAAATTTTTATGATGCCAATCGACGCTGCCGATAAAAATAAAATCTTTATTGAACCAACAGAGGAATTCGTAGAAAAGAAATAAAATTGAACTGACTCATCTCTACCTACAATTCAGCGCAAAACTCAATCACTACTTCAAGAAAAAGTGCAATTATTTTTTTATGTCTAACAACTTTAACAAACCTTCGACGTCACTACATACAGTCTACGGCAAACAGACACATTATGGGGGCGTAAGTACCAGGATCGAACAAAATACGTTCGCCTTAAAGCAGCTTCCCACGGTCCGTGGTATCGCGGACGGACGCGGACTAGCTCGCACGACACACCGTGGGAAGGGTCTCGTCCGTGGCAGGGCGTCCACAGGACGTCTGTGGCGGTGCGCCGGTATCTGTCACGAGGCGGTAACTTCAAATGTACGGTGCGACACCATCCGAGCACTACGACGCGCTCCTTCGTTAATTTGTCATTCGTTAATTTTCTACTGTGAACCCACTGCTACTAATGGGTGACAAAACAGAAAAAAAATAGATATAAATATATTAAGTATTATATATTAAGTACACTTACCTTAAACGACTTTTGTTGTATGCTGATATCCACCAGCGACATGGTTTCATGGTCGTCGCCTGTGCGTGATAATCCGTCGCGAACCGTGAGAAGACGCTAGAGACCGCACAGTCTGTAGGTACGTAAGCAAATTGAAGTAGCGTGCCTGAACTTTCCTTTCCCATATTGCCGCTTTACCTCGCGTCTCGAGGAAGTCCCTATTTGTGGTACTCTCAGCTCAGAGACAGAGTGCGCGCACTGTGGTGCTGGTAAACTAAGTAAAGACACACCGAGGGCAGCATTCCTCACGAAAAGCTCTTGCTGAAAAAGAGTCATTCAAGTATTAAGTAAGCACTAAAGGGAGGCGGGGGGTTAGTTTTGCAATTTTTTGATGACATGAGGGTGGGGGGTCTGGATGGTCATTACGTCAGCAGTAGGTTTTTTTTTTTGCTTTACGCATTTTAAGGGATGGGGGGGGGGGGGGGTAAATAATTGTGGTAAATCTGTTTTCGCAATACTTGAATGGCCCCAAAGTAAACTTACAGCGTATCCTGAGCTCGACGCCGTTTTAGCGCTGCGTGGACATACCTGGGCCGATTCTATGTTTACGCCATAGTAAACTATGTATAAATGAATTAGGGCCCTATATATTACGCGCATCCTGAGCAATTCCAATCATCTAGGTGTTAAATTTCATAATAATTGCTATCGCAAACGTCAGGATTTGTTAGCATAGTTAGGCACAATGTACGTGAGCAGTGGCAGCGTATCGGTAGAGCCTCACACGCAAGAGATTGATACATACATAAATCACGCCTGTATTCCAGAGGGGTAGGCAGAGACCCGGTACTCCCACTTGCCACGATCCTGACAGATCACTTTCGCTTCCTCAACATTCATCAGTCGTTGCATGCACGTACGCCGGTTTCGGGCACTTTTTACTTCATCATCATCATTATCAGCCATTTGACGCCCACTGCAGGACATAGGCCTCCCTCATGGTTTTCCAAGCTTCCCTACTTTTTACTTATTAACTAATAAACTCTAGGCAATTTTAGTCATTTAAAAGTCCAGTCGGATAACAGTTTCGAGAATCTCGCGGCATTGTCCCAAAAGTGGCATAATCATCAGCCATTTGACGCCCACTGCAGGACATAGGCCTCCTTCGTGGTTTTAAAAACCATGAGAGGTTTTGCCATAATCGCCACGCTTGGCAGGCGGGTTGGCGATCGCAGTATGCGGTTGGAATCTCAGGAAGACGCTGCTGCCCGTCTCCTGTTAATTTATTTCCTTAGTCGCTTTCTACGACATCCACGGGAGGAAATGAAGTGACGCTATTCTTAATCCGGCGCCAAATTTTTATTTTATACTCTAAATTGTTTTGCGCACATAACACAGAGCAAATTTTGTTTCAGTGGCGCTTCGTAACGTATTTTCTAAAGGCGAAATTCGAAGGTAAGAATATCGGGCTTACAAGCGCTTTCTACAATTAATCGTGCTTAATGTTCGAGTCGAATCTTTATACCCAGAGCCTGGTGTATCGCTGGACTAAAGCAAAACGGTTCTCACGTATGTATTTGCATGCATTGTTGTATCCGTTCCGTAAACGTGACAAGTCTTAACCTAAAGCCTGATTCACTACCTACCGAGTCTGTTCCCTATCTCGTTTGCCGGCTTATCATAATGGAACGAACATACGGAGGGTGTAGTGATAAATCCGGCGAGCTTTACGATATCAATGAAAAGACAATTTGGAGCGTTTTGTACAATTTATTATTATTGCTTCACGGACATTGTTTAATTCTCAATAAAATATATTATAGGTAGGCGCACAGAAAATACAGCTTCATAGACGCTGGGTGGAAGAATAAAACTGTTTACGCGCAAGTGTTATAAATTTATTTCCTTTGTGTTCATGCGGTGAGGCGACGGGTAGGACAAATATTAAAACGACATCTATATGCTGTATTCTCTGTGATCTCGAGTTCTCGAACAACCACGTTTATAACGATGAATGAAACGACATAATATGCGCAAGACTACACGAGGCACTGGTAGACAGGAATCACAGATCGAGAGGGCGCAACACAAATATAAGAGGAAGACTTCATAACTCCGGTTTAGCAACGGTAGTGCGTTATAGGTGGTTCCAGATAGTTTTTTTGCCCTGGTCTTAAATATAACCACTATACACAAAAGTAACGAAAAGTAGGTAATTTTAACTTGGGTTTGTTTAGTGTAATTTATAGACTTATTTTTATTTTTAAGGCTCGCTCACCTGCTGCCATAATATATAATTACGAGAACGGCATTCTCACGTGCCCTCAGTGTGCACGGAGTTTCGCCGTGAAGATAGGCTACATAAGCCATCTTCGAGCGCACCAGCGCCTCATCACTGATTAGGGGTCAAAGTGGTCGCCATGGCCGAAACCGGTCGGAACAATCATCATAAAACCTTACACTTCAAGCGTTGTAAGCAAACGTAATAATACAATTATAATAGTTTATACGTTGATACAATAATAACAAATGAAACGTTTACAGAAATTATCAAGCTTCTTTCTATCGCAAAATCTCAAAAAATCACTGCGGATCTATGTTATTTTATCATCAATAGTTACTCGTACACATCAAAATCACAAAGGGCGCTTAAAATATAACAAATCACGGTGAGTTGCCATCCGATACAGTACCAGTCGGCGGTACCCCTAAAAATTGTTACGGCGATTAAAACTTTTAATTCTGTTGAGTGAAAACCTATAACGCATTAATACAAGACACGGGAGAGATACTTATAGTCTCCTCTTATATTTATGTTGTTTGAGAGCTTAGAAGGTAGACGGGCATCAGTACAGGAAGCTGGAGGGCGGCGGGCGCGGGGAGGGCGCGGGGCGAGCCAGTCTGGGGTGGAACGCTCCAAGGGCTGCCTCGTTCGTTGAGGAAGGTCTCTCCTCTCTCATTCTCAGCTGCGGGAGCCTCCACGCCGCGCAGGCCGCTGTCAAAGCGTGTCGGTTCAGTGCCCAATAAGCGGCCGCATTTAGAGCCGAATGCGCGTGGCCTAGCAACAGAGCGTACTGTGATAGTACGGGCGGTGCTTGCAGCCCGCATGCTCCCGCCAGCACCACGGCTGCGTGTGGACACCAGGATGCGGCGAACACGGCTGCTATACCCATTAAGACGTTCCCCAGTCGCCTCCGAGAGCGGAGCGTCGACGTCAGAGGCTGTGGCCCTAGCAGACTCGGTTGAAGTTTCTTGGAGCGGACGTCGCCGACGTCGACGGCGTCTCTGCGCTCGCGCGGGCCGACTCCTGCGACAATTATGACGTGTGTGGGTCTCTGTATGAGCGGGACCGGGAGAGGTAGCTCGCCGTGCGCCGCCCTAGCTGTCAGGGACAGGGCTGTGAGTTTGACGTGGACCGCCCAGTGGCAGTGCGCTACGGCGACCACCGGGAAGCAGAAAGTGATGAGAGCATGCGCGGCTGCCAGCGGCGGGCAGGCCGTGCAGGCCGGTACCGCCGCTGCTGCACCTGCGGGCAAAGGGACTGGTGTTATGGGCCGGTTGTTTGCGGGACTTTTTGGACAAAATGTGTTAAATCAAGTTTTGTCAAATGTTAAATCCCAGTAGAAAAATTGTGTGGTAAATCGCATTGTCAAATAGCAATGCAAGCGGCGTTTTCCTTTTAAGCACTGCCTGGTACCTAACGTTCATGTTAAGTGAGTTGCGAGTTTTTGTCCAATATCAGCGCTCTCTTGTTGGCCACATACTAAGGGTATAAGGATGCACTGAATTCCAAACATTACTTAGTATTACGGCTGCAATCCAGACGGTGAGCACGCCGCGGTAGCGTGGTAGGCCTCCGGCCCTTATCCATTGTCTGACAATTGCAACGCAATGGGATTGTTCTAAATAGTGACAATAGTTACAAATGATAAAGCATTTTAAAGGTAAGTATAGTAATCATGGATCAGATTATAATGCTACAATCATAAATTAATTGGTTTCTTTTACTTTTGTGAATGGTGTATGACTCTCGTTCGACCTTCCAATGCTTTGTTTCACATGTGAATGATTAATATTTTTGAGTCAAAAACTCCAACATGTTGACATCTCGGTGTTCTGTAAAAAACAAATAAACTCTTCTACATTTGCACAGGGTAGGATTACTTTTCGTTTTGCTTGTTTGTATAAGCGAGCTCATACCTACTTACCGAGATTTCTGTCAATGACGTAACTGACTCTGATTCTTTATTTTGTTTAAAATTTAATTAATGCAGCCCAAATTGAAAAATTCGGCTCGAGCTCCCGTCACCTATTTTCCCGAAAAAAACAACTTTTTTTTAGAAGACAATGCCCAGTCTGAGCTGTAGGTACTCACCTAGTGTTATGGCCGCAATCCACACGGCGACGATGGCCAGCACGGGCCGCGCCAGCACGGTAGCCCCCCGCCCTCTCTTCACCGCCCCGCAGCGGTCCGCCGCTATGGCGACAAGGGACAGCGTACTGGCCGCTACTGGGAATGACTGCAAATCACGAAAAGAAAAAAAATTTATTCTTCTGCCAGAGGCCGTTTTGAAAGAAGAAAGAGAGACGAGAATGGGAGTATGCAAATAAATGGTTGGTAATTGTTTACACCAGCGCGGTGGGCCGACGACATTGTGAAAGCGGCTGGGAAACATCGGACGAGACTGGCAAGAGACCCGATGGGTTGGCGTGAAAGAGAAGAGGCCTATGCCCAACAGTGGGCTCTGTTTATGAAATCATCATCATCATCATCAGCCATTTGACGCCCACTGCAGGACTTATTCTTCCTTCGTGGTTTTCACAACCATGAGGAGTTTTGCCATAATCGCCACGCTTGGCAGGCGGGTTGGCGATCGCAGTATGCTGCTGGAATCTCAGGAAGACGCTGCTACCCGTCTGCTGGTAATTGATTTCCTTAGTCACATTCTACGACATCCACGGAAGGTAATGGAGTGACGCTATTCTTAATCCGGTGCCACACGGGCAATAGATGGAATGGTTTATGATATTTAGGTATGAATAGAAGGAAAGAAAAACGTTTACGTGAACGAAATGCGGAAAAGAAAGTTTAAGTTGAAAACTCTGTTAATTAAGTTAAAACGTGTTTTGAAAAGAATAAATGTGGAGTTTCTTTGTTAGCTTCTACTCCACATAATCCATTAATTGTGAAACTAACAACTTTGACGTTCATTAAGTAAACATTCTGTTTTTACAATTAATAAAAATATTTGAATTTAATTGAATTGAATTGAATTGAAATGGTAGAAAATATAAACTGGTAGCGCGAATAGCGGAGAGTGACGTGCCGGCGAAGACAGTGAAAAGTGAAATTAGAAAATTGTAAAGGTTTATTTGTCTTCAAACGGGCACAATAATCACTTAAGGAAAGGGCAATTAAGGAAAGGGGCGCAAGGGAGAACATAAAGATGCTTGACGAAGTTAATAAAGTAAGTAGAAAGAAGCACTGAAGGAACGGAGGAACGACTGCCTCGTTGGTCCAGTAATACGCTTGATATACAAGCCGTCCTTTAATCACGAGACGTTCGCATTTTTCGAATAGGGGAGGGAGTAAAAGTGACCCACGAGACCTCACGCGGTTAAAACACGGCCAATTACCTCAATTATTGGATTATGGCAAAACCCTTCATGATTAAAAAAAACCACGAAGGTGGCCTATGTCCTGCAGTGTGCGTCACATGGCTGATGACGATGATGATGATGAATTACCTCAATACAGTTCTGCAGGGGAATTATGAAAATGGATGCAACATAGAGATGTTTGCCGAAGGTAATATGGTAGGTAGCAGATGCACTGACGGAAGAAATGAAAGACTGCCTCGTTGGTCTAGTAACACGCTTGATATAAAAACCTTTCTTTAATCACGAGAGGCTTGAATTCGTGGCCTACAAGATCTCACGTGATTAAAATGCGGCCTCCTACCTCAATGTAGTACTGCAGCAGACACGGCAGCGGATGCAGGCTGGCGGCGCGGGAGGCAGCGAGCGGCGCGCTGGCAGCGCAGACCAGCAGATCCGCCGCGCATGCGCTGAGCAACTGCGGCGTGCGCAGCCGCGACGCGCCGCCCGACGCCAGCGCAGCCATTAGGCTCACATTGCCTGGAGGACGCATACAATACTGTCAATTGGATCGTGTTACGCAGAAACGTCCTAACCCACAATAACTCATATTCGAGAAAAACGGTTTTTTTGCTTAACTAATGTTTCCTTCCAAGTTTCTGTTCGGAAGTTATATGTTTGTAATATTGAAAACGCATATGTTTGTAATATTGAAAACGTCTAAAAATATAAGAGTTCCTTGTTGACTACGGAGGTCAAAAAATCCCGGAATAAAACAATATTAAGCGCAAACAAGTGTTTTTCCGGAAAGAAATTTATTGCGTTGTGTTGGAATGTTTCTGCTTACACGGTCCAATTAAAGGAATGGATTGGACCACTATTTTCTTCTCGCTTTTCCAAGAAAACCGTCATATTGTGTGAAAGAGAGGTAAATAGTCAATAATAACAATAACAATTTACAAAAATAACATGCTGGTGGTATTAAGTCCACCGCATTGTAAAATTTCTTTAAGTGCAATAAAAGCATCAATAAATAAATAATAATAACATAATTACTTCCACACAACACAATCACTTGTCCTGTCCCAAACTAGGATACCCTGTGCTACGGTAATCTGACAAAGAAATCACAAACATGGAAATACACCCAGACTGAGGTCATTTGTACAAATGTACGGCGGCCACCAGTGGGAATCGAGCCCACGACCTCCGGCATGGTAATCAGACGTGATACCGCTAGACCAATAGGGCCGTCAATAAATAATCGCGATTAGGCTTGTTAAATGTTTAAATAGTTATCCAGACCCTTTCTTATACTAATACGCTTATTAAATCAAGACATATTTATACTAACACGCTTATTAAACCAAGGCATATTTATACTAATACGCTTATTAAACCAAGACATATTTATATTAACACGCTTATTAAACCAAGGCATATTTATACTAATACGCTTATTAAACCAAAGCATATTTATACTAATACGCTTATTAAACCAAGGCATATACATTCTAATACGCGTATTAAACCAAGGTATAATTATACTAATACGCTTATTAAACCAAGGCATATTTATAACGAATCATCAGGGAATGGACGGATGCAGTCAGCGAAGACTTGTTTCGGTTGGCAAGAAACGAAGAAGAATTTGGGGAGCTGAAGGCCAGCCTACATTAGTGGAGAGGCACGAGACGCAGTAGATATATCAAATCAAAGCCGATGGGGTATAAAGGTATTCAAAAGGAGATTACGATGGAATGGAATACGTAACGAGGGATGCCCAGCTCGCTGAACCGATGCTCCGAGGCAGATTTCCCGTGGAGTAATCCTTTGTTCTGTGGGTGGGATGAAGATGGCCTATGTTCAGCAGTGGACAAATGCGGGCTAATGGTTTGGATTGTTTTAATAATGGAGTGTGAATTCCGTGTGGCGCCGGATTAAGAATAGCGTCACTCCATTTCCTTCCGTGGATGTCGTAGATGGCGACAAAGGAAACCAATTACCAGGAGACGGGCAGCAGCATCTTCCCGAGATTCCAACCGCATACTGCGATCGCCAACCCGCCTGCCAAGCGTGGCGATTATGGCAAAGCCCCTCATGGTTATGAAAACCACGAAGAAGGCCTATGTCCTGCAGTGGGCGTCAAATGGCTGACGATGATGATAAATAATGGAGTGCTCACCGCGGAATAGCTAAGACACTCAGGTTTCCTCACAATGTTTTCCTTCAAGCGGGCACGCGTGGTGATTAAGCCCATACTCTCTCTCTCTCTCTGAGAGAAGGCCTGTGCCCTACAGTGGGACGTTTATAGGCTGCTTATAAAATAATGGAGTTGGTGTCTATGGTGTTTCGCAAGTAGTGGGCAAACACAGGTCTACATAGTTCAGACAATGCAGAGACACATTTTGAATAAGCCTACTGGCGTGTTCAACATAATTTATTCCAATGTAAACAAAAGATTTGAAAATATGTGCCGGCTTAGTATTATTAATTCCTTATCGCATAATAGAAAGTACACAAAGGTGGATTTAATGCTAAAGGCTTACCAACAATCCCAACGAGTGAGATCAGCGTGTAGAGCGCGAGCAGAGGCGGTAGGTGCGCCGGCGCAGCGTCCGCGAGCGGCGCTGTCGCGTTACCCTCCATCGCGCCGCATTATCTGCTCTGTAACAAACAAAACGAGGTGGTTCATTAATTTATTATATCAGTTTGTTATACACCAACAATTTTAAAATTGTTATTGTTTTACTTTTCATCAAACTAAAATTTATAATTGTTTTACCATTAAAAAATGAAACACATGTAAGTCGCCCACGACACAAAGCTAGCCAAGTGTGAGGACAATGGTGTCTATTTAGAAATTCTAATATTATTCTTTCTGTTAGTACACAATGCTAGCAACGTTATTTGCAAATTTTGTTTGCTGTAAGTAATTTATTAAGACAAATTATGTTAGGTTGAATTTTTTTTAACGCGTCATTATTTTTAAAACTAGCGCCATGTGTTTCTAAATCATGGCTAGAAGGTCCCCTCAAAATTTGTCAAACGAATTAGAAGTGACCCTGTACAGTCGGCCAATCACATTACAGCAATTGTCCAAATGAACCAAGTAAGAATAGGAAAAAATTATAACCTAAATGTGTTAAAGAGCAACTGGCTGGGGTAAGAATCCAGAACCTCGAGATAAAAGCAGAAAAAATCGGCCGTTCCGTAGAAAAACGGTTTTTTTTTATCTGCTTTACAGAACTAACAACTTCATCGAACTCATTTTAAGTGGCTTTTGTACGAAATTTTACTTTTATAAGTTGGTTGCCTAACTCGTTAACTAGTAAAGCCTACTTAGCCGTGATACTTTTCCTTTTAAGATAATTCTTTGTGCTACTACCCTGAAATTTTTCACGTTTCACCGTTTAGCCAGGAGAAGTATATACATATTTACGAGTATGTATACACATACCAAATTATAGCTTTCTGGTACCACCGGTCTTTGCGCTAGGACAGACAGACAGTCGGACTACGGAACCCTAAAAATGACAATCGTACATTCTAAAAGTGGAGGGATGGCATGGTACAATATTGCCAACAGCAACAGAAGCCCATAACTCGCGTCAATTTAAATTATCCGTTTCTCCGTCATCTAAGCATCCAAATCCTTGCGAGGCACAAAGTCGCATTTGGCGTGACAAGGCCGCAAAGTATTTCCATTTGGGGGTGTTACAAAAATGTTTTTCTCATAAATAAATATCGACGCTTTGTGTAAAAGGTTGGGAGTTCAGAAGCTGCCTACAGGCATAGTAAAGTTTTGAAGAACGAAAGGTCTGCTCGATAGGAAGAGCAATTTATTTATGCATTTTACAAGATTTAGGATTTAATTAGAGAGAGAGAAAGAAAAAAAAGTCGCCGTGGACGATGGCTTTGCTCATCCTATGATCGTATGCAATAAAGAGTTATTATAATTATATAGGTATTCTTACCTATATATTTTTATCTTATCTAATATAATATGAGGAAGCCCTATGTCCTGCAGTGGGCGTCAAATAACTAATGATGATGATATAATATGGTGCCTGAGTGGTCCCTTCACCAATCTGTGAGTGAAGGTGCCACTGGACCCTGTATAAATAATCTCATTCGTAGATGAAAAGCCCAAAGTTTTTTTATATCTACATGGTGTACTAAAATCTCCGTATACATCCGAAAAATTTTTGTTGTTCATTCATTCATTCAAATGTATGGAATAGCTGATTTTTCTCGGTATTTCGAAGTTTTCTCCAAAGAAAAGTTGTTTAAATTGTCGAGTAAAACCCCCTAATTTGGATGTGTCTACTTATGTATTATAAGAAAAATGTGAAATATGTGCAAATACAATGTGCACTAGAGAATCGAAACCTTGGGCCCTTATTATGAAGCAGTGACATTATCGGAAGGGTCGTCAGCGTCGCGTTTGAGCCTGACAATTCACTCGAATCTAGCGACAAATACGGTTCTTTTTTTGAATAGTTTCCATAGTTGAATAGTTTAGTTCAATAGTAGCTATTCAAAAAAAGAACCGTATTTGTCGCCAAATTCTAGTGAATGGTCGGGCTCAAGTGCGTCGTTGACAACCGATAATGTTGCATTTTTCAAAATAAGGGTAGTTCTGTCTACAAAAAAAAATCACTTTAAACCGCGAGGTAAAAAGGAGGTGTCATAAAAAGGAGGCGGTGTACACTGCAGTGTGCACCCAGTGGTCCTTTCACACTTTATGTTACGAAATATTAAAACGGCCGAAAACCTTCGAGTCGTTTGGGCAAAGCTGCTTACAAAAGAATAACAAGTAAGTATAGAAAAATAAGCAGAGCCCAGTTATATAAGAAAAATTCTGAAGTTTTCTTCTTTGCATTATGCATCGACGTTTCGGCGGCGACAAAGGCTTTCAAAGCAGCATCGGTAAGTAAACAGCGGCAGCTTGAGATAAATCTGCATAGTATAATATTGTTCGCATCTCCTATGTGAAGCGCATCAAATTCTAAACTACTCCAATGGTCTAACTATCAAATTACATAATAATCGCAGGATTTGGTTTGATTTGAATTCGATAGTTAGGTGAAAATTAAAATTGTCTTAAATGGTGTTCTATCTCGTTCTTTCTACAACATAGGGTGAGATGGCGGGACTTCTGGGCTACCACCGTTTAGCAAAGGTTGTTTGAAATCATACCGATATGACCCAAAACAAGTAGTTCCGATGTTTCCGAGGTAGTTCGTTACTGTTCACATCTGTTATCTGTGCATAAACCGATGGTTAACGGTTTTAACGATTTTTAGCATTGGCTTGGTCATATACTACGAGTACATTAATTTTGGGTGGTTTCAAAGACATAGCAAAATGAACGTGCCTGACAATAACTGTCGAATACGCTAGGTTGTTTAAAAAAAAACCGGCAAAGTGCGAGTCGGACTCGCGCACGAAGGGTTCCGTACCATTATCTATACAACATTTGAATATTTCAAGCGTCTACTTGTTGCTGTTATTAATATCCAGCAAAAAACGCAAAAAAATCACGTTTGTTGTATATCACTGTAGGAGCCCCCTTTAAATATTTATTTTATTCTGTTGTTAGTATTTACTGGTACTAAATGTTCGCGAAATTTTTTAAACAATACTAACTTCTCAACTATATTTATTTTTATTTACGTCTATAATTAAAAGTAATAGTCTTAACAGGTGCCATTTTTATTTACTAATAACATAACCGCGGCTTTCAAATCACCCAGAAATTTGCGTGTATTATGTAGTATAGTTCATTATAATATTACGGAATGCAGAGTCATTAAAGGAAAATGAGCAATTCCTGAAACACATGAATTACTTGAGATAACTGAGTTTCTTAGATTAATATTACGAGATTTTCTGTAGGACCCGGAATAAATTATAACTGTATTATGTTTCACAAAAATTATTGGCTAATATACAATTAATGCCTTGTGTAAAAGAATTCTAACTCCTTCAGGAGGAGTCCCTGATAATAAATCAGCAAGTATTTTTTTATTTCCTTCTCACAGAGGAATCGGGACACATAGTACATAGTTAGCTTAATTATTTTGCTGAAAAAAATAAAATTTAAAAGTTTATGATTTGTTTATTCTCGCGCGCGGGGGTTACAAAGGCTTGGAGCTTGCCAAGCCAACCAGACCGCGTTTCATACAACTATAGTAAAGTAGTTTACCATGAGGCTATGTAATGTACATTGAATTGCTATAGTAAATCATGAATTGAAGTCCTATAAATCGGACCCCTAGTATTGGTGTCAAGGTTCTAGATTGCAGCAAGTTTTCAGGAAATTCAGCGGAACAACCACAACGCTGTCAAATGCTAGGCACCTAATAAACCGTCCGACGCGACTGCAACGATCTGCCCCTATATTACGCGCACCAAATCCAGAGCGATTCCAATCGTCTAAATGTCAAATTAGTATGGAATTTGACAGTTAGACGATTGGAATCGCTCAGGATTTCGTGCGCATAATTAGGCCCCTGGTCACAATTTTTGTTCTAAATTAACTACCGAGTATTATTTGGTCTTATCAGTCTTACCAACGTTGCATTGTATTTAAAAAAAAAAAATTAAAGAGTTTTTCCTAAAATAAAGCCCAAAAAGGATGGAAACCAAAGTACCAAAAAACGGAGAAAAGTGTCGTCTTAATCTAATTAGTGCGAAATCCGAGTTGGGTAATAGAAAAAAAGTCGGTCTTTCCCCCAAAGCCTCCGGGGCTAATCAAAAGATTAAGCCCGATCTTGGCTTTGAAACTGTATCGCTTCGTTTAGACTGGCTAATTTTTTTCTTTATTTTAAGAAGAGCCCTTTTGATATCTTTGGACCGTTGTTTCTTAGAAGTTTGTTTATTCTGGATTGATGATGTCGGGTTCAAAGGAATTTACGAGTAAATCTTGAAATATTGTCAGCTAATAAAATAGAAAGTGAAAAATAAAATTCACCCTATTTCCAATTCTGTGGGAATTTGAATGAAAAATAAGAGTATATATAAATATCCTTCTATTACATACACACTATACCGGTTTCAAAATAGTACAACCGGTTATTGTACTGTACTTGAATAAATACAAAAGAATACGCTCCACCGCGACAGTGTGACACTGCCGTGACCAGGATTCGAACCTGGGTTACTACGGCCACAACGTAGGGTCCTAACCACTAGACGATCACGGCTATCGGAGCTGGTGAAGTTAAAAATAAAAACCTCCACCTCTTTCGAATTGCTCTAAAATACTATAAAAATAAAATGCTCCGACATCGGTGGCGTTGTCAAAGTAAAGTTACATTTTTTAATCTGTCAGCGTTATTGGTCAAACAAACGCGAGCACTTTCACCCGCGCCGGGTCATGGCTGGTTGCAAAAATGAAAAAAAAAACAAGGCTACAGTATCTTTGTAGGTTTTGTCGGATTGACAAAGCTCTCTTTGGGACTGGCAGCAATACGTTACATTTCAACGGATTGCAATGAAGCCGCTTCGACAGAAGTTAAAAAAAAGTTCGATATTCGAGCTCGTCTTCTTTTATTGTTTAGAACCCGCTTCTAAAAAATATGCCAGTACGAATAAAAAAGGTCAGTTTCGATATCCATCGGTATTTCGGAAGAATTCAATTGCGTGAGCGTGGATATTACTTTTATCACATACGTAGTTACGGACTCGTATATAGCTAACTTGTGCCGCAAAATAGCGATAGGCTGTCAGATGTCATGTGGAGTCTGAGCTGCTAACATTCATTATGCTCCTATGAATGGCATCTTATAGGACTGAGCCTTGGTCCACAAAAAGAATCTATTGAAAATGGGCATCATATAAGTCCGTAAAGCGCTTTTACAGCTAAGATTAATCTTGAAATCGAAAACGGTTTAGTACCTGAAACAGACGTGCGTGCATGCAACAACTAATGAATGTTGATGAAGCGAAAAAGATTTTTCAAGATCGTGGCAAGCTGCAGGTCCTGCCTGCCAAAGGTTTGCTGGAAGAGAATGCTTCTTGCATTAAGCACGCCCTTGTACATTTACAATGTAATTAGTGCAATAAAGAACCAAAATAACATAACATAACATAACATAAACTCACGCCTGTATCCCAGAGGGGTAGGCAGAGACCAGGGAGTGCCACTTGCTACGATCCTGACAGATCACTTTCGCTTCCTCAACATTCATTAGTCGTTGCATGCACGCACGCCGGTTTCGGGTACTTTTTATCTTGCCCTTTGTTAATACATCCTCTATTTGGTCGAAGTATGTCCGTCTGGGTCGTCCCTTACCGGCCCTTCCATCCACATTCGCTCGATATATTTGTTTTCTCAATCTTTCTTCCTTCATCCTCTCCACATGTCCAAACCAACGCAACATTCCTTTCTCAATTCTTGTCACTACATCCTCTTTCAGTCCACAACGTTCTCTAATCACACTATTGCGTATCCTATCATTCAAAGTAACGCCAGACATACTTCTCAAGGACCTCATTTCTACTGCATTAATCCTACTATTAAACCAAAATAAATCAATAAATAAATAGCCCTCCGGGATGGAGGCGTGAGTTACTGTATGTACTACGTATATGTTAATATTGAGTGCCTTTGTGAAGATGCTGTTCCAACAGCATCAACAACGCGAGAAGCGATCAAAGTTGGAAAAGTATGGAATAGCTTGTATTGAAGGTAGAAAATTATTGAAATCAGTTTTTTTTTTATTTTGTTTTTTTATTTATTTATACATAATAGAGGTGATTCCATACATTAAAACTCGCCAAACTGTAACGAGCCCATTTCTCTGATGAGGAGGAAAACCAGGAGATGATGATTTATCACTGATTGATTGATGATGATCTGTAACCAGATCCTTATTTGTAAACATGGTATAAATGCCTTTTCTTTCTTGTTATGTGTTAATTTGCTACAACAAATGTCTTTCTTTCTTTCTTTTCTTTACTTACAGCGTAATCACGAGCTCATGAGCACAAAGATCGCGGGTTCGATTCCCACTGGAGGCCGCCATATTTGATTTGAACATATGGCCACTGTCTGGGTGTACTAGTATTTCCATATTGTGATGTCCTTTCCCGGTTGCCAGAACATAGGGTCGGTATATCTTTATTTGGGATCCGGACAAGTGAATGTGTGTAAGTAAGGTTATCAATGTATTATTATGGTCCCTAGAATATATATATACTTTTTACCTCTGCTGTTTTAAGTACTTATTCATACAAAATATTATTTTTTTTTGCCGTTACCCACATTTCGGCTGATATTGTGTTTTCTGGTGACTGTTGTATTTTGTTTTGTGATTTTATGTTTTTGAGTATTGTGTCGTCAAATAAATATATCTTTCTTTCTTATATAGGTAAAGCCGAAAGAAATACTGGTTCACATAAAAAATAAAAAAAGCGTATTAAGCTTTAAGTTGTTTTCCATTTGAAATATTCACGGATTTGCCGAGTTGCAATTAGCAGATTGCCGGCCCGCCGCGGGACATTCTGTCAGGTGGGTATGGTAAACGTATTTATTTTGACGAGATGATGACCTTTGCACTTGCTTGAGTATACAACGCAGCCTATATATGTCCCACTGTAGGGCAAAGGCCTCCTGTCAGAGAGAGTATGGGCTTAATCACCACGCATGCCCACCGCGGATTGGCAATTTCAAGCGCTGAGGTATGTGAACACCTCATTCACTCGTGATTCTCCACGAATTTTTCCTTCACCGTCAGCGAGTGGTATTGCTGCTACAAATGTACGTAACTTAGAAAATTAAGTCATTGGAATGTGTGAACTTAGAAAACAAAGTCATTGGAATGTGTGAACTTAGAAAACAAAGTCATTGGAATGTGTGAACTTAGAAAACAAAGTAGCTTGTTGTGTGTACTAAGCTAACCATAAGCGACCTCAAAGGTTCTACTGGCACATCCTGCCCTCAAAAAGTTTGAATGATTTTAAGGAGCTACGCAGAGCTAACTAACGTCACCAATGGAAAAAATCATAATCTTCTTTTATGACATGCGCATGCCCACTTGCCCAGTCGACTGCGGACAGCGAACCAAACAAGTTAGCTCATCAATAGAATAGAACGCGTTCAAAATAAAAAAAATCGGCTTTATATGACGGCTGTACTTTATAAATTTCCTACAACTTTCCCATAAATCATTTTTGTGTAACAGTTGCAATTTCTGAGCAAAACCAATATAGAAGAATCAGTGTGTGAGTATACCGTTTTTGCAAAAAAAGAGCAATATAAATGGCAATAATGGTGAGAGAAATTTTAGAACTTAGATACAGCCTAGAACCTAGGACTTTAACCTCCTAACAAAAATAATAAAAAAATATTGGACCTAAAAAAGTAAGGTTTCCCACGTACATTAAGTAAATTGGGTGTGAATTACGAAAGTTATAGGTGATGTCCTATGTATAGAACGCCAGGGCTTAGGAGGAGCAAGCAAAGTACCTATCACCACGATTGAGATTAAAACTTACCATTGTCACTTTGCACAAAAACGTTTTATTAGAGATATTTTTTTTCGTTAGTGGCGCTTGTTAGCTTCGATGACAGCGATGAGTGATGATTAAGGAGCGCTCCGTAATCATCGCTCATGTCTATCACGGATTGGCAATTTTTATCGCTGATACGTATCAGATTTTGACCACCCCGCCCCGCGTTTCATGAAACTACAATTTATAGTTTATTATGACAATTCGATGTCGGTGGACAAAGATAGCCACTGTGTGGTGGCCAAGAACGGGGCGACGGTCGGTTGGCAGACCACCAGCCCGGCCATGGCCCTGGGTTAATCAGCTATATTCCGATTAATCCACAGTTTAACTAAATTAATAAATAAATAATTAAATGAATAATTGTTGTTCGACGTCCTAGACGGACATACTTCGACGAAATGGGGGATGTATAGGGCAAGATAAAAAGTATCCGAAACCGGCGTGCGTACATGAAACGACTAATGAAAGTTGATGAAGCGAAAGAGATCTATCAGGATCGTGGCAAGTGGCAGACCCTGGTCTCTGCCTAGGTACCAAAGTCAAAATATTATTCACCATAAAAAAAAATGTTTACTCAATGAACGTCAAGGCTGTTAGTTTCACAATTAATAAGTTACAAGGAAAAGAAGCTAACAAAGAAACACCTTATTTATTCTTTTCCAAACAGGTTTGCTCAATTAACAGAGTTTTCAACTTAAAGTTACACTACACTAGATACAATCGTCCCCGTTAACATTATTTAAATACCAGACATCTTTGTCTTCCAAATAATCCTTAATAGGCTTTTTTGCAGAGAGTATGCTTAACACATGTTTTAGACCGCGTCAGTGGT
Organism: Yponomeuta evonymella; assembly: GCA_963969515.1. Classification (NCBI taxonomy): domain Eukaryota; kingdom Metazoa; phylum Arthropoda; class Insecta; order Lepidoptera; family Yponomeutidae; genus Yponomeuta; species Yponomeuta evonymella. The sequence goes on along the minus strand of OZ018343.1, from coordinate 2,779,819 downwards.
AACTTTAATATATCTTGAGGAATTTTGTTGCAGAACCGTATACAGTGCCCCATAAAGGATGTATTAAGTTTGGCAAGTCTAAAACGTGGAAATGACAACTTACGTTTATTCCTATTATCAATATTATGATCGCTAGCAATATTTTTGAAATTGCTGAAATTTTTTCTAACACACATAATTTTCTCATAAATGTGACTTGCAACTGTTAACATGTTGGTTTCTTAACCCACCGGGATACAGGCGTGAGTTTACAGTGTATTATTTTTAAGCTGTAGTTCTATAAAATGGTGCCCAGAAAGAGCAATACGTTGTGATTTTTAAGCGCTGAGGTACATACGCACTTCAGCTAGCAATACATTTTATATTTTTAATACTACAAATTCACAAATTGTGTTAGTTACAAATAGTGTTTGTTTTGTCACAAATCAAGTGAAGCCGCGGTCTGCGCTCTTATCGAATTAAATCACTTTCACGGGATAACCCCGAAATCTTCCCACAATGGCGGCTATACGCAGAGGTCCCGAGGGCAACCTCATCAGCGTCTTTGCCGGTTAAGTGCTCCCTGATGGATCACGGGATTTGCGCCTCTTTTTTCGCCGGTGCGAGCGGGCGAGCCGTTTCCGGAATCTGCTGGAAGGACCCTCGGGATTTTAAAACGTGATTGACGATTGATGGGCCTCGAGGCACTCAAAAATTATTCAGGTTTACATGACAACTTAAGTAAGAGTAAGAAAATATGTCTGCACCGCTGGGTCGGATCCTGAGAGCACAGCCAAGATGATGTTTTGTTTAGAACTGCACACGTGTAGTCAATATTGTTTTATGTAGCCTGTATACGTCCCACTGCAGGACACATGCCTCCTCTCTAATTACCACGCCTCTGAGGAGTGTTTTAAGGAATCGTGTTTTTGTAAATAAGATCGTTAAAATCAAGATGTGTACACAGAACATATTTGACATATAGTAGGTAAGTCTGTACTGGTACATATTATTAACTTAGCCAAACATATTATTGCTTGAAAACGGTTGTAGGCATAAGAAGGGGCGGGTGCGAAACATGCGACGTCATCTGCAGAGAGCGGTCAACGGCGACCCAAGGGTAAAAGTGAAACCAAAGAGAAATTCACCAATCGGATCAGTGAAATAAATGTAAGTACTAGATTGCCTTCAATCTCGTACGATCTACCCTTGAGCCGTATCGCAAGAAAAGGAGTCTCGCGACCAAATTGAATAAAACGGATATGGACTGGCCGCAAACGTAATAAGTAAAAGGACAAAAGTACGCCGCAGCCCACGCCTCGAGAAAGGCTTTTCTCTAGAGAGGCATCGCGGCGGGCTGCGGTTTAAAGGTCAAAACGCACTAGAGCGACACTGCAGCGGAGAGGCGCGTCGCGACATCGGAGCGGTGCGTTAGAAAAGTATTGTTTCCACTGTTTCTCATGAAATGAAACGCACTATAGCGGCGCTGCAGTGAAGCGGCGCGGCGCGGCTCTCCGCTGCAGTGTCGCTCTAGTGCGTTTTGACCTTAAAGGTTCATTTGCTGTCGACTCTACCACAGGCGGCAAACGAACCCTATTTTGAAACTGATAGCACTGAAGTTACCCAAATAGGTGCCGTAAAGCTGAGTAAAATAAAAATATATTTTCCTTGTGAAACTTAATATGATTTTATTGCGATCGCTATAAAATTCGGTTATAGGAACTCTATTGAAAAATATTAATATTTTGCTCACGTATTTTATAGTGTCGACATTTTCACTGGACATATATTTAATTAGTAACTAATTTAATGGGACATATTAAGAAGTGCCGTGCAGAAAAGATACGTGGTATACCGGAACGTGACGTATAACGTGACAAGTGATTGGGTTGTGTGGAAGTTATTATTATTATTTATCACTTGCTGACGCAGCAAACGTTGTTTTGTTGTATTAATTTATTATAACCTAATTTATAATACCTACGACCTATTTTGAAACCTACCAAATAAACACAAAAAAAATCATAAAAATCTCGAAGCTGTTTCGGAGGAGTTCGATAACGAACACTGTGACACGAAATTTCTATATATTAGACTAGCTGACTCTGCAAACGTTGTTTTGCCATATTAATAAGCCTACGACCTATTCTCAGACCTACCAAATATACACAATAAATTTCATAAAAATCGGTGAAGCCGTTTAGGAGTTCGATAACAAACACTGTGATACGATATTTTTATATAATAGGGGTTAAAGTATGAAATTGCCGTTTTATTGCAATAGGTTCTTTGAATTGACATAGAATCTTCATGGTTTGAGGTTTTCGAATGAAACTTTTTTCAAATGGTTTCTATGATGTTCTTTTTTTAAAAAATGTGAAACATTTGAATATCGACTTTCAATTGTTTTTGTTATTCAATTTAGACAAGAAAGATGGATACTGCGAAAATCCGAGTGATTTTTGAATACGAGTTCCGACGCGGAACTAACGCGGCAGAAACAGCCCGCAATATCAATGCTGCGTTTGGAGAAGGGGTCTACTAATGAACGCACCGTGCGATTTTTGTTATTTTGTTATTCTATGGATACAGATGGCTAAATTAGATGTGATTTAGTAAGCAACGTGGTTCGCTACGGATCAATTCAGGCAGTTAACAACCTAATTAGAGTTAGATCGAGAGCCAGGGGATATTAAATCCTAAAGCTAGCCGCCTCACTTAGGATCTTAGATTAGCTCCTATACCTATTACGTCACCAAACCTTGAACGATTCAAATTCAATTCAATTCAATTCAATTCAATTCAATTCAAATATTTTTATTCATTGTAAAAACAGAATGTTTACTTAATGAACGTCAAAGTTGTTAGTTTCACAATTAATGGATTATGTGGAGAAGAAGCTAACAAAGAAACTCCACATTTATTCTTTTCAAAACACGTTTTAACTTAATTAACAGAGTTTTCAACTTAAAATATTAGTCATGAATGTGTTGAACACTAGTCACAATCGTCCTTTAAATAATATTAATCTACTGTTTAATGCCAAACATCTTTGTCTTCTAAATAATCCTTGATGTTATAGTAAGCCTTTTTGCACAGAATGTGCTTAACACATTTTTTAAATCGCGTTGGAGGTAACTCTAATATATCTTGAGGAATTTTGTTGTAGAACCTTATACAGTGCCCCATAAAGGATGTGTTAACTTTTGCAAGTCTAAATAGTGGAAATGACAATTTATGTTTATTTCTAGTATTAACATTATGGTGGCCACCAACATTTTCGAAGTCTTTGATATTTTTTCTAACGTACATAATATTTTCATAAATGTATTGACATGCAACTGTTAAGATGTTGGTTTCTTTGAAGAAATCTCTTAGCGAATCCCTACTACCTAACTTGTAAATAAATCGGATGGCTCTCTTCTGTAAGATGAAGATCGTCTCAATGTCTGCTGCCCGACCCCACAGTAGTATGCCGTAGGACATAATACTATGGAAGTAACTAAAATAAACAAGCCTAGCAGTTGCAACGTCAGTGAGCTCTCTAATTCTTTTGACTGCATATGCTGCAGAACTAAGCCTGTGTGCTAGTTTTACAATATGAGGACCCCATTGCAATTTTGAATCGATTGTGATGCCTAGAAAAACGGTATCTTCTACAAATTCTAGTTTTTCTTTTCCGAGTACAATGTTGTTTTCAACTAATCTTACGTTTGGTAAGGTAAACTTTATACATTTTGTCTTTTTGGAATTTAGAAGCAGATTATTTGCCGTGAACCAATCCAACACACGCGAGAGAGCATCATTTGCATCGTCAAGATTATTTTCTTGTCTCTTAATTTTAAAAATAAGTGACGTGTCATCTGCAAATAATACTATCTCGGACATGTTTTGTACCATAAACGGCAAATCATTTACGTATACAAGGAAAAGGAACGGCCCCAAAATTGATCCCTGTGGTACTCCCATTTTTATTTGTGAACCTGTGGATTTTATACGATTTATGTCCGCTTTTTGAACCCTTCCTTTTAGATAAGATCTCATCAGTTGTAAACCTTTCCCCTTTACTCCGTAATGCTCTAGTTTTAGCAAAAGTGTCTCGTGGTCCACGCAATCAAATGCCTTTGACAAGTCACAAAAAACACCTATAGCATCCCTACGATCCTCCCATGCACTATAAATATGTTTAACTAGCAAGACACCAGCGTCCGTCGTCGACCGTCCCTGCGTGAAGCCGAACTGCTGGTTATGGAGAAGTTGATAATTATTAAAGTGCGTAAGTAGTTGAACTAAAACAATCTTTTCGAATATTTTGCTCAATACGGGTAGGATCGAGACTGGTCTGAAATTTGTGGGATCGTGTCTATCGCCACTTTTAAACAACGGAACGAGCCTACTGTATTTCATTAGGTCAGGGAATGTACCCTCACCTACACATTTGTTAAAAATTTTTGCTAAATGAGAAGCGAGGACATCTATTACTGAACTAACTATGATTACTGACATTCCCCACAAATCTTCCGTTTTTTTAAGATTTAATAGTTTAAACGCTTTAATTACGCTATGGGGATTAATGAAGTCGAACGAAAACTCGTAATCGCACGAGGGGACATTGTCTTTTAATAAACTTGCAGCAAGATCAGGAGACGAGTCTAAAGGAGCCGTAGTTTCAATTGGCACATTTGTAAAGAATTGTTCAAAGGCCGCAGCAATGTCCTCATTTGATGTTATTACTTTATCATCTATCTTTAGAGAAAATTCGCGATCCCCTGATTTGGCTTTACCAGTTTCCCTATTTATAATAGTCCAGATTGTTTTAGATTTATTTGAAGACTGGAGGATTTGTTTCTTTATATGTTCGCATTTAGCTTTGTGGCAGACGGCCCTGAATAATTTAGAATATAGTTTAACATACTCTATAAAACTGTGGTCATATGTGTATGTTTTTTTCTCATACAATGCATACAGTGTGTTTCTACTTTTTCGGATGCCCGCAGTGGCCCATTCATTAAACCCTACTTTATTTTCATTGCTAGGTAATTCTCTTAATTTAAAAACATTTTCAAAATTAACTGAAACGACTCTAAAGAAGTCTTCGTAATGGGCGTTAGCATTTAGGGTTTTACCTTTATGAGCAGTTAAGCTACCTTGAAGATGTAATTTAAATGATTCTAGTTTTTTACTTGTAATGGGCCTGCATAGAATAACTTGCTCAGATTTTTCTGAATCTATTTCAAAATTTACAATTTGACCACTGTGATCTGACTTTAAGCAATTCACTGTGGAGTAATCAAAAAAATTGCAATCGCAATAGACGTTATCGAGACAAGTAGCGGTAGTTTCAGTAATCCTGGTGGGCTCTAAAAAAATATGGACTAAATTGAATGATTTAAAAATAATTTGTAATTTAGTTGTCAAAGGGGAATCTACTAGCAGGTCGATATTAAAATCACCACACACTATAACTTTCTTATTACTACTGGAAGCTACTTTTAATACATCCTCTAATACCGATTCGAATATACTGTAATCGCTGGTAGGGGGCCTGTATAAGCTTACTACAATGTGTTTAGACAATTCAACACATGACAGCTCAATTACTTTTTCAACAGAAAGTCTACAAATGTCTTTCCTTTGTTTAAATTTTAAACTATCTTTTACTAGTATTAAAGATCCCCCATGCAGTAAAGACTTTCTATTGTAGCAACTGGCTATTTGATAGTTATGTACAGTAAAATTCATTTGAGTCTCTAGTAGCCAGTGCTCTGTGACACAAAGTATGTCAACTTCATGTTGTTCTAAAAATAATTCTAACTCTAGTAACTTTCCAGAAAAGCCACCCTGTATGTTCTGATTAGCTAAAATTAATTTCTTTAGGGGGGGCTTTTCTGTGGTCTGCGCTGACAGTTTAAATCAGCAGTCAAGCTTAACTTATTTATGCTATGTTTTTTTAAAGCCTCCGAATACAGAGGTTTACTAGTAGAACTTTTTCTACAGTTTGTATTGACTACAGGTACCTGTTTTATTGTCTTAACAATAATTGGGTCGTAAATATTGAATGCCAACAATTTGGCAATCTGTCTCTTTGAAGAAAGGGGCACATGCATTGTGTCCCTAGTCAATATAAAATTTCGAATAAAGTTATTCGTATCAAAATAAAGTACTTGGTCTCTATGACCAAAGGTCATGTTATACAATAGCCGGTTAAGTTTACCTATCCGGGCATTCTGTGTCTCAGACAACGTTTTTGAATAGGGAAAAGCACAGATAATGATTTTCCTTACATTCAAAACTAATATGGACTCAAAGTAATTTATCAAGTCACTTTCTTGAATCCCTGTGCTGTTCCCCATTAATAATACAATAGTAGTATTTCTATCATATTGTTTGCTGAGCAAAGCGTTGACTAATTGCATATAAGAGGCATTAGGCATACATATGTTTTCTACATGCTGCTTTAAATTGAACTGCAGCCTGCTACCTAAACCTACACCTATCTTATCTGAAAAAATTATCGTCTTGTTAGAGGCATCATCACTGCTGGTCAATCTAGTCGTAGCTTGTCCATCAAGTTTTGCATCACAGGTTGATGGCACATTGGTCTCCACTGTCACATTTGTTGGTGCAGGCGGTCCACTTTGCTCACCTCCATGCTGTTGTGCCAGATCCAGCGGTAAAGGGGCCAGTGTGTCGGGCACTGGGCATACTGGAGACAAGCATGGCTTCTGACTGCCCGTTTCATTGCTCCGAGGCTGCATGGAGCTCAGCTGTATAGGGGCTGAGTGTGTAAGCACATTGGATGTTAGTGGCAGTGGTAACCAACTTTGTCTGTCTTCTGAGTCTTCCAGATCCTGGATAGAGTTGGACTCGACACGTTCTAGATTGCTTTTGCTGAGTGCAATTAACCCATTCATCGCTGAAATGCTGTCATTATACTGAGTTTGCATAGCCGAGTACTTGCAGGTAATGTCCAGTAATTTATACTGCAGATCTTCGACTTGTAGTTGTAGTTCAGCCATCGCTAGCTCGTGGTCCACGTTGCTGGTGAATAACTCCTTCTGACATTCAGCCATTTCCGTTTCTAACTGTAGTTTTTGACGGTGAATTGGTACACTTTCTAAACTCCTTCGGCTTCGTTTAATCAGTTTCTGTACCTTCTGAATGTACTTTTTTGTTTTAATATACTTCTTGATTTTGTTTACACTGTTCATTTTCATGCTACTGCTATTCTGCATAGTGCAAGACTTATCACTGGCTGTGGTAAGGTCGACAGTTGGTATCCCTGTGTCACTCATAACTTCATTATATAGAGCCATAGTTCTAGCGCTCTCTCTGTGTTGTTCCTGCTCACTTATTTGCTGAAGCTCGTGATGTGCCTCAGCAAGCTGGTGTTCAAGCGAGCGTATGCGCTGTAGCGCTACATCGTGGACATCATGGCATTTGTTAAATGATTTCACTTGATGTTGCAACTCATCCCGCTGGGCAATTAAGTCCTGGCACTGGATGTCCAATTCATTGAGCTCTTCTTTCAGTGCTGAGTTGGTTTTATTTTGTTTATGGATCTCCTCTTCACTTTCCTCTCGTTCTTGAAGAAGCGAGTCACACAGCTCCTTGCTCTTTTTGAGCTCGAGCAGGGTCGCCTTTAGCCTCAGCTCCATATCGCGTGCAGTCATCTTGCTTCGGGTCAGCATGCTACTGTTACCTGAAAAAAACCGGGAATCGGTGTCAGTATCTGACCGTGTAAGATGATATTGACTGATGACGATTTGATGGCACGTTTATAGGTGTTGAGTGTATGTTTGTGATGGCTGAGGCTAGTTGTTTTGTCTCAACTTCGCTTCCACTTTTCGTCAAGTAAAGAGAGCCAAAACCGAGCCGAAGTGTTTGTATGGGACGTGTCTCACGTACGTGAGGTTATTTACAGTTTGATTAAGCAGTATTAAGTGTAGTATGAGGCGTAAAATACAGTATTAAAACAATACTTCCCCGATTTAGTCGTTGCAATTCGAACCGTTTGACAGTTCGGCCGCTCGGTACAATTATAGTACGTTTTTCTGGTATTATCTTGATTTTCGCTAGGAACTTTGATTCACACTTCACTACTATGTATTGCTAAATGAATTTACGTTCAATTGGACTCGAAATACACTAAAAATATCAATTATAATAAATAAACACTACTGAGCTGCTTTTGAAGTCAGCTGTTCGGTCTGGGGTTGCCAGCCGAAAAAAAAATCGTCTGACTGTCAAATTCCATACTAATTGCAATCGCAAATTCCGACTGGATCTGGTGCGCATACTTGGGCCGCAGTTCGATTTTACAGCTAACACAAAAATGTGACTATGATCTCATGGTTAACATGTTAGCCATCTGGTTAATATAACGACAATAATGAATTGTCCAGCTTTAACGACAGGACTCGTGAGTTTTATGGCGCTAAAAGGTCAGAAAAGTCGCGACGTTAACATTTAAAACTCGCGATTCGATTACCTAATCTAAGCGGTGGAGTTGTAGCGCATCGGTAGAGCGAGCGGTGGCTTCTACCATAATTCGATGTGTGACAAGCACAACAAGCGAACGAGAGGGCTACGAGACGGGATTTTTGTTCAAAAACCAATTTATGATCGATTCATAAAACTAAGCGCAACGACGACGGCTCAAAAGCTCGATTCAAACGCGGACCCGTACGCGGGGGCAGCGCTTCAGTAAAAATGGAATCAAAACATATGCTATGCTGCAGCGCGTTTGCATTGCTTCTCTAAAACGACACAAAACGCGCTTAGAAGCGCATACAAAAATCGCCGTGGCTCTTAGTTTTATGAATCGGTCGTAAATTGGTTTTTGAACAAAAGGCAAACAAAATTCCAATTACAATGTCGGACAGAAAGCAAATAACAGTATTCCAGTGAACAAATAGATGAAAAAAGACACGAGTTGCTCGGTGATTTTTTTCCTCCATGTCGTTTATTATACCTACAAACTGTGTGAACTCCTCGCCTCGAGACACGCGCTACGTGACACAATTTAAGCTACAATAATGTATTATTTGGACAGATGATTGTGCAAGTAAGACATATTGCATTTTAACTTAATAATACTTACAATAAAAGTTTGTATGCTAATTGGAAGCTAATGAGACTCAACCACACGGATTTTGATGTTTGACTCATAGACCTTAACAATACCATGCACCAGCCTAAGGTAGAGCCTATAAACGTCCTACTGCAGGGCATAAGGCTTCTCTCAGAGAGAGAGAGAAAAGGAGTAGGAGAGAGAGAGTGCCCAAATCACGAATGCCCACCGCGTATTGATGATTTCATGTTAATCTTCTCATTTGACCATGTCGTAGATTAAAACTACTTTGTATCTAAATCACTTGCGAGTGTACAATTCAGAGCCCTTGGTTACTAAAATAAGACTGTAATTTTAGTATCGTTTGACAGATTAATAAGTTGTTGTAAATTAGCTAGAGCAATTTTATGCTGGGCTTACGATACTTTGAAAACAAAACGGCATTTTTTTAACCGCGATCGCTGCGACAGTTTTTATGAGAACACTAGAGGTATATTTTAACAGGACTAATATCCTGTTAAAATATTAAGCTTTTAGAAATTAAATAAATTGCATCATATATACTATACTTACGTCAAATCTACTTCTTGTATAATGGAGGAGGCAGTTTTATTTACGAGTTTCAAAAACATTTGTTAACCGTGAAAAATTAAAAAAATATATAGGTGCATCATTTATTTTATTTCTTTATATTTTTGCAACAGACTCACAGTTTTGCAAATAGGAACAATCATCATAAGCAGCCTTTATACGTCCCACTGTAGGGCACAGGCCTTCTCTCAGAGAGAGAGTATGGGCTTAATCACCACGCGTGCCCACCACGGATTGGCGATTTCAAGCGCTGAGGCATGTGAATAGCTCAGAGACCCAGGTTTGGTTAGCGAGTGGTATTGCTACTATAACTTCACAAATGTACTTAACTTAGAAAACAAAGTCATAGGTACGTATACTTAATGAAAAGACTTACAGTGCCAAGAATAACAATTTACATGAGCAGCCTATAGACGTCCCACTGTAGGGCACAGGCCTTCTCTCAGAGAGAGAGTATGGGCTTAATCACCACGACTTCAAGCGCTGAGATATGTGAATAGCTCAGACACTCAGGTTTCCTCACGATGTTTTCCTTCACCGTTAGCGCGTGGTATTGCTAATACAACTTCACAAATGTAGATAAATTAGCAAATCAAGTCATAGGTACATTCCCGCACTGGGAAACCCGGGTCTGTCGCTTCCGAGTCCAATGTTCTACCCACTAGGCTACCACCGCTTACTTGGTACAATTTTGATGAGTTCTTCCCCTGAAACATTCCTCAGAAGCTGTTTCTATAATCTGTAGTTACCTACGTCTTTCCCCTTAACATAGACTTTTTTTTTAAATATTTACCATTACTGGTACCTACGTGACTTATCTAGGCAACCTATTTGCGATATACCGATGTATGTGTAAAGTTAATAACAGGTGAGGGTGTATTATATTTCTAATTATGTACCATACATAACTATACAATGCTATGATTTGCGATTCATCGCATTATTCACAAAAAGACTCTCAGTAATGCTTTATGTTTTAAGAATGTATCTAAAATGGCCTGTAAAAATATTCCGTTAAATATAGATCAATAGTGCTTCTAGGCCACAAAAATGACATGTACCGGGCTAACACAACTTGGTTGTATGTAGGAACCTCCTTTTCATTCTTCCTGTACTATATGAAACGTTCCCTCATTTCATAAACATAATATGTTAGGTGGACAGAGGTCCCATTGAATAATGCATGTTTCTGTTAGACAGTTTGAGTCCTTTCAGAAATATATAACACTCTTTGGCGTATGAGGGATATGCGAGACTTTGTAGTTCACTCAGTTTTGAATTTATATCATACTAGCAGTGCCCGTGACTATGTTCGCGTCACTAACGGATATAGGCTATAGCCTATATCCATCCTGAAGGTTCATTATAAAGAAAAATATTTTTTAAAAAGGATAACTTTTTTCAGAGATTACCCCTACATACAAACTTACAAACATATCAACTTACAAACATTTCCTCCTTCTAATATTAGTAAGTACCTATAGATGGCTTGGAATTCCTCAATAGACTAAAAGAGTAATGTGGAATAAATCTAAAAATGGTTTTTCTCACTGACAACCTTTTTTAAGCGACTAATCCAACGATACTCTACACCAACGTTTCTCAAAGTGAGGTACGCGAACCTCGAGGGGTTCGCCATTCGATGGTAGGGAGCTTGCGACAAGATATGAATAAATATAATGTATTTTCCTATGCACTTTTCTTACAAATTTTAAAATTTATTAGTAGTTTAGGTAGATCTACTGATTTTCCTTTTCAAACTTTCTAATTTCTACCAATTTTATAGTCTGTCCACTGTTCTAAAACTAGAATTGGCAACACTGGTTTGCTTTGTCTTTATCTGTTTTATTTATTGGTCCTTGCGGTTGTGGGGGGTAAGGATGTCGCTGTTATCTAGAAACCTTAACAGGGGTACGGAGTCATAGGTTTGAGAAACCCTGCTCTACACTACACTATGGTGTAGACAAGAAAAAAAATACATCATAGGTATAGGGAAGGAACCCTTTATTTTTATCCTACTACTTTGGGCGTGGTTAACGTGTATATATATGCCAAATTTCAGCTTTCTAGTACTTGTCGTCTCTGTGCTAAGCCGTGGACAGACAGACAGACAGACAGACCGACAGACAGACCGACATGGCAAAACTATAAGGGTTTAGAAATCCGAAATCAATAATTTATTTCAACGCAAAGAATTTACATTCTGTTTGCTGAATGTTAATGTTCTATGTTAGCCGCTGCCTTGAGGCCGCATCTGTAGTTCCTAGTTGACTACGGAACCCTACCAGTCTGAGAATAAACTCATAGATGAAAACTTAAGCTAGAGCGTTTCACGAATTGCGCAATTTTGAGATAACACTGCATATCAAGGTCAATCCTAGAACTTAGGTTATGTTATGTGTTCCGTATTCCAACTCGTACCTTACCGAGAACCTCGGTTAAAAATGTCTGGAAAGCAAACGATATTAAAGAATACGCTCGTGTTGCGAACGGCGAAGTTGTGAAATGCACTGCCGCCGTCAGTTTTTCCAGAGGCTAATGTCCGTACATATTAAAGTGCACTGTCGCACTTTAATATTACGGACGTGCTGCAGTTGCTGTTTTGTTTGAAACAATATCTTGACCACTCAAGAAAGATCTCAGAGGTAAGATCGTTTAAATATACAACCCTGTAACCTGAGTTTCGCTAAAGTAGATAGATAGAGAAAACTTTATAACACTAACCCCCAGTTTCTCGTACACTAACACGCTGTTAATCTACTGTTAACAGCTGTCAATTGACCAAAGTGCATACAAAAAAACCACTGGCAGCAGTTAACAGTAGATTAACAGCTTGTTAGTGTACGAGAAACCGGGGGTAACAGACTTATTTTTAAAAACACGATTACTTAAGACACTCAGTGTAAATAGTCTGTGGTAAAGGGAAGAACCAAAGATTATTTAAGCTGCCTCCGAGGAGTGTTTTAAGGAATCGTGTTTATACACATAACAATAACTATATTACACAACAATTTACGAAACGTTTCTGTACTAGTTAAACAACAAACCAATGTAAGTGTTTTTTTTTTTTGTGATTTCAAACTCTGCCCCATACTTTATGTACTTACTAAAAGTTATTTGTATTAGAAAGTGCAGTCGACAGCAGATAAACCTTTACATTTTGGTTGCAAAGTCACCCGTACCGTAACTGAGTAGAGTGCACGGTTGTAAAGGTTGATATGGTGTCGACCGTACCTACATTTTCCGGATGTATATGGGGTTTTGTGACACCCTGTATATTTGGGAGTAATTTCAATTTCAATTCAATCATTTATTGCCTTAAATTACATTTATCTAAGGTGTTACAATTTGGAATGTATAGTACAATGTAATTGTACCGGTAAACGGCATAGCAACTTAGTATCTAAAGTAAAACATTACACAATCATTAAACCAACTTCTCTTTTCTTTCGAGTTATTGGAAAATTAGGAATAGTATTACATCTTCGTGAGTTCTCTGTGTGACAGCCAGACGCATCAATTTGAAACTTGGAGCGAAGTCCCGTTCGACTTATAATTTGTTTTCTATGTGAAGCGCACACAGCTTCAATTTTTTTTTAGCTCGGAGTTAAAACGGATTCTTATTGCTTGGAAAACTTTTCGAGTGATTGCTGCAAAATGTTTCACAATGGTATTATAATATGTATTAGGAATAACGACATTTTTATTGTAAGCAAAACCAAAGTGATTTGTAGACTGAGCTTAGGGTCTTTGAGTCTTAGCATGAACTTTTTGTAGAGTTTGAATTGGCAATAGATTAAATTGGATTAGTAGTTGGGTATAAATTGGGTACTTATTTTTAAATCATATTTTGTTAATTAAATCTATTTTGTAGTTTCTCAGTTCTCACTAATATGTAGACAGCTGGTGTCCGCTAGTTTGATGTTAATTCCTTTTATTTGGCACTGCAATTGTAGAAATCAAGCCCTCCCGAACAAGCCGGTTTCCGAAAGGGCTTTAGTACCATAGACCACATCCACACGCTGCGGCAAATTATACAGAAGACTGAGGAGTATAATTTGCCATTCTGCTTAGCGTTTGTGGACTATGAGAAAGGAGCAGAATTCGGAGGCAATTCCATTGAGAAGAGGCGTGAGACAGGGAGACGTTATATATCCGAAACTGTTCACGAACGCACTGGAAGATGCCTTCATTAGAAAACGTTTGGAATTTAATAAAAAACCGAAATCTGACACGTTTTTCTGTTAATACAGTTACATAATTTTTCGCATTTATTGTTACCCCGAAAATCCTGAAAAAAATATTTTTGTGATTCATTTTTTAATATTTCTTCAATCTAAATTTGATGCAAGTTCCCCAGTGCTAGAATATGTGAGGAGTTTATCATTCATAGCAATTGTTATTGTACAATAAAAACATTTTATTATCCATATGTTTTTAGAATGTCATATAAATAATAAATTGTGAAAACGTAAAAGAAAAAAATTTTGAACACAATTATTCTGTGTAGAATAGGTGGCAGGCAGATCTACTCAGGCACAAAAATTGGTTTGAATCGATCGTTATTACTTTCGAAGTTTTGAGATAAACCAGTTTAGTTACAAATACTCTGTATTTGGCACCTGTCACTGAAACATGATAGTGATTATCATAATAAGCCCGTAGGATGTCTAATAAAAAGCTACAATATACAACTAATATAAATAATAGCCCTGGCCACACAGAAATGACGTGGGGCGCGCCCACGTCCCGTGTCTTCTGTGTGGGCTTCGTCCCGCCGCTTCAGTACATTTTGTATGTCTCTTACAGAGATAAGCTGACCTTTGTACATGTCATTTCTTATGTAATGTCCTGTTGAATGTCTTCTGTGCAATAAGCTATAATAATAAAGACGACGCGTCTTTTCCGCGCCCTCGCCCCACGTCCTTTCTGGCCACTGCCTGTAAGTCCCACTGCCTTTTCTCAAAGAGAGTATGGGGTTCATTACCACACGTATATTTACCACAAAGGATTGGTCATATTCATTTGATTTTCTCTAATGTACTTGAGCTTTTACTTTTACCCATTGTACTTATTTCATTGTAACCCTTATTTATGTCTCTTCTTTCTTGTGTGCAATAAATAATATTATTATCTTATCTAGACACTCAATGGCGCAAGCTGAAATCAAACCCCCATGCCCTTTTGAATATAAGGCGCGGAGCCCATTGATCTGGCATGGCTATGACCTGGCGCGGACGTGGCGCAGGTGTGGCACGGATATGACTATTTTATGGCGTGGAGCGAAGGAACTGACTGTGAACTGACCTGGAACTTATTACAATCGGGTGCCAGACGTCCGACGAAACGCCGTTGAGTGTGTTCAAATAATGACCTTATGACCGTGTGTCAGGTGCGGTATTTGAATGAAACAGAATGATGTCCGCGCCATGTCCGCGTCATCACTGGGCTCCGTGCCTAAGACAAGCGGCCCCCCGCTTCTCTACCACCTCGACCACCTATTCCAAAAATACGTGATTAACTGAGGCACATTTTGAGAATAAACTATTCCTCAATCCACATATGTATACACCGTAGGGAAAAGCCATACAAGTTACACGAAAAAACGCAACTTCCCTAAAAAGGTGTAGGGTAGCATCGTTTGCATAAAACCTTCCAGTTTTATAAAAGTTTGTTTGAAGGTCAAATCAAATTTGCATTTTTGAAAACATCTTACGCCTCAGAAAGATACCAAAATAAAGACAAAAGACAACTAAAGAAATTCAACTATTACGACGACTTATTGAAATGCAAAACTTACAACTTTGCTGCCTCGTTGGTCTAGCGGTATCGTCGTTGGTTCGATTCCCACTGGGGGCCGTTGCACATTTGTACACATGGCCTCAGTCTGGGTGTATTTCCATTTTTGTGATGTCCTTGTCTGGTTACTATAGGACAGGATATCTTAGTTTTGGGACCAGGACAAGTGATTGTGTTGTGTGGAAGTCATAAGTTATAAACTGTTTCTCCTGTACCGATATTTATACCACACGCATTAAGCATAAGTTTGAAATGCTCAATTTTTAGATATTTTAGTTGTTCATTCGTACAAATTCACCGCATCAAGAATGTAAAGGCTCTGAAGAAACAGTATCCAGATTTTGCGTTATTTCAATATCGCATAATATATACGTCCCACTGCAGGAGACAAGGCTTCTCTCAGAAAGAGAGTATATACTTAGTTACCATGCGTACCCACCGCCGATTGGCATTTTCAAGCGCGTAACATACTGCTCCAAAAGTAGAATAAAACTTATTGCTTGCGTTTTTAATTATAACTGGCCGATAAATATTAAAGTGACATTATTTACAAAAGCAAAAAACAAAAGAACTTCGGCATTTCTCTTAAAAGTTGTTAATATGGTGGCCAAGAGTCCGGAAACCAAGTGGCGCCATAGAACTTTTTAATTACACAAATTTACGTTATCGGAGGGCTGCTGGTATCTCAGACTTCCGCAGAGCGTATAAATCCACTTCCATTTACTAAGCATTTCGAGGCATAATGTCCGTGAGACAAGCCATGACATAGATAAATTGAGTCCAGTCAGGGTCAAGAGCGCAGACAGCAGCCAAAAGACTGTCGCAAGAAGACACATCGTCCCCAAAGGGTCCATTACACTAGTCGCGAAGTTTACCAAATTTGGGCGTGCCATAGTGTCGAGGAATTCCTTGAAAATGGGAATTTCTATCTATGTATCGATTTTGGAACGGTTGAAACTGGCAAACTGAAACTGGACCGTGTTACGCAGAAACATTCTAACCAACAATGCGTAACTTGCGAGAAAACCTGCTCTTTAGGGTTCCCTAGTCGACAAGGAACCCTTATAGTTTCGCCATGTCCGCCCGCCATGGCTGTCTGTCCGTGGCCTGGCTCAGAGACGATTAGTACTAGAAAGCTGAAATTTGGCTTAGACATATACAGGGCGTCCCAAAATTATGGGCCATGAAGGGAAAGTACCTTAAATATCGAGGATAGGGTATTTTGCTGAAAGAAGACTTTATGTTATTTTTAAAAGTTAGTAATTCTGCATTCAAAGGTTTTCTAAAAATTACTTGCCTCGTCTGGGAATCGAACCGACTTAAATGTAAAAAAAAACACACCTACTTTTATGATGCCAATCGAAAGAATGGCCAAAAACTAATAACTCTTTTTAAGTAACATTAGTATTTTAAAAGAAAGGAACAGTGTGAAATTAATCATTTTAATCAAATTAAAAACATACATGAAACTGCCGTAGTCAAGTAAATGGGTATTTTTTTGTAAATTAATTAATTAAATGCTCAAAATGTGATCCCTGTTGTCTTACGCAAATGGCCAATCTTTTAATGAGTCCGCTGCCTGTTGATTTTCTTATCATTTTATGGTGAATACTCGATATGATATGGTACAATTCTGTTTGTAACTCGCCCACGTTCTCGTATCGCTTTTTGTATGGCATATCTTTCACGTATCCCCAAAAGAAGAAATCTAATGGTGTAAGGTCCGGGGATCTGGCCGGCCATCTAATTGGTCCATTCAAATCTTAAGAAGAGTTGTTAGTTTTTGGCAATTCTTTCGATTGGCATCATAAAAGTAGGGGTGTTTTTTTTACGTTTACGTCGGTTCGATTCCCAGATGAAGCAAGTAATTTTTAGAAAATCTTTGAATGCAGAATTACTACCTTTTAAAAATAACATAAAGTCTTCTTTCAGCAAAATACCCTTTCTACGACATATAAGGTACTTTCCCTTCATGGCCCATAACTTTGGGACGCCCTGTATATATTAATCACGCCGACAAAGGGTAGAATAAAAACTTAAAAAAATATATTAATGTAGGTTTTTTAGAGTACTACACCTAAATTAGGGATGTAATTTTTTTTTCGCCTGCACCATAGGATGGGGTATCATTGGATTGGGCGTTTAATAATATTGGGGAGTAGAAAGACCACTTTTGAATTTAGGCTTCCGTTTGCGAAATATTAAGGTTCAAAGTGAAATTTTTAAAGCCTACCTAGCCATGATAATTTTCGATTTACATTCATTATGTGTGCTACTGCGCTGAATTTTTTCATGTTTCCACAAGCAACCGTTTAGCCGAGAGAGAGGGTGGGACGCCCGAAAAAGGTAGGTTCTAAAGCTTACTTAATATTTCACAAACGCATTCCAAAATAGAAAAAAGTATTTTTGCACGCCCAACTCGACCTATGCGATAAACGAGAAAAAAAACATGCTGGGGGTGTAACTTGTTTGTTCGAAACCCTCAGTCACTTTTAACTGTCACTTTGGGGACACTCGGTACTTTTTAATCTTCTCACAGTCCATTAATAGACGAGTTGTCGTATTGTTCGTTGCCTCTGCCGCCCCTACAGGATGGAAGTCTAGAGAAAAAGGCGCGTTGTAAAGCTGTGCACCCATTGAGCAGCCTCAGGTTGGGCAGCCCCGACTTGAGGCAAACTGTGGTTGTTTGTGGACAGAGAAATGGAAGCTGAGGGACGTTCCAGCTCAACAGTGAACTGTTTGAGGCTTCTTTGAGTGTGACAAGCAAGTTCTCCATTTTCGAATGAACTGGTCTATTCCCAGAAATCGACTTTACAACTTAAACATAAATCTAAATAAACTGATCTCATTAAACTGAAAAGTAAAAAGACACAACTGTGCCTTAATTAAATTCCTAGTTTCAATTTATTACTTTGATTATGTTTGTTTTATATTCCATTATGGTAGTGATAATAACAAAAAATCTAAATTAACACTCAAATTAAAAAACAGTAGGTAATAATTCGAACTCTTCGAATAATTCGAACGACCTTTTCTTGCGAGTTAACTATTGAGATGGCGACGGCGCCTCGTGCCGCGGGGAGGCTCCCGCGGCGAGTGGGTACCTAGCTTATAAAACATGAATAAAGCCTCGTTAACGACCTCGTAAAACTCTTGCGAGCCATTTGAGATGGTGTTATGTCACAAGAAACACACTAAACGCGACTAGTGACGCGGATCTCCTTTTGCTCATTTCAGTGAAAGCTAAAGAATAGGCAACGGTAGAATTGTTATGGTAATAAAGAAGCATTCTCATAAAATAATTCAGTTAGGAAAAGCGTCCTTTTAAGGTAAATTGATAGATAGAGTAAGTATCAAACATGTACACTTTCAAAAGATAGTGTTACATAGGTACATTTGTCAGACTGATCAATCTTTACATTCAATGTTTTTTCAGTGACATATTGTAAAACAAGGGTAAAACACACACACACACACACACGCACGCACGCACGCACGCACGCACGCACGCACGCACGCACGCACGCACGCATGCACGCACGCACGCACGCACGCACGCACGCACGCTCGCACGAGAAGCCCGCCCAAGCACGCACGCACGCACGCGCACACACATAATGCTGGCAGCTGGCTTGCCACACAGCACAGCAAGGGAGATACTTTGCATCGAATATGCCCCAGAGCGAGACTTTTTTTTTTCTTTAATCTGAGGACGATTGCATTCTATGGCGGCAATGTCTGTGCCAGGAGCTGACAAAATTCACTCTTTAAACATTGAAATGGACTGACGCAAGGGGGAAGATGGATGAGCTCGCTGTGAAAAGGGTACGAATTGTAATGGATCTATCCCGCTAATATTATTTAGGTGAATTTTTTTATGCTCCATGCCAGAAACCGTTTCCCTTCAGCAAACCATTAATAGAAATGGAAAAATACAGAAAAATACACTTTTGGCGTGCGGTGACCAGCTCAAACTCATTTCACGTAAAATATGATGCCCATAAAGGGTAAATTAAGTAAGGCGGCTAAGGGAATAAATTACCAGGAAATGGGTAGCAGCGTCTTCCTGAGATTCCAACCATATAGATACTGCGATCGCCAAGCCGCCTGCCAAGCGTGGCGATTATGGCAAGACCCCCTCACGGTTATGAAAACCATGAGGGAGGCCTATGTCCTGCAGTGGGCGTCGAATGGCTGAGGATGATGATGATGAAAGGGTAAATTGATTTCTAATTCTGCAGTGTAAGTGTTAACCAAAAGCATCTCACGTATCTCACCAGTTTCCTGTTTTGTCACTTCAAACCATGAGCTCGTATTTGCCGTATTTGATGTCAAACTCTCCAACTACTTAGGTACGCGTTCCTATCTGGAAACGTAATTTTGTAGGTCAAATTTTTATTATTATCTACAAGATACATGTGTTCATTTTTTATATAGAGTGATCCCATCGCTCATAAAGTTTGTTTGCTTGCACACTATAGAAGCTGAACGTGGTTGTTTTTATTGCAATATGAACTTTGTCTGATATACGGGCCAATAAAACTATCCTCAAACATTATATTTACCACTCAACCGTTTTCCATTAAAAAGCCTCCTTTCAGTTTAATCCCGGGCACAGTAGTAGTCTCGGGTGACCCCAAAACATAATACTTAAATAGAAACAGCGAAAAAGCGTGTCTTTTACGACAACTGCTGCTACGACCGCGTCGCAAAATAAACTTTTAGGAGTCAATACATATTATTACCAGTTGAGGATTTTCCCAATTCCGAGTTGTTTGGTTTTCGTTTTAAGGGTTCCGCACCCAAAGGGGTCCCTCCTCCTCTTAATAAGACTCTACTGTCCGTCTCTCTGTCTGGCTGTCTGTCACCAGGCTGAAATAATAACTTCCACAGAACACATATCACTTGTCCTGGTCCCAAACTATACCCTGTGCTATAGTAACCAGGCGAAGACATCACAAATATGGAAATACAACCAGACTGAGGCCATTTGTATAAATGTATTCACTTCACAGCTGTCTATAGTTGTCATGTTTGACACTATTAGCTACTTCAGAGCCGCATGATTTACTGTCACCCACTAAACTGAAAGTTTTGGTCCTAAGTCAACAGAAAGCACTCAGGTCCAGTGGTTTATTTATGCATACAGATAGTAATTTCAGTCCTATTAAGATAGAAGCCGCTTTTTTAGAGCCTTTTCTGGAGAAATCAATGGGTAAACAGAGTCGAGATCACACCGATTTATATAATACACACGTTACTGTTAAAAATGTAAGGCGCGAGACACACAGATGGGAAGTGGGGTGAGGAGGGCGCGGACCGCAAGGACTGCGGTCTGTGACTCTAAATATACATCTTACAGCGCCCTCGTTTATCAAAATGTTGCCTGCAGCCAGTCTTGCAGATTATTATACTAAGATTTAAATGAACCACTTCTTAAATGTCACTTAAATGGCCATTTCACTTGACTTCTGTATGAATAATTTTAGTTATATGTTATTTACGCCCCATTTAAGAAAATAAAGCAAAGGGCAAATTAATAAGTAAACCCGAAACCGGTGTGCGTGCATGCGACGACTAATGAATGTTGCTGAAGCGAAAGAGGTAGATGGTAGATAGATAAAACATTTATTCACATTTGCACACACACATCAACAGGAACAGTACAAAAAGAAGCACCGTATACATACAGCAAACAAAGAAAAAATAAAATAAAACGAATACAGTAAAACAATCCACAGAAAGAAAAGACAATATACACATGAAACACGTAATTTACACGACAACAACAACAAAGAATTGTGGGTGTGGCAAATGTGAGAAGCTTCTGACTCAGCATGTGCTGGAGTGGGCGGCCACCTCAGCGCTGTTATTATGTCAGTACCCGATGGTAAGACAGCGTGCAGGGCCCGGAGAAATGTAGGTGGCATCGTTTCAAAAAATGTAAAAGAGAATGTAAATGTAAATGTCAGGATCGTGGCAAGTGGCAAACCCTGGTCTCTGCCTACCCTTCCGGGATACAGGTGTGAGTTTATGTAATATAATAATGTTAAGAAAGTAGTTCAAATCGGCCTAACCGTAATACGACAAAAGACCCCAAAAGTTTGGGGTAAAACAAAAATAACAAAATGCAAACTGTCACACTCAAAAATTTTACATTCGGGCGACCTGCACCTTCTCCTCGGCGTGATCCGATAAGCAAATTACTTTAAAACAATGCATTTGAAGGCTACAAGCGTTTCAGTCAGTGGTAGAAAGGCTTATTAGCTATCTTCCTAGCTGTGTCCGCGACTTCGTTTGTGACATTTTAAAGAACATCGAAAAAAAATGATCCCGTGGTATTTTGTTGACTGAACGGGTGAGACAGGTTCTATATAAGTTTTTTAGCTGTAAGCCCCACTTGCACAATAAATTTTTATGGTTCCGTACCCGAAGGGTGCCAAACGGGACTAAGACTTCACTGTCCGTCTGTCTGTCTGTCTGCCTGTCTGTATGTCCATCTGTCTGTCTGTCTGTCACCAGAGGCGTTTGGGGTCCGAGGTGCCTGGGTGCCATGCATTACTGTATGGCACCTGGCTGCCTTTTTTGACTCTATATGCCTCACATGTTCTCTTCACGATTGTTTTGTTTTATCTCTGTTTTGTTTACGTTCGTGTCTTTTGTTTGTGTACCTTTATGTTTACTTTGTGTTTCTGTGATAATTTAAATAAATATCCTCTTTCTTTCTTTCTTTCACCAGGCTGTATCTCATGAAACGTAATAGCTAGGCAGTTAAAACTCACAGATGATGTATTTCTGTTGCCGCTATAACAACAAATACTAAAAACAGAATAAAATTAATATTTGAGGGAGGTTCCCATACAACAAACGTTGTCTAAAGACAGCGCTTGCCATCTAGCGGCCATTTATGTAACCTTCACAGCGCCGATGTCATGTCGTTAAATGTTCATGTTAAACGCTTCCTGTTGGTTTCTATAGATGGCGCTGCTCTCAAATTCGATATTTGTCTAATGTTGTATAGATATTGGTACGGAACCCTTTGTGTGCAAGTCTTACTCGCACTTGGCTGTTTTTTTATTTGGCGTAGTGGTCGAATAGAAACAGCAAATGTGGTATCATTGTCACACGCACACTTCTTTGCTATACATATATTTACTATGATTGTTACGTAAACATGTTTTTGGCGATGAATCATTCATTCATTCATACTCGTATATTATGTAAATATATATTTAAGTTAAGTTTTCACATCTGTGAATTTCTGGTAACTAAGTCTCACTAGCTAGTACAAATTATTGTACCTAGCCAGCCCAGGTTTCGGAAAAATATGAGTGCAAGTGTATTCTTTACCTTCTCTGGAATATTGCGTGGGGATATCAGCGGATATAAAACCCGCGACCTCCGTCTTGGTCGATAAACCAACGAGGCGGTCTAAATACGTGACCGAGTGCGTACCCCTTTTAAATTTTATTCGGGTGATAGACTTGGGTAAAATATATCCATAAATCAAAATATCGATATTCATCGTAATCGCCAAAAAGGCGATAATCGCCAAAAAGGCGATTTAATTTTTTATCGATACCGATTTCGATATTTGTTTTCGGCTATCAAAATCAAATAATAATAAGATATATTTTTAAGAGACCTCATCCAAGTGGCAGGAAGGCGATGGATGCAGGCCGCTTCCAACCGGTCTTTTTGGAAATCTATGGAGGAGGCCTATGTCCACCAGTGGACCTCTTGTGGCTCAATGATGATGATGATGATTTTTAAGAATTTGCCACAGTGAATTTTGAAGCCCTTGCTCTTAAACTAGGAAAACCTGTGCGTCAGGAGCAAGTATCTTCCCTTAACTAAGTGTTACAATTGAATGCAAATTATTGCTAAACAGTGTACCAGACAAAAAAGTTAAATAAAAGTAAGTATTGAAGAAAGCAAAAATATAAAAGCTTGAGTTAAGCATTTCTAAAGAAAAATAAATCACTATTTTTAAAGAATAGCAAAGTATTAGTTCAATTTAATTTAATTTTGTGCTGTAGTTATGCAATTGGGTGTGTGTGTGTGCAGGGTGTGAGAGTGTGGGTATGTGCAAGTGTGTGAATGTGTGTAAATGTGCAAGTATTATTGTACGTGTGTGTGTGTGGGTAACGGCCTTTTACTTTGTACTATTTTAATTTAAGATTTAATAATGATATTTGGTCAATTATTGGTTTTATTAGTAATAGTATTTATTATTTATTTTTGCATACTATTTCGCATTTGCTTAGTGCTTTGTGTGTGTGACTGTTGATGCAATAAATGTATCTCTTTTTTTCTTCTCTTTCTTTATAATGAAAAAATTGGATAAATGCGTCTTTTTCGCACTCAGGTGTAGTTTCATTACCATCTGCTTTACCACAGAGCCTATCGGGAACGTGGCTAGCCGTTTATACGCTATCAACCAGAATGTATTTGGTTCTAAGATGGGTTCTAAGACTTTCGTAAAACCTGAGTGTTTGAGGTGTTCGCGCGCGTAATTGCCAATCCGCGGTGGGAACGCGTGGTTGTTAAGCCCGTACTCTCTCTCTCTCTCTCTCTCTGAGAGAAGGCCTGTGCTATTTCTCTCTATCTTAGATCCTTTGATCATAAAATAACGATTCGTTGTACAGTCGACAGCAGAACAACCTTTACATTTTTGTTTCAAAGTCGCCCGTAACGTAACTGAATAGAGTGCTCGTTTGTAAAGGTTGATGTGCTGTGGAATGTACCTACACAACATGCAGAACCACTTAAATTGGGCAGATCGTGTCTAAACTCCCTGAAGACAACCATTTCACTAGTTGGGAGTTCAGTATGAGCACAGCACTATTGTCATCTAACGGAAAGCGGGTTTTGAGGTCCGTCCTACTGAAATAATATTTGCTCAGTCCCCAATTCCAATATAATATGTATGAAGTTGATTTTGGTAAGTAATCCACCGATTTGAATAGGCCCGCGATGTACTCAGTGAATTCCGAGTTGAAAAAGAAATGGCAATGTGCGCCCTGCGCCTGCCTTATTACGAAGCAGCGATATATTCGGAAGGGTCGTCAACGTCGTGTTTCAGCCCGACAATTCACCCGAATCTAGCGACAAATACAGTTCTTTCTTTGAAAAGTTTCGAAATTGACGTCATATCACAATATCTTGAGATACGGATTTTGACACTAACAAGCGACTTCCAATAATGTCGCATTTTTCATAATAAGGGCCCGTCATGTACGTCGTATTTGGCAGCAAACGATGGAGTCAGACGCTAACCGAGAACATTACGTAGAAGCTTCAGCCGACCACTAGCCAGTTCGCTTAGCTCGAGAAAGGCTTTTCTTGTTTCTTAACAGTTGTCGCCTCATCTTGGGTAGCGAATGATAGCGAGATGCCGCGAGTCTTTGTCTATTCTCGTTTTTCCCGAGCATGCTAAGAGAACAGGACGCTTATTTTTATTTTATTTCATTCAGGAAACAAACGGTGCAGTGTTAGGACTCTCATATATAAATACGATACGACGTCGTGTCGTGCTACGACGCCCTAATTTGGCTTTAATTTGAGCGAAATTTTGAACCAATATTGAGCTCTAAATTGAATAAGTCACGATCAGTACACAAATTTATGCCAAATTTAAGCCAAACTAATGCACCGTAGCACGACGCGACGTCGTATCGTGTTTATGTGTGAGAGCCCTTAATTTGATGTAGACTATTATTATATACATAATTAGCACATACATGAGCAAAGATAGACAGATTAATTATAACATTATTAATTAATTTAATCTAATTAAACTATATTACATGGAGAACTTGCACTAAAAATGTTTTAATAGCATAGGAGAGGACACGTTAAAAGATAAATAAACGTGGTATTTTTTTTTTTCTGCGACTAATACTTTTGATAATGTAACCAGTCGAAACGTCAATATAGTCACGTGGTACTAAAACGCGCCATACAAATCGACCTTAGACTATGACGTCACTCCCTAACGTAACGCCTATAATGTATGAAGCGTTTATCAATATTTGATTTATCTCGTAAAATACTATTTTATGCATATACACCCTTATAAGAAAACGTTCAAAATTCAATGACAAAAGGAAATCTAATAAGTTTTAATTTTGTGACCCCGAAAACCCCGAAAAAAATATTTTTATTGTGTTATGTTTAAATTTTTCCTAGGTTTTCATATGATTTCTATGGTACAAAAGCAATGTCACTCCAATCTTAGTTAGATGCAAGTTCCCCATTGAAGACATTTATTTAAATAATAGACCGTACTCAGCCAAATGCCGCAGGCTCAGGTTTTGACCTTCCAGAAAATCAACCTAGGCAATTATTAACTGGCTTTGATAACTAAACAAGTGCCAACTTGTGTTATAAAAATAATTGAAGTCTAATGAAAAGATCCCTTGTTAAATTTATGTTACGGAGCAAAAGCATTGTTCAATTAATTCTGCTAATTATGAGACAGAAAGCATATTAACTTTGAACGCAAAATTACTTTGTTCTATAGTCTGCTGCTTATATAGTTTTCATTACTCATACTCTGAAAGGGGGTCATTGTTCATCCAGGCACCGTGCTGAAAGTGGTGCATGCCTGCTCTAAAGCAGAAAAGTATTAAAAAAAATATAATATGAATCGTAGTTTATGTTGAACAACGCAATGGTAGTAACCTATACAGCCATAAAACGATTAATTCTTCATCTATTAGTTTTGTTGACATTTACATTCTTTTAGATGTTTATAATTAATATAATGTACTTTATGTATTTATTAGTCACTTTCAAGGCGAGATGTGATTTGCGAAATAAATTAAAATATTATTTAATACACAGATAAAACCACCAAATACGCAAATTCAAAATGGCCGTCTTTCGCGGTCGCGCGCCATCTTGCGAATTGTGATGTACGGCTAGCACAAGTTGGCGCGCGAGCTATCTCGCCGCGAGCTAGACCATCCGTCTGTTTCGGCGTGATTTCCTTAAGTTTTATATTTTAAACTTGTTTTTATCTTTTAGTGATTAACATTAATAATTAATTTCTCTAACGCTCAATAACTGTACAAACGTTAATATTAATTTCAAGTGACTTTGTTTTTTAATAAAATAATTTTGATTTCAAGTGACTTTATTTTTTAATAAAAATAATTTTGATTTTAACTGGCTTGTGTTTACTTTCCTCGTATTCGTAATGAAAAGTAGAGTGTTTTACTCGGGTGATAGCACCCATTTCTGCCTCGAACTATTGGCGCTCTCACTTCGTTCGAGCGCCAAAACATCTCGTCAGGAATGGGTGCCTTTCAGCCCTCGGTTAACAATCTACTATTTCAGATGTCTGCCCTTTTCCATTTTCAACTGTAAAAGGATAGCTCTTACTTTTTTTTACATGTTTTAATTAATAAAAACTGACATAACTCTTTACAACAATCATTACAATAGTAGAAGATAATATAAACATGTTACATATGATAGGATATTTTGTCGTATTTCCGCTCAAAACGGCTTTTGTAGTCACAAACAGGCACATCAGTTGTTTTAAGCACAACCTCTAACTGCATAACATTTCATCAAAGCGTTTGTTTACCACAAACTGACGTCACTGGTTTGTGACAAATAAAAAAAAAGTGCAACTATGATAAGGACAAAAAAAATTGCAGTTCTCTGTCTTTCTACATTTTTAGTTAATTATAAGCAAATTATTTTGAAACTCATAGATATATTAGGGGTTAAAGTATGAAATTGCCGTTTTATTGCAATAGGTTCTTTGAATTGACATAGAATCTTCATGGTTTAAGGTTTTCGAATGAAACTTTTTTCAAATGGTTTCTATGATGTTCTTTTTTTAAAAAATGTGAAACATTTGAATATCGACTTTCAATTGTTTTTGTTATTCAATTTAGACAAGAAAGATGGATACTGCGAAAATTCGAGTGATTATGAGGCACCCATTTTTCGTATTTTTTTATTTTATTGATTTGACGCAAGTGAGTCAATATTGTGGGTAAGGTAACGTTAAACCATGCCGCTAATTCCTGGGTAGTTTGACTAGGGTCGGCTTCCACTATCTCTCTTAATTCATCGTTATTCACCTGTGTGGGCGGTCTTCCTCGTGGCTCGTTTTTTAAGTCGAAATTTCCATCACGAAAGCGTTTAAACCAAAATCGCACGGTGCGTTCATTAGTAGACCCCTCTCCAAACGCAGCATTGATATTGCGGGCTGTTTCTGCCGCGTTAGTTCCGCGTTGGAACTCGTATTCAAAAATCACTCGAATTTTCGCAGTATCCATCTTTCTTGTCTAAATTGAATAACAAAAACAATTGAAAGTCGATATTCAAATGTTTCACATTTTTTAAAAAAAGAACATCATAGAAACCATTTGAAAAAAGTTTCATTCGAAAACCTCAAACCATGAAGATTCTATGTCAATTCAAAGAACCTATTGCAATAAAACGGCAATTTCATACTTTAACCCCTATTATTATCTTCATGATACTGTATATTTTCAATTCAACGATTGTAATACATTTACAACATTTACAAAATGACTAAAGGAAGAAAGCAAATTTATTTTTCTTTACTACGAGTATGTTCAGGTGAACTAAATATATCGAATAGATCCTCTAGGCTATTAAGTATAAGCTGGCTTCGTTCCAGTACGGGCTTCAGACATACATACATAAGCAGCTTATATACGTAAAACTTTAGGGCACAGGCCTTCTCTCAGGGAAAGAGTTTTCCGATCTCACGATGTTTTCCTTCACCGTTAGCGAGTGGTAGGTATTGCTACTATAACTTCAGAAATGTACATAACTTATAAAACCAAGTCATAGGTACATGCCCGCACTGGGGATCGAACCTGGGTCTCTCGCTTCCGAGTCCTATGTTCCACCCACTACGCTACCACCGCTGCTACAGACATACGCAAGGAAAAGTTCGGGTCACAGCAAAGGCCGATGGAAGCTGTAATATACAACTGCCAATCGGCGCGATACGAATTCGTAACGCAGGAAACTGCGACACGAATTGCCGCGATGCGATTTCGGGCGGCAAGGCAGATTTCTTCTACGATTCGGGTGACCATTCCTTCGACGACCTTCGACCGTACTGAACGTAATTTGTAAACTAGGTCGTGACATGGATCGTAAAAAGAAGTGCTCACTTCTGTTTCTGCTAAAAAAATACAGGAAAAAGAAACAAAGAAGATCTTGGGTTCATCCATTTATTACTATTATGAACGCCGATGCGAATCAATTCGCAAGTTCCTGCGATGCGTCACGCGAGCTCGCAAATTTTTACGATGCGACGTCGCATCGCAGTTTTGTGTTCGGGCTCTAAGTGAGGTGGAAATTCTAAATTTAAGATTTTTGCGGGTAACCTCAGCAATCGTTGTCCAATTTTAAAGTATGTAAGACAGTGAAATAGTATTTCATTCATTATTCTGAACAACAATAATTAAGCTTATTTGTCCACACCACCGGTTTGTAGACCACTGCAGCAATTCAGCTGAATAAAATGATTGTTGTTTAATTGTTTAGTCGGCCCAGCAGTGGCAGATGATTATGATGATGATGAATTATTTTCTGTGGTATTATGCTGTTAGTTAAATATAAAACAACAATACTTATAGCTGTAAAATTTAAAAAACTGATATTTCATTATTTTTCGCCACACTTCTGAGAGCGCCAATACAAGCGGCCAAGGCCCAAAAATTGAGAAGACAATCATGTCAACCCCCGGTTTTTCGTACAGTAAGAATCTGTTAATCTTTTGATTAGAACTCGCGACCCGGTGTAAAATTGTTTTTTTTTTTCTATGTACTTTGAACAACTATTACGCAGTAAATTAACATATTGTAAGTGTCCAAAAGACCGGGGATATATCAGTGATAGGTAACAGAAAAATATTTTAGTTGCAAGACTTTGCAACGTTACCCGTGACGTAACTAAGTGAATGCACGGATATAAAGACTAATAACGTGCTGTCTACGTCACCTTAATTAGATATACATCGCATTTAGATTGGATACATTACCTCCTAATGTCACGAAATGGCGCAAGTCGGCTCAAATAGAGTAACTGTAAAGTTAATCTAATTTTCTCAAACATGCTTGGAAATTTGAGCATTTCGACAACCTTCTTCGAGATAAATCGAAATTGCTGTACTGGCCAATTACACGTGAGCAGCGACCGGAAAAAGTTCTATGAAAATTCACAACTGTCGTGTTTTGCGGCCGAATAAATTACATACTAAACTCATATCTGTCGTATTATTTAAAAATGGAACGATCTTTTACTCCGAACAATGACAACAAATTTCGAACTGGCTTGCGATAGAATACTGGAAGGCTGGACCTATTGAAAAAAAAAGAACACTTTAACGCAGTAAAAATTATTGTTGTTCGTTCGTGGTTCGTCTGATTTTGAAAGTTTATTGAATTTTTCAAATAGAAAGTTCTGCCTTAGTACTACTTAGTTTTAATTTCCGCGCATTATTTGAGAAAAATCATATACAAGTCTTGGCCACAACTAGGCATTGACGGACTCACCTCGGCCCACATTTCCACGTTCGTCCATCAATGTGTCTTTTGCTGGCAGTAATGTACTATTTTTTGTTATTCAATAACAAGAATCTTGCACCGCAAATATAATTAAGATGAACTATTTTAATTAGTCTTAACATAGACCAATTATGAACTTTTCTATATGGTTAGAATCACAAATAGTAAATGTTCCATGAGGATTTCACAAAAATTAAGCAAATGCATGCAAAGTAAAAGAAACACTAAGCTAGAAATATAAAACTTTGGTACCTACTACTTTTAGTAAATATTACTAATACTAAGAGGGGATAGAGTTTAAGTTAACATAAAATTAAATTACATTAAAACTTTACTAAATTACGCTGGAACTGAGTAGTGCTTGTTACGTTTGAACTTAGAAATTACAATTTAAAGGTTGATGTGCTATCGACTGTGCCTATAGTCATTAGAAAATGTTTTGAATCCAAGCTTGGACACAAACAACATACATATATAAACTCACGCCTGTATCCCAGAGGGGTAGGTAAAGACCAGGGACTGCCACTTGCCACGATGCTGACAGATCACTTTCGCTTCCTCAACATTCATTAGTCGTTGCATGCACGCACGCCGGTTTCGGGTACTTTTTATCTTTTATCTTTTTTTAGACGCAAACAAAGAGTTCCAATTAAGAATCCGGCCCTTCGTTTGAACCAACAATGAAAATGTAATTTGGCGAATGTCACAAAATACGGGGACGAGAATTATAACAATATGTTGCTGTTATTTAATGCTAAATCTTTTTTATTGCTTCTGTGAAATGTTAGGAATTTGCGCCCAGAGGCAGGACAATTTGTGGAAATAATTTCTCGTAATGAGATAGTTAAAATACCATAATGCATACATAACTTACGTAGAGTAAGTAGGATGAACTCTGATGAAAGGGTGTTTCCACTTATTTGAATAATTCCAAAAAAATACAACTTACATGAAAATTCAAATATTGAAAACTTTCTGTGAGTTTCTTTTAATACTTACATTCTTGAGTTTTCTGGTATATCTTTGCAAAACAGAATAAAAATTCAGTCAGTTTCGTCATCGTCATCTTCAGCTATTTGACGCCCACTGCAGGATATAGGCCTCCTTCGTGGTTTTCATAACCATGAGGGGTTTTGCCATAATCGCCACGCTCGGCAGTCAGTTTAATACCTTCAGAAAATAGATCTTACCCTGTTAATTTTTATGTAAGGCCCTGGTTTTAAATTTTTTTAGTACATTTACAGACCAAACCTATAAAAAATATCAGATTTTTTAAGTGTCTCTTAAGAAGTTATTTAAATTGAATATTATGTGAAGAATTTTATTTAATTGCTACTTTAAGAAAGTGGTGAATAGATCTTTAAGAGCAAACTATTTTGTTAACTAATAACAAGAGATAAACTCTTTTGTTGGATAATATAAGATATTTGTTTACTTTCTGTCCACAAATTGCATTCCTATAAAACAATGGGGAACTTGCGTCTAACTTAGATTGGAGTGGCATTGCTTTTATACCATCATCATCATCAGCCATTTGACGCCCACTGCAGGACATAGGCCTCTCTCATGGGTTTCCAAGCTGCTGCCATCATCCAGCGACCCCGCCACCGTAACCAGGTCGTCGGACCATCTGGTGGGGGGCCTTCCCACGCTGCGTCGTCCGGTCCGCGGTCGCCAGGTCAAAACTGTTTTGCCCCAACAGCCGTCACTTCTCCGAGCTATGTGCAATATACCATAAAAGACATAAAAAGTCAGGAATTTTTTTAAATAAAACCATAAGAATATATTCTTTGCGGTTTTCGGGGTCGAAAAGTCAAGCTATTGTAATAATAAAGAACTTAATAAATTTTGTCTTTTTATTCAATTTACAATTTTTCTACTAAGGGCGTAGATGTATAAAAACATTATTTTACGAAATAACTTAAATTTTCATAAACACTTCATGAAACGCTTCAAAGCATGACATGCAAGTTGTGACGTCATAGCTTGAGCCCGATTTGTAGGGCGCGTTTTTGTAGGACGTGACCATATTGACTTTTCGACTGGTCATATTATGAAAAGTATTAGTCGTAGAGGAAAAAAATAACCACGTTTATTTATCTTTTAACATGGCCTTTCCTATTATATTAAAACATATTTTAGTGCAAGTACCCCATTACTTAACTCGTATAATCTATACTAATAATAAATCTGTAAGGGTCGGTCATGGAGTAAGTTAGTTTGTTTTCAGAGATATTGTGTTTATAGGCTCAATATATGATACTGAAACTAATTTCACGATTTTTAGAATTTTTTTCTGTATGTGTGTATGTATGTATGTTCCTCCATAACTCTTAAACCAATTATCCGAATTTGATGAAATTTGGTATAAAAAAATATAGACATCTGGGACACAGGATAGGCTATTTAAATTCTAGCTCCAGTTATGATAAGACGTGGCCCCCATACAAATGCTGCTTCGTAAAAATCGAAATGTACGCGAACGGAGTCGCGGGCACAGCTAGTGTACAATAAAGTGTTTCGTATCTACCTTGATTGCAAAATTCCTGATTAGATGTATGCCACTGCGCTCCCCTCTGGGACAGGCGTCTAATCACAAAGCCGCATCAGCTGTAGATAAAGAGGGTCGGATAGCGATCTCCGAAGGGTCAGATGAGAGGGCCTGGATCGAACTAAGCATAGAGGGATGGAAATATACAGGGTTGCCTAAAAAGCGCGCATTGCTGAAACACCGCAATTTAAGTTTGGTCTTTTTTCAACTTTTTTACGAAGTTTTTTCTTATTTTTTTTATTTTATTTACATAACATAACATAAACTCACCCCTGTATTCCGGAGGGGTAGGCAAAGGTGTGGTACTTGTCACGATCCTGACAGACTTCTTTCGCTTCCTCAAAATTGATTAGTCGTTGCATGCACGCATGCCGGTTTCGGGTACTTTTTATATTATTATTTTTTGTGTACATAATTTTATTAAATTCTCGCTTTATACACTCTAACAATGACGCAGCCCCCGGCAATTGGTTTGAAGCATTATTTACCAAACAGCGCCCTTGAAAGCAGACAAAAAAAAACGAAAAACCACCTGCAAATGGAAAATGTAACAAAAACAATTCAACAATTAGGACATTTTGAGATAGCCCTGTAGATATAGCGAAGTAAGCTTTGCCTCTAGGTACATTACAAGGCACATGTTGTCATTTATCTTTCCAAATTTACGGTAAGACCTCACTGTGTCGATCGCAAATTGATCTTTAGATTTTTATAGTTTTTGTTGCAAAGTCGCCAATGTTGTGCTGTCGACTCCACGACTCAATTGTATTGCGGACAGCTTTGTTACGACTAAAAAGCTATTTAGCTGTCTAGACATTCAACAACACTTTCTTAACACGTGCGGCATAAGAGTGAATATCAAATAAAAAACTGTTTGTAGAGTTGCGGTAACGCTGCGTCTGGCATGGACGATTTTAATAGGAAGCCAAAATTATTATTCTTTGTCTCATCTCAATCAATACTTCGAAATCATATTGCTATATAGCTACTAAAGTGTTCTGCTCGATATTGAACTTAGCCTTTTTTAGGGTTCCGTACCCGGAGGGTGCCAAACGGGGTCCCGTTTGGGATCCTGCCTTTTCGCAGAAAATTGTTACGCTGATTATCACTTGCCAACCAACATTTCACCTATTTTTCACTTTGACAACAAACGATTTACAAATTTTTGTATGGCAACGTTTCATTTGGTAGGATTGTTGTTAAGCTGATTATTATAATGAAACAAAACGTTTTGGGTATTTATTATTTTTCAAATCTTTTACTAGGCCAAACAACTATTAGATGAATAACGTTTTGTCTGTGAAACAGTTCCCTTAGGTTTTCCTAACCTTTAGGTTAATTTTTTTTTTGCAAACCTATAGGTTAGGTTAGGTTAGAACTGTGACCAACACACGCACGAGCCGAGCGAGCGAAGCGAGCGTGCCGCGGCAGCGGCCGGCGAGTGCTAGGAAAATTCTATCCATTTTACTAGGTTTTCCTAACCTTTAGGTTATGTGGCGCTTACCCACATAAGTTACTTAACGAAACTTAATGCAACATTTGGTATACAATAAACAACTGAATGAATATTACGCTAAGTAAAACATACGCTACTTAAAAGTTGGCATTTTGAAAAAATGTCATTATAAAAAGCAAACCAAACAAACAGTTGGCAACTGCGAGGTTGGTAAATAAAAAATAATAATAAGAAAAGTTGGCAAATGATTATTCCGCAAAATAATATTCTTCGAAACGTTAGTTGCCAAATGAAAATCGGCCAAAAATGTTTCTGCAAAAAGGCAGAGAACCGTCCCGTTTACTAAGACTTCACTGTCCGTCTGCCTATCTGTCTGTCTGTCACCAGGCTGTATCTCATGAACCGTGATAGCAAGACTGTTGAAATTTTTACTTTTTAAATTTTCAAATAAATACTAAAAGGAGAATGAAATAAATATTTAAGGGGGCTCCGATACCAAAAATGTAATATTTTTGCCGTTTTTTGCTCGATATTAATAACGGCAAAAGGCAGGCGCTTGAAATATTCACAGAATATTTAGTTCTATAGTCGCTTCAAAAATAAATAATTAAATTAAAACAAAATAAATATTTAGGGGGGCTCCCATACAACAAATGTAATATTTTTGCTGTTTTTTGCTCGATATTAATAACTGCAACAGGCAGTCGCTTGAAATATTCACAGAATATTTAGTTCTACAGTCGCTTCAAAAATAAATAATTAAATTAAAACAAAATTAATATTTAGGGGGGCTCCCATACAACAAACGTGATTTTTTACCGTTTTTTCTTGATCTTTGTGTCTAATGTTGTATAGATAATGGTACAGAACCCTTCGTGCGTGAGTCCGATTCGCACTTGGCCGGTATTTTATAAAATACTTGTACATAACAATCACGAACACATAGAGAAATTCCTACTGAAAAAGCTCTGAAAGAGATCTTAGTTGTACGGGTCGTCATAAATAAGAGAAAGCGTCTTTCTCTGAGATTGGCCTGAAGCCAAATAATCTTATCGATGTTGTTCTCAGTGATTTTCAGTAAATTTCTAGTTCATTCACCTTTATCGGCTGTCTTCACCTTAGTGGGCTGGTCACTTTGGTAAGTTAATATTAAAATTGTGGTACTTAATTAGTTGTTGTGTTGATCATCAGAATAGCCCGTTTAAGTTTCTGCATGCCTCAGTATAGTAAACGTTGAGTTTTATGGTGACTGCAACCACTTCTTTTTAGAAGCTCTAGCTCATTTTATAACACGAGGCTAAATATAGCACTACTTATAGGTAGAGAACACTTATATCTCAACAGTCAAAACTAATATGTCGCTCATTCAGAAATATTATAAATATGTAGCCTCGTATTATAAAATCGAATTCTCGAAACTCGAATTCTGATTCGAGTAGTTTTACGCTGTAAAAGAATCTGAAATGTTTTTCGCGGACGTTTTGCCGGGGCTTGAATTTGAACACCTTTGGGACTGGCTGACAATGTGCCGTGGAAAAAAAACTTCAATTCTAAAATTGTTCGAATTTCGAACGATAAAAGTTGAGTTGAAGTATGATAAAAAATTGAATTGAATTAAATGGATTCGATTTGATCTCTTTTTTTATTCTAGTGCACCAACGTTGTATTTATAGAAACCTACAGATTATCTAATTTTTTACCTATTAAGTATGCAGGCTTTTTGTTTAGTATAAGAACCAGCCAGAAAATATTAACTATAATGAGCGGGTGAGATTTTCAGCGGCCCCGCTTATATCACTGCCTAAATATTAACATACAATTCTGCAATCATGTGATGTTCAATTAAGAGCAACCGGCAATTGGTCAACCTTTTACATTTTCGTTTTCATTGCAAAGTCGCCCGTAATGTACCTGAGTAGAGTCCATGTTTGTAAACATTGGCTCCTACCGAATTCTATTTATTTATTCCGGAGCACACATTGTCTACATTTGCTTAGGCTGCAGCTGTAAAAAGGTAGTTAATTGAGTTACGGGCGCCCGTGTCCTTTTTAGAAAACATATGTACAGTATGTGCCGGGTGCTTATT
This sequence comes from Yponomeuta evonymella, assembly GCA_963969515.1. Classification (NCBI taxonomy): domain Eukaryota; kingdom Metazoa; phylum Arthropoda; class Insecta; order Lepidoptera; family Yponomeutidae; genus Yponomeuta; species Yponomeuta evonymella. Next base: position 2,743,714 of record OZ018343.1, on the reverse strand, counting down.
CCTTATGTGAATAAATAGGTATGATGACAAATTATGAAAAACTCTACTATAATGTCCCAAAACGTACATTATTTACAATCTATTTCGTATTTTTGGTCACAGTTAGGGTTTAATTAAGCCCACACGTTAATCACCACTCGTGCCCACCGCGGATTGGCGATTTTAAGCGCTGAGCTATGTGAATAGCCTCACGATGTTTTCGAGTGGTATTGCTACTATAACTTTACAAATGTACATAACTAAGAAGACAGTCATAGGTACATGCCCGCACTGGAAATCGAATCTGGGTCTCTTGCTTCCGAGTTCAATGTTCTACCAACTAGGCTACCACCGCCGTTAGTTAAATGATCCTTATTTATCGTTCTCGACCTTGATCGCATTTCAAAGTACATAATAAATTGTTTGTTTACATATATAGTACTTTCACTTAATATGGAGTATGGTTGGTTGGTACGAGGTTGAGAATGTTTAGACACATTTGGTCGGATGCTTACGGGTGGCGCCATCCGCCTCCGGCTTCCGCTTAAAACAACTAACCGTACTTTGGAGACCTAAAGTCTAGTTCTATATTAAGAAAACATGCTCCTAGTATATACGGTTCCAAATAATTGTCTTCCATGGATCTAGGCCACTACTACGTAAGTTCGTAAATTTAACATACTCCGAACTATCAGATACAAGATACTTTAACGAGATATTTTAATACTTTGGATGGACAGTTACGTTATAGGAGGGCTATATAATCTCAGACTGATATTTGTGATGTCCTTGTAACTGAAATGTCATTACTTATACTTTTTAAAATATAGGATATCTTAATTTTGGACTATGGAGTGGTGGTATTTGGCCGAACTGGTTTGACGGGATTATTATATCCTTCTAATTTTTAAAGTTACGTAGAAGTGACACATTTTTTTTTGTCTTTATCAAAACACTGTTAATTCCGCGAAGACAAAAAACTTGATAAGTTCTTACATTCACGTTTTTTTTTTTGAGACGAGACCATTGGCCAGTTTTTTTTTTTATTGATGTTTTGGCGGGAAAATTATTTCGTCCAAAAGTTGTCATCACATTTTAATCTATTTTACATTTGTATTGTATCAGAATTGATACAATACAAAAATACAACGTACTGATTTCTAAACTTTAATTTGCATTTTACTCGCAAATTGGATTTTGTTCAAATGAAACTTCATCAGCATTCCTAGGGTGCCTGAACTATGATTAATTTATTTCCAATAGAGACTTCTGCTATTTCCATATTATACATTAGCCAAACATAGGAGAATACGGCTTCATTCTCAGCACAAATGAATTAATATTTGCCCTGCCATCGCATCGTTTCGACGCAATATTATTAATGAGCTAGCGTGCCCAAAATTAGCACTGAGAAGCAATTCAATATCATAATAAGCAAATACAGAAGCTAAATATTCATGCCTACGTGATAAGGGTATAAATCGAGTTAGTTGACATGCTGAAAATACGCAACACATACCGAAGCATACACCCGCATTCCAAGACGTTCCTCAAAGCCTCCCTCGACTAAGGAATAGGTTGTATTATAAGGAGAAAACGACAAAAATTTCCTCCACTGTAGTAAATTTCGAGTCGAGGAATCACCTGTCAAAACTAAGGTACCTCAGGACCTACCTTGAAGCATCCTCGAGAAAGGAAAACATTGTTTTGCGAAGTTTTTAGAAGTTTTCGTGTCCTGCACTGGGCGTCAAATGGCTGATGATGATGATGATTATTTATTGACAATACGTTTACCTAATTACTTCAAACATTATTTATGTTTGTCGAGATTTAATCCTTTTGGGGATCGATTTAGAGTAGGTAGATGGATGTTTGTGATATCCTTGCCTGGTTACGCTAGCACAGGGTGTACTAGTTTGGGACCAGGTCAAGTAAGTGTGTTGTGTGGAAGTTATCATTATTATGTTTTAGTTAAAATAACACGTTGCTTACCTTAATCTTCTGCTAGAGCTGCAACTTTTTTATGCAGCCTATATTAGGGTACAGGATTTCTCTCAGAGAGAGAGTACGGGTTTAGTTACCACGCGTGCCCACGACGGATTGACAATTTTAATCGCCTCAGAAACTTTCGTTTCTTCACGATGTTTTACTTCCAGTTAGCGAGTGGTATTGCTACTACAGCTTCACAAATGTACGACGTACTTGGAAAACAAAGTCATTGGTACATGCTGGAATTCAAACCCATTACCACCTGAATGTGACAATGGCGTACTAGTTTATCTATAATTATTTTTTGTTGAAATGTTTATATTAATTTTACTTCAAATATTCGATAGCTACACTAAATCGACTAAATACTCGTACGTTGCTTACATACCTCTTTTCAATAATAATTTTGTTAATCTAATGTTGCGGTCAGTTGAATAATGTGGTAATTATTTTATAAATTGGGGTAAATATTTTGCTAGTGCTACTACTACAAACGCGAAATTAGTAACTTTAATTCCAGCCAGCTCATTCGACAAGCCGCCATTGTTTCGTTTAACGAGCGGAAAACTGCAATCTGCCACTACAATGTTTTGCGACAATGGCTGGTGGATACTTCAGTCAGCTGCTAGATTACGTGCGCGCGCAGTGACGGGGGAAGGGGATTTTACTTTTTAAAACTATGCTCCCGATGAGACTGTGACGATTTTGCGCCAGCATTCTTTTGCAGTCATGAGATTGGAAATGAAAAACCTTTTTTAGTAAGTAAAACCTGCTTGTTCAATACCGTCTGCAAATAAATAGAGTAAACTTGTGAATACCAGCTCGGTATTCACTCTCGCTCGCACATTCTATTTTTAAAATTATTGTAAAATAATTATTAGACTTTAGGAAAATTAAGACACTAGAAAGTCTGCGTAAAAGATTAAATCACATTTTTATATTTTTTTATGAAGTTCAGAAATTTGAAAACTATTTTTTTCCTTTGAAAACTTGAAAACCATTTTAAATTTAAGTAGGTATGAGAAAAATACCAGGTTATTATATTTCCTACGCTTATATAAATATATCGCACATTTGTCAAATGTGTAGAAGAACAATAAACATAAAACTGGTACTTTTAATCTTGCCCTTTGCATAACCGGTGTGGGTGCATGCAACGACTAATGAATGTTGAGGAAGCGACAGAGATTTGTCAGGATCGTGGCAAGTGGCAGTCCTTGGTCTTAGCCTACCCCTCCAGGATACAGGCGTGAGTTTATGTTTCGTATTTGATTTTGTATAATTTACAATAAACATAACATTTGAGATATAAAACAATCTGACGCGCGTGAAAGCGGACGTGTGCATAGCAAATTTACTACTCAGTCTCAAATATTGTGAATCTAAAATCGTGATTGGATAATATCTCAAATATTCAATTCTCTTTTACTCCTGCATAGTGTATACCCATTGTTCCCTCCCAGTGGGCGTTCAAAGAGTGAGACGGTGACATATTTGTGTGTTTCAATAAGCAAGCAATAAACATAGATGATCCTTGATTTGCCCGGCCCCCGCCGCCGTGGTTTGAACCAGCAAATCGCGCCTTGTCAGTCGGTCGAGCTCCCGCTGCGCTAACTCGTCTTACTCGTAAGTCGCCAAACATCGCATCTCCTTCCACTTCTCCGCGCGTGGCCGCCTGCCGGCCGCTACGAGTGCTACGCCACCGCTGGCTGCTACGCCGCCGTGACTACGTGCGCTACGACAATTAATACTGTCGGGCGATAACATTGTTTCTCGTGAATGCCTAAGTGGGGAATATCAAACTGCATACGAATATTTTATTCACTCGCATTCGAAAATAAGCGCACTTCTCTGCCGAACGATGCAAGGCATTCAACGTACTCCTCCGACTTCACCAAAAAAAAACCAAACTAGGGGAAAATCGGTCTCGGAGACTGACCCAGCCGCTTCGGAAGAGAAAAACTGCGCGGGTAGCAAAGTAACATTGCGCAACAAACGCGTGCGATTAGAGGACTCACCAGAAGCTCAGAATAGCCACCAAATAACAGAAACAGGTCTTGACACTTTCAAAACTGACCTAATGAAGATGCTAACTACCTGGAAACTAGAGCAAGATCAACTGCTATCAGCATGGAAATTGGAACAAGATGTCACTCTATCCCTACTCGTAAGAGATGTTGCTGAACTAAAAAACCAGTGTCGGCTGATCCAGCAGTCTAACTCAGATATTGAGAAAGGCATGGAGTTCGTGAATAAAAGTTATGAAGAAATAAAATCCTCAATTGAACTGTTGGAGAAGGAGAATAAGGAGAAAGATATTAGAATCAGCAACCTCGAGGGCCAATTACAAGAAATGAGCTTTATAACTCGTTCTTCAACCATTGAACTTCGTAATGTCCCGGTAAAGGACCAAGAAAAGCAAACCGACCTTACACAAGTTGTCTCAGGCATTGGTAAAGCCTTCGATATTAAAATTGACGACGGAGATCTACGGGACGTCTACCGCCTCCCAGGAAAACCAGGCTCGACGAGACCAATAGTGGCTGAATTTGCGTCAGTCTCAACCAGAAACGATTTTTTGGCAACAGTGCGGCGTTTCAACAAAGAGCGACCAATAAGTGAGAAGCTAAGCACCGAAACAATTGGAATTCCAGGAGTAAAGAAAGCGATTTATGTCGATGAACACCTCACTCCAGGCTTGAAAAAGCTTTTCTATGAGGCCCGCCTGTTTGCCAAGGCACAAAACTACTCCTGCTGGCATTCAAACGGAAGAATCCTCATGCGGATAGAACCAAACGCAAAACCGATTCACATAAAGTCAGCCCAATGCCTAGCTTTTTTAGAAAAAAAGCAATGACCATTGACTGCGTTCCTTCATTTTTAATTTCATTATATGTGTGTGCATGCTATTATTTCCCTATAAACCGATATTATGTAAAATCAGTATTTTATGCCTTTAAGTACACGAAACAAACTACAATTTGTAATGCGTATGTAACAGCTACTAGCTCAAAACGACCATTATTGGGTTTAAATGGGAATTTCAGTAATTATTTTTACGTACGAGACCGTAAACTAATCCCAGCCTTAGCTTATTTGGTATCAACATTGGTTGATACTGAAATCTTACACTGTTTTGCAGTTCAAATTTACTAAGGATGATGGATGCAAATAATATTTTAAATGACATTGATGAAATTGCGAGTACCCAAAAATGTATCCCTGAAAGTTGTCTAAATATAATAACTAATCCAAATGACAAATTAAAGATTATTCATGTAAACATAAGAAGTTTAAATAAGAATTTTCAACAATTTTGCGCTATGTTATACATGACAAAAATAAAATTTGATGTAATTATTCTCTCAGAATGTTGGCTCAAAAACTCTGGACCAACTCCATTTTTACCTGGCTATTCGTCCCATGCAAGTAAAAACAATCTAATACAAAATGACGGTGTCGTAGTTTATATTAGTAACTCCCTGAATGGTACAGTGGTTGAACCCAATTTGATTGATGCCAACTGCCTTGTAGTCTCTATTGCCAGCACTGCAATCATTGGTGTATACCGTTCCCCTTCATACAAAAGTCTTAACAATTTTTATAACAGTCTTGAGAATCTAATTACTGGCCTAAATTTATTTGATAACATAATTCTAATTGGTGACATAAATATCGATATAAAGCCAAACAACAATGATATTAATTCAAACGAATATTTAATCAATACTGCAGCGTTGGGACTGTGGCCAGCTCACTTCGTACCAACTAGAATTGACAATTGTTTAGACCACGCTCTAATAAAAACCAAAGCTAATGCCTCTGCATTAATTTTAGATACCCATATCACCGACCATCTGCCTGTTGTATTATGCCTTAATGTAAAAATTAACAAGCCAAAAGCTCCTAAAACTACTATACGTCTAGATTGTTGTGCTGTAAAGGGAGAAATTGTCTCTACTGACTTCGGCCCCGTTGCGGATGAAACGGATCCTAATACTGCAGTCGACCTCTTCATTGGGCTAATCCAAAATGCGATCACAAAGCACTCTACTACGGTTTATTTGCTAAGAAAACAAAGAATCATTAAGCCATGGATGACCACTGGTCTGATCCGTTGCATTCGCAACAGAGATAAAATGCATAAAAAACAAACAAAAAACCCTAATAATATGATACTTAAAGTTACTTATACTAGGTACCGCAATTTTTGTAATGCCTTACTAAAAAAACTAAAAAGATCGTACGAAAAAGTCGAGTTGCAAAAGGCTAAAAATAATCCCAAAGCCACTTGGAATGCTATAAAATCCATAACTAACACAAGCTCTCAACCACGGTCTCCAAAAGAATTACTTAATCATACTGGTGACAGTGCAAAATCACTAAATGAAGTAAATGGATTTTTTGTTAATATTGGGAGAAAACTTGCTGAGAATGTTTCCAACCGCCAGAATTGTAATATACCAAGAGTACATGCTGAACATAAATCACCCAAAGATTCACTTGTGATACTACCTGTTAATGATAGTGAAGTGGAAAAGTTGATTGCGGGATTGAGAAGTGATTGTGCAACTGGCTGGGACAACATTCCTGCAAAAGTTATAAAACAGTCCAGTGATATATTGACACCTTATATCACACACATCTGTAATCTCGCTATCAACTCCGGAATTTTCCCGAAAGCGTTTAAGAAGGCTACTGTACACCCAATTCATAAGAGTGGGGATAGGGACAGTGTTACCAACTATAGACCGATATCAGTACTAAGCTCCTTGTCAAAGGTCATGGAGAGAATCCTTAATAATTGCCTCATTTCATTCTTAACTAAACACAGAATCCTTGCTGAAAATCAATTTGGCTTTAGGCCAGGCATATCGGCAGAGGATGCTGTAATCTCCGTCACTAATACGCTGACAAATAAAATGGATAGTAAATTCAAATGTTATGGAATCTTTCTTGATCTTTCTAAAGCCTTTGACACTGTCTCTATCCCCATACTTATCACAAAACTGGAAAGTATTGGAGTTCGTGGTCTCGCACTTAAAATGTTCACTGATTATCTATCTGACCGAACTCAATACGTTAAGATTGACTCTCTTACTAGTGACGAGGAGGAGATCAGCTTTGGGGTTCCTCAGGGCAGCATACTAGGGCCCACCCTTTTCCTAGTTTATATAAACGATCTGTGTCGTCTCCATATAGAAAATTGTAACATATTTACTTACGCCGATGATACCGCACTACTGATTTACGATAGAAACTGGGAAGAGGCAAAACAACGTGCTGAACTGTGTCTCCGCTCGGTGATGGAGTGGCTGTCAAATAATGTGCTTACTCTCAATATTGATAAAACAAGTATTATACGCTTTACCTTACCTAATACGCCATACCCACCGGCTGAAACTGGTCAAATTAAAGCTCATACGTGCGTATCCGATTCAACTCACTGTACTTGCCTGGACCTTTGTTTGGCTTCCAAAGTTAAATACCTTGGTGTGTACATTGACGAAAAACTGGATTGGAAGGCACATATCGACACAATGTGCGGTCGTTTGAGGCGGCTTATCTACATTTTTAAAGAGCTTAGACATTCTGCGGATCGGGAAACTTTGTTCCTTGTATACCGCAGCTTGTCTGAGTCCATCTTAACTTACTGCATTCCGGCTTGGGGTGGAGCCTGCAAAACTGTCCTGATCCGACTTGAACGAGCCCAAAGAGCTATTCTTAAAGTGATGCAGTTCAAGCGCAGAGACTTCCCGACTGCCAGGCTTTACTCCGAGTCGGGTGTACTCACCGTAAGACAGCTTTATATACTTAAAGCTGTTTTGCGAAGACACTCAATTATGCCTCTTGACCCTAAAATGCTTTTAAAACGAACAGGCATGCCAGTATGTGACGGGACCGGCTGCCGCACTGCGTTTGCCAGTCGCCAGTTCCTGGCTCTTAGCTCAGTTATATATAATAAGATTAATAAAGTCTTACCTATTTACAGACTTGTTCATTATGAAGTTAAAAATAAATTAACAAAATGGTTACATGAGCTCGATTACAATTGTACTGAAAAATTGTTGATAACTACTGTATAATCCTAGTTTAAATTCCCAATCTCTTTTCAATTTAATTTTGTACCAAGTATTTTATTTATTTGATTCTGACCTATTCGCTGTTTACGTAACTTTTTAAATATAGCTGTAGACAATACTCAGTTGGAGAACCAACGATCCCTAAGACACAGGTCTATACCTAGTTTAGGGGTCAGAAGTTCGAATTGTATAGCGACGATGTGTACAATTAACTAGTGTAACTACCCTAAGATAAAAAAAATGTAAACTGTACTAATAAAAATTATTATTATTATTATTATTATTAATCTAAAAGACCTAAAAGAGAAAAATTAATGAAGTCTTCGCACCCTTGCGTATCCCTGTCGCGTTGAATATGATAAATGAGCTCTGACTGTACGTTCACATAATCAAGTTATTTTTCTGCTGCAAACATTTTAAAAACTTCTTATTTTCGCTGTTAATATTCCAGACTTAAAAATAATATAGTAATTTCTCTATGATGACGTATCAAATACATAAAAATCTCGTGTCACAGTGTTTGTTATCGAACTCCTCCCAAACGGCTTCACCGCTTTTTATGAAATTTTTTGTGTATATTTGGTAGGTCTGAGAATATGTCGCAGGCTAATTAATATGGCAAAACAACGTTTGCCGGGTCAGCCGGTACTTTATACTTTATTGCACCCGAAAACACAATACAGAAAAGGTAACAGAAGAAATTACACGTACAAATGCGAGTTTATCTCTGTGAGTGACAGATAGATAGATAACTTATTTATTTCCACAAGACACACACACGTATACAAAGCGTTACATATTAAGTCACAAAGTAACGGCACAGAGTAAATATAGACAAGATAGACGCATACATAAATGATGGAAACATAACAACTTGACAGAGTACACGGCACGGTAAGTACCTATTGTTGAAATTAGAATGTATTGTCAATAAATAGTAATCATCAGCCATTTGACGCCCACTGCAGGACATAGGCCTCCTTCGTGGTTTCCATAACCATGAGGGGTTTTGCCATAATCGCCACCAATCGCCACGCTTGGCAGGCGGGGTGGCGATCGCAGAATGCGGTTGGAATCAATAAATAATAATAATACTTCATTCATATATTTGTTTCCAAAAAAATAATACATGAATACGAGTACATTCTCTTTCTCTCTTTTTAGGAGAAATACTTCAGGCGATGCAGAATTAGCTAAGCGCCGTATTGGCCTCTACTGCCTAATACAATAGAATCGACCAACAAATTGTAACTCTTACCTAAGTACTTATGTTGCATAGTGAGTGCAATAAATATAACTTCTCTTCATATTAATCAGGGATTTAAAGCTTTTACGTTTTAAACAAATGAATCCCTTTGAGCCCGTTTTGAGAGCCTAATGAGTTATGCATGACAAACAAAGCGTATAAGTAACGCTAATGGAAATATGTACTCATATTAGGTACGTGTATTATGTTTAAATACTATATTTTCGTCTTTTTAGTAGCTCAACTAACAAAGGATCTTTGAACTACTTCTACAGCGTGATTTAAAACGATTTCTATTCCATCCAAATTCAAACTAGACACACTTGCTTATGTTAATGAGTGATTAGGTATCGAATTAATGCTAATGTAGGTACCCTTTTTTCTATAATGAAGGTGTTACTACTAAATAAAAAAATGCAATTATAACTTCAAATATTGTATGAATATATTTAGTTCTGATTATCAGTGAAAACCTATTATTGGCTTTGACTTTCAGCGCTGAGGGATCACTTCCACAGCACAACGCTGAGTCAGCTGCCTTTTGTGGCAACTTAGATACACCACAGGCTACATCTATGGTCCTGTTTTATTTATTCGTTTTGCCTGTTGTGTATTTAGTTTTCTTTCTGTTGCTGTGCAATGCAACATAATAATGTTACTTATCTGCTTATTTTGTTTCTGTGATGTATCTTGTTGGTATAATAAATGTCTCTCTTCTTCTTCTTCTTCTTCTAATCGTCTCATTTTGTAAATATGCCTCATGTAAGCTAACATAACATAACATAAACTTACGCCTGTATCCCAGAGGGGTAGGCAGAGACCAGGGACTGCCACTTGCTACAATCCTGACAGATCACTTTCGCTTCCTCAACATTCATCAGTCGTTGCATGCATGCACGCCGGTTTTGGGTACTTTTTATCTTGCCCTTTGTTAATACATCCTCTATTTGGTCGAAGTATGTCCGTCTGGCTATTGGTTTTCTAATAAACAATAAAATAAATTAGACGGTTGCGCCGGCCAGCAACCACATGCACAAAAAGGTATTGTGTAGCTGACCGATCGTTTGAATGGTTGAATCGAAATGCTCGTCAAATGAAAGACGCACTGCGACATCGTTTCTCAGCAGAGTTGCGCGATGAAACCTTTAGTTTGAGTCGTATGACACACTGTCAAATAAAACCTAGATCACAGTATTAGCTCAAGGGAAGGCCTTTGCCCAGCACTTACATCCCACTGCTAGATAAAAAACATCGTAAATTCACAGCAATTATTTTATTATTTAAAACATTCAAACATGATCTCTTCTATCTCACGGCAAAGCATGTCTTGCAATATTGGAAGAGAAAATTACTACATATTGACGTCAAGTCTTTATATTCGTAGTTTAAACAAGGCTAACGAAACTGCATTTCGTAAACATCCCTTCTGCAATATTTTACGACCAACAAGAACCTTTTATGTGTAGAGAAGCATTTTCTGCGGCCCTCATTTAGATAGCATTATCTCGCATATTTTATGTGGAACGATCCACTTTTACTTCGGCTTTTTACCCGACTGCGAAAGCAAAGAAGGTTATTCTCTTTGCACGTCTGTATGTTTTTAGTACCACGAAGAGGCCAAACGGTCTGGTTGATTTTTATAAATGGGGTGTTAAATAAAAAATATCAGCGTCGCTATTGAGCTCTGAATAGATGAGGTTATGAAAAAACGCACAGCAGACGTGGCTCGCACGTTCGCTGTCACATTTAAAAAATTTATATTAGTGCACCGGTAAAATTGGACTCGTTTTTTTAGATTTGTCTGAGTTCATTTTTAGTAGGTAGGTATTTTCTCATTCGATTTTTATTAGCTTAGTCGGTCTGGTTGTGGTTGAATACGCAATGGAATCCTGCCTTATTAGCAGTCGGGTTTTTTGCTATGGTAAGTCTTTTTTATTTATTCTTGTTTTGCTCTTTTTCTTTGTCTATTAAGAGACCGCTTGTGATGTTGAAAAGGTTTTTCTTTTTCTATTGCTGTTACTTTGAAAGCGCGACAAAAAAGAAACGTTTTTATTGTTATGGACTTTTCCGCTGTTATTTTGAAACTCCTATCACTCATATGATACTGCGTAAATTCTATTACAGGGATACCAAGCCAATAGTACTAAAGAATTGAGGCGTGGTAGGTACCTAACCGGTATTCGTAAGGTAGGTACTAAGGTGAATGATCTAGATTTTGAAGTAGATAGTTTAACTTTTAACATTCATTAAGTCACAATTTCTGTATTACCAATTGAATGGAATAGTAATAACAATAAATAAAACTTTATTTCCGACTATAATATTTCCGTACAATCAGGCGGTCCAAAAATTAAAAATTAAATTGACATACTTTGATTTGATTTGATTTACTTCTCAAACAAAGATTTTCCTCTCCTGCGTGCCCTTTTACTGCCTCTTTGGTCTAACGGTATCACGGGTGATAAAAATGCCGGAGGTAGTGGACTCGATTCCCACTGGGGGCCGCAGTAGATTTGTACAAATGGCCTCAGTCCGGGTTTATTTCCATGTTTGTGATGTCCTTGCTTGGTCACCATAGCACAGAATATCCTAGCTTAAGACCAGGCCAAGAGATTGACTTATGTTGTGTGGGAACTTGTTTGTTGGAAGAGCTTATGACCGTAAATTGCAATTGTTTTAATTCTTTTCAAATGCACCACGGCACGCACTCCGTAGTACAATTATGAGTTATTGTAGGCACTGACTGAAAATCAGCGCTGAGGGATCACTTCCTCAGCACAACGCTGAGATAGCTGCCTTTTGTGGTAACTTAGACACACCACAGGCTACATCTATGGTCCTGTTTTTTTTTTATTTGTCTGTTGTGTATTTAGTTTTCTTTCTGTTGTTGTGCATATTGTGTTACTTATCTGCTTATTTTTTTCTATGATGAGTCTTGTTGGTATAATAAATGTCTTTCTTCTTCTTCTAAATGATAACGCAGTTAGCCTCGCAAAGTTTTGGAATGTGGTGATATATGGTGTGATAACTGTGTCATTTGTCATCGATTCGCCAAGAAAAATATCGGAATACATAATTGGTTTTGAGGACACAAATCGTAGACTAACTACATATAGGTCAGCCTCAACCTTCGCCTTAGGAAAATTGGCACGTAGGTACCTAGTTTGTTCACACTGTCCTAAAAATATGGACAAAGGTTGGGTTAGGTTCAAAAACTTGGAAGCAGATTTTGACGAAAGTGTATTTTACGCGCAAAGGAATCGAAACTATTTTCAATTGAATTGAATTGATAAATTCTTTATTGCACTAAAAAACCTGTTTATTATAAAGCCGAGCTTAATACTAGGTAGGTTAATATTAGCTATTATTTATTTACTTAATACTAGTTAATATTGTTAATATTGCTAAGACTAGATTTCTATCGTTATTGCCATAAAGTCCGTTTTCAGCGGAAACGCTGTCATTATCAGTGGTCGGAGTAGGTATATTGGTTTTTCGTACTTGCATCAAGATATCGTAACATGGACATGCCATTTTTCTCAATGTCTTAAACGTCATCGCCATTGTCATCATTAACATCTGTTTTTTTGTAAATGGTAATGATGAAATGTAAACGATAATTATGTAATGTGTGTTTTATGAGCAATAAGCGTATATCTAAAACTATGATATACCTACAATTATTGCAATTTTTTTATTATATTATTATCGTCGACTACCACGAGTTGAACAAAATTTCACTAAATGAAAATATCAGATTTAGACAGAATTTATATAAGTAAAACACACATCTCATCATTACCATTTGCTGCAAAAGTTGTAAAACACAAACTCTAAATAAATAGATAACTCTATGGTACACCAGTAATTTACAGAGATAGGGATAGATACGATCGGCGTTCTTATCGCTTGAAGCGATCTTTTTCAGACAACCTTTGGATGGACGGGACTGAAAGATGATGAGAGTTTGTAGGTGTACATTTGGCTTGATTTGATTTGATTCAATTTAATTTGAGTATCGTTATTGCCAAAAAGTCCGTTTTCAGCGGAAACGCTGTCATTATGCAAAAACTTATAATGAAATACAACTAGAGAACGTACATCTCAATCAGTCAGCACTTACTCAGCCTCTGCTGGATATAGGCCTCCCCTAAAGCACGTCACTTTTCTCTGCTCGGCCATCCTCATGCTAACACAGAGCACCATGCTAACATCAACCGCTGCTAACATTCTGCCTCAGGGGTCATATTATGAAGCAGCGATATGTCCGGATGGGTCGTCAGCGTCGCGCTTGAGCCCGAAAACTCACTCAAATCTAGCGACGAATACGGTTCTTGTTTTGAATAGAATTATCTGCAAGCGCGTAGTATCCAAATGGTTACAAAATCTTCTCTCGGTTGTTGAATAAAAGAGATCAAAATTTTGTATTCGATATACTTATTCCATACACACCCTCTTACATACACTAACACACTTTTCACACAATACACACAAAGAGGACCCAACCACACCAACACACTATACATGTTTGTATTTTTTAGTTTAGTTAAGTGTTTTGTATTTTTCTCTTACAAAAATAACTAAATCAGAATGTGTTTCAAATATTTACTTACTTGATAAACTATAAAGGCCTAACCTAATTTGATTGCGCCATTCCCACCCGTGGGGTGCGGCACTGTATGCTGAAACACAGGCTCTGCCTAGTTCAGCAACAGAAGCTTGCCACTTATTTTAAAAATGTCATCTTTTGGTTGGTCCTTTCGGCTATGTTTTACAATAAGTGGAGATGTGAACCAGAAATTGTTTTATGAAATAATCTATGTGTATTTGTTTTTGTAATTTCTTATTTATTTAATTTCATTTTATTTAGGACACAAACAGTCAAACAGGAAAAAATAAAAAGTATATGTAAACAAAAATAGACCTGGAGGTCCCTTAAGTAAACAAAATTATAATTGTAATTTCCAAATTACAGTGGGATAACTGCAGGAAATTTCGAAACTATTCAAAAAAAGAACCGTGGGCGTCCAGTAGGCTTCGTGGCCTCCCCTCGAGAACCTTTGTACCACATCGGCTCTATCTATGGGTTGTTCGGCAGATGTGACCAGCCCACTGCCCCTTCGACTTACGAATCTTATAGGCCATGTTAATTACATCTCAAGTGAACATCATGATGGGCATTAAGTGCGAGCACATAAATATTCTTCCTCAGCTTGATTAGCCGGATTGTGTAATAACAACAATACTTACACAACGAATCCCTTCCCGATCTGAACTAGGATTATATAACATCTAATAATACTAAAAGATGAATTTAATGTCATGATTTTGAACGTACATACACATAAACTCACGCCTGTATTCCGGAGAGGCAGGGAGAGACCAGGGTCTGCCACATGCTACGATCCTGACAGATCTCTTTCGTTTTCTTTTTTTAATTTGAAAACTTTCAGTAAAATCAGAGTTGCGTTTGACTATTCTGACATTAGTTTGCATTGATACCTTCAAAATGAGAATGGTCGTTGTCATAATAAAAAATATACTGATTTCTAGGTTGGCACCACTGCGAAAAATATGGCGGGGCGGGGCTTTCCATCGGTGAGTTGGGGAGGACAGAAGCTAGAGTTGAACACCTCTCAACATTTCATTAGGATCTTTATGTCAGGGTATAAAAACATCACAAATATGGAATACACCCAGACTGAGGCCATTTGTAAAATAAAAGTACGGCGCGGCGGCCGGCCCCCGGCGAGTATCAAATCTAATACCCCCGTATTGTGAATTGATACTAAGCAAATTATCGCTCGATAATTTCTCTCTCTCTGAAAGAAGGCTTGTGCCCTACAGTGGGACGTATATAGGTTGCATATGAACGACGATTTATTTATGTACGAGTAGAAGAGATCATGTACAACTCTCGTTCTGTCAAACCAGCAGGTGTTACAGGTTGTTAGTAGATAATGATGTTCAGGTTTTCTTCGTGTTTATTTATATTGTGCACAGTTACTTATTTGAAGACGTATATTGTTAATCATAGTCAAGAGCCAACTGTCTGGCGCAGGAAACAAGGGCTGTGATGGACAGAAACGTGTACGGTGCTAGCCCGTACAAATGAAATCCCCAGGTTACATGGACTATTGCCCACACTAATTGCAATGCAATTACAACTACCTAGCTGTGTATTTGTAATCTCGCGTCTAGGGCAGCGTTACTGAGTAATCACCGATTTACCCATTAGCATTCATAGGTTATGCTAACACTTACTTTGATAGCTGACTGCCTTCGATCAACTAATTTGAATCGTTGCACACCTAACGTTCTATCGACAGTCTGGAAAGACAAGTATATAAAATAACTAGTACAGTTCAATTATTATGTAAAGCTGGGTACTACTTACAGTTTAATGTTACTACAGACGTACAGACAAAGAGAAAGACAAACAGACAGACAAACGGACGGATATACCTAAAGGTTCCTTATCGACTATGTAACCCTAAAAAAGACAGATGCTTGTTTGTTGAGTAAATGACGCCAGAACGGCTGAACGGATTGGGATGAAATTTTGCACAGAAATATATAGGCTAAATAGCGTATAAACTACTTTTTATCCCAGAAAATACACAGACGTGGACACATTTGCGGGGAAAATCTAGTATTGAAAATAATAAAATTAATAATGACTTCCACACAATACAATCATGTGACCTTAATTGCTTAATTCTTTCAATGGATAGCAAACAAGTATAGCCTCATTAAATTACCTGCAGTGGGCAGCTTTATAACCTATACAACGAACTGTTTTGAAAACTCTAATCTGCCTACCTCTACCTATTGTTTACATACATGCTCCCGAAAAAGGATATTTTCTTCACGATGTCAAAATTGGTTTCATAATAAATATTTTAAAAAAACCTATTTAGAGTATAGGGAAGAGCGGGTGATCGTGCTCTTCCTCTATAAAGGGAAATTTCCCGCCAGGCAGATCGTATGCCTGGGGACGGCCGGTCCAACTGATATTCGTCGGACGTTATATTTATGGTATGTCATGTGAAACATTTTGCTTGCGCGATGCAGGAATGTTGGAGTTTACAGTGCGCGCGCAGAGTTGACATGTGCTCGCCACATCACTCCCCTTCAAGACCGTAGCTACGCATAGCTAGGTCTGATAGGAATCGAAGTCTGTGCTCTAAAGCCTGCAAGTGCCAGGAGGCGCTGAGTCAGTGAGTCGACTAGCGGTTGAGGGTGTTCGGCGGCTAACAGTCACTTCACCGGCGACAGTACCATGGGGTCTGCGCATGTGGTAGGAACCGGTGAAGGCTGCTGTACCACTGGCAACGTGCGCTGTTGCTGTGTGGCTGCCGTGCCGAGGGGTTGGGGGAGATCACCATCAGAACCAGTAGTCGGTGCGTTGACTGTAGTGGAACTGATGAGGTGAGAAGGAAGAGGATGCTGGCCTTGCTTTGAGACTGATTGCAGCCCAGATTGTATGTGGGGTGCTGCGAAAGCGAAGGAAGGTTGACATTGTTCTGTCGAGGGTCACCACTATAGGGAAGAGCGGGTGATCGTGCTCTTCCTCTATAAAGGGAAATTTCCCGCCAGGCAGATCGTATGCCTGGGGACGGCCGGTCCAACTGATATTCGTCGGACGTTATATTTATGGTATGTCATGTGAAACATTTTGCTTGCGCGATGCAGGAATGTTGGAGTTTACAGTGCGCGCGCAGAGTTGACATGTGCTCGCCACAAGAGGATTAACCGCGCCACGGTTAGCCAGAGGTCGCGGGTTCAAATCCCGCCAATCCCGGGTGGATTTTTTAGCCTCTAAATAGGTTTTTAAAATTGTCCTCAGCACGGGTTAGTGCAACAAAAAGAATATATTCATAATAAATGTTGTGTGTTTCAACGGTTTCGACAACGTTTCTACAACACGCTCTAGAGTCAACTAGTCGTTTTTAACTTAATTCCGGAATCACTTACATACTTGATTTTTGCTCGTCCCGTTTTGAATATTCCTTGACTATTCCTTCCGACAAAAATTTAAGAATTTAGGAATGAAGGTAATAATGCTTACGAAAGTCTTAGATCAGAAACTAGTCGTTCTGTTACGATTTGTTCTATCCCGTGAAAACAAGTGAAAATAATGCTACTACAATTTAGTTAACAAACGCTCCGCTTTTACCCAATGTGTAACTTGCATTGGATTTATCGAAGCGAAGGAAACTAATTGCTGTCCGTGGACCAGGATGATAAATTGATGCGAATTCGATTTCTCTTATTGAATGAGTTATTTTCAAAATGTTACAAATTTCTTTTTAAGTCCGCCTTTGGACTTTTTTTTTATCTCAAGCCTGCTGTTTAAGTGTATCAAACCAACTTTGAATGTGCCTTGTTTTAGTATTACCTAGCAATATTTTTGCTTCATATCCCACCGTAACCGTTAGTGGTTACGTTATCTTATAATTCTCACTGTCAGGTGTCAAACGTAAAACAATTAATTCATAATTTTGTTTGCTAAAATTTATTTTCATTTATTATTATTTGTCTGGGAAACTTGCAGCTTACATTATAAATTGAAAGAGACTTAGAATAACTACACATACGCTAAGAATAAGTTTCCGCATATAGTAATATTCCTAATCTAATATTGGTATTCAATAGCATTAACAAAAAGTACGAAATGTAAGCAAAATATAAGATAAAAAATATTTTGTTCTACTGATAAGCCGACGAATCTCCCTTCTCGGGTTCAATGGCAAAAAAGAATGTATCCGGCATTTCGGTAGGAAATTACCGAAGTAATTTAATGCAATCTAATTAAATCCAAAGGGAAATCATCTTTTCGATTTACAAAAGAGAAAAAAACCTTTTATGTTCCCGTTTTGAAAGATTTCCCGTTTCGACGTTCACCTTTCGATGCTTTCGATGCTGACAGATTTTAATACAACAATAGACTCACGTTTTTTTGGGTCTACAGGTGTGTGTGCAGCTACGTTATCCAACATGTTACACTTAGCGGGTACCAAACGAGTGCCCTACATTAGCGATCACTCAACATGCGGCTAATTTCATTTGTAAAATGCACATAGAATGTATGGAGATGTACTGAAGCTAGCGCACTGTTTTCATTTCATTCAGACGCGCCAGGTTGCGGGGAATCCCAACCCAATTTCAATAAACTATATAAATCGCATCTCTTAGATAAACAGAAATTGAATGACTTAAATCATTCATGACCAATCTTTTCATTGAAAATTTAAATACTTTTGAAATGTTATCAAAGGTTTGATAAGTTTTTGTCTCATATTTATTGTGTGTGTTATTGGTATAGCAAATAAACTGTCTATCTATCTATCTATCTATCTAAGTGCCCGAAAGTGCGTTCAGCTCCTTACAGGTAGGCCTACGCCGCCGCAGGTAACCACCCACCATTCATAGTTTCCTGTAATAATTCGATGTACATTGCGCAGCCGATCATTTTTCAGTTTTAGTTTACTAAGGTTGCTGTGCAAGTGGACACTATTTTATTTATCATGACTGTGTTAATTAAAAAAAAAGGAAAAAAATAATAACAAAACAATTTAAAAGAACACACCAGTATGGTCTTCCTCTAATATGGTTGAGACCGGCGATGGCTAACCACTGCGTTATGCTCGTGAACGGGTGCTGTCCGGATGTCTGGCTGCAGCATAACCGTTTTCCTACATTTGTAAGAATAGTAACGAATGTCTTAGCATTGCAAGTTGTCGATTGCACTCAAGGGATCGTGATAGGTAGGTTTCCGTACCAACTTATTTATGAGAAAAGATGGTTAGAGTGGAGTTTCTTTTCGCTGTCTTCTGATTTCTTATAACTGCAAAAAACATATCAGTTGCTCCATACTGTAGTTACCACCTACTGCATCAAAATGTGATAAAAATTACATATTTTTTGCTATTTCGATATATATATTTTTTCAGGTATAGGGAATTGTGACACCCTGTATACTTAAGTATACCATAGCTGCGCTATCTCTTCATGCAAAACAAAGTGCTTACCGATGTGTAACTAATGGGCTCCACCTTCCATAAACAAACAAAGAGTTAGGAAACCCATTTCAGCTTTGACCAAGCGAAAGAACATAGAGAAGATTTCAACTTTGTAGAGATATAATTGTTAGTTCTACAAAACTTTTAATGAACGAATAGAATAACGGGCCAATTTCTTGGCTGAAAAAATTTACCTGATGAAATAAGACACTATGTACGTTTTACGAAATCTCCATATATACTCGTATAATACATTTGAAACCCCCCATGTTACAACTTCTACAAATTTATTACACTTTTACTGTAGGGAATATTTTGAAATCGCCAAAAAATATCAGCACTATTTTTATTGGTTTTCGATACAATAATACATCCTATCCTACTATATATAATATTATATAAATGTGAAAGTTTGGATGTTTGTTACCCAATCACGCAATAACGGCAGAACGGAGTTAGATGAAATTTGGTACGGAGATAGTTTGAGTCCCGGAGAAGGACATACAATACTTTTCATCCCGGAAATGACTCATTCCATGCGGACGAAGTCGCGGGCAAAAGGTAGTAATTATATACTTAAGAGGCTTAATAAAGTAACACTAGCGCCACCAATAGAAAAGGAAAATATATCTTTTTACGGATCGATTTTGCAAAAAGTCTCGAATCAATCTGTGAATCCGTGATTTTAAGAACCCCAGAAAGATAACCTGGGACCGCGGACCTGAGACTAGATAGCATTTATGCCAAAAAACGGAGACATTTTTGATGGCGCTAAGGAGATTCATCGCAAGGCGTGGCAGAGTAGATGTTATATATACGGATAATGGGACAAATTTCCATGGAGCGGCCAATCAACTAAGTAGTCTAAACTGGAATGAAATTACAGCGTTTAGCAGCATACAGAACATCAAATGGAAGTTTAATCCTCCACCCGCGCCGTGGTGGGGAGGATGGTGGGAGCGTTTAGTACGCTCCGTAAAGGAACTTCTAAGGTGCAATCTAGGACAAAAAACGGTCAACTACGTAGAACTTGAAACAATATTGTGCGATTGTGAGTCTGCAATCAATTCCCGACCTTTGATATACATTACAGAGGATACGGAGAAGTTAAAACCGTTGACCCCCGCACACTTCTTGCAAGGAATTCCTCGAGGAGAGGTCACCGATCTGGATCTAGCAGATCGAGATTCATTGAGTAGACGCCTGAAGTACTTGTATAAACTGAGAGGAGACCTACGCGAACGATTTAGGAAATAGTATCTAGCAATTCTTGTACAGAGGGGCAAGGAGAAGGGCTGCATTTCAGAGGTAGGCGAAGTGGTCCTGCTAGAAACTAAGCTAAGCGCATAACGAACTAAACTAAGCTAAGCGCATAAAGTGGCCAATAAGTATTATTATCGAGACCCATCGAGGCCGAGATGGTCATGTTCGAGCTGCCACGGTCCGTACGCAAGAAGGTGCAGTCTATTTAAGGCCTATCCAGCGCCTCTATCCGTTGGAGCTACGCGACGCGAACTGGGCGACGAACAACCGGCGTTGACTCCGCAACCCCAGGGTGGGAGAATGTTGTAAAATGAGATCCAGGATAATAGATTTAGTTTTTTATATTTTGAAGTTTGTCGTTTTGTAAATACATCTGTCAAAAAATTCCTCTGGGTCTGAAAGCATCTCGCTCAATATAATTAAATTGAATTTACCCTGTTTCACCGCGTTTTAGTCAATCCACAACAACTATTCAAGCCCATTATTACACTGGCTAGAGAAAGTACGTAGGTGACACCTGTTGCGGTTTCTGCAAGAGAAAGAGGAACGTTCCTTTTGAAACCGTATGAAAAACCGGTTCAGTAGTTTTTAGTTTATCACGCTCAGACAGATAAACTATAAAAAATATTTATTTTAACAAAATAAAATTTAAATGCATTTAATCGATTAAAAATTCAACAAATTAAAATCGATTATCACAAACAATCGAATCGGTATCTTCATAGAAAGTCACTAAATCGAGCTATTAAAGTTAAATAAACGATTGGACCGACTGTATCTTCGTTGGCGTACCTTCGCTCGTATTTATTCACTACATGACATTGTTATGTATTTTTGCCGAGACAAAAACAAACGTAATACCATTTATCTTGCGAGCGGAAACATTCTACATTTACACGGCTTCTTATAGCCTTTGCGTTGAAATAAACACGTACATTTTACTTATAAAGATGCGGGGACGATGGGGTGAGAAGTACGAATAATAAAGTCGGTCTCTAGAACGCTTTTCGTTTTACGTGGAGGGTTATGAAGGGATATCGTAAACAATCAGCAATATTTTTTTCACATGGTCGGTAAAAAATACTAGCCCCCTGTTTCTCATACACTAACAATGTTTAATTTTTACGTAGCCTATACCACTGCTGGCCACAGGCCTTCTTTCAGAGAGAGAGTTTACCACGCGAGCCCACCGTGGAGTGGCAATTTCCACCGCCAGGGTATGTGATGTGAATACCTCGGAAAACAAATGTACGTGACTTAGAAAACAAAGTCATTGGTACATGCCGGTATTGGAACCCACTTAAATAAATACGAAGCTTTTTGCGAATGAATTTAATTTGATTTTAATAGGTTGACATTTTGATAATATTTATTTTTCCTTTGGCTTTTATTGTTGTAGTGTTTAATGTATTTTGTTTTCTGGTATGTAAAATAAAATAAAATATATACATATACATACTAAACTAATATGTAATACAATAAATATATTTCTCCAGTTCTCCAATAAAAAAATAAATAACTTCCACACAATCACTTTTCCTGGTCCCACGCAATCTTTTGTTAATTGAAAGTCTTTGTTAATTAATTCCATTTCTGTAGCTGGTCCAAGCCTGCCCCAGCCTCATTAGCTGGGAAGCTATTGAACCGCCTCAGGACACGAGCACAATATTAATCAGTTACATATCGCAGAGTTGGCAGTGCTGTTGACAGAAGTACCTATGGCTTATAATAATATTTTATGGACCGTTTCCTGAAACCAACTATAGTCCAGTGACCCTAAGAATGCCGACGACGCAGGACGTTTAATTTCAATTACAAAGCTCCAATAAGAATTGCGAATAAAATGTAAAAGTGAAACTACATTCTTACGGTCTTATTATAAAAACTCGATTCCTTAAAACACTTCAGAAACTTTTTTTAAAAACCTATTTAGAGGCTAAAAATTCCACCCATGCCGGGACTTGCACCCGCGACCTCTGGCTAACCGTGCCAGCGCTCTAACAACTGAGCTAATGGGCAAGTGCCAGCATCGGCGAAATTCTGAGCCTCTTTACAAACTTCTCTGTATTACGTACTTATCTTAAAGTTTTTGGCAAATGGACCTCCTCAAAAGCCGCCCCTAAGTATAGACTGCCTCATTGGTCTCGCGGCATCACGTTTGATTACCGTGTCAGAGGTCGTGGGTTCGATTCACAGTGGGGGGCGCCGTAAATTTGTAAAATTGGCCGTCTGTCATGCTTGTGATGCGCTTGCCTGGTTACCATAGCACAGGGTATTCTAGTTTGGGATCAGGAGAAGTCATTATAGAAATTATTATTATTATCGTTATAGATGCTCAGTACGTCCAGTTGATCACGTGACCTGGTCCCAAACTAGGATACCCTGTGCTATGGTAACCAGGCAAGGACGTCACAAACGTGAAATTACACCCAGACTGAGGCCATTTGTACAAATGTACGGCTGCCCCCAGTGGAAATCGAGTCCGCGACCTCTGTTTTGGTAGCTAAGCGCCTTAACGGCTAGACCAACGTAGCAGTCAGCTCATATTCTAATGCAATTTGTAGTGAGGCATAGATTTTTGTTGCTGTATCGACGTAAGATCCTCAGTTGAAACATCAAAGCTGTCACAAGTTCACACAAAGAAATAACTTGGAAGTTACCACATAAATCTACCCATCCCATCTGTGACCGCTATTGCCTGTGGACCTAGATACATTCCATCCGATTCCTTGTGACCCACACATCGGTAAAACTATTAAAATTTAAGAGGTCACCAGTACCTTCGAATGTGGGCAAGGAGTATCGGCGCAAGTTATATTGCCTCGTTGTAAAAGAGTTTGTTTGCTTTCTTTCTACTTTTAAAGGAATTTCGAAGCTTTTTGGCTGTAGTCACGTTATTCTACCAGTCAGTAGTTATTACAATAAGTAATAGTTATGTATTTTAACTAATTATAAGGGTGGTCGCACACATACCACGCCAGTTTACATCTCTAAGTACCATTTTGTATAACAGAATCAACAAAATTTTACCTATCTATACTCTAAGTCGCCGGGAAGTTAAAATTAAAATTGAGAATTGGTTACAAACTTTAGATTACAAAAATACAGAACAACTACTTCAATCTCATAGCTGAATACTACTATAACAGTTTATCGTAAATAATTATTAAATGTTTTACATGTCAATTAAGCCAAAACATAATGCTTCTTACTAAGTAAAAGAAATGCATTATCACTCGCTGTTACATATTTTAAAATAACTTGTCACGTATTATAAACCGATGGACCTATAGTCCCTAAGATACAGGTTTTCATGCCTAGTTTAGGGGTCATAAGTTCGACTTTAACTTGTGTCACTGTGTATTACAACTAAGTATTATGTTTAAGGCAAACATTGTAAAGAAAGTACAAATAAAAGATTATCTTATCTATCTTATCTTACCAGCTCGGCACAAGCTAGTCTTCGCTTCAACTGGAAATGGTCAAAATACTTTGTATGAAACACCGTAGTGCAAGGCACTAATCAGCATCGTAACAGGATAATCTCACCTTAGAATAAGCTAGTGAACCTCATGAGGTTCATGATATGGGCCTAGTTTCTGTTAATGCCTTGAAATCAAATGACAGTTGCATGAACGAGTTGATTTAATTTCTTTGCCGCTTCAAGTCTACGCGTGCACACGTATCAATCCTAAGCGTCAATGGAATGATAAAACATGTCACATGACCCGACTGTCATTGTTCTGCAATTCAGTAACAGGACGGAGGCCAGCTTGCAGCCAGCTTGCAGCCATCAAACAGACATCGTGTCGTCGCGTACTTCCACCCGTCTGGCTGAATGGAGTAGAAAGAATTTAAACGAATATGAACTTTAAATTTTAAGTTGGTACATACATGTTATACTTCTCCAAATTATACTTCTACAATATCTTCATGTACGTGCCGACTCGAATTTAAAGATCGTATTCGTTTAAATTATTTCTGTGTTTTGAAGTGGTATTTTATTTTTTATTTAATTCTGTTAATTATAAAATAATACTTTTATGAAATTTAAAAATCATAAATACTATTTTATAGTTTAAGACATGCATTTTCGTGTGTTGTTTCGTCATTGTGAATAACTATGTCTACGCCAAATTGTGTTTTCCGAGAGCAAATGCGCGAATCACTGTAAAAAACACCCAAATCACTTCAAGCGCCTTCAAAATTTTAAGAGTTCCCTCGATATCTCCAGGATCCCATCATCAGATCCGGAATTGTTGACCATGGGACCACCTGCAAAGTCTACCCTTTCAAACAAGAAAAAAGAATTTTCCAAATTGGTCGAGGAGTATTCGGGGAAGCTAAATAAAAAATAATAAAAAAAGATTCCGACGAATAGAGAAACTCCTCCTTTTTGAAGTCGGTTAATAACACAGGATAAGCTTTATTGTGAAGTTATAGTAGCAATACCACACGCTAACGGTGAAGGAAAACATCGTGAGGAAACCTGAGTGTCTGAGCTATTCACATACCTCAGCGCTTGAAATCGCCAATCCGCGGTGCGCATGTGTGGTGATTAAGCCCATACTCTCTCCTTGAGAGAAGGCCTGTGCCCTACCTACAGTGGGACGCATATAGGCTGATTATGCTAAGCTTTATTAAGAAGTATGGATCATTGATTTGAAATAACAGTAGATTATTATTATTAATCTTAGGCGCGGAGCCCACTGATCTGGCATGGCACGGACCTGGCGCGGACGTGGCGCAGGCATCACACGGGCATGACTAAGGCCCGTGTGATGCGCTAATCAAAGCCGTGAAGCGGAGGAACTGACTGCGAACTGACCTGGAACTGACCGCAATCGGGCGCGGGCGCCAAAATGGCGTGTATTCAAATAATGACCTTATGACCGTGTGTTTGTTACGCTATTTGAATGAAACAGAATGATTATTTCTTTATTTTATTTACATAAATATTGCAACATGACAGTAATGACACCAAAGCGTTACAATATTTTAACTGAGCACTACTTATCAACCATCTTCTAGCATTCTCTTACATACTTTCATCACACTTCCAATCCCATCCAAAGGTGTACGCGTCATGCCTGAGCTAGACTCCAGGGCCTAGATGCATGAACATGGCGGTTTTCATTTCATGGCTGCTTTAAGTCTACGCGGGCACACCCATCAAACCTTCTAGGCGTCAATAGTACGAAAAACGTTTCGTCACGTGACCCGACAGTTTACCTGTCATCATACTACAATGCACTAACAGAATCGAGGCCCTGATGAGTGGGCTCCGCGCCTTGTAGGATTTAACATAAAAGCAAGCAGTTCCGGTATGACTTAATATTTTCAATTCATCTTCGACACGGTGACACAGCGTCGACATAGCCAAGGGATTTAAAAACTTTGACTACAGTACAAAACAGGCTAGGAAATGTGGCTTTTTGCAATAAACCCGTCAATATAATGCAAATGTCTCCTTCGTGTGCAATAAAGGGGACATTCAGGAATAAACCTCAAATCTCAATTTCGCATGTCATAAGAGCGATTATCAAACAAAAATTGCATATCCAGGTGCCGCCGGCTGTACTCAAAAGACTAAGAAGACGGCGAATACAAAGGCTCATCACGGGGTAATTTAATTACATTTTGGTGGTGAATGCACGTCAAAGCCCAAAGTAAGCTTCATTAACATAATAACATTATCATAGAACAATGAGTTGCAAAGTGGCCCATTTAGTTCGGAAACTTGGACACGAGTGGCTTATCCCAAAATAATAATAATAAAAAAACCTATTTAGCGGCTAAAAATTCCACCCATGGCGGGACTTGAACATGGGTAGAACATGGAAAGAACTTTACTATATTTAATACCTTTTATATTTGTACCTATGTTCATGAATAAATAATTCTGATTCTGATTCTAAATAGGTTTTTAAAATTGTCCTCAGCACGAGTTAGTGCAACAAAAAGAATATAATAATAATAACGTCCACACAACACAATCACTTGTACTGGTCCCAAAGTAGGATACCCTGTGCTATAACCAGGACATCAAAACATGGAAATAGGCCCAGACTGAGGCCATTCACGGCGGCCACCAGTGAGAATCGAACCCACGACCTCCGGCATGATAATCAGACGTGATGCCGCTAGACCAACGAGGAAGTCAAAAAACAATAGGAGAGGCGTGAGACTTGAGATTTGATGGATGACTCCGGGCTGCGTATGCCAGAGACAGTTGACAAATTAAATAAAAGATTCCTCAAACAGACGTCTCAAGCTTTGTGCCTGTAGTCAAGTTAATCTACCAGTCAACATTTGGTGCAGTAAAGTCAATAAAAAAACTATAATAAAAAATTACCCAAAACCCGACCACTGGTTGGGTCGTCTATCGTTGGGTCGACTATCTTTGTCTTTTTGGTGATTTTTTTTTATTTTTTGCTGGATTTATGCTGACTCCATACAGCCCATGTCAGTCGCGCCAACACGACGAAGCACGTCCAAGCATACACGTCAAAATCTGACCATTGGTTAAGGAGTTACGAGGGAACGTAGAATCGGACATACTTAGATACATACATACGAGCCAAACACATTATCCTCATTTTAGGCTCCACCGCAGTCGGGTAATTATATTCCGCTTGCTTTAACAGCTCAGGCGCCGGCTGCAACGAATGTTACAAGACGACACGGAGTCGTGTGGTGTTTACTTTTGATAGAAGTTACTGTTAAGCATGTGAAGATACAAAAAGTGTTGGTAGACCTAATAAAATATATACAAAAATAAATAAAGGCCTGCTTGCAACCAGTGTTACAAAACATCATCCACTGATTGGTAATCCAAATACTCAATTGATGATATGACATAGAACTATTTTGACTTGTGTTTTATTTCTAGTAATAGTAATACTAGCCAACCAAGAAAAAAATTATTGGTTAGAGAGAAAATTATGTTTTATCGACAGCTGTTTAGTTGCAACGGGTTTTGCGTCATGTTATCGTGTTTTTCGGAATTAATTTCATAACCTTTTATTAGTTACTAGTTGTCATGTGTTACCATCTTGTGAAGATAATTTAATAAGCTCTGTTGTGAACAAAACATCGCTTGGTTTCATGTAATGTACTAAGTATACTCTTGTGTTAAGAGAACATATATCCGTACTTGTGCATGGGTATCGGCGTATAAAAGTCGTTTTTTTGTGTAAAGTGTTTTTATTACAATTGTTGTTGATAATTTTAACTAGGAAACGTGATGTGTGTACCTTTTCATCAGTGCATTTAGAGTGAATAATATCTCCTAACCAGTAAAAAAAAATCTCAGGGGCGTGGCGTTACAACTATGCGTAAAATCAAAATGTGTGCAGACTTTTCAAGCGTATGTATTTCATGTATTTCTTACTAATTGTAACTTTTGTTGTATTACAATAATCATCATCATAATCAGCCGGTGTCAGTCCACTGCTGGACATAGGCCTCTCCCAAGACACGCCACTGAGCCCGATCTAAGGCTCTTCTTTTCCAGTCACTGTCCACCGCTTTGCGAATGTCGTCGCTCCACCTGGTGACAGGGCGTCCTACGCTACGGTCGCCGATTCGCGGTCTCCACTCTAGAACCAGTCTGCCTCGACGCTTATCGGTCCTGCGGCAGATATGACCAGCCCACTGCCACTTCAGTTGTATTACAATGTATTTATATATTTCCTACCTTGAATTTATTTCTACAAATGTATGCCTTTATATCCGTAGATTCGAAAATAATTAGTGAAATATGCAACGGCACATACATTTTCAATGATACATTTTCATGACGTCCTGCAATTTGTTAAACTACATAAATTAATAAAATCTTATCAGTAATACGCTATCTGTGTATTGGAATTAATCATGACATGATATCAATAAAATCTAATAAGAGAAATCTGATAGTTTTTCTGAAAACCGCGCGCTGCGTTGCGCTTTGCGCGAGGGGCAACGCCTGAGTCGGCTATTTTCGGCTAGGTTTCTGAAAACCATCTCAAATTTTTGGTTGGTGTTCAGTCAGTGCTCAGAAAGTGGTAATTTTAATTTTTTTCGTGTGTTTCTTCTAAAAAGGCAAATAAAAATTAACTTTTATAATAAGCCGCCAAAACGCTATCTTGGGCAATCTGGCGTCGCACAGGTATCAGTGACGTCAGTGGTCAGTAAGGAAACAAACGTCACCTCCTCAGAACAATACTACTGGGAAGAATTTCGACTCCATAGAAAAAAGAGTGTAGAAATTTAAATATGCGGGCGCGGAAAAGCTTCATAGATTCATAAATAGTTTTCGATAAAATGGCTACCCAGATACAAAATTATCCTGGTTTTTTGGATAAGTGGTATTTTTTTTTTGTTAAAATTCCTTAAATTTGTTTTAAAACTCATAATTTATACGAATATTTATGATTTTTTGCTCACCCTGTCAAATAGCCTGTTATATAAGATAATGTCGCACACGCAGCAGCTCGGCATAGGATAGTCCTCGCCTCAACTGAGCCGAGTTTCATAAAACCACAATTCGTAGTGTATTGCGACAAATCGATCTACATCGCGCAGCAGAGTCTTCCTTCGAGTTAATCGGTGGGTTTATTGACTTTGCAATGTACATCGAATTGGGTGCGTAAGCCAGAGACAGTAGACAAATTAAATAAAAGATTCCTCAAGCAGACGTCACCCTGGGGCGCGTGATCGACGGATTACATAACGCGGAAGGGAGGCAGATTGCAAAGTGAAATTTCGTTCCATTAATTTTGAACAACTTCGTGAAGTCTCACAAGTAAAGTTAGTAGGTAGCTTGTTATGCCCGGGCTACACGAGGCTAGTTTTTCAAGCTAGGATAGCGAGCTAGATCTGTACTAAACTGTCCTGACTTGCTGACCTGCCTTGGAACGTGCTAGTTCTGTTTACATGAGAATATTATTATTATTTTAAGCTAGTACTATTGCAGTGACTGAGGTGACCACGTCCAAAATGGACTGCATGCGCAAAATAACACTATTTGATTTATTTGAATTTTTACCAGTTCTTGAGAGTTCGTTGCTCTTAATTTTTTTATTTTACTTTTTACGTCTTTGGTAGTCATATCAATACCCACTGTCTTTAATTCGCAACACATTTTTTTGTAGTACCTACTGAATCACGTTGTAGTACCTGTCTTTATAACTTGGAGGGGAAAACTCACGCCTGCATCCCAGAAGGCCCGGTAAGGGACGTTCCAGGCGGATATATTTCGACCAACTAGGGTATGTATTAGCAAAGCGCAAGATAAAAAGTACCCAAACTGGCGTGCGTGCATGCAACGACTAATGAATGTTGATGGAAAGCGATCCGTCACGATCGTGGCAAGTGGCAGTCCCTGGTCTCTGCCCACCCCTCTGGGATTCAGGCGTGAGTTTATGTATGTATGTATTAATACGGTATTTGACACGATCAAAAATAAATTATTTCATATGCTCGATTAAAACAAAAATTACAAAATATCTCGGAAAATGTATCTCTTTTAGTCAATTACTACTAGTTATTACAATTTTTAAATAGATTAAACATAAAAAGAGTGCTCTGAAATGTGACGTTTGCTTATGACGTCATAAGCAAGTATTTTCATACAAAATTCCGTTTTAAAAGTAACTCATTTGATATTTTGTCAAATACCCAATTATTTATCAGTAATGGTACAACATATTTGCAAATATTCGTGATGTCCGATCTTTGTCTCCAAACTGTGAATCCAAATTCGAAGTGGTAGGAAGTATCGTAACGTTGAAAAATGTTTTCTATTTTGATAAATTCTTAAGTGTCTTACGTCTTGGGCCGGCGCCAGCCATAAGACGCTTAAAACATAGTTTTATTTTGGTTTTTAAGTGAAGAAGAAGAAGTGGCCACTGAGACGCCGCCGTAGTGCCTTCACAATTTGAATATGTGCTGAACCAACTGGACCGACACGACAAAGAACATTGAATTATATTTTGATAAAAATATGTCTATAAATTGATCTCTGTCTAACATAAAATCCTGAAACTTGAAGTTTCGACTTTTATTAGTACATAAATGGTGACAGCTGGCTTAAATGGGTTAACATGTAGGTACGTTTATACATATTTATTGAAATTTTTTTAATCAAATCAAAATTTTGTTGCCAAATAACGCATTCAGGCATTTCAGTCTGTATCGATGGAAATTATTAAATTGAGTCCAGACATGGTCTTATGCCTAGTTCACACGTGATTTGGTACGCAATTAAATTATAACTTCATTTTAAGTGGCCAGGTGCTCACACACAAGCCATTTAGTTAAATACTTTCATGCAATTACAATAGAACACGCCCACCGGGTTACCTGGGCGAAACATTGGATACTAAACATTTAGGTTTACGTTTTAAGCATTTTTTTCTGACAATCATTCACTTAAAATGAGAAAAACGGGACTATAATATAAACATGAACATGCTACACCTCATAACAATTTCACTTATTACAATGTAACAAACGCTTAGGTAAACTTTAATTTTGTCTTGGATGTGACCTCTTAATCGGAACTTAAATTGTGGAAGTGAATCCGAATCTCTTATATCTTTCCTTAGTTTGTTAAACAATAAATTGTGCTCCTTCAAACAGAATTCAACTTTTTCTATATTGGATATACGTGGTAGAAAAAGTTGTAAGCAATTTTTAGTGCGAGTGTGATATTCGTGGCGGCTTGCCTTGAATTCTATAAAACACTAGCTTTTGCCCGCTACTTCGTCCGCATGAAATGAGTAATTTCCGGGATGACAAGTATCATATTTTATGTCCTTCCCCGGGACTCGAACTATTTACTCTCTTTAGCATTAAGTACGCCTTTGTATGAAAATTAATTTCTATGCAATAATATACTATTTTCATATGAAATTTCATCTAAATCCATGCAGCCGTTATTGCGTGATTGAGAAACAATTATAATACTAATAGGATAAATAACATTTAGGTTTGTATTTAACTTCAATGAATATTGTAAATAAAATGTTGTAAAATAATTTGCTTACTTAACACGTGTAAACTAGCCATGATAATAAGTATATGATAAATGAAAAAAAAGGAAAATATTGTAAATGTTTGTTTTACTTAAACTTGTATGCTATAAGCTGAGCTTAATATCTTCAGTTCCAATTAAGTTGAAACACCAATAGAAATGCTCCACTGCCAAAATAAGTAATAGGTATTTGTTAAAACTAATGACGTTACCAATAAATAGAAATAGGATTAAAATATTCTTTATTTTACGCTATAAAACATACAGAGACAGCAGTTAGTAATATTTGCTTCGTATTATTATTAAATACCTAGTTATTTTATATAAATAAACCTAATTAAGAGATCACTTACCACACAAAAACTTCGAATATCACCGGTTTTTCCACCGTATAGTCCGTATCCGATTCGATAAATCTATGTACAGACACAACCTCAACACAATATAACGTCAGTCAAAGATTAAAAATGTCGACAAACATACAAAATTTTTGACTAAAAATCTGTGGCTAATGTTAAAAAGTTCTTGTTTTTTCATTAAACACGCGATACAGCGTTCCCTCTTTCCCAGTAATGGCACTGGCCAGTCCCGAAAGAGTGATACATTATTTAATTTCAACTTTACACACGATAACAAACGGACAAACTTTCCACACGCGACAACAACCAGTTGAATGTTTTGGTCCTTATTTATATTTTACAGACGTCACTACAAACATGAAGGATTGCCGCGTTCTAAGTTCAATCTGTTTGACAGATGTTGCTTTTTTTCGTTTATTTATCTATGGATTTAGGGCTTTTTATTTATTTCAAGCCAGTCTCGTTTACTTTTCGGCTAGCAAGTCAATTGCAAGTGACGGGGTGTAGGGCGGACGTCAGGTCAGCGCGGTGGTGGCGCCCACACTGCGGTTTTCAGGAACATAAAGCTTATCATCGAGCTTAGGGGCAGTTGTACAGTTTTTCTCATTCCTTTCATTCGTTTCATTTATAATGGAAACTCAGTAACATTTTTATTAAGAATACTCATTGAAATTGTTGATTCTTCTCCAGAATCATCAATGGAAAAGTCCTTCTCAGAAGTTAAGTACATAATATTTTTTATGTAGTCTATATACGTCCCACTGCAGGGCACAGGCCTTCTCTCGAAGAGAGAGAGTGTGTGTGAGAGAGAGAGAGAGAGAGAGAGAGAGAGAGAGAGAGAGTACGGGCTTAATCACCACGCGTGCCCACCACGGATTGGCCATTTTAAGCGCTGAGGTTTGTGAACACCTCTGACACTCAGGTTTCCTCACGATGTTCTCCTTCACCGTTAGCGAGTGGTATAACTTCACAAATTAAGTATATTATAAAACTATTTTCCTTAACGGTAAAACTTTAAGAGCGATCTTCGTCCATTGTGATGCGGTTAGAGGGTCTTAGAAAAAAGTAGGAATAATAGGGTCGATCGAAGTTTCCTTTCATAATAGAAATAGAGAGTCATTCGCTAAATTGAGCACCGAGATGAGTGGACGTGCACACCAGAAAGTGCTTACCACGGTAGAGGTGGGATTTAGAGACCATTTTGATACCAGTAAGACTGCAGACTAATTGAATTTGCTTGTAATCGGACGCGATACAGGGCCCTTATTATGAAGCAGCGATATGTTCGGAAGGGTCGCAACGTCGCGTTTGAGCCCGACAATTCACTCGAATCTAGCTGTAAATACCGTTCTTTTTTTTAATACTTTCGATTACAACTATTAAATCAATTGAGTTTAATTAAACTATTCAAAAAAAAGGGTGAACTTGCGCCTTACTTAGATTGGGGTGACATTGCTTTTATACTATAGAAATCATATAAAAACATAGGAAAAATTTAAGAATAAAATTTATTTTATGATTGAACGACACGAGATTTTTATACATTAGATGAAAGAATATAATATAGCAGTGGATAGGCAGAAACCTTTACATATCTTTAATATATCGCAATAGATTTATTGGCTAAGTCGAGTCGCTGGAACCAATCAACAGCATTTATTCCACAAAGAAAATCTAATTTAACTTAATCTAAATTCACTCGAAAGCTTGCTTGATTTTGAAATCATTAGCAATATTTTAAAAGTACTATAAACAGTATTGAGTAATACCATTAATGATTTAACATTAATGGCATAACATTATTGTAAGTATCGTGGTTTCTGACACTTGGTTCCAACCACAGAACGAAAAAGAATGTGTTCTAAGGTTCCAACTGTGGACCAAAATTTAAAGTGTAACCATATTTTTAAAACCATAGTAGCATTAAGCTCGCCTATGTCCAAAACTGTGTGTTTAAATGCAATAAAGAATTTTAATAATAATAGTTTTTATCGATTTTTGTTGTGTGTGGTACCGATATTGTTTGTTTACGCGCAACACTGTTTATACGACACTTTACAGAACAAACTTAAATTTGTCAAAATCTCAGTAATCTATTCGGATTGTTGAAAATATGAGAATTTGCAAGCGTTAAGAAAATCATCCCCAACTTCGTCATATTTGACTTTGACTTTGGTCAAATTCAAGGAATTCTGTCTGAACTCTGCCAGTAAATAGTATGTTTCAGAAATGGCTAAAGAACACTGCTGCGTTTATTCGCTTCAGTGAACCGACGACGTTTTAGTCAGAACTTCTTAAAATATAAAGAGCACTATAAAAGCTCTATACGTGGTGGTATAGCCTCATTGCCATTGGTGCCTCAAGCGGAAAATCTTATACAAACGTAGTTTAGATTACAAACCGTATTGTAATAAGCGGCGGTAGCGGAACGGTAGAGCGCCGGCTTCTCATTCGGGAGGTCGTGGGTTCGAATCCCGGCATGTACCAATGACTTTGTTTTCTAAGTTAGGTGCATTTGTGAAGTTATAGTAGCAATACCACTCGCTAACCGTGAAAATCCCTGAATGACCGAGGTGTTCACATAACCTCGACGCTTGAAATTGCCGATCCGCGGTGGGCACGCGTGGTGATTAAGCCCGTTCTAATTTCATCCTATCTTATAGCACATACCGCCACAACACAAAACGGCTCCTACAATTTTTGAGCGCTTAAACTACGGAAGCGATAATGGCTCTTATATTCGATTGCAGCGCCGTCAAACGGCAGTCTCAGACAATACAGTCACGTTTACGGCTCAGAACGCATTGAAATGTGAACAATGCCAACAGCCACCTAAATAAACGACTCAATAGAATACGGTTAACAATAAATTATTTCATATGCTCGATTAAAACAAAAATTACAAAATATCTCGGAAAATGTATCCCTTTTAGTCAATTACTAGTTATTACAATTTTTAAATAGATTAAACATAAAAAGAGTGCTCTGAAATGTGACGTCATAAGCCAGCATTTTCATACAAAATTCCGTTTTAAAAGTAACTCATTTGATATTTTGTCAAATACCCAATTTAAGACACACGTCAATTTCGTTCCATTCAACTTTCGACTGGAAAGGAACATTTTTTTTAATACATACTATCAAAGTGCAGAAATGGATAATAGGAGTTTATATTTCGTGAATTAATTATTGACCTAAGATAAGCAACTAACTTTAGCCACTATTATTTCCCTTATTTTAGAGATTTCTATAAATGGCTTGTTTACATGTGGGCCTAAACTCACGCCTGTCTTCCGGAGGGGTGGGCAGAGATCAAGGTCATCGATCAAGGTCAACGCCACTGGGTATGATCCTGAGAAAGCGTTTTTGCTTCATCAACATCGATAAGTTAGTCGCTGCACCTTGCCCTTTGCTAAAACGTCCCCAACTTGGTCATATTTGGATTTGGTTCTGGTCGAATTTAAGGAATTCTGTCTGAACTCTGCCAGCAAATGGCATGTTTTAGAAATGGCTAAAGAACACTGCAGCTGCGTTTATTTGCTTCAGTGAACCGACGAGTTTAGTCAGAACTTCTTAAAATATAAGGAGAGAGCAAACAAATTCAAATACTGGCAAGTTAAAGATGACTCGTTCCAAATAACATTTTGAATTAAAACCGGCCAAGTGCGAGTCAGACTTGCGCACGAAGCGTTCCGTACTATTATCTATACAATATTTAAATATTTCAAGCCCCTACCTGTTGCCGTTATTAATATCGAGCAAGAAACGGCAAAAACATCACGTCGGTTGTATGGGAGCCCCTCTTAAATAGTAATTTTATTCTGTTTTTAGTATTTGTTGTTACAGCGGCAACAGAAATACATCATCTGTGAAAATTTCAACTGCCTAGCTATCACGGTTCATGAGTTACAGCCTGGTGACAGACAGACAGGACGGACAGACGGACAGTGAAGTCTTAGTAATAGGGTCCCGTTTGGCACCCTTCGGGTACGTAACCCTAAAAAAGAAAATTTTTTTCCAACATTGTTTTAATGCCTTTTCATTGACCTCCATGGTGGTACCGACCTACTTTGACAACAAATTTGTAACTCATACTCCTTGCGCAACCTGTCACAGTGTCGGGCTGAACTTTATGTAGCACGGCTAATTTAAGACAGGAGCCAGAACACCAGGCAGTACGGACACAATTAGCAACTTCTTATGTCGGAGGGGAAGACCTACTTCAAGTCACCAGCCAGCAAATGAAGAATTTTATTTAAGCAAATTTAAGAAATGGATAGAAAAACTATTTGCGTCTCACTCACACAATATGGACGGCTTTGACTTATGAGAGAGAGACAAATAGTTTCTTTCTTTAATTAAAGTGTTATACTGTAAATAAAAAAAAATCTTACTCCATATAGTCAATAATAAAATTTACCGTATCCTGTCGGAAACCTAACTATGGGATTTGACAGACTATTGGAATCGGATCTGGTGTGCGTAATATAGAACCTGATCATATTTACAAACCCTTGTGACCTTTGTGCAGCCTTCGATTCAATCAGATTACGGTCATTGGATCTAGTTTAGTGTGGCATGCGTGATTTCTTCGGGTTCCCCTGCGATTTAGATTATCTTGAAAGCAGTGTTGGTCTCATTTAGTGCTGAGACGGCCGGCAGCGGTAGCGCTATTTGTGAAGGTTTTGTCTGGTGTTTTGTCTGATGTAGGAACAGTGAACTCGACTCAGGCACATACTTAACACGTGGCACTCTACTAAATTATAACAATGCCATTTTGGCACTGTTTGATAGATTATTTTGTTCAAAATTACCAAGAGCAATTTTTATATGGATTTATGTTAAACAATAGTTATTTGTTATACAAGAGTGCAAAGTTGCTTTTTAACCGCGTGCTCAATTTTGATGACAGAGCAAGCGAAGGCTTCTAAAATTATTAGAATCCTGAGCGTTAGCGAGGGAATCAAAAGAGCACGAGGTGAAAAATCTTTGCACTCGAGTGCAACACGTAACTTTTCATCCCACCTCAGCGAGGAAATGACTAAATGCAAAAAACACAAAGGCGGTTCCTAGTCTGAGCTTTTAACAAATTAAAAAAAGTTGTATGATAAATTCAGCACCATGGAGGTAGAAGTAAATAGGTTTAATGATGTTTTGAATTTACAAACTTAGAACACACGATGTTCTAAATTCAATTTACTTTATCTTCTAGCGGATAAAAACGGCTTTTGCACTCAGATATTGAAGAGCAAAAATACTCTTTTCACCTCACTAGCTCGTAAAAGCTCTGTTTATCATTCGAAATCTGCGTGGAAAATCGCACTTTATCCGCTAGCGTGGAAAGTGTTTTTAAAATTCGAATATTTTTATTCAATAAAGGTTTCGTACAAAAAATTACATATATATAGAACCTCATTGGTTTCGTAATAGTTTATATTCTCTGCAGCCAGTCCATTGATGATTGAAATGCAAATACTTATTTCATGTCATGCGCCAGCCTCATTTAAAGAATCGCACGGGCCGGCAAGAAAATTTGTTTTAAAAAAAAAACTTTTAAATTTTCTTCTCTTTATTGAATTCACTTTACTTCCATTATTTTGGTTTGTTTTTTGATAAAATCGAAAGAAATCATAAAATATGAGCGAAGCTAGCAGCGACGAAGATATAAATTAACAGTCAATATTTATTAAAACTGTTTTTCTTGCACCTAACATTTTCCTCGCTTTAGTGAGGTGAAAAGTTGTGTGTTGCGCTCGGCAGCAAAGTTATTTAGCGTCTCGTACCTTTGAAACCCTCGCTACGCTCAGGATTCTATATTTGAACCACTCGCTTCGCTCGTGGCTCAATCCTAGAATCCTTCGCTTGCTCAGGTTTCAATACAAGGTACTCGCGCCAAAAATTAACTTTGCAGCCTTGCATAACAAATAACTATTTCACACCTGCTATTCAGAAAAAATCCCTTGATTCCCTCAAATGAGGGATCAAAGTTGTACTTTTCTTCACTGATATTCTAGTTTTTTTTTATTGCCCTCAGCATGATCCGTGTGCAGATTTTCACAAAATGTAATTCCAATTCGATTTTTATTTTGTTGCAATCGATCATAATTGTCTTCCACGGCACATAAACTTCTTTCGATATCTTAATTGTGTTTGATTTAAATTTTCGTTATAGCAGATGTGAAAAGCAGTATGTGTCACTCGGTAGCAAAATTATTTCCGTCTTGGGCGTAAACACTTGAATCCCTCGCTACGCTCGGGATTCTATTGTAGAATCTTTCGCTTCACTCAGGATTCAATATACCGCCCTTGCCGTAAATATATAATTTTGCTCCCTTGAGACACAATCTACTATTCCGAGATGGGGGGATGAAAAAAATCTTTGTTTTTTAAACTGCGACCTACGTGACCTTTTTTATCTGAAAGGGCCTACTTATCTACATTATGAGTTTCATAGGGATACGGTATTGTTTAACTGAGAAAGATAAAAAAATATTCAACGTAATTTTCTTAATATGTTGCCTTTTTACAATTTCGCTAAATAGTTTTCATATCAATCTGTGTCACAAGTTAGACAATAGAACAATTTTGTTGAGCGGTATTAGCGGAACATTAGTACGCCGGCTTCTCACTCGGGAGATCATGGGTTCGAATCCTGGCATGGACGAATGACGTTGTTTTCTAAGTTACGTGCATTTGTGAAGTTGTACTAGCAATACTATACGCTAATTGTGAAGGAAAACATCGTGATGAAACCCTAGTGTCTGAGGTATTTACATACCTTATCGCCTGCTACGTACAATGGCCTAACTATGAGGCTAATTGCGGAAATCTCAGGTCTAGCTATAATATAGATCATACACTTCTCATTGTAAAACTTTTCACACTTGCCAAGTTTGATCTGGAGACTTAAAAGTTACACAATTGTTCCTTATTTCTTATGACACTGATAATTCCGCGAAGACAATAGGAACTTGGCAAGTTCTTATATATCAAGTTTTTTTTTTGTGATGAGAAGTTGGCCAGTTTTTTTTACATTTATGTTTTGGCGGGATAAACTGCGTACGTCTCCGAAACCACAAAAGTTCTTCAGAATATAATGATGCCTGTAATGTTAACCTTCGAAAGGATAACATTTCGCACCGGCGCGCCGAGGTAAGATAATATTACGTAAATTAAAATTGATTGCTCGCGCGAATACCCACTGCAGGGTAGCGGTTGCGTAGCAACGTAATATTTTCAAGTAAGGGGCCCAACCTCACCGAGATGCCGTGGCTAAATCGTCGGCTGTGTAGATATGATTTCCTCTGACTAAATTCGGTTGTCAAACACAGTGCTGCAGCTGGGACGGGACATATCGGTCCCATTTGAGGTTCCTCGCGATCGTCACATTCCTCGCGCGCCGACTATGACGCGTAGGAATAAGTTCTCCTGGGCTCGGAGCCGCTTCTTGACTCCGAGACGAACGCAAACCATGCTGGTGCAGCGTACGTGGGGCGGGGCCTGACATAAGTATTGTAGACCCCGAGCTTTGTTCGCAGAGGGAGGCGGGAGGAGAAGATTGGACGCAGCTTCGCGCGTGTCACCTTCACCTGGTTGGTTGACCTTAGAAATTATGGGTCCATCCTTTTATATCAGATCGAAAATAAAGTGGTGCTTTTTCCAAGCTCGATCGATCGGAATAACCTTTTATTGCTGCATAAATATTTTGAATTTAAACGATAAAGCTTTTTGTATCGAAACTCATTATTGCCTTGACGGCTGGTTGGACTCTGAGTGAGACATTACATTTTTTGTAAGATAGGTGTATCGCCAATATGACTAAATTATATCTATATTATTTTGCTGAAATGATGGTTAATGGAGGAAATGAATGCGAATTAGTTGTTTAAAGTTGCGCGCAGTTAGCTTTATGGCTCGCTCTGTCTTTCTTCTCTTTTATCCACACCGCACAGTGAAAGTGGAGACTTGTGTATCGGCCTTTTAAAGAACACAAAAAAATACGGAATAAGTAAGGATTTTCTGATAAAAGCGTGACCGCATTTGCTACGAATACGTAGCAGCGCTACGAATACGGATCTTCTAGTGTGCGAGGTTCACGTTTGCTACGAAACGTTTTAAGGCGATTATTCTAAGGCTAGGCTTACATTGTTCTGGAGAAATAGCAATAAATTTTATTATTTTACGTTTATTAAAACGTATTAATTAATTGATTATACTTTTTTTTCAATTATTATTCAAGCTTTCCAGCTCCGTCACTTTGACAGGCCTGACTAGGTACTCGACATGTACTACAAAAAAGTTCACTTTTGTAGGGTTAATGATAATTTAAGGGTTGACCCGGTGGTTACTAGCTAGTGAACTTCGTAAATTACAATAACTGTGATAGCAATTTTTAAAACCTGTATTTTAGAACCCAGGGTCAGTAACTGTAATCTATGTCAAATTAATATTAATTAGTATTAGTAATTAGTATAATAAATCATGCTGGATTTTGTATACTTACTGCAAATAAATAAAAAACCTAGAACTGAAACCAATTTCCGTTAAAAACGGCCGTTTTAGCGAAAATGCTTTAAAGTCCTAAGTTGTAGATTCTCCCCAGGTTCTAGGCAAACTCACTTCTTGCTGAAAAGTATTTGAAAAATATTTTATTTTTTCCATTGGTGGCTCCGGGTAGCCCCTTAAGGGTAGCCTTCAATGTTATGTACTAGGTACCTGGAGAAGAGACCTGTTAATTTACGAATCTGTGGGCGAGGTCTCAACAAGCTACAGCTCAATCTAGCTGTCACAAACTGACGTTATTTTCGGAGAAACGTGTAACCACAGATACTGGCTTCCTAATACATAGACCAATTGCTATTTTATTTTTACTAATATAAAGGTACAATCCACAGCACATCCGTGTTCTCTACTTAGTTGCGGACGATTTTGCTACTGAATTTTAATGTTAGTCTGCTGTCGATTGTACTTAAATTAGAAAACCTGTTCTATAGCTTCCACCCGAACCTTTTGCAAATCCCGAACTTAAAGTCACCCAGTAGTAGCTGGCGCCAAGTAATGTTCAAGCTTGGTCGGCTACAATCTTCAACAGTTTTTTTTATTTTACCGGCAAGGATTAGCTCTCACGCCGTTACTTAAATATTTTCTTAAAGGCAGGTTGAATCTCTGTCAGCTAGCCGTGGAACTTAGCTTGGTCGGCCCGGATTTATTTTCAATTACCGGCATGGAAATTGTGTTTTCCTTCACCGTTCACATCGGTGTCAAGAGCGATTTACATGGAAAACGTAATATGAGTAGGTTACATACGCGTTTATTCAATTCCGTCGATGCGGTGAGTTCTGAATTCAAATCGTCCTCAGTTAAACTGTGAAAAAGCATACAGATAGGCATATTTAGTTTTACCAAAAAACTTTTTTTACTGATTTAATCTTAATTGTTTTCAACAGAAGGAGAATGTTGTTGAGTTATCTCGTTGGCTGCCTGCCCACACTTCTGCGCCTATCTCAAGGTCCCCAGACTTGCACTCAATACTAAATATTTAGTTTTAGCTTATTATCTCTCACATCCAATAGTTTCGTATAAGTTTATCGAAGGCATTCGGGCTAACATGACAAACTGGCGACTTGCTCTGAGCGCAAGACTTAGGCGCTAAGCAAAAGCATGTGTGACAAAGATATAGATAAAGCTGACTTGTGGTAACATAATTATGTATCTTACGGAGATGCGGAACATTGGATCTACGTAAAGAAAAAGAAGTGGTGCAAGAAATTAACTGGTAGGTTAATTAGTAGGTTAAGTAGGCATACACAATAGACGGATAAGACGATTTACTTAAACTAAAATTAGATAAGCCGGCACATCATCATCATCATCAGCCATTTGACGCCCACTGCATGGCATAGGCCTCCAGAATGGTTTTTAACCATGAAGGGTTTTGCCATAATCGCCACGCCTAGCAGGCGGGTTGGCGATCGCATTGGAATCTCAGGAAGACGCTGCTGCCCGTCTCCTGGTAATGTATTTCCTTAGTCGCCTTCTGCGACATCCACGGAAGGAAATGGAGTGACGCTATTCTTAATCCGGCGCTACACGGAACAGCCGGCACATACTCAATAATAAATAAGTAAATGTTTACACTATAAACCATTAATACATAATAAATATATATATAAGATACATATACAATAAACACATAAACTGTAACAACATAAAAAGATATACATATATATAAGGAAAAAAGATAGTGGTGAGATTGCAATTACACAGCTAGCGATATATATTTTTTACGTAATCTTTACCAGGTGGCATTTTAGTCAACTGCCAAATTTTAAAGGGGCTTTTTACCCATAAGTACATATAAACAACTTCTACTATGGGGCCAAAAAAATCAGCGCAAAAAATAAATGAGCTGTTTCGTACATAAGATAGAAGCAGTACTGCACCATATGTATGAAACAGCTGATCAATTTTTTGCTCTGATTTGTTTGGCCCCTATAGAAAAAGTTGTTTGTATTGACGAGTAGAGAGATCCCTCAAAGTTTGTCAGGTGACTAAAATGCCACCCGGTATGTTTGTATTGCCACTGTCGGGCCAAGGCCTCCCCCATTTCAGGCCAGAGTTTTCGGTCCTGGGCCATCTCAAACCACTCTGGCACGTATTTGCACCGACTACCCGTGTCTATTTCTCCTTCGGCAAATCTCCGATGTGAGGTTGCCTGATAGAAATTGCTATTAGCAATAAGGCCGCCAATTGTATCTTTTCTTTTGTCATTGCTGTTTCTGTAACATTTTTTTTTCGGTATATAATAAAGAATATTCTTATCTTATCTTATCTTATAGATATTTGTAGGTAAATATTTGTAAATGATGAAACTATTCAGAAATATTTTAGGGATAAACATAGATATAAACAAAGGTTCAACGCTGTGTTCTATTCTATTCGACGATTGGATGTGTACTAAACAAGCAGAAATAAAGGAATGGATTTCGATTAAAGCTTAGGCAGACAATAAGATAAGATAAGATAAGAATGTTGTGGCTTAACGATTAGGATTCCCCATTCTCACGCCAATGAAGTTGCGGGTTCAACTGATACTTACAGTACCACTTCAACATTTATTAACTTAAAGAAACGTAACTTAACATATGTTGAATAAGCACTGGCTGGTTACAGGTTAGCCATAAAAAGATCAGGCAGAACCTGCCGGCCTAAAGACTATCCAGATAGACCAATGGGTTTACGAGAGCGGCTAAATAGTAAGAAAAATGTAAATTACTTATTTGGAAAATAATGTATCCAACAGGCCGGCGACGTGCAGGCGGAACGACACCAAATAAAATAAACCTCAACCGGCTACGCCGGGTAACACTGCAGTACAATAAATAATATTTCACTCTGGTCTACCAATAGAACGTTATCTGTTATTTTTGGGTTGAATTCACCCAGCCGTCCACCTTCCCTACACGCAGAATAGAAACTAAAGCCTACCTCTCGGTACAAGATTTACAGGTAAGTTAAGCTGAGTGAAAGTCAACACATAGTTTGGTCTAACTCCATCCGCCATCCGGGACTGATGAGACTTCAGTAGGTTCGTTCGAGAACTGTCGACAACTTTCGCTTCCCAACATCGAACCAATATACAGGGTGTACTTAACGAAATCTCAGGAAAATACCACACATTGTATATTGTAATTGTTTCTAACATTTTTTGGCAGCCTCGTTGGTCGGCCAAGTTGGTTGTTACCGCTAGTAACACACTCAGCTACCAAAACAGAGGTTTTATTCCCGCTGGACGCCGCCGTGTTCGATTTACGCATATAACCTCAATCTGTGTGTATTCCCATGTTTGTATGTCCTTTTATGATTCATCATCATCAGCCATTTAACGCCCACTGCCGAACACAGGCCTCCTTCTTAGGCCTCATCGCCACGCTTGGCAGGCGGGTGGGCGATCGCAGTATGCGGTTGGAATCTCAGGAAGACGCTGCTGCCCGTCTCCTGGTAATTGATTTCCTTAGTCGCCTTCTCCGACATCCACCGAGGGAAATGGAGTGACGCTATTCTTAATCCGGCGCCACACGGGTCTTTTCTAAACTACGAAAATCCTTAAAATAGATGGACTACATAAAGCAAATTGATGGAGAGACCCGGAATAAATAATAATAAAAATAAAAAAATCAATCCTGTATAGTGCTAGGCTTCTTTCCTCTCACGCCAATCCCCTGAGACTCCTATCAATCTTCTTACGAATCGCAATAGAATCGAAGACTTAGTGGTTTATTTGTCAGTAAACCCTATGTTTACACGACTGCCCAAAGAAAACAGAGTGATTTGTACTCATATACCTATGTCTATATATATACTATATATCGGTTGACCACACGATGGAGACCACATATCGGCAAGCGCAGCGTAGGACGACCAGCCACAAGATGGACAGATGACCTCATCCAAGTGGGAGGAAGACGCTGGATGCAAGCGACTTCCAACCGGTCTCTTTGAAAATCCATGGAGGAGGCCTATGTCCAGCAGTGGAC
Organism: Yponomeuta evonymella; assembly: GCA_963969515.1. Classification (NCBI taxonomy): domain Eukaryota; kingdom Metazoa; phylum Arthropoda; class Insecta; order Lepidoptera; family Yponomeutidae; genus Yponomeuta; species Yponomeuta evonymella. Next base: position 2,699,214 of record OZ018343.1, on the reverse strand, counting down.
TTCTTGTGGCTGAATGATGACGATGATGATGATATATCTATACTAATACTAGCTGTTGCCCGCGACTTCGAACGCATGGTAATTTTGATGTGTATTGCCTATGTGCTAATCCAGACTATAATCTATCTCTGTGCAAAATTTCATCCGGATTCGTTCAGCCGTTTTTGCGTGAAAGAGTAACAAACATCCATCCATACATAAAAACTTTCGCGTTTATAATATTACTAAGGATTAGGTATAAGGAGGATTTTTTTTAAGTTGATATGTTTGAAAGTTTGTATCTAGGGGGTAATCTTTTAAGTACTTTTTAAAATTTCCAAAATTATTTCACCAGTTTTACAATGGACCTCGATGGTGGACACAGGCTATAAGCTAATCCGTTAACTACACGAACGTAATCGCGGGCACTCATTCGAATCGTTCGAATTGACTGCCTCGTTGGTCCAGACGTTAAGGTGCTTAGTCGACAAATCAGAGGTCGTCGGTTCGGTTCCCACTGGGCACCACCGTATATTTGTACAAATGACCTCAGTCTGAGTGTATTTTCATGTTTGCAATGTCCTTGAATGGTTACCACAGCTCAGGGTATCCTAGTTTGGGACCAGGTCAAGTGATTGTATTGTGTAATAGTACATTACGATACTAGTGCGAAAAGTAGGAAATTCGCAACGAGTGGCGATAAATTAAAACACGACCGAAGGGAGTGTTTTATATCGACACGAGTTACGAATTACCTATTCGCACGTGTATCGTACAACGTTTTATAGTACATATGGCCCTTTGAAGTTTCGACATAGGCACGTAAAGTGCTCATTATCGCACTAGTGCGGTAATGTAGCACCATATGTACTATAAAAGTTATTATTATACTGTTACTAGCTGACTCGGCAAACGTTGTTATGCCATATTAATTAGCACGGCTATTACTACAATTCTGAGACCTACTAAAAATATAAACAAAAAAAATCATAAAAATCGATGAAGCCGTTTCGAAGGAGTTCGATAACGAACACTGTGACACAAGATTTTTATATCATAAGCCGCCTATATACGTCCTACAGTAGGGCACAGGCCTACTCACAGAGAGTGAGTATGGGCTTAATCACCACGCGTGCCCACTGCGGATTGGCGATTTCAAGCACTCAGGCATGTGAATAGGTCAGACACTCAGGTTTCCTCACGATGTTTTCCTTCACGGTTAACGAGTGGTATTGCTACTGTGACTTCACAAATGTACATAACTTAGAAAACAAAGTCATAGGTACATGCCCGCACTGGGAATCGAACCTGGGTCTCCCGCTTCCGAGTCCAATGTTCTACCCACTAGGCTACCACCGATTTTTATATCTATTTATTTTATTTTGCGTATGGTATGTAGCGGCTTAAAGTACGACAGGAAGGCCATTAATCCACTCGGTCGGACCACGTGGCCTAAGGGCTTCTTCGTCGGCTTCGTGAATTTTCTAAAGGCCTCCCTTTATTGACCACAACGGACAGTGGTCAGTAATGTGGCACGTAGTTTGCACCAGTCCGCATCTGCAGGTGGAGTCTGTACCAAACATCCACCTGTGCATCAGGTCGGCGCATCGATCCTGCGAGGTTCGGCATCTGTTGATTTGTGTCCAGTATCTGCGAGGTAGATTAAATCCAGCAATACTTATGGCCGGTTTCTGAATTGAGAATTTCGCTAAGTAAATAGTTAACTGTAGTGTTGTCTCTTCGAATTCTCCAGAAAAGAGCGTGACAGAACGTTACTTAAGTGTTTACTTAGCGAAATTCTCAATTCAGAAACCGGGCCTTAGATTTTTATATATTAATAATAACAATAATAATAACTTCCACACAATACAATCACTTGTACCAAACCAGGCAAGGTTATATATATAAAATAATAATGTAATAATATTAGATTATTATTATTCGTGGTAAGAACCCAGTGTTCTTTATTTAAATTATGTTTCTTTGTCGAGTCCGCCATTTATCCTCTTGCGGCATTTATCTGATCAACAAAGTCAATCCTTCTTCATTTGCTGACATTTCACTCGGGGAAGACGCGGGAAAAGATAAATATTCGCATTTGAAAATTTGATTTGAAAATTCTTTATGGCACAAGAAATAAATCTGCACAAAGGCGAGCTTAATAATAAAAAGTATTTTCTTCCAGCTAACCATGGGTGGCCAACCACCCAAATAGAGGATTACCCCTTCTCTTAGCCACTCTCAAAAACGGCCCCTGTCCTCTCGATTAGTCTGTACCAATGAAAATGTGCAGTACAGTAAATCACTCTGTTATTGATTCATTCTGTGCGCCATGCGTGACGACGTGAGCGTTGATTGAGCGATAGAAAATTACAGCGTAACTTATGATTGGATGTATACAAAAACGTCAAACCCTTGACTTCATGATGCGTAACCCGTCGAAATATGAAGGTATCTCGCAATATGGCGATCTGATGGTGGCAGGTGCATAAATATTTTTCCGGGTAATACTGAACGAACCGATTGGTAACACAAATGACAAACCCCCCCGCCTTCCCACAATTCAACGTGGGGTAATTTTTTAGCGCTAGGTGTAGTTGGACATCTATAGTTTTAAGTATCAGTACTATTCAGACCAAATAAAATAAAGAAATAAATCGATTCACCGTAAGCCCTCAGAGCGTGTTTTATAAAACACGCTCTGAGAGCTTACGGCGAATCAAGTCTCCTATAGATTTATTTTACTTTGCCAAAGTGACGTCGTCAGAAAGGTTTTGTGTGTACGAAGCGTTTTTCTTCTAACTTAGTGTCTCGTTGCTTTAAGTAGCGATGAAACTTAGAGCTCGATGCTGAAATGGACGTCACGTTTTGCTGTTAACTTATTTTCAGGCGTCTGCAATGGCTTGGCCTTTGAAGACAAAAGGCCTCGATGAAATCATATCATTTGTCGAGTAAAACGTAATGTTATGATTAATGATGCTTACAAAAGGTTTTAAGCTTAGAAAACACATTGGACTATGATGTTATATTCATTTAGTTGATTAAGTAACTTCTTTTCCAAAGATTTTGTTTAAACAAATCTTGCTTGAAGTAAATATACCCCTTCGGTCAATGTTTAATTTTTCTCCTAAAGGTCACAGAGTATTTATTTAATTAAATTGAGTTCTCTCACTCATCTTAACATTTTTTTTTATAATCAATAAAAATATTTAACACAAGTCTGTTTCGTTAGGCCGCCAGAAACGACGCTTCTTGGATTTTTGTACCTATTATATTATACGCAACCTGGCAAAGGATTTCTGTCAGAGAGAGAGTATGAGCTTAATCACAACGCGTGCCCACCGTGGGTTGGCGATTTCAAGCGTTAAGGCATGTGAACACCTCAGACCCTCGGGTTTCCTTAAGATGTTTTCATTCACTACTAGATACGTGACCTCTCGAATGTGAGGCCAACGTTCTACCATTCAAACTAATTTCTGTAATTTAATTTAATTAATATATTTAATTTTCTTCTTCTTTTTATTTAATTCTATTGTTATGTTATTTAATATGGCTTTGGCTGGAATAAAAATGATTTATTATTACTGCACAACCACAGCCGATTTTATACAATTATAATATAACAGAAATAGATATTAAATACCTTGTCTCTTATTTCTGGAGTGCAAAATAGATTTATCTATCTTTCTTTCCAATAATAAAAATAAAAAATCAGCCGCAAGTTTTATGATTCGGCGGACAGTTTACTTTGGCGAAGTGCCTGTGGACACCATTAAAACGGTCGCTGTGTAAAACTTTGCTATTCGTTTATAGTCAGGCGCTCTCGAACGTTTTTATATCTATAAAAGCTGTCTCCAATCGTTATCTTGTCTACATAAGCAGCCTATATATACGTCCCATTACAGGGCATAGCCCTTTTCTCAGAAAGAGAGAGTGGGTTTAATCAGCACGCGTGCCCACCGCGAAATAAGCGTTTGAAGCGGTAAAGGTTACCTGTGTGAACACCTCAAACACTCTGATTTTCTTACGATTTTTTCCTTAACAGTAAGCGAGTGGTATTGCTTCTATAAATTTACAAATCGTAAGTAACTGAAGTTAAGAAACAAAGTCATTGGTAGATGCCGGGATTCAATTCCAGCGTTCTACTGTTGCCCGCTACCACCGTTTATCCGTCTTTTCTATCCCCTGGCATTTCAAAAAGTTTGTAAGTATATACACACTGTCATAGATAAAGACAAGAAACGAAGAGAGATATTTTTACCTATAATTTTGCATGAAAAAGATGATGTAAGTACTTCAAGCAATCATGTCTATCAAATAGTTTGCTAGTCCCAGGTCATTAATTCATATTATTGGTCCAAAAAATATCGACCCCTAGGTATTAGCAATTTCTTGTCTGATAGTTGTATTTTAATTCGCCTCGTTTGTGTCCTACTATTGAGCAAAGGCCTCCCTACGTGCATTCCATCTCTTCCTATCCCCAGCCACCTCGCACCATCCCGGCAAAAATGCATTTAGGTCATCCCATCTTCGCCTTGGTCTGCCGCGACGTCGGTGTCCATTAAGATTGGCATGTCTGCCATATCTGAGCTCATATGGCAGACATGCCGAGCCTAGCCCCGTTTTAACCTGGCTCGGTCACAACGTCGGGGTTTTTGAGCGCAGCGTCGTGTCCTAATACGGTATTTTCTTTTCACACCTAAAATACTGCGCTCCATTGCTCGCTGTCTAATAGAATTTAAAAAAAAAACTTGTGTACACCCAGTCCAAAGCTGAATGAGCCGAAACACAATTAATAATTTTTAATTTAAAAACATAACGTCACATAAACTCACGCCTGTATCCCGGAGGGGTAGGCAGAGACCAGGATCTGCCACTTGCCTCAATCCTGACGGATCTCTTTTGCTTCATCAACATTCATTAGTCGTTGCATGCACGCATCCTGGTTTCAGGTACTTTTTATTTTGCCCTTTGCTAATACATACATACCCGTTTGGTCGAATTTCTTGTATGATGGTATTTAACAAAAAAGTTTACACCCAGTCCAAAGCTGAATAACTAATAATTTTTGTGAACTTTATTCTCGTTTGGAAATACAGATTTCAGTTTATAAATCGGTGGGATCTTAGCAGTTTAATCGCAATCGGGCGGTAAGTATATAGTAAGCCCTTTTTCACTTTCTGTTCTGTTACCAACAACGTTCAAGGAAATCCTTAATAATCCCCTCACGTTTCGCTCCGTCAAATCGTCATCGAAGATTAAAGAGAAGGCAAAGGTAATAGAATGGAATACTAGCGACAGATGATCCACTTCATTCAAAGCCAACTTCGGTCCGATGATTCCGATTTTGAACCTCGCTAGATCATTGACACTGTGTTTAATTAGACTAACATACTTTTTCGTACCGACTTCTCCAAGTATGCCAAGTATGCAAGTATGGTTTGAAAGCCGTAGGAAGATGAACGCGCCTTAAGCCGAGTTTTGACGGTCTTTACGCTGTGACCGTGTGCGTACAGTTTTAGTTGATTATGACGACGGTCAGTGCGCTCGGACCGAGTGCGTCATCATTATCAACTAAAACTGTACGCACACGGTCCGAGCGTACTAAGACCGTCGAAACCCGGCTTTACTTAATAGCTATCGAAGACGCTAGTTTGTTTTTAAGAAAAAGACAAGTTCCAAAAATATCTCGACACAAACGTGAATCTATTAGAAACATTAGTAGCCAGCCAGACGGCGCGTGCGCACCGCAGCGGGTCGCGCTGATAGACGGAGAGGCGGTACTAATTATTCGCGCATTTTTTTAAACGAGATTTCTCAACTCAATTTTTTTAACTTAGATAATGTCTATACTTAAAAGTGATAGTCTAAATAGATGCCATTTTAATTATTAATTACATAACCGCGGCTTTTAAACCACCCAAAATTCGACGTGTATACAGGTTTACCTCAAATCAATTCAATTCTGCTTTATGGACTCACAGCACTGATTACCCACTACAATTTCGCCAATATCACGTGTCAAACAAGACTGCAGCCAATCACAAGCAAACGAGGCTCGGTCTGAATTTTAAAGCAATCAGAGCTGTTTGTCGGAGGGTTTTGGAGAGCTGAGTATTGTAGGCCGTTTGTTTTTGAACTATAGTCCTTAGAGGCAGTCAGCCTCGTCGATCTAGCGGTATCACGTCTTATACCATGCCCGAGGTCGTGGTTTCGATTCCCAATTTACATCTTACAGGTATAATATACTTAATTAACATAATTGCCGACAAATTACTGACTTCGCTTAAGTACGAGTATTTCGGGTCTCAGTGGGGCGTGACACGCGGGAAATTGGTCTCACTCACTCGCAAACTCATACCGACTGCGCGTATTTTTATTCAAGTTATCCGTCAGACACTTGGCATAAAAAATACTGGCAATGCCTGCGACTATGTTCGCATCGTAAACGTATTAATCCGTAGCATAGGACCACCCTGAAGGGCCATTCTAAATACCGGTGAAAGGTACTAAAGGTGAAGTGGTAATCTACGAAAGTACGAGAAGGACTTTCGGAGGTTACCCCTTCATACTAAATCCATAGTTCAGCCCGTACTTGTCCACTGCTAGCCATAGGCCTCCCCAAGGCGCTCCACTTCCTTCTGTCTTCGGTCATCCTCATCCAGCCACTGCCAGCGATCTCAGATCTCAGATCGCCGGTCCAGCGAGCTGGTGGGCGGCCCACGCAGCGTTTGCTAGTTCGTACCTACTCGATAACCTTTGCACCCCACCGACCATCCGTTCTTCGGCCTACAAACTTACAGACATAAAAATTTTAAAACTATTCAAAAAAACCAAAAAAGTGCGAGTCGGACTCGCCCGCCGAGGGTTCCGTACAATTTGTAGGTACCGTGTTATAAATAGTTCAGGGATCGGGTCTCGCAGTTTTTCCCAAGCTTTTCCCAAACTTCAGAGACATTTATTATGATTTAATTACAAATGTATAGTTTTCAGATCTTTCCCTGTACTTGTAGTACAACACGATACTTCTTGCCAAATTTCGTAGATCTAGGTCAACGGAAAATACCCTATAAATTTTGATTCCCTTGAGTGTCAAAATATACATTTTTTTGCGGCATAAACGGCCGTATCTTTTTTATGTGTTAAATTAGAAGTTTCATTTTTGCACAGCTTCAAGGGACTGTAGACTTGAGTATATGATTTAAATTTCAACTTGATACCTCTACGCGTTCCCGATATAAAAGTTCTTGACAGACAGACGGACGGACGGACGGACAGACGGACGGACGGGTGGACGGACAGACGGACGGACAACAAAGTGATCCTATAAGGGTTCCGTTTTTTCCTTTTGAGTTACGGAACCCTAAAAAAAAAGTTTGGTAGACACTATTTACATTAATACGCAAGTCGCCCCAGTGTTTTATAAATCTGGTGTCAACATGCTCCGCAATCACGGCGAAGAGGCTGAAGGCGCTGGCGCGGACTCTACGTGCTAGGTAGAGTCCGAGGCGGCGGCAGGTCTGCTGCTCGTTTACGTAAGATGGATATTAGCACAGTATAAGGAAACTGTGATATTAGTGTTGACAATATGCTTCTACTACTTCTAGTTCTGTGAAGGTAACGGTTGTAAGCCGATTCGTACCCCTGAATGAACAAAGGACTGATTCCGCCCCTCGTCGCGATATCACCAAATGTGTCCCTTTAGCCCCTTGCGGCGATATCTTTGAGATATTGTAACATATCTGTTATAGGAGGCCGATTGTTACCAATATTTGTAGATGGTTAAACGTTTAGAGCTTCCTTTATGGGACTATTAGTCGCTACTTTTCACGAGTTTGTATGATTTTTTAAGTATGCATATTCGTTTAACGCGTGCCTACTTGCCTTAACTCCTGCTCTAAATGTCAACCCAAGAGCTGAGGAGTGCTGAAACCCAGCGCTGGTTACTACTTGGTGGTAGCCAACATGTTAGCTGAGCTCTCTCCAATTACCAAAATGGTTAGAAGCAGTCTAAAAAGGCGCAGTTAGGCGTTTTTCTCGTACAACACTTATTTTATGCACTCTAGCACGAAATATCATTTGTCCGCACAGTCATACATAGTTATGCGTCAAAGATGTAAAATGTGAAATGTTGAATTATTAGTTCAAGTAAATTTAATGGAGAACTTGCACAATTTTTTTTTTAATATAATAGGAGAGGCCATGTCAAAATACAAATAAACGTGGTAATTTTTTTCTCTGCGACTAATACCTTTCATAATGTGTCCTGTCGAAAAGTCGTTCTAGTCTCGTGGTGCTAAAACGCGCCACACAAATTGGACCAAAACTATGACGTCAGAGCTTGAATGTAACGCCTTATAATGTATGGAGCGCTTATGAATATTTGAGTTACATATATACAAAAACTCACGCCTGTATCCCAGAGGGGTAGGCAGAGACCAGGGACTGCCACTTGCCACGATCCTGATAGATCACTTTCGCTTCGAGTTATATTGTTTATAAATATATTGTTTTTATGCACCTACATCCTTTTTAGAAAAGTTTAGAATTCGATGAAAAAATGAAATCTAATATGTTTTTTAATATAATATTTTTTTAATTTTATATATTTTTTAACTTAATTTTTCGCATTTTTTGGGTCCTTGAAAAACCTGTAAAAATATTTTTAAAAACATCTTGAGGTTTTCTATGTCTTCTGTGGTATAAAAGCAATGCCTTTGGTTGTTTTTTTACATCAGGAGTTTAACATGTGCATTAGCATTGGTATTATCATGTTGTCTATCTTGACTTATGACTTCTGACACTAGAAAAAGTTTATATTAAGTTTTTTATATTCAAAATCCTTTGCCTACCAAAACAATGACGCTTAAGACTGCTCTTACGTTGAGCGTGCTATCTCGCTCGCAAAATTTAACATTTTTTAATATCGAAATAATATGAGCAAACTTTTAGTAAATGTGGTCTGAGGATGGACAATTAAATTGCGGATATTCAAGGCAATTTTTTTTTATCCTGTACTAAGTTTTTCATTAAGAAAATTTGACTCCAAAATATTAATTTTGGAAACAACTTTTCTTTATTAAAATCTACGAATCGGAAAACAAAAATATATTCAAAATGTCCGTAATTTAATTATGCATCAAACCCTCAGAACACATTATCAAAAGTTAACTCATTTTATAACAATAATGAAAAATGTTAATTTGTGCGAGCTCGACAGCATTGTCCACGTAAGAACGGTCTTAAGAAAAACCGAAGTTGATTCCAAATAATAAATTTCATAGTTAATTTAGTTTCTTCCTTCAAATAAATAATTCAGTTCCTTCATCCCTTTAAATTTGTGCAATACTAATATTAAAAGAGAAACTGCAGCGACTTCTTTTAAAATATTGACCATGTTTTATCTGTGCATTAATCTCTGAATGCAATGAATTATTGGGCCGTACATATTTGGGCGCACAATATTTGGTCGTACAATATTAGCAATTATTTAAATCGGAAATTTAATATAATAATAGTTTCTAATAAGTCGTAAAACATTTATGATTGATTTTAATTTAGGCATAATTTTTTGTATCGTATGTTATTAAGATAATTAACAGACATACGTAAAACAAACTATATCGTCTTGCCAGTGCCCGCAGTAGTATGTTGACAGATTTCCATAGCAACCGATTGACTCGGTTACTACCTGGGGGCTGTTTCATAAAACTAAAATTCATGTTTACTATGACAATTCGATGTACATTGCGAAGTCAATTGATACACAGATTAACAGAACGAGTCTGCTACGCAATGTACCTCGAATCGTCATGATAAACTACAAATTGCAGTATTTATTAATACTCGGCCCGAAAAGCTCTGGTCATCGATTATTGTATTATATTATAATTCAGTGGGTATTTCACGTCATGACCCGTCAAGACGCCTACTACGCAAGCATGTCTACGAGATGATAAAATGCAACCACAGGGTGCTCCCGCAACGTTAGTTATATTTCTACTAAGGGTACCGAAAATCCTAAACGAGATAGTGTCTTCTCAGCTTGACACTATACGAGATCTTAGTCTCACTTTCCGCTACTCAGGGTAGCAAGCCTAATTTTCGGGTCGGCGGACTAAAGCACATAAGTCCAAAACACAATTATTGAGGCAGTGACAAAAACCTACTATAAAATTAATCTAATAACATTTTCACTATCTTTTTTACATTAACGGAGAGCTGCCATGAAACAATGAATTGAACATACATGTTTTTTTACAAAAAAATTATGTTCAAACATTTAAATATTTTAACTAATGTTAAAATTAGGAGTTGAAGAATGTAGTTGCCAGCGTCTAAGATCTATTTCGCTTGGCGAAGAGAAGAAAGGAATGTGTAGAGCTGATGGCCAACCAAAATTGGCTGTAACAGTCACCTGAAAGAACATGGACGTCACGCTCGAGGGGGGCGGAGGGGGCATAAAATACTTAAAATTATCTTGCTTAATAAATGAATAACCGTAAAGTGGGTTTTCCACTTTACCTAAATCGCATAGTCTAATCTGTCAATTAAATAAATTAAATTAAATGTCAATCTATTTCCAAGCGCTATTTCTTAATAGACACAATAGTAATAAAGAGATTACCCAGTGTCCTTGTACACATCAAGGAGTTTGGTAAGTGCCGTCACGTTGCAGGAAGCCGTTATGAATGTAGTGAGGGTTTCTGCGCACTAATTTTACTTCCAGGTAAAAGCAGAGGCGCATAAGATTACACAATTCTTTTCCTGCTGTACAGTAAAGAATATTATTCTGTATTTTTAAAAACTATGCGCTCTATGGTGTATCTGAGGGGAGGTAGGTATATGTCCAACAGTGGACGAAGACGTTTTGATAGTTGGTTAGTAAGTATGTAAAATGTGGCACAAATGGTTAGAAACTTGAATTTTTTACATCTTCAAAGGATCATAGGCATATTATACCACCAAAAACATTGTCATGTAAAATTTTGCCAAGACGAGACCATGTGGTCTAGAGATATGTACCTCGCACTGTCAAAAAGTTATCAGATCTCATGTAAAGACAAGCTTATTATTATTATATTTCTCTCAGTAATGCCAGATGAGGCGATTATGGCGGCTAAAATTTTTCATACTTTTAGGAGGTAAATTTTCGGCATTTCACACCGTGTTTTAAGTTTCGTAAATTCTTTTTTAGGAATCTACAATAACAAAGCGTTTCTGACACAACCACAAACTACATAAAAATTAATGAAATGCATAATATGACATTAAAAAAACAACAGCGTTTTAGTTCGAACATTTTATAAATCATAAAAAGTTAAAACGCCTACTAAAGTTAAATATTGTCTCACTTAAAGAGACTCTGCGAGAGGCATTGCTTAATTTTTTATAAGTAAGACCGGAATTGTTTAAGATGTCGTTCCCAATCAATAGACAAATCAAAGTTATACCAAAAATTATTCGAAAGTTATGTTAAAGTTAGAAATATTATTTGCATTATAGTCCTCTATTCTAAGCGTATTTCTTATTTCTAGACTTATAACTACTGCTCATGAATCAATAAAGAAACAGAATACATTAAAAGAAAAACGCATATACCAATGTTTACGTAAGCATTTCGGAATAAATATGATGTATTACATCTGCTTACATAATACTTGAACGGCCCCTAGACAGACAAGCCAATCAGGTTGTATTTTTTCCGCGTAGTTATTACGTTCAACTTTAATTTTATTACTTTTTAAGTATCCCGACCTTTACATTGTATTTTATTCCATTTTCATCATTTGTTCCAAGAACCTACGAACATTGTATTTTATTGAGGCACTTTTTACTCGGATTTATGGGCCAATCATTGTATCCTTTTTTACCTGACTGCGGCGAAGCCCAAAAGGAGGCTGTGTTTGGCTCGCATGTATGTAAGTATGTCGGACAGGTTTTGACAAATAATATCTCAATTGATTCTTCGTGTTTGCGCGAGTGTCATAGGCTATATGAATTCAGCATAGCGTTATCACAAGCAGCCTATATACGTCACACTGTAGGGCATAGGTCTTCACTCAGGGAGAGAGTGTGGGCTTAATCGCCGCGCGTGCCCACCGCGGATTGGCGATTTTAAGCGCTGAGGTATGTGAATAGCTCAAACACTCAGGTATCCTCACCATGTTTTCCTTCACCGTTAGCGAGTGGTATTGCTACTATAACGTCACAGATGTACATAACTTAGAAAACAAAGTCGTAGGTACATGCCTGCTCTGGGAATCGAACCTGGGTCTCTTTCTTCCGAGTCCAATGTTCTATCCACGAGGCTATCACCGCTTCCTGCTAGGTTAGCTTAATTTAGGTTAAGTTAACTTAGTTTAGTTAGTTAACCATGTGTGCATGTAATTAATGATTTAAAAAATATATAAATTAGCACGCGTGTGTTACAAAACGCAGCAACAAAAAGTACTCTATTTATTTTTTTCTGTTCTACTACGCGTTTATACTCTTTTATGTAAATAACTTTCTTTGTACACACTTAATGTATAATGTATACACAATAAAGATTATGTAAGGTAAATTAAGTCCAAACTATGCATAGCGACAGGTACCAATAGCGGTGGTAGCCTAGTGGGTAGATCATTGGACTCGGAAGCGGGAGACCCAGGTTCCCAGTGCGGGCGTGTACCTATGACTTTGTTTTTTAAGTTAAGTACATTTTTGAAGTTATAGTAGCAATACCACTCGCTAACTGTGAAGGAAAACATCGTGAGGAAACCTGAGTATCTGAGCTATTCATATACCTCAGTGCTTGAAATCGCCAATCCGCGGTGGGCACGCGTGGTGATTAAGTCCATACTCTCTCCCTGAGAGAAGGCCTGTGCCCTACAGTGGGACGTATATAGGCTTCTTATATTATTAACCCCCTTTGATTGTTTCATTAACGTGTGGCACTTTCGGTCGCTTAAAATGGTCGCAAATGTAAAATGGTGTAAAACGGTCGCTTAATTCGCAAATACTTTATTTCACAAATAAAGTATTTGTATTAAAAATATTGTGAGTGTAATAAAACAATTTTTAGATTTAGGGAGCGAGGCAGGTAAAAGACCCCTTCTACTACGGAACCCTACACTGCGCGGAGCCCGACATGCACTCGGCTGGTTTTTACCAAAATACTACGCGAATAATAGTACAAACTTACAGCTCTGCTCTAGTTTTGAATATATCTCCAGAGCTAGATTAATCAGCTAGATAGATTCCCTTCAGTGGTTTTTGCATATTTCAGATAGAGATAAAATTAACAGATTTATTATATGTATTTATTTATTATATGTAATTATTATTTTTTATACAATACTAGCGGCCCGCCCGACTATGTAGAGACTGTTTAATAAAGTACCTGTAAGGAAAGGTTAGACAAGTTCTAAAGTAAAAATGCGCGAGCGAAGCCGCGGGTAAGGTCCAGTTTTAAGATAATTTGACTGTACAATCTAGCCGTATCTAGTCCGATTGAATTACACATTCATGAAATCGTCTCTATCTTCATTGCGCTGAACAAAAGCAGAATAATACGTGCTCTCATTGCCATGCTAAGCGTAACAAAGAGTAGGTACAGTTTACTGCTGATCAACGCGTAGTATGAAACCAACAGTTTAAATTTAATTTTTTAATTTTAATTATTAAAATCCTTGTATTATTTTTCTTGCACTAACCTGTGCTAAGGACAATTTTAAAAACCTATCTAGAGGCCAAAAATTCCACCCATGCCGGGACTCGAACCCGTGACCTCTGGCTAACCATGCCAGCGCTCTCCCAACTGAGCTAATGGGCAAGTGCAGGCATCAGCGAAATTTCGGGCCTCTTTACAAACTTCTCTTTTCTTCTCTCTTCGAGGATCTTTTACAAACGCTTAGACACGTGCCAACCTAATGCAATACTCGTAGCACGTAGCGCCGTACACCGTTACGCCGTAGCGCGTAGCCGCGCTGCGGTTAGCCTGCATCTGAAGTTGATGGCTCCGCTTAGCGTCGTTGAAATTTGCCGCCTAAGCTGTGAATATAAAGTTGTTAATTAATTGAGCGCTAGCGTTTCTTTGTTACACAAATGCCAAGTACACGTGCATGCAACGGCTAATGAGCATTCATGATGCGAAGAGGTTTCTTAGGATCGTGGTAAACTCTGGTCTGTGCCTAACCCTCCGGGATAGAGGCGTGAGTTTACGTATGTATGTTGTTTATACTCAGGACATCACTATGCATTCGTAAGCAGCCTATATACGTCCCACTGTAGGGCACAGGCCTTCTCTCAGAGAGAGAGTATGGGCTAAATCACCACGCGTGCCCACCGCGGATTGGCGATTTCAAGCGCTGAGGTATATGAATAGCTCAGACACTCAGTTTTCCCCACGATGTTTTCCTTCATATAACTTCACAAAGGGGGTCACTTAATATTATTGTCGTGTTCTGTAAATATTTCAAGAGTCAATATAGTGCGGTCAAGACCCACGGGGTATCTACAGAAGTTGCTGTTTTCATTCGATATTGGGACAATATTTGATGAAAGCAATTAAATAAATGAAAGAAATTGATTACATTTGTGGCCACAGCTTAAGACCGGAAGTTTCGCTTTGAGTAGCAGGTATCACAAGGAGGTAAGAAAATATTAGGGGTTAAAGTATGAAATTGCCGTTTTATTGCAATAGGTTCTTTGAATTGACATAGAATCTTCATGGTTTGAGGTTTTCGAATGAAACTTTTTTCAAATGGTTTCTATGATGTTCTTTTTTTAAAAAATGTGAAACATTTGAATATCGACTTTCAATTGTTTTTGTTATTCAATTTAGACAAGAAAGATGGATACTGCGAAAATTCGAGTGATTTTTTAATACTGTTGTGGCATTTGACCTGGGGTCAGCCATTGCATTTTTCTTTTCCGGTTATCATAAAGAATCCACTTTTCATCACATGTTAAAATTCGATCCAATATTCCTTCATAGTAATATTGGATCGAATTTTAACATGTGATGAAATATTCAAACTTCAAATATTCCTTCTTAGAAATAGAGATAACTTTAAATAATCCAATATTCCTTCTTAGAAATAGAGATAATTTTAGAGAGAACCGATGGCTGACCGCCTTTTACACATCACTTAAATAGCCAAATTGAATTTTGTACGAAAATTTTAATGAAGTAAAGAAAGAAAGAAAGACAGACATTTATTGGGACAAATTAACACATCACTAGAAAAAAAGGAATATGAAGTAACATAAAGAAGTACGAAGGAAAAACTAGTCACATAAATACAACATAATATAAGGTCAGAGCGTCAGAGTGCAAGATAAAAAGAACCCAAAACCGGTGTGCGTGCATGCAACGCCTAATGAATGTCGAAGAAGCGAAAGTGATCTGTCAGGATCGTGGCAGGTGGCAGTCCCTGGTGGGATACCGCCGTTTAGCCAAAGTATTTTTCGCCAAATTTTACTTTCCAATAAACTTATGGCATCAGTTTCATTTCCCAAATGAAACTTTAGCAAGTTTTCATTTCGCATTTTATTCATTTGGTCAAATTATCATTTCGCATAATTTTACTGCGTCAAGTTTTATTAAGACAAACGTTTATTATGCTAACGTTTTATTTTGGCAAGTGTTATATAGCAAATAATTGTTTGATTAAATTTATATTTCTCATCTTGTTCATGTGGTTAAATACTATTAGGCATAAATAAAAGTAATTTAAAAATTTAAGCTTAAGATACATTTATTTGTAGTATTATATTCTGATTTAAAAAAAAACTTACGAAAGCAATTTGATGTAAAAAGTGTGTTTAAAATTTGGTTGTTAGGTCAGTACACATAAGCAAAAATAGGTTCGCTGCGCTCCGCTCCATCCTGAAAGTTCGGGTGTTAGTTCTTTTTTTTTATATAAAAGCGAAAAAAAATATTTCACTAAAAAACTTAGTTTTGAGTCAAACAAAAAAAAATTTTGTTCTAGTTTACATTTCTTATTTTATTAATTTGGTCAAATTATACTTTTGACTGAATAATGCTTGGTAAAATGAATTTTGACCAAGTATTTATTTGGTAAACAATAACTTGCCATAATAACTTTTGCTAACTGTTTATTTGCTTTAAGTTGTTTTGAGAAATGTTTTTTTGCCAAGTGATAATTTGCGGAAAATAGTTTGGGAAGTAATACTTTGGGAAACGATTTTTGGCAATACATTAGTAAACCGTCCCTGGTATCTGCCTACCCCTCTGGGATACAGACGTGAGTTTATGTATCATCATCATCAGCCATTTGACGCCTGCAGGACATAGGCCTCCCTCATGGTTTTCCAAACTTCCAGGTCTTGTGCCTCCCACATCCAGCGACTCCCCGCCACCGCAACCAGGTCGTCGTATGTATGTATGTATAAACTTACAGAATCGTCAGCACGCACACCCGACTGATACTTTCAGTTACACACGATCGCCGTTGGGACTCATCCGCTCCACTGAGGTAAACAGGAAAATATAATATTGAAGTATAACGGAATGAAAACAGCAAGCAATCTCTGAACATTGCCCTGTTGCTGAATCAGATTGCTTTGTTGTAAGCCAATCCTTCTTTTTTATTTACTGAACTCTTGCTGTTGGTGTCCAAGTGAGAAAATAAATTCATCACGTATTTGTCATGAAAAGGTCATAAGTTGAACGAAACCGAATAAAATAAATAAGTAAATGGTCACCAAAGTAGGTAAATCATTACTAAAATAAATACATGCTTCTGAAAATCCATAGATCCTTCCCAAAATATATGAATGTTCACCAAAATGGATCATCATCGTCATCATCATTCAGCCACAAGAAGTCCACTGGTGGACATAGGCCTCCTCATGGATTTCCAAAAAGACCGGTTGGAAGCGGCCTGCATCCAGCGTCTTCCTGCCACTTGGATGAGGCCAAAATGGATATGTATTATTTATTATTTTTGTGTGGTAAATAAAATATTTTCACTTTCACTTTCACATGATTTTATAAGTACACGATTTTTTTTCGTAAGCGCAATTTATTGACCAATAATTTCCGTCTTTGGAGTGTCTTCACGATGTGTCCCTTCACATTCAGCAAACTGGTATTGTTACCTAAAAATTAGCAATGTATCTACGTAACTACGTGGAAAACCCAAGTGTCAGATAGGTACATCCTCAAATTTAAACTCGTAGATTTGTGGAGCATGTGGAGCTACCACGTAAATCAAAAGAGCCAAAGGGATATACTCCATCTGGATTTAGTAAGCTTAAGAAAAAAAAGTTCCTCGAGCGAAGACCACGAACTGTCAAACGCAACGTGGGACGCGATCCCACTTCCTGGGCCAACGATCTGAGGCAAATTGCTGGTAGTGGCTGGGTGACGATGGCGAGAAAAAGTGGCTTGTCTTGAGGAAAGCTACGTCCAAATGGAATCCGAAGATCAATCTTCTGCTTCACGACAATAAATGCAAACACAAATACCTATATGTTTATTTTCTCAATCCACAAATCAAGTGCAGTTTATATAGATAAAAAATGGTAGATGCGATAGTAGAATTAGCGGAAAGTCTGGAGCCTAAACTAGATAAACCACTGGTAAACGGGAAAGGCCTATGCCCAGCAGTGGGCTCTATTCATGGGCTGGATAGACAGATATAAAAGCACTACAAGCTACTAATACTGCCCTAATTTTTTTTTTAATGTAACAATAAGTTATTAGAAGTACCTAAATCAATATAGCATTATTTGTAACGTCAAGGTCTTGTCTCTTAATTTTACGTTTACCGAATAGCTTGAAACGTTGAGGTGACCTTTTACATCACAATGTTTTCTTACCTAAACACCACTTCCCCAGCTCATTACCTATACCCATGCTTGTAAACCACAGAACACATTTGCGAACTGAACTCACGTAAAGCGCCTACGGGTTTTTGCGTTACACGCCATTAAAGCCGAATATCGGTGAAATTTTGCTTTAACTTTTTAACAGGCGTTGTTCGGAAGCATAATTGGGCGGGTAATATAAACATTAGCGTTAATATATAGGCATATATATGACGACCTCGTGGCGCAGCGGTAGTGCATCTGCATACCGTGCGAGAGGTCCCGGGTTCGAATCCCGGCTGGGGACAAAAAAAACCCCAGGTCTTGGACGTTTATATGTTTGTGATGTCGCTGTTCCTGGTTCCCACGACACAGGGTATGTTAGTGTGGGGCCAGAAGCAATGTATGTGCCTGTATGTAAATGTTTATGTTTATATCCCTAACCGACCCAGCAAACGTTGTTTTGCCATATTAATTAAACACAAAAAAATTCTAAAAAATCGGTGTAGAGTTCGATAACCAACAGTTTGACACGAGATTTTTATGTATAAAACTGGCTGACTCGGCAAACGTTATTTTGCCATATTAATTAGCCTGCGACCTATTCTCAGACCTACCAAATATAAACAACAAAATACATAAAAATCGTTGAAGACGTTTCGGAGGAGTTAATAAATGTATAATTTATACTTTTCATTAGTACAGGCCAGCAGTTCCCATCTGTCATAATCTTCTTGGTTGGGCTTTATTAGGCAATAAACAATTTAAATATTGTAAAGTAAAAAAAAACCAATATAAATGAAGTGTAAAATGAAACAACATTTTAATTTTTTATTGGAATAATCATGTAATTTAATATCTCACTCAATTCTCTATGTCTAGAAAAAAATCAAGCAAAACAAGTTTCTTGAAAATATCATTTAAAAAACTGAAATATAAAATAACCAATAACCCGACTGCTAAGTATTAACTAATTAGCAGGCGGACAAACCTAGATACCTCGTAAGGAGTTACATTGTTGAATTCGGGTCCCGCTTGCTTAGTAGTTAACGCTCGGTATTGTTGGTTATTTTTTATTTCAGTTTTTTATTTTTGCCTTTTTAGTGATTTTTTTTAAATGTTTGGTTGCATATTGTTAATTTCACTCGCGCAAACACGACGAATCGATTGAGATATTATTTGTCGAAATCTGACTATTGGTTAAGGAGTTTGGAGGGAACATAGAATCGGACACACTTACATACATACGAGCCAAACACATTACCCTCCTTTTGGGCTCTAGGTTTCTGCCGCCCCTAGGCAGCGGCCTATAGGTAGATGTTATTTTTGTCTTTTTAGTGATTACAAATAAACACTAAAAAGACAAAAATAAAACTGAAATAAAAAATAACAAAATCCCCGACTGCTGAGCTGAAGAACCACTAAACAGGTGTAAGCCAAATTCAACACGCCGCTGTACCGCCTGCTGAGAGAAGTTAATGCCCCCTTCAGATTTTGTTTTTTTTTTATTGATGTCTTCATAACCAGTTTAATATTATTTAATTTGAAGTAAACAAACCTCAAACTGTAAAGGAAAATATAGTAAGGAGAGCCGCGGCGTAGTCAGCTTAACACGTAAGTAATTGGCATCGTATTTTCTGTGGAGTAAGCTAACTGTGCTGAAGATATTGTAAATGTATTATTTTTAAAACTATTGCGACTACTCACACCTAATCCCGTTTATTTCACAATTATATCGATTGTAAAATATAGGGACGTCCCAGGCGGACATACTTCGACCAAATAGGGGATGTATTAGGAAAGGGCAAGATAATAAGTACCCGAAACCGACGTGCGTGCATGCAACGACTAATGAATGTTGAGGAAGCGAAAGGGATCTGTCAGGCTCTTGGCAAGCGGTAGTCCCTGGTCTCAGCCTACCCCTCTGGGATACAGGCGTGAGTTTATGTATGTATGTCTGTAAAATATACGTGCCGAGCTTATCTACTTCAGCGAAAAATCTGACCAAGACTCTATGGCCTCCGAGTGATCACTTCTTCACCTATTTATATTTTGTTGCCCCTAAGTATTCATTCTATCAAACTCTCTCTCTCTCTCTGAGAGAAAGCCTGTGCCCTGCAGTGGGACATAAAAAAGTATTCATTTATTTATTGGGTCGTAACATAACTGTAGACTAAAAATAGCAAAATTGTTACATCGCAGATACAGAGCCAATAAAAGTTTTTTACTTATGGCGACCTATTAAAAAAATAATAGAAGCATATCTTCAAGAACGGCCCCTGCCCTCTCGATTAGTCTGTGTCAATGAAATGAATGTAAGATGTAGAGTAAACACTCTGTGATTGGTTCATTCTGTGCGCCATGCGTGACGACGTGAACGTTGATCGGGCGATAGTAAATTACAGCGTAACTTATGATTGGTTTTATACAAAAACGTCAAACTATTGACGTCATAATGTAAAGCTCGTCAAAATATCTATGTACCTCGCAAGATGATGGTCTGAAGGTGGCAGGTAAATAGATGAGACCGCATGGTTTTGTGTGGCGCTGGATTAAGAATAGCGTCACTCAATTTCCTTCCGTGGATGACGTAGAAGGCGACAAAGGAAATCAATTACCAGGACACGGGCAGCAGCGTCTTCCTGAGATTCCAACCGCATACTGCGGCAAGTCCCCGGCAAGGGCATCACAAACCCGGAAATACAAACAGGCAAGGGTCGTGTGAAGAAATCAATACGGAGACCTCCAGTGGAAATCGAACCAATGACCTCGTTTTGAAAGTCAAGTGTGTTAAACTAGATCAACTAGGCAGGAACGAGGTCGGGTACTCGGACAACTTTTTGGCAAATCACCTAGATTCAGGAATTACTCGCTAACTGAAACTGGCTGTTTCAGTAGAAACTCGCAGTAGTTACATCTGATTCAGTTTTACAAGTCGCGTGTTCTCTCATATTTTACATCGGGTTGTACCCGGCAGGTTTGACGTATGCTCTTGAACTCATCTCGGAATTATGGAAAATTCAGTTCACCGCAGATGTATTGAGGGTTAATACACGGTAGGTTTGCTATTAATCTATATAGGTTGACCAAGGGTTTTTTTTTTAATAGCATTATAAGAACTTATAAATGACATATTTTAAGTAGATCTCATAATTATAACGGCAGCGCTTCAACCTTTACATTTTAGTTGCAAAGTCGCCCGTAACTTAACTGGGGAGAGTTACCGCATCTTCTGATCACTCTTAGAAAATGGACGCTA
The DNA here is from genome assembly GCA_963969515.1 of Yponomeuta evonymella. Lineage (NCBI taxonomy): Eukaryota > Metazoa > Arthropoda > Insecta > Lepidoptera > Yponomeutidae > Yponomeuta > Yponomeuta evonymella. The sequence goes on along the minus strand of OZ018343.1, from coordinate 2,678,156 downwards.
GGTGGCGCTGACGTCGCATATCCATCGATCACACCCAAGGATGTTTTATCACACCCCAGTTTAAATGTCAAAAGAAACGAAATCGGCAAAGTCAGATTGTTTGTATTGTTTACAGTAATAGCTACCCCCTTTTGCTTGATAAAAACAAAGTATGTAAAGCCCCACAAGAATATAAACTTAAAGAACTAATGATTAAATAAAATAACTACACCTATGTACTTAAAACAAAAGATTAACCGCATCAAGTTATTTCGTTCGGCTTTTGTCTCAATGTAAACAATTGAGCAACTTCATCGACGGGTGTTGCGTTGGTATATTTGCGATTTCTGTCGACGGTTTTTTTGCGTATGGACGGAAGCCGAATGAATTTAAATATACGTGGTTTATGTATAAGAATAATATAGGTATAATATAAGTAAATAATATATAGAGATAGAGCGCACCGCCAACAAACTGCTACGCAGTTTGGCGAAATTGTGTATTTTTTTGAATAAAAAAAAAGCCACAGAATCCGTTTATACGATTCTTGCACAACGCCATATATTTTAAACTTAAAATAAATATTATCCCATAGGAACGCATTACCGGGATATCAAGTATTCTATGTCTCAATTCAGGTCTTTGTCTATCCGTATGCCAAATTTCATGTAAATCCGTTCAGCCGTTATTGCGCGATTGAGTTACAAATATCGAAACATCTTCACAGACCTTCACATTTATAATATTAGTAGGATAGGATAGCAGGAGGAAGACGCGCCTCTACTGGAAATAAGTGTAAACGTCTACGCGAAAGGCACTGTCGAACTAATGGACTTTCCGCTTTAATTCAACCACAGGTTCAACTAATACTAAAGCACACACCAGCACACACGCACGCACGCACGCACGCACGCATGCATTTTAGTTTGATTTTAGTTTAAGTTTGGTTTATTGCCATAACGAATTTATTGTCTCGGTTATTATCTCTCCAGTCTCCATATTATGCAGTAAATGTCACTGTAAGCATAAAACATTTTTATCAATTATATTTGTTAACCAAAGGTAACTTATCCTTATCTATCGATTTAAAATATGGATTAATTATGTGAACATCTTTATAGGGCACTGACGCCTGTATTACAGATTTTTATCCACCACAGGCTTCAGAGTCTACTCAAGTGATACTAATTCATTATAATTAAATGTATTAATTACTTATTGAAAATATTAGTCACTTAAATATTATACTGTAATTTAGGTTATGATATGATCAGATAGATTGTGAAGTATTCTTATATCAATAAACTTATGTCAACATTTATATCAAGTAAAGCACTAGCTTTTTAGTAAAATACTGGCTCTAGACGCATTAGCAAATTGCTTTTTCAGAAGATTAATCTCGTTATAATCTTGAATCTTGGAGTAGCCGTCGACGTAGATGGCACTTAACTCCGGTAACCTAGCTTTATGATGTCTCAAATACTCATACAGCTAGATAACCAAAGATAATTAACCAATCTACAGAAACTCCGCCGGTTTTCTGCCTTCTAATCTTGAATTTTCTGTTTTCATTCTTCGCGAAAATATTTTCGATCTTCTTTCTTCAGCAATCTTCAGGTTCCATTATATAGGCAGACTCACTTCACTGTTCAGCGATCCGGTAGATTTTCGACGCGGAGATGCAGTTTCTTATTTTTTTAACTCGAACCTGAAACGTAAACGTAATTGGAAATTTGTATATTGGCTTTCTGTTTCTGTTATTCATCTTTTAAGAAAATAAATAAAAGAAATATAACAAAAATTACGTTACACACAAGAGCCTTAGGATTTTCACTTTAAAGCCGTATAGTATTTCGCCGTTTGCTCACGGAAACTGTTGGCTCAATTAATATACTTTTTTTTTTTAAGAAAAAACGGTACCTATTTGTCGAGACCCGTCTGTTACCTTAAGGAACTTGGTAAGAAAGTGTTAGGGCTTGGTCATAGAAGCGATATTTCTCGAGTATATTTCTTAGACTTGTCTGCAATATTTCGACTGAGTAGCGTCAATCAAGCGAGAATCGTAAAGAATTGTGTTGGACACTCTAATTAAAGGCTACTATGAAATAAATGAAGTGCTTAAAATACCAATTTTGGAAATATTCATCTTTCAATCGTACTACCTAACAAATCAAGTCAACCATGAAAACACAAAAAACATCGAAATAATAATAGGGGTTAAAGTATGAAATTGCCGTTTTATTGCAATAGGTTCTTTGAATTGACATAGAATCTTCATGGTTTTAGGTTTTCGAATGAAACTTTTTTCAAATGGTTTCTATGATGTTCTTTTTTTAAAAAATGTGAAACATTTGAATATCGACTTTCAATTGTTTTTGTTATTCAATTTAGACAAGCAAGATGGATACTGCGAAAATTCGAGTGATTTTTGAATACGAGTTCCGACGCGGAACTAACGCGGCAGAAACAGCCCGCAATATCAATGCTGCGTTTGGAGAGGGGTCTACTAATGAACGCACCGTGCGATTTTGGTTTAAACGCTTTCGTGATGGAAATTTCGACTTAAAGAACAAGCCACGAGGAAGACCGCCAACACAGGTGAATAACGATGAATTAAGAGAGATAGTGGAAGCCGACCCTAGTCAAACTACCCAGGAATTAGCGGCATGGTTTAACGTTACCTTACCCACAATATTGACTCACTTGCGTCAAATCAATAAAATAAAAAAATACGAAAAATGGGTGCCTCATGATTTGACTGATCTGCAGAAAGAAACGCGTGTTGAAACTTGTGTTGCCTTGTTAATATTCAATATTCGATATTCAAATGTTTCACATTTTTTAAAAAAAGAACATCATAGAAACCATTTGAAAAAAGTTTCATTCGAAAACCTCAAACCATAAAGATTCTATGTCAATTCAAAGAACCTATTGCAATAAAACGGCAATTTCATACTTTAACCCCTAATATTTCAGCTGCAGAGCAAAAAATCAATGAAATAAACTGCACTGGAAGCAATCAAGACGGGTAGAAGATAAAAGATAAAATTATTTATTTATCGTCTTGTCAAGGCAGATTATAAATGTGTAAATGTGTATAGTACCTGTCTGAAGAGCAGGTTCTTTAGTTCAAACAATTTTTACAGAGGAACCAATTGTGAAGTCGCTAAAATGCTACTTAGGTGCCATACAAAATTTTGGTACTTGCTTTGTCGAATGAACTATGAAACAGTTTCAGTTTCAAAAGTCAGATGTTAAGTTGAATATGTGCACTACTCCATCTAAAAAAAATAATGTACCAGGCCCTGCAGCATCCGAGTGGTCCCTTCACCCATCTAGTGTGAGTAAAGGTGCCACTGGATGCTGTATAAATCATCTCATTTCGTAGATGCAAAGGCCAAAGTTAACTAATAAGCAGAACTGATCCCAAATTCAACAATATAGGTAACTTAGGTTGGTAACTCCTAGGACTCGACTGACAGCATAAATATATCCATGAAAACTACACATTAGTGACAAAATCTTAATTAAACTATCATTTTGTATGTTTGTACATCTACTTCCTTCTCCAATGTATTAGTCTAGTCCAACGAAAGGTTTTCTGGAAGAAATCACTTCTAGTGATAAGGCCGCCATCTGTACTCTTAGGTTAAGAAATATCTGCGTGATTTACATTTTATGTACAATAAAGTGTTCTCTATTTGTCTAATATTATGAAGGCAACAAGAAAACTTTAGAAAATTTGAAGCTAAAAATTATATTGGAAACGTTTAAAGTTACTTGAATTGGCCCTTACAAATATGAAAGCAGAGGGAAGTAAAATCTACTTCATACCGCTGAGTGTCTAATCATCTAAAAGCTTGCGAAGAAAGTAATGAATTATTAATTTCAATGTCTGAGTGTGCCGGTACTGTCCAAACGGTACTGTCCGCTTGTAAGACTTTAGGTTTTAATGGATTCGTCGTTGTTGACATAAAACACGAGGCGAGCATCATCAACGCTTCAATATCGGATAAAAAAAACCGGCCAAGTGCGAGTCGGACTCGCGCACGAAGAGTTCCGTGCCATTTTCTATACAACATTAGACAAAGATCGAATTTGAGAACAGCGCCATGTATAGAAACCAACAACAAGCGTTTAACATTGACATTTAAACAACATGACATCCGGCGCTGTGAGGGTTACATAGATGGCAAGCGCTATCTTTAGACAACGTTTGTTGTACGGGGCTCCCATAATATTTATTTTATTCGGTTTTTAATATTTGTTGTTATAGCGGCAACAGAAATACATCATCTGTGAAAATTTCAAATGCTTACAGCTATCACGGTTCATAAGATACAGCCTGGTAACAGACAGACAGACAAACAGACGGACCGTGAAGTCTTAGTAATAGGTTCCCGTTTGGCACCTTTCGGGTACGGAACCGTAAAAACTGTCATGGAACAGCAACGTTCGCTGAAAAAAAAACTAAACGTCAAATTTTCCCGCCCATTTTATTTCTTTTTTTCTGACGGAGGTATATTATTTGAGACCACCGATGTCGTGAGCACCGGTGCGTCATTCGAGTGTGAACGACTTGAACAAAGCAAAACTACACTAAATAAACGCGTAACTAGAAACCCACCTCAGTTTCTTCAAATTCAACGTTTGAAAAAGTATGTATAGAACTCGGCCAGTCGAGCTTTTGGTTTTCCTACTCATTTAATGAGTCTCATTATTAGTGCCAGAAAGCCAGACGATATATTATAATTTTCTAGGTATTTACATATTATTGACACATCTAAATACCTAGTATAACACATCTAAATACCTAGTATAACACATCTAAATGCCTAGAATACTAAGTGTCACTATAAAACTTTCCTGAAATGCAGTTATAATGGTTGGTAGTTAAGTGGTAACCCCATTTACTGAAATCGCGTTTTTTTTATAAATAACACTAGTAAACTATACTCCATTCCACGAAACGAGCTCCCTAAGAAAATCGTCCATGTGCGCCCATTGGTTAACGCGTGTGACCTTCAGTGCCTGTAAACCTACCCCACGAAGCGGACGGTCTTCGCTTATTGTTTCGCTAATCTCTAGCCGCGCGCACTGACCAATGAGATGCGAGCATTTTGTTCCCTAGGAGTTCGACTCGTGGAACGGAGTATATAATTAGGTCTGTATGTACTATATTTAGGGCTGCCCGGCTGTGGAACGATCTGCCGGTTTCAATAAGGCCCACTTCTTCCCCAGCTATCTTTAAAAGCAGGGTTCACGATCTGTATCTATCACTCTAAGTTATTAAATAGTTCAATTACCTATTATTGTTTTCCTGAATGTAGGTACATAAATATGTCTTTTCTTTTGTCCTCTGGTAGAACTTCATTGTAACATATGTAACTTTATGTATGACTAGCTGTGCCCGCGACTCCGTTCGCGTACATTTCGATTTTTACGAAGCAGCATTTGTATGGGGGCCACGTCTTATCATAACTGGAGCTAGAATTTAAATAGCCTATCCTGTGTCCCAGATGTCTATATGTTTTTATACCAAATTTCATCAAATTCGGATAATTGGTTTAAGAGTTATGGAGGAACATACATACATACATACACACATACAGAAAAAAATTCTAAAAATCGTGAAATTAGTTTCAGTATCATATATTGAGCCTATAAACACAATATCTCTGAAAACAAACTAACTTACTCCATGACCGACCCTTACAGATTTATTATTAGTATAGATAGTATAGATGAGCGTTGGTAGCTTAGTGGGTAGAACATCGGACTCGGAAGCGAGAGACCCAGGTTCGATCCCAAGTGCGGGCATGTACCTACCAATTTATTTATTATTTATTTATTTATTTTTATTTATTTATTTTTTTACCAATGACTTGGTTTTCTAAGTTATGTACATTGTAAAGTTATAGTAGCAATACCACACGCTAACGGTGAAGGAAAACATCGTGATGAAACCTGAGTGTCTGAGCTATTCACATACCTCAGCGCTTGAAGTCGCCAATCCGCGGTGGGCACGCGTGGTGATTAAGCCCATACTCTCGCCTTGAGAGAAGGCCTGTGCCCTACAGTGGGACGCATATAGGCTGATTATGCTACATCACGTCAAGCATTTCAGACTTCTTATTTGTGCTGGCAACAAAGTTACAGGAAACGGTGTACTAGAAAAAGCGTGTCATTGGTATTTTCCGTTATTTTCCCGACTTGTTGCACATGTCCACTTGTGCACTGTGGTCCTTATTCTGTGATCAATATTGTTTGGTATTATTGGCTATTTAGACATTTAGCTAGAAATATGTATTTTGAAAATACGGTGGTAGCGGAGCGGTGGAACGCCGGCTTCTCATTCGGGAGGTCGTGGGTTCGAATCCCGGCATGTAGCAATGACTTTACTTTCTAAGTTACATACATTTGTGAAATTATAGTAGCAATACCACTCGCTAACTGTGAAGGAAAACATCGTGAGGAAACCTGAGTGTCTGAGGTGTTAACTTTGCTAAACCACTTTTTTAATTTTTCTCGTTAATTCTTAATTGAGAATTTAAAATTGTTGCTTGTAGGAAGTGGTTTGATCTAATGATCAACAGTAATCTGTCAGGTGCTGCAAAAACAGTTTTCAGGTTTTGCGTTATTTTAATTACTTAGACGATGCAATATATATTTTTTCAAGTTTCTTTCTTTCGTAATATATATTTTTTTAAGTCTCATCACCCTATCACAATCCTCTCAGGAACTATAATAATATTGGTGTAGCATTTTTTTAGGGTTCCGTATTCGAAGGGTAAGGGACCCTATTACTAAGACTTCGCTGTCCGTCTGTCACCAGGCTGTATCTCATGAACCGTGATAGTTAGACAGTTAGATTGTTGAAATTTTCACAGATAATGTATTTCTGTTGCCGCTATAACAACAAATAGTAAGAACAGAATAATATAAATATTAAAATGGGACTCCCCTACAACTAACGTGATTTTATTGCTGTTTTTTGCTCGATATTATAACGGCAACAGGTAGACCCTTGAAATATTCAAATGTTGTACGGAGCCCTTCGTGCGCGAGTCCGACTAACACTTGGCCAGTTTTTTTTTTAATTGACGGCGCGTAGAAAGGCAACGGTAGCAGCCAAACGGCCTTGCCAGAATCCGTGTGGCGGCCGTCACCAAGCACACTAAACGGCGATCATGACCTCACACTTAGAACGTCAATGGAATCTCAATGGATCGACTCACGTTCTCGGAATTACTTAAAACGAATGGATGGAGGAAAATACGGTAAGGCTACCTAACTTTACCATTGTTGAACGGTCGTGTGTGCCTTGAAATCTGGTCATTAATTCGACTTCTCTATTGTGGATGCTAAATGGCTTGCTAGATATGATTGCACTAGCCTGTGAAGTTAACAACTTCCACCACATCCAATCTATTCCAATCTCTTTCCCTGGTCTTGAACTAGGACACCCTGGCCTGTGCTCTGGCTTTACTGTATTAATCAAAACAAGGACATAGTAAACTGAAAAAAAATGCAGAACGATGCCATTTATATAATCCTAATACGCCGACGCCCAACAGGAATTGAACCCACGACAGCGGTCTTGGTGATCAAGCGTATTACCGCTAGATCAACAAGGTAGACAAATTTATTCAGAACGCCAGACACTCTAGGTAGGTATTTCATATTTAATTAGTTAGCTGCGATTCACCTCTATTGTTCAATTATCCGGCTACCCTCCCTAAGAATACCGCGAGGCGTAAAGATACAAGATAATGTTTTATATACGCAAATCAGCCATTTTTCCCCGCCCGACACTTCGCAAACGAATTATGAGAAACACGATAATGAAGACGCTGCGGCGCGAAACATCACACAGAAGAACGCTCATAAAAAGAATAATAATGTTTATTTCACATCATAAGACAATGCATGGTAACAAAATAAAACAAGAAAATCACGATTCAATTTCAGTTTGATCGGGGTGTTTTTAATTTAATACAGTCTTGTATCTAAACTAATATTTTAAATAGGTAAAATTTTAAGTTTGGCTGTAGATAAAACTATATTATTGTACTTAACCGATATCAAAAATTCTTTAACAATTATTAGAAGAAATCTTCAGGATAAGCTGAATTTCACGAGTCTTGGTTCAAAATAGGTACATCATATTTGCCTTTTTTTAAGAAATAGGTTGAGGTAGAAAGCTTACAACCTATTCCATGAAGATATCTATGAAGATTTGGACTCGGTATGTCTCTTTATTTGCCACTGAATCGTTGAATTACTTTGACAAAGTAATTCTTCAGCTACAAATATTATTTTGGTTTTATTGGGGCAGTTCTGGTACCGTCAGAAGGATGAAGCTTGAAGTGAAGTCAAATCTTAAATTTGATGTGGGGTTCCGTAACATAATAGAGGTTTGTTAGTGTCCCATAGCCTTATAAGTTATTAATTTGTTGAAAATTTTACACAATTATAGAGTGAACTTAAATCTGTTTGCATTCATTTAGAATTTAATTTGCGCCAATATACAGTTTCTTAAAGAAATCTGTGCTTATATGAGTTCGTTAATTTAGTCCATACAAACATTATAGATCTTATTTAACCTATTAAACTACTGTTTTATTCAAGGAAATATGTATTGGCGCAAATAAAAATCTTAATTAATGCAGACAAACATAATTTCAGTGTATAATTATGTAATTTTTTAACAAATTTGGAAATAATCATTTGTATGGGAATCGTCCCACCTTAAGGAACCACTATAATAGACCACACTTTCTTGATGTATCGTTGCTAACTCAGTGTGAACCCCTATAGCATGACGTCAAGATAAACGTACCCTTGTATCGACTAGTTCTAGTTAGACCTGAGATTTCCGCACTTAGCCTCATAATTGGGCCACTGTACGTTGTATAGCAAGCGCTAAGGTATGTAGATACCTCAGCCTAGGGTTACCTCACGATGTTTTCCTTCATCGTTAGCTAGTGGTATTGCTACTACAACTTCACAAATGTACGTAACTTAGAAAACAAAGTCATCGGTACATGCCTGGATTCGAACCCACGACATCTCCGCTGCCACCGCTCCCTCGAATCAACTATTGCCACCTCCCTTTATTTCACTTTATTAATGGCGCTACGGTAATTGCGTGATAAAAACGTTTGTCGTCGTGTATGATGCAATGACATGAATCATGCGTGCCACTTTATATTTCACAGAAGCAGCGGAACGTCTGATGGCAGCTGGTTTCCATATAAAATCCCTAACATAACATAACATAAACTTACGCCTGTATCCCAGAGGGGTAGGCAGAGACCAGGGACTGCCACTTGCTACGATCCTGACAGATCGCTTTCGCTTCCTCAACATTCATTAGTCGTTGCATGCATTTTTATCTTGCCCTTTGCTAATACATCCCCTATTTGGTCTAAGTATGTCCGTCTGGGTCGTCCCTTACCGGCCCTTCCACCCACATTCGCTCGATATATTTGTTTTGTCAATCTTTCTTTCTTCATCCTCTCCACATGTCCAAACCAACGCAACATTCCTTTCTCAATCCCTACCTATTATAATAACATACTCACCTATACACGTTATCACAAGTAAATTTAGTGAGACATACTAATTATATATATTATCACGTACTAACTTGCCACTGGCCATTTCTAATCCGTACATCTGTTGTATTGTATTTTATGTGGTGCTAAAGTAACAGAACGGGCAAACAAAAGAATGTCTAAAATGAGGAGTGAGAACTGAAAACAATGTCGGAGGCAATGACCTCGGCAGATTGCCATGAATGTATCGCCAATGTAGACATAATTTCTTCTCAAGTTTTAGGTAACTTTTTGGTGGATCCCACTATTAATATTATAAAAGCGAAAGTTAGTATGTCTACATAAGCAGCCTATATACGTCCCACTGTAGGGCACGGGCCTTCTCTCAAGGAGAGAGTGTGGGCTTAATCACCACACGTGCCCACCGCGGATTGGCGATTTCAAGCGCTGAGGTATGTGAATAGCTCAGACACTCAGGTTTCCTCACGATGTTTTCTAACTTTTTGTAAGTTAGTCAACCAAGTCATAGGTATATCCCGCACTGGGGATTGAACCTGGGTCTCACGCTTCCGAGTCCGATGTTCTACCCGCTAGGCTACCACCGCTGTAGCCTCTACTAGTATGTATGGATGTTTGTTACTCTTTCACGCAAAAACTACGGAATGGATTTTAATGAAACTTTACATCGGAATAACACATAGGCTATAATTTATAAAGATATTGTGTGAATTGTCCAGAATATAACTAATAGTACAAGTTCTGCGCAGACGAAGTCGCGGGCACCAGCTAGTACGTCATAAATTAATCTCTATCCATATCTCTATTAATACTATAATTGTAGAGACGTGTGTGTCGGTTTGCCCTTCTTTCACTCGGCAACAGAATGGGTACCTACTTGACAGACAGGCGTAACCCTGCGTAACACTGTACAGGGCCATCACTAAAGTACACGCCATTTCTGAAACAAGACCATAGCAGCGGTAACAGCCTGCAACGGCGTCGAAATATCGGGAACTGAAATAATTAAAAACCTTAGATAGTTGGTGTTTTACAACATACTCCTGAGGAACAATAAGCGAGTCTCTAACGCTGATTGGCAAATCCTTTCACCACGATGGCAAACTCAAGTCCAGCTTTAAAGCCGGCGCGGTGTGCAGTCTCCATTAATATTGAAGGTTTCTCGCAGATTTATCGATACGCTAAGAAGAAGAATAATTATTACTGATTCGGTTCATCATCTGCCATTTGACGCCCACTGCAGGGTATAGGCCTCCCTCATGGTTTTCCTAACCATGAGGGGTTTTGCCATAATCGCCACGCTTGGCAGGCGGGTTGGCGATCGCAGTATGTGGTTGGAATCTCAGGAAGATGCTACTGCCCGTCTCGTGGTAAGTAATGTATTTCCTTTGTCGTCTTCTATGACATCCACGGAAGGAAATGGAGTGACGCTATTCTTAATCCGGCGCCACACGGAAACTTGATTCGGTTATTTTGGCGGAGTGTCTTGTTACACATGCAGACTTCTTTCCGATGCCAATCTGAGTCCATTACGTTATTTTTCCTCTTATCAAGGATATTACCCCCTCTTTTAAGTGCCTGTCACGTTCACCGCGACAAAAACGCCTTATTCAAACACAGAACGCATCGCGGAATACAAATCGGCCTGTCAAGGAATCGAATTCAAATGTAGCTAGGGCGGGACGTTGCCTTTACTCGATTTAAACATTTGAAAAAAACCTTAGAAGGTACTAAAACTTCACAGAAAAATCAAATGGCAATTTTTGTAAACATTGACTAGCATTAACTGAAAAATTATACGTACAATTTCAGATGGTGTATTTTTATACTGTTCCCTAAAACACTACGAAATAACTCAAAACCGTTTCCATAAATTAATCAATTCCAGTACCTAAGCAAAAGTTTTAAACTTCGTTTATGTTTCCTACGAGTACTTTATTAATTCATTAGTTATTAAAAATCTAATAAATTTACAGTATTTGTTCAGATTTTCCCTTATTTTGATAATTTGTTGTATAATATCGGATATCCTTTAAATATAGCTCCAAATAACTAATTACAAAAACCCACAAAGCTTCCTTTATCTCAAAGGTAAAATTTTCAAGCACCTATCTACTATCGAAAATTAACCGCTTTTATATCGCAGGAATTTCCCAAGTATCCATCGCGGCTAAAATTCTTATAAAGATTGTTGCTTTAAATTTACGAACAATTTAAAGCAACAATCTTGCGAAAGCCTATGAGAAACATTATTGGATGGAAAAATCGCCACTTAAGGCTCAATAGCCTTTTTTGGTATCTGTTAATCCAGCTAAATTGGTAAGAAATGGTTGGTTTTTGGTCTGAAGAAAAGTACCTATAAGACTTCTTATCAAAGGCAAGTCTGACTACTACAGTCAGATATAGATTTGTGGGTAGAAGGGAGGTAAATACTTTTTCGGTAATTGCCCTTATGCTACGCAGGATAGGAGCTACTGCAAGGTAGCTCTACCTGTCTTGCAGTTCGGTTTACCTATACGTTATGAAAAAAATCCAAAATCACAAATCTATAATATCATTCATTATGTATGTAATATAATAGCCTCAGTGAACAGTTAACAGCATATCAACCTTTGCATGCGTCCACTTTAAACGATTATGTACGTAACTTGTGACTTTGCAATAAAAATGTAGACTGTACGTCCACTTAATATCAGTTAAAAAGTGAGCAATCCTATACTTAACCTTTTTCATATTTGGTTGTCAGGGAGGATTTTATGGTGTAAACTTTTATATAACTTAGTATTTAGGTCAATTTCTTTCGCGTTTAGGCCAATGTTACCATCATAAAGTTACAACGTTTCTAAAGTAAAAAACTATAAACTGATTTGATCTGATATTACTTTAGAAATTGATAATATCAAATCAGTTTATAGTTTGTTACTTATACACAATGCATTTTGTTTCTTTCAAACACATAGGTACCCACCACTGCAATCAGGCTGCCGACTGGTTCATCTATTGACTGTTCTTATTTCAAATGCATCACGTTTCACTGTTTTAAATTTCGAACACATTTGTATTCCAGCTTGTGTCATTTCCTAGTAAACCGGCCAGCACCTGTGCATTCGAATAATCCGAAAATAGAATTGTACGCAATTGACTGCTGCAATTAATTCCACAGTAATGATAATCGATCTTTTTAATACTCATAAACCGGACTTCATTCACGGCTTCTATTTTATTGTAGCTTAGAGTTCATTCATTCTCAACGCTGATTCCAATAATGCAAGCTGCGGTGTCCATTCCCACTGCATTGGCAATAACTTCGAGGTCTTCCTCCTACGGCTATAATTAGATATTACTCCAGCACGAAAATGGGCTAGTAATCTTATAACACAGTGCAATACCTTACCAATATAATAAAATATCGAAAGTGAAGTAAACTACATTTTATAACGACCTAGACAAAAAATACCTTTCATATTTCATTCGAATTATAGGTATGACCAATACGATGAGACGATATGAATGTGGGGAAAGGATGTTCAGTCTATTGTGGCCATCGATTTATTATATTGGAAAGGATGTGTATTTACGAGCTACAGAAATATAACTTCAAAAGGTGAGCATTTACCTTCAAATGACAGCGACGGACAGGATGGGTCTCGGGCACAATAAACACAGAGTCTGTCAATAGCAGTGTTTCGAAAAAGAGCCATGTAAACCGCACAGGTGGCTGCACAAGACTGAGAACCGGCTACCACTGCCTACCCTGCCCCTCGCGACACGAGAGAAACAAGGCGATAGAGGGGACACCCTGGGACTTGCTAGAGACTACGTAAGATGGACTTTGTGTACGGGGCAAGGTATTCGAACAGGTGGACTAGCAATAACTGAATGCATCGCTTACCTGCTCAGGACAGAAAAAAGAAAAAGAAAAAAACCCGGTTTGAATTTCGAGAGTTAATTGGCCGAAACGAGGAGGGGTTTGAATTTGGAATTTTAAACAAGTTGAACGTTCTTTATTCATTTAAAATCACTGCGTTCCGGTATTGAAGGGTCTTGAGAATTTTGGGAAAATCCACCTCGTTGTGAGCACAAGAACGCACGAGTAATTTTAGACAAATGTGCCTTATTTACATAAAACCATCGTTATGTAATTATCTGCCAGCCAGTTATAGTCTTGTCCGCCCACTGCTAAACCAAATACAGAAGTAATCAAGTAATAGGTAGGCACAATGACTAAGTTTCGCTTTAAATTGTCGTGCGCTATAACAAGTACTTCTTTGTCTTTTTAGCATAAATTTATCCTAATAAATCTAACATTTTAAGTATGAAGTTTGGTCAAAGTATCTGACTGAAATAAGTCATGGAGTTGACCTATACTATTTACAAGCACAAATAAAAGGGATTTCCCTTTCCCCAAAGGCTACCTCTGGCTGACTTACAAAGCACTACCTAAACAGTGGGGGCTAAAAGCATGGAGTTTGGCGCTAGAGTTCTTATAACGTTATTCACATAAAATTCAATATGAGATGAATGTTTATATGGAAGAGATGTTGGTTAGAGGAAATCTCTTCGTGCACACGCGGCTAGTGTGAAATAAAATATGCTCGTTGAATTTCAAATACGACAAACAAATATTACACTGACCTAAAGCCATTTTTGGGCATTCAAGGTCAAAAGAGTTGCCAGATAAGTGTTAACAATAATCGTTACCGTCACACATTTGCATAAAAAACCTGTTTCAGATTATAAAAGGGAAAACCAATTAACACACGTCGTTATTTGATACTTCATAAACTAAAATAGATTTTTACTTAACTCGTTCCTATGAAAGTCCTACAGCTTTTGATAGCAGAACAGTGAAAATACATTTTGATCATTCAAAGAACTCGGTTAAATTACAAATGGCGGTAAACATATTGAAAAAGGCGTGGTAAATTTTTGAGATTCGTCGGACTGAATGTGGCGTGGGGCGAGAGACGACCTGCACTTTCTTTCCACCCTTTGGAAGCTTTTTCCTCAAGATGTTTGCCAGAATTTGTACAGATGTACAAAATTGAACAGCTTACAAAACATAAGAGCTGCGAATCGCTAATAAATACTCGTACAAAACTATCGAAGCGGTCCTTAAATGGAAAAAACGCAGACTTTACCACCCAGTACTCGAACTTAAAATAAAATGGCGAAGCCAGCCAGGCACTTGAGGTATTTCAATAGTCTTCCCTCTTGAGAATAGACAATACACCGTGCTAAATGGTCAGGTAGTAACTTGGGGTTGTAAATATTTCTTCCCAGAAACGACATTCGCGCAACGACACCCGAGAAGCTAGGGTAGAGTTTTAAGCACAGGAGAGTGAAGTCTAATCTTCAACGGTCAGTAAAAAAAAAACAAAAGACGATTGAAACTTTTACAGGCGTAAGAAAACCATCTAAAAACAAATAACGATCAATTTGAAAAACATTTATTTTTATAAATCACAAAAGGCAATCAGTGTTTTAAGTATCATTCTTCAGCTAGTAGGTTTAAGGCGTTCAGTGCTATTATTTTAGCCTGTATTACGGGAACCAGCGTGAATCGTGAATCAACTATTTCAACTGTGCCTGCATGCATTTAGATGCATTTTACTGTGAAAAAGATACTGCAACTCTGCTAAGAGAATAGGGTCTAAAACTACCTAAGTATTTAGATCTTTATACGGAGAAAACTTTTTTGCGTTGAGCAAGACAAGTTGTTTTAATTAATATAGAAATGCACAACTGGTTTAAATTAATACCATTTTAAAATAGTCTAGCCACTGTTATCGCTCTTTTGATCTTAGGATTCGATTTTGTGTACAATTTATAACGAAGTCAAATAACAAAAAATGCATAATTAATTAGGCACTCGTTGGCAATTTCAATTATTCGATTATTGTGCACTAAAGAATGTCTAGAAATGAATTTTCTAGTTCGTAAAAATGAGGTCCTCGAGAAGCATTTGAGTCAATTCAATTTAGCATCTTAATAGTACATTACGATACTAGTGCGAAAAGTAGGAAATTCGCAACGAGTGGCGATAAATTAAAACACGACCGAAGGGAGTGTTTTATATCGACACGAGTTACGAATTACCTATTCGCACGTGTATCGTACAACGTTTTATAGTACATATGGCCCTTTGAAGTTTCGACATAGGCACGTAAAGTGCTCATTATCGCACTAGTGCGGTAATGTAGCACCATATGTACTATAAAAGTAATTACGCAATTTCGAAGCGGAAGGTCCGTGGATGCGGATGGCGAGTGACCGTGACAGATGGCATTTGGGGTAAAAGGCCTATACTCAGCAGTGGGCGGTGGCAAGATACTAAATTTTATCATAATTACTCATACCTTTTCACGGTAAGACATGGAAACCGTAAATATATTACAAATGTAGGTAGTCTAGCTGTAGTTTTCAAATAGACCCTGCTGATCGTTGTCTAGTTATGACTATAAACGGGCAGTTCGTGAAGAACAATGCATCACAAAAAAAATACAGTAAAAGTACAACTTTTAGGGTTGCTCTAAAGCTGTTAAACACATTTGTACAGCCAGTAGAAAAAGGTACGTTAATCGAATTGTAACTTTAAAATTTTGGTATCATAAGAACTGAGTAGTTATTAATAAGAATTGCTCAGTTGAAGTGGCAGTGGGCGGGGCAGATAGCTCAAAGAACTGATGGCCGTTGGGGCGAAAAAGTTCTGACCTGGCGACCGCGGACCGCACGACGCGGTGTGGGAAGGCCCCCCACCAGATGGTCTGGCGACCTGGTTACGGTGGCGGGGCAGTCGCTGGATGCGGTCGGCACGAGACCGGGAAGCTTGGAATACCATGAGGAAGGCCTATTATGTCCTGCGTCCTGCAGTGGGCGTCGAATGGCTGATGATGATGATGAAGAACTACAGATCAAACGGGTTAGTTACCAAATGTCTAAATAGATAAGTGTATAGTCCGCACAAATCTTTTTGGCGGTAACGTGAACATAGTCGCAGATCGTTTGCACATCGCTTAATGTCTTTACAGTGTATGTGTGAGTAATTGACTACTTTAGTAATTGCCTGATAGTAATTTACTACGCATCACACTACGTCAATTACTCACACATACCATAAAGACAGTACCTCAGCGATGAGCAAACAATCTGTGACTATGTTCACGTTATCGCCAAAAAAGTCTGTGCGGACTATGTGACATTTCAGATGCTTATGTCAGACGCAATGAGAAATCGACATTATTAAACTTTTAGAATTTATTGACAGACTAACAGTGCCCGCAAAAACGTTCGCGTGGTAAACGGATTAGTCTATAGCTTGTCGAACTTCCAATATCTGGAATCCCCATTATATAACATACAGCCAACAAATTGAACGTATACAAAAAAAGTTCACCAACCACTTGAATTATAGAAGCCGCAAATATTTCAATACCTACGAAAGTGCATGTAAACACCATAAAATAGCAACGCTGAAAAAAAGACGGTCTATTACAGACATGATGTTACTATACAAATTACTAAGAGGTAATTTAGACTGTCCTCACATAGTTAGCAAAATTTGCTTCTGGGTACCAAAATGACGCACCAGACATTCAAATGTGTTTCACATCCCGTCTTGTCGCACTACCTACGGTCAAAACTCAACTATAAATCGTATTACTAGGATGTATAATAAGGTACATAAAAATGTGGACATATTTCATATCTCACGTCAATTATTTAGTAAACTTTTATCAGAACAGTTGGAAGACTAGCCAGGATTAACCAATAAACAACCAATATACGCATACACACCTTCTGCTCAGCGGCAGGTAGCCGTTCGCTACTCACCCGAAGCCATGACCACGGTCGTAAGGCTGAGCAGAGCACACACACTAAAACACACAAACACACACGCACACACGCACACGCACACGCACGCACACTCACACGCACACGCACACTCACACGCACACGCACACGCACAAACACAAGCAAAAACACAACCGCACACACACACATACACACATATACCCTCTCATAAATATTTTATATTTCTGTATAAAAAATAATTAGCTACCTTTCAGCTGACACGATGCGGGAAAACGCAGTTGGTTGAAGGGGAGGTTGGGTGGCGGTTTGGCTCTCGCTCATACAATATAGAATTCAGTATTGTGTGAGGGAGAGGTCGGTGGGTTGTCCGGTCTCTTTCTTTGATTAGCGGTGGTATATACTTTTTTATTACCTACCTATCGTATAATATATAAATATATATATATATTTT
Source organism: Yponomeuta evonymella (assembly GCA_963969515.1). Classification (NCBI taxonomy): domain Eukaryota; kingdom Metazoa; phylum Arthropoda; class Insecta; order Lepidoptera; family Yponomeutidae; genus Yponomeuta; species Yponomeuta evonymella. The sequence continues at coordinate 2,660,333 of OZ018343.1, read as the reverse complement.
TTTTGTTTTGTGAATGTGTACGTAAATAGTATAAACTTCGAACTTCATGTTATATATAAATTTAGAGTAAGTAAGCAATTAAAAACTGTACCTTGTCAGGCATTTAGAAGTCAAAACTGTTTGTTCTCTAGTCTTTAAGATTTTACACTTGTTCCTTGTGCTAATAAGAAACCTATTCTCTAGTAATTCCGTGGAAATCTATAACTGGCCTTACTCTAAGTACCTTTGTATGTAATATTTTGTCTAGTTTCGCTGTTGATTTCCCTATCAAAAAATAAAAATAAAAATAAATAAAAAAAACTTTCGAACTGAAAGAATAGCTGGTGAAAGAATTTTTGAAATCGGTCAAGTACCTTCGGAGATTACCCCCTATACACAAACTTACAAACATATAAACTTACAAACTTTTCCTCTTTATAACATTAGTGTAGATAGTGTAGATTTGTGTAGCTGTAGATGTAGAAGTGAAGATTAGAAGATCTTTAATATTCACACTGTCTTAGCACTATCTGTAACAGCAGTCACAGAACTGATGAAATCAGACCGCCAATGTTCATATTGAGCTGTATTGTAGGACAGATATTATATTATATATTATTACTGTCTTCAATGTTAAAGACAAAGACAACGATATTTATTTGTAAAGCATGTGTACATTGATAGGATGGAGACATTTAAATTAGTACTGTACATACTCTGCCTCATGTGGCGTAAAAATAATGTACTGTCTTTGTATCTGTATCGCCAGTTACAAAACAGACGAAAAAAGACAGCCATATTTTGACAGTGTCTGTCACTGTCGCAAGGGAGTTCCTGGGACTGGTTAGACATATAGCACGCTTAATTACTAAAAGAAACCGAATAATAATTTGCCTCTCGCTCTCATTACAAAGACGGCAGTATAATATGAGCGAGGCAAATAATTGTTTGTCCTTCAGATCCTAAAGAAAAGGGTCTTCAACCAGTGAGTCCTGCCAGTTATGACCTACGGAGCTGAAACGTAACGTGATACTGCCTAGTCCACCAATTCAAAGTCGCTCAGCGTGCTATGCTCGGATTCTCTTTGAGGGATCGCATCAGAAATGAGACAATTCGCCAAATAACTAAGGTGAAGGTGAAAGCGATCTGAAGTGGCAGTGGGCTGGTCACATATGCCGAAGAACCGACGGTCGATGGGGCGCAAACGTTCTCGAATAATGACCACGAACTGGCAAACGCATAGTAGGATGCCAACCGGCTCGCTGGACCGACGGTCTAAGACAGATTGCTGGTAGCGGCTGGATGAAGATGGCTTAATATAGAAGGAAGTGGTGTGCCTTGGGGGAGGCCTATGTCCAGCAGTGGACGGATACGGGCGGATGGGTGGAAATAGTTGTCTAGTATTTTTTTATCACACCTGCTCTGAAAATACATACTAATTATACCAATTAGAGGGAAGAAACGCCTTTATCCCGCCCTTCAAATCCTTTCATCCCAAGGTATGGAAGTTTGTATGAAAATCCTTCCGACCCAAGGGTGTATGAAATTCCATTACATACCCGGTTTTTTTTTTTTTTATTTGTCAGCAGTCATACTGCAAAGAGACTTTAACTGTCTACTAATTAAATTTCAAGTAAATTGTTACTGGCCACATACAGTTTTTTTTTTTACCAGTTACCAACCTCCTTGGTGCATACAGAAAATTAAAAACGAAATTATTTTTGTATATAAAACGCGCGGAATCACGGAAGAAGTGGCTGCATGACCTTATGATCTTAGCCTACTCCAGAAACGGGCGAATAAAAAAAGGAAAAGCCCGCGCATTTTCGCAAAAACATTGATTGATTTAGCATTTATCTTTGTGTTTTTTGTAAACATTTCTATGCATTTATGTCTATAATTTTCCTCGTAGGTGTAATAAAAAGCACTATACATACCTCAGGATAAAGTACAGTTCCATACCTCAAATGGTTTGCGCCCCTCGCAAGCTCGTGGCGCAAATGCCATAATCTCGGTATGGAACTGTCACTTTCTTCCCTCTGAAGTAATGTACTATTAATGACTCGCGATGCTCACACATAGTTATATATTAAACGAGTCTAGTCGCGATTATTAATTGCCTTAATTCTCTAAGTTCCGGCGACGTTGCAGCCTGCAGTTGCTGTGGTCAGTTAATTATTGTAGCGAGGGTAGGTGGTCTACCCTCAAATCACTTTTAGTTTTTCGCAACGGGTCGACACACAACACTCACTACGTCCGACAGGTCCGGTGATAAGGCGCGAGATTTGTATTTGCTTAGTTGTCTAGTCCTTGTCTCTAATTAACAGCGTTAGGCTACGTTCACACGGTCTTTCTGTATCACCAGTTCCTTCGTGGTGTGTACGAACGACGGCGACCGACGGCGACCCCCGGTCGTGACTTCACTGCTAATGCAGAACGCTTCGCGAGGGTACGCTGCGGTGCCCATAAATCGCCCAATAAACAGACAGTTGCATTCATAAACAAGATTGTTTTGATGTCTAACTTGTGGTTGTAAAGTTGTGGATTGTCTGAAAAACGCTTAGCTTATTTGCGGCAGTGTTTTAACGACAATTCAAGAGATTGACAAGTGCGACACAAGATCATTGCTGGCTTGGTTTGTTGGCTGCAAAAATATATTTATTTTAAATGTATTTATTATTATTTACACGCGGATAGAAATACATACGTGAATGGAAAAAGTAACTAATAGAACAAATCCGAAAACTGAACAGTGACAGTTTTATTTTTAAAAACACGATTCCTTAAAACACTCCTCAGATGTTTTAAATAGCCTGTGGTAAAGGGTAAGACGTAACCATAGATTATCTAAACTGCATCTAAGGAGTGTTTTAGAGGAATCATGTTTTTATGAATAACACCGACAACCTATTAAACGGCTCACTGCATAGCACATGCCTTCTCTCAGAGACAGAGTTACGGGCTTAATCACCACGCACGCCCACCGCGAAAACTGAACAATAACGATCGGTAAAACTTTACGCATTATTTTGTGCAAAATTATAAATCAAGGGGCTTAACAATCAGGGGAGGAAATCTCAGACAAAAGTATAAGTAGGCATAACATGCAAATCACAAGGTCCTATTTGTCAAATTAGCATCACGTCTCCACGAATAAAACATCAGCTTGAAGCATACGAGCGAGGGTAATCTAATTTGGGTCTTGGAGCAAGAAGTATGATATGACTAGCTACAGCTAGAGGTACGGCCTGCGGCATACTTAATCCTACTTACTAATATTATATATGTGAGAGTTTGTGAACATGTTTGGATGTTTGGATGTTTGTTACTCAATCACGCAGTAACGGCTGAACGGATTTACATTAAACTTGGCGTACAGATAGACAAAGACCTGAATTGAGACATAGAATACTTGATATACCGGTAATGCATTTCCGTGGAATAATATTTATTTTAAGTTTAAAATAGATGGCGTTGTGCGAGCGAGCGTTGTGTTTTAAAAATAGATGGCGTTGTGCAATAATCGTATATACGGATTCTGTGGCGGTACGAAGTTCGCCGGGACAGCTAGTTTTTAAAGCAGTAAGTTCAGCTTCCATACAGCACTCTATCTAGCATACTATCTAGCCCATAAATAAAGCTAGTTATAGGCTGGGAAGATCCTAAAACTCTTACTCTATCGCTCCCCTGCCAATCTCGTTGCCTTTCAATGACTTTAATCATTTCATCGACTCATTGGGCCATCGGTCTGCGTACCGATCGCTTGCCGATCTGTGACCACCTTAGTCCATCCACCGTTCTGCCGCCTGACCATATGCCTTTGCCATCTCAACTTCAACTTGTTTATTTGCGTGCCAACGTCTTCGAATTTGGTCTGCATTCAGCATTTTGTACTTCAAACTAAATTGAAAGTTCTGGCTTCAGCAGACAAGCGTCAGCATTTCGGTATTGTAAGGCTTGATGGCATCGAAGAAACACACAACCAAGTAAATTAATACCCAAGAAAGATATAAACTTTTCCAAGGTACAACAGGAAGTTAACTGGAGGTTTTACTCTCGGCCGATTTTGCACCTTTAATTCAAGCTCATCCCTATACTACTTTTCCGTAAATTAGTTGCTGGACTGAGTATCTCCAGGTGGTTTACAGACGTTCTCTCCATTTCAGAGAGGGGGCACCATTTCAGAGCCTCCAGTCCAACGCCGCTTTCGCATCTTTATTTATTTTCTAACGATGTTTGTTCAGTATCGAAGCAAAGTTCTGCGTTCGTAATGGCGTTCGGCCATAAAATCTTTAGTATTTATCTCAAGCATGCGTTACTTTTACCTGTCATGGATAAAAAGATCAAACACATCCCTCTGGCTGCCACCAGTTTGTCGAAGAAGCCACAGGCTGCACGCTCCGTCGCTTCGAATTGTTTCACACGAGAAATTCTCGGTCGCTGCCTATGTAAATGGAGAGCTTCCCAGTGACTAATTCTTCAGCTTGGGCCCACTGAAATTGCGTAGGTCTGGGCCGTTTGACTGCCAGTTACGCACAAAAAAACAGCCTACGTGGCGAGACAATGGCAGTGATATAAGTGGAAAATCAAAAGATCTTAAATGTCACGAGTATTTCGAGTCAGGAAACTTATGACGCTCATTTGCAAATTATTAAATATTGCTTTATCAACTAGCCTATTGTGGGAGTGTTGTTAATCCATACAGTTCCTGACACATGGGGTTTCCTAGTGTAGGGCTTATTATTACCAAAGTGTGTATAATATTGTGTAATAATCTGTGGTTAGATAATAAAACAAACGCATTACTACAATCAACGAAAGAACGTTAGAGTCGCCAAATAAGCGTTATTTTTTTCTTCTTTTCCGTCGAATTGTACCATAGACAAATAGTATTTTTTCACACAGTCTCCATATTATGGGTGTCCCACGGTAGGAAATGGCCTTTAATTTCACGGAAAGTCCTAGTTCTAGCTATTTACCATCCGCATAATGGAATCACTCTGGTCCCAAATTATGATATTGAATATGCTCGTAGAAAGAATAGTGCCAAAACGTCATTTAGGTGAGGGTGGCGATTGGGGATAGACTTAAAACCTTTTTTAGGCCCCCGAAAATCTTTAATGTTTTTAACGGAACTGTCCCAAACACGGGGCTCGAAGTAATAGCCGTAACCTACAATTATGTCACTATACTACAAAATCGTGAAATAGAAACATTTTTCCGAAAAAAAAATGCGCCGTCCACCCCTACCGAATATTATTGTGTAATAATCTGTGGATGGACAATAAAACAAACGCCTGACTACAATCGACGAATAACGTTAGAGTCGCCAAATAAGCGTTATTTCTTCTTCTTCTCTGTCAAATTGTGACCATCGGGGCCTCATTTTACAAAAAAAACTACAATTCATGATTTAATATGACAATTCGATGTAACTGCATAGCCGGGTAACTCACAAATGGCCCCGACGTATTTATTGTATACAACAAACGTGAACACTATAAAGTAAAAGCTTAATAGTTATAAATAGTTACACAGTTAATGGGTCTGATGGCGATTTCGAACGAAAGTTACTTTTCCTAATGAACAATCGCGATTAGACCAATTAAGTGACATTCAACCGGCCTAATCGCGATTGTTCATTTGGTAGAGTCACTTTACACTTATAACATTAGTTAATTTGCCTAATAAAAATCTTAGGACTTGCCGCGTCCAGAACATGGTCACTCTACTCTGTAGAATCGCTTCGTGGCTCCACGGTCGACCGGGTAGATTCACACGACGGTGATATCAGTCCATACGTATTCACGCTCAGTTCCTATGGAAATGCGAAGGAATTCTTAATTCATATCTACGTGCTGGGCACTGGGGCGTCCAAAGTTTCTTTTGGCGCCATTGTCCGAAGTCGCTGGCGAGGGGTGGTGGAATAACACTAATTATGACAGTATTTTTTACGCAGTCTCCATATTAAATGGCCTTTAATTACATCTACGTAGTGAGATGATTTTTATACATCGTCCTTTGGCGTCTTCAGCCACACTAGACGGGTGAAGGGACCACTCGGACGCTGCAGTGCCTGGGACATTGTTTTAGATGGAGTAGGCTTGTCCAGCACCTATACCATCCTGACAGCTTACGAGAAACTAGTGAATAATAAAAAAGGAAAGGTAAAAAAGATACAGATTTTTTTTTCCATCAAACAAATTCAATAAAAGAAAATTGTGTCGTAATTTTTACGCCGCAAACTCAAGGCAGAACTCAGAACAAACTGTAACGCAGACGCAAACAGACCGCAAAAAAAAACAAAGACATAAAGGCAAGGGACCAAAATGCATTCTCAAACCACTGAGGAGGTACTGGTCCAACCGCTGTGGTTTGAGTACCGCTGTTACAGTACTCAGGCGTCTGCAGTAATATCCTGCTCCGGCGCATAAATACTATACAATTCCATTCATAATAATTGAAAGAGTCATAATAATTAAGTGTAAATAATTAAGTTAAGCCGCCGTGTGGCGCCGGATTAAGAATAGCGTCACTCCATTTCCTCCCGTGGATGTCGTAGAAGGCGACTAAGGAAATAAATTATCAGGAGATGGGCAGCAGCGTTTTCCTGGGATTCCAAATATATACTGCGATCGCCAACCCGCCTGCCAAGCGTGGCGATTATGGCAAAACCCCTCATGGTTATGAAAACCATGAGGGAGGCCTATGTCCTGCAGTGGGCGTGAAACGGCTGATGATGACAATAATTATAAGCTTAACGAACCTATACATACATAGAGGTAGAGTATGTAAATGCTGTTCATAGGCCTTAGCAAAGAAGTAACTTTTTGCCTCGGTTATCGTGCTGGTGGACTATTAAAACATTGTTTCTGGTACTAATGGATACAAATATATTTAAACATGCGAGGACATGCAAAACATTAAAATAGAAATTTGTCAACCCTTAATTGTTTTGTTTTTTTCAGATTCTAGTTTATTAACATAAACATAAACATAAACATTTACATACAGGCACATACATTGCTTCTGGCCCCACACTAGGATACCCTGTGTCGTGGGAACCAGAAACAACGACATCACAAACATGTAAACATCCAAGACCTGGGGTTTTTTTTTGTCCCCAGCCGGGATTCGAACCCGGGACCTCTCGCATGGTATGCAGGTGCACTACCGCTGCGCCACGAGTTCGTTTTATTGCGAGAAAATCACACGTTACTTTTTGTGTAAATTATTATTCAATATACAAATATAATATTATATTATACAAGCGGTATAACGATACGGCTTACGGGATCATTGCAGTGACACCAGAGTTAAGACTAAGAAAATTTTTAGTTCTTGTAACAAAATATTTTTGATGATTGTGGTCTCCGGGTTTTATGGATAATTAAATTGCGGATATTCGAGGCATATTTTTCTTATCCTGTACTAAGTTTTGAGCTGAGAAAAATCGGTTCCAAAATCAATAATTTTAGAAAAGCTCTTGTTTATTAAAAACTACTTATAGGAAAACAAAAATATATTTTAAATATCCGTAATTTAATTATGCATTAAATCTTCAGACCACATTTATCAAAAGTTCACTCATTTTATTACAATAATTAAAAATGTTAAATTGTGTGAGCGAGACAGCATGCTTCACGTAAGATCAGCCTTAACTTTTTTTGTGAAATACTTTTACTTATTGCGTGAATTATAAGAGCGATAGTCGAGTTACAATTATCCTTGTATACCAAGGGCTGCGTTTTACTGCAATAAATAAACTTGCATTTACTATTTACTAAGATTCTAGGTTACGAAACCATTTAATCAGAGTTGCAACTTCAAAAGACAGTTGGTTACACAAGCAGCCTATACACGCCCCACTGTAGGGCACAGGCCTTCTCTCAGGGAGAGAGTATGTGCTTAATCACCACGCGAGCCCACCACAGATTGGTGATTTCAAGCGCTGAGATAAGTGAATAGCTCAGACACTCAGGTTTCGTCACGATGTTTTCCTTCACAGTGAGTGGTATTGCTACTGTACTGTACGGTACTGTTTGTTTTCTAAGTTATGTTCTTCACAAATGTACATAACTTGGAAAACAAAGTCATAGGTACATGCCCGCACTGGAAATCGAACCTGGGTATCCTCGCTTCCGATTCCAATGTTCTACTCACTAGGCTACCACCGCTCTTTAATCATTAACATAAAAAAATTGACAAACTTTAATTATTTGTTTTTTTTTTATATTCTAGTTTATTAACAGCTATTCCGTTTTTATTGCGAGAAAATCATACGTTACTTTTTGTGTATGTTAGTTATACAAGCGGTATTACGATACGGCTTACGTTATCATTGCAGTGACACCAGAGTTAACTTTTTCGTTCGATACTTGTACTAATTGCGTGTATTATAAGAGCGATAGTCAAGTTACAAGTGTCGTTGTATACCATTGGCTGTATTTTACCGCAATAAATAAACTTGGTCGTGTGTGTATGTATGTCTATATTTATGCATGCATGTAAGTAAATTTATGTACTCACGTTGAAGTATCCAAACGTTTTCTGTATTAAATTATCTTCAAATATCTACTCACCACACCAACAGTAACGTGAAATCGCTCTGTTCGTGGCCACACCTTTATCCGGTCCCCGCGATGCAGGCTTACCTAGTGTGGGAATCTCAGTTTCACATCTACGTGCTGTTTTTAAAACTATTGTTAAATTTAGTTTGTGATTGTAATTTGTTTGTTTAATAATAATAAAAATATATAAAATATGTATGCATTTACTATTTACCAAAATTCTAGGCTACCAAACCGTTTAGTCAGAGGTGCAACGTGAAAAGACAGTTGGCTAGACATAATCCACGAAAGAATGTAGGCTTGGCCAAACAAGCCTTTCTTAACTAAACTACAGTTAGTGGCTTGCGGCGTCGTCAAATCAAAGTTACATCGGTCGACAGACGTTCACCTACCTCAGCGTGTGTGTTGCAAGCAATTAACAACAATTTATATAAAATCTGACCCACTTACGAAGCATTAAGTGGACATAAATGGAAACTTGGTGTTATTAACTTTGTTCCGTTATTAGTTAAACCGCAGGCGACCATTCAACTTGGGACAGACAGTATAAGTTGGAAGCAGTACTAAGTGTTACGTTACTGAGAAAACGTTTTGAGTCAAGTTTTATTGGAAATAATGTCGAATTTCGTTTTTAATTAGTACAAGTTGCGTGCATAATTAGTACAAGTTTATCCGTGTGGCGCCGGATTAAGAATAGCGTCACTCCATTTCCTCCCGTGGATGTCGTAGAAGGCGACTAAGGAAATACATTACGAGGAGACGGGCAGCAGCGTCTTCCTGAGATTCCAACCCCATACAGAGATCGCCAACCCGCCTGCCAAACTGGCGATTATAGGGTCAGAGTGTAGCAAAGGGTGGCCCATATATAGGACTTAGAAAAATTTAAATTTTTTTTTTTTTGCTCGTTTTTACTACTTTTTTGATCAGAACATTAAAGAATATGTAAAAATAAGCATCTTTTACTGGAACTTTTTTTCTCTAAATTAATAATTTCGGTTAGTTTTCGGTCTTACATGTTCAACCTAACACGCTCCTACGCGCTCCGCTACGCTACGCGCTTCGTCGCACCTATATTTTTGTTGTTGCAAATAGAAATTATAAAACTTTGTCATATTGTACTTTCGGCTTTTGACCCGTCCCCGTCTACAATCCGTCATTTATAAAAAAATTTTGGTCAAAATTTTTCTAAGTCCCAGGTACGGCCACCCTTTCCTACACCCCAACCGATTATAGCAAGACTCCTCATGGTTATGGAAACCATGAGGGAGGCCTATGTCTTGCAGTGGACGTCGAGGGGCTGATGATAGTACAAGTTAAGAACGGTACGGTGGTATGGCGGCGTTAGTAGGGATTCGTTGACGTGCGTGACACGTGTGTGGCTAGCCGTATACCCTCTCGAATCTAGGCATGATTCTGTATCTGCTCCGCGGCTCGTAGCAATGCTGTGGCCTCACCGGCATCACAACCTCACCACCGTAACGAAAACACCTTTAAAATCACTCGAACAAACGATCAAGAAAATATTGGACGCTCCATCTTTAAGTGGGGACCAATAACTGAGCCAGAATAAAACATTTACCCAAAACTCTTAACGTGAACATCATCTGCCTGTTCGGTGCGAGGTCTCGAAGATTAACTGTTTCCAAATGGTTGTGGTCCAAATGGACAGAAGCGCGTTTACAGCGCTCTCACGAAACACGCCACAGAATCGCCCTCAAGGGCTCTAAGCGAGCGTTCACATTTGTACAAAGCACAATATTTATCTTATTCCTAACGCCAAGTACTCTCAAACAAGACAAAAGCTCCAGACCACCTACCGAAGACAGAGATGAGTTTCTTAGAGCCCCACTTAACAAAAACTCCTGGCTGTTCGATTTCCTTGGACATCCCTTCGTTTTTATGTTCCTTGGAGCAATCAAAGGCGGTAGTTCGCTGAAGTGGACATGTACTTATCTATGGTACAACCAGGTAGAGAGGCTTTGTTACCTGACTACGGCAAAAAACATGGTGTTCTTTATTTCTCAAGATACATTGAGTAGGCTGGCCAACTGTTAGATCTAGCACCTCGTTTGTCAAGTGGTCCAACCGTCATATTTTTTATTTTTTTATGAATCGCGATGCTTATAATAGTTATAAATTAAACGGTTGGACAGTAGTTTAATATATAACTGTCCAACCGTATTGGCCAACTTTGGACTCACAATATTATTTTGGGCCGAAACGTCTTAACGACCTCGTATGTTTACCACGGTTGGCTCAACTTTGGGGATTTGTTGGCGAAAACACAAACCATTTACGAGTACCAACGATAAATTCTACTTGGGTAAGCGTAGCTTGTATAAATTTATTTTAATATTATTCATCCACTTTGCAGGTAAAGCGTTTCTTTCAAAGAATGCAAGAAGTATCAGCAAGGCATGGAAATAATAATAATAACTTCCACACAACACAATCACTTGACCTGGTTCCAAACTAAGATACCCTGTGCTTTGGTAACCAGGCAAGGACATCACAAACATGGTAATACACCCAAACTGAGGCCATTTCTACGAATTTACAGCGCCCCCAGTGGGAATCGAACCCACGACCTCTATCTTGGTAGTAAGCGCCTTAACGGCTAGTCCAACGAGGCAGTCAAGTACTTCAATTACTTTAAGGTCTGCTCATGATACCTATATCCCTTAATTTTTTTTATATTTGTGTTGTCTTTGCCAGTTACCATAGCACAGTTAGAGATCAGAACTAGTGATTTTTTGGACGTCAGGTAGTAATTATTCGGTTCAGATTTTTTAAAGGAAAACCATATAGTCGTGCCGAATAGATTAATTACAAAAACAATAAAAAAAAATGCTTCGTTAGTAACTTTTTATGATGATTGTACCTACATCACGTTGCCTTTTGATGTCGGCCCTTTGTTGAAGGCCGGGGCTTCAAAAGGCGCGATCGAGCGAGTCCTAGCCAATCAATCTTCGTGGGGCCAATCTACTGGAAACTCACGGACTTTTCTTCGTTTTAGCTCAAACCAGATATTTCAGGATTAGATCATATTAGTTTGACCAAAGTAACTGGCAAAAAGTTTTTATTTATTGAGTTAAGACAGCTGAAGACGGGTGGAACGGATCAATTATCCTTACGACAAATTGGTAAAAAATATGTTGAGTGTCGTTCAGTTTTTAAAATTACCAACATACACCACTTTCTTGAATATGGATTGAGTAGCATACAGCTAAAATTATGTTTATTTTTAACGGCTATTTAAGTAATATGTAGGTGACCCAAAAGTAATTGAATTAATTCAATAATTACCCGGCCCCACAAAACTGCATCTTATCATCCAAGGCCCATGTCCTGCAGTGGGCGTCAAATGGCTCATGATGATGACGATCGTCTAAAAACTCAAATTGTATGATAATTTAAGCACCACACCATCGCTTCACGCGTCACGTATCCCTAGTGAAGTAGTCACATCTCCCTTGACGAAGACATCAACGCGTCACGGTCCGAACTTACTTCGCCCCGCGCGGACATAAATTACGTTTCTTCCCTACCTGTGGCTTTTTTGGATTACATTTTATGGTCAGTGGTGTTGGAAATGAGCGTCTAGCGGAAAAAGATAGGAATGTTACACGTTTTATGTACCTTTGTAGACTTGTTCTCCCTGTTATTTATTTAGTCGTTAGCTGATAGAAAAGACTATTTGAATACCGGCTAACTAAGAAAATTAAGATTACTCTCCTATAGTAAGAAGTATATAGTATTGAAACGTCTAAGGAAATACAATTTTGTGAAGGTAGTCTTCAAAATGCAACGCAAATACATTTTTAATACTACCGACGTCTTGAGCCTATAACCGTTTACCCACTCTTAACTCAAATAACGGTAAAGCTTGATATAAATATATATCTAGGTCCTTATTACTGAAGCTTGAATCCCTTTTTAAGTCAGATACTGAGACACAGAGACACTAAAACACTTAGACTCTGTAATAATTTCAACAGATCACCGCCTAAGATTGGCTCTGTAATAAGGGGCTAATACACCTCGGCCTTAGGAAATTTGTGGCCTCCGCGCTCGAACTCGCTGCGGTCAAGGCCCCGCGTGGGCGAATCGAACCCGGACACGCACCTAGCAAAGCCACCCACTGCCTCGCATCCAGTCCGACCCGCTCAAAAACCGCCGACAATTTTAGAAGGAAAGACAAAGAAAGTAGTTTTCTACTAAAGAGATGCGCTTTTTTTTTACTCTTAGACGGAAGGTTTTGACTCTAAGCCGGTTCGCATTTCTTTAAAGTCAGTAAAGCCTATTTAAACGTTTTGATTTAGAAAAATAAGAGAAATCCTATCTTTTTTTCGGTAAACGAACAATTGTTACATTTGAGTTTTCCGCTTAATGATTTTGCAGTACTGAATTATTCTGCGTCGCAAAACACGCGTTCACTCCGCCGCGCTTCTGGACCGCCCGGCTTAGCCCAAGATTTTAGCACGAAATGCAAGGAAAAGTCTCACCTGCACCGTCACCAGCTTTCTCCCGTCCGGAGCCTTCGCCGCAGAGAGGATCAAGAATCAATTTTTGACGAGCGTTGCACTGTAGGAGACGCGTGAAGTTGCGACGTCAAAAATTGGTTCTTGCTCTGGGAAAGGCCCAGGGTGTCGTTCCTTGGCACTGCACTGCGCACGCGCGGCGTGCGGGCGCGCCCCTCGCGCAGCCCTGGCGTGGCGGCGACTGGCAATGCGCCCGCGCCGCCCGGCCGCGCGCGCCCGCGCCATTGGCCGCGCGGCGCGCCGCTGACGTCATGCCGCCGGCGAAGTGTAAGGCGGAGAAGGATGGATCGGGAAAAAAATAGAAAACAAACCAGGGTACCCTTTACTATCCGAAAAAAGGAGTATTGCTCGTCGTTAAATTTCGAACTGTGGAAGCCAGAATAGAAAGCTGTTTATTAAAAAAAATACTTTAACGCGGGAAAAATTATTGTTGTTCGTCTTTGATTTACATTGAATGTAAAAATGTTATCACTACTTGGATTAAGACACTAAATTATGAAGAAACTGAAGCTCTGCTAGTGGTAAAAAATAGTCTAAACTTCGTAATATCACCAGTACAGGTACGACTTACGTACGACTCAACCAGCACGCACGCACGCACGTGTTTTACGCACGTGTTTGTTTCATCCGCTATTTTTGCAACACCATTCTAGTTGTGGAAGACCGGTGTCTACTGCTGCAGGTTTTTTTTTTACTCACTAGTAGATACCGTCAATGTACGTAGTCTAAGATGTAGTGGATAACGAATATAGAATATTGTATATTGTACGGAATCAGGCGTTACTTTGGTGGTGTGTTTGTGTCTTGCTTCTGCTTGAAAAAGTGGGAGGGAGGGCGCCGCATGGTGCTTGTGGGATTTTGCCGGAATTTAGTAAAGTAAGATGAGATAAAATAAGAATATTCTTTATTGTACCAGGAAAAACACAACATAAAATATTTATAAAGATACAGTACCATTGGCGGCCTTATTGCTAATATCAATTTCTTCCAGACAACCGTATGAAGGAAAAATTCTGAAGGAAAGAGAGACGGGTAGTCGGTACAATAATGAATATTAAAATACATACTTATACAAATAACAATATACCTACATAAACCATTACATATGTAGTTATGATAAACATACATAAATAAGTTATAATAAAAATCTACACGAGGAGGAAATAAATAATATAATTATACCTACATCCAGGAGAAAAAAGAAATACAAAATAGATAAATGCACAAATATTATACTCTTAGAGACAGATAGAACTTCTTTACTTTGTTTTTAAAGACAGTAATTTTCACATCGTCCGTGTGGCGCCGGATAAAGAATAGCGTCACTCCATTTCCTTCCGTGGATGTCGTAGAAGGCGACTAAGGAAATCAATTACCAGGAGACGGGCAGCAGCGTCTTCCTGAGATTCCAACCGCATACTGCGATCGCCAACCCGCCTGCCAAGCGTGGCGATTATGGCAAAACCGCTCATGGTTAGGAAAACCACGAAGGAGGCATATATCCTGCAGTGGGCTTCGAATGGCTGATGATGATGATGATGAATTTTCACACTTTAAAGAATTTTGTATTTTGATTTTTAAGTAAAACGTTCTGCCTAGGTACTACTTAGTTTTAATTTCCGCGTATTATTTGAGAATAGTACTATATACGTACAAGCCTTGGCCACAACTTGGTAATGGTTCAGTTTCGTTCACTGGGCAGAAAGAGCGCCTCAACAAGATTTCACTTCTAAAATAATATAATAATCGGCTGTTCTATACTAAAAATAAAGTTGTAATATTACAATGAAAAAACTGATGTTTTTTTCTCTACGTAGAAAACTTTCCAATAATAAAATTACTTCGTATTAGCATTAAACTGTGAAAATTACTTTGCTAAATTCCGCCAGAGTCCCACCAAATACGATGTGGTGCTTAACGTATTAACAAGTATTAACAAGTATTGGAGCAGTAGTAGCGCAGAGGAAGAACGCCGGCCTTACATTCGGGAGGCTGTGGGTTCGAATCCCCTCATATACCAACGTCTTTGTTTTCTAAGTAAACTTAAGTTGAAGAAAAACATCGTAAGGAAAACCGAGTGTCTGATGTGTCCACATACCTCAGCGCTTGAAATTGGCAATCCGCGGTGGGCACGCGTGATAATTCTCTCTGACAGAAAGCCTCTGCCCTGCAGCGGAACGTATATGAGCTACATAGAAAAAAATACCAGTAGAACCACCAGTTACGGATAGATCCAAAGACTTACGGAATGGCAACTAAAAACGTTACTACCTAAAAACAGGTAAATAATATGAAAAAGTGTATTTTTTGTCTTTATTTGCTTTAAAAACCACATAGTATGTCGTAGCCAAATCGTAGGGTTACGAAAAATAACCATGTATTTTTTACAACGGCAGGGCTACACTTTCTCAAACACTTTCTCAAACACGTTTCAGATTTTCTGAGTTCATTCTGAGTTTGTAAATACAGTACAGCACTAAAATATTCCGAGCGACAGCAAAAAATAAATCCAATAATATTCCAGAGTTTAGAAACGCTACTAGCGCCATCTATAAATATAATATTCTCATAGATATGCCAGTCAGTATATCTATGAGAATATTATGTATGTCAGGAAAAATATCAGTAATTTTAGAACTGTAGGTGGCCAACACAATGTAAATACTAGAAATGAGCATAAACTTTCGTTCCCAAGATTTAAGCTGGCAAAGGTTAATACATACTTTATGGGGCATTGTATACGTTTGTACAATAAGATCCCTGAAGATATAATAAGCTTACCAAAAGCGCGGTTCAAAAAATGTGTAAAACGCACTTTGTGCCAAAAGGGCTACTAGCATTAAGGATTATTTAGATGACAAAGATGTCTGGAATTAAAGCCAGGTCAATGCATTAGTATTAGGTTTTTGAAGATTAAAATATATAAACTCTGTTATTTAAGGAACATATTTGAAAAGACTAAGTTTGGAGTTTTTTTGTCCGTTTTTTCTCCAAATGATCTAGATTTTGAAACGGACACCTAGTTTTACTTGTAACGTTCAATAAGTCACAGTTTCTGAGTTACTTTGAATATATATTTTTTTATTTTGAATTTTATAAGTTATTCTGAAACCGTTTCTAAAGATTTTTCTCATAATCGAGTTTTAGTTTTTAAACTTTAGCTTGTTTGTCATTTTGATTTCTCTTGGGGCAGAGAACCCTCTGTAAGCGAGTCCGACTCGCGTTTGACCGGATCAATTGAAACGCATACGGCATGAGTGCTATGCAGAGCTAAGACCAAGCTGACGTTCTGTGCCTACCTTCTTCAACTACCTTCAGCCACCGCCAACGACCACGCGTTCAAAATCGAGAGACAGTTCAGACATTCTTTTAGACGAAATAGAATCATATGTTATGGAGGCTTTTTTGTCAGCATCGGCTAGAGATAGAATATGACGGTTGAGGTCGTGATGGCGGTTGGGAGCAGCGTGTTTTGCGAGGGATTGGTGGAGCTCCAAAAATTTCAAAATGGCGGCCTTCTCGGAACCGGCAGATCTGGCCGAAACTGGTTTAGGGTCCAGCAGCGATGGTGCGTATTTTTGCGCGTCGGAGGCATGTGAAACTGCATCGCCATTCGGACGGCATACTTACCAAAACTTTCCATTCACCTCTTTTCAAATTGAATTGAATACTTATTTATTAGAGTAAACAAACTTTTGTACAGAGTATTTTCTTTCAGCTAATCGTATCGTAATAGTATAAATCGTATGACGAAATTTAATAACGAAATAAATATGTTGTGAGATGTGGATGGAAGGGCCGGTAAATGACGCCTCAGGCGGACATAGGTCGACAGAGAAGAGAGGTTCTTGCTGATTGTGGCAACACAAGTATTGGTTCCGTTTAAGCGCTTTGTGTTGGCTTCATGTGTTTCCGGCTCTCTTTCTCCCTGTGACCGGATCCATAGCGTATGTGTTGTGCTCTTCCCTAATTACCTAAATTATCATGTTTGTTCTTGTGATCTGTCCACGAAGTTCCACCCTGATCCAGCGCAAAACGTTAGCGAAGGTCAAAAGATCAAAAGTACCCGAAACTGGCAAACGTCCATGCCGCAACTAATGAATGTTGATAAAGATAAAGAGGTTTATCAGAATCGTGACACAAAGCTAGCTCTGGTCTCTGGCTACTCCTCTGGGAAACATGCATGAGTATATTAAATTGCGGAAACTGAAAATTAGCATAAGGAAAGCCCTTTGAGAATAGATGGTCAGAGTGGAGTTTTTTTTCCCGCTGCCTTTTTCTCCACTACGAATACGGCCAGAATGTAAATTCTTTACGTCGAAATAAACGATTGATTTCTGATTTCTTCAGTTTTAGGTTTTATGTGTATTTTATGTAGTTGGAATTTGATGTTGGTCACAGAGTGCTGGCCAAGATCGATGTGTTGATGACATTAAGAACGCGGCGCAGGAGGACAATGGATGAGATTAGCAGAGGACCCGGCGAGGTTGGTGGGACGGTGAAAGGGCCTATGCCCAACAGTGGAAATGATCTCCTACTTACGTAGTAAATTGGTGTTTTTGCTCAAAATTATGTCACTTAGCAACAATTACTTTGCTTTTTTACAACCTAAAACTAGGCAAAATTAGGTTTCGCCATCCTGAACTTACCTAATTCGTACGTCTAAAAGTGGACTCGAAACGTTTGTTATTCGATCGGCGTCTTTCGTGGGCTGTACAGATAGATAGATGCGGTGAGCGGCTGAAATAGCGCTTTGACCTTTCCTCTCTCTGATGAAACCAGAATACTATAAACATAACATAAACATTTACATACAGGCACATACATTGCTTCTGGCCCCACACTAGGATACCCTGTGTCGTGGGAACCAGACACAAAAGTAGCCAAATTCGATATTCTGCAAGTGTAAGTAGTGTAAGCAATAACAAAGTTAGTTTAAAGTTATGTTTGTAGTTTTAAGATCTAAAGGAATGTGTTGATTTTTGTCTTTAACAATAATGTATTTTGTATTCTTTTTGTTGCACTGACCCGTGCTGAGGACAATTGTAAAAACCTATTTAGAGGCTAAAAATTCCACCCATGCCGGGACTTGAACCCGCAACCTCTGGCTAACCTCTGGCGGGTCCCGGCACGGGTGGAACTTTTAGCCTCTAACCCTTTAGACAATGCATTTTTTTCACAAAGCCCGTTCAAATTAAGATTATAAAGAAAATCCTATATGCAGCTATACTTCTTTAACCTTCTGTGTGCTACATTAGTCATTACTTAGCAGGTTTTCTTATACCTACAACGAGTAGGTATAAATTTAACCACATATTATTTACCGGCATGACACCATCACCTCTTACTCAAGGTTGTATTCAATTGTCAGAAAACGTATGTTTAGGAGCGTAACTGTAAATTTCAGCAGGTATCGACACAGGCGTGTCTTTTTTGCTAAACATCTCAATTTTGAACGCCTCCTTTTGATTGCCGGAGGCCGTGGACTCGATTCCCACTGGGGGTCACCGTACATGGCCTCAGTCTGGGTGTATTTCCATGTTTTTGATATCCTTGCCTGGTTACCATAGCATCTAACAGGGCATCCTTGTTTGGGACCAGGACAAGTGATTGTGTCGTGTGGAAGTTATTATTAAAGGCAACTCTAGACAACTACTTTGTGAAGTTATAGTAGCATTACCACACGCTAACGGTGAAGGAAAACAACGAGAGGAAACCTAAGTGTCTGAGCTATTCATATACCTGAGCGCTTGAAATCGCCGATCCGCGGTGGGCACGCGTGGTGATTGAGCCCATACTCTCTCCCTGAGAGAATGCCTGTGCCCTACAGTGGGACCTATATAGGCTGCTTATGCTAGACAACTATATAGACCGTTCTATGTAGTTTTCTAGAGTTGTCTTAACAGGCTGACCCACAAGCCTAGGCCATCACTGAAAAACAAGGAGGGCCACTGAAATGAAGTGAAAATTTGGGAAAAATATTTACTAACTAAAAAGCAAGCAAGATTAATTCCTGAATAGTTATAAATTCATTAAGTCTAATCGCGATATATGGGCTACAATTATTTAACTGAAATATGTATCGTATTGATTTGTATCGATACTAGCAATTCAAAGTACATGCCGGGATTCGATACTACAATCTCTCGAATATGCAGCCAGCGTAGCGAAGCGCCACTACCCCCCCTACTAGTATAAGGTCGTCTTATATTGAATCGCAGAACAAAATCCGAGAATTCAACACGAGAATTCCACCTTGTATCTAGATAATGAAATTCAAGCATGCTGTCCATCGGTTGTTTATTTTGTTTTGCGATTCTAATGCTAGTCCGTTTCCATACTGAGTCTTTGAACTTTTGATGAAAATTTCACGAGATAATACTATGTACAGTCCATTGACTGTTAGATGTTAATGTTAGAACAGCCGTTGTGTCTGTTGTGTCATTCGAGCAGATCTGTCCCGCGGTTCTTAGGTTTTGGGTATTTTGTCTATCCACGGCGTACCTCAAAGAAGATGAGTATTAGAAAGCTGAAATTTTGCATAGACATACTCGTACATATTAATCAGGCCGACAAAATGGGGGAATAAAACCTTAAAAACATTTTTTTGGGGTATCTCCGCTACACCCAAATTAGGGATGCAATCTTTTTTTCTCAACTGCGCCATAGTGTGGGGAATCGGTGGATTGGTCGCTTAAAAATATTGCGGGTGTAGGAAGATCATTTTTGCATTTAAGGTTCCGTTTGCGAAATATTAAGCTTTAAAGCTGAAATTTTTGTCCGAGTAGGGCACAGGCCTTCTCTCAGAGAGAGAGTATGGACTTAATTACCACGCATGCCCACCGCGGATTTGCAATTTCAAGCGCTGAGGTATGTGAACACCTCAGTCGCTCCGGTATCTTCACGATGCTTTTCTTCACAGTTAGCGTGTGGTATTGCTACTACAACTTCACAAATGTACGTAACTTAGAAAACAAAATTATAGGTACATTGGATTCGGGATTCGAACTCAAGACCCCCCGAATGTGAGGCCGGCATTCTACCGCTCCGCTACCACCGCTCTTATTTCTCATAGCAACGTAATTAACTTCAAACCGGATGGGACGACGTATTTTGTGACATTTGACAAATTATTATATTTAACCTAATAGAACAGTGTCAGCGAGTAAAGCTCATTAGTTTTTTTGCCACAGATTCGCAACAAGTGTTAATGACATCAGAGTTTCCATTTTTCGTTAGCTATTCTGCTCTAGCCTTAATGGGAAATTGAAACATACCACTTGGGTTTCATTTGCTGCATCACCTAACTTAAAACATTGTTTGCCATTCCCACCAGAGGGCTCAAGGGACCACATATGTAGAATATTTAGATGTATGAGTTGATTATAGAACAGTGTGAATAGCAAAGAACGTTGTGGAAAGAGCATGTAGTGACTGGAACTGAGAAAGGATAGTTGCGTTGCTTTGGAGAAGATGAAAGAAGAAATATTGACGAAAGAAATGTGTCAAGCGAACTTCGACCAACTAGGGAATGTATTAGCAAAGGGCAAGGCCGGTTTCAAGGCTGGACTTGAGTTGGCCATCGTGGTGAAAGGATTTGCCAATCAGCATAATCAGTCACTTATTGCTGCCCAGGGTGCGCCAGAAATAAGTACGTCGTTCGGAAAGGCTCCTTTCTTGAATTCTAGGCCCGATATTAGGGTCTTCCAGATATGTCTCTCCAAAGCATGTAAGAAAAGTTCGTCAAACAGGCCGTATCCGTCCACTGCTGGACATAGGACTCCCTCATGTCACGCCACTTCTTTCTGTCCTCGGCCATCTTCATGCAGCCACTTTCAGCAATCTGGTTGCGGTGGCTGTATGAGGGCGTCATCTCTGGGCGTCCATCGCTGCGTTTGCCAGTTCGTTGTTTTATTTCGAGAACCTTCGTTTGTTGAAAGTAAACTATGTCCATTCTCCATGTAAGTTTCTTCTCCTTTTCCTCCTGGACCTCTATCATGTCTGGGTCTAACTTTCGGGTCGTCGTGAACCTCCGCCAAGTTTCGAGTCGAGTGTTACTTTAATGTAATGTGGGCGGTCGCTTAGCTAACACCGTTTGCTTTCTCTTATTTCTTCGATGGTTTTTTAGCGACCAGTGCTTGGTGTTTTATGGTTTCAGGCCAGATTCTTTTAAGCATACTTCGTAAATAATATTTATGTATGGTTTTTTCAGATTTGTGACAAACCTCGGCATCTGCCTACCTTTCCGGGATACAGACGTGAGTTTATTTTACTAGAAAACCTACATTATCCTACAACAATATAGTGCTGATATTTCCATTGGACATAAATGCCTACATGAGCTCAGTCAAAGATTATAATATCATATTTTTCCTTACTTGACTCATCCCATATCAAACAAGGATTTCCTTAAGTGCCCTCTTCTCAAGGAATAATAAAATATACAAAGCATTGAAACAACACATGAAAGAGTCATCGTATCTTAGAGGACACTCCACTAATTTGCGCTACTCTTAGATGCTTGAGGTTTCAAAAGATGAAAACTTCAAATGAAGATCTCTGCCTACCCTGTCTACTCTGTTTTACGTATTTCAAACATAACCTACTTGTCTAGACACGTGCATGACGCTTCGCAGCACAGCTGACAGTATCTCAGCCTTTTTCAATAGAATGGTATAAGCACGTCAATAGCTGTTATTTGCACACCTTTGGTAATCAAGTCATAGCAGTAGTATCATTCCAATGTTCTAACCCGCGAGAATTAAATAGGCATCGCTCGTGAATAAGGTCTAACTGCGCAAGGCGCCGAGTTAAGTTGCACGGGTTATACCATTTGAACGCGATTGGTTACTAGACTGCCAATAGTATCAATGAAACTACCATTACTGTAGTAATATGACTCTATTGACTATGCACTTTAGAGACTCCCTGGTCTCTGCCTACCTCTCCGGGATGCAGGATTTAACTCCTGGATATACAATATATAACACAAAACCACCCGATGGTATTTCGCATCGGGATCATATTAACTAATATCAAGGAGTCTATGAAACATCACACCCTACCAGAATTCAGAAGGGGTAAAATATAGGCAACTACTATACGTCTCGAGGATAAATGCTTTTGCTTCTTTTGGATATAATACCGTGACATGTACCTACTGAGTCATCGGCAGAAATACTCCACTAGCACTAGAAAACAAATTACTTGTTTATAAGTCTATAATTAAACAAGTTTGGACTTACGGCATTGAGCTCTGGGGATCAGCCAGTCATTCAAATGTCGAAATCCTATAAAGAGCACCGAACAACATGGGTCACCAAGAACTCTGAAGTCCATGAATATCCCGAAATGCTGACAATTAAGGAATAAATTAAAATAATGTCTCATGATGTAAAAAAAACCGGCCAATTGCGAGCTGGACTCGCGCACTGAAGATTACGTACAACGTACATTTATATACATACATACTATAAATAGTTCAGGATTTGGGTCTCGCAGTTTTTCCAATCTTTTCGAGGCTTTCATATAGCCGCAACTTGCCTGTCTGATTGCCTCGTTTGTCTATCGGTCAACACGCTTGACTAACAAAATAGAGGTCGTGGGTTTGATTTCCAATGGAGGACGAGTACTTGATTTGTATAATTTTTTTTATTAACTTCATCATCAGCCATTTGACGCCCACTGCAGGACATAGGCCTCCTTCGTGGTTTTCATAACCATGAGGGGTTTGCCATAATCGCCACGCTTGGCAGGCGGGTTGGCGATCGCAGTATGCGGTTGGAATCTCAGGAAGACGCTGCTGCCCGTCTCCTGGTAATTGACTTCCTTCGTCGCCTTCTGCACATCCACGGAAGGAAATGGAGTGACGCTATTCTTAATCCGGCGCCACACGGATTTTATTAACTTAATATTTTTTAATAACGCATTTGTGATGTCCTTGCCTGGTCACCATAGTACAGTGTATCCTAGTTTAGGACCAGGACAAGGGATTGTGTTGCGTGGAAGTTCTTTAAGTCAAGACCACTTCAAACTCTACGACCGGCCGCTAATTTTCCCTTTCCTAACATGAAATATCTAGTCCGGGTTCAGGAAGGACCGCCATTCAGTCGCTTTTTCCTAAAGCAACATTACACTAAGTTCCCAACAGGCCAGCGGCAGCGCCAAGTAAGTGCAGGTATCTCGTACGATATCGTTCTGGAATTCCTGATTGGCAACAGTGTGGGTATATCGTGAAGTGGACGTTATAAGCTAATGATTTAATCAAGCAACGCTTGGTAGAATTTGTTTTTCTAAATAGCCTGAAGCAATTTTTCAATGGCTCTAAAGATAGTTAAAGAATTTTTTTTTTCTTAAACTTGCGGAGCAAAATTTTTTATTTTTTTTTTAACTTGCGGAGCAACAGTTTAAAAACAAAGAATAATGCAGCTGTTGACGTGCTCAATGTAAGTACTTCTATTTGTATTTCCACTGTCAAAAATTGGTGATAACTTCTTTTTTAACAAAAAGTAACCGACTTCAAGAAAAACAGGGACTAAAAACGTACGTAGTAGTAGTAGTTTCTTTCTCATATATTTCATTGACAGTTCCTGGCCAAATAATTTGGGTACACCCTAGAAAGTCCTACTTTCTAACAAAAAAAGAATTAATGAAATTAGACGTGGTAAAGAATTATCACGGAACGTACAGAAAAAAACATATGGACGAATTGAGAACATCCCATTTTTTTAAGTCGGTTAAAAAGTATACACGTTCGATAAGTCAATGTAAAGAGTTGTCTGATTTAACCTACTCCGAACTGTCAAAAACGTACATATTTTGACACTTTGGAGTCGTCAAAATGCTTAACCGATAGATTGGAAAGTTGCGTGATAGAAGGGTTGTAAGTAAATATGTTATGTTACTCAATTCGATAACGATATTGATATAAAGTACTCTCCGGCTGGCTGTTCTATCAGTCTAAGAGTAAACAGGTGGACACTCGCTTACCTTAGACCACTGTGGTCTATTTAGCACATAACGGCGCTGGTTTTGATAATGTCATCGTAATGCCTAGCTCTGTACAAAGGCTTGCCGCGTGAAACTGGTCTAGCTGCTTAGCTGCATAGTTTCGTACACCTAAGTACAAACTATAATACTTTAAAATATTCCAGCACTCGGGGCAAAATAGGCACTATAACTATGGTCTTAGAGATTCAAATATCCGCACAATAACGGGTTAATAGAATAATTAGGTGCCTGAAAGAAAGATGCAATAGGATAAAAAGTTAGCAACGAAACGATCGCTCGAAATTATTTCCTATTAGTTACTCTCTACATAAAAGAGCAGTGCTATTTGTCATTACCAACGACAAATAAATTGTACCCAATGTTGGAAATACTGATAATTAAGTAGTCGCTCAGCGTGCTACGGAACGGGCTATGATCGGAGTCTCTTTGATGGATCACATCAGAATTAAGACAATCCACTAAAGAACTAAGGTGACTGATATAGCCTATAAACATAAACATAAACATCATCATCATCAACCCATTATGTCCCCACCGAGGGGCACGGGTCTCTTCCCTGAGGAAGGTATAGGCCATACTCCACCACGGGGGCCAAGTCCGGATCGGTGGAGGCTTGTAGACTAGTGGCTCGTCTACTGTCAGAAGTTGTCAAGCCGCCCTAAGGCCTCTGACTTGGCTGTTACGATAAACATAACATAAACATTTTACATACAGGCACATACATTGCGTCTGGCCTCACACTAGGATACCCTGTGTTGTGGGAACCAGAAACAACGACATCACAAACATGTAAACATCCAAGACCTGGGGTTTTTTTTTTTTTCCCCAGCCGGGATTCGAACCCAGGACCTCTCGCAGGGTATGCAGATGCACTACCGCTGCGCCACGAGGTCGTCAAAAAGATTCACTAACTGAAGTGGCGGTGGGCTGGTCACATATGCCGAAGAACCTATGGTCGATGGGGTGCAAAGGTTCTCGACTGGAGACCACGAGCAGGCAAACGCAGCGTAGGACGCCCACCAGCTCGCTGGACCGAGGATGTGAAGCAGATGAGGATGGACGAGGACAGAAGGAAGTGGAGCGCCTTGGGGGAGGCCCATGTCCAGCTGGGGGCTGATTGATCGATTGATGTAACTGGTAGCGCGGTCGGTAGAAAACTTGCCTCACATTCAGAAGCTCGTGTGTTCGAACCACGGGCATGTACCAATGAATTTGTTTTCATAAGTTACGTACACTAGTGAATATGTAGCAGCAATACCACAAAGTGAATTAAGTAAAACATCTGTTTCTGAGGTGTTCACATACTTAGCGCCTTAAGTTGCCAATACGCGGTGGGCGCGCATGGTAATTAAGCCCATACTCGTTCTCTCTCTCTCTCTCTCTCTCACTCTTTCTTTCTCTCTCTCTCAGTGATAAGGCCCGTGCCTTATCTGTAAGGATTTTACTTCCTAACTTAAAGTTATATGGACGAGTAGAGTGGGGGGGTCCCCTTTTCGGACACTGTAGAACCGGTCATCAGAAGGTTACTCGTCCTCATCAGAATTCTTTACAATAAAATATCAACACGGATATGTAACAATACAAGTACAAGGTGTTTTAGCTCGTAACCCGTAAGTACCCGCTACACATACTGTACTCTTCTTCTTAGCGTTTCGTCGGCAAAACAAAACGCGACTTCATCAATTGATTCCTTCTTCACTGCTGATGGGGTTGCTCCAATTTTGCAGTGCATCGGGGATGCTCGCCGAAGCGCCTGTGGATTGCTTCTACACAACCATGCGGAATCGGTGGGCGTCACTGGTTCGCAGAGTCAGGCCAGTGGCAATGGCATCCTGAATGTGTTTGCGAGCAGGTTCGATTTGCAGCTTATGAAATTGAATTGAAATTGAAAAAAGTTTATTCTGATACAACAACACACATAAAATCTTACAAATAATAAAACACGAAAACAGTAAAAAAGCTTAAAGTAAAAAGTAACAATAAATAATCTTATTCTAGACAATCACACCGTAAAAACGAAGTGATATGATGGAGACGCTGTGTGCCATGGTACAAGAAAAGGTTCTTGACTCAGCATATGTCACAGGTTCCCGGTTGACAACCCGTGACGCTGGTTTTCTGTCAGAACCTAAAGTGACGGACGAACAATCAACGCAAGATCTCATAAATACAATTTTTCATTTGATTCCAAATAGATGGGGTATAATGAATATAAAACGACAAGTAGGCCAATAAGACTTAAATTGATTCAAGTAGGTACTTAATAAATACATAATAAACATTTCATGAAAATTGAGCATTGTGATTTAAATGCGCAGTGGATATTACATGTTTGAGTATAAGTCAAAGTCAGTTGACTTATACTCAACCATGAACCACTGCTGAATAGTCCATATACTGCACAATAAGGCTATGTGATGTCTGGGCCCTTATTATGAAAAACGCGACATTATCGGAAGTAGCGAGATGGTCGCTTGTCAGTGTCAAAATCCGTATCTCAAGATACGATATGACGTCATATCGGGCTAACAAAGAGCCGTGCATTTCTAGCGTTCATTACTCAGTGGCAGGAAATTTCAAATAAAAATCAAATCAAATCAATTTATTTTGTTTAACATAAGTAATGGTCGTACAGGTGTTATATTTATTTTAAGTGCCTCTATGTTATACCCATTGGGTGTACAAAAATATTTTTAAAACTACCATGCAGAAGCGTTACATACAGCAAGTTAATACACTTTTTTAAGATGTCAAAGCTCAAATAGTATTTCGAATAATGTCAAAAATCAAATAATTAGGAATAGTCAGAAATAAAATAATAAAATTAATACAATGTCTGCAATCACAAGAAATAACATAAATGTAGTCTAGAGATTTTCAATGAAGAAGTCGTCCATTTTACAAAAACATTTGGCAATTAGGAGCTTTCCTAGTTCCCTTTTAAAGGGTATAAGCGAAAGGCATTTCATACTGCTGGGAATTTTATTATAAATTTTCGGCGCCATGCAGATAATCTTTTCGAAACTATTCAAAGAAGAAAAGGGCTCAAGCGCGACGTTGACAACCCTTCCGAACATATCGCTGCTTCATAAAATATACCCTATTTCAATAATTGGAACGCAATGCGCGGGGTCGGGCACGTTAAAGGGGTCTGAAGGCACAATATTTCTTAACAAATACCAAGTCACCGCTGACAGAGGAATGCGCTTGCAATCCGCGTTGTGGTGAAATTTATTGAATGGTGGGTCTGAATCATCATTGATAGGCGTGAGACACGGCTCTGTCCGCTTCATTAGCATTGTTCGAGTCACTTTGGATTTAGTTAAGGCGTAGTTTACTTAAATGGCAGCGGGGAATTAAGGGTGGAGCCGAAAAGTTCTGTCTTGGAGCGTGTAGGAGTAGGATCAAGGCCATTGTTCATAATAATAATAACTTCCACACAACACTATCACTTGTCCTGGTCCCAAACTAGGATACCCTGTGTTAAAGTCGTAAAGGTCGTTGGTAGCCTAGTGGGTAGAACAGCGGACTCGGAAGCGAGAGACCCAAGTTCGATCCCAAGTGCGGGCATGTACCTATGACTTGGTTTTCTAAGTTATGTACATTGTGAAGTTATAGTAGCAATACCACACGCTAACGGTGAAGGAAAAGATCGTGAGGAAACCTGAGTGTCTGAGCTATTCACATACCTCATCGCTTGAAATCGCCAATCCGCGGTGGGCACGCGTGGTGATTAAGCCCATACTCTCTCCTTGAGAGAAGGCCTGTGCCCTACAGTGGGACGCATATAGGCTGATTATAGTAAAGGTCTTTATAAGAATTTAAGCTCTTACATGCACAGCCTAAAATACAGGATTATTCCTGGTTTAGGCTACGTTTTTTATCTTACCAATGTTAAATTTAATTCTTGTGTATATTTTATACCTACGATTGTATCATCATCATCATCGGCCATTTCACGCCCACTGCAGGACACAAGCCTCCCTCGTCGTTTTCGAAGCTTCCCGGCCTTGTGCCGCCCGCATCCAGCGACTCCCCGCCACCGTAACCAGGTCGTCAGACCATCCGGTGGGGCCCTGCGGTCGGGTCTGCGGTCGCCAGGTCAGAACTTTTTCGCCCCCGAACCTGTAACCTGTAATTCGCTATTAAGCGTGACTAGTTTAAGAAGTAAGTTAATTTGTAAGGCTGGTTGGCTTCCTGGATAAACGAAATTGAAATTAAAAATACGCTAGAGGCAGACCAGACTCATTTGTGTATTTCACTGTAAGGTTATTATTATTGTTGTAACCCGCAACAAATAAAATAAAATGAAATAAAATAATCGTGATGACTGAGCTACAACGTTGTAACAAGCGAAGTATTTATATGGCGCGAGGTAGCGGCCAACATTGTACGTTGACATTCAACAAACACTATGTAAATTCTTTGCGTTGAAATAAAAAAGTATTTATTTTGATTTGATTGATATTGGAAGCGACAGAACGTTAGTGCGAGACTTTATAATCGACAATCCATACGTGCGACACACTTCGTCGCGACAAATTTTGTTGGACGTTGTAAAATTTCTACTGCACTAAGGTTGTTTCGACTGATTGAAGAAGAAAATTTATTGAGATGAAGTACATGTATCACAGTTGTGTGTACAAAATAATAAAAATATGACCACAATCCTTGCGAGTTTGAAGATATATTTCTTTTCATCAAGCTTTGGCCTACATACACTGGCCTGCAAAACTAAGTATCACACATTTAAAATTGCAATAACTTTTTATGTACACAAGATATAATTTAGAAATAAAAAGGACTGGAAAAAAAGTTTTATTTTGCAGTATATAGTTTAAAAGAAAGCTGATAAACTTAGTTGATAAACGTTTTTTTTATTTTAAATCTTTAACTTCTATAGTTTAGAAAAAAATATAAAATGAAAAGTGTGATACTTACTTTTGCTGGTCAGTATATAAACAAACCGCTAGTACGGGCAAGGTCGTCGACCCTCGTAATTCAATCATCTCATAAATGAATGACATATCAACCCCTGTAATTCATTTCTGGACTTTGATCGTACTTGACAAAAAAAATACTTTGCTAGCTGACTGATACGAAATATAGGCATAGTTTTTGGCGCTAAGTATTTCCAGCGTAATCGTAGCTAGCTTCAAATTACTGAAATCGCAATAAGTTATTAAGATGAAAATTCCAGCTTCATAATGTAAGTAATAGATCCATGACATGAGCCCTGAACAGAAGACCAAGGAGTATAATCTACCACTATGCTTAGCGTTTGTGGACTACGAAAAAGCCTTCGATACGATCGAGATATAGGCGGTACTTGAATCTCTCCAACGGTGCCTAATCGACTATCGCTACATCGAAGTGCTGAAGTGTTTGTACAAAAACCACAATTTCAGTTCGACTTCAGGATCAGAATACGAATCCTATTCATTTGCAGCGCGGAGTGAGACAGGGAGATGTAATTTCTCCGAAACTGTTGGAAGATTTCAGTTCAATGCTCAATGACCTGAACGGAGCTTCTAACAGAGTGGGTCTTAAAATAAAAATGGACAAGACTAAGATAATTTCGAACTCCCATGTAGCACCTACTCCTATCCACGTTGGCGGCGTCGAATGCGTCGAAGTTGTCGACCACTACGTATACCTGGAACAGACAATCCAGTTAGGTAAATGTAACTTCGAGAAAAAGGTCACTCGTCGAATCCAACTCGATGAGCAGCGTTCGGGAAACTAAAACACATTTTCGCGTCCAAAATACCTGAGTGTCTCAAGACAAAGACAACCAATGTGTTTTTTTTTTGGGCACTCCGTGAAAAATCCATCATGGCAGGGAAGGGGACCCTGGCAGTGTCGGACTCCTACCGACTAAAAAACACGGAATGCCCACCATCTTGTCCTTTAATCCAGTACAAGTTTATTGTTTTGCTTTGCTGGTGTAGTTTGGCGATGTTCCTCTTTATTTTCACCGCTAGCGGATGGAGGGAGGCACTGTTTGTTACGGTCTCCAGGGCTGACCTAGAGTCGCAGTATATACTGCAGCTTTGCTGCGCCATTTGAAGAGCGTGCTTCGTAGCCTCCTGCAGGGCAAGCAACTCGGCCTGGTAGACCGTGCAGAAGTGGTCGAGTTTTAACTTTTTGTTTTCAATTTCATATCCATCCAGCCAGATTGAAATTGCAGCCCCGACCTTTCCCTCGATTTTACTTCCGTCGGTATATATTTTTAAGCCGCCGTTGTCATGCTCTTCCACTTGTGCACGGTCCGCCAGACAGGTAAATTGAAGCCCCTCCAGATGTGCAGGATGTGGTGTATCCACGAACAATGTGGGTCTCTCCATCTCTCGGCCCCTTGCTACCCGGACAGAGAGAGTATGTGGGATGAAATCTATCGAGTCATGGGGCGTATCACCAAACGAGAGGAGGACGTTGTTTTGGTCAGTAACGGGGAGGCACTTAATAACGAAGAGTCGGCCAAGTTACTGGCTGACACATTCTACCCGGAGGACGAAACTCAAACCGATAACGCGGACCACATGCAAGTGCGGGCTATGGCCAACATGCTAAATGGGGAGGGACATGGTGAAACATGTGATCCTCCATTTACCATGGCGGAGCTGCAGTGGGCCGCGTCAAGTTTCAATACCAAAAAAACCCCAGGACTCGATGGATTCACTGCCGACATATGCAGAGCTGTCGCCGACAATGATCCGCAGATCCTACTGGCACTCGCCAACAAATGCTTGGCCCTCAGCCACTTTCCCGGTAGCTGGAAGGAAGCCGTTATAGCGGTCCTAAGGAAACCGGGTAAAGACGACTATACCCACCCAAAATCATACAGACCCATTGGACTGCTGCCTGTATACGGTAAAATATTAGAGAAGATGATGATAAGAAGGATCAGGTTCCATATTTCGCCGGGCATGAGCGAGAGGCAGTACGGGTTTACACCACAGCGTGGTACCGAGGACTCCCTCTATGTCATGATCAATTATATACGATCAAAAGTAGAAGACAAGAAGATAGTAACAGTAGTCTCACTTGACATAGAGGGAGCCTTCGACAACGCGTGGTGGCCCGCCATGCGCTGCCGACTAGCCGAGACGACATGTTCGGTGAATATTAGACAACTGGTCGACTCCTACCTGTCAAACAGGAAAGTTAGGGTGAGGTACGCAGGAGCAGAGCACTCAAAATCAACCAGCAAGGGATGTGTCCAGGGTTCCGTAGGGGGGCCAACGTTCTGGAACCTGCTGCTGGACCCCCTCCTGAAAGACCTGGAGTGCAGGGGCCACTACTGCCAAGCGTTTGCTGACGATGTGGTTCTGATCTTCTCGGGAGAAACAGCTACTGATATTCAGGGACGGGCCAATGCCGCCCTCGCACATGTCCAGGAGTGGGGGGTCAGAAACAAGCTCAAATTTGCACCACACAAAACCAAAGCAATGGTGATAACAAATAAACTGATGAACGACTCCCCACTGTTGCGCATGGGTGGGGTAGACATTGAACTGTTCCGGGAGATCAAGATCTTAGGACTCACAGTGGATGATAAGCTCACATTTAACACGCACGTCGCCAATGTCTGCCGTAAAGCACTAGGCCTCTATAAACAGCTAGAGAGGGCAGCTAAAATCCACTGGGGTCTGAATACCGTGGTGATCAGGGCTATATACACAGTGGTGGAACCTGTTATCATGTACGCGGCCAGTGCATGGGCACCGGCGACACACAAGTTGGGTATTCAAAAACATCTCAATTCGGTGCAGAGGGGTTTTGTGCAAAAGATTGTGAAGGCATACCGAACTGTCTCCCTAAATTCGGCCCTGCTACTCGCGGGAATGTTCCCGTTGGATATTAGAGTACGGGAAGCAGCCGCACTGTATAGCGCAAAGAAAGGATATTCCTAATGTATGTTACGAGTGATAACTTATGGATGTGAGACTTGGTCGCTGACTATGGGCCTCATAGAAGGGTCAAGGTCGCCCAACGAGCAAGGGAGAGAGCTATGTTAGGAGTTTCACTGCGTGATCGAATCAGGAATGAGGAGATCCGCAGAAGAACCCGAGTTACTCATATAGCTCGAAGAATTGCTCAGTTGAAGTGGCAGTGGGCGGGGCACATAGCTCGGAGAACTGATGGCCGTTTTTGGTGAAAAATTTCTGACCTGGCGACCGCGGACCGGACGATGCAGCGTTGGAAGGCCCCCCGCCAGATGGTCTGACGACCTGGTTACGGTGGCGGGGAGTCGCTGGATGTGGGAGGCACAAGATCAGGAAGCTTGGAAAACCATGAGGGAGGCCTATGTCCCGTAGTGGGCGTCAAATGGCTGATGATGATGATGATGATGACATGAGCCCTGCAGTTTTATAATAGAAACCTTAAGATTAACAAAATTATTTACTTAAAATACAGAATCTAATGACTAATGGACTTATTTCTTCTAAAACACTCCTTAAAGGCAGTTTAAATAGTCTGTGGTTACGTTTGTCCCTTTACTACAGGCTATTTAAACTGTCTTTGAGGAGTGTTTTAACTAATCATATTTTTATAAATAAGTCCGTATATCTAAAACTTACTAGAGCTTGTATTAGTGTCTGTAATAAATAACCTTCTTCCATTAACTCTTTTATAATTATAAAACGTACAATTTTACAATTTTCTCAATATCTGTAGGTTCACACCGCCTAGTCTAACATACACTCTACTGAAATAGCCTCATAGAATTAAGAGTTTACAAACGCTTTTATAAGAGATCCTTTTCTACAGACTCAATCCGTTTAGACAAACCATTTAAATGGAAGATCCTTCGGAGAAAATACTCTAAGTAAAATGATTCAGCTCGTTGAAAGATGAAACAATAGCAGAGAGCAATCATTTTGACTTTGAAATGGAATGGAATATCTTTTACATTTGAATCTTGTGATACAGGTACCTACAATGCTTCGATTCTGGAGTGAAGACATCGCAGCTATCATTGTCATTGTGAAATTTCTTTTGTACTTTTACAAACTGTGGAGACTTTGCAAGCTAATAAAATGCTGAAATTTTAAATACATTTTAGATTTCTTATACTTTGTTATGATTATGGAAAAGTTGTTTATAAAATTATAAATTTTAGTATCAAAAAACGTTTTACTTACTAGGTAGGTACCTAATATCTGATTAAATAACTATCTATCATCATCATCAGCCCTTTGACACCCACTGCAGGACATAGGCCTCCCTCATGGTTTTCATAAACATGAGGGGTTTTGCCATAATCGCCACGCTTGGCAGGCGGGTTGGCGATCGCAGTATGCGGTTGGAATCTCAGGAAGACGCTGCTGCCCGTCCCCTGGTAATTTATTTCCTTAGTCGCCTTCTACGACATCCACGGGAGGAAATGGAGTGACGCTATTCTTAATCCGGCGCCACACGGAACAACTAGCTATACAATGTTGCAATATAAGACTAAGTAAATAATCAAAGTAGTGGATAAAACTAATAATTTAAGTAGAAAATTGAGGCCGAATCGCTGCCGCCGGCTGGTAAGATAGAAGGCTGGCAGCATAACCCGCCGAATGTCGAGGCTCAGACGCTGCCCGACAAAAAAAAGATAAATAATATTCTTAAGCTATACAATTAGTTGAGCCTAGCGGCTTCTATATCTAAACCTTGTGAAGTCGACAGCACATCAACCTGTTCAGTAGCAAAGCCGCCCGTAATGCAACTGAGTAGAGTATACGGATCTAAAGATTGATGTCCCGTTGACTGTACCGGATTGTTTCTCCTCAATTTTAGCTAATGCAAAGTGTTATTGAAAACCGTTTCGACAGAATGACAGAAAAGAAAGAAAAAAAAATACATTTACAACAAGACACATGACAAAAACAAAATAAACACGTTGTACACAACAGATAAACCAAATTAAAAAAAAAAACATTGAAGTAGCCTGTGGTTTGTCCTAAGTTGCCACAAAAGACAGCTGACTCAGCGTTGTGCTGAGGGAGTGATCCCTCAGCGCTGATTTTCAGTCAGTGCTTACGAAATGGACACTCTTCTCACGTAGGATAATGATTTACCGGACGCTGCGACATTTTATTTAGTATTGTAAGCCACGTTTTTATGTTTTGTATTTGTATGTTTCGGTGTTTTTCATTGGAATTATCACCGTTACAGATGAACACTAACGCTATAAGTACTAGTACGTAAGTTACAGGTATGACAGATGACCAATAATAAGATTTTTGGAAACTTTTGTAAATAATGTTTTGGAGACAAACATTGGGAAAAACACTGGAAATTCTTAATGAATCGTTTAGTCTAAGTGTATTAAAGAACTTTGCCCTGAGGCTTCATGACATGATTTACTTGTATAGCCAAAGTTTCTGTCCCGTAACACAGATTAAGCTCAAACTTGAACAAAACTTGATTTTGTGAAGATGCCTGCGATTAGGAGATTTCAAGTTACGATAAAGTTTGTTAGGTAACCTAACCTTCACAGCGCCTTTCGATGTTGACTCAACTCTAGAGGCATTTACTTATGAGGTGTATATATTAGTAATAATAATTATTATTATTGTAATAAATAATTTATTGGTACATTCTACTATTGTTATCTTAAGCTACGTAAATAGGTTGTTCGTACACATTGTCACTATACAATTAGAACTTCTGGCCATCATGTATTCATCAATGTGCTTCTGTGTCTTTTTGTTGTAATAATTGTATTTCTTTCTAAAAACATCTCCCTCTTTTACACTAACCCTGTTTGACTTCTATGCAAATTCTCCTGTGAGAAAATAGTGTCAGTATTGTGCTCACACGAATACACTTCGCACTTCGCCACAACCTCGAACAGTCTAAACTCAGCATAAAAGTCATTAGGTACATGTTTTCTCTTTGCAAGTTAATTTATTAATGGGTCTCTTGATACCGCGAGAGCTTTTATTATTATATGTGTGTGCGTACAGACAACCGCGGGTTTCTTTTACATGTTTGTTGCAAAATCATCCTTGTCTCGAGTGACTTCAGAGCCAGCATGCAAAGTTTGGTATTTATTACTGTGTGTACTTCTCCGGCCTCCGGAATTTCTCGACGTGATAAAAATAACTCAGGCCGGTTCTTTTTAGGCCCGTTGGAGGGAACCTTTATATCAGAACAGAATGAAATTATATTACCCCCGTAAAAGGGGTAATTTGTCGAAATATATAGCTCCTAGTGTCCTGTCTCATTTCTCATGTGGGAAGAGTTCATAGTTTATTTTATTAATATAAAAATGGTTACTGTGTGTTTTGGCTACGTTACATTTCCCAGTTCCCTCTACACATTACCGCGATAAACGTTTTAGACTAACAATTCGCTTTATTTCACTACGTACAGCAAAATGGCGCTACGCCATAGGAAGATAGACAGGGAACACTTTATTGTACATCAATATTTACATAATCTAACATATAAATATCTCGTGTCACAGTGTTTGTTATCGAACTCCTCCGAAACGGCTTCACCGATTTTTATAATTTTTTTTTTTGCATATTTGCACGTCTGAGAATAGGTTGCAGACTAATTAATGTGGCAAAACAACGTTTGCCAGGTCAACTAGTCATTTCATAAATCGGTTTTAAAAACTCGACATTTATTCTTCACAAAAAAGTTTTAACTGAATTTCAACCTGATACCTCCACGCATTCCCGATATAAAGGGTCTTGACAGACAGACGGACGGACGGACGGACGGACGGACGGACAACAAAGTGATCCTATAAGGGTTCCGTTGTTTCCTTTTGAGGTAACGATCCCTAAAAAGACATAGTCGCTAAATTCGAGTGAATTGTCGGACTAAAAAGCGACAATGACGACCCTTCCGAACATATCGCAGTTTCATAATACAACCCCTGACCGTTTACGTACTCTGAACGACCCGGGATTAAATGGATTCTAATAACAACGCACATAGCACAGTTAATTTAAGAAAATTACTGAATAACTGTTTCTCTCGCTCACACAATATAAACGGTATTATTGCGTGAGCGAGTGCAAATAGTTGTCTGGGGTTATGCTTAAAATATACTAGATATTGTCTAATATATAAAAATCTCATGTCACAGTGCTTGTTGTTGAACTCCTCCGAAACGGCTACACCGATTTTTATAAAATTTCTTGTGCATACATATTTAGTAGGTCTGAGAATAGGTCGTAGGCCAGGTCAGCTAGTAATTTATTCTTTCCAAAAAAGTTTTAACTCAATTAAGAGAGTTTTCAATTTAAAATTTAATACACATAATGTGTTGAATACTAGACACAATCGTCCTCTAAATGCTCATTAATATTGATAAGATAAGATAAGAAGATAAGAATATTCTTTATTGTATACCGGAAAAAATGTTACAGAAACAGCAATGACAAAAGAAAAGATACAATTGGCGGCCTTATTGCTAATAGCAATTTCTTCCAGGCAACCTCATATCGGAGAATTTTCCAAAGGAGAAATAGACACGGGTAGTCGGTGCAAATACGAATATTGATCTACTGTTTAATACCAGACACCTTTGTCTTTGCCGGCGTAGTTTACATTTGACAGTCTTAATTGCAAATATTTATTATGCAAATTGAATTACCTTTAATTCCCGACGTTTCTCTTCGTGCTTATAAAATATCACGTAGTCACTGTTGTCCTCCAGTGTGAAATCGGACGATCGTAAAATAACCGGCCAAGTGCGAGTCGGATACGTGCACGAAGGGTTCCGTACCATTATCTATACAACATTTGAATTTCAAGCGTCTACCTGTTGCCATTATTAATATCGAGCAAAAAAAGTTTGTTGACGCTCCGACTTTGCCTTGTATTATGTTGTATTTATGTGAATTCTTTTTCCTTTGTACCTGTTTACGAGTATGTTACTTGTTATGCCTTTTTTTCTTGTGATGTGTTAATTTGTCCCAATAAATGTCTTTCTTCTTCTTCTTTGTTGTATGGGAGGCTCACTTTAATATTTATTTTATTCAGTTTTTAGTATTTGTTGTTATAGCGGCAACAGAAATACATCATCTGTGCAAATTTCAACTATCTAACTATCACGGTTCTTGAGATACAGCCTGGTGACAGACAGACAGACAGACAGACAGACGGACAGAGGAGTCATAGTAATAGGCTCCCTTACCCCTTTGTGTACGGAACCCTAAAAATAGTAAAGGTGAGAAAAACAATCCTTGATAATTTGTCAAAAATACTGTTTTTATGTCTAAGAGTTAACTCATCTACGTTACAGTAACACTTATTTTATTGTCAAAAATGACCGTTTACAGCTAAGATTTTGTAAATTGTTATTGGTATCACACTAATCACACACTTTTTGGCTGGAACTCTTTGGCAGGTCCAAAAACTGACTCCAAATCTAAATATCGCAGGCAACGAGTTCTCAGACGAGCCAGATAGCTCGTTACAAGACAGGTAATTTAAATCCCCACAAAAACTGCTTTCGTATAGTGTAGCCTCGGATTAGTTCGAGAACTCATTGTGTAGGTGTGGACTTTTTATTTCGGTGACCGCCCAAGTTGCAGACTGGAGCGGATTGAGCCGAGTGATCGGTATTTGCCTACCGTAATCTACAGGCCGCCTCAAAACCGCGCAACTCCTGAAACTCCCCAAAAAGAGTTTTTGTTTCACAACCACTTTGGTTATCATCGTCATCATCAGCCATTTGACGCCCACTGCAGAACATAGTCCTCCCTCGTGGTTTTCATAACCATGAGGGGTTTTTCCATAATCGCCACGCTTGGCAGGCGGGTTGGCGATCGCAGTATGCGGTTGGAATCTCAGGAAGACGCTGCTGCAAGTCTCCTGGTAATTGAATTCCTTAGTCGCCTTCTACGACATCCACGGAAGGAAATGGAGTGATGCTATTCTTAATACGGCGCCACACGGAAGTTTGGCGTCTACCACTTTGGTTATACATTGTCAAATTTATTTTTCTTGAAATATCAGCGC
The DNA here is from genome assembly GCA_963969515.1 of Yponomeuta evonymella. Classification (NCBI taxonomy): domain Eukaryota; kingdom Metazoa; phylum Arthropoda; class Insecta; order Lepidoptera; family Yponomeutidae; genus Yponomeuta; species Yponomeuta evonymella. Next base: position 2,622,256 of record OZ018343.1, on the reverse strand, counting down.
ACTATTAATGTTAATCATTGTCCTAGATATAAAAATGTCCGTTCTATGTAACGCATAACGTTTTAATCATTAACTAGAACTGAACAGCTCAACTACAAAGCAGAAAATGTAGTAATCGAAAAAATGTATAATATGTCAAAAAATTTCAAAAATTTGTAGAACAAAAGTGGTTGTAAGTGATATGTTCTAATCCTATTTATATGTTTCACGAAATGCGCATTGTTCACGAAACCGTAAACTGAATAACTCACCGAACAGATGGGGGCGTGGGACGACTAAGACTATTTTTTTTAGTGCCTTTCTCATCCTTGCCTAATTCGGATAAACTTTGCGAGAAGCGTATGGGATTTAGTGTCCACATGCAAGGGCACATCTACCGATAGTCGATAGGGTAAGAGGGTAGGGAATGCAACTTCACGGTCTACGCCATCGCCATCACTACTGCGAGTGGCCATGAATGCACCACTAGGGTCTATACCAGCGCCGTCACTACTTCGAGTGACCCTCATCTGTGTCAGTCTGAATGCACAACAACGGTCTACGCCATCGCCATCACCACTGCCAGTGACCATCATCTCTGTCAGTCTGAATGCACCACTACGGTCTATGCCAGTGCCGTCACTACTTCGAGTGACCCTCATCTGTGTCAGTCTCTGCACCTCTACGGTCTATGCCAACGCCCTAATTATTGTGCGTGACCGTCATCTCTGTAAATCTGAATGCACCACTACGGTCTATGCCAGTGCCGTTACTACTTCGAATGACCCTCATCTGTGTCAGTCTCTGCACCTCTACGGTCTATGCCAACGCCCTAATTATTGTGCGTGACCGTCATCTCTGTAAATCTGAATGCACCACTACGGTCTATGCCAGTGCCGTCACTACTTCGAATGACCCTCATCTGTGTCAGTCTCTGCACCTCTATGGTCTATGCCAACGCCCTAATTATTGTGCGTGACCGTCATCTCTGTGAATCTGAATGCACCTCTACGGTCCACACCAACGCCGTCACTATTGCGCTTGACCATCAACTCAGTCAGTCTGAATGCACCTCTACGGTCTACGCGAACGCCATATCTCCTTCCTTAGGCCAATCCTCTCACGTGGGAGGCAGCACCGCGACGTGTGAACCGCGTCGCATCTGCATGCGGGTCGATGACCCCGCGTTTGAATTACAACTGGCGAGAGAAGGTCACGGCTAGACTGAAGCGCATACGAAAACTCTTGGAGAATCAGTGCGCAGTTTTCGGATGATATTTTGAGTAAGACGCGGTCCATAGTTCGTGGTCAGCGGCGGTGTAGACCTTTCTGTTAATTTACATGTCGATATTCTCGCTGCATATCTTTATCTAATATATAAAAATCTCGTGCCACAGTGTATTTTACCGAACTCACCAATTTTTATTAATTTTTTGTGTATATTTGGTAGGTCTGAGAATATGTCGTAGGCTGATTAATATGCCAAACAACGTTTGCCGAGTCTGATATTAAATATATGAATATCTTTATGCCAGCTTCCATATAGATATCTACTTATACTAAAGGACCGAACACACTTGCGATTGACATTTAACAACATGACATCGGCGCTTTCAAGGTTACATAGACGGCCACTAGTCTTTAGACAACGTTTGTTACATGGGAGTCCCCCTTAAATATTTATTTTATTGTTTTTAGTATTTGTTATTATAGCCGCAACAGAAATACATCATCTGTGAAAATTTCAACAGTCTAAATCTCACGGTTCATGAGATATAGCTTAGTGATAGACGGACGGACAGCGGAGTCTTAGTAATAGGGTGCCTTACCCCCCTAAGAAGGGTTTCTAGTCGTCAAAAACCACTTCAACACAAAATGGCATAACACGGCCAAATGGCGAAATAATAAGGGTTAAAGTATGAAATTGCCGTTTTATTGCAATAGGTTCTTTGAATTGACATAGAATCTTCATAGACAAGAAAGATGGATACTGCGAAAATTCGAGTGATTTTTGAATACGAGTTCCGACACGGAACTAACGCGGCAGAAACAGCCGCAATATCAATGCTGCGTTTGGAGAGGGGTCTACTAATGAACGCACCGTGCGATTTTGGTTTAAACGCTTTCGTGATGGAAATTTCGACTTAAAGAACGAGCCACGAGGAAGACCGCCCACACAGGTGAATAACGATGAATTAAGAGAGATAGTGGAAGCCGACCCTAGTCAAACTACCCAGGAATTAGCGGCATGGTTTAATGTTACCTTACCCACAATATTGACTCACTTGCGTCAAATCAATAAAATAAAAAAATACGAAAAATGGGTGCCTCATAATCACTCGAATTTTCGCAGTATCCATCTTTCTTGTCTAAATTGAATAACAAAAACAATTGAAAGTCGATATTCAAATGTTTCACATTTTTTAAAAAAAGAACACCATAGAAACCATTTGAAAAAAGTTTCATTCGAAAACCTCAAACCATGAAGATTCTATGTCAATTCAAAGAACCTATTGCAATAAAACGGCAATTTCATACTTTAACCCCTAATATCAGCAATGTCATTTGCTGCTACTAAAGTTATCAGGGATTATTGGGGAAGTTATTGGGATATCACATCCTGTATAAAACTGATAATATCTCTTCATTAAGCTAGATTGCGATCAAGGTCGAGAACGATAAATAGGGATCATCTAACTAACGGCGGTGGTAGCCTAGTGTTCTAACATTGGACTCGGAAGCGGGAGACCCAGGTTCGATTCCCAGTGCGGGCATGTACCTATGACTTTGTTTTCTAAGTTATGTACATTTGTGAAGTTATAGTAGCAATACCATTCGCTAACAGTGAAGGAAAACATCGTGAGGAAACCTGAGTGTCTGAACTATTCATATACCTCAGCGCTTGAAATCGCCAATCCGCGGTGGGCACGCGTGGTGATTGAGCCCATTCTCTCTCCCTGGGAGAAGGCCTGTGCCCTACAGGCTGCTTATGCAAGCTAGATTAGATTAGATTAATACTTTTTATTGCACACCAAGGTAGACCAGGCCGTTGAGGCGAAAAATTTCTGACCTGGCGACCGCGGACCGGACGACGCAGTGTGGGCAGGCCCCCCGCCAGATGGTTACGGTGGTTACGGTGGCGGGGAGTCGCTGGATGCGGGTGGCATAAGACCGGGAAACTCGGAAAACCACGAAGGCCTATGTCCTGCAGTGGGCGTCAAATGGCTGATGATGATAATGATGATGATTGCACACCATACATTATAAAGATACACAGAAAATCTTAAATATCTAGCTATAGCTAGCTTTCTGTTTTTTTTTTTCGAGGACAGTCTTAAGGGCAGTTCTACTCAATCCTGTACTCAGCCATCTGAATGGTCACTCCACCCAACTATTATGTACCGTATTTCGTTTCCTTTAGCTTTTGCCTATAATGTAAATACGGAATATTTGTATAAATACGGAAAACGATAAAGTCTATATTTAATATAGTCTTTGTTGCTTTCCGTATTTAAACGAATACTATCAACAGTTTGTTAATCAATTACCCCAGGTAATTACACCAGCAAATGGGACCAGCAAACAACAAATTTTGTTCATTCATTATTCAAGAATTATTATCAACCTCCCGTCTTTGACAGTTATTTATAAAAACGTTTACATTCAAACAAAAGTAGAGTGATATGAAGTTAATAATAATAATAACTTCCGCACAACACAATACTTGTCTTAGTCCCAAATATCCCTCATATAATAAACCTGACAGAGAATGTTCCCAATGTTTGATTTGGCTTTTTTGCAATGTCACGAAAATGAATTGGTCCGTTTCGGCCACGTTGAGCAGAATGGATTTAGGAGTACGAAGTTATTTAATTAAAACCCATCCGCAGGTGGCAGTTTTCATACAAACTTGCAATAGTTGCAATAAATAGGTGCTTTAGTATTATATTATATTTTATTACTTATGCGTGTTTAGATTACAATGATCTATATAAGTAATTTTATCACCCAGTCCATGTCATTTTAGTTCCTTATTTTTTTTACATAAATTTTGCAACATAACAGCAATAACACCAAACCGGTACAATATTTTAACTATATTTTATCTATATATTTTAACTTTCATTTTCGTATTACTCCTCAATTTTTTTCTGGCACTACCTCTTCCACTCTCCAAATTAACATAGGTTAGCCTGAAGAAAACACTATCTGGTATTAAGCTCCCCTTTGTACAAAATAGTTTTTCTGTGCAATAAATATTTTTTCATCTCAATCTGTGTTCCAACTTTTCGGCCTGTATACATATCGATGTGAATCTTGTAACGTAGGTTACAGTAATTTTTTACGAAATGACTGTTCCTTAAAACACTCCCGAAATGCAGCTTAAATTGTCTCTAGTAAATGGAAAGACCACCAGATGGTCTGACGACCTGGTTACGGTGGCGGGGAGTCGCTGGATGCGGCCGGCACAAGACCGGTAAGCTTGGAAAACCACGAGGGAGGTCTATGTCCTGCAGTGGGCGTCAAATGGCTGATGATGGTAATGATGATAAAATGGAAAGACTGTAGCTTACATGTGAGAAGTGTGTTAGAAGAATGGTGTTTTGAAACCAACTTCAAAACATGACTTCCTATTTTCTTTCTTCTCCCTCTATCTGTCTTTGCGTACCTCTTCAGCAATGATATTACTTACCACGTTATCCTATTTCATTAACTCTTTTTAGGGTTCCGTACCCAAAGGGTAAAAACGGGACCCTATTACTAAGACTTCGCTGTCTGTCTGTCCGTCCGTCCGTCCGTCCGTCTGTCTGTCACCAGGCTGTATCTCAAGAACCGTGATAGCTAGAGAGTTGAAATTTTCATAAATTATGTATTTCTGTTGCCGCTATAACAACAAATACTAAAAACAAAATAAAATAATTATTTAAGGGGGGCTCCCATACAACAAACATGATTTTTATGCTGTTTTTTATCTTTGTGTGTAATGTTGTTTAGATAATGGTACGGAACCCTTCGTGCGCGAGTCCGACACGCACTTGGTCGGTTTTTTAAGAAGGAGGGTACACCGGCGGTGTCGCCATATTATAAGATAAGATAAGAATATTCTTTATTGCACACAAGAAGCGAGACATAAAATATGAAAGTTACAATGAAAAAGTACAATGGGCGGCCTTATTGCTAACAGCAATTTCTTCCAGACGATTTTGTGACGAAAAGGTTTCCGAAGGGGAAAGGGAGACGGGTAGTTGGTGCAAATATGAATAGTACATACTTAAACTTAATAATAAACTTATATAAATCTTACTTAAATAATTGTTATACACTACTACATAGATAAGTTACAATACCTATATGTAAGAGGAGGATATAGTGAATATAATATACCTACATAGAAAGAAAAAGCAATCATGTACTTATTAAAAACTTAATTTACAGAGAAAGATACAGTTCTTTTACCCTATTTTTGAAGATTGCTGGAGATGGAGAACGCCTTATTATTTACAAAATAACATTCGATGGACTATCCACTATTTCAAAAGGTATAGAAGACCTGTACCCTAAAATTAATAAGTAGGTATACAATATCTCAATACTTCCATGACAGGGAAAAAAGGCTGCCCACTTAAATAACTTTCCTTAAACACATCCCCTGGCCAAAACTTTGGCTACGAACCCTTAGGTACTTATTACTTAACGCAGTACTTCTCATGAGAATAACTTGATTGTATTATTTGCCTACTGTCGATTTTCATTATCGACTTCCAAGCTCAAGTTTGCTAACAAACACAGGGCTTCTATAACAAAACAAAATGAAACAGAATCCCTGTCGCCTTGCCTTTTAAAGGAATCTTGATTGTCAGAGTTCAATGAGAAGCTACATGAGTACAGTTGGTGGCGAAAGACAATAGACACTTATAGTAATAACGCCCTTTGAAGAATCTGATGCTTAGTAGTAAGTTCCCTGTATGAGCAGATTTAGGGGCAAAAGTCAACAGGTATTCAGTGTAATAATGACCTATCTATAATCTTCTAATGCCGACCGCACACTAACTTGAATTCAGAAATTTTATTAAACTGGTTCTCAATCCATATCCGCTCCAAAGCCACAAACAACTATACATAACTACGGGTCTGCGTTTTTGCAGACCGTTCAATACAAAATTTAACATTACAGAAAAAAAAATTAAAGTAACACAGAAACTGTGACTTGAACGTTACCGGTAAAACTAGGTGTCCGTTTCAAAATCTATTCGAAAGACCAAATCATGCAGTGAACGTAGTGCGAAGCTCGTGACTTGTTGCATATGTATGGCATCTCGCTTCATCATCATCATCAGCCTATGCTTATCCACTGCTAGACATAGGCCTCTCCTATTGCACGCCACTGAGCACGGTCCTCGGCTACTCTCATTCAGCTCTTGCCATCTCGCTTAGGTCATGAAAATTTTTAAATAAAAAATAAAAACCGACTTCGAAACACCAGCACTAAAAAGTTAGAAATAATTTAAACAATTAAAAGTATTTACACATGTACGTATTGTAGAAGTATATTTTTTAGTCGGTGCCCAGTTTCATGACCAACAAATATATTTTGGGCACCGACTCCAAATTATATATATATATATATATATATATACGCGTCGAATTGATAACCGCCTCCTTTTTTGAAGTCGGTTAAAACTTAAAAATAATTTTAAGCTTCGAAAAAAATTCACAGATTTCGTGCCTCACACGACTATCGAGCACATTGGAAATGAATCGAGTCATAAATGTCATGTGAAAAATGTCGTTCTGACTTTTTTCAAAAAGGTTAGGCTACAGGGCAAGCCCTTAACCCGATCTTCTTTGTTTTTGGGCTCAAATTGTAGCTGTCTAATTGTGCAGAGGAATTTTCCTCAAATTTTTGGTAACATTTTTAGTTTCCAAATTATGGAATCGAAAAATGTATTTTTTTTTTTTTTACTATTTCGGCCATAACTTTTTTCGTTTTTTGACTTTCTCGAAGAATTCTTTTTGCAATACGCGTTTTTTGAGCATTCTTGTGAATACGCGTTTTTGAGCCTTCTTGTGAATACACGTTTTTTGAGCCTTCTTGTGAATACGCGTTTTTTGAGCCTTCTTGTGAATACGCGTTTTTTGAGCCTTCTTGTGAATACGCGTTTTTTGAGCCTTCTTGTGAATACGCGTTTTTTGAGCCTTCTTGTGAATACGCGTTTTTTGAGCCTTCTTGTGAATACGCGTTTTTTGAGCCTTCTTGTGAATACGCGTTTTTTGAGCCTTCTTGTGAATACGCGTTTTTTGAGCCTTCTTTAATATCATATCTTCACAACTCTCCGAGATATAAGGGGATCGCACTTTTTCGTGAAATCTGAGCCTACACTGGAGCGAACGAAAAGACATTTCCAACGTCAAAACTGTACGGATTCTTCGTCCGTTAAACTGCGCCAATCTAAAATAACTGGTTTATGTGCCCTTCGCAGTTGACTATACCCACCGATTGTACCGGGAGTCCTTAGTTAGGGAAGTTTAATTAACGCTCCGAAGCGACGCCTCGGATGTTCGGCGGAGCCTGTATTAAGTATACATGGCGGGTCCTTAAGGGGCTCCATGCAGTAACACTAGCCGCACCAATGGAAACAATCATAATTTATTTTTCTACACTTCGTTTTTGCAAAAAGTGTCAGAACAATCTGATAGTGATTTTTAGGACCTAGGATCAGGGAACTGGGACTAGGATTTATGCCTAGAACCGGCCATTTTGGCGTTAATGCTATCTAGTCCTACGGTTTTTGCCTTAGGTTCATGGCCATGGGTCTTAAAAATCACTATTAACATGTTTGAGAGATATGACACTTTTTGCATAAATGATCTGAAAAAACATATTTTTGGGGTTCCGTACCCGAAGGGTGTCAAGCGGGACCCTATTGCTAAGATTTCACTGTCCGTCTGTCTGTCTGTCACCAGGCTGTATCTCAAGAAGCGTGATAGCTAGGCAGTTGACCCATACAACAAACGTAATTTTTTTGCCGTTTTTGCGCGATATTAATAACGGCAACAGGTAGACGCTTGAAATATTCACAGGATATTTAGTTCCATATTCGCTTCAAAAATAAATAATTAAATTAAAATAAAATAATTATTCAAGGGGCTCCCATACAACAAATGTGATTTTTTGCGGGTTTTTCTCGATCTTTGTGTCTATTTTTGTATAATGGTACGGAACCCTTCGTACGCGAATCCGACTCGCACTTGGCTGTTTTTTTTCCTTTGGTGCCGCTAGTGTTACTGCATGGAGCCCCTTTAGGACACGCCAATCGAACAGTGTCGACATGAAAACGTGTATACCTACTTCCAAAAACTTACAGCAGTCTCATGAAGAGGTGGGTAGAGAGAAAGGTTTGCCACTTGCCATGATCCTGAAAACCTCAAAATTGTCGAGCAATATCATTCTCTAAGTTCCTCACTTCCCGGCTATTGAAACAGTGTTGTTGGAATGGCAAGCCAAGCAAAGCGTCGTATTTTTCAAAGGTTATGTTTCTCAAGCGTTAGTATGTGCATGTTTCTTTACGACCACCTAGAGGCTAAACGACTTGACAGATTTTGTCAAACGAGTTTTTAAAATTTAAGGCTTTTCGTCGGTCAGTTTCTTTGATAAATTTTTTAGCCGATTTAGCCATTGTTAGCCGATTAAGTTAATTAGTGAATTATTTTTTGGTGGGAAATGGGAAAATTTTAGAACAAACCAGAATAACTCCCAACGGCTGATTGTGGCTGGTCCCGTTGCAAATAAGGTGCACGCTAACCCCTCCAAGGAAAATATCGAATAAACAATCACTCGATTTAGTAGCTTGATATTTCCTAGGAAACTAGTAGTTTAATACTAAGTCGGAACTGAAAAACTGTCTCGTACCACAAATTCACTTTATAAAACTTCAGGGCCCACACAATTTTTATGCTACCGGCAAATGCCATAATGGCTAAATTGGCAAACACGAATCTCTTGGGAGCGAACCAAGATTATCCCACGGAGTCACGCGACAGTATCGATGAACACTCATTATGCACTCTATAGGTTACACAGAGTAAGGCTAGGCAGATGTGCCACAGTTACCCCCGGTTTCTCGTACAATTCAGGAGGGATAGACAGAGACCAGGGTTTGCTTTTTTTATTTTTTTTGTGTGTTCCCCGAATACTCGGAGATGCCTGGAATGATTTGGAAGATTATTTTTCTGTTTGCAAGGGTAGACTTTCCAGGTGGTCCCATGGTCATCAAATCAGGATCTGATGAAGGTATCCTGGAGGAGTCGAGGGAACTCTTCAAATTTTAAAGGCACATTTCGTTTTGGGTGTTTTTTAGGGTTCCGTACACCGTACAAAAAATACCGAACCCTTATAGGATCACTCGTGCGTCTGTCTGTCCGTCCGTCTGTCACAGCCAGCTGGCTCCGAACTGGACCATCACCATCAGCCATTTGACGCCCACTGCAGGACATAGGCCTCCTTCGTGGTTTTCATAACCATGAGGGGTTTTGCCATAATCGCCACGCTTGGCAGGCGGGTTGGCGATCGCAGTATGCGGTTGGAATCTCAGCAAGACGCTTATGCCCGTCTCCTGGTAATTGATTTCCTTAGTCTCCTTCTACGACATCCACGGAAGGAAAGTCAAGTCAAGTCAATTACTAGTTATGACAATTTCTAAATAGATTAAACATAAAAAGAGTGCTGTGAAAGGTGACGTCATGAGCCAGTATTTTCATACAAATTTCCGTTTTAAAAGTAACTCATTTGATATTTTCTCAAATACCCAATTGGGTATTCAATTGCTTATGACGTCACATTTCAGAGCACTCTTTATATGTTTCATCTTTTTTAAAATTGTAATAACTATTAATTGACTAAAAGAGATACATTTTCCGAGATATTTTGTAATTTTTATTTTAATCGAGCATATTAAAAAACTTATTGTTGATCGTGTCAAATACCGTATTGTAGATTCTGTACAACCTGGTACAAGCGTCATTCTTTGCCACGTGTATCTTGTAGTACGCAGAGTCAGTATGCAAATGTATTGCCTCGCTACAGCGAAAGTCTTATCTCGCAGCACGTTGGAGATTTCTCTTATAGGGTGAGGGCGAAATAGGTCCTTAGGTTAACTCCTCACTGAGCGCCAGAACAAAATAAAACTTTAAAAACCTATTTAGAGGCTAAAAATTCCACCCATGCCGGGACTTGAACCCGCGACCTCTGGCACGGTGAGCCAGAGGTCGCGGGTTCAAGTCCCGGCATGGGAATCTAAATAGGTTTTTAAAGTTGTCCTCAGCGCGGGTTAGTGCAACAAAAAGAATATATAAAATAAAACTTTTCAAGCCCAGCTACTAAAAAAAATTTTGAATAAAAAATAAAAACTGACTTCAAAACACTACAGCACTAAAAAGTTACAAATAATTTAAAGAGAATAAACTGAAAGTTTTGTTTGTCATCTTAACCCTAAAATAATTTAATATTCGTAAAAATATTCACTTTTCTTAGACATAAACTTATGCTAAATTTAAAAAAAAAGTTTGGTAATATGCTGAATTATGAAACAAAAAACGGTGTAATAAGAGTCAATTTATATTCTAAATACTCTAATAGTAATAATATTCTTATCTTCTTATCTTATCTTTGTCAACATACCTACATATGTGTAGTAATCACGACACATATGTATGTTGTACATATGTACAACCTTCTCAGATTAGGTATATTTATGCAAACAACACCTTAACAAAATACAAATAAGATACATATATAACGAATCCAATAAGAGTTTGTTAGCTTCTAATTGCCATGGTGGAGCTATAGCCTAGGCATTATTGTCGCAACAGTGTGAGTGCGTCCTTAGCGTAGAACGCTTTCCTATCTTACACTTAGTTGTTTCTTTATATAATTATATCAGACTGTGTTTTTACTAAGAAATCACAGCATGAGACGGGCCGGGAGAACGTTCTCCGAGAATATTCGCGAATGACCAAAAGTTGATAAATGTTGTCTACGTTCAATTAATTATACTTAGTTATTCATCGTAATCTGGAAATATACTGAGTTTACTGTAAATTATTTCAGTAAAAAAATAAATTCACACTTTTCCCAATTTTAAGTTCTCCTCAAGCGAAAACAAATACTTACAAACGAAACATATTCTCGTCCGCCCTTCACCACTCACACCTAACCATTCGTTGAGGTATAGAGATAACATACGAGTACATTAAAAGTTCTTCCTTGTTCTTCCTCCGTCTCCTATCGGAGGTTGGCAACCAATCCGGCTGTCTTGTTTTTCTAGGCTGCCAAAACACTGGTACTCTATTCGAACTTTGTGGTAAAGTATGTAGGCACGATATCTTTGGTGTCCCACGTCTCCTTCGGCATGTACGCTTGCTTAGCATGCCACGCTCGAGAAATGCCCTTCTCTATGCAAAAATGTCAATTAAAATTTATCTGTTGAGCCCGAGATGTCTCGACGTTAGCATGGCCACCGCGACCGAGACGGAGACGACCGAGACTTGTCTACAACCGGTAACATGGCGGCATTGCCGAGATTATTTCGGCCGAGTTAGACACAAATTTGTACCCACGGAGGTGAAGACAAGGCTTTGAGACCATCGAATTCAACAGAAAGTACATATTTTGATAATGTTTTTGTGTTCTTTCTGTATTAACCTTTCTTTTTATGTTCGCTTCTTAATGGTTTCCATAGGTACTTAGTGCATAGAACTATTTGTCTTACCCTAAAAAGGTTGTGGTCACAGCCACCCTCAAATCGACCAAGTGCGAGTCGGATTATGAACTAGCTTATGATTGATATAGTACATTCATGCAAAGGAGATGTTTACAAAATGTGTAACACCCTGACCAAGTTTTTGTCCAGTGTAGATCCATGTGGGCAAACATTAGTTATTAAATTAATAAATAAAAAAAATCCAAGGAACAGAAAAAACATGAAAACCACAGAAAACGACAGGAATGCGTTTTGTTACTACTATTGTAAATCGTGCTCTTTAAAAAAATTGTAACAAAAATTAATGTTTTTCATTAGTTTCTTGCGTAGGAACGAAACGCAATTTGTAACTTTCTAGTAAAGTTCCGCTGTCAGTAAAAACCGGTAACAATTTTACAGGGTTGCCAGACAAAAATACAACACTTTAATTTAATATGGCAATAACTCCTTTTGGGCAGACAAGACCACACTGAATTGGCTATCTCGAGTCTCGGCTACCACACTCACACTTTCGACATGGCAAACACTTCTAAGTGTCTCACTCGATGTCGAGAGAGAGTCAAAACGCGCATGCTAAGCAAACTGGAATCTAGAATTAAAATCCACTATGTTGTATTTTTATTACTTGCCCTGTGTCGATCCTACCATGGCTCGCTTGACACCTTAGTCACAAGTTATTACAGCTTAGTAAGTTACACCACTTAGACCTTACGTGTTGCAATTTACATACCCTGCTTTCGAGAGTGCTTCGTCTGCGCAGCGGTTAAACGCTGGTTTACCGATGCAAAAGTCGTTGATTCCCGCAAGGACCACCATCAGTGACATTCAAACAAATGGCCTCGGTCCGGATTTATATTTGTATTGTCCTTGACCTAGTTATTATCATCCAAATATATTCAGGATGTAACAAAAACTCCATATCTATCCAAAAATGTATAAAGAGCTTAGGTCAGACGACCCAAAGAACAACGCTTACATCCCACCAGGGGCCCGTTTCATAGATGTTCATGAACTTATGGTTTTCTATGACAATTCGGTGTAAATTGCAATCTAAGATAAGATAACAATATGCTTTATTGTATACCGGAAAAATGTTACAGAAACAGCAATGACGAAAGAAAAGATACAATTGGCGGCCTCATTGCTAATAGAAATTTCTTGCGGGCAACCTCATATAGGAGAATTTTCCGAACGAAAAATAGATACGGGTAGTCGGTGGAAATACGAATATTAATAGACATACATATACTTAACAATAATAATAAACTTACATATATCATACTTGAATACTATACATAAATACACATGCTTACATAAATACTGGCTTATAACAAGTGTGTGATCTGAACAACAAAAAGGTGATATGAAGAGAAGTGGATGAATACTTACAGCAAAATTAGGAATTCTTTTAATCTGGTTTTAAATATAGCGGGAGATGGGGAGCGCACAGTGTAGGGTTACGTAGAAAGAGGGGTTCTTTATCTGCTGTACAGAGCGAACAACTTTATCAAAGTAATTTTCAATGGATTTTGTACGAAGTTTGCCTTTAATAAATTGGTTGTCTATTACTCATTAGCTTTAACAATACTCAACAGTAATCATTTTTCTTTTAAGTTCATTATTTATGTGCTACTTCCATGATTTTTTCACGATTCTACAATGAACTGGTTAGCTAGAAGAGAGGGGAATGCCCTACTCTGAAAAAAATTTGGTCTTTAAAGCTTAATATTTCGTAAACGGAACCTTAAAGAGAAAAATAGTGTTCCTACACCCACAATATTTTTAAACGACCAATCCAAAGTTACACAACACTATGGTGTAACGAGAAAAAAATCCCTAATTTAGGTGTAGGGGAGGTATCCCAAAAAAATGTTTTTTCAAGATTTTATTGTACCGTTTTATCGGCGTAATAATATGTACGAGTATATTTACAAAAAGAACGGCCATATTTCGCTGCCTGTACGTACCTAATACAGAGAAGTTTGTAAAGAGGCTCAAAATTTCACTGATGCCTGCGCTTGCCCATTAACTCAGTCGGGAGAGCGCTAGTACGGTTAGCCAGAGGTCGCGGGTTCAAGTCCAGGCATAGGTGGAATTTTTAGCCTCTAAATAGGTTTTTAAAAATGTCCTCAGCACGGGTTAGTGCAACAAAAAGAATTTAATTATGTATATTTATGCCAAATTTTAGTTCTCTAGTACTTATCATATTGTGCTTAGCCGCGGACAGACAGACAAACTGACATGGCGAAACTATAAGGGTTCCTTGTTGCCTACGGAACCCTAACATGGCGGAACTATAAGGGTTCCTTGTTGACTACGGAACCCTAATCAATGTATACAAAAATACAAAATATTTATAGCAGAATACGGAGAATAACATACAATTAGCATTGAGCCCTGCACTAGTAAATTCTGGAAATTCATATGTCTTTTCTTTCTTTCGTTCTCTTTCTAAAAGAGATCGCTACCCTCGCACACATAATGGTCCAATCATAACGACAAAATATAAAACAACTTGTCCATAAATCGTCTCGTTCCTCACAAAGGACCTTGCACTTACATACACCTGTGTCAAAAAAGAAACCCCCAGACAATACAAGTCCCGTTATATTTTAAACTAGCTTCTACTCACGGCTTTTCCTGTGGCTTAGCTTAAACTGTTGCTTAACTGCGATCTGCCACATCAACTTGTTCTGATCTTCGGGTAAAAACCCTATCAGGCTCCGTTGAACCTACGTAGAAAAATGACTCAATAGTGCTATTTTGCAGTTCAATCATCATAAGACATTTTTAAAAAACCGGCCATTTGCGGGTTCCCAGAACTTTTTGGAGCACGACTTTCTTCTTCTGCCGCCATCGAACCCTTTATGTATGATCAAACAAAATCTGCTTCGTAACTTTAAAAAACTGACCGCACCTGCGGGTATTGGGTGCGGGTGAATGATATAAAAAATCGTACCCCAAATGCGCGAGCTTTAATATATTTTCATATATTCACAATGTGGGTATTTGACTGCATGCTAAGTAACCGCTAGTGCGTTTCAGCTCTTATGGAATCACAATTTTCACCAGTGGTGATGTTTACCACTGATCTGCAATAGTACTAGTACGATACCATAAGGGCTATCTTCACACATTTACTTAATAATATCTACATCAGGTTTCAATTTCAAATTACTAACGGAAAAGGTTGAGACTTATTTCGAAAACGGTACGCTGTAATAATAAGCTTGTCGAGTTCGACAAAAACAAAATTACAAGCAAACAGACTAATATCCACATGCTTCCATGTGCCTATAATATTTTACGCTCAATGATTTTCGTGCCTTATCCCTTAGAATGGGCCCAGCGCTCTTGAGCTCTGGTGCTTTATTGAAATGCCTCTTCGATAAGCGCTTTTGGAAGACGACCGGGAACAGTCTGGGGTCAAGGATTTTTGGTAAAATATGTTGTGACGCGATTATGAGTTGACTACAAAAATTGTGAATAGTTTCTTTCGTCAAAATTCTGTCACGCCGAAATTACAGAAGGAATAAGTAGAAATGAAGTAGAGTGCATAAAAGTAACATTACAGAGTCAATGTGGCGGTCTTAATGATTCAGATATTTTCTGCAAGTCAACCGCAGTTTAGTGATTAAACAAATTGTAATTCGAAAAGAAATATTGGTACCTATACTAGAAGCGGCTTTCGCCAGTTCACACTAAATGAGAGAGTAGATATCCAGTATACGTATCCAGGGATAAACGAATAAATAGCTAAGTGACAGGTTTGTCAGACACAAAATTTACCATTCACAGCTCTGCAACACAAGTGCAAGACGTTTTTGTACTTATTCACTGGATAGAGCTTACCCATCGATAAACAGATAGACAGTGCAGTCAGTGACGCGTTTCATAAAACTACAATTCGTAGTTTATTATGACAATTCGATGTACCTACATTGCATCGAATGCATTAATTAATTAATTATACTTTATTGCACACAAGACTTTTAACAGGACATTACATAAGAAATTACATGTACAAAGGCGAGCTTATCTCTGTAAGAGATTTCTTCCAGCAAACCTTCGGGTATAGGAGAAGCAGTAGAAAAACGGGTCTATATATGTGCACAAAATAAACTACAAAAAGCCTAAATAACACAAAGTAAAAAGGATCTTCTTCATCTTTCATCAATTTCATCATCAAAATGCATCTTCCTACTTGTTAATCTGTGGGTTAATCTTTCATACAATGTACATCGAATTGTCATAGTATATCATGATTAGTTCTATGAAACAGACCCAGATAGAGTTGGTGCAAGCGGGCTTTAGTCCACAACTTCGGTGGTCACGCTCCGGCGAACGGGCGTCAAATAACGTCCGCAGAACACTTTTTTCGTGACAAATTTGACAACAACAGTCCCGTAGTTCTCGGCCGCATGTTTGCATTCGCGACACGTTTTTTTTTGTTCCCCGACATCGTAAAAACCGCTTGTTTGTTTTAATATTTGCGAATGGGCTTAGGTTTTTTGCTGGAACGCTGGCTTTGCTTAGTTCGGCGAGTTAGCTTACACGGAGGAGGCCGTGATTTCTAAAACAATTTTCTTTCTAACAGGTGTGTCGCTTCTGACCTTGGTCTCTGCCTACGGTGTAAGCTTAATAACATTTCGGACTTATATCATTGTTGTATCAAAAGAATGAAAGGTTTTGAAATGAGTCACAAAATACTAATAACTTTTTTTTAATAAATTGTTTTTGTCGAACTTTTCAATCAATCAGCCACTACTGGGATCACATCTCGGCAAAGTTCTTTATCGATTCTCCGTGTGATGTCTGTGTTTGAGATTGAGTTTTAACGAATATTCGCCATACGAAACTTCACGGAAGAGTTTAACGATGTGTCTGCAATAGGCTATTTGACACTGTGAAAAAAAGTATTACTTATATATAGTCGTGTAAATTATGACTTTTAAGACCGATTTTAGGGACTTCAACTGAAAAAAATTGATCATTTATCCAAAAAACCAGGATAAAACTTGATAATTTTGTATCTGTAGCCATTTTAACGAAAACGGCCTGGATTGGTCGAATCCATGGTGACGTCACAGGACAGTATCTTAGAATCCCCAACATCAGTACTGGATTGAGATAGCGCGGGGCCTGTACAGTTTGCTTTAGGTTAGCAAGTGTATGGCATGCAATAAAACAAAACTGACAATGTAAATAAACCAATCTGAATATGATGCCAATCTTTTGCAGTTCGGGAGGCCTGGAAAGCTAAGATACAGATCTTTTGATCTAGTTTGGGCTCCAGGCTTTCCACAAATAGGTAGTACATTCTTTTGCTGTGTATCATTTATTCAATGTATTTTTTATATGCGAATGTATTTTGTAAATATTTAAAACAAAAAATCTTATAAAGAAAGATAATATTTTTGTTGAAAATTTATATTTTTTTACTTTCAGAAATCGGGTCCCCCGGACATTCTTCCTACAAGTATTGTTCTGTTGAGTTGAAGTTTGTTTCCTTACTGACCAGTGACGTCACTGATTCGTGTACGACTCCATATTGCCCAAGATAGCGTTATGGCGGCTTATTTTAAAAGTAAATTTTTATTTGCCTTTTTAGAAGAAATACACAAAAGAATTTAAAATTACCACTTTCTGAGCACTCAATGAACACCAATAAAAATCTGAGATGGTTTTCAGAAACCTGTCAAATAGCCTATTGGTCTAGAATTTCTGTTACGGACTAATTTTATGGGCTCTGCAGTGGAATATCAAGGCGGTTAGTTTAGTCAGTTAAAATCGTCACAGGGGTGGTTGCTAAAAGTTATAATAAAATCTTTGGCCTTTGTTTCTACGTAATGAGATGATTTATACAGCGTCCAGTGGCACCTGCACTCACACACTGGGTTAAGGGACCACTCGGACGCTGCAGGGAAATTGTGTTTAAATGTATGTTTTTAATGAATTAATTTCAATAGAATAGATTTAAATTAATATCAATAGGCCATCTACCAACATTTGTATGTTAGAGTCTTTTGTAAACACGTATGAACCACTTACATGTAAATCCGTAAGAACTTATTGCACCGTGTTTGCCGACAACTCAATTTAATTTTATTTATTTATTTTTCGACATTATGTAGACTACTTTTAATACCACTGGGCCGATGCACGAAAGGAGAAAAATGTAACTAACTTTCTTTCTGACTTTCTTCGGAATAAAAAAAACTGCTGTGTAAAAAAACATTCACGAAGATAAAAACCCATTTAGAAGCTAAAAATTCCACCCGGAGCTTGAACCCGCAACCTCTCGCAGGAATTTTTAGCCTCTATCACAGAGGAAAAAACCTCTATATAGGTTTTTAAAATTATCCTCAGCACGGGTTAGTGCAACAAAAAGTATATAATTGAAAAAGGTAACCTGACAAATCTAATCCGAAACTTAGCATTTACCACCAGTAAGCCCCCTTTGATTGCAGTGGCCTCTTGAAGGTCGCGTCTTTTTGCCGCGAAGGCTTGTCCTGTCTACGTGGGGTCAACGTCTCACTGCGTACCTTTTTATACGCTACGTCATTTCAACTCCTATCTCAAATCGCACATCACAGACAAAACGTCTGACCTCATCGCGCTCCAAAAAACTTTGTGGATGTGCTTTGCACCAAGTTAAGGTTCCTAAAAGTAAATAAATAATTAATTGAAATATGATTGTTCCGACCGGTTTCGGCCATGGCGACCACTTTGACCCCTAATCAGTGATGAGGCGCTGGTGCGCTCGAAGATGGCTTATGTAGCCTATCTTTACGGCGAAACTCCGTGCACACTGAGGGCACGTGAGAATGCCGTTCTCGTAATTATATATTATGGCAGCAGGTGGGCGAGCCTTTAACTGGTCGCGTTTGGTATCCAGGTCAGCTTTACGCTGAACCTCGAACTCGCGTACTTGACTGTTCACCAACCTGCGCCATTCTGGCCGCTGTGCTGCCAACCGTTCCCAGCGGGAGGGCTCTATTTTGCATCTCTTCATGTGTCGCTTTTGGACATCCTTGTACCGGAGGAGGGGACCGCCATGATTCCGCTTGCCCTCCTCTAGTTCAGAATAAAAGATGCGCTTCGCCACTCTTTCCTCCGCCATACGAGAAACGTGACCGCACCACCGAAGCTGTCGACGCATTAAATAGGCCTCAATGCCACCAACATTGGCTCGTCGCAGAACTTCTGTATTTCGCACTCTATCAGACCATCTGATCTTCATGATGGTACGGAGGCATTTAAGGTGGAAGCGATCCAGAGTGCGAATGTGGCGGCGGTATACACACCACGTCTCAGAGGAGTATAAGAGGTTTGGCAGCACGATTGCCATATATATTGCTATCTTAGTGGCCAACTTAAGGTCATGAGAGCAGAAGACCTTGGAACATAGCTTGCCGAATGCTGCAGCTGCGGCACCGACCCTGCTATTGATCTCAGCATCAAGGTCACACTTGGATGTTACAGTGTTCCCCAGATAGCGAAATTTATCCACCTGCTTCAGCACATCCTCACCAAGTTTTATGGCCAATGTCTCGTGACCGTGTATATCCAGGGACATCACCTCCGTCTTATTGACATTGATCTTCAGGCCGAACTTACTGCAGGCTCAGTGGAATGCGGACATTAGCTGTTGCAAGCCGTCTGGGGATTCTGCTACGAAGCACAGGTCGTCAGCATACATGATCTCGGTGATCAGTACGTGTGAGACTTTAGTGCGAGCCTTAAGTCTAGCCAAGTTGAAAAGGCTGCCGTCTGTGCGGAAGCGGATGCGAACTCCTTGGGAAACAGTTTGTAAGACTTCTCTAACTATCACCGCAAAGTATAAGGCGAACAGAGTAGGTGCTAAAACGCAACCTTGCTTCACCCCACAGGTAACGGGGAAGAAGTCTGTCTGATCACCGTCTACGGCAACGCAGCATTGCATGTCGTCATGCAAGAGTCTAAGCAGTCTCACAAACTTTCCCGTGCACCCAAGCTTACCTAGCACCAACCATAGAGCTTCCCGAGGCACGCTGTCGAAAGCCTTCTCTAGGTCAACAAAGCAAAGGTACAGCTGACGACCCTGTTCTCTGCTCTTTTCTTGCAGTTGACGCACAGAGAATATAGCTTCGCATGTGCCTCGATCCGGTCGGAAGCCAAACTGGGTTTCTGGCAGAATCTTTTCGGACAAGTTCTTTAGGCGGTTTAAGAGAACTCTAGCAAAGACCTTTCCGGGGGCTGAAAGAAGCGAAATACCGCGATAAGCGTTGCAGTCAGATCGGTCACCTTTGTTCTTGTAGAGAGCACTTATGCGCGATACTTTAAAGGTATCCGGCACGCGCTCCTGCTCCCACATGCGAACAAATAGTTCCCAGACCAGCGTATGCAACTCCTCTCCGCCGTATTTTATCAGCTCTCCCGGTATGAGGTCAATACCAACCGCCCTTTTGTTTTGTTGCTGTTTGATGGCAGTAACAACCTCGTCACGCAATAGAGGCTCGTCCAGCTCAAAGGCAAGAGGGAGCTGAGGCATTAAGCGGATAGTTTGTAGATCAGCT
This sequence comes from Yponomeuta evonymella, assembly GCA_963969515.1. NCBI lineage: Eukaryota > Metazoa > Arthropoda > Insecta > Lepidoptera > Yponomeutidae > Yponomeuta > Yponomeuta evonymella. The sequence goes on along the minus strand of OZ018343.1, from coordinate 2,601,960 downwards.
GATCGATCCACATTTAGCAGAGTATTGAAGTGCTCCGCCCAGCGCTTTAGTACATCGTCCTTGTTCGTCAACAGGTGACTACCGTCTAGAGACCTTAAAGGCACCCTCACGTGGTAGGATGTACCAATCAGCTTACGTACCTCACTGTAGAATTCTCCCAGCTGGTTTGTGTCAGTGAGCCATTGCATGTATCTAGCTTTGTCCTGCCACCACTTGTCTTTCATATGACGAGACAGCTTGCGCAATTCGAGGTCACTAGCTTTAACAACCGCAACGCTTCCTCTTTGCCTTCTGTGCTGTCGCAGGAGATCTCTGTGTTTATCGAATGCTGTCCTCAGGATTTCATCATTTCCATCAAACCAGTCTTCGTTGCGACGGAACTTTTTACCCAGTGCAGTTGAAGCGGTATCTATGATATGAGATAACAAAGTTCCCCAGGCAGCATCAACATCACCTACCTCATTGACGGGCAACAGCTTTTCAGACAGGGCTTCAGCGTATTTCTCCCTGACCGCGCGATCTTTTAGCTTGTCCACGTCCAAAGACGCAAGCTTTTTTATAGTGGTTCTACGCGGACGACGGAGGCGTATACGCAGCTTAGTGACAATAAGTTGGTGGTCAGACCAACAGTGCGCACCACGCATGACGCGGGTGACCTGTACTTGGCTGAAATCTTTTTGCCTCACGATTGCATAGTCAATCAAATGCCAATGCTTGGATCTTGGGTGCATCCATGTTGTCTTGTACTTGGCGGCAAGTCTAAACATAGTGTTCGTAATTGCCAGATCGTATTGAGCACAAAGACTGAGCAGCAACTGACCATTGCTGTTCATGTTGCCAACTCCATGTCTACCCAGAACTCCAGGCCAAGCCTCATAGTCCCGACCAACCCTGGCATTGAAATCGCCCAGCAATAAAATCTGCTGAAATATATATAATCTGAAATATAACCGAAGGCAAAAGAAGTAAAATAGCCCATTCCTATCTTCTTAAATATTTTAGCTAAACCAGGGTTTGCTACTTGCGACGCTCCTGACAAATCCCTTTCGCTTCATCGAAATTCATTAGTCGCTTCATTCACCCACGGTCTCTACCTACCCCTTCGGGGTGCAGGCGTAACTTTTTTTTTATTAGGTATGTAATATAGGTAACAACGTTAATATAACATAATATTGTAGTATATTCTAGTTTATGTTATGTTTACATTTTAGCGATTTTTGCAAAACAAATATGGGTTATTATTCTCACACGCATGTTTCTTTACGCAGGGGCCAAATGCTTGACTGATTTGATAAATGGAGAACTTGCACAACAAAATCTTTTAATCTGTAATTCTAAATGACCCAATCGGACCACCATAACAATGGTTTTTAATTGTTCTTTACAATGTCATAATCTAATAGGTTAATATAATCGGAGAGGCCACGTCAAACGATAGATAACCGTGGTTATTTTTTTTTCTCTACGACTAATACTTTTCATAATGTGACGTATCGAAAAGTCATTCTATTTTTAGCCAACGATTTGCTTACATCCTGGGGAACCGTGGCCTGGTAGAGAGTATACGTACCAGCATACACTTGCCTACCTAAAAAGACCATCAAAACGTACCGTGAAGACTCTCCTTCGACTTCGCCTGTGTTATTAGGCGTTTCATGTAGCGGAACAAGCGATTGCTGTTGCTATCTGCCTGTCGGCGAGCGTACTTCGACTAAAATCCTTTTACCTAACGACGTTGGGTTACTGCATACACGCATTAAGATTCCTTCCTGGATCCTGGCAAAGAACCCAATGCATATTCCCAGCAGTGAGCTTTACACGTGGATTGAATAAATAGATATATGGTAAATGAGACTTACATTTGGACCTTAACAATTCAGAAAATACCCAGTAAAGTTTCAAACATCATTTATAAACATACTACTTCGGTAGTTTACAGATAAGGGACACAAACAGACACACTTCAACACTAAAATATTAGTGTGGATTCATAGGACTTGCATACAACATTATCCGAGGCACTTTATTTTATTACAGTCGGGGAACAAACAAGCGCACGCTGTAGTAACCTTCGTTATGAAACTTTGTGTATGAAACTTGAGACTTCCAGCTTAAACACAGCTCAACTTTAATTCCCAAACTGGTAAGCCTCGTGTTGAAACAACCAATACAAGGGCTTCAGTCACCAAAATTGCTACCTCATGGAGTATGGTTTATGGGAGCCAACATGGAACTGGAGAGCCCCGCATTGAAACAACCAATACAAGAGTTGAGATCACAAAAAGTGGTCGTCCTTCACAGTGAAGGCATATTAGAGCCATCGTTAGAGACTCTCCCACGAGTTCATTGGTGTAATTTCGTTAGACAATTTCGGTGCACATTGCCTTGGGGTTTCGTGGGCATTAGAACGGAACCCCAGTGTCTCGATTGGATGCGCTCAGATGAAGTTTCTGGAGGATAACCGAGTTTTTGGAACAAGTCTCGTTAGCGTTCCCTGGGGTAGCAAAGTTTACTGTTACTAGATAAAAGATATTATTAAAAGCAATTTACTAAGTAATTGAATAAGAATTTCGCTACTTGTTTGTCTTAAAATAGACGTCCTTAATAGCCTATAGACAAAGACTGAGATAGTAGGGCTTGATGACCAAGAGTGCACCCTCCTCCACATTTGACGATTTCAAGCACTAAGGTATGTGAACAATTTATGCAAGTCTTCTTAAGACGTAGATTTAGGGTAGTTCACAAATGTAGTGAGAAACAAACCTATTGGTACATGCCGGAATCCTACCCTTGACCTTTAGGAGGTGAGGCAAGCGCTTTGCCTCACCTCCTAAAGATCAAGGGTACGATGATTCGTTAAGAGTGGAGTTTTTTCACTGCCTTTTTCTCCACTATAAACTCGACATGAATGCAGCTGCTAACATTGTACATTAACATTCAACAATCAGGGGGCGAACTAAAGTACGACATTGCAAGCAGGGTCGCTACTCTGAAACGGAGATGAGCACGTCATGTTTGCCTCATTGAGGATGAAAGATGGAGTTACAAACTATTAGAGTGGCAACCGAGGACCGACCGCACAAGTGTAGGCCGACCCCAAGCCAGGTGGCACGATGACAGTGAAAAGGCAGTAGGGTAGACCTGGGAAAGAATAGCGCAAAACAGAAGCGACAGGCGCTTGCATGAAGAGGCCATTGTCCAACAGTAGATATTGACGGGCTAAAAATGATCATGACTCAACCATGTAAAGTCACTCAATAAAGCCAGATCGTCGGTCGAGCAAGCTAAAGGGCGTCCTACGCTGCGTTTGCCTCGAGAATGCAAATTACGTATTTACGGTGAAATAAATTTCTGATTTCAGGTAGATTTAAACAGAACCCATGCCACCATGGTCCTTGCATCAGTGCGCAGTGTCCGAATCACAGCAGCAAGTGTAGCGTTGCGGTCGAGTCCCGTGACGAGGGGTTCACACGGCCAGCCACTGGGACTAAGACAATGGCCGTTGTAAATACGCCGGCTGTAAGTAAAATTACTTACAGCCAAGTGCGAAAGATTAACATAGACCAAAACACACGGACACCAAGTCACATACGACATACTGACACTGGACTCGTTGTGACATAAATGAAGCAAAAAAATTCACAAAATTTCGTGCCTCACACGACTATCGAGCACATTGGAAATGAGTCGAGTCATAAATGTCGTGTGAAAAATGTCGTTCTGACTTTTCGACATACTTCGACCAAATAGAGGATGTATTAACAAAGGGCAAGATAAAAAGTACCCGAAACCGGCGTGCGTGCATGCAACGACTAATGAATGTTGAGGAAGCGAAAGTGATCTGTCAGGATCGTAGCAAGTGGCACTCCTTGGTCTCTGCCTACCCCTCTGGGATACAGGCGTGAGTTTATGTTATGTTATGTTTTGTTCAAAAAAGGTTAGCCTACAGAGCAAACCCTTAACCCGATCATCTTTGTTTTAGGCACAAATTGTAGCTGATTAAATTGTCTAGAGGAATTTTTTGATATCATTCTTCCTTTCCAAAATATCGAGTGCCAAATGAAAAAATTGGAATTCTTTTTATTTATTTTTTTTACTATTTCGGCCGTATCTATTTTCGTTTCTTACTTTCTTGAATAATTGTTTATGCACCTTACAGCTCTTGTGAATACGCGTCTTTTTTAATATCATATCTTCACAATTCTCCGAGATATAAGGACTTTTTCGTGAAATCGGAGCCTACACTAGAGCGAACGAAAAGACAAAAATTTAAATAAAAAGGGGATTCAAAGCACTACGCAAACTCACGCCTGTAGCCTAGATTTATTTGCAGAAGTATGTCACCTTCTTAGCGAGTCGATGGTAAAACAAATTTTATTAAAAGTTGCGGTCCAAAACATTACGACGCTGACAGCGTTATAGGTATAATCCTTGCGACGCGTCCCCCTGAGGACAGGTGTTAGGGCACATGTCATAATTTCATCATCAACCCATTATGTCCCCACCGAGGGGCACGGGTCTCTTCCCTGAGGAAGGTATAGGCCATACTCCACCACGGGGGCCAAGTCCGGATTGGTGGAGGCTTGTAGACTAGTGGCTCGTCTACTGTCAGAAGTTGTCAAGCCGCCCTAAGGCCTCTGACTTGGCTTAACGACTGCCATCTATCGACGGCAGCCGGCACCAACAGCTTAACGTGCCTTGCGAAGCACGGAACCGCTCGGAAAAATGCCACTAGCGTTAGGCATAGACGGCGACCCATCCATGCACTGAACACGCCCTGTGTTGCTTAACCTTCGTGATCGTTTAAGATCACTCAGGCAGCCGGGGCTACGAGCGATTCAGATCACTCAGGCAGCCGGGGCTACGAGCGATTATTTTAGCGTCATAATTTAGACGAACGTTATCTAGGTATACCTTTACATGTAGGTATTGCAGAAGTATATTTTGGAGTCAGTTACCGAAATGTCCCTGTACGTACAGAGGTATACCTACTTCGCATTTAAAGGTCACGTTCATTGAGATAATTTCGGTCTCTGTAGTGCTGTAGTGTATTGAAGTCGGTTTTTATTTTTTATTCACAGTTTTTACTTTTCTTTGTGAAATATTTTACTGTAAAACTGAGCTGTAACGAGTGATTGTAGTTATTCATTCAAAGTGTCTGTATACCAAAGTCTTTATCAGAACATCAACCAATTGTCCGGAACTAAGTTGAGGACATATTCTATGAAGCATCCACCAATTGCTAAAAGATTGCTCCAATTACATATAATTTACTGCAGCCCAATGTTTTTTGTTCTCCGTCTCCGTGAGTCTTCATCAGACCTTCACGAAATTTCATCATCATCATCACGAAATTTAATAAGAACTAATTAAAAAAGAATCATCGGAGTCGGTTAATCTTTGACGTAGTTATAAGGGAACGCAGCCAAAAAAACCTATAGGGAAGAGCGGGTGATCGTGCTCTTCCACTATAAAGGGAAATTTCCCGCCAGGCAGATCGTATGCCTGGGGACGGCCGGTCCAACTAATGTTCGTCGGACGTTATATTTATGTTATGTCATGTGAAACATTTTGCTTGCGCGATGCAGGAATGTTGGAGTTTATAGTGCGCGCGCAGAGTTGACATGTGCTCGCCACATCACTCCCCTTCAAGACCGTAGCTACGCATAGCTAGGTCTGATAGGAATCGAAGTCTGTGCTCTAAAGCCTGCAAGTGCCAGGAGGCGCTGAGTCAGTGAGTCGACTAGCGGTTGAGGGTGTTCGGCGGCTAACAGTCACTTCACCGGCGACAGTACCATGGGGTCCGCGCATGTGGTAGGAACCGGTGAAGGCTGCTGTACCACTGGCAACGTGCGCTGTTGCTGTGTGGCTGCCGTGCCGAGGGGTTGGGGGAGATCACTATCAGTACCAGTAGTCGGTGCGTTGACTATAGTGGAACTGATGAGGTGAGAAGGAAGAGGATGCTGGCCTTGCTTTGAGACTGATTGTATGTGGGGTGCTGCGAGAGCGAAGGAAGGTTGACATTGTTCTGTCGAGGGTCACCACTATAGGGAAGAGCGGGTGATCGTGCTCTTCCACTATAAAGGGAAATTTCCCGCCAGGCAGATCGTATGCCTGGGGACGGCCGGTCCGACTGATGTTCGTCGGACGTTATATTTATGGTATGTCATGTGAAACATTTTGCTTGCGCGATGCAGGAATGTTGGAGTTTATAGTGCACGCGCAGAGTTGACATGTGCTCGCCACATCACTCCCCTTCAAGACCGTAGCTACGGTCAAATTGAGAAACTCCTTGTTCCAAGTCTGTTAAAAATCTTGCTGTCAACTGTACAAAGGTGTGAACGCGCCCTCAGAGCAAAGTGCTTGTATGCTTCACTGAATTTCTGAGTAATTTCTATAACATACGTTGCAGAGTCAAAAGCTTCACAACTAGATTATAACATAACTACTGTTAGAGCAAAGCAAACTGTGCCAGACAATTTCCCCACATCCTTGGTAATACAGGGTGGTCATTTGATACTGGGCCGTAAGAGGAAAGATGTATGTTTAACGGGAAGCTAACCTGAACGACGCATAACTATTGAAAAACGTTCAGCGATCACCCCTAACTTTTAAAGGGATTATCTAACTGCAATCACAGGTTTGCCTTTAATACGTGTATGTTTAAATTAATCAACATATTTAAAGTAACCTAATACATTCTTCTGCTACGTGCTACGTTACGCTCAAAAACACGCATAGCTGATGTGGGTGTCCAGACTGCAAGGTTGAAGTGGAGCTGGGCAGGGCATGTCAGTAGAATGCACCCGGATAGGTGGGCGAGACTTGCCACCGAGTGGGTGCCACAAGGCGGTCGTAGCAGGAGAGGCAGGCCAAGAAGACGTTGGCGAGACGACCTCGACCGACACATGACGGAGTGGCCTGAGGTGGCACAAGACAGAAACATCTGGTCCGAGTTGGGGGAGGCCTTTGCCCAGCAGTGGGATACAAACGAGGTTACGTAAAAAAAAAAAAATCTTCATTAAAACAATGTTGTGTGGAAGTTATCATTATTATTGTTAAATACCCTTGTGTAGCGCAAGATAAAAAGTACCCGAAACCGGCGTGCTTGCATTCAAGCGAAATGAAGCGAAACAGGTTTGTCAGGATCGAGGCAAGTGGCAAACCCTGGTCTCTGCCGACCCCTCCGGGATACAGGCGTGAGTTTATGTAACGTAATGTTAAGCACCCTGTATACAAAACGGTGTAGCTGGCAGGCTCACCCACACATATGCCGAGCGTGGTAAGTGCAGTTTCTGCATACAATGGCCTCGCCTACGCCTGCAGAGGCGGGTCTAGGAGTATCCCTTCTAAACCTGGGCCCCCTTGCAGTATAGCGGTAAATGGATTTAATTTCCTGATGCATTATTTTGTTTCTAGATTTATGGTGATTCGAAAAAATACGGTCAAAGAGGTGTTTTTTTCTCTGCCTTTTGCTTCGCTACAAATCGACCCGAAGGCACCGGCTAACATGGTATATTGACAATCAACAAACATAATGTAAATTCCTTACGTTTAAATATTTGTTTTTATTTCTAATTTTTTGTTTAAATCATTAGTAACAACATGACAAGTTAGGTACCCTATTTCACCCAGGATGCATTGGGATTTCAATATCACGAACTTTTAAATCGGTTGAAACATTAAAAAGTTCACCAATCCGCGGATAAAAAGGTATGTTTTTTGCCTTTTTAGGGTTCTATACGCGAAGGGTGTCAAACGGGACCCTATTACGAATACTTCACTGTCCGTCTGTCTGTCTGTCAGTCTGTCTGTCACCAGGCTGTACCTCATGAACCGTGATAGCTAGGCAGTTGAAATTTTCACAGATGATGTATTTGTCGCTATAACAACAAATACTAAAAACAGAATTAAATAAGTATTTAAGGGGGGCTCCCATACATCAAACGTAATTTTTCTGCCGTTTTTTGCTCGATATTAATAACGGCAAGGTAGACGCTTGAAATATTCACAGAATATTTAGTTCTATATTCGCTTCAAAACCAAATAATGAATTTAAAATAAAATAAATATTTAAGGGGGGCTCCCATACAACAAACGTGATTTTTTGCCGTTTTTTCTCAATCTTTGTGTCTAATGTACTGAACCCTTCGTGCGCGAGTCCGGCTCCTACTAGGCTGGTTTTTATCTTAATCCTGTAAGGCCATCAAAAAATTGCTTCATGCGACGCAAGACAAAACATTATTTTAACCGAAACAAAATCCCCGACTTATAATCCTCTTGAGTACTTTTAAGATTTGGACAATCCAGGTGGCTTTGCAAACCATTTTAACGCCTATAGAGAAATCCTGGGTACGTATCCCGGAGATAGGATCGTCGACTGCCTTAATAAACGTTTAGAGCCCTACGCTCTTATTTACAAATGCACGATTCCTCTAAAACGCTCCCCAGAGGCAGTTAAAATAATCTGTGGTTATTTGTTTCCCTTTACCACAGATTACTTAATCTGCCTCTGAGGAGTGCTTTAAGGAATCTTGTTTCTATAAAAAGGACCGTTAGCCTTTCAGTCATGGAAATAACGCAGCAGTGCATTAAACGGGTATGTGGTAGAAAACTTCAGATGCTGCAAACTGTAACTGCAGCCACAGGAAACATTACACAAACTAAAGGGATTGTGTTGAAAAGAGTATAAGCCCCGTTTACGCCGGGGCAACCGGCATTGCGGCGTACAATAATTAAAACTGTCGCACATTGTGGCAAGGATCGTGCTGCATGGCAACACCTTGCGTCGTACGGCAGACTGCCGCAGCTTGTATCCGGAAAATAGACTGCTGCACGCTACATCGGCCGCACGGTGTTGGCGATTGTAGCCAGCAGGCGCCAACACCATGGCGATTGTGCACCAAGGAGCCAGATGCCACAATTTGCAGCATGTCGCAGTATAGCACGATGTTGCTCTGGCGACGCAGCGGTGGTAGCGTATAGCTAAATCTGGCTTATTTTTGCATTTAATTCGCATTTTTATTGGATTTTTGCAGTTGAAATATTACGTCATCGGCATTCTTGGGGTGACTGAACTTTGTGATTAACGGAATTGTGTATTTTGTTTCTACTGTATGTGTCTTTGTTTGCTGTTTTTTTTTATATTTTTAATAGGGGTCTTGCAACCTGAATTAAATGCGTTTTATTTTATTTGTTTATTTATAACGCTACAAAATTAACCCCATATTCAATTGTGAGAAGGCGAGCGGGATTGTCAATTGTGTTACCAATCGGACCGAGTTCAGTATTACCCGACAAAATATCTACTGCCGGTGCCGCCGTAGAACCGACTGTCATCTTGCAAGGTACTTATATTTCGCCGGGTTTTATATAATTAAGTCAATGCATTGGTTTGACGGTTTTGTATAAAACCAATCACAAGTTACGCTGTTACGCATTGCGCATAGAATGAACCAATCACGGAGTAAGAAAAGATAAGAATATTTTTTATTGCGCCAGGAAAAACACAACATAAAATTGCTAATTTCATTGGTACATACTAATCGAGAGGGTAGGGGCCGTTTTTGAGAGTGAATTTTGTAGAAAGTAACACTTCTATGGTTTTTTTATATTCTACATACATTTATTAATCTTTAGTGACAATAGATAGACAGATACATAAAATATTTATATGCATCCACACACACAGATATATCTGGCATCCAGAACCAGATTGATAATTAATTTCTTTTCTTTTTTTAAATAAACAGTTTAAACTTTCTTTTTTTTTAGAACAGATAACAAATAGCACATGGAAAAACAAATCAAAATTGAACAGCAAGTAGGCACACAAAAAGGGTAATATAAATAAGCACAAGCACATCAACAGACAATACAAGAGAGCAGTTTGCGGGCGTGGCGAATGCAAAGGGGCTCTGACTCAGCATACGCTGGAGAGGTAGACTACTTAAGAAGAGCACTTGCTGGTTGCAAGACCCCAAGACAACTTGACTCGGACAACTCGGCCCAATGTGAACTCGACCCCATGACAGCTAGACTTCAAAATTACTGATATAATTGGGGCCGATCAGACCGGGCCCTAGAGTCTAACACGCACTTACTACAATAGCTGTTATTTGCCTCTATTTGGTAGTCTGCTAAGCAATTGCAGTACAATGTTATTTCAATGGTGTAGCCCGCGCAAATTAAATAGGCATTTCTCGCGAAGATCGAATCGAATCAATTTGCACTGGTTATACCATTGGAATTCGATTGGTTACTATACTACGAATAGTGTCAATGAAACAACCATTATTGTACTGATATGACCACGATATGACTGTTGAAAAACTATGCATTTTAGAGACTCACCCTCCGGCTTGTATTGACGGGATCGAATGATCGGGCTCGAATTTTCCGGGATCGAGTTGTACGGGGTCGACCAGTCGGGGTCGAGTTATCATGAGGTCGAGTTGTCCTGATCGAGATATCGTAATCTTCGTTCACCGTGAAGGAAAACAAGAAAACCCTCCGGGATACAGCAGTCTCATGTTAAGCTTCATATGTAGGTAATCCTTGTGTTATTAAATAACAACATAAAAAAATCTCTTTATTTGTCACTGTAAATACAACACACCCTCGACCCCTTCCTGATAAAGCCCATTCAGATGTGAAAAACCTCTTAGCAAAGTAAAGTGTTTACATTACGCTGGAGTAGGAGCTGAGTAGAGTTGCTTTGGGACTTTCTAAAACGTTTATACAGCCATTATTCAGCTGGGAGTGTTTAGGTAGGATTACTTGTTTCCTGATGAGTCATAACAGTTGCCTCTCCCACTGTGTTACTGTTGATGTGAATTCACCCACCGTTTGTGACTAGCAGGGGATCTCAAGACGTGTCTCTTGCTGGCAAACATTAAGCAAAACAATAATTTTCCGCCACCACTGAGCTGCAACCGCTCTAGGCTGAAGTGGAACTGGGTGGGCTAAGGTGTACAATCATCATCATCATCAGCCATTTGACGCCCACTGCAGGACATAGGCCTCCTTCGTGGTTTTCATAACCATGAGGGGTTTTTCCATAATCGCCACACTCGGCAGGCGGGTTGGCGATCGCAGTATGCTGTGGGAATCTCAGGAAGGCGCTGCTGCCCGTCTCCTGGAAATTGATTTCTACTGTACTTTACAATACTGTGTTTTAATCAATCAAATAATTTTTTTTTATTCAAAGTATCACAGAAACTGTGTCTTAATGAGCATTTACAATTTAAATTAGGTGTCCATTACAAAATCTAGATCATTTTGGAGAAAAAATGCACAAAAAAAAAACTCCAAACTTAGTCTCTATTTGATGAAAATAGAAAACTTTGATTACAAACAGAAATAAGGAAATTTTACAAGTAGAATAATAAATTTGACGTCAACGCTGTCAATCGTAGAGTTCCGTCAAAAGGTGAAATAGCTATAAAAATCGAAAAGAAATCTACAGTGGGTGATGTAATTTTATATCTTGATTTGAAAACTATAGGACAGAATTAAAGAAATATCAAAAGAGGTGTAAAAAGTTAACACCGTTACACAGGTAAGCACAGATCGTCAGTCGCGGGATGTGGTTCTATGAAGCAGGTCCTTGTCGTCCTGCATGCTTGCAGTCAACAATTGGGTCAACCGACTCGTTTTTGTGGTAGTCATCCGTAATCCGTAACGCAAATAAGTGAATGCACGCATATACGGATACGACACGCTGTCGATTGCATTGAACAGTGCTTGCTTCTTGTTGTTTACATGCTTCATGTTATTGTTATTACCTATTGTCTTTGTATTACGCTCTCTGTATGTACCTATATGTGTAAGTGCAAATAAATAATAATTTATCTCTCTATCACTGACAGTTCCATGCGACGGATATCGCAAACGTGGCCGATCCAAGCGGAGATGGTGGGATGACCTCACGATCTTTTTACCGGAATGGCAGGAAGTGGCCCCGAACAGGCAAGAGCTAAAGCGGAGGCAGTGGACAAAGGCCTCCCCGTCAGATTTACATTTCAGTAAAATGTTCAAAATGTTCAAGGCATAACATTTTAAGTAACTAAATTGAGAGTGAATCTGCCAACAAACTATTATTTAGTTTGGCGGAAATGAGACTATTTAAAAATGTATGCACCTTTTACAGAATAAACAATTATTTATTTATTTATTTATTTTATATGCTTCGAAATTATTTTTTTATGCCAGAGTATCTTAGCTGGGCGGCAATTTTTGCCTTTATGCCTTTTGCTTTTGTGCGTAATAGCTGCCCAATGATTACGTGGTGCCACCCATCGCATAGTCAATTTATGGCTTTTAAATGTCCGTAACTAGAAGCGCCTAGATACTGTTGGTAAGAAGATAATGTCTGTAAGAATACTGTCAAGTATAAGTTATTCAGTGCGCGCTATAAAGTGTGCGCGCACACAATGGTGCGCGGACGACGCGGCGGCGTGGGCGGCGGCGCGGGTCTATTGCAGCGAGGCAAACTGGATTGCTTCCTTGAAAGGGCGCTCGGTGGTAACTAGCGCCATCAGTGTAAAGAACATCTCTTCTTTTACAATACGCTTTTGTAAAAAGTGAACATCATCAACAGCGTGTTAAGCAGGTGGGCTGCTTATACATTAATCATACTGTTACATACATTACATACATAACAATCATAAAAGTATTTGTCAGTACGTGCGACTCATACAGACATTACGTTAACGCATTAACGAATGAAAGGTTAACGCTACTGATATGAGACTTCTGAAATCATCCTGTTCTCAAATCTGTTAATCCCAGATATCGAACCCAGATTATTATTATTATTATTATGACTTTAAATTTACCGCAACACCGACACCTAGAGTCTAGACGATGTTTCTCAACAACTTTGGTCTATTCTTAGAAAATGTTGGCTGTGTTGAAAAAAATAATTAATTCAGAGCCATATTATGAATAATAGAAGCGCATTTTTTATATTCTATCCAGTTGATATTTCAAACTAATAGAAACTATAACCATCGATTTACAAAAATAGAACAAGCTTATAGAAGTGATTCGAGTTTAAAATAATTAGTTACTTGTTATGCTAACATTGATATTGACCACAGAATACTTATATTGAGTCCCAAGATTTTGTTTCATTCAAATGTTGTTTCATATTTTATGTCTCTTTGAGTATTGAGTATTGAGTATTTATTTGCTAAAGCATGGTAATTACAAATAATGTAGGTGGTAACTTAAAATTATGGCACAAGCATGCTCTACCCGTCAGGGTGCGCAAATGTTATTTTTGTTTAAAGAAAAAAAAAGTTTGTTGAGCTAAATTAGTAGGTAGGTACAAAAATATGTAACATAAATCTTTGCATAGTAATAACAATAAAAGAAAACAAAAATGCTTAAAATTAAACTGAGATCAATGGACCATTTAAGAAGTCCTTTACACTATAATACATTTTGTCTATGAGAATTGTATATAATACTGTTTTAAATTTTGTGAGAGGTAGCTCCGAAATGTTTTGTGGCAAATGATTGAATAATTTTATTGCCATACAATATGAGTTACGCGATATCTTGTGTGCAATAAAGAATATTCTTATCTTATCCTTAATAAACAAATTATTTGGACATTCATATATCTCAGAATTTATAAACCAATGGGTTTGAAAATAAAGATAAGGCCTCAAAAAATACTTTATCTATCATCGAAAAGGATGGTCACCAAATTGGCGGACTTCACTTGTCTTATTTGTTTGTAAAAAGTTAGCAAAAATTTCTAATAACAATTTCTGGTATATAAATTAGATTGGTCCCTCCTGCCGAGGTTGTTCAATAGACTCCTTTAGGCATTGTGAATACCATTAAGCAGTCGTTTCTTTTTACAATAAGGTTTTTTTTCAATAAGCCTGCGCAGCCAATCCAAGCTACTCCTACCTTAGAAAGCCTCAGTAACTCACCTCGCGGGACAATACGCGTCAAGATTATAATCTCCACCGAGCTCAATAACGAACCACACCGCATAGCAACAGCATAGCTACAGTACTTCTTAAGGTCAATCCGTCCGTGAGATATTTCGCTGTAAATGGGTTTAAAATATGCACCTTTTATAGGAGAAACTGCAAAAAGTACTTAAGCTGACTTACACCACTTCTTTAAATGTAGTTTAAGCAGCATTTAACTAAAACTCTTCATACAGAATTCAAATTAAATAACTACTTATGTGACATTTAAGAAGCAGTGCAAGCCGGTCTTGATGTCTAGTAGCTATTTTACCTAGACAGATATCTGAATGCCGGAACCTATAAGTCAGTGCTCGAGCTATTCAGCCGATTCTAAATTCTTGTTTTAGACCAAAAACTTGTTCTGAAAATTATTTATGAATGCAAAAAATGCCAACTATTACGTACGCTACAGACGGCCAGACCAATTTCTAGATCCGGATGCAATAAACATCAAAAGGAGCCAATGTTAATTACTACCTTCGCGCAAACACGTGTAAGAACGCGAAGTTAATGTTCAAAAAAACATGTCTCTTATCTCCCAGTAATCTTCGACCATATAAGTAGGCTATACTTACTGCCCACGACTTTATACATGTCAAAATTCCTTTCCTAGCGGACAACTAGTACGAAAGAGGCACCTAGGAGAGATAGGTCATGCCTTAGGACATGCCTCCGTAAGTTACCATTATATTATGGACTATTATGACAAAATACTCGATAGCGTGATTAGAGAATGCTGTGGATTGAAAGAGGACTAGAATTGAGAAAGGAATGATGCGTTGTTTTGGAGAGGATGGAGGAGGAAAGATTCATCATCATCAGCCATTTGACGCCCACTGCAGGACATAGGCCTCCCTCATAGTTTTTATAACCACGAGGGGTTTTGCCATAATCGCCACGCTTGGCAGGCGGGTTGGCGATCGCAGTATGCGGTTGGAATCTCAGGAAGACGCTGCTGCCCGTCTCCTGGTAATTTAATTCCTTAGTCGCCGTCTACGACATCCACGGGAGGAAATGGAGTGACACTGTTCTTAATCCGGCGCCACACACAAGAAAGATTGACGAAAGAAATATATGGAGCCATTGTGGGTGGAAGAGCTGGTAAGCGAAGTCCTCGGTGGTCGTACTTCGACCATATAGGGGTCATCGCTATCGCTTATACCAAATGTATTAGCGATGCACAATGTAAAACACCCGCACCCACGCGAGGTTCTAGTAAGTTCCAGCAAGTGCGTTCAGTCCCTTACGGGAACGGGCAAAAGCTAGTTTATAGTACTAACTTCCACACACCACCATCACTTATCCTGGACCCAAACTAGGACACCCTGTGCTATGGCAGACTGAGACCATTTGTACAAATCACATACCACCAGTGGGAATCGAACAAACGACCTCCGTTTTGGAAGACAAGCGTGTTATCCGCTAGACCAACGAGGCATCCAGTTAGTTTGTTAGACAGTTTTCTATAATTCGGCGAATGTTATTTTGTCATATTAGGGGTTAAAGTATGAAATTGCCGTTTTATTGCAATAGGTTCTTTGAATTGACATAGAATCTTCATGGTTTGAGGTTTTCGAATGAAACTTTTTTCAAATGGTTTCTATGATGTTCTTTTTTTAAAAAATGTGAAACATTTGAATATCGACTTTCAATTGTTTTTGTTATTCAATTTAGACAAGAAAGATGGATACTGCGAAAATTCGAGTGATTATGAGGCACCCATTTTTCGTATTTTTTTATTTTATTGATTTGACGCAAGTGAGTCAATATTGTGGGTAAGGTAACGTTAAACCATGCCGCTAATTCCTGGGTAGTTCGACTAGGGTCGGCTTCCACTATCTCTCTTAATTCATCGTTATTCACCTGTGTGGGCGGTCTTCCTCGTGGCTCGTTCTTTAAGTCGAAATTTCCATCACGAAAGCGTTTAAACCAAAATCGCACGGTGCGTTCATTAGTAGACCCCTCTCCAAACGCAGCATTGATATTGCGGGCTGTTTCTGCCGCGTTAGTTCCGCGTCGGAACCCGTATTCAAAAATCACTCGAATTTTCGCAGTATCCATCTTTCTTGTCTAAATTGAATAACAAAAACAATTGAAAGTCGATATTCAAATGTTTCACATTTTTTAAAAAAAGAACATCATAGAAACCATTTGAAAAAAGTTTCATTCGAAAACCTCAAACCATGAAGATTCTATGTCAATTCAAAGAACCTATTGCAATAAAACGGCAATTTCATACTTTAACCCCTATTATTAATTAGCCTACGACCTATTCTCAAATCTACCAAATATAACCAAAAAATTTCATAAAAATCGGTGAAGCCGTTTCGGGGGAGTTCGATAACAAACACTGTGACACGACATTTTTATATATTATACTAGCTGTCCCGGCGAACTTCGTACCGCCACAGAATCCGTTTATACGATTCTTGCACAACGCCATCTATTTTTAGAACACAACGTTCGCTCGCACAACGCCTTCTATTTTAAACCTAAAATGAATATTATCCCACGGGAACGCATTACCGGGATATCAAGTATGCTATGTCTCAATTCAAGTCTTTATCTATCTGTACGCCAAGTTTCATGTGAATCCGTCCAGCCGCTATTGCGTGATTGAGTAACAAACATCCAAACCGCCAAACATCCAAATATCTACACAAACTGTCACATTTATAATATTGGTAGGTTTTCAAAGAGAGAATCAAGGCTCTTGTCGCATGTGCCGCTTAGTCGGACGGTCCGTTGACGTTGGTGGTCGGCGCGTGCATTGACGTGTCCGCGTCGAATCGCTAATAACGCTTGGGCAAAGACTCCAGCATTATTCTATGAAGCCAAGCCCTCCACAGGCAGCGGGACCATTACTCGGTTTCGCCAAGACAGCTTTGGCTTGTGATGGGTATATGAGAAAAAACACGCTAGAGTCCAGTACAGTCGATAGCACATCAACCTTTACATACGTGCACTCAAATCAGTTACAATAAGAGCGACTTTGCAACAAAAATGTAAAGGTTGACCTGCTATCGATTATACACTGGTCGCGAAGTTAAACAAAGTTGGGCGAGGCTCAGTGTTCAATTTGACGGTGTTTGAGATCGCCAATCCGCGGTGGGCTCGCGTAATGACCCATACTCTCTCTCTCTCTCTCTCTCTCTCTGAGAGAAGGCCTGTGCTCTGCAATGAGACATAAAAGGATCTGTATGTGAGCAGTCAGTCACATACGGGCCTGGGCCTCGATTCTGTTAGTGTATTATAGTACTATGACAGATACATGGTCCGGTCACGTGACGTGTTTTTTCATACCATTGGCGCCTAGAATGTTTAATACGTGTGCGCGCATGGGCTTGAAGCGGCAATGAAATTATACGTAAATCGGTGCGTTCATGAAGTTGTCATTGTACTACTTACAGCGCATTAGCAGAATCTACGCCCAGGTACTATCCGTTAATGTAATAAGCCGTTTTCAGCACAAATTCACAAAGCAACTCATAGATGGCGCTTACAGGCGTGGCCATAGAAGAACCGAAATGCGGCTGTCAAAATTAATCTGCGCTAAGCAAGCATTTGGCAGACGTGTCCTCGTTCTTGTATGTGCACGCCTATAAGCGCCATCTATGAAATATTTAGTAAATTTGTGCTGAAAACGGCTCATTGGGGAATAGATTTATTTCCACATAGACCACTGTGGTCAATTTCGTCCAGTGAACCTGATTAATATCCAAACTTATTTAGTGCCAAAGTTGAGCTAGTAACGGCTGGGCAAAGACTCCGCCATTATTTTGCCTCGTTGGTCTATGGCGATATAACCTTTGATTACCACGCTGGAGGTCGTGCGTTCGATTCCCTATTGAAGCCGCCGTACTCTGATTTGAGCAAATGGCCTCAGTCTGTGTGTATTTTCGTGTCTGCGATGTCCTTGACTGGTCATCAGGGATCACAGGGTATCCTAGTTTGGGACCAGCATAGGCAGCATGACGACACCAGCCGCGCGTTTTAACACGTTCAAATTGCCAGTGCATTGACTTTCCAATACATCGCGACATACATTAAAGCGACTTATATTTCCTTTTCAGTTCGTTAGAAAACGGTGGTGCCATATTATTATTTTCATATGAGACTAGGAAAAGTAGGTCCTATATTACGCGCACCAAATCCTGAGCGATTCCAATCGTCTAAATGTCAAATAAGTATGGAATTTGGCAGTTGGACGACTGAAATCGCTCAGGATTTGGAGCGCATAGGCCACACACACCACATCTCGACTTAGAGCTTTCGTTAGTGAGGCGCTGACAGTCTTGGCTCGTCATAGGTATTTGAAATAAGCCCCATGTTAGCTTCTATTTTGCTTACGATAATATTATTATTGACTTTAGAGCCTTGTACCCACCTAGCTCGAGTGTTGGTTAAAATTGTGATTTCACGATTATTCGGCTTTGTCGGCTGCACAGTCTGATGGATAATGTAAATCATGTAATTAGAATGTGCACTCATCTATACAGTTAATGATTTACCGGAGGCTGCGTCATTTGTAGGTATAGTACTTTAAGCGTGAGTTTCTTAAAATTATGTGCACTCTGTTATCTCGAATAATAGCCTGCGAAAAATCTCATAGAACGAAAGTTGTAAGACACAAACTCTAATTGTCGTGTTTATGGAATTGCGCACTTAAAAAAAACCTATATTAAAGAATAACCAATAAGTAATATAATAGGAAAGTCTGCCTTTGTTCCGGTGAAACCATTGTCTGTTAAGATATTAAAGTCTACATAATAGAGACGTGATGACGGACACAACCATTACAGCCACTATCAGGCGAGATACAATTCGAAGGCGCTTCAATGTGATCAGAGGCGACCACAATTTTGAGACAGCGCTGACAGCGAAGTAATAAAGAACATTGGACACGCCTTTCAGCCCTTTTAGGTCATCTAATCCTGATAAGATCAGAACCTGTGATAAGCATCTTCACACCTGTGAACCGATATAGGTTGAAAATTATGGAACTCAAAGAAATTAAAATTAGTTGTAAGAAACTTAGGCTTAGAAATAGGATAACGTCGACACTGATTTTCTGGCTTTGGTTTTTGAAAATGGAGCCCGTTTTAGTAGTTTTCATTTGTTTTGCTTTTGTTCTTTTAACCAGCATACATGGGGTACTTTTTTTTCTTTTTCGGTCAGTGTTTTCATCTATTTTAGTCGATGTTATTTATCGCACTAAAAAGAGGATCGAACCATAAAGGTCGTGACATCCTAAACTGGTCTTACAAGTGATTATAAACAATGATGAGGAATAAAACTTGCTACTGGCCGGTTCCCACTATCTCGATAATAGATACTAAGAAGAATCTGGTTACAGAGCTGACTTGTCATCACCAAAATTTCCTCTATGACTCAGTTTTTCCGCGATTCGTAAACAGTTCAAGCTTCATCCCAGGGCATTATCAAATTACCAATTAGATTTCCATGATTTACCTACTTGTAATTTTTTTTTTCAAGCTTGCACAATAGCTTAATAGAGTTTTGCATAAGATTATTATTGTTATTTTTTGTGGTCATACTCTGAATCTATAAGACACCCTGGTTGCAATCACCTAATCCTGGGCTAATCAATACTCAATCTGTCGCATAACAAAAATTTACTTGAGTTTAGAAATAGATCACGGTATATCAGAATATCCATCCTACACCACATAACCAAATTGGAGACAACCGCGTATTTTTTTTAACAGTCTATGAACTGTGAGATTCAAAAACCGGCCACGCTCACCGATTCTATTATCGAACTGTGGGCCTAAAAGTCAGATCAATTTATATGACCTCAGAGTTCGCCCACAGCTTCGTAACTTAGTTTACTCGAATACAATAATATACTCGTAATCCAAGGCTACATTTTGCGAATCGGCGAAGACTCGAGAAGGCCTTACGATATATATATGGATAGGTTATAGTATAGCTTAAAAAGCAGGCGGTGTCTGTACCCGTCTTTTATGTCGAAAAAACGGTAAGAGCGCGTGGAACACTGAAAGTGGGGTATGCAGCTATTATAGGTATAAAGTTTCACATAAAATGGAAAAATCTTAGAGTCGAAAAATCTTATGTAGATCGACATGGCAACCAAAAATGATGGGGAATCGAGTACTCTTTTCGAAAAATGCGCCATTGGACAACATATGGGACAATTATTTACCGGTGTCTATAACATTGGTAGAGCTTTTAAATCTCGAGCATCAAAATTAAATACTTGATAAAACCATATAGCTCAAAGGTAACCTTGTATAACAGGCCGATATCTAGGTCTTTCGTTTTTTTGTAGATTTCACTCTGAACCCCTGAAATAGCGTTTGTATTTTTGAAATGGGATAGCTGTCCGACTGATGAATATGGAGCTTGTTTGTAAGGATGCTCGATAAATTTTTTTTTATATTTATTGAAGGAACATACACGTTTATAACGTTACGTCTGTATCCCGGAAGGGTAGGCAAAGACCAGTTGCCACTTGCCACAATCCAGACAATTTAATCTGAGTTTTTCTTTGTTAGAAGCTTTGTCTCACAACAAAAAAAATTACCTAATTTAATGTACAAAATTAGATCCAAATTTTCACCAAATTAAACAAATTTTCACCAAATTAAACAAATTTTCACCAGATTGTGATTACAAAAAAAAAATCAAAACCTTTTCAAAATGCACAAATTTCACTACATTACGTTAACCAAATGATTCTATGTATAAAATTAGGTTAACATTGAGCTATTTTTGTCAAGTACTTACCTATTTTGGAAGGATTGCTCCGTTTTGGCTAGCATTTATTTACTGCAGAAGGATTTATCTATTTTGGTTAGCATTTATTTGTTTTGAGACTGTTTATTTATTTGTTTAGAAAGTACTTTATATCGCTCATTGTATAATGTATATCATCATCATCATCATCAGCCATTTGACGCCTACCGCAGGACATAGGCATGCTTCGTGGTTTTCATAACCATGATGGGTTTTGCCATAATCGCCACGCTTGGCAGGCGGGTTGGCGGTAATGTATATGGCTCATCGTATAATGTATATGGCTTTATATGGGTTGAAAAAAAAAATATTTTGGTGAGCGTTTTAACTATACGTATACTTAACCAAATAATGACAAATCGAGACTTCGGCAGCCGTGCACCACTCTTTTTAAATGTGGCTTAAGTAGCATCTAATTAGAATTATTCATACAAAATTCAATTTAAATAGTATTAGATGTCCTAATTAACTCTTTTCCAATCAACATTCTAAACTAAACTTTAAAGTTATACTTAAAGGCTCCGACGACGTGGAAAAGGCGGTTCTACTTGACTCACTAAACGGACGGCCAACTCTTATCACAATTACAGAAATATGGTTATTTTTTATCCTCGCATTTCTTGAATAATTTCAATTGGATTTTGTCGCTTACAAAAACTACTGTTCTAAGACTTTTGTTTTTTTTTTCAGCTCAATATTCCATGTTTTTGAATCTTTATTTTGGTTTCCTTGTTTAGCCACTACAACGCTTGTGTGCTGTCTGATAGATCATAAAAAGTTTTGTTAATTATAATGGATATTATATTAGGGCTATGTTTTACCAGAGGCTATTTGTATGTACTCTAAAAGGCTCAATAGGCCCTTTTACTCCAGAGCAACATCACGCTACAGTACGGCATGCTACAATTTGTGGCCTTGTTTCATGCTACAACCGCCAACATCATACGGCCGATGTAAAATACGGCAGTCTATTTTACGCCGAGGTAACATCGTGCCTAGATAATTTTCAAAGCATCGTGCTGTTTTTAGAGTGTTTTTGGGGTTAGACAGCCTTTAGACACCGTAGAATATGGCTGATCAAGCAACTTTAGCAGCAGCTGAATTGCGGAAATTCCACAATACTTCACTCTTTCTATAATCTTCAATGAAGTCTAAATATTTTTCATTACTGCACTTGATAATTCTATAATCTTCAATGAAGTCATTACTGCATAATCTTGCACGTTGTTTACTTCAATTCAATTTCTTGGTGCGATCTCGCCAAAATCTTACTTTCCAAAACAAATGCAAAGGAACATAACCTAGAACTGTTTTGACGCACCAAAAATTTCGCATGGAATTCATCGTGTTCGGATACAAGCTGCGACAGTCTGCCACATGACGCAAGGTATTGCCATGCCGCACGATTCTTGCCAAAATGTGCAACATTTTTAATTATTGTAGCATGCCGCCTTGTGGTATGCTGCAATGCCGCACAGTGTTGCCCTGTGGTGTTGCCCCGGCGTAAAAGGACCTTAACCGTGACCGTAATCATGTTATACCTGATGTTTCCAAAAACATCAATCTGAAAAAACTATTTAATTTATTTTTTTCTAAAACGTAAAACCAATTGTATGATTGATGACTTGGAATTGTGCATTTGAAAAATAACTCTGTAAGAAGCACAAAATATAAGTTACTTGACAAGATAGTAATTGTGCCTCGCATCACTATTGAAGATATTGTATAATTATAGTGATTAGAATAGTTTTTATTTAACATTTTCCTTATAGAGTCATTTTGTAAGAGGTTTTGGTTGGACACACGCAAAGCTTCGATCTCGTCAAAACAACCATAATTGCCTGCCTATTGCCAAATTGAAACGTTAAACTCGAAATCGTTAAAATAGATAGATACTTACGGAGGCCGGTTTAATTCGCTGCCATAAAATTATAAACCTGTCTTTTGAAGCGATAGCAGAAAATTAAAGAAATTACTAGCTGGTGTTTACTGCTAATGTTTTTTGCTGCGAATGAAGAACATGGATTATGTACTAACACTTTAGTTGACATATTTTCGCACTTTGGCACATTTTCAGTTTACGATAAAACTACATAAGCTTTATCGTAAACTCAAAATGTGCCACTTTCAGTTAATTAAAAAAAATTGCATTAAAGATCTCATTGGGAACAAATAAAGAATCTCATTTGAAATGAGATTCGAAGGGAACCTCCAGCGAAGTAAAGTTTATGGCAACATACATCAGACAAAATTAAGAAAACAATAATTCATAACAGTTCAATCCTGTCTGCTACAAATCTCAAACTGACCATAAAATTATTTCGCGCGTTTCCAAAAATAACTGACCGGAGAGAACAACAAGCCGTTTATTATCAGCCAGGAAACTAGTGTGTTTAATAAAAAGAAAAAACCCTAGGGCTGTCATTATAGCCAACTGAAGTTGCCCATGGAGGGTTTCGTAGGAAAGCATTCTTGTATGAAACGCAGGTGCTAGCACACCAACGTATATCCAACATAATTTGTTTTACTTAGAGCTGTAACAAAAACTAGCAAACCAAGTATTTTTTTTTATTTTGCGTCAGATTTACTCAGCACCACGGCATACCACGGCGTGGCCTTTTAGGTTTCCGTAATCGACAGTAACCCTTATAGTTTCGCCTTGTCCGTCCGTCTGTCTGTCCGTCTGTCCGCGGCCTAGCTCAGAGACGATTAGTATTAGAAAGCTGAAATTTGGTATTGCCGTACATATTAATCACTCCGACAAAACGGTAGAATACAATCTTATATTTTTTTATGGCACTCCCTCTACACCTAAATTAGGGATGCAATTTTTTTTTCACCTACACCATGATGTGGGGTATCGTTGAATTGGTCGTTCAAAAATATTGTTTATCTAGGAAGACCATTTTTTGATGTAGGTTTCCATTTACGAAATATTAAGCTTTAACGCGCAAATTTTTGTCTGAGTTGGGCGTGTAAAGCAGATAAAACTCCCTCTTTATACGGAACCCTACTCTGCGCGTAGCCCGCCATGCACTTGCTTGGATTTTATTTCAAATATTGATAAAAATTTAAACGGAATGAAAATTAAAATCTCCTATATTTTCTGTATACTAGATGTAACCCCTAAAACTGGCCAAGTGCAAGTCGGACTCGCGAACAGAGGTTACCAAACACAATATATATATTTTTTTAATTAACACAAGTATTCAGTTCACCGCACCCATTAACTGAATAAACCAGCATTACTCTTAGCTGGAGTCCAAATTACACTTGGCTGGTTTTTATTATTTGTTATTATACTATTGACAAACTATACTATTACTTAATCACAATTTTAACAAGTATAACGTTTTTACCGTTTTTGCGATAGACAAAAAATACGTCTCGTTTATGGGGACCGTCTTTAATATTTTATTTTGTATTATTTGTTGGTCAATCCGCCATAAAAATACGTATTTTTTGGAAAAGACAACTAGCAACCTATTGTGCTTTCAGAGAGCTCTTTATATGACAGGCATATAGACCAACAGACGCCCTAAGCATAGTGATGGGTCCCGTTTCGCACTATACGGGTACGGAACCCTAAAAATCCGTTATTTCTATCAAAGTTTATTACATTTTTAATATTCTTTCCACAAAATAGCCGCCATATTGAGTCTGTTCGTTTTATTATGATGGATGACGATATTTATTCCCACGATCTTACTGAAGAAACAAATACATTTTCGGTAAGAAACGCCTCATGCCAAAAACATGAAACACCACTTATTTAGCCTTTGGGGGAAAAACGCCACAATGATCTATTAAGTATTTCCCGCCGAGATATCTTTGCAATTAATTAAGCCATAAAGAACTTAAAGATCACTGATCAATTAGAGTGCAAAATTAGTTTTCGTTCCCTTGTGTATTTATGTATATGACCTGGATTCGCTCCCAGAGGCGGCGACGCCAGTTTTTTGTTTCATTTTTTCACAATCCTTAACTTTTACTACACAACTGACCTCCGGACGAAGCGAGTGAACGAGAAAAAAATAACCAAAAGCCTTCTGGTGACTATTCCCGAGTGGCGACGGCTTTTGACAGGTATTTTTTTACTTCTAAATGGGTTCCAAAAAATATATTATCTCTCTTACTTAACCAGACTCAAAATGATCAAAATGTGTCATTTGACCTCCTTGCTTTGGAGAGCGAATGCTGGCATTTATGCTACGTTACAAAATAATACTATGCTCCACCATATAAACTTCTGACAGCTGTTAACAGTAGATTAACAGTTTGTTAGTGTACGAGAAACCGGGAGTGTTCCAGGTACTCGAAACGTGAAGCTCGTAAATACTAAGGTTTACTATCCCACCCAGGCTGCATGCGCTTACTTATGCACGATAATATAGGGTGTGTGTGACAAAATCCTCATACTTATCCGGAAGTGAGGGGAATAATATCCCTGGAATAATGATGATGACAACTTTAAGAAAACCGGTCAAGTGCGTGACAGGCCACGCGCAGCGTACGATTCCGTAAAAAGAGGGTTTTTATGTGCTTTACAGAACAAACAACTTCATCAAAGTGAAAGAGAAAAACATTTATTTCCATGGTAACACAAAAATAAAACAAATATACGGAGAGATGTACCTAATGCAATGATGCCGAACACAAGTGCTTGCAGCTCAGCAAAATGCTAGTCAAACGCGACCAGTGTTATTGGTTATTTTAATAGTAATTTTTTATTAATTTTGCACGAAGTTTTTCTTTTAGAAGTTGGTTAGTCGTTAACTTGTAAAGCCTAATTAGCCGTGATAATTTTCCTATTAATTTCATTGTATGTGCTACTGCCCTGAATTTCTTCACGTTTCTACAATCCACCGTTTAGCCGAGAGAGGAGGAGAGACGCCCTACTCTGACCAAAAATTGCGAACCCTGTATGGAAAGATGGTCTTCCTACACCGACAATATGTTTAAACGACCAATCCAACGATACCTCAAAATACGCCTTAGCCACGCTTAGCCGAGAAAAAAAATGCATCCTTAATTTAGATGTTTCTAATTTTTTTTTTTCAGAGTTTATTCTACCGTTTTGTAGGCGTAGTAAATATGTATATCTATGCCAAATTTCAGCTGTCTCGTACTTCTATAAGTACTATTATCTATGCTAAGCCACGGACAGACAGACAGACGGACCTGGCGAAACTATAAGGGTTCCTTGTTGACTACGGAAACCTAAAAAAATTGCAAAAAAATATATCATTAAATTGTGTGTTTGGCAAATGTAAAATTCAGCTCTCGAACGTGTGATATTTGCAAGTGAGTCTTCGCCATATATGGATTTTACGATAAAGAGAATAAGATGATAAATAATTGTTCTTTTTTTGACATCGGGAATATTTATTCGTACGCTCCAGTGTAAGCTCCAATATCACGAAAAAGTGCGATCCCCTTATATCTCGGAGAGTTGTAAAGACATGATATTTAAAAAAGCTCAAAAGTCGCGTATTCACGAGAGCTTTAAGGTTCAAAAATAATTATTTGAGAAAGTCAAAAACGAAAAAGTGATATCAAAAATTTGAGAAAAAATCCTCTCGACAATTTAGTCAACTACAATTTGAGCCTAAAACAAAGACAATTGGGTTAAGGGTTTGCCCTGTAGCCCTAACCTTTTTGAAAAAAGTCAGAAAGTTTTTCACATGACATTTATGACTCTATTCATTTCCAATGTGCTCGATAGTCGTGTGAGGAACGAAATCTGTGATTTTTTTCTGATTGTGCAATCAAGCGTTCCTATCTCTATCTATCTATCTATGACATAAACCCACAACCTATGTAATTTTCGATTGGCCAGTCCCTTCACCCATCGAGTATGAGTGAAGGTACCATCTACATTATGTAGATGCAAACTTTCATTGAACTACAATTCATTCGCACTATTTGCGAACAGTAGAAATAGCCCATGATAATACGTAGCCTATGTCCTGCAGTGGGCGTCAAATGGCTGATGATGATGATGATACGTAGCTGCATGAAGTCTTTGTATTAGTCTTCTTGTTTTTATCTGTGTGTTAGTCGGCTATACAATGTTCATCGAATTGTCATAACAAACTAGGAATTGTAGTTTTAGGCAACGCGGCCTTGGTTCTGCAGCCTGGCTACTAGCTAATCTGTGGATTAATCTAATCGACTTTGCAATGTAAAGTGAACTGTCATAGTAAACGATGAATTTTAGTTCTACGAAAAAGGCCCCTGGACTGTTATGAATTGATGCAGCTACATGGGCTATTTTTACTATGCGCACAGTGGAAAAGGTACAAAATTAATTTTGTTGTTTTAGTACAGACATAGATGTATTAAAGACAATATAGATTAAAGAAGAAGTGTCGCTAATATAATTATGCGTGTTTCGTGCCTGAACTGGATTTGTAAACGTGTTTTTGCATTCCACACTACGTATAGTCCGCATAAATATTTTTTGGCGGTAACGTGAACATAGTCGCTGATCGTTTGCACTGTCTCTGTAGTGTATGTGTGAGTAATTGCCTACTTTAGTAATTGACTAATAATAATTTACTACATCACACTATGACAATTACTCATACATACAGTAAGTGATGTGCAAACGATCTGAGACTATCTTCACGTTACCGCCAAAAAGATTTGTGTAGACTATATATATGCAGCAAAGTCCTCGCCGTCCCATTACCTTTGGCTCTTTAGATTAGTGGTGATTATGTTCACCACACCATCGAACCCACACAGATATTACCTATGGACTTTACTGATATGTATTAATATTATCATACAGGTGCCATGTCATCGTATAGGCTCGTCTCACCTGAGAGAACTCCAGTATCGCCCCCTAGCAACAGAGCGCGGGAGAGCGCGGGGGGCGGCCTACCTGCGCAGACGCTTCCAAAACGAACAAGAGCCCGCATTCCTGCCGCGCCCTGAGCGTAGGGGTGGCAGAGCGGTGAAATAATGTTATTTTTGTCGATTTTTATGAATATTTTGTAACTCTTCGATCTAGTAGAATGGTAGGGCAACTACAAGTCTGTATCTAATGAACCGTGATAGCTAGTCAGTTGAAATTTTCACAGATGATGTATTTCTGTTGCCGCTATAACCACATGTAAAACATATAATGTCTTACTTTCTTTCTTTCCTAAATATTAAAAACAGAATAAAATTAATATTTAAGTGGGGCTCCCATACAACAAAAGTGATGTTTTTGCTTGATATTAATAACGGCAACAGGTAGACGCTTGAAATATTAGGGTTAAAGTATGAAATTGCCGTTTTATTGCAATAGGTTCTTTGTATTGACATAGAATCTTCATGGTTTGAGGTTTTCGAATGAAACTTTTTTCAAATGGTTTCTATGATGTTCTTTTTTTAAAAAATGTGAAACATTTGAATATCGACTTTCAATTGTTTTTGTTATTCAATTTAGACAAGAAAGATGGATACTGCGAAAATTCGAGTGATTATGAGGCACCCATTTTTCGTATTTTTTTATTTTATTGATTTGACGCAAGTGAGTCAATATTGTGGGTAATGCCGCTAATTCCTGGGTAGTTTGACTAGGGTCGGCTTCCACTATCTCTCTTAATTCATCGTTATTCACCTGTGTGGGCGGTCTTCTTCCTCGTGGCTCGTTCTTTAAGTCGAAATTTCCATCACGAAAGCGTTTAAACCAAAATCGCACGGTGCGTTCATTAGTAGTCCCCTCTCCAAACGCAGCATTGATATTGCGGGCTGTTTCTGCCGCGTTAGTTCCGCGTCGGAACTCGTATTCAAAAATCATTCGAATTTTCGCAGTATCCATCTTTCTTGTCTAAATTGAATAACAAAAACAATTGAAAGTCGATATTCAAATGTTTCAAATTTTTAAAAAAAAGAACATCATAGAAACCATTTGAAAAAAGTTTCATTCGAAAATCTCAAACCATGAAGATTCTATGTCAATTCAAAGAACCTATTGCAATAAAACGGCAATTTCATACTTTAACCCCTATTATTCAAATGTTTTATAGATAATGGTACGGAACCCTTCGTGCGCGAGTCTGACACGCACTTGGCCGGTTCTTTTTTGTGTACAATAAAGAATATTACTAACTCAGTACTACTGCACCACATACTGAGTCGGGATCATTTTAGAGACTTTAAATAAGGACTTAAGAAAATTTTATGCCAAAATTAAGAAAAACCGTATTTAAAAAAAATTCGATCATAATTGGATGTTATTAACTTAATTCCGGATTCACTTACTTGGTTCTACTTGCTTACTTACAGAGACAAGCAACCGACGACCGCGCGACCGTCTCTACTCACCATGATAAAGCTCTGCGAATCAGAGCGAAATCTGGTCGGATTCTTCCGACAAAAAAACCAAGTAAGTGAATCCGGAATTAAGTTAATAATGTGTAGTGCTTACGAAAGTCTTAGTTCATAATAGGATGTTTCGCCTTCTATAAATGAATGTGTGTTCCTTTACACAGTCGCCAATCCGCGGTGGGCACGCGTGTCGATTAAGCCCATACTCTCTCCCTTAGAGAGGGCCTGTGCCCTACAGTGGGACGTATATAGGCTGCTTATGTTATACAGAGTTATTAACCCACAAGGGTATCAGGTTTATTCCCGGAACATCCCAATTAGAATTTGTGTTTTACAACCACTTTTGTTCTATGAGGATTTTTTCAGATTAATATTTGCACGGTAAATCATTGTTCTATTGTACATCGACATTCAACAAAGCAGCCTAGATGCGTCACACTGTAGGGCACAGGCCTTCTCTCAGAGAGTAAGTATGGGCTTAATCACCACGCGTGCCCACCGCATATTGGCGATTTCAAGCGCCGAGGTATGTGAATAGCTCAGAGGGTCAGGTTTCCTCACGATGTTTTCCTTCACAGTGAGCGAGTGGTATTGCTACTATAACTTCACAAATGTACATAAGTTAGAAAACAAAGTCGTAGGTACATGCCCGCACTGGGAATCGCACCTGGGTCTCGCGATTCCGTGTCCAATGTTCTACCCACTAGGCTACCACCGTTCTCGTCGCCGTTCCGTGTGGCGCCTGATTAAGAATAGCGTCACTCCATTTCCTCCTGTGGACGTCGTAGAAGGCGACTAAGGATACCAATTACCAGGAGACGGGCAGCAGCGTCTTCCTGAGATTCCAACCGCATACTGCGATCGCCAACCCGCCTGCCAAGCGTGGCGATTATGGCAAAACCCCTCATGGTTATGAAAACCACGAGGGAGGCCTGTGCCCTGCAGAGGGCATCAAGTGGCTGATGATGATGATGATGATGATTCAACAAAGAGATGAAAATTCCTTACGATGAAATATTTTTTTTATTTCTGATCACAAATAGGTTTAGTCTACGTTGCGCATTTTAGAATATGATCCTATTTACAGGGTGTATTAGGATCATCATCAATGTGGTGTTTTCAGCATGATCCGTCAAGTAAAATTCTATGAACGATCTCTCTATTATTTATTTAAAAAGCCACGAAGGTGTCAACCCTGGGCTGCTCGCAGCGTCCGCACCCCTCATCCAGACACACAATAACCCGCCGCGGACCTGTTGCAGGACATCCCCCCGCGCCTCGCTCCACCCCGGCGGCCCAGCGGCCATTTCAGAGATGTGCTGTGAATTTGTAGAAAACCACACTGATTGTAAAGAAAAATATCGCGGGGAAACCTGCGTGTCTGAAGTTATAGTCTCCACAGAGCTTGACATTGTTACGCCGCGGTGGGCACACGTGGTGATTAAGCCTATACACTCCCTTTTGTTCTGAGAGAAGGCGTTTGCCCCACAGTGGGAATTTTATGAGCTGGTTATGTTTCATGCTGGGACAAATACATAATAGATAGATAAATAGATAGAGAACACTTTATTGCGCAACCAGGTAAAAGATATTACAAATAGTTTCCTATATCCAAGTAGTGGTAAACAATTGGCGGTCTTATCGCTTAGAGCGATCTCTTCCAGACAACCTTTGGATGGAGTGGATTACAGCAAGAATATAGTTATTAACATTCTACCTAGGCTGGCTAGCGCCAACGCGATTTTAGTTTGTGATTGTAATTTGCATTTTTTATAATAATAAATATGAAATACGATCTGTTTATCCATCGATAAGCTCTATCAAGTGAATAAGTCCAAAAACGTCTTGCACCGTGACATTTGTAGGACTATCCGTAGATAAATCTTACGACTGACAACCCTGTCAATCAGATGTATGTTCCTGGATACGTGTTTATGTATTTAATTAGTCATCCAGTGACTTGATACAAGTTGCCCTTAGCTACTTTTACTATTTATCCGCAATTTACGATATAGGTACCATAAAATATTATGTTATTCAAGACTATTTCTCTTGATGATGCTTTTTAGATCTAAGTATGCGCGACTCCGGAGTTTGTGTTTGGCAACAACTTTTTTTCTATGAGTTTTTAACAAGCTCTACCAATACAGCCTTCAGTAAATCATTGTGCCACATAAAATAGGGTCTTAGAACCCTATCTATTAAACGGCGTCATTTCTGAGCCGAAGATCCTTTTCCTTATATTGAGAATGGAACAAAAAGTTTTCAAAACTCGTGAATATGTTTAAAAAAATTACGCATTTTAGAAATAAGCTTGTATGGAGTGACCAAATATTGCATTATGCTCTGTATATGAAACTGCAATATTAAGCAAACTACTTTTTTATGGGAATGATTATTGTCGCTTAAGAAGAAACCTTACAGCGCCAATGCTTATTTCGCCCTTGGCCGATTTTTTATTCATTTCTACTCGGTACAATAATACCAAGGTATATCGAGAGAGGGTATTCTCGTTCTGGTCAGAGCTACCGATCTCAAGCTTTTCGATTTTCTTTGCAAAAGCAAATACGACGAAGTTAGACGTAAAAAAATTCGCCAAGTAATTTATATTATTTACCCTACAATAAGGTCTGGTTTAAGTTGCATTATTTTACCAAAGTCATTAATCTAGTTTTGTACAGATTTTATTCTTTTTATACCCAAAATTAGTAATATCCTTACTAATATTATGAACGCGTAAGTTTGTACGTATGGATGGATGTTTGTTACTCTTTCACGCAAAAACGGCTGAACGGACCCGATTGAAATTTTGCACAGAGATAGATTATAGTCTGAATTAGCACATAGGCTATTTTTTACCAAAATTACCACGCGAACGCAGTCGCGGGCCACAGCAAGTTAATCATAATATGGCATATACGCGGGTAAATGAAATAAAAAGCGAAAAAAAAAACAATTATCCAAAACACAAGTATCTGTAATTGTTCAGAATGTAAGTATATTAGTTATTTTACTTCTTTCATTAAACAAAACTTGTTTTGCGGCTGGATGACGATGGCCGGGTACAGAAAGAAGTGGGGTGTCTCTGCGAACCCATGTCCAGCAGTGGTCGTCCACGGGCTGATTGATTGATCGATTGTAGTGCCAGGATGCCTAGAACATAATATTAGGGACCTTTTAAAATTTGCCTACTTTTAACATAAAAAAATATCTATCATCATCATCATCAACCCATTATGTCCCCACCGAGAGGCACGGGTCTTTTCCCTGAGGAAGGTATAGGCCATACTCCACCACGGGGGTCAAGTCCCTTATGTACTTATCTTGAAAATTATTGTTAGGACCGACCGAAGCCTGATCCTCCGCAACAGAATTTTGACATAACACCTCTGAGCTATCAAGACAGGAAACTTTCAAATTTTTTTTACTTTCAAAATTGTATCACAATAATAATAATACTTTATTGTTTCAAGATACAGCTTCAAATAACATAGTCGATAATTACCTACACTAGGAAACCTGTATCGTAGGCAATTAAAACCATCATTGTTTGAAAATGCTACTGCCGTAAACAATCACTTCGGTGAAATTAAGCCGGGCCGTCAAGGAGCAATTCCCATACAAACGTAGTTTGGTTTTTGCTTACTAACGATATGCCGGATCGCAATGACACATTAAGAGGATACAGATCAAGGTTTGGTTGTGCTTAGAATAGGAAATAACCTTATCAAAAAGAAATTATAGCCTTTGGAATACTTTCTATGAAAAGCACAAAGTCTTATGAGGCTATAATTTTTTTTTTATACTGTTATTCTTGGTTATAAGCACGAGCAAACCTTGCTTTGCATCTTCTAAACACATTGGTAAAGTGTCATTAAGATCCGACATGTCGACGTTTGTATGGGAATTGCTTCATGAGGGGCCGCTTCAAGCAACACATTTTAACTTTTAAATCAGTCCCAAGTGACAACTTCTGTTTACAACAACAGCATTTTTACCTTAGTTGTTGTGATACATAATTCAACAGCGCCAGGATTAATACATCCCGGGGATGCTATTTCGATTGTCGATTAATGTTCAATTAGCTCGGGCAGGAAGTCAGCTCTTAGCTTTGTTTTGTATGTGACAGACAAGCGTGTTTGTGCAGAAACAGCTCCTGTCAAACTGGATTTTATTAATGAGAGGTCGTCCTGGTTTTGAGTGGGAAGTTGCGTGCCAAATGCATGCAACTTGCATGGCAAATAGAGATTCTAACTTCGCCGAGAGATCTCAATCTGCTGACTAATTGTTTGAGTTTGGAAATGCACAGTTCTAATGTGAGTTTTGATATTCTGTTGACCTCGCTTTTATGAGGTTTACTATATTACTATTAGGGGTTAAAGTATGAAATTGCCGTTTTATTGCAATAGGTTCTTTGAATTGACATAGAATCTTCATGGTTTGAGGTTTTCGAATGAAACTTTTTT
This sequence comes from Yponomeuta evonymella, assembly GCA_963969515.1. NCBI lineage: Eukaryota > Metazoa > Arthropoda > Insecta > Lepidoptera > Yponomeutidae > Yponomeuta > Yponomeuta evonymella. The sequence continues at coordinate 2,568,395 of OZ018343.1, read as the reverse complement.
CAAATGGTTTCTATGATGTTCTTTTTTTAAAAAATGTGAAACATTTGAATATCGACTTTCAATTGTTTTTGTTATTCAATTTAGACAAGAAAGATGGATACTGCGAAAATTCGAGTGATTATGAGGCACCCATTTTTCGTATTTTTTTATTTTATTGATTTGACGCAAGTGATTCAATATTGTGGGTAAGGTAACGTTAAACCATGCCGCTAATTCCTGGGTAGTTTGACTAGGGTCAGCTTCCACTATCTCTCTTAATTCATCGTTATTCACCTGTGTGGGCGGTCTTCCTCGTGGCTCGTTCTTTAAGTGGAAATTTCCATCACGAAAGCGTTTAAACCAAAATCGCACGGTGCGTTCATTAGTAGACCCCTCTTCAAACGCAGCATTGATATTGCGGGCTGTTTCTGCCGCGTTAGTTCCGCGTCGGAACTCGTATTCAAAAATCACTCGAATTTTCACAGTATCCATCTTTCTTGTCTAAATTGAATAACAAAAACAATTGAAAGTCGATATTCAAATGTCTCACATTTTTAAAAAAAAGAACATCATAGAAACCATTTGAAAAAAGTTTCATTCGAAAACCTCAAACCATGAAGATTCTATGTCAATTCAAAGAACCTATTGCAATAAAACGGCAATTTCATACTTTAACCCCTATTATTATAAAGTCACCATTTAATATCATTAAATCATCATGTATCATTGGTACACACCGAAGAGAACTAGGTTTGAGCCTCTCGAATGTGAGGCCAGCGTTCTACCGATTCTATAAAGGAATAACGGACTATCTACTACCAACCAAAATTCCTACATCCTAAATATATTACTTTTAAAGCTTATAGACTACAATACTAGCGCAAAAAAGCCCGCCCTCGTATGACCGACGGGTGGCTGACGAGCACCACATGAAACGGGCTTTCATTTTAGACGTGTATTGTTTTAGGTCCCTTCTTCTTCTTCTGTCTTGTCGAAAGCGTCGACTCCTCCTTAGAAAGCTCGCACCCAAAACCGCGCCACTGCCATTGCGCTGGGAGAAGCCTTCATGAGATCATGCAAGCTGCACTGTGGAGCTTCAGGGCAGATATAAAAATGCGATGTTGCTCGGCACGAGATTTCTGCATTTTCGGCTAGGATCCCCTATCTCTTCAGATCATCCCTGGCCCGAGCTATATATCATGTAGTCTCTAACTTTAAAAGTATTTAAGTCTCATTTTAGATTGATATCGCGTCGCCTGCACATCTTCGGCTCGTTGAAACGTAGCCAGACCTGAAATTGTCAATCTCCAAGGGGCATGATTGATTTTCACCAGCCCGCACATTTCATATAGGCCCTGTAGCCCTAAGGGCCACGCGTGTCAAAGAGGCTCATTAGGGGCCCACTAATAGGCAATCTGGCCCGCGGCGATACTATCTCGGGCCGAGGCATCGATCACTCACGACCGCAGGGTCAGCCTTAGAAGAACGTACAGTCGACGTTGGAAAGTAAATATTGCAAAAAATCTTCGTTTTTATATGCCGTCTCCTAGCGGAGGTTGGCCACCAACTCGGCTATCTTGCTTTTCGAGGCTGCCAGTATTTAATAATCAAGGAAGGAAGAAGGTAGAGCCATGATAAAAGGAATTACAAAAACACAAAAGACTCGCTACCGACATGTCAGTTTATTATTGGTATTGTTTAGTACGTTAAACTTTACATTGGTACACTCTACTCGGTTATGTTACTGGCGACTTTGCAACAAAAATGTAAAGGTTCACCTATTGTTGACTGTACCGTATGATACTCGGGATAACCTGAGGATTCTAAAAATTCCACACACTTCTGAATCAGTTGAAGCGTTAGAAGTTACGGAGGATTAAATAAAAGGACAAACATACATGCTTAAACCCTGAATTTTTTTTTTTGTTTGGGGAGTCAGAAGCAACTATCTACTTTAAGAGACTTTCAACTAAGCTGTAATAGTAAACAGAAATATCTGTGTAATTTATATTTGTGTACAGCCGATAGCACATCCACCTCTACTAATTAAGGAGTATGTATCTTGCTTTCATGTGCTATTTGTGCAAGTATACAACGTGTCCCAAAATTCAACGATAAGCGGGTCATGGTAGTTACAAATATCATAAAGGGTGTACAGTTTCGAAGGATTTAAATTTTATTTTAAGAAGCTTATTGTCGAATTTTGAGACACGTTGTATATTGCGGAACTAAAACAGGAAACAGTACTCTTTAATTATTTCATACATTAAACACTAACGTGTGATCGCCATTGGCACAATGATAAAGGCTTGAGATTCTGTTGAAAAAAGGTACACGATTCAATTTTGACGTTGATAGTACAGTGAAAGATAAACGTAAAGCTAATTAAAGGTCCCTAATAGAAGTCATTACACTTTATGGCGAAAGATAAGAAAGATAAACCTCATTGGTATTGTTATAGCCGTAAGTAAATGACCGAATACATATTTCGCAAAATACAATAAAGGTCTAGTGAGAATCTGTGTACCTAATCCATGTACATTGTTTTCGAAATTAGGTATGTACATTTGTGAATTTATAGTAGCTCTGTCAATATCTAGTTGTGAAAGAAATTACTCACGGTGGCGTAAACCTGAGTGTTTGCTCTTTCCTCTGATCTCTCATCTGAGAGAAAAAAACTTCAGTAGAACAACTAGGACGTATACAGAGTTTTAATTTACTAACACCCTTCCTGAAACCTATGTATTATGTGAATCATTACAATCGTTCTCTCCAAATAAACTATTTCTGTAAAATGCTGATTTCACAGGAATGGTTTAGGAAATATTGCAGTTTAAGTTCGTTTTTGTTAATAAAAAATAAACAAAAGTGGTTTGGCAGGATCATGACAAATGGCAAACCCTGATCTCTGATTACGTCTCCGGGATACAGGTGAAAGTTTGCACTATTTGACACCCGGACATATCTTTACCTTGTTTAACAAACAAGGCCTTAAGGCATACCATGTATTTTGGGTGGCTTAAAAGTCATAGTAAAATTAACGCACTTTAACAATAGCTATCGAATACGCTAGTTTGTTTTTTTTTAAATAATAATAATAAACATTTATTTCGGATAGCACAGAGATCCATAGTGTTGTTAGTAGCCTTAAATACTAAAGAGCCACTTTCCAAAAATATTTCGACATAAACCCGAATCTATTAGAACCATAAGTAGAAGCCAGCCAGACTGTGCGTGCACGTCGCGGGTTATTGTTCCGATGAACGTAGAGGTGATACTAATGGTTCGCGCATTGTTTTAAACAAGATTTCTCAATTTTAAAAATCTATTTGGAGGCTAAAAATTCCACCCATGCCGGGACCCGAAACCGCGACCTCTGGCTAACCGTGCCAGCGCTCTCCCAACTGAGCTAATGGACAAGTGCAGGCATCAGCGAAATTTCTCAATTCATTTTTTTTTCTTTACGTCTATACCCAAAAGTTATAGTCTAAATAGATGGCATTTTTAATTACTAATTACATAAACGCGGCTTTCAAACCACCCAGATTTCAGCGTGTATAAGCTTATGAACCTTTAAGAGACACAAACAGCCTCAAACAACACCTAAACGAGACCTACAAACTAGAGCAATAAACAACCAGTAACAGGCTCACGCCACATTGAACAACAGTTAAGTCCAATCTAAACTTCGTTGGGAGCTACAGTCACTTGAACCCGGAAATACCTTTTTACACGAAACTAGCACCTATCACGCTATGATAAAAGCTACTGTAGCCTGGCCGGGGCGTCACTTTACAGACTCTCTCGGTCTGTCCCAAAGACCTTTTGATCACTTGTGATCTCTCGTAGTCTTGTAGGTCGCATCCAAGTTACTTGATTGTTGACTCACTTCAGTGCCAAGACGAAGTTGGGATTACGTACTCAAGAATAAGGCCTAACTCAGGACCTTAAATTATAAATGTTTCTTATTTGTTTTTATTCGTTAATATTTGTTTCGTCCAGTATATATTAGATCCAATTCATTTCGCCTATTCATCGTGTATTGATACTCATTTATATAATCCGCTGGTGAAAATAATCAAAGAATTTTTTTGCTGATCATTTCAAAAGTTCTACTTTTGAAAATTGATGACCGCAGACCGCAATTTCTTTGTTGAAAAATAACAAACATCCTGTTTATTCACAAATAATATTCTTTTCCAGCCAGTCTTTGTAATTAGTTAGTGCAACTTAAACTGGCTACTTTTCCGCCTGCCATCTTTGTTACCTCTTTTTGCCGTAGTTTTGCCACCTATGACATCATAAGTAGCATATACGTCCCACAGTAGGGCAGAGGCCTTCTCTCAGAGAGAGAGAGTATGAGAATCACCGCGGATTGGCGATTTCAAGCGCTGAGGCAAGTGAATAGTTTAGACACTCAGGTTCCCTCACGATGTTTCCCTTCACGGTTAGCGAGTGGTATTGCTACTATAACTTCACAAATGTACATAACTTAGAAAACAAAGTCATAGGTACATGCCCGCACTGGGAATCGAACCTGGGTCTCTCGCTTCCGAGTCTAATGTTATACCCGCTAGGCTGCCACCGCTTCTGATATATTAAGGGTCTATTCAGACGGACCAGACGCGAACGACACCAAAGCAACAAAATGCACTACAACTTGTTCATGCAAATAGACTACAACTTGATGATGATGAATTGACAGAGTGCAAGATAAGGATTAGAGGTAAAAGTATGGAACAAGTGATGGATTTTGTATTCCTGGCGCAAACACGTCAGAACTGTAATATATTTTTAAGAACTAATTGTACCGTGTTTGCTCACAAATAAATTTTATTTAATATAATCCACTTACAGCTAACATTACAGGACTAACCTAATACGATAGCGAAGTTAACATTTACAATTAAGTACTAGTGACATAATATGTACATAGTGGCCCCTATGAATTCGTTCAGTGAGCATGTGAACACATCTATTGCGGCAGCCACCCCGTTGAGCGTGCGCAGCGCGCGCACGAGCGGCGCGTCCCGCAGCAGGTTGGTGCGCGCGCGCGGCACCGCCAGCAGCGCGGGCCGCCGCCGCCGCGACACGTACTCGGATCGTCGGGCACGCACAGTCGCACCTCTTGCAGCACGGTGGGGTTGTGCAGTACACCATGCAACACCTTAAATAGATAAGTGGCGAGGACCACCTCTCTCCGCACTTCAAGTTTACTGTATCCCACCATGCCGAGAACGAACAAAGTAGGATACAGCAACGGAAATCCCGGATAAACTCCATATAGTTTTATTTTTTGTTATTTATTTTATTTTTAGGCGTCTTAGAACTAATCCGCTACGTTCCTGTACTGGACTGAAATGTTGACTCAGATCCAAGGAGTGAGGAGAGCGTAGGTCGCTGCGTAAACCTATCGATCAGAGGAGAAAGTGGACCATTATTTAATTTTCTGTGACCGATGTATTGAGTACACACGGCCGCAGAAACAAACTGTATTCTAACTTCACCATTATGGACACTGTTGCATTCAGATTGACATAGTAGAGGTGACAGTCTTTCGTGTATTTACAGCTAAAGGGGATTGCGTATAGGCTGGTCCCAAACTAGGCTATACTATGAAAAACAGTTAACAGGAAAGTGGGATATCCGCAGTAGGTAAGTTTATTATATTTCGGCAAACAAATATTTAGGTACCTTAAAATAATGGCAGCGCGCAGTAGCATTAAAACACGCAGACTGAAAGCATTTGTTCAAATAAAGTACACTAAAAATATGTCTGTGTTCACTCCAGACCACTTTCTTGGATAAACAAATCTTTGTGCCAATCCGATTGCAAAGTTTCCGAATTTGTACGAAGCAGAATTCGGAATCCAATGTGAAAGGAAATGTTCTACATTTTTCTAGAAGATTTTCCCTCCGTATTACGTCAGCCACAAGTTTTGTGAAGTTTTGTTTCACTTAAAGGGAATGTCGAGCGAGACTTTACAATTTGGCCTCGTGGAGACATTGGAAATATTTCTGAAACTTCCACTTCAGTAAAGTTCAGTACCTATACATTGAATTAAAGTTCTAGTAAATACTTTAATTATAAGTTCTTTTATATGTAGGTCCTGAAACTAACAGTACTAGTAGGTACTGATATTCTTTTTTATTACCCTTATTATTTTATTAATAGTTTGTCTACACAAATTAAGGCATAGCATAAGCAGCCTATATGCGTCCCACTGTAGGGCACAAGCCTTCTCTCAGAGAGAGAGTTGGTCTAAATCACCGCGCGTGCCCACCGCGGATTGGCGATTTCAAGCGCTGAGGTATGTGAATAGCTCAGACGCTCAGGTTTCCTCAAGATGTTTTCTTTCACCGTTAGCGAGTGGTATTGCTACTATAACTTCACAAATGTACATAACTTAGAAAACAAAGTCATAGGTACATGCCCGCACTGGGAATCGAACCTGAGTCTCCCGCTTCCGAGTCCAATGTTCTACCCACTAAGCTACCACCGCTCCTAATATATCGCTTCTAGTAATTATTTTCTTATTCTTATATTTATGTTCTTATTTGAATTAAGTAATATGCACGCGAAATAATGCACGCCCCATTAATTGGGGGTCTTAATTTAGATACACAGCGAAGGAGAGGAAAAGCAGTAAGTAAGGGAAAGGGTCTTCTTTTTAGCGTGTCGATACGGTATCAAGGCTGGACGTGGCATCGCCATCGTAGTGAAAGGATTGGCCAATCAGCGTTAGGGACTCGCTTATTGTTGCCCAGGGTGCGCCAGACGTACCGGCTCAGTGAGTACGGGAAAAGGTAGAATGAACCTTATTTCTGGGAGTGGGAATGAAAAATATGAAAAATATTGTTTAAGGCAAAATCTGTACGTAATAGGGTTACTCTACAGGGTTATTTACATTTGTGCAAATGGCCTCAGTTTGAGTTTATTTCCATGTTTGTGATGTCCTTGACTGGTTACCATAGCACAGGGTATCCTAGTTTGGGACCGGGTCAAATGACTGTTGCGTGGAAGTTATTAATTTATTTATTTTCAATTTGCTTAATTCCCGAAGCGTGTCAGTTAAAGTATGAACTTTCATTCTCGATAAAAAAAACTCGTCGAATAAACACGACTTCAGGTTGACATTGTTTAGGATATAATATTTAATTATTTATTTTATTTAGTGTACAAAACAGATCACAACCATTACACGATATAAAAGTAATAATATGACATGAGTACTAAATTCCGTGTGGCGCCGGATTAAGAATAGCGTCACTCCATTTCCTTCCGTGGATGTAGAAGGCGACTAAGGAAATCAATTTCCAGGAGACGGGCAGCAGCGTCTTCCTGAGATTTCAACCGCATCCTGCGATCGCCAACCCGCCTGCCAAGCGTGGCGATTATGGCAAAACCCCTCATAGTTATGAAAACCACAAGGGACGCCTATGTTCTGCAGTGGGCGTCGTCAGCGGGCGAAATTTTGGCTGAGCATCTCAAATTTAAGAGATGCTCAGCCAAAATTCTGAATTCATCGAGTTGTATGGTTTTATAAAAAATGCTTATCCCTAAAAATTTTATACTTTATCAAGATACTTAAATTTACATGTGGCGATATTGTGTGTGGTTGGTTTAGACCACAACTTAGTCATCATCATTATCATCAGCCATTTGACGCCCACTGCAGTATATATAGCACTAAATTTAGCTAAATTTAGCAATAACATAAAAATATTCTTTAATATCCACTCAAAGTACATGATATAAAATAAATCTAAAGATTACATAAATCTGAGAGAAAAAACTCAGAGCATTATTAAAACAACGATTGTTCGAGGAGTTTTTTTTTGCACTTTTTTGTGATCTTTCTTTTGATTTATGAAATTATTGGCTCAATTCAGAAATAGCGCATTTTAAAACAACGCTGTATATACCTAAACTTTCTCCGCCCGTAAAACGACTGGTACTACCGGTGTTACGCAAGTAAAGGTACAATTTCACTTCATCATCTATTAAAGTAAAATAAAATAAATCCTACAAGTGGGTGGCTGTGCGCAAGACTCAGCTTAAATATTTTATAGCGAATAATATACACCGAACACCCACACACAGGTTTTATTATTGGGTAACGTAATATCGAGTCATTTCTACAAGAACCGAGCTTTCCTCACAAAGAAGCATTAGTAGCATTTGTAATGGAAATGGTTTTTCAAAATGAAAAAGCGATAGGTACAGTTATAAACGTAAATGTTAAGTGAATTATTTAGGTCTTGTATGCATAACGTAACATAATATAAACATAAACATTTAGGTACAGGCACATACATTGCGTCTGGCCCCACATTAGGATACCCTGTGTCGTGGGAACCAGAAACAACGACATCACAAACACGTAAACATCCAAGACCTGGGGTATTTTTTTGGCGCCAGCCGGGATTCGAACCCGGGACCTCTCGCATGGTAGGCAGATGCGCTACCGCTGCGCCACGGAGGTCGTCAATACTTATTGTATTGGTGTTTATTCACTATTCAGCTAATATATAAAATAAATACATTTTTAAATATTTTCGCTTCTAATATATACATAAACTAACGCCTGTATCCCAGAGGAGTAGGCAGAGACCAGGGACTGCCATCTGCCACTATCCTGACAGATCACTTTCGCTTCCTCAACACTCATTGGTCGTTTTCGCTGGTTTCGGGTATTTTTTTATCTTGTCCTTTGCTAATACATCCCCTATTTGGTCGAAGTATATCCGCCTGGGACGTCCCTTACCGGCCTTCCTACCCACATTCGTTCAGAGGTGAAAGGGTGGAAGATAAGATAAGAATATTCTTTATTGTATACCGGAAAAAATGTTACAGAAACAGCAATGATAAAAGAAAAGATACAATTTGCGGCCCTTTTGCTGATAGCAACAACTGAAAGAATTTGTGGAGTATTGGCCATTTTAAGCGCTGAGGTATGTGAATAGCTCCGACACTCGGGTTTACTCACGATGTTTTCCTCAACAGTTAGCGAGTGGTATTGCTACTATAACTTAGAAAACAAAGTCATAGGTACATGCCCCCACTGGGAATCGAACCATTCTACCCACTAGGCTACCACCGCTCCTAATATATCGTTTCTAGTAATTTATTTCTTATTCTAATATTTATATTCTTATTCGAATATATACAGTACTATTTCTAAAATGCGTAATTCCTGAAACATTTCTGTGAGAGATTGTCATTTAAAACAGCTTTTTTTCTTGGTCTGATGAAATATTTTTATTCAATTTTCCTTTTTATCACAACTATAATTTATAATATTTTGCCGTTTATTTTACTTTTTAGTGATTGTTATTTGATACATAATAATGCTGTGTAAAACAATATGTGTTACATAGAACGGACGTTCTTCATATAGGATGACTACTTAAATGAATAAATTTTATAATTTAGCAAAGCCTCATATAACATTTATCAAAAATATGCCCTTTTTACTTTCATTGAAAATTCTACAATGTGCGAACGAGACGGAAGATGTAACAGCAGCTTTAATAAAGCGATCTTGAAATAGGGACTCAAGAACGATCTCCGAGGTAAGAGCGCTTTATTAATACGACTCCAAGTACTGTAATCTTTTTACTATATAAATAACCATAAACTAACATTCCTTGTAAAAAAATATCCTCAATAGAGAGTCTAGTGAAGGTACCATACAAGTAAGTGAAAAGTCGTGTACAGTGAAGACGGAGAACCTTAACAGTCCGCGAGCGATTGTACGCCCTTAAATTATACTTACTGCTTGAGGGGACTGAAGATATAGGTCCAGAGGTTCAGTTTCAGACCATTCATTTCATAAATCGTTCTTGCTCAAATCTGCATATCCACCCACGGAGGTTCAAATACCGGCATGTAATAATGACTTTTTTTCGAATATTTGCGAATTTGTAGTAGCAATACCACTTGCTAACTGTGAAGGAAAAGATCGTGAGAAAACCCGAGTGTCTCAGGTATTCACACTGGCGTGTCAGTGGAGAGGCTAATGCCCAACAGTGGGCGGGTTTCAGCGGTTGTATATAGATTATTAGAAGCAAGCTCTCTGAGCGCTTGCGCGCGCCAGTCCCCAGACGCTCCGAGCTGCGCTAATCGCGGCCTTCGGCCTCGCTTATTACGTATAGTTGAGACTTGTGCGTGGACATACACAGTCTCGGCCTGAACGGAGCTCAGGCTTCGGCCTTGCCGCAGGATCTCCCGTGCCCGCTTCTGGGGCTCGGCCTTTGGCCTCGCACGTTTATGCCATCTGGCTTTCTTTACAAAATTCCTATACAAAATTTGTCATTAACTCCGCCGCCATCGCCACCTTCAAATTGTGAAACGTCCGATTTTTCTTAGCTCCAGCACATTTGTGAAATTTTGGGCGGCCATATTGGTGCCACCGTTGCAAATTTCGAATATCCGATCACGGATTTGAAAATTGCGACTTAAAAATAAAAAAATATATCCAAAATTTTATTCAAATCGGGGGGTAAACGAAAGAGTTAATCAATTGAAATAATTCGAAATTCAAAAATCGGCTTCATAGGTCCGCCATAATTCCTATATTTCCTACAATTTCCTCACATATAAATTTTACGAAGAAGTGATAGTTTCCAAGTAAACCTATAGATGATCAGTCAGCCAGAGAATATACCGGATTGTAGCTATATATAATGGTGGTGGTTTGCAATCGCTCAAGCTTTTTGTACTATTCAATATGGGCAGAGAAAACTGCGCGGTGCCCATAAATGAGTCTAATCTCTGAATAAATTTACATCTCGGGATTTCTCAGTAATGCAAGAGGTTTTCCAGGAATGTGTCTATTTTTATCTCCTCGCCAACGAATGCTAGACGATCGCATGTTGGGAGACGTTTGTACGCTTTAAGTAAATGGAGGTATAATACCCGACATATAACTTGAACAATACAACAATACTTAGAATTTTTCGGAATTTGTTTTAGTCAAACTCATCCCGACTGCGCGAATTTTGTTCAAGTTATCTGTCGGGCTTAATATTTTAGTAATGAAAGAAACACCATGACCAACACACATGGTCATGGGACTATAGATAATATTTTTATGTGTGATTAATTGATTATAGTAACAGGAAAGGCTACGGTAAAAAATGGTGCGTTGTGCGAAGGTGATGAAAAAGCTGTCGGGGTACAGCTAATGCGGTTTAATTTTCCAACCAGTTCCATAAATGGCAAAAACTTTAGATGGCGTCCGACTTACTGCTTCAATTCACTAGATAAATACTGTCTACGTTTTCGTTTCTTATAATTTTACGTTCTGGTTACTTTTAACATAAAGAAACTTTTTCCCCTAGATCAGCGAGGATCATCTCGGAGGACCACACTAACGAGTTCGAAATTCAAATTCCGTATGCAGCCAGCCACTTTGAATCCGACTTTTTCTTTTGCAGACAAAGAGGCATCCAGCGCGTCTAGAAACAATGGCCGGCTATGACTAGCCGGGACAGGCGAGCAATCTCCACATAATCTCCGGCGAGTCGTGCCGCGACTCACGCGCAGCTCTCTCGCGATGTGCGGCGCTTGTGTGAGTGCGCGCTTCTATCCTGCCCGGCTCCATTGCTGGAGGAAGGTTTTCTGACTAGCGATGAGATCATAAAAAAGAAAACGAAATAGATTGTTATAATAAAAGATGTAGCATAATTCACAAAAAGAACCTATGACTATCATTGTTCAGCATTTAGTTTGCTTTTGCCAAAGAATTCGAATGTAGAGTGAAGAATTAACGTAAGATTACATGGTAAGCCCGTAGCTACGGTCTTGAAGGGGCGAGTACATGTCAACTCTGCGCGCGTACTATAAACTCCGACAGTCCTGCATCGCGCAAGCAAAATGTTTCACATGACATAACATAAATATAACGTCCGACGAACAGCCATGGACCGGCCGTCCCCAGGCATACGATCTGCCTGGCGGGAAATTGTCCTTTATAGTGGAAGAGCACGATCACCCGCTCTTCCTTATGCCACTAATGGATTGAATTTGTTATGGAATTTAGTGTAGTAACCAAGAGTTCACTTCCTGTTTATTTCAATTTTACCACAAATTCTACGCTGAGCATTTTATTTCTGTCACAAATAGCATCACCTATGGCGGAGCCACGATTTTTAATGATGCTACAAGTCGAGCCTCTGTCGCTCGATCGCATCGAATTTGTTATGTGGGCGATTCAACCTCAGCGTGTAAATGGACACCGTTTCGTAGGCATACCAAGAACCTTTGCAATTCGACTCAGCGAGGTTTTATGAAAAATAGTTCAGTCCATGTTAACGTGGGTGATGGATGTCATCAACTGCGTAAATGCGTAGCAAATGCGTAAACCATCTACCCAACTAGGAAGAAGATGAGTTTAATACTTTCGGTGTCGTCCCGCATGACCCACGTCTATGGAAACGGTCAGCAAACTCGTTTCGGCATACACAAATACCTATAAATGTAATAACGAACGAGCGGGCGGCAAAATGGTCCATCCGTGGAGTCAACGTACTGCTCTGCGAAAATCCTCGTACAATCCACAGCACATCCACCTCCAGATGCGTGGCTTCTGCCCGGTTGTGTTATAGGCTATTTTGCAACACCAATGTAAAGGTCGTTCAGCTCTCAACAGTACAACGGACGACCTTTGAGCTAGTAGACTGTAGGAGATGGGCATGATAGAGTGCCTGTAGTAGAATAGGCATGACTGATATTGCTACCAGTCGGAAAGGCTCGCCGCAAAATGTGTTTATTTATTTAATATGGAGACATTGCAGAAACATGCCACTTATTCTAAACTTAGATGATAAAAATATGTACTAGGCATGCATCCAAAAATATATCTCACTTATTACTTTATTATGAGTAAGTTTAAGGTCGGCTGTAAGTTTGAAGCAAGAGTATTGGCTCTACATTTCTGGATAATATGTTACTTTTATCAAATATGATGGAATGAGAGCAATTCGGTGCACTTTGGTACGTATGGCACTTGATAGTTGTAATATTGGTAAGCTATTCATGACATTGGTAATATAATTACACCGTCTGTATCGTACCAAAGATTGCCTTACTAACTCCCGGTTTCTCGTACACTAACAAGCTGTTAATCTACTGTTAACAACTGTCAGTGGTTTTTTTTAATGCAATTTGGTCAATTGACTGCTGTTAACAGTAGATTAACAGCGTGTTAGTGTACAAGAAACTGGGGGTTAGGGTCGTATTCTCTAATTATAACTGATCGGCGATAGATAGCCTACTGACAGCTGAGTTTTCACACATATCTAGAAGAACTGTAAAATTTTGCCATTCCCACCAGCTAAAACATAATTATACCTAAGAATACAACCCTCTGTCTCTCTTCAGAACTAAAGCATCCAAATCCCAAAAGGAAAAAGTAAATGGACTTCCAAAACCAACTCGATCCAACTACCTACCTTAAAGGCATAAACGAAATTGAATCAGTACTAAAATAAGACAAAAAGCGGGGCGCGAGCGCAAAGCGGCAACATGGCCGAAAGACACGAGTGGGGCCGAGCGCCGCCGACCGCGCCCGACCGGTCCCACCAGTTCCGATCGGCGCACGAGTCTGCCAACTTATTATCGTCACAGGCTTTCTTCTTCGTAGCCTGTCGATGGCAAAACCATTTTCATTAAAGTCTTTATTAAACAGTTGTTTGCAACGCTGACTGCGTTATCACTTGTAAGCATTAGGTCTCCAAATCAATCATGAGTACAGGTGCAGGTTTTGAAAACAGTCTATGCTTTTTTCGACCTAAAACTTGTGTAAGCACAACACATATTAGCTTGATTCCGGATTCATTTAGGTACTTCATTTTTTTTCAGTAGAGTCCAGCCAGGTCAAAAATCAGCTAATAAATTAAGCTAATAACCTAGACTTTAGAAAAGGTCAGAAACAAAAAACTAAATTTTTTTACGCAAACACACGTGACAATGATCTTTTTTTTACTAGTTAATTATGTAGTCTTCGCTAAGGACTTCTCTCAGAGAGAGAGCATATCAGGTCTAATCCCTGAGGGTGCTTGCTTTGAAGCATGAAAAGGTATCAGATAACATAAACCGACAAAAGTAGCCAGTCACCTGGACTTTGATTCTGTTAGTGCATGATAGTGCATAACAGATCTACGGTCTAGCTGAAGTGAGCGTGGGCTGGCCACATTTTCCGAGGAACGGATCGAGAATGGAGACCACAAACCGACAAACGCTGTATGGAGCCGGATACCTGCTGGGCCTTCATTCCGTTAATGCATCATTGTACAATGACAGAGCAACAGTCGGATCACGTGACATGTTTTACATTCCATGAACGCCTGGAAGGTTTGATACGTGTACATGCGAAAACTTGATGATGCAATGAAATTGAATCGACGCGTTCATGCAATTGTCATGGCACTATAATGCATTGTCACTGACTGACTGGACCGGCGATATGAAACAGTAGAAAAATAAATTGCTTAGGGCATTTGGTTAGAGGGCAGGACGGACGGTGGACCTAGGTGGTTATAGAGTGGTGAATGAGATTAGGTAAACAATCGTAGGCAGATCAGCGAGTCATTTTTTTATGTAGCCTATATAATATACATACGTCCAACTTCTCTCTGAGAGATAGCATGGGCTTAATTACTACGCGTGCCCACCGCGGACTGGCAATTTCAAGCGCTGAGGTATGTGAACACCTCAGACACTCAGGTTTCCTCACTATGTTTTCTATCACGGTTAGCGAGATTGCTACTATAACTTCACAAATGTACGTAACTTAGAAAACAAAGTCATTGGTACATGCCGGGATTCGAACCCACGACCTCCCGAATGAAAAGCCGGCGTTGAGAGAGTTGTATTAGTAATGGTTATTTCGTTGACACTATTGGTATTCTAGTAACCAATCGCATTAAAATGGTACTACCCGTATGACTCGGCACCTCGCGCGATTTAATCTTCTTCGCGAGAGGTGCCTATTTAATTTGTGCGGCTTACACCACTCGTATGACATTGTACCGCTACTGTTTTGTAGACTACCAAATAAAGGCAAATAACAACTATTGTCGTGCTGATATCATTCTTTTGAAAAACTATGCATGTATTAAACTCTAGCGCCCGATGGGTCGATGACGTTAGAAAAACCGTCGGAAAGTAATGGACGAGATTGGCACGAAGCCGGGGAAGAGGCTTATGCCGAACAGTGGGCTCTATTCACTGGCTAGGTAGATAGATAGAACCAGTTTGTTAGCAGAACCGGCCCGAGTGGCTGCTTTTTGCACGAGAAACGATCTCAACTCTTCCTGTCTGCGAAAATGCGGAGCCTGAGCCCGCGATGTGTTTTTTTGGCGAACTTATGTACTTATATGTGCCAATTCAGGTATATAATGGGGGGTACAGTCGACTAAGCAAGTAGACAGAGTTGGTAGGAAAGTAGCGGCGTGCGTGAAGTGAAGTAAAGTGCGAGCATGCAGCCACTAATTAATGTTGATGAAACAAAAGAGATTTGTCAGAATCGTGACATGTGATCTTCTTCGAAACCTACCCCTCTGGGATACAGTCGTGAGTTTATGTATGTATGTGTTTTTAAAATAACCATTTATGTGGGATATCTGAATCGGAAACGAATTCCAAGTGAAGTTTTAAGGAAGCTTAGACTTACCAAAAATTTTAAATAAAAAATAAAAACCGACTTCGAAACACTACAACACCACTATTATACTTCTATAATACCTACATGTATACATACTTCTTATTATTTAAATTATTTCTAACGTTTTAGTGCTGTAGTGTTTCGAAGTCGGTTTTTATTTTTTATTAAAAAAAATTAATTTTTCAATTTTTAGTGGGGGAGCAGGAGAAAACTCAACAAGACCCTTATAAACATAATTTACCCTACTTAATTCGTTGCTTTAAAATTTGACTTTCTCAATTTTCATCTCCGAAAGTCTTCACCAGAGTATCACCAAATTACCTTGGGAATAATTTCACAATATTTTATGAAACATACGGATATTACTAAAGGATTGATCCCATTGGGGCTTATTTATTGCTGTCCTTTGAAGAGTTCCGTTCTCTATCTCTGAAAGTCTTCATCAGATCTTCACCAAATTAAAATGAAACTAATGGGATGTTATATCTATTCGAACAAAAAAAGAGTTTTCGAAATCGGTTAAGATTTGATGAAGTTATGCGAAAACATAATTTATAACCTCCTCCTTTTTGAAGTCGGTTAAAAAACTATTTTTAACCTGAGTACATACAAAGAACCAGATTTACGTTTTGTCAATCGGAATAAAGATGTTTAGAATCAATAATGTATAAACAATCACGTTAGTGTAATAATATATACTTTAATAGAGTCGGCTAGAGACCTTTTTGATCGATATTCTTACATAATCGTACGACGTGATGTCACTAGAAGCAAAACAAAAGAAAATCGGTTGGAATAGGAAAGAAATTGCTTTCCCCCACCCATTTACTTGGCATTTGAATTAGCTTGGTTAGAAGAAAATCCAATCTCCTCCCCGATGAATTTGTAAGAAACGAAGACAGACGGCGAATTCCTTTCATTAAACTACAAGTGAAGCTCTTATAGTTTAAAAGCTATTTTATTGAAGGAAAACTGTGATTTAAGGCTTTTTCACGTTACAACAGGCCGGATATGTGCGAGCGGAAAGATATCAATTTAAAATAATGCAAAAAAGTCCGTGCCCGTGAGACGGCGCCTTTTATTTTGCCATGCACTTCTATTAGAGACCAATAGGACCCTATATAAAGTACGTCACATGTTAAGAGGGGGTGGGTGGGGGTGATTGACAAAGTGTGACATTGTGTGACAAGAGGTGGGAGGGGGTCCTAAGTTTCGTGACGTCACGTTTCAAAAATATAATACGGTTAATTATTATTATTTTTTTATTTTGTCAAATGTTTCATATGATGTTGAAAATGTAAAAAAAAAAATAACTTGAAATAAAACCAATTACAGAACTGCTGTTCTAATATAATAATTTCTGCATTTAAATTGCAAAATATGTGACGTCACAAATGTGACCAACTGTGACAAGGACGGGGGAGGGGTAAAAAAATCACTAAATTAGTGTGACGTACTTTATGGATGACCCTTTACACTCTCTGACCTTAAAAGTACTTAAGGTCTATTTTAGTTTGTATAGTTGTGCCCGCCCTTCGCCGGCCCGTTGCAAGTCCCCGAGCATAATGCGGCTGGATTCTCGTATGAGTTTTGTCCCGGATTATTTCCTAACAGACTGGGCTAAGAAGCTTTTGCTATCAGCTTTTAACCAAAGCCAAGTATGAGGTTGACTTATTTCTAACATCACTTCAAGGTTTACCACATAGATAGATAGATAGAGAACACTGTATTGTACATAAAAAATTATTTAGTAGCAGCTCATATATTACTTACGGGAACCTCCAACGTTCATCATCAGCCATTTGACGCCCACTGCAGGACACAGGCCTCCCTCATGGTTTTCATAACCATGAGGGGTTTTGCCATAATCGCCACGCTTGGCAGGCGGGTTGGCGATCGCAGTATGCGGTTGGAATCTCAGGAAGACGCTGCTGCCCATCTCCTGGTAATTTATTTCCTTAGTCGCCTCCTACGACATCCACGGGAGAAAATGGAGTGACGCTATTCTTAATCCGGCGCCACACGGAAACGTTGGAAGAGGACTAACCAAAAGCGATACTACTTTCAGTGTTGTTCTTAATAAATATTAGGAATAAATTCTAAGTAGAAGATAACAATATTAATGTCCGTCCCAAACTAAGATAGCCTGTTTTATGGTTATTGTCACTGTTGAGAAAAATATCCTTTCATATTTTACATACATACATACGTAAATTCAAGCCTGTATCCCAGAGGGGTAGGCAGAGACCAGAGACTGCCACTTGCCACGATCCTGACAGATCACTTTCACTTCTTCAACATTCACCAGTCGTTGCATGCACGCACGCCGGTTTCGGGTATTTTTTGTCTTGCCCTTTGCTAATTCATTCCCTACTTGGTCGTAGTATGTCTGCCGTGGACGTCCCTTACCGGCCTTTCCACCCACATTCGCTCGATATATTTGTTTCGTCAATCTTTATTTCTTCGTCCTCTGCACATTAATATTTTATTTATTATTATTGTTATTTTTTATTTTCACTTCATATTTTAATAGACAATATATTCTCGTTAACCATAGCCAATGTCATCAAAATTTTGTAAGATGACCCAAGATTGCTATAAAAGTTATTAAAACAATTCGGCATTCATTTCAAAGTTTAAATTAATGGCAACTCCGAAACGACACGAGTTTGCCGTACTTTACGAATATTTGAAACACGTTCTGAAAGTTATAAGTGACAAAACAATTGATGAATTGAAGCAATAATGAGATTCTACAGCCCGGGGCATGTATTTTCTGCGATATTGCCCAATAATTTATCTTCACAATATGTTTAAGTTATTTTAACATTTAGATCCTTTGTCACAAGATTTTGTTATATTCTTTTTGTGGCACTAACCCGTGCTGAGAACAACTTTAAAAACTTATTTAGATGCTAAAAATTTCACCCATGCTGGGACTTGAACCCGCGACCTCTGGCTAACCGTGCTAGCGCTCTTCCGACTGAGCTAATAGGCAATGGGCAAGTAGGTTTCTTAAGATTTTGTTGTTTTACTAGTTGCTGTCTCGTTTCGAACAGCATCTTGGAATAATAAATTCCAGACCGCACGATCACTTGTCATTTGCAAAAGTTATCATTGTTCTACCGATTGGATTGAAATGAAATAAAAGTTACAAAGTGCAAAATTGGGAATCAATGTGCCGTGTGCTATAGAAATCAGGCAAGGACATCACAAACATGGGAATACTCTGAAACTAGGGCAAGTAAATCAACAAATACGACAGACTCTAGCGGACATTGACTATATCTGTCTTGATAGTCTGATAGTCAACGGTGCTGCCGCTAATCCAACGATCTCACTGGTAAGAGAGGTTTATGAATATAGTCCTGTAAACTAGTGAGCATAGAGCGTACTTACTTGAGCGAAAATGTCAAAAACATAATTATGTGTGTCTATGTGGCGTTAAATAAATGTTTTTCTTCTTCTTCTTTTAACTTCTTTTAAATGGTCAACAACACATCAACTCCATTGGCATGAGGCTGTTGCCGTGTTTAGCCGATTTATTGGCTGTCGACTGTGTCATATGTCACATGAGACTATTTAGCTCTAGTATTCTGAAAAAAATACTAATAAAATTATTCGACACTCATAAGCAGCCTATATACGTCCCACTTTAGGGCACAGGCTTTCTCTCAGAAAGAGAGTATGCCCACGCGTACCCACCACGGATTGGCGATTTCAAACGCTGAGGTCTGTGAATAGCTCAAACACTCAGGTTTCCTCACGATGTTTTCCTTCACTTTAACTAGTGGTATTGCTACTGTAACTTCACAAATGTACATAACTTAGAAAACAAAGTCGTAGGTACATGCCCACACTACTACATACGAATATTCGGTAGACATGATATTACTTAGCTAGTGTTCCGAAATAAATACCAATAAAATTATTCGATACTCACTACATACAAATATTCGATAGATATAAGATTACTTAGCTAGTGCACCAAAAAATACTAAAAAAATTATTCTACAATCACTACATACAATTATTCGACAAATATAAGATTATTTAGCTTATTTCGAAAAATATACCAATAAAATCATTCAAAACTCTTCCGGTATTCAATAGACAGACACTAGGTTCTGAAAAAAAATCAATAAAATTATTCTACACCCACTACATACGAATATTCGATTAACATGAAATTACTAAGCTAGTGTGTGTTCCGAAAGAATATTAATAAAATTATTTAAAATATTAAAATATTCCATAGCCATTAGATTGCTTACCTAGTGTTCCGAAAAAAATACCAATTGTTTGATAATTCGAATAATTTTATTGATATTTTTAACGAATGTTTGATAGCTATGATCGATAGTTAAGTTGTGATCTCGTATTTATGTAACTTGTTTTTATTTTTCTTATTTGTAACGATGAGTGGTATGCCTTTTCTTTCTCGTGATGTGTTAATTTGTTCCAATAAATGTCTTTCTTTCTTTCTGTAGCAAAAATTTCCGATGTCAATGATCTTTATTTGAAAATTTACTCATAAATCTAAGCAGTGTGAAGAAAAGGCTGTGAACTGGACCAATGGCTTTCTAATAGTAGGCCACAATAGGATTGATCCCCGGGTATGGTACTCGCCATAGGCTTTTCGAAGAATAGAAACTTAATGCGTCTGCGATCTGTCTTCCACGAGTCTTAAACTTGGATGTTAGAAGAAAATTTCGCTCAATGTACATGTCAGAATCTTCATATTTTTCAATTCAAAGTGGTAGAACTATACAATCATTTGTAAATCGAGTGTAGATAGCTGCATAAATATCTGGATATAAGTTGCTTAGATACCAAGTAACACACAATACTTAATGAGAAAAGTCTGTATGTCGTCTATCTGTAAGAAATAAAAACCAGACATGTGTGAGTGGGATTCACCCACCGAGGGCTCCGTACAAATTTGTAGGTATTTACATGTTAATAGTTCAGGAATCGAGTCTCGCAGTTTTTTCCGAGCTTTTCCCGAACTTCAAACACAATTTTTGTAATGATTGAATTACAAAAGTATAGTTTTTCCCCGTATTTGTAGTATAAGACAATATTACTTGCCAAATTTCATAGTTCTAGGTCAACGGCAAGGACCCTATAAATTTTTATTCCCTTGAGTTTCGAAATATATCTTTTTTCACGTTGCCTTAGAAGTTGGATGTTTTCACAGTTTCAAAGGACTTCAGACTTCAATATATGGTTTCAATTTCAACTGGATACCTCCAAGCGTTCCCGAGATGAAGGATCTTGACAGACAGACAGACAGACGGACAGACGGATGGATGGATGGACGGACGGACAACAAAGTGATCTTATAAGGGTTCCGTTTTTTCCTTTTGAGGTAAACCCCCCAAATAGCCCTACAGCCATTACCTACCAAATAACATTTATTGTTATTTATTGCACTAATTACAAAAAATAAATGCAAAAGGATGTTCTTGATGCAAGACGCATTCTCTTCCAGCAAAGCTTAAGTAAGCACGTAAAAAAAACTAAAATTTTAAAAATTTAAGTTCCAGAAATTAGTCTAGCTCTGGAAGCTGAATTTTAAATATGAGAGACGTGTAGCTTTCGTTTGTTAGCATATTTACATCACGTGACGAATTCCCCGAAAACGGTTGGTGCTTAAAATCCAAACATCTAACATGCCTCTAAGTCCAACCGTAGCGTCACAGTAACCCGTCCATTTTATATCGCCTCCATCGTTGTCTAAAAAGCGGTCAGACCCGTTCGCATTCATTTATCAATCACAGATACACGCCAGTACGTACCATTAACATGACAAGTGGCCCAAGCACTGCTTTTAGACCCTATTTCTTAGGAATAGAGGAGGTTTTTGAAGTAATTGTAGCAATTTTAATATTGTCGTCTTCAAGAGACTTGGTTCCTACTCAGAAAATGTAACGGTCGAATCTTTCAACCTTTGCGTGGGCTTTAGATAAATCTAGAACAATACGAGGCTGCTGTTTCGAGACTTGATTTGGCGCTAAGTAAAGGCAAGTAAGCCACCAAAGGAAAAAACCAACTTCTATTAATATTTGTCAATGGATATGTGATACATTTTTTCTAGTTTTTAATCGCCATTAGGCCCATTGAATTTATAAAAAATATATATCTTCTTATTAGGGTTCCGTACCCAAAGGGTAAACTTCGAGTTTCAACTTTCAACTATCAACAGCTACATATTATACTGGCTACTTTATTAATCATAGCTCACGTTATCGTATACAAGATCTAGTTATGTACCTACTTTTACCTTATTGGAACAGAGGAAACACAAAATGACGTCAGAATTTTTGCTTAATCAAAATAAAAAACGACTTCACTACAGCACTATAAATTTAGGATTAATTGAAAAATACTTTTAAATTAGAAGTATGTATATATTATTATGCATGTATTCTAGAAGTATAATTTTTAGCCGGTGCCCAAAATATATGTGCTGGTCATGAAACTTGGCACTGAAACTGTTTTTTATTTTTTATTAAAAAAATATATTTTTTAAATTTTAATGGGGGCGGGGAAGAATAATAAACAAGTCCCTTATTCCCTTAGTCCCTACTTAATTCGTTGCTTTAAAATTTGTAGTTCTCAATTTACATCTCCGAAAGTCTTCACCAGAACATCACCAAATAACCTTGGGACTACTTTTACGCTTTTTTATGAAACATATGGTTATTACTAAAGGATGGGCCCCATCAGGCCTTATTTACTTACTTCTGTCCATTGAAGAGTTTCATTCTCCATCTCTGAATGTCTTCATTAGATCTTTACCCATTTACCAAATGGGACCAATGGGACGTTATATCTATTCGAACAAAAAATAATTATCGAAATCGGTTAAGATTTCACGGAGTAGTTATGCGAAAACATAGCCAAAAAAAGGGCAACCTCCTCCTTTTTTGAAGTCGGTTAAAAAAGGACAACCTCCTCCATTCTCTCCGTTCTCTTGAACTCAATTTAAACCCGCTCGTGCAATTTATTCGATTCCGATGTGTGTTAGGTACGACAGAACATCATCCCTACTCTGTACTAAGTTAAATTAGGGACATTGTAAAGGTTTTACAGCATATTATGTCCTATTACAGAGGCCTTCACACTAGATGAAGCGTCTTATGACCAATACTACCTACCTTCTCTGTCAGAATTTATTATCTCCTACCTTGTTTGCTTTATGGTAACACCGCGGTCTGGTTGACTCGCACGAATTGACACTGTACTCTCTGAGGATTAAACAGCCTAATCTACGACGATAGGTACCTATAGGTGAAAGCCCACTCCATCACAGGCACTAAAGGGTCTGAATGGTCACTTCACGTATCTAGCTTAGCTATGAGTCACGAAAAATGTAATGAACCGTCTAACATGTAACGTAAGATGTGAAAGGCCTCAAAATCAATCAATTACTCTTCATGAGCCTCCTTAAGAGAGTACAGGCCCAACGTTCCCGCAAGTCACGTCGTGGTGAACTCCTCGAGAGTCAGTGAGAGCTCGCCAAGCACTCGTTAACACGGTCGCTCCCAATCCAATTATTTACAACCCGAAGCCTCTTGGCCCAGTCGCGGTACATGCACCAAGTGCAGACACAGAAGTATTTCTACGAGTACCCTTCAACTTGAAGACTTCAAGGCTGTTTAAGAAAACCAGACTCTGAAAAGCTGTTTCAAGTACGGTGATTTCTACAATAAAAAATCAAAGACGTGTGTGTGTGTGGATGTGTCTGAGAGTACGTGTGTGTGAATGAGGGAGAGAGAGTGTGTGTGCTTTGCATAGGCTATACACACAAAAGCACTAGTCTATGGGCACACCCATTTTTTTGTACTTTATTGTAGTATTCTGTATATTGTAACCTGAAAAACGTTTCTTCAGTATCGATAATTCAACCAATTACAACAAACAAAAGTTTAAAATTCTTAATTTATGTTTAATTTTTCATATAATCTTGAAACTTGGCGCTGTCGATGTTTATGAATAATATTGAGAGTTTTAAACTTTTGCTTACTGGAAGTATTTATCGATAACAGCAGCCGCCCCATAGTCGGACGATATCGTTGAGTCGGCGGACGTCCGTGGATGAGGATGACAAGGGACCGTGAGAGATGACATTTGGGGGGAAAGGCCTATACCCAGCAGTGGACTGATGATGATGATGATTGAAGACAAGATTTTCACGTTTTTCGTTATTTCCAATACTCGGTGTATATTGTTCAACCTATGTCGCTGACTGGCGAGAACCATTCGCAGTTTCCCATCTATTTTCTGCATGTCCACGATGCATCGCGCTGTCTTATTAGTGAAGCAACTACGTTAGGGCCTAGTTGGAATCGCAGGTATTTGGTTTTGTTGTTGCCATGAGTACAGAAACTGAACCGTGGGACTTGAGGGTAGCATATAAACCAGAATTCACAGCACAACATATTCAATTAATACTACGACAAATTCTTGTTCGGTAAATTATGGGAATTATATTCAGCAGTTTTTACTTTCGCATGTTGTAGCTCTTTAGAGCCAAAACGAATTTTCAATGCTTAAATATGCATAGAGTGTAACAAAATAGATGGTTCTACTTGCCATCGTCAATACGAAGTACTCTTACCCCCGGTTTCTCGTACACTAACAAGCTGTTAATCTACTGTTTACAGCTGTCAGTGGTTTTTTTTTGTATGCACTTTGGTCAATTAGATTAACAGTAGATTAACAGCGTGTTAGTGTACGAGAATAGGGGTTAGGGGGCCACTTCAAAATAGGATTTTTTTTATTATTATTATAATGGTCTTCAAGGCCAGAGGCAGGACGGTAAGTGATACACCACCTATCAATCTCAGTGGATTACTGTTGAAAAGAGTCACACAGTTTCAATACTTAGGTTACTGGGTTACCGAAGATCTACAATGTGGATTTAGCAAGACAACGGAGGGCGCTGGCGGCTAGATGCAATGTGCTGGCCCGCAGATTTTCAAGATGTACGAGAGAAGTCAAAATCACTCATTTAACCTGTTAGATTCATCATCATCATTATCATACAGCCACAAGAAGTCCACTGCTGGACATAGGCCTCCTCCATGAATTTCCAAAAAGACCGGTTGGAAGCGGCCTGCATCCAGCGCCATCCTGCTACTTGGATGAGTTCATCTGTCCATCTTGTGGCTGGTCGTCCTACGCTGCGCTTGCCGATATGTGGTCTCCATTCGAGAACTTTTCGGCCCCATCGGCCATCAGTTCTGCGTGCTATGTGCCCCGCCCACTGCCACTTCAACTTACTAATCCGCTGGGCTATGTCGACGACTTTCGTTCGTCCACGGATCTCATCATTTCTGATTCGATCTCGTAGAGAAATTCCGAGCATAGCCCTTTCCATAGCTCGTTGCGTGACCTTGAGCCTTCTTATGAGGCCCATAGTGAGAGACCACGTTTCAGTGCCATAAGTCATCACTGGTAACCTGTTAGATTATGACCTTGAAAAGAATAATTAAAAACTATTGTTATAGTGATCCGATCGGGTCATTTAGAATTCTCCAGATAGAATTCCAAAGCTTTTTGTCAAAGCTTCTACACTTGCAGTCCGTGGTCTAGCTACACGCAGGAATTGCTGAGCGCCGTTCGCGTTCGATATAATAATGCACTTAGGATGCTAATGGGGTTGTCGAAACACTGCAGTGCATCTGGAATGTTCACTGAAGCCCACACTGACGACTTCCATGCCATTCTCCGTAAACGGGCAGCCTCACTGATGCAGAGAACATCCTACAATTGCCGATAGGCCCGGTCGTGCAGTCTGGGCACACTTCATGCAGCTACATGGGAGCAAATAGTGCGCACAGACTGAGCGACTTTAGTGTAAGTACATAGCAGGAATATTATACTCTTTTTTTGTTGCACTAACCCGTGCTGAGGACAATTTAAAAACCTATTTAAGGAAAACATCGTGAGGAAACCTAAGTGTCTGACGTGTTCACATAACTCAGGGCTTGAGATTACCAATCCACGGTGGGTATGCGTGGTAATTAAGGCATGTGCCCTGGAGTAGGACGTATAATAGGCTACATAATAAAAATATATAATAATAATCAAAAACATAAACGTAACTAGGAATCGAACCAATAACCTCCAGATCAATAAGTAAGCAACTGTCGACTAGACCAACGGGGCAATTTGTCGACGCACGCTTGCTTGAGTCAGAACTGGGCTTGGCACTACACTTAACTGTTAGAGAAAGGAGGTTCAAACGTCTTGGTATAATATATTCATAAGCATCGGATTACTGGAAATTAGGGTTGTCAGGCCAAAAAATACAAAGCCGGACTCGGGGCTATAACAAGCCAGGCACTTTACACCTCATACATCTTTGTTTCAAATTAAGAATATAAACGTCATTGGTACCCGAAACCGGCGTTTTTTCAATTTGGTCCTAACTAAAAGTATATTTTTTACATATTTTTTTACAAATGTCGTCAAACTGCGGTGCAGTTTGTTGGCGTTGCGCTCTTATAAGTTAAGGTTTCCATTAATTCTTTTTCATCCCATCTATTCGAAAAGGACGACTTGGTTCGCCTTTAGGTGCAGCCCGCGTTTTCGTCAATTTTCACGGATTGTTAGAAATTCATGGTTTTGTTTTGAAAGTGACAGTGAAAACATAAAATTAACTCCTGAATGTATTAGAACTGACGCAAGAAATGTGATGGATAATCTTTACCTGCAAAATCCCGGGAGAAATATATGTAAGCCTATGGTAGTTTTATTGAATGGAGAAATGCAAGAAGCGCCTTTTATTTTCTCATGTTTCACTCGGGCGCAGAATATATTTATGGCTCGAGCGACGTACTTTGAATCCCTCGCTACGTTCAGGATTCTACTAAAGAAGCTACGCTTGGGATACAATCTAATATTACAGCTTTTCATATTTTAACTACACCTTATATATAATGTACTCATTTATTTTCTTGTACACAATAAAAATGTTTTTAAATTAACCTGGATTGGCAAAACGAGTCCTGAACACAGTACCTATTCAAGACTCGTGCGTGCATGCAACGACTAATGAATGTTGTTGAAGCGAAATAGGTCTGTCAGGATCGTGGCAAGTGGCAGACCCTAGTCTTTGCCTACCCCTTCGAATACAGGTGTATGAGTTTATGTAATGAAATGCAAGTGCGAGTGTTCACTGCAGCTATGGACTAGCATATTTATAGGAACTGACTTGAAAGCCCATTAAACACACTTGCACGGTTAATTCAATAAAGGCACTATGCTGAACCCCTATTTGCCTTTTAAATAATAAAACATCGCATGATCCAAAGAAATCAGAAATCAATAATTTAATTGACCTACTTGAAGGCTCTTAAAACATCGTACAGGAAATATTTACCCTGACTTGTTTAGAAACATATCCGGCTAATTCCGATCACCTAGCAGCCCTAACGGTAATGCAACATTAGCAAAATCATGACGCTGAATCACCTGGGAAAATACGCTCGGCAGAGAAAGAACCGTTGATTCGTAGGCGTATCTTAAGATTGTCTTACCAAGTTACCCGGGAACTATCAAATACGTAGTCTAATTTCCTCCTCGTCCAGCGTAAATGCTGGTAACATTTTCAATGTTTATTTTTATCTTCTACCTCCAGGGTGACATAGAAGTCTTTAAGAACATTTTCGGGAACATTCTAAGCATGATTTAGAAAAATATGGCTCGAGTTATGAAACATTTTTTTATTTAAAAATTACTATAACCTTACTTTAAACAAACAACATCAAGAGGAAAAGTAAAAAGTGCCAATAGTGTCAGATCAAAGCACATGAGGATTGACCTCTTGATGCCCACCACTCACAGTCAGATCATCTGATAAATTATTTTTTTAAATAAAACCACTTATCTGAATCGCAAACGTTTAGATCCATATCACGCTTAGACGGCTGGACGTATTTTGATGAAATGTGATACACAGATAACCTTAATCTGGGCCACGATTCTGGCCGTTTCAATATGTTCGTGTTAGCCAGTAGCCACAGTGCAGACGTGAAGCGTCAATGAAATGAAAGCGACGCGTTTATGCAACTGTCATGCATTAACGGAATCTCCGGGCCCTGGTCAGTACCAAATGGTTTATTTTATAAGTTAGATATTGTCACACCAGATTGGCAAACTTTGGAACTATCATGTATATGTATTTCATGACAACCCTGCATATGTAATTTATGAAAATAAATAATTATTGTTTTATCTGACCCCCTATTATTTAGTATTAAGCCCGCCAATTGTACAATTTTTTTTCTGGAACAATAAAGAAATTAATTTTAACAATAAGTAATATCCATCGCACTCAGATTAAATGGTATAAAAGTCCTCTATGCTTCGGCCCCACGCATGCCTCAAAAGACCGGGTCCCTATTTACCAGTGAATCTTAAGATGCACAAAAATAACAATAATAACTCTATGCAGGCAAAGCGTAGGGCAGAGCTGGGTTAGCTACTGGCGTTAGTAAAAACGCCGAGCACCGAAACATAAATGACCTAACGCCAGCGCTCACGCATCCGTCATGTCAGCTCTGAGACTAGGCTGATACCTATCGCCATCCTGGTCACTGACCTCTGATTCACGTGACACTTGGCATTAGAGAGGAGCCTATACACGAGTGCGATAGATACTACCCACTCACCACCACGGCACTCGCTGGAGACACTGGATGCCACCGTATTCGATTTGTGCAAATGGCTTCGGTCAAAATCAAATTTAAAAAAAATATATTCGAAGTAACACACACTGTGACTTATTGAACGTTATAAGTAAAACTAGGTTTCCGTTTCAAAATCTAGATCATTTGGAGAAAAAATGGACAAAAACTCCAAAATTAGTCTTTTCAAATATCAGAGATGTAATAACAGAGTTTACGTAAGCAGCCTATACACGTCCCACTGTAGGGCACAGGCCTTCTCTCAGGGAGAGAGTACGGGCTTAATCAACACCCGTGCCCACCGCGGATTGCCGATTTCAAGCGCTGAAGTATTTGAATAGCCCAGACACTCAGGTTTCCTCACGATGTTTTCCTTCACCGTTAGCGAATGGTATTGCTGCTATAACTTCACAAATGTACATAACTTAGAAAACAAAGTCATAGGTACATGCCCGCACTGGGAATCGAACCTGGGTCTCCCGCTTCCGAGTCCAATTTTTTTACACCCAGACTTATTCAGTTCTTATTTAATTTAAAAATGAGTTTACATATATTCATTTTTAAACATAGAAAATGTTTGGGATGTCCTGGCCTGGTTACCATAGCACAAAATGTCTAACTTTGGGACCAGAAACAGTGATTGTGTTGTGTGGAAGTTATTGTTATTAATATAAAATAAAAAATAAAATAAAATAATTTTATTTGCTTAAAACGTGGTACATAAGGATGGCATGATATTATATAAGAGCTCACATTCTGTTAGATATGTTCTAACATGCAAATATTTAATTGTAGTTTATTGTTATTGAAATGTCAAAATACCATAATGAAATTAATGAATTACAAATGTATATTATAATATATTAACAAAATAACATATATCTGTCGAATTCCCGGTAACCGGGCTTCACTATTATTTTAAGCTGACCTCGAAAGTGAAGGAGCGCTTTGTTTTCACGTAAGTATTAAGTGATATGTATGTAAGAATAAAAAATTAATAAGAGCTAAATAAAACCGTATTTATTTGACTTTTTTATATACATATTTGTTTGATTAGAGGCTAAACTACTCGACCAACTTTGACAAACGAGGTTTCGAATTAGTGGTATAGTTTCGGAATAAGTGAAATAATGGTGTCCAATTGTCTACTGGCTAATTTCAATTGTGTTCCTGTACACTTTAAATATTTACGTATCTGCATCAACTAATCCACAGATTCAAAGAGAAATCAAACTTGGCACAGCAGAATGTTTCGAGAATAGCCGCCTACCAGTCACAACTTACGAACAAAATACACGCTGCGCGCATTAAATATGTTAGCTATACAGGGAACAAAATCACCATATTAGCACAGCTCATGAACAAAGTCTAAATAAAAGGTTTTGTTCGATAGATGCACGTTAACTGAACAAAGTAAAGCAAAGAGACCTGTCTGTGATGATCTGTGAGTTTATGTTATCTTATCTTAAAAAAGTTTTTTTTTTCTTGTGAATAACGCGATCAAATTTAAATCTGTTTTTGTCTTCATCGATCATGAAGCCATGGAAAAATTGATCCAGGTAAAATTGAAAGAATCTGTCAAACAGTACTAAGCTGGCTCGCTTGTGCAGTTACATTCGAAAATAATATGTTCTCTTCGTTAATACGAACAACTTGTAATACGGGGAAAACTTCGAAGTCACAAAAAGAATATCAGTTCATACAGAAGTTCATGTATCGAACAATTCATCTTTTCGTTTAACAGCACGATGCTCACTATTGCACTTTGTTACTACCGTGTGGCGCCGGATTAAGAATAGCGTCACTCCATTTCCTTCCGTGGATGTCGTAGAAGGCGACTAAGGAAATTAATTATCAGGAAACGGGCAGCAGCGTCTTCCTGAGATTCTAACCGCACACTGCGATCGCCAACCCGCCTGCCAAGCGTGGCGATTATGGCAAACCCCCTCATGGTTAGGAAAACCGTGAGGGAGGCCTGTGTCCTGCAGTGGGCGTCAAATGGCTGATGATGATGATGATGACTTTTATTTCATTTCAATACAATCGGTAGCACAATGAAAACTTTTAGTAAGATCGCAGTGTGCCTAATATAGCACAAAGCCTATTGATATAAAAGATTTGTTTGTTTATTTGTCTGCAATACTTTAAATGCGCGGATTGCCACCGATTTCTACAGTTAAGAACAAAAAATGTAAACTTTTTTTAATTATTAAAGTGGGCATGGTGCGATATAATGTATGAATATTTGTAAAAGTTTTCATTGTGCTACCGATTGTATGGAAATGAAATAAAAGTAACGAAGTGCGATAGTGGGCATCCGCTATCAAACCGATCTTTTTATTTCAATGTTTTCCCCGTAGTTAAATAATACTATATACATAGTGGTGGTAGCCTAGTGGGTAGAACATTGGACTTGGAAGCGAGAGACCCAGGTTCGATCCCCAGTGCCGGTTTGTACCTATGACTTTGTTTTCTAAGTTATGTACATTTGTGAAGTTATAGTAGCAATACCACTCGCTAACTGTGAAGGAAAACATCGTGAGGAAACCTGAGTGTCTGAGCTATTCACATACCTCAGCGCTTGAAATCGTCAATCCGCGGTGGGCACGCGTGGTGTTTAAGCCCATACTCTCTCTGAGAGAAGGCCTGTGCCCTACAGTGGAACGTATATCGGCTGCTTATGAAATCATACTACGTGCATACTATGTACGTTAGGCATTGTGAGAAAAACACAGTAAAAACACAATAAGTAGACACTTATCAATACTAGTAGTTTAAGCTCAGATGGGGCTTGAGAAGATAAAATAAGATAATTTCGCTACACCTACTTGACATTACAAAACCTTTGTCTATTAGTTGATTTAGCGTCCCACTGCTGGGCAAAGGCCTCCCTTATTTTATTTTATTTTAACCTTCAGGAAAACTTATAGCTAAGCAAACAAAAAGCTAATTACAAGTTTAATTACATAGCCAAAAACACTTCGCGCACCTACGGTTTTAAAGCTCCTGCAAAATGCTCGCGCTATACAAAAGACATCAACGCGGTGCAGCGTCGCGGGCGCAGGCTACGGAATTAATTGAAATTAAAGTTTTCTTCAGATTTCCTTTAAATCTCTTTAAGGGTTCTATAAAAATTAAGCATTTGCCTTTGAACCTAAGGTGCCTGCCACCACAAATAGAATAAATTATTTTCCTCAATCAGCTTTATCAATTATAATTGCTTGAAAATTAATGCTTGTCTTAAATAATGTACCAGCTAAGAGCGTGTCGGGCCCGGCGCAATGTAGTTTTCCCATAGAAAGAGGGGTTTTTTATCTGCTTTACAGAACTAACAACTTCATCGAAGTCATTTTCAATGGATTTTGTACGAAATTTTACTTTTATAAGTGGGTTGGCTATAACTCGTTAACTAGTGAAGCCTACTTAGCCGTGATACTTTTTCTTTTAAGTTCATTATATGTGTTACTACTCTGAATTTTTTCACGTTTTTATAATCAACCGTTTAGCCAAGAGAGGCGCGGGGAAGGGGGGGAGTGGGCGCCCTATCGGACATAAATTTGTGCTTTAAAGCTTAATAATAGGGGTTAAAGTATGAAATTGCCGTTTTATTGCAATAGGTTCTTTGAATTGACATAGAATCTTCATGGTTTGAGGTTTTCGAATAAAACTTTTTTCAAATGGTTTCTATGATTTTCTTTTTTTAAGAAATGTGAAACATTTGAATATCGACTTTCAATTGTTTTTGTTATTCAATTTAGACAAGAAAGATGGATACTGCGAAAATTCGAGTGATTTTTGAATACGAGTTCCGACGCGGAACTAACGCGGCAGAAACAGCCCGCAATATCAATGCTGCGTTTGGAGAGGGGTCTACTAATGAACGCACCGTGCGATTTTGGTTTAAACGCTTTCGTGATGGAAATTTCGACTTAAAAAACGAGCCACGAGGAAGACCGCCCACACAAGTGAATAACGATGAATTAAGAGAGATAGTGGAAGCCGACCCTAGTCAAACTACCCAGGAATTAGCGGCATGGTTTAACGTTACCTTACCCACAATATTGACTCACTTGCGTCAAATCAATAAACAGCCCCGACTCATGAATCGATCTTCACCATTATTGCTCCACGACAACGCGAGACCTCACACAGCACGAGAAACCATTTTGACCCTTCAGGAACTGCAGTTAGAAACCATTCGTCATCCTCCGTATTCACCAGACCTTGCTCCAACGGACTACCATTTTTTTCGTGATTTGGACAATTATCTACGTGACAAGAAGTTTTCTTCCCAGGAGGCAGTACAAAATGCTTTCATGCAGTCTAGATCGTCGGAGTTCTATCGCAAAGGCATTAATGACCTTCCCATTAGATGGCAGCAATGTATAGATAATAATGGCAACTATTTTGATTAAATAAATTTGTTAAAAATGTAAAAAATAAACAATTTAGATTTTCAGTAAAAATCGGCAATTTCATACTTTAACCCCTAATATTTTACAAACGGAACCCTAAATTAAAAAATGGTCTTCCTACAAATTTAATTTTGACAGAGTATTTTTGTTGCCGCTATAAGAAAAAATACTAAAAACAGAATAAAATTAATATTTAAGGGGGCCTCCCATTCAAGAAACGTAATTTTTTTGCCGTTTTTTGCTCGATATTAATAACGGCAACCGGTAGGCGCTTGAAATATTCACAGAATATTAAGTTCTGTGTTCGCTTCAAAAATTAATAATTAAATTAAAGTAAAGCAAATATTTAAGGGTGGGCTCCCATACAACAGACGTGATTTTTTGCCGTTTTTTCTCGATTTTTTTGTCTAATATTGTGTAGATAATGGTGCGCGAGTCCGACTCGCACATGGCCGGTTTTAATTCTGATATAAGTATGACATTGAGAGCCAAACGCTATTCAAACAATGATCATGAAGTTGTTATGTCTGTTGATGCTTCTAGTCTGTTTGCTTTTGCCATTCACGTGGTACTGATGAATTGATGCAACACAATGTTGGTTGATTCTATTTTTAAACTCTATTTATGGTTCCTTTTTTTTATTTTTGACTTCCATTAACCTGTAAGGACCCGTACACAAAACTGCGATTCGACGTCGCATCGTAAATATCTGCAAGCTCGCTCGACGCATCGCAAGAATTGGCGAATTGATTCGCATCGGCGCTCATAATAATTATAAATGAATGAACCCAAAATCTTCTTTGTTTCTTTTTCCTGTATCTTCTTAGCAATAGCAGAAGAAAACATTTTTTTTACGATACATGTCATGACCTAGTTTACAAAATACGGGAATGGAAGGAAGGAAGATGCCTTACCAGACGAACTCGCATCGCAGCAATTTGTGTCGCAGTTTTCTGTGTTGCGAATTTGCATCGCGTCGATTCGCAGTATTGCGTACGGAGCCAAATACTTAACAGTTTTTAGTAGAATAGAGAACACTTTAATGTATACAAAAAAGCATTGTAAGTCCCACTACAAGGCTCAGAGCATCTCACAGAGAGAAAGAGAGTAAAAGACGGTTTCAAGTTCTGATAATAGAATTATGGTTGGTTCAGACGCTTCACGGACGCTTAATGCATTATGGATTCTCTTCTTCTCCTTGAGCATTTCTTTGTGTGATGTTAAAACTTTGCCTCTTCATCAGTCCTCTATCGCGACCGGTCTACGGCTAATGATCTGATCTGCTTATGCCTATACATCGCACTCTTGAGCGCGTTCTCCGAGACGTGACTTCACGGTTTTATTTTCCATCCTCGGTAGAGTCACCAATAGAGGCAATCTATAGCATTACTTGAGTGGAGACCGCGGATCGGTAAACGTAGTGTAGGACGTCCTCAGACTCGGTGGAGCGATAATCTTCGCAGGGCGGCTGGCAAGAGCTGGATGAGAGTAGCCGAGGACCGTGCTCAGTGGCGTGCAAAAGGAGAGGCCTATGTTTAGCAGTGGACAATCATATGCTGATGATGATGATGATGATGATGATGATGATGATGATGATAGCATTACTGAGGTTTAAACAAAGCAGAAGCACCAAACGGTCTACCTGAGATACTTAGATAATTTACATCGCCTTAGCTGAGATAAAAGTTAAACTGAGACTGAGATAACTTGCAATTGTAACCGAACACTGAATGGTTAACTCACTACGTGCATCTAATTGGCACAAAATTGTAGTTGTAGTAATAATAAATAAAATTATTCTTGATATAGGTCATCTTAAAACTAGCCAAATTGCTGCAAAACCGTCTACATCTACACTAATATTTATAAAGAGGAATATTTTGTAAGTAGGGGGTAATCTCCGAAAGTACTTAACCGACTTCAAAAATTATTTCACCAGTATTTAGAATGGGCCTTCGGGCTGGGCATAGGCTATCGACTAATCCGTTTACCACGTGAACGTAATTGCGGGCACTGCTAGTACTACTAAATTACAACTTAGGGTTGGAGGTACAACTAGTTGATATAGCCCGACTCTTTTTTTGTAAAGTGTTATAACGTATAAAATGTGCCTTTCATCATCATCGGCCATTTGACGCCCACTGCAGGACATAAGCCTCCTTCGTGGTTTTCCATGTGGGGTTTTGCCCTAATCGCCACGCCCTTGGCAGGCTTGGAATCATAGGAAGACGCTGCTGCCCGTCTCTTGGTAATTGATTTCCTTAGTCGCCTTCTACGACATCCACGGAAGGAAATGGAGTGACGCTATTCTTAATCCGGCACCACACGGATGTGCCTTTAATTAATATGAAAATTAGAAAATTCTGCAAATAAATTAGAAAATTCTGCAAATAAATACATATAAAAGAGCTCGGCTTGCCTTTCCAGCGCTTTTCTGCTTCCACTCTCAAGCGCTTTAGCTATCCGTCTCATTCATACTTAGAGAATAACAAAACTATGCGTACTTGCGTCTAGCCGCAATAATAAACAGCTCCCCAAGCTTTACGAGCCTGTCGCAACGCAATAGAAATGCAATACCGAAGGCTACAGGGGTAATTTATAACTGCATTTTAGAATGGGTTTAATTTGCTCATGATTGCTGCTGAGCATCTGTAAATTGGTTTGAGAATAAGTGCTTCAAATTTCCTGTTTAAGCTTTTCTTGGAATCATAGGCTTTGATGTATAAGTTTAAGATGATTTGAGAAAAGATGGTCAGAGTAGAGTTTTTTCCCGCTGCCTTTTTCTGCACTAAAAATACCGCTGCGGCCACGTGGTTCGACAACGTTGTCTATTTATTGGTTATTTTAATGTAAATTGTTTACGTTAAAATAAATTATTGATTTCTGATTTCTGAGTGCATTTCTCGTGTAGACGATGACCAGATAGGGGATGTATTAGTGAAGGGCGAGATATAAAGTAACCGAAACCCGCGTGCGTGTATCAACGACGCATAGATGTAGTTGAAGCGAAAGAGGTTTGTCAGGCTCGTGGCAAATAGCAAACCCTTGTCTCTGCTTACTCCCCTGGGATTCAGGCGTGAGTTTAATAATATGCATCTTTAGGTTCAGGAAAACCTAAAATGCTTACATGATTAATAAAATTAAAACCAACTTTCAAATAATTTTCTTATTGCAATACGGTTTGATCTAAGAAAATATTTAATAAATAGTAATAAAACAAACTTTTAATATAAAAATTGCATAAATGCAATCTATCTTACGCGAACTATGATACAATACAAAAAGTTTTCAAATTTATTGAGATGTTATGTTATAAAACGTAACAAAATAAGAATATTACAAACATAAAATAAACCCTATCCTACTCCGAACCTCGCGAATAATAATAATGATGATGATAACGAAAATCCTCCCAGAGCCTCTCGCATGCGCACGCGCAGCGGACCGCGGAGGAGGGGGGCGCGGCAGGAATGTGGTCCTCCCGGAGGGTATCCGAGAGTACCTACTTGTATCGATGGGGAGTTAGTTATATGTATTATGGTAGGGCTGGTGTCAGCTGTGACTTGGCGAAAGTTTATAATGTTCTTAGTTAAAGAGCTAGTAACAAAAAGTATAAGCTTCCTGGGCAGAGTTTCATAAAATTACAATTCGATGTACATTGCGTAGCAGAGTCCTCCGTGGGTTAATCGGCTTTACTATGTACATCGAATGATCGAATTGTCATAGTAAACCATGAATTGTAAAGTGAAAAACATTTATTTACATTGTAACACAAATGACCATAGTTCACACTCATAGTTCTGTAAAAAAGACCGCAGCTGTTGCTTTAACTCAAAACCTGAATTCGTTTCTCGCACATAGTGTGCCAGGCCAAGTTCTCAGCCGACTCGGACTGTGCATAAAAGTATTTACACGATTCGATGCGATAAATAGAAAAATATAAACCATTTTATTTTATTGTCAGGCAAATAAATTAGGTTTGGACTTCGTTATTCTTTACATATCTGTAAGAAGGGACACCGACGGGGCAGGTTTTGTACTCGTAAATATGTAATAAAACATTATACATACTGAATTAGTTTATATTATAATATTAATTACCAAGAACCTTATATTAACATTTAGAAATAGATCGGTCTTCCGACCGCTACCACAGGGGACAGTTCCTAAACCCAGTTCCCTTTGAATGGCCAGGCTGATGTGCTGATCGAGGTAGCTACCGGCTCTTGGGTCACCTGATGAGTCGGTGAGGCACATACATATTTATTTGTAAAGTTTACGCACCTCAGGCCCCCCAGTGTCCGGGGTAAAACGGTCCAAAAGGACAAATTATTTGCGCCGCTTGAGGTCCTAAGCCATAAGTGATATCCTCAAAAGGCGTGTCGATACCAATCAGGGAAACCGATAAATCGCTGCTGCCAGCGGTTGCTGCCAGCGGTTGTTGTGGCAAAATCTTGTCAAAAGACGCCTACGCCTAGCAGCGCCGCTCACTCTGGCTGCTACAGTCACTACGCTACAGATTTTATAATAAACAGAGTTACTTTTAAGTCCACCAACTTCGTAGTCGCACCATCAAACTTATCGTAGGACGGCGGTGGCGGCGGCGGTGGCGGGGCAGTTTTTTGGCCGGTCCATTTAGTTGCCTGCAGCGATACGCGGGGTCGACGTACCCACAAAACAATTGGGAGACTCTGAGGCCACATCATAAGTATCACGCTGCGGCGATATGAAAAGGGTCAGCTGTC
Organism: Yponomeuta evonymella; assembly: GCA_963969515.1. Classification (NCBI taxonomy): domain Eukaryota; kingdom Metazoa; phylum Arthropoda; class Insecta; order Lepidoptera; family Yponomeutidae; genus Yponomeuta; species Yponomeuta evonymella. The sequence continues at coordinate 2,530,884 of OZ018343.1, read as the reverse complement.
ATGAAAGATGAAGCTTCGAATGGGCATTGTCCGAAAAAAATTATGTTCTGTCTTTATTTTTTCCGAGAAAATAGGTGATCTTGAGAGCCAGAGTCTACAAAACCGGAAGTACGTCATGCACGCTGTCAGTTTTTAGTGAAACATGAATCGATACAAGAACTCTAAAAATATAAACAAAACTAAAAGATTCGATAAACAAAACTAAAAAGATTCTTAATTTGTGCAAACGTAAAACATATATTAATTGTAACTTCGCCAATCCGCGGTGTTAAAGCCCATACTCTCTCTCTGAGAGAAGGCCTGTGCCCTACAGTGGGACGTATATAGGCTGCTTATATATCATTTGTAACTACTGTCAATATTTAGGTCAATGGCTATGTAGCACAGGTAGATGAAGGGGCGCGACGTTTCGTCGCGCTGAAATGTGAGAATTTGAAAATTAATTTTCCTGAATTTGAGCGCGTTAAATGCGCGACTCGCGTCAGCTTGCTAGCTGGTTGTAGGTTCGAGATTATACTATAACATACTATACTATAATTTCATAGTTGATATTCAAATTTTCAACGCTTACGCTTACGAGATTTCTAATCCGGCGGTGGGCACGCGTATTGATTAAGCCCATATTCTCTCTCCGAGAGAAGGCCTGCGCCGTATACAGGCTACATTATGTATCCTTACTAATATTATAAACGCGAAAGTTTGTATGTACGGATGGATATTTGTTACTCTTTCACGCAAAAACGGCTGAACAGATCCGGCTGAAACTTTGCACAGAGATAGATTATCGTTTGGATTAGCACATAGGCTATTTTTATCCCGGAAAAATACACATCAAAATTACCACGCGAACAAATTCGCGGGCATCAGCTAGTTTATACATATTTTACTAGCTGACGCGGCAAACGTTGTTTTGCCATAATAATTTAGCCTACGATCTCAGACCTACCAAGTATATACAAAAAAATTCTTAAAAATCGGTGATTTCGTTTCGGAGGAGTTCGATATTTTTATATATTAGACACGAGATTTTTATATATTAGATTGTATGATACGCCCGCCAAATCCAGAACGATTCCAATTGTCTGTCCCTGTAGATTTCCCTATCATTAAATAAATAAAATAAAACTGTGTTATTCCATACTAAATGCTATCGCAAACGTCAGGATTTCGACAGGATTTGAATTGTCGATATCAAACAATATGACACGTGATTTTTATTTATCTACATATTAGATTTCGGAATAACTTCTGCACCCGCGACTTTCTGTGCGACGTTTCCTACGTTCAAACCATCATCCAAGCCCATTTAGCCGTAACCTATGCGTAATTACGAACAACTTGATGGAGTAGTATTTTTCAAAGACTCGCGACTATATAACGACTCTGGAATACAGGCATGAGTTTATGTTTGTATGTATGTAGTTAATTATCTTAATTCCCAACGTAAAACATGACCAAGGTAATTTTACTTAACCTTTTGAGCTTTTACAGGAATAAATTGCATCAAGAGTTTCTCGAAGAAGTAACATAGGAAAAATCTTCATAATAGTTTTGTTTTCCTGCCTTTGTAAGTTGTTCCAGTAACGTCAACCCTGGGATAAGACTAAATTTGTTTGTACGAAGTAATTTATTACAATGGGAAGGCACAGTTTGCTGTAAGTAGCTATGGGAATTGGTTTGTTTTCCCAGGAAGGACATGGATCAGGACTCTGTTAAAAGGAAAAGTATAGAGCATACTTCTCTTTTCAGGACATAGACCTTAAAACAAGGCTTTTATAAGTCCATTTCATCATCATCATCATCATTCAGCCACAAGAAGTCCAATGCTGGACATAGACCTCCTCCATGGATTTCCAAAAAGACCGGTTGGAAGTGGCTTGCATCCAGGTCTTCCTGCCACTTGGATGAGGTCATCTGTCCATTTTGTGGCTCGTCGTCCTACGCTGCGCTGGTCCATTTAATTTTCCATAAAATTTACGTTTGAATTGTTGAATGTCAATAGACAACGTAATGTAAGTTGCCTTCAGGTCAATGTGTAATGAAGAAAAAGGTAGCGAAAAAACTCCACTATGCTCCTGCACTACGCGCACCAAATCCTGAACGATTCCGATCGTTTAACAGTCAAATTCCATACAAATTGTTATCGCAAACGTCAGAATGTGGTGCGCGTAATTAGGCCTCAACCTCATACCGTCTTTTCTCGAATGAAGTTTAATATAACTTTTTTTCAGCAGGAGGAATTTTCCATCGAATTTGTTTTATTAGTATATCTACAAACGAAACTAACGATCCTTAGTGAGTATATTCTTCATCTCTCACGATTCTCACGGGCATATGGTAGTCGCTAATAGACGTAACGGTTATTCCACACGCCTTCTATTTCGCCGATCCGTGAATAGCTTTCGCACTAGACCTTTTTAGGGTACCGTACAGAAGGATGCCATCTGGACCCTCCTTTTTTATGTAGCTTATACACGCCCCTCCGCAGGGTACAGACCTTCTTTGAGTATGGGGTTATTTACCATGCGTGCCTACCGCGGATCGGCAATTTCAAGCGCTGAGGTATTTGGACACCTCCGACACTTAGGTTTCCTCGCGATGTTTTCCTTCACGGTTAGCAAGTGGTATTGCTACTGCACAAATGTAATTGCACAAATGTACGTTAATTAGAAAACAAAGTCATTGGTACATGCCGGGATACGAACTCACGTCTCCCGAATGTGAGGCCGGCGTTCTATCGCTGCGCTACCACCGCGTTTTTGGACAAGCTGGGCCCTATTACTATCCATCTATATAGCTCATGAAAGACGCCCACTGTTGGGCGTATGCCTCTTCACCGTCATGCCAACTGCGGCGGTCCCCTGCCAATCTCGTCCATTGACATCCTTCCGTCTTAGTTTAGTCGACTCATCAGGTAGGTGGCCTACCCAACGAACAACGGCTAGTTCTCAGCCACCACTCTGTGATCACTTTCGTCCACCATCTGTGAAGGAAGCAGTCGCATAGTGTCTTTACTATAACGTATGACGTTTGTCTGATGATCTTGAAGCATAATAGTTAATATTTCATTTATCATATGTTATTATGGCGGATTGCCTAAACAATCAGTCAAAATATGAAAGGTTACAAAATAAGATATAAGGTAGAAACTTCTCTGTGATTTTTTTTTCAAACATCAAAACAGTAATCCATCATTATCAACCCTTTGACGCCCACTGCAAGACACAGGCCTCCTCCGTGGTTTTCATAACCATGAAGGGTTTTGCCATAATCGCCACGCTTGGCAGGCGGGTTGGCGATCGCAGCATGTGGTTGGAAACTCAGGAAGACGCTGCTGCCCGTCTCCTGGTAATGTATTTCCTTAGTCGCCTTCTACGCCATCCACGGAAGGAAATCCAAACCAGTGTTAAACTTAATCTTATATAGTATACCATAAGATAAAATAACAATATTCTTTATTTCACACAAGAAACAAGACATAAAATATGAAAGTATAGCACCTTAGTAAACCAACAAATATTAAAAAATACTGAGACTCCCAAACTGTACGAAAAAAAAACTTATTTTTGCTGAGTGAACTGTGCACGGAACTCTCAGCGCACGAGTCCGACACGCACTTGCCCGGTTTATAATATATCAAATTCCAGTTACAATACTTGTCATTCTCCGCACGGATGTCTCGTCGCTGTGTAGACAGTTGTCATTTGCGTACAGCGTACAGCCTAGGCACTGACTGGTATTGGATGAAGGAACGCTCAGCACTAGGCATGGTGTTTTCGACAGAAAAAAAACCGCATTGAAATAGTTTCATCTGCTTGGAAGCTAGAATAGACAGAGAAACTTAAAACACCCCTCGTTTTTAAAAGTGGGGGTCAAAAGTAAACCAGCTATGATTAAAACCTTTCTGTTTCTTGCTGCTAAGCACAGTAAGTTATGTAAAGTTATGTTAAAGTAAAATGAAATTTATTTTTTCTTAAAAACGTGCAAGTGCTTCATCAGACTGGCATACAAATTACAATGAATGCTTATTAATATTATTCATCAATTTAATAATAATAACGATAAAATTATCATTATGTAACATGACAATTTAAGTTAAGTTTTATAATAAATAAATTATTAATAATTCAGTGAAAAAAGGAATGAATGCCAATTACTTAATGAAAGGGATGATGATACCTACTTAAGTACTTACATTATAACATTTATAGTTGAATTTATAAAATTAATTATAATACATAGTTGTTAATTTTTTTTAACATGTTGAACGCTGCAATTACAATTTCAACTTAACAAATTCATCAATTTAATGTGCTTATTATTCCTCTTCCAATAAAAATTAAACAATTTCCTTTTGTGCAACTCTACACTCGGAGGCGGCAAAGTACGGCAAAGGAACAGCTCGCCGTAAGGACGTCTCAAAGTGCGCGTTTGCTGTTTTCGCCGAGTCAATATTTGGCGTCGGCGTGCGGGGAGTGGCGATGGCGGTCTGATGTCAAAGGTAAGGAGTTCAGTGTAGTTTAAATGAAAAGATCGAGTAAGCTGGTTGGATGGGATAGGCGCTGGGCATCTTCATCTTATTTGTTTATTTATAAAAAACAGACTGATGGCCGATGGGGCCGAAAAGTTCTCGATGGAGACCACATATCGGCAAGCGCAGCGTAGGACGACCAGCCACAAGATGGACAGATGACCTCATCCAAGTGGCAGGAAAGCGCTGGATGCAAGCCGCTTCTAACCGGTCTTTTTGGAAATCCATGGAGGAGGCCTATGCTCAGCAGCGGACTTCTTGTGGCTGAATAATGATGATGATGATGAAAAAACAGAAATTTACAATTTAACTAAATTTACCAATATAACTCATTGCAGGTACTTAGGTCGGTCCGCCTGCTTAGTAGTTCATGCTCAGCAGTCGGGTTGTTGGTTATTTTTATTACAGTTTTTTTTTATATTTTAGCGAAGATATCCGTCACTCCAATTGGACATTTTCATGTTCTTTAAGGCAGAGAGGCAATTTTCCCATATGCAACCTGACACGTTAATTTCACGACAAACAGTCGTCACGTCACATAAATTTTGGTAATGCGTCGTCCGTTTTATGAATAATCGGAATTTATATTTTAGTAGCTTTTGCCCGCGACTTCGTCCGCATGGAATGAGTAATTTCCGGGAGTGTCCTTTGTCCTTTCACGGGACTAAAACTACCGTCATACCCGATTTCATCTAAATCTTTTCAGCCGTTATTGTGTGATTGAGTAACAAACATCCAAACACCTTCACAAACTTTCACATTTTTAATATTAGTAGGATATTGGATCTGACGTCGGATTGACGTACGGACGGATGCAGTTACACCACCGTTCTATTTATGGAATACCAGTGTCTACCGTTACAGGATTTTTTATACTTACTATTACAGACCGTCAATGTAGGCCGACTGAGCTGTAATTACTTTAATTAATGCCCCTCATGAAAAAGGTATTAATTAATTAAAGGACTTACTTTAATTAATTAATACCTTTTTCCCATTAGTTTACACTTCTCACTTCTTTGGGCTCTGCACGTCGTTCACACTGGATATCGGCAGAATACCAGCGCTGGAGTTTCTTTTTAAACTCTCAGTACATCGTCATAAGCAGCCTATATACGTCCCACTGTAGGGCACAGGCCTTCTCTCAGGGAGAGCTTAATCACTACGCGTGCCCACCGCAGATTGGTGATTTTAAGTGCTTAGGTATGCCTCTTTACCAGGGATGGCAAGTGTGAAGGTGATATAGAAAGAAGAGTAAAAGCAGGAAATTGTGTAAACGGTGCATTGCACTCCTTTGTGAGTGGCCAAACCATCTCCAAAAGAGCTAGATTGACTATCCATAATGGAGTGCTAGTCCCAACACTTATGTATGCTAGCGAGACTTGGGTATGGCAAAAGAAGCAAGAAAGTAGGATTAATGCAGTAGAAATGAGGTCCTTGAGAAGTATGTCTGGCGTTACTTTGAATGACAGGATACGCAATAGTGTGATTAGAGAACGTTGTGGACTGAAAGAGGATGTAGTGACAAGAATTGAGAAAGGAATGTTGCGTTGGTTTGGACATGTGGAGAGGATGAAGGAAGAAAGATTGACAAAACAAATATATTGAGCGAATGTGGATGGAAGGGCCGCTAAGGGACGACCCAGACGGACATACTTCGACCAAATAGAGGATGTATTAACAAAGGGCAAGATAAAAAGTACCCGAAACCGGCGTGCGTGCATGCAACGACTAATGAATGTTGAGGAAGCGAAAGTGATCTGTCAGGATCGTAGCAAGTGGCAGTCCCTGGTCTCTGCCTACCCCTCTGGGATACAGGCGTGAGTTTATGTTATGCAAATTATTATGTAGGTATGCAAATAGCTCAGACACTCAGGTTTCTTCACGATGTTTTCCTTCGCCGTTAGTGAGTGGTATTGCTACTATAACTTCACAAATGTACATAACTTAGACAACAAAGTCATAGGTACATGCTCGCACTGGGAATCGAACCTGGGTCTCTCGCTTCCGAGCCCAATCTTCTACCCATTAGGCTACCACCGCTCTCAGCACATGCTGAGTCGAAACCCATTTGCATTTGCCACACCCACGTTTGTCACGTTTTATGCCTTCTATACCAACAGGTACTTACCGTAAAATGTCGAGCTATGTTTGTGTCGTTATTGATTATGCTTCTGTTTTCGTCTATGTTTACTCTATGCTGTTATTTTGTGAATTAATATATGTGATATTTTGTATACGTAAGTCTGTCTTATGGAAATAAATTATCTATCTAATTGGATAACGAAACAAAATATTTTGTACTTTGTTCCATTTTGATTAAGCGCAGATATGCATAAGAGTTGCCATCACCAAAGACCAAAATTTCCAACCCACCTCCAAAGTTTCAAGTTTGACGACATGAAAGCCAGTAGGTAGGTATTTAAGTCACTAGTTATTTTACACCGCATGTCGACTGCCAAAAAAATCCGCCTATAGCCTGCGCGGGCTTGTTTGGCTGCTACATGACTGGAATCCCCCACTATTAGCGGATATTTGGGCCAACGTAGAAGAATGTCTATTCCATGTAACACAGTCTCAAATAGCGCCACGAAAAAGGATAGGCGGCGAATGATCTTTTTTATTTCGAGACCAAAATATTTTTAAAAGTCGTTGAACATAAGTTGTCGTAAGTGACAAGCTCTAACCAACAGTTTCAGATATTGCGCATTTTAGAATTAACAGGATTAATAATCTCACTTTTCCTTCAACAACTCCCCATCGTCAATAATCGGAAAGAAATTGCTATTATTATTATTTATTAGCTACTCCAACAATATTTTCAAATTTAATTTCAAAACTACCTGTTCTAATGCATAATTCAGTGGCGGCCTTATTGGTATAAGCGACCGCCAATTGCACTGTACCTTTATAAATGTTTGACATTTCTTTTTTTTTCCTGGTTTACAATATTCTTATCTTGTCTTAATTATAATTAATTATAACCACAGTACATAAAAAAATAATATATTTTCTGTTATGTGCTTAACAGTACAAATCCTTGCGTATGTAACGATATAATGCCCGATACAAATAACTCAAGCAAATGCCTTTGACTTCGCATGGTCGTATTTCGGATCTCATCGGCGAGGTACGCGAGATTATGTAATACGAGCTAGCAACGTTCATCTGTTAGTAAGTTGCCGTAATGCTGACATAGCTCTAAGCACGACTCAGGGGCCTAATTATGCGTAACAAATCGTGAACGATTTCAATCGTCTAACCGTCAAATTCCATACAAATTTCACGGGTTCACGCCAGTTCACGTGGCGAATACGTTCCAAAGTTAGTCGGCTTTAGCCCCGCACCAGTAACACACTTCCACCAGTAAACGTGGTAGACACATGTAGAAATAAACGTCTACAAGCTGAGCCATCTTTATGTCACCGTCCATCATCTCTACTGTGCGGCAGAGCGAGAGTCGCACATGCTCTCCACTCTGCCTGTACAATACGACTTTATGAATTCTTCGTACTTTAGTTAACTAAAATGAACAAATAACTAAAAAAATGTTGCCCTTACGTGCCTTTCGCAAACTCATACAGACTGCGCGGATTTTTGTCCAAGTTCTACCGAGCATTATACAAATCCTTCCTCGCCGGTTCGTGGCCAAGCTCACCCGCGAGGTATAATTACAGACCCCAGTCGTCTGTGAAAGAAACCACACCGGGCTTAATGTAGTGTATTTAATTAACAGAGATTACAACGTTGCGGTCACCGCCGGGCCGAATTAATTTCGGTGACAGGAATGACTTTTTACTTCGGCAGGGAACGTGTTAAGGGACGAGACTTTTAATGAGGCTGTGAAATGGTGAAGGACCGATGATACAGGTAGACTATAACACGGTTAATTAAACAAGGAAATTGATCAACTATTTGCCGCTTGCTCCCGTGGACTGGAGCCGAGTATACGCGCGTTACCGACCGACTGGAGCCGAGTAGACGTGATTCGGCGTTATCGAGCGACTAGAGCCAAATATAAGCGATTCAGCGTTACTGCACGACTGTAGCCAAGTATTCGTGATTGAGCGTTACCGACCGACTAGAGCCGAGTAAAAGCGATTCAGCGTTACCAACCGACTGGAGCCTAGGATATCCGATTCAGCGTCACGGACCGAGTGACGGTTAAGTTTTGTTCACGTGAAGACGTGAAAATTGCTCGAAAATACAATGGTACCTACATTACCAATTTAGATTCCCTATCAAAATTGTAAGGTTCCACATGTCTGTATGCCTAATCATAACTTACCGACTCTACTTACACATCTACTGAACCTTATCTCCTTCTAAATAGGACTTGAAATCCTTTAGTTAGACTGCTTTTGTAGAATGGGCCTTCAATTACCGTCGTTAGCATGAATACACAGGCGGTACAAAATAGGAGAGTACAAAAAGTCAACTTCGTGTTAGTACAAGCTTAAAAATAAAACAAATTTTCTTTAAGAATACTCAGCAGTGACGTAATAGGTATCCGGTTTCCGATATACGGTAAACAGTATTAATGTAAATTGGTTCCAAGAAAATCGGTAAAAACTGGTTTTTGATTCGATGATAACCTGTTATTTCAAAAACAAACCAATTACCTACTATTTGCAGTATAAATGGTAGAATGTCGCCGGAAGCCAAAAAAAAATTCAAATTGATTATTGAGATGAGAGCCTTATTTTCAAAGTAAGACATGCGTTAAAGAAAAGGCGGTCCAAGGTGATGGGCTCTATTTCTAGAGGGCTGACCGCCGAATTATATAAATACTGATATCATCATCATCATCACGTTCACACAGCGCGCTTGCGGGTGTTAGACGCATAAACGTGTTTCGCTGTTGTATTAATAATACAAGTGCTCGATAATCGTCGTAACATTATGCAGTTCTTATGGTGTGAACATGGATAGAGATAAACAAAGTTCGGACGTTGAAATAGACGTAAATTGTGGTGGAAATACTTGTGTTTTAGACGGCGTTGATTTTACACGTAATTCGGCGGAGGCGCCGAATGAGGGTAGTAGCAACATTCGTGCCGAGAAGCGTACTCGCAACATGGACCAAAATGAACTTTGGACTATGGTCGGGCGGAGTGGTAAGCGGTGGGCTCGTGCAGATAGTAATGATAGTCAGTTGATTATACCTAAGGAGAATGTTGAAGTTAGCATTTTTTCAAAGGAGAAGTTGCCGAAACAGATTTCACTGGCTCGAATGTTGAAGGCAGAAAATATCAAAGATATTACTCGTGTTAAGTATGTGAGTCCATACAAAGCCCTGATTCAATTTCAGGATGAAAGTAGTGCAGAAAGTCTATTGTCTTGTGAGAACTTAATTTCTAAGGGCTTTCGTTGTCAGAAAACGTATGATATTGACAAATCTTTCGGAGTTATACGCGACATAGATCTGGAACTGACGGATGAACAAGTAATGGAGAGTATTCACTGTGAAATTCCTATTCTAAGCGTTAGGAGGCAAAAAAGACGTAACTACGAAACGAATGAGTGGGAATTGACAGAGGTGGTTCAAGTTTGCTTCAGTGGCTCACTGTTACCGCGGTATGTTTTAACCTATGACACAAGACTAAAAGTGACCCCTTATGTCTTTCCTGTCACTCAATGCTCAAAGTGTTGGAAGTTCGGACACACTGTGAAACTTTGCCCTATGAGACTCAGGTGCCCTAAATGTGGAAGAAACCACGCTAACTGTGAAACAACCACTTTTAGATGCCCTAACTGCGCTGGTAACCACATGGCATTATCACGAACTTGTCCCTTGTTTGTAAAAGAGAAAAAAGTGAGAGAAATAATGGCAGAGTTTAACTGTTCTTACAAGAGAGCACTGACTGCCTATGTTCCCCCATCACCGCGACATATAAACCTAGGAGACCACCAACAATTTCCTGCCCTTGCTCAAACCTCCCAAAAGATGGACGAGTCACTATTTCCTCTGCAGACAAAAAACCCGGATAGTATCGCCAAAGCAGCTTCCCCTGATACACTAGAGATCCCAGAACAGCAGTGTGACAATACAGTTCAGTTCCAGCAGCCACCCTCCCATTCTGCGAAGAATAATAAAAGAAATAGACGCAAGAGTAAGACACAGCGTGAAAGCCGCGATTTACAATGGGATGATTTTATGACGGGAAATTTACCGGAAGAATCGGAGGACTCAAGTGTTTCACAAGAGGAGACAGAACACACTAAGAAACGTGAACAAAGCAAAGGAGGTACTTCCAGGGAGTTACTAGGAAAATTGAAAGACCTAATCTTTGTACAGAGCGTTCCTTGGGAGGAAAAGTTTAAGTTATGCGCTAAGTATGTGATCGAGTATATTATGTATGCAGCAGTTGATTACGTGTCAGAAATACCCTTGTTGAAGTCTGTTTTTAATTGCAATGGCTAATAATAGTAGGTTAACTGTGTTAAATATTATACAATGGAATGCTCAAAGTATTCGCCCGAAGTTAAGAGAGTTAGAATTATTGCTGGCCCAAGAGAAAATCCATATTTGTATTTTGTCAGAAACTTGGCTAGAACCAGACAGTACCTTGAGAATGAGCGGATACAACATCATACGACAAGACAGATCTGACTCTTACGGTGGAGTGGCAATAATGATACACTCGTCTATTAAGTTTCAATGTCTTAATACTCGTTTAGCAAACGCAGGTATTCAACTAGTCCATTTAAAACTATTCAACTGTGAATGTATTGAAGACGTGTTGTCGGTGTATTGCCCTCCTTCTGTGCATACCACCCAAAATGACTGGGACACTATCTTTTCTTTGTGTTCAAATAAGACAGTTATTGCAGGAGACTTCAATGGACATCATTCTAACTGGTCCAGCAAAACAGATGCAAGGGGTTCTCATTTGTTTGACTGTATAATTGATAAAAATTTTGTGTCACTTAACGATGGCTCACCAACGCGTATTAAGCTCGTCAATGGTCGAATACAGAACAGCTCCCCGGACATTACGTTTGTGTCGGCAGATATCGCCTTGAGGTTTAACTGGAGAGTCACTAATGAGAGTTTGGGCAGTGACCACCTTGTTATTATGTGTAGTATAGATATAAACATGAACGAAGCGTCCAGTATTACCCCCAGAAAGAATTTTAAGAAGGCGGATTGGGTTTCCTACAAAAATAAACTCCAACAATGTTTTTCCAATAACTTTTCACTAAGCGATGACCCTCAACTTAATTATAATAGGTTCCTTGATATTATCAACAAAGCCGCCGACGAATGTATTCCTAAATTAAAAATTTGCAATAATCCCCTTCGCGCACATAAATTTAAACCAAAGCCATACTGGAATGCAAGTATCTTTCAAGCAGTCGCAGAGCGAAGGCGAACATTAGCCGTGTTTAAAAGGAACCCTACGCCTCAAAATCTGGAGAGATTGCAGGACAGAATATCGAATGCTCAGCGAATCATACGTAAAGCTAAGGATAAAACCTGGCAAGAATTCTGTAGTGGTATAGATGCAAATATTAGTGCAGGTGAAGTGTGGAGACGTATGCGGTGGTTGAAAGGTTATCGCCAACAAAGGGCACAGATAGATTATAGTTCAGCTGATAATTTGATGCATAGTCTGTGCCCAGATTTTGTAACTCCAGAACCCCCAATAAATTATTCGGCCAATGACACACTAGAGACACCAATTTCCTTAGTTGAACTAGAAAACACGATTAAAGCTAAAGATACCGCGCCAGGTGAGGATGGGATTACATTTTCCATGATAAAAAATATCCCTGTTGTTGGCAAGCAATATTTAATACAGATCTACAACAGTTTTTTGACGCTTGGATTTGTTCCATATCAATGGAAAGAAGTTAAATTAGTCGCAATCCCCAAGTCCAATAACAGTTCTAACTCGAGTTCTTCTCAGGTAAGACCAATTGCGTTACTATCATGCCCGTGTAAAATATTTCACTCAGTAATTAAAAATCGAATCGAATGGTATCTTGAGAGAAAAGGTATTTTTTCTCAGAATACCGTTGGATTCAGGAAAACCAAATCATGTTTGGATAATCTCACCCAACTTGTTGGTAACATTCAGCTAAGCTTTGCAAATAAAGAGGTAACTTTAGCTTGTTTCGTTGACATTGAAAGTGCCTATAATAATGTCGATGTGGTTACTTTAGTACAAACTCTCAATAAAGTTGGCATTGGCAGCAAGATCTGTAACTATTTATACGAATTCTTAAGCGTCAGAAATCTGTCTATAAAAACAGCTGATGAAAATAAAATATCAAGACAAACCGGTAAAGGACTCGCACAGGGTGATCCATTATCCCCTGTGTTGTTTAACGTAGCCACACACCATGTTTGTAAATCAACAAATTCCAATATTTCACAGTACGCGGATGACTTTGTTATCTATACATCATGCAAAACCATTTCTGATGCGGAGACTATAATTCAACATGCATTAGATACCTTATGTGTGCTTATATATGAAGTGGGATTAAATATATCATCTCAAAAAACTCACGTTTGCCTGTTTAGTAGGGGGTACAGACGACAAAGCGTAGAAATTAAAATAAATAGACAAACTATACCGCATGTAGAAAATATCAAGTATTTGGGAATGTGGCTCGACCGTGCTTTAAAATGGGGTAAACATATCAATGAGACAGTTGAAAAGATCTCCAAATTTGTCAATATTCTCAAGGTACTGGCAGGTTCGAAATGGGGGGTACACCCTAAGCACTTGAGAAGACTATACATAGCTATCATTCGTAGCCGAATAGACTATGGCAGCTTTTTGTACGACAGCGCCGTAAAAAGCCACCTATACAAACTAGACAAGATCCAAAACTCTGCAATGAGAATAATAGGTGGTTTTATCCGATCATCTCCTATTCATGTCATGGAAAGTGAGCTCGCCCTTACACCATTAAAATTACGGCGTCAATATTTGGCAAGCAAGTTCTGGCTTAAGTCGCGGTCGTTTCAAGATAACTCTAACATAGAATTGCTGTGTAAACTCTCTTCATCTTGCAATGACAACCAATACTGGAGAAACAAAACGACGCCGGTGTTGGCAAAGGTTCACCAATTACTTAAAAACTGTTTAGTTGAACAGTCCGAAAAATTGGAGATGTTTTCTTTAGAGACCTGGGTGAGCAATATTGATGTAAATAACGTTGTAAATAGTTCTATTGATAGTATTGATAAAGGGAAAAGGGGATATAAAATTTCAGAAATATATGTAATATGTGATAAGTTTCTAGCAGATAATTATTTAGACTATTATAAGGTATATACAGATGGTTCTAGAGGGGATGACGGCATAGATGCATCATTTTATGACATTCAAGTTAATACTTCAGTAAAGTTCAAGATCACAACAAATTTGTCAATAATGTTTGTTGAACTGTTTGCATTGGCAGAAGCAATTTCATACTGCTTTAATTTGAATGTTGAGAAATCTGTTGTACTTACCGATTCTAAGAGCGCGCTCCAGCATGTGGCTCGATGTACCTCTAGCACTAGATGTTCACCGATAGCCTATTCTATTCTGGATATGATCATGAAATTTGCGAAATGTAATAGAATTCTAGCTTTGCAGTGGATACCATCCCATATTGGTATTTATGGCAATGAAGAAGCAGACCGACTGGCGGAACTAGCAAAATCTGATGGTGACCCTACAGAACTTTTACCGTTTTATACAGATTTACTACCTACTGTTAAATGTGATTGTCACTCCTTGTGGAAAGAGTATTTTGATGAACGGTCGTTGACAATGGGCATATGGTATAAAACAATTCAATCGCATCCAACTCGGTCACCCTGGTTTGATTCATCTGATTTAGCTAGGCGAGATATTGTGACTGCCTTACGGTTAAGATCAGGCCATTTACCTCTCAATAAGTTCGCTTTTTTGATGAGAAAAACAGACTCTCCGAACTGCTCAGTGTGCGGGGTTGTTGAAGATGTCCAGCATATACTTACAGAATGTCTGCGTAATAGTAGTGTACGGGAACAAATTTATGATAGCGAGATGTTTTCTACTGTCGGTGGTTGTAACAGCATTTTAGCGCTTCCAAATTCCGAAGAAGCTAGGATGCTGTACAAGTTAGTTAGGTTTGGTTTAAGAGCAAGGTTGGAATAAATTTAATTAGTCATGCATTAGTCATTAAATAGTATATAACTTTAAAAAAGAATAGATGAGGGTGACATGGTCACTTGTGCACCAAACCCTTTTAAATTAATAAAGATTAAAAAAAAAAAAAAAAAAAAAAAATCATCATCATCAGCCACTTGACGCCCACTGCAGGGCACAGGCCTTTCTCGTGGTTTTCATAACCATGTGGGGTTTTGCCATAATCCCCACGCTTGGCAGGCGGGTTGGCGATCACAGTATGCGGCTAGGATCTCAGGAAGACGCTGCTGCCCGTCTCCTGGTAATTTATTTTCCTAGTCGCCTTCTACGACATCCATGGAAGGAAATGGAGTGACGCTATTCTTAATCCGGCACCACACGAATGTCAAAAATATAATAATACAAAAACTTAAAAAAAAATATTTAAAAACCCCCGACACAAATAACTAACTCTTAAAAAGTAAAACTGCAGTAATCTCGCTAATTTCAAAGCAACAAAATTTTTGGCGGCCATTTTGTTTCTTTTTATCGCACTTAAATTTACCCAGGGTGTACGTTGTTTTAGTCAAAGCACCATCCCTATATCTCTTACCGTTTTGTCGGACAGTTGACCATGTCTATAAACGGCTGAGTGGACTTCCATCAAACATGGCTAAGAACTAGCTTTCAATGAATAAAACCGCATCGAAATCGCTTGATCAGTTTAGGCGCTACGGTGAAACGTACAGACACACAGGCATAGGCTTCTTACTTATAACACCCCTCTTTGCGTTGCGTAGTGGGTTAAAAAGAAATCGGGGTTTTCCAACAAATACCAATTGGCGTATTTCAAGAAACGCCCATTTTCGAAAGGACCGTGTATCCCAGTGCGTGCGCCCCCAAATGGCCTAGGACGTAATTTTCATGTTTGTGTAGCTCATGGTTTGGTTTGAAACATAGTTGGAATTTAAAGAGACCCGCAGCGCCGATTTCTGAGTTGAGAAACTCACAAAGTAAACATTACGTATCCTTCTTTTTAGGGTTCCGTACCCAAAGGGTAAGGGTATAAGGTATTACTAAGACTCCGCTGTCCGCCCGTCCGTCCATCTGTCACCAGGCTGTATCTCATGAAAAGTGATAGATAGACAGTTGAAAATTTCAAAGATGATGTATTTCTGTTGCCGCTATAAGAATAAATACTAAAAACAGAATAAAATTAATATTTAAGGGGGGCTCCGATATAACAAACCTGATCTTTTTTGCCGTTTTTTGCTCGATACTATTAACGGCAACAGGTAGACGCTTTAAATATTCAAATGTTGAATAGATAATGGTACGGAACCCTTCGTGCGCGACTCGCACTTGGCCGGTTTTTTGAGAAATCTGCATAGACAAACAGATACTTAGTTTATATTCTTTTTGTTGCACTAACCCGTGCGGAGGTTTTTAAGATACTTAGTTTTTTGCGGAACTTACTAGTAAGCCAATCAATCAATCAATCTGCCCGTACTGGTCCACTGCTGGACCTAGGCCTCCCCAAGGCACGCCACTTCCTTCGGCCGTCCACTGATGTTCAGAGGATCACTGGCTCCCATAATACAGATTTTTCTAGCTTGGTAGTCAGAAGACTCACTAACTTAGTTCTTTGTCAGCCGTCTATAAACTCTTACTTTATGTTTATTTAAACGCTTTTGTATGTGGCTATAAAATAAAGTTATTCTTATTCTATTCTATTCTGTACTCGACCATACTCATATCAATTTACTAGTACTGGGAGTAAATCTCTTAACCCTGGACACCTAACTTTCTCACATACCCCATAATACCTAACCATTCGACGACCATTGAAGCGTCAAGTTTTAAATAAAACTTTTTTGTTTTTGGTACTTTTATTGCACTGAAACCTGAGTTTCAGGCATATTATTTTATAATAAAATATTTTTTTGTTATTTATCACATACTCTTATTTATTTTTCTTTCTGTTTAAAATGCCACGCGTTTCTACAGATCAAAACCGATATGCTCATGAAAAATTTAATTAAAACAGAAATTAAAAAAATTAGTTGTTCATTTTAGGCAAAAACTTATGCTGTAGACATTAGAGAAAAAAAAAATCTTTTTATACCCACTCAGTACAATGTAATTAATTTCATGTTAACCATTTATGGTATCTAAAATTGATTAACATAAAATTGAGTACAATGTAATCAATTTTATGTTAACCATAAATGTAATTCATTTTATGTTAATCATTTATGGTTAACATAAAATTGATTACATTGTAGTACAATATCGCAATTTATTGCGATATTGTACATACCTACTTTTGTAAAAATATCGAAAAAAAAATAGTACTTGCCTGCCGGAATTCGTTGCCTCTTGCCAGGCCGTGATGAACACCGAGTTGACAAGAGACACCACGGTTATCCACACACGCACCAAAAAGATAAAATTTCTCTGTCGCGTATTCGTCGAAACGACGAAGGTTAGGTGTCTAGGCTCAAGTATTACTTTGTATATAAGAGTTTACCTAATGCAATTCTCAATTTAGAAACCGGCCCTAAATTGGACAAACCTTCTGTACAATCAAGTATTTACTTAATTCTACTTTGTGGTGCCTACACTACCGTCATGACCGAAGGTAAATATCTACAAATTGTGAATGAATTACTCAAATATGGAACTGTATTTTAGAGAGAGTGAGCTGTTTGGAGAGCGTACAGTCGACATCAACCTTCACATCCGTGCACTCTATTCAATTTCGATAAGGGCGACTTTGTAACTTTGTAATGTTTGGTATGCTAACACGTATGTAACATCGTCATGTACCTATATGTGTCAAATAGAGTGTGGTAGAGTTTTTTTTCTGTGTACTGGAAACGCCTGCGGTGCGTCAATGTAGGTTAGGTTTGCATAAAGTTGTGTACTTTATCTTTACACACTATACATACAGCTTTATTTATAAAAATTCGGTCCCACTAAAACACTCTTATGACGGATTTAAAGCTGGTTTATGAGAAGAATTCCTGTCTTAAGCCGGGTGTAACTCCGGCTTAAGAGTGTTTTAGTTGAATCTACTTTTTATAAATAAGACGGTAAATCCCTAAACGGATAAACAGAGATACAGACTACGCAATGATAAGATATTTTTTGTTTTTTTTTTGTCAAGTAGGTATTTTATTACACTTTACAAGTACAATACCTAAATAAGCCCCCTAATGGTACTCACAAAATTACATAGTTCGTATTCACGAGCAAAATCTATTTCTAACTACCCGAATGCTATAAGTTGCAATCGGTGCAATATTCAGCATGTTTCTACTAAACATTACTCGGGATGCTCATACATAGTAATATATTAAACGGGTATGACCGCGATTATTTATTAGGTAAAATTTTATTACCTTTGATTCCCGAACGTTGCCGAAACGTCGGGAATCAAAGGTAATTAAATTTTACCTAATAAATAATCGCAGTTAGACCCGTTTAATATATCACGGTGCAATATTTTCTTACTGAGTATGTGAATTGAGAGTTTCGCGTTTTCTGAATTGCGCATTTTGGAGTTAGCCCTCTACAAGTTATGTCACATCTTATTTCGAGCGTGCCCTGATTTCTCAAACACCGAAATATTGCTAATATTTATAAAAATTAAGATAACTTTACCATAATGTGCAGTAAAGTAACATTAATTTGCTTCGTCCTATGTTGTATTTAAGTATATGACTTGTTTTTTCTTTGTACTTGTTTATTTTACTTGTTATGCCTTTTTTTCTTGTGACGTGTTAATTTGTCCCAATAAATATCTTTCTTTCTTTCTAATACGTAGACGTATGTAAAAATAAACAAATGAAATAAAATACAGGCTTATCGTAGTAATATACAGGGTAATACATAGAGGCTTATCGTTTTCATAAAACTACAATTCATATTTTATTATGACAATGCGATGATTGCGTGGCCGATCAGTAAAATTAGTCTTTCTACTTGTTAAACTGTGTTAATCAGCTATGGGATGTGCATCGAATCGTCATAGTAAACCATGATTTGTAGTTCAATGTTTCAATGGAACGAGGCCCAGGCGTTAATCGTGACTAAGTACTCGAATACGAGTATACACTGTAATGACTCTTACTCTGTAACCTACTTAGTAAGAAGCAAATAAATTAATAAATTATTATTTGTATTACTATTATGACAAGTAAAATACCAAACCAAAAAAAATAAATGTGATCTCAAGATGCGAAAGATTGTAAAACCTGACTACGATGCATGTGAGCCGTCTAAACGTGTCCATAATCCATTAATTGCCGAGTTCGGGTCTTCTTTTACAGACGAGCCGAGCACCTGTGCCCTAAAAGACCCTTTGATAATTTCGATGACTCGGTTAGTTCTGTGTCGACCTCCAACAATCGACTTCGACATTCAAAAATCTGCTTAAATTCGATGTACAGAAAAGTTATTTTCGTATTGAGTTCTGTCAACTTTAAAATTTGATGGTTTTTTTTTTGGAACGTTAAGAGGGTGAAGGCACTGACAGTCAAGGCAAGCAGGTAGACATCGATTGTTATTCGTTCTATTGGGCTTTGTTGCACCTATAATATTTGTATGAGCCGGATAGCTGGGGTGAGCGACCGGCTGACAAAGGGATGTTGCAACAATAGAGATGCAACTAATAGTAATAACAAACGCCGACGCGGCCTAAGTATTGAAAACGATGTGTATCTTTCGGATTGGGCTGCAAGCCTTGAAGTTTGGGGGTCGTCCATTATACGTGAGAGTTAAATGGGGGGGAGAAGGTAAAAAAGCGGGGGAGGATAATGTAACAATCACGTGTATTTTTTTGTGTTTCCAAAAATATATTTTAAGACAGTTTTCAAAATCTAGTTTTATGCGATTATTGAACAGATTTTACAAAAATTTTAGTAGAATAGATTCTTGATATCTGTATATTTTTATTACAAGAAAATACTCGTTGGGTTGGTGAGGTAGGGAAGAGGCCCAGCGGTGGGCTCTATTCATAGGTTGGATAAATAAGCGTGATGCTGGAGGGGGGAGAGTAGCCTAACACCTCGCGATGTATCACCAAAAGGAGTATGAGGGCGGTATAAAAGTGGCCTAAAACCTCACATGGTTAAAAGACTGTGCTTTGTCTGTCTTCGCTATTCTATAGTTACAATTTTTCACTGCGCAGGGTTTAAAAGAAATTGTATTATGACGCAAAGGACAACATAATGCGTCTATATAGATATTCCTGCTGCTAGTTTAGGCGCTTTGTGAAAGTAGCAAGATTAAAACCTTGTAGTTTACAAATTCTAAGCCTAAAATTAAGTTTGATTACGTGCAAATTTTTTTTGGGCCCGCCTAGCAAACGCACCTTAAACAAACTAAGGCTTATTCGAGCTCCTTATAAAGAAGCCTAAGCACACACTAGCACCCAGGGCATAAAGCAAATGAAATCTAATAGCTCCAGAAGAACGGCTGGTAACGATAAATAACACGCATTATGTTATGGAAGCACCATATTACTAAAATATTAACTTAATTCCGGAATTTCTAAAAATAGAGTTTGGCGCGGAGAATGTTTTAGATACATAGATAGATAAATAATTTATTCAAATGAGACACACACACATACACAAAGCAAAGCAAAACAAATCTAATTAAAAGTCACAGTATGAAAAAAGCATATAAGAAAACAAAACAAAACAAAACGATAACATACATAAAAAAGCAAAAACACGCTGAAAATTTGCCATATATGGTTCGGCAGTGTACAAAACTGACCAACGCTTTCGCATGACCAGGAGGGAAAATTTGTCAAGGAATACCGAGAAATACAAACGATCAAACTGCGTTAGCAATCTTATCGTTATAGCATAGAGTCAGTGATAAAAACATAGATGTGTAACTAGCGCTAAAAAATTACCCCACGTTCAATTGTGGGAAGGCGAACGAGGCTTGTCAATTGTGTTACCAATCGGAGCGAGTTCAGTATTACCCGGCAAAATATCTATGCACCTGCCACCGTCAGACCGCCATCTTGCGACGGGTTACATCAATGGCTTCACATTTTTGTATACAAACAATCATCAGTTACGCTGTCACTTACTATCGCCCAATCCACGTTCACGTCGTCATGCATGGCGCACGGAATTAACCAATCACAGAGTTATTTACTCTACAACACGTCTTGCGCTCATTTCATTGGTAAAGACTAATTGAGAGAGAGGAGCCGTTATTGAGTGTACATTTTGTAGGAAGAAATACGGTTTGTTTATTCGTAGCATAGAGTCGAATTCCAATAATTGTCGGCAGAACGATCTATGTCCGATCGAGTGTACCTACATGCGAAATTGATTTTGCTCTTCTCAAACTCTTACTGCATCGAAAAATTATCTCTAGTAAGGAGCGAATGCTGGCCAAGATGGATTGCGATCCGAGATCTAATGGGATTTGTTTACCAGACTAAATTGAAACGTCCAACTAGATGGATTAACGTGTTTTCTCGTTGCTTAAAGCTATCTATAATACACATATTTGCTTTTTTCCATCTTAGATGCAAAATTTACAGTGAGGACGATAAGTAATTTTAAATTAAATTTTAAATATGTTTTTTAAATCAAACTATACTTTCTTACGTGATTTTCGTGTGGCGCCGGATTAGAGAATTGCGTCACTCCGTTTCCTTACGTTTCTTAATTATCTATTACGAGATCAAATATAAGATTTGTAAGCTGATGATTCTCCAATCTGAACTAATAAATAAATACATCTGTTGTACACACTCCGTGTGGCGCCGGATTAAGAATAGCGTCACTCCATTTCCTTCCGTGGATGTCGTAGAAGGCGACTAAGGAAACCAATTACCAGGAGACGGGCAGCAGCGTCTTCCTGAGATTCCAACCGCATACTGCGATCGCCAACCCGCCTGCCAAGCGTGGCGATTATGGCAAAACCCCTCTTGGCCTATGTCCTGCAGTGGGCGCGGACATAGCTACCTCCCTACCCAGGTGGCAAACATGACTCCTCAATCAATATCTTCAGACAAACTTTGTTTTAAATAACGAATATTGTGGTGAACGGAAGGAGAAATACAGACTTATAAAAAGCCAATTTCACTAAAACACTCTTAAGATGGAGTTAAAGCCGATTTACAAGAGGATACCCTGTCATAAACCGGCGTGTTTCAGTGGAATCAACTTTTTATAAATGAGTAGGGCTGTTATTCTTTACTGTTGATTCCCTGTTCTGCAGAGTTCTAAGCTGTAACACTGGCACTGGCAACGCAAAATATTATTATTTAACCCTAAACGAAATTAGTTTTCGAGCAGGCTAGCCTAAGCATAATGATAGTAATAAAACCTCAAATAACCGCCGCAGTGAGCAATAACTACCATATTCCAATAACAGCCGAGATAATCCCTTGTTTCAAGATAAGACCTTGTTAGGTTTGGTAAAGCTGCAGGGTTTTTTTAGGACTCTTTTGTGCATAAAAAACGGCCAAGTGTAAGTCGACCTTGTTCACTGAGGGTTTCGTACTCGCGCTTGGCCGTTTTTTTATTATTTTTCGTTAGAATATATAATAAGTCCCACAATCACGCCAAGTTTGATGCCTGTATGTATTACCGCTTTTACGATAAAGCATAAACACTTATCTTCTACTATTTTTTTATTTTATTATCTGTTAGGTAATCCGCGGCAAAAGAGCTAGTTTAGCTATCCATAATGGAGTGCTGATCCCAAAAATTATGTATGTTAGCAGGACTTGGGTATGGCAAAAGAAGCAAGAAAGTAGGATTAATGCAGTAGAAATGAGGTCCTTGAGAAGTATGTCTGGGGTTACTTTGAATGACAGGATACGCAATAGTGTGATTAGAGAACATTGTGGACTGAAAGAGGATGTAGTGACTAGAATTGAGAAAGGAATGTTGCGTTGGTTTGGACATGAGAGGATGAAGGAAGAAAGATTGACGAAAAAAATATATCGAGCGAATGTGGGTGGAAGGGCCGGTAAGGGACGACCCAGACGGACATACTTCGACCAAATAGGGGATGTATTAGCAAAGGGCAAGATAAAAAGTACCCAAAACCGGCGTGCGTGCATGCAACGACTAATGAATGTTCAGGAAGCGAAAGTGATCTTTCAGGATCGTAGCAAGTGGCAGTCCCTGGTCTCTGCCTTTCCGTTCTGGGATACAGGCGTGAGTTTATGTATGTATGTATGTCCGCCGCAATAACACATATCTATTCTGTGAAAGTTTCAATTAGCTATCTATTACGATTCCAAAGATATAAGAGCCCTTTAAAAGTCGGACGGACGGACGGACAGACAGACAGACCGCAGAGGCACCCTTCAGGTACGGAACCCTAAAAATATTAAGTATAATAAAAATAATAATAACCTACGAGTATCTCTACTTTTTCAGTGCTGCCGAGGTTCAACCCTACGCGTCATTCACTATAACTTGTCACTTGGCTGGTTTTTTTTACTTATAGTACCAAATCAGCCAGACAGACAAGACAAAAGTTGAGTGTGTAAATGCATAATGTAGTTCCGTACGTACTCTGATTAATCTTACAATGTGGAACAAGGCTATCTGGCGACTTGCAGTTTGCAGTCGGTTTGGTTGTAGTCGTCTGCAAGCGCTTGTAGGCTAGTGACAGCTCTCCTCATTAATGGGTGTACATTCGACAATATCGACATGTTTTCCTTGCGAGTTGTGGGGCTAGGGCCGCCATCGCGGCGGCGGGTAGTTGTATGGCGACGTGATCCGGCACACGATGACTTTAAGAAGTTATTTAACTAAGGGCCAGTTTCTGAATTGAGAATTTATCTGAGTAAATATTTAAGTAACGTTGTGTCACGCTCTTTTCTGAGAAATTCGAAGAGACAGCACCACGGTTAACTATTTACCTAGCGAAATTCTCAGTTCAGAAACTGGCCCTTTAACCTCTTGTTTGTGGCTAAGTCAAAGTTAGGACTGATTTGACGTTTTAGTTTCGAGGTCTGTTTCGATAGATATAAGGTTTACTAATGATATGCTGGTTTATCTCAGTTCAAATTATTTCATTTAGGAATAGAGAAATAGAAATATAAAATGTTTATTTGTCTTCAATATAGTAAGGCACAATAATCAGCTAAGTAGTTACACCGCCCCACTCAATTAACGAAATTTAAACATATTCTGTATTATCGGCTTCACGACGGAGCCTTTCTTTTATGATATGCTTTGCTAATGCTAAGACTCCATTAGTCTACTAACTCGACGAGTTCCACCACACAGTTTGACGTAAACCTGTGTTAACTCAAGCTTTTGTATTCCATGTTTGTATTACTGACTAAACTTCACAAGCCAAATTTAGGTTGAACGGTAAAATTGAGGCTTATTTATATTTATTTTATTTGATATTTAAGATTTTTCATGTATCTTTATATCGTACTCTGTGCAATAAAGAGTGTTAATCTAATCTAATCTTATTATTGTAAGCTAATCTTCCTTGTCCTAATCTCATTCTCTCTCTCTCTCTCTACCTTACCATCTTGGGTCTATTCACCGTGATTGCTTTAAAAAGAACTCTACCCTGTAAACGAGGTCCTTCTGCGCCTTTGACTTATGTGTTAATGGCCTATGTCCCCTGAGTCACAGACTGTGTGGAGCAGAAGGCATCCACAATGTTCCACCATTTCATTCTATCTTGGGCTGTTCTCTTCAATTCAGGCCACGTTAGCCTGGCCATGTCCGTCCATTTCTGGCGTAAAAAGAGTGTTACAAAAAAAGTGTTTGCCGTCACCAAAAAAATGTTAACAGTGCATACAAAAATGTATGTTATGTTGCTCTGGGCCCTATTTCATCGAACTACAAGTCATGGTTTACTATAACTATTGACTACCACGTATTTTGCGATGCCGATTACCCAAAAGATTAATAAGTAGGAAAAGTAATAAGCAAAATACAAAATAATATTGCAGTTTTGTAAAACGTGACCCAGATCACATTATTTCGTCAACTTTCATGATAAAACACATGCGTAGGCAGGAAAAATGCATAATTAGGAATACCTACTTAACAAGTTACTACTTACGAGTAAAAAGTAACAACTACCTACTACAAGTTGCTAGTCAAGTTAAGAACTTTTTACCTGCCCCTAAGGTATAGCGCAGAGCCGGATCGCGCGTCGATCAGAAGAAAGTCGCGCGGGATGATAGCGTCGGAACACAAAGTACTTCGCTCCGGTATCGGAGCCGGCGGGGGACCGGCTCGACCGGTTGCGGCCGGCGAAATTACACCCGACGCTGCCGACTGCTGCCTTTGGACCTTAGTCTTCAAGAAATAAAGATATTTTTTGCTGTTTCATTTGTTACATTCGTAAGTCTAGATTTTGGTGTCTTGGAACAAGGTTTTTTAATGAGTCAAAAGTTTTTGGGCTTAAGTGGGTGCTTTTTTATTCCACGTCAGCGGTTAGGAAGTTCCAGTTTTGGTTTACGTCGTTGATAAATGATAATAGTAATCTTAATATTATAAACTAACTAACCAGGCAAACTTCATACCGATCCTTTTTTTTCGTGAATGTTTCCCATCTTTTAATATTTTTATAATATTATTCTGCCAGTCGAGGTGGAGACAAATCCCACAAATCTAAAATCATATAAATCGATCCTGCAGTTCTTGAGTTATAAATGGTGGAAATAACGCGACTTTGTTTTATTTAGATAGATGTGAAAGCTTGGCTGAACGTATCCGGATGTTTGGCACAGAGATACATTTTAGTCTTGAATAGAACATAGGCTACTTTTTATTCCGAAAAAAAAACCCAATTTCCACGCGAACGAAGTCGCAGGTATCAGCTAGTAATATATAAAAATAATAACTTTCACACAGCACAATACAATTTAATCCCAAACTAGCATTCCTTGTGCTATAATAAACAGGCAAGGACATCACAAACACGGATCGCAATTCGCAAATAACTAGTTGGTTTTCTCAAATTGCGCAATAACGGTGCTGTTTGTAAAAATACGATTCCTCTAAAACACTTTCCAAATGCGGTTTAATAGTCTGTCGCAAAGAAAAATACCAACTTAATCTGCATTTGAAGAGTGTTTTAATGAATCGGGTTTTTTGTAAATAAGGCTACTTATAACTGGTTATAACACAAAACTATATTCCGTTTCATTACATTACCGCCGTACATTTGTACAAATGGCCTCAGTCTGGGTGTACTTTCATTTTTGTAACGTCCTTGTCTGTTTACCTAGCACAGGGTATCCTAGTTTGGGATCAGGTCAAGTGATCGTATTGTGTGGAAGTTATTATTATGATTATTATTCAGCTTTGGTATGGAATCATCATCATCATTCAGCCACAAGAAGTCCACTGCTGGACATAGACCTCCTCCATGGATTTCCAAAAAGGCCGATTCGAAGCGGCTTGCGTGGAATGTAAAAAAAAATAATGTCTAAGTCAAGTAATTGACCAAATGCGTTGCTATTTCTTGAATCAATGAGATTATTATTATTATTAATACGTTTATTGCACATAAGTAAAAAAATACAATGGCAATGTGGCGGAATGAATAAATGACCTCGACGAGAAAACAACTTGATACATAATATTATTGCTTGCCGTATTTTAAAGGTTTTCATCATCGGTTTGTTCACATGTATCTACCTAGGTAAAAGTTATGCCCTACATATAACTATCCTAAAGGAATTTATTTAATACCCCTGTTTTTGATACTAGAAATAAATAAATAAAAGTGGCTTTCTGATCGTTAATAATTTCTTGTTTCCAAAGTTAAATTTAAAAAAACAATATTTATTTTACCAACTGTTAGCGCCATCTGCTGCCGAGTAGCGCAACAAAAGCAACAACTGCTGTCTATGGATAGAGCTAAAATGTAATCTGTGAATTTCAACAGCCGTCCTGAAAAACCATAGACTTCTTACAGTCCGAGAACTGTCGAAAGTGTCAAAACTGTCAAAAAATGTCTGCCTTGCCTGACTGACTGATGTGATCTGCCGAAAACTTATTTGAATTGCATTTTTGGAAAACATGGGAGGGCAACAAAGCACTCGCAAAGTAACTGTGGACAACGATAACGCCATCCAAGTATCCCAAGAGGCCTTAGAGAGGATACAAACACACCTAGCCGCACAAGTAAATATAAGACGCTCCATTACATAATTTAGATCAATGTCATATCTCGTTCAAACAACTTGGAAGCTTTATCTTATCATCAAACATTAGCCTCTAATACTGACTTTGTTTCTGTGCATTGCCTCAAAGCTAATATCAACTATGATTGCTCTATGTTAAACGAAAACAGTTTTAGGTTAGATTCGCTTTCATCCGGTTTTTCCATTAAAGAAAACTAAATTGTGTCTTCCTACGCAAGCTACTGACCTCAACATATATTATATTAAACCTTAGAAACAAAAATCCGTTTCAACACACTTCCCATCAGACCAACACATGTTGAAAATCAAATAAAAACATTTCCAAACCTTCCTATCTAGATTCTTCTTTACTGTCCCTGAGCAATTATTCTTCTTATTTAAATTTATTTTTCTACTTTCAGCCCCAACCAGCGAGGCAGCAACCGCAGTATGCACCCCCACCACCATATTATGACCAAAAGCGGCAGCAAGACTTCGCAAAGGAGGAAGCATATTGGGCACGGCGTATTGAGGAGCTTAAACGCGCCCATGAACAAATCAACAGTGGTATGATCAATGAGTATCAGAAAACCTTGAAAGAGTCTAATGAGCTGTTTAATTTGGTTCAAGGGGACAAGGTTGTTAATAAACTGCCACCATGTCAAGAGGAGAAAGCTAAAGTGAGTTGACGTATACCTATATATTTTAATAATAATATGTTTTTGCTAAGAGCATATTAACTGAGATTTATTGCCTAGATATTTTGGTTAACTAGCTGGCTAATTGAATTCTAGGTCTAATTGGCCAAAAAATAGGAGAAAGAATTATTCAAGGTGTTAAAAATGCCAATCAAGGAATTCCGAACCAGACAATTATGCTGTTAATCAGGTCATTTGTTTTAAAGTTAAAATAAGTAAATTGATAGCAAATTTTCCAAAACAAAGAAAGTAGCTTGTTGTAGGTCATGAAGTATAAAACAACATACATTCCTTGTCAAGATTATTTATCTAATAATGGGCCACTTAAGCCTTGAATTATTTCCTGGAATTAAGTATTTCTTGCTGCAAGCCATAAATTACAGTTGTAATTCTGAAAATTGCTACAATTAGTTTTATGTAGAGTTCAATGTTTGTGATGATCTTGCCTGTTTAGCAAAGCACAGATTATCCTAGTATAGGACCAGGACAAGTGATTGTGGTGTGTGGAAGTTAGTTAATAATTTAACAGGTCTAATCACAATTATTTATTAGATTTGTTATTAGAACTTAATTGAGAACCTAGGTAATCAAGTTTACCTAATAAACCAATCACAATTAGACCCATAAAATTTACAAATATGTATGAGCATTGCGACTCATAAAAAATACTAAGTTATGAAAATGCTTTATTGACCATACATTTTTGAGGGAAACAGAAAAACTCCCATTATTTTGTTACCAACAATTTGATTCTCTCCTTCCAGGTCCTCCAATGCTATTCAACAAACCCAGACAAGTCCCTGCTCTGTTCAGTGCTAGTGAATCAATTCAATGACTGTGTATGCAAGAGTCGAGTGTCTGCTATCTCAGCCTCCTGAGCTCCAGCCAGCCTCCGAGCCTCTGCTGTGTAAATAAATAACATAAAAAACAAACTTATATTCCATCATCATCATCAATAACTTAGGGACATCGGAATTGGATGCTTTTGAACATCTGCATGGTTTAGTAGTAATATATTATTGATATTCTAATTGCTGTATGATTAAACTGTTAATTTAAGTTTTGGATGATTTATTTCAGTTTTTGTGAATGTGGGTAACAATAGAGCTTGATAGGACATTTTCTTCAATTACACAAGGATAGGAAGTTCATTTAATGTCTTGATTATGGTCTAAATGTAGATATTCAAACAAGTCTAAATAGTTGGATAATTTTGAACTGAGGTCACCACTGACCTCCTAGAGTATTAGTACTATGGAAGTCAGTAGAGGTCGATCATCTCAATGCTTCAGTCTAAAGCCTGGCGTCGACTACAGCAGAAACGCGTCGAATCGAAGCGAATCGTATTTATTCCTAGTGCATCCACTCTGAAGAATCGAATCGAATTGTTCATTCATCGCAACTCTTCATCAAATTAGGTCGTCTTCGCGTCATTGACGCTCGGAGCTTCAATTCAATTCGAAGAGCTTCAAAAGATTTCAAATACTTTTTGATTAAGAAGAGGAGAATATAAGAAAAAGGAAACGACGTGCTCCAAATTACTGGGTACACGACATTAATATTTTTATTTAAACAAAGATTTTTAAAACGATACAATCTACGAGGCGCGCCGAGTTGAATCGAATCGCATCGGCGAAGAAATTCGCCATCGCGGCTCGTTGCTAATGGGCGCAGTTTCGTAGTACCTACCTAAATATATAGGAAGCGATTTTCTGCGATTCGATTAGACAATGCTCAGCGAGTCGTCGTCCTTAAAGAATACAAACAATCACCATGGCAACCTAATTTGTCAGTGTCATTCTTTAGACAATTTTCTTGCGCGTTTCTAAAATCTATACAATGTGTTTGTGTTACCTCCAAGTTATTGATCTAACATAGCTCATATCCATTTCCACTATTACGCAAAAGGCCAGCTGTAAAATTTAAATTCTAAAGAGATGGCAGCAGTATTGCCACCTCAGAAGAAGGAAACCAAGGAGAAATACCGGGTACCTCTGTACCCTGGATTCCCTGAGCTAGCCAGATCTGATGTCAGCATATACCCTTCTTATACCGACCTCCACTTGGCCTAGTAAGTATCCACTTAACTAATTATTTTAAGAAAACCTTCTGTCTCTTCATTCATGGTCTATGTTCAGTCCAAACCCATCACCTCTGCCTCCCTACCTATAACCACATACCCAGCTTATCTAAGGACTGTATTTGACTAAATAAGATATTATAGGACTAGCTGGTTGCAAAAGAACTCAGGTTGGACCTTGTCAGGCAAGGGCGTCGCCAAGGGAGGGCAGGGAGGGGCAGTTGCCCCCCCCCCTAGAGATTCTAAAAAAGTTGCCAAATATAATGCAACCAAAGTCTTAAGTCTTTGAGTTAATTTGCTTGAAGTTCAAGCCTTGAACAATCATTCCCGTACGTCGAAACTCGAATGAATTTACCAATTCCACTCCTAATATTCCGTACGCTCAATTACGCTCTGCTCTACTCTGTCGTTGAAGCGGGAGAGGGGGAGTGGGGAAGCAACATGTAACCGCGCAGCGCTCGCGCCCCCCGCACAGCCGCCTTTGTTTTAGCGTCTGTCATTCTGTCAGCTCGTGCTCGTGTAGCTTTACACATTGGACTCTGTACTGTCACAGAATATATATGTATATAGTACTAAGATACTGTTGTAATTACAATCGCTGTATATGTAAGGCTCGTAGTACAAGTGAAAAGCTTCCTGTGCTGTCGACTTTACCTACAATTCATACTTACTTTTCTCATTCATAGAGAATGAGAAAAGTATGAATTGTAGTAGGTAAAGTCAACTTGCCCCCCCCTGCGCCATCGGCTGGCGACGCCCTTGTGTCAGGGTTTGCCATAAATGCATATTTTGTGAGTGGAAATTCCAGCTAGTAGTGGCTGGAATAAAGCAAGGACAGCGAAGAGACACTATTCTATTCACATAGTAAAAATTAAGCATCCATTGCGAACACTGACAACTGACAAGGTTTGATACGTTACTGCCAGGGACAAAGTTTGTCCTGTATGTAGGTACGAGTACCTAATGAGTATAATGTACTTAATCACATTTTTCCAAGTCTGAGTGTAATATGGCCCTAACACAAGAGTCCCCTTCCAGCCGCGTAGTCTGCCGCCACCGCTACCACTGGGCCACGGTCACCCAGCACAAGCAATTCATGCGCGAGCTCCACATGTTCGAGCGTCTGCAGCCCAACGCCCTCGACGGCGTCAGAGTCCACCGCGAGTTCTCCCAAGGCATCCTGTCACACAAGATCCCGCCGCGACGCTACGTTAATAAGCTTACGCCGGACCCGCTGACGTCACGGCAAAGGATGCGAGTGGAGAACATCATCGCAGGCAAAGAGCATTTTGGTTGATGTGATGGTCGAATGATATTAGGCAGTTAGGCGATGCTATTGCTGCAATAGACCTACTACCACAAAATTGATATTACCACAGAGACTATTACAAAAAGAGAAGTACTTGCATAAGTCATCATCATCACCCATATGACGCTCACTGCAGGACATAGGCCTCCCTCACGGTTTTCGAAGCTTCCCGGTCTTGTGTTGCCCGCATCCACCGACTTCCTCCTACCATAACCAGGTCGACAGACCATCTGTGGCCTAATTACGCTCACCAAATCCTGAGCGATTTCAATCGTCTAACTGTCAAATTCCATACTAATTTGACAGTTAAACGATTGGAATCGCTCTGGATTTGGTGAGCGTAATATAGGGGCTGGTGGGGGGGCCTGCCCACGCGGCGTCGTCTGGTCCGCGGTCGCCAGGTCAGAACTTTTCCGCTCCAACGGCCATCAGTTCTCCGAGCTATGTACCCCGGCCACTGCCGCTCCAACTGAGCGTACATAGTCTTCGAGCTAAATTAGTAACTTGGGTTCTTCTGCAGTTCTCCCCATTCCGGATTCGATCACACAGTGAAACTCCTAACATTGACCTTGAGACCTCTTAAGTGCTTGCATAAGTGATTTGATATCATGCTATTCTGAATAGCCTATTCAATCCAACTAATACTCTACTTGATATCCAAGGGTAGGTTAATTATTATTATATATTCCACCACATTAAAATATTGACAAATTGTTAATTGTTTATAGATCGATGAACATGAATATCAGTTATAAATTTTTCGTACACAAACTGATGCCTGTATGCTAGTGGTAAAATTATACTTGAAATAAAAGAATGTATTAGACAGGACCAACTTTAATGGTATAACTTCTAAGAGAGCTAAGTAACCACACGTCTGAGTGGAAGTGCAGCAAATGTTCCCCAAGGTTTGGTGGAAGAAATCTCTCACATAGATAAGCTTGCCTTGTTACATGTAATTTCTTATGTAATTTTTTCTGTACTGTTTTTTGTGTGCAATAAAGTATAATAATAAGAATCTGGTTAATTTTCCAACCAATTATTGAGCCATTCACACCAGGCTGTCCCTAAAAAATAACCCTAGAAACACCAATGCCACAAGCATGCTTATTTATAATGAAAATTAATCAGCAGCATCTTTTTTCTTTTTTAGTTTCTTGCTCCTCTCCACATTAGTCTGCAAGTAGTGCGCTTCCTTCTTAGCTTGAGAAATTTCAGCCTGAAGCCGCTGTTTCATCGCTGCCCGCTCGTAAGCCAGCCGTTCGCTCAAATGCACCCATTTGAATCGCGGAATATACTTTATGTTCCAAAGCATGTCATAGTAACGAGACCTTTTTCGTGTGCCGATCTTCGTATTGTTCAATTTGTTAGCAACTAATTTGGCTACTTTCTTTTTCTCAAATTCAACCCAGCCTTCTGTGAATTGGTTAGGTACGCGTTTCCGTCTCTCGCCGGGCTCTGAAATGGAAACAGTTTAAGTTAGCGGGCTGATAAACAACTCGTGAGTTTATAACCTCTTAAATACTCACTTCCACTCAGCTGAAGATAAATGCGTCCGACGTCGCCGAACTCACTGAATATCTCTCGGATCTTAGCCACGTTCATGTAAGGAGGGATTGTGGATAAATAAATAATACCACGCTTCTTGGTTTTCTTAACATTAACACTTTTTTCTCGTGTACCACTATCGGATTCATTTCCGAAACTGTTTTGGGACTCACTACCAACGTCCAGTCCATTTTCAGGCACTCTTCTGTCTGTCATCTCGACTTCAGGCATGATTATAATTATTTAGCTTTTCCAATAGTAGTTTTCAACCTTTCATGAATTATTTCGCTGAAATCTCCGAAAACTCATATGACGTGACTGCATAGTAGGTAAGTAGGT
Source organism: Yponomeuta evonymella (assembly GCA_963969515.1). NCBI lineage: Eukaryota > Metazoa > Arthropoda > Insecta > Lepidoptera > Yponomeutidae > Yponomeuta > Yponomeuta evonymella. The sequence continues at coordinate 2,498,104 of OZ018343.1, read as the reverse complement.
ACATATTTTTTTTTTTTTTTTGCATTATTGGCTCTGCACGGTTTGTGCCTACGCCAGTGTCAAGTTATTGAAGGACTTTTAAGGATAAAGGTAGGGAAACGGAACTTAATTGAAAATTTTAAGGAAAAAGGAACGGAATTTGGAAAAAGTTATTAGAGTCAGCTGTTAATAATATTAGGAATTAAAATGAAAAAATATATAAAAGACAAACTAAAATAAAAGTATTTAAAATAAGGATATATATACAAAGAAGACTAAATTTTAATATCATTTTTACTTAAAAATGTTGCTATACATTTATAAATATTTACATTATAACTAAATAAGAGGCAGGATGCAGAGGAAGGAAAAGGAACACCAAGGGAGGTCAGGGAAGCAAAAAAGAAGGAATGATCACAATCAGAACAGGAAAATAGTAAGTGATTAATATCTCCTAGCTCAGCTCCACAGGTACAGGCAGGACTCTGCACAATGCCAAGTCTAGCAAGGTGGGCCGGAGTTGAAGTGTGGCCCAGACGCATTCGTATCAAAGTTGAAATAATCTTTTTGCTAAACTTGGCATCGGCACTACAGAACCATGGCTTTGGCGAAATAATGGGTTGGATTCTGCGGTAATGAATGCCTTTTGAAAGGTTCTCTATCCAGGTCTTATCCCAGGAAGCCTGGAGATAAACCCTGGGAAGAGTGGCAAGGTCGTTATAGTGGTTTTTATATGGGTATAGGTCTCCACACTCCACCGCAGAATTCGCAAGTTCATCAGCCTTTTCATTACCGATTATGCCGCAGTGAGAAGGGATCCACCCAAATTGTACAACAAGGCCTTTCTCCGTGCATTTAAATAGGGGCCGTCCATAAATTACGTCATCGATTTTTTCAGATTTTAGACCCCCCCCCCCCTATAATCATCCTATCGTCATTTCTTAATGACCCCCCCCCCTTCTCCCAAAATTGACGTCATTACTAGTTTGACAATATAAAACATTGCAGATTTGAGAAAAATAGGGTATTATATGATTAAAACACTTGGTTATAGAATCACCTTTTATTATTTTTACTTTGGCAATAATCATTGATATAATATAACTACTTATTTTTTACTTTTCTTTGGATAACTCCCACGGAGTTTTCACCCATTCTTTTAAATTCTGGATCACGGGTAATATCTCCGTATCCTCCCGATATTCGTTTTGGCTCGATTCATCCACGTCTTCAACCCACTCAACGTCAAGTGCCTGTCCCGTTACGCCGTCATGCAACTGTTGAAGGACTTCTATTCCTCGCCGTCCCAAGATTCGAGCACTACGACGAGGGGCCGCAGGAAAATATCACAAGAACATTATCTTTCCTTAGTATGAGACATGTATTTAAGTATAAGTATAGTATTAATATGTACTTTTATTAATTATGTAATGTTGTAGTTATTATTTAAGTATTGTGTTTATTATCAATACATAGTATAAAACAAAGTCGCTTTCGCTGTCTGTCCCTATGTATGCTTAGATTTTTAAAACTACGCAACGGATTTTGATGCGGTTTTTTTAAATAGATAGACTGATTCTTAAAGAAGGTTTATATGTATAATACATGTAAATACCACGGGCGAAGCCGGGGCGGGCAGCTAGTATTTTAATAGGTGTGCTGGAAGAAATTTCTTTTTAGAAATAATCTTTTTGTACGTGAAAAATAAACTATAAATAAATAAATAAGAATGACGTCAATTTCGAAACACCCCCCCCCCCCCCCATCTATCATTTACCGTCATCCGCAGACCAACCCCCCCCCCCCCTAATTTAGAATGACGTAATATATGGACGGCCCCATAGCAAATTGCGAATATCAAAAATGGTTGGTTGAATTACAGAGAAAAATGGAAATTTAATTAAGGTCTGAAGGGAGCTTAGTGAATCTGTCAGAACTAAAGTATTCTTAAGACCCATTAACAAAATATATTCTATCGCTTTTAGAAGCCCAAAGCATTCACCAGAATATACTGAAGATTCAGGAGGAAGTTTAATTTTTTGAACTATAGTATATTGTGCATGAAGAACACCCACACCTACACAGCTGTCTAGGTGTTTTGAGGCATCAGTAAAAATGGTATGCCACCCCTGGAATTGGTTGTCTAAAAGGTTATCAAACTCAGCGTTTTGACAGATGTCACGTTTAGAAATTCCTAAATTAAGACTGACGTTTGGGACGTGCACTAAAGAGTTGTAAGGGCTATGGAAAATAGGAAGCAATTTGGAGTTATGGCATGGAGCTTCAATAGAGTTGAATTTCAGAAAACTCTTGACAAGACACGGAGAACCCCTGTGAGACCAATACTTGGACGTTGTCAGTAACTCTGAAAGAAGTTGTAATTTACCCAACAACGGATGATTAGAAAGCTGTAAGCAGCGACTTAGAAATCTATCAGATAGATATTGACGTCTTAACCTAAGAGGAGGCTCTCCACACTCTACTTGTAGACAATTAATTGGACTAGATTTCATAGCTCCTGAGATAATTCTCAAAGCCTTGGACTGCACAGCATCCAATTTCTTGAAACCAGCTGCACTACCAGGCTCCAACAAGAAGGTTCCGTAATCCAGAACACTTCTTATTAAAGCATTATAGAGCAACCTCAATGAAGAAGGATGAGCACCCCACCAAACCCCTGAAAGGCACCTGATAATATTTAACAAGCGGTCACACTTGGCAGCAATGTATTCACAGTGTGGGAGTCCAGTAAGTTGACAATCTAAAATAACCCCTAAGAATTTAACTTGAGTTTTTACTGGAATAGGAGATGAATTATATTCAACACAAATGTCTGGTTGCTTTCTCATTCTTGAAAACAAGACTACAGCACTCTTACTGACAGACAGATCCAGACCATTAGTAGATAGCCATTGCTGAAGAACTGACAGTGAGATAGTGAGAGATGAGCACATAGAGTCTATTGAGTTACCCGTTATATAAAGAAGCAGGTCATCTGCATATTGCAAGACTTCTATAGAGCTACCAAGGGCAGAATCTAAATCGTATGTATAAATATTATACAATAAGGGAGAAAGAACCGACCCTTGAGGGAGACCTCTCGAAACTAATCTAGATATTTTGTTGTCATCTATATACACATTAATTGACCTTTCTGAAAGTATATTTACAATAAAATTTACAAGCAAATTGGGGACTTTTAATAACTGAAGTTTTTGTTTCAGGACAGACACAAGAACACTGTCATAGGCAGCACGAATATCAAGAAACGCTGCAAGGACTGAATTATTATTTGAAAAAGCTATACGGATGTCAGAGGTAAAAACACTTAAGCTGTCAATAGTACCCCTGCCCTTTCTAAAACCATACTGGGAAGGAGACAAAAGATTGTTGCTCTCAATGAACCACTCAAGACGAATTTTAACTAGATATTCAGCAATTTTAACTAAAACAGAAGATAGGGCAATGGGTCTGTAAGAAGTAGGGTCAGCAGAAGGCTTACTGGATTTTAAAATTGGAATGATGGTTTGGGATTTCCAGGAGAGAGGAATAACACCTGACACTACAATTGAATTAATTAATTCTAGATAAGTTAGTAGAGTAGAATCACTAAGATTAACAATAAAAGAATAAGGAATACCATCTTCTCCTGGGGCAGAGTCCCTAACATGAGAGAGGATCCCTTTTAATTCCTCTAAGGTGAAAGGAGAGTTTAAAACAGACTGCTTATGCTCATTATGGCAAATAGGAGAAATGGATGTTTGTTCTGGAACAGAGGGAGGAGCTAGGTGGTCCATAAATTGATCAGCTAGGGAAAGGGACATTTTAGGTGTGTGAGAATCACTTAAGGCGGTTCGAAAACGTCTTATATTTTTCCAAACGGCAGATGGTGCAGTATTTGGTGAGATGGAACTACAAAATTTTTGCCAACCTTCATATTTTTTTTGTTTTAAAAGTTTTTTAGTTTTCCGGGAAACTTCTAAATAATTGTCGAAATTCTCTGGAGTCATTTGATCACAATACATCCTTTCAGCTTCCTTTCTCTTTTTTACAGACTCAGAGCACTCTGCATCCCACCAAGGAGGAGAAGGGATTTTACCAGATGAATAATTTTTCAAAGGAAAAGTCTCATCTGCAGCATCTATCAAAAACTTAGCAAACAGCTCTGCATCTGTGACACCTAGGGATTCACTATTATTGATTTTTAACTCAACACAGTCCCTAAAGGAACTCCAGTCTGCATTACTTAATCTATGCTTAATACGGGGTTTAAATGTTGATTTATGAGGTTTACTACTTGGGAAGGAAACAACTAACGGGAAATGATCACTGCCATATGATGAAGACAGAGGATACCATTCTAAAACTAGTGCAAGATCAGGAGTACATATAGATAAATCAGGAGCACTAATTCCCTCATTAGGCTTAGTATGTCGAGTTGGTAAACAAGTATTTAAAATGCAAAGATTATGTGATTGAATAATATCTAGTAGTTGATCCCCATAATAAGAACTTACAGAGCTGCCCCATGCCTGATGTTGGCAATTAAAATCCCCCATCACCAAAAAAGGCTTAGGGAGAATGGAAATAATGTTACTAATTTCAGATAAAATATTTACAGTTGGACGAGAAAAATATACAGAAACTATACATATGTTATTTACAACAGCAGCAACAACCGAAATGTCATTGCTGTGTGAAGGGAGCGGAAAATATGAAAATGAGAAAGACTTATTGATGAGTATAGCCACCCCACCATACCCATCATCTCGGTCTTCTCTAAGACAAGAGAAACCAGATATTTTAAAAGAGATACCTGGCTTCAACCAAGTTTCTGAAAGGGAAACTAAGGAAGGACTATGTTTATTACAGAGATGAATAAAATCAGATTTTTTGCTAGTTATGCTGCGGCAATTCCATTGTAGGATTTTGCCTAAACTGGCCATTGTTGGAAATTAATTTAAAAAGCTGAATAATAGAGGCGGCGTTGGACGGTACAGAATTACTATTATTGGAAAAGGAAGATGTTAGTGCTTGTATTAAAGCTGAGATTAGCTCCAAGATGTTTTCATTATTCTCCTTAGTATCTTTGATTTTCTCTTGAAGGGCACAGCCGTTAGGAGGAGACGGGGGATCATACTCAGCAGTAAGGGATCGATGGGTAGCTTGATCATATCCCTTACTTGTTTTTGGAATTGAGGGTTTACGAAAAACTGTTTTTTTGTGTGATTTTGGGGATTGTTCAGAAGGAAGTGAAGATGGCACAGGCCGAGTTGAAAAGCTGGTGGTAGGGGCAGAAATTAGGACATCACTGTAGGATTTGCTGACAGGCGGATGCATTCTTATGGCCTCAGAGTATGATACGCAGTTCTGGGCCATATAAAGTTTTACCCTGGACTGCCTATCATATTCAGGGCAAGACTTATTGGTGGCAAAATGATTTCCTTTGCAGGAAATGCATGAAGCATTGCTGACCTCTACATCGCAAGATCCACCAGAGTGATCTTTAGTACATTTGTAGCACCTAGGTGTCGAGTTGCATTTAGTTTTTGTATGTCCAAAGCGACAACAGTTATAACATTGGATTGTTGGGTATGTGTATAGTTCAACGGGGAGAGCATTATAACAAAGAAAAACCCGTTTAGGCAAAACTTGTCCATCAAATGTTAGAACAACTGTCTGAGAAGGCTTCCATGTAGGTACTGGACCATGCACTTTATAGTTGAAACGTCTCACTTTAATAACCTTTCCACAACCAATAGGTACAGATATACTCTCTTGGACTTCTTCTGGTGTCCACTCTGAGGGAACTCCTCGAACAATGCCCATCCTCGTCACGCTAAAGGTGGGAATAAAAGCCTTGAAATTGTTTTTTGTTAAATCTGAGTCTTCAATGAATGAATTGGCATCATTATAATCTGAAAAGGAAAGACTAAGCTTGCTCCTACTTAAGCGTTTGACGCTGCCATTAATTATATTTTTATAGCCACGTCTCTTTAGGTATTGGCCAAAAGAGACAGGGTGGAGAGTGGGTAAGGGTGAAGCTTCTGTTGAATTTTTCTGAATGTGAATTACGAACGGGGACACATCTGTGGATTCGTAAAGAGTTCTGCCAACCTGTGAAGACTGTTGGGGCGGAATCGCGGGTAAGGAATGACACGACACAGAGGACACTGCGTCCATACAGGACGAGGTATCCTGAGTTTTTGCTATATTCACTTCAGCAACGGGTTTTTTACTTGAGTCATCACTGTCGCAGCCGCATACATTAAGAGTATCGGAACCGTGTTTGTGTTGCTTCCTCCTCTTATTGCAGTGTCTGCAGACCTTGCGCTGCACCCTAGACCGCTTTCTTTTTTCGGACCTGATGGAACCATCAGTATCCATTCCAGTAGATTCGTTCTGTATAGTTATGTTAAAACCGACCGGGGGGACTGTGCCCCCCGGATCGGGTGGTTCCTCCATGGGCCTGAACAATAAAATATGAAAAACTTACCAGTAATGAAGAAGCTATGTATAAATTTAATAAATATATGCTATACTAGAATAATTTTACTGAAATATATACAACTGATCCTAAAAACCTATGCTAAAATATTTATTACAAATTTTCACCAAAAAAATACGCCCGCCAACTTTAAGGTTTCCCGCGCTTTTTTCAAGGTACATATTTTCTCTGTAAGTATTTGTTACACAGACTATGAAATTATTGAGAGTCCCACTTGACTGACTGACACTGACAACAGACATCTGCGTGCCTGACAGTGCGCTTAGACGTAGATGATTGCTTAACGACCAGCGCATCTGCTTCACGATTTACCTACTTGTAACACCCGTGCGCGCAAACCTTCGTTTTTTAGTTGTCCTATCCTAGGCTGTGGAATGCGCTTCTTTTCTTCATTTCTTTAGATACCTATTGTTAAGCGAAGGCGTGACGCGTCGTTTAAAATCAGTTTTCACTGAAAAAGCCAGCGGCCTCACAGAAGAAACGTAAAGGTAGACTTCCGTGCATCGCAGCCGCGCGTGCCTGATATGCGGCTGATGCGGCAATAGTCATTGTATGAAAATGTATGGCGCTGTTTCCAAAGTCTGCGACGGACGCGAGCGGCAGACGACAAAAACGGCGCCATACATTTTCATACATTAACTATTGTCGCATCAGCCGCGCGTGTCAGTCGTACGCGATCTATCGCGCGCGGCTGCGATCGGCCGCGATGCACGGAAGTCTACCTTAAGGCGAGGGCGCGGAAAAGACGCGTCGCAAAAGAGTCGTCTTTTCTGTGTGGGCTTCGTCCCGTTCTTCAGCACGGTCACCCGTAACTCATCATTCGTTGAAACGGAACGCAACTTAGTGAAATAAAAAAAGCTATGTATGACGTCATAAAAGAGGTGACGTCATTCATCTTCAATCTGTCAAAAATTTACACAACAAATACGATCGATTTCTATATTTCTCGATTTTTTGTTTTCCCTCTACGATGGGTTGTGATGGTGGTACCATCCCGCGGCGTGATGAGCTCGTTCGCATGAAGAAGAAGCCCGAACAGGTATGTATTACCAGTCAACAGAAATTGTCTTTAGCAGTTCATGTGTAACCTCCATCAACTAATCTCCCATGTAAATCTCCATTCCAGAAAGACAAAGATGCAGAGCGATCCTTCAAGTGGCGTAACTGTGCGTTGTCGCAGCAGAAGCTGCAGGCCCCAGTGGTCGCGTGTGGTTTAGGCCGACTTTACAGCAAAAGCTCGGTCTTGGAAGCCCTGCTAGATAAAGAGACTAAACCTGAGTCTGTGAACCACATTAAGAACATGAAGGTAATTAGTATAAGACATTACATTATTGTATAAAAGCGCTCCCCATGCCTGTATTCCAGAGGAACTGGCGACAATCCTGACAAACCTTTCACTTTCACTTTCGCTTCATCAACAACCATTAGTTGCTGATTCGCTTTCCAGCACTGATATTTTAAAGGCTGATGTACAGTTAACTTATCTATCTATAATTCAGCAACTAACAATATTTATGAAACACTTGTAATTGAGCTTTTCTCTTATCATAGGACATCAAAGACCTTCAGCTGACCAAGAATCCAGCATTTAAAGACTCTGAGCACACAGAGGGGACAGTTGGTGATGGCAGTGCTCCGTACATCTGTCCCATCAGTGGACTGGAGATGAGTGGAAAGTTCAGGTTTATCTTTCTGTGGAGCTGTGGCTGTGTCTTGGCTGAGAGGGCACTCAAGGAGGTCAAACAGAACATCTGTCATATGGTAATACTTTCTAGTCTCGTTGTGATAAATTAAGGTGACATGTGTAGAAAATTTCAATGCTCTATGCACATCCTCAAAAGCTTGATTAGATCAAATATCTCTCTGTAATATGGCTATAATAACTATATAATATCTGTTTATTTTCATTTAAATGTAGCAAATGAACAAAGATTATATCCTGAAATTCTGATAACAATATATCTTTGTCCTCAGTGCCAGAAACCCTTCACAGACAATGATGTAATAGTCCTTAACGGAAATGATGAGGACATCGCCATTCTCCAAGAAAAGATGGATATTCGCATCGCTAGTCGAAAATCTAGCAAAAAATCTAAAGCTGACAAAACTGAGAAGGTTAAAGTAGAATGTACAGTGTCGTCAAACCCTACTGCTACAACCTCCACAGAGTCTGGCATTACAGAGATAAAAGAAGAAAAAGATGTAAAGCAGGAATCGGATGCTGGCCCAAATGGCAGTAATGCCACTAAGAAAGAAATTATTGACACCATTCCTCTGTCTTTACCCAAATTTAACCCTCTAAAGCAAGGGCGCGGTCACTTTGGCTCCTCCAAGCGTGCTATCTCAAATGATCTAGTCCAAGATCCATCATATAAGAAGACAAAGAAAGACTACAGTGTTGCCACAGACCCACAAAGCAGTGAGGTGTACAAGTCACTGTTTACATCCCATCAAAGTGATAAGTCGCAACAAAGAGCACATTGGGTTACTTATAATCCGTTTTACAATTAATAAGGGTTAATTTTAATGGTTTAAAGTGCCGGAAGTCTGAAGCCGAGCCGTAATAGGCTCAACTGGTTAATATTTTTTTCTTTTTAATAAAGAATGGTGTACAAAAAAAACATGTTTGATTTAAAAAGCCTTTATTGAACCTTAAATTAATATTGCACTGTAATTAAATCCACATTGTACATCCCACGACATTTGCTGCTACTGCTGATGCTGGGGCATTTCCCAATTAAACATTAGGGTAAAAGCTATTTGCGATTAACCTTCAGAATCTACATCAAAAATATTTAGATGATGATTCCGAAGTCCATTCTTTCTGTAAATTTTTCGAAAGAAATATTCGTAAAATGCGTAACCAAAATAATCTTACCTTATTGGTAATCTGTAGAATTCTAAACGACCCGATCGGGCCAATGGTTTTTAATTGTTCTTTCCCAGGTCATAATCTAACAGGAAACTAACGCAAAATCCGAAAGTCGTATCTTTAGCATCCATATTAAACCACTTCCAATACATAACAAGTTTAAAATTCTCAAGTATATTTTACATAATAAATGCATAAGCAGCCTATATAGGTACGTCCCACTGTAGCGCACAGGCCTTCTCTCAGGGAGAGAGTGTGGGCTTAATCGCCACGCGTGCCCACCGCGGATTGGCGATTTCAAGCGCTGAGTTATGTGAATAGCTCAGACAGTCAGGTTTCCTCACGATGTTTTCCTTCACGTTTAGCTAGTGGTAGGTATTGCTACTGTAACTTCACAAATGTACGTAACTTAGAAAACCAAGTCATAGGTATATGCCCGTTCTATGGATCGAACCTGGGTCTCTGGCTTCCGAGTCCGCTACCCACTAGGCTACCACCGCATAATAAATAAAAATGAGAAATTGTAACTTTAGCTTATTGGAAGTGGTTTTATTGGTTTGTGGTTTTACGTTATTTCAATAACACAAACACGTAGCCAGATTTTCACTAAGGATGAGGTAAGAAGCAAACAATGCAATCAATCAATATAAGATTTGCCCTCATCACTGACTGATTTGTAACGCTCTAAAACAAAATATACCGACAGCGCGATTCAGAATAAAACAAGCGCTTCAGCCAGTTCGAAAATGCCGTTTTTCAATCTTCGAGATCTAGCTAGCATTCGTGGTATGACGGCGCGTAGTCACGCATTTTTTAACCGACTTCAAAAAGGTTTTTTTTGCTAAGTTCTCGCATAACTCCGTCAAATCTGAACCGATTTCCACATTTTTTATTTTTCTCGCGCTCCCCCACTAAAAATTTAAAATTAAAAATTGTAGTCGGTGCCCAGTTTCATGACCACCGACTATAAATTATACTTCTACAATACCTACATGTATACATACTTCTAATTAAAAGGTATTCTTTTAAATGATTTCTAACTTTTTAATGCTGTAGTGTTTTGAAGTCGTTTTTTATTCGACGTTAAAATGACAAAATTTTACAATCAATGCACTGAAAAGTCGCGACTAGACATTTGCATAGAGATGGGCCGGGGAGAACGTTCTCCGAAAATATATCTAAGAGTTGATAGAAGATGTATTAACTTAATAAATTCTGCCACAAATACACTGAATTTAGGTACTGTAAATTATTTAAGAAAGAAATCCCCCCTTTTTTCAAAGTTCAAGGAAGAACGTTCTCGCCCGCGCCTATCACTACATTCAAAATGCGCGACTCGCGTCGTCATGCTACCCATGCTGGGTGAGACAAACGTTCCAACCGTGCCTAGGCCCATCCATATAAATAAATATGCAACGGTACCTATATACAATTTTGTGCTTTGGAAAAGTCATTGGTATGGAATGTATCAAGATCACATTACAAAAACAACCCGAACATATTCAGGCGAGTCAATAAATTGAAGCCCTAAACCAACATCTTACTATAAAGGTAAACCCGCAGATGTTACAGTATGCAGTAAGGTATTTTATAGAAACCCTTTTGTACCTTAGGCATAATTAGGAGCAATTCAGAACAAAAGAGAACCTTAAATGGTTCCGAGACATTAAAATTAACCCGTCAAGTTTTGCATACAGGCACGGACATTTGCAAGTCAATTTATTGGTGTGGCAAACTGGCGGCGTCAACAAATGTATCAGTTTCGTCTTGACACAAAATTTGAAGAGAAAACTTGGATCGTCTTGGTTGGCTTTACACATTAATGTGGCCAGTTATAAAGCCAGCCTCTAAAGCTAACTCAAGCTTCAGTCTCGACCTGCATGGAGGCCATGGTAGCCTCGATAATGAGGTTGAAGTCCAGCTCGTTGAGACTGGCCTTCGCGGTCAGCAGGTCCAGAAAAGTGTCGAGAGGAGAGATCCGCTCGCCCGAAGGAAGAGCCGCCATGCCTGGGAAACAAAGTATTTGTTGAAATCATGTATGAAACACATACATAACTGTTAATGTCTAGCAGTGGACGAATATAGACTGATGGTTGTGATATCGGACATATAATAAATAATGCTAATCATGAAACTGGGCACCGACTACAAATTATACTTCTACAATACCTACATCTATACATACTTCTAATTATTTAAATTATTTTTCAGTACTGTAGTGTTTCGAAGTGGGTTTTTGTTTTTTATATTTTTTTTTATTTTTCAATTTTTGGTGGGGGAGCGGGAGAAAAATAAATAAGTCCTTTATAACCATAATTTACCCTACTCAATTCGTTGCTTTAAAATTTCATGTTGTCAATTTCCATCTCCGAAAGACTTCACCAGAACATCACCAAATTAACTTGGGACTACTTAGTTCTACGCTTCTTTATGAAACATCCGGATATTACTAAAGGATAGGCTCCATTAGGCCTTATTTACTGTCCATTGAAGAGTTCCGTTCTCCATCTCTGAAAGTCTTCATCAGATCTTCACCAAATTAAAATGAGACCAATGGGACGTTATATCTATTCGAACAAAGATTTGACGGAGTTATGCGAAAACATAGCCAATATATATATACGCGTCAAATTGATAACCTCCTCCTTTTTTGAAGTCGGTAAATAAAAAGATAAATAAACATAAATGATAAATAAACGTGGTATTTTTTTCCTTGCGGCTAATATTTTTGATAATATAACCAGTCGAAACGTGGTACTAAAACGCGCCATACAAATCGACCTTAGACTATGACGTCACTCCCTTACGTAAGGCCTATAATGTATGAAGCGTTTATCAATATTTGAGTTATCTCGTAAAATAATTATTTACTATTACAGTCTGCAGATGAGATGGTACACCAACATTGAGAGGCTGGAATACTGTTTCTGTTTCTGCTGCTGTTTCTGGAGTGTCAAAGATAAAACGAGCTGAAGTTATTAATAAATATAGATTTATTGCTACTAATAAAATATTGGATCATGTTGTCTGTAAATAAAGAATTAAGTAAAACAAAATAAATAAATAAGTGGAGGCGAGACAGTCAACGAAACTCAACGAAACCAAACTAGGTTAATAACTTTGTTTCATGTTGCATTTAGAATTAGGTTAAGTTATTTATTGTATGGGCGTAGTTCCACTCTATTGAAATTTAGCTTTGTATTTTTTCCCAAAAAAAATATTCCTCTGCCTCCTGCGGTTGACTGGTTGAAAATATTTATGGCACAAAGTCCGCCGCATTATATTTTTTTTATGTAAGTGCAATTAAATTATTAATAAACAAATAAATATAAATCCTTTATAACGTCATATTCAATACGATTTATTTGGAAATTATACAACTTTGCGGAACACTACCTCAGACTGCAACAAATGGGTCAACCCCTTTTTCTTAAACTTGTTCCAATGATGAGTTGTCACCTCCGTGAGCAGCAACCTTAATGAGTTTTGCTCGGGTACGCCCACACAAACACCACTAAAGCCGGGTACTCATTAGCGAGCTGTAACCGTAACATGCGTGATACAGTACGAGGTTCTAGTGTGTACGCTCGTTACGCTTGTGGTTCAGAAATGAGTAAGTTGTAAACGTCGGCTCGGTGCAAACCGCACGCGTACCGCTCGCAGCAGGTTAGCGAACCACGTACACACTATGTTTATTGGTTACAGTTGCAGCTCGCTAATGCGTACCCGGCTTCAGTGCGGCGGCGCGCGGCGCTCGCTGCTTGGCGGGCGGACGGCGCGGCTCGCCGCTGAGCAGCGTGGCGGCGTGGTCGCGGGCGCGCAGCAGCGTGGCGGCGCGGTGCGGCCAGGCGGCCAGCGTGCGCCGCGCTCGGCCCGCGCCCGCCAGCTGCAGCAGCCGCAGCTTACGCTCCACCGACGCGGGCTCGTCGTCTTTGCCTGGAATGGGAGTTTTTGGGGTTCCGTGCCTCAAAAGGAAAAAACCGGACAAGTGCGTGCCGGACTCGCCCGCCGAAATTTGTTGGTCATATTATAAGTACTTCAGGAATCGAGACTCGCTGTTTTTTTCCGAGCTTTTCATGAACTTCAAAGACTATTTTTTTAATGATTTAATTACAAATGTATAGTGTTCAGCGAGTCTCAATTCTTGAACTATCTATAATATGTAAGTAAGTACTTAATTGAATAATTTGTACGGAACCCTCGGTGGGCGAGTCGACCCGCACTTGACGGGTTTTTTTATTTACGGCCCCGTATAACGCTAATTGCGCGCAACTTCAAAAGACTAATTTACATTGATTGTCTCGACCAATCATTTTAAAAACTTACCTAAAAAAACACACTAACCTACTGGTAAAATTGATTTAAAAAAATAGTTCTCAATTTTGACGATTTGTCTTGATAAATCCTACAAAAACTTGTTTTTCTATACCTAATTGATTGTTACTGGAATCATACTATCCAAAAATGTGTACAAAATAATGAGTCACAATGAGAAAAATTGCTCCATTTAAGATTCAGAATTACGGCTTCCGTTAATGTTTAAGAAAACTATTTGTTTGATTGAATAATTGATAATGGCATGTTGCACTTACGTGACTCATATGTAAAGCGGTTCTCTGAGGTACAGGAAACTACTATTACAAAAAACCGGCCAAGTGCGAGTCGGACTCGCGCACGAAGGGTCCTGTACAACATTTTAATATTTCAAGCGTCTACCTGTTGCCGTTATTAATATCGAGCACAAAACTAATCGAGAGGACAGAGGTCGCTTTTGAGAGTGAATTTTGTAGGAAGAAATACTTCTAGCGTTTTTTTACAATCTACAGCTAAAATAAACGCAGTTTCTTTAGAAGTCGTATATTTACATCTTATTTATCATAAATCAAGGAGGCTTTCAAGGTGAGGAATAAAGCGAACCCCTGAGGCAGAGGGCACTACTGTTGTAAAAGAGACATAACTTCGTCCAGCTCACTCACCAGTTATTATAGCCTTCAGAACGTCAATATGCAGCTCCAGAACATTCCTGTGCACGTATTGAGCAAACTGCTGATGCGGAAGTGCTCTGTATGCCAAGTAGGTGAAGAACGAAGCGAATCCCTGAGGCAGAGGGAACGCCACACTGTCAACCGCCAGGTAGTACTGCTCCAGTACTTTGAACACGATCAGAGCGTGCGTCGGGTCGAGGTCGTCACTGCAATTGGAAAAATAGAGGGTTTAGTTCACATTTCACCTTTAAACTAATATTACTTATATACATAAAAACAGAAGAGCAACGAAAAAGAACAGCACGCAACACTGACCCGCCCATTCCAAATTCAAAACAGAAACCAAATAGCAACGAAACAAAACAACAAGACAATTCTTCTCCCCCGAACATAAATGCGAATGTGAGTGAACATTACACCTGCACCACACACATAACACTGACCTACACATGCTTATACAAATACCAATAAACAAAAGAGAAACGAAAAAGAACAGCACACAACAGATCAACAACGAAACAAACCAGCACACAACAGCAACTCTTATCCCCCGCACACAAAGGCGAATCCTCTCTGCGCTCCATAAGCCGGCGCAGCGCGTGCCCGCCGCGTTACTACTGACTATACATAGAAAGCACAGGCAGTCCAAACTCTAGACTATAAAAAGCAAAACAAAGTTAACCGTTTAATTTATCCTACAATTTTTTTTAATATAAAATAAAAACCGACTTCAAAACACTACAGCACTAAAAAGTTAGAAATTATTGAAAAGAATACCTTTAAATTAGAAGTATGTGTACATGTAGGTATAACCCAAAATATATGTGCTGGTCATGAAACTGGGCACCGGCTACAAAATGTACTTCTACAATACCTCTGGCAAGGTTAGCCAGAGGTCGCGGGTTGAAGTCCCGGCATGGGTGGAAATTGTAACCTCTGAAAAGGGTTTCACAATTTACCCTACTTAATTCGTTGCTTTAAAATTTGAAGTTCTCGATTTCCATCTCCGAAAGTCTTCACCAGAACATCACCAAATTACGTTGCTACTTTATGTGCTGATATTGCAATTCTAGCTGCCACGAAAAGCAGAAAACAAAATGGACACCACACCTGCACCCCACACGTACCTAAAAACTTTGGCCTTTGCTTCTACGTAAAGAGTCGTCGAGTGGCACCTTCACTCACACTAGATGGGTGAAGGGACCACTCGGACGCTGCAGTGCCTGGGACATCGTGTTTTAGATGGAGTAGGCACCACACTCGTAACATTGAAGTAATAGCACATTACTGCAGCGGCCAGAAAAAAAGTCAAAGAAAAAGTCTGTTTATCCTTACTTGTCCAATTTAGTAAACAATATTCTAACCTCAAAATTGACATTTGATGCCGAAACTAGATATTTTCTTGCAAGTTCCTGCACTTTGTTTATAAACATAGCAGCGTGTTATCCAAAATGGTGTCCCAGGTTACTTCATTTATGGGAATATGGCAGACTAAAAAGTCATACTTTGCGGGTAGAATCTTGTTTACTAAATTAGACAAGTAAGGATGAATAGAATATAAGTCCATTAATGCCTAGTTGTGGCCAAGGCTTGTATAGTACTTTTTTTCAAACAATGCGCGGAAATTAAAACTAAGTACCAAGGCAGCACTTTTTACTTTTCAAAATCAATGACGAACAACAATATTTTTCCCGCGTTCAAGTGTTCATTTATTTTCTTATTTTTTTTTTCAATAAACAGCTTTCTATTTTAAAAACCTATTTAGAAGCTGAAATTTCCTCCCATGCCGGGAATTGAATCCGCGATCTCTGGCTAACCGTGCCAGCGCTCTCCCAACTGAGCTAATTGTCCTCAGCGCGGATTAGTGCAACAAAAAAAGAATATAGCTTTCTATTTGCAAGCCAATTCGAACTTTAAATAAAACCTTTGATAAGTTACCGTTCAGAGTAAAATATCGTTCCGTTTTTGAGTTGAGTTTGACGATTGATTTTACTATGTAGGTAATTTATTTGGCCGCTAAAATACGACAGATATGATTTTAATCAACTTTTGCCGGCCGCTGCTCGCATATTATAGCCAGTACAGCAATTTCGATTTATCTTGATGAAGGTTGTCAAAATAATGCTCAAATTTCCAAGCATGTTTGAGAAAACATATTTAGACCAGCGTAATACACAGAATTGAAGAAACAAAAGAACAACGAAACAAAACAACAACGGCAACTCTTCTCCCCGTACATAAAGGCGAATCCTCTGAGCGGCCCGTTGGGCAGCGCGCCGACGGGCCGGCACAGCGCGCGGCACAGCGCACGCGCCGCGTCGAGCTGCGCGGCCGCCCAGCGCGTGCCGGCCGCGTGCGCGTGCGCGCCGCCGCCGCCCGCGCGCATCAGGTGCACCGACACCTCGCGCAGGTTCTGCGCGCCGCCGTGCACAGGAACGGCTTGTTACTTGTTAGTTAGGTTAGGTTCAAGGGAAACGGGAAAAGGGCGGGGAGTTCGACGGCCTAATTATACGCACCAAATCCTGTCGTAATCCTGACGATTGCGAGAGCAATTTGTAGAAAGATAGAGAACACTTTATTGCGCAACCAGATGAAAGAATTACAC
Organism: Yponomeuta evonymella; assembly: GCA_963969515.1. Classification (NCBI taxonomy): domain Eukaryota; kingdom Metazoa; phylum Arthropoda; class Insecta; order Lepidoptera; family Yponomeutidae; genus Yponomeuta; species Yponomeuta evonymella. The sequence continues at coordinate 2,481,155 of OZ018343.1, read as the reverse complement.
ATAAAATATGTAGTTTCTTATATTAAGTAGTTGTATACAATTGGCGGTCTTATCGGTTGTCTTGTCTTATTATTTGGAAGTTAACAGTCATTGGAAACGTTCAGGATTTTGTGCGCGTAATATAGGGGCCACTCCTTCATAGCGAGCTGGTAGGCGGCCTACGCTGCGTCCTACGTCCTACGTCCTATCGGTGCCTCAATGCACCAAATGGATGAATGAGTGTTCCTTTTTAACAGCGACAAGCACAGTACTTTAACGAGGTCGATAACGCCTTCGATACGCTGACAGAAGTGTCGCCTGATCGGGAGAATCTGATGTTCGACATCCAATATTCCTGGGATGAAATCGTGATCCCGAATGACAAGAAATGCATACTTGTGTTTTGCTATATTAATTAGCCTACGACCTTTTCTCAGCCCTACCAAATATACACAAACAATTTAATAAAAATCGGTGAAGCCGTTTCAAAGTCAAAAAAAAAGTTCGATAACAAACACTGTGACAGGAGATTTTTATATATTAGATTGTATACCTGTGCAATTTCCTTATGTATACAATGCAGATACAAAAATCTTTATTCAGGTAAAAACATATTGAAAACTAGAACTAACATAAAAAGTGTTCGTTATCTACCTATATGTTACGCACACCAAATCCAGAACGATTCTCATAGTCTAACTGTCATATTCCATACTAGATGCTATCGCAAACGTCAGGATTCCGACGGGATTTGGTACGCATAATTTACGATTTTTCAATGACAAACTAAAATTAACAACAGTTTTAATTTGTGTTCTGTGTGTGCAACTGACCACATCCCCACACTACGTAAGCCTGTATCGCGAGGACAGAATAGTACTTTATACTTTATTGCACACATAAAATTACATGAATAAAACAAAACATTTACAGAATTAAAAAGTGTACATGGCGAGCTTATTTCAGCAGAAATCTCTTCCAGCCAACCCTTGATGTGGTGATACGAACATTATAAACAAGGGAGGAAAGTGTACAATAATTATTACGTACTATATTACAACCCAGTACAATCATACATATGTAATATATATTATAAATAGGCCCCTGGCTGCTGTTACCTCTGGTACACTCCTTTTGACTCATCTTTGCGCGCGGCTCTATGAGTGCGTGCCGTACGCACAGCTTTCATTTGTGTGGCAGTGTCGTGGCTGTCGTCGTCCGAGTAACGCACACAAAGTCACTGTGTCATCATCATTCAGCCACAAGAGGTCCACTGCTGGACATAGGCCTCCTCCATGGATTTCCAAAGAGACCGGTTGGAAGCGGCCTGCATCCAGCGTGCTCCTGCCGCTCGGATGAGTTCATTTGTCCATCCTGTGGTTGGTCGTCCTACGCTGCGCTTGCCGATATGTGGTCTCCATTCTAGAACTTTTCGGCCCCATCGGCCATCAGCTCTGGGTGCTACGACGAGTATGTGCCCCGCCCACTGCCACTTCAACTTACTAATCCGCTAGGCTATGTCGACGACTTTCGTTCGATTCGATCTCATAGAGAAATTCGGAGCATAGCCCTTTCCATACCTCGTTGCGTGACCTTGAGTTTTCTTATGAGGCCCTTAGTAAGAGACCACGTTTCAGTGCCATAAGTCATCACTGGTAACATATACTGGTTGTATAATTTTGTAGTCACTGTGTATATACGGTTTACCCACATGGTTTACGCCGCGCTCTGTATGAGTGGTCTGAGCATGCATGAGGAAGTACGAGCAGTCTTAAACGAGCTATAGAGTCAAAAAAATCCGTGCAAAAGTAGTTTTAATTTTCATATTTCGTAAATCGATCATATAGTTATAATTAACGAACACAGCATCACGTGCGTTGTCGCCTGACTGAAGCTATAATAAGGTTCTGTACGGCATTGTGCAAGTAAATTTTAGTAACGATTAGTCAAGTGTGAGGATGCAAAGAAAATCTCTAAGTGATCGTGTATAAGACTAACATCGCGTAGTTCAGGCGCTAATTTCAGCAACTTAATATGCTCCCGTCGTTAGTGTCGCTAAGGACTCACTGCGGTTACACTGCTGTTGCTACAGACTCGCCGCAGCTATGCTGCACCGCATTTCACCGTCGCTAGAAACTTATGGCGTCAAATAGGATGCGTGCGTTAAGATGCACTCCGACGCTCTGTGCTTTGCCTTGTATTATGTTGTATTTATGTGACTTTTTTTCCTTTCTACTTGTTTATGTTACTTGTTATGCCTTTTTTTCTTGTGATGTGTTAATTTGTCCCAATAAATGTCTTTCTTTCTTTCTTTCAACTCTGCGCACGCACTATATACTCCAGCATCCCTGCATCGTGCAAGCAGTGTTACACATGACATAACATATATATAACGTTCCACGAATAACAATCGGACCGGCCGTCCCGAGCCAGATTTGCCTGGCGGGAAATTTTCTTTCATAGTGGAAGAGCACGATCACCCGGTCCTTCCTATAGATAGACACTCACCGCGGCTAGACTACACTGTCGCTACAGATCCACCGCAGTGTACTACACTGTCGTTAGTGACTCACTCACGTAATTATTACTGTGTACGTGATTTAGCATCAAAGAAAATGAAAACTCACCGCAGCTACGATGTGCTCCTGCTTGCTAGCGGTGCAGAGGTCGAGCTCGTGGAAGGGCAGCGGCTCGCTGGCGGCGAGGGAGGCGCGGCGGGGGGGGGCCGCGGCGAGCCCCAACGGGCCGGCCGCTTGCGGCGAGTGCGGCGTGCTGCATCGGGACAGCGCTTCCGGCTGTGGGAACGAGAAAAGGGTTAAAGGGGTTCCCAAACAGACGTAGTGAGACGTAACTACGGTTGTATGGCTACCGTAGTTTGGTTTTAATTTACAAGTGACGTGCCGGAAACTTTAGCAATATGAAAACGGGGTTTTTCCTTAAGCGGCAATTCCCATACAAATGTAGTTCGGTTTTAATTCATAAACGGCATGCCGGATTGCTGTTAAACTTTACCAATAGGTTTAGATGACAAAAATCTATGTTTGTTCGGGCTACAAAAAAAAAACTAACTAAAAATGTATTTGAGCGTTGTGATAAGTTTCTATAAGAAGGCTTATAAGGCTCTTATTCCTTTTTTAGTCATTCTTAATCCTAAGCACGATCGTACCTCGATTTGCGATGGTCTGACGTTTCTAAATTAATCGTATGGGAATTGCCGCTTGAGGGTTCATATTATGTTACTTTCTGTTTTTAATATCTAGTTGTTCCTATGATGTGTCTTGTTTTTATAATGTCTTTTTTTCTCCTTGTTCCTTTCTTTACCTGATAGCAGTGCAGGCTGACGCGCAGCTTTTCCAGCACACTAGAAGGCTCGAAGCGCGCAGAAGCGCGGCGGTTGAGCTCGGCCCACAGCCGCGTCCACAGGTCCTCGGCGAACTGGCAGACGCGCTGTCTCGGCGCCAGCACCACCACAGAGCTGTTCCACAGCTTCTCTTGGCTCACGGAGACCACTACGTCGCGGACCTAAGCGGTTCAACCATAGATTACCATAAACTGCCTCGTTGGTCCTGGGTATCGCGTCTGATTACAAATCTGGAGGTCGTGGGTTAGATTCCCACTGGGGGGCGCCGTATTTCCATGTTTGTGATGTCCTTGCCTGGTTACCATAGTACAGGGTATCCTAGTTTGGGACTAGAGTGTTGCGGGGCTGATTTACTGAATCTCTTATTAATAGAGCCGCTAGCTCATTCATTTATTAACTGATTTACTGAGTCATTTATATGTCACTAAGTAGGTTACTGATGCCAGATGATGTATGTGTCACGATGTAGGCGCTGTCGATCTCCAGGCGCTGGCTGATGATGGACACCCGAAGAGTCCAACTGATACCGTCGGTCCCCCGAGTATCCGGCTCGAAGGACCAAAATAGTGAGAGGGGAACGTTTACACTACCGCACAGTAGAGATGATTCGGTGATGGAAAGATGGTTCAGCTTGTAGATGCGTTACTGGTGAGGGGCTCGATACAACTAACTTTACAAAGTTCGCGCCTTAGCCCTATGCACTGCACAATAAACTGCATAGGGCTATGTCAGCAATACAGCGGCCTACTAACAGATGAACTTTGCTAGCCTGAACACACTGACTGACTGATCCACTGACCTTGACCTGAGCAAAGATGCGAAGTCGCGTGTGCCGCACCCACTGGGTATTTTGTACAGCGCGTATTACAGTAATTTATCACTTTGTCTCTTCGCCACTGATTCATTGAGTCACACTCGGATTCATGTGTTAACGAGTAACTGATACACTTCATTCAGTTACTGATTCCTACTAACCTTATTCATTATTGAATTACTAGTTCAATTTACTGTATTGAATTGAAAACTTCTTTATTGCACTAGAAAAACAATTTTGTACAAAGGCGAGCTTAATACTAGGTTGAACCAAAGATACACTGAGTCACTGAGAGACTGATCCACTAACGTTAACCTAAGCGAAGTTGCGATGGCACGTGAACGGCAAAAGATGCATAAGTGGAAGTGTAGCTGCGGGCAGCAAGCACCAATTGATCGCGTGTGCTGCGCCCACTAGATACTCCTACATAGCGGAATTACATTCATTTACATTCATTTAGAATTATTCATTTCACTCTTGCCACTGATTCATTAAGTCACTCACCGATTCATGTGTTCCCGAGTCACTGATATTTCATTCAGTGACCGATTCATTGCGTCACAGATTCCTAAGCTTATTAATCATTGAGTTACAAATTTGATTTACTGTATTCATTGAGTCACCGACTCGATGATCTGACCTTGACCTGAGCGAAGTTACGATGGCACGTGAACGGCAACAGATCCATAAGCGGTACTGCGGCCGCGGGCAGCGAGCGCCGAGTGATGGCGTGTGCCGCGCCCACTAGGTACTCCTGCATGGCGCGCTGGAACGAGCCCAGCCCCTCGCGCTGGTTTAGGCACATCCAGGATATCAGCTGGAAGAGGCGAGGAAGTGCTAAGGCTGCTGGTGCCTCTGCCATCCGTCTAGCTCGCGCATTCTAACATATTTGCATACATACGTGTCGGGGAACGATCGTGAATGAGCAATCATTTGGGTGTAAACGAGCCTGACCGAGTGCTAATCTGTGGCTCAGACTGCTGTACCTATACTCTGGATCATGTCAGTAGTACGATTATCGCGCCATTGTGCCGGTAATCGTCCGCTCGGTTGTGCGCACTGATAATTAATAAAATGTGATCGAAAAGACCGGCCCAACTAAATCTTCATGTATTCTGCCACATACATAAACTCACAGCTGTACCCCTGAGGAGTAGGCAGAGACTTGGGTTTGCCATTTGCCACAATCCTAACGAAACTCTTACGCTTCATCAATATACTATATTCGCGATTTTAAACTGTCAGTTTTAGAACAAACTTTGGGGCCAGTATTTGTTACTATACTGTAGTGTGGGACCTGTCTGCACTATAATCGCACTAAGGTGATAGGAAATCCCTGGAGGCGTAAATTAAATTATCAACACAATATATACATAAAATCTTGCTTTGCCTCCCGGAAACGAACGTGAGTTTATGTATGCATGTATCAACCACAGGCCTTGGTCTGGCACCAAATTTTGCTCCAGCTCCAACTCACGGTTTAGTATCACGTTTGACTTAAAATAAGTTTTAAATTCACATAAGTAGCCTAGATACGTCCCACTGAGCAGGGACATAGGTCTTATCTAAGAGACAGAGTAGAGAAGTCTCACCTCTTCAGCCAAATCAAAGTTTCCATCATGCAGCAGCAAGTAATGCAATATGGCCATCTTGTTCTCCACACAGCACATACTCTTGAACGCCGCGACCAAATCCTTCTCCGGTACATTTAATGTGATCACGTCCAAGGTATTGAGGTCAACCATAGCGTTGGGTCCCCAACCCAGGATTGGCGCCAAGCTTGGCCCAGCGTCAGTCTCTTCGCTGGGCAGTACGATGTGATTGCAAGGCTCGTGGGTCACGCTCACGTCCAATAGGTGGGTGAACAGCATGGGGATGTTTACGAGGAGGTGGTCGTCTGAAACAGAATGGGCATTTCAATACAAACATCAGAGATGCACACAAATATTTTAGTCGGTGTGAATCTGTGAACTTTTTTTTAGGGTTCCGTACCCAAAGGGGTAAGGGACTCTATTACTAAGACTCCACTATCCGATGGTCTGGCTGTCTGTCACCAGGCTGTATCTGATGAACCGTGATAGCTAGACAGTTGAAATTTTCACAGATGATGTATTTCTGTTGCCGCTAGAAATACTAAAAACAGAATAAAACAAATAATTAAGGGGGGCTCCCATACAACAAACATTGTCTAAAGACAGCGCTCGCCATCTAGCGGCCATCTATGTAACCTTCACAGCGCCGATGTCATGTCGTTAAGTGTCAATGTTAAACGCTTCTATGGCGCTGTTCTCAAATTCGATCTTTGTCTAATGTCGTATAGCTAATGGTACGGAACCCTTCGTGCGCGAGTCCGGCTCTCACTTGGCCGATTTTATTTTTCTTCTTCTGTACACCGCGAATTGATAAATCGGTCTTCTTCAGTATTTTTGAGGTTCGCTTAACAGAGGAGAAATGCTTGAATAGACCAGGAAATGCCTAGAGGCTGAAATTAAATCCATTGACTGACATTTCTAACACACAGTTAGTTTGGTGGTTAACCTTAAGCTCGATTTCTAGCCAGCATCAGTCCGAAAAAAAAAAGTCCTTCGCGTGTACTTAATTTTATTTTAAAATAGTCTAACTGTAGGAAATTTTGAGTCATTTTCAAGGTATTTTATTTACTTTATTGCACACAAAACATATGACAGGACAATAACTGTAAAACTATTTAATTACTGCATAAGAAATGTTTAATGCGCGAAAATAATAAGATTACATTCTATCTCCGCGGCATCAAAGATAATCATAATCTACAGGGTACAGTCTTTTTTCCCCCACAAATGCCATCTGTCACGGTTTCTTATTATCCACATCCACGGATGCACTAGACTTACTGCAGTGTACTCACCAGCATACAGGGTGTAGGAGGGGCGTACGCTCTTGGCCAGCGACCACGGTAGGTCGGAGACCACTCTGTGGACCTCATAGATCTCTGCGGTACTAAAGGTCATCATTATCTTCAGGGTATAGGCCTTTGAATCGCTCGTAGCCCCGGCTGCCTGAGTAATCTTAAACGATCACGAAGGTTAAGCAACACAGGGCGCGTTCAGTGCATGGATGGGTCGCCGTCTATGCCTAACGCTAGTGGCATTTTTCTGAGCGGTTCCGTGCTTCGCAAGGCACGTTAAGCTGTTGGTGCCGGCTGCCGTCGATAGATGGCAGTCGTTAAGCCAAGTCAGAGGCCTTAGGGCGGCTTGACAACTTCTGACAGTAGACGAGCCACTAGTCTACAAGCCTCCACCAATCCGGACTTGGCCCCCGTGGTGGAGTATGGCCTATACCTTCCTCAGGGATAAGACCCGTGCCCCTCGGTGGGGACATAATGGGTTGATGATGATAGGCCTTTTCTCACGGTCTGTTACCATCCACATCCACAGATGCACTTGTCATCCGAGGTCAAACCGCGGCTAGGTCTTTCAGTTGGTTGTCCAATGGTAGGACTTATTGGAGTGTATCTACTTACCAGCATACAGGATGTAGGAGAGGTGTAGGTCAAATCGCGTCGAAGGATCTGTCCATAACATGGTTATCTAAGTCTTAAAATTATTGGAGTCTACTCACCAGCATACAGGGTGTAGGAGGGGCGTAGGTCAAATCGTGTGAAAGAATCTGTCCTTAAGTTAGTTGTCCAAGTGCTAGACTTATTGGAGTGTACTCACCAGCATACAGGGTGTAGGAGGGGCGCAGGCTCTTGGCCAGCGACCACGGCAGGTCGGGGACCACGCTGTGGACCACGCAGCCGTGATGCAGCACCGTCACGGAGTACGCGAAGTTTACGCCGCTCTCCTTCAGTTCTGCGCTGTCTTCTAGCGGGAGAGAGGACGTAGAGTCATCCAGTGGCTGTGGAATGGAGGTAATTCAATTTTTAAAAAAACTTCCATCTTAGATTGTAACTATGTTAGATTGTACTCTTATGCTCGTATTTTGGGTTTTAATAGTAGATTGTTTACCCAGGGAGCAAACAACTATTTTTAAAGCGAGAGTGTTTCTTTGAATCCAGAGCGGTGCGAAGGATTCTGAGCGCAGCGAGGGATACAAAGTACACGTCCCGAGCTTTAAAATAGTGTTGCACCCGAGGTGGACTGGACACTCTACTTATTATCACCCGTAAAAATAAGTAAGTGCAAATTATGAAAAAGAATAAAACGTTTGTTGTGTTCTCTGGAGTTAATAGTATACTGTCACTCTCACTACTTAAAGATACACTATTTTTTTATAAAAACTTAGCACCTAAAATCCGAATTTGAATATGTAAACAATTAGTACGAGCAAAGGCGAAAAGTTAAATTTTTCTTTTATTTTTCATTACTCGTACTCTGAAAGGGGGTCATTGTTCATCCAGGCACCGTGCTGAAAGTGGTACATGCCTGCTCTAAAGCAGAAAAGTATTAAAAAAAAAATATGAATCGTAGTTAATATTGAACAACGCAATGGTAGTAACCTATACAGCCATAAAACGATTAATTCTTCATTTATTAGTTTTGTTGACATTTAAATTCTTTTTGATGTTTATAATTAATATAATGTACTTTATGTATTTATTAGTCACTTTCAAGGCGAGATGTATAAATTAAAATATTGTTTAAGACACACATAAAACCACCAAATACGCAAATTCAAAATGGCCGTCTTTCGCGGTCGCGCGCCATCTTGCGAATTGTGATGTACGGCTAGCACAAGTTGGCGCGCGAGCTATCTCGCCGCGAGCTAGACCATCCGTCTGTTTCGGCGTGATTTCCTTAAGTTTTATATTTTAAACTTGTTTTTATCTTTTAGTGATTAACATTAATAATTAATTTATATTATTTAATTTTTTTAATACTAATTAAAAAATTAAATTTTTGAGCAGTCGTTTAAAAGGGCGGATAGTTTATCTCTCGGCGAGTTAGCTCACGCGCCGACTTGTGCTAGCCGTGCAGGGTGTGCGTTGGTATTAAAAAAGTAAACTGGCGGGAAAACTTTAATAAAAAAGTGCAATTTTTTCTATGGAAGTTCCATTAGACTGTGTTTGTGATATTCGAAATTGAGTTTGATTTTAACTGGCTTGTGTTTACTTTCCTCGTATTCGTAATGAAAAGTAGAGTGTTTTACTCGGGTGATAGCACCCATTTCTGCCTCGAACTATTGGCGCTCTCACTTCGTTCGAGCGCCAAAACATCTCGTCAGGAATGGGTGCCTTTCAGCCCTCGGTTAACAATCTACTATTTCACAAACTTTTTTTTTATTTGGTTCGTGCGCGGTTTCTTTATCATACAGCCAGTTACTTGTTCATACAATGTTCGCGATTGATCTCTTTGGTGATTGGAAGTTTTACTAGAAATATCAACATTCCAAATTCAAATCACTTTTCATGTCTAGGGATCAAGGAGCTATTTTGGTCCCTGTTCACTAAGATTAGACTAGCTTTTTTTGAATAGATGTGATAAAAAACAAGTAGGTATTACATTTTGGGGTTTTCACAGAATACGTGTTATTCTAGCGGATTGCCGACAAATATACAAGGTAAGAAAATTAAAACATAAAGAGGGTCCCCACATAAGAAAACTTGGTGTGACAAATATGCAGTCCTTATCAATAGCAGTAAAACCACTTTCTGTGAGTTTAAGTCGTAGCGAAGGGTCCCGAATTGAGTTTAAGTCGTAGCTACGGGTCCCGAATTGAGCTTAAGTCGTAGCTAAGAGTCCCGAATTGAGTTTAACTCATAGCTAAGGGTCCCGAATTGAGTTTGAGTCATAACTAAGGGTCCAAGAAAGAAAACAAAATTTTTCAGGGGTAAAAGAAAACAAAATTTTTGATGGGTACGGAACACTCGGCGCGCGAATCCCACTTGCACTTTTTGTGCGAAATTCGGCTGGTTTTTTTCTGGATTCCCTCCCGATTTCGGAATAAAATTCATAATGTGTCATCTTCATCATCAACAGCCCACCGCTGCCCACTGCTGGGTTAGGCTTTTTCCCACAAACGGTCCCTTGCCATCCGCATCCACGGACCATCCGCCGACTCAGCGACATCGTCCGACCATCGGGCTGCTGGTCTGCCCACTGACCGCCGTCATGTTCTCGACCGCCATTCTAATGGAAATTAGAAATAGAAAATATTTATTTATCTTCAAAATGACTGTGATTGCCCAGGTCCACCTACTGTCTTCCCGCCTCGCCAGGTGTCCCGCCCATTTCCATTTCAGTCCCGAGACTCTTTCGAATGTTGTCGACCCTATTCATAATAAATGTAGAGATAACTAAAGGTTCAGTTCAGATGCGTACCTTATAAAGATAATGGTGACAGATGCACAGGACTCCATGCGGGTCCGCGACTATTTGCAGGTCCAGACTGCAGTCGTGCAGCCGCAGCGGGACCGGGTCGTCTTCGTACTCGCCGCACGCCGCGCCACCGCCCCAGCTCGGGAGCTGCGGCAGACTCAGGGGGATGTTCAGCTGCATAAGGAGAATTAGGAGCTGAGATTATGGCAGTAAGGTTTCGTTTTGAACTTGCAACAACCTGCAGGTTCAGACTGCAGAAAGATCTTACAAACACTCCAGCGGGATCGCATCGTCTTCGCGCCGGCTCGGCGGGATGTTCAGCTGGATAAGGGGAATTAGGAGCTGAGATTATGACAAGGTCTAATTCGAAAAAACACGGATGCTGTCTGGGTTCAGCTGGACACGTCAGTTGGTAATTGAGGCTATAGCATAAGGTCGAATTTGGAAAACACTTGTAGTGGGACCAGGTTGACTTCGTGCTCCCTACGTTGCCGCCCCAGCTCAGGAGCTGTCGCCGCCCCGGTGTCGGTTTACACGGCCGTTGGTTTAACGTGAAACGTCTATAAGTAGGCGTTAATTTTTAGCTCAAACTCCGCAATGAGTTACGCGGCTCTCGGGCCATCAATCGGCAAGAGTCAAGAGGACATGAGTAATGGCTACTTTGCTCTACTCAACAAAATATAAATTAATTGCACACGACAAGTAGTTACAGCCCTCGCCGAGGCGACGTGTTTTCTTTCAATGCGGTTTTAACAAGTGAGCCTGCCCTTTAGCCTGCTACCGAACTGAAAGACGTTTCACGTCAAAAAACCTAGTGAAACAACTGGACAAGCAGCTGAAACAGCCCGAAACTAAATCCAGTACGTTGTCACGTCATTCGGCATTAGGGAAGCGAACTAGCGACGCTCCAAGCCCTGTAATCATTGATCAATGGTCTAGCACTTCACTATGTCCGAGCACTTGGTAAGCCGAGTGGAAAGTTCAGATCTCACTAGAAAAATTCCGCTCGAGATCTTGACGAATGTCCGCACATTCGCCCTCTACAGGACATTAGATACTTAGATAACACTTTATTGCACACCAGCATGATGGCACGAGTCACGCGTTTCGTGGCGCTAAAAGGTCATAATTTGACAGCTGTTAATGTACTGAAAACGCGCGACTAGCGTCGTGGTACTACCCAGGCAGTAATTAATTACCATATTAATGATAATTAGCATTAACGACACGTTCTGAAACTTCTTAGTTTAACGTCATTTTGTTCATTTTTAGTTTCACTCTCCTATTCGAGACTTAGTTTTGCAGATGAGACACACCGTCAATATCCACTGCAAATATTGTACTGGGCGGCCTGGAAACCTAACATACAGATCACTGATCTAGTTTAGGCTCCAGCCTTTCCAAAAATTCTGCTTTGCGCAGCTACCATTTATACCTATCTATACTGCATTAGATTTTTGGATTGAGGAAATAAACATATTTGAATCGTGTGATTTTAAAACAACACAAGTCACATGTGTTTTTAAAATAACACTTGCCCATTTTTTTTTATTAAATTATTTACACCTACCTATTGTCTTACATTAGAAAAAAAAATGTAGTTTATTCATACAGAAATCAATATAATATGCTAAAATATTGCTGTTGTAGATATTAGTATTTGAATAAAACTGTTTTTTCTATTTCCTGCAAAGTTGTAATGAAAGGACATGTGTCGTTTTAAAATCACACGATTCATTTATATATTGTTCTTGGTCCCTGTCGATGTACTACTAAGACAGTTGGTCGAAACGCAGGCAGACAAAGATGCGCTCCGTGAGGTTAATGCGAGTCGCAAGTGTTCGAGTCAAGGCTCGCATATCTTTGCAAATGGGGTCACAAGATTGATCTCTCTCGTTAAATATTAAGACGGGATGGGAGACAAGTAGGTAGATTGTGACGAGATAGATTGGACGAATTGAAATTCAATTTTATGCTGTCTATGTTTGAGTCGTGCAAGATTTAGAATATTGCGAGTATAAGCGATCTTCAAATACCCCACCTGATGCCTTCGTATGTCTACATTTAAATATAAGATAAGAATATTCTTTATTGTACATCCGGAAAAACAACAAAAACAAAATATTTACAAAGGTACCTACACAGTACAACTGGCGGCCTTAAGATTGAGGTTTCACTTACAAAAACACAATTCCTCTAAAACACTCCTCAAATGCAATTTAACATGTATGTGGTAAGGACTTTCCCTCCACCACAAACTGCTTAAACTGAAATTGAGGTGTTTTAAGTAATCGTGTTTTTATAAATAACACTGTTAGGGTTTAATATATTCGCGACCGTGAGTTAAGTTCACTCTCGTTACCCTACACGTAACTACCAGTGGTGCCAAACAAGAACGGTCTTATTTTTAAAATACCTAACCACAGATTAAATAAACTACCTCTGAGGAGTGTTTTAGGGGAAAAGAGTTTTTATATAAATAAGACCGGAAGCCTCTAGTGGTAGGCCTAGATTGTATATAATATTTAGTTGTATATTAACTTTAAAAGTAAATAATTTTTTCAACATTTTCGGATCAGTCATCATAGTTGTTTGCTAATGGTGACAATTATATTATACCCTCAAGGAGTGTCTTTAACTAATGAGATAATTTAATTACCCTAATTACCGAGAATACATTGAATACCCCTCGTAGTAGTGGAGCCATCTATCAATGACAACGACAAAAATGACCGTATTCCATGGAGCACGTGACGGTGGCGGTCCATATAAAATACTACTGCCGTAAATGACGTATGTATTGTATGGACCTCCGCCGCCACTGCCACCGCGTTGTTGTGGTTCATCCTTAATTTAAGAATTTCCTTCATTCAACAACTCATTCACGCATTGAAAAACGTGATCAAGGAAGAAAATTAATAAAATCGAAGAAAGTACGTGAAATCCAAGACGCAGGTACCAGAATTCTGCACATATTCATACCACAGTCTCATGCGGCAGCGAGGCGTGGAACTGCAGAGCGGAGAGCGTGGGCGTGGCCTCGGACGGTGACGTCACTTCCTCCCCCTCCGCGAAGCTCTGCGCAGGCGACCGGTAGTGGATGTAGTAAAGCACCTGCCGAGGAAGGGGACGTGAAAGGTACGGATTAATACGTCCATGAAATTAAATTATCTATTAAAAAAAACCTAATTCATCATCAGCCAAGAGTACATACGGCGGTCTCATCGATAAAAGCTATTTCTTCCTGACAAGCTTTTGATGGCCAGGAATTACCAACACGGCGAAGGAAGTATTTGGGAGTGCAAATTGTCAAATAGTGCAAATTGGCCACGCACTGATACGCATGCAAATTCTGAAGTGTATTGTACTTTGATCTTGTACATTCGTACATACATACATAAACTCACACCTGCATCCCAGAGGGGTAGGTTGCCGCGATCCTGAGTGATCACTTTCGCTTCCTCAATATTCATTAGTCGTTGCATGCACGAACGGATGAAATACTTCTTTTAGATTCTAGAATAGTCAATATTTTAAATCGTTGTGGTGAGAATCGCGATGCCTTGCGCAGCAGCCAGTTTGTTACCTGATTGACGCAGTCCCACTGCGCCCAGGAGAAGACCCGGACTATGGTGTCGGGCTCCGGGAGCTCCCCGTCGAAGCTCCATTCCTCCGTGCCATCGTCGCAGTCCCTAGACAGCATCATGGTGCTGTAGATCTTGATGCCTAGAACACAAGATACTGGCTACTGACTGGAAGATCTCCTACGCGTGTTTTTTCGAAACATTACACAAAAACATTGTAACACTGGGGCCTGGCTATACACAGTTGTGTATTCAAACACAATACTTCCGTTTTCCGCGGCCAACGGAAAACATTCCCCGCGCGGGGTAGAGAGGGGAAGGATTTGTTTCATTTCTCGTCTTCCTCGTCAGAACTCAATGACGACGACACAAAACGTTTTGTTTTAGACAGAAACGTTTTCCTATAGCAGTAGCCCGATCAGCCCGCCTCTGAATGTGTACTTCTAGACAAATGTCTTCACCTTTGAAGCGAAAAGACGAACTGATCTCGACGCTAAACGGGATCGTTTAAATCCTGTATCTGGGGCAATATGCGGACGTATGTTTACCGCCAAGATTTCTTATTAGGGCAAAAGTTAAAACCATAAAAAACATTTTTAATTGGGCTTTTACAGGTTTAAAAAAAACGACAATTAAGTAACTATAATAATAAAAAAACCTATTAAATTTAGTTTTTCATGGAATTCTTAATGTTTTCCAAGAAGGGTGTAGACTCATAAAAACACAGATTCATCATCATCATCAGCCATTTGACGCCCACTGCAGGACATAGGCCTCCTTCGTGGTTTTCATAACCATGAGGGATTTTGCCATAATCGCCACACTTGGCAGGCCGGTTGGCGATCGCAGTATGCGGCTGTGAAATATTCAACTGCCTAGCTACCACGGTTTATGAGATACAGTCTGATGACGGACAGACAGACAGACAAACGGACAGACAGACGGACGGACAGTGAAGTCTTAGTAATAGGGTTCCGTTTGGCACCCTTTGGGTATGGAATTCTAAAAATAACTGAAAATGGGTGAAGGAAAACATCGTGAGGAACCTGAGTGTGTCAGCTATTCACATACCTCAGCGCTTGAAATCGCCAATCCGCAGTGGGCACGCGTGGTGATTAAGCCTGTACTCTATCTGAGAGAAGGCCTGTGCCTCACAGTGGGACATATATAGACTACTTATTATGATGCGTGACTACTACCTTAGAGATTTCTAGAGGGAAAGATAACACTTCAAGCACTCAGATACCCTCACAATGTTACTACAAATTTACATATGTAAGCACATAGGTAACTTAGAAAACCAACTCATGGGTGGGACAATATAAAGCCAATAAAAAAGAAAACAGCAGAAATAATGTTGCCTCACATTCCAAATGCTTGAACAGCAAGAATCTGTCGTTCCTTACTCCAGGGCTATACTTGTGACTCTTCCCATAAATATACTGCACCATAGTCTGTTTCGTCGACCCTTCTTCAACTTTGATCGGCTCATTCTCTTTGCCATACTCCAATGGGAGCAAAAATGGACAATACAAGGCTTCCTTAACATTGGAGCCGTCAGTTGGCAGCACTTTTACAACATACACCAACAAACTGTGACTGAAATTCACTGACGCTTGGATGATGTTCAACTTTTCATTGAAAACATGCAGTGTGTACAAGGACTTGGTTTTGTTAGTATAGACTCCGATGTGCAGTTGTTCGATTTTGTTTCGGCTCGTGGACACCCAAGTAAGGAGCTGGGACCCATCTAGTTCCTGCCCGACAAGACGCCACTCGCGCGCTGTTATTTCTGTGAAGAAGTTAGGTAGAGATGTTATACGGTGATATTTTGCCCAGAGAACTGTAGTAACAGCTGCCTTGGGGCGGTTAATAGAATTGTCATTGTTTATTCACGCTTTATGCCACTAAATTGGGACACACAATAAAATGTAAGCAAATAATTGAAACATTATCGTAATAGTAAACAATAAAAAACGTACCTTCTTCACTCTCCGCTTGCAGAACCCCGCATAACTTAACTGCAAGATTCTGCACGGCCATTGGACTTTGATCGAGACCACAGGCAGGAGTTAAATCTTCACTTGTTTTCTTCAAGTTTTGAAACAAATATCGACTTTTCGCTCCCCAACCTCTTTTTTGTTTCTTTTTTCTGTCAGCTGGCGCCCAGCTGTAGTACCTACCACATGAAATTAGTCACACGAAATACCAACATCACAAAACTCAACACGAAGCCAAGCGCAACCAGTCCACTATCGCAATAGCCAATCAGAGGTTGTATGAACCGTTCCCTTCCCAGAACTTCGCTTAGAACACAATTTTGTTATTAATAAAATAAATTGAAACAGTTTTTTTCAACACATTAATGCATGGAAATGCGTTAAAAAAAATACATAGTCGGCAATCGCCCGCAACTTTTTGCCGGTTTCATATAATTTAACGTAATTTCAGCGACGACGATAATTAAGGTATCTTTGTAGAATGGAACGTCTTATTGGTGTCGTCATGAAGAAACAAACGTGAAGTTGGCAATTGTCATTCCAAATTGTGCGGAGGTTTTGCCGCGGCATTTTCGCGCGGAAAGCCGGACGTTATTCAGCCGTGAAAAATTGAAATTTACAGTGTAATGTGAACAATTATTACAAGTGTACAAAAAACCCTTTTTCCTATTCGTAAACAAAGTATACGGACATCATAACCATCGAAAATACAGTTTTATAGTGTCTATTTCGTGCCCCCAATATCTTGGATCCATGGACATTTTGTTCGCATTATTTTCCTGAATTTGTGAATGATCAGGTATGTTCCTTCGCCACCTCATTGATTTTGGGAATGTAGATAATCTTTAGAAATAGTTAAATTATAGCATTATTTCAGTCAACGGTCGTAATTAGGTTATATATTCGAGGCGGTTGATAAGGGAAGCCGCCTATGTCAACCGATCCTAGGTGCAGAGATCGCTCTCTTTCGGTTTTATTTGTGGAAATTGAGTTATAATGGTTTTCGGAAACCTTATTCTAGTGTCCGAATGCTATTTTTATCAATTTCCATAAGTGGATTGGTGATAGCAACGCCAACCCCGCTACGTGTCTAATGGCGCTGGCAGTGCTTTTCGCGCGCGATAGTGACGGATTCGTGGCATTTTTCTGAGCAGCTGATCGGGTTATTTCCAATATTTGATCGCCCCAGAGCAGTCCCGGTCTATCGTAGACATTATAAGTATGGCTAATTCCTAATTTTTCGGAGAATTAGTGGCTAAAAAAGGCTTCGGAAAAAAAAACTCCCGCCATCCGTGGGGGGCACGCCGACGTGACTTCCTCTCGGATTATACACTTTACACCCTGATTTATCTTAAATACCTCCAGCCAACTTATCTCTACTGCTATCAATTTGCTAAAGAGCCTCTTCATTTGTGCTAATTGGTCGCAAAACAGCGTAAAAGACGGTCGTCTAGTGACATAACCCTATTTGCGGTTTGAACGTGACATGCGGTAATTTTACATGTATTTTGGACAGTGTTTAGGCTAATTAGCGCTAGTATATTATAAATGTTAATCAGTGATATGTTTTAGGCCTGTGGAGATCTAAGCCGGTTGTGTACCAGCCCTTACTATGGCAGGAACTGGGTATGTATAGGGCCACTGCATTTCATTACCTATCACTGACCTTGGTGTGTGTTTACTTACTTTGATAAACACCTGTTTGCAGTTCTACCAGCGACTCCATTGAAAAGCATATGAATTTGAAAAGAAAAAGAAATTCTAGTGACGATGAGGTAGGTTTAAGACTACTCAGAATCATTTATCACCATTTCTTGACCTCCCAATTCCTTGAATAACCAGTTCACACTTTTAGGAACAGGAGAACATGCCACCATGTAAAATATCCTCCAATCTAGAGGAGGAGTTGCGCGACCAGCCTGCACACAACCTCATAGTGGAAGAATCCTGCTCTAGTGAAGATGAGATCTCCCACTGTGAGCTCACAGACATACAACCTCGGAGTGTGTTCACTGACACCGATTACAACCCTGACAGCTTCCTTAGCCCCCCCAGCCTGCCTGAGCTACCCAACTGTGTGCTCAGCCCATTGGAGAATGTGGCGAGGGGGGACTGCACACCACATTCCAATAAGAGACCTAGGTAGGTGCCTTCTTTCTTTCCAAAATTAACTGTCCTTTCCCCACTCTTAAGTTGTACACCTAAGCCATGTGACCGCTCATAAATGGGTAACCCAGAAACATACTATAGGCCAATGCAATAATAATTATGACAGAAGAGATAACAAAAATTTAGACCTACTTTTAAAATAATGGTAAATGGAATGATGGTAATCTCTTGTAGATAGCCATAGGTAAGATTCAATGAAGAAATTATATTCATTTAGGGATTCCAACTAAGTTTCTTTTGTCATTTGTAAGTTGCTTCCATGTATTCAAAATTCCCATGAGATCTTATCATGTTGACCTAGTTAAAGCAATTCTAGATTAGACAGAACAAGCGATTGCAATTTTGGAGAAATTATTATTGATATAAACATTTAAAATAATGTAAGTCTTGTAGTCAACAAAAGCCCACACCCTTAAAAATATTGCTATGTCTTTTGAGGTTTGTAGCAAACGAGGATTGTCATACTTGCCTCCTGTTTCTTGTACACTAACAAATGGTTTATCTACTGTCAATAGCTGTCAATTGGTTAAAGGGCAGACAAAAAAATAATTTACGGCTCTGTTAACAGTAGATTAACCAATTGTTAGTGTACTAAAACCAAGGGTTATCCTCATATCAAGACCGTAGTCCAGTTGAGTAGTAGCTACTACTGCCAGCCTATTCTTTTCCTAGTTTATGGCTGTTGCTCTGTGTGGAGCCTTCTTTTTAGACAGCCGTAATATTATAAATTGTAATTAATAGTTGTGGTAAGAATTTCGTTTCTTTTACAGCCATAATATTTTGCTAGATGTTTAGTTTAGGTAACAGTGTTTGTTGAGTTGAAGCCAGCACCCAATCATCTCAGCTCCGGTCTGAACCAAGGCAAGTAAGCTAACTGAAGCCCCCTAACTTTCAGCACAAGCAAAGCAGGATGTCCGGAGTCCCCTAAACGCAAATGCCCCCTGCCCGGCCTCACCTGGGCGGATCCCACAGATGTGTGGAAGCGGATGTGTGATGATGACAGAGAAGATAACTCAAAGAGGAACCCAAATATGTTTGACAATCATCCCAGCTTGCAGCCCAGGATGAGAGCTATATTACTGGACTGGCTGAATGAGGTAAGATACAGTGTTTTGTGACTATTTTTAACCAGGTGGTGGTGTCAGCATATTTTGGCTTGAGCTTGGAAATCAACTGGAAAAAAGCCTTCACCTAAGAAAGTATGATAACAGAAATTTAAATAGCTCAAGCCTGATAAGTATTAAGACAGACAATCTTTTCTTAGCAGTTGCTGACAGGATGCAAGTCTAGCACTGAAAAAAATTACAGATCTTTTTTCTAAGCGGTTAGCTCTCTATAACAATGTTAGAAAAGAACCCTTCCACGAAATATTTGAGACTATACGTTTATTTTTTACATCGTTTGCTAATTCCAAGAATTAGGACCATTAATTAGCAACTAATGAATGGGGTTTCACTGAATGATTTTGGAAATCCATTGTTTGGTGTTCGAGTAAAATGGATAGGTAATTGACTGTGTGAATACTGTTTTATTCTTTTGTTTTTCATGCTGCCATTAGAATTTAGAGGAAACAAAAACAGGTAAGCTTTGCTTCGCTTTTTTTTTATTATTTATAATTATTCGTACAACTAGCCAGTACCTAATTGTCGTTATTTTCAGTCGTGCATTTCCAAAGAGTAACTGCGTGACATTTTCAGCGAATTCCGTCTTTTAAGTGTAACTTTATTTTGTCTGTGGTAATATTGGGGCCACTGACCCCTTTTTTGCAATGTTCATTGACCTCATCAGAGCCGTCGTGTTTGCAGATGTACGCTATAATTGTTGCTGACTTATTACTTTCCAGTTTTACGTAACTGTACTTTTTTAAAGAAGTAAAATGTAGCCCTAGTTGCAAAGCGAACTCAGATATTTTGTATAGATTTGATGACTAAACCTTCAGAGATATTTTGTTGTGTAAGCTCATTTTATTGATGATCAGGCGACTCTGCAATCTCTAATTCAATCCAATCTCAGCGAGTAACAAAGATATTACAAAAAAGTAAATATTTAGAATTTAAGAAAAGCGCGTTCCTGCAAAGTAATTCTAGATACGAAAATGATCCTGTGAGACGAGGACAACTCGAACATAAAAAAACACCCAGTCCTAGTCTATCCACGTTACAAGTTTACAACGAGCCGGCGACGTCCGGGCGGCACGATTTCAATCTATAATAATCCTTAAATACTTACGTAATTAGGGACTACAATTCAAGTGCAAATTAAAGCTCGTTTTCGTGACGTGCTCGTCGGGCGCACGGTATGTATTCCGTAAAATACTCTATAAACGCCAATTAAAATAGTCTGCGGTGGAGATTTTACAAGGAAAAGCCGTAACCACAGATTATGTAGACGGCCTCTGAAGACTGTTTTAAGAAATCGTGTTTTTATAAATAAGGCCGTAGGTATTTAAGGGTTATTTTCGTTTTTATGGTTGCGCCCGCACGGTCCGTGGTAAGTAAAGTAAAAATAAAAAGTTCTTTATTAATAAAAAAGGTTACATACAGACAGACAAACAGTGAACTATTGTAATGTGTAGCCCTTTAGTGCTTTTAGGCTGTCCGCATAAATAAAAAAACGATGAACCCGACGGGAATATTGGCTGACAAGTTAACGGCTATTCCATCGAGGCAGTCAACTGTTTAAGGATTCACTTTGAAGCCACCATCATTGTGGGGCCTCAGATGTTTTATTGCCTTGAATAATAAGATAACATTATCTTTTCGACATCATTCAGGAACCCAATTCAAATTCGAAGTTGGTGTAGTATTATTGAGATTTAAGGGGACTCCAGTCGACCTTATGCCATATATGTTGCTATGAAGATATAGAAAAAAATATTTGTAAGTCATATGAAAGATACGTGTGTAAGCGGACGTAGCATCGTTTTGAGGTACAATTCGTATAGCGAGTTTCAACTGTAAAAATGTGAAACGCTCGGTTTAAACACATACGAGACCTCTGCCGATCCTGTGACATAATACAAGAAACCTGGCTTGTACCGAACGAATTTTTTCGCGTTCGCGAACGAACGCCGTTTTTTGAATAGTATCGACAGCGAGTTTAACGAAGGGCACGTCTGCAGTGCTGTGGACACGGGCGCTGAGACACCGCGAGGTCGGCCGCCTTAGGGGGGGGGTGTCGCTACTCTGGAGGAAGGGTGTGTTCGACAATGTAACGATGGTAAATTGTGATGGTAACCTGAGCTTCAACATCAGCCATTTAACGCCCACTGAAGGACATAGGCCTCCCTCATGGTTTTCATAACCACGAGGGGGTTTTACCATAATCGGGCGTGGTGGTTGGAATCTCAGGAAGACGCTGCTGCCCGTCTCCTGGTAATTTATTTCCTTAGTCGCCTTCTACGACATCCACGGGAGGAAATGGAGTGACGCTATTCTTAATCCGGCGCCACACGGATATGCAACCTGAGCTTATGTGCAATAAAAGTGGAGGTTTGTGTTGTGATAGATATTTACTAGTCATTAATGCTGATCAAAGTGAAAACCTGTCACAGTTTACGGATTGCGTCGGAACGGTAAGTGCGATTACTGAAAATGAACGAGTTGAGTGTCTTTATTTTCTGGGCGGTTTTAACGCCCACCCGTTTGAATTGTTCCGCAATGAAGTTTTACATTTTTGTAGTGACCAAATATGGAATATGCGAATGCTAGTATATTAGGTTTTAGTCCTGGTACGTTGACTATTATAAGTGACGCGCACGGCTCGACCACTATTATGTGAAATATGATGTTTTGTGGTCAGACCATTTTCCTCTAGTTGTAGAATGTAACCTTAAAACAATTAAGCCTAAAATATTTAATAATGCGTCAACTCTAAAGCTGGCTAAGAATAAAATCATCATTGATCATCAGCCATTTGACGCCCACTGGTTTTCCAAGCTTCCCGGTGTTGTGCTGCCCGCATCCAGCGACTCTCCGCCACCGTAATTAAAAGAATAAAATAATCTGGGGAAATCGGTCTTTAGAACAAACAAATATTTTAATGAATGTCATTGTAAATTGAAGCATATTGATTTTGTCGTTAATACAATGGATATAAAGTTATTTATAACTAAAATTCAAAATCGTCCCGTTACGTGGCATACATAGCAGTCGTTCTCTCCCAGTCGATAACTTGATGATGAATCCTCCCGGATTCGTCGTTGACTTGTATATCTGCTTTCATTTTCTGCGTCTTCGAAGTAACAAAGCTAGCAGTAGTGTTTCCTCGTCAGATCGATCCATTTTGCTACGGCGGGCGTGTTCAAAACGCGGCGACGGCTTAGCGTCGTCGTGGCGGCGTGCTCGCCGCGCAATCGCCGCGATCTCGCTGCGCAATCGCATCCCTTTCAAATCGCTCGGTAGTGTGATAGGGCTGTAAGGTACAGAAAATATTTTGGATCTTTGAAATTCAAAGAGAACAAATCAATTCCATGTCTTACTTTCTCTAGAAAATATTAGAATTTCTATCCAGTGCCCGGAGTGTCATCTTTATTGACTTTGCTTTTACTTAGAGTAACTAGTGTCGTTAAAGAAACTTTCGAAGCTAGTCAAATTCAACATTATACAAGTTTCGTATCCGGGAGGGGTAGGCAGAGACTAGAGCTTGCCACTTACCTCGAGGTAAGTGACGTTCTGACAGACCAACCTCTTTCGCTTCATAAGCAAACAAATACTATTTTATTAATTAACTTTATTCCGGAATCACCTACTTGATTTTTGTCGGAAGAGTCCGACTCCGGAATTTAATTAACAATGTTTAGTGCTTACAAAAGTTTTAGTTCCAAAAATACTTTTTTCACATTCCCGGAATTCGCAATGATTTTTATATTTTGCCAAAACTGATCGGCTGGACTCCTCTTAACACGACATGAATGCATATCATGCAAAGATGATTCGATTTCGTAGACGTTTGAAATTGCGTGATACGGATCTTCTCACGCGATGTTTCAAAGATTGAAATGCAGTGCAGTTTGGTTGACGGTCGGACGTTCGCTGTCCCGCTCTATTTATTGACCATTTCGGGTTGCATTGTCGGTTTGTTGGAAAAATAATCCGAAAAACCGTTGAAAAAAAGAGCCCCGATTCACCAACGGTAATTATTCGCTGTTTTCTGAATTGAGAATTTCTCTAAGTTTAGTTTAGTCTAGGGTCATTAACCTAAGATCTTATTATTATTATTGATACGTTTATTACACTTAAGTATAAAATACAATGGCAATGTGGTGGACTTAATGCTATAAGCATTTTCTACCAGTCAACCACAGGTAGTGCAAAAAATTTACTGGTAGCCATTCGAAATAGATGGATAAGACGATTTACTTCAACTGAAATTAGATAAGCTGACAAATAATCAACAATAAATAAGTAAATATTTTTACTGTAAACTAATATATATAAATAGATACATATATAAGGTAGAAAGATAGTAGTGAGATTGCAATTATACAGCTGAGATCCTCCTCGCGAGGGGCTCAGGGGGGCTCGGGATAACACATGTCGAGAAAGTATTTGCGGACAAGGGCTTTGAAAGCATTCCGAGATGGGGCTTTACGAATGCATTCAGGAAGGGCGTTGCAGAGACGAACAGTTGGAACAGAAAACTTATTTATGACAAAACCAGAGCGGTGAGAAGGGTACTAAGGAGATGATTCTGAGAAGAGTGGTCTGCTATGAGTGCTAGACAAGAAATCAAATTGGACTTTTAATATTGGGGGGTATTAGGATGATCCGTGTGCCGCCGGATTAAGAATAGCGTCACTCCATTTCCTTTCGTGGATGTCGTAGAAGGCTACTAAGGAAATACATTAACAGGAGACGGGCAGCAGCGTCTTCCCAAGATTCCAACCGCATACTGCAATCGCCAACCCGCCTGCCAAGCGTGGCGATTATGGCAAAACCCCTCATGATTATGAAAACCACGAAGGAGGCCTGTGTCCTGCAGTGGACGTCGGATGGCTGATGATGATGATTAGGATGATAGAGAATTGAGTACAGACAATAGAGAATCCTAACGTTTCTTCGATCGCGGATGGGGAGTCATCTTAGCCTGGCGCGAAATGCCGACACGTGGTCGTATTTGCGCAAGCCAAAGATGAAACGGAGGCAGGTATTCTGCAAGCGATCGAGTTTGTTAAAATGCTCCTGTGAAAGGTCAAGATAACAAATATCGAACCGAAGATCAAAACCTAAGATTTAAATCATGATCATCATCATCTATTATCTGACCCTATGTCAGATGATGCAAGGTTACTTTACAAACTGGTGGTTTTTGGTATGCGAGCCAGAACTCATGACATGGGTGCTGGACCGCACGGCGGAAGTCACTAGTAGTTTTTGAGTTTAAATTTTTGTAACATTACTGAGTTCATTTAGTCTTTAATGTGTAGCCTTATAAAGGTGACATTGTCGCTGTGCGACAAAACCTTTTAATAAAGATTATAAAAAAAATCAGCCATTTGACGCCCACTGCAGGGCATATGCCTCCTCCGTGGTTTTCATGACCACGAGGGGTTTTGCCATAATCGCCACGCTTGGCAGGCGAGTTGGCGATCGCAGTATGCGGTTGGAATCTCAGGAAGACGCTGCTGCCGGTCACCTACTAACTGATTTCCTTAGTCGCCTTCTACGACATCCACGGAAGGAAATGGAGTGACGCTGTTCTTAATCCGGCGCCACACAAAGATTTTAATCGATTTCCACTAAAAACGAATGTTTTTTTAGGGTTCCGTAGTCATAGACATAATTTATTGATAATATTCATTACAAGTCAAATTAGAACTTCTCACGCCATTTTTATTTATAAAAAATTGAAGATATGAAAATATGCCTATAATGTCCGTAATTTTACTATCTAAGTAGTAACTATCTGAGTCATACCATTACTTATATTTAGTGAAATTCTCAATTTACAATAGGTATTTATATTCGAAGAGATCGAGGACGTCATTCCCTCACGAAGAAATGTGATACTTTGGAATCCAATGCTTTGCCAGCATCACATGTCTGACCGATCGATCTGACCGTCTTACCTTCATCAGGGACTGCCATCGAAGTCCTACCTACATTTACGCCATAATTTAACACTGACGATTATAGCTTTTCACCTTTTAGTAGACATTCAGTAGAAGTAGACCGCGAGAAGAATACTGGGAACTACACAATATAGAGCAATTGCCTAGACAAAACATTCGTGACTTAAAACAACAACTCGAGAGAGCGTTACATTTCTGCGCCTTTTTTGCACTCAATCGACATACAACCAACACCTGATACATAATATGTTGGGCGTGGGCATAGGCGTGAGTTTATATATATATATATATATATATATATATATATATATATATATATATATATATATATATATATATATATAATATACATAAACTCACGCCTGTATCCCGGTAGGGTAGAAAGAGACCACGGTTTGAATGAAGAGACCCATCTAACTAAAATTTCATCAGTCTTTTCTATTTTACTCGAGAGGCCTGAGCTGAGTTAGTTTCTAGTTTTTAGTGCACCCCTCCAAGACCAGTTGTAAAGTTGAATGGACTTAGACCCGTTCTTGAATGGGGTGCATAATTATTAGGGGTGGGACCCAACATGCTGTACTAGCGAGGACAGAAGCTCAGCTCCGCCACAACAAATCCTGTCGAAATCCTGGCGTTTGCGACAGCAATTAGCGTGGAAGTTGACACCTGGACATTAGAAATCCTTCACAATTTGGTGGTTATAATTTTAGTAGGCCTCTGATCTTACTTGCCATTCCATAAACATAGCCCAATGAAACGATAGTTGTGTGGTGGGTTCAAAATTATCAAGTTTCTTTTTCCGTTTTATTCAAACTGGGCTATTATAACTTATTTGTTGTTTAACTGGAACAGTATATTCTTCGTTATTGTTAAAGATCATTATTATCAATCAATACGCCGATACGATTCGCGAATAATAAGAACAGCAAAGATATGGAACACATCGCCGTCGCGTTTTTTCTTAGACATGTCTCCGGTCAGTGTTGTGCCCCTTAAACTAGTTTTATGGTCCAATAACCAAACTAAAACGAAGAGATCTGATTTGTCGCAAATTGATCTGTAAAATTGATAACTCTTATGGCTGTTAAAGTATTACTTAAGATATTTTTTTAAGTTTTAAAGTCTTGATTCCTATACGTACACAAGGACATGCATAAAGATTCAACAAGATTCAGCTTTCCTCTTGGACATAATCCGCAACATATACCATTATAGTGCTTGATATGCTGTTCACTGAAACTTCGGACTCTTCCTAGTTCGTGACACCTATTTGTAAGCAATGACGCTTCTGATGATCCTCAATATCCTGCTATTAGCTTGATAAGAAGACAACCAATGCATTCACGTATAGACATGGTCACACGACATCTTGCTACCGTAACGTACGTTCTTTCTTTTGTCGGTAATCGCCATTAACACGATAACGATATTTTTTTATTTACTTTTTATTGTTTTACAAAAGGGCGGGACTTAGACGCGGAATATTGTAAAATACCGATAATTTCACGAATGGAACCGTCTAAAGCTCGGACTCTGGTAGAACTAAATGGTGCCAGTGCCATGAGTAATTTCACTTTTTATTTAGTCTTGCGACCAGCGCTAAATATTGCTGTAAATCGCAATTAGTTGAACTGTAATTAAATCTATTTGTGGTATCGTGAAAACAGAGGAATTTACTGTTTACGTGTTTCAAGAACATTTTTCAACTAAAAGATAAATTAACAATGTTGTAGAAGATTCAGGCGACCGGCTTTCCGGGCAACAGCTGCAGCGGGTGCGAGAGGGAACCTAGTACAAGGTGGCCGCGTCGCGCGACGGTGAAATAAGATCCACAGTAGAATATTTATATCTAACAGAGGGGCGTAAATCCTCGTTTATAGGCAATCTTAAACTTAAACCGATGAAGTCTTATTTAGAAAAATATTTAGAATTTGCTTAGCGTGAACATGAGCGCAGTTGCTTCGAACCCCCGCCCATAAGGACGCGGGGTTGTAAGGTTCTGCGCCGTCGGCTACTAGAAATACAGCATCCTTTGGCCGGCCGGCGCAAACGGTTGGCTGCGCTGCATTGTTCACGAAAAGCAATGACAATATTATCTTAAATGCTAACTTATAACAATAGTCCTAGCGGTATTCCTACGAAACATTGAGGCAGAGAGAAAACTTGGGACATCTGGGGCCTATTTAATAAACGCGACAATACGACAAATTTAGCACTTTTTGACAAATAAGTCGAATTGTCGCGACAAGTGGCGTTAAATAAAGATCACAACAAATGCGACAGGCAAATACTGACAAAATTGTCAGGCTATAAAACTGCATAATAAAAGCGACAATTGTCAGGTTTTACCTCTCGAGTCTCTAAGAAAATATTCTCTGACTTATTTGTCATGACAATTGACAATCTTGTCACTAATTCCGACATATTTGTCACCACACAATATCTAGGCATGCATATGAGACAACATGAGGGTATTATCAAAAAATGTACCTACCTTTGTTTTTGACTAGAAGTTGTTTTGTTTGATATTTGAAATGAACGCCAAATTAACAATTTTAGAGAGGTTTTATTTGGCAGACTTAGCGATACCTTAACACACAAAATGAAAATTAATAAATGGAAGAACATCAAAGAACAGTTTTTGAACTAATCGTACTAATTTAACTGCCGAATAGCGTTGACATTTGATGAAAAGCCTGTCGAAAATGTCTGACAAATTGATAAATTTGTCTAACTGCCATGACAATTTAGGGTTTAATAAAATACAAGTTTTTCCGGTCAAATTGTCACCTGTCGCCAATTATTTATTAAACAGAAACGACAAGGCGACATATTTGTAGATTTTCCACCGTGACATATTTGTCAGTGATAATTTTTATTAAACAAAATATTGTCAATTAATTGTCGCCTGTCACCGGTCATTGTCGCGTTTATTAAATAGGCCCCTGGCTTAACCCGCGTCTTTAAAGAAATAAAAAGTAAAAGGGTGCTAAATGTAAACCTCACATGGGTAACAAAGGACCATGGACAGCTTTTCGGACAAACTGCCTCTATTGTCCATAGGGGCTGTAGTTTCTCTTTGGCCCATGAAACACAATTTGTCTATTATGTGGGTACCGATACCACTACACCGAGCCATCCGCCCGCGCTCGTTAACAAATGTTCTTTATAAAAAAAAGTATTTGTCAGGATAAGCCATCTAAAAAACAATGTCCCAGGCACTGCAGCGTTCAAGTGGTCCCTTCGCCCATCTAGTGTGAGTGAAGATGCCACTGGACGTTGAATAAATCATCTCATTACGTAGATGCAAAGGCCAAAGTTTTTTTATAAAATAAAGATTCGAAAAGATTGATTAACCTGAGAATTAATTAAATTAAACTAACGAATATTGATCGAGCGAAACAGGTTTGTCAGGATATTGACAAGTGGCAAACCCTGGTCTCTGCCTACCCCTCCGAGATACAGGCGTGAGTTTATGTGATATAGTGAAACAGAAAATTACATACAGTATTTTTTTATATTTCTCAGTTGATTAATTAACTAATAACCGTAGATAAAATTCTTCTCTCTACGTAATGCATTTCAACTTCTACTGGCGTAGTAATAAAATGTGTCAACCCGGTCCCGATTTGAAAGAAGAAAACAAAAACCGGCCAAGTGCGAGTCGGACTCGCGCACCGAGGGTTCCGTACATAACTCTACGCGTTCATGAGGAAAAAAGTAATAAGTTTATATTTATTAAAAAATATATATTTTGTAATGTAACTAAAAATTTAAGGTTTTCGGAATTTTTCCTTTATGTGTGCTATAAAACGTTGCTTCATGCCAAATTTCAAGATTCTAGGTCGACTGGAAGTACCCTTTAGGTTTTGATTCCCTTGCGAGTACTTGCGAGTTTCAAAATATGCAGCTTAAATTGCTGTTTCTTTTGATTGCGTTGACATAGAAGTTAGATTTTGTTACAGCTTAAAGGTATTATAGACCTGAGTATTTGGTATGAATTTCAATTTAATACCTCTACGCGTTTATGAGGAAATGGGTAGTAAGTTTAAAATTATTAAAAAAAAATATATTATGTGATGTAACTAAAAATTTATGGTTTTCGTAATTTTTCCTTTATCTATGCTATAAGACGTTGCTTCGTACCAAATTTCAAGATTCTGAGTTCACGGGAAGCACCCTGTAGGTTTTGATTCCCTTGCAAGTGTCAAAAATTTGCGGCATAAACGGCTGTATCTTTTGATTGCGTTGGCTTAGAAGTTTGATTTTTTCACAGCTTCAAGGGACAGTAGACCTGAGTAATTGATATAAATTTCAGCTTCATACCTCCACGCGTTCCTGAGAAAAAGGGTCTTGACAGACGGACGGACGGACGGACAGACGGACAACAAAGTGATCCTATAAGGGTTCCGTTTTTTCCTTTTGAGGTACGGAACCCTAAAAATTGCCTTTTTATCGTTAACTACCGTACAGCTGCCGGAAATCTTATAATCTGTCAAACGGTCTTAAAATTACTAGCCTAATACAGATCTAGCTGTTATGAGACTTACCATCATTGGAGTATCTAGGGTTATCTTCCCTTTAGACCCTAAAGTAATACTACTAGTACTAATGCACGTATGTAATAACCCGATATCCTGAGGTGGGTACATCCTACCCGGCGCCGTCCCCTATCTACGCCAGTGCCTAACTTATTCATTTGTCAACAGGTGTGCGAAGTTTATAAGCTGCACCGCGAGTCATTCCATCTGACAGTGGACTACATCGACCGGTATCTGTCCAGTACAGAGGATGTGCCCAAGAGCCGTTTGCAGCTTGTCGGTAAGTGTTTTTCTGTCCTTTTTCTCCTCCGCGGAGGTTGTACTGATTTAAGACTTTCCACAAAAAAAAAAAACCTAAAGTACCTAGGAGGCTTGTCAGGATCGTCGCAAGTGGCAATCCATTCTCTGCTTACGCCTCCGGGACACAGGCGTGTAATGTAAGGGGATGTACTAGCGAAGGGCAAGGTCAAAAGTACCCGACACCTGCGTGCGTACGTGCAAAGACCAATGAATGGGTGTTGAAGAAGCGAAAAAGGTTTACCCGGAACTGGCAACCGGCAACATCATAATGATTGCGCGTTTAATACGCATATTTATCCCAACACAGTAAGCAACCCCTCCCTCCCACATTCCAGGTATAACTTGCCTGTTCATCGCCGCCAAAGTGGAGGAGGTGTACCCGCCCAAAATAGGCGAGTTCGCCTACGTCACCGACGGCGCCTGCACCACGGACGAGATCCTTCAAGAAGAGATCCTCATCCTGAAGATCCTCACGTGGGATCTGAACCCTACTACAGTGAACAGTTGGCTGAACATTTACATGCAGCTGGCGAGCGAAGCGCGCAGTGCTAAGCGCAGACTTCTAAGTGAAAGTGACAGTGGTGTTAACTCCCTGAGAGGGTATACGTTCGTGTTCCCACAGTACTCGTCTCTGGAGTTTGTGATCTGTGGACAGCTGATAGACTTGGCGATGTTGCATGTGGATGTTAATTCGTTCGCGTACAGCGCGGTGGCAGCGGCTGCGATGGCGCACACCTTTAACAAGGAGCTGGCTCTCAGAGTTTCTGGTGAGTGATAAATTTGTACGTCTACAGCGGCAAAGCATGCAGGGCCTCGATTCTGTTAGTGCATTGTAGTATAATGACAGGTACACTGTCGGGTCACGTGACGTGTTTTTTCGTACCATTGACGCCTAGAAGGTTTGATGGACCGCCATGTTCATGCAGTTGTCATGTTACTACAATGCATTAACAGAATCTAGGCCCTGGACATTGCATCGCACCCTTAATCCAATACTGGCACTAAGCGAAAAATGTAAATTGTGCAGGAGAAGCTATTAAAGATTTTCAATGTGTAGAAATGTATATAGTTCTGTATTATGCTTCGTTTTCCATCCACAGTTTTAAATAGGAATTTAAGTGAACTAGTCAGCGCTTAGTGTTACTTTGTAATATTTGCAATAGATGGCATTAAAACCAGAAATTTAGAGATTTTTGTTTAGTGACGGTATTGGATTAAGGGTGCGACATGTTAAATAAATATCACTTATCTTAATATTATTAACTTATTCCGGATTCACTTTCTTCGTTTTTTGTCGGAAGAGTCCGACCAGGTTACGCTATGATTCGCAGGGCTACTACTCACCATGATTAAGCTCTGCGTATCAGAGCGAAACCTGGTCGGACTCTTCCGACAAAAAATCAAGTAAGAGAATCCGGAATTAAGTTCACAATATGTAGTGCTTACGAAAGATTAAGTTCAAAAATATTTTAAGATTCTTTCTTGCATTTACAAAATAACTTTACTTTCAAACATACAGGGTTTTTCAGAATTTTCCTTTTCATTGTATTGTCTATAACTTATAGTAGTAGCACCACTCGCTAACTGTGAAGGAAAATATTATGAGGAAACTTGAGTGTGAGCTATTCACATACCTAAGCGCTTGAAATCGCCAATCCGCGATAGGCCCGCGTGTTGATTAAGCCCATACTCTCTCTGAGAGAAGGCCTGTGCCCTACAGTGGGACGTATGTAGGCTGCTTATGAAACGGAAGCTGAAGTATTTCGGCCATAAGGCGTAATACCAAGTAGTCTCCTTTAACTTATTATACAAGACAGAATAGGGCTTGGGAGACCAAGGATTATGGCTTCACAGCCTACGACAGTGATTCGAATAGAGTACCAGTTCCTTGATTGGATTGGCGGCGTCAAAAAACAAGATAGGCGAACTGCACACAAAAATTATTATGCTGTCGGCGTCATAGACTCGGAAATTCGTTCATATTTTTTTGGAAAAAAATAATATCAAACTATCGAGGACGTGTTATTGAGACAAATATTTTCAGAAATATTCTCAAGACTAACTTTTTTTTTCACTAAAATATAATGAGACCGTGTCGCGCCGGATTAAGAATAGCGTCACTCCATTTCCTTCCGCGGATGTCGTAGAAGGCGACTAAGGAATTAAATTACCAGGAGACGGGCAGCAGCGTCTTCCTGAGATTCCAACCGTATACTGCGATCGCCAACCCGCCTGCCAAGAGTGGCGATTATGGCAAAACCCCTCATGGTTATGTTCGAAACTTGGAAAACCATGAGGGAGGCCTATTTCCTAGAGTGGGCGTCAAATGGCTTATGATGATGATACTCAGAAGATTTTTCTAAATAACTATGCATCTTAGCATAGCGTTCACTATGCGCGCTAAGTTGGTATGCATGGAATCTTTCATGTCTCTGCATCATTGTTAAACTGCAGCGTCCATCGGCTCTGGCTCCGGCTGAATAGACGCAGTTACACAGAAGGCAGACAAATTTAGGGTCTATCCACGCTACAACCCGCCGGGGACGTACGGGCGGCACTATTTCAATACTATTTACAAACCACAAATGCAAAAAAAAAAACCTTTCGCGTGTCGTGCCCGTGGCCGGGCTTTCTTTTTGCGCTTTTAGTATTGTAGTCTCCAACCATAAAAGTATTTAAGGTTTATTTTAGTTTGTAACATTGCGTCTGCTGGTGGCCGGCGCGGCGTAATGTGGATAGGCTCATGCGGTGCAATTCAGCGCTCTCAGTTGTTTTACGTTAGGTTTCGAACTACCGCCAGCTCCCACTTCCTTATCTTTGTTATTAACTCTTATCTACAGGAAACAACAGGCTAGCCTTATAGCTGTGTGGAATAGAGAACAGTTATTTTTACACCTAAAGCATTTTACTGCATGAATTTCCTTATAACTAAATATTATCAGTCGCTTCGAGGGAAGCCTGTCGCCAAGGTCTAAGTTGGAAACCCCTTTCAGATGCCCTCTTATCAGCGAATCACTGAACAAAAAACTGATTTGGAACATTTTTTATCGCATACAATGGGGAACTTGCGTCTAACTCAGATTGGAGTGACAAGGCTTTTATGTTTTATGCCACATATCACATATATATCAAATAAAAACTTAGGAAAACTTTAAAAATAAAATACCTAATAGAAATATTTTTTTCGGGATCACAAAAAATGCGAAAAATAAAGTTACTTGATAAAAAAAATCTTTCATGATTTAGTTTTTTCATTGAATTTTTAACGTTTCTCATAAGGGTGTACATGCATAAAAACATTATTTTACGAGATAACTGAAATATTGATAAACGCTTCATACGTTGTAACGTCATAGTTTGAGCCAGATTTGTATGGAGCGTTTTTGCACCACGTGACTATATTGACCTTTCGACAGGTTATATTTAATACATTTTTAGTGCAAGTTCTTCATTGGCGGTCTTATAGCGTAGAGCGACCTCTTCGAGACCACGTTTACGATACATTTCACAACTATAACCGTTTTCTTATTAATAATAGATCGTCAATACTTATGCAGACCCAGGCGTGGGCCACACAGAAAGGACGTGGGGCGAAGGCGCGGGAAAGACGCGACGCGTAGTATAGTCAGAGCAAGAACTGTGGTGTGTGTCGCTATACAACGCGTCGCGTCTTTTCCGCGCCCTCGCCCCACGTCCTTTCTGTGTGGCCCAGGCTTAAGTGCTCGACCCTTTGTTCTCTATGCTCGATTGGCTCATTTCTTGTACGGCCGCCAATTGTACTGCGATTTATTGAATTTCTGTTAATGTAATCTTTGTGTACAATAAAGAATATTCTATCTACTTGGTATAAAAGGCTTAGACGCTGTTGACATAGTAAAGTACTCTGTGCTGTTGACTTAGCACTCACAGAGGCCTCGACGTGTGAATCCACTTAATGCTACAAACTGACTCTTTTTTAGCCTAACACCTATCTAAATTCCCGCAGGCTGTAGCATGGAAGCATTAGACTAGGCTTTTACAGTGTTAACGAGATCCATATTCTATCCGATAATGAGGGGTCCTATACGTCAAAACTAACAACTTTTACTACTGGGAAAACTTCAATGGGGATCTTGTTACACTCTTTACATCCCAGATAACAAGCCAGGACGTCTGCGACAATAAATGTTTAGTCTGACGTTTCGACGTGGCCATCAAGAAACTATTTGATTACTCGTGAAGTTAAGCTACATAAGTTTTAGTTGTTGAACCTTTATAAGTTACGGAACAGCGGGTTTCCCTGTCAGAGGTACTTCGTACTTAAAAGGGAATCCCATCAAAAGTGTATTTTAGCAATAAATTAAATTACATTACATTAAATTTAATTAAATTACGTTACATTACATGCACCGTACAATATCCACCAAGAGCTTCGTCCACAACACGTAACAAATACCTAACCCAACAAACCACTCTGGAAAACTGCTGAACCAAAGGTCTCCAGCACGCTGGCAGCATTGCCACGCTGCACCGCCAAAGTAATGCACCGGAGCGGCACACAGTGGACCGAAAAGCGCTCCACATAGACTTAGAGATCGAAGTTTGAATTGTTGAGTTTTATTCACAGGAATCCCCTTAGAAAGGCTAATCTGTTAACATATTTGAAGTACAGTAAGTTAAGCATTGTCGGCAGTCAAGCCCATGGTCCCTCAATCAATTAATATTGCTATTGCTATTTAAGCAATACCAATGGTTGTATGAATAAATATTTAGAATTATCTCTCGTCCACAGGGTACACCTGGGAAGCGCTAGAACCGTG
Source organism: Yponomeuta evonymella (assembly GCA_963969515.1). Classification (NCBI taxonomy): domain Eukaryota; kingdom Metazoa; phylum Arthropoda; class Insecta; order Lepidoptera; family Yponomeutidae; genus Yponomeuta; species Yponomeuta evonymella. Next base: position 2,446,237 of record OZ018343.1, on the reverse strand, counting down.
CTACAACTGGCTGGCGCCTTTCGTGAGAGTGGTGCGTGCGGAAGGCGCCGTTAGCGTCGTGCGGAGCGGCGACGGCGAGTTCGTGAACAGCAGTTGCGGCTTGAGCCTCATCTGTCCGGACCTTAACGTCGACGAGAGCCACCGGATACAGTCGCACAATATCAGCCTGGACATGTTTGTGAGTATTCGGGCGGGTTACATCATAACTCGCGCTCACCTACCAGCTCGTCTGAATTGTAAATTGAGTCCGCTAAATATTTGGTCAGAAATAAAAACTCGGGGCTGCAAGTGATGTAAATTGCTTCGGCCAGATGTCGCTGCCTGTAAGTAATGCTCTCTGCAAGTTTTTGTATTTCGAAATTTGAAATGCTCGAAATTTCGCCGATGCTTGCACTTGCCCATTAGCTCAGTTGGGAGAGCGCTGGAACGGTCACGGCACGGCACAACCCAGAGGTCGCGGGTTCAAGTCCCGGCATGAGTGGAATTTTTAGCCTCTAAATAGCTTTTTAAAATAAAAAGCAGTAAAAGAAATAATTTTACACTGCTCAATATTATGTTGGTTACGAAAACGTAATAAAGCGTAACTCACGATCATTGATCATTGCTTTTTGCAATTCACTTGCTCTGCACAAATGACTTTTTATGACAGAAAACATTTTATTGTTAACCAAATCTTATGTAAAAAAGTTGCTTAAAACCTCCTCTAACATGTACTTGTATAGTATTTATTAATTAATGACTCGCGATGCTCATACATAGTTACACAGTTATCCTTCATACTGTTTCGATATCAATATTCATACTGTTTCGATATTGATGTTTGTTTGACGTCCTCATCGTTTAAATTAACACGTATTTAAATACTTTATACTTTATTGCACACATAAAAAGACATAAATAAAACACAAAATTTACAAAAAAATAAAAAAGTGTACATGACATGCTTATTTCAGCAGAAATCTCTTCCAGCCAACCCTTGATGTGGTGATACGAATAATACAGCATCTTTCCGTCCACAGGACAAAGTATACACGCAACTGCTAGACCAGTCTCTCGCCTCCCAAACGGACGCCACGCCTACGCCGGGGACGTCGCAGGAGCATCTGTACCCGCCGACGCCGCCCGCCTCCGACCAGAAGAGCCCTAAGACACCCTCGACGAAGACTCCGTCAACCAGGCACCAGGTGGTGGCTGAAGTCAGGTTACATGTGCAGGTGGAGTGAGTGGGGAAGTGGGTGTTGGATTGTCCTTCTGATAGTGGAAGCGGTTCACCTCTTTTGATTTGAATCTCTGTGAAGTGGATACATTCTGGCAGTTGTAGGATTTATAGGGAGTATTAACTATTGCCCATTTCGTACATTTTTTATGATTTTAAAAGAATGATTACCACTAAAATTACGAACTTCTAAAATCGAAAATATGTCCAAAATGTCAGTAATTTTATTTTCTGCTGCTACCTCATACAACATTTGTCAAAAGTATATTAATTCTTTTGCAACCATCAAACATGTCAGAATGTTTGAGCGAAAGGGAAGAGAAGCCTAATAGCGTTTCCACATTATCCGATCCGATATCGGGGTAAGTAAAATGTATGAAATACGTCGGCTCCGATACCCGATATCGGGGCGGACAATATGAACGAGAGGTACATATTTCATACATTTTACTTACCCCGATATCGGATCGGATAATGTGGAAACGCTCTTAAACTACACCATTATTTCACGTTCGGTACTTTTTATCTAACTCCCACTCTGAAACTGTGTTATTGAACCACAGGCATTATGACCATAGTTTTCACTAGACCCTTCTTTTCGTGGAATCATCAAGTGTGTCGAAGGGGATATTAACCGAAATAATTTACAGCTAAAATTTTAAAACTATTACTATATTTTTTTCTTATGTCATAGTATTGGGTATTTTATCAAACCTTTGACCTACAAAATAAATGGCATATCGACTGAAGTTACTCTACTAATTATCAGTGTGGAACTAAAGCTTTTATTTGTTGCTTATTAACACACTAAAATTGACAACTTGTGGATATTTTGCATGAGACTACTCACATCCAACAACAGTTGAAATGCCACACAGTATTTGCATGATAAAACAACAAATTATCAGAACATAAAATACACACGCCAACAAATTAAATTACCACTAAATTACTTAAAATTAGGTCCTCTGAAGACCCAATTGATTTCACATTCTGTAAAAAGGGTTTATTGCGAACATCCCATAAGTAAATTGATGCCTAGTTTTAGTTAGACCTGAGTTTTCTGCACTTAGCCTCATAGTTGCGTCATTGTACGTAACAAGCGCTAAGGTATGTAAATACCTCAGACACTAGGGTTTCCTCACGATGTTTTCCTTCACATCGGCGTTCTCTACCGCAGCGCCACTACCGCTCCGGGTAATGATGCCTACAGTTACGTCGAGGAGACGTAATACTGTTCTTTTTTATTCTATAGAGAACTTGTTTTCATGTTTTCTCTTATTTCAATAACATGATGTATATATAATATACTGCCTTTTCCAATCACTGGTGATAATGTAGGCTGTTCACCTTTACCACCGATTATAAATAGCCTCTTATTTAAGTAAGACTCAATGCCCGATCTGGACAGTCCAACACCCATACTTGCTTCCATCGCTGAGGATCTGTTGGGACTAAGAACTCTTTTAAACATGATGTTAAATCTGTAAAGCCTGCAAAAACCTATGGCGTCATTTATAAAACCACGATTCCTCTAAAACACTCCTCAAGAGCAGTTTAAATTGTCTGCTTTTTACCAAGGACTATTAAAACTGAGTGTTTTAAGAATTCGTTTTTTTTATAAATAAGACTGACTTTTAATAGGATGGCTGTACTAATTACTTACCAATGTTTATTAGAGAATTTAAATGTAGCCCTTTTGGGTAAAATAACCAAAATAACAAGAACTGAATAACATTCCAATCAGTTAATATCTCTTATTTTCTCGTGAGGGACAAATATAACCTTTTGAAACATTTTTATTTGATTGTAAATATAAGCGAAAACGCATTAAAACACTTCCACGGTCATTTTCAACAGATGTTTTTGTGCTTTTGGGGGCTCGAGTCGCTTCGTCGCTTCTCTTTGTGAATAGTGATCTGCGGGGGAGGATGGTACCAGAAAACGTTCTCGCATAACGAGAGCCTCAAATTAAAATTATCTTTATATAAATAATTTACAGTAAACTCAGTATACTTGTGGACTGCCGTGAACAATTGAGCGGAACTCTTGAACTTACTTACTTGAACGAACACTTTTTTTTTTCATTTTATAAGGTCTCGTCGTAGCTGGGCACCGTTAATCAAGTAGTTAACTTCGTGAACCGCTAATCCGTCACTGAAATAGTTACCTCGTTAAACGTTAAAGCGTTACATTTCCGCAAATTTAACGCAAGTTAACGTTAATCGTTAATTCGTTAACATGTGATCAAAATTGCATTTTTATATCTTTGCTTTACTGATTTACAAATACTGAAAATAAGAAATACAGAAGCTGGTTTGGGTTCGGGATTAACAGATTAGGAACAAAAAAAAGACGAATAATTGGTGCATGTAATTTGGACCTCTGGCATAATGTGGATATTCACCTTCATGAACAATAACATGTCGAAGTTCTCGTCTGAAAACGAGGCTCGTTTTCTATCCTCTAACCAATATTTACTTAAAAAAACCACTCTTCTTCACTCTTTCGTCGCCAGCGGTTAGCAATGCAATGATCAAACGAATCATAATATGAACCTTTCTCACTCATACGCGCCGGCAAGACATACGAATACATGTACCTGCCTATAGTACTCGTAGTTTCGATTGCCTAGCAGCCCAAACATACTTGTCAGAACCTTGTTCGCGCGAGGCGCGGTGCGTGCGGTATCTTTTCGGTAAATAGTAGGTACTGGATTAACTATTAACGGACTTTTGGAAAGTTAACGGAAGTTAACGAGTCCGTTAACATTTTTTAAAGTTAACTTAAAAGTTAATCCGTTAGTCAAAATGTTAACTTCGTTAATTAACGGATTAACGAGTTAATGACCAGCTATGGGTCTCGTCATACGAGAAGATTCTCCCCGATGAAACTAGAGATGGCTGTACGTGTGAATGAGAGAGGGTTGACTCTTATTATATAGTTTTTTTATTGTAGCTGGGCCGCCGAATGACACTGTTATTTTCTGTTTCTTTAAAAAATAATCTAATTTGAGTGACTTCAGTAGCACATCAACATAAAATATTTATTTTAGTACTGACATCTTTATCGAAGTGTCTGAATTACAATTTATATTTGTACTAACCATAATGTTTCCAAACACTTCTTATTCTTAGCTATTTTTTTTTATAAATTAATCTTAAAGACGCTTATTAGTGAAAATCAGTTTTCGAGTGATTGGATTTTTGTAAATAAGATAATAAATGAATAATAATTTATTTGTCGTTGGAAACACGAGAGCATGTGTTCGTGAGACTGAAAAAGAAAGACTTACTAAAGTCTGCTTTATTTGAATAGTAAAGTTAACTATACTCAAAGGGTTTATAAACTTCCTAAAACATTCAAGCATCAATGTTTTAACCAAAGACTGCCTTTACTAACGCTATTAGATCTAGAAAATGTTAAGAAAAACAAATTTTAAATTAAACCTAGATAGATCAAATTGTATTTTAACGCGAGATCAATGCAGTCTTTATGATAAAAGATTCTTTGTCTATTAAAATAACACCTACAGCAGACAAATAATATAATATAAATCATAGGCTTCACTGGCTTGTTCGATTAGGCAGTAATGAATTTTTATGTTGTAAAATCTCAAGAATGTACAGTCAGTGTCAAAATTAAATGCTAACCTGATTCCAGTATTTAGACATCAGTAAACTTATTTATTTTTGCTATTGTCTGTACATAAACTACTGCTTTATGTTCATGTATTATCTGGTGTATATGTTTATGGGCATGAAAAAATGTAATGCAATTTTAACAGTACCTACAAAATAATGCAATGACCTGTACATAAATAAGTATTGTAAAAAAAAATAAAAAAAAATCTCGCCATTATGGTAAAATAAAAAGTATCAATACTTCTCGACAGTAAGTCAATTTGGAACCGGGTATTACAGAATATGAATAGTTCGTTGTATTTTACTAGAAATAAGTTAAAGAATACGCTTATAGTGCATGGTGGCATACACCTTACAAATAATAATGGCCTTATTTATAAAAACACGATTCCTTTAAAACCAATTTAAAACTCTGTTTTTTTAATCTGTGGCTACATCTTTTCCTAGTAAAATCTCCACCACAGACTATTTTGATCGGCGTTTTCAAAGTGTTTTAAGGAATGAGTTTTTATAAATAAGACCGTAAGACTTTAATATTTAGATGTGTAATCCGTAGGTACTGCGTTCTTGGCAGTGCCACAGTGTGCTTTAGAATAAGTTATTTTTATACATCAATTTATTTCGAGAATAATATAAATTACTAGTTTAAACTTTAGACAATGTTTTTCAAATTGAATTCCGGACATTGAGGTGTGAGCGGATCTCATTGTATTCAGCATGCTAGCAAGCCATAATGTTGTAACATTTCTTTGAACTGATAATTTTGTCTTGTGCAATAAGTACGCGTCGATGCGTTTTGTATGAACATTTCGAATGTAATGGCGATAAAAATGTAATGTCGTTAGCATTAAAATGAATAAAAATGGTGTTGAACATTACTTGAGTTTTTTTACGTTAAGGGGCAATTAATGAAAAATCTTTATCAAAATGTAATAACAATCAACACAATCGAATAATCTCACAGGGAATACAAAATGTAAGTACCTTAATAAATAGTTATTGAAACACTTAGCTCCGTGGATCAGCCATTCTAAAAAACAAAAGAAAATAAACATTAAAAAAATGTCTGAAACTGCGTAGGTTCGTCATTTCAAAAACTGAAATGTCAAGAAAAGCAAAGCTAAGATAACAGCAAGAATTTTAGGTGCAAATGCCACGCTTGTTTTGGCGTTAATAATAAGGCGTTTAACGATGCTTTACACAGACTCCTTCATACATCAGCCAGGTTAAGTGACAGGTAATGTTTGTAGGTCTAAACCCACAAACATTGATCTAGCTGAACAACCCAAGCACAATTGCTTCACGTGCCCGACATAGGTGCCACGCACCTTCAATTCAATTCAATTCTTAATTATGGCTACCCTAAGGATTCTGCCAATGTCGAGTTTTGAAAACAGCGCGCGCTTTTTTCAGTCAGCGCTCGGCTGTCATCGTAATCGGACGTCCTTAAAAATTTACAAACTGCCTCCTTGGCCTTAAATATTAAATTGATGAGAGCCCAAAGAAGTGAACACATTTCCTTCCAGTTTCCGGCATAAAAAATCGGCACGCTTGGTTTTCATACAAATAGCGGCGCTCGCGTCGTCAAGCTAGATTCATCTCTGTTGGGCCTGGGATATGTTTTTTTTTAATTGAGTAGGAATGTCCACTCAACCAATACAGCTCGAAAATAGAGGAATATGGGCAATCTTTATTGCACAACAAAAAAAAGCCGGCCAAGTGCGAGTCGTACCTGTGAATCTTGACCTGCGGGCCCGCGGTCACTGAGGAAGCATCCTGCGGAGTGAGGAACACGAACTGGCGGCTTGTGTTGCTGAGAGCGTGGTCTATTAGCAGCTCCATCACGATCTTGCGGTTCACGTTATCCTGAAAACAAGATAATTCCCTATATTATCACTCCTTCCGGACCCACGGCACAACTACTCTGCTCAACTGGTTGTGCCGTGGGTACCAACGACTCAAACTATCAAGTAGTAGCAGTTAAGATCTGAGTTTTCCGCACTGAGCCTCATATAAAAAACAATCTCGATTAGATTTGTTCTCTTGTAACAATGTAAGTAACTAAGTGATTTTGTTACAGTATTTCTTTACATTTATATCTCAGATTTTAAATTTGTTCAAATATTAGACTAGTTTAGTTTAAGTAGTCTTGTTTTGTAAGCTTGCTTACATTTTCCTGATCTTACGTGTGTGTATGCTTTGGGTGATATTCTAGATCTACACTGTCAAATCTTTTCTGTGTTGATTGTTCGTTACCTGTTTTATACACCAATAAAGGAAAATAAAATATTTGCCCCGTTGTACGTAGGAAACGCTGAAGTACCTAAATTCCTCAGACACTAGGGTTTCCTTGTAATGATTTTTCTTCTATTAAAATACTTTTCGATCGATGGCAAACGAGGTTCGCCAGTCGCAGTGAAAGGATTTGCCAATCAGTGTGACGATCTCACTGATAGTTGCCCAGGGTGCGCCAGACGTACAGGGCTCCAGTGGCGTAACTATAGGGTGGCAGGGCTGGCAAAATGCCACGGGCCCCCGGCCCGAGGGGGCCCCTCTGAACTATGAAGCCGCGAGCTCAGAAGTAACTTAACATTTTTAATAAAAAAATTGTAACAATTATGATGTTTATATATTTATATATATATTATTTCTACTGGGAGGGCCCCCTCCAATGAATTTGCCACGGGCCTCAGATGGTATATTTACGCCACTGCAGGGCTCATTAGATATTTTATACAATACAGTGTACAATAATAACGTCCAGACTACAAAATCCCTTGTGCTAGTCTCAAACTAGGATACCCTGTGAATGGTAACCAGACATGGACGTCACAAACATGGAAAAACACAGGCCATTTGTACAAAGTACGGCAACCTGTGTGGGAATCGAACCCACGACCTCTTGTGGTAATCAAGCGTGATACGGCTAGACGAGCGAGGCAGGCAGCATAGATAGACAACATACACCATTTTACCTGTTGGACGTTACTTAGATTTTGTTCGCCGGCATCGCTACGGATCCTTTAATTTATTCAGGCTGGGTTCTCCGACATTACTTCTAAATCAGGTGTTCTAAAATACATTTTACTGACGAAGTAGGACTTGAAGACGTCAAACTCGTCCATGAAGTAGGATTTGAAGACTCACCATGAAGACGTCAAACTCGTCCATGAAGTAGGACTTGAAGACTCGCATGAAGACGTCAAACTCGTCCATGAAGTAGGACTTGAAGACTCACCATAAAGACGTCAAACTCGTCCATGAAGTAGGACTAGAACACTCACCATGAAGACGTCAAACTCGTCCATGAAGTAGGACTTGAACACTCACCATGAAGACGTCAAACTCGTCCATGAAGTAGGACTTGAACACTCACCATGAAGACGTCAAACTCGTCCATGAAGTAGGACTTGAACACTCACCATGAAGACGTCAAACTCGTCCATGAAGTAGGACTTGAACACTCACCATGAAGACGTCAAACTCGTCCATGAAGTAGGACTTGAACACTCACCATGAAGACGTCAAACTCGTCCATGAAGTAGGACTTGAACACTCACCATGAAGACGTCAAACTCGTCCATGAAGTAGAAGGGCAGCTCCACGCACTCCCACAGCGACATGATGAAGGCGACGGTGGAGTAGCTCCGCTCTCCGCCGGAGAGAGAGCTGGTGGAGGAAGCCACGCGCTTGCCGCTGGCCTCGCGGCCGCTGCAGAATATGTCGAGCGTGCCGCGCGCGTGGTCTATCGCCATGCGACCCTGCCGGACGAAAGGGTCCGTCAAACACCGGCCAGGGGAGGGTCGGGCCACGCTCAGTCTAGGGTTCCGTAGGGGTTTCTAATTTCAGGTTTTCATTACTTGTCGACTCTGTGCTAAGCCGCGGACAGACCGGACGGACGGACATGGCGAAACTATAAGGGTACCTTATTGAATACGGAGCTCTAATACTAGAAACTTAAGCGGTCAAGACTGTTGTTGCGTTGAGCATGCTGTCTCGCTCGCACAATTTAATATTTTTTTTAGGGTTCCGTACCTCAAAAGGAAAAAACGGAACCCTTATAGGATCACTTTGTTGTCCGTCTGTCCGTCCGTCCGTCCGTCTGTCAAGACCCTTTTTCTCAGGAACGCGTGGAGGTATGAAGCTGAAATTTATATCAATTACTCAGGTCTACTGTCCCTTGAAGCTGTGAAAAAATCAAACTTCTAAGCCAACGCAATCAAAAGATACAGCCGTTTATGCCGCAAATTTTCGACACTTGCAAGGGAATCAAAACCTACAGGGTGCTTCCCGTGAACTCAGAATCTTGAAATTTGGTACGAAGCAACGTCTTATAGCATAGATAAAGGAAAAATTACGAAAACAATAAATTTTTAGTTACATCACATAATATATTTTTTTTAATAATTTTAAACTTACTACCCATTTCCTCATAAACGCGTAGAGGTATTAAATTGAAATTCATACCAAATACTCAGGTCTATAATACCTTTAAGCTGTAACAAAATCTAACTTCTAAAAGAAACAGCAATTTAAGCTGCATATTTTGAAACTCGCAAGTACTCGCAAGGGAATCAAAACCTAAAGGGTACTTCCAGTCGACCTAGAATCTTGAAATTTGGCATGAAGCAACGTTTTATAGCACACATAAAGGAAAAATTCCGAAAACCTTAAATTTTTAGTTACATTACAAAATATATATTTTTTAATAAATATAAACTTATTACTTTTTTCCTCATGAACGCGTAGAGCTATGTACGGAACCCTCGGTGCGCGAGTCCGACTCGCACTTGGCCGGTTTTTTTTGTAATAAAATGACTAAACTTTTGATAAATGTGGTCTGAGGGGGTTTGATGCATAATTAAAGTACAAACATTTTAAATATATTTTTGTTTTCCAAAGTGTCAAATACATATACATATATTTGACAGTTCGGAGTAGGTTAAACATATGGCGGAAAACTAACGTAGTAGCGCCCCTGGACAAGTGATTTTGTTGGGTGGAAGAAGAAGTAAAAAAAAAAAACACTAACCGACTCAATAAAAACACGCACTAAAATAAAGTTCGATGACTTTATCATGGACCTCACCACAGATCTTGAGCCAATTTATTTCGTGTTAAAGTAATTATGGATGGCCGGCCCCTTAAGCTTTATTCCACTTACCGAATAGCCCCGTAACGTCAATATGGACTGGAAGCAGTGCTGCACTCCCCGCGCAATGTACGTCTGCACTTGCTCGCAGAATTTCAGGTGCTGGTCGGACGTCATCCGCACCTGGAAACACAGAAACGTTGACACAAAGGAAGGCTTCCCTCGTTGGCCATGTTGGTCCAGCGGTAAAGACAGAGTTCACGAGTTCGATTCCCGTCGGACTTACGCCACTGAATAGGATCGCGAAACGATAAGAGAGGGATCAGGGGTTGTTTAGACTACCGTAAAGAAAAGCGATGGTAGGACAAGCACTTAAATCATCGATAAGCTTGAGCAGGCGGTCCGGCGTGCGCTTGGCGATACTTCCACTAAGATTAATACTTCCACTTAAGACTAAAGTAATGCCGAAGGCCGAGCCAGATATATGGAGGCCGAGAGCCGAGTCCCGCAGAGAGTGAAGCACAGAGTTAGTTATTTATCTCAGCCCAAACCTTAGAGCCCTTAGTATATCTATCGTAGGCGATGTAATGTCGAAGAAAAACATTAACTAATTGATGCACTTACATCGTCGATAAGCTTGAGCAGACGGTCCAGCGTGCGCTTGGCGTGGCGATACTTCCGCTTGACCTGCAGCAGTCGCTCGCCCACTTGCGCCTTGCTCAGACCGTCGCTGCGGATCGAGCTCAGCTTCAGCACCGTGTTCTTTAGCTCGCTGCACACCACGCTCTTCTCTCTGCGAGTTAAATTCATTAATGACAAGGAGGAAGGGGGGAGGCCTTTGCCCAGCAGTGGGACACAATAATGGCTAATTCATGGAAAACCAAGAGCTTTAATACTTACTTCATATCCATAAGCTATTTACACGTTTTCACTTATATACCACAGATTAATACAAATATAAATGGATAACCGATCCAGCGAAATGGGTTTGTCAGGACCGTGGCAAGTGGCAAGCCCTGGTCTTTGCCTACCTCTCTGGGGTACAGGCGTGAGTTTATGTTATGTGAATAAACAATCAGCCACCATCAAGAAAAGGTAGTGCGGTCAGTAGAACGCTTGCCCCACATTAAGGAGGTCGTGGGTTAGAACCCTTGCATGTACCAATGACTTTGTTTTCTTGGCCAAACTATGAGACGGAGTTTATTGTTTTTCGTAAAGTAACAATCTGTCAATCTTCTGTTAACAGCTGTTAGTTAACCAAAGTGCAAATAAAACAACTATGTGTTGCTATGGTAACCAGGAAGAACATCAGAAACACGGAAACACGCCCAGAGTGAGGCTATTTCTACATATCAAGTCCGCCTCCAGTGAGAATCGAACCCACGACCTGTTTTGGCAGTCAAGTGTGTTAACCACTAGACCAACGAGGCAGTCAACTAACTGACCTGGGGTTCTCAACCCGCTCGCAGAGCTCCAACGCCTGCGCAGTCTTCCGTGCGATGACAGCCGTCTTGTCTTCCAGTACTCGCTGGACCTGCGCCAACTTGCTTTTGTCTTCTTTGAGCTTCTGCGCGCACGTCTGCCGCTCCGTCGCCCCTCGGTCGAGCTTTAACTGCTCCTGGTCCACCTCCTCCTGTTGGGGATGAAAGGAGAGATGACGCTATTGTACTTACGACGTAATATGAGCTATGGAGAGAGCTACGCTCGGTGTTTCTATGGGGGATCGAATCCGAAACGAAGTAATTCACCAGAGAAGTAAAGTGATCGACATAGCTGAACGGATTAGCAAACTGAAGTGGCAGTGGGCTGGTCACATCTGCCGCAGGACCGATAAGCGTCGAGGTAGACTGGTTCTAGAGTGGAGACCGCGAATCGGCGACCGTAGCGTAGGACGCCCTGTGACCAGGTGGAGCGACGACATTCGCAAAGCGGTGGGCAGTCACTGGAAAGGAAGAGCCGAAGATCGGGCCCAGTGGCGTGTCTTGGGAGAGGCTGACACTGATTATGATGATGATGAGTCATTCCACTAATCTGGAAATCCGCGCCGGTGGAATTTTGTGATGATTTGTGGGAATGGTTCTGCTCAATGACAATTTGGACTGCACCTACAATGATTTAATAGATACTATATTTACTACATTTTCTTTATTCCCGGCATTTGAATACTTTGCCTCATAACAACGGATGTTGATGAATGGTCTTCATTTAACCATACCGAAAAGCAAAGACAATCTAAAAATGAATTCTACACATTTCCCTCGAACATTTTGTTTTATTGCCGAATTTAACTGTTAAATATAAAGGGTGCATTCAGCGTTTGTATTTCAAATCGTTGCGAATTTCTCCAGTTTCTACGTACGAGTACATCGCCGACCGACCCGGAGACCCATTCTTGGTAGAGACGCGGTTCTCCTGATTCTATGAACGGCCGCCGCCCGTGCCCCCTTTTAAAAGTGGACTGTATGAGCGGAAGATGGTAACAATTAATTTAGGCTTCGACGGGGGTGCTAAGTAAATCTCCACGTACCTCAGTCTGTACATCCACCGGAACGCTCAGCTGTAGACTGCTGCTCCAGGGCTCCTTGCCTCTTCTTCAGCACAACTTGACCAAGAAACGTGAACACAACACTTATTCCCCGGGGAGGGACGCAGACGGTGCAAGTAAATAGAATTTCTTCACACAACAGTTTTTAACAAATCACAATTCAGGCGAAAATGCAACTTGGAGTGCGCGCGGGCAAGCAAAACAAATCAACACGTCCAGCGGTAACAGGATGCGTAGACGCACTGGTCTACCACCCTCCAGCAGATGGCGTGGCGGAGACAACCTAGGTATTGTGGAAGATAACACAAAGCAGTCCCCATCGACTAACTAACTCTAAATTAACATAGTTTAAGCCATTGTTACTAGATGGCGTTAACATTTCCCCCGGCCTTAATGGGTTGCCATTAAATACCTACCTAGGTGTTCCTACCAGTGCGGGTGTAACCTAATTAACGCGGCGGTTTCCTAAATACTAACAATCGCGGTGTACTCTATCATCTATTACAAACATCAATAAAGGAACAAGATCAAACCTAAAGAAATAAGATTTTTCAAGGAAATCTTAACCTTTACTAAACTACGCGCTAAACCACTAACTTAATCTAAGTATGTTATCAAGTTAAACATAAAAACGCGGGTTAAGCCCACCTATTGGTTTGGTAACGGACATAACCGTACAACTGGGCGCCGAAAAGTACCCTTTGAAGTACGTACCGTGACAACGCGCACAGTACCATCCTTGGAAGGATGGAGTTGTTCCACTACTCCGAGAGGCCAGGCGAGGGGTGGTGCGGAATCTACTATAATCAAAACTACCTTGCCTAGAGCTATAGGTACAGCTGGCGTGTTCCACTTCTCTCTGGTTTGAAGCGCGTGCAAGTATTCAAGCCTCCATCGCTTCCAGAACGACTCAACTAACCTATCTAGCAATCTAAACCGCTGAAGTATACTACTCGACTCTACTTCAGCCGCGGGAAACGAGCACAACGGCGCGGTGTGCAAAAAATGACTTGGAGTTAATGCGGTAGGTTCAGCGGGATCTGAACTCAAAACTGTGAGAGGACGCGAGTTGAGAAGACATTCTATTTGTGTAAGAATAGTAATAAGTTCTTCATACGCTAACAGTTGTTGACCCATGACCTTATACAAATGGTTTTTAATAATTTTAACCATGCTCTCCCAACATCCCCCAAAATGTGGAGAACCAGGTGGAAAAAACCTCCATTCTATGCGGCTTTCTGACAGCTCTTCTTCGAAACGCGGGCGAAACTCAGAATTTAAAAATTTATATAAGTCCTTGAGGTAAGAACTGGCGCCGACAAAGTTTGTACCATTATCTGAATACAAGACTTTGACCGGACCTCGACGTGACAAAAATCGTTTCAGTGCAGAGAGGAAGCTCACCGTGCTGAGATCTGTTGCACACTCTATGTGCACTGCACGAGTCGTCAAACAGGTAAAAACACAAATATATGCCTTAAGGGCCTTGACACCACGGCGCCTGATTGGTGTGTAGGAAATCGGACCTGCGTAATCGCAACCGGTGTGCGTGAACGCTTTGACTACCTGACGAACTCTAGCGTCAGGTAGATCAGCCATCAGCGGAAATGATGGGCGAGGTTTCCTTCTAAAGCAAACGTTGCACTTATGAATGCGCTGTCTTACGATGCGTCTCGCGGATAAAACCCAATAACGCTGCCTTAACAAACTCATCACCAACTCAGGACCGGCATGTAAATATTTTTTATGATAGTAATCTATAAGTAAGTCAATCGCGTGGTCATGGCGCGGTAAAACAATGGGGTGTCTATGGTCAAAACTTAAATCCGAATTAGACAAACGACCTCCAAAGCGGATCAATCCGTTATCCAAAAACGGCCTGAGCTTCATTAACGCGGCTGAACAATTTTTATTTTCTTTCAAACTGTTAAAATCATTAATAAAATATTTAATCTGTAAATTTTGCATCAATTTTATTTCAACAAACTCTAAGTCTGCAGCGGTCACAAACAAATTTTCTCGAGGCGGTAAAATTTTCAATGCGCGGTATATAAAAACTAAACTTCGCAGCAACTTGCTCCATGACGAGCAGCGGTTGGCTAGCGCAAGTATGACACTCTCCTCGCGATCCGCGGATGACGTCACAGGGTGCGCGAGAACCTTTTGTTCTGGGACGTCCGAGGGGATGGCTTCGATACCCTTAAGTGGCCACTGTGCAGGACTCAAAGAGGCCCAAGGAGGCCCTTGATGCCACAGTGGGTGCGAAACTAATTTTGCGGGGGTGACGCCCCGAGACAGGCAATCAGCGGGATTTTCTGACCCAGAGACGTGAAAGAAATCTTTTGCGGGTATATTGTCGGTCAATTTAACGACGCGGTTTGCTACAAAGGTTTGCCAGCGGTGCGGGGAGCTTTTTATCCAATACAAGACGACTTTTGAATCAGTAAAGGCGCAGACCTTTAAACTGGAAACGCGGGGAGCGTAGGTATCCATGACAGTGCGGAGAAGCTGCGACAAAAGGACTGCAGCGCACAGCTCCAATCGCGCGATAGACAGAGGCTTCATCGGCGCGACCTTAGACTTAGCGCACACCAAGCGAACCGCGTTACAACTACTAGTCGAGACATGCAGGTACACTACACCACCATACGCATGCTCACTGGCGTCTGCGAACCCGAGTAGGGTGACGACACAATCCACACCTACACCTAAATGTCGAGGGATTCTGAGCTCGTTTAGAGACGGTAGCTCAGAGCAAAACTGCTTCCATTGTCTCACGACATTAAGGGGAGGTTCGTCATCCCAATCAAGCTTCAGCTGCCACAGTTGTTTTATTAACAACTTAGCGTATAAGATGGTAGGGGCTACGAATCCCATTAAATCCCAGAGGCGGGCTACAGTTGACAATATTGAACGCTTTGTGCACTTTTCTGCGGGGGGAGATACCTTAAAACAAAAGGTGTCGTTGTCTGTGGACCACTGCAAACCTAAAACCTTGTGCTGGTCCGACTTATCGAACTCTACTTCACGGCGAAGTACATGAGACGCGGGTAAACTATCCAAAACGACTGACGAATTACTATTAAACTTAACTAAATCTAGCTTGGCGTAACTAAACAACTCAATAAGCTCGGCAGCAGTAGCGGCGGCCTCCTCGTCCGCGGGGAGGGAGAGTGCGACGTCATCCATGTACAGGGCGGGCGCCTCCAGGGCGGCGCGCGCGCGCGGCCAGCGCTCGCCTACATCGCGCACCAGCTGCGCTACCGTACGGAGCGCGTGGAACGGGCTCGACTTCAAACCGAAACAAACTCTATTAAACTCGTATAGGACTAGCGGGTGGTCCGGGTTGAAACGATATAATATTCGCTGAAATCGACGATCCCTTTCCTGAATAATCAGCTGTAAAAACATCTGTTTACAATCCGCGGTTACTGCTACAGCGTGTAGCCTAAAATTCAAAATAATCCTAAATAGATCGCCTTGTAAATTGGGTCCGCTATGTAGGATGTCATTTAACGAAACTCCTGAGCTAGTTTTACAACTAGCGTCTAAAACAATGCGCAACTTTGTCGTATCTTTATCCTCGCGTATGACTCCGTGGTGCGGTATGACGTACATCGGCGCGAGCGAGTCGTCGGCGGGTGCGGGTGTCAGGTGACCTTGACTAAGGTGATCGCGTATCACCTGATCGTAAGCGGCGCGAAGTCTGGGCGAAGACACTAACTTCCTTTCTAAATAAAGGAAGCGCTTACGTGCGGTTGCTAAAGAATCACCTAACGTATCCACGGAATCACGAAACGGCAACGAAACAACATATCTACCACTATCCAAATCGCGTTTTGTGGTAGCGCGGTAAAATTCCTCACACTCGATATCATCGGGGTGTTGAGGACGCGGGCTCGGGAGCTCCTCTAGTTCCCAGAACTTAGAGACGAGCTGGTCTATAGGCTGCATCGGCGCTATAGCACAACAGCAAGCGGTTGTGTCAAATTTAGTATCGCGGCAAGTGCACACGGAGGCACTAGTAGTATCTGGGGGGTGCGTGGGCGCGGCGCCCAGCAACACGTACCCCAGCGCGGTGTCGACGGCAGCGACGCCCGAGAGCGGCAGGCAGCGCGCGCGCAGCAAGCGTGGCAGCAGCGCTGCGCCGAGCAACGCGTCCACCGCGCCCGGCGTATCGAACGCGGCGTCCGCCAGCTGCATTCCTTCGAGAGACGGCAGCGCCGAAATGTCAACAGACTGCGACGGCAAGTTGTCTGTGATGCGGCTAACTATTAACGCCCTAACATTAAAATTCACGCTTCGCTGAAAACGTGAATGAATCCTAAAATTCGCGGACCCACGTATGACCTTTTCTGAGCCACCTATCCCTTTTACTACAGTGAGCGGTATATCGTTCGGTACCATACCTAAACGATTCAAACATTCAGACGTAATGAAGTTACTCTGAGATGCACTGTCCAGTAAACATCTAATCATATGTTCGCGGCCTACACTATCAAAAACAATTACTTGCGCTGTTGCAAGTAAAACCGTTGAGTTCGACTTACATTGCTGGCTACGTACGGTCGCGGTATTATGCGTAGGCGCGGGAATCGAGTTTGAAGCAGCAAGCGACGTCGTACATAGCGATACATCTGCGTGTTGACTCATGGCGGGCGCGCGTGGCCTCGCGTCGGTAGCTATCTCTCTCGTGGGTAACGGGCCTGATGGCTCAGTGGAACGCGACTGCGATGCGGGAGGTACGGGACCTAAGTTCGATTCCCGTTCGGGCAACTTTCCAAAATGAAGCGCGCTATGGTGCTTGCGTTTACACACATTACAAACTGTGTTCGAATTGCAATCGGAAGTAAAATGTTTTAAGCTCAAACAATTAAAACATGCACCTAACTGTTTCGCGGATTTAAAACGAGTATCAGGGGAGATTCTATTAAACGCGGGACACTTATACAAATGCGAATGCTTAGTCGAATCACACAAGCATCTTTTAGAATCAACAATATTAACAAAAGTGTGCAATTTCGAAGGCGGATTACTATCGCGGTGCTTACTAGCTTCTACCTTTCTTGTAGAACTAGAAGCTGTGGAACGTCGTAATATCTTAGATTGATTTACAACAAAATCAACAAAGTTTTCGAAATTCGGTATATCACTACAACCAATATTCATTTCAAACGATCGAACAGTCTCACAATCAATTTTTTTCAAAGCAATGTGCAACAAAATATAATTTGATAAGTCTTTAAGTTTTAAGTTATTTAAAGCGCGTACGGCTGTTACAAATTTATCAAGGAATAAATCGAAATTATTCGCAGTGGCACAAGTCAGCGGTTTAAAATCGAATAATTGGTTTAAGTAAGTAGAAGCTAACATACGCTTGTCTTCGTACTTACTAATCAACGTCTGCAAAATAAGCGGATAATTATCTGCGCTGGGTGTAATTCCAGCACAGACAGATTGTGCCTTACTTCCTATTTTTCCTAATAAATAGTACAATTTCTCTGAATCTGTAAGCGATGGATTGTCGTGAATAGTTGACTTAAAACTTGCATAAAATAACGGCCATGAGCGAATATCGCCGTCAAATGACATTAAATCAATGGGAGGCAGCGACGGCCGACCCTTTAATGGCGGTTGCTCGCGCGGTGAGCATTGAGAGATCGTGGAGTGCTGTGCTTTGTAGCTCTTGACACGGCTGTATACCTGTTCGAACGCGATCAGACTTTTGTAATTAGGTTTTGCGTCCGGCTCCACAGAAAGTAAACGTCTATTGTAACTATCCAATACTTCAATAAACTCAGTTCTTAAGTTATCAATATTCGATACGGAACTCAAAAAGGTACTTCTCGCCAATTGGTCACTACTATCTATAGTTTTCAGTGAGTCGTAAATCTCCTGAAAATGCTCAAAAATTGCGTTACGTTTACATTCTAAAATAGTTAACTCCGCGTCAACCACGGATCCCTTTTTCTCAGATGAAGCTTTAGTTCGCTCAGTCATTTTGAACTAATACAAATGACACTAATTATACCAAACAAATAAATCTATAACTCTAAATAGAATAATTCCCCTAACTCAATTCTAATAGGTAACTATATAGGTAAGTAGCTACCTAACATTCAACTTAGCAACAAGGTGAATACAAGCGAGCGATGCTCGGGCGTGGATCGGCGCCGGCGCGGCGGCGCGGGCGCACGAATCTACCCTCAACAACAAAATATTAAATTTATTTATTAATGTACTTTATAATTAATAATGCTAGTTATTAAATAGGTATTATACAACTACTTAGACTGTTTCGGAAAACTCGAATAACGTATACCTACTTTTCGGCAAGAAAGGTTTACGTTACGTAGTTAACAAAGCAAAACAACTTATTTAACAATGTGGTTTCAACAAAAAAAAACAAGTATTTATTGGCAAACCCAATAAGTACGCGGAACTAAATAGGATCGCATCCTATGCAAGGGAAATAACAAACAAACCTAACTGGTCACGTCACCAGTCTAGCTAACTACAAACGACCCGCGGTGGTCAAATACAACAAACAAAATGTATCCTACTGGATCCGAGGTCCAAGTGACCACAATAATGGATCCGAGCTCGAAGGAACACAACAATAGAGACGCGGTTCTCCTGATTCTATGAACGGCCGCCGCCCGTGCCCCCTTTTAAAAGTGGACTGTATGAGCGGAAGATGGTAACAATTAATTTAGGCTTCGACGGGGGTGCTAAGTAAATCTCCACGTACCTCAGTCTGTACATCCACCGGAACGCTCAGCTGTAGACTGCTGCTCCAGGGCTCCTTGCCTCTTCTTCAGCACAACTTGACCAAGAAACGTGAACACAACACTTATTCCCCGGGGAGGGACGCAGACGGTGCAAGTAAATAGAATTTCTTCACACAACAGTTTTTAACAAATCACAATTCAGGCGAAAATGCAACTTGGAGTGCGCGCGGGCAAGCAAAACAAATCAACACGTCCAGCGGTAACAGGATGCGTAGACGCACTGGTCTACCACCCTCCAGCAGATGGCGTGGCGGAGACAACCTAGGTATTGTGGAAGATAACACAAAGCAGTCCCCATCGACTAACTAACTCTAAATTAACATAGTTTAAGCCATTGTTACTAGATGGCGTTAACACTTGGTATTGTGTCATGTTGTCTTTGCCGGATAGTGCAGTCTATCATACAATCCACCTTTTCGTTTGCAACAACTCAAATATAGTATTGCGTCACAAGGGGATTCGTGGAGATTCCGCAAATGACCACTAGCAACCTATTTATAAAAAGTGCAGATTTTTTCTCCAGAAATACCTAGCAAGCATTCATTTGATGGAAGCTTAGGAGAGCTTGATGAACGTTTTGTCCGAAAATGCCGACTGTTCGGGCTTTTCAAATTTGGGTGATGGCACGGGAAGTATTAACGTGTGGCTATGAATGTTATCTTATTTATAAGCCACCAGAGTGGCCTCTGATCCAAAAGTCTGTCTATCTAGCTAGCCACATGAAAAGAGCTTATCAACATTATCCTTTCATCTGGATGACCGGTATCCAGACCTTTATTAGTAGTTTTTTTTCTTACTTTAAAAAGTACGATTTTCTGAAGAAGGCGACATCAAAACGTACCTTCACGACGAGTTAAAGATAGATATGTAGTGATAGATAAGACTTTATTGTACATAAAAATGGTCGAGTTAGTTTTTAACCGAAGCATACAGTTGGCGACCTTTACACTAAAAGTGATCTCTTCCAGACCACCTTTGGATGGACTGAACTAATAAATAAAGTTGAAAAAAGTCAGGTTTAAGCCGCGTTTTCACAATCTTAATGAGCGTACTAGGATCGTGAAAACTTGTACCACGTGACCTATTTTTAACCGACTTCAAAAAAGGAGGAGGTTATCAATTCGACGCGTATATATATTCTTTTGCTATGTTCTCGCATAACTCCGTCAAATTTTATATTTATCAAATTTTATATTGATACTAGCTGTGCCCGCGACTCCGTTCGCGTACATTTCGATTTTTACGAAGCAGCATTTGTATGGGGGCCACGTCTTATCATAACTGGAGCTAGAATTTAAATAGCCTATCCTGTGTCCCAGATGTCTATATGTTTTTATACCAAATTTCATCAAATTCGGATAATTGGTTTAAGAGTTATGGAGGAACATACATACATACATACACACATACAGAAAAAAATTCTAAAAATCGTGAAATTAGTTTCAGTATCATATATTGAGCCTATAAACACAATATCTCTGAAAACAAACTAACTTACTCCATGACCGACCCTTACAGATTTATTATTAGTATAGATAGATAACGTCCAATTGTCCATTTTAATTTGGTGAAGATCTGATAAAGACTTTCAGAGATGGAGAACGGCACTCTTCAAAGGACAGAAGTAATTAATGGGGCCTAATGGGGACTACCTATCCTTTAGTAACATCCGTATGTTTCATAAAATAGCGTAAAAGTAGTCTCAAGGTAATTTGGTGATAGTCTGGTAAATACTTTCGCATAATATGTGATTTCTATACTATGGAAATTAAGAACTTCAAATTTTAAAGCAACGAATTAAGTAGGAAAAATATGGTTATAAGGGACTTGCTTATTTTCTCCCGCTCCCCCACAAAAAATTGGGCACCGATTACAAATTATACTTCTACAATACCCAAATGTATACATACTTCTAATTTAAAGGTATCCTTTTAAATTATTTCTAACTTTTTAGTGCTGTAGTGTTTTGAAGTCGGTTTTTATTTTTTATTTAAATTTTTTAGCTACTCGGAAGCGTATACACCGGCGATCTTAGTATAAAAATTGTCTATTTGAGTGTACACACTGATCTCAATTTTTAGGCAACTCCGTGCCGGCGTACTATGATCGTGAAAACCCTGCATCACTCACGCTGAGAGTCCTGCAGGCGGCATTGAGCTGCGCGAGCTGGCTCTTCAGCGTCCGCATGCCGGTGTCGCACTGGTCGGACTTGCCCTTGTGCAGGCGCTCGGCCGCCGCCGCCTGCTGCAGCTCGGCGTCCAGCTCCTGCAGCTTGCGCTTCGACAGCTCCAGCTCTTCCACCTGCCGAGCGGGGGTAAGGTCAAGCGGTTACGCTGAAACTACTGAACGAAAGCAGGTCTGGCAGCAAATTTTAAAAACCTATTTAGCGGCTAAAAATTTCACCCACGCCGGGACTCGAAGCCGCGACCTCTGGCTAACCGTGCCAGCGCTCTCTCAACTGAGCTAATGGGCGAGTGCAGGTATCGGCGAATTGTAGTTCTATGAAACGGGCCCCCGTTAGTCACGCATCTATTAGTGACACATCTAGTAAGACAAGATAAGAATATTCTTTATTGTACACAAGGAACACGAGACATAAAATATGAAAGTTACAATGAAAAAGTACAATGGGCTCTCGACAAATCTCCCGACAAGTAGTCACACACGTAGTAGTGACGGATCTGGTGGTCCCCGAGTGTGCACCGAAACAGCACGACTCACCAGCACGGCGTGGTGCGGCGCCCGATGCTGCAGCAGCGCGGCGGCGGCGGCGCGCGCGCCCGCCTCGGCCTCGTGCCGCGCCGCCAGCAGCGCCTGCACGTGCCGCGCGGCCGCCCGCTCCGCCTCCCTCGCCTCCGCGCTCGTGCGGCTCAGCGCCTCCGCCTCCGCCTCCAGCGAAGACAGCTCCTGCTGCAGCTCAGACATCTCGGCCTCCACTTGCCTGGGGAAATTGAGGGGTAAAAACGAACAGTAAAAATGCGTTCAATGTGACCGACGATATGGCAATTTCTGACTTAATAAAATGTGCTGTGCTAAATATGGACATAAAGAAGCTGATTTGTGCCATTTTTTATGAACATGTCAAAGGCTTTCGACGCGTCGATCACTGTATAACATACAAAGTCTTATCTCGTGACAGATTTCAATACACAGAAATAACGCAAATATATCAGAATTGTTTTAGTGTCCCACAAGCAGCGTTTAAGGGCAGCTTTTGTTTTTACTGTGCATAAACGACATGCCAAATAATGTAATAATCCACCCCATGGTACTGTTTGCCGATTATAGCACAGTTCTAATATAAATATAGTCTCAGAAAGATATTAAGAGTCTTTACACGTTTCCTTGCCCAGTATAACAATAATAAGCAATGTATGTGCCTGTACTATGTAAATGTTTATGTTTATTTCCAACTTAAAAAAAAAACTTCCACACAACACAATCACTTCACACTATACCTAGTCCCGGAAAATTCCCTCCTCCAGTCCATGGCCATATCAACATCATGTTATGATGGCCGAAATGCGGGAACCCGATATGTAATTGAAGATTGGACGTCGGCTTACAGCCGTCCACTCGAGCTCCCCAAAACTTTTGTTTTTGGTCCCTTTAAGTTTCTAATAGACATGATGACAGTAATTGAAAATTGACAGTAATCGCATCTCCCCATTTGGAGCTGACATCACACCAGCAAAGGGGTGCGACTTCGGTGTTCCGGCGTTAGGTAATCTGCTTCAGAGATGAAGACAATTACAAGGCGAGATTTAGAAGTAGCATTAGGTGACAGGGAATAAGCATTGCAAGTGAGAAGCGGACAAACAATAAAATAATGGGCCTCATAAGAAGGCTCAAATTCGCCCAACGAACAATGGAGAGAGCTATGTTAGGAGTTTCACTGCGTGATTGAATCAGGAATTAGGAGATCCGCAGAACCCGAGTTACTGAGTTACGGCAGTGGGCGGGGCACCTAGCTCGGAGAGCTGATGGCCGTTGGGGCGAAAAAGTTCTGACCTGGCGACCGCGGACCGGACGACGCAGCGTGGGCAGGCCCCCCACCAGATAGTCTGACGACCTGGTTACGGTGGCGGGTAGTCGCTGAGTGCGGGCGGCACAAGACCCGGAAGCTTGGAAAACCATGAGGGAGGCCTATGTCCTGCAGTGGGCGTCAAATGGCTGATGGTGATGAATAAAATAATAGAAAAACTAAAATACTAGGACAGACCGAACTAGGTAAGACAGCGGACCACTCACTTCTTCCGCTCGGCGGTGCTGAGATGCAGGAAGCGGCTGGCGCGGCCCACGCCGCCGTAGCTGCGGTAGTTTGGCGCCGGGTGGTACTCGGTCGAGTCTAGGGTCACGATCTTGGAGCAGTTCTCGGGCACATTCTCCACGTTGTCCGAGAGACGCACCGCGTCCTCTGTTGGGGGAAATTACTACTGGATTTTTGTCGGAGCAGCATTCTCCGTCTGCTCCCGTCACAGGCCAGTTCCGTCACGGCCTGGTAAGTCACGGCGTACATAAACGACAATCAAATCCCATTTGAAGGCTCTTTTAAGACAATGCAAATCACTATAAAAGTATTGGCTCAAACATAAATAATAATCACAGTACTTCGCACTTTGAAAAAATTGTTACACTGTAATAGAATAAACCGCCTATAATAAAAATACATCTCACTACAAAATAATTTCTGTCGCTATAAATTTATAAAAATCCCAGATATATATATATATATAGTTTTCGCAATAAAATAAAGCTTCAATGTGTAATCGCGCTTTGTGAACGTTAACAAGAGAAATTAACCGAAGATTTTTCAAAGTTGAATTCTGGCGCAAGAACTATTGAATGCTAGTACTTGCTATTTTTCTCGATATTTCGGAGTAGGTGTCAAAATAAAAGTTGTTTGAGATGATGAGTAGAACAACCCCCGGGTTAAGTTTCACCGGACCTTTCTGAACGTGATGGAATGAGTGCTTTAATTAGATCAAAACCAATCGGAGGGCCTCGCGTCCGAAGTCATTCATTTTGTTGAATCTGGATAACTGTGGCCGAACACACGGTCCAGTACCGGCGACGTACACACAGTGTATACGGCACAGAGTCGTCAAAGCCACTCACCATGGTTGGGCACGAGGAGGATCTTCTCCATCCCCACGTTGTCGACGAGGAAGTTGGAGACGACGACGTCATCGACGGCGAGCGCGTCGAGCGCGGAAGCGAAGCTGCGCGCGCGCACGCTGCTGCGGCGCACATCGTGCTTGCGCGCTAGGAACTTGCTGCACGTCACGCCGGGCTTGGCGCCGCCGCCGTACACCTGGGGTGCGACCACGTAAGTCCTTCACTCTATGGAAGTGATTTAGCTCACGCCAAACTGTCAAATACATACATATTTTGACAATTTGGAGTCGTCTAAATGCTTCACCCGATAGAGTGGAAAGTTACGCGATACAAGGGCAAGGCCGCACTTCATGGTTCACTACGACAACTCGATGTAGAGCGCATAGGCGATTTCTTAGTATTTAAAAACAAAATAAGCTAACATAAGAATATGTTTTATTGCGCACAAGAAACGAGAGACATAAATAAATGTTAGAATGAAAAAAGTAATGGGCGGGCTTATTGCTATCGGCAATTTCTTCCAGACAACCTTATGACGGAAAGGGTGCCGAAGGAGAAAGAAAGACGGGTAGTTGGCGCAAATACGAATAATACATACTACATATACTTAATAAAAAATAAAAAAAACGGCCAAGTGCCTGTCGGGCCACGCCCAATGTAGGGTTCCGTAGAAAAAGGGGTTTTTTATCTGCTTTACAGAACTAGCAACTTCATTGAAGTCATTTTGAATGGATTTTGTACGAAACTTTACTTTTATAAGTTGGTTGCCTATTACTCGTTAACTAGTAAAGCCTACTTAGCCATGATAATTTTCCTTTTAAATTCATTATATGTGCTACTACCCCGATTTTTTTCACGTTTCTACAATTAACCGTTACCCAGGAGAGGGGGGGACGCCCTACTCGGACAAAAAATTGCGCTTTAAATCTTAATATTTCGCAAACGGAACCCTAAATCTAAAAATCGTTTTCGTAAACCCACAATAGTTTTCAACGAGCAATCCAACGATACCCCGTATGTAGGGTAGACGAGAAAGTAAATTTATCCCCACTTTTCATGTTAGGGGAGCAACAGTAAAAAGAAAAATCCAATATTTTATTCTTTAACTTTGTCGGCGTGATAAATATGTATACACATATCAAATTACAGCTTTCTAGTACCACCGGTCTTTGCGCTAGGCCGCGGACGGACGGACGGACAGACGGACGGACGGACGGACGGACGGACGGACGGACGGACGGACGGACGGACGGACAGACAGACAGACAGACGGACATGGCGAAACTATAAGGGTTCCTTGTTTCGCTCGGACTACGGAACCCTAAAAAAGAATAAAAAACTTGTAACGCCATTTGGTTTGTAAATAGAGTTATACTCTGGCTAATAAACAAAATTGTTGTCTGTATATAAAACCGGCAATCCACGACATTAACATGGAAGGAACTTGGTACAAGATTAACAAGGAAGGAACTCGCTAACAGATTAACAAGGAAGGAAGTTGCTGACAGTTTAACAAGGAAGGAACTTGCTAACAGATTAACAAGGAAGGAACTTGCTGACAGTTTAACAAGGAAGGAACTTGCTAACAGATTAATAAGGTAGGAACTTGCTAACAGATTAACACGCGAGGAACTTGCTAACAGATTAACACGGGAGGAACTTGCTAACAGATTAACAAGGAAGGAACTTGCTAATAAAAATGAAAAATGTTCATTTTTACAGGCGTGTTATGCCTGTATAGAGAAGAGCGGGTGATCGTGTTTTTCCACTATAAAGGGAAATTTCCCGCCAGGCAGATCGTATGCCTGGGGACGGCCGGTCCGCCTAATGTTCGTCGGACGTTATATTTATGGTATGTCATGTGAAACATTTTGCTTGCGCGATGCAGGAATGTTGGAGTTTATAGTGCGCGTGCAGAGTTGACATGTGCTCGCCACACCTGTAACCCGGAGGCGTAGGCAGTGACCAGGGTCTGCCACTTACCACGTTCCTGACAGATCGCTTTCGCTTCATCAACTTGGTGATGAAGGAAATCTACTAGGAACTTGCTGCACAACCCGGGCTTGGTGCCACTTCAGTTACCTGGGTTCATTACCTTCATAGAGCTACAGTTCGTGGTTTACTATGACAGTGCGATGTCCATCGCATAGCCGATTTCATAGATATAAAGGAAATCTAATAAGGAGCTTGCTGCACGTCCCAGGCTTGGCGCCGCCGCCGTACACCTGCGGTGGGACCTAATATTTTTAGGGATCCGCAGTAGCGACGTAAAAGTGAAGTTTTGCTGTTAAAGTAACATCACTCGGTCTGGGTGTAGTTCCATGTTTGTGATGTTCTCGGCTGGTTACCCATAGCACAGGATATCTGCTGTATAGAATATATTTTTAACAGACTTCAAAAAAGGAGGAGGTTATCAATTCGACACGTATTTTTTTCGGGTATGTTTTCGCATAACTCCGTCAAATCTCAACCGATTTCTACAATTCTTTTTTTGTTCGAATAGATTTAACGTCCCATTGATCCCATTTTAATTTCGTGAAGATCTGATGAAGACTTTCAGAGATGGAGAACGGAACTCTTCAATGGACAGCAGTAAATAAGGCCTAATGGGGCCCATTCTATAGTAATATCCGTATGTTTCATAGAATAGCGTAAAAGTAGTCCCAAGTTAATTTGGTGATGTTCTGGTGAAGACTTTCGGAGATGGAAATTGAAAACATCAAATTTTAAAGCAACGAATTCATCATCATCATCATCATCAGCCTATACTTGTCCACTGCTGGACATAGGCCTCTCCTATTGCACGCCACTGAGCACGGTCCTCGGCTATTCTCATCCAGCTCTTGCCAGCCGCCCTGCGAAGATCATCGCTCCACCGAGTCTACGTTTACCGATCCGCGGTCTCCACTCAAGAACTCGCCTACCCCATCGGTTATCAGTTCTTCGGATGATATGGCCGGCCCACTGCCACTTCAGCATGCTAATTCGGTGGGCTATGGTGGGCTAAGCAACGAATTAAGTAGGGTAAATTATGGTCATAAGGGACTTGTTTATTTTTCTCCCGCTTCCCCACTAAAAACTGAAAAATAAACATTTTTAAATAAAAAGTAAAAACCAACTTCGAAATATTACAGCACTAACAAGTTAGCAATAATTTAAATAATTAGAAGTATGTATACATGTAGGTATTGCAGAAGTATAATTTGTAGTCGTTGCCCAGTTTCATGACCAGCACATATATTTTGTGCACCGACTACAAATTATACTTCTACAACACCTACATGTATCATCATCATCATCATTCAGCCACAAGAAGTCCACTGCTGGACATAGGCCTCCTCCATGGATTTCCAAAAAGACCGGTTGGAAGCGGCCTGCATCCAGCGTCTTCCTGCCACTTGAATGACGTCAGCCTACATTATACATACTTCTAATTATTTAAATGATGTCTAATTTTTTAGTGCTGTAATGTTTCGATGTCGTTTTACAAAGCAGGACTACAACTAGGACTATTCGACTTGCGGCAGGAAGTTGCCGGGCCTGGCGCCGGTGCCGTATACCTAGGCCGCACTTCATAGAGCTACAGTTCGTGGTTCACTAAGACAGTTCGATGTACATCGCCGTTTCTCTATTATTTGTATTATTGTTTTTATTGCGTGTGTGCTTGTGTGTGTGTAAATGCAAATAAATAATTCATCTATCTATCTATCATCGTGAATTTGTAGAATAAATAAATCCAGGGTTTTCTTATTAGTATTATAGGTTCCTAAAAACCCTAAATGTTGTACCTAAATGTTGATTCCACAGATCCCTAATTTTGTAAACTTATAAATGGGTTCACATGCCTACTATCGATGTAACCTCTCACTTCTGATTGTTGTCACAAAAATTTGTTAACTAAAACTTCTCAACCGATCTTGATCTTGTTTATTCGGTAGGCACTAATAGAAAAAAACCGGCCAAGTGCGAGTCGGACTCACGCACAAAGGGTTCCGTACCATTATCTATACAACATTAGACAAATATCGAATTTGAGGACAGCGCCTATAGAAACCAACAAGAAACGTTTAACATTGGCATTTAAAGACATGAAGGTTACATGGAAGGCCGCTAGATGGCGAGCGTTGTCTTTAGACAAGGTTTTTTTGTATGGGAGCCCCCCTTAAATATTTATTTTATTCTGCGTTTAGTATTTGTTGTTATAGCGGCAACAGCAATACATCATCTGTGAAAGTTTCAACTGCCTAGCTATCACCTTTCATGAGATACAGCCTGGTGACAGACAGACAAACAGACGGCTGTGAAGTCTTAGTAATAGGGTCCCGTTTGGCACCCTTCGGGCACGAAACCCTAAACCCACTGACCTTGCCCATGATCTCGAAGAGCTTACGCGAGTCCTCAGGCGTGTTGACGCAGAAGGACTGTAAGGAGCCGCCGATGATGTGCTCTAGCGCTCCGCCCCATTTCTTCTCCTTCACCTTTAGGTAGGCACCTGCGAAACATTCCTAGGTCAGGACGGACCCTCTCGCGTAAATTTTTGTATGTTGGACTCAACGAGGAGTCCTCTTGCTTCAGTTGCTGTGTGTTGGACTCAACGAAGAACCATCCCGCGTTAGTTATTGTGTGTTGGACTCACCGACGGGTCCTTTTGGCGGCGCGCTAAAGACGCCCTTAGCGGAGGCTTCCCGCACACGCTGGCACAGTTCCACCATGTTGCGCCCGTACACCGCTAGAGAGTCGTTACTGCGGGACTCCAGCTCGCGAAGCTGCTGCTTCAGTTGTTCTGTTTAAGAAAAGAAAGTAGATAGAAAGTACTTAATATAGAAAGACGCTAGAAAGGACGCTACAGAGGAATTAGTTAAAGTTATAGGGTAAAACTCATTATTACTCATACAAACACAAACACTTATCACACTCATATATACCCGTCGATATGTACACCGTTTTTACAGGTTTGCTCACGTTTTTTTCCTTCACAGTTAGCGAGTGGTCTTGCTACCATAATTTCACAAATGTACGTAAAAATCATTGGGTCAGTCAAAAACAAATCATTCGCCCAACTGCCTGGCAGTTTTTTGCCGAACTATAAATAACTTCTTATTCTAAGTGTCTCAGTAATTAAGTCTCTCTGAGAGAAGGCCTGTGCCCTGCAGTGGGAGGTATATAGGCAAGAAAAACCGGCGTGCGTGTATGCAACGACTAATGAATGTTGAGGAAGCGAAAGTGATCTGTCAGGATCGTGGCAAGTGGCAGTCCCTTGTCTCTGCCCACCCCTCTGGGATACAGGCGTGAGTTTATGTTTACGTATGTCCTCAGAGTGACAACTGCCGAAGAACCGACAAGGAAAATAAATATATTCTAGTGTCGAGACTGATATCGAGAACGAGCATTGCTTCCAAAACCATACCAGTGGGTTACAGTTCGGTCCGTAATGGCTAGGATTTTAGAATCGCACTACAAGCCTTAAAAATGGTATAGGAAACCGAATTCGTAGTCACCGCATTGCAAATAGGTACATTGTCTAGAGACGTATTTAGTATATTTATTATAAAAAAAATATAATATAATAAATATACTGACTTAGCTGGTCCCGCTTGTCGGCGGCGCGCGCGGCCGCCTGGTCCAGCAGCGCGGCGGCGTGCGCGGCGTGCTGCTGCGCCTGCGCCGCGTCGTGCTGCGCCGTGCCGCAGCGCGCCGCCGCCGCCTCGGCCGCACCCGCCGCCGCGTCGGAGCGCGCCTGCAGTTCGGCGCGCCGCGCCGCCGCCTTGCCGGCCCTGCCGAGCGGGGTGACGCTTGTGAAAGGCCCACATGACGCACAGTCCTTCGCGAGGTTGCCACTCGCGCACGAAGGGTTCCATACCATTATCTATACAACATTTGAATATTTCGAGCGTCTACATGTTGCCGTTATTAATATCGAGCAAAAAAACGGCAAAAAAATCACGTTTGTTGTATGGGAGCCCCTCTTAAATATTTATGTTAATCTGTTTTTCGTATTTGTTGTTATAGCGGCAACATAAATACATCATCTATGAAAATTTCAACCGTCCAACTATCACGGTTCATGAGATACAGCCTGATGACAGATGGACGGACGGACGGACGGCGGAGTCTTAGTATAGGGTCCCATACCCTTTAGGTACGGAACCCTAAAAACTATGAGATAATCGGTACGTATTAATTTTTAGGGATCCTTACCACAAAAAGAAAAAACGAAACCCTAATAGGACCACTTGTTGTTGTCCGTCCGTGCGTCTGTCAAGACCCTATCTCTGGAACGCGTAGAGGTATCGAGTTGAAAACCATACACTCAGGTCTACAGTTCCTTGAAGCTGTGAAACAATCAAACTTGTAACTTAACGTAAAAAAAAGTTACAACACTCTCAAGGGAATCAAAATTTGTAGGTTACTTTCTATTCACCTAGAACTAGGAAATTTGGCAAGTAATATCGTCGTATACTACAAGTACAGGGAAAAAATCTGAAAACTATACATTTATAATCAAATCATAAAAAAAATTGTCTGAAGTTCAGGAAAAGCTCGGGAAAAACTGCGAGACTCGATTCCTGAACCTACTTACTAACATGTAAGTAACTACAAATTTGTACGGAACCCTCGGTGGGCGAGTCAGACTCGCACTTGTCCGGTTTTTTCTACTTAACCTATTTTGAGTGTTACTGAATGAATGAATGAATGAATGAATGAATTATTTATTGCCACAAACAAACATACATACAATAATAGAAAAATAAAGGGTGTGCATTATCATCAGCCATTTGACGCCCACTGCAGGACATAGGCCTCCTTCGTGGTTTTCATAACAATGATGGGTTTTATGGCAATATTATGGCAATCGCCACGCTTGACAGGGTTGGCGATCGCAGTATGCGGTTGGACTCTCAGGAAGACGCTGCTGCCCGTCTCCTGGTAATTGATTTCCTTAGTCGCCTTCTACGACATCCACGGAAGGAAATGGAGTGACGCTATTCTTAATCCGGCGCCACACGGAGCGTGCAAGGAGTGTGCATGTGACAATGATACTATTTCAGCGTTTGCTGTTTCTATTTTAAACAGCGCTGGTTTTCAAATACTGCTGGGCAAAGGCTATTCAAAGCGTCCTGCTATTCATCTCTCCCTTTCCCCAGCCACCTCGCACCACCCCGCCAAGAATGCATTTAGGTCGTCCTGCCATCTTCGCCTTGGTCTGCCGCGACGTCGGTGTCCATGTTATAATTATGCCGCAAGAAATAAATCCGTAATCTATCTATCTAATCAGCCCACAGACACAGCCCACTGTTGGGCATAGGCCTCTTCTCTTTCACGCCCACCCATCCGGTCCTTTGCTAGTCTCGTCCAGTGTTTCCCAGCCGCTTTCACAATATCGTCGCCCCATTGGGCTGGTGGTCTGCCCACCGACCGACGACCATCCCGCGTAAAATCCGTAATTTAGTTTCTTTTTAAATGGACCTTCAAAAGATAACGTAAACAATAACAAAATCTTGCATGGACTTATCCATTCCAAGCGAATGAAAATACGTTAAAGTCGAATGCGTCTATACGTCACTAGTGTCGTGAGTGGCCGTGACCCATACGTACGATTAGGAATTATGCAACTTTAACTTTTTTTATAAATTTACATGTTACGTTACGATTCAATGGGTCCTAATTTATGATAAAGAAGTGACTCACTCAATATGTATTATTAATTTCGCGCTCCAGATTAACAACCTTTCTCATCTCCTGGGTCTTAACGTCGCTGTGCGCTGCGTCTATCGCCCGATTTTTCTATGGGCATCCTAGTTTATGATCAGGAAGTGACTCACTCAACATTGTTAATCTCGCGTTCCGGGTCAGCAATTTTACTCATCTCCCGGTTGCGGACGCGTCGCCGTGCTTGCCAGCAGACCCCTGCGTCTATCGCCGGATTTTTTTATGGGTATCCTAGTTTATGATCAGGAAGTGACTCACTCAACATTGTTAATCTCGCGCTCCAGGTCAGCAATCTTCCTCATCTCCCGGTTGCGGACGTCGCTGTGCTTGCCAGCAGACCGCTGCGTCTGTCGCCAGGCGTCCGTAAGCGCGCGAGACTCTTGCTCGAACTCGCGAAGCTTCTTCTCCACAGCGGACCTCTCTCCGTTCTTCTCCTCTAACTGGGCTTGGAGTTGGCTGTCAGGATTGAAAATTAATTAGTGTTGGGATAATTCGACTCTAGTAAGGCATTTTAAATAGGCAGAGGGATGGGAGGCAAGAGACCGCGTATGACGACGTTATGGGGCAAAGGCCTATACGTAGCAGTGGGTAGGCTGATCATGACGATTACCCACGGTTTTTCGTTCACTACCAAACTCAATTTAATCTACTGTTAACCGCTGTCACTTTAATCTCAATTTAATCTACTGTTAACCGTTATAGTTTCGCCATGTCTGTCCGTCTGTCTGTCCACGGCCTAGCTCAGCGACGATTAGTACGAGAAAGCTGAAATTTGACATAGACATACATAATCACGCCGACAAAACGGTAGAATAAAATCTTAAAAAAACTTTTTTAGGGTACCCGGCTACACCTAAATTAGGGATGCTATTTTTTTTCTAGTGTGACGTTGGATTGGTCGTCTATAAATATTGTGGGTGTAGGAAGATTATTTTTTTTATTTTGGGTTCCGTGTGCGAAATATTAAGCTTCAAAGCGCAATGTTTTGTCCGAGTAGGGCGGATCAATAGTATGATCGCACAAACCTCAACACGTCATTATTATTGCCCACATTTTCCTCCATGGTCTTCAGCCGATCCACGAGCTTGTCAACCTTGGACTTCTGCTTGTCATACTGCGCTTGTATCGTGGCACGTTCGCGCTCGAACTCAGCAATCTCACTCCAGTAGTACTCGTTCTGCAGAGACTGCTTCTGGGCCTCGATTTCGTCCCGTGATTGCAATTGCTCGTAGGACGCTTCCCACTTCTTGTATTCTTTCTCCAGTTGGACACTTGCCTGTGAAAATTTCATAATTTTGAAGGATGTATTATATCAAAGCTTATAAATTCTATTAAGTATATGTTAGGCAGAAAATAAATACTGCATTCTGAAGGCATACTCACTAAGTACTTACACTGAAACCTCTATGAACACTAATCAATACTTCTATTAGGATCTAATAACATTGGACTATGTAACATAATCAAGAATAAAAAAACAATGAGAAGTTTATTTTGTGATTCAATTTTAAAAGAATTTAAGGTTTTCCAAAAGTCTAACAATGCTACCTGTAGTCGATACGAAATTTAATTGGTGTGAAATTGTATTTATACAGTATAGGGCACACAAAAGTCACAAAAATTTACAGCAATAAAATTATGTTTTAATATATTTTATTATAATTATTTTTTTTGTTAACTGAAACGATTATTATAGTGTGAGATGGATATATTAGATTACCTCCTGCTTCCTATTCCAAATAGCTGTAGCCTTCTCACAGTTCTCAATAGCTCTAACATAATTAGACTCAGTCTGGTCCAAGTTGGTAGCCTTCCGGAAGAGAGAGTACTTCTTCTTGCTATCGGACGCATGAAAACTCCTCGCATCATCCTGGTTGAGGACCGAAATGGGATTGTCTACTTGAATGTCATGTGCTACAGTTATAGCGTTCACTTCCTCGAACCGCGTTGAAATTATTTCACCTGCAAAATAGACCAAATAATGTATCATTAAACATACCTAAATCTAAATTTGAAGAGAGATCTCGGCCAAGTTATACGATGAGTTGAAAATAGCTAATTGAATTGTGCAAAAGTATTAAATTTCTTGTCTTGAACGAGGTGTATGCCCAGCAGTGGGTTCTATTCATGGGCTAGATAGATAGATAGAAATTAATATCTAGGTACAGATCAAATCAAACGTAATGAAGTGTTTGAAGTGAGCTGCGAGAGCGTGTCCACGCTAGTACAGTCAAGGTGATAATGTTTACGGATTGTGGAAGGCCTTATGAAAAAGTTTACTCTAAAGCACTCCTCAGATGCAGTTTATTTAATCTGCGGTTACGCCTTCTCCTTGTAAAATCTCCACATCATCAACCCATTATGTCCCCACCGAGGGGCACGGGTCTCTTCCCTGAGGGAGGTATAGGCCATACTCCACCACGGGGGCCAAGTCCGGATTGGTGGAGGCTTGTAGACTAGTGGCTCGTCTACTGTCAGAAGTTGTCAAGCCGCCCTAAGGCCTCTGACTTGGCTTAACGACTGCCACCTATCGACGGCAGCCGGCACCAACAGCTTAACGTGCCTTGCGAAGCACGGAACCGCTCGGAAAAGTGCCACTAGCGTTAGGCATAGACGGCGACCCATCCATGCACTGAACGCGCCCTGTGTTGCTTAACCTTCGTGATCGTTTAAGATCACTCAGGCAGCCGGGGCTACGAGCGAATTTATAATTCTACAAATCTCCACCTCAGACTATTTTAATCGGCGTCTATCGAGTGTTTTAAGCAATCGTGTTTTTATAAAATAATAAGACCGTAAATAAGTAGTCACGTTTCACTAACTATTATTTTTTATTCATACTTATTAGGCATTTGGATGCTTTCTTCAGTCTCTTTTTTCATGAATTGAATCACGTTGTGGATCATTTTTCTGGCTTGCCTATGTAAAACGTTGTATCGCCCGCGAGGCATTTTGAAGAAACGCACTAAACAACAATAAAACTTAACGTAACGATAACAGTCAATAGCAATAAAAAAAACTTAACGAAAGAATAACAAAACAAACACACCAAACTAATTAATATGAGCTTGGCTGTACTTTGACAGAACGCAAGCGCGTGTGCAGCGTACGGACGTAAGACTCACACTGACACACACCAACGCCAGGAGTCACCAGGTTGCGGGCGGTTGGCGGGCGGGTGGGAGCCGCCGCTCTGGCCCCTTAGTGCCCCGCTGACACCCAAAATTGGTTATTGCGACTCGATTTGTGACCAACTTCACAGACTTCATAAAGTTTGATTTGGTCTATAATTCAATTTTATCTAATAAATAATCGCGATAAGACCCGTTTGACATATAACATGCATTCACATAAGTCCAAAAGACACATTTGTGAGGCAGTGAAAAAAAGCTATTATAAAAAACATTTTAATAACCTTTATTATTATTTTATGACGACCTCGTGGCGCAGCGGTAGTGCATCTGCATACCATGCGAGAGGTCCCGGGTTCGAATCCCGGCTGGGGACCAAAAAAAACCCCTGGTCTTGGATGTTTACATGTTTGTGATGTCGTTGTTTCTGGTTCCCACGACAGGGTATCCTAGTGTGGGGCCAGAAGCAATGTATGTGCCTGTATGTAAATGTTTATGTTTATGTATGTTTATGTTTATTACATTAATGTTTTTTTACAAAAATTAAGCAAACTGCTATTTTAAGTACTTATGTTGAGTAGAACAATTATTTAATCACAATTTGACTTGTGCTTTAGTCCGCCGACCCTAGTTTATCGGAATCGATGGTACGGAATCCCTGAGAGTCCGATTCATACTTGGCTTTTATATGAGTGGTTGGTAGGAAGAAGTTGATATGTCAACTTATATGTAAAACCTGATACTCAAATCAAAATTCGGTAAATGTTTGGAATTCCCAATTCTGCTCCTATATTAAATAATTTAAAAGATGCGACAAAATATTTATGGATGTAATTTAAAGAAGTTAAATAGTTTAAATTGCATTGGCATATCAACTTATTCCTGCCAGTCACTGATGTATTACAATAGAGGTCTCACCAGATGCTGACTTGACCTTATAGCTGGAACCTCCAGACGCTGTAATGTTCCTTACAATAGTAATAAAGTCGCCATAAACATTGTGTTTATAGGCTCTGGCGCTGCTGTTCTTTATCTTGATCTCCACTGTGGCGGAGTTTGCACCTTTCCTGATGAAGGCTGGAAGGAACATAGTTGCACTAAATTACAGCCTAAATTGTGTACACATTTGAATTGCGTAACCATTGCATTTTTGTATCTTTACATCAATGTCATTTGTAACATAACTGATTAGAGGGTTGGTGGGTAAAGTTAGAGTATACATAAGTAAAGGTTGTGACTTTATATAAACTGAATGCTTGAACCTTTAACAACAAGTAACATACATTTAATTATTTACTAGTAATTCCTGGAGTATAGTAATGTTGTAATCTAGTACTTCGAAGTGCATGTAAAGTTTTCTTTCTGTTGTTGTGCATATTATGTTGCTTTTGTGCTTGTTTTGTTTCTGTGATGTATCTTGTTGGTATAATAAATGTCTTTCTTCTTATTCTTAAATGAATCTAACATATAAAAATCTCATGTCAGTGTTTGCTATCGGACTCCTCCGAAACGGCTTCACCGATTTTTTGTGAAATTTTTAGCCTCTAAATAGGTTTTTGAAATTCCTTGTGTATACTTGGTAGGTCTGAGAATGGATGCAAAACAATGTTTGCAGAGTCAGCTAGTAATATATAGTTACATAATTTAAGATAAGATAAGAATTGTAAATGGGAATGAAAGGATAGTCGCCCGTAAAGCGGAAGTTGGTAGTCTATAGGTACATAGGTAGTACAAGGAGTTTTAACATACAGTGTAAATTGCTTCCTCTGTTCGTAGCCGAGGCTCTGCCTCCCAAGCCAACGACTAAAGCGGTGAGAATCGCACTTTTTCCACTGCCATTGCGACCGACAATAAAGTTAACGTTCTTGTTCAAGTTTATCTCTAGATTGTCGTGGCAAAAAAAGTTGCGCACGTGAATACTGTGGATGCAGCCGTCTATATCCTCTTCAATCGTTTCGCTTTCGTTAGCCATGTCGTCGAGGATCGTTTCTCCGACGCCTGAAATCTTAAAAATTTCGCCAATATTCCACAACAATGAAGAGAAACGAAACTACAGAAGAGAACACAGATTAAAAAAAAAGACAATTTTACAGAATATTTACAATACATACAGCATACAGTACACCACAAATTAACACAGTACACATGAAACAAACACACACAGACTATTTAAACACAACACAAAAACGAGCGCTTGTGTTTCTTGATGAAGGTAGGTATACCTACTATTCAGATCATCATCATCAACCCATTGTCCCCACCGAGGGGCACGGGTCTCTTCCCTGAGGAAGGTATAGGCCATACTCCACCACGGGGGCCAAGTCCGGATTGGTGGAGGCTTGTACGCGCCCTGTGTTGCTTAACTTTCGTCATCGTTTTTAATTATATTCTCTGTGATAGGGATACTACCTTAAATCGTCTGTGAATCTGCCCTCAACGATAGAGGTAGTACCTATAGTACCTATTTCTACCTCAGTATGGGGCTGCCTGAGTGATCTTAAAAACCACAGAGAATATATCCCTATATCGTCTGTGATTTAAGGATACTGGGTCTGCGACACTGAGGTGACACTATACTACGCATCGCGTCTTTTCCGTGCCCTCACCCCACGTCCATTCTGTGTGGCCCACGCCTTACTATTAATTGTTCTGTGACTACCATGCTTATTATGGCAACATTTACATTACATATTTCAAACGCCATTTTATTAGCGAAATTGTGTGTTGTTTTGTGATTCTTCTGAAAAATCTTCCTTTGGTGCAATTTCCGCGCTACTGACGACCTTAAACAGGTTTCCCGTTTAGATACACCGAGGCATCATAACCAGGTAAGAAATTCCTAGACAAAGTCAAGGTAAACAACTTTTCACTTCGCTATTATTTTACAAAGAATACACGCTTTTTAAAATTTGTTGGATCGGTTGTTTGCGAAGAACCTAGCCAAAATAAAAGGCATATCGCACGACCAGGTAACTAAATGCTAGTGTGCACTTCTCTAAAGAAATAAATCCAGTTTCTTCTCTGTAGGTAAATTCGATCGGATGTGAGGGTAAACACATGATTCGGTGCATTCAACAGTGGGTAGGAGAGCGTGTGTGTGTGTAGGCACGTCTTGGTTTAGGCTAACCAATTTAGAACTTCAAATCATACGATTTGGTCATATGTACACATGACCATATAAACAAAAAACAAATGTGGTTTTTGCTCTATTGTATTGTGGGGCAGGCCGTTTCCATAGTTATCACATATCGTCGCTTAGCAAACACCACCGCTTCAGTCGAGATTTGACGCTTTTCACATTTTAATGCCCTTGGGTTCAAATTTTAAGCGCGTATCGCCTGTAATATTCAAGCATTTACACTAATCAGTGGCCATTATTAAAAAAAATGTAACACAAATTTTTTTTTTTTTGGCACTAGAAACTACGAAATTTAAAAATGTTTTTGTTTTGTCTCTCATGTAAAATAAGGAAAACTGACTTGTGCGTTGTTGTTTGCTGAGCAAAAATATGAGTAGGCAGGTCATTTGATATTGACACTCTAAAAGGTCAAACTAATGATGATGTACAGTAGATAGTATCACCTGTGTCATTAAAGTATTGATTTAGAACAATGCATTCGCAATATACCTAGTATGAAAATGAAAAAAACTATTTAGAAAAGAGTTAAAAGAGTGGTTACTGGCTCTCAAACTAGGATTCCCTGTGCTATGGCTTTTTCCAAAATACATAATAATATCTGTTTTACAATAGTAACTAGTAGCATCTAATATCTAAACGTTCACAATGCATTCGCAATATAGTAGAACAATGCATTCGCAATATAGTATAGAGGACATAATGTTTAGTGGCTGGTTTCAGATCATTTCTTTAATGGCATAGGATAAACTAAAGGTCATTTATTATAAACTAGATGACCCCGTTAACTTCGTATCACCTACATCAATCTTGTTTTTTTTCTTCTCACCATTTAAACCTACCCTGTACTTCCGCAAATATAAAAAAAGAAAAATTAGCCAAATCGGCCCAGCTGTTCTCTAGTTTTAGCGAGACAAATGAACACAATTGATTTTTATATACAGGGCGTCCCAAAATTATGGGCCATGAAGGGAAAGTACCTTAAATATAGGGGATAGGGTATTTTGCTGAAAGAAGACTCTGTTATTTTTAAAAGTTAGTAATTCTGCATTCAAAGTTTTTCTAAAAAATACTTGCCTCGTCTGGGAATCGAAGCGACTTAAATATTAAAAAAAACACACCTACTTTTATGATGCCAATCGAAAGAATGGCCAAAAACTAATAACTCTTTTTAAGTAACATTAGTATTTCAAAAGAAAGGAACATTGTGAAATTAATAATTTTAATCAAATTAAAAACGTAATGAAACTGCCGTAGTCAAGTAAATGGGTATTTTTTTGTAAATTAATTAATTAAATGCTCAAAATGTGATCCCTGTTGTCTTACGCAAATGGCCAATCTTTTAATGAGTCCGCTGCCTGTTGATTTTCTTATCTTTTTATGGTGAATACTCGATATGATATGGTACAATTCTGTTTGTAACTCGCCCACGTTCTCGTATCGCTTTTTGTATGGCATATCTTTCACGTATCCCCAAAAGAAGAAATCTAATGGTGTAAGGTCCGGGGATCTGGCCGGCCATCTAATGGTCCATTCAAATCTTAAGAAGAGTTGTTAGTTTTTGGTAATTCTTTCGATTGGCATCATAAAAGTAGGGGTGTTTTTTTTTACGTTTACGTCGGTTCGATTCCCAGATGAAGCAAGTAATTTTTAGAAAATCTTTGAATGCAGAATTACTAACTTTTAAAAATAACATAAAGTCTTCTTTCAGCAAAATACCCTTTCTACGACATTTAAGGTACTTTCCCTTCATGGCCCATAACTTTAGGACGCCCTGTATATAGAAGATAGAAGATGATCCATAGAAGTAATCAAAAAAAAAAAATTTATTTTATTTGTTAATCAACATTCACTCTCTGTTTATTTAATTCTTCCATGTGACCTAAGTATTTGTGTCACGGACTTTCAATTCAGTTTTTAATTTTCATGTCATATGTTTATTACTGCACTGCGTTTAGAGTTACAAAGTACTGTTCTAACTCATTTCATTATGATATTTTGCTCTCCAGATCACAAAATGAGTGACTCACCAGACCAGAATGAGCCTCCAAAGGATGTAAGTACCTACCTATTTATTTTTTTGCCTGCCTTGTTGGTCTAGCGGTATTACATCCATTTACCATGTTGGAGGTTGTGGTTGTATTTTCACATTAACGGTGAAGAAATGAGGCTTGTTTGGCTCTGCACATATAAACTTGTCTTTCCTGTGGGCCAGGCCTACTAAGCTGTCAGGATGGTATAGGTGCAACCCTACTCCATCTAAAAAACAATGTCCCATTCATTGCAACGTCCGAGTGGTCGCTTCACCCATCTAGTGTGAGTTAAGGTGCCATTGGATGCTGTATAAGTCATCTCGTTACGAAGATGCAAAGGCCAAAGTTTTATTGTCTTTGGCTAATTAATCTTCCTTTACAAAACTCAGTTTCGTAGGAAGAAAAATATTTTTTTCAATGGGCTTCTACTGGCTGTGTTTATCGTGGTTCCCGACGGAATAGCTAAATAAAAGTAGCTTAAAGTAAATAATGTCCTTCCCTGGGCTTTCAGCTGTCAGTATACCAAAATTTATCAGGATCTGTTCAATATTAAATACTATTTTCTAACATGACTGGCTGATAAAATATATTTTATAAAAACGTAATTTGTCTGCCACTTATATACCTTTTTAAGTGTCAACTTGTAATGATAGAATAGATTTATTACATTCACACGCAGTAAATAATTTTTCGTCGGAATTAATATACATCGTAATTGTAATGAGTGGTTCTATACTAGCGATCCGCCCCGGCTTCGCACGGGTGCAATGCTGATAATCTACTATATTTATGCATGTATTATACGTATAAACCTACCTCTTGAATCACTCTATCAATGCAAAGATGTGTCAGAAACTGGTTTCTTAGCAAGAAAAATAATTCTTCCCATGTAATTGGTTACGTAGCATTGGTTTCGTAGGCGGCCGTACGTAACTAGTTTCGTAGGAAGCAAAAAAACCTCTTTGTACGTAATTGGTTTCGTAGCAAGAAAAATAATTCTTCCCACGTAACTGGTTACGTAGCGTGGTTTCGTCGGCGGCCGAAGGGCCAATAACATAGCAAACCCATATCTCGAAGTGATTAGCTGAGTGCAACTAGGGTTACCATTTAGGAATTTGAAAAGTCCTGACAAAAAGCCTGACATTTCGATAAAAGTCCGGACTTTTAAGATAAATGAGAAGTCAATAAAGATTAAAGACTTATTTCCCTATTACTTTATATGTAGTTTTATTACTCATATTCGAAAATCCGGACAAATTGAAGAGCCGGACAAAGTCCGGACATGACCGGACTAATCCTGACGGATGGTAACCTTAGGGTTAAGTGCAACAGATGATCATACAAGACAATTTACAATCTGTTATCATGTGTTTGCAGCCCAAAGAGTTGGAGAAGTTAGAAGAAGCCAAGCTGAAGGCAAAGTTCCCTAATGCAATGATGGGCGGCAGAGGACCGGCTGGCCACTCGGCTTTCCTGGCCAAGCGGCTAGCCAAAGGGGTAAGATTTTAAACTTTTTTGTTGGCCCATCTGTTATAATAATGCATAATCTGTGAAAATTTCAACTAAGTATTACTAAACTATGTTGTCTGGAAGACATCGCTTTAAGCGATAAGACCGCCAGTTGTTTACTATGTAACTTAGCTATTTAAGAAATTTAACGTTCTTTTATTATGTATGGTGTGCAATAATGAGTTCTAGACTGTTCTAGTCTAATCTAACCTGTAGACATTGTTAGCATAATAATAGGGTCACATTTTACACCCTTGAGGTACGGAACCATAAAAAGACAACAATTACACTCTGCTAGAGACTTTAGGTTATTCCCAAACCACCAATTCAGATATGGTAAACATAACCATGCATCCCCATTTTATTACTTTGAGAGTGATTTGAAGCATTGAAAAAAAAAACTCCACTATTCACATTTGTTTCCATAAAACTAATACATGAATCTTATTATAGCAAAAGTTCTTCGACTCCGGTGACTACCAAATGGCAAAGCAGAGGCCAGGCAACCTCGCCGGGCCTTTCAAGGCGCCTGCCGTGCCGGCGAAGCACCCTACCGGGGACGCTATCCCAACCCCAGAGACAGTACCCATCAGGAAGACATCCATCATCCAGCCCAAATTCCATCCATCCAGTCAGATGTCCTAGCCTTACCTGCCTCGCCTTGCTTCTCATGAGTGAAAAGTTCATAACGTCGTTGTTGAGCCGAATTATGACGATCTTGCGACTTTTTCACACCAGTAATGTGCTGGTCAACAAATTACTGTTGTCGCCTCTCCACTGTGATTATCGTAGAGGCATTCTCAGTAACACAATACAAAAGATTCTTGTAATATGAAAATGATATGATGTAAAATCATAAAACTGTCAATTAAAGAAAGGATTTGATTATGGTGGCGCTCCTATTGGCCTGTCATTCGGCGGCAACATTATTCGCGCGAGAAGCAAGGATAGCATCATGGCCAATCCCTTTCTTTGACTAACTGTGTTATTACATCAAAATGTCTCAAATAGTTACAGTTCGGCTATACAAAAATGCATACTTTAACTAGGTCTCCATGAGGTGTTAGTTCGCAATGCACTCTCTCATCGCTTTTATTTTCTCATCATGTCAACGTTTATAGGATTTTCGCTCATCACATTTTCCTTTTAGTTTAAAACCATTTATGTACGCACCATTTGTAATTGTACGTTTAAAAATGTGATTTACTAAATATCTTGTAGTGTTAGGGTCTTGTTTATAAAAACGCGATTTCTTAAAACACTTCAGAAACGCCGATTCAAATAGTCCGTGGTGGAGATTTTACAAGGAATAGATGTAGCCACAGACTAAATAAACAGAATTTTAGATTGGTTTTAGAGGAATCGTTTTTTATAAACAAGGCCGTTAAAAAGTTAAAAGAAAACTTTTATAAGAACAACTGTTGACGGAATGTTTATGTATAAAATTAGGTATAGTGTTGTATGTGGACGGTGGTTCGCGTCTTTCGTCCTAAGATGATGCAGCATATTCCATTAGAGTATAATCATTGCCATCGTGAAAATGAAAATATTCATTTTTTTTTATTTGCGCCATTTTGACAATTGGGGAATAATTCTTACACGTAAAATTGCATGCTTCGGTATATTCACTGTGTTGTACACAAGAACTTGTTATCATAGACCATTATCATTGTACAGATACAATTATAATTGCACTGTTTTGTACCAAGATTAAGATTGCAAAGCCACTCAAATATCGCTATGTAGAACCGTAAGTCCGACCTATATCTAAAGTTATGTCTATGTTCATAATCCGGGTTTCCTACGACCATACAACATACAAAACTGTGTTTTCCGTGAGCGAGGGGAAACGGTGCATACAAAACTGTACATACATTGTCGGCCATTTATCGCACATTGACCATTTAAGATTTCTGCATCCTATTAATCCAAGTAGGTTAATGGATTGTTTTCGGTAGGTTCCGTGAAGCACGCGATCACATCTTTGTGTTAGATATACCCACAGAATTGACCTCGCTCCACATGGGAAGGCACTTTGATTTTTCTAAAAACAGAACTTTTTGTAGGTCATGCT
Organism: Yponomeuta evonymella; assembly: GCA_963969515.1. Lineage (NCBI taxonomy): Eukaryota > Metazoa > Arthropoda > Insecta > Lepidoptera > Yponomeutidae > Yponomeuta > Yponomeuta evonymella. Next base: position 2,402,238 of record OZ018343.1, on the reverse strand, counting down.
TGCAACTCTAAACTAACGAATCATAAAACAAGAAAAAAACAAATAGGTACATAAGATAAGATAAGAATATTCTTCATTGCACACAAGAAGCGTAATTACTTGCATAGAATTTTAGGCAGTTCTTTGTTCCCCCTGTATATAAATGCCATATTAAAATTCGACTATGTGTGTTAACGTATTTGACAAATGTTTAAAACTAAATTTTTCATTCTCACTGATTATTTAATTTTCGTCTCGCTACAAGATGAAGATTTTTCGGACATCTTTTCCATAACATTAGTCAAATGCCCCATTGGTCAAAATATGTGACTTGTAAGGCAGTTAGCTTGCTCTCTAGTGCACTAGTGGAAGAGAAATGTTCTCAACGAAGAGGCCTGCTTATTTTTGTACATGTTTAAAAAAGGCCAAAATTATGCCAATCAGTCTAGTTTCACTAAAATAACTAGCTAACGGTCTGTCACACCTATGAACAACATAATCCGGAGTGTGTTAAGTATTCGTATGGAAGGTAGGTCAGTATGGGAGTTAGCATTATGAATGAAAATAAATTCTTGGTAAAAATGCTTATTTTTTATTTGATTCACCGGATAATTGAATCGTGTGATTTTAAAACAACACAAGTCACATGTGTTTTTAAAATAACACTTGCCCATTTTTGTTTTATTAAATAATTTACACCTACCTATTGATTTACATTAGAAAAAAAAATAGTTTATTCATACAGAAATCAATATAATATGCTAAAATATTGCTGTTGTAGATATTAGTATTTGAATAAAAAAGTTTTTTCTATTTCCTGCAAAGTTGTAATGAAAGGACATGTGTCGTTTTAAAATCACACGATTCAATTACCAAGTTGGCAAGAGTTTGTTATTTTGTGACATGGGGTAGTTATGTTACATACTTAGGCATAAAATTAACGTTAAACAAGTGAGAAATCATGCGTTAATGGCACTTTTGGTTACAATTTATAGTAGAAAAACTTAACAAATATGGTGGCTTCCTTGACTCATTCTTGACTCGAGACTTCTACCTACTGTCAGATCATTGTTTTCACGAATTCCGCGCTTCAATCATTCTGTTATATTTGGCTGCTCTCTGAAACAAATAAAATTGGATGGTCATTCGATATGAAGCGGCAAGGTTAATGCTTAGCTGCAAGGCTAGTGCTTAGCTGCCAGCCTGGTACTGGTACTGCTGCTGGTACCGGAAAACATTTAAGGGGCTACTCTCTTAAATACACAGTTCAATATTCATATTAGAATGGTTACCAATGCAATATGGTTTGATAGCAGGATGATACTATCACACTTGGTTACTTTTTTCAATATTTTCATACAATATGTCAAAATGCGACAAAAACATTATTTATAAAAGTTTAAAAAAGTTGACATAGTGCTACTGATTGTATGAAAATATTGAAAAAAGTAACCAAGTGCGATAGTAGGCATCCTGCTATCAAATCTGCAATATGGTTAACTATTGCCGTGCTTACATCACTCTTTTGATAAATGTATGTGTATATTAGACTCTAGGGTCAGGAAATCGCATCTAACTCATCTAATCCCGCGGGATCGCATTACCGGGATATCAAGTATGCTATGTCTCATTTCAGGTCTTTGTCTATATGTACGCTAAGTTTCATGTAATTCCGTTTAGCCTTTTATTGCGTGATTGAGTATCTAACATCTTCACAAAATTTCACATTTATGATATTAGTAGGATTGTGCAAGACGAGTAGGATTTGATCGCCAAGCGTGGCGATTATGGCAAAACCCTTAATGGTTAAAGACCATGAGGGAGGCCTATGTCCTGCAGTGGGCGTCAAATGGCTGATGGTGTGCGTGCAAGACGAGTCAGCAAATAAAAAAAAAAGTTGATGTGTTGTCGACTGTACTCTATCACTGACTGATTAAAAACTGGATTACCGGTACAGGTTTTAGTACATTTCACGAAACATTCCCAGGATACACTTGCTTCTGGTCACCACAGTTCATTCCGTTTGGACCGTGACTTCCAGACCTATCTGCGTCATTGCCTAGATTACAGAGCGCATACAAGCTAAGTGTTATTTATAAAAACACGATTCCACTAAAACAGTCTTGAGACCGTGTTAAAGCCGGTTTATAAGAGGAAATCCAGCATAAAAACCAACTTTAACTCGTATTATCAACTTATTTATAAAAATAAGACCGAATATCTTCACCATATTCTATTTAAACTGCATTTGAGGAGTGTTTTAGAGGAATTGTGTGTTTATAAATAATACCGTAGATAAATATAACTTCACATCAGTGTCCCAAAACAATCGGCCGTAATCATACATAGGTACCTTGAACTTCTGAATGTAAAATAAAAATGGGCACTGTCACCAACACAGAACAGAGAAAATGTGGTCACCAAGTGCAGACAGTTTGTAGGATAGCGAGGACCACGTCTAAAACTGGCGAGCCGCGTGTAAAGTAAACTACGCCTTATCACCTGGGTTCCAGTGCACATAATCCGGCGTGGCGGCCGCGCGGTACTCCTGCACAAGGTCGTCCACCACGCCCCGTGACTCGTCAAACTCCTCCAGCGACTCCTTGAACATCGGCTCCTTGCGGAACACTTCCAAGAACGCCTCGCGCTTCCGCAGCTTGTCGTACTGCACCAGACAGCGGTCGAATAGCTGGGAGACCGACAAACGAATTAATTTCGAAACCTACAAGTGCTATTGCTAAAACTTGTAAATAAACCAGCATAGAGTCGTTCGGCATCCAAAACCGCGAACGTGACTTTTATCCAATTTGACATTAAAAACTTTACAAATCATTTGAAATCATACCGTCCGTCGCACACGTACAAAAATGTTAAAATAATGCTTTTTTAGACTAACATGGTTGAAGTTAGTCTAAAAACAATTATTTAGAATTTTTGTATGATTTCTAAAGTCTCCTGTAAAATTTTATAAAAGTAACGTTCGCTGTTTTGCATGCCGAACGACGATAGGTCGGAGTTGCGCGTTTTACCGCGCTCAAATTGTGGTCGCGACTTTCCTGTATAATATTTGCGCTACCTAAAGTGAGAAGGGCTCCAGAAAATTTATGACACAAGTTACATGCCCATAATATGTGTGTGTGATTCGCCAGCAAGAGCCCAGTATTTCGTGCGAGGGCCTGCACAGAGGATAATGTCGCCACAGCGCCACCTGGATCGAGGCGGCGCCACAGGGTGTAATTATAAAAGATCAGTCACCCACCGATGATATATTGGTGTGATTCGCCAGCAAGAGGCCGGATACTTTGTGCGAGGCCTGCACATAGGGCGACCGTCGTGACTGCGCTACCTGCCTACATTGAGAAGGGCTCCAAAGAATGAAGGACACAATTTACTCACCGATAATATATTGATGTGATTCGCCAGGCGTTGCACAAAATATCCTGCCTCTTGGATATATTGTGTAACACCTGCAAAGAGGTTCAAGTCGCGACAGCGCTACATGGTGTAACTATAAAAGTTACGTCACTCACCGATGATATATTGGTGTGATTCGCCAGCAAGAGGCCGGATACTTTGTGCGAGGCCTGCACATAGGGCGACCGTCGTGACAGCGCCACCTGGATCGAGGCGGGGCCCCACGGGATGAACGAGGCGAGTTTCCGCTCGCGGATGCGCTGAAGCGACTTGTGCACTTGTGAGGGGTCCACTTCTCCCTGGATGGTTAAGAGCGTAGGGTATTCTTTACTGTTAACTTGCTCCAGAAGCATGGAAAAAGCCAGTGCGGTTTTTTTACTGGCGGGTTATATACAGGCAAATCTTTAGTGCCGATCTTGTTCAAAATTCAATTATACGTATTTTCCATATATATTTTGGGACTTTAGTGCGAGCCTTAAGTCTAGCCAAGTTGAAAAGGCTGCCGTCTGTGCGGAAGCGGATGCGAACTCCTTGAGAAACAGTTTGTAAGACTTCTCTAACTATCACCGCAAAGTATAAGGCGAACAGAGTAGGTGCTAAAACGCAACCTTGCTTCACCCCACAGGTAACGGGGAAGAAGTCTGTCTGATCACCGTCTACGGCAACGCAGCATTGCATGTCGTCATGCAGGAGTCTAAGCAGTCTCACAAACTTTCCCGTGCACCTCACACGTACTGATCACCGAGATCATGTATGCTGACGACCTGTGCTTCGTAGCAGAATCCCCAGACGGCTTGCAACAGCTAATGTCCGCATTCCACCAAGCCTGCAGTAAGTTCGGCCTGAAGATCAATGTCAATAAGACGGAGGTGATGTCCCTGGATATACACGGTCACGAGACATTGGCCATAAAACTTGGTGAGGATGTGCTGAAGCAGGTGGATAAATTTCGCTATCTGGGGAACACTGTAACATCCAAGTGTGACCTTGATGCTGAGATCAATAGCAGGGTCGGTGCCGCAGCTGCAACATTCGGCAAGCTATGTTCCAAGGTCTTCTGCTCTCATGACCTTAAGTTGGCCACTAAGATATCAACATATATGGCAATCGTGCTGCCAAACCTCTTATACTCCTCTGAAACGTGGTGTGTATACCGCCGCCACATTCGCACTCTGGATCGCTTCCACCTTAAATGCCTCCGTACCATCATGAAGATCAGATGGTCTGATAGAGTGCGAAATACAGAAGTTCTGCGACGAGCCAATGTTGGTGGCATTGAGGCCTATTTAATGCGTCGACAGCTTCGGTGGTGCGGTCACGTTTCTCGTATGGCGGAGGAAAGAGTGGCGAAGCGCATCTTTTATTCTGAACTAGAGGAGGGCAAGCGGAATCATGGCGGTCCCCTCCTCCGGTACAAGGATGTCCAAAAGCGACACATGAAGAGATGCAAAATAGAGCCCTCCCGCTGGGAACGGTTGGCAGCACAGCGGCCAGAATGGCGCAGGTTGGTGAACAGTCAAGTACGCGAGTTCGAGGTTCAGCGTAAAGCTGACCTGGATACCAAACGCGACCAGTTAAAGGCTCGCCCACCTGCTGCCATAATATATAATTACGAGAACGGCATTCTCACGTGCCCTCAGTGTGCACGGAGTTTCGCCGTGAAGATAGGCTACATAAGCCATCTTCGAGCGCACCAGCGCCTCATCACTGATTAGGGGTCAAAGTGGTCGCCATGGCCGAAACCGGTCGGAACAATCATCATCATCATCATCATCATCATCATCATATATTTTGGACTAAGATAGGTAATAGTTTACATCGCTGCTGAAAATGAATGGAAGGCTAAATAAAACTTAAGCTTCCCAAGGACATAGAAAAAAAAACGACGGACATCCATTTTATTTTTCATATACTCAGGCTGACTTGCATCACTTCTTAAATGTCCCTTAACTTGCCATTTAAATTGCATTTTTATATAAAGAATTTTGTCTACTTGAGCCACATTTAAGAAAGCGGTGCAAGTTAGCGCCATTTTCTGATATAAAAACATGGCAAGAAGTTTTTTTTTCCAGAAGTAAACTCAGCCTCAAGTATATTCTACCCTATCTATCTGTCTGTACAGGCCATGAAAGACGCCTAATGATAAACGCAGAGACGCGGTAGTAGCGGAGCGGTAGAACGCCGGCTTCTCATTCGGGAGGTCGTGGGTTCGAATCCCGGCATGTACCAATTACTTTGTCTTCTAAGTTACGTACATTTTTGAAGTTATAGTAGCAATACCACTCGCTAACTGTGAAGGAAAACATCGTGAGGAAACCCTAGTGTCCGAGGTGTTTACATACCTCAGCACTTGCTACGTACAATGGCCCAACTATGAGGCTAAGTGCGGAAAATCTCCAGTCGAACTAGAACTGATGGGCGTAGGTCTCTTCACCTGTTCCCTGCTCACCTGTATAATATTGAGTATCGAGATATAGCAGTGCTGGTTGGTCCGGTCGGGGCTGAGCGAGACCATCATGTTCTTGGGCTGCAGCAGTCTCTGCATCACGTCCAGCACCGTCGTCTTGCGGACCTTCGGCGCCTGGAACGTCACGGACCGCTTACATCGGGCGGGGAGGAGGGGCGGGCGCGAGTTCCGTACGTAAAAATACAGCTCTTGAGCATTTAAAAGGAGGGTGATTCGTGTATCCATTGACTAGCTGTGTTTCACTCTGTCTCGCTCGTCCTCTCTCGTGCGAACTGTGATCGAGTCGACGATGTCTAAATTGTGTAATAAAACATTGATTGATTAATTCCCGTTATTATTTGTTACATAACCATGATCATTGACTAATGAGATCATACTCCACCGATATAAAGCTTAGATTCAAAATCTGCTAACAGTTCTTGGTTTTTTGGAGGAGAGGGCGACCATGCTCCTCAGCCGTACCTAGAGGAGTTTTAAAAAACTGGTAAAGACTTATGGACGTTTAGAAGTTGAGAGTTTGTATAGTTCGCGCAGATCTTTTTGGCGGTAACGTGAACATAGTCACAGATCGTTTGCACATCGCTCACTGTCTTTACAGTGTATGTGTGAGTAATTGAAGTAGTGTGACGCGTAGTAAATTACTATTAGTCAATTACTGACACATACACTGTAAAGACAGTAAGCGACGTGCAAACGATCTGCGACTATGTTCACGTTACCGCCAAAAATATTTGTGCGGACTATATTATATTCTCGATAAGGGCGGATGTGGTGCAACCTACGAGAACGCATTTAGAGTTACTAAATACTAAGTAGTTTTTCAGGTAACCGAGGGCATACCCAAAAACATAGGCAGGATTAACCTAGCCAACGAGTGACAGGCTATTTGATGTCAACGCATACCAAATTCAAGGGCAGAACCTTGATGGAATGATTCCGTCATATTTCGCGGACTCGTTATTCTCCATATGAATGATTCTTAAATACAGTACGCCGACAAGAGAGGTGTTAAAATAAAAGCTAACCAAAAGGCAAGACTTGGTTCAAGTGAACAAGTTATCTTTCTGGATCAGGTTAATCGACAATTTATTGTAGCAAATACTAAAAAAACATTTGTCATTTAAAAACACAAAGCAAAAATACGGAACTCGCACGTAAACTCCTTTCCAGCAAGTCGGGGACAGCACATACCGTGGTGACCTCGTTGTCGGCAGTCAGCGGCGTGTAGCCCGTCATGAGGAAGTGGAGACGCGGCGTCGGGATCAGCGGCGCCACCAGGCTGATCAGGTCGTTATTCATGTAGGACGGGTATCTGCGCACCAGATGGGGGTTGGTTACTTTACTAGTTCTGCATGTAGCCGTCGTAATTTTTTTTTAAATATATTTGACTTGGCATTAATTTCTATAAATTTTTTATTTGATTAATCATGAATTTTATTTAAATAGACATGACACGGAGACTCGTCGACATGTGCATCCTGCCCGTCCTCACTTACGGCTCCCAGACTTGGTCATTGACCGAAGAACAGAAGTCCAGGCTCAAGGTTTGCCAGCGAGCTATGGAGCGTAGCATGTTGAGCATCAGAAGGATTGACCATATCCGCAACACTACGTTACGCTCAAAAACACGCATAGCTGATGTGGGTGTCCAGACTGCAAGGTTGAAATGGAGCTGGGCAGGGCATGTCAGTAGAATGCACCCGGATAGGTGGGCGAGACTTGCCACCGAGTGGGTGCCACAAGGCGGTCGTCGCAGGAGAGGCAGGCCAAGAAGACGTTGGCGAGACGACCTCGACCGACACATGCCGGAGTGGCCTGAGGTGGCACAAGACAGAAACATCTGGTCTGAGTTGGGGGAGGCCTTTGCCCAGCAGTGGGACACAAACGAGGCTACGTAAAAAAAAAAAAAAAGACATGACATGTATATATACCTAATGTAATTATTGATACGCCATCTACCGACATTTGTATGCCAGTCTGGCGCAGACATGTGTGGACTACTGAATTGGAAACTCTTAAGAACTTAATGTAGGTAGGTACCATGTTTGCATACAAATAAATTTTATTTATTTATCGTTCTGTAAGTTTGTTGGGAGCTTCGAAGGTACTCTAAGGATAAAGGGCCTTACATAATAACAAAAATACTAGTAGTTAGATTATTTTTGCTTGAAAGGCAGGCAACACTCGACGAAGCTTGCCTGCGATCCCACTTCTGATGTCAGGCCTTAGCGTCTTTCATCGCTTTTACGGTAAATCTTACTCTTAAACCTCAACAGATGGTAATGCTTAATAATAGAGACGGTACGTGCAGGCATTAGCATCATCAAGCAGTCCGTACTCTCGGCTAGAGGCAAAAGAAAGGTTTTTTTTTCTCACTTTTTTGGGACTTTTGCAGTCAATACAATAGCTGCAACCTACCAAGTTGCTTTTGTTGCAAATAATCTATCCATGAACAATAACGAAAGTCTCGACTTATTTCAAGATTTATCCATGTTTCCAAAGAAACCATAAATGAAAACCCGCTTCCCAGGGTTCCGTACCTCAAAAGGAAAATACGGAACCCTCATGGGATCACTTTGTTGTACGTCCGTCCGTCCGTCCATCCGTCCGTCTGTCTGTCAAGACCCTTTAACTCGAGAACGCGTGGAGGTATCGAGTTGAAATTAAAACCACATACTCAGGCCTATAGCCCCTTGAAGCTGTGAAAAAATCAAAGTTCTAGGTTAACGTAAAAGAAAGATACGGGAGTTTATGCCGCAAAAATTCATATTTCGATACTTAAGGGAATCAAAACTTATAGGGTACTTTCCGTTGACCTAGAACTAAGATATTTGGCAAGTACTCGTAATATAAAAAAATAAAATATGGTCTTATACTACAGTACCGCGAAAATTCTAAAAACTGTACATTTGTAATTAAATCATAAAAAAGAGTCTGCAGTTCGGGAAAAGTTGAAAAAAGCAGAAAAATCTGCAAGACATTCCTGAACTATTTATAATATGTAAGTACCTACAAATTTGTACGAAACCCTCGGTGGACGAGTCGGACTCGCATTTGTCCGGTTTTTAATTTCTAGTGCCTGCATCTTGGTTTAAGACCCACATTTAAGTTCCTTACCTCAATGTGGCGGTTGTGGCGCTCATGATAGTGGAGACGAGCGTGTTGATCTGCGCGAAGGAGGGGTTCTGAATGTGCAGGCGGTCGCTGGCGATGCGGTTGAGCGCCGTGTTGTCCAACACCATCACGCAGTCCGCGCTCTCGGTCAGACGCTTCAGCGTCAGCAGAGAGTTGTATGGCTGCACCACCACGTCACTGGGCAAGTATACAGAAAAATTAGGGCTGGCGTTGCGTGGAGCATGCTGTCTCGCTCGCTCGATTTAGCATTTTTTAATATTGTAATAATATGAATAAACTTTTGATAGATGTGGCCTAGCTGTAATACGTGGTGGGTTCGAATTCTGCTGTACTGTATGCATGTTTTAAATGTAAAAGAACATGTGCAAACGAAATTACTCACATTTTAGACATATTATAATGTTCATATTTTATATTTTGATAGAGAAATGAAATGAGAATGCGTAATTTTACCTTTCAATTTTTTTTAAACAGAACTATGTAACTTATGTTTTAATTGAGCGTAATTGAGCGTGGCGATTATGGCAAAACCCCTCATGGTTATGAAAACCATGAAGCAGGCCTATGTCCTGCAGTGGGCGTCAAGGGGCTGATGCTGATGATGATGTAAATTATAATATAAAAAAAATATGTCTACAACGAGCGTAATTTTATTTTCTAGTTTTAGTTAAACCCGATTTGTCAAAACTATACTCAATCTTTTACAATAGTTAAAAATGTTAATATGCGAGCAAAGGGGAAGCAAGAGGCACCGAAAGTATGGTGTTAAATGTGCGACGTCATACTTATCGTGTAAGAGCATCCGCTGGGAGCAATGGTTCTTGAACCACTGAAGGTACTCGAAAACATTGTTACAAAATTAGACCAAAGTAACCTTAACATCATTTCAAATTCCAACACTGTTAATGTCAATGTTAAACAGTACACATTAATGGTATGTGTCTGTAAAGTTAACACAAAAAATAAGTAATATAAAACTGAGAGCTAACTTTGGTTAACATTACAATCGAGCTTCTAAGAATATTGGTATTGATTTTTCTAATATAGATGTCTGTCTATAGATGATGATGTGAGGGTGAACATGAAGAGGTGATGATGAACATGATGTCTGTAATTTGAGAAGAGATATTATTTTTCTTGTAATATTTTTCACACTCAAACTGCTAAGCAAGGTCAAGTCAAAGTCAAATATTTTACAAGTTGTTACATACGTTACAAGTAAAACTAGGTGGTCGTTTCAAAATCTAGATCATTTGGAGAAAAAACGGACAAAAATATCCAAACTTAGTCTTTTCAAATATGTTTCTTAATTAACAGAGTTTACATATTTTAATCTTCTAAAACCTAGTACTAATGCATTGAACTGGCTTTAATTCCATACATCTTTGTCATCTAAGTAATCCTTAATGCTATAGTAGCCCTTTTGGCACAAACTGACCTGATCTCGTCCAAGTTGGGGAAGACACTATAAGTCTGCACCAGCTTTTTGGGAAATCGGTCGGAGAGGTGCTCCAAGATATAGGAGCCCATGCCAGAGCCGGTACCACCCGCTATTGAGTGACACAGGACGAAGCCCTGCAAACAGTAAAGGAAAGATCTATCTAATTGAAACAAAGGAAAGGTTCAACAATAATAATAACTATAACCCCATATCTCTATGGCCAGTTTGTTCATTTTATCCATTTTCATAAAAAACAAATAATAAACAACATCATCATCATCATCATCAGCCCACCTCTGCCCACTGCTGGGTATAGGGCTTTTCCCCATCACGCCATCTTCGCTTCGCTGTCTAAACATAAACATAATTATTGTTATTATTAAAATTCTTTATTGCACTTCTAAAAATAAAAGTACAAAGGCTAACTTAATGATAAAAGCATTATCTTCCAGTTAACCTTGGTTTTGTGGTGCAAGCACAGGTACTGTACTGTAAATGGGATTTCAAATCCATTCTTCTCCCAAAATTATGCATAGAAATGTGGGATACATTACCTCCAAGTTATCACTGCCATCAGCCTCCCTGTTGATGATGTCGAAGACTTCCTCATTTAATTTCTCTCCCTGTGCAAATCCTGAGGCCCAGTTGTTACCCGCACCACCTCCATGTTTTGATAAATATACATTCTCTGGATTGTAAAGCTGTAGGAAAGGTAATATAGTTAGAGCTATGGCTACCATAGCTGTAAGGTCCATGCTTGAGCATATTGTAAAATAATTGTGGATGCCTATATTATTAGCCTACTAGCAGAGTGGCTGATAGTTTGTTTAACTAGAGATGTTGCTTGGTTGATATATTTACTGCAAGCGTCACACATCAAAACAGACAAACAATGGTAACTTAAATCAGTGTCAGTCATGTATCGGGATAGGATTATAACCAGCCAATATAAGTGCATATACCATCTCCAATAGAGCATGGGTTTCCAATCTTTGCTTTCCCAGTTACATACATTTTGGATAGAGCAGTCGTAGCGGAGCGGTAGAACCCCGGCTTTTCATTTGGGAGGTTTCCGGTTTGAATCCTGGCATGTACCGATGATGTTGTTTTCTATGTTACGTACATTTGTGAAGTTATAGTAGCAATACCACTTACTGACAGTGAAGGAAAACATTGTGAGGAAACCCTAGTATCTGAGGTATTTATGTACCTTAGCGCTTTCTACGTACAATGGCCCAACTATGAGGCTAAGTGCGGAAACGATAGGTCTAACTAGAAGTTGCTGGTACTCTTACTACATTTTTGGATTTGTAGCTTTAGTGATACATGCTAAAGGTGAAGGAAAACATTGTGGTGAAACCAGGGCTGCGTCAATTAATAGTTTGTAATGTCCTGGCCTGGTTACCATAGCACAGGGTTTCCTAGTTCGGGACCAAGTCTTGTCGTCGGCTTACTGCAAGAAGTAATTTACTGCAAAAACTCACTAACCGCTTTTTTTTAAAGGTATGGACATATAGATGTATTGAACAATGATACGATAGTGGTGTTTTAATATCAGTCATTATTTTAACGATGTTATAGGGAATAAGGAAGAGGAAATACAACCATTAACTAACACGAACTAAAAAGTGGTTTTTCTCCCAATAGTGAATATGTCGGTTAATGAGTTCTTGCAATAAGCCGACGATGTGATTGTGTTGTGTGGAAATTATTAATGTACTTTACATAGCCCATTCCTTCTACTTGTTATTCTGTTGGTTATTAGGCTATGCAACTCATAGCATCAAATTTATAGCAAACCATGAATTGTAGTTATGAAATAGGGCCCCGCCGAGCGTCAGAGGTGTTCACATAACTACATCAAATGGCCCAACTATCAGGCTAACTGCGGAAAATTGAGGTCTAAGTAATCCAATTTAGTTTTGGACATAAAAAGGAAGTAACTATCCTTTGGAATGGTAAAACAAAGATAGGCAAAAGTAGTCCTAATTACCTTAGCGTACGGCGAGTTCATGATCGTGTGTATGACTCGGGGCTCCAGGTCCAGTAGGACTGCGCGTGGGATGTAATGATCGTCGTCTGCCTGGTAGAAGAATACATCTTTCCGATCGGAGCCCGCTGAAGCAAACTCCTCTAAAATACCATCCGGTGATATACCATGTTCTGTACATAACTGTTTCCAGAATTCAAAGCCGACTGCAAGAGAAATTAGATGGTGAATCAAAGGAAATTTAAATAAAATCGTTTGAAATCCGGTGACAAAGCACTCACTTTGATTGCCGCATTGGCCGAGTTGTAACGTTATCATTTCACTTGGCATTTTGATTCCTTAATTTGTCATTCGTATTAAAGAACTAGTTGATTTCACTTATTTTTTAGCCAATTTATTAATTTTTACACGACTTTTAGACAACAATTCAATCAAGAAAACCGCTCCTTTTCGTCGTTTATTTACATCATATTGTTTTCAATGCGTGCGTTTGGTGGATAGCAATATAGCATAGCATAATTTGAGCATAATATAACTCAGGTTTGATGAGGGTTTGATGGATTGGAAGTTGCAATGCGCGTTCTAGTCAATGTTGAACCAATAAAATTGGAACAATAAGGGCGGCAACTGTAAAAAAAATCAAAATGGAGGGTGTCCCGTTTTCTTTACTATTTGTATGGGAAAATCACAATATTTGTAATAGTATAAACCCCAGAGATTATATGTAACGTCTTTTTTCAAAAAATTCAGTGGCTACGCATTTACTGCTCAGTTTGCAATAGAAAAATATGGCTCCTAAACCATTTGGAGGAAGTAAATCGATTATCAAGAAGTATGATTTAATTATATGATTCCAGTAAACAAACACCAAAAAAATTATTCTATGCAGGTAAATAGAAATAATTCTAATGACATACATTCAGAATCATAGTTAAAAGTTGTGTTTTATAATTTTTGATTGTTTTCAGGTCCGCGTCTTTCACACTCGTTAAAAACGGAGCCAGTGTTTAGGTACCTAGACTATTAAACCTAAAAATAACTAAAACGAGAAATGCAATCCTTTATATCAATTATTCAACCCATTTAGCAAATGTAAAGCCAGTTATTATTAGGTACTGCAATTGTAAGTGGAGTAAAAACAACGTTCCTAGGTACTTGTCAACATCGGTTTAATAAAATCATAATCATACATTGTAACCCACATTTCTTTGGGCCTAAGGCCATATCTCAAAATAGGTAAGCAGCAGCACTTAATTACCCAGAGCCAGCCCATAGCATTGAACTGGGCAGATCTCTAAACTGGAATAAAATGAAGAGAGTTCATGTAGCAATTGTATGATTTTATTAGTAAGTATACATGGTACATAGTGTATATAATTTTACAAAGATTTTCAATGTTTCTGAGTAACTTTCTTTAGTAAATTTAACATTTTACACTTTATAATCAATAAATCAGCCAGTAATATAATCAAAGGTATGCGATTATTTCTGTAAGAAATGTTTAAAAAACTTTGTATTACATCCTTTCGCGTACACACAATTTTCCTTTTTCAGTTTTGGTATAAACTATAGCTTTCGCTTTTTTTTAGTGAAAAGCATTTCATGACGTTTTCATGTTGAATTTCCGTGACAAAATCCGTAATTAAGCAACACTTATATTATAACACAAAACAAACATATTCGGGGCAAATCTCAGTGGCGCCATCTGTAATTAGTTTCGTGTTGTCATCCCCATTAGACTTTATGCACAGTTACCTACCTACTTTATGAAAACAAACTGGTAGTTTGACATACCTTTGAATGCGTACGAAATATTTTTTCGAGATTTGAGTGATGTTATCTGTAAAAACAATTTGGTTTGTTTATTAAAAATTAATTTAGATTGATTTTATATTTTAAATATTCAATACAAAACGTAACAATGTCTTACCATCTATTCGTTACATTTTTTTTTTTTAATCTTTATTAAAAGGTTTTGTCGCACAGCGACAATGTCACCTTTATAAGGCTACATACACATTAAAGACTAAATGAACTCAGTAATGTAACAAAAATTTAAACTCAACTTTCATTTCCACCTAACTAAAAACTACTAGTGACTTCCGCCGTGCGGTCCAGCACCCATGTCTTGAGTTCTGGCTCGCATACTAAAAACCACCAGTTTGTAAAGTAACCTTGCATCATCTGACATAGGGTCAGATTATACAAGGTTACATACACCGATATAGGTATCATTAAATTAATTGTTATAAATTTGTCTTCTTCGAGACTCCGTCCTGACACACTCCATCAACAAGTGATACACATCTTCTATCTATTACTCTACATTTCTTGCAGTTTGGCGAATCTACTTTGCGCATCAAGTGTACAAACTTGTTGATAATGCAAATATATTACACGAATTAAATGAACGTATCCTTAACTTAAATGTCATCGAAGTTGTGACTTTGCGAGGAAGGAACTGCTTTTGGTTTTTTATCACTTTTATTAATTATTTATGCATTCTTGAGTGAAAATACTAAATCGCGATGCAGTTTGTGTATTGAATATGTACATTATATAAATTTTAAGTTAATAAACTACTTTTTTGGCTCAAGGTAAGTCAAACATTTACAGTAAAGTTGATGGCCTTCGAAATGTTTCTCAACTCAGTTCGTCCTACGGTATGAATTTTGTTCAAAATTAACATTATCGTGGGTGTGACTTAACTTTCGTAACCACTGATTGTCCGCCCAAACGTTCCCTTATGGCAAAGAAACCTGAAACTACTGGAAATACTTCCTAACTCCGCTGGTCACTGAAACTTTAATGTTGATTATTTATTATGCAACGCTTCCTTGTGAATTATAGTAAAGAAGTTAGTAATTGCTCACGAACGCGACATTTTCCGCCTTTAGTGCCTGGTGGTATCAATTCATTGGTTTTTTATTAGAAAAAGTGGCCAATTCTGTCTATCATCCAGCACAGGTTCAGCGTGGCCCCACAGTGAAGCAAGATGCCGCGAAAACTGCTCAAGTTCCTCATAGTGTTCGACAACACGTCACTTTTGTACTTCCCGGGTCAGTTCCTGTCTGGGAAGGTGCTTATGGAGCTACAAGATGACACTCCGGTCTTGGGTATGTACTCAAACTTTACTCACAAACCCTTTTGTGTCTTATCGAATCTATTGTTTGATTGATGATATTTGTAAGATAACACTAACATTTATTCTAATATTCTGATTGGTATGGTAATTAATTGCTAGTGTCTTTAGCCATGGACACAATTTCTGGACACAGTGTTTGATCACTTTAATTCTGATATTGTTTCTTGTTTAGTTAATTATTTTGCTTGTATCCTATGACTTGTAATGACTATATTGTATGTTTATGTGGTGTTGAATGAATGTTTTTTATGTGTCTAATTAGGTGACCGCTAATTACAAGGAGCAGTTAACTAATCACCCTATTGAACTGGCTCGCCAACTGACCTTACAAAGTTATGTGAAGAGACTAAAGTGACATCACATACTAGAGCTGCTGGAGGGCACATGCTACATGTGTTTACTCAAGAAACACATCTGCTCATAGTCATAGGATATATTGCATATTGCAGATAATGGAGAATAATACAAAAAAATATTTCAATTGAGCACCCTAAAATCCAAAGTGACTTTGGCTATTGTTATTTGTAGGTATGAACATAAATGAAAATTATCGTTCAACTCTCAAATGTAATTTCTTGTGTATATGCAATAAATAATATTCTATCTATCTATTTTGTTGAGTGGAAGTAATGAGCTAATGAGCTCAATCAACCATAAAAACTGAAAATAATTTGGTGAAATTTGGCACTCGGATTGTGTCTTGGCAACGTTTTACTATTCCAGTAATTGTACAGAATATGTAGGTATTTGCTAAAGCATGGTAATTACACATTATGTAGTTGTTAACTAAAAGTTCTGGTACAGGCATGCTCTACCCATCAGGGTTAGTTTATTGTTTGATTATTTTTAATTAAATAAAAATCGTACTTATTACATAAATTAGAACTTATATACGTGTCCCAAAATTCAAGGATAAGCAGACAAAAGACGGTGCACCTGCTCATGACTACTCTAGGAAAAAAAAAATTGAAATTCTTTAAAAATGTACACCCCTGATGACATTTTTAACTACCATGACCACATTTTGTTAAACATTTTTGATTTTTTTTTTTGCATCGCCTACCTAAGTGGCCCTGCTGTTTACCACAACCCTTAAACATCACTGAATGCCTGCAGTTCATACAAAAATTTCAGTGAAATCAGTTTTTTTTCCTAAAATTTTTGCTAACAGTCCACTTTCACTCATCGTGGTAAACTACTACCTATGTCAATTTTTTTTAAAAGTTGCTAAGCTGTGGTGGTAATACTCTAGGAAAACTAGCCTACTGAGAGAGTAATAATCTATTATATTCTTTTTGTTGCCGTAATTCATGCTGAGGACAATTTTAAATTTGAGTGGCCTAGCTGATTCTTCCCACCGCATTGGTCTCTGGATGAACTTGGATAAAACCAAGGTTATGTTCAATGAACACGTAAGTCCGGAGCCAATTGCAGTTCAAGGCAGTATTCTCGAAGTTGTTAAGGAGTATGTTTACCTCGAGCAAACCATGCAGTTAGGTAAAAACAACTTCGAGAAAGAGCCCAATAGAAGAATACAGCTGGGCTGGGCAGCGTATGGGAAACTACGTCGAGTCTTCACATCGCCAATCCCACAGAGTCTCAAGACGAAAGTCTTCAATCAGTGCGTCCTACCCGTCATGACATATGGTGCCGAAACGTGGACACTCACGGTGGGGCTGGTCCACAAATTTAAAGTCGCTCAGCGTGCTATGGAAAGGGCTATGCTCGGGGTTTCTCTGAGATCGAATTCGAAACGAGGTGATCCGACAGAGAACCAAAGTCACCGACATAGCCTACCGAATTAGCATGCTGAAGTGGCAGTGGGCCGGCCATATTATCCGAAGAACTCATAACCGATGGGGTAGACGAGTTCTCGAGTGGAGACCGCGGATCGGTAAATATAGTGTGGGACGTCCTCAGACTCGGTGGAGCGATGATCTTCGCAGGGCGGCTGGCAAGAGTTGGATGAGAGTAGCCGAGGACCGTGCTCAGTGGCGTGCTATAGGAGAGGCCTATGTCCAGCAGTGGACAAGCATAGGCTGATGATGATGATGACAATTTTAAAAACCTATTTAGAGGCTATATATTCCACCCATGCCGGGACTTGAACCCGCGACCTCTGGCACAGTTAGCTAGAGGTTGCGGGTGGAATTTTTAGCCTCTAAATAGAGTAATAATCTGTTGTTTATTCCGCCGGGCGCAGGTTGCAAATTGTTGGAATTTGTGGGACAAGTGCGTAGTCAATTAGAGGTTAGAGAGAGGTAGATAGACATTGTACATTAGAGAAGTTTGTTGTTGAATAACACCAGGAACAGTAAAAAACAGAAAAGTTTAGCAAAATGTGGTTATGGTAGTTAAAAATATCATAAGAGGTGTACATTTTCGAAGGATTTAAATTTTCTTTCAAGTTCAAAAAAGTTAAGTTTTTTTTAATTTTTTTTTTCCTAGTGGTCATGAGCAGAGCAGGTGCACCGTCTGGTGCCCGCTTATCGTTGAATTTAGGGACACGTTTATAATAATATCATATTCCAAATTCTCTCACTTGAATCCCTGTGATGTCAAGAAATGAATTGAGTTCCTTTGATAAACTGAACCAATGATAGAGAAAAAAATTACCATGTTTATTTATCTTTTAACGAACCTTTAAACCAATGAGGTGTGCTATAAAGAGTCATCTATCTTTCTATCTAGATGGAGATTTTGGTACACTGTATACCCTGTTGTTTGCTTGCAGGTCTACATTTCCATGTAGTCGGTGAAGGGGTGGTCAGAGTAGGCTCAGGGAGGACGGAGAGGCTATTTGACAAGGAAAACTACATCGACTTTAGGATGAGGCTACTTGGAGAACCAGGTACCTAACCTTATGTTTACCTTACTGCAAAAATAATATAATAGTACCTACGGACTTAAAAAACGGTAAAAGAAACTCGTGTTTTTATAATTAAGGCCGGTATTTTTTAATGACTCGCGAGTCGTGATGTTTAAAAATAGTTATGCGTCGGCTAAGTGCGTGTCTGGCCACACGCAGTGTACCCTACATAGTTGACCGTCAAAATATGCGGACGACTTCGAAGGAAGGGTTTTGTGATTGATGTTATGGGCATATTAATTGAGCTGGTTCACGTTTATCTAATTTTTAATAAACGAATCATCATAAGCAGCCTATATAAGGCTGCTTATGATGATTCGTTTATTTGTAAAGCCTACTTTTCCTTTTACCTTGCTTATATTACGTTTAAGGCAACTGTTAGTGCAACTGTTTAATAGACGATCCACCCCAACAAAAATTAGCTCTTTAAAACTTAATATTTCCCAAACGGATCCTAGAATCTTTCTACACCCACAATATTTTTTAACGACGATTTCAACAATACCTTACACTATGGGCTAGATGAGAAACAAATTCTTTTAAATTATCGTTTTGTCGAATTATAGCTTTCTAATACTAAGCGTCTCTGAGCTAAGCTGCGGACAGGCGGACGAACGGACGGACATGGCAAAACTATAAGGGTTCCTTATTGACTATGGAACCCAAAAAAAAAAACGGAGCCCTTATAGGATCACTTTGTTGTTTGTCAAACTGTCTGTCAACATTGTTTTTCTCACGAGTGGGTTAAGGCCAGCTGGAGCCCTCATCCGGCAATCGAGCTGGATCCAGCACATTTTCAGTCTGCTGGATACGTAACTAAATAATTCCTCACTGCCGATCTGCAATAAATTAATTTGCCAAACACCTAATGGCGTAAAATTGTAGGCCCGAACGCACATTTTCATACAAGTATTCAATCCTCAGGCCACGGTGCGTCGGTGCTGTCTCCAGGGCTCCACAGCTTCCCGTTCAAGCTCGGGCTGCCGATGGGCCTGCCTTCCACGTTCCTCGGGACCCACGGCTGGGTGCAATACTACTGCAAGGCGGCCTTGAGGGAGCCCAACGGACTCACGCACAAGAACCAGCAGGTGTTCATCGTTATGAACCCGATCGACTTGAATTTGGAGCCAGCTGAGTTGTCTGTGAGTCAATCAATTCTTGATTCTTGATATGCATAATTATGTAAGTCAAGTTTTGGTGATCGCAAGGTTTTTTTCTTGGCGCAAATTACCGGTTAAAGGTAGTAGAAGGATCTTACCTTATTGAATGAGCAAGTTTAAGTTTTACGGAACCTTTCTGTAAGACGCTGCATAGACGGCAATATCGTATGAGCGAATTTTCTTTCGTGACCGTGTTCCACCTTTAACTCTTTAACAGACACGCAATCACGACCTCACGAGACCACCCTCCGAAGATTACTGCATGAAATAATTTGACAAAAGCATTGATCACCCTCGCTCCAATAAGAAGACCTATAACGTTGCACCTTTTAAACATGTTTCCTGTTTCATTTTTACACCTCAATTTATTTATTTCTTATTACTCAACATGTTTACCATCATCGGTTTATGTTTAGTAGTAAAAATAAAAATATGATTCTGTACCCGTCGCCAACTTCGAATACTGTTAGACTTCATAACCAACTCCACACTATACAGAATACCGTCTACTGTCGGATCCAACGGTAATCTCTTAATATCAACTATTTCCTATACCAATAAATAAAATAAATAACTCATTAACTTCCACACAACACAATCACTTGTCCTGCTCCCAAACTAGGATACCCTGTGCTATGGTAACCAAGCAAGAACATCACAAACATAGAAATACACCCAGACTGAGGCCATTTGTACAAATCAAGTACGGCGGCCTTCAGTGGGAATCGAACCCACGACCTCTTTCTTGCTACCCAAGCGTCGCTAAACCAGTGAGGCAGCAATACATAAGTTTATCATACTTTTCTCCGCAGCAAGAGTTCGAGTGTAGCATCGAGCACCGCATCGGCGTAGGCTGCGTCGGCAGCGGCGTAGTGTCGTGCCGAGTCGCGCTCGACCGCGGCGCCTACGTGCCGGGCGAAAGCATCGCTCTAGACGCCACCGTGGTCAACAACTCTCGAGTCACTATTCGGGGCAGCAAGGCTGTTCTTACCGAGGTAAGTGTATATCCAGGCCAGGTTAAACATACACGGAAACTAGGTTTCAAAAAGTGGGGTACGCGAACCCCTACGGGTTCGCCATTCGACTATAGGGGGTTCGCGTCAAGATTAACGTAATGTAATGTAATGTGAAATTTTCATACGGACTTTTCTTACAAATCTTCTGAACTATATTTATAGTTTAGGTAGATCTACCGAGTTTTCTTTTCAAACCTTCTAATTTCTACTTTTATGTTCTATCTACTACATATTCTAAAACTGAGTTGGCAAGACTGGTTTGCTCAGTGTTTGTTTTATTTGTTGCACCTTGCGCTTGTGGGGGCTTAGGGGTTCGCTGTCATCTAGAAACTTCAACAGGGGTACGTGGTGTCATATGTTTGAGAAATCCTTATCTAGGCTAAGCGTGTTCCCTTAGCTCTCAAATACCCTGTCTGACTTCTCTTCGCTTAGTTCTCTGGATTCATTAATCTGGAACCTAAAGATGGTGTGCAATGTCATGCTGAGCCGCGTCCGACCAAAGGTATAGCTCTAGACGCCACAGCTGTCAATAACTCTCGAGTCACTATCCGCGGGAGTAGGGCTCTCACACATAAACACGATACGACGTCGCGTCGTGTTACGACGCGTTCATTTTGGCTTTAATTTGGCTTAAATTAGTATAACCTAATCGCGAATATCTAGTCAACTTATAACTAATCGTGACTTATTCAACTCAGAGCTCATTATTCGTTCTAAATTTCGCTCAAATTAAAGACAAATTTGGACGTCCTAGCACGACGCGACGTCGTATCGTGTTTATGTGTGAGAGGCTGTTTTTACTAAGACAAGTGAGGCTAAGAGTGTACCCTTAGCCCGAATACCCAAATGAAAACTTTGCGGTTGTGTGTAGTGTCGTGCCGAGAGGTGCTAGAATGAGGGGTCTACGTGCCGGGCGAAATTATCGCTCTAAGTACTCGTAGATGCTATGGTGGTCAATAACATCTCAAGTCACTATTCGGGGGAGGAAGAGTGTTCTTACTGAGGGTAAGTGACGCTAAGCGTGTCTTAGCTCTCGAATACCCTAAAGAACTTCACTCTCAGCTTTCTAGAACCCGACAATAGCTATCGAATAGGTATGCTGGTTTGTTTTTTTTTTAAAGATATTTTAAAAAATATCTCGACACAAACTAGAATCTATTAGAACCATTAGTAGCCAGCCAGAGCGGTGCGTGCGTGCCGCGGGTCCGTGGTCATTGTTCTGTTAGACGAAGAGGCGGTACTAATTGTTGGCGCATTTTTTAAACAATATTTCTTAACAATTTTTTTTTATTTACGTCTATTCTAAATAGATGCCATTTTTAATTACTAATTACATAACCGCGGCTTTCCAACCACCCAGAAATGAGCGTGTAGAGGATAAGAGGACACATTACTGTGCATACCTAGATCTGGAAATTACACAAATATTTCTTAACCTAAGAGTAGGTATGGTGGATTTTTCACTAAAAGTGATCTCTTCCAATAATACATTGGAGAAGAAAGTAGATGACCGGTTTTAATTTGTCCTGTGCCAAAGCAAAAACATAGCCTAGCACTGGCATAGGCGGGCAAGAGAAAACTAATAATAACGTATGCTCCAAAAACGTACATTAATGAAATAATTCTATCCATTTGTGAGCGGTTCCTCAGAAATGGATAGAATTATTTACTTGTATCGCGCCCGTATTGAGATTTTATGTTGTGCCCTCAGACGATCGAGTACAAGGCGCACGGCAAGGTGGCCGCGCGGGAGACCCGCGAGCTGGCCGTGCTGCGCCGCGGCAAGACGCGCCCGGGGGGGACCGAGCGGTGGCGCGGCGCCGTGCTGCATGTGCCGCCGTTACCGCCGACCAACCTCCGCGGCTGTCACCTCATACAGCTCCACTATGACGTCTTCGTGAGTACCGCAGAGTAGTGATCTGGGTCCACAACTATTGGTGTACTACATAAAGAACCTGTCTAGGTATAGGATAATAGGTCGCAGCTCGCAAGACCAAACGGAGCGAGCGAAGTGCTGTTCTGCATTTGACGCCTTCACCGCCGACCAATCTGCGCGATTGTTATCTCATACAGCTCCACTATGACGTCTTTGTGAGTGCCACAGAGTAGTGAGATGGGTCGGCTGTTATCGGAGTATTATAAGACGCACGGTAAGTTCGCAACTCGGGGGAGACCGAGCGTACTGCCGCCTCCTACCGAAGCTGATATTTTAAACTGTTGCACTTCGACGTCTTTGTGAGTACCGTAGAATGAATAATAACGCGAATGTGGATGGAAGGGCCGGTAAGGGACGACCCAGACGGACATACTTTGACCAAATAGAGGATGTATTAACAAAGGGCAAGATAAAAAGTACCCGAAACCGGCGTGCGTGCATGCAACGACTAATGAATGTTGAGGAAGCGAAAGTGATCTGTCAGGATCGTAGCAAGTGGCACTCCCTGGTCTCTGCCTACACCTCTGGGATACAGGCGTGAGTTTATGTTATGTTATCTATCTATACTAATAATAAATCTGTAAGGGTCGGTCATGGAGTAAGTTAGTTTGTTTTCAGAGATATTGTGTTTATAGGCTCAATATATGATACTGAAACTAATTTCACGATTTTTAGAATTTTTTTCTGTATGTGTGTATGTATGTATGTTCCTCCATAACTCTTAAACCAATTATCCGAATTTGATGAAATTTGGTATAAAAACATATAGACATCTGGGACACAGGATAGGCTATTTAAATTCTAGCTCCAGTTATGATAAGACGTGGCCCCCATACAAATGCTTCGTAAAAATCGAAATGTACGCGAACGGAGTCGCGGGCACAGCTAGTAGTAAATATTATCTAAAATGCCTTGCGTTGCAGCGCCTTGAAACTTTGTTTTGATGATCATTTCCATGAACGTGTCAACTTCATTTCAATGCTGCTTTCAGCACCAAGCAAGCCTTCTAGGCGTCTATCAATAGGTACAATGAAAAAAACTCATCGATGTCTTTGCACTATAATGCAGAGAATTGAGGCCCTACCAGATCTTATTTATTGATTTTGTTTTAAAGAAGACTAACAGCACAATATAACAGAACAACACCAACATAGGAAACAACTTATAAAACCACTCCACTTACGCAAAGACACCTTGAATGCTTAGATAATGTTCGAATCACAAATACCTAAAACTAATCGCGTAATTTAATATGCTCCACTCTCCTCCCGCAGTTCATAATCGAGCCCAAAAGCCTGGAGAAGGAAGTGAAGCTGCAACTGCCACTTCTACTGGGCACATACCCGTTCCGCGGGCTGGGCGAGCCGCGTGCGCCCGCGCATTACCCCACCGCGTTGCCTGTCTTCCGCGCACACAGCGAGCCTAGCCACTAGGGATCGACAGATAAAGTAGTGTCCATGAACCATGCGATTCGGGGCTGCGAGAAGTCCAGAAAAATGCTACAATAAAGTGTGTGGGGTTGGTCCACCGTATTATTATGGTTTTTTCGATTTACTTAGTACGGCCATGATGAGTGAAAAAAATATCATTAGTGTTGATGAAGGACGACTCGGAGACCTGAGTATGTGGCAAACCCTGGTATCTACAGACGTGAGTTTATGTAAATATAATGTACCATTACATTATGTATTACGGATATTATTTTACTTCTTGAATTACACCAGGAACTTTAGTATTTCGGTACTTCTGCCTAGTGTTAACGCAGATATTTTTTATACTATAACGTTGACAACTGAAAAATTGTGAGCCTACATGCTAGGCAGTTAGTGGGTACTGTTTACAACTCTCAGTGAGTCTATAAAGACAGGTTATGCCAGCCCACCTGTTCTGTTTGTGCGTAAATTATTTAGGCTAACAGAAACTGCAACGTAAAAAATAGGGATTGATAAGTGAATGTAGAAAATGCTCCATGGCTTCCACATCTAATACCCCAATCACTTAATCCAGATTGAATCTCTTACGTAAATACTGAAAAAACTGACCAAGTGCGAGCCAGACTCGCGCACGACGGGTTCCGTACCATTATATATGCGACATTGGACAAAAGATCACGTTTGTTGTATGGGAGCCCCCCTTAAATATTAATTTTATTTTAATTAAATTATTTATTCTTGAAGCGAATATAGAACTAAACTTTCTGTGAATATTTCAAGTCTACCTGTTACCGTTATTAATATCGAGCAAAAAAATTACGTTTGCTGTATGGGAGCCCCCCTTAAATATTCATTTTATTCTGCTTTTAGTATTTCAACCGCCTAGCTATCACGATTCATGAGATACAGCCTGGTGACAGACAGACAGTGAAGTCTGAGTAATAGGGTCCCTTTTGGCACCCTTCGGGTACGGAACCCTAAAAACGTTTTATGTACTTGTAAACATTATTGCATATATGATGTTACGAAACAGGTACAGAAATAACTGTAGGTAGTGATGGCTATGTATCAATATCAAACATATCAATCTGCACCATTATATTCTAAATACAAAGATGCACATTATTATTAGTGCCATGTTATTAACTACTCGATGTATGTAACTCCTCTATATTTTATATTTTTATAATCTTTTTGTAACTTTTTAATGCTTAGCTATAAGTATCAAAACTGTAAAGTAAATATTTCTAAATTCGATAAATCGAGAAAGAATACTTTTACTGAGGGTGCACGAACTATTTGTCAATTACTTTTCAACATTGTGTGTATGAATGTGGAATCTTAAACTAACCTGTGATA
This sequence comes from Yponomeuta evonymella, assembly GCA_963969515.1. Lineage (NCBI taxonomy): Eukaryota > Metazoa > Arthropoda > Insecta > Lepidoptera > Yponomeutidae > Yponomeuta > Yponomeuta evonymella. The sequence goes on along the minus strand of OZ018343.1, from coordinate 2,376,894 downwards.
ATACAAATCCGTCCAGTTTATACAACAATTTTATTTAATAAACAATTTGTTTAACTTATCAGGTTTTTTTTCTGCAATAGGAATCAAAAGCTGTCTCACTCAGACTGCCGTCAGAACTAAAGCTAATCAAACTGATTACATACTTAATCAGTTTCATAAGACATATTTCTGGTTTAATTTCCGTAGTGCAATACGAATCAGTTTCAATAAAACCATAATGTAAGTTGTTACTAAAACGGTGTATTCAAGTAGCAAACTTGAAGGAATTCATAACAGAAATCTGAATAAATCCATACAATCGTAACTTTCCTGGTTTTACAGATCTTTATGTTTGGTGCGATTCCAAACCGGACGGCAGCGGCAAGTCGGCTTACCCGCGGTTTCCCACACACTAACAATCTGTTGATCTACTATGAATACAAATACAAAATGTTTTATTAAAAAGAAGGACAAGAAAATTACAAGCATGGTTTGCGTTGATTACCACACTAGACTTAAATCTGTGCGGTGGTAAGCAGGAGAAACAACTGTTAGTTGTTTTTTTTTGTATGCACTTTGGCCAACTCACAGATGTTAACAGTGTACTAACAGCTCGTTAGAGTACAGTCAACAGCAGGTCAATCTTTAAATTTTTATTAAATGAGTAGAGTGCACGCGTGTAAAGGTTGATGTGCTGTCGCCTGTACGAGAAACAGGGTGAGCTACTCTGATTCCAGCTTGCGTTCGCCGCCCGCTTCAGAAAAGCACCTTTAGGGTGGCTACAGACATTCTGAACGGTTGAGTGACCCATCAGTGGCTTAATTATGCGCACCAAAACCTGTCGGAGTCCTGACGTTTGCGTTAGCGATTAGTATGAAATTTGACAGCTAGACACCAGAAACCTTCAGGATTTGGTGCGCATAATATCTCAGGTGTTCACAGACCTCAGCGCTTGAAATTGTCAATCCGCAGTGGATACGCGTGGTGATTAAGCCCGTACGCTCTCACTCTGAGAAGGCCCGTGCCCTGTAGTGGGACGTAGGTATATAGGCTATATATATACGTCCCACTACAGGGCGTTAAAAAGCGTCATCATTTAATATCAAACCACAAAAATCGCGATCTTCCAGTCCATTAATTTTCAAGTTTCGACATTTTAGCGTCTCTCAAAACACATGACTGGAGTCAATCCTCACATGAGGATTGGTGGGTGATCCCGTTCATTGTGCCCTGGGCCTAAATATACATATATTAAATGACGCTTTTTAACGCACTCAAACTCTTCGTTCATTAATTCGATTTGGTTTGTACCCACCAATTATCTTACAAAAACACAAGCAATGGCTAGAAAACCTTATGAAGACGATAACAATTTCAGAAACCTACTTATTTCAAGTCTGCATACATTGTCTAGTATTTTTCTTTTATTATCAAAAAAAGTAAACCTGTTAACGGCTTTACACTACACACACTATCCCGCCCAAGTGACGTCATCACTTTCCATCCAACTCCGATGCAGTCGACTTCATATTAACGTTTACATTTCAGTAGCGTAGAATGGATGTAACAGTCGATATGCTGTTGGGTTGTGGACTGTACTTCGGCCAGTAGTGAGGCCAGAAACTGCGTTACGCGGGCCCCGCGCGTGTCCATACAGAAATGACACGCGCGGGCGCACGCGCGTGTGCCCGGTCGGGCGGCCGTCACGTGCTTGTTCCGTGCAACGGGGCCCGCCTGCACGCGACGGGATCCCGCACCCCGGTTGACGGGTTCACGCGTACTATTATTTTAAGTCTGTGCTTGAAAATCCGCGGAGGGCACGAGTGATGCTAGGGCATCTTATTGTGGTTAAGGGCTTTGGTACGAATGCCTATCTCAAATAAATTTATAAATAAGAAGATTAACTTGTTTAGATATACAGATAAAACATTTATTTACATAAGACACACATAGGTAGATAAAGCATTACACTGTTCCACATCTTTGCCGATGTTAATATAAAAGAATTGGCGAATCGCGGATTTCCACGACAAATGCGCTCTTGCAAATGCGTGCATATGAGCCAGCCGTCTGGTTGTCCGATAGAAAAAAGGGGATGAAGGTATAAGTTCATGCAGTCCTTGTGCAGACTCTCCAAAAAACATCTTGCAGAAGACAGAAAGGCAAGCGATCCTACGACAGTGCTCCAGAGGCCGTAATATTGCTTTTGTCAATTCCTCATCTCCAATTCCAATCATCAGGGTCGGAGGTTAAGATGGGAGTGCCACAGCGATCTATTTTGGGGCCGTTCCTTTTCCTCGTATATGTAAATGATTTGCCGTTCATGGTTCAAAACATGTCAGAGATAGTATTGTTTGCAGATGACACGTCACTTATTTTTAAAATTAAGAGACAAGAAAATGACCTTGCGGATACAAATAATGCTTTCTCTAAGGTACTATATTGGTTTACTTCTAATTATTAAATTAAAAAAAGATTAAATGTATAAAATTCACACTACCAAATGTCAAAATGGTTGACAGCAATGTTATATTAGGGAATGATAAACTAGACCTTGTAGAAGAAACTGTATTTCTGGGTATCACAATTGATGCAAAGCTTCAATGGGGTCCTCATATAGGAAAATTGGCAAATAGGCTCAGTTCTGCAGCATACACAGTTAAAAGAATCCGGGAACTAACTGATGTCGCAATTGCTAGGCTTGTTTATTTTAGTTACTTCCATAGTATTATGTCCTATGGTATACTACTGTGGGGTTGGGCAGCAGACATTGAGACCATCTTCGTCCTGCAGAAGAGAGCGATCAGATTCATATATAAGCTAGGCAATAGAGAATCGTTAAGAGATTTCTTTAAAGAAACTAACATCCTAACAGTTGCTGGTCAGTATATCTATGAAAATATTGTGTACGTTAGGAAAAATATCAGTGACTTTAAAACTGTAGGTAGCCAACATAATGTAAATACATAAACTTTCGTTCCCAAAATTTAGGCTGGCAAAGGTTAATACGTCCTTTATGGGGCATTGTATACGTTTCTACAATAAGATCCCGGAGGATATAATAAGCTTGCCAGAAACGCGGTTCAAAAAATGTGTGAAGCACACTTTGTGCCAAAAAAGCTACCATAACATTAAAGATTATTTAGATGACAATGATGTCTGGAATTAAAGCCAGTTCAATGCATGAGTTTTAGAACATTTATATAAATCCTGTAAATTAAGGACTTGAAAAGACTAAGTTTGGAGTTTTTTTGTCCATTTTTTCTCCAAAATGATCTAGATTTTGAAATGGACACCTAGTTTAACTTGTAACGTTCATTAAGTCGCAGTTTCTGTGCTACTTTGAATAAAAATTTTTGATTTTGATTTTGAATTAACTCGGCGCTCAATTGCGTCCAAAGCCGCAACCACTTGGCTTAACCATCCTAGAGGTGCCTGCAGTACTCCATGCATGATCGGACTTGTGTTTGGTATAGGTCCAAAAGCTGTCTTGGCGTGAAGTACTGTCTTACATTAGTGAGCATTAGTGAACTGCCCGCGCGTTCCCCGCAACGTGCAACAGTGCGGGCACCGGTCGCGTGGCCCGCGGCGGATTGCACGCGCGGGCACCCGCGTAACGCAGTTTCTGGCCTGAGACGGGATGAAAAATAATCCGGAATCTATATACCACTGGACCTTTTGCGTGACTAATTCTAACAAAAATAAGCTGTTCTGCGTACTAAAACTTTTCGGAATCTTGCCATTTCTTTTCGGAATCAACATTTCAATCTTGCGATGGCATTTAGTATGAAATTTGACAGCGTAATTTTGGTCTTTACTAAGCCCCGAAGAAAATATTTGCGCCGTTGTGATGGTATCTTATGTAAATGTTGTCTTGAATGACGTCATTCGTGCAGAATAGTGCTTCCATTGAATTTTTTTGCGAGACAACTACTTACATTCAGATCAGTAATATTGCCGAATACAAAATATACATCCCACACAATCGATATCTTTGTAACCAAATCGATTTTAGAATTTTATTCTCCTACTTACAGCAATCAGAAAGTTACAACTTGCTGAATACATATATCACGCCTTTATCCCATAGGTGTAGACAGACTTTTGTTTTGAACTGGCCACGATGTTGAGACACCTTTTCTCTCCCTTCAAATTCATGAGTTACTGTTGTACAACTAGATTGTCATATTATGATTTGTTCGACATATATACATCGGCTTCAATTCAACATTGAACAAAAAAACACTCCTCAGCTTAAATAATCTGTTGTTACGTTCAACAGCTTCTGAGGAGAGTTTTAAGTAATCGTGTTTTTATAAATAAGACCTTAAATGTCCCGAAGCACAAAACCCCACACTATTCTCCGCCTTGTGTTGTTATAGCTTACAAAACCTATGACTACTTACATGATAGACTAGCCAGAGAGATGACCCCGATTAACATTCCTAATGCACAATTACTCAAAGTCTGGACAGATACACTAATCGATTTATAGGCGAGTGTGAAATTATCATTTGTTTAAACAAACAGGAAAATGACCAAACATTGTTACATAAACCTCTTATTCTCTTATTCTTAGACCAAAAAAAGTGCCTGTCTCATGGTTCTAGATTTGTTTCTGTAAAGGTGATCATGTTGATTGGACTCTCAAATAGACTATACATATAAATAAATAGAAAATAGCTAGGCCACCTTATGGGTTGGACTCTCAAATTGATGGTTACCTTGATATAATAAACTTCAGGGCCTAAAGAGTGACGTATTGAAGCGTCGTCGGTAGAGGCAGCCGGCGGCGCATCTTCCTCATTGGACTGTCTTCTTAATTGGACTCGACTCACAGTGCGATAGAGGCTTTTATTGTTTGGTCTCTTAAATACATGGTTACCTTGTCGTTTAACTTTATGGTGTAACTGTGACGTGCAATGGCTGCTCACATGAGCAAGATCTGCCGCCGCCGGCTGGGGGCTAGAGGGCGGCCGGCGGCGGCGCTACGGCATTTTGTAGAACTATCAAATAGATGGCTACCTTGATATTATAAACTTTAGGGCGTGACGTATTGAGGCGGCGCCAGCGGAGACCCTACGCCATGTTGTTAACTAGACTTGTGACGAACTGCTTGCGCAAATGCCTCGATTTTAGGCCCTAAAGCAGCCTCTGGACGTCACAGTTAGACCCTGAGATTGAGACCCTAACTATGACGCACGACGGCAGCTTGCACACGCGAGCCAGTGCAGCTGAGGCTAGAGGCAGCCGGCGGCGGCGCGACCGGCGCTAGAGGCAGCCGGCGGCGGCGCGGCCGGCGCTAGAGGCAGCCGGCGGCGGCGCGGCCGGGGCTAGAGGCAGCCGGCGGCGGCGCGGCCGGGGCTAGAGGCAGCCGGCGGCGGCGCGGCCGGGCTAGAGGCAGCCGGCGGCGGCGCGCAGGCGGCGCTAGGCCATCTTGTTGGCGAGCGCGAGGTGCAGGCAGGAGAGCTGCGCCGTCCACTTGTCCAGCGCACAGTACCGCGCCGCGCCGCGCGCGCCCGACTGCAGCTCCAGTACCGAGTTCACCTGGTCGATGCGCCCGCTTATCGTGCTGCGAAAGAAGTGGCGCGTCAGTATGTCGCAGCCGGGTTAGGTTAGATTAGATTAGATTAGGACACTTTTTTGTGGCAGGAAGATGCTGGATGCAGGCCGCTACCAACCGGTCTTTTTGGAAATCCATGGAGGAGGCCTATGTCCAGCAGTGGACTTCTTGTGGCCGAATGATGATGATGATGATGATTGTACACACCGGAAAATAAAATACACTAAAAGGCTTACATGTCCAAGTTTTGCCGTATTCTCTCTCTCTCTGAGAGAAGGCCTGTGCCCTACAGTGGGACGTATATAGGCTGCTTATGAATGATGTCCAAGTTTTCCCGCATACAATTAGGTTAGGTTAGGTTGCACTAAACTGACAGGGTTATAAAGCGGTGGTAGCGTGCAGTAGAACGGCGGCTTCTCATTCGGGAGGTCGCGGGTTCGAATCCCGACGTGTACCGATGACTTTGTTTTCTAAGTTACGTACATTTGTGAAGAATGAAATTAAATTATTAGAAAATTTTTAAACAGAATTTAATTTTATTTACCACAGAACAGAGAAAATAAGTTAGAATTGCCCTAGCGCGTATTTTGTACGGGAACTGCTGTCGCCTCTTCACCCCCTACAGTTCTTTACTACTACTAATGTAAGCAATACGCACGCAGGCTTATTATTATTATTTAGGCGTGAGTCGGAGGCCGCGAAAGCAAGCGTTGCAATTGGCCAATGCAGTTTACACCAACGCAACTTTTGATGTGTGCGAGCGCCTGTACGAACAAGCAAAGCAATAGGGATTGACAAAAAGTTAAAAGATATCGATATTATTAACTTTGTTTGGCGAACCTTCTTGCGAATGAATGTAATTTTAAAATTTTGATATTTTGTGTGTAATTATTGATTGTTGCATGTACGGGTGTGTCTCTACTCTTCTTTGGCGCTATGTTTATTTCATGTTGTGTTATTTCGCTTTGTGTGTGTGACTGTAGTTGCAAATAAATGTATTTATAATAAAAAAATAAAGGGAAAAATCCGAAATCCGTAAATTAGTAGTTACAAAAAAAAAATTCTTGGAAACTAGATTCGTGCAAAGGACGAACTATTTACATACCTACAAGTCTGTACTGAACCCTCGGTGCGCGATATTGACTCGCACTTAGCCGGTCTCTAAGAGCAATTAAATATTCCGTAATAACAAAGTTGAAACAATATCGACACCACGACAAACTGACCCAACACTATCTAACACTATCGATAAGTTATTCCCTTCGCTACTCTTTTTGGGGAGTACCACGGAATATTGTGAAGTCAATCGTTCACGCAGACACACATGCTTTGCATTGCTCTTCGCGTACATAATACGTTGGCGCAGCAATTATTTGTGTACAACACCGGCAATGTATTCTTCAACTTGCGATATTTTTCACTATTGCTGGAAAACACTCTTTTCAATATTTTCGATCAAATCACTCAAAATAAAGGTTTAATTTACTTACCGATGAAAAGAAATCCCTCCATTAGTCAGACTAACGTCTCTGCTTCGAGCTCTGCAGGTGATAATTATTGCGCACGACGGCATTTTTACCCTTTTTAGCAGTTTTTCTTCACTAACATGCTCGGTAAGACTCCGCGGCCGACTGGGTATGTTTTTGTAAAATATGATCATTTGAACAAATTCGTGGCACGCGCGCCCCGTCTACAAGCGCTTTCTACCTTTGTATCAACAGTTTTGTTTACATGTAAACCAAAGCTGAATGAAATTAAATATACGTCCCACTGCGCTGCAGGGCACAGGGCTTCCCTCAAAGGAAGAGACAGAGTGTGCCGGGACTGCAGAACCGCGAGTCCGTGTAGGTCCCTTTCTCTCCGACTACCAGCGAGCTAGAAAGAAACATCCAGCGTCAATGGACTCACTTGTCGAGGATGCAGGTGACCAGCAGATTCTCGACCTCCCGCTCGTCGATGTTGAGCTCCTTGCTGATGAAGGGGATGTGGATCCTTGTGTAGGGGCCGATGAGCTTCACCAGGACCTGGGTGCGAATGTTGCGGAGCAGGTCCTCGATGTGCTCGCGGATGAACGGGTCGTCCATTATGTTGTTCCTGTCGGGGAGATTTGTTTACTATTAGTACGTTTACTAAGTAAAAAATACAATGGAAACGTGGCGGACTTAATGCTGTAAACATTTTCTACCAGTCAACCACAGGTGGTGCAATAAATTAACTGGTAGGCATACGAATTAGACAAATAAGACGATTTACTTCAACCTTTTGACCTTTTTACAACAACTTCAACATTTTACCTTCCTCAGGGAAGAGACCCGTGCCCCTCGGTGGGGACATAATGGGTTGATGATGATGATGACTTCAAATAAAATCAGATAAACTGACAAATACTCAACAATAAATAAGTAAATATTTACACTAACAAATAATTGTATATATTTATAATTTAGACTCGTGTGAAGTCAAAGATTAAAAGGTCATTAAAATAATGATGGCCCTAGATAAGACATTACTGACCATTACAGAGTAAAATGTAAAACACTTGATTTAGGAGTAATGTCAGAGAATCCAGTCTTAAGATTTTTCCCTGTGCCGATGACCTTGAGCGTTTGACACAGGTGTGCAGCACTTCAACATTTCACCGCTAGATGACACGACTGATAATTCCTAGTAGTAATCTCCATAGAAAGACGCGCGCGCGGCCGCACACACACAGTCTCATTCCCTTCGCGTAAGCACACGCCGCCAAACGCACACATATTTAGCCGAATTTCGAACGCGTCGAGCGAGCCGAGCGGTTTCTACTTTTCTAGCCGGCTCGCCAGCCCGCCCGCGTACGCGTAGATTGAATAGACTTCAATCTAATGCTTTCTTGTATAGCATGCGCCATTACAAACAAAAAAGATAAAGGTAGGTACATCTCTTCAAAACTTATCTAAGCTTTGTAGAAAGAATAGCTTTCAAACAAAAATCACATGTTTAGTACGTATTTGTTTACCTACCTACTTACGAAATAGTACATGTTTTTTCACAACAACAGGTTTTTATGTCAAAAAGTGAAAAAAAATCATCTTATCTTTTTTCAATAAAGTGAATTTGACTTTGATTTCACATGGATGTATTTCGGGACTCAGTGGCAAAATTGGAACGTAGGAAGCGACTTCCCCATATGAAATAAAAAATATATTTCAAATGCCAATTCCATGGAAAGTAGAAATTACGACCATTTTAATTGTTATCCGGATTTTACGTCGTTAGGGTTGTCACGCTCTCAGATAGTAATTTATAACCCGGATCTGATTTGATTTTGAAAAAAATATGTAAATACCTGGTGCCATTATTATTGATATATTAATTAAAATACTAACATGATATACATCGCATATAACAACTTTATGTACACGGTGTGACGTGAAGAATGTATATACCTACATAAAGTTGATCAGCGAAAAACAGCTAGATAAAATTGTTGTCCCATTTTGATGTTACTAACTTGAAATTTTCTATACGATTAGTTTTTTTGCTAAAACTGACGGAGAAAATCGAAAACTTGGAGAAGCTTCTTTTTTTTTTCAACGGCTTGGGATAATGGTAACACTTAGGGGTGGTCTTTTAAAACAACATAAACTCGTTGCATAAACCCTAGATAGGACGGTGACGTCAACAAATTTTTATGGCAAATTTAATAGTGCCGATTGAAAAGTAAACTTGCTTAAATTTTCAACCAACACCTAATGCAGGTTTTGCCACCGGGCCCCGCTGGTCTAGCGGCTGGACTAATATTGTATCAACTTTATAGTCACACAGCATTTGAATGCTAAAATAACTAGACGTGCGAAAATTCTTGAATTTTTGGTTGTTCTAATTTCGGTCTTATCAGGTGCTAAAAGATTTTCAAGTTCCACATATGGTATAAACTTGGAATTTTCCATCCTTACAGGGTGATCCCTCAATCCGATAAGAAAAATCTGACTTGGAAAATCCGGTCTTTACAGCTTTTTTGTCAAAGCCTGAGAAAACGGTAACATTACGGGGTAGTCTTGTCGAACAAATGTTGAATAAGACCTTGGGTTGGATGACAACGTTAACTTACTTTTTACAAAATGGCGTAAGTCGAATTTCAAGCTGGCTCCTAAAAATTTTAAAATTCTGATTTTTATCTCTGGCTCCGTTTTTGTATGAAAATTAGTATTGGAGGTTTTTGTGGTTACTGATGACTACTCTGCGCCATGTTTATAAGCTGTTTTCGAGGGTCCTCACGAATCGTCTTGAACCTCCCGAACAAGCCGGTTTCCGAAAGGGCTTTAGTACCATAGACCACATCCACACGTTGCGGCAAATTATACAGAAGACTGAGGAGTATAATTTGCCATTATGCTTTGCGTTTGTGGACTATGAGAAAGCCTTCGATTCGATCGAGTTATGGACAGTGCTCGAGTCGAGTTGCCGTATTGACTATCGGTATATCGAGGTGCTGGCTGAAATGCTTGTACAACAGTCCACTATGACCACAGAACCACTATGTCGGTCCGAGTACAGGAACAGAGTTCGGAGGCAATTCCATTGAAAAAGGGCGTAAGACAGGGAGACGTTATCTCTCCAAAAATGTTCACAAACGGACTGGAAGATACCTTCAAGCTTCTGGAATGTCAGGGACGCGGCATCAATATCAATGGCGAGTACATCACTCACCTTCGATTTGCCGACGATATAGTAGTCATGGCAGAAACGATGGAAGACCTCGGCATAATGCTCGAAGACCTCAGTCGAGTTTCCCAACGGGTGGGCCTTGAAATGAACATGGACAAAACGAAGGTCACATCGAATACTCGTTTCGTGCCCACCCCAATAACATTGGGGAACTCGACTCTCGAAGTTGTAGACGAATACGTCTACTCAGGACAAACAGTCCAACTAGGCCCGTCCGACTTTGTGAAAGAGGTCAATCGTCGAATCCAACTCGGCTGGGCAGCATTCGGGAAACTTAGAAAAGTCCTTTCGTCTAATATACCTCAATCGCTCAAGACAAAATTATACAACCAGTGATGACTTATGGCACTGAAACGTGGTCTCTCACTATGGGCCTCATAAGAAAGCTCAAGGTCACGCAACTAGCTATGGAAAGGCCTATGCTTTCTCTACGATATCGAATCAGAAATGATGAGATTCGTAGATGAACGAAAGTCGTCTACATGGCCGAAAAGTTCTCGAATGAAGACCACATATCGGCAAGCGCAGCGTAGGACGACCAGCCGACAGATGACCTCATCCAAGTGCCAGGAAGACGCTGGATGAAATCCGCTTCCAACCGGTCTTTTTGGAAATGCATGGAGGAGGCCTATATCCAGCAGTGGACTTCTTGTGTTTCCATGACTCAAGAGGTTTATTTACAAAAGCTGTTGAAAATCTTTAAATATAGTGTAAAAATACAGAGGATTATAAATATTTTAAAAGAGTGGAAATTTTGATAAATTTGAAGCTTGGATTAAGATTTTGGCTCAAAATCTTTTAATTTAAATCATCGACTTTACGCAATTTTTTATTTTATTTTACACTACGCGCATTCACTGAAGCGGTTTTAAAAGGGTGAATATGTGTCATCGCTTCCGTGCCTGTGTGGCCACATAGTCCATTAAGCGAATCTGACAGGAGTATTTTTTTTTCTATGGTATAACACAAACAAAATAATAAAAATTTTAAGAACAAAAGCAAAATAATTTATTTTTTACAGAAGAAAAAAAAACATTTCAAAATGGATATTGACCAAAGAAATAAAACAAAAATTATGAAAATGGATAAAGACTTCGTTGCTAAGGATGTTGGCAAAAGAGCTACAAATGGATTTGAGTGCTTATTTGGCCTGCATCCTTGTTTCAGCACAAAGACTGATAAATATAATTATTAATAAACAGTGCCGCCTCGTCTTAACTTATATTGGTATATTATAACAGATTAATCTGTTGATAATCGTATTAATAGTGTAATTCATACCATTTCTATTATTTCATTCCAATAGCACAGGAAACATACAGCATTTAAGTGATTTTTGTCATTAAAGCTGATAGTTAAAAACTATCCATACCATAGTACAGGGAATTCTAGTTTGATTGCGTTGTGTGGACGTTATTATTATTATTATAATTTTGGAACTCCCCAGCGACGAATATTTTCAAGATACATTAAACTATTCATTGTGACACTTAAATAAAAATATGTAATATCGGTAAACCAGGAACGCAGATTTTTATTTAATCTATTGTGTGATACAGTACTTCTATTTCTATTTGGTTACTTTTTGTTACACTTTTCCTTTTTGTTAAGGTTTCAGTTGTTTTTTTTTTGTTACGTGTACAAAAAACCTAACTACTTTCTTTTGTTGTCATTATGATTACGGAACCCAAAAAATATTATGAGCGTTAAATTATATATTTAAATTACGTTGTACCTAAAAATGAGCATCGAATAAATCATGAATAAAAAAACCCGGATTTTGTGACAACCCTAGCAAAAACAATTGAATAGGATCAACCTATACATGTCATGGAAGTGTGATTTATATTACATGTAGGGAAGGTAAAGAGCATAATTATTGCAGTGTAGATAACTTATCCCAATACGGCGGAATTTCGAGAAAATAAAAAAACTAAAAATAAGTACACATGTATATAAATTATAATTGCTTTAAAATTTTTAGCATTACGCCATTGATTCTTCTAACAATACTTCCGCATGTACAATAAAATGCGTGATAAAAATATACAGCGTTTTATTTTATTTAAAACAGAAAAACATGTCAGGCAGATAGAAAAAAAATTTACAGACGAAATCTACACAGATTCGTTTATGAATCAAGTATTATTCGTAACGCCAAACGAAGTTATTATTTACCAACACATTATTTACCGCCTATGTACCCTACAATCTAACGAGGAGGCGAAGTGCGAGCGCGAGGACTGAAACAAAACTCCATCAAACTAAAATGAACCTTAAATGCTAGGTATTAGAGACTACAATACTCGAGCAGAAAGTCTGGCCGCATGCGGCCGACCTAATCGCGACAATAAATGGATTATAATACATAGGTAGTTAGGTTTCATATTTAGTGAACCTCGCTTTTACCGTGATTTAGGCACAAATAATAGAACGATGTTTCGCTTAGATTCATAATGTTACAATAGCTCGGATGGGAAGAGGCGTCCCTAGAGCGACAGAGAGCTTTTGGTTCGAATAATGATTATAATAAATGATCGGTTTCCTTTTTACTTTTCTTCTTTTTATTTTCTTTTTTAGTTATTTACTTAAATAAAAAAATACAGGAAATGGGAATTTACATTTTATGTTTTTCTAACGATTGAAGCTCGATCACTACTACAAAAATCAGTCCCCGTGCGTTGGTCTTGCAAAAACTCGAAAATGTCTCCACCGATTGGACTAATAGGTATATAATATTTTTTGTTTTGTTCGGACATGGGACGTGGGGCGAGGGCGCGGAAAAGACTCATCCCTTCAGGATCCTGTTTCATAGAACTACAATTCATTGTGACTATGACCGAAAGCCGATTAACCCACAGATTAACAAATAGACTCTGCTGCGCAGTGTACCTCGAATTGTCATAATAAACTACGAAATTATAGTTTTATGAAACTTGACCCAGTACATTTTGTACGAAAGTGAATTGGAAAGATGCGGCGTCTTTTTCGGTCCCTCACCCCACGTCCTTGGCCTACAATCGGTAATTTTGTATGAGAATTGCTACTTTGAATTAATTTCACTATATGGCGCTCGAGGTGAACTTTGGAAGGTTGATTTATGATTGATGAATCGCTTATGAAAAGTTACAATCAAATCAATGGTGATGCGAAGAGCGCCTGGTCACAGACAACATGCAACGAGTAGCTGGGCTTTTCCTCGTAAGGCGTAATGTGATAAATTGATGAAGACGTTTTTTCTGAATGAGTAACTATTGTTCCTGTTAGTTTTAAACATGAACATACAATATTTTGATATTGCCCGTAAGACTGTATAAGCTTAAACGTAATCCACTGCGCATTTAAAATGGCACATAAATTCTTAGGTTTGTTTTAAGCATTCTTACGGAATATATTTACTCATAGAAGGCGTAAGGTTATGACAGTTGTCATACATGCCATAGGGAATCGAGGAGTTAAATTATATCATATATTAATTTCAAAGGTCTGCCATTTTCCTAGAGGATGTCACAAGCGATTCAAAAGCGTCTTCCAGCCAGTTCCAGCACACTGTAGCCCCTTAACCTTCTGTTTCCTATGTTTCTATTATATTGTGATGTTTTCTTTAAAGTGAAATACCAAATAAAAATAAAATAAATAGCACAATGTGCTCTTAATACAATGGAAGTTTGTTAGTATATCACCTCGTATCTGTTTACGCACATCTTTCAATTCTTTCAACAAAAAAAAATCCTACTAATATTATAAATGTGAAAGTTTGTGAAGATGTTTGGATGTTTGTTACTCAATCACGCAATAGCGGCGGAGCGGATTTACATGAAACTTGGCGTATAGATAGACAAAGACCTAAATTGAGACATAGCATACTTGATATCCCGGTAATGCGTTCCCGTGGGATAATATTTATTTTAAGTTTAAAATAGATGGCGTAGTGCGAGCAAACGTTGTGTTTTAAAAATAGATGGCGTTGTGCATGAATCGTATAAACGGATTCTGTGGCGGTACGAAGTTCGCCGGGGTAGCTAGTCATCAATAATTTAAGCTAAATCCCTCTGACCATTAATCCTTACACGCAGCGATAATTCATCCTCACCTATTATGCTTGAGTATCGACTCGAACTCGTTGATGTCATTATTCTGGTAGGCCATCACGAGGTTGGTCATCGCGAGGATTTCGGGGTCGTTCTTGTACGGCTTGGCCTCTTGCGAGTCGAACGGGTTGATACCGGACTTCATCAGCCTGCGGAGAGACGCGCGCTTGAAGGTTGTTATGTGTGCAAGACAAAGGAACTACACAGAAAGTTCCACTAATCTTGACATAAGTCTTCAGGCAAAGTGCGATCTCACTTATACATAAGCAGCCTATATACGACCCACTGTCATGTCAGTGACAGGAAATCAACCAGGAGACGGGCAGCAGCGTCTTCCTGAGATTCCAACCGCATACTGCGATCGCCAACCCGCCTGCCAAGCGTGGCGATTATGGTAAAACTCTTCATGGTTAAAAACAGTGCAGTGGGCGTCAAATGGCTGATGATGATCATGATACGACCCACTGTAGGGCACAGGCCTTCTCTCAGCGAGAGTATGGGCTTAATCACCACGCGTGCCCACCGCAAATTGGCAATTTCAAGCGCCGAGGTACGTGAATAGCTCGGACACTCAGGTTTCCTCACGATGTTTTCCTTCCAAGTTAGCGAGTGGTATTCCTACTATAACTTCATAAATGTACATAACTTAGAAAACAAAGTCATAGGCACATGCCGGGATTCGTACCCACGACCTTCCGAATAAGAAGCCAGCATTGCTTACAAGTACATTACAAAGCCCATTAACAGATTAAAAAGCAGGAAGACTCGGCCAGGCAATGTAGCCGAGTGTTCAATCTGTGACCAAGTTTGTCTCTATAATGTTGTACATTATGGGGATTTCACCGCATTAACTTACTGCCAATACCAAGTAAGTTTATCCAGTAGAACATTCATATTATGTAGTGCTAACAAAGGTTTTAGTTCGAAATTTGGACTGTGTTACGCAGAAACGTTCCAACCCACAATATGTAACGTGTGAGAGAAACACTTTTTTGTGTATAACACTGTCTTGTTCCATGTTATTGTTCGAACTTCGCATGTTTGTAATCACTACAGGTAACATTAAACACGTCTAAACAAAAATGTGAAAAAAAACATTTAAAAAACACGATTCTTCTAAAAAGGCAGTCTAAATATCAGTGGTTACGTTTTTCTTTTTACCACAGACTAATTAAACTGCTTCGGACGAGTGTTTTAAGAATTAGTATTTTTATATAAGACCGAAAGAGTTTTTCTCCAATGTTATTTTGTTAACACGGGTCCAGTTGTAATGTGTAAATAGTTACAGTTGGACCGTGATACGCAGAAACATTCCAACCCACAATACGTAACTCTCGAGAAAAACGCTTTTTTACTAATAAGTTTGTTATGTTTTTGTTCAGACGTTTTGTATATAATTACTTTAACGTTAAACACGTCTGTACAAACGTGGAAAAGAAACAATGTTACACGAAAAAAGCGTTTTTCTCGAAAGTTACTTACTGTGGGTTGGAATGTTTCTGCGTAACATGGTCCAATTAGGACCGTACTAACATGTTGGCCAACACGAGGTACTTGAGGCAGGTGGTGCGGCGCGGGCTGCCGCTCTCGTCGTAGTTCTTGAAGGCCTCGAAAAAGTCCGTGTGAGCCTTCTCGAATTCGCCCTCGCGTAAGTGCATCTTGCCTCCGCATTCTGTGTGCAAGGAAGCAAAGGTCAGAAAAAAATCTTGTAAGTACCTATGTATAAAGAAGAATAGGAAAAGAAAGAATTCTCCTATCTTATGTTATCGTAAATAAAAATTCAAGAGGCCATTGAATGAGATTAGTCAAGGACCGGATGGGTTGGTCTTAGAGAGAAGTGGCCTATGTCCAAAGTGGGCTCTGTTTTTGGGCTGGTTATCTATCAGAAAACATCGTTAGAAAACCCGCGGCTTGGTTGGCTCAGCACGTATTGACTTGTCTTTCCTGTGGGCTAGGCAGACTAAGCCGTCAGGATGGTATAGGTGCTGGGCAATCCTACTCCATCTAAAAACAATGTCCCAGTCACTGCAGCGTCCGAGTGGTCTCTTCACCCATCTACTGTTGTGAGTGAAGGTGCTACTGGACACTGCATAAATGATCTCATTACATAAGCAGGCCTCCTCTCAGGGAGAGAGTATAGGCTTAATCACCACGCGTGCCCACCGCGGATTGGCGATTTCAAGCGCTGAGGTATGTGAATAGCTCAGTCACTCAGGTTTCCTTACGATGTTTTCCCACTTCTGATACGGCCATTTAAGTTATGATATCCCACCTCTGATGACGCCCATGATGAGCGGGTGCGGGATCGCGCTTTTGATGTGCAGCGACTGCTCGTAGAGGGCCTTCAACTTCTTATTGTTCTTCTGCGCGGTGTACATTTGGATCTCCAGTGCGTAGATTTCCAGCAGCTGCGTGCCTTTCTTGAGGTCGTCTTCGCCGTCGTCAGTCTAACGGGGGTTTGTAGGTATTAGTTAGAAGGAGCACTACCACCTCATACTATAATACATTATAAAACACACGTTTATGTTTATTTATACAAAAATACCAAAACACAAATACAAAAAATGACACAGTGACAAAAGTATAATTTTTATGTCATGTGCTCTGCGCAATTTGCTGCAACCAAATAAATAAACGATCGATAATAAATCAAACAGTGAAAATTAGCTTCGCTAAAATATGCGACTTTGAAATTCGCTGCAACTAAATAAGGATAAGATAAGATAAATTTACTTGCATAAACATGTGTCAATAATATTACAATGCATTATTAAGTTGTTAAATATAACATTGTCATGTTAATTTCAGTCCAACATGTTTTACTAAGAGTGGCGTGCAAATAGGAGAGGCGCGCCACTTAGAACAGATATAGTAGGTATGTCAAGTTTAAAGAAAGAAATTAAATTGAAATCAAATAAAAAATTAACATTTTAGAGAAAAAAATATGAAAGGTCAAAAATGTCAACGGTGATTAGTCCATGTGTGCAAAAGAAGTCAAATTACGTAAACACCACAATGTTAAGTTAAAATTTGTCATTTAGAAATTCATTGAGATTTATAATAACATTTTGTCAATCAACATTTATTTTAACCTTATTTTAAATAGGAGTTCACGCAATTCATCTAACAAATCCCCTGCGGGATGCAGACGTCAGTTTATGTAGTGTATGTACCTATAAGCGCACAGAATGCATACCTGACAGCTCTGATGCAGCTGCTTTAAGATCTTAGCCAACTTGTTGAAGTCTCCCCTATCATAGTACAGCTTGCCCAGTTTAGTGTTGGTCTTGAACCAGAGCCGGTCGTTCTTCGCATCTTTGAGGGCTTCCAGGGTGGTCTCGTAGAAGTCTTGGAGCAATTCCATCTGTTGAGTAGAGTCCTCAAACAGAAAATTGTTTTCGTTTAGGATGCGACGGGGTAGTGAAATTTCATAGTATTGCCACTATGATTTGGATGTTTGGATTTTTAACGCATAGAGTAGGTAACAAAAATCGGCGGGCGGTGGTGGTAGCCTAGTGGGTAGAACAGTGAGCGGTAGTAGCCTAGTGGGTAGAACATTGGACTCGGAAGCGAGAGACCCAGGTTCAATTCCCAGTGCGGGCATGTACCTGTGACCATCGATAAAATAATGCTATGACTTTGTTTTCTAAGTTATGTACATTTGTGAAGTTACAGTAGCAATACCACTCGCTAACTGTGAAGGAAAACATCGTGAGGAAACCTGCGTGTCTGAGCTATTTACATACCTCAGCACTTGAAATCGCCAATCCGCGGTGGGCACGCGTGATGATTAAGCCCATACTCTCTCCCTGAGAAAAGGCCTGTGCCCTACAGTGGGACGTATATAGGCTGCTTATGTATAACGCATAAGCGGCTGAACGTACTGCCTATCGGCTGAATATACTACGGGTGATTTTGAAATCGTTAGCTGTATTTTGAGTGAATGTTTTTTCATTGTGAACAACAGCATTATTAATGTCTTATCGGTAATGGTATAACATAAATAAATAAATAACTTCAACACAATCAGTTGACCTGGTCCCAAACTAGGATACCCTGTGCTATGGTAACCAGGCAAGGACATCACAAACATGGAAATACACCCAGACTGATGCCATTTGTACAAATGTACGACGGCTCCCAGTGGCAATCGAACCCACGACCTCTATCTTGGTAGTAAGCGCCGTAACGGCTAGTCCAACGAGGCAGTCGATTTCAGTCGACATATTTATAAATATTCGTGATTTCCCACTTTTTGCTGGAAACTATATCGAAAGTATATCGAAATTCAAAGTGGTAGGAAGTACTGTGACGTTAAAAACTGTTTTCTAATATAATATGTTAAATATATACGAGTTTGTTTGTTACACTTTATTGCACAATAAAAAACGTTAACAAAAATAAAACTTAAGAGTTTGACCTCCTATATGCGTAAACAATTAAAAGAACAATTGAGTTGGCCGGCGCCGCCCACAAGACGCTCGACCCATTTTTTTTTCTTTAGCCCAATTATGAGCTTAAGTGCGGAAATCTCAGGTGTGCAAGAATTAATTACATACAGTGTTATGAATAAAAACATGAAAGACTTTACCACAAACTACTAAAACTGCATTTGAGGAGTGTTTTAGCGGAATCTTGTTTTCATAAATAACTACGAAAGTTATATTCTTTTTGTTGCACTAACCGGTGCTGAGGACAATTTTTTTAAAACCTATTTAAGGCTAAAAATTCCAACCATGCGGGGACTTGCACCCAAGACCTCTGGCTAACCGTGCCAGCGCTCTCTCAACTGAGCTAACGGGCAGATGCAGGCATCGGTGAAATTTTGAACCTCTTTACACACTTCTCTGTATTACGTACAGGCAGCGACATCTGGCTGAAGTAACTACGATAGTCTATGTGGATAACGGAAGAGTCTAGCAGGAAACCGGAGGTTGGCGTGATGGGGAAGGGGCCTACGCCCAACAGTGGGCACAACATGCATAACAGATAAGAAAGATTAGAGGTCGAGGTCGGTTGTGCTAGCTCGTGTCTGTGGGTCAGATTGATTATTTGTTGCATGCATAAACCTTATAATAATAAGAAACTAGAAGTCCTACTAATATTATAAATGTGAAAGTTTGTTAAGATGTTTGGATGCTTGTTACTGGATCACGCAATAACCGGCTGAACCGATTTACATGAAACTTGGCATACAGATAAACAAAGACCTGAATTGAGACATAGCATGCATGATATCCCGGCAATGCGTTCCCGTGGGATGATATTTATTTTAAGTTTAAAATAGATAGCGTTGTCCGAGCGAACGTTGTGTTTTAAAAATAGATGGCGTTGTGCAAGAATCGTATAAACGGATTCTGTGGCGGTACGAAGTTCGCCGTGGCAGCTAGTAATTCATAATTATCTAATCACTGCGGTTTGCAGTTTGGCGAAATTGTGTACTACTGTTAAGGTTTTTTATTTTCCATAAATAAAAAAAATAAAACAACATTACTTTTTATGATACTAGTAGCTGTCCCGGCGAACTGCGTACCTAAAATGTCGCAGTTTCGCTGACCAGTGTCAACGCAGTGTTTAGCGCCTGTAGACAACTTACATTCCTGGAGGTGGAGATGTAGTCGAGGATGGAGTTGATGGACTTCTCGGAGTGGTTGCGTGTGACAGCGCTCTTTATGTAGGTAAGCAGCTGCTTGTAGCGGGCCATCATCTCGGTGAAGTTGCTCTGCAGGAGAAACTAAATACAGTGCACAGAAATACGGATTAAAAACGGCTTTAAGCGTTATGGCCTTCGATATAGGCCGGAATAGAGAAGAAATTTAAAAAACCGGCGAAGTGCGAGTCGGGCTCGCTGACGAAGGGTTCCGTATCATTTATCTATACATTAGACACAAAGATCGAGAAAAAAACTTTTTTATGGGAGCCCCCCTTAAATATTTACTTAATTTTAATTTTATTATTTATTTTTGAAGCGAAGATAGAACTAGATATTCTCTGAATATTTCAAGCGTCTACCTGTTACCGTTATTAATATCGAGCAAAAAACGGCAAAACAATTACGTTTGTTGTATGGGAGCCCCCGTTAAATATATATTTTATTCTATTTTTAGTACTTGTTGGTATAGCGACAACAGAAATACATCATCTGTGAACTCATCTGTTCAACTGCCTAGCTATCACCGTTCATGAGACACAGCCTGCATGAGAGAACCCTAAAGAGACAAAAACTAGTTTTTACTCATAAAATGTTATTTCAACTTTTCTGAGTTTCTTTGTTTTACTTATTCCCTTGTTATTTTGTTTCAATGTATGGTCCGCACAAATCTTTTTGGCGGTAACGTGAACATAGTCACAGATCGTTTGCACGTCGCACATACTGGTATTTGATCGATCCAGCTGGCCAAAATAAGAATTCCTAGAACTACCCCCAAGTAAAAAAAATGGGATGTTGTTGAAGTCAGATAGTCTCTCTAACCCACGCCATAGTTAACAGATCCCTACCCCACGCAATTAGGGCAACAGTCAGTCTGTTATCAGAAGTTTTTTCGACTGTTTGTCTTGATTTGCAATTCGCGTAAAAAAACAATTTACAAACTACTTTGAATTTTTATTTAGTGCAGTGAGAATCATTTCTGGACTATGGATTCTGACACATCAGGTAACTATCTTTTTTTTCATATACTATTGTATAACGTACTGCACCGGGATATCATATTTTATTGACTTGCAAACATGTTCCTATTTTTGTGATTTTTCCTCTGAAATTTTTGACACTTCAACGGTTTTGTACTATTGTAGGGTTTGATAGGGTTGTCTCGTTTATTTATTTTAAAATAAGACTATATATGCTTCCTGAACTATGTTAAATTAAGGGCCACTTAAGACCAACTTTTAAGTTATGGGCATATAAAGTCAAGTAGTCCAAAAAGTGATAAAATAACATTTGACAATAAATATGTTTTTTTTTGTTTTAGGCCCTTCTGGCATACGAAAAATAACTCGAAGAGAAATATTTGACGTCATGAAGACTCAAAGCGACTTGGATATTAACGGGAAATTGGAATATGCCGAAAATTATTTGATTTCTTTGGATTCATATAGTGAGGATGAAATAAAGGAAATAAAACGTAAGTTTGCAATTGTCAAGTCAGAAATTAAGCGAAGATGGCTAGCGGTAAAATCGAGAATAGAATTATTCGAAAAAAAGAATGAAAACTGGTTGAATGGAGCATTTGACATTCCCAAAAAACATTTAAATGCCGGACGGCCACAAAAATCCTTTGAAGATGCTAGCGAAAGAAGTAAAAGACGTAAAACTGAGGAACTTCGAAAATCTGACAGTCCAAATAAAATTATTTATGCAGCTCAAATGGAATTAAAGGCCAGAGGACAAAAACACGCATCAAACATCCTAAAGGAGATATCGGACAATCAGGATCGTGCACATGAATATGTAAAAGTAGTTAAGTGTCCAAAAACAACCCAGCCGCAAATATGTCCCGAAGAAGCACTCAAAATGTTTGTGAAAGCCAATCTAACGGTCGCCCAGTATGAAATAATCAGGCAAACAACTGGAAACCTTCCTTGTTATTCTGTATTAAAAAACAGAAAAAAGCGTGTTATCCACCTCAAGAGTCACTTCACGTAACTGAAGATTGTGCAGAAGTTGAGTTGCAAGCAGTCATCGATCATACTGCAGAAAGACTTTTAAAACACTTGGAAGAAGTTTTAAATACCTTGAAAGACGACGAGCGCAAAACGCTTAATATGATCTGCAAATGGGGCTGCGACGGATCGCAACAGGCACAATATAAACAAAAATTTGAAAGTGACAGTGCCTCAGACTCACACATTTTCCTGAGTTCATTTGTGCCTTTGCGTATAACATATGAAAATAATAAAATATTGTGGCAAAACCCAACTCCGTCATCTTCTCATTACTGCCGACCAATCCGTGTTAGATTTATGAAAGAAACTGCTGATGTTACGAATGAAGAAATTCAATATATAGAAAATGCGGCAAATAACTTAAAACCTACTTCAGTGACACTCGGTTCTAGAGATTATGAGATGAAATGCAACATGCTCGTGACAATGGTAGATGGGAAAGTGTGTAATGCTGCAACAGGGACTAAGTCGACATTGCGCTGCTACATCTGTGGTGCTACATCAAAAGAATTCAACGACATGTCAGTGTCAAGACCAGCAAAAAAAGAAACTTTGCGATTCGGGCTATCCATTTTACATGCCAGGATTCGGCTTTTTGAGACTCTGTTGCACATAGCGTATAAAATTCCTGTAAAGAACTTGCTTGCCAAATCAGATTCAGACAAATTACTCATACAGAAAAACAAAGAACGTATTCAAAATGAATTTAAAAGGAAGTTGGGACTTAGGGTTGACTTTCCTAAAAGCGGCTTTGGCAACTCCAAACACTCATAAAAAGATTTAAAATCATTCTTGAATGCATATCGAGCGGTTTCAAAATCCATAAAGAGAGATTTGATATTTATACGAAAGACACGGCAGAACTATACATTAAATTATATAACAGGCATCCCATGACTCCAACTTTACATAAAATTTTAATACATGGCTCTGAAGTAGTTGAAAATGCTCTGCTGCCAATAGGTCAGCTATCGGAGGAGGCAGCAGAAGCAAGGAACAAACACTTTCGGCAATATCGCCTAAATTTTGCAAGGAAGTTCAGCAGAATCGACTGCAACACCGATGTTATTCAGAGGTTGCTGCTAACATCAGACCCCTTAATTTCAGCAGATAGAAAAATATCAAAAAAGAATAAACCATTCTTGCCTGAAACCTTAGAATTGTTAATTTGTGAAGATGAAAATGTTAGTACCTAATTTAAAATGACGAACTACTACTATGGTATAATGTTGTTATATGTACATATTATCATAAAAAATAATTAAGCTTTATCACAATTGTATAGAATTTTTCATTATTTTTATGTATAATTTTTTATTTTTGTTTATTTTAAATTAAACATCATGTATATTACAGTAGAAAATAGTTTTTTATTTTAAATATAACCATGATTCAATGAAGTTGAGTGAATGCGATCGATTTTAAGCGGTTAGCCATTTTGGCCAGCTAGATCGATCAAATACCTGTGTGTGCGTCGCTTACTGTCTTTACAGTGTATGTGTGAGTAATTGACTATTTTAGTAATTGACTCATCACTCATCAATCACACAACGATCTGTGACTATGTTCACGTTACCGCCAAAAAGATCTGTGCGGAGTATACGGCCCGTCATTGCGTTTTGTTGTTAATTTTCCGTGAAAAAAACCGACTTCAAGAAAAATATTCACTCAAAAGAAGACTCCCATGATTTTATCATGAATCTCACCGACAAAATGTCAACCAGATGGTTAAGAAAACATAATGAATGAAAGTGGTCAATGTGGTAACGAATTATTGCTGAACATAATTATATATAAAAAAAATTACGGACAAATTCAGAACCTCTACCTTTTTCGAAGTCGATTATTGCTCCCAAAACACTCTCAAATTCGGGGTGTAAACAAAACACCTTTTGTTCTATGAAAAGAAGCAACACTACCAACATCTCACCAGCTTAAAGTTAATCTTGATCATCTGCTTGAGCGCCTTGAAGCCCCACTCGCCTTTCTCGCCGCCCTCGAGCTCCAGAACCTTCTGGAAGCTGAGCAGTGCGGCCGCCGGCTCGTCCTCCTTCAGCGCTTTGCTGTTGTAGTACTGGTTCTCCAGGTCCACGTCGGGCTCCGAGTTGCTGTCCTCTGAGTATTCCTGTGGGGTGGCTTGGTGTTTACACAGATCGCCTCTCTTCAGGTGCTTAAGGCTGCTGTTACGTGAAGCAATTTTGGAATCAAATGTTCTCAATGAAAAACTTAGTACAGAATGGGAAAAATATGCCTTGAATATCCGTAATTTAATTATTCATCAAACCCTCAGACCACATTTATCAAAGTTTACTCATATTATTACAATATTCAAACATTTTGAATTGCGCGAGCGAGTCAGCATGTTCCACGTAAGCGCAGCCTTAACGTACTTAAGCTAATTAAAGTAATTGCCCACGCGACTTTTTGTCTCGCTTACTACCACTACCAGACCCTCAGCGGGTCCGACTTATACTTGGACCGTTTTTATTATTTGTTATACTGTATTGTAATCTAATCACACCAGTTTGAAGTAAAAAAAAAATATTACAAATAAATATTTAATGGAATTAAATGGACAGATGACGTCATTCAAGTGGCAGGAAGACGCTGGATGCAGGCCGCTTCCAACCGGTCTTTTTGGAAATCCATGGAGGAGGCCTATGTCCAGCAGTGGACTTCTTGTGGCTGAATGATGATGATGATGATGATTTAATGGAAATGAGCATAGTCCTAAAAAAATTAACACACACACATACATTAACGCCTGTATCCCAGAGGGGTAGGCGGAGACCAGGGACTGCTACTTGCCACGATCCTCACACATCGCTTTCGCTTCAACAACATTCATTAGTCGGTGCATGCACGCAGGCCGGTTTCGGGTACTTTTTATCTTGAGCTTCGCTAATACATCCTCCCAATTTGGTCGAAGTGTGTGCGCCTAGGACGTCTCTTACCGGCCCTTCCATCCACATTCGCGCGATAGAAAAAATTAAGTTCTGTTCTTATACTGTTTTCGAGAAAATAGGTATTTTTGGGAGCCTAGGCTGAATATTCCTATTTGAGCTTGAATTTATTATTAAAGTGAAAAAAAAGAACCGGATACCAATACAAATATCATGCATACAAGTACCATTTAATAAAACTGAATTTTAACGGATATTTACTCGTTTATTTTTCCATATTACAATTTTCCGACGTTTCGGTACTTTTGCAAGTGCCCTGGTCTCGGTAGGCTAGTGCTCGTGTTAACCTCAGAAAATACTACGAGTATCACTTGCTCTGATCATAAGGCAATCACTATAGTATAACAACAATTGATAAAAACCTGCCAAGTGTGAGTAGGACTAAAATTAGTAACACCCGTAAACTGAGCCTGAGGCCGTTCTACCGCCGCATGGACACAGCCCCTTTGTACATACAGTGCGTTCACCATAAGAAGTCCCCTGTCCAGTCCCTTTATTCCTCATAACTCCTTAACCAATGGTCAGATTTCGACAAATGAGTTCTCAATCGAATCGTCACCCCTGCCGGAGTGTCATGGGCATAAAATTGGAATTGATAGAACAGAAAAGTCACAAAAAATAAAATTCGATAAAGCAACGTTAAAATACGACATTGAGTCCCTAGATGGCGCTGCTACGTTTAATTTATTCTATTCAGATCCTTACAATAAATTAAATGTAGCCTCTATTAAGTGGAATCGTACCTTTGTGCTTTAAGGTACGATTCCACCAGTGTGCGGAACTGTGCGGCACAGTGCTGCACAGCGTACGGCACAAATGTTTGCTTTGATCGACTCACTCGAGCGAACAAGAACAAATTGTGCGCGAACATTTTAGCAATGTTTGCGCACAGCTGTGCACTCGTGTGCGCGTCAGGGATGCCAGATGAGGCGATTTATCGCCATTTGGGCTATCTCCGAGGCGACCAAAAATTGCAATTAGCGACCGGGCGACAATTGCGCTATCTCAATTTTATTTTCGGCGACTTATGGACTACTTGAGAAATCAAAACAAATTATATGTATTTATATCTTTATTTATTGATCTTTGCGTTTTTTTTTATTTGCCGTAGCGGTATAAGGGTGCAATGCAATGAATATTAATTGCTAAGATGGACCGGTAATTATACTTAAAAAAGTATTTTTACATTCTTAAGATTAATTGCGATAATTTTAGAAAACACCTGCGTACAAAATTAATTATAATCGCTACAATTTAAAAAAAAAATTATTGAGGCGATTTTGGGCTACAAAGCTGAAAATTTAGGCGATTTGGGCTACGAGAACTGAGGCGATTTTAGAGAGACTGTTTTTCAAAATTTTGGCGACATTGGCCGGCCAGCATCTGGCAACACTGACTGCGCGTACACACACACAGTACAAGTAGTGGACTCCTGTCGACGCGCAAGCACTCGTTGTTCGCGAACTCAGTCTTGCTTCCGCTACCAAAGCGAAAACATTTATTTGTGCGCGCACTTTCTCAAGTATTTATTCGAGTCAAAGCGTTAATTGTCAGAATATAATCTAAAATATGGATTGGACGAAAGAAAAAATTATGAAATTTACTCTAGCTATCGAAACTTATTCTATTCTATGGGATTCTAGTCTCAATGATTATAGAAATAAAAAACACGACGCCACTCAAGAGTTGGCTCAAAGTTTTAATTGTGATTCGACTGAGATAATAAGAAAATGGAAGATTATTCTGGCTCTATACACAACGTTTTCCTGCCCGTTCATATTAGCAACTGTCAGTAGATCTTGCTTAGTGAATATGTTCGTGAGCAAGTGTGCAACACTGTGCGCTCACAAAAGTTACACACAGCATTGCCGGTGGAAACAGAGGCTAAAAGAGATACCAACTTAGTACGTGTTAGCTGTAGTTCTGCACAAAATGTTTGTAAACAAATGTGCTGCACACTATTTTGGTGGAATCGTACCTTTATTTATAGTACAACCATCAGTAACTAGATGGCGCTGTTATATTTAATTTTTTATTCCATGTTTTGCCTTGTCTGTTTTTCCTTTTCTAATGTCTGTGAGATGATAGATAAATGTATTTCTTCTTCTTCTTAAACCTACCTATTGGCCGACTGACCGAAATAGGTACCCGATCTATTGATTTATGATCTATGATTTCTGCCTAACAAGAGGTATAATAAATACAGACAAAATTCAATGCAGCAGTAGTTGTGAACTCTCATCTCTCGTTTTTGTCACGCTAAATATGAATTTTATTCAAATGGCCCGTCCCTGGAAAGTTCACCACCGAAAAACAGACTGGGAGCTTTTTAGGGTTCCGTAGCTGACAAGGAACCCTTATAGTTTCGCCATGTCCGTCTGTCCGTCTGTCTGTCCGCGGCCTAGCTGACAGACAGGCGGCCTAGAGACAATTAGTACTTGAAAGCTGAAATTTGGCAAACATTATTCATCACATATTATTCACGCCGACAAAACAGTACAATAAAATTTAATAAATATATATATTGTTTTAGGGTGCCCCCTTTACAACTAAATTGGGGATGCTATTTTTTCTCTCGCTTACACCATAGTAGGGTATCGTTGGATTTAAAAAATATTGTGGGTGTAGGAAGACCATTTTTCGATGTAGGGTTCCCATTGCGAAATATTAAACTTTAAAGCGCAAATTTTTGTCCGAGTAGGGCGTCACCCCATACATATCGCAGCATACCGTGCCCGATCCAAAACTGTGATCTGACTGTCATCGCACGGTCAGAAATTACAAGGATGGTGAAGGCGGGTATGCTGCTACCCACAACAGTCGTAACGGAGATGGATAAGATTCGCAAGATTCTTATCCATCAAAATCGGGAGTACACCATTCAGAAGCGGAAACCCTACCGAATAGAGGTTCAGGAAGGCAAGGACATCTTCCTCATCCTCGGCATCCCAGAGGGGGAGGTGCCGCGGCAGAGGGGACCAACAGCAAGAAGCTGCAGGCCTAGCAAAACATTGCCCTGAGGATCATAGTGGTGGCCGGGCGTTACGTCCGCAATGACGTGATTGCGTGGGACTAAAGTGGTGGAGAGTGTGGAGGAGTTCGTGATCCGTTTGTCGCGCCGTATGTTTCACTGTGCTGAGAAGGGGCTGAAAAGTGGCCGCACTTTACCTCCACCACATTGCTCCCAACCACAACCAGCCAGACGAAGGACATTCATATCCGCGAGAGCTCCTCGAGCTGTTAGGTTCAGAGCGCCCATCCCCAGCATAAGCAAAGTGACCTGAGGGTAGAGGATGCTCAGGGCAAGAGGCTTACTCGCTCCACTCGCAGCTGCAGACGACCCTTGTTTTGGTTTTAACTGTAAGTTCTTATTGTATATATAAAATAAATAAATAAATTGACTGACTGAAACCCAGCAACCTTCAATAGGCTAAAGGAAGAGCACCGTAAGACACGCTGCAAGCACACTAAAAGAAAAAACGGCCAAGTGCTCGCACACCGAAGGTTCCGTACAAAATTGTAGGTAGGTTTTACATATTATATTCTTTTTGTTGCACTAAGCCTTGCTGAGGACAATTTTAATAGCTCAGTCGGGAGAGCGCTGGCACGGTTAGCCAGAGGTCGCGGGTTCAAGTCCCGGCATGGGTGGAATTTTTAGGTTTTTAAAATATTATAAATAGTTCAGGAATCGAGTCCCCCTAGTTTTTTCCGAGCTTTTTGCGAATTACAAAGACTAATTTTTTATAAGATTTAATTACACATATATAGTCTTCAGATTTTTCCCTGTATTTGTAGTATAAGACATATTGTCTTGCGAAATTCTAGGTCAACGGAAAGTACCCTATAAATGTACTCTTGATTGTTTTTTTGCAGAATAAACGACTGTATCTTTTTTCACTTTAACTTAGAAGTTTGAGTTTTTCTTTTATTCCTTTTGAGGGACAGATCACTAAAAATAACCTAAAGAAGGACAAATCTAATGCTAAATATCCTTGATGACAGTTGTAATAAAATGAAGAAGATTTAGAAAAACCAGCCAAGTGCGTGTAGGGCCACGCGCAGTGTAGGGTTCCATAGAAAGAGCTGGTTTTATCTGCTTTACAGAACTAACAACTGTTTTCAATGGTTTTTGTACGGACAAAAATTTGCGCTTTAAAGCTTAATATTACGCAAACGGAACCCTAAATCGAAAAATGGTATATCTACACCCATACGGCGCTTAGCAAACAACACCGCACAAGTCGTTTTTACCTACTTTACAGGAGAGACAAATAACTTTTCAAGTTTATATACAGTTTCTATGGTGTTCCATAGAAAAAAATATTACTGCAGTGTTCCAATTTTGTGAAAAACGTCCGCTGATTAGTCTGACTGATTGAATCCTATAGATAGATAGATCGATTCGCAACCCCAGGTGTATATAAGATTTCCGACAAATAAATAGATGCTATACATGTTTTTGTTTCGAATATCCGCGTAAGTGTTTCGAATATCCGCGTAAGTTTCAGCCATTCGGTCGACAATTTTTTGCTGACAAACGCAACCAACAATATTAGCGCAAATTACTTACCAATCCATAGTCCTCCTCTTCTTCACACATGTAATCGTCATCATTGTCAGACATTGTTGAGAAAATTACAGATTTGTTATTGATTTAGGTGAAAATCCGGCTGGAACTACAAGTTCGCGAAATCCTTCACACCATTCACACACACCACACCACAGAACTTGACAGAACCAGTGTTGCCACCTTGCAGAAAACTTTCTCACCAGTTTTGGTCTGTAATATCACTAGATTTAAGTACTATATTTTCTACTAAAAAAGTCACTAGAATTCACTAAATAATTTAAAATGGAATCACAAGGTTAACTAGTTTTGGTCTGTAATTTAGGGATATTAAAAATAAAAATGTAATATTTAGGGATATTAATGGGTTACTTACTTACTCTTAGGAATATTTAACTAAAAAATACCAATAAACACTGAATAGGTAATTTAAAATGAAATCACAAAATAAATCTAAATCAATATTTTAATTATGACTTCAATTAACAAAAATGAACTTAAAACAATTAAAATTCAACAGCGAAAACTTCTGGAGGTGTCTTCATAATTTTTTCGCGGTATACATTTGATTGATTAGTCGGGGAATCCCCAAGCATAACCAAATAAAGACCACAGATTAAATTACTCTATAAAGTAGTTTAAAGATACGTTCCAAAACAAGTAATTTTTACTTGGTACTATGAAAATTTTACGTTGACCCAAAACTAAAACAACATTCGATAAAAATCACAAAAAATCACCAAATAATTCTTCAGTGACTTTTCTTTTAAAATATCTCTGTCCAAGGCTTCAAAATCACTAGATCTAGTGACAAAATCACTAAAATGACAACACTGGACAGAACACATCACTACACAGACCAAAACAGATTAGTGATTATTTTCTCTGTGATACTACGTATATGTACTCTGTGTTACGTATGCTGACCACAGACAACATAGAGATTAATGTGGTAGTCCGAGAGGTCAGAGTTGCCAGACAGACCCTTTTCGGACAAGAAGAGAACTATTTGCCTAGCGGTGGTAGAACCTTTTCTGTCCGTCAGCATTCATCGTCCCGCGTTCCTAAAAAGGGTGCAAAAAGCGATGTACTAAATTAAAGTAAAAGGAACTTTTACTTAAATCAAATAAAAAAATTTAAATGATGTAATTATACCTTTTTATTTTAATTTCATGTTTTAATATTTTCGTGAAAGTGAAAATTTCAATAACACGTTATATACATATTCTCATAACTATATTATAATTTTAATTTATCATAATTTCATGAAAATTCCGGCACTGCATGTGCTTTCCCTTGTAATAAACGAGTTTTGTGACTAAATGGTGACTTTGGATCGTATTGGGGCGCTTTTATCTACTATCATCATCAGCCATTCGACGCCCACTGCAGGACATAGGCTTCCTTCGTGTTTTCATAACCATTAAGGGTTTTGCCATAATCGCCACGCTTGGCAGGCGGGTTGGCGATCGCAGTATGCGGTTGGAATCTCAGGAAGACGCTGCTGCCCGTTTCCTGGTAATGGCCCTTATCTACTAATGCGATCGAAAAATATTATGGGATAAGGTACTTACCGCAAGTATTTAATCGCCCTTTACTGACTCTACAAAAATAATGTTTGTATTACTTACCTACTTAACGGTTACTATCTCAGTGATCAATACTGTACTATCTTTCTTCAGTCTTATTATTAACTGTCTTTTAAACACCTGGAAGTAAAAATAAAACTGTGATGCCTACAATGTAATTACATTTGTGGTTTTTGTATTCCAAACACCCATGAAGGGTTGGAAAAGTAGGCACTAGGAAATAAAATTGCGGATGTCTTAGAGGTTTTTATTTTTTATATTCCTTATTATATGTATATGTAAATATATTGCGATCGCCAACCCGCCTGGCAAGCGTGGTAAAACCATTCATGGTTAGAAAACTATGAGAGAGGCCTATGTCCTGCAGTGGGCGTCAAATGGTTGATGATGAAGATGATATATACTCTTTCAACCGCTTCTTCAATATGCCCATCGTGGGACTAGCGCATGTATTCTGTGACAGTGCGTTCCACAGCCTAGCCGAATCTCTCTCACAATAGGTACTGCTGACATGCGTGGATCAAGAGAGATGGCAGTAAGCACTCCTAAGTTCTAGGTTAAAATATACTGAAAGGGACACATTTCTCTCACACCCGTTTACCCCTCTCATCACTTATTATTCCTTTTGTGCAGTTCTACCGTTTTCGCAGCTCAAATCTATGCAGTTCAAACAATTCGTACTGCAATAATATGAGAACTCTTTTAGTTTTAATACCGCCCCTTTTCAAGCAGTCGTCCTCGGTTGAACGGGCTGACATCAGTGTTGCCAGATTAGGCCAATTCCTAAACTTTTTTCGGTGACTTGGGCTACGTGGGAAATCGGAACGAATTTCATGATTTTTTGCGTAATTGCGTCTTTATTTATCGACTTATTACATTCTGAAAATTGAGGTGACGATGACGTGGGCTACGAGAACTTCCAGACGATTTTTGGGCGACTGTTTTTTCAGGCTTGACCTAGCGTGGCGACCACAGTCACAGGGCACTATGCTAACAGTAAATGGTCTTGTATGTAACAATTTTTATTAATAAAGAACATTTTACCTATTTTACTCACATTATGGTGATATAGGCTAGCCAGCGTCTGTCCGGCATTAAGATCATCAAGTAAATAAATATATATTAATTTTTATTGTATATTAGTATTACGTAGGGTAGTTCTAGTTTATATTTTGGTGAATAGTGTGGGGTATTGAGAAAAAACGGGCAGTGTCTTTTAAGTAATAAATGGCTCTCAAGTAGCACGTACTTTATTTAACAATTTTGTGTAGCAGTTTTCGTGGAAAAAAAAACCCTGTTTCCCTACCTTTAACTTGATAAAGGTCATTGATAAGCGTAGAAAAAAAAAATCCGCAAAGAAAACGGAATGTTTTGTGATCGTTTTTTAGTAGAAGACACGCCTTTTTAGCAGTGTTGCCACCTTAGTAGATTTTCCACTATAACTGGTGGTTTCGACCCCCACTTTAGTGGTGAAATATTGCTTTTAGTGGCTAGTGAATTTTTCTTGTGGTTTAGTAAAATTCACTTTCAATTACTGAATATACTATGACTCAATCGCTAAGCCACGTTTTGAAATATTTATCGGTACAGATATAATAAAAAACAGGCAAAGGAACAGAATGAAGTTAAATCTCTTAACTGCTATATCATGCTAATATTATAAATGCGAAAGTTTGGATGTTTAGATTTTTGGATGGATGTTTGTTACTTCTTCACGCCAAAACTACTGAACGGTTCGGGCTGATGCATACAGTTCTAAGCCTGGAACAAAACATAGGCTAATTTTTATCACATAGATCACTTCCTATGGGATAGAAATGAATAACCTTAAGAATACGTTGTTGTTTGAGATTGGATTGGAAAAAAATGCTGCAAAGAATATACAATTCCAATTATAGTTATAAAAAAATCGGGAACCCACGATGATGGTGCAGACCAAAATGTATCATCTGAAGAAGACGAATTAAAATAGCAGTTTGTTATTAACAAAGAAAATTATAATAAACTAATAGAAACAAATTAAAACTAGTATTAAAGTAAAGTAAAAGTAAAAAACTGTTTATTTGACCAAAAAAAAACTTACACTCTTAATAATATTAAGTTATAAAATAAAAATGTGACAGTCTCTGGTAGCAAGTGAATTACAGATAAAAAGCGATTTCCAATTCCTAAACTAGGGTTTACCTGTATCTTAGGAGTTGGACCTCTTTCGACAAATAAATTCCATAATTACACACTAACCTAGACTTTTAATGAAAAAAGAGAGAAAAAAAAAGTTAAGTTCAGCAAAGCACAACACAACAATTTGTATGTAGGTATAAGGCTGGGCATCACATTCCCAGCCGCGGTCATATAGCACTTATATAAAGATTCTTAAAACCTATTGAAATGGGCATCTGGGTGATAATCTAAGTGATATTAAAAAAAAAAGTGATGTAAGTCTAAACAAAACCAATATAAGGGTCAGTGTTGCTTCACCTTAATCAGCGCACAAAACAGTACAACCCACCCATTAAATCCTAATAAGAATAAGTGGGCAGGCAGGTACTTACCTATTTATATATTACAAAGCGGTAGAAATGTATGGTTTTCTTTCAGTTCCCACACAGCATACCTGTGTGAGGACCGAAACAAAATTATATAATGAGATTGTAGATTTGTGTTCTATATGACCATAGCAGCGTATAGATCAGCAGGATATAGAAAGATAAAGACCTCACGGGTTAGAAGAGGGTAAATGTGTATTTTTTTGTTGACTATTTAAAGTTGAAACAATTGAGCTAACTGCAGACTAGTTATAAACAATCTACAGGTACCTCAACTGATCCATATCAATCAGTTTGTTATTGAACCATTTGATGTTCATGTTGATTTACTAATTGTTAATATGTTATTACGCAATATTAGTTACTAAATAAAATATATACCTACTGTTTTCGTTTGTAAAAACTATAATTTGTTTGGTGGAACATTTAGCGATTTTTACAGCAGGACCGTTTTTTGTTAGTGGTTTTCTGGTGGATTTAGAGGTTGCATCTGGTGGAGAGCTACTTTAACTGTTGGCAACACTGCTTTTTAGGCTTGCAACATTTTTGTGGTTGTTGAACTTGAACATGCGTTTGCGAACTGTGCGATGTTATTTTCTGAAAATGCTTAACTTCGGCTGATTGCCATTACAGAAATACTCTCGAGTTACGATGGAGCCAAAGTGCTATCAAGTCAAAGTGCTGCATTATTTGAACCCGCATTTAATATGGGTAGAAGTAATTTCATCATCCGAAGATCCCGCATGCCGGCAGAATTTGTTCGAACAAGTTGGTGTTTACGGCATCCTGCCGTTGGATACCAAAATAAATATGCTGGAGGAAAGCATAGATACTTGCAAAACCCAAGAATGGTGCCGTGGGGTCGTCAATGTTATGGATGATTTGCTTCTCGAAGCGAAGTGTGTTTGGTTCAGTCCAATGTACGAAGATTACAGGTTTGTTTTGTGTTTCTACTTCGTTTGTTCACTGTCTTTAGATACCTACTCCACTATACATCATCAGTGGTTCGATCTCTCTCATAAATGTTTTCATACATTAGAATTTAAACTCATATTAATTCTTTCTTCACAGAACATCCATATTCGACAACAACATCCATAAATACGGTAAAGTCGTGGTTCTGAATGCTAAAGGAAACCTTGTGGATCTTTCCAAGATTCTAACAAAGACCCGCTTTGCTTGTTATGACGAGAACATATTCCTTCACGAACTGACTACATTTCAGCTGAAAACTCGTCTAAACAGGTACAAAACTGCAGGTGTACTCAGAGCCTTGGAAAAGTCCTACACCGATGACTGCACTGACAAACTGAATGCCCTAAAGGCTTGCACATTAATTGTGCAAGCAGAGCGAGACTTGGAGCACCAACTGTCTGACCATACACGCCTGGGTAGTCACAAGATCCTTCCATTAACATCTGAAAATATACAGAAAACTCTGGATAGAAAACAGATGGCTTTCCAACAGTGCAAAGATATTGATAATTTTTCTATTGGCCGTGGTCAGGCAACACGGAGCAAAGCCTTCGAACCAAGGAGCCCTGGCTTCAGTGCAACAGATTTAACCAAACCAAGACCTGACATACAACACCAACACCCTGCTAGACTCGTTCAAGATACTAAAAAGATGCTGTTGGCCATTGCTAAACGGAACAAGTCTACTGAAGCCAGTAGTCTTTCCAGGAATTCAGAATCATCTCTTGCTGCACCACTACTGCTACTAAAAAGCCATAATGTTGCTGATAATCATAGTCATCATGTCAATAGCCAGGACTCGTCTTTCATTACTACTGAAAAACCGTACCAGCCTATTGTTGCTAAAGAAATAAACCCAAATGAAGAAAAAATAACACCTTTGAACAAAGCATTGCAACTGATCAAAGAAACCAGAATGTATGAAGAGAAACTTTCTGAAAACAGTTCTAATCATGAGTTACTTTGGGTTAATGAAAACTCTAGTCCAGAAAGAAGAACAACTTCTACACAGTCAAAGTCATTTGAAGAAGTACATGAAGCAGTTCAAGTTAGGAAGAAAATAGGTGAATTGAGTTATTTAATTTGTTTTTCTCTTATTCAAAGAGTTCAGTTCATTCTCTCACCATACAGTAAGTGTGAAAGTAAATCATCATCATCATCATTCAGCCACAAGAAGTCCACTGCTGGACATAGGCCTCCTCCATGGATTTCCAAAAAGACCGGTTGGAAGCGGCCTGCATCCAGCGTCTTCCTGCCACTTGAATGACGTCATCTGTCCATCTTGTGGCTGGTCGTCCCACGCTGCGCTTGCCGATATGTGGTCTCCATTCGAGAACTTTTCGGCCCCATCGGCCATCAGTTCTGCGTGCTATGTGCCCCGCCCACTGCCACTTCAACTTACTAATCCGCTGGGCTATGTCGACGACTTTCGTTCGTCTACGGATCTCATCATTTCTGATTCGATCTCGTAGAGAAATTCCGAGCATAGCCCTTTCCATAGCTCGTTGCGTGACCTTGAGCCTTCTTATGAGGCCCATAGTGAGAGACCACGTTTCAGTGCCATAAGTCATCACTGGTAACACACACTGGTTGTATAATTTTGTCTTGAGCGATTGAGGTATATTAGACGAAAAGACTTTTCTAAGTTTCCCGAAAGCTGCCCAGCCGAGTTGGATTCGACGATTGACCTCTTTCACGAAGTTAGACCGGCCTAGTTGGATTGTTTGTCCTAAGTAGACGTATTCGTCTACAACTTCGAGAGTCGTGTTCCCCAATGTTATTGGGGTGGGCACAACACGAGCGTTCGACATGACCTTCGTTTTGTCCATGTTCATTTTAAGGCCCACACGTTGGGAAACTCGACTGAGGTCGTCGAGCATTATGCCGAGGTCTTCCATCGTTTCTGCCATGACTACTATATCGTCGGCAAATCGAAGGTGCGTGATGTACTCGCCATTGATATTGATGCCGCGTCCCTGCCATTCCAGAAGCTTGAAGGCATCTTCCAGTGCGTTCGTGAACAGTTTCGGAGAGATAACGTCTCCCTGTCTCACGCCTCTTCTCAATGGAATTGCCTCCGAATTCTGCTCCTGTACTCGGACCGACATGGTGGCGCTGTTGTACAAGCACTTCAGCACCTCGATATACCGATAGTCAATACGGCAACGCTGAAGAGACTCGAGCACTGCCCATGTCTCGATCGAATCGAAGGCTTTCTCATAGTCCACAAACGCTAAGCAGAATGGCAAATTATACTCCTCAGTCTTCTGTATAATTTGCCGCAGCGTGTGGATGTGGTCTATGGTACTAAAGCCCTTTCGGAAACCGGCTTGTTCGGGAGGCTGGAAGTCATCAAACCTGCGTTCGAGACGATTCGTGAGGACCCTCGAAAACAGCTTATAAACATGGCTCAGAAGCGAGATGGGTCGGTAGTTCTTCAATAGAGAGTTATCCCCTTTCTTGAAGAACAGCGTCACCACGCTTCTGTTCCATGCTTCTGGCGTTTTTCCTTCGAGCACGACGGAATTGAAGAGCTTCTGAAGGACTTTAAGTACTGGTGTTCCACCCGCTTTCAGGAGCTCTGATGTGATTCCGTCCTCTCCTGGTGCCTTGTTATTCTTGAGCTGTTTCAGGGCCATCCTAATCTCATACAGGCTGATGTCCGGGATGTCTTCGGTATAATGTCGGGTCAGTTTGGCTCTCGGATCTTTGTTCAAACTGCTAACAGGTTTTGCGACTGAGGTGTATAGCTGTCCATAGAAACTCTCAATCTCCCTCAGCACCTCTGATTTGGTCGACGCTATACTGCCGTCCTCTCTCTTCAGCTTTGTCAGCTGGCTTTGCCCAATAAACA
Organism: Yponomeuta evonymella; assembly: GCA_963969515.1. Classification (NCBI taxonomy): domain Eukaryota; kingdom Metazoa; phylum Arthropoda; class Insecta; order Lepidoptera; family Yponomeutidae; genus Yponomeuta; species Yponomeuta evonymella. Next base: position 2,339,395 of record OZ018343.1, on the reverse strand, counting down.
AGTCTTTTGCGAACACTTTGGAGCCCTTGTTCCGCTCTATAGTCTCTTTAATACGTTCGGTATTAAAGGACCGAATATCGTGCCGCATATACTTTGAGATATGTCTATTGAGCTGCCTATATGACTTAGCATCCTCGGAGGACTGCAGTTGCAACGCGCGACGTTTAGCCATGAGGTCGAGAGTATAGTTTGAGAGCTTTTGTGGTCTACTCCTACGGTTGGGTCTATAGAACCTCGAGCCCACTGTACGGACAGTTTCTACAAACCTGTTATTGATCTCGTCCACCGATGCGGCGCTCTCCAGGCACTCAAAGCGATTTGACAATTCGAATTGAAAGTTCTCGGGGTTCTGGATATGGGCACGAGTAGGTCGGAGCGTGGACTTCATGAGACGAGACCTCTCAAGTTTGACATTGATATTCAATGTGCCTCTTACTATTCGGTGATCGCTTCCGGTTTTCACCATGTTGATCACAGAGTAATAGAAAGTAAATACCAATCACAAACTCTATTTGGCCTAATACTTACACAGAGAGCATTGTATTAATCAGGATCCTTTTATCATGGTTTAAATGTTGGACAAAGAGACTCCATCTAAAAAAATAACTCACTTCAAGATCAGTGATCTGGTCACTTACTCAATCTAGTGTACATAGGATTTGCTTTTAGATGCTATAAATAAGAACCTTTTAACCCTAGTATCTAGATTTTTAGTTCTTTTTAGACCTGAGATTTCCACACTTAGCCTCATAGTTGGGCCATTGTACGTATCAGGCGCTAAGGTATGTAAATACCTCACACTAGGGTTTTCTTACAATGTTTTCGTTCACAGTTAGCGAGTGGTATTGCTACTAAAACTTCACAAATGTACATAACTTGGAAAACAAAGTCATTGGTACATGCCAGGATTCGAACCCACGATCGGCCCGAATTCTACCGCTCCGCTACCACCGCCTAATCCTAGTATATAAATCTTGCATTGTGTTACATTACATCAAAATCTATTTTGCAGGAAGCAAGAAACCAGTGAAGCGTATCATTCCGGAATATGACCCAAGAACGCAAACGCGCGTCGCTTATGGACCACCTGACACTGACCAGGACAAGCTGGTCCTCAAGGTTGTATCAAGACTCCCCAAAGATCTATCCTTCGAGGAGCAGGAAGCCAACTCGGAACAGATTGAAGAGAAACAGATAGCAGAAACAGAACCAGAGAATGGTCTCCAAGGTTTGGATTCTGAAGTAGGTTATCCTGTAAGTAATAAAATTCTAACACCAGCAAAGGCAAACGAGTCTTACAGAGATTTGCCTACAGGTCACTTTAAAATTATTGTAGAATCAAGAGAAGAAAAAACTCATTGGAGTCATCCTAAAACTCACTTGGAGTCCAAAACTGAGGAGACTACAGTGAGTCCGACAACGTCCCTGCCTGAAACTAGTTTTGGAGAATTAAATAAAACTCAAAAACTGGTGACAGTAGATAGAACTGGACCTCAGTCTCGTTTATCACAAAGAGATAAGTTAAACAGTTTATTATTGAAAAAAAAACTTTCTAATACTTGTTCCCCTCTCAATGCTTATGACACCCAGTCATCTCCTATAAATGACACCCTCAATTCTTCCTTGCACAGAAACCAACCAAATGTTTCAACTTCCACTCCGATCGCAAATGTTTTAAAGAAAAAGATGGAAATACTCAAAAAGACACAGGAATACGATAACTCATCAACTGCTAGCGACACCAGTCCAAAAGATATGACGTCTACTAGTGACGAAGATGTAAAGGCGAAAAGCTTGGTCAAAACCAGGCATAGACATCAAAAAGACTCTGATTCCGACGAATCTACCCTTTCCTCCATAGTGCAGAGGTTAAACTTGAAAGACAATGAACCCTCAACTCAAGACGTGCTAACAACTCTAAAGCAAGTTAGTTCCGATAAAAATCACGTCAACCCTTTTAAAAATCTTGACGCATCCGTTTCTAAATTCGTAGAGAAACTGGTGAGTCCAGTCCTGATGGTGCATACCAAACAGGACAAGCGCATACAACCCGTTTACGAGATGAGTGAAGTAAATTTCAACCAGGCTATACACAAAGCTCTCAAGGACTTTTCCGTGAAACATCCTATGACTTTGCAAACCATCACTTGGCCATCTATCTTGCGGGGCCACAGTATATTCCTTGTTAGCCCGGCCGGAAGTGGGAAGACGCTGGGCATTGTACCAGCTGTCTGTCGTTTGGTCACTGATTTCGACAAAAATGATATACCAGAGAGCGTAGGCCCGATCGCTATAATAATTTGCGCGACTGTAATGTCTGTACTACATGTAGAAAGGCTTTGCAAAAGATTCCTGGGGCACGAAAAAGTAGTTCTTTCGTGTTATGCTGGTATTGACGAGAAAGAGCTGATGATGTCAATTCTGAACGGATGCGATATTTTCGTGTGTTCTCCCTCAGCTCTGGTGCGCCTTTTGAATGTAACTGACTTCGGATTGGACTTGAGAAGGCTGACCACATTCGTTTTAGACGACTGCGAAAGACTGAGCGAGGTGTACTTAAATGAAATCAAGTATGTCTTGTTAAAGATAAAGGAGATGCTCCGTAACAGAGCCGATAAAGTACTTACAGTACAATATGTAGTTGCATCGCGAAACTGGTGCGATTTCATGGAGAACCTTGTCGCTAAGGCGCCCAACCCAATGATTTGCATTGGATCGTTCCAAGAATGCGTTTTGTATTCTAAAACTGGCATGTCCGTGAAATTTGTGTCAAAGGAAAACAAAACAGATGCAACTATGGCCTTTATGTGTTCCATCGACACATCTAAAAGGACTGTTATAGTTTGCCGAACGGACGATGAAGTTGACACGATTGCTCAAATGCTGCGTAAGCATAAGCACGTTGTATTTGCCGGTAAAACCTCCGAGACAGTCGAAGAGTTATACAATTTGAGCAAAAACTGGATGGACTATAACGTGCCTCTCGTAGGGCCCGTTCTGGTGTGTTGTGACAGCAATCTGATCAAACTGAACACCACAAACGCTCACAACTTGTTGCATTATTCTTTACCGAATCTGTTCTCCATGTTCAGTCGCAGATTCTCTGTCCTCATCGACCATTACCCGTCAATGTTCAAAGAGCAAAACGAAACTGTCAAAATAAACATTCTGCTCGACGAAAGCAATGTGGAGCAACTACCGAAGATTCTCCATTTTATCAAAAGGCTTACAAAGGAATTACCAGTTTCCCTTGACACGGTTTCCGACAAAGTCTTGTCCGAAAAAGACGCTGTCAAAGCGAAAAATTTAGTCCCCATCTGTGACTATACTCTGGCTCTAGGGGAATGTCCAGACTTCTGGAATTGCCGAGAGAGGCACACTCTTTTCAAAGACTATGACGAGCCAAAACATTGGGTGCCAAAGACCGGCCACATAACCTTCAAAATTCTTCACTACCACACTGCTACCGGTTACTCAGCTAGATTAATTTCAAACATTGTGAACGGCCAAGCTATTGAGTATGCACAGACATACAGCAGACTTCTACTAAATATGGGAATGTACTATACAAAAGAAGCTAACAAACGACCCCACGGTGATCCAGAAGTAGGAGACATATGCGCTGTGGCGATCAGAGAGAACTTCTTTGAAAGGTGTCAAGTTGTGAAAGTCCTAAGCCGGTACGACAATACGGGTAAACCCAACTACGTGCTGGTTAATCTGATCGACGAAGGGAAATGGGAAAGGACCAGAGACGTGCACCTTTACCACTTGCCCGAAGAGCTGAAGACAATCGACACTTATGTTGTGCAAGTCAAACTGGCTGGCTTACAGCCAAAAGATAGAGATATCACATTCTCAGAGCTGGCTAGGCAACAGTTAAAGAGGCTTACAGACAGGAACGAAAACGTCTATATGAGAGCTCATGTTGTCATGGCTTTGGGCAATACGGTTCTGGTGAGTGACTTGGAAGCGTGCCAGGACCTATCATCATTGGAAGAGACAGTTGTCCATTACAATATGAAAGAGGAGTTGCTCAGAACACACGCCGTGCTCAATCCTGATCATGTAAAGAAGCTATACAAGCTTTGTGAAAGATATGGTATCGAAGTTAAGTGTCAAAAAGAGAAAACTCCAGTAGCAAAAGTCGAAGTTAAAGAACTGCCCAAACCTCTATGGGCACATTTAGAAAATGACGACGTGCACTTGGTTTATTTCGCCTCAGCCGACAATCCCGATAAGTTCTTCATACGTCTAGAGAAATTCGAAGACTGCCTAGACTTATTAACAAGAGATATACAGAAACACGTAACAGAGGGGAAGTCCGATGCGATTACAAAAGTACGAAAAGACGACATAGTCTTGGCAAAGTTTCCCGATGACTCAAAGTATTATAGAGCGAGAATAGACAAAGTTCTCGACGATGACAAAGTTAAATGTTTCTTCGTCGACCACGGCGACTGGAGACATGTTGAAGTTAAAGACCTAAGAGAAATGACTGCTAATTTCTTCACAAAGCTGCCGTTCCAAGCTATCGAATGCCGATTAATTGGTATCAAACCGGTTGGTAATACCTGGAGCGAGTATAGCACCAATTGGCTTTGCGACCAGTGCTACGAAGGTCGAAGCAATGACTTGAAGGAGCTTTACGTGAAATATTTCACAAAAGAATTAGCAGAATGCACCGGGGGACACAAGTATGGCATTGCTCTGATAGATACAACTACAGAAAGAGACATCGTGATCAATAATTTGATGGCAGAACACAATTTAGCTAGCGAAAATGAAGACGAGATTGAGTTTTTAGAAGAACTCAACTTTAAAAGAAAAGAAGTCGCCAAATCTGATTCGGAGGATGAAGAATTGAGAGCAGACATCAAAGAGACACCAACTACTGATACTAACAAGAGTCTAGAAATAGTAGAAGTTAAACAACCAAGTCTAGACCAGATATTCCTAAAAAAGCCGATAAGGTCTGTGCCTCTAGTCTCTTCTTCAGATGTCAGTGACGATTGGGACGTACAGTTCTCGCGTGATGAGTTAAAACCGATCTTCAAGCAAGCCACGTCCAACTGTGCACCTCAAGATGCTAAAGCTCGTGTATCTGATATTAGCGAACCGGCCAACCTTCCAAAAGTTTTGGAAAAGAAACAACATCGAGTCGAAGTAGACAGTTCGGTGTGTTCGTCGAAACTCAGTGATTTTGAAATTGTTCCATCGCCAAAAAATATGGTTGAAGAGTTGGATTCCGATGACTACTCCACGCCCGAAGTGACGCAGAGTAGTGAAGTATCCGAGGCTGATACGAGCGCGAAAAAATACGTGTTGAGAAAACCAAAACTATTCTGGAGACAAAAGGAAAAATACCTGACTCTAAAGATCATCCTTATAGGAGTTGAAGATTACGACATGCAGATCCAACCAAGGTCAGTCAAGTTCAAAACTAATTTGTTAGACACAGACTACAGTTTTCACCTCAACCTGTACGGAGTAGTCAATCCGAAATTGTCAACGCATTCGTCAAAAGGCCAATATGTGTACGTGAAACTCACAAAGTTAATCAAGAAGCCTTGGAAGAGTCTCACGCTAGATTCTGTCGTCCAAAAATGGATCGTTTACGACCCCGACGATATAGCCACTTCCAGTGACGAGAATGAAGAAATTCATGCCAAAACTCTGAAAAAGATAATCGTCAAAAATGACGACTCTGATGACGACTCAGATTTTGACGGCTTGCTCGATGATTTGAGCTTTCGTAATAAATATAATCGCGATTCTGACTAGTAATACGTCGCACCATTTTTCGCGGTCTCTCGCCATCCGCATCCACGGACACTTTACTAACTATCGTCCGAAAGTAGGACTGGTTGGTTTAGCTTTTTTGACTTGATTTGTGTTTTCTTTGTTGCAAACATTCGTGAATTTAGTATCACTTGCTAACGGTGAAGGAAAATATATCTGTTTCTCTAAGAGACGGCTTGTGCCCTGCATTTGGACCCTGTGTACCTACACAGGGTGAGAGCCATGGAATGGAATCTTTATCATTTAATTAGCAACTGATGTATTAGGTTTAAAATTATTTGAGAAAAGATGGCCAGAGTGGAGTTTTCTTATTGATAGATAAAATATTGTATGGAATCAGGCGGAAATCCATAATATCATTAAAATGTAAAAAATACTTTGCTAAATTCCGCCAAAATCCCACAAAATCGACTGACAGTCAGACCATTGGAGCCTGAGGATGCCTCGTGTTAGAGGCGAAACACGTTGCAACGCATTTTTTCACACAAGTATTGTTGTCGGTGGTGGTGTGTTTGTTTCTTACTTCTGCTTGAAAAAGTGGGAGGGAGGGCGGTGCATTAACTAACCGCATGGTGCTTGTGGGATTTTGGCGGAATTTAGCAAAGTAATTTTCACATTTTAATGCTAGATAAAATATTGTTTATACATTCATACATAAACACATGCCTGTATCCCAGAGGAAGGCAGAGACCAGGGACTGCCACTTGCCACGATCCTGATGGATCACTAAATAGATCAAAATATTGTTATAGTCGTATTTTACGTAATATATCTGTTACGCAAAATCTGTGATAAATATGCAGAAAGTCCGGGAAATAGTGGCATGTATGGGAACCCTGCATTTTTTTATTAAAGAAAGCCGTTTGGCTCAGTTGTTCCTTGGGTGATTCTGAGCCGATTTAGACTTGGAGCCATCCGCAAACACCTTGCGGTTAGGCGGGGAGAGCGGGGGAAGCGCCGCGCACCTTAAGCTCTTTACCTCCCTTCTATTAGGGCAAGTGTGGTATCATTTTTAGGTAAACAAAGGACGAGGAATTAATTTCTGATACTAAAAAGTACCAATTTCATAATAAAAAACCAAAATATTTGATGAAAACCAAAAATCTCTAGAATTTTGCAAATAAACCTCGTTTATTTTTTTAATATCGGGTATATCGAAATAAAAAATATATATTAAAAAAGCCACACTTATCCAGATTATAGAAATATATACTTTATTGGAATTATTTCTATGTTTGTGATGTCCTTGCCTGGTTACCATAGCACAGGGTAACTATCTAGTTTGGGACCAGGTAAGTGTTGGTGTTTCTGTGGAAGTTATTAATTTATTTTATATAAAAAATGGGATGAAAAAAAAATCCCCTGTGTGGCGCAGATGTACTTAGTATTATAATACGATTTCACGAGTAAACGTTTAACTTGGATACTATGAGGCAATATTTTATATTGTCGTCTAAGTGTTAAGCTGCAAAAGTACAAATTTTCAGGATACAACTAAAACAATCTATTTTTACATCAGGCAATGAAATGAAAAACTGAAAATGTTTCTGTGATGTATCTTGTTGGTATAATAAATGTCTTTCTTCTTCGTCTTAAAATACTGTTTTCGAGGAATAATATTATATTAATTATTTAAAGTACAAACAACATGCTGACTTGTATTTTGATAAAGTTATCGATAAAAAAGGAGTTATAAAAAATTATTTTTACAATATGACCGTGGAGAGCAACCGAGATACGGAGTTATCGTTTTTTATTTTTTACAAGAGTTGAATTAAATTACTTTGGTATGACAAAATTTTACTTAGAAAACAATATTTCTGTAACTTATTTTACGATGTACCAGAAAAACTTTGTTTTTTTTTCTGATCAACTTATAATATAGACGCTCAACGCCTAATAAGGCGGATAATCATAAAATTCACGGTAGTCTTTTGGAAGAAGTAATTTGATCTGTTGTAAGTCCTGGAACTTGCGATCTTTTATGGGCAATCGATTTTCGTGTAGATTTTTCAATTGGTGGTAGTATTTAGGATTGACAGTGGTTATTCTTTGTGGCAGCTCTGACCACGGTTCAGCAAATCGGCATTTGTAAGAAATAATGCCAGTGGGGCTGTACTGGAGTGCACGAATATCATCTACTTTTGCATCACCGACTGACCTTGGTCTTTTACTTTTGTAGGATTGGACAGTATCACTTTTTTTTAAAAAGTGATGACTCAAATATTGGACATAGTATGGCGCCTTTCGAGCACGTTTCATGACGTCAATGTTGTCTGCAGGGACGTTAATCATACTTGTTTTTCAGACGTCTTTCAATGACAGAATGCAAAGAATCCACAATTTTTGTTCTATCCATAGATTATGTTTTGCGGCTGTATTGTACTGCATTTCAGTTCTGTTACCCACAGCCATCAAAATAAAATATAATTCGGTTACATCCAGCTGGCAAATTTGGTTTAATGTTTTTTTCTAAAAAATCCACCCAAATGGAAGCAAATTCTTCAGCAGTCATGCCACCCGCACACTCATTCCACAAATAGGAGTAATTGTGGAGTGTCCTTGTTTTTTAATTATTAAAGCACAAATTGTGGACCTGTAACTTTCTCTTATATGTAGTACAAAACGCTTGCTTTTGACACAGGACAAAGCAAAACTGCCTGTGTATCGACGGCAAAGACAACACAATTGTCCGAATCTTTGTTATTAGCTTTATCTTTTCTAGTAGGTATCATCTTTTCTCTCCATGTGTAACTCGGTTTCTTCGACATTTCCTTGCTTTTAATTTTTATTTAGCACATTTTTCAAATTCGTCCTTTTCCAGACGAAAAAGAGATTTTTTTTCTTCCATAATTTTATAGAACGCTGTGCTTGATACTGGTTGTGAGTTTCACGTACGACACCAGTCTGATTCATAAAAATCATAAAGAGATTCTTTGGTCTGCCACTCAGGTAATAGATAAACTCTCAATCGGGACGAACGGCAATAACTGGAACAGCATCAAAGAATGCTATTACCTTTAGGGATATTATTAACTGCATATGAAATAAATAATCACCTATCAATTTATTCTCATTATTTATGTACTTTTTTACATCACATAAATTAAGTGTTTAACAAAACTAGTACTGCAGATAATTTTAAAATAAACATCAACACTATATGACATTTTTCCCTCTAATGCAAGACAAATAAATTCCTTTTTATCACATCTATTCGAAAAGACCTAGTTCGTTCCCCGGGTACTAAATAGTAGATTGTGTCTCAAGGGAGCAAAATGATATATTTACGGCGAGGGCGGTATATTGAATCCTGAGTGAAGCGAAAGATTCTACATAGAACGATTCTAAAGTAGAATCTTGAGCGTAGCGAGGGTTTCAAGTGTTTACGCCCAAGACGGAAATAATTTTGCTACCGAGTGACACATACTGCTTTTCACACCTGCTATAAGGAAAATTTAAATCAAAATTATTTATGTGCCGTGGAAGACAATTATGATCGATTGCAACAAAATAAAAATCGAATTGGAATTACATTTTGTGAAAATCTGCACACGGATCATGCTGAGGGCAATAAAAAAAAACTAGAATATCAGGGAAGAAAAGTACAACTTTGATCCCTCATTTGAGGGAATCAAGGGATCTTTTCTGAATAGCAGGTGTGAAAACGCGTTTTTATTCCCTAAGGGAATAAAAGTGATTTGAATTTGGAACGCGCATGTTGCTATTGTTGCTAAGTTCACAGCGCAACATTGTTCACGAACACAAACAATGTTGCACAAATTGCTGGTTGTTTAAAAGAAAACCGCGCGCGAGCACAAAAAACTGAAAAAAGGCGCCTAATGCATTCCGTCTTTTTGTTTCTCATTTTTACTAGAGTAAAAATGAGTGAGTCTTCAAGCAGTGATAACGAAATATTAACTTCGGAGTGTATCGTATCAGACGCTAACAATGTGATACAAAAATAAATAACACTTCATAATATGGTTGCGTTCTTATTCTCTCATAGAGGGTGATAAAAAGTAGAGTGTCCACCTCTGGAGTAAAAACTATTTTTAAGCTTGTGTGGTGTACTTTTCAATAACAAAGAAACACTCGCCTTAAAAATTGTATTTTACTCCCTCGGTAAACAATCTACTATTATACCATTCCCACTCTAAAAAGCTTATTTTATTCACTGAAAAAAGTGAGTAAAGAGGTCTTTTAATCACTATTTTGATGTTCGGATTTAGAACGCACCAATATATTCGAGCTCCATCTCAACCTCCTTGCTCAAAAAATACTCTTTACAAACTCCTTGCGCAAACAATACCTACAAATAACTCCTCGAGATTTGATTGGTCGATATTTACAAGCAGTTTCGCATTAGAATAAAAACTGTTTTGTGTTTTTAGTGACATTACAGAAAAAAAAAGTTAATTGGCGCCATTTCGAACCATCGACAGGAAATAAATTCACCATCCTAATAATGATAGTAAGAAAATTACTCTTAATTTTAGTAATTGTTCCAATTTTAATGTGTATTTTAATTAATTTAACCTTCCTTCTTTCTTCATTAAATGTCTGTTTTCGCTTAAATTATTTCTTTTTCTCGTAGTCATGGTATAAGTATAGTACCTATACGCTGGTGATTCAATCATCATGAATCACTTCCTACGGTCGTAATTCAGTCGTTAGAATCCTTCACTTCCTCGTGATTCATCTATGGCCCTCGCTTTAAATCCGTCCTTTATTCACTTATTGCATAATATACTATTACGTACAAAAATACAATATGCATATTATTATCATAAATACTGACTGCGCACGTAGGAGTATTCGAGGTAAAAAACCGGAAATTATTATATATTGCTATATTTTACTTTTTTATGAAATGAAAGACAATAATTCATCAAAATTAAGTATAATAATCACGATTTTTTTTGTATATGTGACAAAAAATAAAAAACATACATTAACTTAAGGTTTAAAAACATACATGCTACTAACACAGAAATTTTGGTGTAGATTCAGTCGGAGTCGCCACTTTCGTGTTCAGTGTCAATGTGATCGTCACCATCTTCGTCATCGGTGCACTGATGATAGTTCGGTGTTATCAAGAGACATGGCTTCCATAGAAAAGGGCTTTCTGTTCTTATTTAATTTTAGCCTGTTGCAGCTGATGTAAGGGTCTGAAGTTAATAACAACCTATTTAAGATGTCTCTGTTGCAGTCTATCCTAGAAAGTTTCCTTGCAAAGTCTACGCGATATTTACGGAAATGTTTGTTGCGAGCCTCTGCGGCATAGAGTATAGTAATCTCCGCGGTAGGTATAGGTAGTAGGTAGTATTGCTTCATCTATCAAAAAGTTATTGCCATATTAAATAAAAGTATTGTATTTTTGTCTGGCAACCCTGTAAAAAATGTTACCGGTTTTTACCGACCTTTACTAGAACGTTATGAATTGCGTTTTGTTCCTACGAGAGGAACTTATCAAAACCATTATTTTTTCCGATTTTTTTAATAAGCACGCTTTACAATAGTATTAACAAAACACATTCCTGTCATTTTCTGTGGTTGTCTTGTTTTATTTTTGCTTGAACTGGGTTAAGATTAATAGTTCTATGCACTAAGTATGAAAAAAATTAAGAAACGAACATCAAAAAGAAAGTATAATACAGCAAGAACACAAAAAAACATTAACAAAATTTGTATTTTCTGTTGAATTCTATGGTCTCGAAGCCGTGTCTTCACCTCCGTGGGTACCAGACAAGTCTCGGTCGCATGTGTCAGAACTAGTGTTTAACTCGGCCGAAATCATCTCGGCAATGCCTCCATGTTACCGGTTGTAGACAAGTGTCGATCGTCTCCATCTCGGTCGCGGTCGCCATGTTAACGTCGAGACATCTCGGGCTCGACAGATAAGTTGACATTTTTGCATAGAGAAGGGCATTTCTCGAGCGTGGCATGCTAAGCGTACTGATATGACTTGAGTTCAACATAGAGTTGGGCATTTGTTTGGTAATAATTTTCAAATTTTGTTCGATCGATATCGTGTCCGCTTGATATGACTTCGAGGATGACTGAACTTTTCTATTAATTCTTTATTTATGAGCTCTCTGGGTTGTCAAAAAATCTTCTGGACGTGTTTCCGTCATTGCTATTCCCATATTCAGCTTTGGGAATGTTAATGTGGAGGCCCATCTCTCCTCGAAAACGTCTTTGAATTTGTTCTTTGGTTCTTTTTACAATGTATTTTTCTTCACCTGTTCGGGCTTGCCACTTCTTTAAAGGTGCCTTGTTTGCCAAGTGCAGTAATAATTCCAAGAAACGAATTCTCGCATGTAGTACAGAAAGTCCGAATTTCAGTGCTTCTTGGGACACGTCAACCTTCTTTAATTTATTAAAATCTTTTGACGTTTGGCCGCAAATATTATAACAACGCATGGTCGATGTGGTATCTGTTGCTGCATTGCACACCTTTCCATCTATCATTGTGAATAAAATAGTGTGACTTATTTTGGTTGGCTCTTCGTTATGCTCGGTTTTTCTACATTTTTTACTTTATGGGCTTCTATGTATGCAATTTCTTCTTTGGTTATTTCCTTCGTTTCATGAAGCTCGAATGGGACGACAGTACATTTTGCCATACTGTTTTTCTTACCTCTCCGTTAGTAAAAACAACCATTCTCACAGGCACGAGGGAGCTCAAAGAGATGTTAGAGTCATCGTCATCACTATTGGTAAATTTTTGTTTCAATTGCGTTTGATGTGACCCATCCTCAGAACACAAATGTTCTGTGGACCCATCACAGCCGCCCCACTTGGATATTAAGGTAAGATGTTGCTTGTCAAACTCGGATAATGGTTCAATTTCGAGGCTGGTTTCGGTTATTCGAATACTTTCCTAGGCTGGGTAACATTCCTTCTTCGCTTTTTGTAACAGTGAATAACAAGGGTAAATTTCTTTGCGTCCACCTTGTAATAACTCCCACTGTCGTCTTGTAAAGTCACCACCTACAAACAGTGCTAGTGCCTCTTGTGGTGTATATTTTCTTACAATTATTGGTACTTCTTGAGATAATCTTGCTGCTCTTAGAAACTTTTTAGCTCTGGTAGGCGTTGATGTAATTTATTTCATAATCTTTACGCGTCAATATTCCCGGAAGTGCCTTAACTCACCCTTGCAGCGTAAGTTAATTCGTCAACAGGTACCTCGGCTCGTAAATCTTTTGTTCGGCGCCGCTTGTTTCGATCACACAACTGTTCAAACTGTTTTATTGGACGCCCGGCTTTATGGGTCCATGCCGGTAGTTCAACTGTTTCTCTCAGCCATTCTTGGTAGTTTTTAACAAATCTATCATCAGTGTAACTCGCTGCCTTCCATTTTTCTCTGAAATTTGTCTTAAAGTACTTCAACGAACGAGTAAGAACATTCTTTTCTTCAGGCGGACATGAAGTCAAATTCATAACTTTTTTTTCCAACATTGAAATTTTTTCTTAAATTTTTCTACCTTTGAATTCTTTAAGAACAGTATACAACTCCATTCTACTGATTTTTTTCACTCTTGCCAAAGGATCTGCAGCAAAAGAAAGGAAATAATTATATTTTGACCAATGTGTCAAACATTTCCTTTGAGGTAAGTACTATAAAATATTATAGGGGTCTTCGGGGGGTTTTTATTTTTGATTTTACCTCCTGAGACCCTAAACTGTATGTTAATGAAAGAATTTTGAGGGGACAAGCCGCGACACACGGACAAAATCACTAATACATGTACTTTTTATGAAAAAATCGGATCAAAAATATGGTCTTGCAAGAATGGCTATAAAATATGATAATATGGAATAAACTTAATTAAACTTGCTTTAAAATAGAATACTAAACTTCAACTTCGATGACCGTACAACAACGGCTGGATTCCGACTGGTGGAGACAAGGGGTCCTGCCTGAGATCCGCCAGGTAGCTGCCTTTTCATAAACCGGTTATCGTAGATAAAAGAGAATGCGTTTTAGTTGCCATAACATTGAATTTGCGATTTCCTATTTTGTCTGGTTTTTTATTTTGAATACTCCTACATTCAAATAAGCATCTCAAAACCGGCTCATCATATTTGTCTTAAAATTGTAGAAATCATGCTCAGCTAATTTAATAATTACTAAAATAATATTTTGCTCTGCATTTTTTCTAAAATCCGAATAGGAACGTCAAAGTTTTACGGTCTTATTTATATAAACACGATTCCTTAAAACGCCGATTAAAAACCCTTCATGGTTAAAAACCATGGAGGCCTATGTCCTGTAGTGGGCGTCAAATGGCTGATGATGAGATAGAATTTTGTTATTTTATAATAATTACGTGAATTTATTTGCCTTATATGTTTTTTAAGATATTAAAATTTTAATTCAAGTATATACGGTAGGTTATTAACATAATTTAAGAAAATTAAGTATTATTACAAAATTAATTTAATTAGGCTGTATATGTCTCCAGCCCAAGCCTAATATCAATGTCGTATGATTTTAAAATTTTAAATAAATAAAGCGGCTTTTGTTTTTTCGTGCGTTTATTAGATAGATAGAATATTCTTTATTGTATGTACACCAGGAATTACATATGAGAATTTAACAATAATATTAGTACAGTACAATTGGCGGCCTTATTACTAAGTAGTTTCTTCAATTTGCTAAATTATACTACTGTTTTGTTTTCTCGCAATCAAAGTGATAAGCAGAGCAAAACCATTTTATCCTCACAGCCCTCGCCTTCGGCTCGGGCTGCTAAGTCTCGGATAAAAATGTTCCGCTTTGTGCACTTGTTGTAAAATCTACAATTTTTATTTGCGTTTAAATACTATCCTTACATTTTGTGCTTCTCTTCATGAGGATTAACGTTCTGCAATGCAACACATTGGTGTGTGAGTTTCCTCTCAGTTTTCATGTTATTTTTCCAACCATGTAGGTACATACTGTCATTCTTCTAATGTTAAGTGTGTTAACCCTTTAACAGGCATAAGGATCCTGCAGAATAAAATAACTTTTTATAGGGGATTATTTTCTTTTATTTTTATTAAAAAATATGTATTCAATGAAAAACCCTGAAAATTTGGTGGGAAATATATTCCCGTTGCCCTTTAGGGACAGTGAAATTGACGACAGGCCCTCGTCACTCCATACAAAAAATATTAGGAACGTACTTTGTGCCAACATTGAAACAAAAAATATAATCCTGCTAAAACAAAAGGCATTAACTCCGCAGTGAATCACGTAGATGTATCATGATTTAAAATTAAGTCGGGTTATATGTCAAATCGCTCGTAGCCCCGGCTGCCTGAGTGATCTTAAACGATCACGAAGGTTAAGCAACACAGGGCGCGTTCAGTGCATGGATGGGTCGCCGTCTATGCCTAACGCTAGTGGCATTTTTCCGAGCGGTTCCGTGCTTCGCAAGGCACGTAAAGCTGTTGGTGCCGGCTGCCGTCAATAGATGGCAGTCGTTAAGCCAAGTCAGAGGCCTTAGGGCGGCTTGACAACTTCTGACAGGAGACGAGCCACTATAGTCTACAAGCCTCGACCAATCCGGTCTTGGCCCCCGTGGTGGAGTATGGCCTATACCTTCCTCAGGGAAGAGACCCGTGCCCCTCGGTGGGGACATAATGGGTTGATGATGATGATATGTCAAATGTAATGTTGGTATTATGTATTTTGCAAATGGCCGGTAATTTTGTTCGTTTGTTGTTTTTGTGTGGAAATATTTTATTTATTTTTCCCTTAGCAGTAAGTGTAGTGCGTGAAAAGTGATTTATACAAGAAATATGGGAGGAAAAGCATTGAGGAAATGTGAAATTTGTGGCATTGGAAGAGTCAGAAAATGTACGTCTGGCATATTCTTAGCCAGATTTCCACTGGAACCAAACAGTTAAAATAAGCAAGTTTATCATAATAAATGTAACGCAAATTTGGATATTTATTTAATGCGCTTGGATAAAACAGCTGAATTATTTAGAACAATTTACGATTTTGACAAATTTAAGATAACGCCAGTTGTAGTGCGGTACCCATGTGGTACATTTTTTTATCGATATTTTGGACTATTGATTTCTGCCAGATATTTCTACTTGCTGTGTAAAATTAGTAAACAGGTGATACAAACGTTCCTTGACATTAATATTATTAGCAGTACCTATACCATTTTTATTTGGGGCTGAGACAAAATGTAAACAACTTTTCAGTACTCTAGATTATTTTCATTGTCAAAAAATCGGTTCATGTTATTTTGGTTTTTAGACTAAGAATTAAGTAAATTAGATTGAATTAGATTTAAAACTTTATAAAAAAAATTACGTATGCAATATTATCAGACAGTTAAAAGAATCAAAAAGTTTTATTTTGTCTCAGCCTCAAATAATTATGGTATAGGTAATATCATTTTTGACTTATTGTTTTGTTTGTTGCAGACTCCAAAGATCTGAAATTCGACCAAAGTGCAAAGTTTTGATAGCGACGCGACGCATTGGTGACATTAGGTTTTCTACACTTGATGCTAAATAAATGGTTTAATTTAAAAAAAATGCCTTTTTCATTATGAAAGTAAGCGATAATCCATTCACACCATGTCATACTCGAAATAATTGAGTTGACGTACTGTGTTGGGATTTATCGCCTACTTTAATTTCCAAAGCATGAAAATGAGGTAAGAGGAGACGCCTCAATTTTTTTTTATCGATATCGATAAGCAGTCCATCACTAATGTTTTGCAGTTTCATTCTCATGTTGCTATTATACTATTTTTTGTTAGGTTGGTACAAACTACGTTCATAATTTTGAAAACGTGTTGTTAGCAAGTGCCGTGCCGACTCTTAAAACGTAGTGATTACATACTCATGATTGACGAAAACATGGTACGTCTTTTTTTTTCTAAAACGTTTGACATATTTGGGTGGTGTTGCTAGTGTACAGAAAAATACTCCCAACAAATAAATTGTGTCAGAATCTACCAAAGGAGTTGGTGGTAAAAAGATTCCCTATGCCCGATAAAGGGTTAAGAAACATGGTTTTTATACAATTTTTTGTTCTACATTTCCGTTTAATTTAAAATATATAATTGTTTTTATTGCCTATCCATGCGATATACAGGGTCGTAATTTAAGAAGGGAGTGTAAGGGGAACTACATGAACTATTGTAGCTACTGTGAAATATCACTGGGATTCTACTATAAATTCTGAGCAATTATAAACTGCATTCGAAGATTTATTTTAAATAGTACGGTCAGCAAAAACTACCAATTTATCACAATGTTATTTTTATCACACCAATCGTTTTTACTTCTTAAAAGGTTTGAATAAGTAACATGAGACTAATACTGAACCAAGTACTGAACCCATAGCGGAAATATAAAACAACAATTTGTATATAAAATATTGCCTCATAGTATCCAAATTAAACGTTTACCCGAGAAATCGTATTATAATGCTAATTAGGCCTCTGCGCCGCGCAGGGGAATTTATTTTTCTCATCTCATTTTTAGTATAAAATCCCAATAAAGTATATATTTATATAATCTGGGTAAGTGTGGCTTTCTGAATATATGTTTTTTTATTTCGATATATCCAATAGTAAAAACCGGCCAAGTGCGAGTTGGACTCGCGCACGTAGGGTTCCGTAGGTACCATTATCTATACAACATTAGAACAAAGATCGAGAAAAACCCGCAAAAAAATCACATGTTGTTTGGGAGCCCCCTTAAATATTTATTTTATTTTAATTATTTTTAAAGCGAATATAGAACTAAATATTCTGTGAATATTTCAAGCGTCTACCTGTTGCCGTTATTAATATCGCAAAAAAGTTACGTTTGTTGTATGGGAGCCCCCCTTAAATATTAATACTTATTCTGTTTTTATTATTTGTTATAGCGGCAACAGAAATACATCTGTGAAAATTTCAACAGCTTAGCTTAGGTTCATGATACAGCCTGGTAACAGGCAGACAGACAAACAGAAAGTCGGACAGACAGACATACAGACGGACAGTGAAGTCTTAGTAATAGGGTCCTGTTTGGCACCCTTCGGTTACGGAACCCTAAAAACGAGGTTTATTTGCAAACATGTAGTTCGAAATTTTTTGTTTTTCATTATGAAATTGGTACTTTCTTGTATCATAAAAGAAATCATCGTCCTTTATTTAGCTAAACATGATACCAAACTTGACCTAGTAGCTTTAGGTAGCGAGGTAGAGAGTTTCATAAGGTGCGCGGCGGAAGCAAACGTCCACCCCTCCCCCCACCTACCCGCAAGGTGGTTCCGGATGGCTTCCGGTCTAAATCGTCTCAGAATCACCCAAGGAGCAACTGCGCTAAGCGGCTTCCTTTAATATGAAAATTCAGGGTCTTGCCTGCCACTATTTTCCGGGATAATATGACCATATCGAATTTAATGTCAGGATATTTATAGGATATTTAGTGTAAGGGATGATACATCAGTTTTAATTTAACTTACTCTTTTGTGATAAAAATAGTCAAAGACTTGAGAACTTTACCTTTATGTGAGTATACCTAGTTATAAGTATTGAATGTAGTCGAATTCAGATGTACCTAGTCGTGTACACAAATTACGCGATCGTAAGAAGTGGCAAAACAAATGTCAGACATGGGCGTAGCCAGGTACGGGCAGGGGAGGGGCAGCTTCCCCCATAATGTCGTGTAAGATTTTGTTTTAACGCGAAACAGAAGCGGTCCCGAAGATAGCATATTTTCGGGGGTGGCGATTGGGAAAGTTTGTAAAAGCCAAGTTGCTGCTAGACTGAACGAGAAACATCGTCATCGGCTTGGGAAACATCGACCAAGTCAACAGGCATCAAATCTGAGGTTGTTTAAAAAAAAGAGTTTTTTTTTTCTCCTGGTTTTTATAACATATAGCCACTATAATATTATGTTACTTTACATTTATCGCGTTGACATGTCATCCAAAGCAAATTGTTAAATCATTTATCTAGGCCTCCAGATTCATCTAGCGTGGAGACCAACAGATAACTGCACTTTATTCTATCTGAGCAAACACTACTTTTAATGTTACTTTCTCACATGTGACATTCAATTTGTTGCACGACCTCGTGGCGCAGCGGTAGTGCATCTGCATACCATGCGAGAGGTCCCGGGTTTGAATCCCGGCTGGTGAAAAAAAAAAACCCCAGGTCTTGGATGTTTACATGTTTGTGATGTTGTTTCTGGTCCCCACGACACAGGGTATCCTAGTGTAGGGCCAGAAGCAATGTATGTGCCTGTATGTAAATGTTTATGTTTATTTGAATAAATACTTTTTTGATATTATATTATCTTTTAAATCAATTCTAGTTCAAACCTTCTCTTTCTCGAGAGAAGGCCTGTGCCCTACAGTGAGACGTATATAGGCTGCTTATGTTTATGTAGTTCAAACCCAAATTACAAAATTTTCGAGCGCGCCATCTTTATCTTCCACGGCCATGTTTATGTGAAGACTGTATTGTCGTATTGCAACACGAATACGTATAGTCATATCGTATTGTATTACTTTATTAGGCTCGGGCCATCAGATTAATGCTTGCAACCAGACCCAACACGAGATCTTCATGGGATGGATCCCATTTCTGACACATTTCTGAACAGAATCCTGGCTTCGGCTCATGTAGACAACAAATACATTGTTGTTCTTTCAGTTCTGACATACGTAGATTAAGATAATATGATGGCCTGCAATGGCCGTTTAAAAGATAAAAACAAAACAATTAAAAGTGGTCACTGTTTGAAGAGCTTTTGACTTTCTCGTTAGGTTGCGAGTACCTAATTGCTTAAATCTGAAGTTTTGTACACTACTGGCCTTTCCTGTATCTTCTTACGTAGGTACTTGAAAGCATCCATGGCTTTCCTTTGACGTTTTTCTGCATGCTGCAAACTATCATCATCAACATCTTCACGCCGTCGTTGATAGCCACTGTTGGACAAGGTCGGCCCACACTTCTACCCTGTGCTTCTACGTCCGGTCCTCGGTTGCCAATTTAGTAGTTTGCGACTCCATCTTTCATCCTCTCTGCGACAAACATGACCTGCCCATCTCTATTTCAGAGTAGCGATCCTTCTTCGTCCGTGTGGCGCCGGATTAAGAATAGCGTCATTCCATTTCCTTCCGTGGATGTCGTAGAAGGCGACTAAGGAAATCGATTTGGCAGCAGGAGACGGGCAGAAGCGTCTTCCTGAGATTCCAACCGCATACTGCGATCGCCAACCCGCCTGCCAAGCGTGTCGATTATGGCAAAACCCCTCATGATTATGAAAACCACGAAGGAGGCCTGTGTCCTGCACTGGGCGTTAAATGGCTGATGATGATGATGATGATGATGACCCTTCTTACAATGTCGGTTACTTTAGTTAGTTCGCCCCCTGATCTCGGTGTTCCGCATGCGATCTTTGATGGAGATACCGAGCATCGCTCTCTCCATCGCTCTCTGGGCCACCTGAAGTCGGTGGGTGGTATGCTTGGTAACAAGTCCAGGTCTCGGCTCAGTAGGTAAGTAATAGAAGGTAGCACATATTGGTCGTAGAGTTTTCGCGTAAAGCTGCAGTAACGTGGAGCATGCTGTCTCGCTCGCAAAATTTAAGATTTTTAATTATTGTAATAAAATGTTAACTTTAACTTTACATAAATGTACCTATAAAGGTACTATTTTTTTTATAACAGCTTTAAGGCTGCTCTTACGTCGAGCATGCTGTGTTGCTCGCACAAAATGTTAACAATACGATTGTATCTAGTGTAGTGTAACTTTATGTTGAAAACTGTTAATTAAGCTGTTTTGAAAAGGATAAATGTGGAGTTTCTTTGTTAGCTTCTTCTCCGCATAATCTATTAATTGTGAAACTAACAGCTTTGACGTTCATTAAGTAAACATTTTGTTTTTATAGTGAATAAAAATTTTTGACAATATACCTAACATTTTTGGTGATTGTAATAAAATCAATACACGTGATAAAATGTGATCTGAGGGTGTGATAGATAATAAAATTGCGGTCATTCAAGACATATTTTTATTATTATCCTCTACCTAGTTTTCGATTGAGAAAATGTGATTGCAAAATTAATAATCTTGGAAACAAACGTTTCTTTATTGAAAATATATTAGATTATATTCTTATAGTCAAATTGTATTTATATAAAAATCTCGTGTCACAGTGTTTGTTATCGGACTCCTCCGTAATCTCACAAGCGGGTCAAGCGAAGGCTCGGAGAACTTATAAGGTGTACAGTCGACAGCACATCAACCTTTAGATGCGTGCACTTTCCTCAGTTACCTACGTTACAGGTGACTTTGCAACTAAAATGCAAAGGGTGCTGTCGACTGTACTATATATTTCATGGTGTATTACAGAAAATTATATATATATATCACTGGCCACAAAAAATTGCAACCCTAGTAAAGTAAAGCCATTGATTTTTGAAAACTCAATGATAAGGCTTATCTTTCTTACATAGAAAGGGTAGAAGGTGTCGCGCTTAAAAAAAAACGGGTATGTAGTTCAAATGAATAGAGGCACTCCCCTGAAGTCGGCAGCCACGTAGCGTGGCCCTCGATAGTGCGACTCGTAGGGCAGGAGTTCTTCCGTCCGGTACTTGATGTAACGAAGGGAAACTGCAGAACAGGATAGAGGTCTACAGCTCCAATTAGGCCAGTCCAGAATAGACCGGGAGGTTAGCGCCCGGTGCCTGGGTCCTGGAAATCCAACCGCATGAGTACGCAGCTATCGTTATGGTCTTCGTGTGCCGCCACGGACTGTTACCAAGAAGTATCTATCTAGCACGATTGTGGCGGCAGCGGAAACCAGAAACGGAGTACTACTTACTATGTTTGCGAGAAAGAAGGTAGAAATATTATAAAAGCACTAACGTTAGAAGCTATAAGCTGTAGCATAATTTAAATTGGAAGAAAGGTTACTTTTTAACCCCCGACGCAACGCAAAGAGGGGTGTTATAAGTTTGAAGTTCCGTCGTAGCGCCTAATACTACATTGATCGAGATGGTTCTTAGCCATGTTTGATGGAAATCCACTCAGCCGTTTATGGACATGAGTCAACTGCCTGACAACGGTAAGTAATATTGGAATGGTGCTTTGACTAAAACAATACACCCTGGACTTTAAGTGCGATAAAAAAAACAAAATGGCGGAAAAAATGGCCGCCAAAAATTTTGTTGCTTTGATTTGACTGAGATTAGCGACATTTATGCGGTTTTACTTTTTAAGAGTTCGTTCTTTGTGTCGGGGTTTTTTAATTTAAGTTTCATAATTAATACAATATAAGCAGTCCATCTCAGTTGCAAACAAAACTAGTACAATTAATGTAATGCCACTAATTTGGCGATACTGGAAATGGACGAAGAGGGCCGCCATTTTCACATGATGCAATAAGCAATGGCGAGCGCATTACAAAAACCTCGCATAAGCAATAAGCCGACGATTTGATCTGTGGCGTAAATCGGGTACCTACTCCGTTTCAACAAATAGTTCCTACTAGCTGTTGCCCGCGACTTCGATCGCGTGAAAATGTTGATGTATATTTTTCCGGGATAAAAAATAGCCTATGTGCTAATCCAGACTATAATCTATCTCTGTGCAAAATTTTATCCGGATCCGTTCAGCCGTTTTTGCGTGAAAGAGTAACAAACATCCATCCATACATAGGTACAAACTTTCGCGTTTATAATATTACTTAGTAAAGAAAGATGCTGTAATGTTAGTACCCAACCGTTGTTTGTCAAGGATATAGAATTTGAAAAACGCGTCTGCACATTTTATAAGTTTTTGAAGGTTTCTGGGATGTAATCATGTTCAAAACATTGAAAAGCGGTGAAAGACAGATGGTGTTGAAAGTGGAGAACTTCTGTAAGCGTGAAAAACGTAACGAGGCCCCAGTTATTCCATTAAAATATGTTCAGGTTCGTGTTGCCGCCATTGCAGGATAGTGAAATAGGGTTACCGGAGGTACCTAGTCATATCAG
The DNA here is from genome assembly GCA_963969515.1 of Yponomeuta evonymella. Classification (NCBI taxonomy): domain Eukaryota; kingdom Metazoa; phylum Arthropoda; class Insecta; order Lepidoptera; family Yponomeutidae; genus Yponomeuta; species Yponomeuta evonymella. The sequence goes on along the minus strand of OZ018343.1, from coordinate 2,316,591 downwards.
GTCCCCAAATTTCCAGCCCTTCACCATACATTTTTAGGTACCCTACTAATATTATAAATGGGAAAGTTTGTGAAGATGTTTGGAGGATTGGATGTTTGTTACACGCAATAACGGCTGAACGGATTTACATGATTTGGCGTACAGATAGACAAAGACCTGAATTGAGACATAGCATACTTTGATATCCACGTAGATAGATAGATAGAATATTCTTTATTGTACACATTTTACATTAACAGAAATTCAATAAATCGAAGTACAATTTACCAGTACCTACAAGTAATTTTTTCCAGGCAAGCAAAGACGGAGACAAGAAATAAATTAGAAACGGGTAGTCGGTGCCATTAAGAAATACGAGTTGAAAGTGCATACACTTACTTAAACCATTCATAAATATTTGAATAAATAGCGTACATACATACTAATAATCAAATTATACATGGGGAGAGGAAATAACATAAAACACCTGTCTATTTCTTTGAAGGGGCGAAAAACATGTAACTCGTGGATTCTCCGATAATACCTACGCTTTTTTAGTGAGTTAGCAGTTAAAATGTCATGACTCATGACAAGCCAATTCCCTAGTATGACTGTCAATTTCATGGTATCAATTTACCGTAAACTAAAAAAAAGCCATTTTCTCGAAGAAAAAGGGGAAATATTAGTGTAACAAATTGATTTTTTAACTTTGACGCAGTGAATTTATAAATAAAAATACTTTGGAAATCTAATTTATATTAATGTAAGCACAAGAAAAATACATTAAAGCCGAAACATACTTCCAACACAATATTTACACATCATATGAACGTTATTTTGGATGTAACTTGGTACCTACACGATAAAAAATCTGTCAGTTCCGAAATCATCATGTGACGAACGGGAGGCATTCTACGCACGAAACGAAATACTCTGTGATTCGGCGAGCTGCCATTCGTCCAGTGAGTGCCGCAAAAGTCCAGTGGGTTGTCTTTTAGGTTCCGGGAGTCAGACTCAGACACATTCTTCAGGCAATGTAACAAATCTGTCACCGCAATTAGCTACTATTACTCAGTAACTAACGTTTCTTTTACATTATTTATAAAACAAAAATAATACTTTTTATCCATTATTTGGTATTAGAAGCTCTTGGAAAGTTTCAACCCGAGAATAGCAAAATATTTAAGAAAATGTTCCAATAAAAAACATTTTGTTCCTAAAGTCACTACCGCTACCGCTACAGTCACTCCCAGGCCATGATTTAAGATTTTAAGTAGCAGTTTTCCTTCGGAATTCGTTGTGGGCGGGGAGGAGGAGTCACTGGCAGTCTAAATTTTGTTTTGCGTGGTACTCGAACCGTTACGTCATCCGCAATCTTAATTTTAAGGTTTTTTTTTTGTTAAGTTAAAAAAAAACGAGTTGCTTACTTTCAATTTCACGCGAAACATGGTAATTACAAAAGTAGTTTAAAATTAAATTTCCTACAATTTTGGTTCTGATCAATTTTTCCTACGATCAATATTTTCCGATTTATACCACAAAAGGGAGGGGTGAATTTTTGTTTCATTAACAACTCGTTTATTTTACATGAAAAATTGTTCTAAGCAAAGATGTTTAAAATTAAATTTTCTACAATTTTGGTTCCTATCTTAGGAAGATTAAAATTGTAGGAAATCTAATTTCAAACAACTTTGGTTTATAACAATTTTTCGTGTAAAATTAAAAATAAACGAATTGTTAATCAAACAAAAATTCACTCCCTCTTTTGGGGTATAAATCGGAAAATATCGATCCTAGGAAAAAAAATTATGACATGGTTTGAAAAATGATAATCACAAAATTAAACAACTTTTGTGATTATAATTTTTCGTGTGAAATTGAAAGTAAACGAGTTATTCAATATCCCTTAAAATCAAGATAGCTGAGCAAGGGATCGAGTACCTCGCAAAACGAAATTTAGACTGCCGCTGCATGACTCCCCTTCCAAACGTATTAACTTAAAATTTTGTCCGGGTAAAATCCTAATTCAACTGGGCTAACTGCCAAAATGTTAGGTTGTACGATAACGACAAGAAAATCTTATTTTATTCTACTACAATTATTACATTATAAATTTAATCTTTCAATTCTTTTCAAATAATCTTTATCGTAAGCCTTGTCTCAAAGCGACAATTCCTTATTAAAAACTTGTTACCTTTAGAAAATTTGTAGTCACTACCGCAATATTTTGTCACTACCGCTTTACATTTTCTTAAATAATCTCCTTAAATATTAGTATCACGTAAGGTTACACCTAACTAAAGTTTTTTTTATGACCGTAGGAACCCATTTTAGGCAAGAGTAAACAAATACCTGAGCTTTTTTTTGTTCTTCCAAATTCATCGATTTTGAAGAACTAGCCACCTACGTAATATTGGATAGATTATCTATTCTTTACCTAGACAGGTAATATTCTTTCATTGTGCTTCTGCTTTCAGACCGCTGGTGAAGGGAACTGTCTTATTGCTAATGGCATTCCATTCCGTCTGTGGCTGAAAAGGAGTTAGGTGAATAACTTTGTTGAGTGAGTAGGTATCTTCAGCAACAGATTTTGAGCTGATCGCAACGTGCGACTGTTTGAATCATTTAAAAAAGGAGTGCGTTGTTTGAGATAAATAGGAGTGGTAGGATTGAACAGCACGGAGTAGGTAGAGAAGTGAGACAATGTAAGCATTCCTGCGGAGCAACTTGAGCTTAGTACGATATTCAGATATGTGGTCATATTTTTGTAAACCGAATATAAACCATATAGCGAAGTTCTGGAGGCGCTCAAGCTTACCTAATTGCTCTTAGGTAATGTCAAGATAGATATAGCATCAGCATAGTCGAGGACAGAAGGGTAGTAAAGGTTGTGCGAGCGCAATTTTGGTTGGAGTTTGCAGGAAGTTCCGGTAATGCGTTTCCGTGGGATATTTTTTTTAAGTTTAAAGTAGATGGCGTCGTATGAGCGAACGTTGTGTTTTAAAAATAGATGGCGTTGTGCAAGAATCGTGTAAACGGATTCAGTGACGGTACGAAGTTTGCCGGGACAGCTAGTTTATAATAAAGTACGATGATGGACTTTCATATTTTTTGATTATATAGGTACAAATGAACGTCGTAAAAACGAATTGGTCCTTCCCCCACCCAAATTAGAAATTTTCAAGAATAGCCCACAGAATAGATGCATATTCATTTACAATAAACTACCGGACAGTCTTAAAAATGAAAAAAATACACAAGATTTAACATTCAACTTAAAAATCTACTAATGAGAAAGTGCTACTACTCCATAGATGAATATACCTATGGGTGATAAAGAATTATAACAACCTTGGAAAACTAGCTTAATATCTTAGCTGTAAATTTTGATTTAATTAAGTAGGTACATGCATGTTCTACAATTGTATACGCCACACATGTCGAGCTGCTATACCCTTACAGGGTTCATGTTCAACTAGTTAAGTAACTTTTGTATCTTTTCGAGATTGTTCATGAAATGCATTGAATAAATGAAATGAAATGAAAACAATGTAACTCAAAAGTAGATTAAAAGTGTGTACTGAAAAAAAAGTACTACGCGAGTTTGGCAAGTACCTCAGAACACAAAAGTTCTGAGGCAAGTACATAACGTCAAAAGTTGGCGCGTTTAGTAAGGATTCTGAAATGATATGACACTCGGTAAATAATAAAGTTTTAGTTTTTTTGTAAAAACACAGTTCTTAACATTTTTTTCTTACTTGGTTAAACATTGTTAAACCTACTCTTAATGTGCCCTAAACCTTGGGTTTTCTCAAGGTTGTAACTAGCTTGAGTGAGATGAAGGAGTAATTTTAAGATGTGTAAGCGAGACAGGTATTGACCCTAAAGTGACAGAGACGAAGGTAGCCTCAGAACATGTCATGTGTTCTGAGAAGGTAGCCATGTTACCACGTGCTGGCGGGACAGGTAGGTAAGTGATAGAGACGGAAACGGAGCCATCTTGCTTGCTAAGTGCGAGCGAGACAGAGAATGACGCCAGGTGTTCGCTAATCGCTATTGAACTTTACATTTACACATCACAATTTCACAAATCAAATCAGTACCCAAAGAGTATGTCAGTACCTACGTTACCTACGCTCTCAGAACACACACGCTCCTTCGTTTACTGAGCTTTCTTTTCGTATTAGTTTGTGTTGATTTCGTACTGACTACTTTTGGCTTACCATAACTTGTTATTGTTTGTGATTTGGATTCGGACTGTTTATTTTCTCGTTACGACGACCCTTGCTTTCCCCTGGACTATCGTGTGATTGTGTACTGCCATTGTGTCTGTGTATACCACTAAATAATACACCAGTATGCACCTCATTAATTTATGGGTAATGCAGATGTAATGCCAGTAGGTAGGTAGGTACTGTAGCCAGACTACCGCGAGAGGTACCCAAACGCTGCTTGTCACCCGGATCATCGATTCTATTTTTCTTTTATATAAGTATATTTCTGATAACCACTATGACTTGCCCTTTTACCCGGTTCCGGCTTGACGTCGAGTTTTGGGACCCCCTGTATAAAAAACACCATGAAGAGTTTCACTGTTATTAGGTACTTACCTGTTATTTGTGTTGGGGGTGTAACAAATAAACATGTTCACTTAAAGCCTACATTTTACAAGCAACCCCTTCAAACCAACGACCCAAGATCATCATCATTTTTTATACCGTCCGACCACGTGCAGGTCTAATTTCCACTTACAAAGACAAATTTTGTCCTATAATATATATTTCCTTTACCTCAGACTATTTAACTGCATTTGAGGAGTGTTTTAGAGGAATCGTATTTTTACAAATAGGTAGTACAGTAAGTGTTTAAATCTACGTTTGCGATATCCTTGTCTGGTAACCAAAGAGTAAAATAAGTAGTATCAGGTGTAACCATAACAGAGTATGTTGGGGAGTATGGGTATCCTAGTATGTTGAGTTGAGACAAGGATACTAGTGTAGAGTATCCTTGAGTTGAGATTAGACGTGAACGTTTAAAAGTACGATTTCGTGCGATTGAGGCATAGAAATATTGAACGAACCCATTTCCGGCTTAAATCATTGATATTGAACGTGATGAATATTTTCTTTTTCATTGGTTGAAATAGTGACCAATTGGTGACGCTTATTTTCCCGCTTTTGTCGATAGACTGTTGTATTTGTATAAACCTATATGTTTACCGAATAACGTGAGCTTGTCATACTTTTTTCTGAAATAACTCTTAATTACTGCAGTTTTTGTAATATTTTCTCAGAACATCTACGTTATTTCACCGGTAAAAGGGGATATACCTGTTCCCGCGCTTTCTGGGGGTGTGGAAACATTTGTTCCGAAGTGTAGTCAGCTTATTGTTAGTTAACTTTTCGTTTGAAACAAATTAAATATATTTTCATTATATTTACAAAATTAAAAAAAATTTTTGGTCACAAATGTGTTATAAGTTAATTAACTTAAAATAAAATAAAATTTCCCTAAGTGGAAATTATTTCAAACAGGAAATATCAGTCACTTCAATAAATAACCGAAACCATCTCGGAACACTTTGAACGCCTTCCGTTCGAGTTCATTGAATTGGAATGTCGTATTATAAATAAAATTCGCTCCTATTTTCATCACATTTCAGTTTTGCATTGCAAAGCTAAGTGGACGTGACAAATTAAAGTTAAGTCAATTACAAGAGTGAACAAAATGGCCCTAGCTGCAGTCAAGGAAAATCTTTTCAATGGATTGGAAAAAGTTCACATCAAGGTTAGTTTACCTTTGATTATTCTGTATTTTTGGCTGTTTACATACCAACTAGGGAATTAAAACTAAATTAATTAACATTTCTGTTTTCCCTTTCAGTCTCCAGTTAAAAATAACGTGCTAGCGGCACGAAACGGGAACGTCCATGAGGAGAAAATGGAAGTTGTGAAACATGAGAAATCGCCAGCTTTCGATCCTCAGTTGGAGCCCCTGCTTCGTGAGAATCCACGCAGATTCGTTATATTCCCCATCCAGTATCACGATATTTGGCAAATGTACAAAAAGGCTGAAGCTTCCTTCTGGACCGTAGAAGAGGTGGACCTTTCAAAGGTTAGTACTTACTAATTTTATTTTCCTCAAGAAATTCTATGTTTACGCGGCCTTTTTTGTTTATCTATGCTGGATTATCCCAACAGGTTCATTTCTAATTGCATGTTAGACCTCCTTATGAATGACATCATCGACCTACATGGGATTTTCCCATTATCTGCCTTAGAGTAGGTACATATGTTTTCTGATGGAACAAAATAAAGTAGCTGCTTGCCTAAGATTCAACAAGCATGTTTATAACCATGCCTGAGTAATCATTGTAATTGTGTGAAAGAACCTACCTTATTATTATTAATACTTTTATTGCACTTAAACTACAATGAACTTAATGGCAGAAAACAATACTTAATAGGAGGTTGTGAAGCAGGGGCGATCATTGTTTCGCCATATTAATTAACCTACAACCTATTCTCAGACCTACCTAGTATACCTACACAAAAAAAATCTGTTTCTGAGGAGTTCGATAACAAATACTGACATGAGATTTTTATATATTAGATAAACAGCCTATGTACATCCGACTGCATGGCACGATCTTTCTCTCTCTTCTGCCCAACTGCAGATTGGCCGAGGTATATGACCACCTCAAGCATTCTACTAATGCAATTTTATATCTAATCAATGAAGTAATACTAAATCCATATTGCCCATTCTCAGCAATAAATTTGATTTCAGGACATGTCAGACTGGGACAGTCTCAAGGACTGCGAGAGGCACTTTATCAAGCATGTCTTGGCTTTCTTTGCTGCCTCAGACGGTATTGTCAATGAGAACCTTGTAGAGAGGTTCTCCCAAGAAGTGCAAGTCACAGAGGCTCGATGCTTCTATGGATTCCAAATTGCGATGGAGAATGTACACTCCGAAATGTATTCACTGCTCATTGACACATACATCAGGGATCCTGCGGAGAGGTGAGATGCATTAAATTTGCCAGGCAATACTCATATTGGGAGTAACTTTATATATAGGAGTAAATAAATACACTGATATCACGAGTAACTTTATATATAGGAGTAAATATCAGTTGTTCCAACTGCCTGCCCGTCTACAAATAATAATAATAAAAAAATAAATGTTATACTTCCGGCAATTGTTAATATTGATAGGAAAATTACTGAGACTTAACTAAACTGCATCTTAGCTAGTCCATGCATTGAGATGAAATTTGAGCAACAAAATAGCACATACAAACTTATCAATATTCAGTAAACTGTCAATATACTGTTTGTCCTCAAGTCTACATAGAACTGATGAGTCAAGCTTGATTAATATAAGCTCAACTCATTGGTCTGGACATGCAGTATTTCAGGACACCGATAAATAATACATAATTAGACTTGCCAGCTGTAGATAGACATGTATACATACCAAGGTTAATGAATAAAAGTAACTGAACAAATGTATACATACCAAGGTTAATGAATAATAGTAACTGAACAACTATTTCTCTCCGGCTCTCGCAATACTACAATCTATGTAGTGTGTGTTGAGAGGCAAATAATTTTCACTTCAAACTTTCACAAGGCTTGCTCACTTGGAACCAATTATATTAAAAAAAAAAAAATTATAACAGTGGTAACAATGGTAGGTGTCGAATCTTCCTTTTAAGTTTACACCTGTAAAAGGCACGGTGCGCCCGCGCGTCCAGGCTACTTAGTGGCGGGACGTCGCCTGGAGGCGCGGGCGCAATTCTCTTTACGACAAAAACTACGCTAAGCTACTTACTATTAAGGTTTATATTGCATTATTATGACTATCCGCCACCGTCGCTCGTCCTCGCCGCGTCTCTTGTATATAAACCATGCCTTAGGAGGAATTACATAAGCCACATCTAAAGATCGTACCTATGCGCGCACCGACTTGGCGTAGGTAGATTCATACTTGCGCTCCAGCGTGTTGACGCCATCAACAATCGAACAAGGAAATCCCTAAACATAAGGTTCGTAATGCTAAACTCCCTTTCGTTTCCTAGGGACTTCCTCTTCAATGCTGTGGAGACCCTTCCCTGTGTGAAAAAGAAGGCTGACTGGGCACTTCAGTGGATCGCCAGCAAGTCTGCAACCTTCGGAGAAAGGATCGTGGCGTTCGCCGCTGTCGAGGGCATATTCTTCTCAGGCAGCTTTGCGTCCATCTTCTGGTTGAAGAAGCGCGGTCTCATGCCGGGGTTGACGTTCAGCAATGAACTTATTTCTAGGGATGAGGTTTGTATTCTCTAAGTTAAGGCTCTGTTATTTTTTCTGAAATTTTCCCACGTGACAAACAGCTTCAATCTCTTTGGAGGATAGAACTGTGTAGATAACTGTCCTAGTAGCATTTATCATTGGGAAATTGTAATTGGTACTTTAAATAAGTGCTGTCTATATCAAGTATGTTTCAAGACACACACTGTCAATGACCTCATAAAGAAGCTACTTTCACAAATATACTTGCAACTAACGCCCAGACTAGAGAAGAAAAGACGTAGGGCGAGAAGAGAACATATTTTTGAGGTCTTTGGTGTATGGCTTCTGCCGCGACGCTTTGGTGCATTGGTGCATTTTGTATGAAAATACATTTAAGGGGCGCCACGTTGCGCGTCGTCGCCCTGTTCTCGCAGTACGACATTTCTGTGGCCTGCCGTAAACCTCTACATGAAGTCTTAACACCAAAACTCCACCCCAGGGCCTCCACACGGACTTCGCGTGCCTGATGTTCAAGCATCTGGTCCAGAAGCCCAGTAAGCAGTTGGTGCTGCAAATCATCAAGGACGCCGTCGTCATTGAGCAGGAGTTCCTAACTGATGCTCTGCCCGTGAGGCTGCTGGGCATGAACTGTGAGCTGATGTCGGATTACATCGAGTTTGTAGCGGACAGGCTGTTGATGGATCTCATTGGGGAGAAGGTAAGAATTGTAATCGATAAAAAAATATGAATAAAAAATTTTAAATAAAAAAACAAAAACTGACTTCAAAACACTACAGCACTAAAAAGTTAGAAATAATTTAAAAGAATGCCTTTAAATTAGAAGTAAGTATGTATACATGTAGGTATTATAGAAGTATAATTTAAGCATACATACTGCTGTTAATTCCAATAATTGTATTTTTTCCCCTGGAATTATAAATGAAATTATATGGGTCATGTACTTAATAATGACCATAATTTGGAAATTTTACACACAGTAAGGGGATTATCTATACTTGAGCAGCTGGAAATTTCCAAATTATCTAAGAATCGGTCATTTACAATGCTAAATGAACAGGTGGGCAGTTCCTCTATTTCCCTATTAATCGGTCACAATAATGACCGTTAGGCGGTTGACGGTTTAACGGTCACCCTGCGGGCGGGGCGCGGCCTAGCCTATAAATATTGAGTGCTGTTCGGTCAAACTATTGACGCATGACAGTCACTTGTCAGTCGACCACCGGAGCCTGAAACGGCCAAAACGCGTCGCAACGCATTTTTTTTTTCACACAAGTATCGGTGTCGGTGGTGGTGTGTTTGTGTCTTGCTTCTGCTTGAAAAAATGGGAGGTAGGGCGGTGCATTAACTAACCGCATGGTGGTTGTGGGATTTTGGCGGAATTTAACAAAAGTATTTATAATAAAAAATGAAAGGGAAAATATCCGAAATCAATAAATTAGTAGTAAACTAGATTCCTGCAATGGACGAACTATTTACATACCTACAAGTCTGTACTGAACCCTCGGTGCGCGATATTGACTCGCACTTAGCCGGTTTCTAAGAGCAATTAAATATTCCGTAAATAACAAAGTTGAAACAATATCGACACCACGACAAACCGACCCAACACTATCGATAAGTTATTCCCTTCGCTACTCTTTTTGTGGAGTACCACGGAATATTGTGAAGTCAATCGTTCACGCTTTGCTTTGCTCTTCGCGTACATAATACATTAACGCAGCAATTATTTGCGTACAACACCGGCAATGTATACTTCTTGCGATATTTTTCACTATTGCTGGAAAACATACTCTTTTCAATATTTTTGATCAAATCACTCAAAATTAAGGTTTAATTTGCTTACCGATGAAAAGAAATTCCTAGTCAGACTATTCCTGTGTTCTGTGGTTTCTATAGATAGCGCTATTCTCAATGTAGGTACCTAATCTATCTTGTCTCGATCTTTGTCTAATGTATAGATAATGGTACGGAACACTTTGTGCGCAAGTCCGAGTCGCACTTAGCCGGTTTTTATAAAAACTTGTGAAAATCCGAATTTGAATATGTAAACAATTACGAACAAAGGCGGGGAAATCCATTTCGCGCGTCTCGTATGTTTTTGATTGCTTTCTTCAGCTGAACAAGGATATGCCGTGAAGAACATTCCTTCTTGGAAGTGAACCTAAGAGTACTTTCAGCTGAAAAAACCGTTAAATAAAATTCATAATACTTTGTCTCGAAATCGGTAAGTAAAAAACCGGCCAAGTGCGAGTCAGACTCGCGCACGAAGGGTTCCGTACCATTATCTATACAACATTAGACACAAAGATAAAAAAAAACAGGAAGGCGCTGTATGCAGGCCGCTTCCAACCGGTCTTTTTGGAAATCCATGGAGCAGGCCTATGTCCAGCAGTGGACTTCTTGTGGCTGAATGATGATGATGATAAAAAAACAGCAAAAAAAATCACGTTTTTATGGGATACGGCCTGGTGACAGACGAACGGACAGACAGCGAAGTCTTAGTAATAGGGTCCCGTTTTTACCCTTTCGGTACGGAACCCTAATAAAAAAAAGAAAAGACGTCGCTAATAATTTATATATTATACTGGAGGAATCACGGTCATTGATATGACTACGGGGAATAGTTAACCCTCGTGAAACCGTTAACGGGACATAATAATAGGACAACGAGAAAACACGGAAACAGATAAATAATAAAAACACTTTCACAAACAGTGTATTTTTGTTTCGGCTGAAATGACAACATTAGTATAAACCATTGAATTCTAAGTATTTAATAAACTAAGTGATTTAAAAGGGTGAAGTTTCATCCGAAGAAAATATTTTGGGAGTGAATTGACGCCTAATAATTTGGAAAGGGTGACGTTTCATACGAGGATGAAATATTTTGCGGATGATTAGTCACCTAAGTCCTTCACCGATTTTAATGATTTTTTTGTATATTTGGTACATTATACAAAAAAAATTTTTACATTTTTTGTACATGTACATTTTTTGTATTTTTGTTGTATATCTGAGAATGCTAGGCTAATTAATATGGCGCGTTTATAACAACGTTTGCCGTGTTAGCTAGTAATAATATACGTTTATTTCAGACCAATGATCCATAGTTGTTAGTGTAAGCTTAAACCTATGTTAATAAACAAAGTAATTCAAATTAGAAATTGTAATGGGCGCGTATAACCCGCACAAATGAATGGGCACCACTCTCAAAGAAGATCAAATCGCGTGGGGTGCCGAGTTAATTTGCGCGTGTTATACCATTGGAATGCGACTGGTCAGTAGACTGAGTTGATGTAACAACCATTGCCATACTAATATCACTCTATTGAACAATTATGCATTTAAGAGACTCGTCCCCCAGGACTAGTGCTAAGTTATGTAAATACCTAAGACCCTAAAGTTTCCTCATGATGTTTTTCCTTCGCCGTTAGCGAGTGGTATTTCTAAACAAACTCATTGTTACATGCCAGGATTCAAACCCACGACCTCCCGAATGAGAAGCCGGCGTTCTACCGCTCCGCACCCCCAGGACTTAGTGGGGAGCCCAGTTCAATCTGAGTTGATAACATTTATTTCATAATCAACATTTTGTTCCAGCATTACCACACAAAGAACCCATTCAGTTTCATGGACCTAATCTCCCTGGAAGGCAAGACAAACTTCTTCGAGAAGAAAGTGGGCGAGTACCAGAAATGCGGCGTCATGTCCAACCCTAACGACAATGTCTTCACATTGGATGCAGAGTTCTAGACGCAAAAGAATAAGCAAGTGACCTAATAGTATTATTAAGGACAACAGACTGACTACTTACATTTTCTATGCAATGTAACATTTGACATGTTTTAGGTCTCCCTAATTTCTTTCAAAGTATCTAAATGATATAAATTACCTAATTACCTATTGACCATAGATTGATCTTGTTTGATAATAAAGATTTAATTGGATATTGAAAACATTATTTATTGTGAACAATTGACGTTTAGACAAAGCTTAGGGTTCAGGCTGGTTGAGCCAGTAGATTTTTTTCATATGTACCTTTATTTTCTATCACAATATAACCTGTAACTTTTGATATTCCACATTATGTACTATTTTAGTTTATCTTTATATTTTAAGCAATAATAAAATGGAATTGCATTTATATTGGGTAGTGAAAATCTCGAACTTTAGTATAAGTTGCTATTTTTTCTACATTTGCAAGTAAATGCAAAGATATGAAGCAATTTGTAATAATTGATGGTGGAAATAATTGCTTGTGTGATATAATTGTGCTAAGTTAGGATAAGCGGGTACGAAATTTTATTGAATAAATATTTTCAACTTTCCTGTGACATTATTATTAAAATATAGAAATAACATTATAACACGGACTCAACGCCTACGGTGTGCGGGTCACTTGTTGCCCAGATACGTAGGTACGTCACTACCGAGAGCTCAAAGCAGAACGTTGTGTGCGTTGTTGCGCCTAGTTACGTTAGTTCTATTTTTTCGGGGACCCCCCGTTTGTCCAGTTCAGTCTCTCGGTGTCCTAGGTAATTTGGGGGACTTTGTGCGGGTACTTTTAGTCCTATGTGTGCGTTATTCGATAAAATTTATAAGAGATCTATATCAATGTACAAAAAAGTACCCGTGGGACAGTACCTCGTCTGCGCAGGCCTTTAGTGATACAATCATAAAACGACTATACTTTTTTTTAGTCCCTACTTAAAATTCAATGCTACTAGGTACGCAACGACCCATATTAGGTGAAAGAAGCAACGAGTGAAAATAACAAGCATAAAAAGAAAAACATTTATTACTTTGTGAATTACACTTCAAATAGTAAGTGTGAACCATTCCATCTAAATTACGAAACATACGCAATGCACCCTTTTAAAACTTTACCTATAATTAAATACATTCTTCACAAAACGAAGTTTTACTAGAGTCATCATTTAGTTACCGAGACTGGAAATGTTGGCATAGTTAAAGTACCCGTAACTGGTGAGCGAGTGCAGCGACAAATAATGTCGATGAACCGAAAGAGGTCTGTCAGGATCCACAAACTGGGCCCTGTTTCAGAAAGCTACAATTAAATTCTTTTCTGTCAACCCTAGGATGCTGCCAATGTAAGGTTTGTGAAGATCAATGATTGATGAAAACTTGACTGCACTTACGCTTAAGAATACCGGCAAATTTCGGATACATTCTCAACTGACCACAGGAAATGTATTCACTATTTCCTTTGTTTTCACCCGTGCTGTGGAGGACTACGGGAATACACGCTAAGCATGACAATGCGCGTCCTTGTTTGTCACGGGTTTTCACACTCGCATGTCAAAACGAGCGACCTTTTTAAATCGCGTGACAAACGAAGACACGCGTAAGTTTTTTTTATCACGAAGGCGCTGCGGTCCTAATTGTTTCTGTGTACGTAAGCCCGGTAGCCAAGCGAGGACTCCGTATCGGCCGAGCCACCGTTTCCCACTACGGCTCACCTACCCTCTTGAGATAAAAGACCTGTACACAGCGCGACGTCAAGTCAGTAGTTCCACGCGTTAGTTTAATGCGTCGACAGCTTCGGTGGTGCGGTCACGTTTCTCGTATGGCGGAGGAAAGAGTGGCGAAGCGCATCTTTTATTCTGAACTAGAGGAGGGCAAGCGGAATCATGGCGGTCCCCTCCTCCGGTACAAGGATGTCCAAAAGCGACACATGAAGAGATGCAAAATAGAGCCCTCCCGCTGGGAACGGTTGGCAGCACAGCGGCCAGAATGGCGCAGGTTGGTGAACAGTCAAGTACGCGAGTTCGAGGTTCAGCGTAAAGCTGACCTGGATACCAAACGCGACCAGTTAAAGGCTCGCCCACCTGCTGCCATAATATATAATTACGAGAACGGCATTCTCACGTGCCCTCAGTGTGCACGGAGTTTCGCCGTGAAGATAGGCTACATAAGCCATCTTCGAGCGCACCAGCGCCTCATCACTGATTAGGGGTCAAAGTGGTCGCCATGGCCGAAACCGGTCGGAACAATCATCATCATCATCAGTTCCACGCTGATGGCAAGGGACATTTAGGGGAAAAGGCCTGCACCCAGCAGTGGGCTGATGATCAGGTTACAGAAAGGACACCAACACTCCCAGCCTCTCAGCCAGTGGCGTAACTATACCACCTGAGGCCCGTGGCAAATTTATTGGATGGGGCCCTCCCAGTAAAAATAAAAAATATATGTATGGTCTTTAGATGTAGTATATATGGCCCAACTTTAATTGATCTGAAGCACTCGTATATAAACATTATAATTGTTGCAAATGTTTGTTAAACATGTTAAGTTACTTCTGAGCTCGTGGCCTCATAGTTCGGGGGCCCCCCTCAGGTCGGGGCCCCGTGGCATCTTGCCAGCCCTGCCACCCTATAGTTACGCCACTGCTCTCAGCCCAACCCGCCAGTGACTAGCGCTGCTTGTCGCCGACCAGGCCGCGCAGCAGCCGGTGTCCCGAGAGGAAGGTGACGAGCGCCAGCGGCAGCAGGTAGCGGATCGTCTCGAACATGGACAGCTGCAGCCACAGCACCGCGTACAGCCCGAGAGACGCTGCGGGGGAAGGGTGCGCTCGTTACAGCTCAGGTCTACGTAATACAGACACTTGCACTGCCCACATGTATCGAGTTGATAGAGTGAGACCATGGGCATTGTACTAAATAGTGACAAATGGTAGGTACGACATTTCAAAGGCATAAAAGGTCAGTAAATATAATAATGCAGCCTATATACAATCCACTGTAGGGCACAGGCCTTCGAGAGAGAATATCTATCATCATCATCATCATCAGCCACTTGACTCCCACTGCAGGGCACAGGCCTCCCTCGTGGTTTTTATAACCATGAGGAGTTTTGCCATAATTGCCACGCTTGGCAGGCGGGTTGGGGATCGCAGTATGCAGTTTGAATCTCAGGACCACCCGTAAAATGTAAGACTTACGTTCGAGCTTGTAACGTTACATGAAAGAAGATTTAATATTTTATGAGCAAAAAGCAACGCCAAGATGTTGACATCTCGCAAACAAAACCTTTTCTACCTTTGCACAGAGTAGGATCAATCATACCGTAAACATCATCATACTGTAATTTAAACTAAGTTTAGAAAACGGGGAGTTTCTTGCACAATGGGTCTCACTTGACATTTCAATTGATGACGCAATCGGCTCTTAACATACGAATGATACATAGATCTGCATACACCACACATACCTAACAATAAAAAAATGCACAAGTAAAACAAAGCAAATTGTACAGTAAGGAGACGGAACACTCACCTCCCAACGCCCCGTGGAAGACGAGCGCGCTCAGCGTGAACGGGAAGTTGGCGAGGTTGACCCTCAACTTGGCCCAGAGCACCAGCAGCAGCAGCAGCGGCGCGGCGCAGGCGCAGGCGAACACGTCGGACACGAGGCGGGCCGGCCGCGGCTCGGGCTGCCGGAACGTGTGCGCGATCTCGGGGAGCGCTCCCCGTGGCTTCGCGGCCGGCGCACCTGCGGGGGTGCTATGTTTTAGACGGGGGAGCGAGTAACTGGTATGAAGAATCTTGTCTTCCGTGTATGCATGCATATGCGGTGATACGAAGACTTTTCGATAGAAAAGTTGTTTTAATTAGGTATAAAATGTACAATGCTTGCGCTAACGCGTATGTGGAAGGTTGGTTTAGTTACGATGTTGCCGCTAGGCGGCGCAACAATCGTATTAACTTTAGGGAGTATTTACATTTGGCAGGCGCCAACACGGTACATAGATTAAATAAGATAGACTCGAGCAGTCACTTGTAATGTTCATTACAGCCGTAAGCTCTCAAAATAAACGGAAGCTCGTTAGCGAGCGTTGTAGGAGCGTGGTAGCGGAGCGGCAGAACGCCGGCTTCTCATTATGACTTGTTTTCCAAGTTACGTACATTTGTGAAGTTATAGTAGCAATACCACTTGCTAACTGTGAAGGAAAACATCGTGAGGAAACCTGAGTAGGCGGGAAGAGGTCAATGCACGAGATTCGTAGCCGACCGGCGAGGTTGGCGGGAAGGTGAAGAAGTATATTCCCAACAGTGGGCGTCTTTCATGGGCTGTATACTGTATAGCTAGATAGAACATAAACTCACGCCTGCATCCCTGAGGGGTAGGCAGACACCAGGGTTCGCTACTTGCCACGATCCTGACAGACCTCTTTGGCTTCATTAACATTCACTATCATTAATTAGTTAATATAACTAATTTTAATGAAAAAGTATGTATTTTGATAGTTAAAAGTGGTTTGTTGACTCTTACTAAGCTAAAAGTTTGATAAAAGTCAGACCAACAACCATGATTCGCGAACTCGTTTATAATAACAACAGCAAAGATAAAAGATAAAGGGCCGGTAAGGGACGACCCAGGCAGACATACTTCGACTAAATAGGGGAATAAAAATTACCCGAAACCGGCGTGCGTGCATGTAACGACTAATGAATGTTGAGGAAGCAAAAGTGATCTGTCAGGATCGTGGCAAGTGGTCTCTGGTCTCTGCCTACCCTAGAGGGGATACAGGCGTGAGTTTATGTATGTATGTATGCGAAGATTAAACTGTTTTTCCAGAGCAAATAACCTGGGTACCTGTGGGTGAAAAACGGTGGTAATTGCACTATAAGAGAAAGGACTGACTCCTAAGATACAGGTTACCGTAGGTTAAGAGTTAGGACATTACATAGTATTGTAAGAAAGCTGTTTATACATATTGAAAGTTAAGAGACCCCCCCCACGCTAGCGTGTTTCGAGCGTCGTCATCGTGCCGACGCAACGTCGACGCCGCGGCGATGCGACCGCGCCGCGGCCAGCGCTGGCCGTCTACCGAACGCGGGTTTAAGCAGCGCGGCATCTCTTACGTTGTATGTATTGTCAATAAATTACTTACTCTGCTACGCAATGTACGTCGGATTGTCTTAATAAACTACGAATTGTAGTTTAATGAAACGCGGCTCAGCAGTGACTGGAGTCAAGCAACTTGTACAGTGCAGCGCAACACAATGTAAATACTAGAAATAGACATAAACTTTCGTTCCCAAAATTTAGGCTGGCAAAGGTTAATACATCCTTTATGGGGCATTGTATACGTTTCTACAATAAGATCCCTGAGGATATAATAAGCTTGCCAGAAACGCGGTTCAAAAAATGTGTGAAGCACACTTTGTGCCAAAAAAGCTACTACAACATTAAAGATTCTTTAGATGACAATGATGTCTGGAATTTAAGCCAGTTCAATGCATGAGTTTTAGAACATTTATATAAATCCTGTAAATTAAGGACTTGAAAAGACTAAGTTTGGAGTTTTTTTGTCCATTTTTTCTCCAAAATGATCTAGATTTTGAAATGGACACCTAGTTTAACTTGTAACGTTCATTAAGTCGCAGTTTCTGTGCTACTTTGAATAAAAATTTTGATTTTGATTTCAGGCCTTACCGGCGGCGTGGGCTCCCTTGCCGAAGCTGAAGGCGACCTGGCCGAGGGTCCAGGCCACGGGGCTGGACGCGGCGCTGTCGCCCACAAACAGGCTCAGCGTGTACGCGCCCGACAAGTGCCGCAGGTGCTTTGCCAAAGTGCCCACGTTCTGTTGGGGAAACGATAAAATTGCAAGAAAATAATATTTTTATTATTTGTGACGTGGGCGGGACACCTGGCGAGTGGGGAAGACGGCAGGTGGACCACGGCAGTAACGGCGTGGCGGCCGAGAACCGGGCGGCGGTCGATCGATAGACCAACTGCCCGATGGTCGGACCACGTGGCCAGGTCGGCAGAGCATGCCCGTGACATCATACAGGCTTTATCTTAGTATAAGGGCCAGCAAACACCATTTGTACATTCCTTTCTTTTACTGATCAAAGTTAATTGTTACATAAACATATATGTAATATATTCCTTTTGTAGGCTAATCTGTGCTGAGGAAAATTTTAAAAACCTATTTAGAGGCTAAAAATTCCACCCATGCCGGGACTTGAACCGAGATCCTAAATTTACTATAGATAGACCGAGACCACTTTATTGTACATAAAAAAGGTAATTACACAGATATTTCTTAACTATAATATATCATCATCATCATCATCATCAGCCATTTGACGCACACTGCAGGACATAGGCCTCCTTCGTGGTTTTCATAACCATGAGGGGTTTTGCCATAATCGCCACGCGGGTTGGCGATCGCAGTATGCGGTTGGAGTCTCAGGAAGACGCTGCTGCTCGTCTCCTGGTAATTGATATCCTTAGTCGCCTTCTACGACATCCACAGAAGGAAATGGAGTGACGCTATTCTTAATCCGGCGCCACACGGAAAATAGGAACTATAATATATGGTATGCAATAATAGTACATTATGATACAAGTGTGGTATGTTGGTCATTACACTCGAGTCGGTTTTTAAGCCTGAGCCGAAGGCGAAGGCTTAATGGAGACGAGAAGTGTAATGACCAATGCTCACGTGTTTCATACGACGTTTTTCAACACACTTGCGAGGAAAAGTAAATAAAAAAACAACACTAACGAAATGCAATACTGTGAATAAACTTAACAAACAGAAACCCATTTAAAAGATGGCGGCCGTAATTTTATTTTTTTGCGCGCTCAGCGCTGCATACGCGCGCAAGTCTGAGATAAGGGCACCGGCAAAGTAGCTAATCAGCCACATATTTATAAATTTTGAAATTGGGTATTTATAGGTAAAAATACACCGTCAAAATATAAATACCAACAAGCTAACAAGCAGTTTCATGAAATTCTTTAATTATTTATCAAAATTTGAATTTAATTTTATATTTACGCAAATAACTACTTAGCTGTTTTCGAAACATTAATACTTCTTGCTAATATTTAAAAAGATATGTAATGAAAAGGCACTAGTGCGATAATGTAATGTAAAAGGCACGGCATGGGTAATATTCTGCATTATCAGTGTAAATACGCTGTAATAAGACCTACTTTACGAGCAGGTGTGTTGAAAAGATTATTAATCTAATCTAATCCATAGATCGTATCTGGATCGTAGCAAGTGGCAGTCCCTGGTCTCTGCCTACCCCTCTGCCCCTCATCGCCGATACATGCGTGAGTTTATGTATGTATGTATGTAATCTATAGAAAAATGTTAAGGTTGCTGTCACTCTCGACGCTAATTTAGCCAATTTGTGTTCCAATTGAGTGCATTTTTTTATAACTTAGCCAAATTAAGCTTTTAGAAGAGACCTAGACTCAGCATTGGGTGGTAACAGGCTTTCAGTTACCGATGCGCTCTGAAGTTACAGTAAGTTTAATGCTATTTTTTACAACTAAATCGTTTACTAAGTCGTTATTACAGACTTATTGAATTTAATCGTGACGCAATTTAAACACAATAGTGTAGAGGGGAGAGTAGAGGGGTAGGTATGCTGGCTCGCTCGAGCATTTTTGATGAAAAAAATTGTATACTTTTGATAAATGTGGTCTCATGGCTTGATAGATAACAAAATTACGGACATTTAACACATATTTTTGTTATCCTAAACCTACATTGAGATTGAGAAAATTATCAAAAACTAAGTATAGGAAAACAAAAATGTTTTTAAAATGTCCGTAATTTTATTATCTAACAAACCTACAGACCACATTTATCCAACTCCGACGCCCCACCACCATCATCATCCTCATCATCATCATCGGCCTACGCTTGTCCACTGCTAGACATAGGCCTCTCCTATTGCACTCCACTGAGCACGGTCCTTGGCTACTCTCATCCAGCTCTTGCCAGCCCTACCAACTATGTAAGAATCATAATCATCATCATCATCATCATCATCAGCCATATGACGCCTACTGCAGGACGTAAGCCAGGGTTCCATACCCAAAGGGTAAAGGTCCCCATTACTAAGACTCCGCTGTCCGTCCGTCTGTCACCAGGCATCATTCATGTCATCTCATGAACCGTGATAGTTAGACAGTGAAAGTGTTCACAGATGATGTATTTCTGTTGCCGCTATAACAAAAAACACAAAAACAGAATAAAATAAATATTTAAGAGGGGCTCCCATACAACTAACGTGATTTTTTGCCGTTTTTTTGCTCGATATTCCTGTGGACAGAGACGCCTGGAGAGAGCAAGTTCGGGAGGGTCCCAAGACCTGCGACGAAGTATGGTGCTCGGCACTGGCGGACAAGAGAGCCAGGAGGCACCAAATCCGTACCGACCAGACTCCGGACTTTTTTTTATATGCCCTAAATGCAGTAGGGCTTGCCGCTCTCGGATCGGACTCTTCAGTCATTCGAAAAAGTGTCAAACTTTCAGGGACCGCTTAAATCGGACGCAAAGGCCTGTGACGATGCTCGATATGAATAACGGCGACAGGTAGACACTTGAAATATTCAAATGTTGTACATATAGAGTTCGAGATCTACCCGTCTCTAAATTAAATAGGACGACTGACCAGTTCCACTTTGTAGGCGCGCTGGTTGTCGGGTTCCGCCACGAAGACGGTCTCGTGGGCGCCGTCGCCGCCGCCGCCAATGTGCACGAAGGCCTGTTGCACCAGCACCGGCTTGCCGCCCGCGTCGCGAACCGTGAACTTCAGCGATACCCTGCGAGGGCACGAGTCTGTTATACGCTGCGAATATCTAACACCGGTTGATTTTACGCTGTTTTTTGGGTTTCCACACCCAAAGGGTAAGGGACCCTATTACTAAGACTCCGCTGTCCGTCCGTCCGTCTGTCACCAGGCTGTATCTCATGAACCGTGATAGTTAGACGGTTGAAATTTTCAATGACGTATTTCTGTTGCCGCTATAACAACAAATACTAAAAACAGAATAAAATGCATATTTAAGGCGGGCTCCCGTGCAACAAACGTTGTCTAAATACAGCGCTCGCCATCTAACGGCCGTCTATGTAACCATCACAGCGCCGATGTCATGTCGTTAAATGTTAATGTTAAACGCTTCTGGTAAAACAACATTAGACAAAGCTTTGGCTTCTACAGATGGCGCTGTTCTCGAACTAGATCTTTGTCTAATGTTGTATTGATAATGGTACGGAACCCTTCGTGTCCGACTCACAGTTGGCCGGTATTTTTTTATGTGATGTGTCTTGTTATGGTAAATGTTTTCTTACTTTCTATTTTAGTTTTTAAACATTAACGGTCTTATTTTATTAGCTTAATTCCGGATTCACTTACTTAAGATCAAGATAAGAGTTCAAGAAAGATCGGATCAAGTAAGTGAATCCGTAAGACGTAAGTAAGTGCTTACGAAAGTTTTAGTTAAAAAATCTACGGTCTTATTTAAAAAACACGTATCCTTAAAACACTCCATAAACCCCGATTAAAATTGTCTGTGGTGGATACTTTACGAAGAAAAGACGCAATCACAGATTAAATAAACTGCCTCTGAGGAGTGTTTTAAGGAATCATGTTATTGTAAATAAGACCGTTACTCCGTTTCTCGTACAATAGGTTAATCTACTCTGATAACAATTGTCAGCTGGCCATAGTGCACAAAAGGCTTCTGTTAATATGGACTAACAGATTGTTTGTGTATGAGAAACCGAGGGTTACTCTGTTAGCTGGCGCACTTGGGTGCCCTTACACTCTTCTCTGGAATCGCTAAATATGAAAATCTAATATGCTATATAACAAATAAAGTAACTTAAGATGGTATTAACGTCATGAAAAAAAATATTGCGAATCATTGAAAGCCTGTGCCCCGCAGTGGGAAGTTTATAGGCTGCTTATCTTACCATGAAAGCAACTAAAAGTGCACTTACTTCTGCAAATGATCGGCCTGCAGAGTGTCGACGAGCTTGTGGGGATGCGCCACCGTGATCATCTTCGGGGCAGAGGTGCCGTCGAGGTCACCCACTCCGACCTCTATGAAGTCCACCTTGATATCTCCGAGCACCGCCACGTTCACACTGGCCGTCTTCGCGGCCGCGCTCAGAGCGATCTTGTACACGCCATACTGGGTCTTAATCTTGCTGAGATTTAGGACGAAAGTCGCGGGCTCGTTGGGCTTCTGTTGGAGCGGCTGTTTGGACAGGACGACCACGTCATCGGCGAGGCGAGTCCCCGATTGGGCCAGCACGTCTTCGGGCTTGAGGTTGCGGAGGGGACGGCCGACCAGGTCCGTGATGGTGATCTCCACCGAGTCCGTCTCGGAGGTCACGTGTTTCCTGCCCTTGATTGCGATCGCGATCGGGGTCGGCTGCCGGGGAAATAGGTGTGTAGTTTCTTAAGAGCGGTTTCTGTGTGGCACTAAGCCTTGCCACCGAAGCGCCAAGTCTAGAATAATCTACGTTTATATAAATAAATAAATAACTTCCACACAACACAATCACTTGTCGTGGTCCCAAACTAGGATACCTGTGCTATGGTAACCAGGCAAGGACATCACGAACGTTTAAATAGACCCAGACTGAGGCCATTGAGTAGAAATGTACGGCGGCCCCCAGTGGGAATCGAACCCACGACCTCCAGCATGGCAATCAGACGTGTTACCGCTACACCAACGAGGCAATCCAAATATGGTTCATCATCATCATCAGCCGTTTGACGTCCACTGCAGGACATAGGCCTCCTTCGTGGTTTTCATAACCATGAGGGGTTTTGCCATAATCGCCTCGCTCGGCAGGCGGGTTGGCGATCGCAGTAAGCTGTTGAAATCTCAGGAAGACGCTGCTGCCCGTCTCCTGGTAATTGATTTCCTTAGTCGCCTTCTACGCCATCCACGGAAGGAAATGGAGTGACGCTATTCTTAATCCGGCCCCACACAGGAATATGGTTACAACCTCGAAAATATTCTTGGAGTCGAAGGCCTATCCGCAGACGCTTTCCAGCGTAGGCGGACATTAAACTTCCTACGGAGGTGACCCCACAAGCAATCCCTGGGCCGCGTTTTACAAATCATAGTTTAGTGTGACAATTTGATGTACACTGCATAGCAGCCTTCCTAATTGTTAATCTGTGAGTTAGCTGGTTTTGCAACGAACATCGAATTGCTGCGGCAAAGCAAGACAAACGAACGTTTTTCGCTACGTCGCCAGGCCGAATGCTGAGCGCTGCTCGGAGAGAATCTCTGAGCGGTCCGAGGGTTGGCACGAGTGAGCCTACCTCCGCACGCGTTCCGGATGGGCCATCTCCATGCGGACAGTAAATACCTCGTCGTCGGCGATGGCGAAGGCGGCTTCCAGGAGCAGTGCGGCGCCCTTGGCCGTGTTGACGGAGCGCCGCGACACCAGGTACTCCGCGAACTTCAGACGCTGCTCCTCCGTCAAGGGCGTGGGCTTTTTCTGGCTCTTGTAGGACCTAGAGTAGGATTATATATAGATAGGGTTAGTAATTTTACAAACCTATTTAGAGGCTAAAAATTCCACCCATGCCGGGACTTGAACCCGCGACCGCTGGCTAACCATGCCAGCGCTCTCCCAACTGAGCTAATGGGCAAGTGTACGTAATTCAGGGCAGTTTGTAAAGAGGTTTGAAATTTCGCCGATGCCTGCAAGTCCCGGCATGGGTGAAATTTTTAGCCCACACAAAAAATAAACATTTACATACAAGCACATACATTGCTTCTGGGCCCACACTAGGATACCCTGTGTCGTGGGAACCAGAAACAACAACATCACAAACATGTAAACAAGCACAAGTAGCTTTAAGCTGATGCGTGTATATCACTTTTGTGCACCTGTAAAATGTTTATCAAGTCTGTATTTGAATGACTTCACTGAGGGAGCACTGATTATTGGATTATGGATGGTTATCTTCTTGTCATATTGATACAAACTGTGAGGCACAGTATGATTTGTCTCAAGCTGTTGTCATGTCCAGAAGGGAGGTTGGTGACATTCTTGATAAAACAGTGATTTCATACAACATGGCTTGAAAAAAACATGGTCTTACACATCCTGACTATAAAAATAGTTTACGTTTGTCCTTAATAGAATTATAGGATTGATTGTTTAGCCAGAATCTTTTTTGAACTTGTCCAGATGACGCGTTTTGCGCGAGTCGAGGTTCTGGCAGCGAAACGCGCGAGTGTATGTAGTGTAGACGCAACGTATGAACATCTAGTAACTCGCCAACGCTTGTTTGGCTACGCGTGGACTCGCATTTCAACATTTAAGCAGAATTTCACCGCGCCACTTCCTAGTACATTAATTTTCTAAAGTTCTGGCATTTTAGCGCTACAAAACTCGGGATCGCGCCGTCGTGCTATCTTAGCTGGTCACGTCCTTTATTTTCTTCGAAGGCATCTATCTTTTCAAAAATTTTCTGGGTGACACCAGCGAATCTCACCAGCTAACTGTTAAATCTATGCCATGCTGCCGACAGTAAACTTCACGCAAGTCACCAGTAGATGGTCGCCAGCCGTGGTCCAGTGACGGGCAGGGCGCCCTCAGTGCAACCTGTTTATATCTTTTGATTAAAGTGTACTTTCCTTCGAACGTACTGGGTGACACGTCCAGGCAAGCTTTCTAATCAACAGCACTGTAGACCGTTAACTGGAAGACCAATGCCAAGCCACCGACAGTAAACTACACTCCAGTCACCTGTAGATGGTCGCCAGCAGTGGTCCAGTGACGGGCAGGCCGCCCTCAAAGTGCAGCGCGCGCGAGTCGCTCTCGTCGGCGGCTAGGAGCACCCCCTCCGCGTGAGTGGTGGTCCACGCGGCGCAGCCCATGTGCTCACAGAGCGTGAACACGTAGCCGTAGCTGGGGCAGAGACATGGTGTAGAATACTAATAGATAGATAGAATATTCTTTATTGTACACAGAGATTACATCAACACAAATTCAATAAATCGCAGTACAATTGGCGGCCTTCTTACTACAAATAAATATGAGTCTGAACCAAATGAAACTTTGTAACTATAGAACAATGACACATTTTATCGAGATATACAGATGTTTATTTTAATATTTTAATTTTTGTACGTGAAAATCTTCCTTTACGATGACAAATCCATTTCCAAAATCCGATATTTACAAAGTATCAATTTAACCTGACTCGTATTTTGGAGAATACAATGAAATACATTTGTATGAAATATTGACAAGACAGCGCTATAAAAAAAAAAAAATTGCTTATTTGGTTTGGGCACGTCTTAAACTTTTGACATTGTGATTGTGTAACACACAACTAAAAGATCCTTGGTAACAAATATCAAAATTTTCAGACGAGGATTTATCAAATTCAATAAGTTTTCTTTTCATCAAACTTAGTTTTTAAATCACACAAAGACCAAACCCATAATATTGACAAAATAATTAGCAGCCCGTTGCAGCATATCAACTATTTCAACTAATAATAATGCATTTAACTCAAAAAACAACAAACTCACTTGGCTGGTGAATCATCTTTCTTTAGGAGCTGAATGAGATTCTTCAGACCATCTTCCTTGTCATAAATACTGCCTTTACCCATGGCCTTTAAGGCGTAAACAGCATGGTAAATATCTGAGATAGTTGCGTCTGGCTTCTCCATGGTTTGAACACATGTTTTGAGAACATCTGGGCTCAGGACATTAAGGCAGTTGCTGAGAGCGGCTGCATTAGTGAGGAAGAAGATATGCTCAATGTTCTTCTGATCGTAAGCAGCAGATTTGATTTGCTGTGAAAAGAAACAGTTGAACGAGTATTATGGTTGTTATCAATTATTAATTCATTATCCATTATTTAAGTAACTCAGATCGATAATATAATTTTTTTGTTCTGCTGGCTGGAATAAACTTATTATTATTACGTAACCAAGACTACTCTTAAATGTTACAGTTCTTGAATGTTTACCGAAAGGGTAAACAAAGATACAATCTAATTTATACTAGTTTCTTCAGCATTGATTGAAATTAAACCAATTTCAATAAGGGAAAGTTTAAAATTTTCAATTTGAGAATAGATGTGTGAAAAATAATATTGAAAATAAACAGTAAAAGAACTACTTTCGCAAGTCTCAAGCTTTCGCCGTTTCATGTCAATACGAGACTTTGGCAGAATTCATTGACATTGGTATGCTATTACAAGAAATGTAACTATCTTTATATAGTGAATAAACATTCTTCAGGTTTTGCATTATTTCAAAAAACCATTTGTATCAAGTTTATGTAAATATGCTAATAGGACATTTTTACCTCGCAGACATTGGGAATCTGCGCATTGAGCTGTTTCAAGCCCTTGAGGGCATAATACAGGCTGCCTACTTCCTTACTCTTGACATTCTCTTGCAGGATGCCCTGAAGGCGACTAACGTTTATCGTGCCTTGCAGCGTATTAGCATTGATCGTAGCTAAAAAATTCAGGAACAGAAGAAACAGTACTGCAACCAATAATACACAAGGTAAGTAGGTCTGTACAAATCTGGTACAATCATAAATTGTAAAGCGAATACAGGTAAAGTAAGTGATCTCATAATACGTGGATTTATTGTCACGTACATTTTGAATTCAAACAGGTTATTTTCAAATAACCTTACCGAATGCTATACAAATCGCGCCGGTCCTATTGTATCAGTAGGCATGACGTGTCCTTATGAAGAAATGGGCAAATAAAGATAAATGTAAGAGGTTCTTAATTGGAATAAGAAGCAGTGAACTTTATAAGACTGTAAGTACTTGCTAAGCAGTAATATTAGGGTTTTAACACGAAAATACTCGTAAAACTTAGTACTCCACGCCGATAATTTGTTGAGTAGAAAAAAAAAAATAGTTTGCGAACCTTTTGAGTACATTTTCACTATTTTTGAAATTGGTGTATCCCCCGTTCTTAAGTTTTTACATCAATTTCAATGGATAAACTATAGAAATATCGTTTTATTTGGATATTTTCTGGATTCTAGCACCGGCTCAGCTTGACGTAAACGATCGACGTAGCCATGTATGGCATGTACATAGTGATTACATACTCTTTGGCCATGTAAGTGTTGCCATGCCAGTGAAAGAAAACGAACAATATCTCGGCTACGTCCACACATAGCGGATTTATTCTATAACGCTGTGCTCCTCTCTCACTCTACTAGAAGAGATTGGGAGATCGGAAGATATTTATGATCGATAATCTCGCGGATTTGCGTGTCAGTGTAAATAAGCAAGCAATGGTTTATTATACTATAAGAACTTTATAGCAACAATTTAATATAAAAACTTGACTGCTAAAAAGTCAAAAGCTAGGCCTAAGTGATCAGATTGAACTTTCAACCTCGGTAAATGGGACATTACAGATTTCTTGCTGGTTAGTTTGGTTTTACCTTGTACAGTTAAAATTTAATTGACTCTGTTAACGGGTATATGAAGTTATAAGCAATTTTATTATGTTGTATAAGCTATTTATTGTTTCACTTGTTTTACAGTAAGCATAGGATTTAGGAGAGAGTCCTCTCAAGCAGTCGGGTTTTTGTTCTTTTTATATTAAGTTCTTTTTGGACAATATGACAGCTGACGTTCTCCATTTCAATTTTTCGTGACGTCATACAGCGTGTGACTTTTGCGTAGTCAATACTATTCAAAACAGGTCCAACCTCGTAGCTTCTGCGCTGTCACAAAAAAACATACATACATACATACGCATGAAAAACATAGCCCTCCTTTGCTTTCGCAGTCGGGTAAAATAATTGCCATTAGAGAAAATGTATGAATATAGTAGATTTAGATAAGAAATCAAAAACCAAAAAAACAACACTTAAGTTTTCATTAATATGAGCCAGCTAGCATCAGATTTAAGCGTGGGTCGTTACGTGATTTTCGCGAAATCTAAAGAAACTGATTTCTCTTGACGCGTCACAGTTTTCAAAACACGTGATTTTAGTAAGTTTTTTTTTTCGAATTCTCTACCGGGGTCTCCCTGTTACAGAACAACAGTAACTGCCATCATAATGGTTACTAGGTTACGACGTTACTTATTACAAGTTACGTTTTTTCTACTTACAGATTTACATTAATAACGTAATTGTATAATGTAACTGTAACTGACACTGATCAACTTTCCTGTATATTTTATTAAGGCGTTGGACTGACTGCATTAAATGTACTCATTTGTTTGTTTAACTAAGGTTACTAGTAAACTATCATTAAGAATTCCGGCGTATTTAGAGTTGATTTGAATGTATATACAATGATTGAAAACATTTACCGTTATACAATTATTCTTTTCGTAGTTTTTTTGTCTTTTCTTTTTTTCTTAACAAATTGTACTTAATAATAATTTTGTATAAAAACACGATTCCTCTGAAACACTCCTCAAATCTAGCTTAAATAGTCTGTGGTAAAGTCTTTCCCTTTATTACAGACTAAATATTTAAACTGCATTTAAGGATTGTTTTAAAGAATCGTGTTTGTGAACAATAAACTATTTGCGACGCTTCGGATTCCCGAGCCGTACAATTCCAAACGACCATAAACATTAAAAACAAAGACCAGTCTCTAGATTCTAAGTGCACAGTAATAAGTGTCAAAATAATAATAAGCATTGAATAACTCTTACTCTGCTTTATTTTTGGTAGTCGTGTGTTCGGTTAGTTCGGACTTGGGAACTCTGGGTTCGCTCGCACGCGACGTGTCGCGGTGACATGCGAAAGAGTGACAGAAATACCATCGATATAATAATCACATGTTCACAAAAGTAACTGGTTTGAAAAAACACTAGTTTGTCATGTGACTTAAAACTGTGAAACCGTTACATGCCCCGTAACCAGTTATTGTAAATAGTTACGTGAAAAAACGACCACGCCTAATCATCATCATCATGCAGCCACAAGAGGTCCACTGCTGGACATAGGCCTCCTCCATGGATTTCCATAAAGACCGGTTGGAAGCGGCCTGCATCCAGCGCCTTCCTGCCACTTGGATGAGGTCATCTGTCCATCGTGTGGCTGGTCGTCCTACGCTGCGCTTGCCGATATGTGGTCTCCATTCGAGAACTTTTCGGCCCCATCGGCCATCAGTTCTGCGTACTATGTGCCCCGCCCACTGCCACTTCAACTTACTAAGCCGCGCCTAATAAATAAAAATTATGTATAAGAAATCGACTTCATAGGTGCACCGTGGATGACTTTCACAAATACATGGTAGATTTAAAAATTTTTAGTAGTCGCTCAGTGAAACTGGGGAATAGATTATTTGACAGCTGACTTTTTTTTTATTCCGAAAAGATAATTTTCGGGTTCGTTGTCGTTCGCTTTCATTTGTTTTAATTAATTAGATCGAAATGGCAGCTGCTGCGAAACTGCCGGCCCTTATCAACTGTAAGTAATTAATTAACTATCTATTAACAGTGTTTACTCTCACAACTTCTGGTTATGTAATTTCACATAATAATTTGAAGGTTATTATTCCTGGAATGCCCAATATTCACGCCGTCTTCAACACCCAACATAACTCCATACAGTATTCATTTCTGAAACTCGGAAACACGCCAGACCAACTTCACCGACCCCATGTTTACATGCAATAATCCAAACACTTCTCTTCCAGCGGCCATTGCTCAGGCGAGGCCCAAATTCAACATTTTCATGAAATACGCGAAGGTCGAGCTCGCCCCACCTAAACTGAGCGAGATCCCCCAGATCAAGGCTGGCATCTCCAAGCTCATGACTTCTGCCAAGACTGGTGCGTGGAAGGACCAGACCGTCAAGCAGGCCACCCTCAACACTCTTGTAGGCATGGAAGTGATCTTCTGGTTCTACGTCGGAGAATGCATCGGCAAACGCCACATTGTCGGCTATGATGTTTAAGTGTAAAAATGGTGTAAGCGCAACTTGTAGATATATTCCGTGAAATAAATTATTGTTCAATCACACCTCAGTTTGTTTATCTTGCACCTGAGTTTATGTAGCTGCTGTCACTCTTTAATAACTTTCTAATACAAGGACCATCCTGTCTTTGAGACGTCTGCCTAATTCCTGGTGTTAAAACGTTATAAAAAGGCTTCACATTTCTGACTATTCTAGTACATATTGTAATGTCAGTTAGTCCAAGTACTGAATGATTCGAATTGTTTAGCTGTCAAATTCCATACTAATGGCTATCACAAATCAGTGCTGAGGGATCACTTCCTCAGGACTACGCTGAGTCAGCTGCCTTTTGTGGCAACGTAGATACACCACAGGCTACATCTATGGTCCTGTTTTATTTATTCGTTTTGTCTGTTGTGTATTTAGTTTTCTTTCTGTTGTTGTGCATATTATGTTACTTATGTGCTTATTTTGTTTCTGTGATGTATCTTGTTGGTATAATAAATGTCTTTCTTCTTCTTCTTAAATGTCAGCAATTAGTATGAATTTGGTAGCATTGGGCCCCCAATCAGCAGCAGAATCAAACATAAAAAATTGGTGAAACTTTTCGGGACTTGATCTTTCTGACTGCACCATTATTCCAAAATCAGCAAATACAAATCGTAGTTGCTCCAAATGTTAGATGTGGCCTCGTAAGAACGTGTTTTCCAGTAGCTACAAAAGCTCAGGTACCTAGTTCCATTTACTGCCCAATCCCAAATTACTACCCTGTACAAACTTTGACAAAGTCCAATTTTCTTCAAGAATCAGTATCTTGGCTTTGGACAAAGGTCAATTGAATTTTTCAAATGGATTTCGAATAATGAAACTTCCTTTTGACAAAACAAATATAATGAACTAATATAATTAAACAAATAACGCATACTAAATAAACTTAACTACATCTACAAAGGCGCACACATCTCCATAAACCGATACGGGTTGCCTGCGCTGGTGTACTTGAGCTCCATTTCGATTTCTTCTGGCCCTCGCAGCCAAAGACGGTCGCGGTAGTAACTAACACATGAGAGGAACTCCTTGTCAGTATATCGGCCAACTTCAATGGGGACAAACGGATCTAGGTGTTCGAAGCCCTGAAAACAAAAAGATTAGTATAGTAACTGCCAACTGGCAAAAACACTATTTCAGGGTGGGCGAACGTAAGTCAAGCTTTACCATTATCACAGTACATATAATATACAAACTGCCACAAAGCTGTGTGCAAGACACTGGCCGTATTTCACAAAACTACAATTCAGTTTTTTCTTAGCCAAGTCTTGTTACTCGATATAATGTAGATCGAATTGTTAGGTATAGTAAACTATGAATGGGGAACTTGCATCTAACTTAGATTGGAGTGACATTGCCTTTAAATCATACATATCATTTAAAAACCTAGCAAAAATTTAAAAATAAAACAATAAAAATATTTTTTTCTGGCTTTTCGGGGTCACTCTAAGGATATTATTCCATGTCGGACAATGGTTTGCTGAAGGCTGCGACACGTGTAGAGCGCGACATGTGAATTTAATAAAATTATGTAAATTCTGATATTTGGAAAAACATAAATATCAGGATCGTAGCAAGTGGCACTCCCTGGTCACTGCCTACCCCTCTGGGATACAGGCGTGAGTTTATGTTATGTTATAAATATCAAACAAAGAACTCATAAAACATAAGTTGTGTTGTTTATATTAAATTTTGTGCAGTGAGCTTGTTGTTATTTAATGAAGTAAAATAAAATAATAAATAAAACACGAACACTTATGGTGGTACATATTACGCTACAGGGCATTTTTTTAATGCTCACACTAGCTGAATCGGCAAACGTTCTTTTGGCATATTAATTAGCCTACGACCTATTCTCAGACCTACCAAACATACACAAAAAAAACATTAAAATGGGTGAAGCCGTTTCGGAGGAGTTCGATAACAAACACTGACACGAGATTTTTATACATTAGATGTATTCCTACCTTTTTGTGCAATTGGTACATCGGTAAATAGCTCTCATGGTGATCATCTGGCACAGCTAATTCGTCGACACTCAGTACTATGACGCCATTTGTCTGAAACAAAACAAATCAACACCTGAGGTGCTTTAATTTTCCTGTTTAGTACTATAATTATTTTATCATACTTAGACGTTAACAGCCGGTTTCTTAATTGAGGAATCTGGAGAGACAAGACTGATAGGTACCTACTTAGTGAAATTCTGAGTGACATCCTTTCAGAGCTCTGCCGCGAAACAAAATCATCATCATCATCATTCAGCCACAGGCAGTCCACTGCCGGTCATAGGCCTCCTCCATTGATTTACAAAAAGATCGGCTTGAAGCGGCTTGTGTCCAGAAACGAAATACGTCAATAAAGTTTGATTCATTTTGTCATTGACACGATAGGAAGAGAAAATATCAAAACGTCCCTTCGTTGATTCATCATTATCATCGTCATCATCATCAGCTCAGCTCTGCCCACTGCTGGGTATGGGTATTTTTGCCATCACGTCACGACATCTTTTGCGGTCTCTCTTACTGCGCGGAAGATATTTAATCCTTCGTTGATTACAAGATAAAAAAATCTTTATTTAAATACCATAAATATGACGTAAAGTTACAGAGTACAATTAGCAGCTTCATTGCTATTATGGCACAAAGAGTTTTATTTATTTATTTACAGATAATATGATCCAATATTTTGTTAGTAGTGAGGCGAGCACATGTCAACTCTGCACGCGCAGTATAAACTCCAACATTCCTGCATCGCGCAAGCAAAATGTTTCACATGACATACCATACATATAACGTCCGACGAACATCAGTCGGACCGGCCGTCCCCAGGCATACGATCTGCCTGGCGGGAAATTTCCCTTTGTAGTGGAAGAGCACGATCACCCGCTCTTCCCTATAGTGGTGACCCCCGACAGAACATTGTCAACCTTCCTTCGCTCTCGCAGCACCCCACATACAATCAGTCTCAAAGCAAGGCCAGCATCCTCTTCCCTCTCACCTCATCAGATCCACTACAGTCAACGCACCGACTACTGGTACTGATGGTGATCTCCCCCAACCCCTCGGCACGGCAGCCACACAGCAACAGCGCACGTTGCCAGTGGTACAGCAGCCTTCACCGGTTCCTACCACTTGCGCGGACCCCATGGTACTGTCGCCGGTGAAGTGACTGTTAGCCGCCGAACACCCTCAACCGCTAGTCGACTCACTGACTCAGCGCCTCCTGGCACTTGCAGGCTTTAGAGCACAGACTTCGATTCCTATCAGACCTAGCTATGCGTAGCTACGGTCTTGAAGGGGAGTGATGTGGCCAGCACGGGATCCTGCCTTTTCGCAGAAAATTGTTACGCTGATTATCACTTGCCAACCAACATTTCACCTATTTTTCACTTTGACAACAAACGATTTACAAATTTTTGTATGGCAACGTTTCATTTGGTAGGATTGTTGTTAAGCTGATTATTATAATGAAACAAAACGTTTTGGGTATTTATTATTTTTCAAATCTTTTACTAGGCCAAACAACTATTAGATGAATAACGTTTCGTCTGTGAAACAGTTCCCTTTTTCTAAATAGATGGTTTTGCAAACCTATAGGTTAGGTTAGGTTAGAACTGTGACCAACACACGCACGAGCCGAGCGAGCGAAGCGAGCGTGCCGCGGCAGCGGCCGGCGAGTGCTAGGAAAATTCTATCCATTTTACTAGGTTTTCCTAACCTTTAGGTTATTAATAGCTCAAACCCACATAAGTTACTTAACGAAACTTAATGCAACATTTGGTATACAATAAACAACTGAATGAATATTACGCTAAGTAAAACATACGCCACTTAAAAGTTGGCATTTTGAAAAAATGTCATTATAAAAAGCAAACCAAACAAACAGTTGGCAACTGCGAGGTTGGGAAATAATAAGAAAAGTTGGCAAATGATTATTCCGCAAAATAATATTCTTCGAAACGTTAGTTGCCAAATGAAAATCGGCCAAAAATGTTTCTGCAAAAAGGCAGAGAACCGGCGAGCACATGTCAACTCTGCGCGCGCACTATAAACTCCAACATTCCTCCATCGCGCAAGCAAAATGTTTCACATGACATACCATAAATATAACGTCCGACGAACATCAGTCGGACCGGCCGGCGGCCGTCCCCAGGCATACGATCTGCCTGGCGGGAAATTTCCCTTTGTAGTGGAAGAGCACGATCACCCGCTCTTCCCTATAGTAGCAATAAACATAGAACTTATCCATGCAGCCGTGATGCAAAATCGCGCTCTGAATGCTATTGCCGCTTCCACACATTATGTTCAGCAATTATGCTGACTTTTTTCGCCAGATGGCGTCGTGGTGACATTTTCGAGGCGTTACAGAAGCGCGGCAACCGAAACAGAACCTACCGTTCCGTTTCCCGACCGTACCATTTTCTATCTACCGTTGTAAAGTCCAATTTCGCTTACCCAGTCGTTCTTGGTCAGCTCCAGGAAGGAAGTGGTAAGGGTGACCTCTTCTGGCTTGACCGTCCGCTTGACCGTGGTGTGGAGGCGCGTGATCGGGTAGAAGAAGCAATTGAACCCGTCTATTGCCACGAACGTTTTGCAGCTGGGGAGGGAAACGTTACAGTCGTATGTTACGAGCCAGCGGCTAAAAAATAATTTTTGATGAAACCTGAGTGCCTGGGGAGATCTTGCAAAAAATATATTTTACGTCAGATCAAAATTGGATCAAAAATAAAAAGTACCTATGTTTAATTTAATTTATTGTTATATTTACCTGTCGAAAAGTAATTCAAGCCAAGTGGTACAAAAACGCTCCATACAAATCGGGCGCCACCTGTGACGTCGCAAGTTGCTAGTGACGTCTTATAATGTTCTCGAATGGAGACCACATATCGGCAAGCGCAGCGTAGGACGACCAGCCACAATATGGACAAATGACCTCATCCAAGTGGCAGGAAGACGCTGGATGCAGGCACCAGTGGACTTCTTGTGGCGGAATGATGATGATGATGATGAATGTGTTAATTTGTCCCAATTTATGTCTTTTTTCTTCTTCTTCTAATTTTTTTTATGCGCCTACGCTCTTAATAGGAAATGTTTAGAATTCAATGAAAAAGCTAAAATTAAAAAGTTTTTTTTATTGTTGAGGCAACTTGATTTTTCGTATTTTTCGTCGGGACCGTAAAATCGCAAAAAAACAATTTTTTTTTTGAGCTCTTCTATGTTATTTTATTAGAGTGAGTATTTGTTCTAGAAAAGTCTAGAACCAATACTCACTCCAATCTAATTTTGATGCATAATCCCCATAACATACCGCTTGCTATCCGACAGCAGCTTGATCTCAGCGAGCAGCGCGTCAATGACGTCACACGAGTACTTAACGCGGTTGATCCCCAAATCCACCAGCTCGGACAAAGGGGCTCCTGCAGGCGTCGACTCGCGCTTGCTCCACACGTATTCCTTGCTGACTGTCAGCTGAGGAGAGAATGTTTATATTCTTTTTGTTGCACTAACCCGTGCTGAGTACAATTTTTAAAACCTATTTAGAGGCTAAAAATTCCACCCATGCTCGGTTGGGAGAGCGCTGGCACGGTTAGCCAGAGGTCGCGGGTTCAAGTCCCGGCATGGGTGGAATTTTTAGCCTCTGAATAGGTATTTAGAGAATGTTTAGTTATTGTTTTTTTTAAATCATCAGCTTTGACGTTCATTAAGTAAACATTTTGTTTTTATAGTGAATAAAATTTTAGACTTTGACTGTCAGTTATTTGGTGCATTTTTGCTATATATAGCCTTCCCACTACAACAAGCAAACTGTTTGGGCTTCTGTGTAGTTTGTAATTGGTGCAGAGTGAGGTACAGCTTAATTACAGTTACATTACAAGACTTTGCGATCTCCAAAAAAGTCGTCTTTTAGCCACATATGGCAGATCGGTAATGAAGCCACATTTTAAGAATCAATGATCAATCAGATCTTCACAAGCTACAAGATTTATTAAGGAACTTTCCTATTAACTTTTATCAGACACTTGACATCAGATATTGATAGAATGCATACGCTCAAGAGGCTCTATCAAGGTATTCTATATTACTATTCGTATTTCCGCACACCCTCGTACAGGATTTATAGGAGAAAGATCTCTGCATCACATTGACGAACTGGCAGGGATACGTTAGCACAACATTTATAGGGTTCCGTAGTCAGCAAGAAACCCTTATAGTTTCGTCTTGTCCATCTGTCTGTCTGCGGCTTAGCTTAGAGACGATAAGCACTACAAAGCTGAAATTTGGCACGGATATAGATATTAATTACGCCGATAAAACGGCACAATCAAATCCAAAAACTATTTTTTAGGGTATTAACCCTACCTATAAATTAGGAATGATTATTTTTCTCGTCTATACCATAGTTTGGGGATCCCATATTGTTTGTTTGGTCGTTTAAAAATATTTTGGGTGCAGTGCAGGAAAACCATAGTTCGATTAGAGATGTGTTTGCGAAATATTAAGCTTTAAAGCGCGTTGTTAGAGTAGAGCGTCGCGTCCCTGTCCTGGCTAAACGGCTGTTTGTAGAAACGTGAAAAAATTTACAGAAATAGCACGTATATAATAATGAAAGTAAAAGGAAAACTACAGCAGCAAAGTAGGCTTTACAAATAAAGGAGTAATAGTCGAGCAACGTATAGCAGGAAAACTTTGTACAAATTCCAGAGAAAATTACCTTGATGAAGTTGTTAATCAATCAAAAAACCCCTCCTTTTACGGAACCCCACACTGCGCGTGGCCCGACACGCCCTTGACGGTTTTTTTTCAAACAACGGGCGGCCATAAATGTGTGAAAGTAGACATCGTGTCTTTACGGTTATCGTTAATTATTAAACCATCTAATGGGAACAATAATGCCCATTACATGCATATGTTAATAGGAGGAGAATTCACCTCTTCCGATTTCAAAAGCGCCTGATTCTGTGTCTTGAAGTGCAGCAGCCAAGCGGCGGCGTCCAGCGGCAGATCCACCATGCCCTCGCGCGTCGTTGAGTTCGACATCTCCTTGTGGCGGGGCAGACGGCGCAGCCACTCCGATACTGATCACCAGAGAAGACCGTTAGCCTCTTTTTTACCTCGACGTGTATTCATCCTACTAATAATATTCGAATAATAATACTCGATAAAAGCTTTTACAGATTTTTCGCTCTCAGTTACCCGACGTATAGTGTAACTATAAAAATGAATGGATTTGGATATAATTAGGCACATAAAAATATCAAGAAGATGGAAACTAATGCATTCATCATCAGCCATTTAACGCCCACTGCTGGACATAGGCCTCCCTCACATTTTTTCCTAACCATGAGGAGTTTTGCCATAATCGCCACGCTTGGCAGGCGGGTTGGCGATCGCAGTATGCGGTTGGAACCTCAGAAAGACGCTGCTGCCCGTCTCCTGGTGATTGATTTCCTTAGTCGCCTTCTATGACATCCACAGAAGGAAATGGAGTAACGCTATTCTTAATCCAGCGCCACACGGAATCCAAAAATTCACACTAATGCATTGCATAAGCAGCCTATATATGTCCCACTGTAGGGCACAGGCCTTCTCTCAGGGAGAGAGTATAGGCATTATGCATTACTGTGGGATAATTGACACACTGTTTCTGAGAGAGGGCCCGTGCCCTGGAGTGAAATGTATGTATGTAGGCTGATTTGATAATGTACCGAAATGTCTTAAAATAATATTTCCTAAGCTAATTTTAAGCGAATGGTAACTCACCTCACAGATAAACCTATACAGGTTTGGGTGAGGGTCTGCTGTATTAAATAATTATGTACTTTGTGAAATTTCTTGAATAGATAACTATAAAAAAAAAACAAACTTACCCCAAGGAACATGTATGATGAGGAAGTTATTTTCGCAAGCATAGTGCAGCAGATGGGCCATTGTCAGAGATTTACCAGTGCCATTCTCTCCATCTGACCATATGGATTATTAAGGATTTATTGTTCTGCGCTGGTTTCAACGATTGCATTCACTTACGTGCCACAGAAAGTCCAGGGGCCTGTTTCATAGAATAGAACTACAATTCATGGTGTAATATATATACGATTCGTTGTACATTGCCAAGTCGATTAACCCACAGATTGGCAAGTAGGGAGACTGCTATGTTTACATGTTAGGCTGATTCAACGGAGCAAACTAAATTAAAAGAAGACTGAAGTTGGAAGCTCATTTCGGGAAATCGTCTATCTATCTATCCAGCCCATGAATAGAACCAACCTTCTTGGTTTTCTGCTAAACTCATTCACAACTTTCCGGCAGCCTTGTGTATGTTGTAAGATTAGATAAATTGAATTTTCGCGAAAATTCTAGGGATGTTGCGAAAAGACGGATAAGTAGACAATTTTGATGACAGTTTCAATCTTAATGAAAAAAGATAGGGTTTTTGCAAAAACGCGAGTCGCCTTAGTAAGATTGAATATCCTTTCAGTCATTGGCTTGTTTTTATTTGCTGGCCAACTCTTGTTCTGATTAGTTCTCATGTAAAGGGTAAGAATTGAATTAATAACGCCTATTTATAGAAACCCTTACGTTTTATTGTATATTTTAGTTAAAATATAAACAAAGGACCCTTTGCGAGGTAAATATCAGTCACAGAAAGTTTAAATGATGGGGCGTACAACAATTACTGAACTCGAATAACTTATTTTATTTAAAGAGGTCTAGCATAAGTTGAGAAATATTGTTACAATTGGAACCGGTATCAAATATTTCTGTTTTGGCCTATACCTATATAATTTTGTCTCGACCTCCATGTCATGTTGATATCTGTGCTTGCAGTATATATTATAATATCATAAAGTTACTTGAATAAAAGGAGAGGTGAGATTGTCTTTTCAGTCAGAATTTTTTCCACGCGTCGTTTTTTTTGCATTTATATACTGTTGTTGTGATTTCGGTTGTTTCAGTACAGCCGCATAGTAAAATATTTCTATTGAAGCAATCACACTATTTCTCCGTTCTCTGTCCATTCTGGTTTAGTAGTTCCGTCCTGTCTATTATCGTCAAACTTTCTTAGTTCTATGTCAAATATTTCTTTATCAGACATAAACTCAGAAATGGTTGATGATGCTGTTGAACGTTTAGCATTAATGTTTGTCCCTACAGCCACATTCCTACATAACTTTTCGCACTATTTTTCTAGACTAACGACACTCTCAACTACATTAAATATAAAAAAAACTGCTGACTTGCTTACAAAAACAATCACAAACAAAACAACGTGCGAGAATGGATTAACTTATAACATGTCAAGTCATCCGATCAGAGAAGATACTGTTTTGGGTGCTTCGACAGGCCAAACGGTGTTCTTTATAGCATTAAAATGTGAAAATTACTTTGCTAAATTCCGCCAAAATTCACATTTTAATGCTATTATGGATTTCCGCAAAGTAACGCCTGATTCCATACAATAGTGTTCTTATTTTATATAAGCTAACGATTATTATCGCAATCGTACCAAGGCGACTAAGGTTTTGCAAAAAACCCAACTTTTTTCATTAAGATTTAGAAATGTCTTCATCACTGTCTAATTAGCCGTGTTTTCGCAATAACCCTAGAATTTTCGCGAAAATTCGATTCATCAAATCATTCTACAACATAAATCCATAAAAAAGATTTTCCCTTCTCTATAAAATACCTACATATTATATGGGGATTACAAGCCTGTACTGATAGCTTTTTAACAAATCTCAAGTTCAACAAATCTAGTTTATCTCGTATTAAAAGGATACAAAGTAAATATCTAACAGCTGGCTTGTTCATGTCGCTAGCTTTAATACAGTTCATGATCTCAAGCGCCGGCTGTCGCACCATGACTGCAGTCTCTGTAAAAGTCTTAGTTTGCTTCTTGAAGCTCCTTGGCAGGCCTCCGTGGCTGAACAGCTGCTTGCACACGTTGTTGTCTATTGTGTAGAACAGCCCAATTTGGTTGCTGTTGTGTTGGGACTGTAACATTGTAGCAAGTTCTTATAAAAATGCTAATTATTTAATTAATTTGTAATTGTTGTTTCTGAATTGCTGTACTTAGAATCTTCATTCAGCTCCTATATAACGCGTTAAATCCTGTACGATTCCAATC
This sequence comes from Yponomeuta evonymella, assembly GCA_963969515.1. Taxonomy (NCBI): domain Eukaryota; kingdom Metazoa; phylum Arthropoda; class Insecta; order Lepidoptera; family Yponomeutidae; genus Yponomeuta; species Yponomeuta evonymella. The sequence goes on along the minus strand of OZ018343.1, from coordinate 2,276,412 downwards.
ATCTAACTGTCCAATTACAAATATATTTTAGTTTCTCCAGTATAATGCACTTAAAAATTAGTGAAACTCTTAGTATTAGCATGTTACATTATGTAGTAGGAGACAGGAGTCCAAAACCTGTTTTCCCCATGCTATGACTCTCCCGACTTCCACTTCTCAAAAAACCGAGAGCACTGTTCTTACAGAATTAGTACCTATGGATTTTGACAGACAAGAATCACTCAGGATTTGGGGCGCATGATTAGCATAACTAGACAAAGTCCTCGCGAGTGAAAATTTTTAGCCCAATTCGTTTCAAGACGAGATTATTCAGAATTTGTCGGCATCATGTAATTTGTCAAAACAACAAAAAAAATTGAAGTGTTGGTGAAACATAACCCCGCAAATAAACAATTTGGGTTGGTTTTGCAGTTGATAGAAACAATAAGCAAAGTGTCCTATTGTTAATATCAAAGAGTAATTTGCTCAGTAAGTAAGGAATCCCCTAAAATGTTAGCTAAAAGTTTTTGTACGAGTGATCGACTTACCGGTGAAACTTCTGTGGTTCTAAACGAAACAGCTTGCGAATACCTTCGGCATAAGTGTCTCCAACTGCGCGAAAGCATGTTGATCAATTTATGTAAGGTATTATTAAAAGATTTCGCTAAATTATATCAATAACAATTCATAACATAACCTCAAATATTAATCGATCTTTTTTTTTTTTTATAATAGTATTAATCGATCGAACTGAGTTCACAGATAAGACGGAATGTTTGTGTTGTGCGTCAAACAAACGTCAATTTTATTTTATATAAAATTGACGTTACGACGACGACGCGCGTCCGCCCTTTTGTAAGTCGACAGCACATTAACCTTTACAAACTAAAATCTGTCCGGCTAGCTGAGTAAAAGTCAACACGCAGGCCAACCTTTACATTTTTCTTGCAGTCAGCGTCAGAATGACCCGTCACTACGCGTATTTATCGTCGAAATTGTGATGAATAATTGCTGCCCAATTGCTTCTATTTGCTTCCTTTAAGTAGAGAATTGCTTCCATAATATTTTAGAAGAAAAACAACATTTAAGGGTGACCGTACATCCTGACGTCAGGTTGACCGGTCACCTAGCCATAACACCAAACTTTCGTGGAATCACTGAATTTCTCATCGGGCACCATTTACTGCCCATTTGCTTCCTTCATATTGTAAAAACTCCGCACTCGTAGCTATTATGGAAACCAAAATATCAACATAGTTTAGATCCAGCGCCTGACAAAATGAAAATAGCAAAAATTATTATGATAACTGTTTGTTGTTTTGTTATTGTTCGACTGTACAAGTGCACTATGGACCTAAAGTCATTTAATTCTACTCGATATTGTTGTCCAAGTAATAAGGATCGTGTTGCTAAAAAAATTTATACAAAAAAACGTCAATACATCAATGAGAAAGGTACTGTAAAGGGACTGTTTAAAAATAGCTACGGGTACTTTCAAAAATATATAAAAAACGGCAAAATTATATAAGTAGGTACCTACGTATTTTTTGGCGTACAAGTTACCAATACCGGTATTTCAAGAATTATCAACTATAACACTGAGCACGTTGTACACATAATTAAAAAATACACAGGATACTTTTGTGTGTTAGGTTATTTGTTACTTTTAAAAATAAATAAAAAAACTACAAATAATCTCCTGTTTGATATTTTTATATTTCTTATATGAAGAGTAAAGTATTTATGTCGCCGCCAAATGGTTTAATCAGCCGTTTTATTAAACGCCTAGGCCGATCGTTATCTATAGGAGAGCGCCACAAACATTTTGATACAAAGTTGATATAAAAGCTATTGCTATTTAAACAAACTTTGTTGGAAAAGATACTTTATGGGCGAAACTAAAGTTAGGTTATGTTAGGTAGCTTTAGAAGACCACGAAAGCCTCGCGAAGCGAGGCGCCTTTCCTATGGATAACGATCGGTCTAGGCGTTTAATAAAATGGCCGATTAAACCATTTGGCGGCGACATTTACATTTCTTTTTATACAACTTATACAATATTATATACTAAGCTTGATTTTTTTTAACATACATAATACAATGTGGTACTATGAGGAAACAGAATTTCTGTTACAACATGTCACATAACTACAATAAGTATAAATAAATATGAATAAAAATAAAACACGCAAACACACACACACACACACACACACACACACACACACACACACACACACACACACACACACACACACACACACACACACGCACGCACGCACGCACGCACGCACGCACGCATACACTACACAAGTATAAATCATGTCAGAAATCTTACTTATAGTTAATTTCTGAAATTTATATCTTTAAATAAAATAGACAATTAAATTAAGCTCACACTTAAAACAAAATCTCTATTTTGCGTAGGTTTAGATGTTCAACCTTTACAAGTTATGGAAGAGCGGGTTTCCCTGGCACAGGTACTTTATACTTAAAAGGGAATCCCAGCAAAAGTGTATGTTAGCAATGGAATTGGTTGGATGAATAAATATTTTTGTATTTTGTATTTTGTATTTTGTATAGCAGATATCACATAAATTGTAGTCTCTACCCAGGCAATGGGATTATGTTTTCCCACATTTTTTTTTCAGGCTTTTCAGGCTTTTTCAAAAAAATTGTTGATAAGGAATCATACAGGGCGCTACTCAAAGCCTAAATCCATTTACACCACTTTATTTCTTGCAGCGGTTCTTCGGGGCCTGTTTAAGGGTTAACCATCAAACTGAAAGTAATGCTAACTATGACAGCGTGAGATATTATTATATCTACCCACCTTTAGTAACGCCTGAGTATCATTGTCATAGCAATTTTGAGTCTAAGCGCGTCGTTGCTCGTTTCATTTTGTCAGGCGCTGGATCTAAACTATGTTGATATTTTGGTTTCCATAATAGCTACGAGTGCGGAGTTTTTACAATATGAAGGAAGCAAATGGGCAGTAAATGGTAACCGATGAGAAATTCAGTGATTCCACGAAAGTTTGGTGTTATGGCTAGGTGACCGGTCAACCTGACGTCAGGATGTACGGTCACCCTTAAATGTTGTTTTTCTTCTAAAATATTATGGAAGCAATTCTCTACTTAAAGGAAGCAAATAGAAGCAATTGGGCAGCAATTATTCATCACAATTTCGACGATAAATACGCGTAGTGACGGGTCATTCTGACGCTGACCAGTATCTCGTAGACAGAGTAGAGTTCGCGCGCGTAAAGGTTGATGTGCTGTCGACTATACAAAGATACAGTCGACAGCAGGTCAACTTTGCGCTGATTAGAGTGTAATATTATGAATATGTAAAAGTTGATGAGCTGTCAAACTCATTCCTTCATTACTGAAAAAATATTTTACTTTCTTAACCTTGGTTCACCACACCATAGTCCCATGAGCTCGAGCTGGACTAATAGATCAACCTTTAGGAAGGCGTAGCATACAATAGTTCAAAAACCTTGTGGGAAAGACGGCAAATTGAGTTTGTGTTGTAATAAAAATAAATAATTACAAAAAAACTCAAACAGACTTCTAAAATGCCAGAAGTCTAAACTACTGCAACTTATAAGATGATAAAACGTCTAGTGTAGACCATGTCCTTTTAGAAGTCTGTTTCTTATTTATTTTACGATTTCTTCTGCATTTGTCTTTTCGCCTTGAATAAACTAGTAGGCCTTGCTTTACTCTCCTCTAACTTTACATTTTTACTTATGTTAACACTTTCCAACACATCTTTCACTACTATTGTCCTGTTCTCCTCTGGAAATTCCTCTTCTTCTAGAATAACGCTATTTTTCTTCCTACATGGTTCTTTGTAGATCTGTTCTGTGCTGTCATCAGGCCCATATTTGGATTTCTTTAATATAGACTTTGTTTCCTTGAATAAATGCGAGTAAGCTTGGTAGACATCACTAGGCTTCTGTATACCTTTGTTATAATCATATGGTTCTAAATTGGGCTCATTATCACTATGTTTGAAAGTGATATCTAAGGTTTCTGGGTCATCATCAGAGGCCATTTCGTCAGCAAACTTGATGCCTTTATTCGGTGCAACAGCTGTTGATTCCGTTGTATCGTGGTTGTCATTGTCACTGCTGTCACCGCTGCTACCTGCTCCATTTTCCAGAACATCCTCTAACCTGAAAATGTTAAATGGATGCAAGGAATTAGCATTAGCTAACATAAACATAAACATTTACATACAGACACATAATAATAATAATAATAATAATAATAATTTATTTTTCCATAAAAACACACATTGATCCTTAGAACTAGAACATAAACTAGAGTTAAAATTAGATATTATTCTTAACTAAGTTTGATTAGGGATCTTGGGATCGATTGTGGTCCCCGCACTAGGTCAGGCCTGTATCGCGGGGGCCCAGCAAAAATTAACATTAAGATTTTTTTTTTATTTTTAGGTAGAACAGACGTTTTGCTTAGACTACCTTACACTAGTATATTCTAAAAATTAATAAGTAAAAAGCTGTCTGTCGGTCGGTCGTTGGGGTGTCCAGGAGATAGACTTACATAAATATTATAATGGGGGATATCATATACTTACTTGTAAATAATAACTATTTGGTTATTAGTATCAGATTTTCCGTTTCTCTGTACGATAGTGTTATATACATAGGTTACATACATAGGTTCTGGCCCCACACTAGGATACCCTGTGTCGTGGGAACCAGAAACAACGACATCACAAACATGTAAACATCCAAGACCTGGGGGGTTTTTTTTTTGTTCCCAGCCGGGATTCAAACTCGGGACCTCTCGCATGGTATGCAGATGCACTACCATTGCGCCACGAGGTCGTCGTAGCTAGGTACTCATAAAATAAAGGATACAAAGATGATAAACCAGTGAGTTTTGGGACCATGGTCCCTGGTGTCTCACGAGCAGTCATTGGAATTTGCAATGCTTTTTTTATCCTAGCAACATGTTATATTGTGGATATGGAGTGAGCCACAGATTTAAGTAGCACATATACATAGATGAAATGTCCTATAAAATTTCAAAATTGTCTTGTTTACTGCTCAAGTACAAAAACACCCACATATCCATAACAACCAAGTCGTGTTTGACATAATTTAGTGCAAAAAGAACTTTCTGACCACTTCTCATGAGTAATGCAATATTTTATTAGAAGGCATAAGTATACTGAAGTTGAATAATTTTAGTTTTAATTCAATTATTTTATATGGAACTCCTATTACTGCATTCAAAATAAGCCTTCTGATGGTAGACTTTTGACAAAAGTAGTTTTAACTGTCAGTAGATATGGATAGTTTATAGGAAACAACCACAAGTTGACTACAAACCTTTCCATTTCATCTTCTAGCTCATCAAGCTGCTCCATTTCATCAAGCTTTGCAATCAGATCATTCTCAGTCAAGCTCTGCCCTCTCTCCTTGGCCTTCAACTCTTGCAGCTGCCTCTCTATGTCTTGCTGTTTTTCCATAACCTTCTGCAACAGGTCAAGCTTAGAGCAGATCTGTGAATTTCTGTCTTCTTCTATATCTGTGAAGGTAACTTTCTTTTTAACTATAGGCATTGTTTTACTTTGTGGTTTTTCATCTGTCATTTTTTCTACAGGAATCTTGTCTATTTCCTCTGTTTCTTCTAAAATATATGGCTCATTGTTGTCAGGTACAATGTCCATGGATTGGGAATCTTCTACTAGATTTTGTTCATTGTTTATCTCCTCCTGAAGTTCAAGCTCTTCTAATCTATTCCAAAGTTCTTCATCAGTGATGTCTGTTCTATCTTCATCTTTGGCTTTCCTTTGTTTGTAAGCCCTCATGTTTTCTCTATGTGTATCCCTCCATATCTTGTCCTCTTCTTCAGTGTAGTGTTCAATGATGTCCTGACCTTGTTCCTCAAAGGTGTGTCGCTTCCCAAAGGATAGTTGATTTTCTAGATACTCCCTCTCTTTTGTGAATGATTCTAATTTAGATTTTGCATCTGAAACACAGAAAATTATTTTTCAACTTACATCTTACAGGATAAAAGAGAACAACAATTTAAGGCTGTCCCATTTGGAAAATTATGTGGTAGATGAGTCCTAGATTTGAATTGGGAGGGCTCTAACAAATAAACAATATTATAATTATTGAAATCTTCTTGGATCTGTCTATAGCCGACATAGTTAATAATAATAGTTAAAGTCTCCTAGGTGACAATATAAAACAGAATCCACCATACCTGTTATCCTACGCTGCCTCAGCACTTCAGCTTGCTTAACAGAGCACTTAGCAAAGTAATCCGCACCAAGAGCTACAGTAACCTCGTTGGTGTGCTGAATTTCTCCCCGGAACAAAACTCTATTCCCGATGGGGACTAGGACTGGAACTTTAAGTTTATCAGCAAAGACGTTTAAGTCTAGAGATGTAAGTCTTTGTAGGTAGTCCTCCCAAAAGCGAAGCTGTTTCTCATTTTCGATTAAACTCTGGAAGTTAGAAAAAACATGGATTAGTGTTGGAGAGTATCAGATTGTACACAATTTAGTGGAACCTAAATACTCACCTTATGATAAATGTTTTCTAGGAAATTCATTTTACGCTTACGAACAAATTAATTCGAAATCAGAAAAAATACCGACTAGAACCACTTCTAAGCAAGAATATATAAATTATGGAGTAGGTACATAAATCTAACAAAAATAACCTCAACCTCAACCGATTTTCCAATGCCACAGAGTATTATCAAGACAAGACTGAAAATGACAGCTTCACTTTTCTTTTCTGTAAAATTGTGTCAGTTGCAAAAACGAAACGCATTCCTATAACATGTTGGCTGTATTCAGTGAACTCATGCCCACAACCAATAAAAAAGTAATATATTGAACCGAACCATCGTTTCATTGACGTTTCTAAAATATCCAGTGCGGTTTTGTCATAGAAAAAAAAATTAGTGCAACGCCGCAGCGCGCAATCTGCAGCAAAATGTGTTTATAAAATATTTGTAAAAATTTCTACACCGTGGCACACCGAAGCTTTTCAATATTTCTCCTTAAATTGCTGCGTAAATTGTGAATTGGCCCCGTAATTAATATACCTTGGTAATCCAATAATCCACTAAAATGGAGGAAAGGAAATCTATTTTACACGAGCTCTATGTTTATTCTGAATGGAAGCCAGAGCCTGAGTATTTGGTAAGTATTTGTTGCAATATTTTGTTTATTAACACTAGTGATCAAACAATAATCCTGAAGTCTACGCTTAGGACTTGGTTGGTATGAAGTTGACTTAATCGTTATCATATAATTTTTGTTATTCCTCTAACAGTTTAAATTTTTTTTCAGCAAAAACCTGATAATATTTTGCCTGAAAACATATCGGCACTATGGAGATGGCTGAAATTCTTCGGCCCAAAGAAGAGCCTGATTGACAGCATTACTGTGTAAGTTGCTTTCATTAATTTTACATATTTATATCAACATAAATTGCACATTCTCCATTGGCCCGTATTTGTTCACTAGCCATATAAGCCTCCTCGAATAACCATTAATAACCATAAGGAATACCATTAGTTTTACCCTCGGCCATCCTCATGCAGCCACCAACAGCAATCTACATAAGATCATCAATTGGCACAATTTGTGATTTTTTTTTAGTTTTTGGTAAATTGGTCTTAAATGATATCTGTGCTGATATGTATAATCTTTACCTTTGTTGTTATATATACAGCATGTTATTAAAATTCTAAATTTTATTTTTCTATGCAAATTGACTGCATCAAGTGTCAAGTCAAACACTTGAAAATAAAGAAGTTTCCTGATATTATTACATTAAGTATTTCAATTACATTGTATAGAATCCTAGATTCATTACCTACACTTTTTCCACAAACTTATCTGGCCAGTGATGTTTAGAATCTTGCTGATGTGCAGATCTGCTGTATTCTGGCCATTTTTACCTGACTGCGGCGAAGCCCAAAAGGATGGTAAGGTGTTTAGCTTTTTTGTATGTATCTTAGTATGTAGTTATTTCAGTTTTTTTAACAGTGATTCTCATAAGAATAAAATTTCCATTTAATATAATGGCAGTTAAATCAGAACCTTCTTTTATCTTATACTCATAAAAATGATGAATATGAAATTAATTAATAATTAATTGCTCTTATTCAGAGCATTTTGATCTTATTAACAGTGAGAAATGTTAATAGTATTGACTGCTATCATAAAAGTATGTGAAGAATCTTATTTATGGCCACTTCAAAACACTTTCAACCACAATGGTTAACTAGGAATAATGTCATATCCAAATTACCATCATACAGGGTATCAATTTTCCAGGACCGACCAAGAATGTTCAACACATTTCTGGCCTGTTGTGGGAAATTAATCCATTTAAAATAAAAGTGCAAAGACAACATGTTAAATAAAAGTGTTGTTTCAGACACAAAGAGCGCCAACAGAAATGGCACATAGCTCTGGGTGATGAGGGCAAGGTGATAGCAGTTCTCACCGACAACATACTCGAGATCAGAACCAAGAGGTCAGAGTATGCCGCGATTGCTGCTAGAACTACAGGTAAAACTTAACATTATTCAATTCACTGATTCTTGTACATTATCTGAGATCGACTGTTAGGAAACTAAAGTGTAGACAAGAAAGAAAAGTCTGACCGCTATTAAATATTAACAGATTGTTAGTGAACAAGAAACTTAAATGTTAGGTACTTTAGATTAATTACAAAATAATATTTTTAAATATCTTGATACTAATTGTTATATAGGTATAATGTGGGTAGACAAGTATACCGGTCGCTTGTGCCGCCAGTCTCGCAATAAACGATTGAACGTACATACGTCTTTGATTTAACAGTGGCGAACGCGGAAAATAAGGAAGTAAAAAGTATTTAAAGAACAGAATTACGATGTCAGTCGGGCAAGTGCGTGAATTCGCAGTGAAAACAGGAAATTGGAGTGGATATATCGAGAGATTAGAAATGTATTTCGTCGTGAACAAAGTGCCGGATGAAATGAAACTACCTACGTTAATTTCGGTTATGGGCGAAGACGCGTATGAACTATTGTCCACTTTATCCAGCCCAACCAAGCCTTCGAAATTAACCTACGAACGAGCGGTGAATCTTCTAGATGCTCATCTTCAGCCCAGGCCATCAGAGTTAGCCGAAAGGTATAAATTCTGGCAACGTCGGCAGCTCAGCCACGAATCGATAACAGATTACGTAACCGAATTAAAAAAGTTGTCGAAATACTGTAACTTCAAAGCTACACTAGACGAGAACATGCGTGATCAGTTAGTATGTGGACTTAAGAGCGAATTAATCAGACAAAGACTTTTCGCTGAGGGTGAACTGCAATACAGTCGAGCTGTGTCACTGGCATTGTCGTTAGAAGCAGCTGAGCGGGACGCCAATGTAGTGGAGCGGAGTAGCGTGGAGCCGACCACGGAAGGTTTACATAAGTTCAATTTCAACGAATGCCGGAGGTGCGGAGATAACAGGCATCAAGAAAACAATTGTGTTTATAAAGATTACGTATGCAGCGGGTGCCAGGAAATCGGCCATCTAAGAAGAATGTGTCCAAGAAAAGCTAAGAGTATGCAGTACGATCATGCGAGACGGTGGGGACCGGCGGGATCGGCCGGTGGTTACGAAAAATCAACACGCGGGGCGCGCGTGATCGGCCGCGGCGCGGGCGCAGCGCCCGGTCGGGGCACGTCAGCGTGGAGGAGCGCGGGGCGCGGGCAGCGCGGCGCGGGGAGATTGGGCCGGGACCAGGCCCCAGTGCACTCGCTGGACGAACACCAGGAGAATCACGAGGACAGCGAAAGCAACGAAGATAGCGAAGAAACTATGTACCAAATGTCTTTAAGCAATTATAAACCGGTTTGTATAAGAGTTAAGGTTCAAAATTGTTTGCTTACTATGGAAATAGACACTGGGTCAGCGTTATCTTGTATTAGTAAACAAGTGTATGAAAATTGTTTTAAAGACATGCATTTGAAAGGGTCTAAGTTAACCCTAAAGTTTTATGATGGCTCGACTATTCAGCCCTTAGGTTACATAGAAGTTAATGTTAGTTACAAAGGTATGACAAAAACACTAGACTTGTACGTCATAGACAAGGGAACAACAAATTTACTGGGTCGGCAATGGTTAGCCGAATTAAATATTCCTGTAAATGTATCTAAAGTAAGTCTGCATAGCAATAGCGTATCCCAAGGCCCATTAGATAACAAGAGAATTATAAATGAAATTATTTCCAGACATGAACCACTGTTCGACGGCACATTGGGTAGATACACTGGAGGCAGGGCCGAGCTGCTCGTGCGTGAGGGGGCCCAGCCGATATACTGCCGCGCGCGGCCGCTGCCCTACGCACTGCGCGACCGCGTCGACGCGGAGCTCGACTCAATGCTGCGCGCGGGGGTCATCGAGCCCGTTGCCCACTCCGACTGGGCCACGCCGCTGGTCGTGGTAAACAAGCCCGACGGCGGGTTGAGAATTTGTGCCGACTACAAGGTAACCCTTAACAAAGTTTTGGCGATTGACAGATTTCCGGTTCCAAAAATGGAGGACTTATTTAGCGATCTCAGCGGGAACAAATTTTTTACAAAATTAGATCTCTCACAGGCATATAATCAGATAGAGTTAACAGACAACTCTAGGAAATTCACGGTAATTAATACACAGAGGGGATTATTTAAATACACACGGCTAGTTTATGGATTATCCTCGAGTCCCGGGATTTTTCAGAAATTAATGGTAGAAATGTTTAAAGGCATGCCAAATGTGGTGGTTTTTTTTGACGATATTTTAATTAAAAATAAAGACGTGGAAAGTCATATAAAAACAATTGAGGAGGTGTTACAAGTTTTGTCAAATAATGGCTTGAAAATTAAGAAAAGCAAGTGCGCGTTCCTAGTGAAAGAAGTGAGGTACTTAGGGTTTATTATTGATGAAAATGGTGTTCGAGTAGACCCAGAAAAGATAAAAGCAATTGTCACAATGCCACACCCGAGAAACGTCACGGAATTAAAATCTTTTTTAGGAATGGTGAATTTTTACGGAAAATTCATTGCTAAGTTAAGTTCACTCTTGTCACCTCTTTACAGTTTGCTAAAAAAAGGGGCGAACTGGGAATGGGGATTAAGCCAAAATGCTGCATTTTTAACAGTTAAACAATACCTAAGTAGCACGGAAGCACTAGTCCATTTTGATATGAATCAGCAGACTGTATTGACGGTGGACGCCAGCTCACGCGGACTGGGCGCCGTGCTGGCACAGCGGGCGCCGACCGCGGCCGGCGGCGACGGCGGCGGCCCCGGGGAGGAGCGTGTGGTCGCGTATGCCTCGCGAGCACTTACCGCTCACGAAATTCATTATAGCCAAATACATAAGGAGGCGTTGGCAATTGTATTTGCAGTGGAGAAATTTCACCAGTACCTATATGGTAGGAAGTTTGTGCTTCGCACTGATCATAAACCCCTCGTAAGCATATTCGGACCTAATGTCGGTATCCCTAGCGCAGCAGCCAGCCGTTTGCAACGTTGGGCAATAAAATTAAGTGCCTACGATTTCTCAATAGAGTATATAAGGACTGATAAAAACACCGCCGATGTGCTTTCGCGATTAATTAAGTCACAGAAAGATGAAGCGGCAACAGAACAGGAAAGTGTAATCCCGGAACAAACATACTTGCATTTTTGCACGGATGCTTTGCTATTAGACTACAATGTTTTAAAAAGGGAAACCCGCAGTGATCCGATTCTCAGTCGCATTTTGAGTTATATTAACGACGGTTGGCCATCCGACGTTGATATCAGAGAACTTAAACCCTATTATAATAGGAGGAACGAACTTTACTGTGAATTAGGGTGCATCATGTGGGGACACCGGGTAGTTATACCTTCGGTATGTCAAACAAGGGTACTGGCAGAGTTACATGATACACACATGGGTATGGTTAAAACAAAATCGCTGTGCCGCAGTTACGTTTGGTGGCCAGGGATTGACGAGGCAGTGGAGAAAGAATGTCGTGAGTGCGTGGTGTGTGCCGCGGTGGCTGACTCCCCGCCCGGCCATGCGCCGCACTCGTGGCCTTGGCCGTCGAGGCCATGGTCCAGACTACACTTAGATTTTCTAGGCCCTATCCACGGCATCACATACTTAGTGGTGGTAGATTCATGTTCAAAATGGATCGAAGCAATCAAAATGAATAGTACAACAGCACGTGCCGTTATAGCAGTTCTGAGGGACCTATGGGCGAGATTTGGTATCCCTAAACAAACGGTCAGTGACAATGGTCCACCTTTTTCTAGTTCAGAATTTCAAAACTTTTTGAGTCATAATGGGATCGAGCACATTTTTTCAGCGCCTTACCATCCGGCATCCAATGGGGCAGCCGAAAGCGCTGTAAAAATCTGTAAACGCGCAATTAAAAAGGCATTAAAACAAAAATTAGATTTACACACAGCACTTTGCAGGTTTCTTTTAGCTTATAGGAATACGGAACACGCAACGACTGGTGACAGTCCCGCAAAAATTTTGCAGGGACGCAATCTTCGTATGAGATTGGATAGTTTAAAACCGGAGAGAGAAAAACGTGTAGCCGCGCGTCAAGCTCAGAGCGAGACAAGTGCAGGAGGTAACCATAGGCAACTAGAGTCAGGAGCGCAAGTGTGGTATCGTGAATATCGGGGTCCAGATAAATGGGTAGCGGGTACAATCAACAAAAGATTAGGTAGTACCGATTATACCGTTAGGTCTATTTTTGGAACCGAAATTCACAGACATGTCGATCAGTTAAGGCAAAGGGTTACAAATGCATCGGTTAATAGTGACATACCTCGTAGAGAAATCAATTTCGACCTAACTAGACAAAATGATATAGCCAGGAGGCAACACCGCGGGTCATTGACGTTTCCCACGACCGAAGGCGCGGACCTGGAACGAGACGGGGCTAACTCAGGGGAGAGTAGTGGTAGTGGTGAGAGTTCGCGTTCACCCCAGACGGTGGCCGTGCCGGCAACAGCAACAGCAACAGGGGCGACTCCGCCACCGAGCGTCACGCCGACTCTTAATCCGGTGTGTGTGCCCAGTGTGTCGGCGAACATGGAACCGCAGCCGGGGTTAAGTGCATGTGATCCTGGTGAAACAGGCCGTAGGTATCCGGCGCGATTGCGTAGACCACCGGTTCGTTATGGGTTTGATGAGATAGATTAAGGAAAACAATTCATTGCAAAAATATATTTGTATACACAAGGTTAGTTTTAGTATTACTGTTAGCATTAAGATTTTAAAGCTCCTTAAGAACATAAGTTCTACTTTTTTGTGTCTACCTATTAGTGTAATTTTTAAAATAAATATAAATAAGTAAAATAAGGATGGAGAGGATTTATCGCGTAGTATAAATTAAGGGTGGAGGTGTTATATAGGTATAATGTGGGTAGACAAGTATACCGGTCGCTTGTGCCGCCAGTCTCGCAATAAACGATTGAACGTACATACGTCTTTGATTTAACACTAATAAACCCTGCACGGGTTTTAATAGTAATAATAATCATTATTGTTATTGAACAGAAAAAACAATTCGCAGAACCGATTTTAGGAATCGCTGGTGTATAAATTTTGGTGTATAGCGTGTTTTTGAAATTGTTAGTAAAGAAATATTTTGAGGGTATGTTCTTTTTACTATAATTAATCCGTGTTCCGCCGGCTATATTCCGTGTGCCGTCGGATTAAGAATAGCGTCACTCCATTTCCTTCCGTGGATGTCGTAGAAGGCGACTAAGGAAATTAATTACCAGGAGACGGGCAGCAGCTTCTTCCTGAGATTCCAACCGCATACTGCGATCGCCAACCCGCCTGCCAAGCGTGGCGATTATGGTAAAACCCCTCATGGTTATGAAGCCACGAAGGAGGCCTATGCCCTGCAGTGGGCGTCAAATGGCTGATAATGATGATGAACTATAATAAATAAATAAAATGAGCCTTTACTTCCAAATTCAATATTTACATTACTAAGTATTTAAATTAAAAAGAAACTATTTTAGATATTTATAACATGCAACACAATTAAATAATATTTTAAAATTATGTTAAGTTGTTGGGAACACGACTTTGGGTGACGGCCTCGTTTTACTATGATAAACAGTATTATTGATACTTTGACAGTAATGGTATAACATATTTAATTATTCATGATGTCCAACCTTTGGTTTGAAACTGTTAATCCAAACTCAAAGTTGTAGGAAGTTCCGTAGCGACAGAAACATTTTTCTGTTATGTTAAGTCCGATATGCGTAAACAAGTGAAAGAACAATTGAGTTGGCCGGCGCCGACCATAAGACGCGCGAGCCATAGTTTTTTTCGATCTTTATTACTTTCGTCCTGATATTGTTGTTTTAAATGCTTAAGGGCCGGTTTCTGAATTGAGAACTTTGCTAAGTAAATACTTAAGTAACGTTCTGTCACGCTCTTATCTGAGAAATTCGAAGAGACAGCACTACAGTTAACCTTTTACTTAGCGAAATTCTCAATTCAGAAACTGGCCGTAAGTGAAGTAATTACGGGTAAATAAAATTACTTTTCTAAATCATGGTTTCTTAATCATGGTTAGAAAGTACCCATAAAAAGTGACGAACGAATTCAAAGACACCCTGTAGTTTCCTCTCCCCACAGTGTCCCGGGACCCCTACAGTCAGTGGCGAAAGCTGGTGTGGAGCCCGGACTGCTCGTTCCTGGCCGTGGCCTATGGCAACGGCATCGTCAGCTTCTTCGACCTGACCGCCTCAAACCTCTTCAATATACCCGCTGTGAGTACTGTAATACTATATTTATTAAAACCCGGATTTAAGAGCAAATATTATTTTTTATTATAATCTTCATCGATCGCCTAGCCTAGCTGGGGATCGACTGACATCTCAAACAAAACGTAACGATTCCCTTCAAAACATTCAAAATATGACTAGATGGCTATGCCAGTCAGCTACTATAAGGAGGGATCGTTGCAGTACATACATACATAAGCAGCCTACACGTCCCACTGTAGGGCACAGGCCTTCTCTCAGGGGGAGAGTATGGGCTTAATTACCACGCGTGTCCACCGCGGATTGGCGATTTCAAGCGCTGAAGTATGTGAATAGCTCAGACACTCAGGTTTCCTCACGATGTTTTCCTTCACAGTTAGCGAGTGGTATTGCTACTATAACTTCACAAATGTACATAACTTAGAAAACAAACTCATAGGTACATGCCCGCACATGTATGTGATCTCCAGCGATTCGTCGTATTTGCGCGGGCGTCATCGGCTATATTATGAGATTAACCATACATCCAACAAAAAAAATCCAAAATTTAAAGAAACTCCCGATCTACGAGTATTTACAAGAAGTTTTCTACTTTGTCGCTAGATGTGGCTGCTATTACTAAAATAAAAATAAACTAAAAACGCAAAACATACCAACAACCCTGCTGAGCATTTTGACTTGACCTGGGCCCAAACTAGGATACCCTGTGCTATGGTAACCGAGCAAGGACGTCACAAACATGAAAATACACCCAGACTTATTTTTTTTATTGGTAATTTTTTATTTCAGTTTTATTTTCAATAACACATTGTATAAAACCTGTGTCTGTCGATTGACTGATAATCTCATCTCCAGGACTGCACCAGGCCTGGCGGTTTGGTGTGCACCGACAATACTCACGCGGTAGTAGACATCATATTCTTGCCTCTCCGTGTTAAGGATAACAAATGGTAAGTAAAAAAAAAACGGGCAAGTGCGAATCGGACTCGCGCACGAAGGGTTTCGTACCATGATCTACGCAACATTTGAATATTTGAAGCGTCTACCTGTTGCCGTTGGGAGCCCCCCTTAAATATTTTATTTTATTCTGTTTTTAGTATTTGTTGCTATAGCGGAAGTAGAAATACATCGTCTGTGAAAATTTCAATTGTCTAACTATCACGGTTCATGAGATACAGCCTGGTGATAGACGGACGGACGGACGGACGGATGGACAGCGGAGTCTTAGTAATAGGGTCCCTTACTCTTTGGGTACTGAACCCTAAAAATTACCTTCGGTTCCTCCTTCACTAAAAATGTGTTAGTCTACTGTTAACAGCTAACAGTTGTGTTTTTGGTGTATACACTTTAGCTAACCGACATGCAATGGATGACTAAGAAATAAGAAAACATGCTAAGTGAGTGCCTTAGAAAGCTTTGTGTGCGTTGCTGCATACATTGAGGTTATCAACGGTTGTGACTTTCGTAAATTTAAGTATTTATGGGGAGTCGCTGGATGCGGGCGGTACCGGGAAGCTTGGAAAACCATGGGGAGGCCTATGTCCTGAAGTGGGCGTCAAATGGCTGATAATGATGGTGAAGTATTTATGGACAATATTTATGCAATTCTTGACACAGAGTGTCGTTACTAGGAACTGGGAGGTCCTAATCGTGACGTTCGACGGGAAGCTGCGCGGCTACCTCGTCTCGCAGACGGACGGCTTCAAGCTCCACCACTCGTTTCGGTTCGCGAGCGGGGTGGGGGCCATCGCCTATAGCACTGCGCACTCGCTGCTTTATGTCGCCGGACTGCCGCTGGGGAAGGTGAGAGAGAGCGAGGGACAGTGTGTGAAAAAGAAAGAGAGCTGCGTTCGTCACTCGTTCCGGTTCGCGAGCGGCGTGGGGGCCGTCGCCTATAGCACCGCGCCCCCAGAACCCAGCCCAGCGGCGCAGGCGCAGTCCGGCGACATACAGCAGCGCGCACTCGCTGCTGTACGTCGCCGGACTGCCGCTGAGGAAAGTGAGTGAGAGGGGAGACCAAGGGAGAGGGGAGTGAGAGAAAGAAAAGTGTTTACTTTGTGTTTCTGTGACAATTTAAATAAATATCCTCTTTATTTCTTTCTTTAGAAGAGCTTGAGAAATATAGACGATATATAGGGGAGGGAGAGAGAACTTAATAAGAGATGTGAGAAGGAGAGGGGAGAGAAAGAGAAAGAAAGTGAGATAGAGGGGGAGAGGGAGAGATAAAAATGAGAGGGAAGAAAGAGAGAGGCTTGCGGTCTGTAGCAGTGCACTCTAGTGCAGTCCAGAGGCTGTATTAAATGGCAAAAAAGGGGAGAGGGAAAAAAATTTAGATTAGATGGAAGACAGTAATAGAGAGAAGTGGGAGTCGATGCATGAGTAGACGCTGAAATTTAAATTTTCATGTCATGGAGTACGTTCCCCGCCCAGGAGCCGTCGTCGGCCATCGACGCCGGCATGACGGCGTGGCGACTTCTTAGCGACGAGCCCTTCTACAAGCTGTCGGTGGTGTCCGACCGGCTCGAGGTTGGCGCCGCGGGCCGCCTGCGGCTCTACGTGCCCTTCCGCCACCAGAAACACATGGTAATTGGGGCGAGAGAGACTTATCTGTAGTGGAATTAATTTACAATAAGCTCAATGTGTGTTACCAGTGACGACTTATGTCACTGAAACGTGGTCTCTCACTATGGGCCTCATAAGAAAGCTCAAGGTCACGCAACGAGCTGTGGAAAGGGTTATGCTCGGAATTTCTCTGCGAGATCGAATCAGAAATGATGAGATCCGTAGACGAACGAAAGTCGTCGACGTAGCCCAGCGGATTAGTAAGTTGAAGTGGCAGTGGGCGGGGCACATAGCACGCAGAACTGATGGCCGATGGGGCCGAAAAGTTCTCGAATGGAGACCACATATCGGCAAGCGCAGCGTAGGACGACCAGCCACAAGATGGACAGATGACCTCATCCAAGTGGCAGGAAGACGCTGGATGCAGGCCGCTTCCAACCGGTCTTTATGGAAATCCATGGAGGAGGCCTATGTCCAGCAGTAGATCTCTTGTGGCTGAATGATGATGATGACGATAAAACTCAATTATACACCGTTTTTCAAACCACCCACATTCATGATACACCATGAGTTTTAGATGGTTTGAAAGCTGTAGCAAAATTAATGTGCCTTAACAATAGCTATAAAGTATACCCTATATTGTTTTTTTAAAAGGGCGCTTTCTAAAAATATCTTGACACAAACTCGAATCTATTAGAACCATTAGTAGCCATCCAGTGCGCTCATTGGGTCATCGTTCTGTTAGACGGAGAGGCGGTGTTAATTGTTCGCGAATTTTTTTTCTCGGTTTAATTTTTATTTTATTTTACGTCTATACTTAAAAGTAAACATATGGTATATTTAATTAATAATTACATAACCGCAGCTTTCAAACCACCCAGATTTCAGCGTGTATTTGTGGCGGGGTGGAATGTTGTTGTATATGCATAGCTATAGATAGGTAGGTGGCTGTGCCACCTAGTCTTGCTTGCGAACCAATAAACGATCAGTGTGTCAATACTTGCCGTTTCACTTACACGCCTCCTTCGGATGCAACAGTGGCGACGAGGATGGGATAGGGGCGATATTGTCGCAAGTCGGCGAAGACGGAGTGGAGCGGCCCGTATCATTCGCTTCTCGCATTCTTCTATCTGTATGGTCGGGCTATACCTTTCACCCTCCGAACCGATCATAAACCGCTGCTCTCTATTTTCGGCCCTTACCGCGGGATACCGGAAGTATCTGCCAACCGGTTACAAAGGTACGCACTTTTTTTAAGTGCATACAATTATACTATTGAATATGTACGGAGCGCAGATAATAGCGCCGATTTTTTATCTCGAGCTAGCTTGCCGCAGTGCGAGTCACGCGGCACGGAAGGGCAGGGGGAAGGCTGCGCGGGCACCGGGGCGCAAGCGGCATGTGACGTAATAGAGGATCGCGCATCTTATGTGAATTTTGTGATTGATGCCAGTTTGCCAATAACAATTACAATGCTGCGCGAGGAAACCCGCAAGGATGTTATCCTTAAGGAAGTAATACACTTTATTCAACAAGGTTGGCCATCTAAAATGACCAATACAGACTTGAAACCGTACTTTTTAAACCGATCTGAGTTATCGTATGAAAGTGGGTGTGTCATGCGAGGGCACAAAATAGTCATTCCAGAAAAATTAAGGCCACAAATATTATCCGAATTGCACAAGTCACATTTAGGTATTTGCAAAACTAAAGCCGAAGCTCGCAGTAGGTTTTGGTACCCGTCTATTGATGATGCAATTGAAAAAATTATAGCTAGCTGTAATATTTGTTTACAGCTGAGAGCGTCACCGAACCGGGCGCCGCTAGCTGTTTGGCCCTACCCACTTCATCCATTTTACAGAATCCACATAGATTTTTTGGGCCCAATTTACAATAGCACGTATTTGGTAATTGTGGATGCCCATACAAAATGGGTAGAAGCTTATCGCATGAGCACCGCCACAACTACAGCAGTAATAGCTAGATTGCAGGAATTCATGTCTAGGTTCGGGGTTCCGCATACGTTGGTCAGCGATAATGGCACAGCTTTTGTCTCTAAAGAATTCGAATCGTTCTGCACGGTGAACGGTATTGAGCATTTGACGTCACCCACATACCACCCGTCGAGCAATGGGCAGGCGGAGAGTTTTGTAAAAATAATTAAAAAGGGGATTAAGTCCAGTATTTTGAGTTCCAACAGTAATACGAAAGATATCGAAGCTTGTTTACTAAAATATTTGTTTGACTACAGAAATTCTGTACATGCAACAACAGGAAATTCGCCTGCCCAATTGGTATACGGGCATAAACTACGTTCACGCCTGGACCTACTCACGGACAAATCGGATAGCAAACCGTCGTCATCATCGGACAGTCTCACTAATCACGTTCGAATGAAACAGTCTTTGCAGAGTAAAGCTTATGGCGGTAAAAACATCCAAACCATTGTAGCAGGCGATGTGGTAATATACAAGAAGCCAAACAATTGTAATCAAGGTTCATGGAATAAAGCTATTGTAACTAAAAAAATTGGTAAGGTAACATATTCTGTTAAAGACATTGAAACAGGACTTATTTATAAAAAACATAAAAACCAATTATTTGTATACAAAGGGACCGACAACAGCACTGTAACCAGTTATGACAGCCCATTAGACATTAGTGACGTCACGTCTGATCAAGCACAGGCTGAGTCGCACACTCAAAGCGAGGCGGGACAAGAGTCACAGGCTACACATCAACCGCAGACGGAGGAGACAGGGACAGTCAACTCTTTACCGCCTAGAGATACCAGCGCAGATGGTGATGCAGCCTCGGATCAAACTCAGGACACGAACGAAGATTTTCACGCGGCAATAGATATGGAAAATGAAGATCAGAACTCAGCCAGTAGACGAGCGGGCGATAGGTTGTTGCGTCCCTTGCCTAGAGTTAATTACAAACCCTTTCTTTAGATTAATTACAACCCTTTTACGTAGATTAAGATATTGGTTTAATATTATATAATACTCCGGGGATTGCCAACTAGAGGGAGGAATGTTGTATATGCATAGCTATAGATAGGTAGGTGGCTGTGCCACCTAGTCTTGCTTGCGAACCAATAAACGATCAGTGTGTCAATACTTGCCGTTTCACTTACACGCCTCCTTCGGATGCAACAAATGTGCTCAGATCACAACCCCCCACCACCTTCCCCCCACCCCCATCTATCCCTACCATTTCCTTCCACCGGCTTTGGCAATGTCATTGACGCATCAGATCGCTGGCCAACCGATCCTTGGCATCTGTGACCGTCTCCCCAATGAATAACACAACTCACCTTCAAAATCCATTGTCCCAGGCCTTCATAATCAGCATGGTGATCTCGCCAGCCGGCACTAAGCTGGTGTGCTTACACCACACGGGTGACGTCACAATATGGCGGCTGCCCCTCCTGAAGCTGCTCCATCGCTGGGCTCTGAGCGCGCAGCCGGGGCACGATTTGAGGAGCCCGCTGGAAAAAGACATGCCCACCAACGATGGGATGCTTTCCTGCCCGGCGGATGTCAACTGGTGGAGCGATGAGGTCAGTGACGTTGCACATAATGCTGAATGCTATATTTACTCGACTGCGGCGGAGTCCAAAAGGAGGGTAATGTGTGTGCCTCCTATGTATGTGAATATATCCATTTTATTATGTTTCCTCGTAACACTAACCAATCGTTAGATTGTGACAAATAAGATGAGATTTTATTTTCAGTTTTTAATCATTGTGCGGTTGACAAAGACTTTACTAAATCAGCATAAATCCGACAAAAAGAAAAAAAAAACATCGCTCTAATTTGCAAGTTCCTTTCATAATCACTAGATGTCGCTAGCGCCGTGTTAATATAATGTTACTCATTTCTAGATGGAGCTACAATTGCTGGAATAAAAATAAATTAAATTAAAGTGAAAAATAACAAAAAAGACGACTGCTGTCTGCTAACAGCTCTCAGTTGGCCAAAGCGCGTGCAACTGACAACTTTTAACAGTAGATTAGTAGATTCCTAGTGTACGAGAAACGTCCCCCTAATTCGTACAAGTAAAGCTAATAAACCAAGCCGCGGGTTTCCTCACGATGTTTTCCTCCACCGTTAGCGTGTGGTATTGCTACTACAAATTCTCAGATGTAAATAACTTTGAAAATAATCAAAGGCACGTATTGACTTGTCTTTCCTGTGGGCTAGGCCGACTAAGCTGTCAGGATGGTATAGGTGCTGGGCAAGCCTACTCCATCTAAAATACAATGTCCCAGGCACTGCAGCGTCCGAGTGGTTCCTTCACCCATCTAGTGTGAGTGAAGGTGCCACTGGACGCCGTATAAGTGATCTGATTACGTAGATGCAAAGGCGTAAGTTAAATCTAATAAAAACGTGTTAATTAAACCGGTCACGACGCAATCCTGTGTTTCCGTCCGCAGGATCTGATAGTATCTCGCTTCAGCGGCTCCGTGTCCGTGTGCGGCGTGGGCGACATGTGCAACCGGCTGGGGGGCGCCGGCGGGGGCGCGGCGGGCGCCAGTGCGGGGGGCGCCTGGCTGCGCGGCGCCCCGCGCGTCACGGCGGCGCACCGCGGCGCCCTCGTCGCTCTCGAGTGCGAGCACAGCGCGCTGCACAAGCCGGGGGTGAGTGCTAATCGATCAGTCAATGTACATTTATATTTTAACGTTGTACATTTATTTAACATGCTGTTAAATAAATGTCTCATTAAAATGACATTATTTTTTTGTAGTATAACTGATTATTGTGCCTTACTATGTTTCATCATCATCATTCGTTTGACGCTCACTGCAGGACATAGGTCTCCGGACTCTCCCGTATGGTTTTCCAATCTTCCCGGTCTTGTGCCGCCCGCATCCAGCTATGTTTGAAGACATTTTACACAGCGACTAAAACAGCGGCGAAGACAGCGATTTAAAAAATGTGTTAAGCACATTCTGTGCAAAAAGGCTTACTATAACATCAAGGATTATTTAGAAGACAAAGATGTTTGGCATTAAACAGTAGATTAATATTATTTAAAGGACGATTGTGACTAGTGTTCAACACATTCATGACTAATATTTTAAGTTGAAAACTCTGTTAATTAAGTTAAAACGTGTTTTGAAAAGAATAAATGTGGAGTTTCTTTGTTAGCTTCTTCTCCACATAATCCATTAATTCGGGCAGTATATTTTTTATTTTGATCTTATTTTATATTTTTTTCTTAAAGTAGAAGTAATTTCTAGAGACTAATTTAATTTTTTCAGCGATTTGTTAAGTTTATTATTATAAATTATTTATTTAAAATATTTGAAAGCGTGACGTCATATTTTTCGAGTGCACACGCCGAAACGTCGCGCAAACTGTCACACTTTGTTTCTGTGATTTGCTGTCACAGACGTTTTTTTCACAGACAAGGAATTTCATTTCTTCTTTCGAGAGTGCCTTTTTGTTTGTTGTTATTGTTATTGAAGTTGATCTTTATTTTCTGTGTTTTTGCTGTTACCGACGATTTTGCTTTTACCTTGGACACAGATTGATAGCTTACACGTTGACCTGGCTTTGAGACTCAAAGACTGTCCAGGGTGTATGCAAAATCGTCGGTTATAAATAAGGTAACAAATAACTACATACGGAGAACTAAACGGGAAAACACAAACCAAACCAAAGTTTGATATGCATATTATTATGACAGGTTATGACAGCAAGTTTTTTTTTTAAGTAACGTAGTGTTGCCATATGTTATGTTTATTTTAAAATGTGACGTCATCAGAAGGTCAAATGAAGGTTATTATTTTTTGGCAAAAATAACGCTCATCTTCCTTAATATTTATCTTAAATATAGAAAATATGGTTACTTAGATGTTAATCTCGAAATGGTTTTTGATTCAGCCCTCAAGAAAAAAAATAGTCTTCGCGAATTGTGAAACTAACAACTTTGACGTTCATTAAGTAAACATTCTGTTTTTACAATGAATAAAAATATTTGAATTGAATTGAATTGAACAAATAAACATTTTCTATTTTTATGGCCTTAGTCTAGGTATAAAAAAAAAAATAAAAATTGTTTATTAAAAATCAAGGCATTACAGATATGAATAACTGCAACTCCCACACTAGGCACAGCCTGTGTCGTGGGAGTCGGGTAGGATACGCAGAATCATAATTAGGACCCGTTGACAGAACGAAAGAATATCGGGTATCGAGTCATAGATGTAAACAAGAACAGTGCTACTACGGACTCGCGGGCAGCCGCACTAGGCCGAGCCTGTGTCGCGGGCAACCTTAGTGTAATTCGTACGTGTGTATTAATAGCGTGTGCTATAATAATAAAATGCACATTTTATAAACATTTTTTTTTTCGGTATACAATAAAGAATATTCTTATCTTATCTTACAAATAGATAAATGAAAACCAAAGTCTATTGGACTATGACATCTCCTGCAAATTTTGTTGAAAAGGAGTTACTCATTTAACATCCTGTAGAATACCTTAAATTAATAAATAAATGTGTGTTTTAACATAATAAAATAAATTATAAATATGGAAAATTACTCAATTAAAAACATTTTATTTACAATTAAAATCCCAAAACTTAATAAACTAAATTTATTTGCCCTGTAGGGTTAGTAAATTAAAAATGGAAGTTAATAATTTTTGGATTGTAGTAGCTAGTTTGTGTGTATGTATGTATGAGTGTGTGTGTGTGCGCGTGTATGTGTATGCGGGTTTGAAAGTTTGTGTGTACGTGTATGTATGTGTGTATAGTTTTTATGCACATGTTTTGAGTAGATTTTCTATTCCTGAATAATCTAGGGCGCTCAACCACTCTAGAACTTTCTTCTTTGCTTCATTTGTGGTGGACAGTTCTATATTACACTCTTTGGTGACTTTATTGTAGATGAATGGTTGCAGGAATTCCGAAAATTTTTGTGCAAAGACCGTTTTTGTGGGGCGTTGGGGTACTTTAAAGACTCGACGTTTGAGTAAGTCCGCATAGGCCGGAGAGCTAATGGTTTTTCTATGCTGTGTAAGAACCATTTTAAGGATGAATAGTTTGCGTATCGTGAGAATCCCACTTTCTTCATACAATGCAGTTGTTGGAAAGCGTTTAGGCTTTCTCAGCATTACCTTTAGGATCGAACGCTGTCTTTCGACGCTTAGCAAAAAGGTTTTGCTGGCGCCGCCCCAGCAGCCTATGCAATAGCTAAGGACCGATTGACACAATGCAGTGTAAACTAGTTTTAGGGTATCCTTGCTCGCGCTGTCCCGCAGTAGTTTCATTATATGAATAAACTTTCTTAAGGTGTATTTCCATTTTTCTGATATCCTTGCTTGGTTACCAAGTTACCTTGGCACAGGGTATCCCAGTTTGAGATCATGACAAGTGATTGTGTTGCGTGGAAGTTATTAATGTATCGGCTGGGGAGCGTCGGTGGGGATGTGCGGGGCGCCTGGCTAAGCGGCGCCCTTCCGCGCGCTTAAGGCCGGGGGTCAGTGGAGCGGATAACCAAGATATAGTATTTTTTCATGACTCGCTATGTTCAAAGATAGTTATATATTTGACGGGTTCAATCGATCCGTTCAATGTGTAACAAAAATATATCTAAAATATCCTTGATTTTATCCGATTTGACCCAATTTGTCAAAAATATACTCATTTTACAATTGTTAAAAATTTTACTATGTGCGAGCAAGGGGGTGTCAAAAGGAATAGCTTACAGCAGCCGCTCCGAGTATACGCTAGTGACTTGACAGTAAAAAAACTGCACTCATTTGAGAGGCCATGCTGACGGAAAACGATGTAAATATGTCTTCATAAATTTAACCCTATCACTGAATGCGACATTTTCCAGGCAACGTGTGGGATTAAAAGAACGAATCATTAACATTATTTATTCACTCACTAACCTACTCATTCATTCACTTTACAGACTGAAGTGTCAAAAGTAGAGTCCGACACCGAAGACTCGATGTACGACCTGACCAAAGAGTTGGTCAAGTCTGTGCTCTACGCTATAACCGACATCGAGACGTTCCAGCCGCGACCGAAGAAGATAACTGTGGTGTCCAGAATATACCGATTGCTTTGCATCAAGAGTACCACGCCTGAAGAGCTGTTTTCCAGGAAGGTTAGTTTAGCGGGGCTGCTCCAGTTTGTCGCTGTAAAGTTGTAATGTATGATATACATTACAACTGCTATACATTGTGATGTGAGAAGATGCAGTGGGCTGGTTAGACGATAAGAAAAATATATTTATTTAAATTGCCACTGAAACACAAGAGTTAAGAAACGAAATACGTGCAAGGAATGAAAAACAAAATAATTGAGAAAAGAACATGTGAGGCATATAGAATCGATGGCAGACGGGTACCATAAAATAATGTATAGCTTAAATTGTTCATCTACACTTATATCTGACAATCGCTGTATTACTTTAAGAATAAGTAAGACGCTGCTGCCCGTCTCCTAGCAATTTATTTCCTTAGTCGCCTTCTACGACATCCACGGAAGGAAACGGAGTGACGCTATTCTTAATCCGGCGCCACACGGCGGCTTTCTGTCCACAACCGAGAAAACTCGTTATCGTTCATGAACTCAACTATATTCTTCGGTCCGTGTTCGCAGATCGAAAGCGCCAACTACTCTGACGCCCTCGCGCTGGCGCAGACCTTCCACCTGGATAGTGACCTGGTGTACCAACAGCAGTGGCGAAAGACGCCGGTCTCCACTGAGGCCATACAGAAGTATCTGGTAAATGTAGTTCCATCAAAACTGCAAAGCAAAGCATACACATTATCAACTTAATGGAGAACTTGCACTAGAAAGTGTTTCGATATAATCGGGGAGACCATGTTAAAAGATAAATAAACGTGGTATTTATTTATTTACGACTGATGCTTTTCATAATATAGCCTGCCGAAAAGTCAGTATAGTCACTTGGTACAAAAAAGCGCCATACAAATTGGGCTCAAACTATGACGTAACAAGTTGCACGTAACGCGTTATAATGTATGAAGCATTTATCAATATGTGATTTATCTTGTAAAATAAGGTTTTCATGCATGTACACCCTTATAAGTAAGCGTTCAGAACAATTTAAAAAGTAAGGTTTTTTTTATTAGAGTAACTTTATTTTTCTCACTTTTTGTAACCCAGAAAACCCCGAAAAAATATTCAAAAATAGTTTTTCTAACTTTTTATATGATTTCTATGGTATAAAAGCAACAAAGCACCAATCTAACTTAGACACAAGTTCCCCATTATTTAATTCTTTCTGTGAGCTCCGTCTCTACGCACCATGATTAAGCTCTGCGAATCAGAGCGAAACCAGTCGGACTCTACCTACAAAAATCTGTGTAAGTAAATCCAGAATTACGTTAATAAATAGGACCCATCAGATTGATTTCGGGAATAAAGATGGCGGTGCCTTTATTTACTTCCCGCTCACACACTATTTCCCTCCATATTTTAAAATATGTATGGATCAAACAATCGTACATCGTCAAACTTTTGTGATCTTTGTGGAATGAAAATTTACAGGCGCTACGCATTGTCAGCAACACCCCAGTTAGAGTTTATGTTTTAGAGCATCTTTTGTTCATTTCGATTTTTCGAGATACTACGGTTTACATAACTTCAATATATTCGCGCTGCAAGCGCCCTAATAATGTCGCAGCTTTCGGTAAATTATTGACATTTAATCAATTCTGTTTAATACGTTTATGGTTTTAAATAGCATCTTTCCAACAGCGACATAACAATAAAAGCAGAAAAACCGTAAAAAAAATGAAAATAACATTAATATTTGAAATATTGAATATAAAAAAAAGTTGTTTAGTAAATAACAAACTCGTAAATTCAGGAATTGAATTTGTTGTATTATTATAGTATACTATCAACAATCTATTCTGTATTTGTAGTGTTATACATTAATACCAGTATTGAATAAATTTTATTTATGGAAAAAATAGTTCTTCTATCTTTAGCTTTGACAAGAAAAAGCCAAAATCGCACGAAAAGCCGATAAGACTCGCTGTTGTCATTGCAGAGCAAAGTGTCAAAGAAGATCTGGGCGGTGCACCAGTGCGTGGACCGACTGCCGGAGACTCTGCCGGCCGCTAAGGAGTTGCTGCAGTTCGGACTCACGCTCACCAACGACGAGATACTTACAGGTTAGACATATTGTTGTAAACAATCAATCAGCTCGTAGTCGTGGAGCCCTATATCCTATGGGCGGTGGGCGAATTCGGTCCAGGTGGAATTATTTTTCATTTCATTTTATTTATTGCAAAACCATGAACATTCTTAACGAGTAACATGGACCCTGTAAGGGTGTAGAGAATTTGTATTTTCTCAAACATGCTTGGAAATTTGAGCATTATTTTGACAACCTTCTTCGAGATGAGTCAAAATTGCTGTACTGGCCAAATACATGGGAGCAGCGGCTGGCAAAACTTGTATGAAAATATCTATCGTATAAAATATCTAAATATAAAATATCTGTCGTGTTTTACCGGCCAAATAAATAAATTCACTTACCATTTCAAGCTATATCCGTCCCTCTCCCCCCACAGAAATAAACAAGGAGCGCGAGGAGGCCGACCTGATCGCTGACCCCGAGGGCATAACCCTGGCCGACCTGAACGCGTGCAGCAGCGAGCTGCTGAGGTGTCGGCATGTGATGCTGTTTTACAGGGAGCGCCTGAGGCTGTACGAGGTGAGGTTCGCCCATTTATACTATTCGAACATTTCGATTAGTGCTTAACCGGTTTATTCGAATGTTCGAGAAGATCGATTGTTTTGAATATCGGCTATTTTATGAAAGAAGTCCTTTTATTACCTCCTGTGATCATAATTGTGTAGTTTTGGGAAAGCCTCACTTAACACAGAAATACACTTTTACTTCGTTAAAATAAAATAATAATAAAAATTCAATGTCACTTTTTAATTTTTCAAATAACACCCTTGTGGCTAGGAGTACTTCTCCGATGAAATCTAGGCTGTTGTGAAATTTTTGCGAAGAAGCCTTATTATATTTGAGGAAAAAGGTTCAGAAAACAAGTATCATGAAACGTCGGAAAATTGTAAAATGCAAAAGTAAACGAGTAACGTTTTATTATGTTTAGTGCTCGTGTTAACCTCAGAAAATACAATGATCATGTATGTTGGCAGTACTCTTTAATTTTGTCCATTGCGCTGACTATAGCTTTGATAAATATTCTAAATCGCATATTTATCAATATTCGAAAAATTCGAATACTAAAGTCCAACATATTCGAAAGCAGGCGAACAAACGAATATTCGAATATTCGAAGTCCAAGTCCTACTTGTGTTACTTAGAAGACTTACCCACCATACACTTCTGTTAATCTTTGTTGTCTTGTAAAAGTGTAGATATTTACGTATTGAATGTTGTACTTATTTTATGTATTATTTGATAAAATAATTACTTACCTACTTTACTTAAAAAAACAACAGGCAGCTGGTAACAGTAGATTAACAGATAGTGTACGAGAAACCGGGGGCTAGTTATAATGTTTTTGAAGTCTTAGTTATAATGCCTGACAAATAACGTGAACAAATTTCTCATTGGCGGAAGACGCGGGATGTGAATCCTTCGGACTTTAGAGAAACTAACAATTAAATAAAAATGCTGTTACGTGTCCAAACTAATCCCGATTGAGCGGGTTTTGGTTTCAAATTATCTGTCGGGCATTGATGTAAATTTTCCCTGTATCTTTCGATTTCTTCTTTGAAGTTTTACCTACCTATCTTTCCTTTTTGTAGTTTTTCTTGAACCTTATGGCGTTTGAGTAGAGTATGCTTTAGAAAGAGTTTTCATACTTCTTGATAATTATTTTACGAGTGGTTAATCAATTTGAAATGACTAAAAACAGATGTTCCATACATTTCTTTTGGCGAATTTCTGGTTGAAACGCTGATGTTTATGTTGTGATTTTGTTTAATCTACCTGTGACGGTTTTACAGAGACATTTACATCGGCAAGTAAGTGAGTCTTTACCCTCACAGTCACGTTGTAACTGTCCGTAGATTAACAGCCCGTGGGAAGTCATATTAATATTCATTCGGCAGCAAATGTAACTTTTAGTCGTCCGTAACTTAACTGAGTAGAGTGAACGCGGGTTGATGTGCCTTGATGTGAGAATGTTCCGGGATATAACAGGGTGTCAAAGAAAAGCAATATGCTCTTGATTGTTCTCTTTTAGGCGCGAGATACACAGATAGGACGTGATGGGGCGAGGGCGCGGTAAGATGTATAGAGTCACAGACAAAGAGCGCAGAGCAAGACCGAACGACTGTGGTCTGTGACTCTATACATGTTACCGGGCCCTCGCCCCACGTCCCATCTGTGTGTCTCGCGCCTTAGAAAATTTGTATTTGTGCATGCGGGATGCATCTTTAGTTGCAGGAGCATTAAGCCATGTTTATAATCTAGCATGCACTAATCTATAAGATAATCTACATATCCGTCGGAAGTATCGAGGTAAAGCGCTTCCTCCGTCCCGCGTCGCGCCTCGCCCCCGGTCTCGCCCTATCACGGTACTGTCGGGGTGATATTGAAATTGGATGAAACTTTATTGCTTGAATTTGGTTCCAAGCGCTTTTATATAAATAGGTACATGTCCAAATTCTTCATTTTCATTAGTAAACATATTTTCAATCAATCAGTATATTTAATTCTTACAAAATTTAAATAAGTTTCAACATTTAAGTACATTTAAAACCTTAGGGTCTTATTTATAAAAAAAGTCTATCCCACCAAAACAATCTTAAGACGGAGATAAAGCCGGTTTATGGGAGGAATGAGCCGGCCTTAACGCCGTTAGTGTTTTAGTGGAATCGACTTTTTGTAAATAAGACCGTAAGTATATTATTTACCTATTTTACTATAACTAAATCTTAAATTCTACATTTTCTTTTATTGTGTAAAAACCATGGGACCGCAGATAATGTCGAAATGGGGCAGAAATTTCCGGCGGCTAGAACACATCTGTTGATCACCCGCCGTATTCAAGAAGAAAGAAAGAAGGAAAGAAGACATTAATTTAAATTTATTCCCAGGCCGTTTTGCGCTCCGAGAAATCCACTTACGCGAAGGACGAATACGATCGGCTGCGCAGCAATAGCTTGGTGCACAGCGCCACGGAGCTGGCTAAAGAGGGGCGGGTGGCCGCGCTCACTTGCCTGTGGGCGCATATCAAGTCGGTGCCCATGAAACTGGGTAAGTGTAAGGGCGCCTATACACGGGCGGCACGCTGACGCGTCGCCGGCAGTCGCCGACATGTCAGTGACGAATATCCGCGTCGTCGGCTGCAGTTGGCGCTGTCGTTCGCCACGTGCCGCCAGTGAATTAGCGCCCTAAGTGTACCTGAAGATGTACTAAGCTTGCCCGAAAGGCAGTTCAATAAATGTGTAAAGTAATATGTAAAAATCAATTGTAGGGATTAGCTTACGCGTCTAGCGCGATTCTATTGCCTAGCACCCTACTCTTTCTATTAATGTAAAAAAGACTTACGTTTTGTCCAAGCTGAACCACTGAAATCCAATTTCACAACACTTTCATGTTATCACGAACGAAAACATAAGATTGGTTCACTATTATTTCAAATCTAATACGTATTTCTAAGTTTTTATTCAAAGTAACACAGAACCTGCGACTTAATGAACGTACGTGTTAAATTAGGTATCCATTTGAAAACCAAGATCATGTTGGAGAAAAATTGAAAATATAACTTTAAAGATTATTTAGATAAGTATATTATTTTTGTTGCACTAACCCGTGCTGTTTTAAATAGGTTTTTGAAATTATTTAGGTAACAAATATGTCTGGATTTAAATGCAGTTTAAATGCATGAGTTCCAGGTATTACAATAATAAATGATTAAGTTAATTAAGGACCAAATCGAGAAGACTAGGCTTGGAGATTTTTTGTCCATTATTTCTTCAAAACGATCTAGATCTTGAAATAATGTTTAACTTGAGTCGTTCATTATGTCAATTATAACTGTCTGTTCTTCATGCTTTCTCACAGTTCGTTAACACATCCCAACACATCGTTCAACGCCTAAGCGTTGCTGTCTGTCATATATTATTAAAATTAGTACAAATATCATCTTTCTAATCTTATCAATAGTTAAATTTAGTAAA
Source organism: Yponomeuta evonymella (assembly GCA_963969515.1). Lineage (NCBI taxonomy): Eukaryota > Metazoa > Arthropoda > Insecta > Lepidoptera > Yponomeutidae > Yponomeuta > Yponomeuta evonymella. The sequence goes on along the minus strand of OZ018343.1, from coordinate 2,244,864 downwards.
ATTTTCTTCAAATGCTCAAATGCACTTACCCGTATAGCATTATACCCTTTTTTATTGCTCTAATCCGTGCTGAGGACAATCTTAAAAACCTGTTAAGAGGCTAAAAATGCCACCCATGCCGGGACTTGAACCCGCGACCTCTGGCTAACCGTGCCAGCGCTCTCCCGACTGAGCTTATGGGCAAGTGCAGGCATCGGCGAAATAAGTTTTTACAAACTTCTCTGTATTACGTACAGGGTGGAATTTTTAGCCTCTAAATAGGTTTTTAAGTATTGTATTATATTGTTTTTGTTGCACTTACCCGTGCTGAGGACGATTTTAAAAACCTATTTGGAGCCTAAAAATTCCACCCACGCCGGGACTTGAATCCGCGACCTCTGGCACGGTCGCGGGTTCAAGTCCCGGCGTGGGTGAAATTTTGAGCCTCTAAATAGGTTTTTAAAAAGTGTTTTATTGTTAAACTTTTCGGTAATAAATAAATTTCCATTCAATCCGGTCCACAATTCTCAGGCGTACTAGACAAGCTGCCGGAGACGATAAACCCTTTGGAGTACAAGCATCTTCTGTTGTCCCTCATCGGAGACAAGGCGCAGTGTCCGGCCAGGCTCGACCAGCACGACGGTGACTGGTGCCGGAAGGAAATTTTCCGGTAAAGCCTTCGCACCTGGGGCCTAATAAAAACTGAATTTGCACGGGTATACTCGTTTATTTTTAACGTTGTATTTTGATGTGTATTTTTCCGGGATAAAAAATGGCCTATGTGCTAATCCAGACTATAATCTATTTCTGTGCGAAATTTCATCCGGATCCGTTTAGCCGTTTTTGCGTGAATGAGTAACAAACATCCATCCATACATACAAACTTTCGCGTTTATAATATTAGTAAGGATTTTCCGACGTTTCGATGCTTTTGCGAGTTCCGTGGTCTCGGTAGACTGAGGTTTTTTGTTTTTTATTTGTCCACATTTAATAACTTCAGGATCGTAGCAAGTGGCAGTCCCTGGTCTCTGCCTACCCCTTTGGGATACAGGCGTGAGTTTATGTTATGTTATGTTTATTAAAACTTTTACATTTTTTTTTACAAATGTCGCCAAACTGCAGTGCAGTTTTTGGTGTTGCGCTGTTATAACTTATGGTTTCCGTTAATTCTGACAGGCGTCTTTTTTTACGTGCAAATTCAGTTTTTATTATGTCTAGTGCTCATGTTAACCTTAGAAAATACTTGGGGCCTGTTTCATAGAACTACAATTCATAAATTATTTACTTTATTGCACACGAAACATTGAACAGGACATTACAATCTCTGTAAGAGATTTTTTCCAGCAAACCTTGGAGAGTCGGAACAGCGGGTTCGTGGTTTACTATGACAATTCGATTTAAATTGCAAAGTCGATTAACCTACAGATGTACTAACATTGTACTTTGGCTAAGATTATACATTACAAACAGAATGTAAATTCTTTACGTTAGAATACATTTTTGATTTTTGATGACAACGCAACGCAACGTACATCGAATTGCCAAAATTAACTATGAATTGTAGTTATATGAGACTCGGTCCTCTAGTATATGTACTTAGTATTTTTTTACTCCTCTATTGTACAATGACAGTTACACGGTCGGGTCACGGGACGTTTTTTTAGGGTTTCGTACCCAAATGGTAAGGGACCCTATTACTAAGACTCTACTATCCGTCTGTCTGTCTGTCACCAGGCTGTATCTCATGAACTAGATATATTAAATAGCTAGACAGTTGAAATTTTCACAGATGATGTATTTCTGTTGCCGCTATAACAACAAATACTAAAAACAGAATAAAATAAATATTTAAGGGGGCTCCCATACAAGAAACGTGATTTTTTGCCATTTTTTTTGCTCTATATTAATAACGGCAACTGGTAGACGCTTGAAATATTCAAATGTTGTATAGACAATGGTACGGAACCCTTCATGCGTGAGTCCGACTCGCACTTGGCCGGTTTTTCACACCATTGACGCCTAGAACGTTTAATACGCGCGTACGTGATATTTCAAGTAAGTGCATCCTGAAAAACATTCATAAAGGTCTACCACATTACTGGAAACGCTGTATGTTCGTATAAATCACTGAAGCAAGAAGAATAAACATTTCACAAGCTACAATGTCAAAACAAATAAAAAGTAAGTGACACTGTTATTATAAAAACAGTGACACTTATTATAAATGACAGCTGACTCAGCACTGGTCAACAAGGATCCAAAATACCGGAAAAGAGATTCTTAACTCTCTTTTCCGGTACTTTGGACTCTTCGAAAAGTCTTTAGGTAATTGTAAATCCAATCCAATACAATCGGCGGTGGGCACGCGTGGTGATTAAGCCCATACTCTGAGAGAAGGCTTGTGCCCTGCAGCGGGACGTATATAGGCTACTTAAAAAAAAAACTGTAAATAATTCCCTTTACCTTCCCAGGTCGATCTGGAGCTCTAACTGGTCGGAAGACATCACGCCGGACTCTGAAAACGCGTCGCAGCTCACCGTCACTGGTGAAGAAATCGCTCAATGGTATTGGATACTGTACAGTGGCCTTATTATGCACACCAAAACCTGTCGGAATCCTGACGTTTGCGACAGCGATTAGTATGGAATTGGAACCGTTCAGGATTCGGTGTGCGTAATATAGGATCTGGGCGACCGACTGGGTTCCGCGTAATGGGCACTGACGTCGCGGCAGACCAACGCGAAGATGGCGAGGCGACCTAAATGCATTCTTGCCGGGATGGTGCGAGGTGGCTGGGGACAGGGAGAGATGGAAAATTGGGGGGGGGGGCTTTGCCCAACAGTGGGACAAAAAAGTGGCCATGTAAAAAAATATATAGGAGCCGTTCATTATATTTCTTATACTTCTTTCTTGTCTCCGTCTATGGTTGCCTGGAAGAAATTGCTTGTAGTAATAAGCTTTATTGAATTTCTGTTTATGTAATCTTTGTGTACAATAAAGTATATTCTATCTATCTATATATGTACGAATGTTTAAGAGGAAAATGTAGCTGGTAAACAGTCTAGGCATGCGAAAAATACACAGTTGAGATACTTCCTTTTGCCGAGATTAATGTTTAACGTGAAACGTCTTTCGGTTCAGTAGTAGGGGATCACTTGTTAAAACTTTTTGCATCGAAAACATGTCGCGTCGGCGAGTGCTGTTGGACTCTGCGTTTGTCAGTTCGTGGTCTCAACTCGAGAACATTTGTACCATAATATGTATCGGCATTACTTCCCGTGGGTGTCGTAAGAGGCGACTAAAAAAGGGAAACCGGGGAACGGGCAGCAGCGTTGACCTGTGATACCGGACCACCAAACCCTGCGATCTCCAATCCGCCCGCCAAGTGTGGAGATTACGGCAAAACCTCCCATACAGGGAGAGACGCATGGGTTGCTGATGATGATGATGTATCGGCATAATATGTGACCAGCCCACGGACACTTCAACTTGCAAATGTTATAGGCATACTTTGCATTAGTGCGATATTTTTTTTTCCAAAGAAACCATGCCTGGGACCAATGGCTATAAATGTCAAAAGCCGTAGAACAGTAGTAGATTGTTAACCGAGGGCTGAAAGGCACCCATTCCTGACGAGATGTTTTGGCGCTCGAACGAAGTGAGAGCGCCAATAGTTCGAGGCAGAAATGGGTGCTATCACCCGAGTAAAACACTCTACTTTTCATTACGAATACGAGGAAAGTAAACACAAGCCAGTTAAAATCAAAATTATTTTATTAAAAAACAAAGTCACTTGAAATTAACATTAACGTTTGTACAGTTATTGAGCGTTAGAGAAATTAATTATTAATGTTAATCACTAAAAGATAAAAACAAGTTTAAAACATAAAAATTAAGGAAATCACGCCGAAACAGACGGATGGTCTAGCTCGCGGCGAGATAGCTCGCGCGCCAACTTGTGCTAGCCGTACATCACAATTCGCAAGATGGCGCGCGACCGCGAAAGACGGCCATTTTGAATTTGCGTATTTGGTGGTTTTATCTGTGTCTTAAACAATATTTTAATTTATTTCGCAAATCACATCTCGCCTTGAAAGTGACTAATAAATACATAAAGTACATTATGTTCATTATAAACATCAAAAATAATTTAAATGTCAACAAAACTAATAAATGAAGAATTAATCGTTTTATAGCTGTATAGGTTACTACCATTGCGTTGTTCAATATCATTCAAATCGTAGTTTGATTCATATATATTTTTTTAATACTTTTCTGCTTTAGAGCAGGCATGTACCACTTTCAGCACGGTGCCTGGATGAACAATGACCCCCTTTCAGAGTATGAGTAATGAAAAACCCTAACTGACCTGTGTCAGGAATTGCGCATTTTTGAAATAACGCTATAGATGTCGCTGCTTCGCGGTCAATTCGCGGTTCACGTTCTCAATGTGCCGTAATTTGTAGGTACGAGAAGCGATCGCGCCATATCGAGTCCCGCAGCGGACTCGTCAGCCACGCTCTGACCCTGGCCACACTGGCCAGCCACACGCAGGGCCTAAAGGGTTTGGACACCATCATGTTCCACCTGACCACTCTTGACACGCTCATCTACGATATCGGGGTCGAGGACGTCAACCTGGAGCAAGTAGAGAAGCTGTCCACTTTGGAGACCTGCCATTATTTGATGAAGATGGTGAGAGTTTTTTTGAGTTTGCTAACTTGATTATGTTTACAGTGTGACCGCGTCAAGATGTACGAACAGAGGCGTAATTATGCGCACCAAATCCTCTCGGAATCCTGACGTTTGCGATGGCAATTCGTATGGAATTTGACAGTTAGACGATTGGGATCGTTGAGGATTTGCTGCGCGTCATATAGGAGCGCCTGCGCGCCATGCTCTGTCGCAGAGAAGATGTTGTATGTGGTGAGGTGGTGGGAGAAGCATATGTAATTTATCTCTTAATTTTAGTGGTTATTTCATCATCATCATCAGTCATTTGACGCCCACTGCAGGACATAGGCCTCCCTCATGGTTTTCCTAACCATGAAGGGTTTTTCCATAATCGCCACGCTCGGCAGGCGGGTTGGCGATCGCAGCATGCGGTTGGAATCTCAAGAAGACGCTGCTGCCCATCACCAGGTAATGTATTTCCTTAGTCGCTTTCTACGACATCCACGGAAGGAAATGGAGCGACGCTATTCTTAATCCGGCGCCACACGGCCAATAAACAATTATCTTATCTAATCGTCGCTCCCTCTTCCAGACAGCTCCGGCCACGTTCGTGTCGGACCTGAAAAAATACGTGATCCCGTTCCTCAAGCGCTGCGAGAGGCTGACATCGCAGTCCGACGCCTGCATCCACGGCCTCACCAACTACCTCGAGAGCCTCAGCGTTCTGGATTTGTCCTGGATTTTGCTGGTGAGTAAAGGATAAACAGTCTACACACAAAAAAAAATGTAAAAAGTCGTTCACCTAGTTAGTACGTTCTCTAACGCACTTGATGGCTCTAATTCCATCTCCTTTTATTTTATTTTATTTTATTATAATAGGAAAACTTACAGCTATGAAAAACACACATTACAAATGAAATAGACACAGAGAGCCAATGACAAGTTTTCACTGTTAGAAATATTATAGCAGAAAATGCCTAAGCACACACAGGAGACAATATTTCACTCGTTTCAAAACAAATAGATAAATAGACAGTCAATACATATTCGTGGTCTCAAATGTAATTGAGTGTACAACAGAGAACAAATAATAGATGTAATTAACTAGGTAACGGTCAGTCAATCCATATTCGACGGTCAGGGAATTGATTGCAAAGAGTTACAGAAATCCGAGGTAATAGATTTACGTACGATACTTATACTGTCGCAGAATAAATCGATGCTGTTGTTTACACTACAGAGTTGATTAAATGACCGGGCGGCCCTCAGAAGAAATGAATTTTGCCGGTAATTAGAATGAGCGCGGGGAACATATAGAATAGACTTATTGCGGGAAGATAGACGTGAAGGGACTAAGATATTCAAATGAGCTAACAATTCAGGAGAGTCAATGAAATTCTGGGCAATTTTCATCAAAAATGAAATATCGCTAATATTACGACGAATATGAAGGGCGACGACGAATATTTTCCTTGCACCGTTTCTGCAGTCCCACAACGTGTTCGAACTAGACGTCCATGTGCTCCTATAATTACTGACCTAGCGCTGTCTTTTCACCCACGCCTGACGCACTTGACAGATCTAGTTAGTTAGACCCGAGGTTTCCGCACTTAGCCTCCTATTTGGGCCATTGTATATAAATACCTCAGACGCTATCGTATTTGACAGCTGTGTAACTCCCTTCCTCGCACAGGTTCTGCAGGCCCCCAACGACTTCGAACTAGACGTCCGTACGCACCTATAGTTAGTGCATCCTCACCCAAGCCTGACGCACTTGACAGATCTATAACAATATCTTCATCAGCAGACACCCAACGAGTTTGTACTAGACTACCGCCCGTTCTCTTCGCGCACGCCTATCGTATTTGACAGGTGTATAACCATCTCCTTCGCCGCCCAGGTCCTGCAGGCTCCCAGCGAGTTCGAGCTGGACGTGAGCACGCAGCTGGAGTTGGCCGAGCGCTGCCTGTTCGCGCACCAAGGCACGGGGCAACTGGACAAGGCTTGCGATCTGCTCGACACTATCATGAAGGAGAGGTGAGCGTGGGTTGCCGTTAGCTGGAATACCCGTCAATGTGAGCTATAATCATCATCATCATCATCAGTCATTTGACGCTTACTGCAAGCCATGGCCTCCCTCACGGTTTTCCAAGCTTCCCGGTGTTGTGCCGGCCGCATCCATCGACTCCCCTCCACCGTAACCGTCAGACCATCTTGTGGGGGGCCTGCCACCGTAACCAGGTCGTCAGACCATCTGGTGTGGGGCCTGCCACCGTAACCAGGTCGTGAGACCATCTGGTGGCGGGCCTGCCACCGTAACCAGGTCGTCAGACCATCTGGTGTGGGGCCTGCCACCGTAACCAGGTCGTGAGACCATCTGGTGGCGGGCCTGCCACCGTTACCAGGTCGTCAGACCATCTGGTGTGGGGCCTGCCACCGTAACCAGGTCGTGAGACCATCTGGTGGCGGGCCTGCCACCGTTACCAGGTCGTCAGACCATCTGGTGTGGGGCCTGCCACCGTAACCAGGTCGTGAGACCATCTGGTGGCGGGCCTGCCACCGTTACCAGGTCGTCAGACCATCTGGTGTGGGGCCTGCCACCGTAACCAGGTCGTGAGACCATTTGGTGGGGGCCTACCACCGTAACCAGGTCGTCAGACCATCTGGTGGGGAGCCTGCCCACGCTGCGTCGTCCGGTCCGCGGTCGCCAGGTCAGACCTTTTTCGCCCCAATGGCCATCAGTTCTCCAATCTAGGTGCCCCGCCCACTGCCACTTCAACTGATTCTTCGAGCTATATGAGTAACTCGGGTTCTTCTGCGGATTTCTACATTCCTGATTCGATCACGCAGCGAAACTCTTAACATAGCTTTCTCCATTGCTCGTTGGGCGACTTTGAGCCTTCTTATGAGCTATAATAATAATACTTTATTGCACACGAAAAACGGTACAGGCAATATGTCAATACGAAATTACTTGTACAAAGGCGAGCTTATCTCTGTGAGAGATATCTTCTAGCAAACTTTGGGGAGTCGAAGTGAAGGCGTAAAACGGGTCTACGCAGGTGCACAACACACACTACATTCACTTACTTATCTATATTTATGTATTTATTTTATTTTATTAGGTAAACTAATAACTTAAGACGATCACATTAAAAAAAAATACAGAAAGCCAGCAACAAGTTTTTACAGATAGACATTTTTTGAGAAATTAGCACAGTTGAAAGAAAATCAACACACTAAACGCCAGATTTCATAACTGCATCCGAAAATAAAGGAATGAAGATGGCACACCATGGTAATAACTTGCATCGCTAATAAAGGAAGGAAGATGGCACACCATGGTAATAACTTGCATCGCTAATAAAGGAAGGAAGATGGCACACCATGGTAATAACTTGCATCGCTAATAAAGGAAGGAAGATGGCACACCATGGTAATAACTTGCATCGCTAATAAAGGAAGGAAGATGGCACACCATGGTAATAACTTGCATCGCTAATAAAGGAAGGAAGATGGCACACCATGGTAATAACTTGCATCGCTAATAAAGGAAGGAAGATGGCACACCATGGTAATAACTTGCATCGCTAATAAAGCCTACACCGAATTACAAAACTTACAAGCCGTTAGATAACAAATCAATGTGTTCTATGTTGTTCTCTGTTGATATCTGTTGTTCATGGCGCGCCTCTCCTATTTGCACGCTGCTCTTGCTGAAACATGTTGAACCGATATTAACATTATAATTTTGTATTGAACACTTTAACAATGAAAGAAAGAAGACATTTATTTAACGCCACAAAGACAAATGTACACACACTTAACTTTAAAAATACCTACTTTTCTATAGTAAATATACCTAGGTATGTTTGTGCATGGTTATGGTATGTCTACGCAGCGCTAAAAAGGCCTCATGCTCAGCATTTGTCGCAGGTTATAAATAACCCACAACACTGATTTTCAGCAGAGGCCTCGGTCGGTGACTCACTCACGACTCACATAGATAAAAAAAAAAATTACTCCGTTTATACTTCGTACAATATAAAACATCTATCCAATAATACGTCTTTCAATAGCATCCCTGAAGACTGAACTTCAACAGTAGAGTCAACTCGCACTGCTGCCCCGTTTACACGACTCCCGTGCCCGCAGCGACGGCAGCATCGCGCCGACGGAGCTGGTGCGGCGCCTGGCCTCGCTGGAGCGGCTGTTATCGGCGTGCGGCACGGCGTGGTGGCGCGGCGTCACGCTGTCACTCGCTGCTTTACACGCGCAGCGCGATCAGCCGCAGGCCGCCAGCAGGACCTTGACTGGGATGGCTCGTCGCCGCAGCGCTCACGCGAGGTATGGAGCCCGTAGCAACCCCATGGTAAGCAGACTGAATTGGTTTAGGTATTGCGCGCCGTTACGCTGTCCCACGCTGCTTTACACGCGCAGCGCGACCAGCCGCAGGCCGCCAGCATGACTTTGACTGGGCTGGCACGTCGCCGACCCATGGTGACCTAGCTAGAGCTAGCGCGATGACTCGGTATCGCTGTTGGTTTTCCGAGTGCACCCGGACCAGCCGCAGGCCGCTTAACTGGTTTGGCGTACCGCAGAAGCGTGAAGTATGGTTCCCGAAGCGACCCCGTGCTAACCAATCTGGACTAGTGTAAAAATTGCGCGGCGGTCGCGACGCTCACGTGAGTTAGAATTGGGCATTTGACAAAATATCAGATGAATTACTTTTAAAACGAAATTTTGTATGAAAATACTGGCTTATGACGTCACATTTCGGAGCACTCTTTTTATGTTTAATCCATTTAAAAATTGTAATAACTAGTAATTGACTAAAAGAGATACATTTTCCGAGAGATTTTGCAATTTTTGTTTTAATCGAGCATATGAAATAATTTATTGTTGATCGTGTCAAATACCGTATTCCTCTAGCAACCCCTGGAAACTAGTCCGGATAGTGTAGAGCTAGCTTTATGTATTGGTATCGCTGTTAGGATTAATATAGTGAGGCGAGGTGTGGTTTCTGTAGAAACCTCATGGTGACCAGTTCAAACTAATTTGCGCTGGAGCTGGCGTATAAGATGGTTCGTCGTCACAGCGCGTGCGCGCAGATGCTGTGGCTGTCGTGTAAAGAGCAATAGCAGGCGGCAAGTAGAACCTAGACCGGTATGGCGTTATATCGTGAGTACCTAGCACGGTGCCCGGTGCCCGGTGCCCGGTGCCCTAGCAACCGTCTGATAACCAATCTTGGCATGTGTTTCTGCAATTTCTGTAAGTGATCAGTCTGGAGTTGAAGCCTCCACACACCTGTCATATTCGTCGAGCAGAACGAATATTATTTTGAAAAATATCGAATATTAATTAAGTGTTCTAAAATATATTACATACTTACTAATTAACAATATCCCTACAACTGTCAATAACCCTTTCAATCTAAATGCAAAAATACTAGTTGTTACTAACCAACTAACAAGGCATCTCTTCCCACGCACCCGCTAGCGTCCCGGTCGGGAAGTCAAAACAGAGCAAGTGGAGCGCTCGGTACAAAAAGAGCGGCAGGTAAACCTTCTTGCATCTCGGTGCATGTGGAACACGTTTGAGTTTGGATTTTCTTTGCTTGTTATATGGATGAGGCGTTTTTGGCGTTTGGCGATTGTATACCACTTTGTTTTTAATTTCTTAGCTCATGGCTCTAAGTTTTTTATAGATTCCTACACAAGAAGTCGTCACTGGTTTGTGTTTTAAGGAGTTCCATAGCGCCACCAATGAGAAAATGTAATATATTTTACAGACAGTTTTTACAAAGAGTGGCTTACAAATATCTCAAACATGTTTACTGTGATTTTTAGGTCTTGTGGCATCCGGAGATGGACGTAGGTTGGAACATAGAAATCACATCTTAGTTGTAGTGTGTCTTTGTATGTTGTATGAAGTGAACTTAAATAATATTGTGCATTTGCTTATATTATATGTTAAATGCTGGCTAAACATAAACTGCAACTTGTTGTAATAATGAGGCTACACGCCTGCTATAATCGGTCCGAACGTTTATTTAACTTTTGACAGACGCACACCCATGAAGTTCCTTATTTTTTTGAAAGGAAACCATACGCGAAATATGCAACACTTCATGGGCACCTTTTTTCACAATAGTGATGCGAAGACTATCCAAGTTGATTTTTTATAAAAAATATTCTAGTAAACCTATCTTATTCCATTGATATATACTACAAGAAATTAGGTTTATACTATAGGAAGAAGGTTCCTTTTGAGGCCGTATGAAAACCCGTTCGGTAGTTTTTAGTTTATCACGCTTAGACAGACAAACTGTAAAAAAAATATCAAAATAAAATATCAATGTAATCAATCGATTAAAACTTTAACATAAAAAAGAAGAAGAAGAAAGACATTTATTATACCAACAAGATACATCACAGAAACAAAATAAGCAGATAAGTAACATAATATGCACAACAACAGAAAGAAAACTAAATACACAACAGACAAAACGAATAAATAAAACAGGACCATAGATGTAGCCTGTGGTGTATCTAAGTTGCCACAAAAGGCAGCTGACTGAGCGTTGTGCTGAGGAAGTGATCCCTCAGCGCTGATTTTCAGTCAGTGCCTACGGTAACCCATAACTGTACTCCGGAGTGCGTGCCGTGGTGCAGTTAAAGAATTAAGACAAATTCAATTGCATGTATGTTATACAATAAAGTAAAAAAATAAATAAAATATCGTCATAAAATACTTACATATATTATTAGTTTTAAATTAATATGTGTGAAATATAGAGGAACACCATAATAAATTAAATCCAATAAGTAAATATAAGTGAAGGAGAAGAGAGGAGAGGAGAGGAGAGATAGGAGGATACACACCAAAGTAAATAAATAAAAAGTAAATACATGCCCGACATAACGCAATGGTGACCTATATTCACGTTACCGACAAAAAGATCTGTGCGGACTATACAGACTTATGACCGAGAATCTGGGATCAAGGACGTGGGACTAGATAGCTTTTATGCCGTTGTTAGCGAAAATGCCCTAACTAGATTTTTGGAATTTGGTCCTTTTTTTGTAAGGCACTTTTTTTAAAAACGGTCTGTAATAGAAGATACGTTTTTTCTCATTGGTGGCACTATGGAGCCTCATGGAGTTCCATGAGGATGCTTTTACTTCTGTCGTTACTAGCATTTTAAATAATTATGTAGGATAAATGGTTTTCTTAGATACCTGCAACGAAAGTTTCTGATTTTGACACAACCCTAGTAGCACCAAGAAACACTTTTTTTCATATTGTTTGCTTAGTTGTTCGCTTATTTTGGTATTTTTTTTTTGTTTTAAATAATTATGTAGGATAAATGGTTTTCTTAAATACCTGCAACGAAAGTTTCTGATTTTGACACAACCCTAGTAGCACCAAGAAACACTTTTTTTCATATTGTTTGCTTAGTTGTTCGCTTATTTTGGTATTTTTTTTTTGTTTTAAATAATTATGTAGGATAAATGGTTTTCTTAAATACCTGCAACGAAAGTTTCTGATTTTGACACAACCCTAGTAGCACCAAGAAACACTTTTTTTCATATTGTTTGCTTAGTTGTTCGCTTATTTTGGTAGTTTTTTTTGCCTGATTCGCCTTTATTTAAATTTTCAGTTTCTTTTACACAAAAAATAACCAAGTCTACTGTTGCAGCCAAAACAGCTGGGAGTTTTTTTTGTATGCACTTTGGCCAACTGACAGTTGTTAACATTTTTTTAAATTTATGTCATACAAAATCTTACAGCCTAAACTCTCTCTCTCTCTGAGAGAATGCCTGTGCCCTACAGTGGGACGTGTATAGGCTGCATTATCAGAAAACGCTATAGACAGATTAACATTGTCCGTGGACTGTTTGATCGAAAGTTTATTGTTGTATGTAGTAATAAACTTTCGATATTAAATTGCTAATAAATGCTGTAGGTGCTGCCTTAGTGCTATTGGCTGAAGCGATTGGTGCCTGCCCCAGGCATAGCGTCAGAGTGGTCATATTTTTGTTTACTTTGTATTTCTGTGACAATTTAAATAAATATCCTCTATCTTCTTTCTTTCATATTATTGTAGGTTTAAGTGGTCCATAGACTCATTTGTCATTGTAAATGGTATAAGAGTATTTAAGCCCTATTTCTAAATAGGCATTATTGAATCTGCACAATGATTTCAAATTTTAATCATAATAAAAAAATATGTTTACTTAATGATCGTCAAATTTGTTAGTTTCAGAATGTAGAGAAGAAGCTAACAAAGAAATTCTAAATTTACTCTTTTCATAAGACATTTTAAATTAATTAACAGCGTTTTCAATCTAAAGCTTACTCATGAATGAAAATGAAGATGAACTAAGGGTTATATATGAAGCAAGGTCCTACTTCACCTGCAGGGAGGACAAGCCGACTCAAGCGGACTGGGAGAAACTCCTGAAGGATATACTGGACGTGCAGGCCAACCTCTTCACTTGCGTTTCGAAGGAGGAGTGCTATGAGGTAATGTACTGAAATCAAGGTGTCCGTTTGGTCCGTGATAGGATAACACACTCCTATAATATTTTAGCAAAACGGTGAAGCAAAACCTGAGTATCTGAGGTGTTCACATACCTCAGCGCTTGAAATTGCCACACCGCTGTGGGCACGCGTGTTAATTAAGCCCATACTCTCTCTGAGAGAAGGCCTGCGTCTTGCAGTGGGACGTTTACCTATAGGTTACATAAAAAAGTGCGAACTTCGTACCGCCACAGAATCCGTTTATACGACTCTTGCACAACGCTATAAACTTAAAATAAATATTATCCGACGGGAACTCATTACCGGGATATCAAGTATACATAAGCAGCCTATATTCGTCCCACTGTAGGGCACAGGCCATCTCTTGGGGAGAGAGTATGGGCTTAATCACCACGCGTGCCCACCACGGATTGGCAAGTATGCCATGTCTCAATTCAAGTCTTTGTCTATCTGTACGCCAAGTTTCATGTAAATCCGTTCAGCCGTTATTGCGTGATTGAGTAACAAACATCCAAACATCTTCACAAACTTTCACATTTATAATATTAGTAGGATTATTTGTTACGCTTCCCTCAACAGATCTATGCCTCAGCCCTTCTCACCTCCGGCGACGCGCCGAGCATCAAACTGGCGGCCGACGTACTGACGTGCGAGGAGGGCCAGCGAGCGACAGGCCACCTTGTGCCCTACGCCACAAGTGTCACTTTGGTATCTGACGCCGCGAGGGAGTATTTCAACTCGGCTTCGTCACTCACTGACCCGGCGTTGGAGTTGGCTAGGTGAGAGTCGGGACTGTCTTATTTCGTAGTGCGGAGTGACTATTGTCACGTGCTTTACATACGCTCACTTGTGAAGAGTCAGCGAGTGATAGCCCACCTTGTGCTCTACACCATAAGTGTCACTTTGGTGTCTGACGCTGCGAAGGAGTATTAAAACTCGGCTCCGTCAGTCACTCACCAGGGATCAGAGTATTGTGGCGGTAAAATGTCAGTATTTGTTAATTAACGTACGGGATACGCAATTTTAACCGACTTAAAAAAAAGAGGAGATTCTCAGTACGACGAGTATTTTTTTTAATGTTTTCTCATAAAATCTTCAAATGTCAACAGATTTCGACAGTTCTTTTCTTTAATAAGTGTGGCATCCGATTGGTCCCACTTTAATTTGGTGAAGATCTGGAGAACGGATCTTTTCAATTGTCAGCAGCAAATCAAGCCTGATTGGAGCAATCCTTGGTGTATGTTTAATAAAATACCAAGATAGTCTCGTCATCGACTTCAGAATACAATAATAATTTGGAGTTGGTGCCGAGCTGCATGACCACTTTGACCAGCACATACATTTCGAGCATTTCGACATTCGAGCACGTTCAAACACAATTGTCATTCTACAACATCAATCGTTGTCATGCTACGACATCAACCCTGTAATTTATTCCCAACCGGTGACTGATAAATATCTCATCATTAACTGAAATAGACATAATTGGAGAACTAAGATCTGTTCAGGCTTTCACGAACCAGATAAGTTAGAATTTTGAACAAAAGTGTAAAGAATTCTTACATAAAAGCTGTCAGGAACAAGAAAAAAAGAAACCATTTATTTACAAGAGGCCTCAAAATCTAATCTTTCTCTCTAATCAGCCCATAAACAGAGCCCACTTGTGGACAACAATCTCTTCTCTTTTACGCCAACCCGTCCGACTGCAAAACGATCACTAACAATGATCAAATCTATATTTGACTGTTTATCATCATCATCATCATCATCATCAGCCCTTTGACGCCCACTGCAGGACATAGGCCTCCCTCGTGGTTTTCATAACCATGAGGGGTTTTGCCATAATCGCCACGCTTGGCAGGCGGGTTGGGGATCGCAGTATGCGGTTGGAATCTCAGGAAGACGCTGCTGCCCGTCTCCTGGCAATTTATTTCCTTAGTCGCCTTCTACGACATCCACGGGAGGAAACGGAGTGACGCTATTCTTAATCCGGCGCCACACAGTTTATAGAAACTGGTATATTCTACAGATGCTGCCTGATGCTGATCAAGGACAGAAACGCGCAGCTGCAAGAGGAACTGGATCTGATTGCGGCGCTGCAGATACTCAGCGCATTTGACGTCGTCCGCTTGCCGATTCAAGGTATTGGATAGAAAACACCCATAGAAAATGGACCTACGAATAGAATCGCTTCGCCCTATGCCGTGATTCAGCTCCTGGGGATCAGGAAGGCGCTGCCACCAGGGCACGGACTGCCTTGGGTGACGTGGAAGTCACTTAGTCGAGACTAGGAACCCCGGGCGGAAGATGCAGAAGCAACTTATGTAAATGGGGCTACGTAGGAGAGGAGCTCAACCATTGTTTTTGCGGACCCTCCCCACAAATTATGAGACACATCTCACTGCATGTTCCTCGTGTCCAACTATCTGCACTCATGAGGGCTTGCAAGCAGCCTCGGAAGCTGGTGTGCGCGTAGCCGATTTCTAGGCCAATAAAATTTTAATGTTGTGTCACCGACCGGCACAATGAGAAGGTACTGGATGAATGGAACTTCTATAAAGCGTCAATTTCATCATCATCAGCTATTTCACGCCCGCTGCAGGACATAGGCCTCCCTCATGGTTGTCCAAGCTTCCCAGTGTTGTGCCGCCCGCATCCAGCGACTCCCCGCCACCGTAACCGGGTCGTCAGACCATCTGGTAGGGGGCCTGCCACCGTAACCAGGTCGTCAGACCATCTGGTGGGGGGCCCGCCACCGTAACCAGGTCGTCAGACCATCTGGTGGGGGGCCGCCACCGTAACCAGGTCGTCAGACCATCTGGTGGGGGGGCCTGCCACCGTAACCAGGTCGTCAGACCATCTGGTCTGGGGGCCTGCCCACGCTGCGTCGTCGGGTCCGCGGTCGCCAGGTCAGAACTTTTTCGCCCCAACGGCCATCAGTTCTCCGAGCTATG
The DNA here is from genome assembly GCA_963969515.1 of Yponomeuta evonymella. NCBI lineage: Eukaryota > Metazoa > Arthropoda > Insecta > Lepidoptera > Yponomeutidae > Yponomeuta > Yponomeuta evonymella. The sequence continues at coordinate 2,228,710 of OZ018343.1, read as the reverse complement.
TGTCATTTCAACTGAGCAATACTTCGATCTATATCAGTAAATCGCATTCTTCTGCGGATGTTTAACACAGTTAATTTACTATTAGCTTACTGTTATCACGCTTTCCAAAACATTTGCTTTAAATTAAAATGTGCGAGAAATGTGTCACGTTAATTTTTGTTGCGGATTTTTTAACGTAGTGCGTTTGAGCTGCTATGCTGCTATGCAGCCTACATACGCCCCACTGTAGGGCACAGGCCTTCTCTCAGAGAGAGTATGGGCTTAATTAGCACGCGTGCCCACCGCGGATTGGAAATTTCAAGCGCTGAGGTATGTGAACGTCTCAGACACTCCGGTTTCCTGACAATGCTTACCTTCACAGTTAGCGAGTGGTATTGCTACTATAGCTTCGACAATGTACGTACAAAGTCGTTGCTACATGTCAGGATTCGAACCCACGACCCTTCCGAATGTGAAGCCGACGCTCTACCGCTCCGCTACCATCGCTTATAAGTTACTATACTAAGTAATGGAGAACTTGCACAAACTAATGTTTTAATAGAATAGGAGTGGACACGTTAAAAGATAAATAAACGTGGTTTTTGTTCTCTGTGACTAACACTTTTTATAATATAACCAGTCGAAAAATATAGTTACGTGGTACTAAGACGCGCCATACAAGTCGACCTTAGACTATGACGTCACTCCCTAATGTAACGCTTATAATGTATGATGAAGCGTTTATCAATATTTGAGTTATCTCATCAAATAATGTTTTATGCATTTACACCCTTATAAGAAAACGTTCAGAATTCAATGACAAAACGAAATCTAATAAGTTTTATGTTATTATTAGAGTAACTTTATTTTTTTGCATATTTTTTGACCTCGAAAAGCCCGAAAAAATATTTTTATTCTTTTAATTTTAAATTGATATGACTTCTATGGTATGAAAGCAAAGTCACTCCAATCTAAGTTAGACGGGAGTTCCCCACTGTTCCTTATACTGTTTGTTGTCTGCCAGTGCGGCTCTGCGAGGACCGGATGAGCCTAGTGGAGGACTGTGTGAAACTGAACCCCAACATGGCTTTCATTGCGAGCCACAAGCTGCTGCGGCTGGCCCAGCTGCTGCGGATCGCCGGAGACGACGACCAAAAACGGTGAGGCCTACACCGACAGAAACTGAGCTTGGTCTAAGTATCATCATCATCAGCCATTTGACGCCCACTGCAGGACATAGGCCTCCGTCATGGTTTTCCTAACCATAAAGGGTTTTGCCATATACGCCACGCTCGGCAGGCGGGTTGGCGATCGCAGTATGCGGTCGGAATCTCAGGAAGACGCTGCTGCCCGTCTCCTGGCAATTGATTTCCTTAGTCGCCTTCTACGACATCTCCCCCGACACGAAGGAAATGGAGTGATACTGTTCTTAATCCGGCGCCACACGGATAGTCTAAGTATAGGCTGCGTGAAAGGAGATGGATCTATGTGAACGTGGTGTCGGGCCTAGGTCTCACTGCGATTTAAAATGCGCGCGGAATAATTCTGTGGTTCCAGACAAAGACGAGGTGTCGCGAGGAATGTTAGGCGTGTATACATCGATGATGGTGCTAGACAGTATATCTATGAAAATATTATGTACGTTAGGAAAAATATCAGTAACTTTAAAACTGTAGGTAGCCAACACAATGTGAATGCTAGAAATAGACATAAACTTTCGTTCCCAAAATTTAGACTGGCAAAGGTTAATACATCCTTTATGGGGTATTGTATACGTTTCTACAATAAGATTCCTGAGGATGTAATAAGCTTGCCAGAAACGCGGTTCAAAAAATGCACTTTGTGCCAAAAAAGCTACTATAACATTAAAGATTATTTAGATGACATTGATGTCTGGAATGAAAGCCAGTTCAATGAATGAGTTCCAGGTTTTAGAATTTTTATACAAAGTATGTTAATTGAGGACTTGAAAAGTCTAAGTTTGGAGTTTTTTGTCCATTTTTTCTCGAAATGATCTAAATTGTGAAACGGACACCTAGTTTAACTTGTAATGTTCATTAAGTCGCAGTTCCTGCGCTACTTTGATTTGGGGATGAAATCGGCTGCTACTCTACACACGTCCCCGCCAGTTAGTACGTAGCCCACCGTGCAGCGAAGCGCTCGTCAATCCAAGATGCCGCCTACACTTTCAAAGCAACAAAAAATAAGCATCGCTCGGGCACTTGCTACATTTTAAAGGCCTCCTGCCGCCAGTCGCGGTTAAAATAATCATTATGTTTTTTGTCCCATAATAATAACTTCCACATAATAATTTCCACACAATGCAGCCTAGGCCTAAGACGGTCGTCTGATTTCCAGCGAAGGTCAAGTGCTGAAGCTAGTGGGGGAGCAGGCGGCCGCCGCCGGCCCGGGGGGAGGCTCCGCGGCCGCCGCCGCCGGCAGGAGGCTGGCCGCGCTCCGCTACCGCCCCGCCGCCTCCCTGCTGGCGCACATTGCGACGCACGCCGAGGTCGGTGTAGCCTGGGGCAGAGTTCATGCTAGTTGGGGAACAGGCGCCGCCAGCAGGTGCTCTGGCTAGTTGGGGAACAGGCGCCGCCAGCAGGTGCTCTGGCTAGTTGGGGAACAGGCGCCGCCAGCAGGTGCTCTGGCTAGTTGGGGAACAGGCGCCGCCAGCAGGTGCTCTGGCTAGTTGGGGAACAGGCGCCGCCAGCAGGTGCTCTGGCTAGTTGGGGAACAGGCGCCGCCAGCAGGTGCTCTGGCTAGTTGGGGAACAGGCGCCGCCAGCAGGTGCTCTGGCTAGTTGGGGAACAGGCGCCGCCAGCAGGTGCTCTGGCTAGTTGGGGAACAGGCGCCGCCAGCAGGTGCTCTGGCTAGTTGGGGAACAGGCGCCGCCAGCAGGTGCTCTAGCTAGTTCCGGAACAGGCGGCCGATGCAGCTGCCCGGAGGCTCGCGTCTTTGCTGACACACGCCGAGGTTAGCATAGCCTGAGTTAAGTGTTGAGGCTAGTTTGAGAAGAGACAGCTTCCAGGAGGCTGATCGCTACAGTCCTGCCGCCTGTTTACTGTTCACGCCGAGGTCAATATAGCCTGGGGCAAATGTTCAAATCAAATCAAAATCAAAATATTTATTGCACCATAATGTAAAACAAGGTCTTAAATAACACTGAGTGTATAGCACCGATTATGGACCCTGTCGGGCGCGGCAATGTACCTTAAAACTAACATGCTCACCTATTATTAAAATATGTAGTGGGAACACAAATATTTTCTTAAATTTAGTAGGCATTTCCCTTATAATCTAGGTAAGTTCTTAAAAAGTTATCCTATCCTAGGCCTTTAAGTATTCTTCAATTGTGTAGGGACATATTTCTATTAGATATTTTTTAAGTTTATTATTAAATAGTGAAAGTTTTGGTATATCTTTTAGTGAGCTTGGTAGTTTATTAAATAGTCTTATTGCCATATAGTATGGGCTTTGGTTTAGCATTTTTATTCTAGATTGTGGTAGATTTAACCTTTTGTTATGGCGTGTATTTATGTTATGTGTGTCCTTTACTTGGGGGAATATTTGGCGGTTTTTGAAAACAAAGACGCAAGTTTCATGTATATAAATCGCGGGAAGTGTCATAAGTTTATATATTATGAAGTATGGTTTACAACTTTGTCTATTATTAATTTGTGCAAGTATTCGGACACATTTTTTTTGGGAAACAAATAATTCATTTGCATCTACACTGTTTCCCCATAGCATTACCCCGTAATGCAGCCAGGAGTATGCGTAGGCGTAGTATGCGGACAGTGCAGTTTCGGTGTTTGTACTATGTTTTAACTCAAATAAGGCATAAGTGAATTTAGATAATTTAGCTTTTATGTGTTTTATGTGGCTTTTCCAATTTAAGTTTGTATCGATTTGCATACCTAGTAAGTTGAAGCTGTTTACTTGTTCTATATTGTGATTTTCAAATGTAATGTTGATATCTAGAGGTGTTTTTTTATATGTTCTGAATTCCATTATTTTTGTTTTTTTAAAATTTATTTCTAAATTGTGATCGCGAAGCCAGCTGGCTATTCGTGAAATAGTGTCGATCATTACATCAGTTGGGTCTGATCTTCTATCCAAATTTAGTAATACCGAAACGTCATCAGCGAATAGTATTGGGTGGGAGATATCCTTATTAAGTACCTTGGGCAAGTCATTGATGTATATCAGAAAGAGCACACATCCAAGGACACTTCCTTGGGGTATCGAGTTTCTTTGCTGTTTTTCAGTAGACCGTATCATTTCTATCTTATTTGTTTTACGATTTGGGTGTTCAATTTGTACTAATTGTTTTCTGTTTTGAAGATATGAGTTAAACCATTTGTATGCTTGACCACGAATGCCAGATTGGTAGATTTTGTCTAGTAGAATTTTATAAGACACTTTATCGTAGGCTTTTGTCATGTCAAGAAGTAGACCAAGAGCAATTTTTTTGTCATTTATTTGCTGGAGAGCCATTTGTATATATTTGTATACAGCTAAGGTTGTGGATCTTGTTTTGCGAAAACCGTTTTGGCTGTCATCGAGTATATTATTTTTTTCTAGGAAATGATATAATCGATTGCACATTGCTTTTTCGTAGATTTTTGAAAATGTTGGTAATAGCGCTATTGGTCTGTAGTGGCTAAGAGTTGTTTTGTTGTCTTTTTTGTGGAGTGGTTTTACTAGGGCCGTTTTTAATGCATCTGGAAATTCGCCTTCTTCGAAGCTTTTGTTAATTAAATTTGCTAATGGTGCACACAGTTCTTCTGCGCACTTTTTGATTAAAATTGGGGGTATGTCATCTATACCATGACTATGTTTATTTTTTATTGAGTTTATTATCTTTAGGGTTTCTTTTTCGTCAACAGGCCGAAGGTACATGGAGCAGGTTGGGGAGTTTATGACGGGACGTCCTTGTGCTTGGTTATTTGGATCAATATCACCTATGGATAAAAAAATATTCGTTGAACTTGTTTGCTATTTTAGTGGGGCATTCTTCAATTTTGTTATTTATTTCTAGTTTTATATTATTTAATTTTTTGTTTTACCTGTTTTATTGTTAATTATTTTCCACATTGTAATTACTTTGTTGTCTGAGTTTATCATTTGCTTAATATAGTCTTTTCTTTTTGAAATTTTTACACAAAGTTTTAATATTTTACTGTATGTTGATGCTAGTTGTGGTATAAGTTCCGCTACAAAGTAAACAGATGTGGCTAGAAGGTGTTCTGGCTAATTAGGGATCAGGCAACCGCAACGGGTGCCACTAGGAGATACTCTGGCTAGTCGGAGTACAACCTCTGTACTCTCGACGTTAATTTAGCCAACTTCTTTTTGTTGCACTAACAAATCTGTGCTGAGGACAATTTTAAAAACATTTTTTTTTAAATTTTAGTCTAAATAGGTTTTGAATAATATCGTTCAAGTCCCGTCGGGCAATACGGTCGAACTTTGTTCAATCGAGGTGCTGAAGATTTACAAGTCTTCATTGAGCTACCGATTGTATTGAAATGAATAAATGGTAACGAAGTGCAATAGTGCCAACCGAGTCAGTGCTACTAGGCTAACGGGCCTCACAAAGTGTCTGTCTCCAGGCCCACGCGGACCGCGACACGCGGCGCGAGCTGTTCGCGGCGGCCGCCACGCACTGCGCGCCCGCCGCCATCGAGGGCGTCTTGCGGGCGCGCCTCGCGCTGCGGCTGGACGGGCTGCCGGACCCCGACCCGGAGTTTGCGGACGCTGTCACCACGGTGAGGGGTGTAGGGCTGGACGGGCTGCCGGACCCCGACCCGGAGTTTGCGGACGCTGTCACCACGGTGAGGGGTATAGGGCTGGACGGGCTGCCGGACCCCGACCCGGAGTTTGCGGACGCTGTCACCACGGTGAGGGGTGTAGGGCTGGACGGGCTGCCGGACCCCGACCCGGAGTTTGCGGACGCTGTCACCACGGTGAGGGGTATAGGGCTGGACGGGCTGCCGGACCCCGACCCGGAGTTTGCGGACGCTGTCACCACGGTGAGGGGTATAGGGCTGGACGGGCTGCCGGACCCCGACCCGGAGTTTGCGGACGCTGTCACCACGGTGAGGGGTATAGGGCTGGACGGGCTGCCGGACCCCGACCCGGAGTTTGCGGACGCTGTCACCACGGTGAGGGGTATAGGGCTGGACGGGCTGCCGGACCCCGACCCGGAGTTTGCGGACGCTGTCACCACGGTGAGGGGTATAGGGCTGGGGTATATAAAGTGTTTCAATATAAAGTGGTAACTATTATTCCTATATCTTTGTAAATATTTTATGTTGTGTTTTTCCTGGTACAATAAAGAATATTCTTATCTTATCTAATTTTCTCGTTTTATAGCCCGTGATCGAAAAGAAGGACCTGATAGCGCCCTCTCAAACTGACAACAAGTTGCCGCTCTTCAACTATGTGCTCGATACTCTGCAGACTAAATTCGCCTCGGGGTAAGCGAGTCAATATTTATTGTTTTCTTTTTGTTGCACTAACCCGGGCTGAGGATAATTTTTAAAAACCTATTTAGAGGCTAAAAATTCCACCCGTCCCGGCATGGCTGGAAATTTTAGCCTCTAATTAAGTTTTTAAGAGTCAATCTTTACTTTTTAAATACGAAATCGGGTTAAAAGAGTCAAACATGTTTAAATAATGTATTTGTGAAAGTTAAACGAAAGTAGTTCAACTGTTCCGCTTTGACATAACCCGCTTTTACGTTGCTTGTCCGTCGTTGCCGTTAAAGAGAAACGAGAATAAGTTCCAAAGGAAATTGTAAAGAATCTTGTTTCTCACTGACGTCAATGTCTATTATAGTATCGGAGCTTCGAAACATAATTTTCGCGCTCTTATTTCGTTTTTAGTTTCAACCTTGACAAACAAAAACCTACAGCTAACTTTCACATTGGTTCCCTTTTCACAAAAATCAAATACAAAAATTTGTTTATTCATTGTAAAAACAACACGTTTACTTTCTGAACAGCTGTTACTTTCAGAATTAATACACTATGTATGCGTGGCGATTATGGCGTAACCCTTCATGGTTAGGAAAACCATGAGGGAGGCCTATGCCCTGCAGTGCGCGTCAAATGGCTGACGATGATGATGATGATGACACTATGTGGAGAAGAAGCTAACAAAGAAACTCCACAGTCATTCTTTACGAGATTTTCAAGTTCCCCGCATTTATTCCTCGAGAACAATCTCCACTACAAACCCAGCTAAAAAGTACGTCTCCAATCCACAGCGACACAAGATCCAGCGCCGCCTTGGAGCCCCAGGAGCGGTCGGTCCACGTGTCGGAGTTCTACCGGTCGCTGTACCCGCAGCTGCGGGTGTCGCGGCGGCCGTACGGCTACGTGCGGTTCGCGGCCGAGCCGGAGCCGGAGCCGGCCGCCGGCCACGAGGCGCTGCGGGCGCTCTGCATACAGCACTGCTTGGGGGAAGCCCCGGCCTGGAGCGCAGAGCTGGAGTGCGAAGGTGCGGTCTCTGTCTAGTGACATTCTGGCGCCGCAGGCCCACTCTCTCCTTAGTGACTCTCTAGTGCTGCAGGCCCACTCCCTCCTTAGTGACATTCTAATGCTGCAGGCCCACTCTCTCCTTAGTGACTTTTTAGTACTACAGGCCCACTCTCTCTAGTCACAAACCCCAGTAGAGAACCGTCCACGTGTCGGAGTTCTACCGGTGGCTGTACCCGCAGCAGCGAGTGTTTCTCGAGTGACGTTCTAGCGCTGCAGACCAACTATCTCTCTAATGCCATTGTAACGCCATAGACCTACTCTCTCTTATTTATCTATTTATTTCTCTTTCTAGTGAAATTCTGATGCCGCAGACTCACACTCTCTTTCTCTCTCTCTCTAATGACAGGCCGAGTCTCTCGCTCTCCTTCCCTAGTGTCATTATAACGCCGCATGACGCTTTCTAGTCAGGAACCTCTGTAACGAACCGTCCCGGATCATACCTAACGCTCGCAGTGATCGAACAACCAAACGGAGCAGCAGTAATACGGCGTTTCGCGACATACTGTCGTCTCAGACCTTCGGAAACCTCGGTGCGCGAGTCCGACTCGCGCTTGTCGGATTTTAGGGTTCCTTACCTATAGGGTAAAAACGGGAACCTTTTGCTAAGCCTCCACTGTCCGTCTGCCTGTCTGTCACCAGGCTGTATCTCATGAACCGTGATAGCTAGACAGTTTACAGATGGTTATTTCTGTTGCCGGCGTTGCCTCTATAACAACAAATACTAATAACAGAATAAAATTTATTTTTAAGGGGGGCGCCCGTACATCAAACGTGATTTTTGGCTGCTTTTTGCCCGGTATTAATAACAGCAACAGGTAGACGCTTGAAAAATTCACAGAATATTAAGTTCAAAAATAAATACCAATTAAAATAAAATAAATATATCGAAACCGGCGTGCGTGCATGCAACGACTAATGAATGTTGAGGAAGCGAAAGTGATCTGTCAGGATCGTGGCAAGTGGCAGTCCCTGGTCTCTGCCTACCCCTCGGAGATACAGGCGTGAGTTTATGTATGTATGTATGTAAAATAAATATTTAACAAACGTGATTTTTTGCCGTTTTTTCGCCGTTCGCGCTTGTCGGTTTTTTTATTGACGTTAGTTCTCGCTCACACCACAGTGATCCGCAAGTTCGCGGAGGATGCGATGTATGTGGACACGCCGCTGGCCTGCGCCGGCCTGCTGCGCGGCGCGGGCGCGGGCGCGGGGACTCCCCGCGGCGGGGACCGAGCGGCGGTCGGCGCGGCGCTCTACGCCACCCTTATTAAGTGCAACGCGCCCGAGCTGCGAGACGAGGTCTACCTCACTAAACCGCTGCAGGTGAAGAACACGTCTTTATTTCAGGACCGGCTGGCCCGGCGAACTTTGTACCGCCTCAGAATCAATTAATTTTTTGACGTGAAACGTCTTTCAGTTCGGTAGCAGGGGGTCACTTGCTAAATCCGTGCGCAAAGAAAACGTGTCGCCTCGGCGAGGGCGGTAACTTTGTAACTACGTGTCGTGTGCAATTCATTTATGCGTGTCGTGTAATTTAAAAATGGAACGATCTTTTACTTCGAATCATTGCAACCAAGGAGGTATAGCCCGCACAGATACTGTCTTTACAGAACTGTGACTATGTTCACTTCACCGCCAAAATGATTTGTGCGGACTATGTGTGCCCCGGCTTCGCCTCGGCCCATATTTACACGTTTCTCCATCGATGCCTCTTTTGCTAACCGTTGCAGTAATGTACTATTTAAAAACTGCCTCGTTGGTCTAGCCGTTAAGGCGCTTAGCTGAAAAAAACGGAGGTCGTGGGTTCGATTCCAAATCGCCTCAGTCTGGGTGTATTTTGATGTTTGTGACATCCTTGCCTGGTTACCATAGCACAGGGTATCCTAGTTTTAGACCAGGTCAAGTGATCGTATTGTGTGGAAGTTATTATTATTATTACTATTTCCATTCCCAACAGCTGGCGCGCACGACGCTCAAGCAAAGTAACGCGTCCACCGAGCAGCTGCAGCTGATACGCGCGTGTCTGGACAAGTTGACCTGCGTCGCCGAGACCAGCCGGCTGAAGGAGCTGGGCTGCCAGCTCGACGGGGCCCTGTTCGCCGGCGACCCGGACTACCGGCGGGAGACTATCCTGCGGCTGGCTAGGTGAGGGAAACAGATAAAAGAGAGAGGTGAACTGACGTTTTCTGCTGAGATAGGTAAACTGTGCTTCAGTTTACCTTGGGGGGTAATGTCAAATTATCCATTGTTTTCTGGCGACGCGTGAACTACCGGCGCGAGACTGTCTTGTGGCTGACTAGGTGAGTGAGAGAGAGAAAGATGCAAAAGACAGAGACGGACTGACGTTTACTGCTGAGGAACTGAAGGAAATGTGCAGATATTGATTAATATATTGAGCAAAACGCTGCGCAAAGCTTAAAACAAAGTGTAGCACGGGGTGCAGGGACTAATGACGTCTCTGATATTGCAGACATCCCAAACAAGTTTTGTGTCTTTCTGTACCAAGTTCTTTAAACAAAGATTAAAAAAAAAATAAAAAAAGTTCTGTGTCGCAAAAGTTGCAGCCAATTGGCAGATATCGTATTAGCACCGACTACCCGCATCTATTTCTCCTTCGGCAAAATCTTCAATATAAGGTTGCCTGGTAGAAATTGCTATTTACAATAAAGCCTCCAATTTGGACTTTTTCATTTATAATTGCCGTTTGTGCAATAAAATTATTCTCTTATGTGCGATAAAGAATAATCTGTATAATCTGTAATAATTTGTGAAGTTATAGCAGTGGGACGTATCATCATCATCAACCCATTATGTCCCCACCGAGGGGCACGGGTCTCTTCCCTGAGGAATGTATAGGCCATACTCCACCACGGAGGCCAAGTCCGGATTGGTGGAGGCTTGTAGACTAGTGGCTCGTCTACTGTCAGAAGTTGTCAAGCCGCCCTAAGGCCTCTGACTTGGCTTAACGACTGCCATCTATCGACGGCAGCCGGCACCAACAGCTTAACGTGCCTTGCGAAGCACGGAACCGCTCGGAAAAATGCCACTAGCGTTAGGCATAGACGGCGACCCATCCATGCACTGAACGCGCCCTGTGTCGCTTAACCTTCGTGATCGTTTAAGATCACTCAGGCAGCCGGGGCTACGAGCGATTGGGACGTATATGGGTTACACAATAATCTTATCTTACGAGTATCTCTCTGGTTACGGGGGCAGGTCGTCGGACAAGGAGCAGGTGTCGTACGCGAGCTCCCTGGCGGCCAAATACAGGGTGGGCGAGCTGGAGCTGTGGGCGGCGCGCGCCGCCGCCGCGCTGCGGGAGCCGCGCGCCGCGCGCCGCCTGCCGCCGCCGCCGCCGCCGCCGCAACCGCGCGCCGCGCTGCATCGGTGAGCACGCGTCAGGCTATTAGACGTGGGTGGCTCGCGAACGATTGAAAAAAAATCAACTATACAACGCAAGCCTTCACGAGCAAAGCCGACTGCTCAGTAGCTCATGTCGCCCGCGAACTTAGTCACACTTCACACAGCACTTTCCGAAGATACAAATCGAAGGTCTGCTGGATGTAATCCGCGTAAATCTTTTTGGCGGTCGAGTGAAGCTCGCCAATTTCTACGCAAAGACTAATTTTAGGTGTCAAAAGGGAGCTTCGCGGAGGGTCACTGGGGATGTACCACTTTTGCAAAAATCTGATCACGCGTGACAATCTTCATCAAGTGGTTGGGAAGTAGATCGTTGAAAGGAACGAAAGTACTAAGATAAAATGGAAGCGAGAGATATTTATTCATCAGAACCCTCTACCTCTATGGAAGTAGTAGAACCTCTTCCATCCCTTGTATTTAAATTAGTTTGACGAGTTAGAGTTAAGCTTCTCTACATAGTAAGAAGTCATGTTTTGCCGATTCAAAAACAACAATACGAGTACCAACCACGTCATGTATACTCATGGCAGCCGATAAAATAATCCTTTTTTTTAGATGTTTGATAAACCAAACGAAATTGAATAAACATTATAAGTTAAGGAACGTGTAAATACCCTAAATCTTTTGATAATAATTATAATTTTTTTTGTTCTTGCATCTAATCATAATTTATTAATCGATTAAATATTTTCTACTTTGAACATCACTACGCATCACACGACGTCAATTACTGTCACACACACACACACACACATACACGCACGCACGCACATACACACACACACGCACACGCACACGCACACGCACACACACACACACACACGCACACACACACACACACACACACACACACTGTAAAGACCACAAGCGATGTGCAAACGATCTGTGACTATGTTCACGTTACCGCCGAAAGATTTGTGCGGACTATACACTAGTCACGACCCATAAAATAATCCTTTTTTTTAGATGTTTGATAAACCAAACGAAATTGAATAAACATTATAAGTTAACGAACGTGTAAATACCCTAAATCTTTCGATAATAATTATCAGTTCTTTTTGCTCTTGCATCTAATCATAATTTATTAATCGATTAAATATAATAACGTGCATGCAACGACTAATGAATGTTGAGGAAGCGAAAGTGATCTGTCAGGATCGTAGCAAGTGGCACTCCCTGGTCTCTGCCTACCCCTCTGGGATACAGGCGTGAGTTTATGTTATGTTTATGTTATGATTAAATATTTTTCTACTTTGAACATCACTACGCATCACACGACGTCAATTACTCTCACACACACACGCACGCACGCACCTTCGACCTTCGTTTCACGCGTGAATGAAAGTAGGTTCAATATGTTTGAATAAAAAACGCCAAGATTGACATCTCGGTATTCCGTAAAAACAAACAAATATAACCCCTTTTACGTTTGCACATATTAGGAGTCTTTTTAGTTTTGTTTATTTAAAAATGCTTCTTTCGAGTCATGGTACCACGAGAAACTGACAGCTCGTAGAATCTCATTTGATACCGTACTTCCTTAAATGACTTACTTCCGGTTTCGTAAACCCTGGGTTTTTTTCGCTTTAAAAATTAATGAAAGGAGCCCAAATCGAAATATTCAGCCCAGGCTCAAATGATTACATATTTTCTCGAAAAAATAAAAACAAAACTTATTCTTTTTTAGGACAGTGCCCATTCCGCGCGTTCTATATACGCCGACATTCCTGCATCGCGCAAGCAAAGTAACAAATTAAAAAACATTAAACAGATTATACAGTTAAATAGTAAAGGAAGCAAACAACACACCCAGAACACAATGAAGCAACATTACAATGTCATGCATCGGCCAGATGTCGCTGCCTGTACGTAATACAGAGAAGTTTCTAAAGAGGCTCGAAATTTCGCCGATGCCTGCACTTGCCCATTAGCTCAGTTGGGAGAGCGCTGGCACGGTTAGCCAGAGGTCGCGGGTTCAAGTCCCGGCATGGGTGGAATTTTTAGCCTCTAAATAAGTTTTTAAAATTGTCCTCAGTTTCCTCGTTTTCAAAATTGCACTAACCCGTGCAACAAAAAGAATATATTTACAATGTCAACATGTAATTTCTTATGTAATATCCTGTTAAAAGTCTTGTGTGCAATAAAGTATAATTAATTAATTAATTAATTAAATGACACACAACAAACATCCACATATAATATGGATAATGTACGACTGCTGATAACTGCCTTGCCTTCCTGTATTCATTCTCTCTTCTTCTTTGAATCAAATCTCTTCTTGGTATGTAACTGTACGTAAAGATGAGGCTCACAGTCCACTCCGAACCGTTTCCTAATCTAGAAAATCCTTCCAGGCTCAAAGCGGAGCTGTGGGATGAATTGGCAGGGGATGACCATGACACGCTGATAAACTACTTCACCATCGTCAAGAATGTCGACGAGAAGGCGCAAATCCACGGTCTCACCGCCGCCGAGCACATCAAGCTGCTGAAGAAAACTAAAGCTGCTTCGCAGAGTACGTGACAATGGGGATTGTTCATTTTTTTTTACCCCTATTTTTTATTCCAGATATCGAAAATATAGACTAATTTAAGATACCAAATTGAATATTTTTAAAATTTTTGCTACCATAATTTTTTTATTAATTATTTAAAAATTCTAAGAGTTTGGTAAGGATGACGTCATTGATGGCATTATGTTGCGTTTTTCATGCATAAACAGTAAGTAATCTGTGCTTAAATACGTAAATACTCACCTCTACTGTCAAGTTGACAGTTGTTTAAGTTTTTTTTATTCTATGGCAATGGATCTAGGCCGAATGATGACGATAGTGACGTCATTGAAGTGCAAATGAAGGTTATACAGTTTTTGCGATAAATACTAATAATCCGTCATTATTTTACTTAAATAAATCGATAGAAGTGATCAGTAACCCTATTCCTCGAAATGGTTTTCACTAAACGACAATATAAAAAAAATTAACAATCCCCATTGACCTGATTGCTATGTAAAACAAAATTTTACGTTTTCGCCCTCAATGGATTGTTACATTTTATATTATTTGCGAGTTTAACGACCTTATGCGACTGACGCAGGGTGCAAAACAAACAAATAAATCTAGGGCCAAGAATATAGGAATTTAAAGCATTTGTGCCAAGAGTGGCGGTTTTAGCGGTGGCACTAAGCCCCTTTAGTGGTGATTAAACTTCCACACAACACAAGCACTCCCGACACAAACACTTGTCCCGGCTCCAAACTACGATACCTTGTGCTATGGCAACCAGGCAACAACATCACAATCATGGAACTATAGATTAGGTCAGATTAGAACACTTTATTGTACACACCAGAAAACAAAATACATTAAAAGGCTTATCCATATTAAGGCCATTTGTACAAATGTAACTTTTAACTTGCCGTCGACAGTATATTATATTGAATCGAACTGAATTTAAATTGTAGTTTATGCAACTGTCATATAATGAAGGGTATTAAAACACGAGTTTCATAATAGTAACGAGTGTTTTAATACCCGTGTTATATGCAGTTGCATACACTACTTTATCTTCACTAATGCAATTAAAAATTAAATTCACGCGTACGTGTATAATCACAGTGATTTTGCCGCCATTAAAATTTAACCAATGAGAGCGCAGCTGCGCGCTTCAATAAAACGCGACCAACGTGATTGGCCCTGCAATCAAGTTGGTCGCGTTTTATTGATGTTATAATGAGATTTTACGATATCGATGTGAATATTATACCATCATGTGAAATTGCTTAAATTGAGTGTTTTGTTGTCTGCGCTATAACAGTAGTAATTATAAGTCAAGTATTGAAAACATAAGTAGAATGTTACAACATTAGTGTAGATAAAAATCTTTATTGCACTAAAAAAAACAATTTGTACAAAGGCGAGCTTAATACTAGGTAGTAGTATATATCAAGTAAACATGTTCCCCGCAGGCCTAGACTACAAGCTCCTCATCGAGCAGCCTTCAGCGGAGGCACTGACGGCGCACCTGCTGCAGATCCTCACTCCGGAGAGCGTCGGTATGGTCGGCAAGCTGCTGCGCAGTCTGCCGCCCGCCGTGCGCCTGCCGCTGTCGGTCACCTCGCTGTATCCGCTCTGGCTCACGCACTACTTCTTTAGCGTGAGTGTACAGAATGCCTTCTATCTGGGGGCACGGCAGTGCCCCGCCGAGTCGAGCGAAATTGCGGCACGGCCGTACCATCCCTTTCTCGAAACAGAAGAGGCCATTTTCGACCCCTATAACTTCGTTGTGGATAAAAGTAGAAGCCTGAATTTTCAGTAACCAAGCAGGCATAGAATAAACACGGTATATTTAAAATTTTATTAAATTTGAACCAGTAGTTTAAGAATTATAACTAGTCAAAGTTTCTTCATTTTTGTCTCTCACTCAGACATAGAAGCTTAGCAATCGCACTTAACAATCTAATTTAATCTAATATGTGTTACTTATGAGATACATTGTGTTTTCATGAGATGGCCAAGTCAATCTATTTATTTAAAACATAAAAGATCTTTAATATTGATATGCTCACTATAAATAACTTAAGACATAAGGACTGTCAAGTAGGGACTGAATAAATTAACCGACTTGGTATTACATGGATCTCACAACTTTTTACGATAGAAGAATTGATTTGGGAGACTTGATTTTTTTTACAAATTATGTTTTTAATGGCATAAAATATACATTTCAAAGTTTTTACATTGGCTTCGTACAAAATACTGCAAATCTCAATGAATACAAAGAGAAACCAAACAGAAAAAAAACTATAAATCCAAAAGCTTTAAACAACATCAAAGACATAATAAAACACTGTACACTGCAGAATTCTGGCTCTAAAATTCTGGCTCATGCACAGCATCTTTATGGTGAGTGCTTAATATTATTTGTAATTTATATTTGATAGTATCTAGTCTGTGTACAGACTAACTGCAACATATCTATATCTATACTAATAATAAATCTGTAAGGGTCGGTCATGGAGTAAGTTAGTTTGTTTTCAGAGATATTGTGTTTATAGGCTCAATATATGATACTGAAACTAATTTCACGATTTTTAGAATTTTTTTCTGTATGTGTGTATGTATGTATGTTCCTCCATAACTCTTAAACCAATTATCCGAATTTGATGAAATTTGGTATAAAAACATATAGACATCTGGGACACAGGATAGGCTATTTAAATTCTAGCTCCAGTTATGATAAGACGTGGCCCCCATACAAATGCTTCGTAAAAATCGAAATGTACGCGAACGGAGTCGCGGGCACAGCTAGTTAAATATAAAGTTCTTCACACAGACTACACAGATGGCAGTGCATCAAATCTTTAATTTACTAACAAACTGGAAGCTGCAAACGAGAAGCCAGAGATAAAAAAACTAGAATAATAAAAGCTTTAGACAGCAAACCAGAAACTATAACCTGCCAATTAAAAAAACCAAGATACTAACAATAAACCAAACTGCTTCAAACTGCACGTAACAAAACTACGAGCTCCCTCCGGCCGACTTCGATACTGACCTGTCGTAATTGGTACGATACCAGTATCGTACAAAGCATTATTTTTCAGGGGATTCCCAGAAGCCTTGTACGAGCAGATAAGAGCGTGTGCAGCTCTCGCTCTGTCGCAGAGCAGATGTTGTACGTCGGACGGTGGTGGAAGAAGAAGAAGTAGTTTATCTCGTCATGGCTGTTTAGTCACTTCATAGTTATCTGAAGTTATGAGTTAGCTGCTCTTACGTGGAGCATGCTGTCTCGCTGGCACAATTTTACATTTTTAATTATTGCAATAAAATGAGTGAACTTTTGATAAACGTGGTGCGAGGGTTTGATGCATAATTAAATTACGAACTCTCCATCGTCGGTTGCCTGGAAGAAATTGCTATAAGCAATAAGGCCCCCAATTGTACTGCATTTTTGTAAACATTTCATGTTTGTGTTTTTCCTGGTACAATAAAGAATATTCTTATCTTATCTTATTGTAAATACATTTTCGTTTTCCTCTACGTAGTGTTTAACAAAGAAAAGTTGTTCCAAAAATTATTAATTTTGGAATCAAATTATCTCAATCAAAGAGTTAGTACAGTATAAGAAAAAATATGCCTTAAATATCTACATTTATTGATTTTATTACAATCACAAAAATGTTCAATTGTGAGAGCGAGACAGCACGCTCCACGTAAGAAAAGTCTTAAAGTTGTAGGTATAGTCCGCACAGACCTTTTTGAGGTAACGTGAACATAGTCACAGACTATGTTAACATTACCGCCAAAAAGATTTGTGCGGACTATACTGTCTTTACAGCGTATGTCTGAGAAATTGACGTAGTGTGACGCGTAGTAAATTGCTATCAGCCAATCACTACCGTTATCAATCACTCACACATACACTGTAAAGACAACAAGCGATGTGCAAACGATCTGTGACTATGTTCACGTAACCGCCAAAGAGATTTGTGCGGACTATAAAAGTGTGTCTGAGAACGCAATCAGGCCACACACGCGGCGTTGCACGGTGCATAGCCTGTACAAGCCTCTCACGGAATCACGAAAGGAGTGCTCCCGAACGAGTCCCCTTGTCCGCCAGGTGTCGCCGGCCAGCGCGAGCAACAAGAAGTGGATGCAGCAGTACCGGCAGTGCTGCAGCTACTTCAACAAGCTGGGCAAGGCGGAGCTGCGCCGGTTTGTGGCCGACACCTGCTTCAGCGAGCGGGCCGTGCTCAGGTGGGGCTTTGTCTTCGAGGTTGCTGTGACACCCGACGTGCTGTCGCGCTCGCAGACTCGATTTTTTTTAATGAGTGGTGTAAAATGAGTATAGTTTTGATATTAACTTCTGAGGGTTTGATAGATAGTAAAATTAAGGACACCCGAGACACATTTTTAGGGTTCCTTTTGGCGAACGGGAGCCTAATACTCTGCCTTTGCTGTCTGTCTGTCTGTCCGCCCGTCTGTCTGCCCGTCCGACTTTTAAAGGGCTCTATCTTTGGAATCGTAATAGGTAGTCAGGTTTCACAAAATGTGTGTTATTACAGCAAATAATATAAAAGATAAGGAGAATCTCTGTACAACAAACGTACTTTTTCTCTCTATCGTACAAGCGGTAATACATACAGGCATCAAACTTGGCGTGATTGTGGGACTTATTACTAACGGCAAAGAATAAAAAACGAAACCCTCGGTGCGCGAGTCCGACTCGCACTTGGCCTTGTACTTTTTTTCTCGAATATTCTACCTTAGTTGGATGCGATTGAATGACCAAAATATCAACCATTATTTCTAATATTATCCATTCATTCCGATTAAATTTTTGGCGACCGCAAGTACTCCATATTATTATTCTACATTGCCTCGTTGCTTATCCGAACATGATGTTTCAGGGTGCCGGCGGGGACGCGGAACCTGATGATCATGCAAGCCGTGGACTACTGCCAACAGGAGCGGGAGAACGAAACAAAAACTAACAAAACGTGAGGAATTGACCCAAACGAAAGCAGTTTAACTATCCGGCTAGTCGGGATGCTGGTCGGTGATTGGGCTGAAGTGGGGGAAGCCTTTGCCTGGCAATGGAACACAAACACGGAAACTGCGTAAAAAAAACAGAGAATTCTTGAGACGCTAGAGGCCTAATTATACGTAACAAATCCTGTCGGAATCCTGACGTTTGCGATAGCAATTAGTATAGAATTTGACAGTTAGACGATTGGGATCGTTCAGGATTTGATGCGCTCGGTCGTTTAATCAAGTCTGTAGTGAAAACAACAGCATCGATTTGTTCTGCGACAGTATAAGTACCGTACGTAAATGTATTACCTCGGACTTCTGTAACTGTTTGCAATCGATCCCCTGATCGAATATGGATTGCATTACATTTGAGACCGTGAATGTGTATGGAGTGTCTATTTATCTATTTGTTTTGGAGTGAGTAAAATATTGTTTCCTGTATGTACTTACGCATTTTCTGCTGTAATATTTCTACCAGTGAAAACTTGCCATTGGCTCTCTGTCTTTATTCCATAGCTGTAATATTCTAAAAATAAAAATCAATACGTTTTGCAGCGAGGCGACGTGGGCGCAGGTGGGGCAGGAGCTGAGTCGCTGGGCGCGCTTCCTCGACAACTTCCACTCCGATACTGTGCAAGCCCTCATTCAGAATAACGAGCCAGCGGACGAAGTGTGGACGTGAGTGGCTTCACTGCGTGCGTCTTTTGTGTGTTTGTGTGTGTGTGTGTGTGTGTGTGTGTGTGTGTGTGTGTGTGTGTGTGTGTGTGTGTGTGTGTGTGTGCGTGTGCGTGCGCATGCGCGTGCGCGTGCGTGTGTGTGGTCCCTTGTGAGTGAAGGTGGACGCTGCATAAATTATCTCTTTACGTAAATGCAAAGGCCTAAGTTTAAGGCTGCTTTTACTTCTGGCATCTCTCGGCCGCATATTCTTAGCATTGTTTGTTGTTGCAGACAAAGAGAAAATAATGTGCCGGTAACGGGGAGGCCAGGGCCGGGTTTCATAAAACTACAACTCATAGCTTATTATGACAGTTGGACGTACTTGCGTTCCTTCCTGTTAATCTGTGGGTGAGTCATGTGTGCAGCCATGACCCGGAAGGGAATCGACTGTGCAATATACATCGGATTGTTATAGCCACGTATTGTTCTCCTAAGAAATAGGCGCTAGAAGCAGTGGTTTAATTATAGGGTGGCAGGCCTGGGGAAACGCCACGGGCCCTCGACCTGAGGGGGCCCCGAACTATGAGGCCGCGAGCTCAGTAGCTTAACATTTTAAAAAAAAATTTTTACATATGAGTACTTCAAATCAATTAAAGTTGGACCATATATACTACAATAGAGGACCGTAAATATGTATTTTTTTATTTTGAATGGGAGGGCCCCATTCCGTGAATTCGCCACGGGCCTCAGACGGTATAGTTACGCCACTGCAGAAGGTCCCCCCCCTGTGTCCGCAGCGAGATCGAGATGAGCCACGGCGACCGCGAGAAGCTGCTCTCGCCTCTCGGCAAACTGGTGCTGCGGCCGCGGACGAGGGCGCCCGCGCTGACGTCACTGCTGCAGTGTCTGCACGTCGAGCCGGACTGCCTCGCCGCGGCTTGCGACCGCTGCCTGGATCGCGTCGAGTGAGTACACTCCGCACAGATCTTTATGGCGGTAACGTGAACATAGTCACAGATCGTTTGCACATCGCTTGCCGTCTTTACGGTGTGTGTGTGTGTGTGTGTGTGTGTGTGTGTGTGTGTGTGTGTGTGTGTGTGTGTGTGTGTGTGTGTGTGTGTGTGTGTGTGTGTGCGTGCGTGCGTGCGTGTGTGTGTGAGTAATTGACATAGTGTGCGAAGTAGAAAATATTTCATCGATTAATAAATTCCGATTACATGCAAGAACAATACGCTGATAATTATTATTACACGTTGTTAAACTTGTAATGTTTACACAATTTCGTTTTGTTTATTATACATCAGAAAAAAAAAACTATTTTATAGGCTGCCATGAGTATACAGGATGTGGGACTCGTATTGTTTTTAAATCGGGAAACCAGACTTATTTTTATGTAGAGGAGCTTACATATTGATATAGTACCGACCTATGTCATTTAGTCGAACTAATTTAAATACAAGGGATGGAAGAGGTTCTACCACTTCCATAGAGATAGAGGGTTCTACTGAATAAATATCTCTCGCTTCCATTTTATCTTAGTACTTTCATTCCTTTCAACAATTTATCTTCCCAACCACTTGACGAAGATTGTGACGTGTGATCAGATTTTTTTCAAAAGTGGTGCATCCCTAGTGACCCCCCGCGCAGCTCCCCTTTGACATCTAAAATTAGTCATTGCGCAGAAATTAGCGAACTTCACTCAACCGTCAAAAAGATTTACGCGGATTATAAATCTGAAGCACTGCGCTAATCCTCTATTAATGGGACCAGGTCAAGTGATCGTGTTGTGTGGAAGTTATTATTATTATTATTATTATTATTATTACCAAATGCTAAACGATTCCAATCGTCCAACTGTCAAATTTAATATTAATTGCTATCGCAAACGTCCGGATTCCGAAAGGATTTGGTGCGCATAGTTAGGATGTGTTTCCACTGACGCGGAGCTGGGCGGAGTGGAGAGGAGCGGACCGTGAATTGCCAATCCCAGTGCTCAAAATCTCCACTCCGCATTAAAAATGGAAATTTCATTCTGCCATATCCCGATACAAAGTTGATTTCACATTTTCTGTCATGAGCTACCAGTAAGTTAGACAAAATCGGCGCAACCCAATAATAATGTCTTCGTTGAACACGAATTTTATCCTGAATCATTAAAAGACGTTATTACTAAGCTTAAAGGACGGTTCAGCAACTTTGCAAGCCTACTCCGTTTAATAAATATGTCCCAGTTACTCCTGCGTCGGAGCGGTCGCTTCAATGATCTAGTGCAGGGATGAGTTGCCACTAGGCGCTGTATAAATCATCTAACTGATGTAAACGGCCTAAGTTTTTTATTAGACAAATTTAATTAAATTGTAACTCTCTCCTTTACAGAGACGTCCAAGCTCTAGTGTCACGCATAACTCAATTCCACAAGGAGGGTATAAAGTTCCCAGAATCACTCCTAGAACGAGTTATGCAAAGAGCCTCGGCCCTCGGCCTGCCGCCGCACAAGCAAATAGCACTCCTATCCCTCACCGATAAGGAGCAGATTCGCGACGACGGTGATCTGCTTAAAGTGGCGCTATTTACAGTCGATACGTTGAAAGCGGAGTGGGCGGGATGCGAGATCGTGGAGGGGTTGAGCGGTGAGTGTAATGTATGTCAATATGAATTTGGAATTGTTGGAGAAGCTCATGGAAAAAATATTAGAGAGTAAATCAAATTGTGGCCGACTAGTAAGGTTAGCTGGCCATTGGGCAAGTTAAAACAACTCCTCTCAACAGTCTCTGCTTGCCTTTTATGGTTAAGTTTATCCTGTGAGGGGCGACCTGCGCCTGAAGCGAAAAGAATATGACAAAACGGCGGGCAGTTTATCGTCCATCTGTTTTTTTTAAATTACATACTTAGGTGAACCTAATTGTAGTATCTGATCGCATCCGTTAAGGGCTTCGCTCTGTGATGTTTACTCTGTGCGCTTAGTTTTAGACTCCATGAAGTGATTTAGTGTCTTACTATATAAACCAATATTAATTAATCATTTAGCCACAAGAAGTCCACTGCTGGACATAGGCCTCTTCCATGGATTTTCAAAAAGCGGTTGGAAGCGGCTCCCATCCAGCGTCTTCCTGCCACTTGGATGAGTTCATCTGTCCATCTTGTGGCTGGTCGTCCATCGCTGTGCTTGCCGATATGTGGTCTCCATTCGAGAACTTTTCGGCCCCATCGGCCATCAGTTCTGCAGGCTATGTGCCCCGCCAATTAATCATTGCGTTTCTATTAAAAAAGAACTATAGAGTGGTAGGTCCTTCGGGCATGGGCGTAGGCGCGTTGATATTTAGTTTTCCATAGAGAGCTAAAATCAATTTCGTTAGCGAATAGTATGTAGACTTACTTAAGCGATACAGAATGTTCCGGTAGAACATAAGGCGGTTATTCTACAAATTACTTATGTTATGGGACCAACTTTGGTATTGATATAAAAAAGCTGATATATTTTCGCGATATCAAAATTGATCTATAACCAAAGTTATTTGTGTGATGAGTAGGAAAAACCACTTAAATTCTACCAGACCTTTCGCCAACACCCATAAAACACTATTTGATCATACATATATGTAAGCTCGCGCCTTGTATCTAGAAGACCAAAGTTCGTTCATTCAACGAACAGAATGTAAATTCTTTACGTTGAAATTATTTTTTGATTTCTGATTTCGTGACTCGAGGATCAGGTGGCTTACCAGTTGATCAACTTCTCGCTATGCAACTTTAAACTATCATCATCTTAGAGAGCGTTGCATCTGTGACAGTGCCGAAGGATTTAAATTTTTTGAATGTTTTTTTTTTACTTAGCCTCTATGTTTGTGTCCCACTGTAGGGCAAAGACCTCCCCCAATTCAGGCCAGAGTTTTCGTTCGTGGGTCACCTCAGACCACTTCGACAGATGTTGGTCGAGATCGTCTCTCCACCGTCTTCTAGGCCGAACTCGATTTCGGTGTCCGTCTTGTGGCACCCGGATAGGTCCGGGTACATTCGACTGACATGACCCGCCCAGATCCACTTTAGTTTCGCCGTCTGGACGCCCACGTCGATTATTCGTGTTTTTTTGCGTAGCGTGGTATTTCGGACACGGTCTACTCTCCTGACGCCCGAAATACTGCGCTCCATTGCTCTCTGATAAACCTTAAGCCTGGACTTTTGTTGTTCGGTCAGCGACCAAGTCTGGGAGACATAGGTGAGAACGGGCAGGATACACAATGTCGACGAGTTTCCGCTTTAAGGAAAGCGGAAGGTTGCCCTTCATGAGATCTTTCATGGACCAGTAGCACTTCCGGGTGTTATCGATACGGCGATCGATTTCTTGTTAATGTTTATTTACGATATTAAAAAAATACACACATTATTTACTTCCCGTCAGCTGAAACTGACAAGGCATAACTGAGTGTTTGTTTCGATAGTCGCTAGCTTCAAAAACTTTTGCAGACTTATTAATTTAGTTGCCACCACTCTCTCGCCGCCTCCAAAATTACCATTTTGTACTTTCTCCTCCAATGTATTAGTCCAGTCCATCCAAAGGCTGTCTGGAAGAGATCACTTTTAGTGATAAGGCCGCCATTTCTATATTGACTATACTTCTATACTTACTATATTGACTCTAATATTTTTTTATCTAATAAGTTTGTCAGTTCTGTTTTTTCTCCTTGAATACATAAAAAAAATATAATAAATAAAAATGTCCGGCAGATAGCTCGAGCAAAAATCCGCGCAGTCGGGATGAACTTGCGATGTAAGAGCCAAATTCTCTACCGCAGACCGGGCGGAGAAAATCACAGGTTGGGTGGGACCTCCGCGCGGATAACTAACGTAACCGTTATGATTTCAGAAGAAAAACTAGTCAATGAAGAGAGCAGGCGGGAGACCTTACTGCAATTTCTGGAGCAAGCCGACGGCTGGCAGAAGAAGAAAGCGCTCGTCGACATACTGAACTGTTGGCCGCCTGCTGGCAAGCTCGGGTGAGTCTTTATGCCTCACGTTATAAGGGTGACAATCGAACTCCGTCACACCGCCTTACCATATTAGGCGTTAGGCATATTACCTACCGATAAAAGCACTGGGATCTTGCTTGCAGAGGCTAAAAATTCCAAATTCCGGTTTTTTAAATTGTCCTCAGCACGGGTTAGTGCAACAAAAAAACGAATATAATCATGCAGGTACAGCGATATCATTCCGAATATTCCGATGTAAAAACCTAACTGCAAAGTGGGTTGCTCGGGGCTGCAAGTGATGTAAATCGCTTCGGCCAGATGTCGCTGCCTGTACGTAATACAGAGAAGTTTGTAAAGAGGCTCGAAATTTCATGGATGCTTGCACTTGCCCATTAGCTCAGTTGGGAGAGCGCTGGCACAGCGGTCGCGGGTTCAAGTCCCGGCATGGGTGGAATTTTTAGAATCTAAATAGGTTTTTAAAATATTGTTCGAGAAACCAAGGGAGGAGGCTTTATTTTAAACATACAATCGTTCTTAGTTCCCAATAATTATGTGGCGTTATAATTATGTGCTGGTAGTGTTTCGGTAAGTATTGGTCTCTATTCCGGAACTTACAACATAACATAAACTCACGCCTTTATCCCAGAGGGGTAGGCTGAGACCAGGGACTGCCACTTGCCTCGATCCTGACAGATCACTTTCGCTTCATCAACATTCATTAGTCGTTGCATGCACGCACGCCGATTTCGGGTACTTTTTATCTTGCCCTTTGCTAATATATTCCCTATTTGGTCGAAGTGTGGCCGCCGGAATCGGAATTTACCAATGATGAATATATAATTAATTATACCAGCTTTATGTTTCTAAGTTATGTACATTTCTGATTTTTTTAGTAACAATTCTACGCAAACCGTCAAGGAACACGTGGCGAAATAACTTGATCCACATTCCTGAGCGCTTTAAGACCCAAAGAATATGGTTGTATTTTGTTCTTATTTGTATATGGATTGGCGACCGATCACGCCTGTATCCCAGAGGGGTAGGCAGAGACCAGGGACTGCCACTTGCCTCGATTCTGACAGATCACTTATAAAAATACAAACAAAATACAAAATTCTTTATTTCGCTATCCACTACACCTTAGACTGCGTACAGTGACTGTATCAACTTAGATAAAAATATATTTATTGTCTTATCAAAATACAACTTGTAAGTATATTCTGTCTGTCGTTCAGTGACTCAAGGAGTCTGCAGTGCCACTTCATAGACCAACTCCTGCGGGCAGGAGACCAGAAAGAGAGCCTGGTCCTTATCAAGCTATTGCTCAGGAGGCCGGTGCTGGCTGAAGAGGTAAGAAACCTTCACGTTAGCAGAGGCGGAGAGGTGTCATTCGCGTAAACGTAATAGTGCATTGTACACCGAGGGGAGAAAACGATCTATTTGTATTCGAGAGTATGTTTAAGCCCTCGGAGGGCTTAAAGGAAACTCGACAACAGAAATAGGACTTTCTCCCGAGTGATACATAGTATTTTATACTACACCAACGAGGTAAATAAAATTATTTAGAATAATTAAAAGCGTGCTGTTAAACTATCAATTTAGTAAAAAACAAAATTTAACAAAACAAAACGAAATGCCGCGCTTGTTTTTTTTTCGTAGTGCAGAAAAAGATTGCCAGCCTCCTTTCATTGAAAATCAAATAAAAAAAATCCCACGGTCTCTTTTTTTCTAATGAGGGATTTTCTTTTTATTTTTTTTTATTGTTTCCTAGCCGCTGCATAGATACCGCTGAACTTGGTGAGTTACTGCAAGGAACGGAACGGCACATTTTTTTTTATTATTTCACTTGGATGTAACTTTAGATCATAAAACGAAACTTACAAATGACATTGTCACATCACAAGTAAATATCGTTCCAAATTGATCCATTCACGTTATCGCAATATCCATTGTCGTCAATTTCGGAACGGCTATCATAGACGCGCGCGAATACATGAGCAATCTGAAGTGCGTTCTGATTTACCCATGACCGCTCACAGTCGCAAATCGGAACGCACGGCTAGTAACGTAGTCAGTTCAGCGCCACCTGCAAAGATCTTGGGAACTACTTTTTTTTCTTAATTTTCAAAAAGAAAACCTCCCATTAGCAGAAAAAAGTTGCAAACACCTTTCATTGAAAATCGAGTACAAAAAAACCCCACTTCTTTTTTCAAATTATTTATAAAACCATGAGATTTGACGTTTAATTTTTTTATGATAGATGTTAGCAGCGCAGGAAAGAATTTTCATACAACATTCCTGCCCTGCTAAGGGGGGCAGGAATGAAATTCAATATAACTTTTCCCGCCGCACTTTTATGAGGGAGAAATGACGAACTTTTTAACCCGTTTATGAAAGTTTATTCTTATTCTTACTCTAAACGCATCATTTGACCGCATCGTAAGTTGAGGCAAACTGAAGTAACCTTACTTATTTTGTAGGTATTCACGTGTTTTATAATGTAAGTGTGTGTACGTGCGTGTTTTATAATCTTTTACAGATTAAAAATTCTGTACAAAATTCGTAACTTACTAAGTGAAAAAGCACGTATGACTGTATGTGAGTCCCTGATTCTGTCTCGGCTCAATTACGCGGACTTGGTCTATGGGCCACGACTGTTATGCAAATCTCAACGACTAATACAGCGGGTACAGAACGCCTGCTGCAGATATTGCTTTGACATGCCTCCTCGTAGTCACGTGACTCCATATCTCAACGAAGCATCTATGCTAAATATGGCTTCGCGTAGGCTTTTGCATCTAGCCTCGCTTATGTTTGACGTTATCCACTATAAATGTCCAGAATATCTTTATCAGAAACTGAAGTTTTCTCAATTTGCGTCTGCGCATCACAGATCAGCACGGCAGCCACTTGAGGTCCACAGACACCGCACAGCAGCTTTCGCTGGCAGTTTCCGCTACCACGCAACCAAGTGCTGGAACAATATTCCTCCACCCATAAGGCAAATACCAGTGAAAATTACTTTTAAAAAACATTTTAAAGCTTACATGCTTAATTTACAAAAACTGGGAGTTCCTAAGCTCTTGACGTAGGTGGCGGTTTCATGTCAGTGAGAAATATGCAACAACACACTACTAATTAAACAACACAACAAAACAAAACAACAACACTAATTACACAGTGCACTAATTCCCTTATGAAGAATGAAGTCAATGGACCTTGATTATGGTGAAATTCTAATATATTTAATGACAGAGCGTCTTTTCTTGTTATGTGTTATGGTTTGATTTGTACAATTTTCTATTTTTAACATTTAATTATTATCTATAAATATCTATCATCGCCGTTCTCACACTCTGGCTGTAGCTGAAAATCAGCAAAATATCTCCTTAATTAAAGTGGATATTTATAATGCTGAGGTACGGCCGTTTGAGCTTCTATGGCACACCCATATATGGCCTAAAAGTGCCATATACCTAACCTTATGTATATAAGTTAGTTTGTAAGATAAGTTTGTACTTGTACCTAAACTATTGTATGTCATCAACTTTTGTGTACTTATTGCTTTATGTGTGTGTGTCTCTAAGCACAAATAAATGATTTATCTATCTATCTATCTACGTTGCATAATATTTAATTATAAGTGGGTAAGGGCTGTTTTTAATTCGATGCAAAAAAGAGGCAGTGTTACTATTATAAAATATATCGTTATACTCGGTAGATTTTGGTTTTACTGTAAATAAGTAGACTCGTGTGACCAAAAACCTTATTGCTCATAAAAGAAAAGTATTTAAAAAAACACTAACGTAACTCACACAATTTTTATTTGGAAAAAAAATGGAATTTTTATTTTTTTACGTACTGTCAACACTTAGATGTTGATAACATTGGGTTTGAGGTTTGACACATTCATGAAGGCTATATTCTTCCTGCAATCCACTCCATCCAATAGTCTGGAAGAGATTGCTCTAAGCGATAAGACCGCCAATTGTATACCATCACAGAGTTGGATAGAATGAAAGTTGTTTATTTTTCTTCCAGGAAATACAATGGCTGTCTGAACAAATACAGGGTGATGCTGTGATCAACTTGGTGTGGATTATACTTCTGTCGAAGTGCGAACCTTCCAAGGATAATATACCTAAATTGCTGCTAAAAAATAAGGTTGAATGTCATTCCTATTTAAATTGCAATAAAGTTCAGTCGACAGCACATTAACCCTTACAAGCGTGCACGACCGATAGCAACAAAAAGGAAAGGGTTGACTTGCTGTCACCTGTACAAACACAATTATAGTTTAGTGACGTTCCAATTGTGAGTCGCGAACCGGTATGCTCACGTCACTCTCCTTTTACAAGGTAGCTCAGGTATCTTCTTTAACAAGGAGCAGCAAAAAAAAATTACGACATGTAGGTAAAGGGAATAGCAGAATAAAAAAGATTGGAAACCCCTGCTTCAGGGGATATCCTGTTTGAATGTACCAATAACAAATGCGTCGTTAATTTGCTGTTAACCCCGTTTATTCATAAGAGACGTAACTATCAGCTAGCACGATTATTGATTTATAGGATTTATTTTTGATGAGCTTTAAGATTGGTCGGTTTCGCCGCCATATTTGTTTCAGACATCTCTGATTGGCTGCAGATTTTCAAGGAGTTCATCAGGACCTATAAACATTTTTTTTTTTATTTCAGGAGGCTCTCAAAAACGTAGAAATCGAAGACGACCTGAGCCAAGCTCTATTAGAGAGTGGACTATTCATCAAACTAGTCCCTACCCCTCTTTATGCGGCCATAATCAACTATATACTGAGCAAAGAGCCATCTAGTGGCGAACCCGATAACCTTTACAACGTAAAGTGGGCGTGCAGTGAACTGCTCAAGGCTAACTTCAAAGCAGAGGCTGGTCACCTTCAGTTCTTGGCTGTAGGAGTTCCCGCACCTTTGAGAGGCTTTACCCAATCTGTTTTGTATCATAAGAATCTATTTAAGTAAGTGGAGTACATAATATATTGTAATGTTTATTCGTAATAAATGTATTTATTTATTGGTGGGATCTTGTGGTTTCATTTGCTAGTTGTTATGGTGTCGTTTCTTTGGCTTTGGGGCGCTAAGGCGGGCCTTGTACATCCGGGATATTTTCGGAACTGAATTCTGAACGTTATGAGACACTCGGTCTTTTGCCACACACTGTTTATAGGTACTGTCGGAGACTGATTTGGTCCTTCCAGCCAGACTGTCAGCATTGAGTGTATGGAATTCGTATTCCGGATGTGTACGGACGGCCGCGGCCTTCATTAATAGTAATATTGATCTTCAAAGTACTTTGTACTTTCTATCGATGAAAGGGGGCCGCCTGTATATATTTTGAAAAAAAAAACAATGAGGGCTTTTTAATTTCAGCTGTCAGTTGAGTTTCATTAAAAAAACTACCTACTTGGCGCTGCAAGGAGAACAAAATGTCATCATACGTTTTAAATGTTGTACATCTTTAAAACTTTGTGATAATCTCTCCTGTGAACTCTCCTCTCGTCAACGAAACAAGCGAGCATCTATCGGTAACTTGCAGTAACTGTATATTTTTTTAATGACGCTTTGAAAAGCCCTCATTCTTACACTCAAATGCTTAAATAGTGTTTTGTGGTAAAGCGAAATACTATTTAAACCGCATTTGAGGAATATTTTTTTATATCACCGTTAAATAAAATCCACGAATACTTATCGTACAAGCTTAGAACAGAGTCAGAGAGTTCACAGTGAGTCTGCTGACTGCTGTCACTGGTTTCCTATCGACACCGACTAATGGCTGCACGCAACAACAAGAGCTATAGATCGGTAAAGATCCTATTCGAAGTCACGGGCGATTTTGCAACTAATATCTGTCCACTGTACACAAAATGTCGATAAATAGCACATAAAAAGGCAAAAGGCTGTGCCAGATCCGGATCGATTTTAATGGTGTAACGAAACGCAACCTGTCTGAATGTCAACCACAGATATTATATACCTACCTATGTCACAATATTATTATTAGCTGTCAAAATATTTTTCGAGGTTAGGGGTATTTTCGTAAATATTGAGAAAAAAATCTCATTCATACAGATTTAGTAAGTTTTAAAACCATAGCAACGATGCTGAATGCTATAAGGAGCTCTATCAGAGTTCCCGTGTGCACTGCCCTGCGTCTCTTCCAAACTTCGGCACCCCAAAACATTGGGGACAAGAAATGGAGCTTTAAGAATATTCCAGCCGATGATGAGGGCGTCCAGGGCGAGAAAATCGTTGACTTAGACTCTGCACTTAAGCAGTAAGTAGTTCTCATATACTCATAATAGGTCAGTTCATAGATGTCTATTTCTAGTTCTAACCTCAATGTGCTATATGTAAAGTTAAATGGCCTTAGTTTAGAGAAGAGAAGCAAGTACCTACCTACTTCTTCGGGATACTGGTGGGAACCCAAAAATTTAATTCACTACAGATACAAAATGTTTACCTGAATGTCTAAGCTTTGGGAGTTTTAAGTACCTATGTAGAATGATAAGAAAAGAGTGGATGAGACACAGGTCATATTTCAGTGTTTACTCAGATTTAACTCACTCTATGTCTGTCCACAGAAAACAAACGCTTTTTCCTACTGCAGAGTCTGACGACCTACTCTTCAATGGTACCCCATACAAGCTACTCCCTATCGCCAATGTCCGCGTCAGTAGCAACAATACAATTGTGTCCCTGACAGACCATACTGGATTGATAAAGCTGATTCGGTCTTGTGGCATGGAAGGGTTCAAGAACACAAAGAAGGGGACCAATATTGCTGCGCAGACTACTGCTATTTCTTTGGCTAATGTAAGTTATTTGAAACAGCAACCTACGTCAGTCCTTAATATTTTATTAAGAATGCCATGTCCACCACTGTCACCACTTCAAGACTTTACCTAGCATTAATATATTCACATGGAAAGTTATCGGTTCTATGAATTATTTCTTAAGTTTATAACCATGCAAATTAATCCATGGGTTTGTTTTCATAGTCTAAAAATGTTGTTTTTACTCATTGTTATAACTGATTGGTTTCCTGTTTTGTTGCAGAAAGCTATTGACAGAGGCTTCAAGACTGTCAGGGTCAAAGTGAGAGGGCTTGGACCTGGAAGACTGGTAAGGACTGTTAAAAACTTTCAATGTTAAGTCCAGAAATTTTTCATTATCAACATAAGTTTGTGTGACAATATTATAGTAGTGGTAGACCTAGACGTCGCCAGTAACCAACCACTAGACAAAATCAAGCCTCAAAGTGATTTGTTGGGACATAACTTAGTTCTCATATCTGTTTACCATCAGGTGATACAGAGTCAAGGGTTTGGGCCATATCTTTATAGCTGATCTAAAGCCAGTACAGGAAATGCCATTATATTGGAATTGTTGCTCTACATCGCTCCTGCTTTGCTTTGGTTGCCGGCATGCCAAGTCATTGACTACCTTTTCCAAATGTCCCATTTCTCTTTCGAAAAGTAAACCAATTAATGTGGCTTTAGGTTCTCTTTAATTCTACTCTACTGTATTGTAGCCTTTGATCATAATAATATGCTAATGAAGCTGATACCAGCAGCTGAAAGTTCACTTCTGAAACCTAAACTAACAATGTATTCTCACCAATAGTTATATACCTACTTTATAAAAGAAAATCTATGTAAAAGCAAAAGATTTATTTCTGCCAATGAATTTAATTTTAAATTTCTTTCACAGGCCGCCATCAAGGGTCTACAAATGGGAGGTCTCGAGATAGTTTCGATAACGGACGCTACGCGCGTCTCGTGGAACCCGCCGCGCGCGAGGAAAGCCAGGAGACTGTAGTTTATTTACATTGTGATAGTTGTGTTTTATAGCAATAAATGTATTAATTATTTACATGGGTTGGTTTGTTAGCAAATATTCAAAGTAGAAGGTGTAATAATTTTATTAATTTTATCAAACTTTTGGTGCAAATTCGCCCAAGTGAAGTAAACACATGTAAAGCTTTATGTGTTGTGAAGACCCTATACCAAAGCAAATCATCCTTGCCCTATACATAATATAATAATTACATCCACAGCACAATTACTTGTCCTCTCCCGAAATAAGATAATCACCTCATGATTTGGTAACCAGACAAGAATATCATAAACATACACTGAAACCTTGTGTAAATCAAGTCAAGGTATCCTCCAGTCCCCCTATTGGAATCTTTGCCACGATCTCTGTCACAGTTTATACTGTGTCTCTGCCATGATAATCAAACACGACACGTTACACTAGACCAAGGAGGCAACAAGGAAGTCTTTGACACAGTAACAGTAATCTTATAATTATAATGTTAATATTATGTAATCTTATTGGATTTGAAATGACTGCTTCGGAGGTTGAAGTGGTTACTCAGTCCAGCTATTCAATCATGTTTACTGTTCATGGAACATTCGACTCTGATTAAAAATAAAATTAAGAACAGGTTTACACTTACAAATATAAAATGAGTTTAATTATTTCACTATGTACAAAGATTGATAAATGTAGATGTTTAAAAGCCATATTTCGATTGTGTCTGCCGCTTCGACATTCTGTTCTGCGACCATTGGTTCTGTAGCTCCGCCTCATTTGCCTTAGCCTGAAAAGAAATAGGTCTTCATTTTAGGCACCATTTCAAAATAACGATCCAACCCAATTTACGAAGTTTCGAGAAGCAAAATACCCCTAGAGACCCACAGGAAGTAGCTATTTGTTTCAACTCGCAAGTTTTTTATATTGAGCCACTTTTGGCTCATGTGTGAAGTTAACTTTGTAATTTCTAAAATTAAATTAAGAAAAAAATACCGGCCGCCCTCGGGTAGTGTAACGGTGTAAACCTCTTTACACATTTTTTTTATATTTCTTTCATTCGGTCTATCATTTTTAAATCAAAATGAAAAAATTACGTCACCCACTCGTTTTCTTATGGATTTTCATTGCCACTTTACCTTGTGACTAAACCCTACGATTGACAGCATCGACATAAAATGTATTATTCTACTTCTGAAATTATCTTTTATTCTATTATTATCTGGTGGGGGGCCGTCCCACGCTACGTCGTCCGATCCGCGGTCGCCAGGTCAGAACTTTTTCGCCCCAACGGCCAATCAAAGTTTAATCGAAGTCTTCTATTATGATTGAAATAAAACACAGGTGTATATCCTACTAATATTATAAATGTGAAATTTTGTTTCGATGTTTGTCACTCAATCAGGCAATAACGGCTGAACGGATTTATATGAAATTTAGTATGGAGATAGTTTAAGTCCCGGGAAAAGACAGGATACTTTTCATCCCGGAAATTACTCATTCCATGCGGATGAAGTCGCGGGCAAAAACTAGTATTCAGTAACCCAAATAAATGTTACTGATATTCCAGTAAAATATTTGTTTGATGACCGTACGGGCGTACGCGTAGCTTTCGGGTTGGGCCTCAGTTTTGTTATTATTTAAAAAGTGACATTTAAGGGCACGCCTGCCGTGTTGGAGGCTCCGAACTTACTTGATGCGCCAGATACGTGATTTGGTGCTTCCTCTTCTGTTGGCTCGTCGGCTCGTTCCCCTTCTTCTTACTGGCGGAGGTCCGTTTGCTGGTGTCTTCCATGAGCCCGCGCATGTACGATTGCCGAGCCTCGGCCAGGACTTCCGACTGGTCGATGTCCAGGATCTGGATGTCTTCCCGCTTGCGTTTGCCGCGGGTGCCGCATAGTTGGCGGAGCTGGGGATTGTAGAGCGATTAGTAAGGTTGGAAGGTGGAGATAAACCACTGTATCAAGATGGTGCCCCCTGTGATAGTAAAAACTATAGATGTACAACTAGCGCCACCAATTGAATCCATGCTCGGGCTCGATGGGGCTTGCCAGTTGTGTCAGTCAATTGACTGAAGTTAATAACTGTCTAACTGTCAAGCCGAAAACACCGCGATCGTTGCGCCCCCGAAACAAAAAACCAAAACACGCAAAATAACAAGTTTAAGTAGTGAAAAGTTTGTGGAGCATCAAGAAAAACATCTAGTGTCTACGAAAAAGGTTGAAACTTGGGTGAAATAGTGTACAAAATAGAGAAAACAGTGAAATAAATTTTGGCTAAATTGTTTTTTTCTAAATGAAGGTTAACTGATAAAAACTTTAAACGTAAACAACCCGCATTTCACAAGAAATATCTGTCACTGTCATCGACACGACACAGATTAAACAGTGTTACTATATGAAAGATCGATTTCTACTAAACGTTAAAAAGTGTTGCCATAAAGCCTGAAAAATGGACACACAAATGCAGCTCCTTTTCGAAAGATTGGACGAAAAAATGCACAAACAAACAGAGGTAATAACCGCTAACATAAAATATCTGATGGAGGAAACATACGGCAGACGAATGAGCGAACTTGAATCGGAAAACCAAATGCTAAAAACTCAACTGAACGACTTGGAAAACAAGGTCAAAGCCCAAACAAAAACGAATAAAGAAAATAACATCATTCTGTATGGAATTCATGAAGAAAAACCAGAAAACCTATTGGACAAGGTCATAGATGTTTTAAAAACCAATACAAACATGGAAATCTCAAAAAGAGACATAGATTTTGCGCGGAGAATAGGAAAAGGCGATAAAACCAGACCTACGCTCATGCGCTTGGTCAACAAACACACTAAAATTGAGATTTTAAAGAAAAAGGGCCTAATGAAAAATATCACAGTGGATGAAGACTATCCTAAGGAAATACTGGAAATAAGAAAAAAGCTTAGACAGGCTGTAAAAATAGAGAAGGAGAAAGGAAACGATGCATACATAAAATATGATAAACTAATAGTAAAAGAGAGGAAAAACAATAAAGAAAATAAAAAATATACAGAACTAGAGCCACCAATTGAAATACCTGGTACAAGCCGCGGTACAAAAAGGCCATTATCCCCAAAGAACCCAAATAAACCAATAGAAGAACATCCTAACGAGCAACAGGCAAAAATGAATAAAACTAACGCTTTTGAAGTCCTCCGTGCTGGAGCCTACATGGACTCAACTAAAAAGCAAAACACATTGTAGCAGATAGCGACACCTACCCCTGAAAACAAAAACAAGATAAACAGAACAAGAACCCAAAAAACTACTCTTCCAATACGGCTGGTCCCCGCGGAAGAAAATGACCAAAACCCCCCAAGAAAGGAAACTATCTCAATATGCACCCTTAACATCCGATCGCTCAGAACAGAGAGCAAACTAATAGAATTTGAACATGCAATACAAGACTTAAGATGGGATATAATAGGTCTATCAGAAGTAAGAATACCTGGTGAAGATATAGAAGAACGGGAAGGATACATACTCTACTATACAGGAGAAAAAAATGGTCAGCATGGAATTGGCTTCGCAATAAAGAAAAAATGGAAGAACAACATAGAAGACATCCACTCCGGATCAAATAGAGTAGCCAAACTAAACATGAAAATATCAGAAACTCGAAAAATTTCCATCATACAGACATACGCCCCGACCAAAGACAAATCCCAAGAAGAAATTGAACTTTTTTATACAGATATAGAAAAAGCTATCCAATCAGCATATAAGGAAATATATCTCATTGGTGACTTTAACGCTAAAGTTGGAAAGGGAGAACCAGGAGAAGAAAGAGTAATGGGAAAGCATCACTACGGAGAACGAAATGAGAGAGGAAAACTACTAATTAATATGGCCCTCCAACATGGACTGCATATAACAAATACTTACTTTATGCACAAAGACAAAAAGAGATGGACTTG
Source organism: Yponomeuta evonymella (assembly GCA_963969515.1). NCBI lineage: Eukaryota > Metazoa > Arthropoda > Insecta > Lepidoptera > Yponomeutidae > Yponomeuta > Yponomeuta evonymella. Next base: position 2,192,815 of record OZ018343.1, on the reverse strand, counting down.
GATCTCTCCGTCTGGAAATAAAAACGAAATAGATTTCATTCTCGCCAATAAAATGGAACGGGTTAAAACCACAGAAGTCCTAGCACAATCTAAGTTCAATACGGACCATAGGCTCGTACGCTGCGAAATATGGCTGGACAATATGAAGACTAAAAGAACAAGATACAAAATGCCGATGGCAAGAAATGTACCATATGAAGCGTACCAAAGACTAAGAGATATTTACGAAGCAAACACCAATGAAGAAGCAGAAGAAATACATGAACTAGTACAGATACAATATGATAAATTCGAAACAACACTCCAAAAAACTGTGGAACAAATAACAAAAGAAACAAAACGAACCATAAAATCAAATATATTTACAGAAAAAACACTAAAGCTACTAGAAGAGAGAAACAAACTGAAAAATATGGATGGAAAGACCAAAGACCAAAAAACAAAACTTACAGAGTTATTCCGAAGTGCCAAGAAGGCGATGAAAATAGACATTAAGAAGTACAAAACGAATATTTATAAAAACTCCATATTGCAAACTGGCGGTCTAAAGAAAGGAGAAAAACGCTTAAATCATCCTAAAAAGTGGATACATAAACTATACAACAAAGAAGGCACCGAAATAAAGAACCGGAAAGACCTAATCGAGGCTGCAACAAAATTCTACAGAGAGCTTTACACATCAGAAAGAGACATGAATGAAGTTGAATCCAACCAACAAACATACAGAAATAATGAAAAAATACCAAAAATACTAACTGATGAAGTTTTAAAAGCAATAAAAAGCTTGCAAAGTGATAAAAGTCCCGGAAAAGATGGAATATCCAACGAAATCATAAAACCTATCAAAGATCTGGTGACGCCAAAGTTGACACTACTATTTAACTATATCATAAATCACAAAAAAATACCAACACAATGGGCTCATTCAGAGATAACGATACTCTACAAGAAAGGAGACAAAAAAGACATTGGCAACTATAGACCAATTAGTCTCATGTCTAATATTTATAAAATCTTTGCGAAAATCTTGCTAGATAGAATAACTAAAAAGATAGATGAAAATCAGCCACTGGAACAGGCTGGATTCAGAAGTGGTTTTTCAACAATAGACCACCTACACACGACAAACCAAGTAATAGAGAAATACACCGAGTTCAACAAGAATCTATATCTTTGCTTCATAGACTACAAAAAGGCTTTCGACTCAGTACAACATGACGCCATATGGAGAGCCCTCAACGAACAAGGAATAGAAAAACCTTACATTGAAATATTAAAAAGCATATACCACAATAGTACAGCGGCAATAAAACTAGAGCGCACAGGAAACCAATTCAATATAGAAAAAGGCGTACGTCAAGGAGACCCTATTTCAGCTAAACTATTCATATCAGTCCTAGAAAGTGTAATGAATAAAATCGATTGGCACCAATTGGGAATCAACATTAACGGAAAACTACTCAGCCACCTAAGGTTTGCGGATGACATACTACTATTCAGCGAAACAGCAGCAGAAATGACAGAAATGCTAAAGAGCCTGAAAGTAGAAAGCAAGAAAGTAGGACTAGAAATAAACGAGCAGAAAACCAAATTAATGACTAACTCAGAAGAATCACCAATAACCATAGACGGAAGCACAATTGAGTATGTTAAGGAGTACATTTACCTAGGCCAACATATATCATTCAATAACAAAACCACACAAGAAATTGATCGAAGAATAACCAAGACCTGGAACCGATACTGGAGCCTAAAAGGTATTTTCAAAAACAAAGAGATCCCAATTGAACTCAAAAAGAAAATTGCGGACACTGTTCTCTTACCTTGCTTAACTTATGGATGTCAAACATGGTCCCTAAACAAGCAGCACATAAAAAAACTAAAAATCTGCCAGAGGGCAATCGAAAGAAGCATGATAAATATTAAAAGAAGTGACAAAGTTAGAAATGAAACTATCAGAAATGAAACAAAACTAATAGACTGTGCAGAATTTATCCAAAAACAAAAATGGCGCTGGGCAGGACACATAATGAGGATGAAAGATGACAGATGGACAAAACGCACAACCGAATGGTATCCAAAAGATGGAAAACGAAGTAAAGGAAGGCCTAACAGGAGATGGTCTGATGATATAGAAAAAGAAGCAGGATCTACATGGACAAGAATAACATCACAAAGAGCAGAATGGGAATATCTGGGGGAGGCCTTTGCTCAGAAATGGGCAGCCAATTAATAAATTATAATTATTTGTAATTGAAATGACAATTTATAACAAAATCAATGAAATTAAATTTAAACTAAAATATATTTCAATTGCTTACTGTTTTTCAAATCAACAAAATACAATTATACAATTAATTCAAATAATATATTTTAATGCATGCTTAATATCTTTTGTTATTTAAGACTATTGGCAAATAAAGGCTATTTTCATTTTCATTTTCAATAGTTTGGCGGTGGTAGCCTAGTGGGTAGAACATTGGAGTCGGAAGCGGGAGACCTAGGTTCGATTCCCAGTGCGGGCATGTACCTATGACTTTTCTTTCTAAGTTATGTACATTTGTGAAGTTATAGTAGCAATACCACTCGCTAACCGTGAAGGAAAACATCGTGAGGAAACCTGGGTGTCTGAGCTATTCACATACCTCAGCGCTTCGAATGGTGATTAAGCCCATACTCTCTCTCTGAGAGAAGGCCTGTGCCCTACAGCCCTATAATAGTTTGGCATTGTTAAAAATATTTTGTTTAAGTTTACACTCTTCGGGTACTGAACAATAAAAAATACAAATCAGACAAACACTGAAAGAATACTTACAGCTTCATCGTCCAAAACAACATCATTGCTGTTAATACTGGAACTTTCTGAGGCTCCACTGTAACCGTTTGAATAATCTCCTTCCTCCATTCCAAAGCCACTTTGGCTCGACTCCATTTGAGAATCTCTTTGCAGCTCCACATGACTCTCAACCATATCTTGCTTGAAATAAGATTGAATACTCCGTTTCTCCTTAGGTAAAGAGACATTTTGTACTTTTGCTGTCCCTTTCTCATCAACATCCAGTGGTATATCTTCAATCGGCACTTCTTTTGGCTTATTCATTGAGAAGAAATCATTTTGTTCTTCCTCATCATAGTCACTGTCATCCGAGTAGTCTAAAGCTAATGCCTTTGTCTGAGCTTCGGCTGGTGTGGGTGGAGGTTTCTTTTTCACTGTGCTTGTGTTGGGTTTTTGAGTAAGCACATGTGGTATGAGAGATTTGGAGGTTGTGGATAGAAAGGCACCTTTAGGTTCCGGCAGTAAGCTGAGCAGGCCTGATTTTTTCTGTTAAGGGCATTTTGTGGTTTCAGAATTTTTTTACTGGATATATTTAGCTGACATTTTCGTAAGCACCACAAGGTCTCACGGTGAGTCGAAACAATGAAGAAATGACAAAAATTATTTTAATTATATTTGTAACACAGGTATTCTGTGAACATTCAACTGGCAACTTGTAACTGTTTAAGAGATAAAGCCCTTTATAGGCATGGTAATACGGTCCCATTCAGTCACCTTTGGGTATGAAAAATGTTATGTTTCCTTTTCATTAAAATGTGGGGCACTTACCAGTGCTTACCTAATGGGGCTATGTGTGTGAGGGTGTAATTTTATCAACTTACTGTGCTTGGTGCTTGTGGCTTTTTGTTTGGCATGGTGTCCACATCTTTGAACTGCAAAATACACAAGATGGAGTGTAGATTAAATTACTCAGCTCAAATAAATACTTTCAAACTAAAACTTTCTTAAGAGTTACACACTTACATAGTGTAAACTTTATTTGTAATCTGGGGCTACCTAACCAGTTAAATTATTTCTGCAGCGCAACATGAATTTCTTGTGAACAAGTTGTAAACTTTCTCCCGAAAATAGTACAATATAGAACAAAAGATACCTGCATGTGGACAGGGAATAGAAATAAAATTTAACAGAGTTAGATCTGAGATCTCTGCACTTAATTTAGCCTCTACAATAATAAAAACCAAAGGAAAAATAAATATTATCAAAATGTCAACCTATTAAAAACAAATTCATTCGCAAAAAGCTTTGTCAAATACAAAAATGTGAAATGAAAACAAACAGAAAACACAAAATCATTGACATTATGAAATTTGACATTTGAATTTATAATACATAAAATAATATTGCAAATAAAACGCTGAATTCATGTTTAGCCTCATAGTTGGGGCATTGTATATAGCAAAGCTATGTGATCACTCCAGCCAGCCTCTCTTCATTGTGACAGGACATAATACATAGGATATAATACTATGTATTATGTCCTGTAACAATGATGTCACTACAGGCCTCCTGATTGTTAAAGAACATAGTATTATGTCCTACGGCATACTACTGTGGGGTCGGGCTGCAGACATTGACACAATCTTCATCTTACAGAAGAGAGTGATCCGATTTATTTACAAGCTCTATGGACTCGTTAAGGGATTTATGAAAATATAATGTACCTATATTAGAATAAACATCAGCAATTTGGAAAATATTGGTAGCCATCACCATATTGATACTAGGAATAAACATAATTTGTCATTTCCACGTTTTAGACTTGCAAAAATTAATACATTTTAGTCGAGTTACCACCGACGCGGTTTAAAAAATGTATTATTATTAAAAATGTAAATTAAGCATACTCTGTGCAAAAAAGCCTATTATGGACCAAAATATGGTGCGGCGGGAGCGGCAACTGGGTGGACTGTATTGGTGAACAATGGACAACACCAGAAGGGTGCTCGTTGGTAAGCGTTGGGGTGGACGTACCTGGATTTCACACCCGCGGATGACGAAGGACGATCAAGGATTATTTGGAAGACAAGGATGTCTGGTATTTAAATAATGTTAACAGGAACTATTGTATCTAGTGTAGTGTAACTTTAAGTTTGAAAACTCTGTTAATTAAGCAAACCTGTTTTGAAAAGAATAAATGTGGAGTTTCTTTGTTAGCTTCTTCTCCGCATAATCTATTAATTGTGAAACTAACAGCTTTGACGTTCATTAAGTAAACCTTTTGTTTTTATAGTGAACTGAATTTTTGACTTTGTCTTTGAAATCCCAGCTTCCCACAGATGGTGTGGAATGTGTTTGGAAATAAATCCAGTTAAATATTTTTTGGTTTCTTATTTGTAGCCAGCATTTGTTTCGCTTTATGGGAGAATGCAGTAGCAGGCTATATGTAAGGTGTTTGAGATTGATGGTAGAGCATGCATGAATTTAAATTTATCAATGAAATACCTAATTCTTTGAATAGAAACTTACATCACTCAACGAAGGCACCACAATGCGAGCCTTAGGTTTGGCTACATTTATTGCTGGTGCCTTCTTATGGAGGAACTCATCATCTTCCTCCACCACCTCAGGCTTCTTGTTGCTGGGCTGCGGCAGGAGGTTGAATAGGCTCAGCCCATTTTCTGTTGGCTCTGTGACTGGTTCCAATGGCTTAGATGAAGGCTCTGAAAATGCATTGAAAGGTTGGGGCTACTGAGATTTTTGAGCAAGATATGTTAGTAAACCTAGCCAGCCTAGTGCTTCTCTTTCTCGTTAAACTAGAACAGTTTGTTTACTAAGGGTTTGATGTTAAAAAGAGGCTTATTTTACCTTCGGTTTTGGTGACCAAAGTTGCTGTGATGGTAGGTTCTTGGTCCTCATCCTCGTATTCACTAGAGTCACTATTCTCATAGGCTACCAAAGCCATTTAGCTTGAGAACACAAGGAAATACAAAAACTGAAAATTAAAATCGAGGAGCGAAAGGTATTCAACTCGATTCTGCTTTTTCACTGCACTGATTATCCAGTACAATTTAGCCAATGTCACGTGTTAGGCAAGAAATAGCACGTTTATTCAAATATCAATTCTTCTGTTTTGTGGACTCACTGCACTGATTCTCCAAATATCAAAAATTAAAAATCCATCAAAAAATCAAAACACCAAAATTGTAGCGAAAGATTACTATACTCTATGAGCGAAAGCCTCGAAAGGTGAACCCACAGAGAATATAATCACGGTGAACCTGTTCTTTTTTTCTGTGAGGTAAGTACACTCCATTGGTCTATGCTCCAGGGTTAGTACAACAATATTATCACGACGACGAAGAGTATGCGGAAAAACAAACGTGTCTGTAATTAACTTTGAAAGAAAGAGTCAGCAGACGCGACCAGTGTTGTGCTAGCGAGATATAGAAGAAAAACCGAGTCTCCTTTTATATTTTCTAGCATCATGTTTAGTTTGACAGATGGGTTGCGTTTTAGAATCATTTTAGTCACAGAGTACATTACCTGATTTTTTTTAGTCCAGCTGGGTTTCGCCCACAGAATAGTTTTTTTACGACATTTAGGAAATAAGAACACATTAAAAAGACAAAAATAGGATTTTTGAAGCAGAATTGTTTTATTGGAAAATTCCGATTATTTTCCGAGCAAATCAATCGTGCAAATTCCTGTGATTTGGCCAGAAAAGGCGAACTGATATACGGTATGTAGGAGACAAAATTATACCTTTCAGGTTATGTTTTTATTATGTTTCCTCGCAAGTCTTGTACATACCAGTAGGTATTTTATTTGGTCTAAACATAAAGAATACATAAGTACTATCACACAAATATAAAGGTTTAATGCGCTAGAATACCTTTTGGTTGATAGGTAAAGTTGGGGGCGGCTTTTTAAACTTACTAAAGAATAACTCCAAGGTGAATATTCGAGGGTATCTACCTATTTGACAAAGGTGAGCAATGAATGGCAACAACTATCCTCCGCGCTAGTAAAAAAATGTGTTGCGGCAAAGTAGGAATCGTCAAACGCAACCCATACAATCATAGGTTCCCTGTACGTAAATTTCCTTAACATTCCAGCACATTTACACCTACAAAATGCCTAAGAAGTTCGTGGGCGAAAACAGCAAGGCGGTTGCGGCGCGCCAGCGTAAGGAGAATCAGAAACAGGAGAAAGAGCAAGTAGCCAAGAAGAAGATAGAAGATGCAGCCTGGCAGGATGACGACGACAGAGTAATTAAGAAGCAGCAGAAGAAGGTAGTTCTTCATAACATTATAAACATCCCATTGCCTTCTCATAGTTGAGTATGAGTGTTATCACCATGCATATCCACCTTGGTTTGGTGATCAAGTGCTAAGGTATGTGAACACCTCAGACACTCGGGTTTCCTCACAATGTTTTCCTTCACTGTTAGTGAGTGGTATTCTAGAATGCACATAACTTAAAAAACTAATTGATTGATTCTTACTGGGATTTGAAACCATACCCTCTCCTCTCAAATGTGAGGCTAGGGTTCTACCTATGTGTTACCATTGCTCAACAACTTCTTCATGACTTATGTGTATTTTCAATGGCTATTAAGATTTGTGCTATAGAGATAAAAGTGAATTTTTTTTTTTATTTGTTTTAAAGTGCAGCAGCAACCCAATTAACTTGGGTTACCACTATCTCAGTGGAAATTTATGTTAAAAAAAACTTAGCACTGAATTTCTTTTCTAAATAAAATATCAAACCTCATGTTTTTATAATCTACCTGCGTATATAAAAAATTACAGTATTACAATGTCAGTTAATACGAGTAACGAAAATAAAACTTGCTGGAAGTGGTCAACCGGGCTTCCATGCAAGTCAATGCCACTGGTGCTCAACACAAGCAAGGGCCAAAAAATTACTCGTCAAAAACCCTACAAACCCATCTCAAGAAACTAGATGAATGGCCTATACAAGCAAGGCCAACAAAGTCTGTGCACATAACTTTTACCTTGAGGAGAGGAGACTGCCCACCAGTCAAAATGAGAGGACAAACGCTTCCCCATAAAGGATATTTATGGGATACCGTATAACTTTTGCAAGTCTAACCCCTGGTTTCTCGTACACTAACAAGCCTGTTAACAGCTGTCAGTGGTTTTTTTTTAATGCACTTTGGTCAATTGACAGCTGTTAACAGTAGATTAACAGCGTGTTAGTGTACGAGAAACTGGGGGTGTATCTTGTAAATGACAATTTATGTTTATTTCGATTTGCCTCCAATTGCTTAACTTACCTTTATTATTTCAGGAACAAGAAGAGAAGAAGCGCCAGGAGCAACTACTGAAAAAAGCAGAGGCAAAGGCACTACTCGAGAAGGAGATGGAATCCATCAAGGTGGTGAAGCCGGCCCCAGCGCCCAAGATCACACGCTCTGACATCAGTAGGCTGAAGGAAAAGGCAGCCAAGACTGAGGTTAAGCATGTGGTAAGGATGCACGATGGTTTTTTGACTAAAGTAGCTACGGAATGATCAGACCATATAAAAAAAATTAGCGAGACAAAAATCTTTATTGATATATTGCGCCTCTATTCCACCTCAAACTTGTGTAATTTTTGTCTGAACATACATACATAAATAAACTCACGCCTGTATCCCAGAGGGGTAGGCAGAGACCAGCGACTGCCACTTGCCATGATCCTGACAGATCAGTTTGCTTCCTCAACATTCGTTAGTCGTTGCATGCATGCATGCACGCTGGTTTTGGGTACTTTTTATTTTGTCTGAACATAAACAAAAATCTGCCAATTGTAAGTCGGACTCGCTGACTGACTGACCAATGGTTCTGAACCACCATAAAATATGAGAAAAAAAATTATCAACATAAATAATGGGCAACTTCCATTATTGATGATAATTTTTTTTTATTTCAATTTTTGTTCTTATTATAATGTTCTATTCTTATTATATTTCTTGTTGAAATGGCAACCAGCCGATGTCGAAAAATTCTGGCAAACACGAAATGGGCAATTATATTTTCTTATTTACTTAAATTTTAATTACTACTTCCCCCTGTAGAAACATGAGAACACCATCATTATATCTCTTGAGCGAATGTTACCTTAGATATACATACTTTGTCTTGTATTCAACAGCCGTCGAGAGTGACAGTGGAGGAGCCAACGTTAGAGGAGAATCTCAACAGAATACAGCTGGATGGAGAGGTTGCACAGTCTGTGGAAGAAGCCATCTCTGTTCTCAGGCGAGTCTCACTTATGTATTTCCTTTCACATTATTTTTTTCAGGAGTTAATGTATGTTTCTTTGTGTGCAGTACTAATTGAATGGCATAGACCAAACTATAGTTATTTCGTTTGTATATCTGCCCTGTGTCTGATAAGTGATGATTACAGTAACCATAATATCTGCTGGTAACCTTGACGCTAATTGACATAAAATACATACATACATAAACTCACGCCTGTATCCCAGAGGCGTAGGTATAGACCAGGGACTCCCACTTGCCACGATCTTGACAGATCACTTTCGCTTCCTTAACATTCATTGCCTGCCGTCTGTTTGTCCGATTTAAGAAAGGGGCAGGCCCTGGGCATATTTTCCAAAATACATCTTATAGTAGACTAAAAGGCAATCGACCTTTCGATGGTGCTTCAGAGGCCGTAATCTTGCATAAGTCCTGCCCGCATAGCTGTAACATAATGATGACTCGCGTTACTTCTAGCCACAAAGCTAAGCTCACAACCTCTCTCTCCCAACAGTGACTCCAAAGCAGAGGTAGACAGGCACCCAGAAAAGCGCCTCAAGGCGGCCTACACGGCCTTCGAAGAGAGCACCCTGCCGCGCCTCAAGGCTGAGAACCCGACGCTGCGTCTGTCCCAGCTTAAGCAGTTGCTTAGGAAAGAGTGGCTCAAGTCACCCCAGAATCCCATGAACCTGAACTGAGTTTAGTATTTTTTCTAGTTTTATTTTACGAGATTAATCTGGATTGACTTACGCGCTCGCACGCAGTCAAAGGAGAGCTATTATCATCATCGCCCACTGCACTGCAAGACATAGGCCTCCCTGGTATCTGTCTATCTCTACTCTCCAAGAAATCGTACCAAATTTGGTCAGACAACAACATAAACTCACGCCTGTATCCCGGAGGGGTAAGCAGAGACCAGGATCTGCCACTTGCCACGATCCTGACAGATCTCTGTGGCCTAATTACGCGCACAAAGTCCTGAGCGATTCCAATCGTCTAACTGTCAAATTCCATACTAATTTGACAGTTAGACGATTGGGATCGCTCAGGATTTGGTGAGCGTAATATAGGGGCTGGTCAGATCTCTGGTCTGGTCTGATCTGCAGCCAGCAATACAATAGTCTTTGCAGTGATTTTTTTTTAATTCGAGAGTCAATTTGTCTGGAATGGAAGGTGAGGTGTGGTTTATGATACGAGCATCTGCTAAGCTGGGTGCCTATTGCTACATAGTTTGTATTGCTACACAGTAATATGCATGGAATGTTTTAAACTTTCTTACTAATGTTTGTATGTATAATCTATCCATCATTGCACTATGCAGTCATATTTGTATTTTGTTTTAGGTTTTACTGGTAGACTGCCTTAGAAATTAAAAACAGTTTCTAAAACTCATTTTATTTTCTTGTTAATCAATAGTTATTCGATAGCCCTGTTCTTCAATAATTAAGTGATTATTTAAAGATGTGTTTCTATCAAAAATATATATATTTATCTAGGTTACACTTAGTACTATATTCACCCAAATGTTGTAAATACTAAAAATAAAGTAAAACTAATTCATCACTCTGGTTCATTCTCATACTGCAATGGTATCCCCCTTCTGCCCTTTTCAGCCTTTTTCACCTCAGTCTCGCCCAATTTCTGTTCCAGACCGGACCAAGACCTATTTTGGAGACTGGTGCCTATATTCTCCAAAGCCCAGTTCTGTTTTTCGACCAAATCAGTGCTGTTTCCGCCATGACTCTCGATTTTGGTCTCTCTTATCTTCCCAGTGACTAGACTAACGTCTGTACCATCTTTTACTTCGGCAATGTCGCAGTGGTATCTTCCGCCAGGCAGTAGTTCATCAAAGTCACTGATGTGGGTGTTCAAATACTGAGGTCTGTTTGTATTCAAAGCTACTTCTAGCTCGTAAGGGTAGACGATAGGCTTGTAGAAGTCGCGGTTGCCGTAAAGGTCGTTTTCCGGACAGGCGATCATTACGTATATGTCGATCTGGAAGAAGTTTTCACGATGAGTCTGAATATAAATGAAATAGACAGAAAACTTTAAGGCAAAGGCGATGTACTCACACCTCCTAGCATGGTAAGGAGCGAGTTCGAATCCTGCTTTAGTAATTTTTAATATTTATGTCTGAAGTTTGTTTATGTTTTATGAATATTTTGTTTTGCTAGATTAAGTACTGATGCTATCTATCTATTTAAACAGCATCGCAGATTGCGAAATATTGTAAAAATATATGTAAAGGTAAACATAAAAAAATGTATTCAGTTTATGATTAGATCCCACTGCTGGGAACTGGGCATAGGCCTCTTCCCTGTCACGCCAACCCCGTCGGTCCCTTGCCAATGCTGTCCATTGCTTTCCGAAGGCTCTAGTAACGTCATTGACCCTTCGCGTCTAATACCTACACCCATAGTTTTTCAATAGACTAGATAAGATTACAACTCTTCTCTTTAATAGACAACATTGATGTTACTTGCCTCTCTTGGTAGTCTTACTGTACAAAATAAGTACAATTCAATCCAGTAAGCCGCGCAAATTGAAGAGGCATCGCTCGCGAAAAATATCGAATCGCGCGAGGCGTTATGCCGTTGGCATGCGATTGGTTACTAGACTACCAAGAGTCGCAATGAAACAACCATTACTGTCTGGTCTGCCGACCGATCGTAAACCAACTTACCTCGGGATAATTCGCCAACTTGGCCACGTTAGGTTTGCCAACCGACACGATATAGCTCTTCTTGCCGTTGGCCTTGCACAACTGCTTCATGCGACTTATGATGTTCTTCGTGTGGTCTCCTGACAGCTTGCAGACGAGGATGCCAACAGTGCCGGCGTCTCTACACTTCTCTATCAGGAATCGACGGCGTTTGAACCAGATCGTCTCGTCGCGCCGCTCGATGGCGCCTGTCTGTGGGTCTTGGAGGTACCATTCTGATGCTGCCAAAGGAGTGAAAATGCCTTGAGAATTTTAAAAACCTATTTAGAGGCTAAAGGGTACTTGAACCCGCGACCTCTGGCTCACCGTGCCAGCGCTCTCCCAACTGAGCCAATGGGCAAGTGCAAGCATCGATGAAATTTCGAGCCTCTTAACAAACTTCTCTGTATTACGTACAGGCAGCGACATCTGACCGAAGCGATTTAAATCACTTGCAGCCCCGAGTAAAACGGGTTAGTGCAACAAAAAGAATATAATGACTTGAGAAAAAAAGTCTAGAAGCCTATCCACGTTACAACGAGCCGGCGACGTGCGGGCGGCACAATTTCAATCTAAAATAATCCTTCAATAAATTGGTCTGTATTTGTCCACTGGTGGACACAGGCCTCTCCCAAGGCGCACCACTTCTTTCTGTCCACTGCTAACCTCAACCAGCCGCTGTCAGCAATCTGCCCAGATCGTTGGCAGATTGCTAGCAGCAATCATAACTTATTATAGGCGAAGAGTATGCATATACGTATTGTAATCTATGGGGAGTATAATGCACAATGTCGGTGCAAACTTTGATCCTATATCTAGTCTTGCGTGGGCCTTAAATATTTCATATGTGCCTTGAATGCACCTTAAGACTACCACGCACACTCCTCGTGGCTTCCGTATGGGCTTCTAAGAGATCAGAAACTGATCCATAAATCCACAGCCTTTACCTTCAATAGAAATAGTATAGTTGAACAAGGTCTGTCCTCTTGCTCCCAAATAAATACAGATGCAATCCTTTAACTCTTCTAGCGCTATTTCCTCCTTTTTGCTGTTGTAGATAACTCGACCCAGGAATCTGTTCGGTGTGTCTTCCTTTTGGATAAATGCTATGTAGCTCTGAGGGTAGAGCTGGTAGAAATGCTGTGAGATGTCATCTGAAAATGCAGTTTTTGTTACTGTGTAATGTTTGTAAATATGAAAATGGAATTCATTCTGACTGACATATCTTTGAAGAGGATTTTTTTGTGTGGCATGTATATATATAAATATATATACACATACATACATAAATACATAGACTCACGCCTGTATCCCGGAGGGGTAGGCAGTTATTGTCGTTATTGCAGGCGTATTGTCGTTACTGTATGCACGCACGCCGGTTTCGGGCTCTTTATATACGTGGGGGGGCACTTTATACACACATACACATAGATGTCTCAACTCAAAACAAGATTACTCAACTCCATTTTTTTAATTTTATGTCTATACTTACAAGTATAACAGCGGCTTTCAAACCACCCAGATTTCAGCTTGTACAGAACATACCTTTACAGTGCTGAAACTCAGCATCATATACCAAGCAAAGTTTCACACTGTCATCGGAATTAAAGCTTCCGTTGGTTATTTTCAAAGTGGCTGCTATATCCAAAGGCCTCTTCGGCAAGACTGTGTAAGTAGCTATATCGGTCTTGGAGAAGCAACTCCTTCCGTAGTGTATCACTGCATCGGCCTGCACATGCATGGCTGCTACAGAATCCACACAACAACTGTAAGAAATATAGATGGATCAATCAATCAGCCCATATTCGTCCACTGCTGTATCTAGGTCTCCCCCACGCCACTCGCTATCTCAGGCCCTTGTTTTTAGGCTCTAAGGAATAGCCGAGGAGAAAACCTGGCGCAGTTTTCCGAACGCAGCCCAACCCAATTGGATCCTTCTCGCTATCTCTTTCTCAACGTTGCCTTTGCCCAGGATAGTCTGGTCTGCCCTAAGTAGATATATTGTTGGACAGCGTCGAGGGCCACCTCACTGACGAAGACCGGCTCCGGCATGATTCTATTATTGAAAATGACCTTAGTCTTGTTCAGGTTCATGCCGAGGCCCACACGTCGGGAGGCAGTGTTGAGGTCGCAGAGCATCCCACTGAGTGTGTGCATCGATTCTGCCATTATAACTATATCGTCGGCAAAGCACAGGTGCGAGATGTATTCGCCGTTAATACTGATGTCTCGTCCAGTACAATCCACTGTATTGAAGACACCTTCCAATGCATTGGTGAACAGTTTCGGAGAAATAACACCTCATTGCAGTTATCCAACTGTTTCGGTTTCGTTTGCTGATCCTGGACTTGGACAGTCATTGTTGCGGCGTTATACAGACATCTCATCCCCTCCACGTACCGCCAAGCTCGACGGCTTTTGCATAGTTCACAAATGAAAATCACAGCGGGCGATTGTACTCCTTAGTTTTCTGTATTATCTGGCGCACTGTGTGTATTGTGGTCTATGGTGCTATAGCCTTTTGAAACCCAGCATGCTTTGGGGGCTGGAATTCATCGAATCTTTGGGCAAGACAATATGTAATCACCTCTGTTTTTTGTCTCATGTGTTTTGCCTTGTCCGTTCTTTTTTGTTTCCCAGGCTTTGTATAATGTCAATCTGGTGATATATGCATTTTTTTCTTCATAATTTAGTTTAGGACTTACTTACCTTGCATATGAGGTGTCTCCAAGGATATAGAGGTCCACAACGACATTCTGTTTGATCTCTTCATATATTTTAGCACTGATGTGAAGCAATTCATCAGGGAACTGGAGGCAAACCTATAAAAGTGAGTAAAAGTATTGCTATAAGTTCATATCATTACAGGTCTATCTCCATGTCTGTGATGTTCTCACCAAGTTACAAAGCACACAAAATCCTAGCTAAGTGAAAGTATTTTTGACAGTGAAAGTGAAACTCTTGATTCGAAATAGCACAGAAACTGCGATTTAGTGAATGTTGCAAGTTAAAAATTGGTGTCCACACCAAGAGCTACATTGTCTTTGAGAAAAAATGGACAAAAAACTCCAAAATTTGTGTTATTAATAAAACCATGGTTCTTTAAAGCACTCCTCAAATGCAGTTTAAATAGTCTGTGACACAGGGAAGGCCTTCACCACAGACTATTTATTTTGAATTTGAGGTCTATTTTTGAGGAATTATGCCTTTATAAATATAGTCTTTTCAGGTCCATTGGTGGTGATGTTATGAGGATGCTATTTATTATTATTATTATGAGAAGCTTATACAATATAATGCTTGCCACAAAACAAAACATTGCTCTTTGCAAACTGCAATCAGTTGTGTTCAGAGTGAGATTACTCTAAGGGATTTATTTATTTTATTTAATAAGGCACACCCACACCATACATATAGAACATAGTAGAATCGTGTTACATAAAAAGATATAATTATGTGTATGTACACCACTTGTATGTACTCAACATTTATATGTAAATTAAGCTTACATCGAAAATGAGGTGATGTTACAAGGATGATATCTAAATATTCAATCAACTATACTGCCTGTGTATATACCAATTTCTGTGTTAATTTACTTTACTCACTTGTGTAACTCATCCTGTTGTAACCCCCAACAAATAAAATAAAAAAGTGCAGTGAACTGCAGGTCTTCTCTCAGAGAGAGCGAGAGAGATAGTATGCACTGAAATTTGCTTTATAAGTAATTTTGAAGTGTTATTTGAACTGTACTATATTGTGAGCACTACGGTGGACCCTTTTGAGGTGAAAAATTGAGCAGAGTTCGATGCTAAGCGAGACAAGTTCAAGGCCCGGCCTCCTGCAGCCATACACTACAGCTACATCGGAGGGGTGCTAATGCGAATGTGGATGCACATTCTCTACCAAAATTGGCTATATCAGTGGCCTCCATTTTCTTCCGTGGATGTCATAGAAGGCGACTAAGGAAATAAATTACCAGGAGACTGGCAGCAGCATCATCCTGACATTCCAACCGCGTACTGCGATTGTCGATCCTCCAAGTTTAAGGATTATGGCAAACCCCTTCATGGTTACAAAACCATGAGGGAGGCCTATGTCCCGCAGTGGGCGTTAAATGGCTGCTGCTGATGATGATGCTGATGATGATGATGATGATCATGACTCATCTGAGAGCACATGAACGTCACTCTCGATAGTCAGATCCCAGTCGCTGTGGCCGAAAGCGGTCGGGATCAATATCGATATATATACAATTGAAACGTGGTACCTTTACAAAGTTGTTGTCCAAAATCCATTTGCATGTGTCTGCGATATCAAACTGAGTGGAAACATCGTCTACTTGGCTGTACACGTTAGTAACCTCCACTTCGCGTTCTATACATAGTTTACCGTCCGTTGTGAAGTTTGCCATGTTTTGAACTAGTGCGTATTGGAAGAATAACGTTTTCTCGAGATTTTGTTAGAGAATGATATATTTTGATCACACAAGGAAACCAGGTACTCTGCAAAAAAACTGTGAAAACTGTCAACAACATTTTCAGCAGCTCTCCCTTGTGATAAAAAAAAAACGTTCACAGATAACGAATAATATAAATATCCGTCAGCGGCAGTGTGACCATCTCAAAAGTGCAGAATCTGCCACACACGGTCAAAAATATTAATGTTCAAACTTAGCAGAGTTGAGTTACAATAGACTTTTAGAGCGTAATAAAATACTTTAATAAAATTTACTGTTGACTTTTCTTTTTCAGTAAGCAACAACTGACAACAACACCCGCATAGAGACATGCGACACCTGTAGTGGATCTACCTGTTGAAGGATCTCCAGCGTGGTCAGCATCACTGTATCCTTCAATCAAATTTGAATCTTTTCCTTTAAGGTACTTTATGCCTAAATTCATAGTACCTTTCAGATGCCGGAAAATTCTTTTAACCCTGAGCCAATCTTCTTGAGACGGGTTTGCTAATTTTCTGGATACCACACCTACAGCATATGCAATATCAGGGCGAGTTCCTGTCATAAGGTACATTAAAGCACTCACTGCTTCTCTGTAAGGGAAATTCCCAACTTTCCCTGAGTCAGAACCTTCTTCGCTTACTGATTTTTCCATAGGCGTAGAAACCGGATTGCATTCTAACATGTTGAATCTTTCGAGGATTTTCTTTAAATAGGCCTCCTGATTAATGAAAATTCTATCTTCCTCTTGTCTTATCTCTATTCCCAAGTAATACGTAGCCGTTTTCATGGTAATTTTCAATTTTGATCCAAGGTCTTCGAGGAAACTGTGTGCCAGCTTTTCACTTGAAGCTGCCACTAGTCCGTCGTCGACGTATAAGGCTATCAAAATCTTTTCGTGTCCAACGTGCCTTGCGAAGAGGCAATTGTCAGCCTCGCACTGCTTGAAATTTAGATCCAGGAGAATTTTCTCAAAGCATGTATTCCAGCACCGTGGCGCCTGCTTTAATCCGTAAAGGCTTCGGTTGAGTCTCCAAACTCTAGCGGTCCCGTCATCAAGCCCTTCTGGCTGCTGCATGAATAACTCTTCCTCCAGTTTTCCGTTGAGGAAGGCCATTGTCTTTTTTTTGTGTTTTTTTTTTTTTAGCAAGGTTCCGCCACTATTGATACTGTGGCGACCTTTAGTCTTTATTATAAAATTGTCAATTAATAAAATAGTAAAATTAAATTTAAATATAAAAAAGTGTCTTATGACAAAACGTTAAAAATTAAATGTATACAATTAAAATTAAATATCAGATAAAATTTAAAATAACACTCATATACCCCGACGCCTTATCTCTGTCTACTCTTTCGAGTAGTGACAAGTAAGGCGCCGGGGCTATAAAACAAAAGTTAAACAATAAAATAAAAATTACGTAATTAGAAAATGTCGAAGTATTAAAATGCATAATTTAAAAAGTCAAAATATTAAAAAACAAAAAGTCAAGTGTCAACAGGTTAAAAAATTAAAATATTTAGAAAATGTCAGATGTAAAATTAAATATAAAAGAACAGATATTAAAAAAGGTTTATACAAAAGTTCAATCGCCTTCCTCTCGCCCGGCCTGTCTGCAAGCAGGGAAATGTTAAAATAATAGTTAAATATAATGAAAGGAAGCGAACAAAAGAAAAATAAAAACAAAAACAAAAGTAAAAGCAAGTTCAAATCCGGCCCCCATTTGCCTTGGCGGCCGCCTTTGTCACTGCCAGGGCGAAGGGCAGGAAGACTTCTCGACTCTTGGAGTCGGCCATGAAGGCGGCGAAAGCCTCGCACCTCACCGCTGCTCCCAGGAGTATCTCGCAATCGGCCCGAGCAGCTCCAAATCGGGGGCACTCCTCCAGCCATTGTCACGTTTAATTGTAACAGATGCATGTTCTCCTTTGCGCATACACTAAGTAGGCATCTAACTGTGGCCATTCTGGCGACTGGGCTAAAGGTTTGATCGTAATCAATGCCTTTCCGTTGTCTAAATCCTTTCACGACTAGGCGCGCTTTGTACTTATCAATGGATCCGTCGGGATTTCGCTTGATCCGGAAAATGCCTTTCGGTTGGATGGTAAGTCGCACAATGTCCATACGTTATTCTCTTTTAGTGAGTTTATCTCATTCTTCATGGCTTGAAGCCATTTTTCACTGTCTTCTCTCTCCATAGCTTTTTTGTAGCTGGTTGGGAAGCTATCTGCTGATACGTAGCAGATGAAATCGTCGTATCTCTGAGGGCGTCTTAAAGTATCTCGATCTCTCAAGTTGTACCTTGGTTCTTCTACAACGATGGGTTCTCCCTCTGCATCATAAAAGTCGAAAGGTTCATCTTCATCCTGATCTCTCACTGAATTGTTGAGATGTTCATCTTGATCGTGATCTCTCCCTGAATACTCTCCCTCTAGAGCACGGTCAATATCAGGCCTAGGATCTCTCTGAGGCTGAGAAACCTGTGTCCCAATTTGGTTTTCAATTTCCTCATTGCTATTTGAGTTGTCTCCCTCTGATTCTGCAGGGGCTTGACTATGCTCATTTGTCCCTACTGAGATTTTAAATTCAACTTCACTCGCGAAGGTGATATCTCTGGACCGGATTGTCTTCGTTGCATTCCATATGCGATAGCCATCGTTGTTCTCATAGCCTATGAGTATTCCCTTAATTGCTTTCTTGCTTAGCTTTTTTCTGCATTGTTTGGGCACGTGAGCATAGCATTGGCTTCCAATCACACGTAGGTGTGTAATCTTTGGCTTTTTGCCGAACCATAACTCGTAGGGAACTTTAGCTTTTTCTCTGGTAGGTCCTGTTCTGTTCAGAACGTATGCTGTTGTATTTATCAATTCAGCCCAGAGTTTCTGTGGCAGTTCTCCTCTGGCGTGTAACCAAGTCCTTGCGGCTTCAACTAGCGTCCTATTCTCTCTCTCGCTACATCCATTTTGCTCTGGAGTGTAAGGCATTGTAAGTCGCTGTTGGATTCCATTATCATTTAGTATCTTTCTTACTTCTTCGTTATCAAACTCTCCTCCGTTGTCACTTAAGATACATTTAACAGCGTGACCGACAGTCTTTATTTCGTTAAGCATCAATTTTAGTTTATCTTTGACTTCAGATTTTTGACGCATGAAGTAAACTAGGCGGTACGAAGAGTAATCATCTTTGAAAAGCACGAAATAGCGATACTTGATTTCACTGGGATGTTCGAATGGTCCGCAGACGTCTGAATGTATTAGTTCGCCAGGGGTGCTTGCTCTCTCTCTCTTCTCCTAAACGGCATTCTGTGAGCTTTCCCAAATATGCATGCCTCGCATTTATCTTTGTCCTCAGGCAAGTCGATGCCAAGTTCTCTCTTGAAAAGGACTTTTACATGACGCTTATCCTGATGGGCGAACCGTTCGTGGTACACTTGCAGCATATTGGTGCCCGTAATTGCGTTCACTTCGATTGGGTTAGATTCTCTTGAAGGAGCGATTGTCTTGAACTGTAGTCTGTACAGTCCTCCCTTGGATTCTCTCGTCCCTACAATCTTTGTTTCTCCATCAATATCTAACTGACAACGTTCTGCGGTAGAAGTGAACAAGCTGTTCCGCAAGTTGTCTTGTGCTGCCAGACTCGAGAAAAGATTTTTCGTCAGCGATGGTACAAGCCAGACATCTTTCAGAAGTATGGTTTCTTTCTTATCTCCTACACTCGATTCTACCAGGACAATGCCTTTCCCTAGAGCTGGGATTATCGTCCCATCTGCCGTCTTCACAGATTGGTTATCAGAATCGAAGAGTCGAAATTCTTGAAACACATCTCTCCTGGTAATATGCGTCGTAGCTCCGTTATCAACAAACCAATTTTCTCTATCTTGATCTGCTGCCTTGGAACATGCATTAGCTACCATCATTGTTAGGCTTCGTACTTGCAGTGATGAATGTGTTTGTGCTGAACTGCTTGGTTTTGGAGGACGACCATCCTTAATCCACTCCTTACATTTCCTTACTCTATGCCCTATCTGTGAGCAATAGTTGCACTTCACGTTCCCATCTTTCTTTGGTTTCGACTTTTGGACTTCTTGGATTACTAGAGTCTCTTGACTAGTAGTCCTTTCTTTGTTTTCGAGAGCCTTCTCGTAAGAACACAGTTGAGTTGTGAGGTTGTCAACAGTTCTATCGGTCTTGTTCAAAAGTAACCAGCTAGATTTGAATGCAAAGAATCTTTCATCGAGAGTTTCTAAGATTTTGCAAATCAGGAACAAAGTTTACTGTGCGCATCTGACTTCTGAATTTCAACGTTCAAATTGTTCCAGACGTTCTTTAATTTTGACATGTGGGATGAAACGTCATCTGACAGATTTCGTTTAAATGTAAACAAATCCATGCACAAGCTGTATGCCCTATCCTCTGATTGATCATCAAATAATCGATGTAACTCACGCCAGACTTCATACGCATTGTGAAATCTCATTACTTTCACTAACGTCTCTTCAGTCATATTTGTCGTCAGAATGAGCAGTGCGCTGCAGTCCGCCTGCTTGTATCTGGCTAAGGCCTGATTGTAAGTCGCGTTAGCTGCGTCACCTGCACCTTCTTAAAGGGGTTCTGGTCTTTTCAAACATGCCTTCTACTATCTCTATAGCATCTGTCGTCCCCCGTAGCATTATAGAGATTTTGTACTTCCAGGTTGTCCAGTTAGATTTTCCCTCAAGATTTCCGATCGAAATTTTTGTTGAAAATTTTTCCATGCTGGGGCCGAATAACCTATTAATGTTCAAACTTAGCAGAGTTGAGTTACAATAGACTTTTAGAGCGTAAAAAAATACTTTAATAAAATTTACTGTTAACTTTTTTTTTCACCAAGCAACAACTGACAACAACCACTTTTTTTTTTAAACGACAAAATGAGTTCGCAAACTCTGTACTGCAAACTCAACAAAAAATCTGCCAAACATGACGCCAAAAAATGCCAAAAATATGCCTTCATATTATGACCTTCAAGGAAACGAAAAAAATTAAATACAATCAAATCAATCAACATTCTTTAATCAAAATACACAATAAATACCTAAAGTTATCACTGACTAATTGAAATAACTTAATGGAACTGAAAACTACAGCATCTGCTTGAAAAGTAATAAACTAATTAGGTCAGTACCTACTTATCACCATCACAAATGTTCACAGACAAACCGGGAAAAAAAAAATTACAATCTAAACTTTATTACTTCCTGGTTACTCAACCATATATATAGCCTGCCAGCTACGCAAGGTGTTCACAGGTCAAAAATTGAATGTGAATGTGGTGTAGAGTCAACTCCACATGTGAATTCCCATTCACCATTTGCGCCCTCTCAAGGCCCACTTGCACAGTAAAAAGAAAAACAATCATCTATTCAGATAAAATAGGTGTAGGCCTAGGTCCCTTGTTAAACGATAGGCTTACACAGAATGTCCTGAATGAATGTCATCCCCACGCGAGTTTTACTGACATTGTGCAAGACTTATTCAAAAAACCGCTTGAAAGGGATACTACCTATATATTATTAGTAGGTAATAGCCGAGGCGTCAAAAAAACGGACATTAACAATGTATTCGACTTGTATGCTCAGGCTAAGGATGTCCAACCAGAGACGGGAAAGCTATTTTTTTGCGCTTTTCCTTATTCCCAATCACTTTCTGGAAAGGATAACAGCGACATACAAAGCCTGAATATGCATATCCATCATCTGACATGTCGTCATAGTGACGTATTGTTTTTTGACATTAACAAGTTTGTTAAGAATTACTTCATGACGAGAGATACTGTGTACCTCTCTAAAAACAGTCGACGTAAGTTAGCCAGTCTATTGGCTTATAATATTTTTGACTCAGTTGTTATAGGAATTATAACACAAACCAATGAAAACGACAACCGTGTTACTAGTATTAGTAATAATTTAGGAGCGGGCTCAAACACAGAATCGATGGATTTAAACGGCCATCGCAGACAAAGGAAAACCCTAAGTTAGGTCTAAATTTAGTTGCACAAAACATACAGGGTTTTTCCGGCAAAGACAATTTAATTGAACTATTTTTAAAGGATTTTAATGTAGATATTTTGTGTTTAACAGAGCACTGGCTGAAACAACCTGAAATGTCTTTCACTTTAAAAGACTATTTAGCAGTAAGTACTTTTAACCGACAGCACGCAATAAGAGGAGGTTCAATGATATTTGTAAAAAGTAGTTTAAAAATGAAAGAAAGAAAAGACATTGTCAGTCTATCTGTTGAACGCTTAATTGAGATCTCGTGTGTGGAATTGGATAGGTACATAGTTATGTGTGTTTATAGGCCGCCACAATCGAATTATAATGAATTTGAATTAGTTATGGAAGACGCCTTAAAACGCCTATTTACTAGCAATAAGAGCATAGTAGTATGTGGTGACTTCAATATAGATTTGTTAGTTGATAGTTCACTGAGAACTAAACTCACTAGTCTGTTCAGGTCATTTAATTTACATTATTTATTTACTGAACCCACTAGGACAACAGCTACTAGCGCCACTTGCATAGATAACGTTTTTTGTAATTGTCAATTTATAGAAAAAAAGGTCATACATAATTTACAGTCCGATCATAGCGGGTTATGGGCAGTTCTACCGTCAGTACTAGAAGAACCTTGTAATGAAGTAATTTGTAGACCAATAACAGAAAAAAAAATTGAATTATTTAAAAGAAAATTAGGCACACAGTTAGATTCATTAAATTTTGATAGCACTGATCCGAATACATTATATGAAGTGCTGTTTTCGACCATATCAAAACAATTTGAACAGATATTTAACGTAAAAAAAATTACAGGGTTAAATCGCGGTTTTTCAGAATGGGCAACGCCAGGTTTACATAGAAGTAGGAAAAGGCTTTATGAATTGTATGAAGAGAAACAATTTAATCACGATCCGACGTTCAGAGAGTATGTTAAAAAATATTCAAAAACGTTTAGGCAAACTTGTTTAGCAGCCAAATCCATTAGCATAAGTAAACAAATTATGGCGTCAACTAATAAAATCAAAACAGTCTGGCAAGTAATTAGCAAAGAGACAGGCAAAACGAGACCTAGGGACCAGATATTTGCTTTAAAGGTAGAAGGGAATTTAGTCAATTCAAGGGAAGACATAGCAGAAATATTTGAAAATTTCTTTAAAAACATACCCCTCAAAATAACGGCTAGCTTAAATTCTTCCCCTCAATCAGCCGAAACTTTACTTCTGGAAAGTATAAATACATGCAAAGCTGACTTCCAATTCACCCATATAAGTCCCTTTGCTATTGTCAAAATATTTAAAGAGTTAAACTTAAAAAAAACCGAAGATTTGTGGGGATTATCGGTTAAACTTATATCCACGGTTATCCATATTCTAGCACCTTACCTTGCTACAATTTTCAATAAATGCATTGACCAGGGAACCTTTCCTAATCTATTAAAGTTAAGTAAAATAGTACCCTTATTTAAATCTGGCGATAGTGAAGATCCCAATAATTTCAGACCAATAGCAATATTGCCGGTCCTAAGTAAAGTTTTTGAGAAAGTAATTTTGCATCAATTGCAGACTCATTTTAGTATGAATCAGCTATTTCATAAGAAACAGTTTGGATTTACGAAGGGCCGCTCAACGACGGACGCAGGCATAGCATTAATAAAGCACATCTTTGATGCGTGGGAGGAGGCGCAGGATGCCATCGGGGTGTTCTGTGACCTGTCCAAGGCGTTCGATTGCGTCGACCACGAAACGCTCCTTATAAAATTACACAGATATGGTTTAAGTAATAAATCGCTAGCTCTTCTTCGATCTTACTTAACAGACAGAACCCTAAAAGTAGATATCAATAGAGTTAAATCCTCAGGATCTAATGTAAAAGTAGGAGTTCCTCAAGGTTCTATACTAGGACCGTTCCTTTTTTTGGTTTACGTAAATGATTTGCCCTACCTAGTAGAAAAACTATCGCAGATAGTACTGTTTGCTGATGATACTTCCTTAATTTTTAAAGTAAAGAGAGGTTTAGGTAATGTTGACGATGTAAACAATGCTCTATCTACAGTTCTAAACTGGTTCACGGTGAACAATTTGATGTTAAATGCGAAAAAGACAAAATGTGTCAAGTTCTCCTTGCCCAATGTTAAAAATGTTGACACGTGTCTAAAAATATCTGGTGAGAAATTAGAGCTGGTAGAGTCCACACTATTTTTAGGGATAACAATAGACTCAAAACTGCAATGGGGTCCGCATATTGAAAAACTATCGGGTAGGTTGAGTTCAGCTGCATTTGCAGTTAGAAAAATTAGGCAACTTACAGATATATCGACTGCGAGGCTGGTCTATTTTAGTTATTTTCACAGTATTATGTCATATGGGCTGTTATTATGGGGACGGGCAGCAGATATAGAAACAATATTTATTTTGCAAAAAAGAGCAGTAAGAGCAATTTACAACTTAAGCAGTAGGGAATCGCTAAGGGAGCGTTTCAAAGAAATAGGAATTCTTACACTGGCTTGCCAATATATATTCGATAATATAATGTATGTTCGTAAAAATATAACCATGTTCAAATTAAATAGGGACGTCCATAACGTAAACACTAGAAATAGAAATAAGCTTGCTTATTCTAAATTTCGTTTAGCCAAGGTAAATACATCGTTCGTAGGCTATTGCGTTCGTTTTTACAACAGAATTCCAGAACATGTTCTATCCTTGTCTGAAAATAAATTTAAAACATTCATTAAAAAATCGCTATGTAAAAAAGCCTATTATAGAATAGACGAGTATATGAACGATATAAGCCCTTGGTAGTAAGCAAATTCCACTGCGATTTCATTGTTATTTAATTATTAATATTATAATTTATTTAATTTTAAAAACGTGTACTGACGACGTGATTGCACATTAATAACTATAGTACACATTTTATAGCTGACAAGAACTCAATCTGCAGGTTTGCTAAAGGTCATTCGAATGGTGGCGTGGTGGCCGGGTCACCTATCTCCCTCTAAAATGGTTGAGACTGGTGATGGCTGACCCCTGCGTTATGCTCGTGAACGGGTGCTGTTCGTGTATCTGGCCGCAGCATTACTGTTTTTCCTACTTTTGTAAGAAGTGTTATTTTGGCTTTTAAAGTTATTAGTGGCTATCACGGAATCATATCATATAGGCTTTGATGTATAAGTTTAAGATGATTTGAGAAAAGATGGTCAGAGTGGAGTTTTTTTTCCCGCTGCCTTTTTCTCCACTACAAATACGGCCCGAAGGCAGCGGCTAACATAGTAACATAGTACATTGACATTCAGCAAACAGAATGTAAATTCTTTACGTTGAAATAAATTATTGATTTCTGATTTCTGATTTCATTGAAAACGGAATAGAGCGGAACCCTCAATAAAAGTCCTACACGCACTTGATCAGTATTATTTAAAAGCATGTATGCCAATTAACAGCCTATCTACGTGTCCTTTTTTGGCATCATCAGACTATCTGAGGGGAGATGAGGGATACATCTGTATTTATAATTACAATACAATAACTACACTGTATCTACATTGGCCTCAAAATTTTAATTTTTCCGTATACCTACATAGATTTTGATAACATCTTTGTAATCATGTCTTTAGTTGGTTTAAAGGATATACAGTCTCCGTGTTTCTTTATCACCTCTTTTGTGGTAAAGATAGCCGACACACCATGTTCCTTATATAGATTTTATTCAGATTTAATTGGGAGAATATTCTCTCACACAAAGCGTTCGACGATCTTAGAAGAGATCTATTACCGTTGATAATAATATGACGTAACCGAAGAAGCGGGGAATCCCCGTAAAATCTGGACGTGAATCAGAGGTTTGCCAGTTTGGTAAAATAGTTTTGTACCAAAAATACTTATATGGAAAATTAAAAATAATTTTAAGGCGCTTGAAGATGACTTCATTGAACATTAAAACTAAATCTGCCTGTCGCGGCCTTTAACTCGCTCTTAAAATACACACTATAATATGAGGGTAAAAGATTGTGTACCTAAGTAAGTAAACGCGACACATCATGAATAGCGTAGCAGTGGTGACCCAGAGGCAAAAGCAATACCCTGTCATTTCCATGTTTAATTATTTACATTTGCGATCCAGAGAGTGACCGCCTTACAACGATCTTGACCAACTCTCTGAAGCTCATGTTCGAAGGGCCAAGTTTACCTTCTTTATAAACACTGAGCGCCAGCGGAACCTTTGTGTTCCGTGGATGGACCTCCTACCTCCCCTTATAGTCCAACCCAAGCCACCAACTGGTATTCAACTACCCATCCACAAGCCCAGGGGGGCCATCTGGGATGCACTGAAACCAGTATGTAACAAAATGGGAACATCTCGCTTCCCGGTCACCACCACTTTCAAGTTATAATCTGATTAAGAATTATCAACTCACCAGGGTAACCGTTGAGTCTTGCCACGCAGCCACGACAGGGTCATGGCTCGTGCGCGAGGAGACAGCTCTCATCCCAACTTATAAATTTACTTCCCTCAGAAAAGTCAGAAACCTTCCTCTCTCCACTTTTCCCGCTATGTCGCCTAATTGTCAAATTAGGTCGAGTTCGCGGTACTCCGCGACACTGCCACAAATGGTCACACTGTCAGCGGCATTTGACATAAGGATAAGGGTGCGTTCGTAAATCAGCTAAGAACATCCAGAAAACTTCAAGAACTTACTGCAGAGGGGTATGCAGACACTAACTGAAAAAAAGAGTCCTCACTTATTGTTTTACCGAAAATTCAGACTATTTCATTCCTTTATTTAAGTACTTTCTTTTAGACTTTTATAATTCTTCTGTAGTCTGAACAAAATCATCTCTTACAATTTTGTTCTAATAATTTTATAAGCAATTAGATACCGTAGTCCAATGAGCTTCAGTATCGAAAATTCAAGGCCATTCATTAATGTCATGTAAAACTTGTGAAAGAACCAGTTCCTTAAATGAATAATAAATTTTTGTCTTTTAATTTTATATAGACAAAAAGTAATTTATTTAAGTTTACAACATGAAACTAACACACACAACACCAGCTTTAATAACCCTCATCACTAATGCTAACAGTGTAATCAGGGTATGCTTTTTTTATTAGATGGGCAGAAACTTCGTGGTCAGCTTTGCCGTAACCCTGGGAGTAGCCATAGATATGAATCTTCTTATCATCTGGCTGATGAGATATTCTGCCTCCGCCGAGGGCCTCACAGTCTAACGGATGGAGTTTTTCTTGTACCTTAACAAATAAAAAAATATTTTTTTATGTTTGGAAGGGCAAAAATAGAATCCTATTACTATGCCTGCAACACCTGTCTGTATGACCTAAAAAAGGCTTTATATCTTGAAGCATAACAAGTATATGACTGAAATTTTCATAGAATAATGTTATTATAGCAGTTTGGCCAAAAAATTATAAAGAAAATGAAATTCTCCATATAAGTCAAATTTTAACATTTAAGTTTTGGCTCTATCATAAAAATAGTGTCTACTTTGTGGCTATCATAGCGCAATTAAACAAATAATAAAATCTGCCTACACTCACACCATACAATATATATTATATTATATTAGCAAGTCCGACTCGTACTTGGTCAGTTTTGTTGCAATTATTGGCTAGATGGGCTGGAGAGTATTTCTGCTTTACATTTTTATTGCCACCTTTTAACATAACTGAGTAGAGTGTAAAGGTTGACAGGCTGTCGACATTACCTTGCCGTTATAAAATTGTTTCTTACCTCATCAAAGATATCAGAATGATAGTTGCATCTTGCATATCCCCTAAGTATAACAATTGATGGTTCCTTTGTAGTTTCAGCTTCCCCATAAACCCTCATTAAAATATATTTGAAAACACCAGATGGATCGATGTCCACTTTAGGGACATTCTTCAAAGCTTCTGCAGAAGTCATCCTCGTTATTTTTTGTTGAGTAAATATACCTGAAATTAGAAGTAGGTACCTGGGTTATTGGAGGTTAGTTATTTTTAGCAGTGTCGGTTTTCGATATTAAAATACTTACAGGTATGTATTTCTCTTCCTTGGGTTGATACGAATCTATAGTAACTACGGCCTCCAAGTAGAGCTTTGCTAACCATCTATGTGTATATTTTTTGTAAAAAATTTGGTTCCTAACTCGGATCGGAATCGAATTTGTGCGTGCGGGCTTGAGTCAAGAAGCCATACAAGAAGAACAAACCTCAGATGATAACAAACACAAACTTGGACTTGAGAAATATTTCGTGTATCAAAACGTTTTGACAGTTATCAATAGTGATGTAACCAGTAGAAAGTTCGGTGCGGTGGTAGCCTAGTGGGTAGAATATTGGACTCGGAAGCGGGAGACCCAGTGACTTTGTTTTCTAAGTTATGTACATTTGTGAAGTTATAGTAGCAATACCACTCGTTAACTGTGAAGGAAAACATCGTGAGGAAACCTGAGTGTCTACAGGCTGAGGCTACAGTAACCAGATAAGGATATCACAAACATGGAACTACACCCAGACTGAAGCCATTTGTACAAATGTATTGCGGTCACCAGTGGGAATGTAACCCACGACATCTGGCATGGTAATCAGAAGTGATACCGCTAGATCAAACGAGGCAGTCATTTAGTAGCTAAGTCACTCGTGGCCTGTCCTTAAGTTAATAGAGTCATGGAAAAAAATGTTGATATGTCGATAGTCTGTACAGTCAACTACTCAACACACATCTAATTTACATTTTTATAGCAGTCTTAGGTACAGTCAACATCAGGTCAACTTGTCAAAAAGTCGATCTTAACTTAACGAAGTCAACATTAACGTATAGTAACAATTAAAGTGCAGGTATGTAACGGTTGATGTGCTCTCGACTGTACAATCGACGGCAAATCAACATTCTATAGATAACTTTCTACTGCACAAACAGCCTATATACGTCCCACTGTAGGGCACAAGCCTTCTTTCAGGGAGAGAGTTTGCTTAATCATGGGCTTAATCACCACGCGTGCCCACCGCGGGTTGGTGATTTCAAGCGCTGAGGTATGTGAATAGCTCAGACACTCAGGTTTCCTCACGATGTTTTCTTTCACCGTTAGCGAGTGGTATTGCTACTATAACTTCAGAAATGTACATAACTTAGAATTCCAAAACCAACCAAAACATTTGTCTAATGTTGTACACATATAATGGTACGGAACCCTTCGTGCGTGATTCCGACTCGCACTTGGCCGGTTTTATTTCATATTTTAATGATTGTTTTGGATCGGTTTTGTGTGATTGATTAAAAACCCCAATGAATTGCAATGGACTGGTAAAGTGGAAACTGAGTAGAGTGGATGGATGTAAAGGTCGAGGCGCCGTCGATTGTTCAAGCAGCGCCTATCAGCCATCTAATATACGCTAAGCGGCGACCGAGACGTTCCAGTCAACCAGCCAGTAAATAACCAGCCAGCCAGCAAATCTCGTACCTATGTACAGTCATGTATTATAGATATCATGACAGTAGCATTATACAATTTTACATCACTATTGTAAAAAAAAAAGCAAAACTGTCATGGCTGTCTCACCCTGCTGTTGTGTGTTGTTAGTGGAATGAATTTCTCTGATTTTCTTCGATTGTAATTTGATCTTCTATCAGCAATGAATCCAAGTTCTGGTAAAATGGATTCACAACTTACTGGTAAATGAATTTTATTTGCAATCATGCCAAAAATTTCAAGTATTTTGGACGGATGATCTCTTTGCTACAAGGTTACTAAAGCGCATTATTTGGTTTGGGTCACAAGCAAATCACATGGTTTCAAAACTACACTCCAGCAGGAATAGTAGCAGAAATGGATGGATGGCTAACGTCTTATTTTGTACTAGACAGACATATTGTCGCCTACTTTCGAGAAATTGTGTTACGAAAGTTTGGAAGGTATCAAAACTCCGTGGGTGTTATGATGTATAAGACTATGCGTTGTGTTATTTATACTCACAGAGTCGCGCGCTAAATATACTGTTTTGAAAGTGTGCATATGCTAGGACCATGTTATCTAGGGTTAGTTTCCACATCTATTACCGAATCCTTGTATGCAGTAATGCAACATCCTGGGGGAGGCTTAGACAATTCTGGGATGGGTAGTATGGGCACGTCCCACACGGCACCCCTTATCCCCTCCTAATATAGGTACATATCCTGTAAATAACATAAAAAATTTGGCTTCACAAGCAGACCTACCAGCAAAAGTTTAGTAGCGTATTAATTATGATCTGATCATAATGAATATGCTACGCCAAATCTGGAAATTCAACAATGCTTCCAAACTAATGTGCTGAAAACCATTTCACATGCATGCTGTTCCACAAGAGAAGAGAAGCTGCATGAATACCTCGAGTGCACTGTCAAGGAAGAAGACCTTCAGGAAACCGACTAATATTATAAATGTGAAAGTGAAGATGTTTGGATGTTTGTTACTCAATCACACGATAATGGCTGAACGGATTTACATGAAACTTGGCATACAGATAGACAAAGATTTGAATTGAGTTATACATTTGATAATATTTATTTTAAGTTTAAAATAGGTGGCATTGTGCGAGCGAAAGTTGTGTTTTAAAAATAGATGGCGTTGTGCATGAATCGTAAAAACAAATTCTGTGGCGGTACGAAGTTCGCCGGGACAGCTAGTACATACAGAATTTAGGATCGCCAAATATATAAAATTAAAAACAGACTTAAATCAAATCAAATCAAATCAAATCAAATCAATCAATTTATTTTGTTTAACATAGGTAATGGTCGTACAGGTGTTACATTTATTTTAAGTGCCTCTATGTTATACCCATTGGGTGTACAAAAATATTTTTAAAACTACCATGCAGAAGCGTTACATATAGCCAGTTTAATACACTTTTTTAAGATGTCAAAGCTCAAATAGTATTTCGAATAATGTCAAAAATCAAATAATTAGGAATAGTCAGAAATAAAATAATAAAATTAATACAATGTCTGCAATCACAAGAAATAACATAAATGTAGTCTAGAAATTTTCATTGAAGAAGTCGTCCATTTTATAAAAACATTTGGCAATTAGGAGCTTTCCTAGTTCCCTTTTAAAGGGTATAAGCGAAAGGCATTTGATACTGCTGGGAATTTTATTATAAATTTTCGGCGCCATGCAGAGGTGGCTTTTTTGCATGAGTGCCGTCCTGCTTTGCAGTGTGGTCAGTCTCTCTCTATTACGTAGATTCAGGCTATGAAGACTGCCAGCTGTTGTAAATAAATTAGGGTTAGTTTTGACAAATACTGCTGTTTCGTAAATGTAGAGCGACGGAACGGTTAGAATCTTTAACTTTTTGAACACTTCTCTACAACTATCTCTAGATTTTAGGCCACACATGGCTCTTACACATCTCTTTTGTGCTTTGAATATAACATCTCTATCTGTGCAATTGCCCCAAAACACTATACCATACCGTAATATAGAAGCTACTAGGCCATGGTATGCGGTTACCACTGCCTGGATCTCTACAATTTTAGCCAATTTAAAAAGAGCGTAGGCGCATCTACTCAGTTTTTTACAAACTTCGTCGGCGTGGTTTTTCCATGTAAGTTTGTTGTCAATTGTGAGTCCCAAAAATTTTGTTGCTTGTGTATCGTTAATTACTATATCATTATAGACTATGTTTAAATTTGGTGTCGTTAGAATTCTTTGGTAAAAATGCATTATATTTGTCTTTCCTAAATTTACTATTAAATTATTATTATCTAACCAAGTTATTATTTCTTTTATAGAGTTGTTAATATCATTTTCATATGTCAATGGATCTTTTTGATTTATTAGTACCGTGCTATCGTCAGCAAACAATATTAAAGGATTTGAGACATTCAGGGGAAAATCGTTAATGTAGAGCAAGAAAAGCAAAGGGCCCAATACACTGCCTTGCGGCACACCATGCTCTACAACTCTACTATGTGATGTGTAGATAATTTCTCGTTTAGTTTTTAGACATATCCTACTTATTTGTGTGCGTTGCAGCGTTGTCAGATTGGGGGTTTTTTTCCCCATTTTGGGGGAAAATATGGTATTTGGAGAAGTTTTGGGGAAATGATTTCTGTGGGGAAATGTTTGGGGAAGAAATTTCGACATTGGGGAAATTTGGGGTTGACTTTTTCCGAACGAAGTCTTGTCTAGTGGGGTACCTACCTACCTACGTTTTGATCGCCCGACAAACTCAGAATGGATACGCCTTTTGAGTAAGATTTTTCGTTACTCTGTGGATACAAATGAGATAAATTATCCTCAAAAGGGCCTGTATTCAGGGCCGTAAAACCTAGTTTAAAAAAAAAAGAAATTATCACTGAAACGCAGCGCAGAAAAAAAAGATCAGTCGACGAACAGTCGACCATAGATCTCTAATTCGTTCGTCTGTGGTCGAAAACAAGCCTTGCTATTTATAATAGGCACCTAACTTGTCTGTTTTTTCCTGTTTCCGTGCTGTTTTTTAGTAAAATAAAGAACTAGCCACAACAAATTAGCCACGTCCATGTTGAGTTTGCCGTTTGCTAATGCGAGTGTAGAAAGAGCTTTCTCAATCATGAATGTGGTCAAAAACAAACTAAGAAACAGACTGCTGACCAAAAAGGCAGACCACATAATGAGAGTGAGATACGGAGTAGCAGCCCGTGGTGGATGTTCGCAATTTGAGCCGAACTGCTGTTTAATTCCGAGAACGTTTACTGCTCTGGCGATGATGTGGAATTATGAAATATATTTGAATAGTGTAACAGTCTTATGTTTTCAGTATTAAATTAATTAAAGTAAGAATTTATGGTGTATTTATTTGTAAATTACGTCAAATTAAGTTTGGGGGATTTTTCTAAAAAAGGTATCATTTTGGGGAAAAATAGTTTTGAATCTGGGGAAATTAGAGAAATCTCATCTGGCAACCCTGGTGCGTTGAGGTCTATTGTTACGGTATGACTTTATCAATGATAGAACGTTACCACGGATACCGTAGGAGTATAATTTATTACATAGAGTACTATGATCAACATAATCGAACGCCTTAGTCATGTCCATATAGACTGCACATACTGGAATACGAAGATCCATATTTTTTATTACGGACTCTAAAAGGTCATGTATTGCCAGATTTATAGTCTTATTTTTTTGAAACCCTTTTTGTTGAGTGGCTAATATATTATACTTTTCTAAAAAGTGACTCTAGTCTTTTTCTATCACACCCCACAAGACGTTTTTAAGGCATGGCCTAGGACCTGATAAGTGTTACCTGTACACTGGGGGAAACTTACAACGGAAGAAGACACCAGATGTGTCAATCTTCAGCCTAAAAACTGTTTATTGCTTAAGACCGATCACAAGATAAAAGCAGAAAACAAGATCATTTCCTGTAATCCTTTGTCGAGGACCATTATTTTCTGTCATAGTGGCCGAGAAGAAGCTAATTCATGTAATTTAAAAATCTCCCCTGCAGGTATGTGGGTGAACTTCTTCACCTCAGCAGGTATACCGTCAGATGTCGCTGCAACATACTCACTCACCTTCACGGAGAACCGGATCCAGTTGGACATGTTGCTGGACCTGAACAAAGAATACCTCAAAGACATGGGCATCATACGGATGGGCGATGTTATTGCTATATTGAGGTAAGAAAACATGTATGTATTTCATTTTACCTAGGTCAAATTATAATGTATTTCAATTCTTTTGGGATTTTTATACAGAATTAAAAAAAATAATTAATAAAATCAAGAATTTCACAGTATGTTTGTTTACATTTAGTACTTAGATAACTATCACTGATTCTTAGTGCTTATCTTTATTTTATTTATTACATATGTAAAACAGATAATAGTTTTAATTTATTGTGTTGTGTGTGATGGAACATGTAAATAACTGTTCTATTTTATCCCATTAGGTATGACATAAAAAAAATATTACAAAAAGGCCGTTCTTAAATGTTACATTGGTAGCCTGCTGCGAACTAACCATCAGTAAGTAGGTATAACCCTGGTCCTCTTGCTAGGAAACCCTATGTGTAGGAAACCAGAAGAGTATTCCATGTTAACTTCATGTCGAGTTCTGCTGTTTCAATGAAGCAGAGTATGGTTTTTTATGCGACAGGCACGCCAAGCAAGTGCACGAGAGTGCAGCCCGGGACCGGGTCCTCAGCTCGGCGACCGCGCGGGTACCGGTAGCTGCAGTCACCGGCCGGCTTACGGCAGTCGCTGCAGCCACTGCGCCCACTGTCGCTAGCAAGGTTTGCACGCGTAAGTCTCACTCATTCGTTCACTGGCTATCTCACTGCGGGCATTGTGTCCAGCAAGCGTTGCATGCGTAAGCATTTACTGACCAGCCCTCCTATTGCGTAACTGTCCACACTGTTTGGATTACTATAGTAATATTTTATCGATGGTATTTGACAGTTCGGAGTAAGTTAATCGGACAACTCCATACAGTGGAAAACTTACGTAGTAGCGCCCCTGGCCCTAGACACGTGGTTTTTCAGTAGAATAATATAAGCACGACAATAGCTGTTATTTGCCTCACTTTGGTAGTCTTCTAAGCAAAAGGAGGGCAATTGCAATGTCATACCAATGGTATAACCCGCGGAAATTAAAAAGGCATCTCTCGCGAAAAAGATCGGATCGCGCGAGGCGCCGCGTTGTTTTGCATGGGTTATACATACCATTGGAATGCGATTGGTTACTAGACTACCAACAGTGTGAATGAAACAACCATGTACTGTACTACCTAATATGACTCTATTGAGCAACCTATGCATTTTAGAGACTCGCCCCTCGGCTTTTCGCCTATCAAAATAGGCACGCGTCTTTCTGCCCAGTACCTACAGTTTGCACAAGTATCATTCATTACAATGCATTTTCCCCATTGCTGATCTCGTTAGTGAATACAACTGATGACGGGTGATTATTGCAGCGGCCAGCCGTATCCTGGAGCACTATACGCGCAACACGACGCCCGAGTCTTCGCCCCCCAGTGGGGGGCAGAAACGGAAGAGCCCCGAATCTGTGTGAGTAACATACATAGCATCAGTATTTTTTTAATGTGTCACTTATACATTTACGTTTTCCTAATAAAAAACGTGATTAGATATCGAACAAATATCATGTTAAAATAAATATCAACGTTAACATCCACAACATAATCACTTGCCAGAGTCCCAAATTGAGATGCCTACCGATCCATCACATACAGAAAAAAGACCCAGACTGAGGCCATTTGTTTGTACAAGTAAAGGCCCCCAGCGTGAATCGAATCGACCACCTATGTCTTGGTCATTTTACTGTCAGACCAACGAGGCGGTTGAGGCAATATACTGTATTCGATGTATCAAGAATTCCGCTATGTTCGCGAAAAGAGTTCATCGAAACCTTTACCAGCAACATTGGGGGCAGATATAAGGATTATGTTACACACCGATACCGATGTCAGATTTTCGACCAAGTGTCAATTGTACCGCGTTACGCAAAAACATTCCAACCCACAAACAGTAACTTTCTAGCAAACGCTTTTTTATTGTTTTTTTACTTTTTTATTCAGACGTATTTCATACTACAGTCATTACAAAGTTAAACGCCATTTAATATATTCCTTGGTAATCACTATAATAAAAATAAAAAGTAATCGCCATTAGACTCTTTTATATATAACTATGTAAGAGCATCGCGGGTCATTAAAAATCACTAGTGATTACTAATATAAAACGTCTGACCAATAACATGGAACAATGAAAAAGCGTTTTTCTCTGAAGTTACTTAGCGTGGGTTGGAATATTTCTGCGTGGCACGGTCTAATTTGTCTTAAAACCCTATGGTTCGTTCGAAAAAATCATATAAAGAAGAACTATCCTTTCGTTGCTATTGGAGCCGTAAAAATCAATCGCACCGAAATCATTGTGAGTCTTCAAAATTTGCAAATTCCGAATTCCAAATTCGCTCTATGCGGCGGGTAAATGCTATTAAACTTTATGTGAATCATCTATAAATGGATTTGAAGTTCTACATTTTGTTCACAAACGGTGACTGTCCGACTAGCCCCATTTTACGAACAGGGTGTGTTAGTTGCTATTTTAGTCACCGTAATAATTTCACACTGCTCAGTAGCTTAGGCACCTCGGAAGTGTATATATTCAATATATTGTTCATTTGTTTATCACAACAGAGCTTTATCTTCTAGACAGTTCTTACAGGGTCTAAGACGACTTGTGAGGTGAAGTGAAGCTCCGATTGCAACAGACATTTTTCCTGAGAAGATTAATATTGGCAATGGTCCCGAATTTCGTTCCCCAAAAGCCAACTCCAACATAAATGGCTGCCAAGCATCTGCCAATAGAGATGTTCAATTTTGCCTAAACCTTTTACGATGAGTATCACGCCTCGGCGAGAGGTTAAAAGCTCAAAAGAAGACCACAACTTGAAGATCACAATACTTTGTTCCAGCCCCGAATCGGTGATGGAAATAAAGAAGTCGCGATTGATTCGGTTCGGGAGCAAGCAACCGGTCGCAGCTTCTGATGGTGAGCTTTTAAACTTTTCTACCCTTTTCTGTACAGTTCTTTCATCATCGGCCATTTGACGCCCACTGCAGGACATAGGCCTCCCTCATGGTTTTCTAACCATGAAGGGTTTTGCCATAATCGCCACGCTCGGCAGGCGGGTTGGCGTTCGCAGTATGCGGTTGGAATCTCAGGAAGACACCGCTGCCCTGTCTTCCTGAGATTCCCGTCTCCTGGTAATTTATTTCCTTAGTCGCCTTCTACGACATCCACGGAACGAAATGGAGTGACGCTATTCTTAATCCGGCGTCACACGGATACAGTTCTTTGTACACTAACAATTTGTCAGTCTACTGTTAACAGTTGTCAGTTGGCGAAAATAACAACTGACGGCACATAACAATAGATTAGTAGATACTGTACGAGAAATCTGGTTAGTCTAAGTACTGAAGGCGAAGGAACGTTTATCAAGACCTGCGCTTGGTTTTCAGTGCCAGTCTCCAAGCAGACGGTATTCGCGCGCCTCGGCAACGCGGAGGCTACAAAAGTGGTCACGGCTGCCCCAGGCAAGCCTATATTCTCTCGTCTCGGCGCCAAAACTGACACACCGGACGCCGTCCCAAACATACCCGTACCCCGTGACGCTCTGAAATATGAGGGCATTTTTAAAGCAGCAGGTGCTAAAGCCATGACCGTTACAGCCTCGAAACACAACGTCAGGAAGATTGCAATCGGAGCTCCCGCTAAAACAGTATGCACCATGAGGGCCGATGAAACGCCCCTGAGTGCAAAGGAAAAGCTGGCGGTGGTCAAAACAAAGTCGGTCAAGTTCTCTAATACAGTAGAATACAAAGAAATTGCCAGGGTGTCTAAACCTGCACCCGCAAAAGTGACTCCCAAGGTCAGTACTGTGTTCAACAAGCCGGAGAGAAGGCTCACAATGCCTGATGGGATGAAGATTGATACCAATAATGGCGTCAAAGCGAGGTTGGGAGATAAAACTGTGAACAATTTAACTATTACTAAGAATGTTTTCAACAGATTAGGCGTATGATGGGTTAGGCGTTATACTTCACCTCAGAATGAATGGTTTTCGTTTATAACAGTGGACTTTAAAATGACTTAACGTTGGAAAAACAATTTACTGATTAATAAAATTTATTCTGCTATGCAAGCTCTAACAGTTTGTATAGAAACAAATGACATATTTCAGGCGACTTTAAAATTTTAATTGTAAGATTGTGATACCTAGATCGTTGGACCGACATCTATAAATTTTCTAATAATTAGCAGAGTCAAGTAATAAATACGTAGGTATTACATAGTTTTATAAGTTATCGACATAAGTAGGTTTTACTTTAAGTTTTTTGAACTAATAACTTGGCCACTTTATCAAGTCATGTAAAGACGTTAGACAAGACGTCTAATAGCATTGCAAAAGTTGTATTTATTTTTTGTCCAAGTACAATAAGCAGATCATTTCGTCGGTTCATAGTTAAAACTCACTAAATGACATTTTGACACAAAATAACATTTTGTTAGATTTGTTTCTTTAGAGAGAAAATCTACGACAAGAAAAATCACTAAGTGCGTATTGTGCTCTATAACCAAACTATCGTGCGAAAAAAGGCTAACTCCAAAGCTTCTGTAATCCCTTTGCAGATAAAACTTTTTTGGCACTTAAGGCTGCTCTTACGTGGAGCATGCTATCTCGCTAGCACAATTTAACATTTTTTAATATTGTAATAATGAGTAAAGTAAATGTGGTCTGAGGGTTTGATGGATAATTAATTTGCGGATGTTCAAGGCATATTTTTCTTACCCTGTACCAAAGAGTATGTCTATAAACAGTTGAAATTTGACGTTTCTTTCATACACTTGCGTTAATTAATACAAGAAGTAAGAAAGTTATTGCGTTACGATCATCTGCACAAAAATTACCAACATGTCTTGCATATAATCTTAGTATTCTTAATATCGAAAGCCAAACTAGGAAAACCTGTATCACGGCTTTGGAAGCCGTTTTAAATGTAAACAAATCTATGATAAAAAAATACAGAAAAAATAACTGGTTGGTCTAACGTCTAAGTAATCTGTGTCGAAATCATCACATCCCTATTATAACTTTCCTGACGTTGATCTGATTTTATAATAATTTTAGCTTTACCTATTTGGTATAAATGTGAGTATGAAATAACGGATTTTGAAGTACACGCTCTTGATCGAGTGTTTTTTTTTAATTTTTTTGACATGTTAATTAAGTAGATGATGATCATTTCTATGTGAACTTGAGAAGTTGAAACTGTCGAGCATACATGCGGTGACTAATGAATGTTGCTGAAGCGAAAGAGGTGGGTCAGAATCGTTATTTATAAAAACACGATTCCTCGCAAAATACTCAAATGCAGTTTAAATTGTCTCGCGTAAAGGGAGAAACGAATTTAAGCTGCTATAGAGAAGAGCGGGTGATCGTGCTCTTCCACTATAAAGGGAAATTTCCCGCCAGGCAGATCGTATGCCTGGGGACGGCCGATCCGACTGATGTTCGTCGGACGTTATATTTATGATATGTCATGTGAAACATTTTGCTTGCGCGATGCAGGAATATCGGAGTTTATAGTGCGCGCGCAGAGTTGACATGTGCTCGCCACATCACTCCCCTTCAAGACCGTAGCTACGCATAGCTAGGTCTGATAGGAATCGAAGTCTGTGCTCTAAAGCCTGCAAGTGCCAGGAGGCGCTGAGTCAGTGAGTCGACTAGCGGTTGAGGGTGTTCGGCGGCTAACAGTCACTTCACCGGCGACAGTACCATGGGGACCGCGCATGTGGTAGGAACCGGTGAAGGCTGCTGTACCACTGGCAACGTGCGCTGTTGCTGTGTGGCTGCCGTGCCGAGGGGTTGGGGGAGATCACCATCAGTACCAGTAGTCGGTGCGTTGACTGTAGTGGAACTGATGAGGTGAGAGGGAAGAGGATGCTGGCCTTGCTTTGAGACTGTATGTGGGGTGCTGCGAGAGCGAAGGAAGGTTGACAATGTCACCACTATAGGGAAGAGCGGGTGATCGTGCTCTTCCTCTATAAAGGGAAATTTCCCGCCAGGCAGATCGTATGCCTGGGGACGGTCGGTCCGACTGATGTTCGTCGGACGTTATATTTATGATATGTCATGTGAAACATTTTGCTTGCGCGATGCAGGAATATCGGAGTTTATAGTGCGCGCGCATAGTTGACATGTGCTCGCCACACTGCAATTAAGGAGTGTTTTAAGGAATCGTGTTTTTATAAATAACACTGGTAGTTTTTAAATTGAAGTATAAACGTTTTCTAATAAAAGCGTAGAAGTATGATTTTACGAGATACCTAACTCAAATATTGATAAGTGTTTCATAAATTATAGGCGTCCCTAGCGATTTGTGCCGTCATAGTATCCGCCCGATTTGCTCGAGCGTTTTTGTGACATGTGAATAGAAACATTTTGGTCTGGTTATATTATGAAAAGTATTTGTGACAGAGAAAAATCTTTATTACGCACGATTAAAAATATTAATTCTTATCATGTGATCAAAATGTTTTTTTTTGAAAGTTCTCCATTGAATTTTTATGTAAATTTTTAGTTACATATATTTAAGTTTCACTAGTTTTTGTCTTGAATTACGCAATTTCAAATCAAACCAGTCGCAGAAGAAACTTTCAGAAATAGTTGTTAGGTTAATAAAGTTGTGAACGTAAAAAGTGTTTGACAAAAAAATCGGTGACCCTTAAGATACGGTAAAAGTAATATAAATTATGATAGTCTACTGGCAGGTGATTTACAAATTTTAAAGCGTGCGTGATTTACAATGCTTTTTGGGAAAAACTTTACGTCATTTCACGACTCTCAATTATTGAACTGAATTATAGTCACTGACTTCTGTCGGGACTTTGACAGCAGGTCGTCCCTAACATAATTGCCTGCCTGTAGTGGGTGGGACACTATTTCTTAAACAAGCAGATTGAATAGTGATATTGGGTCTAATTCAGTTCCATTTGGAACGATAGGTTGTCGTAAAGAAGCAAGGCGTTGAAAACCTTTTCCAATGAGTTGTATAACTTGAATCAGCGACATGACGTGTGCATAGCACGGTAAGTCGTATAAACGACCAGTGTCTTGGAAAGTGTGTGTGGAAGGAAACGCTTGGCTAGCTTTTGTCGCGAGTTTCACGGCAGGCGGTGAACAAGTGAATCATTGATCAGTCAGTGCATGTAGCATAACATAACGCAGCGTAGCGTAGCGCATAAGAAGCGTAGCGACTTGCTTTGTCATGCGTTTGTGGCAAGCGGTGCTTGGCAAAATGTATCTATACATCCAATGAAAGACACCCAGTGTTGGTCACAGGCCTCTTCAACGTTACGTACTCAATGGTATGTCACTGATTTATAGTGACAATTTTGATTTTGGAATTTCCATTCCATTCTCCATTTGTTTTCTAAGTTACGTACATAGTAGCAATACCTACCACTCGCTAACCGTGAAGGAAAACATCGTGAGGAAACCCCCGTCTT
The DNA here is from genome assembly GCA_963969515.1 of Yponomeuta evonymella. Taxonomy (NCBI): domain Eukaryota; kingdom Metazoa; phylum Arthropoda; class Insecta; order Lepidoptera; family Yponomeutidae; genus Yponomeuta; species Yponomeuta evonymella. The sequence goes on along the minus strand of OZ018343.1, from coordinate 2,151,515 downwards.
CTGGTAAGTTCACACACCTCAGTGCTTGAAATTGCCAATCCGCGGTGGGCACTCTACCCGTACCCTCACCCTTGCCCGTACTCTCTCTCTGAGAGAAGGCCTTTGCCCTGTAGTGGAACATTCTGTGGAACCCTAACAGTCTGTTAACCTATTGTTAACACTGTCAGTTGTTTTTTTGACAATTGACAGCTGTTAACAGTAGGTTAACAAATAGTATGTGTTCGAGAAGCAGGGAGTAAATCGCGTGACAAAATAAGTCGCGTCACGCGTCGCCTTGTTACCATGCTACCGACTAGCGCCGTCATGCTACTTCTGCACTGGTTTCCTTTCGTTGCCGTGTCCCTCTGCTAATACGCTAATTTAGTCAACTCGCCTTACAATTGAGTGCATTTATTCAGTAAATTATAGCCAAAATATGTCTTTAGTTTCCTATGCGCTCTAAAGTTTCTTCTCGATGTATGCTATTTCTTTGAAATAAAACGTTAAATCGTCTTTGATTGTGACGCGCCATAACATCATTGAGAGTAAAAGTCATTGGTCCTTTCGTTGGAATGAAAAATCAACAAGTGAATTATATTTTATACTTAATCCAATCTTCAATGCTGCAGTGGCTTTGAATCCCAAGGATTGGGACAAATTTTTCACATCAAAGTTTTTTGATTCAGACGTCGAATCTAGCAAACGAAAAAACACGGGGAGAATTGTGACTTAGACAATCGGAAATGTTAAAATAGATACGAGTAGAGGCAAATTGCCAGTACTAATACGGTATTTGACACGATCAAAGTGTGACGTCACATATTTTGCAATTTTACACCTATTAAAACAGCAGTTCTGATTTTTTTTTCCATTTTCAACATTATATCAATTTGAAAAAGTCGGCCAAGTGAGAGTCGGACTCGCGCACGAAGGGTTCCGTACCAACAACAACAGGCAGCGGCTAACATAGTACACTGACATTCAACAAATAGAATGTAAATTCTTTACGTTGAAATAAATTATTGATTTCTGACATTAGACACAAAGATCGAGGAAAAACGGTGAAAAATAATGTTTGTTGTATTGGAGCCCCCCTCAAATACTTATTTTAATTTGATTTAATTATTTATTTTTGAAGCGAATATAGAACTAAATATGCTGTGCATATTTCAAGCGTCTACCGGTTGCTGTAAGTAATATCGAGCAAAAAGCGGCAAAAAAATACGGTTGTTGTATGGGTGCTCCCTTAAATATTTATTTTATCCTGTTTTTAGTATTTGTTGTTATAGCGGCAACAGAAATACATCATCTGTGAAAATTTCAACTGCCTAGCTATGACGGTTCATGAGATACAACCTGGTGACAGACAGATAGACAGACAGACGGACAGTGAAGTCTTAGTAATAGGCTCCCGTTTGGCACCCTTCCGGTACGGAACCCTAATTAGCAAATCAAATATTTTTAACCTGTATTTATAATAATAGGCTAAGGTATTTATTTATGTGCCTTGTTGCCTGATTGAAATAATTAATAATAAATTTAAAATTATATTTTTGAAATGTGACGTCACGAAACTTAGGACCCCCTCCCACCAATTGTAGCATAATGTCACACTGTCGACCCCCCCCCCCCCCCTGAACGTGTGACGTAGATAGAGATAGATAGATAACACTTTATTGTACCTACATAGAAGATGAAAACACAGTTATTTCTTAACCGTACTTTATGGATGGTCCCTAAGGTTAAAAAGATTATTACGAGTGAGACACACACAGTTGAATGCAAAGATGAAAATTATGTGTTTGGTTTATTTTTATACTTTTGCGTGAATTTGCGTGTGTGACTAAGTTGGATGCTGAAAGAAAAACTCACTATTTCAAGTGATTGTAGGTACTGTGTGGAAGTTATTATTATTATTTCTCTATGTTTTGAAGAAAGACGCCTGAAAAGTATGGCCACTAATTTCGTACAGAATTACATAAAGTACCTAGCAAATAAGAAAATAGGGATAGTTGTCAAAAAATGTTAATACGTCTGTAAATACGCGTTTTTTTTTTGTTAAATAAAGTAAGTAGATACTGAACTTAATATACTCTGATTTCTTTTATTCCTTCAAGAGCACGATAACTAACTTAAAAGTTTCATCATCATCAACCACTTGATGCCCACTGCAGGGCACAGACCTCCTTCGTGGTTTTCATAACCATGAGGCGTTCTGCCATAATCGCCACGCTTGGCAGGCGGGTTGGCGATCGCAGTATGCAGTTGGAATCTCAGGAAGACGCTGCTCCCCGTCTTCTGGTAATTGATTTCCTTAGTCGCCTTCTACGACATCCACGGAAGGAAATGGAGTGACGCTATTCTTAATCCGGCGCCACACGGAACAATAACGGAACAATTCCCTAGTGTAAACTTAAAAGTTTAAAAATGATATGAAAATAGCTCTTACGTGTCCTGCGTAAACTCATCCCGACTGCGCGGTTTTTTGTTCGAATTATCTGACGGGCATTACCCACCGAGAAGTAGGCTTACCCACGGTCCAATTGGTTGTACCACAGAGAACACAGGGATTACCCGTGGTCGAACTGGTTGTACCAACGGGAACTAGATTATGCTAAAACTATAATATTGTTCTAAACAGGTATGAAATTGCAATATCTCGTTACAAATATGTGCCCAAAAGATATAGAATTCCAGACGTGAACTAGCGGATCGAACCACATCTTCCCATCTGAAGGCGAGGCAAGAGTGAAGACAAGCGAAGTGTGAAGGTGTCGCAACACGTTGCGACTCCCAGACCGGAACCAAAGCAGATGTAGTAAGTAAGCAAATCATATCGGCGTTTTTACGCTTTGAAGTATTTGGATTCATTCAAGGTAACTGTTTTCTAGTCCAGAATTTTCACCTAGTTTTTGCCTCTTCATATTGTTTACTAATTTTCCGGTTTCAGCAACAGTTTCATAGAAGACCTTGTCTTGGATTTTGTCAGCAAATAACTAGAAGCAAGACTGCTTTTCTCCACCAGATTCAATACGGACTGGACAAAAAGCACTGAATAAGTATTCTAGGTAAGTACGATTGAATATTGTAATCACATTAGACATGTTGACGATAATTCAATCGTTATTTTTGATCAAAGTGGCCAGATAATACCCAGCAAACATTGATATTTCATCCCCTTTAGATTGCGTACAAATTGATTGTCGCGCATCTCAGTGTGGCAAACCCCGTAGCGTAAAGTTATTCAAGTCTGACTCTTGCAAGTTTTGTTTCGTCAACGGCACCTACAACGACCGTGAAGAGACAATTTGCCGCCGAATCAGACCCTTATTTCCATAGCCCTCGCTTACAAATAATATGGATTTTATGGTTCCGAAAAAAAAAAATTTATTGCCTTGCTGCAAACGAGTGTGTCAGTCGTAGTCACCTTTTTGTCTCGTAATAAATTGCCAATTTAAAATTGATGTTTAAAACCTTTTATTTATACTATAAATTGTTTAGGTAGAAATTGTACAGCCATTATAACTACGATCATTCATCCATTACATAAATGAAAACTGTCTCAGATGCAAGCAAACTGTTACAAAAGAATTCGGTTCTCGGAAGTGATTCTTGAATTGAATCGAGTCTATTATGTGTCCGTAAGTTCTCGGCACCTGTCTGAATCGATTTGCCAAGCTCCGCATGACATAACGGGCGAGATCGAGGGCCAAAAAGACCAAGTCTCGGACGCTCGCCGACGCCCGATAAAAACTAATGTTGTGACCGCGCCGCCGCAGTGTTGCTCCCACTGTCTCCGACTCCGCTCGCCCAGCAATGGGGAGAAAGGTAATATAACGAATAATACAGTTTTTAACTAGCTCAGAGTGCTAATTATTCATTTAATCGATCACGGCAGGCAATGCTGTCGCGGAACGTTGCATTTACATTATCGTGTTTGTTGTTTACAGGCAGTTTTGGTGTTGCTGTGTTGGCTAGCCGTTGTCAAGGCAGAAGTACAGAAAGCAGTGAACAGTTCCGTGATGTCAGACAATGTTAGTGCCGAAAGTGCTCCCCAGTTGTATCACGGAGGGTTTAAAGTTTACGCTAGTGGTGCACCGTACACTTTGACCTTCAGAGCTCCAGATCCTTCTATGGCGGCTTCGCATGTTGTCCCGGTGAAGGAAGAGAGTGTCTTCATACAAAATCAAAATGGATTTCTGAAGGATTCATACGGGAATCAGTACAAAGTTGGATCCCCTCAGGCTGTGGCTTACAGGACTACTTTTCCACAACAATACGTGAGACTTCAGGACTTGCCCGTGCATCTGTCGCAACCGTTGATCCCTGGATTCAACTTTAACGGAAACGGGCCGCAATTCTCGTATACGGCCCCCACGTTCCGTTTCTCCACGTTGACTGTGACGCCGACGCCAATAGTTCAGTCGCAGTCTCCTTCGCACGGTTACGCTGAGAATATCAGGGGCGTTTCACCGGCACAAGGAAGGTATTTCATACCCCATGCGTCCCCTCAGCAGCAACCGAGCAACAGCAAAGCAGTGTATGCAAGCCAGCATAATCCCGGACAATACAATCTTCATCAAGGCCCGAAGTTCCAGCGTCTAGAAGAGCTTAAGCCGCATGGTTTCCAAATATCACAAGGAAGCGGCGTTCTTCATAATAACAAAGTGATACACAGCAATAAGGAAAACCTACAGAAGGCTCTTCAAGCTGGGCTACAGGGGGCGCCAGCGAAGCAAGTGACAGTGACAACTTACAACAACGGAAAGAAAGCCACAGTGACTTTGGAAACACAACCAACTTTACCTCTATTAGACTTGAATCTTCTACAGCCGTTGCATTTTGATAATCCCATCGTACCTCAAGTGCAACATTTCTTGCCAAAGATAAACTATCCGATACCGCAAGTGGAACAGAAAAAGCATCACAACGAGTTCGTAGTGCAAAAGACCAAGTCCTACGATTCTGGGTACGTACCTCAATCTGATAATGAGGACGATGGGGAGGGTGGTGGCAGTGAAGAGGAAGAAGAAACGCCTCCACCACCGCAGCAGAAACCTAATGTTACACAAAAACCTCATCATAATTTAAAACCATCCACAAACTCTTACGAAATCAACTCCCCTAACTACAAAGAAACATACAACGAACAGGTGGTGAAGTACGATAAGAAGACTGACAGTGAACCCGTACATTACTCTTATAATAAGCAAACTGAGAACAAACCAGTAACCTACAGTTATTCGAAAACGTCTAAAGCTCCTGTGATTGATAAACATCTTAGTTATGAAGTTCATGGGAGAGGACCAAAGCAACAAATAATTGTACACTCTACGCCAGAGAGTAAACCTCATCATCATGAAGAGGAACATGATCATCAGCATCACACTCAGAGTCATCATCAAAGTGGATATCATCATCCTCAGGGGGATCACGAAGGACACCATCACCATTCTCAAGGTAGTGACGAAGGAGAGCATCATCCTCAACATCATCACCAGGAAGAGCGACATCATCACTACCCCCAGAGTAAACACCATGAAGACAAACACCATCATCAAGATGACCACTACCACCCCCAGAGTAACCATTATCATCATCCTCAAAGCAGCCGCCAAGAAGCGTCCCATCACCACCATCCTCAAAGTGTGCCACGAAGAGAATCTGAAGCTTCTGGCGAATCGGAATCAGAGGAATCAGAGGAGCAAAGCCCGAGGAATAATTCAGGAGAAGAGGAACGAGATGACGAAAAAACTCCAAGTCATCAGCTTAAAGCTGAACATAGGCAACACCACACACCACAACATAATGTGCCTCGTCATAGTGCCCCACATCACAATTTACCTCAACATTCGTCAAATTATGGCCCACGTCATCGTGCCCCGCAACACGATTCTCCACAACATAGTGCTCCACACCATAACACGCCCCATCACAATGTGCCTCAACACATCATCTCAAACGTCCAAAACCAGTACGGTATCCTTCACAGCAGTCCCCCTCCACAATTCCAGCCTATCAAGCTCCCCGTCACAACTATTCAGAACATAACACCTGACGATTACGAAGAAAACATCCGCATCGTGCCTACAGATCACCCTAACGGTCAAATTAAGGTAGATCCGCATCATCCACAAAACGTTCCTTATATCGAAAACAACCAACAACACCAAAACAACAATGATGGATATAATTCACAAATCCAAGTACATCCCCAGAATCTCCACTCCTCCCCAGCGCCACAAGGCCACTACACAACACATCAGGCACCGATACAACACGTTTCGCCTCCACCACAACGTCAATACCAATCGACTCGCGCGCCGCAGCATGAGCACCACCAGAGCCCCAGTCCCTCACCACAGAGTTACTATGGTACCTCACCTCATGTTATAGAAAAAACTAGAAAGATAATCATCCAAGAAGAGTCACCGGACGAAATGCACATGCATAGAGAGCAAATGGTAGCCGAGATGATAAACCAGGGCAACGAAGAGAACGAGGAAGACTTTGAAAAGGCGTACAAAGAGGCGGCGTTTGGCTTCCCAGCTTATGAACGCAATACAGAGCAACTAGAGAAGGACATCTACAATCCTGAGAGCTACGGAGCACCCCAGTATAAGGAAGAGGACGATTTTGAACATTCCCCGTTCGAGCAATACCAAGAAGAGGGGGATGCTTTCCCGAAAAGTGCTCGTTTGTCCTACAAAGATGACAAAGATAATCTAAAAGAAGATTATTTTCTAGATTACTCGGTATCGAAACCGGAAAGTTACATAGATAAGCACACAAACAAAGTAAACTATTACAAAATGTTTAAGAAACAAAAACCTAAATACTATTATGGGGATGCGCCTGAGACAAAGCAAAAGAAAAGCGAGAAACTAATGGCAGACCTATTTGGGCATAACTCGTATCACAAACCGAAACAGATTGACTACTTTGCTCAGTTGAAGCAAGCACCAAAGTTTGAATACAATTATGCCAAAGAAGTACCCAGAGATAGCTTCGCATTTGCTTCCAAAGGCCATAGAAAAAGTAAAACCTTATTCGTAGAACCACAATTTCAATACGGTTTCGAGCCGATTTCTTTGCCAAGCTTGTTAGATAGTGAGTTATCTGCAATGGCGTCAAACGACAGACCTGAAAGTGAAAAACCCGGAACTAGAAAAAAGATCTACCAAGAAACTTTTCACATTAAAAAAACGAGCACAGGCAGTGAACCAACCAGCTGATCGTGGAATGTATTTATTTTTTTATTGTTATGTAGTTCTTAGTCTGTTATAGTCGTGCAAATAAAATATAAGTTTAGTTATTTTACGTCATAGTTTAATTCCTTAATGGACGGGAACTTGCGTCAACGCATCGAATGTAAAATTCAATGCTTTGACGCAAGTTCCCAGTTATGTTATGTTACATGATAGAAGACATACAAAAATCTGAAAAACTAAAAGATAAAATATGAAAAGAGTTTTACAGGTCTCAAAAAATGCGCAAAATCTAGTTAATAAAAAATAATTAGAATTCTAAACGTTCTAAACTCACAATTGTATCCCCCTCCGGGAAGATTATCTTTGGGCAAGCCGATCCTGACATACGTCTTTCGATTCATCATTTGTTAGTCGTTGCATGTACGCACGCCGGTTTCGGGTACTTTTTATCTTGCCTTTTGCTAATACATCCCATATTTGGTCGAAGTATGTCCGCCTGGGACGTCCCTTATCGGCCGTTCCACCCACATTCGCTCGATATATTTCTTTCGTCAATCTTTCTTCCTTCATCCTCTCCAAATTTCGAAACCAATGCAACGTTCCTTTCTCAATTGTAGTTACTAGGTACACCCTCTTTCAGTCCACAGAGTTCTCTGATTAAACTATTGCGTGTCCTGCCATTCCAAGTAACACCACACATGCTTCATACAAACATTATTTTATGAGAAAACTCAAATATTGATGAACGCTTCATGGTCGTAGAGAAAAAAATTAACACCAAAAAATGTTTTTATTTCATTGGAGAGGCCATTTTAAAAGATGAAATAATCATCTTTTAAAATGGCCTCTCCATTGAGATAAAAACATTTTTTGTGAAGTTCTCCATCGAAGGCTAGATTTAATTTCATCATTTTTAGTTTCCTAAAACAATCGGCCACGTGCGAGTCGGACTCGCGCACGAAGCGTTCCGTACCATTATCTATACAACATTAGACATAAAGATCGAGAAAAAACGGCAAAAAAATTACGTTTGTTATATGGTAGCTCCCCTATAATATTTATTTTATTCTGTTTTTAGTATTTGTTGCTATAGCGGCAACAGAAATACATCATCTGTGAAAATTTCAACTGCCAAGCTATCACGATTAATGAGATATAGCCTGGTGACAGAAAACATAGATCAATGGAAAAACAGGAAATCTAGGCTAGTTGCATTGCAAAATAGTCGGTTTGTTTCAAGTAAGAGCCTTCACGTTGCTTCAGCTGATATTGTGCAATCGGATACCTACTTACTTTCGCTATCTGATCTAAGACCAATACATTACGTGACAACTATTTCTTGCGCCCAGTTTTCTTGTTTGCCTGTAGAAAAAAAAGACAACACAAGCGGTTACGGCTTAATCTTTAGTTTTATTGCACTTTTGTTGGTTTAATGTGGATCTATGCAACAGATCGTGTCTGCAGTACTAAACTGAAAATGACCAGAAAATATAACCATCATACAACACTTATTTGTTTCCTTTTTAGGATTCCGTAGTCAACAAGGAACCATTATAGTTTCGCCATGTCTGGTCCGTTTCTCTGTGTGTGAGTTTGTCTGTTCGCTGCTTAGCACAGAGACGATAGGTACTTACTACTTAGAAGGCTGAAATTTGGCATCGATATACATATTAATCACGCCAACCCCCTCCTATTTCTCGGTTAAACGGTTGATTGTAAAATCGTGAAAAAAATGTGTTCCTCCACGTAGTCAAACTATTTTGTCAAACTGATTTGACCACGTGGAAAATTCGTTCCAGTAAAACTAAATAAACCATTTTTTACTTTTTACTTATACTTAAAAGTATAAGTAAAAAGTAAAAAATGGTTTATTGTTCATAACTTAAAATTAGGTACATTTTCCAGCGGCACCCACACTAGGAGACCCCGTATCGTGGGTGCCAGTTAAGTTCCTGTATAAGATTCTAAATGCCAAAAAGTACAGTCAAACCATAGTCAAACTATTTTGTCAAACTGATTATATATTTCAATGTCAAATGCAGTTGTTACACGGCGAAATAGATGTCTGTTATTTTTTTAATAAATTAAGATAATTTGTTTGACTGTAGGTACTTTTTGGCATTTAGAATCTTATATAGGAAGGATCATTATATTAATTTGACCACGAGGAACGATTTTTCCACGTGGTCAAATCAGTTTGACAAAATAGTTTGACTACGTGGAAGAACTCAAAAAAAATCGGCACGGTAGCACATATAATTAACTAGGAAAACTATAAAGGCTAAGTAGCCTTTAAAAGTTAACGAGTAATAGGCGACTAACTCATAAAAGGAAAACTTCGTACAAATGCCAATGAAAATTACTTTCATGAAGTTGTTAGTCCCGTAAAGCTGGTAAGCAGTGGCGTAACTATACCATCTGAGGCCCGTGGCAAATTCATTGGACGGGGCCCTCCCAGTAAAAATAAAAAAATATGTGTGTGGTTGACCAAAAAGGGACCTGGAGGGATTGGAAACCGTTATTTTTTTTATTTGAAATTTTTGATCTGTGGTATTTTAGCTTTGTTTTGGTCTAACCAGAATATTTTTAGGTGCCGTACCTAGTTATTTTTTATGATTTGTTTTTTGTGAGCCGAGGCAGTTTTGGAAAAATTACACCTTACCTACACACAGCGTACACTATATAGGTTTTGTGATCGAAACCTGTTTAATGTTTATACACGAAACTTCTAACGCGATTTTCTCGAAATCAATTATTTGCCCTTGAGTCCCTTTTTGGTCAACCACTCACATGTATACATGGTCTTTAGTTGTAGATCTGTGGTTGTAGTTTCCTTTTTTCCTCTGTGGTTGTAGTATATATGGGCCGACTTTAATTGATTTGAAGTACTCATATACACATTATAATTGTTACAATTTTTTGTTAAGAATGTTATGTTATTTCTGAGCTCGCGGCCTCAAAGTTCGGGGCCCCCCAGCATTTTGCTTGCCAGCCCTGCCACCCTATAGTTACGCCACTGCTGGTATGAAACCCTACCCTGCGCGAGGCCCCACACGCAATTGGTTGGTTTATTTTTAATTTTTAAATTAGATTAGCTCACTACGTTTTGTTTGGCTAACCTTAGTTATTGGCAAAGACTTTTATTTCATTATCTCTGCTAATTGGGATTCATTTACCGAGACGAATCTTGCGTACCTAATGTTCTTGCAATACTGAGCAATGAAGGGAAACCATTTATCCATTATTATTCTTTAATTAGGTACGGACACTGTAATTACCTATCTGTCCTGTCACAATAAGTGGGAGGCATAAATGCCTTTACAAAACTACTTGACTAGTTAAATACATAATAAATAAATATTTCTCTTATCATCTGTACCTACTAAAGATTGTAGAGACGAAAAATACTGAAAACGTTAAAGTAAAAAAATACTTATTATTTTTATAAAAAGATAACACATCCCCTGGAATTATACAGCCTTGAGTTTCTCATACGTATAGGATAAGATAATCCGCAATGTGTACTTTTACAATTATAAAGCCAAATTACACTATCTGAGCTTTCTATTTCTCTCTGTGTCGCCCTCGATCAATGGTTTCCTTTTCAGTATTCTGATTGTCATACCAACTATAGCTAGGCCTAGAAGCGTCGTCACTACTCCTAGGAATATTAAACTTGTAGATACATGCCCTTGGTAGTCAAAGAGCTCTGCCATTAGCGCCACTGGCCTTAGGATCTTCACTACGGGCTCACACCCTGATTCCCTGACGTATTTAGCCCATGTCCTGTTGGCGAATGTCAGCTCCCTTGGTTTTATGAATGGTCTTCTGCCTGGAACGGTTTTGTTGGCTGTGATGGTCATGTTGCGAAGCTGAGTTTCATTGTATCTGCAATACAAGTTTCGCTTCTTTTTATTTCCTTTCACGACGATGTCTTTTTCAGCGCTCTTGGCGCCGACTAAAACGTTTAGGTCTCCCTTGATCATATTGGCCCAGTCCCACATTTCTGCAATCTTGCAATTGCATACGAATGGATTACCTACTACATTTAGAGAGTGAAGTTTTGGATTGTTGACAAATATCTGAGGGTCTATTGTAGTTAGGTTATTACTACTCAAATTTATCTTTTCCAGCTGCCGTAATTTCACTAAGAAATCGAGACTGCCTTCTTCGGATTTTAGCTTATTTCCTGATAAGTTTAGTTCTGTCAGGTTTTCGGTGTGCCTGAAAGCATCATGGCTCAACTTGGTAATGTTGCAGTTACTCATGTCCAGTATAGAAACTTGGGATAGCTGTTTAGGGAATAGGGGCCCTGATTCAGGTATCACTAACGGGTTACCGCCTAGTTTGATTTCTCTCAAATCCATATAGGTCAGGTTCTTAAAAAACGCATTTGCGTTCAGTGGCCTTTTCAGTCCGCAAAATTCTAATTCAATTGTAGTGAGCTGAGTCAAGTTTCCAAAGAGCCCAGCTTCCAGAGAAAGTAGGTCGTTTCCTGATAGAACAAGTCGCTTCATCGATGTCATTTTGGAGAAACTGTCTGGTCCAATGTACGACAAGTTGCTGTACCCCATGTTCAAGTATTCAAGGTTCTCCAATGGAGCGAAAAGCCTGGTGAACACATTTACTAGAGGATTGTGAGAAATGTCCAGTTCTCGTAGGTTGTCGAAAACATTGAAGTTATCAGGGACGCGGCGGAGTCCACAATTGCTCAAGAATAATCTTTCCAACTTGGGTAAAGGCTCCAATGCCTCTTCTAAGTCAGGTGCAAACAGTGGGTTCCCTGAGAGGTAGAGACTCTTTAATCTAGTCGCATTGGCAAACGCATCCCCTGATATAGGTCCTTGAATTTTACAGTTAGAGAGATCTAGTAGCTCCAGTCGAGCCACGCTGCCTCCCAGAGTTGCTGCCACGTCTAATTTGAGCAGTTCATTGTCTGCTAATACTAGTGATACTAAGTTGGTGCAGTTTGAGAATGAATCTTCGGATAAGTGTTTCAGACCAGATTTTCTCAAGTTGAGGTATTCCAATCTGGCCAGGTTTCCTAGGACTTCGGGCCAATCGGTGCCGGTTAAGAAGTTTCCAGCTAACTCGAGATTTTTTAAGTTCACCAGGGTAGTGAAAACATTGTTTGGTATAGTGGTCAACTTACAATCGTTGAGTTTCAAAGTTTCCAAGCTAGTGAGAACATCAAACATGCCTGGTTCAATGCTCTTCAAAGGATTATTGGATAAGTCCAGCGTTGTAATCGAGGTTATGTTGTCAAAGAACTGTTGGTTGATGGTTGTTAGGTTGCACGTACTGATGTCCAAATACTGGAGTGTGCTGGATATCAGGAACGGTCCCTCGACGATGCCGATTGGGTTGTCTTGTAGCTCCACGTTGAGGAGACCGCGTGAGTCCCTGAAACGAATAATACTTTTCAATGAGATCACATCTAATAGTATCCATAGGTATTTTTAATTATATACAGAGGTAATGCAGGGCACCTTAGTGGTACTTCTGAGCTACGTGAGCCAGGTACCCTTTCAATGTTGCGTTCAGACATAGAGCCGTCGACGTGAAGTCGTCATCATGTAACTTAAGAGCTAGCCACTAATCGGCAAATTCAATTTGCATTCGTTGTACTGCCATTATCTAATATAGTTGGCAGCACAGGCGATGGTAAATTGTCGGAGCGAGAAGCGACAAGTTCAAAAGCAATTGGAACAATTTTATCATCAAAGTCATTGTAAGCCTCGCGGATGGCTGACAGCCGAACAATGCCCGCCCGTGGGAAAAATAAGATGTGTGAAGTAAACAATGACTCAGGGTCGCGGTGGATCCCGTGATCAATTGCCATCAAGTAAACCATTACGCGACATATTACAAAATAGGTCAATACTTAGCGTCGCGAGGAAACTTGTCATATTGTTGTTGATGTTGACCATATTATTCTATTTGTGAGTTATTTTAATTCCTTGAAAATTATACCTACCAGAGTTATCAAACAAAGTCGCCTGTAATAACTCAGATGGATGCAATGAAAAACTTACAAGAATGCTTCCGGATCCACGTAGGAGATGTTGTTACCCGAGAGGTCGACGTCAATCAGGTATTCCAATCCCACGAACGCCGTCCTCTCGACCTTCTTCAGCATGTTATTGGCTATCTGGAGTCGTCGCATCTTTATGCCCTCAGGAAATGACTTCAGAGTTGTTATGTTGTTCCCATTCAAATCGAGGATGTAGACGCTTCCACTGATCTCATCGTAGGGCACCTCTGTGAGGTTGCTCTCTGAGCAGTCGGTCACCCAGTTGATCCTGAAGTAGTGGCAGTCGCATTCATCGGGACATTCCAACTCAAAGTTGTCTCCGTTGAAGCCGTGGATTGAACCAATCGCTAGGAGTATTGCCAGGGCCGTGAGGTGCGCCATAGTGGTTTTGTTATTTTATGTCGTCGCTTCTTCAGAGGGTCGTCGCACCCATAGTAAACCGCCTGGAACTGAACAAAAATGTCTTCGGTTAATCAGTTGTTCACTTCTGGGGTCTATAATTGTTACAGTACGGCGTGAACATGTCTAGTAGTTTTGTTGATTTGAAAAATTGAGATTATAAGCAGTTTTTAAGGTCAAGCCAAGGTCGCCACTTGTTTTCTTATGTTGGCGATGTAGCTAAAACAAAATATGCGTTTTACGTCCAAGATAAGTTAAGTTAACCTGGTCTACCAAACTAAAGAGGAAAATTACCCGTAACATTGGGAGAGCATATTGCATGGGAACCGACTGTATAGTCCGAACAGATCTTTTTGGCGGTAACGTGAACATAGTCGCAGATCGTTTACACATCGCTTACTGTCTTTACAGTGTATGTGTGAGTAATTGACGTAGTGTGATGCGTAGTAAATTACTATTAGTCAATTACTAAAGTAGTAAATTACTCACACATACCTACACTGTTTGCAGTAAGCGATGTCCAAACGATCTGCGACTATGTTCACGTTACCGCCAAAGAGATTTGTGCGGGCTATACCTAAGCGATGGCAGCTGTGATAATTAGCTACCAGGCTATAATTGTAAAGATAAATATTAGTATGAACTTGTTATTCAAGCAGCTGCATCCAATATTCACCGTTAAATGACATAATCATCTACTAAGTACCTACGTTGTTAAGGGTTAACCAAACATACTGGCGCTCAACTTTTTTAGGGTGCCGTAGTTGACAAGGAACCCTTATAGTTTCGCCATATCCGTCCGTCTGTCTGTATGTTATCCGCCTGTCTGTCTGTCCGTCTGTCTGTCCGCGGCCTAGCTCAGTGACGATTAGTACGCGAAAGTTGAAATTTGGCATAGATATTCATCACGCCCATAAACGGAAGAAAAAAAACCTTAATTTTTTTTAGGGTAAGAAAAAAATGCATCCCTAACATAAATGTAGGGCAAATTTATGTTAGGGATGCGTTTTTTTCTTCTCGCTTTCTTTTCCTGGCTAAACGGTTGATTGTCGAAACGTGAAAAAAATCAGGGTAGTATAAAGGAAAACCACGGCTAAGTCGGCTTTACAGGTTAACGAGTAATAGGCAACCAACTTATAAAAGGGAAACTTCGTACAAAATCCATTGAAAATTACGTTGATATAGTTGTTATTATTATTATAATTATTAACTAGATGACCCTATGAACTTCGTATCACCGACGTCAACCTTTTTTTTTCTTCGCACTGTTTAAACCTTCCCTGGACTTGCACAAATATATAAAAACAAAAATTAGCCAAATCGGCCCAGCGGTTCTCGAGTTTTAGTGAGACTAACGAACGGCAATTTATTTTTATGTATAAGATTCTTTATTGCACAAAGACAGTGTACAAAAGGTGGACTTAATGCTAGTGGCATTTTCTACCAGTCAACCTGCAGGAGGTACAGGAGAGGCAAAAATTGATAACATAGTACATTGACATTCAGCAAACAGAATGTAAATTCTTAACGTTGAAATTAATTATTGATTTCTGATAGTGCTATAAAGCATCTAAAACCCCCTCTTTCTACAGAACCCTACACTGCTCGTGGCCTGACAGGCACTTGTCCAGTTTCTATTAGTTTGTATCTAGAACATTGTGTTATCAGTTACGTATTTCATGGCAAACAACAGAGTATATTTAATGGATTTTTTTAAAACTTTTCCGACCATTGGAACTTTGAAACCTTTTCTAGTTTTGGGGACCCCTTTCCCCTTCTTCGTTTCATTTTTTCAACTTTCAGGAGTCCTATGCTAGCAAGGGTTTTCGCGAATTTGTGAATAGGTAGATACTGTCCACACAAAATTCATTATGATGCCCACGCTCAATCAACCTTCGCAAACATTAATTTGTCAGGAACCAGTAGGAACTAGTAGATACGTTTTTGGTCGGTGGCATATTCGTTTATGCGACAGGTGAGCTAATAAATTGATTGCAAGCGCTGAGGGCGTGTTTATTTGCTATCTGTCTACGTGATATTCGGTATTAACTCAGGCAGTTACGACACAACGTGTAACACTATTGATCGGCCTGAAAAAGCCTGCGAATTTGCAGGTGCATTTCCATCTGAGATTTCCATACAGTAGTACCAGGCCACTCAGAAAGTGTTGCGCAAAAAGTTTATATGTATGAGAGACTGGCAAGTTATAATGTACCTATTTTGAAAATATGATTATTTATAAATAAAAATAGGAACCTACGCGTACGTTCCAATTTCAAAATGTCCAAAATTTTTTTTTACATAAATATTTCGGCAACACGATGCCGTTTAGGTAGTGTAGCTCAAATGCATGCCCCAGCCCAGTTTCCTGCAGAGTTTTATGCGGGCCATATCGGGGATTAATTTCGAACAACCAACAACAAATAAAAATGTTGGTAGGTAGGTACTCTAAAAAGCCCCTAATATCGGCTTCATAGGATGGCCGTAATTCATATAATATTATTTTCTACAACTTTCTCATAAAACACTTACGTAGGAGTGATAATAATAATAATATGAATAAATGTCCCAATCCGACCATTGTTATAAAAATTTTGCTAATCTACATATAGGTTATAGGGAAGAGCGGGTGATCGTGCTCTTCCACTATAAAGGGAAATTTCCCGCCAGGCAGATCGTATGCTTGGGGACGGCCGGCCGGTCCGACTGATGTTCGTCAGACGTTATATTTATGGTATGTCATGTGAAACATTTTTGCTTGCGCGATGCAGGAATGTTGGAGTTTATAGTGCGCGCGCAGAGTTGACATGTGCTCGCCACATCACTCCCCTTCAAGACCGTAGCTACGCATAGCTAGGTCTGATAGGAATCGAAGTCTGTGCTCTAAAGCCTGCAAGTGCCAGGAGGCGCTGAGTCAATGAGTCGACTAGCGGTTGAGGGTGTTCGGCGGCTAACAGTCACTTCACCGGCGACAGTACCATGGGGACCGCGCATGTGGTAGGAACCGGTGAAGGCTGCTGTACCACTGGCAACGTGCGCTGTTGCTGTGTGGCTGCCGTGTCGAGGGGTTGCGGGAGATCACCATCAGTACCAGTAGTCGGTGCGTTGACTGTAGTGGAACTGATGAGGTGAGAGGGAAGAGGATGCTGGCCTTGCTTTGAGACTGATTGTATGTGGGGTGCTGCGAGAGCGAAGGAAGGTTGACAATATTCTGTCGGGGGTCACCACTATAGGGAAGAGCGGGTGATGCTCTTCCACTATAAAGGGAAATTTCCGCCAGGCAGATCGTATGCCTGGGGACGGCCGGTCCGGTCCGACTGATGTTCGTCAGACGTTATAATAGGGGTTAAAGTATGAAATTGCCGTTTTATTGCAATAGGTTCTTTGAATTGACATAGAATCTTCATGGTTTGAGGTTTTCGAATGAATTTTTTTTCAAATGGTTTCTATGATGTTCTTTTTTTAAAACATGTGAAACATTTGAATATCGACTTTCAATTGTTTTTGTTATTCAATTTAGACAAGAAAGATGGATACTGCGAAAATTCGAGTGATTTTTGAATACGAGTTCCGACGCGGAACTAACGCGGCAGAAACAGCCCGCAATATCAATGCTGCGTTTGGAGAGGGGTCTACTAATGAACGCACCGTGCGATTTTGGTTTAAACGCTTTCATGATGGAAATTTCGACTTAAAGAACGAGCCATGAGGAAGACCGCCCACACAGGTGAATAACGATGAATTAAGAGAGATAGTGGAAGCCGACCCTAGTCAAACTACCCAGGAATTAGCGGCATGGTTTAACGTTACCTTACCCACAATATTGACTCACTTGCGTCAAATCAATAAAATAAAAAAATACGAAAAATGGGTGCCTCATGATTTGACTGATCTGCTCCACGACAACGCGAGACCTCACACAGCACGAGAAACCATTTTGACCCTTCAGGAACTGCAGTTAGAAACCATTCGTCATCCTCCGTATTCACCAGACCTTGCTCCAACGGACTACCATTTTTTTCTTGATTTGGACAATTATCTACGTGACAAGAAGTTTTCTTTCTAGGAGGCAGTACAAAATGCTTTCACACAGTTTGTGCAGTCTAGATCGTCGGAGTTCTATCGCAAAGGCATTAATGACCTTCCCATTAGATGGCAGCAATGTATAGATAATAATGACAACTATTTTGATTAAATAAATTTGTTAAAAATTAAAAAAATAAACAATCTAGATTTTCAGTACAAATCGGCAATTTCATACTTTAACCCCTAATATTTATGGTATGTCATGTGAAACATTTTTGCTTGGGCGATGCAGGAATGTTCGAGTTTATAGTGCGCGCGCAGAGTTGACATGTGCTCGCCACAGGTACATAATATACTAAGTAATCTAACCTAAATGTAGGTTAGTCAGATTATGTAGTACCTGAAAACAATGGTCAGCAATCGTCAATCTAGCTAATTTCTGTTTGCTGCAATTTCCATGACGCAAAACATAACATAACATAAACTAACGCCTGTATCCCAGAGGGGTAGGCAGAGACCAGGGACTGCCATTTGCTACGATCCTGACAGATCACTTTCGCTTCTTCAATATTCATTAGTCGTTGCATGCACACACGCCGGTTTCGGGTACTTTTTATCTTGCCCTTTGCTAAAACACCCCCTATTTGGTCGAAGTATGTCCGTCTGGGTCGTCCCTTACCGGTCCTTCCACCCACATTCGCTCGATATATTTGTTTTGTCAATCTTTCTTTCTTCATCCTCTCCGCAAAAATATTACCTTATTATTAGATTTTACGACTTTTACATAGTTTGGCTCTCATTTCTATATTATTAAAGCTATTTCACATATGATTTTCTCACAAGTGCACTATATTTCAGAGGTCTGTACGTGAATTATTTTACAATTAAATGTCTATTATGGGCATAATTACTAGATAAAACTAACCCTTTCTTTGACGCAAAATCTCATAACTTCTGTTTTATTGATTTATTCATGCTATAATTTCTGTTTTATTCATTTATTCGCTATTTCACAAAGTGCAAACCTCTATTTGTGTCGTCGAATCATATAGGCATAGTTTCATTGCGATAAGTCGTTTTTAAATGAATACCCAACTACTTTTGTATGGAATTTTGAAGCTGAGGGAGGCTCTTAAAAAATACAATTCTGTCATAAGTTAGGCTGTCATTAGCCGGGTCCAGCGTGTAGCCTAACATGGCGTAGACCAATGCAGACTCTGCTTTTGTCAGTGATAGCGTAGACAAAGCCGAGTCTAAGCTATCTTACATGTCGTCTTCTGCCAATTCGCGGTCTCTACTGAAGTACCTACCCTTTTTATCTGCAAATTGTCGGTCACCATGTGTCAATGCGAATTTAAAAGGCGATTAGATGTGTGATGTTTTGAATAATGACTATTTAATAGCAAACTACCTATACTTATTTGGTACAACCATACAGAAAAAAAGTACTGGCACATGAGGTCAGTGCGTACAACGTAAATAATCTACTTAGTTTGCCATGTAAATTGCTCGAAGCTTTGGATGTTGAAGTTGACCTGTTGTATATTGTGCACACGTAGCGAGATATCTTCCTGCTACGGAGGGAATTGTTCCTTTTTACCCGTTGCCGAGGCAATGGAGTGTGAGTTATTAATATGCCTTCTCTGTTTGTCTAACTATCTCACGTCCAAACTAACGCAACATAATCATCATCATCACTAGCTCACCTGTTCCCTCACTCACTCGTTCTGCCCTCTGCGCTCTGCTCTACTCTGAGCATTTTGGTGGCGAGTCATTCTTCTGTTGGCTTTTATTTCACGCTATTATTACCCTGTCACAGAATAGCCGTTCAAATTGCCGTAATGGACCCCATCCTGCGAGAGCCGGCACGCGCCATTTCGCGCCAGAACTATCCAGACCTTCACGGTCTTCGCCAAATTGTTCAGGTTGTGGCAACTCCGGCGTACGCTTCTCGACTGAAGAATTTGCATGGTTTTCATCTCATGCTGTGCGTAGACGAAACCATTAAACAAATGCCACCGTCACGTCAGAGTGGAGTTTTTTTTTTCACTGCCTTTTTCTCCGCTACAAATCGTCGAAGGCAACGGCTAACACTGTACATTGACATTCAACAGAATGAAGAGTTTACTCTTTACGTTGAAATATTTTTTTGATTTCTGATTTCACAGCACCATGGCGGTCAATTATTGAAATATGAACACTGTACAATGATCGGAAATATCATGAGTGTTTTGATCTGTCAAAGTCAAGTACTAATTTCTTAAGCGCTCATTGGAAAGTGTATAAACTCGTCGCTACCGCTATCGCTTATCGCTCTGCTTACTAGCAAAGGAGTGCCCTAAGGCTATGGCGGTGCAATCTGGATCGAAAGAATGGTGGAGATTTTTCATGAATAGATCAGATATGGACTACTTATTCAGTATGTGGATTGAAGGAGAGATAATTGAACTTTTTTTCATGGGAGATATTGCAAAATTTTGAATAATGGGGACACACAATGTAGTGTAAGTTACTACTATACTTTTTTTCCTCTGTGCTATTATCGAACGCCTTAAACCTGGGTAAGTTTTGGAGTTAAGTAGGGACTTACTCTTTGTCCCTAGGACATAGATTTATTGGGTATCTGGGCGTAACTTCCGTACAGTCGACAGCTGAGCAGCTGAATAAAAAGCACGCATGAAGTTTATGTGTTGCCGACTCCTCCTGTGTGTACCTATTAATAATATTGGTTGTATTTTTTTTCTCATTGGCATCTGACTGCCTCGTTGGCCTAGCGGTATCAGTCTGATTACCACGTACATTTGTACAAATGGCCTCAGTCTGGGTGTATTTCCATGTTTGTGTTTTGTCCTTGCCTGGTATCCTAGCTTGGGACTGGGAAAAGTGATTGTTATTTCCATTGGCGTAGGTATCTATAGGTTTATTTTCCAGGAGGGGAGGATATCTTCTGAAAAGGGGGATACCCTCGGTGGTACCTAAGTTTTTTTACACCGAATCAATAAATATATATATAATAGGGGTTAAAGTATGAAATTGCCGTTTTATTGCAATAGGTTCTTTGAATTGACATAGAATGTTCATGGTTTGAGGTTTTCGAATGAAACTTTTTTCAAATGGTTTCTATGATGTTCTTTTTTTAAAAAATGTGAAACATTTGAATATCGACTTTCAATTGTTTTTGTTATTCAATTTAGACAAGAAAGATGGATACTGCGAAAATTCGAGTGATTTTTGAAAACGAGTTCCGACGCGGAACTAACGCGGCAGAAACAGCCCGCAATATCAATGCTGCGTTTGGAGAGGGGTCTACTAATGAACGCACCGTGCGATTTTGGTTTAAACGCTTTCGTGATGGAAATTTCGACTTAAAGAACGAGCCACGAGGAAGACCGCCCACACAGGTGAATAACGCTGAATTAAGAGAGATAGTGGTAGCCGACCCTAGTCAAACTACCCAGGAATTAGCGGCATGGTTTAACGTTACCTTACCCACAATATTGACTCACTTGCGTCAAATCAATAAAATAAAAAAATACGAAAAATGGGTGCCTCATAATCACTCGAATTTTCGCAGTATCCATCTTTCTTGTCTAAATTGAATAACAAAAACAATTGAAAGTCGATATTCAAATGTTTCACATTTTTTAAAAAAAGAACATTTAAGAAACCATTTGAAAAAAGTTTCATTCGAAAACCTCAAACCATGAAGATTCTATGTCAATTCAAAGAACCTATTGCAATAAAACGGCAATTTCATACTTTAACCCCTAATATATATACATGTATGCAGTAAATGTATTTGACAGTTCAGTGTAGGTTAAATTCATACAGGGGAGAAGTTACGTAACCACTTACAGTCGTGTAGTGGTAATTGAATAAACTTGGGTGATTCAACAATAGCCTCAAGCCCTCAACTCACGGTTGTTCGCCAAGCATCATAAAAGACTGTTAAAAAGTCATGCCATTGTGTGAAAGTGATTCAACTGCATTACCTACGCAGTTGTTTGTTTGCTTTACGCGTACCTACCTGTGTAAACCTCGTTCTAAATGGGGAATAAGTCGAGCGAGACAAGCTGACAACAACACGGTCCCTGATGACATTACGACAATCAGCATCGACCCAATAATTCGTTACGATACGAATGTTTGACTCACAGGACTCCTGTGCAACCACGCGATGAAATTCCGAGAGGAGCTTACACATTTTTAACGCAGTAGATCACAATTTTCCGCTCTATGGAGTCCTTACAGAGGGTATGCATTCCAAAAGAAGTCAAAACTGGCACTACCTACTTGAAATGGAAATAATCGTTCGTTGCAATGTCTTCCGTAAAAATAAAAGAGAGTGCACGCATTTAAAGGGCGACCTTTTGTAGACTGTAGGTACATAGATCGAACGTTCTGTTACGTTCTACTCATTCTAGTACCTAAACACACGAAATGCATTTTGGATGTGGCTTCAAAAACTTCCGGAAACACACAATACAATGTCCTCTTGCGTGACTACTGGGACTTATGCGTGGTAATGAGGACACTGTGGCTATAGGCGAGGTCAAAGTCAAAGCGATCCTGATCGGTTAGGTACGTTTGGATGCGTACAAACAGTGGACTCACATGAATGCAGTAAAAATGTGACGTGCTCACCGCCCGAACGCCGACTCAGGACTGGCCAGTGGTGGGTGGCCATAGAGCAATCAATGGACTGGTTAGCCGTCTGCGACTACCTACGTCGTTTGTTTGGCTTGGCTAAATGGCTGAGCTGACAGCTCGCTACTTTGTCCTGCAGACCTTCGACGCTTTTTACGACCGTGGCGTGGGCTAGACTGAGCGGTGAGTTCGCTTGCACTCAGCTAAGGTAGGTATATGATGCGTCTGTGAGCTAGTTTATTAAGTGAGTCATCCTGAAATAAGTCTCGTCTTCAGGTTGGCGGTATTCTATTGTGGAGAGGAGTTTGGCTATTACAAGTTAATGGGTGATTCACTCTCTGAATGCCCTGATTGTGTTGTGCTAGTAAATACAGGCAACTAGATTTCCTCCCTAGAGATTGCTGCCCATGATTTTGTACGGCAAGTTACTTCGATTCAATTCTTAATTATGGCTACCCTAAGGATTCTGCCAATGTCGAGTTTTATCTCCAAAACTTTTTTTTCCCAAGTTTTTTTTATTTTTTAATATTTAACAAAATCCCGTAAGTTAGTTACTTACCGGTTGCAATAAGAAATAACAGGCGTTTCAGGTTGTCACTGGACTGGTCCCCATTTTTTTTGTTCTGTGGGTTAGTGATCATTTTCTCTGTGCTGTGGGTGCTCATATTGGTAGAGAGAGAAGCTATTCGCTGACGTATCTTTTACAGGTTTGTTTAGGGTATTCTATTTCCATGGGCCGATAAGAAATTCCTCATGTTCTCCTTTTCAGAGAGGCTTTTCGGACCCAAAACAGTTTTTTTAGCACTGGCAAGATAAAATAAAACCTCTTACTAGTTTTAAATGGCAATACTGCATAATCAAATGTCAAACAAAATGTCAATCAGTTCCAGGGTTGCCAGAGGAGGCGATTGAGCGCCATTCGGGCTATCTCGAAAGGTTAAATTGGCGACCAAAAATGAGGAGAAATCAGACATCAAAATTTTTTACTGTTGGAGTACAAATTTTAAAGCATATTACTTTTTGCATTACTCCAGTCCATCAAGAATCATAATATGCCTCCAAAATTGCAGGGCAACGTTGTTTTTTTTGGTCTTATCCTCTTTTTTTTTATAAGTTCATTTAATTGATAAAACACAAGTATTTTTCTTTTTGTGATGCATGCAGGGCAATACGCATTTTCTTAGTATAAAAATAGCATATTGTGTGTAATAATTAATTTGTGTTATAAATTTGTTATTTCTGTAATTCTGAACCGATATGTAATAAATACATTTTCATTTTCATTCATTCATTTTCATTTTTCAAGAAATGACAAAGTTAGAGAATTTTAAACTTTGGCTATTTTAAAACGCGCCCGGCGAGGCTTGAACTCTATTGTGACGTTATGGGATCCGATCGGCCAGCAAGTTGGCCGGTGCCAGTGTGTTTTGATACCGATATTGAAGTGCCCATTTTTATTGCATAAACCGAAAGACTATCATTTCAAATAGTAGACGAGACACCCGAGTGTCAAATATGTTTGGTTAAGAAGATATAAATACTTAATAATCGATTGTTTTTTTTTTCGTACAACAGAAAAAATATTTCTTGCTCAAAATTTGGCACGTTGGTTTTTAAAATTTATTTGTAAACCTATTTAGAGGCTTAAAAGTCCACACATGCCGGGACTTAAACCCGTTATCTCTGGCTTACCATGCCAGCGCTCTCCCAACTGAGCTAATGGGCAAGTGCAGGCATCGGCGAAATTTCGAGTCTCTACAAACTTCTCTGTATTACGTACAGGCAGCGACATCTGGCCGAAGTAATTTACATCACTTGCAGCCCTGAGTAACCCACTTTGCAGTTAGGTTTTTACATCGGAATGACATTAATAGGTTTTTAAAATTGTCCTCAGCACGGGTTAGTAACGATGGAAAACGGCCAGACAGTCTCACGATGATTCCGTGGGAGAGGGGACGTTGCCTCATACGGGACGCTACACGTGTTTGCACGTTTGCGTACTCCCCTGTGGCATCGACCGCTGCTAGGGCGGCGGCCGCGGCTGAATTTGCTGCTACACAAAAGTGCAGGAAATATAGTCAACTCATGATTAATTATATTTTAATGCCACTGGCAATAGAGACTACTTTAATTTGGAGTGCTTAGGGCGAGGCCTTTCTTTAGGAGGCGGTGCTTGAGGGACCGTGGCTTGGACTGTCGCTCTGGGGCATATCTCATGCAACGGATCTCCCTGGCTGTTCAAGGTGGTAATGTAGCCAGTGTTATGGGGACATTTGCATCAGATATTATGGCCCGAAGTTACTAAAAAGCTTTTTATGCTATAAGTTACTTATGTTGGACTTCTATAATGTGACCTATTTAATCTCTTGACGTTGCCCATGGCGAATTTATTATTATTAATTTGTTTATTAATTCATATTTATGCATACACACCAGGTAGGCAGATACCAGGGACTGCCACTTGCTACGATCCTGACAAATCATTTTCGCTTCCTCGACATTCATTAGTCGTCATTCATATTTATGATTTAATTTATCTTGAATGTATGTATGTTTTCTGGTGTGTACAATAAAATAATAGCCATACAATTATCATCATCATCATCATCAGCCATTTGACGCCCACTGCAAGGCATAGGCCTCCTTCGTGGTTTTCATGACCATGACGGGTTTTGCCATAATCGCCACGCTTGGCAGGCGGGTTGGCGATCGCAGTATGCACTTGGAATCTCAGGAAGATTTCTGCCCGTATCCTGGTAACTAATTTCCTTAGTCGCCTTCTACGACATCCATGGAAGGAAATGGAGTGACGCTTTTCTTAATCCGGTGCCACACGGCGCCATACAATTATGAGTTTGAGATATTGTAAGTTAAAAATTGTGAGTTAAAATGGTTATATTATTTTTGTTGCACTAACCCGTGTTGAGGACAATTGGTTAGTTGTCAGTCCCAATTTTATCATGATAAAGACATACCCAAGAAACGGAGATTTAAGCATATTTTTTTAGCTTTAATTTTTTTTGCTCGTAGATCCCGTCGTATTTGGGTGCAATTTATACAACAATATAAATAAATCGCATCCTACTATGATTCTAGAAAAAAACCTGAATTCCTGAAATTCTGGGAATGGTTTAAAGTTTCTATTTGCACTCAATGCACAAAATGAGGCTTATTTTTTTGGAATTCAAATCAATTTGCCAGCTAGTATGCCAAATTATTTACCAAGGAATATTTTTTCTGTTCCACTGGAGGAAAAAAGGCAATTTTTTTAAGTTCATATATCTTCTTAACTAAACATATGTGGCACTCGGGTATTGTCAACTATTTGAAGTAATAAAGTCTTTTGGCTTATGTAATAAAAATGGGCACGTCTTATAAATCTGATAATATATAATATTGAACCATTTCTTTGAAACTTTCTTTGTGTGGAATCCAAACAAGTTTTGCGAACGCAGTCGTATTTTTGCATTTTGGCGTAATACAATATTTGTTTGGCGATATTATCACCTTCATAACATTAAAACGACACACGCACACATCAATTCACTGAGACAGATGGAGATCACCCGAGCTGTGTGCGCGGCAACGAAGCACGCGGGTCGTTGAAGGCTGTGACGTGTCAAGCGTATGGCACCAGTTTGCCCCCGTTTTTGGAACCTTTGCACTAAAATCGCTGTAGCTCCGTCATTTCTTATCCAATTTTGATATTTTTTGACACAATATATTGTTTTTGATGTCTGACACAATATATTATTTTTGATGTCTCTATAAAACTGCATACTTAATTTAAAACGTGAATTATCCTCATTGCAATCGGCAACCAGGTGACAATTGTACTATCTCAATTTTTTTCTGTGACTTTTGGGCTGCTTGGGAAATCAGAACAAGTCTATAACTTGTAGATATATAGATAGATGTTATATGTATTTTTTGCGTAATTGTGTCTTTGTTTATCGATTTTTTGCGTTTTTTTTATTTGTCGGGGCGTTGTAAGGGTTCCGAATATTAAAAGCGGATATACATCTGTAATTATTCTTAAAAAAGGTATTTTAACATTTTTAAGATTAATTGAAAGAATTTTAGAAAACAGCTGTGTACAAAACTAAACGCGCCACAATTTTAAAAAAGTTATTTTATTATACTTGCAACGCTACAACGCTGAAAACTCAGGCGATTTCGCTACAAGAAATTAGGCGATTCATGGGTGAATGTTTTTCTAAATTTTGGCGATATTGGCCGTACAGCATCTGGCAACACTGATCAGTTCTGTTTTGCTCAGTGTCACAGTCTCTATGGCTCACACAGAGTATAAGAGTATGACGAGTTGTACCTGTAAATTTTGTTGATTTTCTATAGTTATTTTTTAATACTAACAGCCATGTCTGAGCAGACTCTTGCAGGAACATCTAGCGAGGAGGAAACGCTGAAGGAATTGTACGATCAAGGCATGAAGCTGTTCACACAGATTGAAAAAGGGAATGAGGCAACAAACAGCGATGCTGTACAGGTATTTTCTACTTTTCCATTACTTTTGTGCGTACCAGAAAACGCATAAGCATTTTATAAATATTGTTTACTGAGTATCCTTTGTTCGAAAGAAACTTGGCATAGCTTCTCCAATTTCCGTCCCATATAAACCAAAGGAGGAAGCTCTTGCCAAACTCGTCATTGACAGTCTGTAGAAAAGCCTCACGTCAAGTGTAGCTTTCCAACAAACTCTTGTGGATCGACCCTGCGCGCGCCGGACTGCCGTCTGTGAATGTGGTGCACAGTCAAGTGATGTGGGGTTGACTGTTCACCACATTCACAGACGGCAGTCCGGCGCGCGCAGGGTCGATCCACATTGTTCGAACCTTGTTCGGTTCGAACATTGTTCGAACCTGCGAACGCCAAGCGTAGCTGGCAGGCTATACATGGTGGAGTGGCCGGGAAGGAAAAAAGACATTTAAAAAATAGTTTTTTCCTGACAGTCAAAAAGAAACATTGGTGATTTGATAGGTTCTGATATTGGTTTAAAATGTTATTTTTCAAGCAGATGCTGTCATTTTAGTTTAATTAACTTATTTTGGTTAGTCAGTGCTAACTCCTTCTGTATATTGTAATTTTCATCGTGCCAGTGAACATCTATTCAGCGTGAATAAAACTTGTACATAAATGAACTGTTTTTCTGATCTTGGCACCGAGTTCTAAAATTTATTTTTTTTCAAATATAGGTAGGTACGTATCATATAAGTTTTGGCATATGGAATTGAATTTTCGTTTGTAATTTTCATTAATAAACTAAAAATTAAACCTTGCCTCACAATTGGTCTGTTTGGAGAAAATGACTAATTTTTAAGTTTTTTACTAATAGTAGCGTTGAAATGAAATGAAAAAACTTTATTGTTAAACTGGGTTACAATGATGGTTAGCTTTATGACTATGTACACTACTTCCCAAAGCTACATAAAGCAAAGGAGCCTCCACCAGATTAGGGCTCTTGGAACAATCTGAAAAAAGGTTTTTGGATTGTTCCGTTAGCCAAAATCAGGTTGTCTTACAGAAATACATATACAACACATAAAAATCTGTAAGTCCTCTTGAACACAGCTAATACTAACCTGAAAGTTTAATTCAAAAACCTTTGGCGACTTAGGTCTATCAGGAAAAATTACTAGGTATACAAATGACTAGAAGGTGACATTACCAAGAAAGAAAATTGGAGAGATGTATTATTAACTAAGTATAATAATGCCGATATAAAAAAAAAAGTCGAAGATGATTATTATCTAAGTATAAAAATGCCAACATTTAAAAAGGTGTATAAAAATGCAGACATTTAAAAAGGTCCAAATCTTCCTACCTCTAAAGAGGTTTTCCACCTTCTAAAATCATGAGCTCATATCGTCTAGAATAGGCCGCTGCTTGAAATAAGTGAACAAAATAACTACCCGGAAAATTATCGAAAAGAAAATCGTAATTATCATTTAGAACATTTTGTAAGGGATTGTTGACATTTTTAGACGTTCTGGATCATAATCTTGCCAAAAAAATAGGTTTACATTTTTAAATATTGGCATTTCTATACTTATACTTTATGGGTTATAGACATTTTTACATATTGACATTTGGAAATATCGTCATTTCTTTATATCGGCATAAATAGCCTTCGACCATTTAATTTCGACATTTTTATACCTAGTCGTTTTTCCTGATAGACCTAAGTTGCCAAAAAGTTAAAAAATATAAGCATCAAAGAACCTGCTCCTATTTTTTAGGTCTCTTACGAACTATGTTAAAACATTTTGAACCTCCTTGCTTGAAACAAATAACTAGAAATATTTACTGTCATGTTGTCATGTAAATAAAAATAAATAAATAAATTGATGGCAAAGATCTAGTTCAAGTTTGGAGATTTCCGCACTTAGACTCATAGTTGGGCCATTGTACGTAGCAAGTGCCGAGGTATGTAAATACCTATACTAGGGTTTCCTCACACTGTTTCTCAAAGTCCAAGCTATCTGCTATCACGCTATAACTTCATAAATGTATGTCACTTAGAACAAAAAGTCATTGGTACATCCTGAAATTCGAACCCACAACCTCCCGAGTGAGAAGTCAGCATTGTACCGCTCTGCTACCACCGCTATGGTAATGATATCAAACACATTCTGTTTTTCAAGAGACTTAACTTAGGTGTCTGTAAGACAAGAGCTAACAGGCAAGCACATCTAAGACCCCGTCTTAGCTTTACATCAGCCGAGATTCGATTCTGATGCTGACACCATTAAACTAAAAAAAAATTATTATAAATTTCCAGATGACAATAAGGTCAGCGATAGCCAAGTTCGAGAAGGCAACCAACTTGGTGTCCCTCTCTCAAATGTTTGCGGCCAATGAGAACATTGAGGAGCTGCCTACGGAGACACTGCAGTATTTGCTATTGCCGGCACTCCTTGGGACGCTGACACTGAAGCTCTGCAGGCAGCCAAGGAAGGAGGTCATAGTCCTGGCTGAGATTTATTTTAGGTTAGTATGTGTTGAACCGAACAAGAAACGATCTCTACAATGGTTCCTAGGGAAATACTATCACTAAATAAAAAGTCCATTAATCACGTGAGGCTCGAAAGAAGGGAGAGGAAAGTCTCAAGTCTAAAACCCTTACTATGTATAACTAGGGCGGGTTTGAAAAGATGCTAAAACATCATGTGATTAATGGACAACCTCTTATTACAAGGCTTTAAGGCTGCTTTTACCTATTGGCATCCTGCTGACTTGCACATTCTAAATTTTTTAATGATTGTAAGATAATGAGTAGTTAGTTAGACCTGAGATTTCAACACTGAGCCTTATAGTTGGGCCATTGTACGTAGCAAGCGCTACAATATGTAAATACCTCAGACCCTAGGGTTTTCTTACGATGTTTTCCTTCACTGTTAGCGACTGGTATTTCTACTATAACTTCACAAATGTTTGTAACTTAGAAAACAAAATCATTGGTACATGCCGGGATTTGATAAATGTGGTCTGTTGTTTCCTTTTAGGGATTTCATACAGAGATGTAAAGACTATGAAGTGACAGACGTTGAATTGCCACAAACAAATGGCGAAGAATCTGTGCGAAGACCACAAACTGAGCAAGGCAAAATTGCTCATATGGTAAGTATCGAAGCTGTACCTACTTAAGCTAATTAAATGCAAGGCATGTTTCTACAATATCTTCGAATGGACAGAGTCTCTAGTGAATGGATATTTCTCTCCTGTGTATGTTATTAGGGTTCTATACCTCAAACAATAAAACAACCCTATGCCATAGGCACATTTTGTGGTCCATCCACCTGTTGTGAAGACCCTTTTTCACAAATTGATGAAGTTGAAATTAAGACAAAAGTCAATATTTTAATTCAAAGTAGCGTACTGATGAATACTACGAGTTAAACATAGGTGTCCACTATATTCTTTTTGTTGCACTAACCCGTGCTGAGGACAATTTTAAAAACCTATTTAGAGGCTAAAAATTCTACCCATGCCGGGACGTGAACCCGCGACCTCTGGCTGACCATGCCAGCGCTCTCCCAACTGAGCTAATGGGCAAGTGCAGGCATCAGTGAAATTTCGAGCCTCTTTACAAACTTTCTCTTCGGCCAGATGTCGCTGCCTGTACGTAATACAGACAAAGTTTGTAAAGACAAAGTTTGTAAAACAAGATTCCTCTAAAGCAAATCTAAGGGCCAGTTTCTGAATTGAGAATTTCGGTGAGTAAATAGTTAACTGTAGTGCTTTCTTCGAATTTCTCGGAAAAGAGCGTGACGTTTACTTAGTGAAAATCTCAATTCAGAAACTCTAAAACTCGATTTATTTAATATGTGGCTACCTCTTTTCCTTGTAAAATCTCCACCACAGACTATTTTAATCGGCGTTTTTGAAGTGTTTTAAGGAATCGAGTTTTTATAAATAAGACCGTAAGTCATTTCAATTTTGTTTCGTTTTCATAGTAAGTCTTCTACCTCGTTTGTGTGTGATGCACTATGTATTGCTTCGACTAATTATTGTTTTGTCTACATTTCCAGGTGCAAACGCGGGAAGCGAAGATCAAACGTTACAAGGAGTCGAAGGACCTCAAAGAGAAGCTGGAGCGGCTGAGCTCGGCGATGGCGTCGCCGGCGGTGGACGACTCCACGAAGCGGGAGTACTTCCTCACACTGCTCCGGAATTACATCAGCAACGCATTGGACGAACTTGATGGTATAGAGCAGGAGAAGCCTATACTGGAGTACATGGCGAAGCATGCTGGGGGTAAGATACCAGTTATTTTAGGGGCCCAACCAAGGGCTGACTTTCCTTAAGCAAAGGCCTAGGAAAATACTAACGCGCGAGGGATGATTCAAATTATATAAAAACGAAAAACAATTTGCTTAAGATACATAAAACTTCTTATTATAAGAATGTATCTTGTGCAAAGAAACTTTGCTTTAATTTTTCATTCTCTTTCTGGTATTAGAAAATGGCCACTAGGTCTATCGACCACACCTCCATCGATAATTGTAAATATATTTTCTTTATTTCTTCCCATCAATAGTTCAAACGTCAAATGAGACATTATCGGCAAGGTCAGATTATAATATAATAAATTCCACACAACACAATCACTTATCCTGGTCCCAAACTAGGATGCCTGTGCTACAGTAACCAGACTGAACACTCAGACTGAAGCCATTTGTACAAATGTACGGCACCCCCAGCGGTAATCGCACCCACGACCTCCGGCACGGCTAGACCAACGAGGCAGTCAATTGCTTTGATTACTTTTCCTATAGTGGGATGCTTTTCCCTCACAGAAGAGAAGCCAAAGCAGAAGGAACGTGCCACACCGCTCCGGCCGGTGATAATAACGCGCGACGCGCTGCAGAAGGCAGTGTACGGTGCTGGCTACCCCTCACTGCCTACTCTCACCATTGAGGAGTTCTACGACAAGCGCGTGAAGGAGGGCACGTGAGTAGCACCATTCTGCTACTCCCTAGACCTCTTAGCTCGATGCACTATAAGTTCTGCGAATAAAGTATCCTCCAACTTAGTTAGACCTGAGATTTCCGCACTTAGCCACATAGCTGGGCAATTGTACGTAGCAAGTGCTACAATATGTAAATACCTCAGACAATAGGGTTTTCTTACGATGTTTTCCTTCACTGTTAGCGAGTGGTATTGCTACTACGTCACGACATACGGTGCCGAAACGTGGACACTCACGGTGGGGCTGGTCCAAATTCAAGAGCTGATAACCGATGGGGTAGACGAGATCGGTGAACGTAGTGTAGGACGTCCTCAGACTCGGCGGAGCGATGATCTTCGCAGGGCGGCTGGCAAGAGCTGGATGAGAGTAGCCGAGGACCGTGCTCAGTGGCGTACTATAGCAGAGGCCTATGTCCAGCAGTGCACAAGCTTAGGCAGATGATGAATGAATGAATTGCTACTACAACATAAAATAAACTCACGCCTGTATCCCAGAGGGGTAGGCTATTACAAATTACGCTCAAATGAAACTTAGAAAATAAAGTCATTGGTGCATGCCGGGATTCGAAGCCAGGGCCTCTTTCGATTGTGAGGCCAGCGTTCTACCGATGTGCTACCACCTCTAAGTATTCACCAGTTTCAGACGCTTGTAGTTTACTCTTCAAGATGCGTCACATTTATCTGATGGGTGGTACGGGTCTAAGGTGCATGAGGTACGTACCTGGGTAACAAACAACATGGGTCTTCATTGGTCCGAACAGGCGGGTATTAAATCAAAATCAAAATCAATCAAAATCAAAATTTTTTATTCAAAGTAGCACAGAAACTGCGACTTAATGAACGTTACAAGTTAAACTAGGTGTCCATTTCAAAATCTAGATCATTTTGGAGAAAAAATGGACAAAAAAAACTCCAAACTTAGTCTTTTCAAGTCCTTAATTTACAGGATTTATATAAATGTACTAAAACTCATGCATTGAACTGGCTTTAATTCCAGACATCTTTGTCATCTAAATAATCTTTAATGTTATAGTAGCTTTTTTGGCACAAAGTGTGCTTCACACATTTTTTGAATCGCGCTTCTGGCAAGCTTATTATATCCTCAGGGATCTTATTGTAGAATTACAGGAGAGTAGAGCTATTGTTCATTCTTTCAATCGAAGGTTTCCACTACAATCATGGTCTAAGAAGAAGAATGCCGTAGATAAGTCCGGACACAATTTGACCGACCAAAGAGCGGCACCACGGCTCAGACATGCTGCTGCTGTCTGCTGCGCCGATTACTTGCCAACTGTCCCGTCCCGAACGGTTGTAGTCCGAACGATTGTAGCCTGAACATCCTTTGATTGAGTCTTCTAACCTTAGCCGTCTTCACTGATCCATGCCGGTTGATAATATCACCCGATGCGCTGCAGCAGGTGGTGTATGGTGCCGGCTCAGGCCCTCCAAATGTGAATATAATGCTCAACATATTAATTTGAGGAGCTGCCTCACATTCCGGAGGTCGTGGGCTCGAATCCCGACATGTACCAGACTTCGCTTTCTAAGTGTCATACATTTGTGAAGTTGTAGTAGCAGTACCACTCGCTAACGGTGTAGGGAAAACATAGTGAGGAAACCCTGGTGTTTGAGGTAGTAACATACCTGAGCGCTTGCTCTATATGATGGCCAGTGTTTAGGTGGGGATTTCGTCTTGCGCGATAAACAATGTGGACTGTATGACGAGTTTCGGTAGGTTTATGGAGTGCGAATGTAGGCGGAGTTTTAGAAAGGCTGAAAGACTTATCAAGTCCGATAGCGAAGGGGGTCCAAGGTCAGCGTACCTCGGGCGAGAGCCGCTTCCAGCTCCTCGATTTGCCTTCCACGACCGCCCGCCGTGATTAGCGTCGCCTGACCTGACGACGGCTGAGCCGGGTCCGTCCTTCAGCTTCCTTCAGCACTTCAGTTCTTAGTGTTGGCTCACGACACAATACTACACGAGACGATAGGCGATAGTACGATAGCGATAGGGTGTCGAAAATGGCGTCAAACAGCAGCGAGAACGAAAGTGCTGTCGCCTCGACAACGACTTCAAACCGACAGGGGCGCCAGTTGCACTTTAAAAACTGACCAAAAAACCAATCCCAGAAGAATTGTGCTGCCAGTGCAACAAACAAAATTAACATTTAATTTAGATGGGAATGGTATGTAAATGTTTATGTTATGTTAGCCAGTGAGGCTAACATAACATAACATAAACATTTACATACAGGCACATACATTGCTTCTGGCCCCACACTAGGACACCCTGTGTCGTGGGTACCAGAAACAGCGACATCACAAACATATGTAAACATCCAAGACCTGGGTTTTTTTTTTGTCCCCAGCCGGGATTCAAACCCGAGACCGCTCGCATGGTATGCAGATGCACTACCGCTGCGCCACGAGGTCGTTAGTATGGAAATGTCAGGTCTGACTAAGAACTAGAACATATTAATTGTGGTGTGCTCCCTAAAATGCCTGTTCTAGGTTTCCTGGTACGTGCAGTATACCACATAAGAAGATTGAAAACCCCGATGAAAACGCGGATGAGGCAGAGCAAATACGGAAGGTAACCTGACCGAAAACATACAAATCAGCAGATTTCAGTCATCATCATCATCATCAACCCCTTGACGCCGACTGCAGGACATAGGCCTCCCTCGTGGTTTTCATAACCATGAGGGGTTTTGCCATAATCGCCACGCTTGGCAGGCGGGTTGGCGATCGCAGTATGCGGTTGGAATGTCAGGTAGACGCTGCTGCCCGTCTCCTGGTAATTTATTTCCTTAGTCGCCTTCTGCGACATCCACGCTATTCTATTCTTAATCCGGCGCCACACGGCATAAAATGTCTTAAGGCCCGGCACACATACCTAATGCCCATTTGAATTCAGAAACACAAATTTATTGACATTCACTCGATGCGTGTGGCATAAGAGGAATTGTGGCTTGAGAGCCGCTTTATTCAGATCAATGTTCGGGCGGCTTCAATGAAGGAAACATTCATTCATTCACCCAATAACATTCATTCGGGTTTGGTCATCCCAAATTACCTTCCGCAACGCTCTGGGGCGCACCGGCTCATCCTAGAAAAGGGACGAATGAGCTAAAATTTTTAACAGACACAAAAAAAAGGAGGAGTTTCTTAATGGAGAATTTGCACAAAAAAGGTTTTAATATAATTGGAGAGGGCATGTGAAAAGATAAATAACCTTGGTTGATTTTTTTCTCTACGACTCATACTTCTCATAATATGACCTTTCGAAAAGTCATTCTAGTCACGTGGTACAAAAACGCGTCATACAAATTTGACTCTTAACTATCACGGCACGTATGGTATGTATTAAGCGTTTATCAATATTGTGTATTGTTTGTTAGAAAACGTTTAGAATTTAATGAAAAAAGGAAATCTAATATATGTTTTTATTATTAGAGTAACTTAATTTTTCGCATTTTTGGGACCCCGAAAACCCAGAAAAAAATATTTTTATGATTTAATTTTTCTTGAGTTTTTCTATGACATTTATGGTTTAAAGGGAACGGAAGTTTGACGCAAGTTTCTCATTCGTCCTTATTATGTGTGTTCAGCGATAATTCTTAACCACGTTGTCTGATTTTGTTCATTCTTTTTCTATTTTTTTTTTGTCAGAAAGGTGGTACCTCCAGAGTGGTCCCATGTAAATTTGGTCAAGATCTGTTGATGAAATCCTCAACGATTTTCAAGAAAGTCATCGAAACTTTCTTGTTAGTTAGTGTGGTTTTTGTTTGTTTAAAATAGTTATTATTACGTCACTTTGTCCGTGTAAAGAGGAACGAATGAAAAACTTAACTCGATTAAATAAGTCGTCCTAGTGAGTCGTTCGATTTTCTCCTTAACACAGCAACATTTTTTAGGAGCTGCTGATAGAGAACGAAGATCGCGAGGAGTTGGAGCGGCAACGCAGCATGGACGAGTTCAAGGACGACCACCGCCGAGGCTGGGGCAACCGCACCAACCGGAGCTAGGAGTGTGGCAGCCCGGTGCCACTGGCGACGGTCAGTCGACAGCACATCTTACTTACCATTTTAGTTGCAAAGTCACGTGTAAAGTTAGTAAGTAGAGTCCCTGGTGTAAAGGTTGATGTACTGTCGACTGTACCTAGTAATCGGATGTAATCGTAAATACAGGAGTTTTACCCCAGTATAATGTTATTTATTTATTTATGTATTTATTTATTGTATCGGCGCGTGGTAGCGCAGAGAAGACACACACAAAACACACACACATACACACGCACGCACGCACGCACGCACGCCGCACGCACGCACGCACGCACGCACGCACGCACGCAAGCACGCACGTACGCACGCACGCACCCACGCACCCACGCACCCACGCACACACGCACACGCACACACGCACACACGCACACACGCACACGCACACGCACACAGGCACACACGCACACACGCACACACGCACACACACACACACACACACACACACGCACACGCACACGCACACACACACACACCCTTCCACACCCCCCCCAAACACAGACACACACACTATTAACCGTGTTTTAAATTATGGCAGTCCCTGGTATCTGCCCACCCCTCTGGGATACAGGCGTGGGTTTATGTTATGTTTGTAAATTAAGGACTGAACTCATGGATTGCCGAGTTTAAGTGTCAGGGTACTTCAGTTCCAAAACCAACAAAGCCGGTGTTTATATTCTTTTTTTTTTTTTGTTGCACTAACCCGTGCTGAGGACAATTTTAAAAACCTATTTAGAGGCTAAACATTCCACCCATGCCGGGACTTGAACCCGCGACCTCTGGCTCATCGTGCCATCGCTCTCCCAACTGAGCTAATGGGCAAGTGCAAGCATCGACGAAACGAGCCCCTTTACAAACTTCTCTGTATTACGTACAGGCAGCGCCATCT
This sequence comes from Yponomeuta evonymella, assembly GCA_963969515.1. Classification (NCBI taxonomy): domain Eukaryota; kingdom Metazoa; phylum Arthropoda; class Insecta; order Lepidoptera; family Yponomeutidae; genus Yponomeuta; species Yponomeuta evonymella. Next base: position 2,114,783 of record OZ018343.1, on the reverse strand, counting down.
GACCGAAGTGATTTACATCACTTGCAGCCCCGAGCAACCCACTTCGCAGTTAGGTTTTTACATCGGAATGATATCGCTGTACCTACATGATTATATTCTTTTTTTGTTACTCTAACCCGTGCTGAGGACAATTTTAAATTAAGAAGAAGAAGAAGAAGAAGAAGAAGAAAGACATTTATTATACCAACAAGATACATCACAGAAACAAAACAAGCACACAAGCAACATAAGCAATTAAGGGCTCGAAATTTCATCAATGCTTGCACTTGCCCATTAGCTCAGTTGGGAGAGCGCTGGCATGGTGAGCTAGAGGTCGCGGGTTCAAGTCCCGGCATGGGTGGAATTTTTTGCCTCTAAATAGGTTTTTAAGGCCGGTGTTGTTACACTGTTTCGGGAATAAATCTACTGACGTAAAAAAAATTAAATTTATTTAACAGTTATATCGAGATATTGCAAGATGAACAAATGCTGAAAGAATTACTGATAAAAGTTATTCTGAGAAGACGGAAGAAACTGCACATTAAGTATTATTGTGTGCTTATTTATAGTACGAGTACAATGAAAAATAAAACCAACTGTGAAACCGAATTAATTTGTCTTTTGATTGAGTTCGTCAAAAAAGGCCACCCAACTTTCTTCCATCTCTCTCTTCAATAGTTAATTAAAACTTTCTTATGATCTCATTGTTGTAAAAAAGCCGCAAAATAATTACTCACGTGCAAAAAGTAGTCCGTCAGGTTGTTAGTTTGAGATGGTAGCACAAGTGTTTTTGCCGTTGCATTTTTTAGATCATGGTTTCACACTGCTGGGCTGATAGGGGAGCCCATGTACCCAGCAGTGGGACACCATGAGATGCAAGCTCGGCTAGCTAAAACATAAAACACCACTTATTAGCTGCATATGCCACCCCTGATGGCCAACGGTATTCAGTTTCTGGCGTAAGCAACCTACTGTGCTAACTAGTTTAGATGTTGATTCAACTAGGAAACGTTTTAGAGACTTGAAGAGAATATTTAGGGATTATTTTAGATTGTACCGTGCTGCCCGCACGTCGCTGGTCCGTTCTTCTTAGAGCGTGTCGATGGAAAACAATTTTTATTAAACGCCTTTATTAAACAGTTGCGGCCGGTCTATTGTGACGTGGAATAGACCTTTAGGCTCCACACACACCGAATCTTTTACATTGGAGCGGATGCGCCCTTCGTGGTCTGACTTGGCGTGAATAAGATTCACGATACGACCAAATGGACGGCATCCAAATGCATAGGTACTGAATTTCAAGCCCACTGACGGTGCATCCACCGGCACGGCGTACGGAAATTCTTCGCGTGCGTCGTCAAAAGAAGATTGCGTCTTCTTTTTGACAGTATCAGCATATGCGTCTTCGTCCTTAAAAAAATTGTATTGTATCCTCAGAAGAGCGGGTTTCTCTCATCTTTATTATGGCATGTGTTTAGCGGGCGTTTTTGACTTTGATGCAGGCGCACTACGCCTATGCGTATCCATTTCGATACCGTGATGGATTTACATCCGATTGAAAATCCATTCCGAACGCCGTCTAAAGAGTGGACGGAGTTTCCTACATTGACGGGCGGATTTTGAAAAGCTAGCAGGCCATTTGGAGTATTTGACGCATCGTGAATGGGGGGGTCTTTAGCCTAATCAGCTGATGAAGACATCCGCCTCGCCTTCGTTTAGGCGGGGTCGTTGCTCGAAGGTCCGCCGCACCTGCGCACGCACTTTCACTAGCGTGCTCGCTGCCTACTTGAGAGTGAAAACGAGAGTGCGCGCGCGCGTGGTTATCTGGCTACGGACGGGTGGTCTCTGAGAGGCACAAACCGTGGGTGCTAGTTCTTAACTTCGTCACTGGACATTTGTGACTCGTCCGTTTTAATCGGCAGAATAACAATGATTTTTAGTTGTTCTTTTCAAGGTCATAATTTAACAGGTTAACCTACTCCGAACTGTCAAATACATAGGTCACAGGCCCTCAGGTATTCTGACACTTCGGAGATGTCATAATGGACAAAATGTCACGCTTGGTTGTCTGGAAGAGATCGCTCTAAGCGATAAGAGTGCCAACTGTACTTACTTAAATGTAAGAAATCACTTGTAGGTAATATAACTCTTGTAAGTAAGGACAGTTACGTAATAGGAGGACAGGACATACGTTATACCTACGCAAACATAATTCTGTTGGTCTACTGTCAACAGTCTTTCAGTTAGCCAAAGTGCAAACGAAAAGCACATTCTTACAGTAGATAGTGTACGAGCATCCGCGGGTAATGTTCGCTCTATAAAACAGAATTAAATGTTCTCCGGACTTAACATTGAGGCAATGACGATAAAGTTTACTGTCCAATTTAGCTTGGTTTACCTCGTTCTAAGCACTATTTCGTGGGTTAGTCAGTTGTTAATCCTTTAGACACATTAACTACGCTCATAGCCGCAATAAATTAAGTGACCTTCTGCCAAATTGACACGAATCGTAACTCATATTCTTTGCCACATCCGATTGATGGCGGGCAGCATAGAATGCATAGAAGTCCCGTCTCACCTACAACTTTACAGCTACGACAAATCTTTGCGTTACTCACTAATTCTGAGGCCGACTTCCACCATTTCTTAATTGTCACAGTTTACAGTAAAAATTAATTTAAACAACAGTTTAAATTAATTTTTGTATGGAGAATTTTAGTTAAATGCTAAAATTTAAACTTAAGCCCCATTTAAGAAAGTTTATAAAAAAAAGTAGCTGTCTCTGCACACGTTGTTTTGCCATATTAATTAGCCTACGACCTATTCCCAGACCTACCAAATATGCACAAAAAATTCATAAAAACGGTGAAGCCGTTTCGAAGGAGTTCGATAACAAATACTGTGACACGAGATTTCTATATATTAGATAAGATAAGATAAAATAATCATTTATTAAATTGCCACAACATACAAAGATATTACAATTTACAGGCAAAGCATGCTTACAGTCTATGCAAATAATATTAGATTAAATTATTTATTAAAACATACATACATATACAGGTATGTATCCCAGAGGGGTAGGCAGAGACCAGGGACTGCCACTTGCCACGATTTATTAAAAAAATATAAAAATCACTCCCAAGATACAATTACAATAGGAGTGGTTTTTAGCCTAGATACAGGGCAAAGGCCTTATTTTAAAAAAAATAAAGAATATCTGAGACTTGAATTCTGTTCGTGCATGAGCTTGTAATGAGTGTTGTATGAAGCGGATCTTTCATGTGCATTGTAGTTTCATATGACAGTGCCGTCGCGGTACCTGCCCTGCGCAAACGCAGCCGAAAAACCGAAATTACGTAACGTTTTCGAGCATAGCTGTCGAATGTATAGAGCTAGCTATAAAAAGTGGTGTAGTGGTTGTATATAATAAAGGAAATTACACTGATACTCCTTGACCTAAAAGAGGCGGCCCTAAATCACTAAAAGTGATCACTTCCAGACAACCTATGGATGGACTGGGCTAATGCGTTGTAGAAGGAAGTAGATGTACTAACATAGGAAATAATAATTTCTGGACTAAAGTGGGTGTGGTCTCTGTCCAGCAGTGACATGACATACAAACAGGATAAGAAAAAAAACATTACCTAATAAAAATGTATGTTTCGTTTCTTAAAAAGAGGTTGGCAACTATATTCAGGTACCTATTTTTCGAGCCTAGTATTTGTATTCTACAACAAGAAATACCGAACTTTGAGAATTCCCAGAGAAGTTTCTTTGTCAACCCTTTCTTGTAATTCAAGTTAAAGTTCGTTTATTGCTTCATGTGGTTCAAAATAGCTCTTAACGTAAATAATGGTCGTCAACTGCAAATTTTATACATAAGTAACTTACTTATCACAAACAACTAATTATTATTAATAATAATGCAAAGAATTTAAAGGTCAATGCCGTGTATTTTAATACAATTATTTTAGAGTCCCCAACGACCTGTATGATATTTCAAGAAAAAAGTACAAAATATCGTAAGGCAAGGGCATTGCTAGCCTCATTGAGAAGCTTGCCGGAAGTTTATTAACTCTCTGGTACACACCGACATTCTTCACATGCCCCGAGAGAGATACGAGTGATCTGCGCGGAATTATGTTGTAATGGTTTGTGTTTTTGTCTTTTATGATGGGGTAATAGTGATCTTAAGAGATTTTATTGTATAAAGAACTTGTTTTGGCAGTCTGTTACATAAAGCCCCCTGTTCACCTGGGCCAACCCGAGCAAACACATTTATTCCGGCCTCTCGTACGCAAAAAATGTGTTACATTACATTACATAAACTCACGCCTGCATCCCGGAGGTAGGCAGAGACCAGGGTTTGCCACGATCCACGATTAAATATGTTCATCATCATCATCAGCCATTTGACGCCCACTGCAGGACATAGACCTCCATCATGGTTTTTAACTATGAAGGGATTTGCCATAATATTAAATATGTTACTTTACTGTTAAAAGGTCTGTCGTCTGTTTTTGTATGCACTTTTGCCAACTGTCAGCTGTTAACAGTAAATTGACAGTTTGTTAGTATACTAGAAACAGAGGGTTAGTGTCTGTCAGTTGGGAACCGACTGACGTAGAGCTGGCATTACACGAGTAGGTACTTTATCTCTGTTATCACGCGTCACTTGATAGGTTTTATGGGCAGGTACTTGGAGAAAGTACTGCACCGACAAGATTACAATCATTAAGTTTAAATGCAATTATGATGATATATGTATCATGCACAAGTGAGGGAAAACATCCTGAGGAAACCCGCGGCTTGGTTGGCTCCGCACGTATTGCCTTGTCTTTCCTGTGGCCTAGGCCGACTAAGCTGTCAGGATGGTACAGGTGCTGGGCACGCCTACTCCATCTAAAAAAAGAATGTCCCAGGCACTACAGCGTTCGAGTGGTCCCTTCACTCATCTAGTGTGAGTGAAGATGCCACTGGACGTTGTAAAAATCATCTCATTACGTACATGCAAAGGCCAAAGTTAAGTTAGTCACACATTTTGATTATGTAGATGTCTAATTAGCGTTAGAAAAACTCCCCCCTGACCCCTAAAATTATTAAATAAGTACATGCGTATTTCATTGTCTTACGGGGTCATAATTGTGTCAAAACGCCAAAACGTCAAGTATGGTAATGTCAGAACCTAAAACCGAGTTCAAATTTCGCAGACCCGTCATAGAAAGACTTTCCAACTGTGTTGAACCTTGGAACATTCCAGTAACTCCTATTGTGAACGTGTCTATTACGCGCCTGATAACAGTATTCACCATTAAACGACCCATCAACGTCCATCAGGTCCCGTGTAAGTAGCAAAACCACTCTTTCGACGTTCCTGCGAGGAGCGCCGCTTCCGCGCACCCTGTATAAGGCAAGTAGTGCGGCGCGGCGTTTCCGTTACATAGAGGCGCGAAGTTGTGCATGTCTGTGGATACCACAGAACATAGGATTAATTATTTTCTCTGTTCTGTGGTGGATACCTCTGGTTTAGAGCAAAGCTTTTATTTACTCATAGTAGGCTCACACTGCAGAGACGCCTAAATATGGTAGTAATAGTTTATTGACCAATAATATTACAGGGTCAGGGTAACATGAAATGACTTCTATAGATTGACCTCTGTTGACGAAAATTATGCGCACCTAATCCTGTCGGAATCCGGACGTTTGCGGTAGCAATTAGTATGAAGTTTGACAGTTAGACGATTGGAATCGTTTAGGATTTGATACGTGTAATATAGCAGCTGGAATCTAGATATAGGCGTGGCGAGGGAGGGGGGTCTCACCTACCTGCTGTTACGTAACTGTCCACTGTGCGTATTTGACAGTTCGGAGTAGGTCAATTGGGACGAATGAAAGAACAAGAACTCGACGAAGTAACGTAGTAGCGCCCCTGAGCCCCAGTTCACTACAATTCATGGTTTACTATGACAGTTCGATGTAAATTGCATAAACAATTAACGCACAGATTAACAAGTAGGAATACTGCAACGCAATGTACATCGGATCATCATCAACCCATTATGTCCCCACCGAGGGGCACGGGTCTCTTCTCTGAGGAAGGTATAGGCCATACTCCACCACGGGGGCCAATCGGATGGTCACAGTAAACTATGAATTGTAGTTTTATGAACCGTGGACCGGTACACACTATTGACATTATGCACTCGAATGCTGGTATCGGGGTTAGGGGTTGCAATAACCGGCTATTTTGATTACCGGTAAGTTTACCGGTCGCTAAATATTTTTTACCGGTGAACCGGTATTACCGGTAAAAATAAAATTTTTGTAAAGATGCTTCAAAATCGTTCTATTTTTAGTTGTTTTAATTTTTAGGGAAATAAAATTTTACACGCACGCACGTTGTTAAAAAATCAATTAAGCAAAAGTTTTTTTTAAATATATTTTCTTTATTAACCTTTAGCAAAATTAACAAATCACGATCACATGGGATAACAAAATTTTACGTATTTCTTTAAATTAATTAGTTTAACATTGTATCACCTTGTAGAGTAAAGTGGAGTAAACCTACGGTCGGATTTATCCCTTTCTATTTCAAAAGCAGGTACAATCAGATACCAGAAGTTGTACTTATGCTAACTCTGAAAAAAAAATTTGCTGGCGCGATGTAGGACTATTTATTAACTACGTTCCTTTGTTTTCTACCTTCACGTCATCGTCACAAGGTAAGTGTACGCAAGGTCACCCGAACAGTTACTCCTCACTAATGTGGCTTCATTTGCATGTCTTTACACTTCACACAAGCCAAACAGGTCATTGCGAAGCAGTACGTAAAGTTGGGTATCTCTCAGCAAATGTTGGCTTCTTCCGCCATATGAGCGAAAACGAGTTTGTGAAGGTGCCATTTTATTCGGCTTTTCTCTCGATGTAAGAAGAAACCCTTGATAGAACTGGTGGTACTAAGGCGTTAACAACCTATATTATCAACTTCACGACTTTGATGGTTTTACCAAAAAAAAAAAACTTTACGCAGAAAAAACTGAATGAAATGTAATATAAAACTATGTAGGTAGTAGGCTGTTTACCAAATAATATGCGGTACAAGGCAACTGTGATGAAGCTTCGTTTTGTAGAGGTTTAAAAAAACGCGAAACGTGGTCTTGTACATTTTAGGGTGTCATATCTTAGAGGAATCGTGTTCTCATAAATAACACTGGTAGGTACAGTCGACCTGTGCACACGCTGACTCACACACACCTATACCTACTCTACTCGGTTATGTTACAGGCGGCTTTGCAATTAAAATGTAAAGGTTGATCTGATGTTGACTGTAACTGCGGTTCCTAAAGTGGGTTCCGTGGGAAAGTCAATAAAGTTCCGCCTACCAATAAAAAACCCTATCACTGGGTTCCGCATATCACTTCGTCACTAGGATTATTTTGACTGTTAAATAATTCCTCAGCTACATAATATTGTTTTGAATTTATGTAATAGGATTCAAATAATATAGTAACGTTTAGAAGCTTAAAGTGAAGATAACCAGAGGTTCCGTAAAATAAAAGAGGTTTCTTACAGTCTTATCAATCACAGTTAGCGATTTGAAAGAGATGCGATTGCGCAGCGAGCCCGCGGCGATTGCGCGCTATAAGTATATAATTTGTGGCAAAAGGAAAATGTTTGCCGCTGACTATTTAACTGCATATGAGGAGTGTTTTAAAGGAATCGTGTTCTTATTATAAGTTATGTAGCTAAAAGTTTAGGAACCGCTGCACTGTACAACTATCAAAGACATGCTAATAACTTGACAGACGTCTGGGGCGCGTGTGAGTGAACAGCGCACATTAATCTTTCACGGACGTGTGACAAGGACAGGGTAGGTAGGTTTCCTGCTTCCGTCTTTTGATCTCATCCTTTGTTTCCTTGTCTGAAGGATTGAAGAAGATCTATGGCATTGGGTACAGTCACAGATATAGTCTGTGGGTGAGGTGGGTGCAATAACCTCTTTTATTTTCAATAGGGTAGACTGGTTCTAGAATGTATACTCTTTGGTGGAGACCGCGAATCGGCAAACGTAGCGTAGGACGCCGAACACGATAGGACCCTGTGACCAGGTGGAGCGACGACATTCGCAAAGCGATGGGCAGTGACTGGAAAAGAAGAGGCGAAGATCGGGCTCAGTGACGTGTCTTGGGAGAGGCCTATGCCCAGCAGTGGACTGACACCGGCTGATTATGATGATGATGATGATTTTCAATGGGATTTTCACCTAACAGGTTTATGCCATTGGAAGCGCGTTGACTGGCTTGGTGGTAGAAACGGACGCTGAAAAAATATCTGAAGAACTTTTCTTCTAGTACTAGGGATAGTCTGGGTGTATTTTCATGTTAGTGATGTCCTTGTCTGGTTACCATATCCCAGGGTATACTAAGTAGTTAATAATAATAATAATAAATGTCTTGAAAGTTTTTATTTTTTATTTTATCTACTTGTAACTAGTAATTGAACAGTACTATATAGAATGCTACAATCATAAATTAATAATATTCAATGTTTTTTTAACCTATATTAAACATAATTATATTAAATGTAACTAAATACAGAAAACTGTGTCCAAATCGCTGCCTCTGGGAAGGGTCCCCAGTATGCTGGCTGTGCTGGCTGTGTTGCGTCGTTGGATGGCGAGACTTATCCTCTGCCCGAGGTAATAACCAGCTCTGGGGTCGCTGGTCGTGTCGATGAGGCGCGACGATGGTTCCTTGAAGAACAGTCGCGTCTCGGGACCCCACGGGTGCCTCGACACCTCGACACCAAACGGCACAAATATGTGACTGTTAGAGCCCCGTACTTGCGCCGCTTGATGCCTTCTGCACTTGATGCCGCAGCGCCGGCTCTTATGGAGGTGGCCTGGATTTGGGACGGCGCTAAGTGTCCGCGCATTTTGCGTCATTAGAAGAATTTCACATAATTGATAGCTCCTTTAAAATTACACTAAATTACTTGTTGAGTTTAAAAGGAGTATATTGCTTTAGTTACTGGGTTGTTGTTTGTATACAAACATTATCTATATCTGTAAATGTTGTTTATGCCTGTAACTGGGATGCATATTAGAAATTTAAACATAACACTTTGTTGCTAGTGTACTGGTGGAACGCCAGTCGCCAACAGCGTTCCTAAATAAATAAATAAAATGAATTAGGCTAGCATAGAGGACGGACGGACGGACGGACGGACGGACGGACTGACAGACAGACAGACCGTAAAAAGATCTGTCCGTCCGTCCGTCCGTCCGTCCGTCCGTCCGTTTGTCTGTCTGTCTGTCTGTCGGTCTGTCTGTCTGTCTGTCTGTCTGTCTGTCTGTTTGCCTGTCTGCCTGTCTGTCACCAGGCTGTGTCTCGGGCAGCTAGGCAGTTGAAATTTTCACAGATGTATTTCTGTCGCCGCTATAACAACAAATACTAAAAACAGAATAAAATAAATAATTAAGGGGAGCCCCCATACAACCAACGTAATTTTTTGCCGTTTTTTGCTCGATATTAATAACGGCAACAGGTAGACGCTTGAAATATTCACAGAATATTTAGTTCTATATTAGCTTCAAAAATAAATAATGAAATTAAAATAAAATAAATATTTAAGCATATACAACAAACGTGATTTTTTGCCGTTTTTTCTCGATATTTGTATCCATCACCTGGTTGTGCAATAAAGTGTTCTCTATCTATCTTTCTATCTAATATTATATAGATAATGGTACGGAACCCTTCCTGCGCGAGTCTGACTCGCACTTGGGCGGTTTTTTTCCATTGGCGGCTCTAGTGAACCTCATATTCATCATCATCATCATCAGCCATTTGACGCCCACTGCAGGACGGCCTCCTTCCTGGTTTTCAAAACCATGAGGGGTTTTGCCATAATCGCCACGCTTATTGCACCCAGGTTAATTAATTTTCTTTTCTATTTCTGCCACCTACCGCGCGTGACGATGCCGATGTTGGTTTTGATCGGCAATCGCGGATATTATGGGTTCTTACCCATTTTCTAACCGTGTGTCCGTTCCCAGTAAGGAAACCGGACCTTTGTCAATTTCACGGCTGAACCCTAAAAGGAATCTGAATGAAACGGACCCAATACATTCCTTACTTGGGCCGCTTTCCAATTGATTGTGTTTATGAAATGATTGCTTGCACGTTCCAAGAGTAGTTTGCTCATGCAAGTAAAAGAAAAGTAATTTTGAGTTGTTTTTTATTTATTTAGGTATTTATTTCTAAAGGGTTACTATTATGTATTACCTATATTTATATATTATAATCAATATTTTAACTGTGCCAACGGGACAAAAACTAAACTATAAACTTGTTGCGATTTTTAAGGATATCGGTTTATTTCACATATCATTTGAAGTAAAATGCTACAGATGAAATATCAGCAAAAAATATTGTTTTGTTCAGAAATAAAATATTTTCTGTATTTTGAGCAGCATTGGTTGCTGCAGAAAATTGAAAAATGAGCATCAAAATAATTCATTTTAGCCGCTGAATATTCCAAATTGGTCAGCAGAAAATTGTAAATCAGCTTCCAAATTGTTGTACTCATTAAAATTGGTTTATTAACTGACCATGTTGCAGTTCGTTTATTTATTCAGTTGCCAAAAGTAGATACTTGTTGGCTCAAATAACTGTTGATTAATTTATTCTGCTGATCATTTAATCAAAAAGTTTTCCGTAAATAACAGCAATAACCTCGACTTTGACCAGGCGAACGTGGTAACTTGACTCGGATCCCGTTGGCTGCGTTTGAATGCCGCTTATTAAAATGGACGGCGGCTGCAGTGATTTGCATCGACGTCCTAGCACGTGAAAAATACCCGGGTGCAACCGAAGTACGGGTTGCATGCATTTGGAAAGTAATTCTCCGGCGATAACAGCACAATATACCAAACAATTGGATAGTTCTTTGACCTGGCAAGGTTGTTTTGCCATATTAATTCTATTCTCAGACCTACCAAATATACACAAATATATCATAAAAATCGGTGAAACCGTTACAGAGGAATTCGATAACAAACACTGTAATACCTACACGAGATTTATTCGATATTAGATGATCAAAAAGAGTGAAGGGGTATTGTTGCTTGTAACCACGACACATCTTCGTCTCCAGGATTCTTGACTTCAGGTTGTTTTTGGGGCAATGGTTTTCCATTGCCAGAAAATAGGAGACCAGGAGACGGTCAGTCAGTGGGCCAGCAGGCAGATGGTGGACGATATCGTTGATTCGGCGGAAGGCCCGTGAATACGGATGGCAAAGAAACTTGAGAGATGGCATTCGGGGGAATGTCTTTTCTCCCGAATGCTATATGCCTGGGTACCCAGCAACGGGCAGGGCTGATGACGATGACGAAGCGAAAAAGGTTCGTTAGCAGCCTGGTCTCCTACCTACCAATTCAGGATACAGGCGTGAGTTTATGTATGTGGGTATGTCAAACCTTAAGTAGGTAGTAGAAATATCGTGCGAAGCGCGGCAGAAAAAACAGTTAACTTTAGCGAAAATTAGTCACTTCTCGAACAGGAAAATAATTCACAGACAACATCTTTCCTTCTGTTTCATTAATTTGTTTTGTGTTAATGGTAAGTGCTCGGGTACCTATTGGCGAGATCTAGGTTGAACGTGTGCGGGGAATTCCAATAATTTGCGGATGCAGGTGTGAACTGAAGACAGGTTGCCTAGGGATCTAGGCTGATGGGAGGTCCTTTGTTGGGCGAGGACGGCGTGGTGGCATGTTTCTGATATATTGAATCGTGACTAAGAACGTTTGGCTAAAACATTCTTGATCGTGTATGTCAGTATAAAGAGAGAGGTAATAACATCAAGCCAAGAAATTGATTGGATCGAAGTCTCCGTCGTAAAACTACTGTTATAAACATGTTTTCAGATAGGTCTATTGTTTTTGTTATATCGATATAACTTTCTCACGGTTGTTAAATTGTGCGAAATTCCGCACTTTATTGGACAAAAACAATTAAGTTTATCAATGTTTTTCGCCACAAATAACGGTCGGGCTTCCTTATCCGTTGTTGAGACATAAAACAGTAATACAGAAGTACCTACCTCAGTACTGTTCTGGTTAATAGCATCGGTCTTAATTAATTCTACTTTATTTAAGCATGCAAGCACCCCGGAAGTTGATGATATGTGCAAGAATTTACGAAATGACCAAATTTACTTGTTGGAAGGTCGTGAATAGTATGAAATGGCTAATATTGTATTTGCGATTTTATGATTGACCTACTCTTTTTGTCTCGGGCAGTCTCTCTGTCTGTCGTCTTTGTCTGGCCACATGGCCACACACATGTTTATTTACTTGCGTCAGAATAAACGAGTTCTATGCTTGCCTCCTCATTCATGCTGGTAGATAGTGGTGAAGTCGAGAGAATCTTCAGGGTTTTTTAAGGGACGGGAACAATGCCCCTGTATACTATAGTCTACAGAACATCAACCTTTACACCTTCGGTTCCTAATCTTTCAGATATCGTTACTACAAATCCTAGTAGTGAAACTGACTTTCATCATCATCATCAGCCAATTGACGCCCACTGCAGGACATAGGCCTCCTTCGTGGTTTTCATAACCATGAGGGGTTTTGCCATAATCGCCACGCTTGGCAGGCGGGTTGGCGATCGCAGTATGCGGTTGGAATCTCAGGAAGACGATGCTGCCCGTCTCCTGGTAATTGAATTCCTTAGTAGCTTTCTACGACATCCACGGAAGGAAATGGAGTGACGCTATTCTTAATCCGGCGCCACAGGGAAACTGACTTTACCTGACTGTAATAATGCGCAGTGATAGTGAAACAATTTTTCAGTGCGACAGAGTGGAATTCACTTTCGCTTATCTGTCATTTACCAATTTTGGTGGCCACAAAATCCCCACAGAATAATAATTTAACCCACGCCGCGAGAGTAATTATTTTAGTAGGTAATCACCCCCAGTTTCGGAAATGAGGCTTTACACGCTTTCATTTTACGTAGTAAAATTACAGGCAATTTTGCAACAAAAATGTGAAGGCTGATCAACTCTGTCCACTGTAGGTACCTACATAACACACTCTTCTGAAAAGATTTGCGTTAACATGACGTCATATTTCAATATACTAAAGCCGACCTGCACCACTTCTTAAATGTCACTTAAGCCGCCATTTAAATCGACTTTTGTATGTAGAATTTTATTTAAATGCTGTTAAGCCACATTTAACAACGTGGTGCAAGTCGGCTTAAGAGGAAGATGTCAGAAAGGAAAGAAAGAAAGGTGTACTAAATTATTATGTGCACCATTGTGTGTCATGACCAATTCCATCAAAATAATAATCTAACCTGAAAACCTAACCTAACCAAAATGGACCTTTCATTCTGTGTTTTCCTTGCTGGGGCGGTAGATTTATCAGTCCCACACAGGAATGCGCCGGAGATTGGCCTGGATAGACGATAGACCATGTGAGGCAGGAAATTCATTAAGGAATGCCGTCGTAACAAATGGAAGGTATGTTTGTGATCTAAAGATTGGCGCGTCTTGGCTTAAGCCTATTATTTTGTACTAAGTTAGTATTGTTCAGCTTTTGTTTTGTTAAAATTGTACCAGTTTTATGGCTGCACGTAGAATGGTTGCTATTGACACCTTGAAAAGCACTGAAATGTCAGAACGTGAAAGAATTTGACGATTCGTTATTCAGTCACTCGTAATCTAAGTGACACCTCTCTCCGAGAGTCTTGTGCTCGTAGTAGCACGTTTATAAGAGAGGAAGAAGAAGAGGAGAAACATTATTGCAACGCAACAACCGTCGCGCAAAAAAAAAACTCTTAAGTAATAAACAAATAGTTTAAGCTGTAGTTATAGCTCCGTCGCGTAGCGCGTGCCGCAGATTTTTAAATTGTGTGCAAGTAGGTAGATACTTATATCAATTTGTATAGAAAACACGCCTAGGACAACACACTGGCGCCGCCGCGCGCCGACGCGTCAGCGCGGGGCGTGCCGCGGGATATATCAATCAATCAATTAATTTTATTTCAAATATAATAATTCATATAAAGTTGTTAGTGATCTTATTCTAGTGTTAGTACATATTATTATTCTTATTCCAGTTACTACAACGCACTGCCATTGCTTGCCTGTTGAAGATGGCAACTATGGTTTATGCATCGGCGAGCATAGCCAGGGTGCTGTTGCGACTGGCCCGCACCCTGCGCACGAGCGACGCGCCGCTTGCGCATTATCATTATTATTAATTAATATGTTATATACATTTTATATATAACACACTGGCTCCGCACTAACGCGCGTGTTTTTATGGATAAAGGAGGATCGATTTATAGAACTCGATCGTAAATAGGGATGCATCCACAATTTTCTATGGACACGCCGTCTCCTAATCCGAGTACACAAAAACCAAATTGGTAATATAATTGCAGCATCGTAAATAAGTTCGGTATTAACCATTCTCCATGACGGTCGCTGCGAGGCAGATATTTAAAAAGTACATAGATTAAACCGCTAGGTGACGTACATCTGCGCCTCCGTTGCCGCGCGCGTGATCTGCCGCTCAGCGCACCGCGGCGCGGGACGCGTTGCTAGACTTGCTAGTAGGAGGAACGCCTGAAAGGTGTGATACTTCACTCTAGTGAACTGGGCCTAGATTCTGTTAATGCATTGTAGTAACGTGACAACTGCATGAACATGGCGGTTTTCATTTCATGGCTGCTTTAAGTCTACGCGGGCACACCCATCAAACCTTCTAGGCGTCAATGGTACGAAAAAACACGTCACGTGACCCGACAGTGTACCTGTCATTATACTACAATGCACAAACAGAATCGAGGCCCGGTCGAACGAAGACGAACTAGTGAGTCCGTTTGGATGAACGTTTCTACCCATGGGTTTTCGGAAGTAGAATTAACATCGGGACTACACTGTAATAGCGGCATCAAAGCTCACAGTACGATCAACAGAAGCGTTTTCCATTCGATTTCCTCTGACGCGCTCGTAAAGAAAGCGGCCGTATCATTTCCGTTTCAAAATGAAATCTAGTCTAGATTGGTAAAGACTAGTGTCATTCTCTTGTTGTAGTGACACTATGGTTGTAACTATGTACCTATGTGTCTACTACATTGGGATGATTATTTGTGAGATTAGCAAGTTTAATGGGCAGGTCTCATCTATCAAAGACTCAAAATCCGACGGGCTAAGTGGGTTCTCGAGTGCAGAGCATCAGCAAACATCGTGGGACGCCCGGCAGCTCACTGGACCGAAGCGGATTGCCAGTAATAAGAATGGCGAGGGCAGAAAGGAGTGTCTTCAGCTATGTATGAATGAGGACTTATGGAATGGAATGGTTTGGATCCCGGGATATCTACTTTATAACTTCATTACCTCCAATTTCGGTGATCAAGATCTGGTAACTTCTTCTTCTGCTTGTGTTATCCGCTAATGGAGGTTGCCCATCAACTCTTCATCTCTCGCCAAGCGAAACAAGTTTTCAGCGCGAATTCCGTTCATTCCCTGATGTTTCGGAGCCACGACTTCCTTCTTCTCGCCGGACTCCTTTTCTTCTTAATATGGTGCCTACATTTGACGAATTTTTCGGATCACTGTTTTGGTTTTAAATTTGTAATTTATCGAGCGTATACTAGAACCGAAATCACACTGACTTAATAATTATTCTCCGAACTTTCGTTACTTTCGAGTGTCGGAAGAATCAGCCTCTCCTAGTTGACCACTCAGACGGAGTAAACTTGCCGCTAAATCCCCGCCGTAGAAGGAAGCTTGCTCGGGCTGAACCTGCGCGTTTATGGCTAAAGATTGCACCATCTTTGTCAGCTAGTCGCGGCTTGGAAAGGATGTCTATTAATAATATTTAGATATCGAGAAACGGATGTAAAGAGGCTCGAAATTTCGCTGATGCTTGTACTTGCCCATTAGCTCAGTTGGGAGAGCGCTGGCACGGTTAGCCAGAGGTCGCGGGTTCAAGTCACGGCATGGCTAGAATTTTTAGCCTCTGAATAGGTTTTTATAATCGGATAGTACCATCATACATTTACTAAGCCCGTGGTGTGAACGTTGTACCAAATGTCGTGCAGTTGCGGTTATCGTCCAATGTAAAACCGTCCATACCCGCGACTTTAGCCTACTCTACCTTGCTAATAGCGGATGCGATTGATAGGAAGTCAACCGACGCTCACAGTCACTTTTCTTAATTGTTATTGAAAGCTGTGGGTAATTTTCTTTTCGCTTGTGAGCCTTTTCCGATGCAATTAACGTGTTTGCGTTTTGCGGTAAAGTGATCTTCCGGATTCCGCGTGCAGTTTGTTTGACAGGATCGTGATTCGTAGCAAGTGGCAAACCCCGATATACTTATGCTAATGCAATTTTGTGCTAGTAGAAGAAGAAGAAGAAAGACAGGGTGTATTTCCATGTTTGTGACGTCCTTGCCTGGTTACCATAGCACAGGGTATCCTAGTTTGGGACCAGGACAAGTGATTGTATTGTGTGGAAGTTCCGGCACTGCTGCGACAGGCATATACATGCATAGAAGTGTGAATTTGAATGTGTTTTGTATGTACTGTAAGTGTTGTCTCTCTTTGTTGTTTTTATTTTTATTTTGTCAATATGGGTCTTGCAACCTGAAATAAATGAATTTTGAATTTTGAATTTTGAATTATTACATCACGGAAACAAAATAAGCAGATAAGTAACATAATATGCACAACAGAAAAAAAACTAAATACACAACAGACAAAACGAGTACATAAAACAGGACCATAATGTGGTGTATCTAAGTTGCCACAAAAGGCAGCTGACTCAGCGTTGTGCTGAGGAAGAGTTCCCTCAGCGCTGATTTTCAGTCAGTGCCTACGGTAACCCATAATTCGCTCATTGAATGCAAAAGGGCCACAAGTCAAAAATGAAAAAATGCATTTCGGAGAAGATAAAATATGTTGGTTACCTACCTACCTAAAGTACAAACATACCTAATATACAAACTAAAAATAAATGTTCTTTTTAACATGCAAAATAGGAAATTATTTTAAAAACTCATTTTTTGCACAAAATAATTTTGAGTAAACTTCATTTATATGATTTTGACTTGTGGCCCTTTTGCATTCAATGAGCGAATTGTACTACGAAGTGCGTGGCGTCGTGCATTTAAAAAGAATTAAAGCGAATTTATTTAAATTGTCACAGAAAAACAAAATAAACACGAAGGTACACAAACAAAATACATGAACGTCAAAAAATAAACTAAAAACAAAATAATCGTGAAGAGAACATATCGCACCTCCCGCTAAAACACTGGTACAACCACAAAAAGTTATTTTGGATTATAGACCTCACTAACTGAAACGAGAAATGTTTTTCGATTGCTCCTGCTTTTCGAGTTAAGGCAGGATTTTAGCGGAAGTGCGTGTGAGGCATACAGAGTCGAATGCCATAACTCTACATACAATAAAGTAAAAAAGATCGTCATAAAATACTTACATATATTATTAGTTTTAAATTAATAGTTTTAAATTAATATGTGAATGAATGAATGATTTATTGCCACAAACAAACATGCTTACATACAATAATAGAAAATAAAGGAGTGTGCGTGTTACAATGATACTACTTCAGCGTTTGCTGTTTCTATTTGAAACAGCGCTGGTTTTCAAATGAAGAGAACTTGTCATGCAGGTATTGCTTACCGCTAAAAAAAAAACTAGTAATAAAATATTCATAAGTAAATGAGCCAATTAAGAAAATTAGATACACGTGTGAAATATAGAGGAAGGCCATAATAAACTAGAGGAATCGCGTTTTTATAAATAATCCGCTAATCTCGTATCCTCACTTACCAACCCAGATACGCATTACTAAGTACCTCCTTTCTTTCCAGTAGGTATGTCACGTTTTATTTTTGTTTTCGTCTAGATAAATCTCAATGTTTTATTTACCTACCCACATAATTTTATGGCAGACAGTATCATTAGATTACATACACTAGTTTCTGCGTTACCTACTTGAAAGAAAAAAAAAACAAAGCTAAAGTTGAGCTCATATTTCTTATCATAAGTATCAGGTACAGTCTGTTACTTAAATTATTACGTATACTTCAACTACTAGCCCTGTGTCGCTTATCTCCAGGGATTTAAGTGCAAGTATCTTTCGCTGTACGTATAATTCGTTGGCAAATTCGGCGAATCTCGTAAAAACCCATGTTGTACGATTCTCGCAGTTAAGCCGTACGTGATAAGAGCTAAAAGCCAAGCGTAACCGACTGTACAGTTTATCTCAGTGTTGTCTCCCAATCTCGCTATCGGAGCATTGTTTTTCTGTTTCCGACACCTCGCTACGTGCCGCGCGTGTTACGTTTAGAAGTGAATTGTGAAGACAAAAGTGCTAAATCGCTGACTAAGATGCTGCAGTGCGAGGTTGAATCGTGGGAGGTGAGTGAATACACATGCATACATAAATTCACGAATTGGAGAACGTATGAGGATGGCTGAAAGGACCGAAATAAGTAGCGTGCCATGGGGGAGGCCTATGTCCAGCAGTGGAGGAACACGGGCTTACTATCTTATCTATCTATATATAGCCCAAGAAAGACGCTCACTGTTGAGCATAGGCCTCTTCACCGTCACGCCAACCTCGCCGGTCCCCTGCTAAACTCGTCCATTGTCCTCTTGCCACCTTCTTAATGTCAACGACCCACCGGGGCCTACCCACCGAACGACGGCCAGTTCTTGGCCACCGCTCTGTGACTGCCTTCGTCCATCGTACGTCTTCTCCACCAACCAGCAAGTCCTCCACTGTCTGGTGTTGTCTGATTCAGCCCACTCCGAACTGTCAAATACATTATTAATATTTTTTGACACTTTGAAGAAGAAGAAGAAGAAAGACATTTATTATACCAACAAGATACATCACAGAAACAAAATAAGCACATAAGTAACATAATATTAGGGGTTAAAGTATGAAATTGCCGTTTTATTGCAATAGGTTCTTTGAATTGACATAGAATCTTCATGGTTTGAGGTTTTCGAATGAAACTTTTTTCAAATGGTTTCTATGATGTTCTTTTTTTTAAAAATATGAAACATTTGAATATCGACTTTCAATTGTTTTTGTTATTTAATTTAGACAAGAAAGATGGATACTGCGAAAATTGGAGTGATTATGAGGCACCCATTTTTCGTATTTTTTATTTTATTGATTTGACGCAAGTGAGTCAATATTGTGGGTAAGGTAACGTTAAACCATGCCGCTAATTCCTGGGTAGTTTGACTAGGGTCGGCTTCCACTATCTCTGTTAATTCATCGTTATTCACCTGTGTGGGCGGTCTTCCTCGTGGCTCGTTCTTTAAGTCGAAATTTCCATCACGAAAGCGTTTAAACCAAAATCGCACGGTGCGTTCATTGGTAGACCCCTCTCCAAACGCAGCATTGATATTGCGGGCTGTTTCTGCCGCGTTAGTTCCGCGTCGGAACTCGTATTAAAAAATCACTCGAATTTTCGCAGTATCCATCTTTCTTGTCTAAATTGAATAACAAAAACAATTGAAAGTCGATATTCAAATGTTTCACATTTTTTAAAAAAAGAACATCATAGAAACCATTTGAAAAAAGTTTCATTCGAAAACCTCAAACCATGAAGATTCTATGTCAATTCAAAGAACTTATTGGAATAAAACGGCAATTTCACACTTTAACCCCTATTATGCACAACAACAGAAAGAAAACTAAATACACAACAGACAAAACGAATAAATAAAACAGGACCATAGATGATGTAGCCTGTGGTGTATCTACATTGCCTCAAAAGGCAGCTGACTCAGCGTTGTGCTGAGGAAGTGATCCCTCAGCGCTGATTTTCAGTCAGTCAGAGTCGTTTGAAACGTTTAACCCGATAGAGTGGAAAGTTACGTGATAGAAGGGCTTATGTCCCGCCCAACTCCACTTAAGCTGCGTGATTCGTGTGCCCATGTCTTCCACTTTGGTTTTCTGTCGACTTACGTTGCAACGTTGAATTATTGACTGAATGATCGACAAAAACTCACGTCTACATCTGCAAGAGATATTTGTCAGGATCTTAGCAAGAGGTAAAATCTGGCCCTGTTGCAGATTTAAGTTTAGGTGCGCAATGGGAGATGAAAAATACACCAGGCAGTCAATTACTCCGTCTATATTATTCATTAATATGAAGAGATAATTGATATTTAAATCAAGTAACAGACGATCACAATAGATATTATAATAGAGCAATTACAATGGCAATGGCAACCGGATCGGACGAGAGAAGGGAAGAGACAAAAACGGAAGTACAGATTAAAGACAATCGATACATCATAGAGACACCTGTCACAGATCAATATGAAGCATATCTGGTCGAGCATGAGACAATTTTAACACTTCCCCTTATGCTTTATATTGTAATTTATAAACATATAAACGCAATATTCCAAAGTGACTCTACATTTATGATGTCAAAGAATAGACTCTACATGTTAATTATAACAAAAAGAAAAACATGTAACTCTACATTCATATAACAAAGACTCACAAAAAGATTACATCTTAAACAATTCCACATGCCATATTATCAAAGCTATCATTAATAATCAAAATATGGCCATATGTGTTAGAGCATACAAGACTTCAAAGTTTTACAAAATAAATGTCATGCCTATTATAAACACTTATAAACACAGGCAAAACAATATGATTTTACGTTTTTAAACTTTCCATGCTGATTCATGCCTATTGTAACAATCCTAAATTAAGATTTAGGTATAAACTACATGCTACAGGCATAATAATTAATTTGTTCATCAATGTCATACAATAAAATTCAATTGACAAAATTATCATGTCTTATTATTGCTATGCAGAGAATAATCAATTTTTACCAATAATATTAATTAATACGACTTTACATTTAAGTCATTAATAAAATTGTAATGCTTAACTCTACATAGAGGCTTAGTAAGTATATCCGCTATCATGTTATCAGTGGGCATGTATTCAATACAAACAAACTTTTTATGTATTAATTCTTTTATAAAATGATACCTAATGTCGATGTGTTTCGTTCTTTTATGACAATGTTCTTTTAATTGCATTAATTTTTGAGCGCTTTGATTATCATTATACACAGTAATATTTAATTTTCGATTTACCATTTCTGTCAAAAAGTTCTGCAAAAACAATAGATCTTTACAAACATCACTTATTGCAATATATTCAGCTTCCGTGCTCGATAATGCAACACATCTTTGCTTTTTGGATTCCCAGTTAATAACATTGTTGCCCAACTTAATAACAAATCCTGTATAAGATTTTCTATCATTAGGATCATTTGCCCAGTCTGCATCGGTGTAGGCAGTTATATCTAGATTATTACTTTTATTAAAGTGTAAACCATAGTTTGAGGTTCCAGCCAAATATCTTAATATTCGTTTCGCTGCCAACCAATGAGTTTTATCATAACTATTATTGAATTGAGATAGCTGACTACAGGCAAAAGCGATATCAGGCCTAGTACACACTGACAAGTACATCAAACAACCCATCAATTGTCTGTATTTAAATTCACCTTCATCATTTTGTTCAGAATTGTCAGGCCCGAATAATTTACAATTAAGCATCATAGGGGTGGAAATGGTTTTGCATTGAGACATGCCAAAGCGTGACAATAGTTTGGCAACATACACAGATTGTTCCAAAATAAGAGAACCTTGGTTACGGATCACATTGATACCTAAGCAGCTTTTCAACGAACCAAGATGCTTTACATTAAAAGCTTCCTCCAATAAATTCAACAATTTATCAGTAGGACAGTTTGAAAATATGTAAAAATCATCTACATATAGAGCTACTGTGGTGAGATCCTTGCCATTCTTTCTTATGTATACACATGGCTCACTGTTACTCTGTACATACTCATTTTTAGAAAGCAGTTCATGCACCTTGATGTTCCACTGCCTACTTGCTTGCTTAAGGCCATACATACTTTTATGCAGCAGACATACTTTCCTTGCGTTCTTTACAAAGCCTTCAGGCTGCTCCATATATATTTTCTCATTTAAATCACCGTTCAGAAAGGCGGTCGCAACATCAACATGTTCAATGGACATGTCCATTTCGACTGCGAGAGAAAATAAAATTCTCATGGTTGAGTGTCTTACCACAGGAGAGAATGTATCATTGTAGTCGATGCCCTCACGTTGAGTGAAGCCGCGAGCAACCAAGCGCGCCTTGTAGCGTATGAAATTACCTGACGCGTCATGTTTGGTACGGTAGACCCATTTACATTTTATAATATTGGCATCTTTAGGTCTATCCACCAACTCCCACACATTATTATCTAGAAAAGACTTGTACTCACAGTCCATAGCTGATTGCCATTCTTGATTATGAGAGGAATATATAGCCTCTTTATAAGATTGAGGTTCCTCAATGTCTGATGCACTGGTAAGTAAAGACAGGTCATAATTCTCATACCTTGATGGAATTCTACCTCGAGTAACCCTTACAGGCCTGCCACTGTCGGTCACAGAAACTTCTGGACTAGAAGCTGGCTTGCCATTAGGCAACGGGCTAGGCGACTGCTGTCCACCAGCATAGTCGCCACCTCGTGACTCCTCGAGTGAAGACTCTTCTTCACTGCCGGTGTGAAACTCGTCATTGACATCAGATTCTGAAACATTTTCAGAACTAAAATTATTATCCATTTCATTATTATTATTATTCGAAATTGTAGACAATTCATTATTGGATTTCATAATAGAATTATAATTTTGTAAAATTATGTCATAAGAATTCTTCTCATTATTGCATGTGTCAACAGAAATAAAATTATTATAAAATTCATTTTCTAAAAATTGCACATTCCTTGCTATTAAAACTTTAGTTGGATCGGACGGTTCTATTAGTCGATAGCCTTTAGAGGTTTCACAATAACCCACAAAAATGCATAACTTAGATTTTCCATCTAGTTTGCTCCGCTTACAGGTAGGTAATAGACAGTATGCAAGACATCCAAATACTCTGAGGTGTCCAAGACCAATCTTGTGTCCGGACCAAACCTCTTCAGGCAAACGGCCAGCCAGAGCAGACGTAGGGCTTCTATTTTTAAGATAAAAGGCTGTCATCACAGCCTCACCCCAAAATCGCTGACTAAGACCACTTTCTTGTAACATACATCTAACCTTATCCATTAAAGTGCGGTTTAAACGCTCAGACACACCATTTTGCTGAGGCGTATAGGGTATTGTTGTCTGGTGGACTATACCTTGTTTCCCAAGATAAGCAGAAAACTGAGCATTGCAGTATTCACCACCATTATCCGATCTCAGGCATTTAATTTTAAGACCAGTTTGTTTTTCTACTAAACTTTGAAATTTAATAAAATGTGACATTACCTCGGACTTGTTCTTCATGAGATATCCAAAGGATTTTCTAGAGTAGTCATCAGTGAATGTTAGTAGGTATCGTGCACCATTCCAGCTGCACGTCTTTATGGGCCCACAGACGTCAGAGTGTACAACTTCCAGCTTAGCCACTGCTCTCTTGGCTTCACCCTTAGGAAAAGGCTTCGCCACCTGCTTCCCCTGAAGACATGGGATGCAGTTCTTGATATCTTCTTCCTGCGAATCAAGATTAGGCATAGCATGCTTACGAAGATTGTACATACCAGATAGACTGAGATGCCCCATTCTTTTGTGCCACAATAATGCAGACACGCCTTGTGCAGCAACATGTGCGTTCTGTCCTGCCTTCTGCACTGATTGCAGGAGTGCTGAAGAACGCTGCTCCTTTTGTGCTACATACCCACGCAATCTGTATAAGCCTTTTTGAAAAACTGCATGGCATACAGGTTCACCCTTGACCTCACAAATTTCATAAATAGAACAACCATTCCGATCAAACGTAATTGTCATTCCCTTCTCAGCCATTTTACTTACAGACAGAAGATTACCAGTTAATTGTGGAACATGCATCACATCCAAAATCTTTCTTTCATCACTGTTGTCAAAGCTTATACTTACATTTCCAACACCGCAGCTCTGTATGGTAGAATTGTTTGCTATTGTTATTACATTTTTGGAAGATTTAAATTCATCAAACAAATTCCTATCTTTACACATGTGTGAAGAACAGCCACTGTCAACAATCCATTCTGAAGATGAAGCATCATTCGCTATGAAACTTGAAGCCATAAGTGTTTGCTGTTTGTCCTGGTCATCAGATTTCTTCTTGTATCTTTTCAACTTGAAGCATTTTGCTTTGATATGGCCTTTCTTCTTACAAAAGCTGCAAACAACTGGTTTCCTAGTAGTCGAATTGAATGCTGTATTCATTGGTGTCGACTCGGAAAGCATTTTTCTATGTTCTTCTTGTATAAGCCGCGTTCGCACTAGTTCGCTTGACAACTTGTTTGTAATGCATGCTGTTTCTAAACTCGTTACTAACGTGTCATATTCCGCCGGGAGGCCACTAAGTAATAGCTCGCCAATCTCCTCGTCGTCCACACGTCGACCCATCTCAGCTAGTTGCTGGGTCAGAGCTATAATCTGGTTGACATAATCAGACATACATGTGAAATTTGCAAACTCACATCGATGTAGCTGACGAAGTAACGCCACGCGTCTGTAAAGACTCTTGTCTTCGAAGACTGTCTGCAGTTGTGTCCAAGCCTCTTTGGCAGTCTTTGCCTTCAGAACATGCTGGAAACATGATGGCCGCAGGGATAAACAAATCCGTCCAAGTGCCCTTTGATTTTTCTGCGAGTCGGCATTATCCTGCTCGACGCAGTCCCAAAGACCTTCCATGGTCAGCGCCATTTTGATGGAAAATTTCCATGTGAGATAATTGCTGACACCTTCCAATTTATCTATGTTTAGGCCACCCAGAATCATTGGTGTTTTACCTTCTGGAGCCTCGACGTCATTCCTGGATTCTTCTCGAGACATTGCGACGATGGTGGCTTTCGTTGGTGTGCTGGGTCAATAACCTTTGTTGCAGATTTAAGTTTAGGTGCGCAATGGGAGATGAAAAATACACCAGGCAGTCAATTACTCCGTCTATATTATTCATTAATATGAAGAGATAATTGATATTTAAATCAAGTAACAGACGATCACAATAGATATTATAATAGAGCAATTACAATGGCAATGGCAACCGGATCGGACGAGAGAAGGGAAGAGACAAAAACGGAAGTACAGATTAAAGACAATCGATACATCATAGAGACACCTGTCACAGATCAATATGAAGCATATCTGGTCGAGCATGAGACAATTTTAACAGGCCCGTACCGACATCTCTGAGAGGTGAGTGTCCATATAGTTGACTACCTCTTAGGTCTGCCGGTGTCACGTCTGATTACGAATATTACGATGAAAGGAGGCTGTGGGTTCGATTCCTACTGGGGACCGCCGTACGTTTGTACAAATGGCATCAGTCTGGGTGTATTTCCATGTTTGTGATGTCCTTGTCTGGTTACCATAGCACCAGGAACCTTGAATGAGAACACCGTGAGGACACCTGAGTGCTTCGGGCGTCCAGTGGGTGAAAAACCCAGTGCATATACTTCCCAACTGGCTTGAGATCTTCATCAAAAGCGACTGTTATGCCCGGGTTACACGAGGCTAGTTTTTCAACCTAGGCTAGCAAGCTAATGCTCCTGGCTTCGTGTAGACAAAACTAGCTTCATTTCTAAGCTAGTAACCTAGTTTACAAGCCAGGACAGTTTTTAATAGGATTGAGTTCTGTTTTTACTATCCTGGCTTGTGTACTACCTTTATGTGGCCGGCGAAGCTACTTTTCATTTGGCTACTAAGCAGGAACCAGACGTTTCGTTTGTTTTTCTAACCGCGGCGTGTTTTTGAGATTTTAAGATTCCCAAACTAAGTATAGAGATTCATTTAAAGTTATTATTATACTTTACACACAAGACATTTAACAGGACATGACAAGACAACATTTGTACAACTGTACCGTGACCATGAATGTCTGTGGAACGCCAGCCTTCCAAGTTATAAAGACAAGTCTAAACGTGATTCAGCAATACAAAAAATGCGTGACAAATTTAAGACAGTGGGTATCGATATGACTATCGAAGACGTAAAAAGTAAAATAGAAAATTTGAGAGCAACCTATTCTATAGTGTTTTTTTCCGCATGCAGTTCATTTTGGACGAATGGCCACCGCAGTCACTGCAATAGTAGGTACCTACTAGCTAAAATAATCTAGCCTCATGTAAACAGAACTACTCGTAGCATGTTCCAAGCCAGGTCAGCAAGCCAGGACAATTTAGTAGAGAACTAGCTTGCTATCCTAGTTTCAACAACTAGCCTCGTGTAGCCCGGGCATTTATTGCCATTTAGAGTTTAGTTTTTTTTAGTAGCCAAATTACGTCAACACTCATTCGAAAGTTTTATTACGTTGGCCCACGTTTTTTAGGCTCGGAGAGTCGACTTTGCATTCATACCATGCTTGGACCAGTGTACCTATTTCGAAGATGGAGCTTGTCACTGTCTTTACTTGGGAAATTCAGTATTTCTGCTATCTCGCCTCATTGAAAGCATCGGTACTGTAACGATTCCTCTTTATAGTAGCTGGCTGGCAGAGCCTTCTCGTCTTATTTTGAATATTTTCAAGGGAATCGTTTAGTTTTGTTTTAGATGTCAGTCGATCCGGTCGATCCCCAGCTAGGCTAGGGAATCGATGAAAAAGAGAAATAAAAAGATATATTGCCCGTAATCCGCGTATTAATAAAATAGCGTATTACAGTACCTACTATTTCCTTTTCTATCTGGTGCCTCCAGAAGCGTGGGACCTCGATATCGCTAGGTGATGCCTACGGAGTGCCTGGGCCGCTTTTCATAAAACTACAATTCATAGATTTATTATGAGCATTCGATGTACATTAATTTATTATGACAATTCGATGTACATTAATTTATTATGACAATTCGGTGTACATTAATTTATTATGACAATTCGATGTACATTAATTTATTATGACAATCCGATGTATATTAATTTATTATGATAATTCGATGTACATTAATTTATCATGACAATTCGATGTACATTAATTTATTATGACAATTCGGTGTACATTAATTTATTATGACAATTCGATGTACATTAATTTATTATGACAATCCGATGTATATTAATTTATTATGATAATTCGATGTACATTAATTTATCATGACAATTCGATGTACATTAATTTATTATGACAATTCGATGTACATTAATTTATTATGACAATTCGGTGTACATTAATTTATTATGACAATTCGATGTACATTAATTTATTATGACAATCCGATGTATATTAATTTATTATGATAATTCGATGTACATTAATTTATCATGACAATTCGATGTACATTAATTTATTATGACAATTCGATGTACATTGTTAATCTGTGGGTTGATCGAGTTTGCAATATACTTATATCGAATTATCATCGAAAACCAAGAATTGTAGTTCTATGAAACAGGCCCCTGCTCGTGTCTTTTCAGAACCATTTTAATACATAAATATACAAGCTTTTGTCTGTGACTTCGTATGCGTAGAAATTTTGATGTGTATTTTTCCGGGATAAAAAGTAGCTTTTGTGCTATTCCAATTCAGACCATGTAAAGACTATGTAAAGAGATTTTCCCAAATTGTTCTTTACAAACCTGACTATTACGAAAACAACAAGTCATCCGCTGAATAAACAAATCAACCAAAATCGGTCTAGCTGTTATTAATTTATGCCCCGTCAACCGTCATACATGTTGGAATTGATTTTAATTCATAGGTACAGCCAGTCTGCAGTATTTTTGTACTCTCTCTAAAATCATTATAGATCCACTTGATAAGTTTTCTTTATCTATGTGGCATTGCGATAGCAAGTTCGGTGTTCGTAAAATTCACAGATGGCCCCACTTCATGTCAGCGCACATGTGATTAATGTTTGTTAGAACACGGAATTCTCTTCAGCTAGTGACAATTAAGGTTGATTTTATTTGTATATATCGTTGTTAGTTTATTCTGTCACTTCGTGAAACAATCTAGGTATTACATTCTGTATACATCATATCTAAATATTATATTCTCAATGTTAATGTTGATCCGTCCGGTAGGTTCTTACCCGTGATACTTTAAAAATACGCATGAGTAGACTGGATTTCAGACACAAAATTTCAGTATTTTGCAAGTGGCAAACCTTGGTCTCTTCCTAACCCTCTGGTAAACAGATTCCAGTTCATGTATGTTAAAGAAATCGTGAAATAAACAAAACATAAACTCACGCCTGTATCCCAGAGCGGCAGGCAGAGACCAGGGACTGCCAATTGCCACGATCCTGACAGATCACTTTCGCTTCATCAACATTCATTAGGGGTTGCATGCACGCACATCGGTCTCGGTCTATTTGTTCGAAGTATGTACGTCTGGGACGTCCCTTGCCAGCCCCTCCACCCTCATTAGCTCGATATATTTGTTTCATTAATATTTCTTCCCTTATCCTCTCCACATGTCCAAACCAACGCAACATTTCAATTCAATTCAATTCAATTCAAATATTTTTATTCATTATAAAAACAGAATGTTTACTTAATGAACGTCAAAGTTGTTAGTTTCACAATTAATGGATTATGTGGAGAAGAAGCTAACAAAGAAACTCCACATTTATTCTTTTCAAAACACGTTTTAACTTAATTAACAGATTCCTTTCTCAATTCTAGTAACTACATACACTTTCAGTTCACAACGTTCTCTAATCAAACTTGCGTATCCTGTCATTCAAAGTAACACCACACATACTTCTCAAGGACCTCGTGATTGAGATCGAAACCGTGGCAAGTGGTAAAGGCTGTTCTCTGCTTTGCCTACTCCTCCTGGATACAGGCCTGAGTTTATGTATGCCATAAAGATTAGACCACGTTCTCTATCACGTTCGAAAGAGCAAACCTTTATTATCCACCCTGTCATCATCCACACAGTGGCGTCGCTGTTGACGGTCATTGAACCTGGAGCCAGGCGTGTTTGGTCATCCCGAACTCTCCTTATAGAGGCCTGTTTTTGTGGTTTCCCGACGACGAAACTTTCAGGCCAGTGACCGCAAACTGGTTAACTTCTGACGTCACCGTGGGCATACAGTTTTATTTTTAAAAACATGGGGGTACACGTTCCTCAAATATAGACTACCTAAAAGTCTAGGTATGGTGCAGGGAAAGATCAGACAATTTCGTTCACCACAGACAATTTAAACTGCATTTCAGGATTATTATAGGCGCGGGGACACACACAGATGGAACGTGGGGCGAGGGCGCGGTAAAATGTATAGAGTCGCAAACCAAGAGCGACCGCAGAGCAAGGACTGTGGTCTGTGACTCTATACATATTACCGCGCCCTCGTCCTACGTCCCATCTTCGTGCCTTAAAGTACCTACGGCGGCCTCTCATCATCATCATTCAGCCACAAGAAGTCTACTGCTGGACATAGGCCTCCTCCATGGATTTCCAAAAAGACCGGTTGGAAGCGGCCTGCATCCAGCGCCTTCCTGCCACTTGGATGAGGTCATCTGTCCATCTTGTGGCTGGTCGTTCTACGCTGCGCCCGCCGATATGTGGTCTCCATCCGAGAACTTTTCGGCCCCATCGGCCATCAGTTCTGCGTGCTATGTGCCCCGCCCACTGCCACTTCAACTTACTAATCCGCTGGGCTATGTCGACGACTTTCGTTCGACTACGGATCTCATCATTTCTGATTCGATCTCGTAGAGAAATTCCGAGCGTAGCCCTTTCCATAGCTCGTTGCGTGACCTTGAGCCTTCTTATGAGGCCCATAGTGAGAGACCACGTTTCAGTGCCATAAGTCATCACTGGTAACACACACTGGTTGTATAATTTTGTCTTGAGCGATTGACGTATATTAGACGAAAAGACTTTTCTAAGTTTCCCGAATGCTGCCCAGCCGAGTTGGATTCGACGATTGACCTCTTTCACGAAGTTGGACCGGCCTAGTTGGACTGTTTGTCCTAAGTAGACGTATTCGTCTACAACTTCGAGAGTCGTGTTCCCCAATGTTATTGGGGTGGGCACAACACGGGCGTTCGACATGACCTTCATTTTGTCCATGTTCATTTTAAGGCCCACACGTTGGGAAACTCAACTGAGGTCTTCGAGCATTATGCCGAGGTCTTCCATCGTTTCTGCCATGACTACTATATCGTCGGCAAATTGAAGGTGCGTGATGTACTCGCCATTGATATTGATGCCGCGTCCCTGCCATTCCAGAAGCTTGAAGGCATCTTCTAGTGCGTTCGTGAACAGTTTCGGAGAGATAACGTCTCCCTGTCTCACGCCTCTTCTCAATGGAATTGCCTCCGAATTCTGCTCCTGTACTCGGACCGACATGGTGGCGCTGTTGTACAAGCACTTCAGCACCCGGCCTCTCACCATTATAAAATTCATAAATGCATCAAGCTACTGTCAAACGAATGTCTGACAAATCAAATGCATACGGCCGGCCGTACACTTCTCTAAATTCAGAAAGTTAATTTAACTATCAAGCCACACTGACTCTTACAGTGCGCAACAAAAGCCACAGGTCGGTATAACCGATTCATCGTCGACGATAGTCATCGTCGGTAGTATACAGCTGTGGATGAGAGAGAATGTTCATTTAATTTAATTGAACGATGGACGATGACGGACACTATAAGTGAAGCTACGGGAGGGACCTTACAAGCAGCCTTACATCATCCTTTTATATCACCTGTTATTTGTAGGCTCACTCTGTAACTTACTTAGTAAGAAGCAAATAAATGAATAAAGTATTAAAGCATTACATAGTCGGACCGAACAGAGAGCGTTAGTGGCGAAAGCTGTCCCATCGACACGTCCTCAGTCATGAGTGACATTTTTATTTGACATTGCCTGTGACTGTCTTAAAAATGAAATGATTCAACGTATAATTTAATTTTAATCATGAGTTGTACAAAGAAATTCATAATTCTAATTCTTAATATTTGCACGGCTAGAATAGTTGAATTATATGTTGGAAACACTATTTAGTTATAACATAGATAGATAGATAAATCATTTATTTGCACTTGCACACACACACTAAAACGGACATAAACAAAACAGCATAAAAAGAGTACAGTGGGTAGGTGAAACAAAACAAAGAGACAAACATAACAAATCAAACATACATCTGAAATGTACCAACATCTGAAATGTTCCAATTTCACGCAAATAAATATCTTGTTTCTGGTATCTTGAGGGCATGATCAAAGAACAGGTTCAATTATCTTTCTGCACAGATATCTCAAATGCTCTGAGTCTTTCAGTATCAGCCCTAAGCTACTTCGTTGGTCTAGTGGTAAGACACTTGATTAGCAAGACAGGGGCCAAAAAATATCAAAGACAGGGACATGACGTTTTTTTTACCTTCAGCATCAACTGACATCGTGCCTCTGCATAGCCATTCGGGAACATGCGTGTGAGCATATTGAGGTGATGACTTTTTTTTATGTAGCCTATATAAGACCCACTGAAGGGCACCGGCTTTGGGCCAGTCATTACCGAACCGGAGCTGTGGCGTTCACTTTCTGAATTCTGGATTCAGATTAGTGTGAGGCCGCCCTTCAGACATGTCTCGCTCCAGTGAGCATTACTTTGGTCTGTCGGGTCCACGCCGCTGGCCAATCAACACGTTATGTCATATAACTTAGTCTGGGGGCCCCTTGAGACGGGTTAAGTCCAATTAAAAGCTATAAAACTTTACATGGGATTGTTAAGCCCAAGGTAATCTTTCGCGATCTCTCGTGGGGACATACTCTTAGTCTTTGTAGTACAAAGTGACCAATTTAACAGTCTTATTTAAAGACACGATTCCTCTAAGAATCGTCTTTTCCATTACCACATACCATTTAAACTACATCTGAGGTGTGTTTTAAGGAATCGTATTTTTTATAAATAAGACTGTTATTCTGTAATAGAATGCTGAACTCTATTTGTAATATAAACCGATGATGAAAACCGATTATTTGTAATGTAATGTACCGAGTAGGTATCAATAAACTAATGTCCTTCCCGAAAACCATTGTATTCTCGAGGTATCATCATCATCAGCCATTTGACGCCCACTGCGGGACATAGGCCTCCTTCGTGGTTTTCATAACCATGAGGGGTTTTGCCATAATCGCCACGCTTGGCAGGCGGGTTAGCGATCGCAGTATGCGGTTGGAATCTCAGGAAGACGCTGCTGCCCGTCTCCTGGTAATTGATTTCCTTAGTCGCCTTCTACGACATCAACGGAAGGAAATGGAGTGACGCTATTCTTAATCCGGTGCCACACGGAAATTCTCGAGGTATATCAACATTTTATCCTAATGCACCATGCGTGGGAATGCAACGACTTAGGACATCATTAATGAGGTTCAAAGTCATACTATTTTATTGAATTTTTTTTAAGATATGCATCTATGTAGTATTGTTGCCTTGTCACAACTCGGAGATTATAGTTTACTTAATAAATAGACCAGTTAAATGTACAACAATGTATCGCGATTCACTTAAATACTATTAAACCTATCTATAGGACATAGACCATAAGATTAGCTCTACACAACGCCAGGGCCGTCTTTAACCTACTGGAGGCCCTGGGCGCATTACGATAATGGGGCCCCTACAACCTTGACAGAACACTATTTTGTTAGATTAGACCAAGAAAGTAGATAAGCGATATAACGTAAAATATATTTTGTATAATTTTTGTATGTACTTTCTCAATAAATATCAATTACCTTTTGGTGATCTGGCAGGATCTAGGGGGCCCTGGGCACGTGCCCAGAGTGCCCAGTGGGAAAGAGGGGCCTGCACATGCACAACGCCATCTCTCTCTGTCTTGTGCTTATATTCAATTTCTATGCGGTGTATTTTCAGTAATCAGAAATCAGAAATCAATAATTTATTTCAACGTAAAGAATTTACATTCTGTTTGCTGAATGTCAATGTACTATGTTACTATGTTAGCCGCTGCCTTCGGGCCGTATTTGTAGTGGAGAAAAAGGCAGCGGGAAAAAAAACTCCACTATGACCATCTTTTCTCAAATCATCTTAAACTTATACATCAAGGCCTATATGATATGATTCCGTGATAGCCACTAATAACTTTAAAAGCCAAAATAACACTTCTTACAAAAGTAGGAAAAACAGTAATGCTGCGGCCAGACACACGAACAGCACCCGTTCACGCAGCAGTAGATTAAGTAAGTAAGTAAATAAGTAAAGTGTTTATTGAGACCATTAAATGTATACAATAAAATCTGCCAAACTACTAGGTAGTTTGTTGGCAGATTTGCTCTTTGTCTTAACTATATTATTATCTTAACAATTTTACTTTATATGTGTGTATATTGCGTAAGCACTACACTTTATTACATAATTGCGAATCAGTGCACAGTTTGTGCACTGGAAATGTTGAGTTAGAGTTAAGTAATTTTAATAGGAAAGAGAAGGCGACCATTTGTCATGGCGTGAATCCTACTGGCTTGACATTTACGAGCATTATTTGGAATAGGTAGAGTGTAAATACCTACAATTCTTGAGTGGAGACCGCGGATCGGTAAACGTAGTGTGGGACGTCCTCAGACTCGGTGGAGCGATGATCTTCGCAGGGCGGTTGGCAAGAGCTGGATGAGAGTAGCCGAGGACCTTGCTCAGTGGCGTGCAATAGGAGAGGCCTATGTCTAGCAGTTGACAGTCATAGGCTGTTGATGATGATGATGATATTTCATGAAATACCTTCAGTTAGCCAGGACTCTAGAAGACATAATATGGAGTTGCTATAACGACCATAACTCCGCTATTATTTGTTGTGAAACGCATCTTTAGCTAGCGTTTTCGGACTTAACAATAATAAATTGATACAGTATTAAGGGGAAACCGAACTTCACTCCTTGTAAGATAGTACAGCTAATTTGCTACAAACTATGCCTAATGAACCATTGGTCCATAATCAACGTTAAGGAGTTATTCTGGTTGTAATATTTTTCTGATTTTCTCTGACTTCCAACGAAAAACATACGATAGTAACAAATATACACTTGGTCATCCTAAAACCACCTTCAAGAGCTGAGGAGTACCGAAGTTAAAACATGAAAAAAATTGCCCAAAAATTTCTTTCATTAAAGCAAAAAAGTTTTAAAATCAAAGGACAAGGGTTTTAATTCAATGGTCTGGAAAAAAAATCATTTACATTTGGCGATAACTCAAAAACAAGTTAAGGCACACCTCCAAACTCCTATGAGTTCACGTCAACTGATAGTGTCCAATTGTCCATACTCTACCTATTCCGGTCACTGTGTATGACGCATAAAAGTAATTCATTGTGTGAAAAGTGGTCCATCATAATGAAATCTCTCCGCAGTAATTGGACCGGTTCGTAAAAAGCCTTTGTTCAAGTTAAGGCCAATTTCGCGCCATCCGCGACAACGGCGGTTAGCGAGTGCGTGGCCAAACAATGCTTGTATGTATGCATAGAATTATTATATGGTATAGAACCATAATATGCGGCATATGCACTACGCCGCGCAGGGACAAGGGATGCCTGACATAGGCAATTGAAAGAGAGGACGACCAAGAGGCTAAGTCGATCGGTACTAGCTGGCCAGAAATGGAAGCTGCCGCGAACCATCGCCAGAGGTGAAAATATGTGGTTGAGGCCCCATGCTCTCTAGGAGTTAAAAGATCGAAGAAGAAGAAGAAGATAAAACCACAGTCCGAGCTTCCAAAGGCAACAATTATTAGCCAAATTGACATGCTTAGCGTAGCCGGGGGGGGGGGGGGGGGGTTAGTGTTGCACAGTTGCACTATTATTGCAAATGTGTGCATGTCTGCTAACGTCACTTACTACAACCCGCTTAGGCTCACACATGTTACGTTAATGTGTGCGTGTCGTCACGCTTTTTGCGGAATTTTGCTCGACACACTCTGTCTTTGCGTGGTATGTCTTTGTTTGTATGCGTACAAATATTTGGCAATTCGACGTGACGTGACGAGTGTGACGTTGACTTCCTGCCATATGCACTGTGTTGTCGACATGTCATTGTGGTGGTGCGATGCTCTGATAACTTTGCCATTCAGTTTGATTGCAATAGGAGGTAAATTAGATCTATGGTAACGCGGTCAGTTGAGTAAGATTGGTTGACTATGGGCTACGTGGCTCTGTAAGTTTTTTTTTCCTGTTCTGTATTTTTTTTAAGAGTTCTATTCTATTTATTCATAACGCAACAAAAAGAAAACAAATTGAAATAAAAAAACTGGACTTATTAACTAATATATAACTAATAATATAAATGATAATGTGATGTCGCTGTTTCTGGTTCCCACGACACAGGGTATCCTAGTGTGAGGCCAGGAGCAATGTACGTGCCTGTATGTAAATGTTTATGTTTAATAATATATAAATGTCATAAATTCTATACTTTGTTCTGTATGGTTTGATATTTTGATGTTGTCAACTTACACCAAATTGTACAATAACCTACCCTTTCAGATCCAGGGATTTGGTTGGACTGTATTATACGGAAAAATAATACAGTATTTACATTAGATACTACATAGTCATCTCGTTTGCAGTTTACCTCGTCCTCACGTCCATAAAAATACATTTTAAATCTAAACGTTCAGAAGTAAATGATTCACTCACGTTCAAATAGTTATTGCCGTCATCTTATTTTACCAGATAATGGCTTAATGTTAAGTAATGGCTTGTCTGTTTCTGTGTATTTTTTTTTTCCCCCGTATTTGACTTTGACCCCTTGAAGCCTGCCACACACAAAATACTAAAATATCTGGCTGTGATCTGTGTGGCCTACGGCTGTCACCGCGAACGCGCTAGTGTGTGGCCGGCTTTTATTCCATTTTTGGACCTTCGGACACTGTGAAGCATCATAATTTATTATCATTTGATATAGTAACCAACCAGGCAAGAAAATTACAACATTTTAATAAATAAAATAATGTACACCTTACTGCATATATGTATACTTTTAGTGCAATAAACAATAAAAAAACAATAAGTGTAAGTTACAAACATGGAAAAATATGAAGACTGAGGCCTTTTGACAAATCAAAGTACGGCGGGCCCCAGTAGGAATCGGACTCACGACCTGTAGCAACGCAAATTGAATAACAAAAACAATTGAAAGTCGATATTCAAATGTTTCACATTTTTTAAAAAAAGAACATCATACAAACCTTTTGAAAAAAGTTTCATTCGAAAACCTCAAACCATGAAGATTCTATGTCAATTCAAAGAACCTATTGCAATAAAACGGCAATTTCATACTTTAACCCCTATTATTTCCTCTAAATATCTAATAATATTATATTTATAGTTGTACGGAACCCTCAGCACGTGAGTCCAACTCGCACTTTATTGGTGGCGCTAGTTACCTAAGGGTCATCATCATCATCAGCCATTTGACGCCCACTGCAGGACACAGGCCTCCTTCGTGGATTTTATAACCATGAGAGGTTTTGCCATAATCGCCACGCTTGGCAGGCGGGTTGGCGATCGCAGTATGCGGTTGGAATCTCAGGAAGACGCTGCTGCCCGTCTCCTGGTAATTGATTTCCTTAGTCGCCTTCTATGACATCCACAGAAGGAAATGAAGCGACGCTATTCTTAATCCGGCGCCACACGGAAAACTCCTTAAAATTATCCAATTGACATACAGGCTTACTCTCAAAGTTTTTCTCTATTATAGACTAAACGAATGGCTGGGTAAGTGGCACGGCCAGTTGTGATTCCGCGTGCACCCCGGCGAGTTTCGAATTCGATCTCTCACACGAATTGATTCAATCCCCTGTTATGTAATTGACGTGACACCACAAACTATAAAACTTACAGAAGTACAACTTATGGAAGCACAACTACCCGCAAGTGACTAGCGCTACCAATGGAAAAAATGGATAATGTCTTGGTTTGTAATACATTTTTGCAAAAGGTGGAAATCGTAAAT
Organism: Yponomeuta evonymella; assembly: GCA_963969515.1. Classification (NCBI taxonomy): domain Eukaryota; kingdom Metazoa; phylum Arthropoda; class Insecta; order Lepidoptera; family Yponomeutidae; genus Yponomeuta; species Yponomeuta evonymella. The sequence goes on along the minus strand of OZ018343.1, from coordinate 2,077,727 downwards.
TTCAATAATGGTGACAGCTATTTTTAGAACCTTTACCGGGAACCTAGGTTCTAAAACTTAGTAAACGTTTAATGTTATTGGAGCACTCCGGGTATATTGGCAATACTGCCGGGCACGGGACTTCAATACCTAGGGCTCTCTGCTGTGCTCATACCATGCCAATATTCTTTGTCTCCTGCCAGTCTCATATCAAATATCATAGCCACCTCTGTCCACCTAATGGTGAATGGCTGAAATTGCTAAAACCGCCGGGAGTAGCCAACAAATTTATTGTCTTGACACTTGTTTACTTCTAAAGTAGTTGACGAGTAGAAAGAATGGGAGAGGACGGTCTGTTAATGGTTTACATGCACGATTCTTATATTTTTTATTTATTTAATCAATTTACATGCACGATTCTTATATAATCATTTTTGTCACCAAATTAATGCAGCAATTTTGCTCTATCGTAAAAATTGTAAGTGACAAGTGTTTACTACTTACTCCGCTGACTCAGCGGCCCAAAGTGAGTCTTGGACGCCGACACAAAGAATTGCCACTTGTCTCTAACCTGCGCGGTCTCTTGCCTGTCGCCTATCATAACGAAGAAAACATTCCCTCATATGATTGCTAACGATTTCAAAATCACGCTGTAGGTTTCTAGAGTTCAGTGATGGCTAGCCACAGCCGCGCTTCTGTCACTTATAAATTTTCTACTGTCTAGCAATAGCAAGAATGCAAACGTTAACAATTGAATTATGTAACAGAAAATGGAACGTGTATGCGTAGTGTAATGTACTTATTTAATACGCTTTCCTCTCGTTTCCGCATGCGGCGTGTGTTTGGCCGGAATACGTTTTTCGTTCTAAATGTTATAAATGATTTAATTGATGCTGCACATTGCTGCTAAACGCAGGCCGAATTGTAAAACAACTTAAATATATACTAACCCTCCGAGTATTCGCAATGGCCGATTCATTTCTCTACATCTATCTATACAGCCCAAGAAAGACGCCCACTGTTGGGCATAGGCCTCTTCACCGTCACCCCAACCCCGCCGGCCCCCTGTGAATCTCATCCATTGTCCTCCTGCCGCTTTCTTAATGTGATCGACCCATCGGGTAGGCGGCCTACCCACCATACAGCGGCCAGTTGTCGGCCACCATTCTGTGATCGCCATCGTCCTCCGTCCTCACCTACAAACGTAACAAGATTCGGTAGAACAGGAGGGTCGTTGGTTCGAAACAAGGCATGCACCTACCAATGACTTTGATTTCTAAGCTACGTACATTTGGGTATTTACAGTAGCAATCTTCTTTTTCTTAAACTGCTTCTCCAACATTGGAGGTCTGCAGTAAGCTTTGTACAACGCTCTCGGCTGTGCTCTCGGTTCAATGCAACTCTGAACAACTGTCCCGGGGTTTTAACACCGGTCCACACCATAGTGTTACACAACCATTCACAACCAACCAACAACCAATCAACCATATTTATACATATATTTTTCTTCTTCAATTCAATTCGAAAATTCTTTATTGCACAAAAAGGTGTCTGTACAAAGGCGAGCTTAATACTAATAAGCATTTTCTTCCAGCTAACCAGTTAGCCTTCTCTTCCCTTCTACAGGGTGACTTTGAATTCGTTCACCGTATTTTGAGGGAATGTTCTTTTCGTTGTGAAAAGCAGTATTATTAAACATAAACACATAAATATAAACATTTACATACAGGCACATACAATGATTACAAACATTGATTTGTCTAATGGTATAACATATTTGTAAATATTCGTGATCGCCGACCTTTGGCTCCAAACTGTGAATCCAAATTCGAAGTGGTAGGAAGTACCGTAACGTAGAAAAATGTTTTCTAATAATTATGTTAAATGCTTGAGAGTCTGACCTCCGATATGCGTAAACAATTAAAAAAACAATTGAGTTGGCCGGCGCCGACCATAAGATGCTCAAAACATAGTTTTTGTGGATTTTTATTATTTTACGTCCTAATATTATTTGTTTATGCTTAAGTGAAGTAATTTTAGGTAACAAAAAATCTTCCTGTAGTAGCAATGGGTACCATTCGATAATTGTGAAGGAAAACATCATGAGGAAACCAGAGTGGCTGAGGTGAGTACATACCTCAGCACTAGAAATTGTATTTGCAGTACCTATTGGACACCTAGTTTAACTTGCAACGTTTATTAAGTCGCAGTTTCTGTGCTACTTTGAATAAAAAAAATTGATTTTGGTTTTTTTATTTTATTTAAAGTACTGAAGTAGGGATTTTTGTATTTTTGCATTTAAAGTAGGGATTTTTGTATTTGCAGCATTTAACATATGTATTAGGGATTTTTGTAGTATTCATAATAAAGTGTAGGATTATTGTATTTGTAGGGAGTTGATATTTTTGTTTGTGGTTTATGTATTTTTTCAGTACGTCTACTCACAAAACTCTTTCGCTTCATCAACATTAAATTAGTCGCTAGCTGTATACACGGACGCCGGTTCTGGGTTGAACAAAAATCTAGATAAAATGCGGTTTCTGGTGTAACTGTAACATTTCATTCACATCTTTGTTATTGTTAACTTAACGCTACTTTAAATAAATTGCGCGGGTCACTTATGTTGGCTCACAAACAAACCGGCAATACAGTTAGACTGTGTGTTTATTTGGAAAAGTGTCACACGCTTGACAATTGGACCACTATGTCTGTTTGAACTATAAACGACCAACAGTCTTCTAGAATCGGGATTGTCCCGTTGCAGTTCGTAAGAAGTTAGATGAGTCCATGGATAAATAAAATAAACCTATAATAAAAGAGCCATCCAACTTCAAAATTACGCTATAAATAAATAAACTAAACAATAAAATATTAAAATAAAATAAAAAAACATTGAGACGCTATAAATAAATAACTTTCACACAACACAATCCTGGTTCCAAACTGGGATAACCTGCGCCATTGTAACCAGACAAGGATGTCACAAGCATGGAGATACACCTAGATTGAGGCCATTTCTACAAATCAAATATTTCAATACTTGGTAGAGACAGTGAAATGTAATGGGGTTGTATTTGTTTTCTGGCTATCGGGAATAATTGGTAGTAATTTGTAATTTATTTCGCTTTCGGATAGAATGAAGTAGAAATTATAGGAATTCATTCATAAAATCTTGAATTTATGTAGAGCTTCTGCAATATCTACTTTACTCAGTTACGTTACGGGCGACTTTGCAGCAAAAATGTAAACCTTGATCAACTGCCGATTATACTCTATACTGAGCTAATTTGGCATCGGGTGTAAACAATCCAGCTTAGGACGCGCACGCGCAGCTTCTGAGCTGAATGTTAAACCCGTGAAAGTGTCGTGTGAAAGTCCGCGAATGCACGCTACTGTGCGAACACAAATAAAATATACGGGTACACCAAATAGTACCCAAAGTACTTGCCTAATTGGGTTGTAAATTAAATTAACAATATTTCTGATTACCTTTTATTTTTTAAGGAATAGGCTCTGGTAACTGTGCGCAGTAATGAGATGAAACAATAAGCAAGTAATTTTTAAAATTAAATGCAAAACCAAATGACCTTTCTTCTGCTCAAGGGCAAAAGCTCTGAGGTTTGGTGACGTCATCACCCAAGTTTTAAGAAGATTGTAATTTTTCTTTAAGCCGAGTTTTAACGCTCGAGCGGACGGAAGACATTTGTCAGTCAGTGCTATTTCTGGCGACCATTCCCTTCCCTTCTTATTCTCTAGCCCTTGTTTGGATATCAAAGGGAATGTCGCTCGCGTGGACAATTTCCGCCTAAAGTGATGTCAGAACTATCGATAAGTCACTCGCACTCTAATATAGTTCAGTCACACGCTTTAATCTAAATGCTAATGACGTTTCATTTCAATTACAAAAATCCAATAAAAAATGTGAATAGAATGCAAAATTGAAATTAGAAATTATTTCTTAATTTGTATTAAAAAAAATATATCAGACGAAAGCTGGAATGTTGGAATGTCACATATTGTAATTTTTTATAGAACGTCACAAGCATTTTTTTTCAGTGACCCAGCCGTTTCTATTCTAGCGGCCTGTGGCATTTTACTGACAGTTAAAAAATATTTTTCTAATTATTTTTGTCTGTGACATCTAACTGCCTTAAAAAAATATGTTTTTTAAGTTATGATTTTTTTCAGCAATAAAATTATGTATTTATTTACTTAGCCGTTTTTTTCTCAGCCAATGTTGTAACTGTTTCACACATTCGTTAGAGCTGCGATTAAAATTAAGCATGGAACTGCAGATTTTTTATATTTATAAATAAATATAATATTGACTCAAAGACACGAAATTACGTCTGATAATTTCTGAGTCATGCAGTGATTATAACAACGCATGTTACGTCAAAGTGCTTACGTATTACGTACAGCGAAATATGCCTGACGAGGAAATAAACAATGAAATTATAATAAAAGGCATTAATGTCAAAAATATCTTGGCGGTAGATTACGTCACACATACACTGTGTAGTGTGAAAAACAATGTCATGTCCAAGCAGCAGCTTCACCAGGCATAACGAAACCACAAACAGGAAAATACATCCAGACCTAGGGCATTTGTACAAATCCAGTACGGCGGCCTCCGGTAGAAGCCGAACCCACGACCTCTGTTTGGTAGTCGAGCGTGTTAACCGCTAGACAGACGATGCAGTTAATTAGTTGTGAAGACGATGATGAAGTTTTAAATGTTGATGTTGTTATATTTTTATATCTTTGTCCTCAGGACCAAGGCAGTTGCAGTAGGCGACGCAGCAGCCTCCTCTCGTGGCGATCCCTAAAAACTGACTACGTAAGATCCTAACTTTTTTTATTCACTTACATGCAGGGCTTGTAACACGGTCACAATATCTACGTACCTACCTAGAATAAGATATGGCTTTACATTTATGTCTTGCCAACCAAACCAAATTGATTTATTTATCTATCCAGAACTCCACAGCAAAATCTCTTTGAAACTGGAGTTATAATTTTATTCTTTTTGTTGCACTAACCCGTGCTGAGGACAATTTTAAAAACCTATTTAGAGTCTAAAAAATCCACCCATGCCGGGACTTGATCCCGCGACCTCTGGCTAACCGTGCTAATGGGCAAGTGCAGGCATCAGTGAAATTTTGAGCCTCTTTACGAACTTCTCTGTATTACGTACAGGCAGCGACATCTGCCCGAAGTAATTTAGTAGTTATAGCTACATCTACAATTTCATAGTTACTGATATTTATCCTGAAATACAAAATATTCCCATAAATATGTGGCATCAAGAAACCACCATACAGCAACTGTCAGTATGTTGGTTTCTTTAAATAAGTCTCTTAACAAATCTCTACTGCCTAGCTTTAAAATGAATCATAGAAGTATTTTCACCGTACAAAATTCACACTCAAAACCGGCCCCCGTCCTCGTGATTAGTCTTTACCAATGAAATGAGCGCAAGATGTGCTGTAAGTAAATCACTTTGTGATTGGTTAATTCTGTGTGCCGAACGTGACGACGTGAACGTTGATTGGGCGATAATAAGTGACATTGATGAGTGGTTTTATATAAAAACGTCAGAAAAACGTGTACAACTGTAACCCTTTTAAATATGTAGGTTCCTCGCAAGATAGCGGTCTGAGGGTGGCAGGTGCATATATATATTGCCGGGTAATACTGAACTCGCTCCGATTGGTAACACAATCGACAAGCTCCACCCGTCTTCCCACAATGGAACGTGGGGTCATTTTTAGCGCCAGTGACATCTATGTTTTTAACTATCACTGTATACCATGATAGGACATGATACTATGGAAGTAACTAAAATAATCAAGCTTAGCAGTTGCAGCAATTGTATCAAAGTGTACAAAATCCCCCTTATGTTTCACCGGACTTCTCTGTAATACCCAATAGTAGGTTAAGCCTCTGCCACTGGTATCATAGTGTCTAAAGCCTCTTAGCGAGACCTCGGCCACACGCCGAAACCCGATAACTATTATGTTGGCCGCGCGGTTAATTCATACACCTTCCATTGTTCAGTCACCTTGACCGCGGTTGCTCCGATTTGCGCAATCCTGTTCACTGCACAGTGGCTATTGCTGATGAGGCAGGCATTTGGCAGGTTTCTGTGGAGCAAGGGACCATGAGAGATGGCCTATACTCAACAATGGTGTTTATGCAACCACTTCGATAGTCTCAGGGGATCCTGGTTTCCACCTTTTCTCTGTGGGCAAGGCTTGCTAGGGCTATAGTATCTATAATTCCGACTTACATCCACCGAACATAAATCTGGCACTCACTTGGTTCCGCCGAACAGCGCGTCCCTACACGCTGACGAATGTTGAAGGCACCGTCCACTTGCCGTCCAATGACTGCTCCGCAGTGTTTGAATGAATTTATTGTTAATCAGGTCACATAAAAAATCCGAATTCCGAAATGCTTTTTACAGCCGACACGAGCGCGTTTTTTGACCGACCCGCGCACACACCAAAGTTTTTTTTATTTTTTTTATGTGTGTGTCAGTTCATCTTCCCATACAGCCAAACGCTGGCCAGCATGACAGATGATATACCAAAAATTATGTAGGTGGATGTATTGCCGAAACAAATGGGTTGCGGTGTCCTGATGATGATGATGTGGAACAGCCTACAACTAGTTCCACATCATCATCAACTTTTCTTCTTCATAATATTAGTGTACATAAAATATTCTCTGTCTCTATCGGTGCGCTGATGATGATGATGATGTGGGACAAGTAGTTTATTCCACATCATCATCATCACCATCAGCCAACCATCAGCCCACCGATAGAGATAGAGAACATTTTATCTAGGGGGTACTCTTCGAAACTACTTATCCTATAGCGCTTTCATTATAAGTGAATTCTAGAGAAAAAATTGTTACATACATTAAAAAAAAACTTCCACACAACACAACCGCCTATCCTGGTCCCAAATTAGGATACCATGTGCTATGGTAACTAGGCATCATCTTATAAGTAAGTTTATGTAACTTTTTAATTTTATAGCCATATATATATATATATATATATTACATATGTATGATTGTACTGGGTTGTAATATAGTACGTAATAATTATTGTACACTTTCCTCCCTTGTTTATAATGTTCGTATCACCACATCAAGGGTTGGCTGGAAGAGATTTCTGCTGAAATAAGCTCGCCATGTACACTTTTTAATTCTGTAAATGTTTTGTTTTATTCGTGTAATTTTATGTGTGCAATAAAGTATAAAGTAGGCGAGGTCATCACATGCGCGGAAATACACCCAGAATGTGGCGGCAGCGTTTTCCTGAGATTCCAACCGCATACTGCGATCGCCAACCCGCCAGCCAAGCGTGGCGATTATGGCAAAACCCCTCATGGTTATCAAAACCACGAAGGAGGCCTATGTCCAGCAGTGGGCGTCAAATGGCTGATGATGTGGCATAATTCTGCACTGTACTTCGAAACTAGCTGAGTTAGTCTAGCGGTTACCACGCTTGACTACCAAAACAGAGTTAGTGAGTTCGATACCTGCTGGAGGCCACCGTACTTGATTTGTATAAATGCTTTAGTCTGTGTGTTCTTATGTTTGTAATGTCCTTGACTGGTTACCATAGCACAGTGTAGTTTGAGATTTTTTATATTTTATTTCAGTTTTTTTAGCAATGGTTATGCTTTTCTATGTTTGTTTTTACTTGACCGCGAAGGCAAAGGAGAGTCATAGCTCGTGTCTCGAATACAATTTTGGTTTCATTCAAGCTAAACTGGTTTGCATGGTATGTGCTATATGGCACATCCATATTTGGATGAGAGTAGCCGAGGACCGTGCTCAGTGGCGTGCAATAGGATGGAAATATACCGAGACTGAGGCCATATGTGTATATGTACGGCGGCCCCCAGTGCGAATCGAACCCACGACCTCCGGCATGGTAATCAGACGTGATACCGCTAGACCAACGAGGCAGTCGAAAATTATAGTGCTCCTACGGTAAAAGTTGAATTCAGATCGCCACACCAGAGCCCTGGGCCTCGAGTCTGATAGTGCATTAAATTACAATCAAGATTCATAGGCGCGTCACGAAACATGTTTTTCATTCCATTGACGCCTAGGTTTGATACCCTTGCGCCACACTTGAAGCGGCAACGAAATGAAATCGACAATTGCATGAACATGCAATTTAGTACATGCATTAACAGAATCTAAGCCCTGGTGTAGTCTTAAAATAAGAAGAGTAATGTCCGAGTGTCATCGTACATCTCAAAAGCCAGCTGATTAACACGATAGCAACCGGCAAGGCAAGAAAGCGTTGCAATTGCAACGATGCACTAATTGTGTACTAAAATACTAGTGGATATTAATGTTCACGACACGCTGTAAAAAAGCCGGAGAAAATGGGCTTTTCTTTTGCGGTTTGCCAACTGTTTTCTCCGTTATCTACGAGTTGCGATTCTGCTGTCGTTTTGTTGTAAGTAATTTTCATTTTTGTATTGTTAGAATGTCCTAAGCCGCAACTTTGGATTATTTTCTTATCGTGAAGTCTACAAATTTTATTCATTGTAAGTACTTAACACCAAATCTTATTCTTAATGTAAGTTTAAATTATAGCGAAGTTAAAGAAATGTATAGTTTTTCGATTAAATAGGGTTAACATTCAACGAGATCTAATCAGAAATGATGAGATCCGTAGACGAACGAAAGTCGTCGACATAGCCCAGCGGATTAGTAAGTTGAAGTGGCAGTGGGCGGGGCACATAGCACGCAGAACTGATGGCCGATGGGGCCGAAAAGTTCTCGAATGGAGACCACATATCGGCAAGCGCAGCGTAGGACGACCAGCCACAAGATGGACAGATGACCTCATCCAAGTGGCAGGAAGTCGCTGGATGCAGGCCGCTTCCAACCGGTCTTTTTGGAAATCCATGGAGAAGGCCTATGTCCAGCAGTGGGCTTCTTATGGCTGAACGATGATGATGAGGGTTAACATTCTGCATGTGGTAGATCGTTATCTTACATAGAGTTATTCCACACTAATTAAATAATATGGTATTAAGGATTAACAGACAGTGCCTGTACAACGACAAAAAACCCCTACAAGCACATAAAAAATAAATTTTAAAACATGGATTATTGAGCAGAACCATTTCGAGCATCGTGGAATCAAAATTGTTATGTATACGAACTCTAAACTGTTATAGGAATTGCGTATTTTAAAGATAATCCGGTAAAAGGATTACTTTATACTTTATTGCACACATAAAATTACATGAATAAAACAAAACATTTACAGAATTAAAAAGTGTACATGGATTCTTTCTTCTCGGTAAAAGAATTCTAAATAAAGTACAGAATAAAGAAAGAAAAGAACAGTTTATGAGATGCAAAGGGCAAATCAAAAGTCAAAGTCAAAAATTGTATTCACCAAAAAAACAAAATGTTTACTTAATGAACGTCAAAGCTGTTAGTTTTACAAATAATGGATTATTCGGAGAAGAAGCTAACAAAGAAACTCTACATTTTTTCTTTTCAAAACAAGATTGTGCAATTAACCGAGTTTTCAACCTAAAGATACACACTACACTAGATGCAATTGTCCCCGTTAACATAGGTATTTAAATACCAGACCACTTTGTCTTCCAAATAATCCTTAATGTTATAATAGGCTTTTTTGCACAATTAGTTACATATGTTATGGGGATTAATATACCTAGTCAAACGAAAACTCGTAATAGCACGAGGGGACATTGTCTTTCAATATACTTGTAGCAAGATCAGGAGACGAGTCTAAAGGAGCCGTATTTTGGATTGGAATATTTGTAAAGAATTGTTCAAAGGCCGCAGCAATGTCTTCATTTGACGTTATTACTTTATCGTCTATCTTTAAAGAAAATTTGATTTGATTTGGTTTTACCAGTTTCCCTATTTATAATAGTCCACATTGTTTTAGATTTATTTGAATACTAGAGGATTGCTTTTTTTATATGTTCGCATAAAGTTAGCTTTGTGGCAGACGACCCTAGATAATTTAAGATATAGTTTTGCATCATCACAAAAAGAAACTCGGGCACCATATTGGCTTAATGTTTTGGTGGGAAGGACGTGGTTATATTTTTTAATGTAAATTTACTGTACAAATAAACTAAATAAACTGACAATGTGACAAGTTTGAATACAAATGTGAGTATGTCATTAAGATTTTATTTCAACCGCGGTCTTCTGCTATTTGCATATTCAAACGTAGAAAAGAAAGCTGTATTTATTACAATTCTACATATTATATATCTACAACATATATGATTGTTGTTCACTGCCATTGAAGATTACTATCTGCCACCGATAGCTCAATTTTGATTTCTGTCAAAAGTCGAGTGTTTACTGAACTGCGCAAAACCATGTCAAACGCAAACACCGGTAACACTGCGACTGAGTGCCTTATATTTTTCTTTATTTAGTTTTGTATTGTTTTGGACTCCTTTGCTTTCAGATCTATCAACTATTAAGGTATTGGAATGAGGGTTACAATACTTAGCTGAGAGGATGGCATAGGTGGTGCGTTTGCCTACTTAATCTAAAATTATGTCCCGGATACTACAGCGCCTGAGTGGTCACTTCTCGCCATTCTCGAGAAGTGCTTGCAAAGCGATAGATGCATTTGAATCTAAAATCACATTAATATCTCCAATACGGTCGCCTCGTTCAGTCGTTGGTAGAGAAGTGTAGTGTAGAGCCGCAGACGACATTGTTCAATATATTGTGTCGTTTACAATGCCATAACTGTTTAACGGTGACCGTCGTACGGTTGTTTGTAAAGATAGCCAGGGATTTTATAGGCCGGGTGGTAGCGAAGTGGCAGAGACCGATTCTTACATTCGAGAGGACTTTGGCTCGAAACCCAAGTGGCGTGCGTTTGGGAATAACGCTTCTAATTGTAGAAGCGTATTGAAGAGTAAGAAATGTTTAATTTGTAAGCCTCGAAACCAGCTATACAAAACAGGTAGCTGGTTAAATACCTGTTTTGTATAGCTGGTTTCCTACCTAAATGAAAACAAAACAACTTAATATTAGAAAAAAAAACACCTTTTGGTTCAATATACGACTTACGAACTAACATGCAAACGTTTTTTAGTTTTATAAGACATCTGAAGATATATTGAGCGTATCAGGGACATACTCAAAGTAATGTACTTCACATTAAATGGGCTACTGTTACTACTACTGAAAGGGCTACTATAACATTAAGGATAATTTTCTATGCACTTTTGACAACTGACAGCTGTAAATAGTAGATTAGCAGATTGAGAAGCTGGGAGCTAGTCTATCAATTCCATTCAATCAATCAATCAATCGATCAGCTCGTGCTTCTCAACCGAACGAGTACGGCCCTCCCCTAAGCCACGCCTCTTCCTTCTGTCCATCCTCACCCAGCCACTTGCCAGCAATCTGCCTCAGGTCGTCGGTCCAGCGAGCTGGTGGGCGTACCACGCTGTGCTTGCCAGCTCGTGGTTTCCACTCGAGAACCTTGGGATGGGGTGCAACCATCTACCACCGATTAATTCCATTGCAAGTTACCAAATAAAATTTAAAATAAAATGTTCATTTATTGGGGTGAATGAAATTGACTGTCTTTTAATTGACCTGATTCATTATACTTTATTTTGTTTCGTGTGCAAATTGAATAGCCTATATTGATATTATTATGGCGGACTCCTCGCTCAGGCTTTGCGGAGCCCCAAATCTCCATGAAGCATACTTTGAGTATGGCTGATGCAGATAATGTACTCGTAGTTAGCAACTAACATAGACGGGAATACCTAAGTTTTTATAGGCCGGGCGGTCGCGGTGAATCGATTTTGCGTGGTTAGACTATCGATCTTTCGTGAATTGGCCTGTCAGCAGCTGACGCGGACCGTTATCGATAACAAGGAGGTTTTTGTGATTCCAGCAAAAAGATCTGTATCGAGCTCGCTGGCACAGGTGTGTTCCGTTCTAGATAAAAAAATCGACTGCTATCAGATATCATTGATTCTTTTTTATAAAATTCCCCCAAGGCACACCACTTCCTTCTGTTCTCGACCATCCCCATCTGTCAATGCTAGCAACCTACCTAGGATCGTCTGTCCAGCGAGCTGGTGGGCGTACTAAGCTGCGTTTGCCAGGTAGTGGTTTCCGCTCGAGAACCTTTGCACCTCACCGACCATCGGTTCTTTGGCATATGTGACCAGCCACTGCCACTTCAGCTTGCTAATCTCTAATCGTATAGGCTGTGTCAGGCATCATATTTCTTTGGCGCATTGTCTCATTTATTATGTGATCTATCAAAGAAACTCACAAGAAACAACTGGCACGGCCCCTTCCATAGCACGCTGAGCTACTTTGAATCGGTGAACTAGTTCTGCCGTCAGTGTCCACGTTTCAGCTCCGTAGGTCATGACTGGCAGGACACACTGGTTGAAGAGTTTTTTATGTAAGCTCTGAGAAATAGCCGAGGGGAAACCCTGACTCAGATTTAGATTTATTAACGTTTGATTGAATAAATTAAAAGGGTGCTTAATAATAATTTATCAAGCTCCCGGCTTAGCACCTCGCTTCAGAACACTCAATCGACGGATGTAGCGGCCCCTCAGAGCCCCTCGTTCCGTTTTACGGGAAAATACATCGACCCCGGATTTTATTATCATTATGATCATCAGCCCATTTCTGCCCACTGCTGGAAATAGGACTTTTCCTCATCACGTCATCACGCCATCTTTCGCGCTCTCTCACTCTGGCGACTTCACCACATCATCCGATCGGGCTTTTAGTCTACTGGGATTGGCACACCAGCCTCATCCATCCCTGTCAGTGTGGATATGAATAAAGGAGAAGAAAGACATGTACGCCAGTGGACAATATATGATGATGGATTAGTTTGGACGTAATCTTTAAGTGAGTGCACACAGTTGCATTACTTGCGTGCGATTTTGTTACACAAATCTACAGTCGACATCCTGAGGTCACTTCCAATAAGCAAAAGATTAAAATACTGAAGTTTCATGGTTGTATAGAAATAAAAAAATATATTGAAATTGGTAAATGGAAGTAGATTAATTATCTGAAGAAATGGTATCATTGGTATTCATTGTATCTATCGAACTGTATAGAAAATAAATTATGTTTAGTAGCAAACAACTGTCTATTTTCCATAGAACTTTTGTTTTATTGTGTTTTGCTGAAAAACAATAAAGAAAAATGTGCACCAGGATTACACCTACTGTAAATCACCTTTTTGTTCACTTGTTTGTGTGCGCCAGTACAGTAGATGTTTTGTTTTTCTCTTCAGAATATCTTGTTACTTATCTGATTTTATCTCGATTAGGTATCTCCGACAACAACGGAATTTCCTGATGATCTCGTCTACGTGACTACGTCACATCAAAAATTTGGTGAAATCCGGTCTCCTACGTTACGGGTTCGCAAAGATTAAGTACTGGAGTTGGTACCTATATACTTTATTTCCCCACTCTCAAGAGTGAATTGTGGTTTATTTTTTTCACGTTTGGTTTTAGTACTACTCAGTATGGTTTACTATTTGAAATTTTTATGAATTTTTTTTTCAGCTTAGTTTTTATCAGGACATAAAAACGCGGATTGCTGATCCATGGACTATGCTATGCAGTTTTACTTATTTTTGCTTCGCTTTCATTACTGTATGTAACTTATTAAAGTAAATCTTTAAATCTACGACGATTTTTTGATTGAATCTATAAATATTATGTTAATGATTGAATTGATAAAAAAAAACAAAATTGGAATTAAAGGGATGTACTTTAGGCACTTTGAGTACTAGGCAGGGAGTAACAGCTAATGAATATAATGATATTTTAGCAATATCAATATTTTTTCAGCGGGCAGGATCTTTTTAAATATATTTGAATAACAGAATAGAATTGAATATAATGCTCTCATTGTTTTCTGTTATTGCTAATGTAAATATGTTTCCAAGCATTTCTACAATACATGGTTAAGTAGGTTAAGGTAACATTTATGGAAATGTACGTACATCTCATAGGAATCTGCGACGAAAAAATCGACAGCAACAAACCGGTTTGCAAGGCGTTCCAATCACTCACTCGAAGGGAACCAACTCCAATTCCCCCAATCTATCTCAGAATTTTTTTGGAGCCACCTGGGGGTAGCAAAAAACTGGCCAAGTGCGAGTCAGACTCGCGCACGAAGGGTTCTGTACCATTATCTACACAACATGTAATATTTCAAGCGTCTGCTTGTTGCCGTTATTACGAGTAATATCGAGCAAAAAATGGCAAAAAATCACGTTTGTTGTATGGGAGCCCTCCTTAAATATTGATTTTATTTTGTTTTTAGTATTGTTATAGCGGCAACAGATATACATCATCTGCGAAAATGTCAACTGTCTAGCTATCACGGTTCACGAGATACAACCTGGTAACAGACAGACAAACATACAGACAGACGGACAGTGGAGTCTTAGTAACATAGTCCCTTACCATTTGTGTACGGAACCCTAAAAAAGGTTTTGAGATGTGAGGCTGCAACAAGAGTCGAGAGTAAGAGCCAAGAGCATGTACGATCGAGCGAGAAGCAAAATAAAGTCTGCCTGCCAACTCGATTCATTTCTCGCGGCCGCACCCGCGCGCGCCTACCAGCCAGTGAGCCAGTCGTCAGTGCCGCGCACACGATACTGGCTGTTACGCGCGACGCCGGAAAAAAAGTTTATCGCAAAACAGAAAAAGAAACAATCGAAGTGTCTAACGAATTTTGAATTTTATTTTTTAATAATCGAATATAGATGCCTATTAAATGCTATTAGTGGTTCCTCGAAGTGTGTCGTTTGTGCTCAAGCTGCGTTTCAAACGGACGCGTGGCGGAATTTAAAAACAAACTTGAGTTAAGCCGTTCAGAATGGTCCCAAGCGATAATTAGTTGGGTAAAAGTGAGTGTTGTGTTGTAGTGGGACTGAGATTGCCGCTTCTCTTCATTGCATCCATTTGAAAAACAACAGAAGGAGTGTATCTGAAGATTAGCGATGTTGAAGCTGGTTAGTAACTTGATTGTAAGCCTTGTTTGGTTTTTCTTAACTTAAGCTGTGTTCAATATTCATTAATTTCAACATTTATTCTTCATTTAGTTTGCTTTTGCAGTGGCGCGCTCGCAGGGTTCTGTTTATCAAAATGAATCGCTCAAGTAGTAGTCCTGTTGGTATCAGTCCGATTTGATTAACCATTGAATAGTTTATATTATCTATCTATTTATGGGTATTTAATGGTAGCTAGCACTATTAATCCGTGTTATTATCTAGGTATAACAAAAAAAAATACGTAAGGAATGACAATGAAAGTGATAAAAGATACGTCGATAGCAAAAATATTTTACCTCGAGGTTGGTAAAGTTCAATATTATCTTAAATGATAGGTTTCCTCTGCACCTGTTACCTACCCATCTAGTTCTATTCATTATCCAGATACCACCTGCTTTACAGCAAAAAAATACTTGGTGCTATTAGTATGTATTGTTTTATTTTTACCTTGAAAACGACAACGTGTTATCGAAATACATAGGTAGATAGATTATTGAACATAAAAAAGCAAATAACGCGAATCCTGAAAACCGTATTTAAAACACTTCCAATAGTTAATCTCCAAAGCAATAGAAGCTTTTTTTTTTAAATATCGAAGAAAATGGGATTGTTATGAAGTTGAAAACACAGCTGCAATGCCATAAGAAATTACTATTATTAATGCCATAACATTAACAGGTCTCGAAAGGTCATTGTGAACATGTGTTGAACTGAACATGAAGGACATTTGGTGAACTTTACAAGATGATACAAAAACTTAAGCTTGCCACACACGGCACACGGCCCATAGGTATAAAACATGCGGACCTCCCTGCGATTTTTATGCGGCTACCATCGCAACCGCGCTAGTGTGTGGCATACTTTAACCAATTTGAAACAAAAAGTGTATTTTGCTGCTTTTGAAACAGTTTCTTGTTTTTCTTAATAACTAAATAGTGTTATACTAAGCAAGTTCCTTATTATGAATTCTTCTGTTTGAAATTATTATGATGAAACAAAATGTTTGTTCTACTTATTTGGCACCAGCATAGGTAGCGAGTGGATGAATATAAAAAGGCGCGACTTTGCAGTAGGTACATTAATTGTCAAATTCTGACATTTTAGCGCAACACAACTCGCGACTCACATCGTCATGCTGACTGTGCTGGACGGGTCCCAGCGAACTGAACAGAGTTTAAAGGTTTAACTCCTCTAAACTCCTTTCAGATTCAGCAAATTTTCATTAGCTATGAAGCAAATTTTTTATTTACAAAGAAGGAGTGATACAAGCGTTTAACTTTTTGTGCGAACTGGAATTCAAGATTTAACAAAAAAACAATTACAATCCTTACGCTTATTTATAAAAAGTTGATTTCACTAAAATACTCTTAAGACGGAGTTAAAGCCGGTTTATAGGAGGAAGTTCTGAAATTTATCTTCAGCTTAAGAGTATTTTTGTGGAATCTACTTTTTATAAATGAGCGTAAGGAACACACAATCAGTCTTTGTAAATATAGACAAATGCATGAGAACAGCATCTTATTAGCAAAAACAATCGGCACAGCTTATTATAATGGGTAGTGTCTTTTATACAAGTGATGTTGACTAATTAAGAGGTGTCGCCTATGTATTCACAAGGTCAGTAAATACTTTGGTTAGTATGCGATTCTTCTACTTTTTGTTAAAAATTCTGTTTCTCAAGGATTGAATTAGGTATGTATTTGCCTAGGTAATTATTTACTTTATTGTAAATACATTTGCCTTATTTATTCAGGAATTGTGTAAATTTTATGTGAGTTATTACTTACTTACGTAATTTATTAATTAAAACATCAAAACGTTTTTGTTTAAGGACAAGATGGTCAAATTTTGTAAATTTTTTCTTATTAGCTTGTAATTTAAAAGGACAGCTGCATAGGTATTCCGGAACTTGTCATAACTAAATGGCATTGACTGCGCATGAACGTATAGGGCGTGGGATGTGACATACAATTCCACGAAATTTTGTCAAATTAATACATATTGTGATGTACAAATTAATTTTCCATTGCAAAACCGTCCCGTCAAATCGGATGTTTGTCAAGTTATGTGCCGGTCATTATAGGTACCTAAATTTTATTTAAATTATTATCGATATTTTGTTATAAGAATTAACACATCACTAGTCCGTCATCGAAGTCATATTTCAAATGCCCTAAGAGGTTGTTAAGTCCTTTTCATTCAGTGTGCTGACTGACTGGCCTCCTTGGTCGACTTTCCTCCTTTCTCAGTTTCTGAGAATTTTTATTCGTTGTCAGTCAGTAATATAATTTGTGAGGTAAATTTACAGTACAGTCGACTGCAATCGGCAGATAGACCCTGAGGCTTACCACAATCTCGAAGTTAGCAGGACAAAAGCAGGGCAGTTTATTTTCAATGTTCAAAATAAACTGCTGCTATAGTGTACCATGAGCCGAAGTAAGTAGGCCTGCAATAAACCTGCTAAAAAAAAAGGTTGTCTCTGACCCGTTTGCCTTAAATGTTGCGTGCGTTCGAAAACCAAATATAATAATTTGCCGGTAAATACCGTTTTTATTACGAAATAAAAATAAAACATTTTGATTGTGAAAAATGTTATAAAAAAACATTTGTAGCAGCCCTGCTCACTGTGCGGATAAAAGTTGAAAACAAGTTATGGAAAAATAAAATAAACTGCTGCGGAATAAAAATTTTGTCTTAAGTTCTACATTACTTAAAAATTACGTTTTTTAACGTGTCTCGAAAGTTATTTTTGTTTACGTCAAAATATGTTCGAAGAAGTTTTTGAATTGATAAAAAAGGTTTTTGCTAAACTACGATTTTGAAGGAAATGAAGCGGTATCGCAGTGTGTAGGTTCAGACTACTTTCAGCAATCCTAAAGAGTTACCTACGAGGTTATAAATTACTAGGAGACGGGCAGCAGCGTCTTCCTGAGATTCCAACCGCATACTGCGATCGCCAACCCGCCTGCTAAGCATAAACCAAGCTTCCTCTTGGTTTTTATAACCATGAGGAAGGCCTATGTCTTGCAGTGGGCGTCAAAAGGTTGATGATGATGATTATTATGAAAGAGTTTTAATACCTAAAACAAGTATTTGAAATGCGACTAAATTTCGAGCCAAAAAGAATTTTCTATGACTTGATATAGTATCATATACCCAGCAATGGGCAGAGTTGGACTGACTGAATTATGATGAAATATAACTTATTTTTTATTATAAATAAGGTAAGATAACATATTTGTTTATTTTCTGTCCACAAAATACATAGAGGAATAGAGGTCATCTTTGTCTCCACGGATAAATCTGTGGATTTCGTTGGTACCGGTAACAAAGCTCTAATGTCTACGCACAGATTTTCCACTAAAACCTTAGAAAGTCGATACCTCCGAACATAATACAGTTCGTCGTAAACTTCGAATGGATTAATCTGCAGTCGTATAATTTTACGCCACGCTTTTTCCTCCCTATTGCGAAAAACGTATCATCCTCCAAAACAATAAGCAGGGTTTTAAAAGCTGCTCAAGAGCAACGTATAAATAACTGCTAAGAATGACAGTTCAGCAGCGCTGCGAGCGCGCGAAACTGACCTTATAGTACGGTAGCAGCGTTGATTAGACGGTGAACGTCTTATAGTTAACAGCGCTGCGATTGTATGGCTCATGGTACCATTAAGCAGGGTAGTTTTTTATAAGGCTTAAAAATAACTTCTAATAGTGCTTGTGGTAAGCCTCCCTGTCTTTTAATAATAGGTACTTAAGGGGCTACTTCGCTAGAGAAGAAGAGATCGATCACGTTAAGGTTAGAGCGATGGTTCTGATTAAAATAAACAAAAGTGTGACCTAAAGTTAATTCCCCAAAAAACTAATCTGTCAAAAAAATCTCGTAAGTATAAATTGGGACCTTATTATGAAGCTGCGACATTATCGGAAGGGTCGTCAACAAGATGCAGACAACTCTTCATTCCTCACGCCGTAGATTAACGTCTGCGGTTCCGTACACAAAGGGGTGGTCCATTAATCACCTGATGTTTCTTAGCAATTTTTTTATTTTCGGTTTAGAAGTCGCGCGTTCAAAGAAAAAATAATTACACGTGATGTCTCACTACACAACCCTAGTAGTGATATTTCGTATTTTTTTCCCGAGCCCCCCCTCCCCCCCTTTTCAAGCCTCACGTGATTAATGCACGACCCCAAACGGTACCAACGGGACCCTTTTACTAGACCTATGACGTCTGTCTGTCATACCTTTACAGATATCTTCTGCACTTGCATTTCTTACAGAATATAGGGTATCGGCGGATTTTGTAACAATCAATTAATCAGCCTATATTCGCCTACTTCTGGACATAGGCCATCCTCATCTAGCCAATCCGGTCTAGCCTAGCCGCCGGCAATCTGCCTCAGATCATCGGTCGGTGGGCGTCTTACGCCAGTTCGTGATCTCCACTTATGTACCGCATCGACGTTCGGTTCTTCGGCATATTTGACCAGCCTACTGCCACTTCAACTTGCTGATCTTATAGGCTATGTCAGTCACCTTAGTTCTTCGGCGAATTGTCTCATTTCTGGAGATCTGTCGAAGAGCCCCGAGCATAGCGCTTGTAGCGTCCTGCGCGTGCAATATAATAATGCCCTCAGGATGCTGTTGGGGTTGCCTCGCTGGTGTAGTGCATCAACAATGTTCGCTGAGGCGCACGTGCATGATTTTTATACGTAAGCGCAGAAGCAGGTTCAGCGACAACAACATCCTGAGAACCTAATTCTGCAGCACTTGATGGGAAAATTAATTATTTCTCATCCAGTGCGGTATAATATTTGTTTTTCTTGGTTTTTATTTTTAGTTTTTAAGATTAGTTTATTAAATATTTGGGCCATGGTATCGTTAAATAAATAAAAGTTAAATAAATAAACAGCCTATAGTTTTTGTAACGTAATGAGACAATGCCTGCAATGGAAACATAATGCCTGGGACATTGCTTTTAGATGGATTTGGCTTGCCTAGCACGTATACCATCCTGACAGTTTAGTCGGCCTAGCACACAGGAAAGACAAGTCAATCCATGCGGGGCCAACCAAGCCGTGGGTTTTCCGTGTCACAGTTAGCGTGTGGTTTTGCTAGGTACTACAAATGTTTGTTCAGCTCAATAAACATCTTTCATTTTCATTTCATTTCATTAAACTGCACTGTATTAAAAGAAAATCTGACATGTGTGATTCAGTCTCATATAAGGATCCCGAACTGAATGAATGGTAACCAAATCTTTTGTAAATATATGATATTATATTGTGTGGTAGTACAAATTCCTTGGCGTGTAACTTAGACTCGCTCTCAGCCAGTTTTTTTCAGCACTTTTGCCCCACTCACCTATATTCCGTGCGTGGGGTTTATTTTTACACATATCGCGTGTTCCACGACTGTTCTGTCTCTAAATCGATGTATTCCAGCGTCCTAATTGACAAAATAGAGTAGCTGGAATGCGTTCACTTATAATGTCTGATCCGCCCGCTAACCGCTCCGAACCTTGTCGAAGTGAATTCGATAAGTGTTTGAATTTCGAAGGGCAATTATGCACAACCAAATAAAACGCACCCAATAATGTGGCACAAATTATTAACGGTTAGTAGTACAATAGAATAGAAAACGTTTAAATACATAAGCAGCCTACATACGTCCCACTGTAGGGCACAGGCCCTCTCTCAGGGAGAGAGTATGGGCTTAATCAGCGCACATGCCCACTGCGGATTGGCGATTTCAAGCGCTTAGGTATGTGAAAGGCTCAGATATAAAGGTTCGAATCCCGGCTGGGGACAAAAAAAAAACCCCAGGTCTTGGATGTTTACATGTTTGTGATGTCGTTGTTTCTGGTTCCCACGACACAGGGTATCCTAGTGTGGGGCCAGAAGCAATGTATGTGCCTGTATGTAAATGTTTATGTTTTTGTTTTTTTGTTTTTATACTCAAGTTTCCTCACGATGTTTCACCGTTAGCGAGTGGTATTGCTACTATACAAATGTAACTAACTGCTAAATGTTAAGTTCACAAATGTACATAACTTAGAAAACAAAGTCATAGGCACATGCCCGCACTGGGAATCGAACCTGGGTCTCTCGCTTCCGAGTCCAATGTTCTACCCACTAGGCTACCACCGCTCTCGAAAACGTTCATCTGGTACAAATAAAATAATAATAATAATAATATGGTCATCCCCCGTGACAGAGAGTAGGTAACTAACCTGGTACCTAGTTGGAAATTTTTCAATTCTTGATTCGACACATTATAATGTCATTAGTTAATTACATGTTAATATGTCATTAATGTGTTAATATTAACGATACCATCGATACCATTAATATCCTATAATTTCTATTAGTTTGTTTTATCTACATGGATTAAACACTAAACAGATTAGATTAGATTACTCTTAGCTCGCGTTTCTTGTAACCATTTAGGACGACACCCCCGTGTACTAATTATCGTGTTACGGCCGACTGACGCTCTGCTGGTGCGGGTTTCTCCACGAGACGTATCTGCGCTGGTGACTCTCGGTGATTTATTTGGCTGCTGATTGATACTCAGTTTCACTGTTATGATGAGAACGTTAAGTAATTATAATCTGTTTTAAAATTAACGGCCGAAGAAGGCTCATTTCTACTTATAGCCGTGTCCCACAATGTATTACTTAAATAGCGCATATTTAAATTCCAAAACAGCTTTTTCGGTATCAAATTAAACCACTTAATTTTTTTTATAATGGATTCCTTAAAACATCTTCAAATGCGGTCTAAGCTGGTTTTTAAAAGGATAGAAAGATCTATTCGCTTAAAAATTGTACCGATTATGGTGTGAAGTCTCTAATCTCTGAGCTAGGCTGATAAATGGCTTCTTTGCGATAAAACAAAATATTATGTAAGAAAACAAAAAAAAATTGAAGAGTCCGTATTATTATTAACTAGAAAAGCCTCGTACTATTTATTAAAACTATACTAATGTTTTTAATATCATTAATCATTAAAAATTATAGAATGCGCTAGCGAGAAGGACCGCCGACATAATATAGGACATAATATTAGTCCTGGGAATAGTTTATAGCTACAACGCAATAAATCAATATTCAGACTTATAATTGTACGTATGCATGCCAAGCAGGCAGCAGACAGAACGGAATAATATAGGTAACCTATTATATCAGGTTTAAAATGTACTTAGAGTCCTCGGATTTCAAAACGTGCTTTTATTTATTTGTTAAAACTTTTAGTGCACTTAAAATTAACGTACGTTACGGCGACTCGTGGTCCTACTAGTAGGACAAATCAGTGGGACCACGAAAAAACGGGGAACTTAATGCCATGAGCGTGATCATTGTGCCCATGTAAAAATATGTTATCAAGAGAAGGTTTTTTTTACGTAGCCCGTATGCGTCTGACTGCAGGGCACAGGCCTTCTCTCAAAGAGAGAGTATGGGCTTAATTACCACGCGTGCCGACCGCGGATTGGAAATTCCAAGCGCTGAGGTATGTGAACACCTCAGATGTTTCTCAGGATGTTTTTTTTTTCACCATTAGCGAGTGGTATACCTACTACAACTTCACAAATGTACGTAACTTAGAAAACAAAGTCATTGGTAGATATCGGGATTCGTATCCATGACCTCCCGAATGAGAGGCAGGCTTTCTACCGCCGCGCTACCATGCCCATATAAAAAGATATTATCAAAAGAAGATTTATCTAATATGCTAATACCTATATGAAAATCTTGTATCACAGTGTTTTTTTATCGAACTCCTCCGAAACGGCTTCACCGATTTTTATGATTTTTGTCGATACCTATTTGGTAGGTCTGAGAATAGGTCGTACGGTAATTAATATGGCAAAATAACGTTTGCCGAGTCAGCTAATTTTCTATATAATCGTGCCGGATAGGTATTTAGTTTATTTCAATATAAGTGCATATGTATGTACTTCTTATTTTATTTATTCTTATAGTCATCCGTCTCTGTCTTTAGCGCTATAGCAAAAGACTGAGGTGGATGCCGTGTAGTGCATATGTCACTGAAAAACTTGCTAAGACCCGAGCAAACACAACACAATGGAGACTACCAAAGGCTTCCATTAACACCAGTAAACTACGCATTCACACGTTGAGATGCGCAGGAGTTTACCTTGAACCTTGAAGGCACGACCGCGCCTGCGTTAATAATTCACGCACGTTTTAGCCGCCATCTTGCTTCTGTACAGTGAGGTCGGGGCTGATGTATCTTTACGTTTTTGTTACAAAGTCACCCGTAACGTAACTCAATAGGGTTCACCCATGTAAAGATTGCTGATTTAATTTTTATAGTTATTGTTAGAGACAATCAAAGCTATGAAGTTATTAGGTATGATGTAGAGTTTTGAGTATGGCTTAGATAGAGTCTCGAGTAACTCAATAAGGATTTACTCTAAGTCCTTATGTACTCATATTGTCATAAATACATAATATCTGAGTAGGTAAGTACATTTATAAGTACAGAGAAAAAAAAACTAGTAGGTAAGTCTAGATACTATTTTTCAGCGATAAACTAGGTATCTACTTAGTGTCAAGCTATTTATTAACAATGTATTTTAAAGAAAGGGACTGGACAACTATTTACTTCCCGGTCCTACAGTATGGCCGTCATATTGTGCGAGAAAGAGACAAATAGTTATTCAATAATAACAATAATTTAATAGTTTACCTAATAAATTATCGTGATTAGGCCCGTCAAATGTATAACTAAAAAGTTAATCAATCCATTTTATTCTAACAGTGCTGTACCCACATGTATTTTGCGGATGTATTTTGCTATTATGTCACATACTGTACCTACGTTTTTACACGTTCAAATCAAAGATTTACACGTTCTTGGAACCTCGAGAATTCTCTTAATGCACTGTTTGTTCAAGGCACTTGCGGGAACTACCAGCAACCTCGAGCGGGTGCTGATGAATGTAATAAAAAATGCGTACCACAACACAAGTGCGCGAGCTTCACATTTTTATACGTTCTACTAGCTGACCTACTGTCAGACCTACCAAATATACACAATTTTTTTTATAAAAATCAGTGCAGCCGTTTCGGAGGAGTTCGGAAACAGATACTGTGACACGAGATTTTTATATTATATATTAGATAATTGAATTAGTCCAGTCCATCCAAAGGTTGTCTGGAAGAGATCACTTTTAGTGATAAGGCCGCGATCGGTACTCTTAGGTTAAGAAATATCTGTGTAGTCTCCATTTTTATGTGGAATAAAGTGTTCTCTATCTATCTATTTATAATTGCGGATATTTGGCCGCATCTTAAGTAACAGCAAGTGCGTTTCAGCCTTTAGTGTCGCCGTAAATTCAATTCAAATATTTTTATTCATTGTAAAAACAGAATGTTTACTTAATGAACGTCAAAGTTGTTAGTTTCACAATTAATGGATTATGTGGAGAAGAAGCTAACAAAGAAACTCCACATTTATTCTTTTCAAAACAAGTTTTAGCTTAATTAACAGAGTTTTCAACTTAAAATATTAGTCATGAATGTGTTGAACACTAGTCACAATCGTCCTTTAAATAATATTAATCTACTGTTTAATGCCAAACATCTTTGTCTTCTAAATAATCCTTGATTATAACAAGCCTTTTTGCACAGAATGTGCTTAAGGGGCTACAGTGTGCTGGAACTGGCTGGAAGACGCTTTTGAATCGCTTGTGACATCCTCTAGGAAGATGGCAGACCTTTGAAATTAATATATGATATAATTTAACTCCTCGATTCCCTATGGCATGTATGACAACTGTCATAACCTTACGCCTTCTATGAGTAAATATATTCCGTAAGAATGCCCTAAGAATTTATGTGCCATTTTAAATGCGCAGTGGATTACGTTTAAGCTTATACAGTCTTACGGGCAATATCAAAATATTGTATGTTCACGTTTAAAACTAACAGGAACAATAGTTACTCATTCAGAAAAAACGTTTTCATCAATTTATCACATTACGCCTTACGAGGAAAAGCCCAGCTACTCGTTGCATGTTGTCTGTGACCAGGCGCTCTTCGCATCACCATTGATTTGATTGTAACTTTTCATAAGCGATTCATCAATCATAAATCAACCTTCCAAAGTTCACCTCGAGCGCCATATAGTGAAATTAATTCAAAGTAGCAATTCTCATACAAAATTACCGATTGTAGGCCAAGGACGTGGGGTGAGGGACCGAAAAAGACGCCGCATCTTTCCAATTCACTTTCGTACAAAATGTACTGGGTCAAGTTTCATAAAACTATAATTTCGTAGTTTATTATGACAATTCGAGGTACACTGCGCAGCAGAGTCTATTTGTTAATCTGTGGGTTAATCGGCTTTCGGTCATAGTCACAATGAATTGTAGTTCTATGAAACAGAATCCTGAAGGGATGGGTCTTTTCCGCGCCCTCGCCCCACGTCCCATGTCCGAACAAAACAAAAAATATTATATACCTATTAGTCCAATCGGTGGAGACATTTTCGAGTTTTTGCAAGACCAACGCACGGGGACTGATTTTTGTAGTAGTGATCGAGCTTCAATCGTTAGAAAAACATAAAATGTAAATTCCCATTTCCTGTATTTTTTTAATTAAGTAAATAACTAAAAAAGAAAATAAAAAGAAGAAAAGTAAAAAGGAAACCGATCATTTATTATAATCATTATTCGAACCAAAAGCTCTCTGTCGCTCAAGGGACGCCTCTTCCCATCCGAGCTATTGTAACATTATGAATCTAAGCGAAACATCGTTCTATTATTTGTGCCTAAATCACGGTAAAAGCGAGGTTCACTAAAAATGAAACCTAACTACCTATGTATTATAATCCATTTATTGTCGCGATTAGGTCGGCCGCACGCGGCCAGACTTTCTGCTCGAGTATTGTAGTCTCTAAAACCTAGCATTTAAGGTTCATTTTAGTTTGATGGAGTTTTGTTTCAGTCCTCGCGCTCGCACTTCGCCTCCTCGTTAGATTGTAGGGTACATAGGCGGTAAATAATGTGTTGGTAAATAATAACTTCGATTGGCGTTACGAATAATACTTGATTCATAAACGAATCTGTGTAGATTTCGTCTGTAAATTTTTTTTCTATCTGCCTGACATGTTTTTCTGTTATAAAATAAAACGCAGTATATTTTTATCACGCATTTTATTGTACATGCGGAAGTAGGTATTGTTAGAAGAATCAATGGCGTAATGCTAAAAATTTTAAAGCAATTATAATTTATATACATGTGTACTTGTTTTTAGTTTTTTTATTTTCTCGAAATTCCGCCGTATTGGGATAAGTTATCTACACTGCAATAATTATGCTCTTTACCTTCCCTACATGTAACATAAATCACACTTCCATGACATGTATAAGTTGATCCTATTCAATTGTTTTTGCTAGGGTTGTCACAAAATCCGGGTTTTTTTATTCATGATTTATTCGATGCTCATTTTTAGGTACAACGTAATTTAAATATATAATTTAACGCTCATAATATTTTTTGGGTTCCGTAATCATAATGACAACAAAAGAAAGTAGTACACGTAACAAAAAAAAAACAACTGAAACCACAAAAAGGAAAAGTGTAACAAAAAGTAACCAAATAGAAATAGAAGTACTATATCACACAATAGATTAAATAAAAATCTGCGTTCCTGGTTTACCGATATTACATATTTTTATTTAAGTGTCACAATGAATAGTTTAATGTATCTTGAAAATATTCGTCGGTGGGGAGTTCCAAAATTATAATAATAATAATAACGTCCACACAACGCAATCAAACTAGAATTCCCTGTACTATGGTATGAATAGTTTTTAACTATCAGCTTTAATGACAAAAATCACTTAAATGCTGTATGTTTCCTGTGCTATTGGAATGAAATAATAGAAATGGTATGAATTACACTATTAATACGATTATCAACAGATTAATCTGTTATAATATACCAATATAAGTTAAGACGAGGCGGCACTGTTTATTAATAATTATATTTATCAGTCTTTGTGCTGAAACAAGGATGCAGGCCAAATAAGCACTCAAATCCATTTGTAGCTCTTTTGCCAACATCCTTAGCAACGAAGTCTTTATCCATTTTCATAATTTTTGTTTTATTTCTTTGGTCAATATCCA
Organism: Yponomeuta evonymella; assembly: GCA_963969515.1. Taxonomy (NCBI): domain Eukaryota; kingdom Metazoa; phylum Arthropoda; class Insecta; order Lepidoptera; family Yponomeutidae; genus Yponomeuta; species Yponomeuta evonymella. The sequence continues at coordinate 2,050,470 of OZ018343.1, read as the reverse complement.
TTTTGAAATGTTTTTTTTTCTTCTGTATTATTATTTTGCTTTTGTTCTTAAAATTTTTATTATTTTGTTTGTGTTATACCATAGAAAAAAAATACTCCTGTCAGATTCGCTTAATGGACTATGTGGCCACACAGGCACGGAAGCGATGACACATATTCACCCTTTTAAAACCGCTTCAGTGAATGCGCGTAGTGTAAAATAAAATAAAAAATTGCGTAAAGTCGATGATTTAAATTCAAAGATTTTGAGCCAAAATCTTAATCCAAGCTTCAAATTTATCAAAATTTCCACTCTTTTAAAATATTTATAATCCTCTGTATTTTTACACTATATTTAAAGATTTTCAACAGCTTTTGTAAATAAACCTCTTGAGTCATGGAAACACAAGAAGTCCACTGCTGGATATAGGCCTCCTCCATGCATTTCCAAAAAGACCGGTTGGAAGCGGATTTCATCCAGCGTCTTCCTGGCACTTGGATGAGGTCATCTGTCGGCTGGTCGTCCTACGCTGCGCTTGCCGATATGTGGTCTTCATTCGAGAACTTTTCGGCCATGTAGACGACTTTCGTTCATCTACGAATCTCATCATTTCTGATTCGATATCGTAGAGAAAGCATAGGCCTTTCCATAGCTAGTTGCGTGACCTTGAGCTTTCTTATGAGGCCCATAGTGAGAGACCACGTTTCAGTGCCATAAGTCATCACTGGTTGTATAATTTTGTCTTGAGCGATTGAGGTATATTAGACGAAAGCACTTTTCTAACTTTCCCGAATGCTGCCCAGCCGAGTTGGATTCGACGATTGACCTCTTTCACAAAGTTGGACGGGCCTAGTTGGACTGTTTGTCCTGAGTAGACGTATTCGTCTACAACTTCGAGAGTCGAGTTCCCCAATGTTATCGGGGTGGGCACGAAACGAGTATTCGATGTGACCTTCGTTTTGTCCATGTTCATTTCAAGGCCCACCCGTTGGGAAACTCGACTGAGGTCTTCGAGCATTATGCCGAGGTCTTCCATCGTTTCTGCCATGACTACTATATCGTCGGCAAATCGAAGGTGAGTGATGTACTCGCCATTGATATTGATGCCGCGTCCCTGACATTCCAGAAGCTTGAAGGTATCTTCCAGTCCGTTTGTGAACATTTTTGGAGAGATAACGTCTCCCTGTCTTACGCCCTTTTTCAATGGAATTGCCTCCGAACTCTGTTCCTGTACTCGGACCGACATAGTGGTTCTGTGGTCATAGTGGACTGTTGTACAAGCATTTCAGCCAGCACCTCGATATACCGATAGTCAATACGGCAACGCTGGAGAGACTCGAGCACTGTCCATAACTCGATCGAATCGAAGGCTTTCTCATAGTCCACAAACGCAAAGCAAATTATACTCCTCAGTCTTCTGTATAATTTGCCGCAACGTGTGGATGTGGTCTATGGTACTAAAGCCCTTTCGGAAACCGGCTTGTTCGGGAGGCTGGAAGTCATCAAACCTACGTTCAAGACGATTCGTGAGGACCCTCGAAAACAGCTTATAAACATGGCGCAGAGTAGTCATCAGTAACCACAAAAACCTCCAATACTAATTTTCATACAAAAACGGAGCCAGAGATTACCCCGTAATGTTACCGTTTTCTCAGGCTTTGACAAAAAAGCTGTAAAGACCGGATTTTCCAAGTCAGATTTTTCTTATCGGATTGAGGGATCACCCTGTAAGGATGGAAAATTCCAAGTTTATACCATATGTGGAACTTGAAAATCTTTTAGCACCTGATAAGACCGAAATTAGAACAACCAAAAATTCAAGAATTTTCGCACGTCTAGTTATTTTAGCATTCAAATGCTGTGTGACTATAAAGTTGATACAATATTAGTCCAGCCGCTAGACCAGCGGGGCCCGGTGGCAAAACCTGCATTAGGTGTTGGTTGAAAATTTAAGCAAGTTTACTTTTCAATCGGCACTATTAAATTTGCCATAAAAATTTGTTGACGTCACCGTCCTATCTAGGGTTTATGCAACGAGTTTATGTTGTTTTAAAAGACCACCCCTAAGTGTTACCATTATCCCAAGCCGTTGAAAAAAAAAAAGAAGCTTCTCCAAGTTTTCGATTTTCTCCGTCAGTTTTAGCAAAAAAACTAATCGTATAGAAAATTTCAAGTTAGTAACATCAAAATGGGACAACAATTTTATCTAGCTGTTTTACGCTGATCAACTTTATGTAGGTATATACATTCTTCACGTCACACCGTGTACATAAAGTTGTTATATGCGATGTATATCATGTTAGTATTTTAATTAATATATCAATAATAATGGCACCAGGTATTTACATATTTTTTTCAAAATCAAATCAGATCCGGATTATAAATTACTATCTGAGAGCGTGACAACCCTAACGACGTAAAATGCGGATAACAATTAAAATGGTCGTAATTTCTACTTTCCATGGAATTGGCATTTGAAATATATTTTTTATTTCATATGGGGAAGTCGCTTCCTACGTTCCAATTTTGCCACTGAGTCCCGAAATACATCCATGTGAAATCAAAGTCAAATTCACTTTATTGAAAAAAGATAAGATGATTTTTTTTCACTTTTTGACATAAAAACCTGTGGTTGTGAAAAAACATGTACTATTTCGTAAGTAGGTAGATAAACAAATACGTACTAAACATGTGATTTTTGTTTGAAAGCTATTCTTTCTACAAAGCATAGATAAGTTTTGAAGAGATGTACCTACCTTTATCTTTTTTGTTTGTAATGGCGCATGCTATACAAGAAAGCATTAGATTGAAGTCTATTCAATCTACGCGTAGGTACGCGGGCGGGCTGGCGAGCCGGCTAGAAAAGTAGAAACCGCTCGGCTCGCTCGACGCGTTCGAAATTCGGCTATATATGTGTGCGTTTGGCGGCGTGTGCTTACGCGAAGGGAATGAGACTGTGTGTGTGCGGCCGCGCGCGCGTCTTTCTATGGAGATTACTACTAGGAATTAATTCAGTCGTGTCATCTAGCGGTGAAATGTTGAAGTGCTGCACACCTGTGTCAAACGCTCAAGGTCATCGGCACAGGGAAAAATCTTAACACATTTTTTAAATCGCGTTGGAGGTAACTCTAATATATCTTGAGGAATTTTGTTGTAGAACCTTATACAGTGCCCCATAAAGGATGTGTTAACTTTTGCAAGTCTAAAAAGTGGAAATGACAATTTATGTTTATTTCTAGTATTAACATTATGGTGGCCACCAACATTTTCGAAGTCTTTGATATTTTTTCTAACGTACATAATATTTTCATAAATGTATTGACATGCAACTGTTAAGATGTTGGTTTCTTTGAAGAAATCTCTTAGCGAATCCCTACTACCTAACTTGTAAATAAATCGGATGGCTCTCTTCTGCAAGATGAAGATAGTCTCAATGTCTGCTGCCCGGCCCCATAGTAGTATACCGTAGGACATAATACTATGGAAGTAACTAAAATAAACAAGCCTAGCAGTTGCAACGTCAGTGAGTTCCCTAATTCTTTTCACTGCATATGCTGCAGAGCTAAGTCTGTGTGCTAATTTTACAATATGTGGACCCCATTGTAGTTTTGCATCGATTGTGATGTAGTTTTGTATCTATAGATACAGTGTTTTACGGTAACATACAGTGTTTTGTCATACCACGGCAGCATTGCAGGGCACAGGCCTGCTCTCAGAGAGAGTGTATGCGGCTTAATTACCACGCGTGCCCACCGATAGGCACTTTCAAGCGCTGAGGTATGTGAACATCTCAGGCACTCAGGTTTCCTCACGATTTTTTCATTCGCAGTTAGCGCGTGGTATTCTACAACTTCACAAAGGTACGTAAAGAGAACAAAGTCGTTGGCACAAGCTGGGATTCGAACTCACTACCACCCGAATGTGAGACCGTGAAGTGTCCGCCTCGGGCGTTTCATAAATTATCCTTCATAAATTGCGTAAGGTAATGAACGCGTATACTTGAGATAGACCGCACAAAAGACATTGCGTAAAATTCACAGTAAACCGTTACTTACAGTAATCAATGCGTTCACGCAACCGCTTTATCAACTAACGCATCGACCGAGACTCGATTCATCTCGAGCCAAGCACGCGCTTCGCTCGTCTACTTCTACTTGACGCTCAAAAACAATAGGACGTCGCGTAGAGGCAGCGTCATCTTACGCTAGACGCGGTTCTCGACACCCACTCGGTCCGAATCAATTACAAAACTCGATTGTTCTACGACAAATAGAGTGAGACCCGAGGCTGAGCGGTGTGACTGTGTGATGCAACTACGTACAGGTTTCACTTTAAAAGCTTTAACCCTTTGCTGGCCACATTAAGATAATCAAAAAGGGTCTTTTTAGACGTTTTCGTCTTTAGAAAATGGTTTGTAGAAATAAAGATGACGGTCCGCAGATAAAGCAGGTACCTGCGTCAGTTTTAATGTAGAAAGAAGAAGGCTAGAAAGAAAATCTGGAAGGCGACCTCACAAACTTCTATTTTGCTCTTTTTCACCGTCTTTAAAAAAGGAGGAGGAGGAGGAGTATTTATTGTATAATACTTTTACGAAGACTTTGTTTTTTAATTTGTTAATGGCTTTCAATTCTAGTTAGTGGCTTATATTGTGAATTCGGATTATAAATTCTCATAATAATTGATCAAATTCAATGAGTGGCTAAGATTTAAGCTTCAATATAATCGAATTTACCGTTATATCAAGATCGATTGTTCCATTGTCCCAAATTGATTGTGCTGGCTGTTTTGACAAGTGAATGGCTGGAAAAAAGTTTGCAACCGTAAATACGGCAATCTAGAAAATCTCAAAAATGTCAAATGAAAAAAAAATCACAGATTTCGTGCCTCACGAAACTTTCGTTACTATCGAATACATTGGAAATGAATCGAGTCATAAATATCACGTGAAAAATGTCGTTCTGACATTTCGACTTTTTTAACAAAGTTAGGCTACGGCAAACCCTTAACCCAATCGTCTTTGTTTTAGGCACAAATTGTAGCTGACTACATTGTCCAGAGGAATTTTTCTCAAATTTTTGATATCATTCTTCGTTTCCAAAATGTCGAGCGCCAAAATTAAAAATTCGTTTGAATTTTATTTTTTTTTACTATTTCGGCCATGACTTTTTTAGTTTTTGACTTTCTCGAATAATTCTTTTTGCTCTCGTAAATACGCGTCTGCCTTTTTTGAATATCATATCTTCAAAACTCTCCGAAATATGAGGGGATCGCACTTTTTCGTGAAATCGGAGCCTACACTGGAGCGAACGAAAAGACATTTCCAATGTCAAAAAATACGCTAGTATTTGTTTTGATGTAATCTCACGTGTGTGTGTGCAATGGTTACCTGCGTTTCGAAATATCACAAACGATAAATTCTAGATAGCAGTTTTTACCATAGAGAAGCATTACCATATGCCAATTTAAAAATTATAATGTAGTCCGATCTCGCAGATTATCTGAAGAAAATCCATTAAGTTTTTTCCTTTTTCAGTATAATGATATTGGGTAGAGTCACGCATGTTGTCAAGAGCTAGATAGCTTTAAATGAGTTGTGCTGTGCTACTGCTACTTATTATTTCCAACGAAGCATCTTATTCTCTGTTCTACATACCATTAAAATGAATATATAGGTAGGTAGAGAACTGCGATGAGTTAATTAGCTAAATAAGTAAAACATATATAAAAAATATGAACTCTAAAGGGTCATTGCTGAATAAATAAATAATACATACGTAATTTTTTTCCCAGTACTTACACCTTACAAAATACCTATAAGTGTATAGAAATCAACTGTTTGCGTATTTCAATGATTTATATCAACCCTTTCTGGACAAATCCTGTCTGGTACGGACTATACAGGACACAATCTTATATTCATTCCCGTATTGACAAACCTACATACGGCAAACTTTAACTATGGACAAAATATTAGCTGTTCCATACTTGTTTATGCCGTAGCGTAGGTGCTAATGGCCACTTTCTGAATTGAGAGTTTCGCTTAGAAAATGGTTAACTGTAGTGCTGTCTCTTCGAATTTCTCAGAAAAAAAGCGTGACAGAACGTTACTTAAGTATTACTTAGCGAAACTCTCAACTCAGAAACCGGCCCTAAGTATGTTGCTTTAGTATGGAGCAATTGATATTTTTCCGCTAAGTTCATATACATTTGTTACACCCTGTAATTAGTTGTGTACTTAATGTCTCTTAAAAACCTATTTACCAACGTAAAGCGAAAAAAACCAAAAGACGAAAATACTGCTTAAAGACTGAAAAAAAAACTTAATTATACAATTCTTATCGTATCGTAACAGCAAATAACTTTAATTAAATGTTAGACAAATTATGTATGTAACGTATTTAGACCGGAAGGTAATTCATCATAATATTTACTTGATTCAGTGTTTTACTGCTGTTTGCCGAGTTATCTAACCACGAATCATAATTGCAAATGGTTTATTACGTTTATTTCTTACATACCTGGTTTTTAACGTGAGGTTTATTGTTTAAATGAACTGTTTTTGAGGAATGTCACACTTTCATTTTCATTTAAAAGATAAAAAGAACTTCACATAAAAGTTGAATCGAGAATATCTAACCTCAGAAGGTCCACAGAGAAAAAAGTCTTATTCGGTAATAGTCATAGTCGAGTACCGTTTCAGGGCGCCACAGCTTAAAACGACACAAAAGTTAGGACAATATATAGTTGACACAAATCTCTGTTCAGAATCTCTGTCAATAAGTAATCCCGCGCGATTACTTTACGAACATAATTTTATTTATTAACTAGCTGACTCAGCAAACGTTGTTTTGCCATATGAGATTTATTTATATATACAACATGATGTGTTATCACAATATAAATAATAAAAAACTGAGAATTGAAAAAGAAAATAACTAATTTAAATAGAGAATCGAAGCCAAATCGCTGCCGTCGGCCGGTAAGGTCCCTAGAAGGCTGGCAGCATTAGGCACCAGCCCTCGGGTCACCTGACGCATCGACCAGGCGCGACGAAATCTCTTTACACAGTTGCCGCGCTGCGAGACTCCACACCAAAAGGCTTGGCCTACGACCTTTTTTCAGATCTACCAAATATACACAAAAATTTCATAAAAATCGGTGAAGCCGTTTCGGAGGAGTTCAATAACAAACACTGACACGAGATTTTTATATTAGATTAGATTTCGGCGATAGGACCAAACAATGTTTAGGTCGCAATGAAATATAAGTTTAATGATATAAGTGGACTGTATTAATACATAAAAAAAAATACGAATACAGTTATCCCTGCCCTAGGTAAAAATGCGTATTGAATATGAACAAAAGACAACTACTCGACAACAAAATAAAATCAACCTTTTTATTATGTACCATGCACCTAATCGTGCCGTTTCCTACAAGTACAGTCAACAGGAGGACGACCTTTACGTCTTTGTTGCAGTCACCCGTACTTTTCATGTAAATGTTGTGCTATGGTAGCGCGGTCGGTAGAAAACTTACCTCCCATTCGAGAGGTTTAAGCAATAAGTTTATTTTCTACTTAATGACGTGAACAAGAAGGTATCACTACATTTCCCATCTCCACAATATAAATTGTAGCTAAAATTCTCTCGTTTGTAAAACGGTTTCTTTTCACTCTTTAATTAAGCTTAAGCTAACTGTGTCAATAGACATGCTATAATTTAGCGTTATGTCCCGAGACGACGTATTTGTAACAGGGAGGAAGTTGTGTGTAATAATTATGTTGATTGCAACATTTGCTCGGCTACTTTATTTTCGCACAAACTGTATCATAAGTGTGCGGCGCGAGGTATTAACTTCTGATTCAGTTTGAAGTTTTCTTAACCAGTACTTTCAACCTAAAACGGTGATATTTGTCACAGTTCTCGACAGAGTTCACTAACTGTAGAGCGGCAGGAAATAATTTATATAGGCTATCATTGTCAAAATGGGGGATTGTTCTAAATAAATGAATAAACAAGAGTGATTCGGCTGTTTTTTGTGTTCGAAAAACTGAAATGAAGTGAATTATTCTTATTCAATTGTATAGAAGAATAATAATAAAGTTAATCAATGATAGCACAGTTTAACTAAGCGTATCTTATAAGATTAAGGCCGACTTGCACCACTTCCTAAATGTCACTTAAGTCGCCATTTAAATCAACTTTTGCATGAAGAACTTTATTTTAATGCTGTTTAAGCCACATTTAAGAAAATGGTGCAAGTCGGCCTTAAAAGGTTTTTATCAGTATTTTACAAATTTGGACCATGGCCTACAGTTCGCGCAGTTCGTTAAAAACAAAATAGTGTGCTTTATTTTCTTCGATATTCAGACCATTTTACTTCGTAGCAGACACAGAAACATTGCTTACAAAACAGTTTAAGAGCTGTGAAAACTTCAATTGTCACAAATACAATTCCTCTCACATGGGCATCATAAATTTATCAGACATAGAGCCTCAAGAGGTTAACCCGAGTAAGTTTGTTAAAATAAAAATAATAAAAGTATAATTAAACAAATAGGGCCAAATAGATAGGGGGAGCGTGGTTCGACCAAATAGGGGATGAATTAGCAAAGGGCAAGATAAAAAGTACCCAAAACCGGCGTGCGAAAGACGTCTGTCAGAATCGTGGCAAGTGGCAGACCCTGGTCTCTGCCTACCCCTCCGGGATATAGGCGTGAGTTTATGTAATGTTATGTATGATAAAAGTAACCAGGCTTTAACTAGTAAATTACGAGTATCCTTCCTAGACGCTCTTTCTTCGAGATAATGAACAGAAAAAGGCTTTCAGACCATCTTTACAAAAGCACCGACTTGTCAGCTGAGATGAACGCTTGGAGCTTTGATATACACGAACCGTCCAAGTTCTTTGGTCTACATTCCTCTTTACCTTAAAATTTATTCTTGTGAGAATACAGGTCATTTTAGCGTGGAGTACGGATCTGCTTGGAATGGGTCTAGGTTGGCTGCTTGTATGGATGCGTGAAGCTCGTGGGGGTTAGGAAAATACTCCTGAACCTCCGTGCGATGCGATGTAACAATGCGCTTTTGGTCTAGTTTAAACCAGTTAAGGTAAGAATATACTTCAAAGCAAAGCAAAACGAAACAAAGACAGCTGTTACCACAGATTAACGATGGAAAAGGCGAGTTTCCTTCATCTGTATCAGTTCCGTATAAATTTGGTCAAGAACCGTTGATGAGATCTATAAGAAAGTCATCAAACTCTTGTTTTCAGTGCGACTTTTTTGACGTGAACGTCTTTCAGTTCGGTAGTAGGGGGTCGCATGCAACGAAAACATGTCGCCTCGGCTCGCCGAGCCCTCGGGCTGTAACTCTGCACTTACGTGTTGTGAGGAATACGTTTATAAACGAATAACTTGTTTTACTCAACAATATATAAATATATTGTTGAGTAAAACAAGGTAGCTGTTATTCAGATCCTCTTGACTTCTGCCGCTAGATGGCGCCAGTGCGGCGTAACACGTTTCGCAGTTTGAGCTAAACATTTACTCTTACTTATAGACGGTCCACGTTAAACCAACAGCCGTGTAACCCGTCACCGCCCCATCCGCTTTTTTATTTAAAAAGTAGTTACTTTAGCTGTAAAACACACAATATGCAATATTAACAAAACTTCGACCTCCGCACCATAAAGCGTGTCAGGCATCATCATTCAATAAGGTGCGAAATCAAATATTATTAAAGTGCATCGCCAAACTCGATACTTGATTTACACAGTGTGAATCACATGGCAGCACATAACGTCATGTTGGCGGTTCGTTGTGAATTCCTTTCCATCCGAAGTCCGGGATTCTGCAATAAAATTATCTTTGAGTTGGTATCTTATGAGACGAAATGATGAGATAACATGTCATTGAAATAACGAAAAACCTGAAAACTGTTTTAAAGTATCGATCTCGGAGAATGGTAGGCCCGCGAACGTTATTAATTGCATTCTGAAATTTCCATTGATCCAATAGGCGAGCACAAGCTTATAATTGTCTTGGCCAAGAATCACACTGTAAACATCTATCAAAGAAGCGAAGATAAACCAGAATCTACCGCCAACCACCACTTTGAACAGAAATCTTTGGTGGAAGCTCTGTTTCCTAATTTTGTCGAAGTGAACATGAATCAAGAATCCTAGCCAGCCTAGCCCGAGCTTGACAAATAAACCCGTCACTGTAAATCCGGTAACACATTAATACAAAATGCAAATGCTTCGACAGAAACGCGAAATCGGTGGAATGTCCACCCAATATGTTTATTCTAAAAAAACGCTTGACCTCTAAAGGAGTTTTGTTGAAACGCGATGGATGGGTCAAGACAATTTTGTTATGAAATGCAAATTTGGATTTTGTGAGAGTGGACTGGGTATATTCAGATTTTTCACCTTTATGATACTGTTGATTTGCTCGGATTCTTTTACTAATCTTAGCTTGTCTCTACATGCACGTTGTAAGTTATTTCATATTGCCCAAGCGACAGCGAAAGGATTAAACTCTGAAAAAGAATACTATTAATAGAGTATAGCAATATTCCATGCAACTTAAAAATACTGACGTGCTATCAGCATTTCAACCTTCATACAGTTTCAAAGTTTCATATATCTGAAACTCTAGTTTCTTTGATCAGGTTAATTGGCTTGTGCAGATGTACCTGAAAAGTAAGCCAGGCTTCCTTTTCTTTTTGATGGGCAAATTATAGCATTATAGAGGATACCAATAGATACGAGTCCAATAAAATTGAAGTACAAGAATGAAGAGATTGAATAGGAATAAATAAAATATGTTTGCAAATTTAAAGTGTTATTTAAAAACACACGATTTCTATAAAATACTCATCGAATGCAGTTTAAATCGTCTGTGGTACCTACTTGCATTTACAAAGATGACAAAATAGATCAACCTTGTTTACAAAACTACTCGTAATTCTACACTTTAATCAATGGTTGAAATGAACATTGCAAATACAAAATCGTTTATTTGTGGAATGTAAGTGGATATATAAGTTGGTAAATATTATTAAATATTAGTTTATGTACTCTACAGTCTGCTAAAAAAATCATATATGTAAATATTTTCATTACCTACAATCGAAGATGCAATAAGTACTAGGTCAAATTTATGTCTATCAAGAAATCATAAGTCACAATCAAAGTTTATTATACATAGGTAGTTGAGCGGCTCAAAAGTTATTTGCAGAATTCTTTGTCATTTAAATAGTCAACAATAGAATAGTAACATTTCTCAATCAGATTCGATTTAAGCTTTGCACGAAAGGTACTTGAATTTTAGAGTAGAATCAATCTATCTACTCTATCGTGTGTACCTGCCACTTTGGTTATATACAGTTCTTTATCAGGCTGACGTAGGTAAGTAAAGGCACACCACTCGCAAATACCCACGATAACTGGCAACATTGTGTCTATCGGACATATATTGCGACTCTTTCGTGGAAACTCCTTGATTGTTCTTACGATCAGGGGCAAGGCAACACTACTGTGGTACAGTCGACAGCAGAAATGTTAAGAAGATCAGAAAAAAGATTTTTTCAACGTAAAAATTTTCCGTTTTGTTTGTCGATTGTCAATAATGTACAATGTTGGCCGTGGCCTTCGCGTGGCCCTAGGGCAATTTTTACAAAAGTAGGAAAACACTAATGCTGACAGCCATATGGACAATTGGACAGCACCCATTCACGAGCATAACGCAAAGATCACCCATCATAGACCAACAAGATTGACCACCTTTTTTTGTTGCAAAGTCACCCTTAACGTAACTGATTACAGTGCATGTATGTGAAGGTTGATGAGCTGTTGGCTGAACGTTGGTAGTAGGTTCGAAAGTTCATAAACTTTTGTAGTAGTCCTCGGATTGGCCTGTCGTTTAGCAACAAAGTGAAGCTTATTCAAACGGAATTTACTTTCTTGTAGTCAATTAAATGTACCCTATATCAAGCCAAGAAGCAACCGCGATGTTTTGCGAAACCACTCACTCGTTAGTCAATTGCCACGTTTCGCAACGACAGACACACAAACCACTCTATACTCATATTGGGAAACGGCCCATCTCCTATTTTAATGTTTTTTTCTTTTCAATTTAATTTTGTTTATAATTTGTAGGATTCTAAAGGACCCCGTCGGGCAACCATAACAATGGTTTTTAATTGTTCTTTTCAAGATCATAATAAACGTCAAAGCTGTTAGAAAAACCTATTTGAGGCTAAAAATTCCCGCGTCCTTTAGCCTCTAAATAGGTTTTCAAAATTGTCCTCAGCACGGGTTAGTGCAACAAAAACAATATAGTCAAAGCTAACGTTTCACAATTAATAGATTATGCGGAGAAGAAGCGAAGGCGCGAGACACACAGATGGGACGTGGGGCGAGGGCGCGGTAAGATGTTTAGAGTCACAGACCAAGAGCGACCGCAGAGCAAGGACTGTGGTCTGTGACTATATACATCTTACCGCGCCCTCGTCCTACGTCCCATCTGTATGTCTCGCGCCTAACAAAGAAACTCCACATTTTTTAATCTGGCGGCACGGAGTGCCGCCGCCAAGTCGAGCTCGACGAGGGGGGGGAGGGGTAAAACCCGGGTCCTCCCCGGGGGAGGAGTCGGGTTATGTGGGATTTTTACCCACTAAAACCCCCCCGGTGGCCCTCCGTGTGCAATTGAGGGGGGTTCCGGGAACTCAGAGAACACTCCGGAACCCCCTCGCACTGTGCGCTTTGGCGCTCCCCGCTGGTAGGCCGGGGCCTACTTGGTGCCTTCGCCACAGCGGTGTGTGGCCACCACACACCGCCGCCTTCCCGGAGCCGGTTGACGGACGGTTCGAGCCCCCGCTCTTGCCGTCCTCGGCTCCAAGGTCTCCTTTTAGTCGCCTCTTACGACAGGCAGGAGATACCGTAGTCCTATTCTACGCCCGGTACTACAGGGCTGAGGCACCCCGTACCATACTTTTCTCGAAGCATTCAATATTCTCAAGAATACTGAATTCTACAAGAAAACGCAAAGTTTTTGCTTTCACTCAACATTGATGTTATTGACTAGCATCCTCTCAGCTTAGACAGTAAGGAAAATTTCATAAGTTGCATAATTGCAAGTTTTTTCTCGGTGTTTTTTTTTTATTTAGCGTTTAAGGTTCTTCATATGAGGTAAAGGTTGCTGGATATGTACAAGAAATGTATATATTTTTCGAATACTTAATTGAAATACCTAAATGTAGCTTCTGACATCTGCTAGCTCATTTTCTCAGTAATGGGTTTATCAATGATGACTAATACTTTAAGTAACGCTTGTAGACAATGAGGTTATTTCCACACGACGTAGCGCCATCGAAATTGATAAAACTATTAAGGCCATTAATCGGAGACCGTTCCACGGACGCCTTGAGGTGTTCTTGTGAATGGACGCGACCAAACGTGTTAGGAATCAAGTTAGAGACCTCCCAATGTAATGTAGAGGCTACACAGCGAGTTAAGTAATTAAATAATGTTCACTGTATTCCGTCTGAAAGACTTAAACGAACCTTTAAAAATAAGGAAATATTTATGTTGAAATAAAAAATGTACAAATAAAATAAAAATTTGGAAAACAAATAATAATATTCAATATTTGTATCATAAAAAAATATACATAACATCTTTGTTTAATGATAATTATTTCAACAAAAATGGTTTGACAGCTACAACGCGGCAACAAACGCCAATGTTGGCAAAACGTAGTAAGAATTCAACAAGGTCTTCCAACGTTAAAAAATTAATTTGATTGGCAAACTATTTTTAAATAGGTACTTGCATTACTTAGTATGAACGAATTGTTCAAGGCAATGGTTATAATAAATAATAATATTTTTGTTCACAGAAATACTATTTAATTTTAGTATAATTATCTGTTTGACTTAAGGCATTTATTTAATAAAAATCCTATTTTAACTTTGATCATATTTTACGGCAGTATAAATATATGGAACTCCATCTAGTACATAGTATACGAGTCATCATCATCATCATTCAGCCACAAGAAGTCCACTGCTGGACATAGGCCTCCTCCATGGATTTCCAAAAAGACCGGTTGGAAGCGGCCTGCATCCAGCGCCTTCCTGCCACTTGGATGAGGTCATCTGTCTATCTTGTGGCTGGTCGTCATACGCTGCGCTTGTATACAAGTATACGAGTACGTGCCGAGATTGACAACTCCATTGACATTTCTACAGGCCCGTTAGGTTAAGCCCCATTGAAAATAAACTGCTGTTTTAACTGATAGCACTTATTTCCTAAGGAATCATCACGAGCCTGCTGCGACTACACTTTCTAGAGCTGACGGTGCTGATGGAAAATTTCACTAAATAATAAATAAAATACGAGGCAGACATATTCTTTGGGTCTGCCAAAAAGTATTTGACCTCCTTGCTAGTTCTAATCTATTCATTTTCTGTCAATCGTCTTATGTTTTTTCTTCTTGTCAAAAATATTTGCGAAAGCAACGCGTCCACAGACTAAAAGGAGATTAGTCTTTTTCATTCTTTTTATTCTGTGAAAGATATAAACGTCCATATTATGTGGAAAAAACCAGCTAAGTGCGAATCGGACTTCTAATACAACATTCAAATCAAATCAAAATCAAATCAAATCAATTTATTTTGTTTAACATAGGTAATGGTCGTACAGGTGTTACATTTATTTTAAGTGCCTCTATGTTATACCCACTGGGTGTACAAAAATATTTTTAAAACTACCATGCAGAAGCGTTACATACAGCCAGTTTAATACACTTTTTTAAGATGTCAAAGCTCAAATAGTATTTCGAATAATGTCAAAAATCAAATAATTAGGAATAGTCAGAAATAAAATAATAAAATTAATACAATGTCTGCAATCACAAGAAATAACATAAATGTAGTCTAGAGATTTTCATTGAAGAAGTCGTCCATTTTATAAAAACATTGGCAATTAGGATCTTTCCTAGTTCCCTTTTAAAGGGTATAAGCGAAAGGCATTTGATACTGCTGGGAATATTATTATAAATTTTCGGCGCCATGCAGAGGTGGCTTTTTTGCATGAGTGCCGTCCTGCTTTGCAGTGTGGTCAGTCTCTCTCTATTACGTAGATTCAGGCTATGAAGACTGCCAGCTGTTGTAAATAAATTAGGGTTAGTTTTGACAAATACTGCTGTTTCGTAAATGTAGAGCGACGGAACGGTTAGAATCTTTAACTTTTTGAACACTTCTCTACAACTATCTCTAGATTTTAGGCCACACATGGCTCTTACATATCTCTTTTGTGCTTTGAATATGACATCTCTATCTGTGCAATTGCCCCAAAACACTAGGCCATGGTATGCGGTTACCACTGCCTGGATCTCTACAATTTTAGCCAATTTAAAAAGAGCGTAGGCGCATCTACTCAGTTTTTTACAAACTTCGTCGGCGTGGTTTTTTCATGTAAGTTTGTTGTCAATTGTGAGTCCCAAAATTTTTGTTGCTTGTGTATCGTTGATTACTATATCATTATAAACTATGTTTAAATTTGGTGTCGTTAGAATTCTTTGGTAAAAATTCATTATATTTGTCTTTCCTAACTTTACTATTAAATTATTATTATCTAGCCAAGTTATTATTTCTTTTATAGAGTTGTTAATATCATTTTCATATGTCAATGGATCTTTTTGATTTATTAGTATACCGTGCTATCGTCAGCAAACAATATTAAAGGATTTGAGACATTCAGGGGAAAATCGTTAATGTAGAGCAGGAAAAGCAAAGGGCCCAATACACTGCCTTGCGGCACACCATGCTCTAGAACTCTACTATGTGATGTGTAGATAATTTCTCGTTTAGTTTTTAGACATATCCTACTTATTTGTGTGCGTTGAGGTCTATTGTTAAGGTATGACTTTATCAATGATAGAACGTTACCACGGACACCGTAGGAGTATAATTTATTACATAGAGTACTATGATCAACATAATCGAACGCCTTAGTCATGTCCATATAGACTGCACATACTGGAATACGAAGATCCATATTTTTTATTACGGACTCTAAAAGGTCATGTATTGCCAAATTTATAGTCTTATTTTTTTGAAACCTTTTTTGTTGAGTGGCTAATATATTATACTTTTCTAAATAGTGATACAAGGCTTGGTAAATTATTTTCTCGAATACTTTTGATAAGATTGGTATAAGAGCAATCGGTCTATAAAACTTAGGATCTGTCCTATCCTCCTTTTTAAAAAGGGGTTTAACGATGACAGGTTTTAGTTGCTCTGGATATACGCCATTTGCGTTTATTTATGCAAAGATTCATTATATGGCTCAAAGGGGATGCAATAATTTCATTCATTAAACACAAAGATCGACAAAAACGGCACAAAATCGCGTTTGTTGTATGGGAGCCCCCTTTGAATATTTATTTTATTTTAATTTCATTATTTAGTTTTGAAGAAAGTATAGAACTAAATATTCTGTGAATATTTCAAGCGTCTACCTGTTGCCGTTATTAATATCGAGCAAAAAACGGCAAAATAATTAGGTTTGCTGTATGGGAGCCTCCCTTAAATATTTTTTTCTGTTTCTAGTATTTGTTGTTATAGCGGCTACCACGGTTCATGACACACAGCCTGGTGACAGACAGACAGACGGACAGTGAAGTCTTAGTAATAGGGTCCCGTTTGGCACCCTTCGGGTACGGAACCATAATAAAAACAAAATTATATTGAAGCTTTGTCATAAATTTATAATACCCGTTATCTCCAATCAAAATGCTTATATTGTGTTCTTCTGTACCAGATTAAACATTCGGCCTAAAAGTGCTCCTCTTACGTCACTCAGACATTGGCGGAATCCTTAGGAATGCCATCGTACAAAAAAACACGTACATACTTGAAACAGAACTTAATCGAATTGGACAGGTATTATTATCAAAACCATTTAATTTTATTGAAAAATAAAAGTTAAGCGTCGTATTTATTCTACGAGGATAAATAAACAGTAGAGATAGAAATCTGTTTACACGTAATTTAAGTGTTTACTAGATTTTTAATTTCAGAAACTGGCGGTAAGTCTAATTACGGTGAAACTTCAAGGCAATCTACTAGGATCCAATTTAGTTAGAAACAGTGATTCGTTTCGCCATACTATTTCAATGATTACTTTTTTAATACTGTATTGTAAACGTGACTGCTATTACCTACGGGTGTATGTATGAGTACATAAATAATCTCGATTTTTTTTCCGAAACCCAGGTTTTGTTTCTGAAAAATGTTGAGACGCGAACCATTGCCTTATTTGAATTCCAGTTCGAAATTGAAATAAGGCAACATCCATCACATCGTTTCATTATTCAGAAGACTTCAAATAAGCAAAAGATAATCCTTGATTCTAAAACCCTAAAAAAGAAAATATATTTAAGAATCAAGTTCTTAAATATATTTTCTTTTTTAGGGTTCCGTACCTCAAAAGGAAAAAACGCAACCCTCATAGGACCACTTTGTTGTCCGTCCGTCCGTCCGTCTGTCTGTCGACACCTATATCTCGGGAACGCGTGGAGGTATCGAGTAGAAATTAAAACCATATAGGTACTCAAGTCTACAGTCCCTTGAAGCTGTGAAAAAATCAAACTTCGAAGTTAACGTAAAAAAAGTTACGGCTGTTTACGCCGCAAGAAACGTACCTATATTTCGACACTCAAGGGAATCAAAATTTATTGGGTACTTTACGTTGACCTAGATCTATGAAATTTATTAAGTTATATCGTCTTATACTACAAATAAAGGAAAAAAATCTGAAAACTATCATCATCATCATCATCAGCCCTTTGACACCCACTGTAGGAGCACTGTTGCACTAACCCGTGCTGGGGACAATTTTAAAAACCTATTTAGAGGCTAAACATTCCACCCATGCCGGGACTTGAACGCGCGAACTCTGGCTAACCGCGCCAGCGCTCTCCCAACTGAGCTAAAGGGCAAGTGAAGGCATCAGTGAAATTTCGAACCTCTTTACAAACTTGTATGTATTACGTACAGGCAGCGACATCTGGCCGAAGTAATTTACATCACTTGCAGCCCCGAGTACCCCACTTTGCAGTTAGGTTTTTCCATCGGAATGATATTGCTGTACTTACATGATTATATTCTTTTTTTGTTGCACTAACCCGTGCTGCGGACAATTTTAAAAACCTATTTAGAGGCTAAAAATTCCACCCATGCCGTGACTTGGGTCGCGGATTCAAGTCACGGCATGGATGGAGTCTCCAGCCTCTAGATAGGGTTTTAACACTATACATTATTAATTAAATCATAAAAAAATAGTCGTTGAATTTTGGGAAAAGCCCGGAAAAAACTGCGAGACTAAACTATTTATCATATGTAAGTACCTACCTACAAATTTGTACGAAACCCTCGGTGGGTGAGTCCTACTCGCACTTGTCCGGTTTTTTTTTAAGGGCCGCATTGAGTAAGTATCAGTTAATATGACAAATAAACAGCAGACGATATGTTTTGAGGATTTTATAATTTTGCTTATTGGAAGTAATGTAACTATTGTAATATAAAAATATTGTTAGGATTTTTTTTCTTTCAGGGTAATTTAAATTTAACAAAACAATTCCAAAACTAGTAGAACAACAGTTGCTGTAAATGTCAAACTTGAAATAAAGAAAATCAAAAAATAAACCTGAATAAATTACACATTTTAAACCTCGGTGATATCGAAGCTCTGAAGTGCATAATTTTCCTCGTGTATCTGTATTTCAATCATTCCTACCTATAATCTGCTTCCTACGCAACTTCTCGATCAAATTAACGATGTAGAGCCAACAGTATTCTCGTATTTTTTGTCGATAACCAAACAGGATTTCGTAATTGCTTCAATCATGAGTCGTTATCATGGTAAAAATACGCGTCGTAGTTTGAATTCGTATTCTATGTTGAATTTATTTAAATAAAAATTTATTTAGACAACAATAACCCGACTGCTTAAGTCTTAATTAATCAGAGCATGATCAATTGTCCACTATCATCATGGAGTCAGTAAAAAGCTTTCAAGTAAAAACAAATTATGATGTGAACTTGGCATCAAAATCGAGGCAAACATGGACACGTTGCTCACTGTGAAGGAAAACACCGTTACATTAGCGCTTGAAATTGCCAATCTGCGGTGGGCACGCGTCTCTCTCTCTGAGAGAAGCTCTGTGCCGTACAGTGTGCCGTACAGTGTGACGTATATTGGCTGCATTGTTATGACCACGTCGAAAAAGGTTACGATCAAAAATATTACTAAGCAAAGAAATGTTAGACGAAAGTTTAGATGGATGGATATTTGTCGATCAATTACGCCAATAGGGCTGAACGGATCTGGTGAAAATGTGGCGCAGAGATACATTACAGTCTGGAATAGCACATATGCTACTTTTTATCACGGAAAAATACACACAAAAAAGGCCACGCGAACGAAGTCGCGGGCAACAGACAGTAGCACATAACACAAACATCAAAAAGCGTAGGTTCAAAAATCTACAACACTACAAATAACAAAAATATCGTGTATAAATTATAAACACACGTGAATTAAAACCTTACATAAGCGACTGAAAACAATACCAGCCAATGTAAACCCAATAACCCAATTCAATGAGAAAGAAAATGAATCACCTACAGTCTGACGTACGACGCGCACAAAAGAGACAAAAATACGATCAAATAAAGCGTTATGAAGTCGACGATTCGATTCGGCTTGTAAATCATCAATTACTCATGGAGTCACCGGTAAATTAACATTATAAATGAACCTACATTTGGTGGTTTCCGTTCTGGTTGTCTGTTGAACTTGACTACTTTTTAAGGACACAAACCCAACAAGAAGCGGTGACGAAACGGTCGGTAGAACGTTCACGTGCCTCAGCGCTTTATATTGTGAATCCGCGGTGGGCACGCGTGTTGATTAAGCCCATACTCTCGCGAGAGAAGGCCTGTGCCCAATAGTAGGACTCTATTATTTTATGTTTCTGTTTACCACATCTTTAACAGGTTTAATAGAAACACACTTGTATCGTTTAATTCATCTAGTAATTGCGGTCGTCGGTCCCGTTGGTGACATTTATGTGGTCGCTAGTCGTATCATCAATTAGAGACCGGACCGGCTAGCGCTATCATTGCAGTCGCCTTTGTGGTGCCGTCTTTATCAGCCATCTGGTTCCTCATATACCTGGCGATGACGTGGGTTCGGCCATCGAGACATACGGCCGGGGAGAGCATCGGCCATGTGCACTCAAGTGACTGATGCAGCCCATCTTGGCTCTAAAGGTGCGGTTGCACCGACTACATTTTGTAAGTTTTCCGTTCCGGGCCGGAACTGTTTAATAAAATTCGTTTTGCCGTCGACAAGCTAAGACGAAGAGTTTTCCGTTTGAGTAGTGGTATGGCAGCTGGTGGTCTACGTATGAGTTCATCAGTATGGCGTTAACAGCAGCACCTCGTTTGGCCCTGAAATCAAAGAGAATCTGTGTGTCGCCACATACACCTAAAATTGCTCAGGTGAAGTTATTTGGTTTTTCGATTTTTCTGAATGTTTCTTCTTTTTCCTTAGGTCTGAATCCACAAACGTAAATCTAAACGCAATAATAGTCACTTGCGTTTAAATACCCGCATTAGTAGAGTATTTGAAAATGTACCGAAGAAATACAAATGCGTGTGGTACGATCAGATCGGGTGAGATTTTTCCGGGCCACCCGTACCTTTATTTTATTAATAATAAGTATATTTAAATAAAGTATTAGTAATAGAAATACTTAGCCTATATTAGTAACTAAAACTAAGTAATAGAGAGGCGTTATTTAATTCAAATATTTAGTGGACCCTCGCACCTGCTTGCAGATCCAGTGCCTGAAAATTAGGCAGTCAACTCTGTCTCCAATCACACTCAGGATACTGCTAGAGCTCCCCCGCTTTCTACGCAGTATTGAAGCAGTTCGCTTCCTATTAATAGAGTAGAAATTATCCACACTGGATTCAGCGTACATACCGTAATTGACGTTCCCTAAAAGTGTTTGTCTCTCTTGTCTGCAGGAGGCCCCTGAGGTGCGGATGTCGGCCCCTTCCCGCGCGCCGGACCCCTCGGCCCTGGCTGCGTACTGGGCGGAGTACGAGGACCTGTGTCGCCAGATAGGCAGCGCCAATGACGATGACGACAACCACTATGAAGGTAAGGTGCTGTTCGATTGTTGACTCACTAATGACTAGTGATTGGAATAGGTCGCGTTCCTACAATTGGCGAGCGTACATGATGTGCAGTTGTTAAAGCCAACAACAATTGGGTATTTGACAAAATATCAAATGAGTTACTTTTAAAACGGAATTTTGTATGAAAATACTTGCTTATGACGTCACATTTCAGAGCACTCTTTTTATGTTTAATCTATTTCAAAATTGAAAAGTAATTGACTAAAAGAGATACATTTTCAGAGATATTTTGTAATTTTTGTTTCAATCGAGCATATGAAATAATTTATTTTTGATCGTGTCAAATACCGTATTGGTCACCGATAGTCGATGGGGTACAAAGACTCTCGAGTGGGGACTAACTACTGGCAAACGCGGCGTAGGACCCCCACCAGCTAACTGAACCGACGATCTGCGGCGATCTGAACTGGTAGGTGCCGGATGAGGCTGGCCGAGGACAGAATGGAGTGGCGTGCCTTGGGGACGCTTATATTCAGCAGAGGACGAGTAGGGGCAAACCAGGGGGACACGTTTAGGGCTCCAGCCAAGAAGAGCACCTTATCTCGGAGAGTTTCATGGTATTTTTCGAACCCTCATAGCTTCGGTTACTCAGAATTTTTAACTCTTGCTTATGGGAATTGTTACTAAAGAAACAGTTTTTAGGTTTCGCGTTTCAATGACGCGTCGAATAAACAAATCAATCACAAAACAAAAACAAAACCTTGCACAGCCTATTCGAGCGGCCCGATCGTAGCGTGCGCCCGAGCAATAAAAACGGTTCACTGGAGACCATCGATCGAGATTCGACTCTTGCGCAATGCCTGATGAAAGTGGCGTGTAGACTGCAAGTGTGGAAGGTTAACGTGGACTGCTTAGTGTCGCAAGTTGCGTGTTAAATGATTGTCAAATTAGCGTTACTCGCAAGGTTACGAGAGCGACTCTATGAGTTGTTTGGGTAATTATCGGTGTTGGTGAGGTAGGTTTTGAATGTTATAGGTCTGAAAATTACTCGGAATTAAGTGAGATGAATACTTGCTTAGAGTTTCCATCAAAATTGCAGTACAATTTCTATTGTATATGTTCTAATACGCGTTGTAGAAAGGTTTTAAATTCTACGGATATAAAATTCGATCTTTTTCAATATTGTTGTAATGATGTTGAAGAAGAAGAAGAGGAAAGATATTTATTATACCAACAAGACACATCACACAAACAAAAGAAGCAGATTGCATTGAATATCTCATAAGCAGCCTATATACGTCCCACTGTAGGGCACAGGCCTTCTCTCAGAGAGAGAGTATGGGCTTAATCACCACGCGTGCCCACCGCGGATTGGCGATTTCAAGCGCTGAGTCATGTGAATAGCTCAGACACCTAGGTTTCCTCACGATGTTTTCCTTCACCGTTAGCGAGTGGTATTGCTACTTTAACTTCACAAATGTACATAACTTAGAAAACAAAGTCATAGGTACATGCCCGCACTGGGAATCGAACCTGGGTCTCCCGCTTCCGAGTCCAATGTTCTACCCACTAGGCTACCACCGCTATATCTATATTCAATTAACTATTCGAGGCCTGCTTAAATCTGTCAAGATTAGTATTAAACAGAGTGAGTTACAGTGACTTGCCAACTCAAAGAACGGGTTGTCGCTGTGGCCGTAACATTGTTAAATTAAAGTCTACCGTTAGATATAGCAAAGAAAATTACGCATGTATCAAATTATCATCATCAGCCATTTGACGCCCACTGCAGGACATAGGCCTCGTTCGTGGTTTTCATAACCACGAGGGTTTTGCCATAATCGCCACGCTTGGCAGGCGGGTTGGCGAATTATACTTAGCAAGATTTACCATAAACTTAACTAACTACGGGCTGTATTAAAAAAGCGCTCTGACTTCTGAAATCGTTCTAGTCTAGAGTGACCATTCCAAGATGCTGTCCGAAACAAACCAGCAATGGAGTTGATTCAAGAGCAATCTCAGAGGTTTATCGATTCGGTCCTAAGCGAGTGTAGACTTTTTCATCGAACCTTGCCATAAATAAATGGAATATTAGTTAGCCATAGATCACTGTGGTAAACCTCACTAAATAGGTGGACTGGCGTTCATTTTCAATATATCTGGCAGGCGAAACCGTAAAGAAAGCTTTGGCAGTTTGGCACGATGATACCGCTCACCACCTCAAGAATCGCAAATACATAAAAGGTAATGAGCGAAAAACAAGTGACGGCGCTCTCAGGCCTTGGTGTTGAGCAACTATTTACTGTACTCCGTGTGCGTAGAGCCGGTTTTTGTTTGCTCAGGTATTGATTGCGCTCGCAGAATGAAATACGGCAGAAGTGCCACCCGATAGAAGATGATATAGAGGAAATACGAAAAAATACTGTCAATTTCTTTTCAACAACTGTGTAAATCTTGCTTGAAAAGGTCACTTGTTTTTTTAATTTCTAACTGTTTTTGCTCCAAATTAATTGAAAAAAAATAATAATTGAGAACTGATTTTATAATGTGAAATATGCAAACGCAAACTGCATTTTTACCTGTCAATTTATCTATCTAATCAGCCCGTAAACAGAGCCCACTGTTGGGCATAAGCCTCTTCTGTTTCACAACAACCCAACAAAGAGGTCCTGTGCTAGTCTCGTCCAATGTTTCCCAGCCGCTTTCACCTGTTGATAATTCAAAAAATTTAATTTACCGACGCGATCAAAAATGCCTAGTTAAAATTATACGACACATAAAAACTATACCGATAATTTTTTGCACTAATTTCGAAGTTTTCCGAACAAAAGGTGGTCGTCATATTCGGTAAGAACCTTTAAACGATTTTTAGAAAAGTGAATGTTATATAATAAACAGAGTATGTAAAAATAATCGAAGCACCGCAGGGCAGTAAAGGTTATAATGCCAAATCCATCGTTCTGTCCACACACCATTAGCTATGTCGCGTCTCTAACACGTGACATTTAGCGCTTTTATTGGAGAGCTCTTCCATGATTGCATCAGGCACCGATTCTTAAGCAACAACCACTTTTCCGTTCTTCCCATTTAGCATTAGTCGCTTTTGGCTGTCAGTGACCGTGTGAATAATTTTCGCTATTTGGCAGTTCGGGAGAGTATGGTGACCGAGAGGTGTCAGAGCTAACATGAGCAGGTTCAATGATGCCTGCAATGATAATTCGGTTCCTTGTAGTTTTGTCAGATAAGTTTGATAACATTTCGCTCCACAAAGCTTAGTCACGGGACCATTACTTCAATAAGCTCTGCGGACGAAGCCTGTCGAAATCAACCGACAAAACTACAAAGAAGTAACTCTGGAAACCCACGAAATGCTGATTTAGTCCACGGTAGACTTTATTACGGAGCGTGTCGAGTCCGACTTTGTAAGCAAAAAGGTCGATCAGTCCTTATCAAAGGTGCGCTGGGCCCTTATTTTGAAGCAGCGATATGTTCGCCAATGGTCGTCAAGGTCGCGCTTGAGCCCGACAATTTACTCGAATCTAGCGACAAATACCTACGGTTCTTTTTTTGAATAGTTTCCATAGTTCAATAGCTTAGTTGAATAGTAATAGGTGTTCAAAAAAAGAACCGTATTTGTCGCTAGATTCGAGTGAATTGTCGGGCTTGAGCCTGACGTTGACGACCATTCCGATAATGTCGCATTTTTCATAATAAGGACCCTGTTTTACAGCTTTTGTACGCATTTCATAAAAACGCTAGGCTACGTTCTTGGCACCCTAGTGTCGTCTCTATGTTTCACGAATGTACCTATGTAACTAATGTATCTTAACACGCCAAACAAAAAAATTACTTTCGTGTGATTGACGTGGACGTTGTACAAATACAATAATATTTATTTTGTTGTCGCTGTCACATTTAATCACATGACATGTTTCTTTCATAGAGTACGTACTAACGTAAGAGGCTTTATCTCCATCTTCTAGTTGCATTCGTTCTCTGTCGTCCTCAACTGCTGAGGCTAATGCAAATGTGTGTCTAAACAAACTTGCACTGTAAATTTTACAGGGCACGTGAATGTCTTGTCACTGGCTAAGGCGACAATGTCACGTTGAGACTTTCTTATAAGAAAATACAATGTTTTGACTTGTTAAGGGGGCCTCCAGGGGTCCGTTTCATAAAACTAAAATACATAGTTTACTTTATAGTAAGTGAATTCGTTTATTCATTAAACAATATTAAATTTAAAAAAATTGCCTCGAGGCCCTATACTAAGCCGAGGCCTGAGTTACAGTAGCTCCGCTCCTCCTATGGTTTTCTTTTTTAAAAGTTATTTAATAAACAAAGTTTACAAAAACTAAATCGAAAACAACATGCATAAATTTTTAATGAAAAAAAAATAATGAATAAAAAAATTCAAGACCTAAACAAATAATTATTTCAAATTAGTTGTAGGCAATAATTCTTATTACATTTTTATTACAGAATGAATTAAATTAATGCAAGAGTGGTTTGTGTGTGTTGTATGAGAGTGTGTGTGTTTGTGTGTAAAGGGTGTGTGTGTGTATGTAAATCTATGACAGTGTAAATAAAAGACACTTGCACTCATTGCAAGTGATGTAAATTACTTCAGCCAGATGTCGCTGCCTGTACGTAATACAGAGAAGTTTCTAAATGCACTTACCTATTGGCTCAGTTTGGAGGGAGCTGGCACGATTAGCCAGAGGTCGCGGGTTCAAGTCCCGGCATGGATGGAATTTTTCGCCTCTAAATAGGTTTTTAAGTAAAAAAGTATTCATTTACAAACCACGCATGTTCACATGGTGCAAAACTATATCTATGGTCACATAATGATATTGAAACATGGTAAAAAAATACAGTAAAAAGATAAGTTTCATACAAACAAGGGAAAATATCTTATGATTCGAAACACTTTTTCTCCGTAAATATTACATTAAGTATCATTGTTCGTTGCAAGTCCTTTTAAAAACAGAAAAAAATTGAAGGGCGCGCTTGAAGATGCTGCACATTGCGATACTGTTATACATTACGTTACCTGCATAAAATTACACCTGTCTCGCGGAGAGGTAGGCAGAGACCAGGGTTTGCCACTTTACCACTTGTCACGACTCTGACAAACCCCTTTCGCTTCATCAGAATTTTCGGGTACTAAAGTTAGTAAAGGTTGACTACCTCGTTGGTCTAGCCGTTAAGGCGCTTACTATCAACATAGAGGTCGTGGGTTCGATTCCCAATGGGGGCCGCCGTAAATTTGTACAAATGGCCTCAGTCTTTCTGTATTTCCATGTTTGTGATTTCCTCGTTACCATAACACAGCATATCCTAGTTTGGGACCAGGTCAAGTGATTGTGTGGAAGTTATTATTATTAAATACACACACACACGCACGCACGCACGCACGCACGCACGCACGCACGCACGCACGCACGCACGCACGCACGCACGCACGCACACACACACACACACGCACCCAGGGACTGCCACTTGCTACGATCCTGACAGATCATTTTCGCTTCCTTATTATTATTAAACAAAAAAAGCGTCTTGACGAAATGTTCGACAGTACCTCAAGATCAATCTCGGCGGTAAGAGCGTTTATGTATTTACTTATGTATGTTACTTATCTGCTTATTTTGTTTCAGTGATGTATTTTGTTGGTATAATAAATGTCTTTCTTCTTCTTCTTCTTTTAATAACTCAATATGTCCGTAAAATTCTCTAGCTTACGTCCATTTCGCTTACACATTTCCTCTCATATTTTGGTGCGGCTATTATATATTATGTATGACACTTTACAAGCTACTAACAGGTACTTCTTAACAACCGGATACGATCGAAGGAACCGGTGCCGAATTGTAATCGTAATTAAATTACTGACCCTTTCAGAAACCTGCCTGGAGTGATGAAATATCTGAGAGACAGATTTAATTACCTTTCGCATCTGAGTTTAATGATCTGAGTGATTTATGTGACGACTTGTGATAATTTTAATTGCAATGATGAAAGGATCTGTCGGATAATTGCACAAGTCCTTGTGATAAGATAATTATTGTATTATTTTGCACCAAGTACCTACTTCTAACTCGGGAAGTTAATGATAAGGTTCCACACAACGCAATCGCTTTGCGTCTTGATTACGTATATCTGTGTGCGATAGTGGACACCAGGCCCTTGCTGAAAATTAGTGTTGTTGCAGGCAAATAAACCTGCAGCAATTAGGGCCAGTTTCTGAAATGAGAATTTCGCTAAGTAAATAGTTAAATAGTAACATAACATAAATTCACGCCTGTATCCCAGAGGGGTAGGCAGGGACCAGGGACTGCCACTTGCTACGATCCTGACAGATCACTTTCGCTTCCTCAACATTCATTAGTCGTTGCATGCACGCACACCGGTTTCGGGTACTTTTTATCTTGCCCTTTGCTAATACATCCCCTATTTGGTCGAAGTATGTCCGTCTGGGTCGTCCCTTACCGGCCCTTCTATCCACATTCGCTCGATATATTTGTTTTGTCAATCTTTCTTCCTTCATTAAATTCCTTAGTTAAAATAGTCTCTTCGAATTTCTCAGAAACGAGCGTGACAGTACGTTACTTAAGTATTTACTTAGTGGAATTCTTAATTCAGAAAGAGCCGCCGTCACTGAGCCTGAGGCCGGTTTACCGCTGCATGCATATAGCTCGTGTCCCCTACTTATTTTTGGGGCTGCCGTGTTTGTAATTTTTCAATTATTATTTTTTATTTTACTTCTTGTTTATGTCTATATGGCGATAAACAATATATTTCTTCTCCTTCAATGTTTACGCACGTTAACACACGAAACTAATATTGTGCCACATAATTAGACGACAAAGCGGATTATATTTTGTTTTCCACACATATTTATGCGTAAAGAAACATAATATTCAAAACGTTGGTTTCAAACTATAATGGTAGTCAGAAAAGGATATTACAAACTGAAACTGAGGATTTCTAGATAAAAACTAAATATGGCGGCATCTTACGGGAATCGATCCCACAACCCCTGTGTTCGTAATAACCAACGAGGCAGTCGGACTTGAGTCTTGCTTCTTGAATCACAAACTTTACTTTATACTTTATTGTTTACAAGAAAGAAATATTTACACGAAAAACAAAGTAATATGAACGAGTTATTCTTCCAATTGCAGTTTCTTAGCGTTTCTAAAATAAATCTGTAGACAGCTCAGCAATTTAATCAATCACACCAACTTGCCACTTTCTTTCAGTCTCTCCGCAATTTCTTCCAGTCGCATTCCTCAGATGACTTCAGTTCGAGTGAAATAAATTGACATGTTGTCATGTTGGCGCGTTGTTTCGCGGACGTCGCTTGCGCCGACTATGCGCGTGCGCCGCGATCTCAGGTGGCCAGCTAACGGGCTGCTGCAGTACAGTCGTGGACAAAAATGTATTAAATGTGGAAATAAGAACTGCAAAAATATTTTCGTACTCCTTCGAAACGTAATTTAAGTTTTGTTTATTGGTTTTGTTTTGTTTTTTGTTTTTGCTTGCTTAGGATAATTCACTTCTAAAATAAATGCTTACTGTGAATGTTGAGAATGTATGTAATGGGTGCGTGTATTACAATAATACTTGCATGTAATATATTAAGAAAAAATTGTACGATGCACTGTTTGTATTCTTTAATAAATAAAATAACATAATAAAATATAAAAAATTGCTACCGGTGAGAGCGGCGAGTACGCAATGTATAATGGACTATTACTCAGTTATTATCTTGGTTATAAGTCTCAAAACGGATTCCCTTAAGACAAAGCAAAAAGTATCAAATCGCCTTAAATATAAAATGAAATTACATCCTATTTATAATTTTCGGAACTTTTTGTATATGTAAATTTTTTTGGTACATTTTGTTATTTTACAGCGATGGAAATTATTTTGTTATTACATTACTTTAATGCAGTCGGAAGAATTTCTTACAGTGAGAAGAAGAATTATTTATGTTAGAGCTACTATTTTTAAAATAATTTCCATTATTTTAGAGTGCTTTTGAATGGGTAAGTAGAATTCAGAATGTGGACCCTGTACAGTCGAGAGCACATTAACATTTACAAGCGTACACTCTCTTCAGATACGCTACGGGCGACTTTGCAACAAAAATGTAAAGGTTCACCTGCTGTCGACGGTACGTACTACGCCAATGTTGCTAGAGATTCCTCTAGCTGGATAGCCACCTAATGCATTTCTAGCTATTCGCTAGCTCTAAGTGGAATATTATGATAGTAATTCCAGACGTTACGACTGCATCTCACGCTTAGTTACCCTGGAAAGCTTCACCGTTGTCTAGATTTTATAGTGTAGGCTTTATAGTTTGTTTTATTATTCGTTTATAGTGTTGTTTATAAGCAGATGCGAAGGTTCAGTTTGAAGATCAGCATGGTGATTATTAGTTCAAATTTATTTATATTATATGTTCAATATAATATAATGCCAAGCGTGGCGATTATGACAAAACCCTTCATGGTTAGGAAAACCATGAGGGAGGCCTATGTCCTGCAGTTATGTAGGTATGTACATTTACAATTATCAGGCGAAAAAAATACATCCATAAACGTTTTATCCAAAATTAAAAAGCCAGATGTCAAGAACCGAAAAAAAAAACTCATGAAAACAAACAAAAATTGACAGTTTATCCGACTGCTAAAGGCCCCCATAACGTTGGCATGTTTTGAAATTTTCTGCATCAAATATTCCCCTGAGTTCAAGCCACCAGTCATCAGGGGACGCCCTACCTTGTTATTGAAGGGCTCTACCTTCTTTTCTACGTTTTAACATTTAGAGTTAATGGTGCGTAAGTGCTTGAGAAAGAACTTCATGCCATTTTATAGCCCTTGGTTCGATTAGAGGTTTACGGTTTTGCTTAGAACATCCTATCCTGTTTCGTCACCCCTCATCACTGATTCCCAAACTTCCCATATTATACAGGATAACTTTTAATACGCTTTCTTTATCTTTCTTCAGAGTTTGTCATCTTTTGTTCTAGGACAATTGAAAGTTTATATTCAACTAGCATAGCACTGCCTGCGTCTTCGTTCACGTGGTAATCGGATTAGTAGCCATCTTGAAAGTATTGTTGAAAGATTTTTTGAAATCGGATATTTTATGTAGTTTCGGAGAGATTATATTAGTATAGATAGTGTACAAAATGTCGATAAACTTTTACCTTCGCACTGAGGTAAAAAAAACACACAACAGTATTATGAAACTTATTGGCCAAGGGCAGAGGACTGGCTAGCTATAAAATATTTTTATTGTAACCTCATTGTCAAAAATTCAATAATTGAATTGCTAATCGAATTCAAGTGCATGTGCGATTGTAGTTTGCGTTTCCGGCAATAGTGGGGGCAGTCATACTTAATTCTGTATTCAGCAAGTATTCTGAAGGGGTTTGAAGCCGGATTTTAGAAGCCAAGTTTGCTATCTCGTATGTCTGTGTCCAGCCAATGGCGTGTCCGGCGTACGTGCCGTTATACCCATCGGAATAAGATTCCTGCTTGTAACGGGTCGGTGAACTTGACTCTGTTTAATTGTCGCTTGGACTAATTTCGTGTTTATTTTCTAAGATCAGTGTGTCAAACGAAGCGTGGAGAAATCCGCGTCGCGGAGTGTTTTTCGGGTAATTTGTGATTTATCGCTATTTGTCGGAAAGTAAAATGCCCGATAGATAATTAAAATCCGTGCAGCCGGGAAGAGTTAG
Source organism: Yponomeuta evonymella (assembly GCA_963969515.1). Taxonomy (NCBI): domain Eukaryota; kingdom Metazoa; phylum Arthropoda; class Insecta; order Lepidoptera; family Yponomeutidae; genus Yponomeuta; species Yponomeuta evonymella. Next base: position 2,019,513 of record OZ018343.1, on the reverse strand, counting down.
AGATGAATTATTTGTTGGGCATTGTCCTAAAAAAACTTAGTTCACTTTTTTTTCGACAAAATATGTAGTTTTGAGCGCCTGAGCTGAAATATTCAGTTCCTTTGAACTGCTTTTCAATAAAGCGAAAAAAAAGGACCAGAGTATACGAAACCAGAATAACCTCATGCACGGAAGTAGGTCATCCACTGAGATCCTGCTACGGGCTGTCAGTGTCTAGTGATACAAGAACTCAAACAAAACTAAAACGAATTCTAATCTCTGCAACCGTAGAAGAGGTTATATTTGTTTTTTTTTTACGGAATACCGAGAAGTCAATATCTTAGCGTATTTTTATGCAGAATACGTTTACGTGTGAAGCCAACGCAAAAAAGGTCGAATGAAAGTTGTACACTCATTTACAAAAATACAAGAAATCAGTAAAAAAAAATAATTAATAATTGCACAATTATATTTACTGACCTTAACCTCACCTGACCTGACCTGACCTGAACCAAGCGGCACCTTATACCTTTCAAATGCCGTATCATTTGTAACTACATATCGTCAATATTTCAGACAACGCGCATTTTAGTAAGGTCCGGAGAATTCTATGTGCAATCAAGCGTCCCGCCCCCCCAAGGAGACCCGAAGTACGTCCATATGAAGTCAAAGTTATTTGTCGGGTACTGTACACGCCAATAAATTTAATACCTGTGTTAAATCTGTCAACATTGGTCTTTCAACTTACTCTTTTGCCGATGCAATAGGATTGGCAGTACATTCTTCTTGGCTACATAATATAATTAGGTATCTCGTAATAACATGTAGGCATATCGCAAATTGCCACCTAACTACCAAACAGTATCGTACTAATATACTAATATTATAAATTAATGTGAAAGTTTGTGGAGATGTTTGGATGTTTGTTACTCAATCACGCAATAACGGCTGAACGGATTTACATAAAACTTGGCGTACAGATAGACAAAGACCTGAATTGAGACACAGCGTACTTGATATACCGGTAGTGCGTTTCCGTGGGATAATATTTATTTTAAGTTTAAATTAGATGGCGTTGTGCTAGCGAACGTTGTGTTTTAAAAATAGATGGCGTTGTGCAAGAATCGTATAAACGTCTTCTGTGGCGGTACGAAGTTCGCCGGGACAGCTAGTTATTTAGAAATTAGAAATAGTTTTAGAAGCAGCTATCAGTTGGTCAAAGTGCGTACAAAAAAAAACACCTTAGGGGTCATCCATCATCATGATCATCATCATCAGCCATTCGACGCCCACTGCAGGACATAGGCCTCCCTCGTGGTTTTCATAACATCATCCATAAAGTACGTCAAACAAATTTAGTGATTTTTTTATCCCTCCCACGTCCTTGTCAAAGTTGGTCACATTTGTGACAACCGAAAGCGTGACATCAAATATAATATTTTTTATGCACAAATTGTTAAATTAAACCGGCATTTCAGAAATTAGTTTTATTCAATACCATTAAATTATGTTTTATTTTGATACAGGCATGAGTTTATTAAATGATATGTTTTTATCAAAGATTTGAAAAAATTAACAAAACAATAAATTATTAATTATAAATGTTGAAATGTGACGCCACGACACTTGGGACCCCTCCCACCTCTTGTCACACAAAGTCACACTTTGTCGACCCCTCCCCCCTTAACGTGTGACGTACTTTATGGATGGTCCCTTACAGCTGGACTGTTCATCATCATCATCATCAGCCATTTGACGCCCACTGCAGGCGTGATGGTTTTCATAACCATGAGGGGTTTTGCCATAATCGCCACGCTTGGCAGGCGGATTGGCGATCGCAATATGTGATTGGAATCTCAGGAAGACGCTGCTGCCCTGGTTATTGAATTCCTTAGTCGCCTACTACGACATCCACGGAAGGAAAGGGAGTGACGCTATTCTTAATCCGACGCCACACGAAAAACGCTGGACTGCTAGTGTATGTGAAACCTGGAGTTACCATACCGTTGGCTTTATTATACCTAAGCAATTTCACAATTCGCCATAGTCAAGTTCTTTTTAAAATTACCTTCCCTATTATTTTATAACTAAAGGCAGGAAGTTTGTCCCACAAACACAGTTAAATAAAGCACAGCGTACGCAGGATGGCGCTGATAGAAAACAGTTCGGCTATTGTTTTGGTTTGGTCACTTTTGTTATGAAATAAGTTATATTATTTTTGTTGCACTAACCCGCGCTGAGGACAATTTAAAAAAACATATTTAGAGGCTAAAAATTCCACCCATGCCAGGACTTGACGTCGCGGGTTCAAGTCCCGGCATGGGTGGAATTTTTAGCCTCTAAATAGGTTTTATGAAATAAATTAATTAGACTTCAATTTCAAAATCTATTTAGTGTTATTACTTTCTCGACACATGACGTCATAATAACCGAATCGGTGAGGAACTCAATTGTTATTCACTTCTCAACACAGAAAATATTTATTTATTTTGTTATGTGACTAGGTTACTTCATCATCATCATCATCATTCAGCCACAAGAAGTCCACTGCTAGATATAGGCCTCCTCCTAGGTTACTTGTTAGACGAAAAAAAAAACGGTCAAGTGCAAGTTGGACTCCCGCACCGAGGGCTCCGTACCAATTTGTAGGTAGATACTTACATATTATAAATAGTTTAGGAATGGAGTCTCGCAGTTTTATCCGAGCTTTTCCCGAACCTCAACGACTATTTTTTATGATTTTATTACAAATGTATAGTTTTCAGATTATTCCCTGTTTTTGTAGTATAAGACAATATTACTTTCCAAATTTCATAGTTCTAGGTCAACACGAGTACCCTGTAAATTTTGACTCCTGGGTCCTTGAGTATTGAAAATACGTTTTTTTGGGGCTTAGCCCCGAGATACGGAAGTATCTTTTTTTTTACATTCACTTAGAAGTTAGATTTTTAAAAGGTAGGTAGATTTGAGTATATAGTTTTAATTTCAACTCGATACCTTTACGCGTTCCCGAAATAAAGTGTCTTGACAGACAGACGGACGGACGGACAACAAAGTGATCCTATAAGGGTTCCCTTTTTAATTTTGAGGTACGGAACCCTAAAAAGGCTTAAAAGTATTTCAATCTTTTGACTGTCATATGTTAAAAGTAACTGGAAATTTATTAATACTCTGCCATGCCTTTTTAACGAACTAAGTACCTACATACGATTTTCGTTCAATTTGAAATTTGAAAACTAACATCCTGATTCCGCTTCTTAAACAACTTATTTGACTTGTGACTATAATCGACTCTGATAATATTCATATTTGATTGAATGAGATCTAAATCGTCCAATTCGAATTCCAACACCTGTTACAGAAACTTAACAATTACATTCGTAACAATGGATCCAAATCCACGCTTCTGAACAGTAATGGTCTACCGGTGTAATAGCATGGGCGGAGTTTTGTAGGCCGAATGCCGATGCTCTGTGTTACATAATTGTTATGCTATTGTTATAGAAATTTTATCTTATATCTTTATCATTCACAGAATCGTCAGACACGAATATTTAATAAAGAATATGCAAAAAGTAACTAATTAGAAGTATGTATAACTATATGTATACATATACTTCTAATTATTTAAATTATTTATAACTTTTTAGTTGTAAATATAGAATTTATGTTATTTGTATATTTTTATCATTTATAATATTAGTTAAGTCCAGTTTCTTATTTCAATTAGTTTTCTTTTTGTTATGTTATGAATGAAGTCCAAAGTTCAACTTTTTAGTGCTGTAGTGTTTCGAAGTCGGTTTTTATTTTTTACTAGATGACCCCGTGAACTTCGTATCACCGACGTCAACCGTTTTTTTTCTTCTCACCGTTTAAACCTTCCCTGGACTTCCACAAATATATAAAAACAACAATTAGCCAAATCGGCCCAGCTGTTCTCGAGTTTTAGTGAGACTAACGAACGGCAATTCATTTTTATATATAAGATTTTTAAATTTTTAGTGGCGGAGCGGGAGAAAAATAAACAAGTCCCTTATAACCATAATTTACCCTACTTAATTCGTTGCTTTAAAATTTGATGTTCTCAATTTCCATCTCAGAAAGTCTTTACCAGAACATCGCCAAATTACCTTGAGCCTACTTTTATGCTATTTTATTAAACATAGGGATATTACTAAAGGATTGGCCCCATTAGGCCTTATTTGCTGCTGTCCATTGAAGAGTTCCGTTCCCCATCTCTGAAAGTCTTCATCAGATCTTTACCAAATTAAAATGGGATCATCTATTGGAACAAAAAAAGAATTGTCGAAATCGGTTAAGATTTGACGGAGTTATGTGAAAATATAGCCAAAAATATATAATACCTTTACGAATTGATAACCTCCTCCTTTTTTTAAGTCGGTTAAGAAGTCGGTTAAAAATTAATGTTGATGAAGCGTAATTGGTTTGTTAGGATTGTGGCAAGTGGCAACCTTGGTCTCTGCCTTCACCTCCGAGATACAGGCGTGTATATATGTGTACCTGATTCAAACCAACTTCTCTACTTTTATTATACATCGATACCTAAGCTATCGAATGATCTTACGCTGAAGGCCAACATTATTTGCATAATTAAAGTGTTCCAAGAAACCTTAAAGTGTTCCAAGAAACCATTAACCACTTGAGTAACTGTTGCAATAATATATGATTCGTGCATTAGAACCTTTTCGAGAGCAAACCTCGCTAACGGTGAAGGAAAACATCGTGAGGAAACCTGAGTGTCTGAGCTATTAAATACATAATAATAAATAAATAATTGTTTATTCTGTAAAAGGTGCATACATTTTTAAATAGTCTCATTTCCGCCAAACTAAACGTGCCTCACATGCACATGCCTCAGCGCTTGAAATCGCCAATCCGCGGTGGGCACGCGTGTTGATTAAGCCCATACTCTCCCTCTAAGAGAAAGCCGGTGCCCTACAGTGGGACGCATATAGGCTGCTTATGACGTCTTTCCCTTTACCATAAACTATTTAAACTGCATCTGAGAAGTTATCGTATTTTTTTTTTTAAAAAGACTGTATGGACCGCCATTTATGCAGCTTCACCTGCAGTGATAATTATATTATGATCATGTCATTAAAAATGAAACATGTAGAAGAGGGTTATACAGAGGAGGATTACATAAACTAACGCCTGAAACCGCATGTAACTATCCGACAATGGGAGTGTACTACTCGCCAATTTGAACAACTTTTATAAAGAAAACTTTGAAATGGCGAAAATATTATCAGCTGCGTTATTTACACCCTGTAGAACCAAATCTTTGTTTCCGTCTTCGGTCATTATCGTTAGGGTAACTATGTCGTCATCGTTGCCATGATATCCAGTTTATCTCAGGTGGCCCCTGGCGTAACAAAGCCTTGGAAGCATAAGTGAAAGTGATGCATTGACCTCTGTGGCAAGACCCCAGGTCCCCAGTCCCCCAGTGAAAAGGACTTTTCCTCTCACGCATTAAGTGACAGTGATAAGTATCATATTTGAAATTTAAAATTTATTTATTTTATTCATATATATTTTTTGGTTTCGACGCTAAGGCGCATAACACACGTGCGCTGTAATAATTCAGACCGCTTCTTCAGTATCTATACAATCATTTGTAATCCCTTCTGGTTGTGCGATAAAGTGTTTCCCATCTGTATATCTAGCAATCAAACGTTTCAATAGGAATTTAATTTTCATTCTATCTCGAACCTAACTTAACTCGGTCACTTCGTAAGACAAATTAAAAAATTTATTGAATATTTTAAACGTCTTCTTAGAAGTGGTAAAAGTTTCAAGATTTCAGGTTTTTTGTAGCGCGGGGAACGATTTTAAGGTATATTTTAAGGATATAGTTTAGCTTTCGTGTGTGGACAACTAGATTTTAAACATAAGTTCGCTATGTCATGTTACGGCGTGAGTGTGTGATGCGCTTAACTATTTACGTTTAAAGTGAAGATTTCGCCTCGATGTTTATTCATCTGTGAAAAACGTGCGATTATGTCATAGGTTAGAAAGCCATTGAATTAAATATCGAAATTATGACTGAATCACATGCATAAATCATTTCGATGATGCAAGGTTAGGCCAAGAACATTACGTTTTCATAAAAATAAGCAAAATAAACATTATCACGTGCGTTCACCTTTATTTTGGAATATAAATTCTGTTACAAAAATACCAATGCGTTTTAGATGTATGAAATTATCACCTAGGACTTTGGCATGCAACGTGCTTACGATAGCCCTTGATATATAAGTCAATATAAGCAATAACAATGTCGGATATCGTATAATAAAGCGCTCTTACTTCCGAGACCGCTCCTGGGTGCGCTGTCAAGTTAAACAACTTTACGAAACAAATATTTCGTAAAGCATCCTGACATGAACGCTCAAGAGCGATCTCAGAGATTACCCATTTTACTAATACGTACCTAATTCTACGAGACACTTATCTCACTAAGTAGTTAAGTATCCGTCTGTCTCATTCTTTTTCCAGTCTGGAGAGATAGACTGGACCTAAGTATTTATTTAGTGAAATTGTCAAATCAAGAACCAGCGGCGGCGTGAGTTTTAACTAGGTAAAGTTCTATCAAAGTCTTAAACCTGAGACTTCTTACTTAAAAAAAAACGATCATTTCCTGGTTAACCTGTCTACTGAAAGCTAATCGAAAGCTAGTCTAACAATGAAAGGGCAATTAAGTGTCTTCTACTATACTTTTCTCACCAAGACTTACGTCTCTGGTGGCCCCCACTTCCATGCTGAACCCACTACAGGGTAAGGTAACCAGGACTGACATAGCTAGCGTTGATGTAGCGGAGAAAGTATTTGATCTCAGTGTCGCGTGCGTGAGCGTATCTCGGCGGAACAGATCGAGCCTTGCCTGAGCGGCGAACGGGATGAGCATGACGATCGTGTCAAGTGACAAAGGCCTCTGTTTTTGATACTAGAATAGATACGCAATCCCATACGATATCCACTGTGGCATTTACGCAATCACTACCAAGATACGGGCTATGTACCCCGCAATGAATATCGCATACGGTCATGTATCTCGCTTAGCGTAAGCTGGGCCTTATCTCAATCAGTTTACTTATTGTAGACAAAGGATATTTTGAAATAGATAAAAAACTGAAATAAAAAATAACCAATAACCTGACTGCTGAGCAGTGACCAATCGTCCTTACCCAATCTCAGCACGCCAGTGACTTAAATACCACCGCTCATCAGTGTTGATCAATGACGTACCAATCAAACGAAGCTCTTCGCTCGGGTGCCTCTTGTGTCTGCTGAGGGTTTTGACCCATTGGTCCCAGGTTGCTCGTGCCCGTAGTCATGTAACTCACCCACATACTTTTTTTTTATTAGAACAGGTTAACACTTGACCCCAGTCATGTGGTTTTACCACTTCTAAGCAGACGTTTAAAAGCGTCTTACGAAGTGACCGAGTTAAGTTAGGTTCGAGATAGAATGAAAATTAAATTCCCATTGAAACGTTTGATTGCTAGATAGACAGATGGGAAACACTTTATCGCACAACCAGAATAAGAGATTACAAATGATTGTATAGATACTGAAGAAGCGGTCTGAATTATTACAGCGCATGTGTGTGATGCGCCTTAGCGTCGAAACCGAAAAAAATATATGAATAAAATAAATAAATTATGAATTTCAAATATGATACTTATCACTGTCACTTAATGCGTGAGAGGAAAAGTCCTTTGCACTGGGGGACTGGGGACCTGGGGTCTTGCCACAGTGCCGCTGGCAACTCCAGTCCACTCTATGATGTCCACAGCAGACTTAAATACAATTTTTTTCTTAATAGTCTATTAAGAACGGCAATGATGGGGAACGCGTTGCCGTCAGCTGTCATTTAACAGGCAGGTAAGAACGCAACATCTTAGACCCGTGGCTGGTAGTCTACCCACCGACCGTCGACCCGTTCTTTGCCACCGTTTATCTTAGTCCAGCGGCCGTCTTGCCACCTAACCACATGTCCTTCCCATCTCCATTCTGGCTCCTTTTTAGTGTGCCTACATATTCGACTTTGATTTTTTGCCAAATATCGACCTTTCGCACACGATCAATAAGTTAGGTTCCTAGCATCCATAGCTCCATAGCCACTTGGATTTTCTCCGTATTGACTTTCTTGAGCGTCCATATTTTAGCACCGTAGGTAAGTTTGGGATTCCCTACTGTACAACAACAATTGAAAACGTCAACATTTATAATACAAACACCGTTTAGTATGCATTGGTTGTGTCTAATAAATAAATAAATAAATAAATAAAATAAAAAAGGCCACTTTGTGTCTAATGATTTGGCGATTAAATTGGCAGTTCGCTACATAGGTGCAAACATCGTGGGTTGAACGAGGAGCCCATCTGTATCGATCGAACAATCAATAGCTTCATGTCGAGTCGCTTACGCAATCCGTTACCACATGTTCATACGTAGATTTTTGACGGTCATGCGAGTCGAAGAATTAAATAGAAAGTGCAATAAAATAGTAAAACCATTGGCTCGGATAGTGAAAGGAAAAATTAAAGCGTTAACTAATGCATATGTAAGAACTAAAGTAATGAATAGGTATACTATGATATGGTTGTTGTGCAACGGTTATGTAGCTAATTAGGTTATACATACTATATTTAAATGCAGCTAATTGTGTTTGTTGCTGTAACGGCTGTAAAATTATATACATTACATCACTTGCATATTTTTTTTAAATGACACTGTTATTTTCGTTTCAGGTATGTAACGTTGTGGCCAGTCAAAGTATTGAGGTTTGTACCTACAGGGTGACGTTCAATGCTTTCACCCTATTTTGAGGGAATGTTTCTTTCATTGTGAAAATATTTGTAAATAATCGTGATTTCCGATCTTTGGCTCCAAACTGTGAATCCAAATTCGAGGTGGTAGGAAGTACCGTAACGTTGGAAAGGTTTTCTAATATGTTAAATGCTATGAGTCTGACGTCCAATATGCGTAAACAAATAAAAAGGGAACAAATGGTCAAGGTGAAATGGCGGAAATTATAGTAGTTTATGATACTGTTGCATAATAAGGGTTCTTATAACACGAGTGTTATAAGACCAAGTTATGTACAATGTCATACACTACTTTATCTGCTCTCATACTATAATACATATAATAATATTGCAAATAAAACGCTGAATATCAACAAATTTATTTTTAATTTTAGTAATTATTGATGTTCTGAATATTACAATTATGAAATTGAATTTGAACCGGACAGGAAGCGTTATTGGAGGTACCTACTCGGAGAGGTTATTTTAATGTTGACCTCATTTCTGTTATTTTCGATAGTGTTAACTAATTTATTTTACAAACAGAACCAAACTTTGTTTAAATATTGAAAAGTTTTTTTAAATGTAAAATGTTGGCGCCAAGGCGCAAACATCGATTGCGCATTGTGTGTTGCGTCCCCCGCGGACTCGTTCATTGAAACTTTGTTTTTAAAGTAGAGGTTCAACCTTCTTGGTCCAGCTGGAGGTTGTATACGTGTATCGTTATGATTAAAAAGTTATTTTATGATACAGGTGTCCATACGAGACATGTTTTATTTTTATTTTTGCCTATGCGTAATGTTTTTCATAAGAGTTTTGTTTTCAGTTTTATAATCTTTGTATTATAGTATCAGAGTAGATAAAAGTATTTGTAAACTTTGTGTGCCAAGTTGGTACTCCATCAACAAGCAGTGTATCAAATAATAAACTTTGATAACCTTTAAAAGTGCTCTGTTTTCAAACACAAATAAAACTATGACTAGTTCATGTAAAAGTGAACGTTGAACACTTTTTTTTAACACCAATATCAATTACCCTGTAAAAGTCATCAACGCGTGCGCAGGACTACTTGCAAATAAGAAGTATACTACAAACATGAACGTACTATCGATGAAACTTATAGCAGGGTGAACAGGGATTTATACTAATCTATAGTAATTTCTACAATTCCAAACTCCACACAAGCAAAGCTGCGGCATCAGCTAGTTAAGTAGTTTAATAAACATATGTTTTTTTTTAAAGTTTGAGTTTTAAGTTTGTAGCGCATAAATCTTAAATGTTTGTGTACTTATCTCTTGGATAGATTGTGGATTCTGATAAAAGAGACGCCTGTGGATCAATTTTGGAAAGGGAAAAACCCGAAATAAATCTTCTGAGAAACGTCAAGCGCCGCCTCACACGACCGGAGTGCTTTGACCCTCTCCTCGTGATCTCATGCAAGTAATTGCAGTTCATTACAGATCATTTGCCGACACGAGACACCGTGCGGTCACGGTAACGGTTGTTGCCAATTACTTGTGCAGTCGTTTTTGTTTGATCCGGCAGGCATCCGCGGCGTGGGCGGATGGCGGCCAATTCTAATTTGCTCGCTAATGAGAGATTCCCCATTCAATTCGCACGTACATTAAACTTTACCATCAATCATATTCTTTTCCGATTGGAAGTAGCTCAGCGTGCTAGGGTACAATGGTCCTCATGTGGAGATCATAGACAGGCAAACGCAGCATAGCCCGCCCACCAGCTCGCTGACGATTTGTGGCACATTGCTGGCAGCGGCTGGTTGTGGTTGCCCAAGGCTGGAAAGAGGCGGATTGTCTTGTGAGAGGCGTAAGTTCAGCTGTGTATGACTGCAGACCGATTGATTGATATTCTTTTGAGCGAAACTCGTACTTGTGGTGGACATCATAATAGCTAAATAGACGAAGCTGCACTTACTGATCTACTAGTCCTCGTATCGATCACCGCATGCTCTCGACACATGTTTCAGTCAATTAGACTGATAAATGTTATGCGTTTTGCATTAATCCTTTGCTGTTTTGTGTAGCTAATAAATAAAAAAATGTTTAAAAACCTATTTAGAGGCTAAAAATTCCACCCGTGCCGAGACTTGAACCCGCGACTTCTGGCTAACCGCACCGACGCTCAGCAAATTGTCCTCAGCACGGATTAGTGCAACAAAAAGAATATAAATAAATTGTTTGTGATATTGGTATTTTATTAAGTTTTATTCCTGGGTACAAAAGTGAGATGTGATAAAATACCAATATTAGCAAGTTGTACACAAATGTACAGAGAACGAGGTCGATGTGCCGTCAACAGTATCTACATTTCTAAAACAGTTATTCATAGTGTATGGTTACCTACATTCGTTAATTAATTTCTATGGTGACACAAGCTGTCGGTAAAATAAAACATTTTGAAGAAATCTGAGTATACGGTACTTACAATAAATTCAGAGATAATTCTCTTTTTTTGAAGACTCCACACTTTGCACGTCCATCTTAAGTTTAAATCGTAATTCCTAGTATTAATAGAATGTTCCATTCTAGTGGTGGAATGGACGTAAAGGCTGTATACGCATGTCATGCAAATCGTTGTTCTCCAAGCCCTTTATACAATACACATGTCACGATGGCTGCTCACATGGGCATTGCTAATGAACACACACAATCCGATAACAACATCACGACGTGACATCCAGGCATTTTCTCTGATAGACAAGCGTAGGAAACGTGCGGCGCGTACCGACATGCGCTGACGTAATGTCCGAAGGATTTCTAACCGCTTGTCCGTTTGTATGTCATCTAGATAGGCTGCATCTTCAGAGCCATCAGGCCTATCGCGAACTTGGCTTTACGACGGCGATAGAGTATTTTAGCGATGTCGTCAAGTATGCAATACGCATCGCTTAAGTTCCACTGTTGGTTGGATGGAAAGTCACATCCTACTAACATTATAAAATGTGAAAGTTTGTGAAGATGTTTGGATGTTTGTTAATCAATCACGCAATAACGGCTGAACGGATGTATATAAAATTTGGTATGGGGATAGTTTGAATCCCGGGGAACGACATAGAATACGAGTACTTTTCATCCCGGAAATTATTCATTCGAACAATTTTTTTTTGTTTTGCAGACTCGCCGGTAAACTTGAAATGACTGCCTCGTTGGTCTAGCGGTTATATTACAAGCTTTACTGTAAAAACCGAGGTCGCTAAAGGTCGCGGGTTAGGGCTCTCACGCATAAACACGCGTTAGTTAACACGCGACGCGTTAATTTGGCTTAAATTAACTAGTCAACCCATAACTAGTCGTGATTTATTAAACTCAGAGCTCAATATTGGTTCAACATTTCGCTCAAATTAGCACGACGCGACGTCGTATCGTGTTTATGTGTGAGAGCCCTTAGATTTCCGCTGGAACCCGCCGCGTACTCAATTTGAAAGAAAGAAGGATATACCTATTTGTTTGAAGACACAATACTGAAAAACATATAATTACGCAACAAAATACAACAGTTAGACAGAAAACAGTATGTGGGTAATGGTAAGAAATAAATAAAAACACGAAAACCAACAATAATAACAAAATATCGGAAAGTTGAGTCCCCAAAATGGGCCCAACTCAGCATAGTGTTGTAACTGAGAGATGAGTTGCAACGCTGATGTTCAGTCGGGTCCATACTGCGGTTAGCAATGTGCGTGTGTTGACTTAAAAAAAAAGGTGCCCTTCCTGTGAGACAAAGAAAGACATTTGGACAAGTGGGTGGGGTTTTCCACCTAAGTCTATTAGTTTTTCCATGTTTGTGATGTCCTTGGCTGGTCACCATAACACTGAGCATCCTAGTTTGGGACCAAGGCAAGTGATTGTGTCGCGTGGAAGTTATTATTTATTTATTCATTTAACAGAGTAAAATGGACATGTGTAAAGGTCGGTGTGCTGTCGATGACATAAAGCTGGGTACTCATCTGTGAGCCGTAACTGTAACAGAGCAGATACAGTAACCAGGCTCTAGTGTGTACGCGTGACAGGAGCCGAGTGCTCACGGCTCGCTGCTACGGCACGCGTACTGCTCGCAGGAGGTTCGCGAACCACTTACACACTATCGTTTTTTGATACAGAGCATGCAACAGTTACAGTTACCGCTCGCAGATGAGTACCCGGCTTTATGTTGCACACGTTGTTGTTGTCGTTAGTTAATACGTCAGAAGTGCAAAAACTGTAGTATCCGTAAAAAATTATAGTACCCGTAAAGTTAAACTTGTGATAGACCCAGAGGCATCTGCCATTGTTCACATTTGTCATCATCAGACCGCTCTAGATGTAACGATTAAAGAGATGGTCGCAAATGGATCTAAGCGTTTTAGATTGTTTTGTTTGCGTGAAGTACACTGGGAAAATTAATTTGAATTTGATTGATACAAATATAATTATGGCATCTATCAGCAGTGTTTCAGCCAGTTACAGTAGGCACCAGGAATAAAAAACCGGCCAAGTGCATATCGGACTCGCGCATGAAGGGTTCCGTACCATTATCTATACTTACATTTGAATATTTCAAGCGTACCTGTTGCCGTTTAGCAAAAAACGGCAATGAAATCACTTTTGTTGTATGGGAGCCCCCCCTAAAAAATTTGTATTTTAATCCGTTTTTAGTATTTGTTGTTGTAGCGGCAACAGAAATACATCATCTGTGAAAATTTCAACTGTCTAACTGTTACGGTTCGTGAGATACAGACTGGTAATAGGGTCCCTTACCCTTTGGGTACAGAATTGGGTACAGTGTAGTGCTTACGAAAGTTTGTTATTGTAAAAAAGAAAAATTGTAGTACAAAAAAAGTTGTAGTAATTGTCTCTACATTGTCCGCATTTCATGGTTAGAGTTAGAATATAGCTATAAAATATCTTCATGTCTTCAGAGATGGCTTCAGTCATTTAGGTTACTTTTATATTTTATTATTTTCAAAATATAAGTAGGTACTATACTATATATATATTTTTTTAATCTTATTTATTGCTTTACACAACAGACAAGTAACATTGCATGTCATAATATCATGGCGAAAGCTTATGTTCTAGTTACATATCCTTTAACGTGTGATGACAGCGTGCTAGAATATGGACGAGAACCAAAAGACATCAAGCCACATGTGACCAAATACGACTACCTACCCGGCGCAAACTATCGTAGACAACCTGCACCGAACGGTCGCACTCTGACACAATCATGGCCTGATTCGCTTTTAAAGACGGATCCAATAGTTCTCCTTACGCAATTAAAGTTTAATCAAAAATTAACAATTTCATTTACTAAATTTGGAGCTTAATTTATTGTGATTTAAAACGATTGAGGTTTCGGTTCACAAAGATGCCAAAAGCAACGAAGTTTTTATTTGATATTTCGTCGAATGACCAACACAATGTTTACTAAAAGTTCGTGGTGTGCCCTTACAGTTTACACTTTTTATATTGCATCTATATCTGTCAGATTTTTATTCCTCGTCAATTCTTATGGCGATGTGCTAATAAGATAGGCTTTATCTCCGCTTATTAGCATCTTCACAATACTAGTGTGTACCACCCTCAGTAGAATTTGCGCGCTTGCTCGTCTCTGATACTGAGCTGATAATTGATAATTTCAAGTACCTATTGAACATTCTAATTTTTTTACTCATAGATTGGTCGCAATAGTCTGACACAGGAAGTACCTCTTACAATTATGAAGTACGTATTGTCGAAACAACAGATAAACCTTTACGTCAATTACGCGCACTCAACTCAGTTACGTTTTCGTATCTATGCAAAAAAGATGAAAAGGTTGATCGGGGCTGAGTTTCATACAACTACAATTCGTGGTTTATAATTGCTTAAGAACCTATTAAGAGGCGAAAAATTCCACCCATGCCGGGACTTACCTCTGGCTAACCGTGCCAGCGCTCTCCCAACTGAGCTTATGGGAATGGGCAAGTGCAGGCATCGGCGAAATTTCGAGCCTCTTTATAAACCTCTCTGTATTACGTACAGGCAGCGACATCCGGCCAAAATAATTTACATCACTTGCAGCCCCGAGTAACCCACTTTCCAGTTAGGTTTTTACATCGGAATGATAGAGGTCGCGGGTTCAAGTCCCGGTTTGTAATTTCTAGCCTCTAAATAGGTTTTTAAAAAATAGTTTAGCTACCGGTTAGTGCAACAAAAAGAATATAATTATAATTGCTTGTTCATTGTACATTGCGTAGCACAGTCTTCGTAACTTTTTAATGTGTTGGTTAATCGACTTTGCAGCGTACATTGAATGTTCATAGTAAACCAAGTGTGTAGTTCAATGAAACAGGTGGTAAGCGAATTCTTAGACTTGTAATAAATTAACCCGAACTATTCCAGACATACGTAAGATTTCCACCGAGAGAAATGCTTCGTGCTCTACACTAATTAATTCGTCTAATAATTTGTTTGACCACGACCATTGAATTATGCCACGACCAACATTTAAAACGTTATCAAAGAAATACTTCTTCGCTCAAGCGCTGAAATCTGATTTTGAGCCTAACAAATAAGTGGTGACCTTCCTACATCTCGGATTAAGCCCAATGTCCATCACTCAGATGGCATTAAGTGATGATATCACTCTTCGTAACTGAATATGAAATATTAAGGTCAGCTAAAGAGTAGGTATAAATCGACTCAGGGAGAAATGCGTATTGTTTTAGACAGAATAATGATAGAAATTCGACATGATTAGTACAGTCGATAGCAGGTTAACCTTTACATTTTAGTTGCAAAGTCGCCCTCACCGTAACTGATTAGATTGCACGTATCTGACGTATGTAAAGGTTGATGTACTGTCGATTGTACATGATTAACACGCTGAAGTAACAGTGGGCTGTGCCAATAGCGTTTTTTTTTAACTATTCTCGCGTGGATTAAGAATAGCGTCACTCCATTTCCTTCCGTGGATGTCGTAGAAGGCGACTAAGGAAATCAATTACCAGGAGACGAGCAGCAGCGCCTTCCTGAGATTCCAACCCGCCTGCCAGGCGTGGCGATTAAGGCAAAACCCCTCATGGTTATGAAAATCACGAAAGAGGCCTATGTCCTGCAGTGGGCGTCAAATGGCTGATGATGACGATGATTCTCGTGCGAGAGTTTTTGTCTATTCTCGCGCGGGAGAATAGACAAAAACTCGCGCCATCCTACTCTCAACCGTCTCCCGTCAAATGCGGAGATTTATGTCTATTTCTCTCGCGCGGCATAGGGAGATTAGAGAGCCCCTCTACCGGGACTGATCACATTCAGCGTCGTACCATCTACATGGGGTAAAAGATTCTTATAAGGCAGCCCGGGACGTAACGCCAACCGGCTCGCTAAAGCAGATGGCGGTTAGATGAGACGTCATTGGCTCTAAAGAGTGGCGTGCGTTGGCTGACCTTTATTTTAGTAGTAAATTAACATTCGTTAATGGATTACTGATAATGAAAACGTATAATTCATGCAAATTTGGCTGTTGTTCATTTGACATAGATATGTTAAGGTTTAATCCGAGGATTGTTTTATGTCCTCAATCCGTGTTATTGAGAAGCGTGAATTTTCGATTACTAATCCTGAAATTACTTTGCTAATAAATAAAGTAACTGTTGTTGCAGATATAAAAAAAATGATAGATATTATTATTGGCATACTTCGGTAACCTCAATTGGATCTTGATAATTTGCCGCGATTAAGTGATTCATGTATTCTTTTTACTGATATTGCTCAGTTGAAGTGGCAGTGGGCGGGGTATACACCTCGAAAAAGTTCTGACCTGGCGATCGTGGGCAGGCCCCCCCACCAGATTCAATGACGACCTGGTTACGGTGGAGGAGAGTTGCTGGATGCGGAAGGCATAACACCAGGAAGCTTGGAGAACCATTGTGGGGGCCTATGTCCTGCAGTGGGCGTCAAATGGCTGATGATGATGATGATGTGTTCTTTTTCAAGCAGTGTCTTCCTTCTTGGCGTCTGGGTTTTTGGGTTTCGGTGATTCATGAGTAACATTCATAATATGGAAGACTAAGTTGACGTATTATTTTGTATTTAGTTTGTAGTACTCTAAAGCTAACTTGTCTGTTGGAGATGAAAAACCTTAGGGCTACTGTCATTTAATATAAGACATAATTTGTTCGGAAGACCGATAAAATTACGACTTTCTGTAGTCAAATGTAGACTTATTTATCGATGGATTGTTTATCTACTAAGTTGTCCCACATCTTATTGATTGTGATTAAATTGAAGACAATGTCCAAATTATTAAATGAGGTCTTGAGTTTCATAATTTTTTACTAAAGATCCTGCCTACACTTCTACGTAATTCAGATTAATTCAGATGAATATGCATCTCAAGCCTGCAAACACCTTTAGTTGTACCAAATATGAACTCGAAAAACGACAATTACTCAACTTAAACTTAAAATAACTTTTCAATGACACCCCTTACCTCCTTTTAGGTGAACTTGCTCCACATTTAATTGTGATTAAATTAAAGGCAATTGTTAGTATTTGCTTAAAGGTGATGTATCTATCATTTAGACTGAAAATCCTGCCCACACTTTTGTGTCAGTTAGATGAATAGGCATCTTAAGGCTGCAAGCACCTTTAGTTGTACCAAATACGAACTCGAAAGAAGACCATTTCTCAAATTTGACCCTAAATAACTGTTCAATGACACGCATTACTCATAAACAGAGTTGTCCCACATCTTATTATGATTAAATTGAAGACAATTGTCCAAATTCGAGTTGAGGTCTTGAATGCCCACCCACGGGTGTAAATATCGTAGGATGCGTTCTGAATATTAATGCCACCCTAGACTTTAATACTGGTGGTTACTGATTATTTTCCTTTAGCAAATGTACCAATTATGCCGCTTCAATCATAAGACATTTTCGGTAGACATTGTTTTAGAAGCTAGCCCAATTACCCAGTCTACATTTTGAGTCATGGTAAACATGTCAGGTTTTCAAACCCTGTCAAGTGATTGTTGGATTCCAGTTCAATAAACTTCGAGTAAATAAGCATCAACGTAATACTACCTAGATCATTTCCATAAAACTGCTTAGGTAGGTGATTCCTGATACGTCACGTTTGCTAAATTAATATTGACCGACTGAGCTGCGTCTATTATGTCAATTCGATGTACCTTGCGCAGCAGATTAGTCCATTAGTCTTCGTACTTGTTAATCTGGGGAGTAATCGGCTATTCGATGAGCATAGAATTGTAATAGTAAACCGTGAATGACAGTTCTATCAAATAGGGCCCAGGTCACCCCAGACTTTACACAGTTACTACATACGACAAATAAACATCTAGTACCGTCATTGAGTAGGTACCGCTACTGCGTATAGCATTTCACAGAACGTGGTGATTGGCAGTTTGACAGTTACCTTTAGAGGTCTAGGCAAAACACAGGGGTATGACATTAAAATGCAATGAAGCATGGTTATGTGGGTCCGTTAGGGTCCCCCGCGTCGCCGGTTATATTGAACGCATATGCACGTAATAGCGACAGGATGTGCATAATTTTGTACGTGAAATGCTATTTATTATATTGCATGGGTTGAATAACTGGAATAATTCTACAGGAGGGTATACCTATGCATTCTCTCAGAAAATAGGGTGCTGAGGTATGTGAACACCTGTCTAGTCCATCAAAGACCTCCATCTAGAAATACTGGATAGAAAATTACGGTGGATAGCCCACACACTACGCCGGGACGAGGGATGCCTGACCCGGCAAGCCCTCACGTACACCCTCTAGGGCGGCCAAGGATCACCTGGAAGAGATCCAATTGTATGTATGTTATTGAATTTGACTTAATTCTTTAACTGTACCGCGGCACGCACTCCGTAGTACAGTTATGGGTTACCGTAGGCACTGACTGAAAATCAGCGCTGAGGGATCACTTCCTCAGCACAACGCTGAGTCAGCTGCCTTTTGTGGCAACGTAGATACACCACAGGCTACATCTATGGTCCTGTTTTATTTATTCGTTTTGTCTGTTGTGTATTTAGTTTTCTTTCTGTTGTTATGCTTATTATGTTACTTATGTGCTTATTTTGTTTATGTGATTATCTTGTTGGTCTAATAAATGTCTTTCTTCTTCTTCTTCTTCAAAGCCCAACAGGCCAAGTCGATCGGCACTAGCTGGCCTGAATTGGCAGCTGCCGCGAACTAAAACAGAAGTGGAAATCTGTGGTTGAGGCCCTAGGCTCTCGTAGGAGTTAAAAGACCGAAGAAGGAGAAGCAGACTATTTATTACTCGTACTAGTGTAATTAGCAAGCAGAAAGCCCCTGCCTATGAATTGCCAAAAGCAAGGTACAGAAGTCCAAGGCTAAGAGCGTGGGAGGAAATAGGAACCGGACACTGAGCGTTTATTGTGTCGCCATAAGCGGCCGTCTGGGACTTCCTGCGGTCGCGTATCGCCGAGCACTTTCACGTGGGAGCATCGCAGGGGCATTGTTTTCTAAAAAGCTCTCACAACAATGTAGTATATTTTGCTAGCTTTTACACGCGACCTCATACTCCTAGTTTTATAAAAAGACAATTCCATAAACCCACGCCTGTAACCCGGAGGGGTAGGCAGAGACCAGAGTTTGCTACTTGCCACGATCCTAATAGACCTCTTTCGCTTCATCATCATTATAATAGTAAGTATAATGCCCGACAAATAACTTGAATGACTTTGACTTCGTGTTCCGGGTTTCATTGGCAAGGGACCGCGGAATAGTGACTTAGAATTCGGATTTTATTTTAGTCTGTATGTAAATAATCAATCAAAATGTTCGCTCTTACGTGTCCATCGCAAACTCTTTCGCAAAATGTTTGTTCAAGTTACTTAACTGTCGGGCGTTATTCTATATATCTTCTTCATTGTATTGTAGATGGTAGTAGATACATAGGCAAGTCTAAAAATAAGTAACGAAGATTACTGAAGATTACTGACTTAACAATCAACCAATCATACTTCGTACTCATGCCTAAATGAAAACAAACAATAGTAAATGCCAGCTTTCTTTGTTTTGCTGGAAACATGGGCGCTCTTTGTAGTGAAATTGGTATTGTCACAATGCGAACAAATTGTTGCTATTAATGGCGTCAAATCGATGCAGATAAAAAGAAACTGTCTATTTCTGAAACTGTCTAGTTTTTCATTGTTGCTTTCGGTAATAAAAAAGTTGTAGCTTAGAAATTCCATAAATCAAATTAACGGTTTTAGTAATTATAATACCTAAAGTAACTAGACTTTTTATGACAATGACACTCGAGGTTTGTACAACACTCAGTTGAAGTGTAAAAAATTTATTCAGAAGAAAATTGCAGAGAATTTTCGTTTTTAAATAATAAATACTTTTTTTGCGGAAATATTTGCAGAGAATTTTCTTTTTTCAAATAATAAGAGTACTTTGCGTAAATGTCCATAATTTCTTTATTGTTCACATTTTCACAATAAAAGACATATTATACAAACCTAATAGGTGTATATACATAAACTAATGCCTGCAACCCGGAAGGGTAGGCAGAGACGGGTAGCGGCACGTAGCGACTAATGAATGTTGATGAAGCGAAAGAGCATTGTCAGGATCGTGACAACTGGCGAACCCTAGTCTCTTAGTAGAAATGTCCAGTTCAATAATTGATTATAATGAGAGTGCTGACTCCAATTACGGACTATCTATACGTTTGCTAACTGTGGGGTGTGACGGAAACGGAAACGAGCAATCATAGCTACAAAAGAAGGCACGGAGGGCAGAACTCCAGTTTCTCGTACATTGACAAACTGGTTAATTTAATGTGGTAACTTTAGATTAGCTGTCAGTTAGTCAGTTGGCCAAAGTTCATAAAAAAATCGGCCAAGTGCGAGTCGGACTCGTGCAACGAAGGTTCCGTACTATCACTTGGCCGTTTTTATTATTTGTCGTTGGAATACTTATGTAGCAATCACGCAAAGTTCGATGCCTCTATGTATCACCGTTTGTACGATAGAGCAAAACAAAATAAAGACTATATTTTTTATGAAATAATTAAAAATGTATAGTTTTCAGATTTTTCCATGTACCTGTAGTATAAGACAGTTTTACTTGCCAAATTTCATAGTTTAGGTTAACGGAAAATACGTGTTTGTGTTTAAAGTATACGATTTTTGCACCATAAACGGCCGTAACATTTTTTTACGTTAATTTAGAATTTTGATTTTTTCTCAGCGAGGGACTCTCTCAGTCAAGGGACTGTAAACTTTAGTAAGTCTATGGTTTTAATTTCATCTCGATACCTCAACGCGTTCCCGGGATAAAGGGTGTTGACAGACAGACAGACGGAGAACAAAGGGATCCCATGACCCGTTTTTCTTTTTTGCGGTACGGAACCCTGAAAAGTTAATAAAAAATAAACCGAACCCCAGGTGGACTAGGGCAATCACAGAATGGCGGCCAAGAACAGTTGCTGAGTCGGCGGAGGTTCCATGGATGCGGATGACAAGGGACCGTGACAGATGACATTTGGGGCAAAAGGAGTGGGAGTGAGTGAGTACCCAGCTGCGGGCAGCGGTCGGCTGGTGATGATGGTGATGATAAAACCGAATTCAAGTAAAATACGCACTGAAAAGAAGAGTTCGCTGTTTTTTTTATGAATCCCAACAAAAGACCTTCAAAATGTATATGGAAACCATCCCTACACCCTTTGTAACAAAAAAACCAAAAAAATTACATACTTTTGCTTTTACTTCATCATCATCAACCCATTATGTCCCCACCGAGGGGCACGGGTCTCTTCCCTGAGGAAGGTATAGGCCATACTCCACCACGGGGGCCAAGTCCGGATTGGTGGAGGCTAGTAGACTAGTGGCTCGTCTACTGTCAGAAGTTGTCAAGCCGCCCTAAGGCCTCTGACTTGGCTTAACGACTGCCATCTATCGGCGGCAGCCGGCACCAACAGCTTAACGTGCCTTGCGAAGCACGGAACCGCTCGGAAAAATGCCATTAGCGTTAGGCATAGACGGCGACCCATCCATGCATTGAACACGCCCTGTGTTGCTTGACGTTGGACCTCACACTAAGCAGAGCCTGTATCGTGAAGGCCAATTAATCGGACACTGTGGTAAATATATCGCCAACCGGCGGTGGGCACGCGTGGTGATTAAGCCCATACTCTCTCCCTGAGAGAAGGCCTGTGCCCTACAGTGGGACTTGTATAGGCTGCTTATGTATGTGGTAAAGAATTATCGCTGAACATACATAACAAATTATACGGACGATCTGAATACCTTCTCCTTCATTGAAGTCGGTTAAAAGAAAACAACTGACGGCTACATTACATTAACAGATTTTTTGTGTAGTAGAGGTTGTGTGTTAGAATACCGGCGTGTAAGTACAGGCGGCCGCACTTCAACCATTTAAGTTGCAAAATCGCCCGTAACGCGAGTGAGTAGAGTGCACGGGTGTAACCGTGTATGTGCTGTCGAATAACCAATGACTTTGTTATCTAAGCCACGATAGCATAAATTCGATAAAAAATAGGTAATAATTACAATATGTTTACTTAATCAACGTCGAAGTTATTAGTTTTAAAATGAATACATTACGTGGAGAAGAAAAAACCAAACCAAAGAAACTCTATATTAAATTTATTACTTTGAAAACAAGTTTCGACTTCACTAATAAAAGTTTTTTTAATCGTGTTGGAGGCGCGAGGAATAATGAAAAAAAGGTGTCAGACAAAATAATAAAATCACTTCTCTGGCTGCGCTACGAGGTATCCTGCCGACACCCTGACATCCTGAGGTGCCTTGAAATATCATAATTTAATTTCACTCCTCATTGCCCTATCTGGCACCATTAGAACATTCCCATACTTTATTTTATCTATAGAAACAACGAGCTTGAAAGTTACCGTTACATTCTTCTCTTAAAGTGACTCTTGTCTCTTGGCTTTAAAGGAAAATTTCCTTTGTACCACCTGCTGTACGCACGAGAAATAATCCTAGCACATTATCTTCCTGGAACCTATAGTGTGTTAGTTTTAAGGGTGAAATTCCTTTGCACAAGTAGTAACCGAGGTTGCTTAGGGACGTCACGGTGTGTAGAGACATGACAGTTCACGCATGCGCGTGGGAACTTGCGCCGGAGTTGGAAATTTAATTTTTTAATGTACAGGGTTATTTTACTAAAATAACGCAAAGCGCTCTGAAACACGTCAATTACAGTTTGTCTTTTACATCAACTTTTATTCCAGGAATTTATCAACATTAATCGCGCCAGTTCCCATTTGTTTTTGTCAATTTGGATCATCTGCATATGAAAGGTTTTTCTATTGGAATCAATCGCGTCCATCTTAGCTAACTGTATACTATCTAAGTTGTTATCTTTAAATTCAATAATGGCTTCGTACAGCTAGAAAGTATTTCAATTTCGTCCACATCAGATAACCATAAAAGGCAGTCATGTTATCGTTATAATAGGCCATTCTTTTTTATTTACTAAACGGTGAACTGAATTTTAATCAAAATCAAATGTCAATTAGTCATAGACACTTATGACACGATTAGAACTAGAAAAGCTAGGTGGATCTCATATCGTAATTGGGTATTTGACAAAATATCAAATGAGTTACTTTTAAAACGGAATTTTGTATGAAAATACTGGTTTATGGCGTCACATTTCAGAGCACTCTTTGTATGTTTAATCTATTTAAAAATTGTAATAACTAGTAATTGGAATTTTTGTTTTTGCTCGATGAGCATATGAAATAATTTACTGTTGATCGTGTCAAATACCGAATTACGCCACAAAATCTAGGACACACCCACGAAAACAACTCATATCATACCACAATCATCATTTCGATAACCTGCTGATAAGGTACCACAAACCGTGTTTAAGTATAGGGTATTAATTACCGCACAATGATGGCATAGTTGCTTGTCAGCGCTTTATAATGGAGAGACAAATCTACACTTTAGGATCATACTTGAAGATAGCTGAAAAAATTGTGTTTTGAAGTCGGTTTTTTAGGGTTCCGTACCCAAAGGGTAAAAACGGGACCCTATTACTAAGACTTCGCTGTCTGTCTGTCCGTCCGACCGTCCGTCCGTCTGTCTGCACCAGGCTGTATCTCAAGAACCGTGATAGATAGAGAGTTGAAATTTTCACAGATTATGTATTTCTGTTGCCGCTATAACAAATACTAAAAACAAAATAAAATAATTATTTAAGGGGGGCTCCCATACAACAAACGTGATTTTTTTCCTGTTTTTTTATCTTTGTGCTTAATGTTGTTTTTTTTTATCTTTGAGTCCGACTCGCACTTGGCCGGTTTTATTATCACTATGACTCCGCCAAATTGTGTTTCCAGAAAGCAAATGCACGAGTCACTATAAAAACGACCCAAATCGCTTTAAGTGTGCCTTTAAAATTTTAAGATCCCATCCTGAGATCCAAACTTGATGACTGCGGGACAAGAAAGAAAAAGAATTTTCCAAATCGGTCCACGCGTCTTTTTACACGTCCTCGTTGGTCCAGCGATATCACGTCTGATTACCGTATTCGCGGGTTCGATTCCCACTGGGGGCCGCCGTACAGTTGTACAAATGGCCTCAGTCTGGGTGTATTTCCATGCTTGTGATGTCCTTGCCTGGTTACCATAGCCCAGGGTATCCTAGTTTGGCACCAGGACAAATGATTGTGTTGAAGTTATTTATTTATTTATTTATTAGTTTTATCTCGTACTTTGTTTTATTCGCTCTCGAGGTGTACATATCAAAACCCCAAAAATGGCAATTTACAGTCTGTTCATCCTTACTTGTCCAATTTAGTAAACAATATTCTAACCTCAAAATTTACATTTGATGCCGAAACTCGATATTTTCTTGCAAGCTCGTGCATTTTGTTTATAAACATAGCAGCGTGTTATCCAAAATGGTGTCCCAGGTTACTTCATTTATGGGAATATGGCAGTTTTCGACTAAAAAGACATACTTTGCGGGTAGAATCTTGTTTACTAAATTTGACAAGTAAGGATGAATAGACTATACTTTGTTTGTCGATTCCCGAAGTTACGTTTGTCACACTGTAGAGCACAGACCTTTTCAGAGAAAGATAATAAGAGAGAATGGGCTTTTTCAGTGTAATTTAAGTAGGTGTGTGATACAAATACAATACAAATTTGTCTATTTTCTCCATCCACAAATCTAGTGCAGTTTATATAGATACAAATGGTAGATGCGATGGTAGAATTTGTGGAAAGACTGGAGCCTAAACTAGATCTCAGATCTATTTTAGGCTTTGTACCGATGTTAGGCATCTATGGTGTAATATAGAGAGCATAAGTTAGTGATGTTAACTCATATGCAAATTTATTTGGAAGCTAACTAATTTGGATTTAACTTGGCTATCCAGAGCAGAGGGAATCCTAATCTGGAAGCCTTACCATCAGTGTAACACTGCTTTACAATAAAGTTTCTTTCATTTTCATTTTATTCTTACAACTAGAAAGAAAGAAAGAGGATAATAAATTAAATTGTCACAGAAACACAAAGTAAACGTAAAGGTACACAAACAAAAGACACGAACGTCAACAAAACAGAAATTAAACAGAAATATCGTGATGTGAACATGTGAGGCTAATCGCAAAATCAAACTGGTCTGAACCAACATTTGACTAGTTCATGCAACAACGTTTAGCGCTAGCAAAGTGAACGTGGTGTTGGACGCTAGAAGAGAATTCATGTTAGCTGATAGTGGTGAAATCGGACTCGCGCAATCGCGGGTATAGCGACACACCCTCTGTAAACAGTAACTAACACACATTTCGTTCTAGCAAACTTTTATCGCGTCAGGTTTGAACGATTATGCCACGGAATTGAAATTAAGTACGTTTGAAAGGGGGGTGTTGCTCTACTAGATATATGGGTACCATATAATGTTCTTTCAAAGCTCCATGCTGATCGATCTGGAGCCCGATAGACAGACAAAACATTTATTAAAATATTCACACACACATAACACGTCCACAAAACAAAAAATAAAAGGATCAATATAACAAAACAGACAAAAAGAAAAATATAAAATGTGCAGTGCTTACGAAAGTTTAAGTTGTAAGACAATTTTGTCATACAACATAACATAACGTAAACTCACGCCTGTATCCCAGAGGGGTAGGCAGAGACTTGGGTCTGCCATTTTCCACGATCCTGACAGATCTCTTTCGCTTCGTCAACATTCATTAGTTATTTATTCATTTTGCCATAAAAGTTACGGATCCTATAAAAAAATGTGGTCGTGGCAAATGCAATTGGGCTCCGGCTCAGCGTGTGCTGGAAGACTTGGAGGAACTTCGCTGATATTATCGGTAGGTGCTCAGAGGAGACGGGCGGTGCTGGACCCGGAGAGGATGCTCGTCTTTAGTATAGCTCTGCTGGTTTCTTTATTGCATTCAATTCAATTCAATTCAATTCGATTCGATTCGATTCGATTCGATTCAATTCAATTCAATTCAAATATTTTTATTCATTATAAAAACAGAATGTTTACTTAATGAACGTCAAAGTTGTTAGTTTCACAATTAATGGATTATGTGGAGAAGAAGCTATTGCAGAAGCATTGTCGGTCTACTCTATACGGTCTTGTCGGTCTACGGCTCTACTCTTCTTTATATTTTGTGACACAATGCTTGAATGTGTACGTCTTGACATGCCGTCGTCTATACATACGCATACAAATTTTGCATACATAATGCAACTCAATATAAAAAATATTTCTGTTGTATTTTTCAATGTAAAAAGGGCAGGACACCTGACGTGGCGGGAGCACGGCAGGTGGACCAGGGCAACAACAGAGTGGCGGTCGAGAGCAGGACGGTCAGTCGGCAGAGCACCACCCCGGTGTGGTCGGATGATATCGTTGAGTCGGCTGAGACTTGAGAGATGGCATGTGGAGTAAAAGGCCTATACTGATGATGATTTTTAGGGTTCCATACCCAAAGGCTAAGATATCCTATTACTAAGACTCTGGTGCCCGTCCGTCCGTCTGTCATCAGGCTGTATCTCAAGAAACGTGGTTGTTAGACAGTTGAAATTTTCACAGATGATGTATTTCTGTGGCCGCTATAACAACAGATACTAAAAACAGAATAAAATAAATATTTAAGGGGGTCCCCATACAACAAACGTGATTTTTTTGTTGTTTTTTGCTCGACATTAATAATGGCAATAGGTAGACGCTTGAAATATTCTAATGTTGTATAGATAATGGTACGGAACCCTCCGTGCCCGAGTCCGACTCGCACTTGGCCGGTTTTTCAATTAATCGCGATGCTATATTGCGATTTAAGTTTACCTGATAAACAATCCCGTATAGATCCGTTAAATGTATAATTCGCCTGTTGACCATTAAACAGAAAAGGCGTTTAATCTTTGGTAGAGCTGTCATTCCATTCAATGGAAACCTACATTAATTGAATCCCCACATAGCTAATAGCTTAGCAAACAACGTCTTAAAGAATTCTCGTCGGGTATTTCCTGATGTTTTGCATTGAGCGCCGATTCTTCCGTGTCGTGGGCTTCGTCCGCACGGTACGTGACTATCTGGCTAAAGTAGTAGCATGATAGCGCGAGTCGGGCGTTTTGTGGCGCTAAATTGTCAGAATTTGAGAATTAATGTTCAGTCAACAGCACATTAACCTTCATCCGTACGCTCTGCTCAGTTGCATTATGGCTGACTTTAAAACTAAAATATAACTAAACTAAACTAAACTAAAATATAGCAAATATCGATTTGCTGTCGACTGTACTGCATAGGTAGTAGTATGAAAGTGTGAGTTGCGCGTTTTATCGCGCTCAAATGTCATAAGTCACGATTTTCCGGCTTTTATCAAATTCTTACACTTTAGCGCCACAAAACGCGCGGCCAAATTCTTTTCTCAAAAACTTGATGGTCCCGTAAACTTCGTATCACCTTCTTTTCTTTGTTCTCACCATTTAAACTTTACTTGGACTTCCATAAATGTAAATAAATTGAAGTAGCAGTAATTCATGATTTTCAAATTATTTTACATCCACAACACGCTTGATATCAGACAACAATATTGAGATTGACATCACAGATTAAAAAGAAAAAAAGACAAGTCTATTGACATCCTTGTCTTTTTTTCTTTTAGTCTGTGATTGACATACTTGAATGGTATGGTGTTTTACACCAATTTGATTTTAAGTGCTCAGGATTATTCAAGCTCAGATAAAAGTAAAGAGTATTTGGTATACTCGTTCAATACATAATATTATAAGTAATCACCTATAAAAAAGTAGTCAAGCGAACTAGTGAAAAAACAATGTTCATTAGTTAAGTCAACTGAAAAAATGAGAAAAACCATTCTCACTAGTTCAGTGGACTGAACTATATTAACTGAAGAGTGGGAATAGAGGAATTGGTCCGGCCGGCGGCCGTTAAAGAGTTTTAGCGAGACTAATGAACCACAATAATTTTTCTTTATTATAAGAGGATATGAAAGTCGCGAAATGTCCACTCGCGAACTTCGTGGGATCAGTTGTGATTCCAAAGAATTACATAGTTCATTACGACAGACCGACGGACATGGCGTAGCTGACTTTTCCCAGTTCTTGAAATAGTTCATGAAATAGTCCATGAAATAGGGCTCAAGCGTTGTCCAAAAACTTATTTGGAACCGAGGCAAGCATCAATCTAGTTTTTAGGGTTCCCGAAAGGTGCCATGCGAGACCCTATCAATTACCTGTGACGTTTCTCTGTCTACGGAACCCTAAAAAAATGGTTTAGTTTCAGATAACTTTAGTGCAGGCATCCGAAGTTAATGAAGCGTGAAAAATACGTAATCGAAGTAGCCTCCTCTTAGAGAGCGATGTATAAAGTATCTATTAAACAGCCAATTAGTCAAATACACTCTTATTAATAATTTAGACGAACTCTCACGCAATTCTAATTAAAGTGCAAGAGGAATTTAGACACTTTCATTGATTAAGTACAGTGTTTTTTACAGAAACATTGAAGTTAAATGAATGAGCTTCAGCTTCTGATAGCATACTAATAAAATTTTCTTCAATAGTGTGTTTAGTTACAGAGGACCAAGGAATTATTTGCGCTCTTACGCGTATAGTACAAGTGCCACTATCGAATAAAATAAGTCTCGGAACTACATTGTCAATATTAGATGCAAAAGCTTAATTTTAGCCTTCCTTCAAATAATCCTAACACCTATACATATAAAGACGTGCACGTGTAAGTACCCGTTTTTGCTGCTTCTCGTATTCTCTATGGTCTGCTGGATAAAGCTCTTACAGAGATAAGCTCGTCTTTGTACATGTTATTTCGTATGTAATGTCCTGTTACATGATTTGTGTGCAGTAAAGTAGTATAATAGACCGATATTGTGATATCGTGCCAGTGACACTAGCCACATTACTAAGTACAGTGTTTCTACCCAAGGAACCAACCTGTATATTTATAAGTTACTCCTAGTAATTGCCCCCAGGGTTGGTTGAATCTAGTTGTAGCCGGCATGATATCGGCTAGACCTAGTATCAGCCACTAGGGTTTGGTTGGACCTAGTTATAGCAGGGCCTCGATTCTGTTAGTGCATTGTAGTATAATGAGAGGTACACTGTCGGGTCACGTGACGTGATTTTTCGTACCATTGACGCCTAGAAGGTTTGATGGGTGTGCCCGCGTAGACTTAAAGCAGCCATGAAATGAAAACCGCCATGTTCATGCAGTTGTCATGTTACTACAATGCATTAACAGAATCTAGGCCCCGGAATGATACCGGCCAGACCTAGTTTTACCCGAAAACAATCGGCTTATACTAGATGCAACCAAGAGGAAGAGGCTACACCTAGTTCTCACCGGCTAAAACTAGGTGTAGCCGCACTTCGGGTTCTAGCCGTAACATATACACCTGTTATTGGACACTTATCTTGTCTACGGCTGCCGTCGACGCGCGACGGCTGCAGTTGGCACTGTCATCCGCAACGTGCTGCCCGTGTATAACTGGATGGTCATAATATATATATATAAAAACGCGCGAAAAATATAACCCTACTTTACTTTAGCAGTCAAATAACAGCATGCCCCGAGCGCTACAGTGTCTGGGCGGTCACTTCAGATAGAGCTAGTTGCTCTCTATATCTATCTAAACACATTGATAGGTTAAATGATAGACTTTAATATCTTGCGATTTCTGTATAGAGCTGAACGTTTCTCCTTGTTATAGTCTTCTGTGCTCTTCTGAGTACATTCCATATTATAATAATAACATGGCCAAGCTTCTGGCATGCATTCTTTATAGCAAGATGGTACTTATAGGCATGCGAGCAGCCTGAATGTGATATGAATAAAGCGATACCGTCCATCCTTCGCGCGTTTTTCTTCCATTCGTCATTCGATGCATGTTGAGTAGTCATGGTGCACGGAGGCCTTGATGACATGTGGCTTAAGGAAAACCATCTAGTAATGAACACTTGGTTAATGGATATTTATTTAACTACTTTCAAGTTGTAGTCCACAATTGCTTGGTCATCTTCTTATGGTCTCTCGGTTTTGAATCACACGCTCGAGCCCACGCTCGGGTCTAAGATGGGGCCTTGTCGGGGTATCGCCGTCGACGGAATCGTTGTGGAGGACATCATCATCATCATGGTCTCTCCGACTAGCGAAGGTTGTCAGTCATCTCCGCATATTTATCTCCGTCTATCGCAAGGAGGAAGAGCTCGGCAGCCTTGCGATTCTAGTCCACCCCCATAGGTTTCTCAAGCAGAAATTCTTTCTATGATATATTTGTAAATATTCGTGAACTCCGGTTTTCGGTTCGAAACTGTGAATCCAAATTTATATTAGTACGATAACGTTGAAAATGGTTTCTGATCTAATACATTATAATTATGTGAGTCCGTTGCCCGATTTGCGTAATCAAGTGAAAGAAAAATTAAGTTGGCCGGCGCCGACTATGCGTGCAGTAGACGCGCGTTTTGTGACATTTCTGATGCAAACGCGCTTGCTTGCACCCGGGCGGGTATGGCGCGTTCGAATCGCGTTTACAAGTGGCCGCGTGGGCGATGCTGATGAACTACAGTTTTTATTCGATTTTTATTACTTTGCGTCCTGATATTATTTGTTTATGATTAAGTGGAGTAATTTTTTTCAAAATCCTGTTTAGAAGATTCCCTTAACAACCCACCCTGTGGTAATTCTATTTATAGACAAACACCATTTCACGGCTACGACGCCTTTTCACCAACACAAGATTTGCTGACCTATCAATCTAAGAGATGATCGATGAACTTTCTGCGGCTATATTTGATTATTCTGGTCAATTAAATATTTTCTCCGGGCTCCTAGTTGCTGTTCAAAAGCCTTTTAATGCTGACAGAAATGATTTTTTTTATGAACAAAGCTGCATTTTGTTAAATGATACCTTTTGTGATTTGATAATATATAGGGATTTGCAACAATTGCGAACACGTATGAAGACAGACTAGATATAAAACAACATAGTAGTGAAACAATATGCGAAACGCTCACAATTTTATTACAAACTAAACTTTTATTGCCTTCTTTTGTATTCAACTAGCAGACCGTTGTCAGAAACACTTTTATTGTCTTTTACTTCTTTGGGACGTAAATCGGGGGCAGTGTGTTAATTCAAAGCGTACGATTACTACTTACTACGCGAGTTGAATCGGGCCCAATCGCTGCCGTAAATACAGTGAGCAACAGTTGAAACCGGACCCCTATCTCTCCGTCTGTCCATCCGTCCGTCTATTCGTCTATATATTTTGAACCTTAATAGTCGAACACACACAAACACGTACTTAAATTTGATTGATTTAAATTTTTCCTATAAAATAAAATGTTATTTTTAAGTGTAACTTCTAGAAAATTGTTTATACTGGCTATGAAAGAGCGGGTGTCCTAACACAGGCATTTTTTGCTTAAATGGAAGCTCCACATACCGTTAAGACAAAATATGTGCCTTAAGTTGATGAAATAAACATTTTATTATTTATTATTATTATTACAGTCAAGCAGTGGAAGAATAAAAACTAAGGGTGCCCTTATAAGAAACGTGTTTTTGATTAGACAGTTGTTGTAAGCATAGTAATAGGTTCTTGTAAGCACTCTTCGAGTACGGAACCCTGAAAAAGAAGACAAATTGTGAGGAGGAAACTTAAAGAGGACAGCAGAATATTTATTTTAAAAAAATATTACAAGTGTCGAAAGTAAAAAAATATGCAAATGCAATGACTGTCACCATGGAGATAAAGTGCTTTTGTCGTTGCCGTGTTTTGCCAAAATATGCGAAATCAAAACTGCGACTGTAAATACGTAAACAAGAAAGGAGGGGTATCAAAGATGTCGTCGACTTTACATTGTTTGAGTGAAAATCTCCCAATTCGCGGATGTTTGCAGTGGACGCGCGTGCGCAAATAATGGCTTTTCGATGTGTTTGTTCTTCCTTATCGGTGTTTTGTTGGAATTCGAATTAAGCTGGCCTACATCACGCCACTTTATTTTAATATTTGGCGCGTAGATAAGTACCTGTGTAGGCACCATGTACAGAGAATCCACCTTTTTTTCTACAAATAACATCGCAAATACTCTTCCAAGGGTTTCTTGAATATACGAAGACTTTATGTATTTTCATGTAATGTATATCGCAAAAACCTATTTAGGGGCTAAAAATTCCACCCTTGCCGGGACTTGAACCCGCGACCTCTGGCTAACCGTGCCAGCACTCTCCCAGCTGAGCTAATGGGTAAGTGTAGGCATCAACGAAATTGCGAGGGAGGGAGAAATTACAGGGAGCGACATCTGGCCGAAGCAATTTACATCACTTGCAGCCCCGAATTGATCTTAAAATTGTCCTCAGCCCGGTTTAGTGCAACAAAAAAAAAGAAAGAATATGAACATAAACATAAACATTTACATACAGGCACACATACATTGCTTCTGGCCCCACACTAGGATACCTTGTGTCGTGGGAACCAGAAACAACGACATCACAAACATGTAAAATAAATAAATAAATAAATAAATAAAGACCTGGGGTTTTTTTTTTGTCCCCAGCCGGGATTCGAACCCGGGACCTCTCGCATGGTATGCAGAGACTATAACCTATTGCATTTAAAAAAGCCTAGAATATGCCGAGAAGCCTTAGCCAATTTATTTTATTTGACTGTTAGTAGATACTAGGGCCAAAAATATATACCCTTTTTATAACCCTATTTATTACTGTGCCATATTGTACCACCTCTGTTGTACCTAATTTGTGGATGGAGAAATAAAGTTTATTTGTATTGTATTGTCACTTCGGCGCCTCAAAGACTATCTTGTTCATCAAAACACGATTCCTGTAAAACATTACTCAGAGGCAGTTTAAATCTTTTTCACACCTGCTATTCAGAAAAGATCCCTTGATTCCCTTAAATGAGGGATCAAAGTTGTACTTTTCTTCCCTGATATTCTAGTTTTTTTTTTATTGCCCTCAGCATGATCCGTGTGCAGATTGTCACAAAATGTAATTCCAATTCGATTTTTATTTTGTTGCAATCGATCATAATTGTCTTCCACGGCACATAAATAATTTAATACCAATCCATTATAGCAGGTGTGAAAAGCAGTATGTGTCACTCGGTAGCAAAATTATTTCCGTCTTGGGCGTAAACACTTGAATCCCTCGCTACGCTCAAGATTCTACTTTAGAATCCCGAGCGTAGCGAGTTCGCTTCACTCAGGATTCAATATACCGCCCTCGCCGTAAATATATCATTTTGCTCCCTTGAGACACAATCTACTATTCCTTTACCACAGACTACTTAAACTGACGCTGAGGAAGGAGAACTTAAGAAAACGCGTTAAAAGTAAATTTTCCAATAAATTCTTGCACTATTGTATATCAGAATCTAGGGCTAGGTTCATGACTCTACTTAGCTCTCAATCCTAGAACGTATTCGTATATCTGTCCCACTCATAAGTAGGGCAATAAAAAGGGTCAGTAATCTGCGTTTTTCCTGACGACTTTTATCCAACCAGGATTAACTAAATCCACCTTTGCGATTATGAAAACGTAAACTGGCCGAAAGCAAACACTTTATAAATGTTCAAGGTAACCTCGGGCTAAATAAACGAAAGAAATACACAAGTGGTCTAAAAATAAGACAAATGGCGACTGAAACTCCACTCAGTAGATAAAAAATTGTCACGAGGTTGCCAGTAAGTGACAGTTCGATAAGTCATGGATAAGTTTTCATTGCTCAGGGTAAATAAGTAGATATGCACTTTGTTTACCAAATGAAATCAGTTTGTGGAATTAGTAGATTAAAAGAGGAGGTGGTATAGAAAAACAATAACAATATAACTTTTAACCATCCTCAGAAACAAATAAATACTAATCGAATGTCCGATTGAAACAGATAAAATGAAACCTTTTTATTTAAATTTAGCATATGAGATACATTATTTATATCACGTCCCACATCCTTTATCTGATACAGGTAGGCAGCAATACCTAATAAAATATTGCGCCTAAATAAGTGTTGTAGTGTAGGAGGAAAGAACCAGCGATCATCATCAGTAACGTTTCGCTCCGGCTCTCTGGCAGTCTCACATTTCATTGACGCTTCGTTTTTATTTTTTGTTAATGGCCGTTGAAAATGCAGTTATTCAACTTCTTTCATCCTGTCATCGACAAAGAATTGCCAATCAGTGAGTCGCAATTTTTTTTTCAAAGTAATTTGGGTCTTTTCGGCTAGCGTTCCTTATTTTGGACTTATTTTGAAGTAGTTGGCTATTGTTTTCGTAATGGCCAGCATCAACAAACAAAACATTTGTCCGAACCTCATTAAGAGCTCAGAGCTTAACTCTCTCGTAATGAGCAAATACTTGCTCGTAATTAACGATGGTCGAGAATTCTTATTAATTCCTCATTCTCTGTTTGAAATCGGACTAGTATGGTATAGATTCCTTTGACGGTGCGTCGCATTATGGTGTGATATTTGTGGAAAAATCTCTTGTGTCGTGCTTAGATTTTTTTTTACCAATCGTGCGTGGTTAACAAGAAACTTGTGAAAAATGGTTGTGATACTAAGTTTCGGATTTAATAGTCTAAGGAACATGCCGAGATTAAATATAGGTAAGACCTTTAGTTTTATTTTCGAAAAACAGTTTATTTTCTGGGCAGATAAGGCATTTTTAGGTGTCCGTACCTCAAAGGGGGAAAACTGATCCCTTATACGATCACTTTGTTGTTCGTTAGGGGTGATCTGCGGGGCTGAATCTTTTTAACAGAAACGAATAGTTTTTTTTATAGCATAGTCCTTTAGGGTCACTCGCAGATCTTTCTAAACGGAGTTTAGTTTGATTTAAGTCGAGGTTTTGACAGATAATGTATGGACGATCTGTCAAAAGCTCCACTTAATTTGATTTAGCTAAACTCCGCTTAGAAAAAATCTGCAAACGGCCCTTAAAGGTGTAAAAATTCAAGCTTGTAACGCAATTTTCTAATGCAATTTCAATCTATAATAAAACACACTATCATAACCTACCTACCTCGGGTACTTCCCGTTGACCTAGTTGAATAATGAAATTTTGCTGAAAGTAGATAAGGTTTATATAATTAGAACTAGAAAAGAAAAAAAAAAACCCGAAATCTTACAATTCGTATTTTTTTTGTAAGATTAAAATATATTAACACGAAATAAAAGTAAGTTAAAATATTTAAGAAATCGCTTGATTTCGTCACTCAAGTCACGAAGCAAATTAAATAAGTAATTAAGATACTTGCACATAATTTGCGCTTATTTTGCAAATTTCCCCAATTTTCACTTTCACTTTCATTTCCGCTCCCTATAAGCCGGTTTAATATGGTCGCCAACATAATTTCAACCAATTATAGTATATTCAGTACCTACGATGAAGGAAAACATCGTGAGGAAACCTGAGTGTCCGAGTTATTTACATATCTCAGCGCTTGAAGTCGCCAATCGGCGGTGGGCACGCGTGGTGATTAAGCCCAACTCTCTCTCTGAGAGAAGGCCTGTGCCCTACAGTGGGACGTATACAGGCTGCTTAGGATAGTATATTCCATAAGACTGTGACGTGAAGGATTTATTTAGGTACCTTTGCCACTACGCGCTTAGGAGACTCTAAGCTCAGCCCAATAATAAAGCCCACTACTGTGCATAAACATTGCCCTGACACGCATACTAGTACTAGTACTTTGTTAATTTCATAAACTCCTCGTTCCTAATGCTTTTGCCATGGTTTTGTTAAATAATACTCGGAAATCATTCAGGCCAGGATATTGTACCTAAATTTTCCAATGCGCGAGATTCAAGGTGCTCATGAAAGCGTGCTTTTAAATAAATAAATAAACTTATAACTTTCACACAACACAATCACTTGTGTCGGTCCCAATCTAGGATACCCGGTACTATTGTAATCAAGCAAGGACATCATAAATATAAAACAACCCAGACTGAGGCCATTTGTACAAATGTACAAATGAATCGAACCCGTCGTGGTAATTAGGCGTAATACCGCTGGTTAGACCAACGAGGCAGTCAACACAAATAAACTCACGCCTGTATTACGAAGAGGTAGGGAGAGACCAAGATATGCAAGTTGATGAAGCGAAAGTGATTTTTCTTAATCGTGGCAATTGGCCAACCCTGGTCCCTGTCTACCCCTGCGGGATACACCCGTGAGTTCACGTAAAATGTACCATCGCTATCACTTCACACTACGACCGCGTTTCCGTTTTTAGATATGTTTTTATTATCCCGTCAATTCACTTCAAATGTTCGCTGGAAGAGATAAGATTTACACATCTTTTTATATATTTTTTATTTACTGTGGGTATCGCCGGCCAGCAGCGCTGATCTGAATTCCACTCTATTGTCTCTACAATAAAGTCCAAAGTCAACTAAGGATATTTATTTATACAAATCGTGTTATTACACGATTACTCAAAAACACTGCTCAAATGCAGTTTAGATAGTCTTAAGACCACTTTAAACTTCATTTGAAAAGTATTAAGAGGTAAATCATGACCTGCGACGACGTTCACGACTTATCCCAAACGATTCTGCCTGGTTGGTCTAGCGATTAGATTATTGATTACTATCATAAAAGTCGTGAATTCGATTCCTGCAGGGGATATCACAGACATTTGTACAAATGGCTACAGTCTGGATGTTGTTTGTGATATCATAGTCTGGTTGCTTCATCACAAGGCATCCTAGTTTGAGACGTCAAGTGATTATGTTATGTGGGAGTAATTATATGAGAAAATATTCCCGTGTGTGTAACCACGCTTTAAGTGCAAAATATAAACCACCGGTCGGTGTTTCGGCTCATGTGACCAACTTGGATAAAATTAGCGTGTCTAGACAGCGCAGGCGCTTGCGTTGACACAGATCCCGTCTGCACTGCGCCGGAGTTTGCTTTCAATGTTTTGTTTAAGCACTGGAATTACACCGTGATTATTTTTTTGTTGATTCCTGTACCAAGAAAACCAAACGATACTTAAGCATTTCACTCAGTGAAATTCTCTATTCAGAAGGTGGTTAATATAAAAAAGTTTTTATGAGATACCTTCTTACCTTCTCTATATCTCCGACTATTTAATTAGTTTATATTTTCTACTTTCATAAGCCATTGTTTACTTTGGCTAATCTACCTCTTCCTTTCCAAAAGATGACTGGACAATTAAAATAAACAAAGCAGCCCCATCTGTTCGATCGGAAGTTTGTATATCCCGAATCCCAAAATATACTTCAGTAAATGGGATACGTGAATCTTCCGCCTCAAAAGCTGCGCAGACGCAGTGCACTCGCGAGCGCAGTGACGCCCGCGCACGCTTTCGAACCTTGTTCATCTGAGTTATCATTTTCATCAAGGACTTTCTCGTCGTTAAATTCTGCGAAGTGACCAGTCTGCGATAGTTCTATCAACGTTCATAATCTTTGCCGACTATCGTCATTTGTTTCTGGAGTCTTACGCGCGCGCCAAAATTGAGTTCCTTCCAATTTAAAATTTGTATATATTTTTTCGAGTGGTTACATGTGTGTTATGGGAGTGCTTTGTCGGTACCACGCGAAGTATGTTATTGCCAGTAAGTTGAGAATGGACGACGAAATAAGTTTTATTTTTAAATTGTTATACTATTTTCAATGGCTTAAGCTGGGCTTGAATTAAAGGCGTAAAATCGTCCGCTATGGAAGTCTGTTTTGGATACGGGAACTGATGACGATGATATTTTCAATGGAGAAATATTGAGTGTTTACCCGGACTGCCATAACCTGCCTGTTAGCTACCGCCATTGATGTTGACATACACATGACATGAATAAACTACGATACAAATAACAGATGGTTAGACCACACATTAAATATTCATAAGTCACAATAAAATTAAGATACACAAAAATTATTCAAGCTCGATTGGACATTCCAATGTTTACGATTAAATACTTAAAACAAATTAAACTCGGACAAGATTTGTTTTTTATTTTAAATTAATTTTTTTACAAGTGGCCAGCACTTCCAAAACTTAGTACACAAGCTTAAAACTGCTCAAACTATACTGTGTCTTATTCCCACTAGGTAGAGCAGGACAGCACGACTAATTTATCTATGAATCAGGCTCGTGCTTAGAGTTTACAATAATAGGCATGCAGTGATGCAGTCGCATAACCATTGTGGTTAAGAAAAATGACTCAGACGCATTTTGCCTATATCGTCGGTTCAGAATGGTACTAGAACATTTCAAAATGAGCTGTTATGAGATAAAGGCATTTTCAACTTTTCGAAATAGCCTCATAATGAATTAGAAACGATCAAACATTTTTCTTAGCGTCATAGTGGTTTTAAGACTTATTGAAGTGTTAGAGCCGTTTTCGACTTATTCCATTATTGATCTAGATAGAAAATGATTTTTTTAGGCAAACCGCATACTTAACTCAAAACATGTAATTTTGGAGATGTTCCAGTACTATCCTGAACAGACGATATTTAGCCAGTAGGGCTGCACCGTACAAATTGAACGCATCATGTCTGGACACTTGTTACTTATTAGCATGATAATGAAATATCGTTTTTGTCGCTATCCTTCCTTTTGCAAATGATGTCAGATTTTGACAGTTATGGGTGACTTTGCAACAAAAATGTAGTGGCCGGATTGTAGTAATATTGATTGTAATAACTGAACCGATTCCAATATTTCATCTTTGTATTGGAATGTTTACTCGGTTCTTTTAGTTCTTCGGGTATCAACTCCAGTTAAGTTAGTAGAATTGTACTTAGTAATTTGTTCATGGTATACTGGTGATATGACCTCATATACCTCAGTGTGATTTACAATTGAGATTAAATCGAGCTTCGGAATCGAGAAACAATTTTGATGATGAGTTTTTTCACGCTATGTTTATTAATTTTTGCAGCTGTTCAGTTTTTGCGTTAACACTTGCGGAGACCAACGCAAAAAGTATGAGAACGAACCTCCTTCTTCAATACACGGAAGAAGTACTGGCTGGATAAAAAATAAATACAGAGTCTTGTACAGTCGGCGTGACATCAATATTTACGTACGTGCTCTCTGTTCAACTACTTAGGAGGCGACTTAGCACAAAAAAATCTTGATGTTCATCTGTTGTAGACTGTACAATAATATTATTGAAGGGTAAATCAATTATTAGGTTCTCATACTATTTCCGTTCCTGTATTTTGCTCTTATTTGGTTGGGTTCTTAGTAATGCTTGCTTTGGTAGACACGATTTGAACATAGAAATAGTTAAAGATATTATCACGGTTCATCCGTATTTGTCCAACAATTGAATCGTGTGATTTTAAAACGACACATGTCCTTTCATTACAACTTTGCAGGAAATAGAAAAAACTGATTTATTCAAATACTAATATCTACAACAGCAATATTTTAGCATATTATATTGATTTCTGTATAAATAAACTACAATTTTTTTTTTCTAATGTAAATCAATAGGTAGGTGTAAATAATTTAATAAAAAAAAAATGGGCAAGTGTTATTTTAAAAACACATGTGACTTGTGTTGTTTTAAAATCACACGATTCAATTAGGCTGTTGGCTGTTACAACAAAAAAGTTACGAGAATTTTGTACTGTATATAGGCACTGCAATAAAATGATCAGAATCTACAAAATGATATTCATAGGGAGTAGAGGCCAATCAAATGGACCTATGAATCAAGAAAATTGGATTAAAAAAATGTGACGTTTACTTTCCAATCTCCTTTGGCTGACTTTCCCAGACCAACGAAATCCGTTTATATTTTGAAAACACTGGCAGTTAATACATAAGGTTGCTATTGAAATATTTTGAAATTTTGAAATAAAGAAAGAAAAAATGCTAAAACAATCTGTTTTTCTTTGGTCAACAGAAGGCGAGCTAGAGACCGAGTGGCTGCAGTCCGCGGGCCTGGGCTCCCTAGCCGCTCCGTTCCAGGTCGGCCTGGAGGTGACAGAAGCACAACTGGGGGAAGCAGTCCGCCCGCTGCCCAGGGAACAGGCCGCTGCCGTCCGCCGCCGCGTCCGGAGACTCAATCGGACTGTTCGGCGGAAACGCGCAGCGTCACGGGCTAGGAAACCGGATATCAGAGACGTGTTCCGGGATTTGGAGGTTTGTGGGTATTTTTTATTAAATGTAGTGCGATCTAATCTAAGATGATGGTAGTCCAAGAGTCTATTAGGTTGTTACACTATACTGGAAAAAATTAAATAACAGGTACTTAGGTATGTGTAAATGTACAAAGGCGGACTTATTTCAATAGATTTCTTTTTCCAGGCGGGTTTAAAAAAAAAAAACGATAGTCGAATGCCTAGTTGGGTAACGCTTAGGTGTGTAGTTGAGATTTGATTCGGTCTAATTTTACTACAAGGAAACATTAAAGGGTGGGAGGTTATCATGTTGCCGGCCGCCCTGAAGATGTGAAAGACTCAACTAAAGGAGGCAGTCTGTCCGCTGCCGAGGGAACAAGCCGCTGCCGTCCAACTGTCCTATTCACTAGCCAACTTTCGGGGGCGAAGACTGCACGTCCTTCCTACTGTCACATTTGAGCTTTTTATAGAAGGAGTGCAATATGTCACGTTTTCCAATGCCCTATTCGCAAACGACAAAACCCCGATCATTAGCTTAGTCTACTAGGTTAACCAGCAGTCTCGAAGAGCCTTTGTCTCAACTTTCATTTCCACAATGTATCAGTCCACAACTTGTGCTTACACGACCACGCCCCAGCTCTGGCAGGTACCTCATCATGTCACAGTGCATCAGTGGCTCCTAACCTTTAGTCGACCAGGAACAATTTTGATTATTTTGTTGTTAGAAATCAGAAATTTATTTTAATGTGAAGGATTTACATTCTGTTTGTTGAGAGGTAAAGTGTAATGCAAGCTGTCTACGGGTCAAATACGGGCGTCATGATTTTAGTTAGGGACTGTCCTTTTATTCTCGACGCTAATTTAGGTAACTTACGTTACAATGGAGAACTTGCACAAAAAATGTTTATACATGTTTTCTATGGTATAAAATCAATGCCACTTCAATGTAACTTTGACGCAAGTTCCCCATTGAGTGATTTTATTTATTTATATTAACTCCATTGAGAGTGTAACAAAAACCCGGTGTTTTTCAAAAACAGGCGGAGGCTCGTTTAGCGCATATGGCTTTTAAGGTATCCCATTTTTTGACAACGTTTCATTTACGCTAGAGACGCTACTGCGGCCCATTCCCGCGGCTTTCATACGCCACATGCGGTCCGCGCACCACATGTTGGGAACCACTAGTGTAGAAAGTGGTTGGTTTGGTGAGCTTGAGTTGAAGTTGACGGATATCGTTTCTGGGGAATCTTCTAGACGTGTGGAGCTTGTCTAGTTGCGTTAGCACACTTCAATGAGTTTGACATCAGTATTGGTAGAGTCGACCCTGCCTTCGGGGATTTCTTTTTTATGTTAGTGATTTTCTCTGACTATAAACTTCTGTTGATGTGATAGAATTAGGTTTGACCCCACGGTGTTTTATTACCTTGACCAACAGATTCCTGGGACACCAACAAATTGACGTTGTGTTTGCTGCCGGCTTGTATAGTAGACAAAACAGTTGCCGGTCTTAAAAATCGCCTACATTTCGTTAATCTGAAAATGGCGGGCAGACAGCGTGGATTTTTTTTCGCGATTTCGTAGCTTTCATAAAGCAAAAGTTGTTAGCATTGACTGGTGGAACCTCCCACTTTCGGATGTATATGAGATTTTTGTTACACCCTGTATATTTGTGTATTGAACACTCTTGGTTACGAAGAAATCAATAGTTAAACTGGTAGATATGTAACTGAGGTCTGTCTGACGCATCAAGACACGCCACATAGCAGCTGTCGCGTACCTGTCGAGAGCGGCCTCCGAGCTTTCTTTGATGGCGAGCCATTTCGCAAGACAGGTGAGGCTGTTACTTGCACTTGACACGGTTCCGTCGTGATCGATTACGTCGTCGGGTTTGGGTAGGAGCTTTGGAAATCGAGCGGGCGTCTGTCTGTCTGCCGATGCCGGTGTCACTTTTATAGGCACTGCTGCGTATAATCGCTCCACAGGACGGCTTAGGCGTAGAATGCCCTAAACGCAAAACGTCACAGTAGCGCTAAATGCCCTTTCGCAAAATTTCCTACGGATTTACTGCTTGACGAAGAGAGTTAATCAATCCATCAGTCCGTATTCACCCACTGCTGGCCTTCCCCAAGGCACGCTGCTCCTTTCTGTTCTCGTCCATCGTCGACTGATCGTCGTTCCAGCCAGCGAGAAAGTAAAACTTATGGTTTATTTAAATAATTATTAAAAGGCAAGAGATGTAAAAAGCGGTGGTAGCCTAGTGGGTAGAACATTGGACTCGGAAACGGGAGACCCAGGTTCGATCCCAGTGCGGGCATGTACCTATGACTTTGTTTTTCTAAGTTATGTACATTTGTAAAGTTATAGTAGCAATACCACTCGCTAACGGTGAAGGAAAACATCGTGAAGAAGCCTGGGTGTCTGAGCTATTCACATGCCCCAGCGCTTGAAATCGCCAATCCGCCGGCCTGTGCCCTATAGTGGGACGTATATAGGCTGCTTATGATGTAAACTTCATAAAGTAGAGTCGACTTGCGCTAACGCTATCTGACAGACATCTACATGTATATACAGGGGTAATCTCCATCTACAAAGTCTTGCACCACGATATTTGCAGAGCTATCCATAGATAACTTTCATGACTGACAATCCTGTAAATTAGCTACTTATTCATTTATCTCTGGATAAGTGCGGCCGAACTACGTGTAGTTAATTATTTTTACTAATATTCTTTATTGAACGCCGGCTTCTCATTCGGGGGTTCGAATCTCGGCATGCAACAATGACTTTGTATTAGTACATTTG
This sequence comes from Yponomeuta evonymella, assembly GCA_963969515.1. Classification (NCBI taxonomy): domain Eukaryota; kingdom Metazoa; phylum Arthropoda; class Insecta; order Lepidoptera; family Yponomeutidae; genus Yponomeuta; species Yponomeuta evonymella. The sequence continues at coordinate 1,976,212 of OZ018343.1, read as the reverse complement.
TGAAGTTATAGTAGCAACACCACTTGTAACCGTGAAGGAACACACCTCAGCGCTTAAAATTGCCAATTCGCGGTGGGCACGTACGGTGGTTAAGCCCATGCTCTCTTTCTGAGAGAAGGCCTAAGCCCTGAAGTGGGACGTGTATCGCTATATATACTTATATTAAAAAAATTGCTGTTGTGAAAATAAAAGTGCACAGGCGAACTTACTGCTAACACCATTATCTCTGGCTTTGTGTAAGTTTGGCATACATAATAATAGCATCCGCAGAAGAACAACTATTTTTTACAAGAAGTTAAGTACAGTAAAAACAAAAACTAGCAACAAAACCAGCCAAACTAACAATCCACTACTGTAGCATTACTCTACATCCATCATAATAAGAGGTGTAATAATAATTTATCCAACAGCCGGAAATATCCTGAAGGTTTTGCATTATCTGTCGAGCGTTTAACCAAACGATTTGGTCCAATGTTTTGCGCGAATGCCTCGCATTTGCGGTGAACCACCGCAGCCAGAGAAACTGAATCTCTATGAAGGTTAAGCCACTTGGTTCGCTGATGATGAATCGATTTGCGTGTTTGTGCCCGCTTCTCGCACAAGCCGCGTGAGAAAAACATGAATTTACTTCAGTTCTTTAATTTTATTGCAGACCCTGAATTCTGTGCTTACAATTCGGTGACAGCAGAGGAGCTGAGCTTTCAATAAAAGTAGAGCTCAGGATTCACGGTTTAAATCTAAATAGATCTAAAGTCATTGATTTAGAATAAAAAAGACTATTACATTTTACATTTGAAAATCATGAGCAAAAATGTGTTTTTGCAAGTTTGGTAATTTAACTTGGTTGGGCGAGACGAGGCTTTTTTTCTACGACTGGAACAGCTAATTGGTTGAGATAGTGGAAACCATCTATTTCAAAGCTGTTATGAATATTATTTAGCTAAGTTTGTTAAATATATTAAATAAATTACATAAATATCGAATTTATTTAATTTATATATTTTATCATTTATATATTAGTTAAGTCCAGTTTCTTATTTCGATTAGTTTTCTTTTTGTTGTGTTATGAATAAAGTTTATTAAGACACGAAATTTATTTTTGTGTTAAATATCTTGAAACTATATTTTTCATAGAGTGTAGATTACATTAGAACATTTTATTGTACACACCACAAAACAAAATACGTTAAAAGGCTTACATGTCTAAGTTTTGCTGTATACAATTAGCTGTCTTATCGCTAAAAGCGATCTCTTCCAGACAATCTTAGGATGGATAGCACTGAAAGATGAAGAGAGTAGGTAGGTAGATTTACATGAAATATTATTGGAAGAATATGTACATAAACTGACTTACCTACAACTAATATTCATATATATTTAATAAAATACTTAAACTAACCATAAAATACAAATATATACTATACAAACATACGTATAGTTATAATATACTAATACATACATTTCACATATAAACAAACAACAGACAAAACTTACTATGGTTACTATATAATAAATAAATAAATATAGAGAATCATAGCGACAGCATTACAGTGTAGGTTTCCTCACGATGTTTTCCTTCACAGACAGCGAGTGGTATTGCTACTATAACTTCACAAATGTACATAACTTAGAAAGCAGTCGTGGGTACATGCCCGCACTGGGAATCGAACCTGGGTCTCTCGCTTCAGAGTACAATGTTCTACCCATTAGGCTACTACCGCGGGTCATTATTTATGAAGTGGTTTTATATGGCTAAGTATGGCTTCCATTTGGTGTTGAGACTTCTGACTGAACACTTAATGTAAGCCATATAAATTTATTGAAACCACTCTCCTGAAACGACCAATCAGCAGGGTCAATCAGGATCATCGAGCGTACGGCGCGTCTTAGATAAGCAGACACGTATCTTTTGCGGTGTCTTGCAGTAGTTCCATCTCATGTCTTATGATTTCCTTGTGGTTATTCAGTAGGTTAATAATAGAAATAAATTGTGTGCTACAGGCCCGCATGGGAGGCCAATTGTCTTGTGGTTATGGTGGATAAAAAGGTGGAATAGTGTGAGTTTAGTTGTTCGGATTTGATTGTAAGTTTCATGTTGGACTAGTTAAAAAAACCGTTCACGTGTAAGTCGGACTCGCGCACGAAGGGTTCCGTGCCCTTATCTATATAACATTAGACACAAAGATCAAGAAAAAAAAGGCAAAAACTCACGTTTGTTGTATGGGCGCCCCCTTAAGTATTTATTTTATATAAATAAACGATTAAACGAATAAAGAACGAAATATTCTGTGAATATTTCAAGAGTCTACCTGTTGCTGTTACGAATATAAAAAAACGGCAAAAAAATTACGTTTGTTGTATGGGAGCCCCTTTAAATATTTATTTTATTCTGTTTTTAGTTTTTGTTGTTATAGCGGCAGCAAAAATAAATCATCTGTCAAAATTTCAACTGCCTAGCAATCACGGTTCATGAGATACAGCCTGGCGACAGACAGACAGACAGACGGACAGTGAAGTCTTAGTAATAGGGTTCCGTTTAGCACCCTTCCGGTACGGAACCCTAAAAAGATCAATTTAAACAAAGTTTAAGTACGTACAGGATAGCGCAAAATTGATGGACGTGGTTCTGCGAACTCTATGTAATCTACCAGGGGCCTGTTTCATAGAACTACAATTAATAGTGTACTATAACAATTCGATGCACATTAGAGAGTTAATTAACCGACAGATTAACAAGTAGACCCTGGTATGCAATGTACCTCGAATTGTCATGATTGCAGTTTTATGAAACTCGACCCAGCTCGTATTAGCCCATTGGTACTGGTATTTACTACCTCGTCTCTTTATCATCATGAGCAGTCTATATACGTCCCACTGTAGGGCACAGGCATTCTCTCAGAGAGAATCTCTTTATCTTACCTACGTTCTTGTCGACAAAAATGTGGGCATGTTTTTTTTTTAATCGAAGTTTTTTATCTAACGTTCACTTAATTAGCTACGATATGTAAGATAATAATATAGTTTATTGTACCAGGAAAAACACAAACGTAAAATATTTACAAAGCAACAGTACAATTGGCAGCCTACAATTAGCTTAATAACGTAACGGTTTACAAAATATTTACGATAAACTGATGGCAAAAATGCAGTTATCTCCTATAAACTATTCAAAACATCTCGTTACCACGCGTTCTCATGCCTCATAATGTGTCATTAGACAAACAACTGTTAAATAGTTTTGGGAACTCGTTTAGAATTCTAGTAGACCGTCGTGAAGTGGGATTCACTTTGGTTCTGCTACAGTTAGGGAAAAATAACCTATTCAAGTTCCAAAGGTAACAAAAATAAAATTCTCGTAATTGCAAAGAAAGACATGATGCCTACCAAATTAACTAATTGTGGAGTTTCCGGGTGCCATTAAAATAGGGTTGTCCAATCTTAAGCTATTACTAGTTATAATTATGTACCTATGCTTAGAATTTCGGATACTTTAACTTTGACTACGGTTAGGTAAGTTAGCGTAGGTGCGGTGGCTCTTTCATGTAGCATATTAACTTAGCCGATAGTAGCTTGTAAAGCAAACTCTTTATTAAGCCGTGCTGCACTCGCAGGACAGGAATTAGGGTCGCCGATAACACGGACAGTTGAAGTAGTTAGATAAAGATGCAATTAAGGTTTTAGGGCCGATGTCGAAATGTCCTCAGCGATACAGGAAATAGTTTTACTGGCAGTTAGACGTCTATTTAAAAGAAACTAACGAAAAAAAAAATACTGGCCATTTACATTAATTTATTAATAATCCAAGCTATTTAGATACTGAAGTAGCAGCGACGACTATTAAAAAACTGTCCGAAATGCTAAAAAATAGAGAAATACTGGCCATTTTATGAGATACTCACATAAAATTAAAAATAATGCGAACTCCTTTCAGAAATGACGCAACGTTGCCGCGCACAAGTGCTGAATTTATTCAAAAAGGAAGTTTTAACCGTTTGCGTGTTACTAAATTGGTGCGTTCGTTAATTCTGTGCGTCCGGCAAGAATTTCCAAACTGAATGGGTGCTCTATGCTTCCAGTGTTGGTGCAGCCATCAGTTATGGCTGATGAGCAGACATTGTGATTTTTTTAATGCGGTTCTGAACGATAATTTCGGTTTGTGATCAAAATGGTGCACTGTAGAGGATTGGCGATCGTGAAAGCGTACGTGGCGGAGGCAATAGCTGAAATCGTGGTAAATATTACGTGTATTTATGTAATTAAAGTAATAAGATGTGTGGAAAGCACTTTGTAATCAAACACTTTCTTCAATTACATTACGCGTTGAATCTCACGCGTGCGACAATAAAGCTCTCGTCTCACCATTGATTGTTAACTTTCACACTTCTTCTGAGAAAAAATAAATAAATTGTAGTGTCGTACATTTTCCGATTTAATTATGTAACTCTTAAGAAATTTCTAAGTACTACTTTTAAGAAATTGTGTTTTGTACACATCAGCGAATGAATCTTCGTGAGTTTAAGCCCTTTTGTTGTAAAATGTGCGAAGTCTGCACAAAGTTACTACTTTCTACCTACTTACTATTTACTGGTATAGTCTAATTATAAAAATCACGAATAAATCACATGAAAGTACAGATAAAATCTGTTCAAACTCATACATTTTAATTCCGTAGGTGGTGACATTAGTAGTTTTTTATTTATTTTTTTAGCAGATGGGCAAAGATAAAAGTTATTCATCAAAATCAGAGATCCGCAATTCTGGTAGAGTAACATAAATGTAGAGTAGGTAATTACATTGTTTAACATAGATTTACAATCAAGGAGAAAACGGCTGAGTGTTTCAGTATGGAACGGCATTCCGAAGTTTTCCCCGTAGTACAAGTAGGTACGAGTAGTAGGTACCTATCTAACATTTGTTTTACTGACGATTAGAGCCTACCATTTTTAGATGTATGTATATGGGGATTGCATCAGTATACGCCATGTCACTGGTTCATATCAGTCGGTAAGTTAGAATGGAAAACAGTTGCAGCAAATTAAACACGCATTTAAAATTGCAATTTCGCAGTAAAATACAGAACAAGTATATACTTAAACTATTTTGTAAGCGATCGGTGTCAAGGGTACTTCGTCAACAACTTAACGTGCTACACTTTTTCGCCGATCTAACAGGAGATACGGCTATTTACTTCAATAAATTTTACATTAATAACGAAGACCGGGCTCTAGAGCATATCCGCACGTATCTAGTTTTTCAATAGAATAATATATAAGCACGACAATAGTTGTTATTGGCCTCTATTTGGTAGTCTACAAAGCGGTAGCAATACAATGCCATTCGGATTGTATAACCCGCGAAAATTAAATAGGCATGTCTCGCGAACCAGATCGAATCGCGCAAGGCGCCTAGATAAGTTGCGCGGATTATTTGATTTGATAATTCTTTATTGCACAAGAGATATATCTGCACAAAGGCGAGCTTAAAAGTATTTTATTCCAGCTAACCATGGGTGATGTGAATAGAGGAAGGGGAAATAAATTCATCATCATCATCATCATCATTCAGCCACAAGAAGTCCACTGCTGAACATAGGCCTCCTCCATGGATTTCCAAATAGACCGGTTGGAAGCGGCTTGCATCTAGCGTCTTCCTGCCACTTGGATGAGGTCATCTGTCCATCTTGTCTGTCCAAATAAATTACTTACAAATAATTATACCTTTAATAGTTATACCTATGGAATGCGATTAGTTATTAGATTACCGATGAAAGATTGAATGAATAATGAATGACACTAGAGTGTCAATGAAACCACCATTACCATACTGACATGACTATTGAACAACTAGGTAAGCATGTTAGAGAGTCGCCCCCCTGGTCTTTGACTGAAAATCTGTTCTGTGTGGCGCCGCATTATGAATAGCGTCACTCCATTTCGTAGAACGATGTCGTAGAAGGCGACTAAGGAAATTAATTATCAGGAGATGGGCAGCGGCGTCTTCCTGAAATTCCAACCGCATACTGCGATCGCCAACCCGCCTGCCAAGCGTGGCGATAATGGCAAAACCCCTCATGGTTATGAAAACCATGAAGGAGGCCTATGTCCTGCAGTGGGCGTCGATTGGCTGATGATGAATACACCATATGATAAAAATAGACTGTACGGTTTTATTTACAGTCTTTTTTATTTCAGTTTAAAAACTGTAGTACAGTCGACAAGACATCAACGTATGTTTTGCGTTCATGGCTTGAAACCTAGTACCCATATTGGAGTAAAATAGACTGGGCAAGTCTTGGCTCTAGGAGCATTTCCCGATCAAGATATCCGACAAGACCCCTTGTCCCTCCTACTAACTACCTGGCGTTTACTAGAGTAGCGGTGCGGAAGTCAACTGGTATCACGAATCCGGTATCTGATGTAAACTACCAAGTGTGTCAGTACGGCAGGCGAACCGGTCGCTGCCACTCAATGGAATCTTTTTACTGCACATAGCTGGCTAAGTACTCGTGAATATGTATTGAAACTGTGACGCTAAACTCCGTTCATTAGTCGGCCAGATGGGTCTGTTTATGGGCGGTTAAAGCGAATGAGCTTAGTTAGATCGGTATTTGTTTCATTACAAATAAAAACACTTGGAAAAACTTCGTACTAGGGACCATACATATAAATATAGTAAAATGTGCTGTTCTGTTCACGATCCTTAAAGTCTGACTATAATCACACCAAATACGACATTTTGTGTGTGCAGACGACTGCAAATCTACCTTTATATGCTTACTCTATTCGGTAACCTTACGGGCAACTTTATAACTAAAATGCAAAGTTGATTTTCTGTCGACTGCACATGAACCCCGAAAACATTTCAGTACTTTTTAGTTCGGTGAAGGTTGTGAAAAAATAAATAATAAATATACTTAGGCAGGTAGCGATATCACCTGAAAATCAGTGGACAACGTACGATCAAATTAGTCGGTCTAATACATAAAAAAAATTATAAAATGCTAAAAGTAATGTCTCCCTAATTTCTTAAAATAGGATTAGCTCTTCACAGTACGTAACTTTCTAGTTCTACCAGATTTTTTTTACCTTACATTAATTAACAAATAAAACTTAATCGTCAGATGTTTCTGAAAGTAACTTCATTGTCTTCCAATTTACGGAAGAGTCGGTTCCTCCAATACTGCTGAATGGGCGTCTATAAAACACATAATAAAAAGGAATTTGTAAACAAGCGTGATAAAACACGACCAACCTAATCGTAATTACGCGGGAAACGCGCTATTGATCAATCATTATCGTCTGTTGTAAGACATCGGAGAAAATGAGGAAAGCCAATGGGGAGCTATAAATTTCTTTGAAAGAAATCTCTGTTTTGGAGAGGCGGTGCTTACACTACTTCGCAAGTGGGCAGGAGAAGAAGTAGTGAATGGATTAGTGTGAACGTTTTGCGCATCCATTTGTTTTATTTGGCGCACAAAACTTGGCACTTGCAATAAGAATGAGAATTTTACATAAACAATTCCAATTTATTGCAGTTTTTAGGCGTCATCTTGCTCTATAAATTGAAATAAGTAGGTATGACTGCCTCGTTGGTGGTTAACACGCTTGACTGCCAAAACATAGGTTCGACTCCCATTGGAAAGACACCGTATTTGATTTGTACAAATTGTCTCAGTCTGGGTGTTTTTCCAGGTTTGTGATGTCCTTGCCTGGTTACCATAGTACAGTGTACCCTAGTATGGGACCTAGGGTGCTGCTGTATAACTTCTTCAGAAAACGTTCGAATTTACCTTCTCCGAACTGTATTTGACAGCACATTTTTAACGCTTCGGAATTGTGAAAATGTAGGATGCCTGGACGAGTGATCGTGTTGTGTGGAGGAAATAAAAAAAAAAACTGCGACGAATTCAAGTTTTCAATTCAACAAACGTACAAAACGTTTGTTGAATTGAAAACTTAAATTCCTAGAAGTGTTCAATGCATCGCCTCAGCGTCACGTGGCCTACGCACCTAATTGCCTAGGCAAGTACCTAGTCACATTGTTAGGCCACAAATGACGACATTCCCATTGAAATGGCCGCCAAGCTGTCGCCAGAAGTGCGTTAAACTGTGACGAGGGAAGTCGCAAAATAAGTACGACTGTGTTTGGAAACATTTGCGTACGGATTGCGCAAAGTCGAATGCTGCGTTGTTTGTGTTTTTTTTACACCCGCCACGTCTGCATGTTAAGCATATCTGCAGCAATAATAGAACACGTTAATTTAAATTTTCAACAACGCCATTTTCATTTATCTGTGTGGGTATGTGTCCTCTATGTTTATTTATTCCGATTTAATTCATCGTCATTCTCATCAAGTGTTGTAAGTAGGTATGTATCATCTGGAGCCCACTTATTCTAAGCATATCGGTGGCTAAAGAGGTTCGTCATCGCCATAGAAGTGAAAAGATTTTGTAATTAGTTAAATGGACAATCTTTTGCAGTGCAGAAAACTGCAGTTAGATACCTATATACGAGTAGAACATCATCATCATCGCCATCGACATTTTAGTGAACAGATTTGCCAGTGCTGGGTATGGGAATTTTCCTCATCTTGCCTTCCCGAGTCCACGGACTCTCTCTCCCGATTTCACAATGTTCGATCTTCGGGCAGATTTTCCTCATCATCATCAGCCCACCATCAGGCATAGGCCTTTTCCCTATCACGTCATCTACTTATCTATCTAGATTTTCCGCAATGGGTAGGTCTAATGGATGACCTGAACTGACAAGTTATCTTTTTAATTTTCTCTTTTCTGGATAGATAATAGGACTTTCGCAACCTACAACCTTACAAGAATTAGCAGCTACCCACATACCTTTTTTATTAATTTATTTATAAAGGTAACGATCCTCCCAAAACCAATCGAAAGTGTTAAAGAAAACACAAATAGGTTTGTGACAAAGGAACAGGCTGACAGATACATAGGCTTAATGTCCAGTTGGCATTCTTTTGGCGAATAACCTGAAATATTGGAGCTATGACACTGAAACTAAATATCAATTGATGGTTGATAGATATATGATAATGGGTTATGGAAAGAAAAGGTATTTAGATATAACAGTATTTAGAATGAGCGAGAATATATTGCTAAGAAACCCAGCACGGTCAGGCGCTTGGCCAGTCGTTTCAAATGGCGAAAGAGTCATTAAAACTACGACGGTTGCACAAGAGCGTTCACAGCTCTCAGCTCTTAACGATAATTACGCACGTGCTTTCTAACAGAGAAACTACCCGCCTGCACTGTAATAGATGACATTAATTCCATTATGGCGATGTTTCCTTTGCACCTAAGATTATAGTTTGGATCTGGCCAGCTTGAAATGAAAAGAAGATAGCCAGAAACAAACATCTGCAGGCCGTTAAAAGTTTTGGTGCAAAAAACGACTACGTGCCTAAAAGGCACCAGAAGACGTCAGCCCAGAGTTTAGAACTTCCTCTTATGTCCTGAGAGGAGGCCTCTACCCTGCTGTGGGACGTTTATTCTCAACCTAACAGTCCCTCTATCATTGTTGCAGAACTCGAGCGGCAGCGAACCAAGGTCTCGGTCTGCGACTCCGGATTCACTCGACTCTCTGCCCAGCGGAGGCTCCGGCAGCCCCCCTGCAGAATGGGCGGAGAGCGCCACACCGCCAGACTTTGTGTGAGTCTATCTCATCCATCTGAAAAGCCCAGAGGCCTAATTGAGGCCGTCAGCGCAAAAGTGGCCTAAGCTTAACATAGCTAGTATGGAGATAATGAGCTATATACATTTTAAGAAGAAGAAGAAAAATTTTTTCGAAGTCGGTTTTTATTTTTCAGTTTTTAGTGGAGGAGCGGGAGAAAAATAAACAAGTCCCTTATGACCATAATTTACCGTAGGTACATGATTCGTTCCTTTAAAATTTAATGTTCTAAATCTCCGAAAGTCTCCACCAGAACATCACCAAATTAACTTGGGACTACTTTTACGCTATTTTATGAAACATACGGATATTACTAAAGGATTAAGCCCATTAGGGCTCATTTACTGCTGTCCATTGAAGAGTTCCGTGCTCCATCTCTGATAGTCTTCATTAGATCTTCACCAAATTAAAATGGGACCAATGGGACGTTATATCTGTTCGAACAAAAAAAGAATTGTCGAAATCGATTAAGATTTGACGGAGTTATGGAGGAACATAGCCAAATAAAAAAAAATATATATACGCGTCGAATTGATAACCTCCTCCTTTTTTTGAAGTCGGTTAAAAAGAAAACCATTTCAACAACAGAAACATACACATACATTAACAAGTTACAACATAAATCAAATCAAATCAAATTATTTAAATCACATTTCATGAATTTAAATTGAATACATAGTCTGCTTCGTAGGCAAACACAATAATGTCTACAACGCCATCTGTTATCCATGGGTGAAAGTAGGGATAGGTCGGTTTCGTATCAAAATTGATTATGTTTTAAATAATTGCAGTAGATAGTATGAATGAAAATTTATGGGTTAGGCCACTTTTGCGCTGACAGCCTCAATTATGAGCACCAAATCCTCGTGTTTGCGATAGCAATTAGTATGGAATTTGATTCTTAGACAATTGGAATCGTTCAGGATTTGATGCGCGTACCTAATATAGGAGCAGTTGACATTACTGAAAAGCGCGCGCTTTAGTATTAATAGAGCCATTGAATATGGTAAACTAACAGAATAATTAATGTCGACGATGCGAGGTTTGTCAAGATCATAGCAAGTGGTCTTTCCTCTGCCCACCCCTCCGGGATACAGGCGTAAAATATATTGTAGTTCCCGAGTGTTATGGTACCGATAAATATCAACACCAACTTGTATTACACCATAATAATAATTAGTAAGGACCTTGAATTTAGAAATATACTCGAAACACGCACACGCGAAATTTAATCCCCGACGCGACGATGTAACAATAATTGCAACACTTGTATCTACCTACATAACCAGCCCCTTGACATTTCAAATAACCGCCGGCAAACACTTCCACCGGTTGACGCAACATCCTCACTGCATTTATCAACAAGACAACCTCACCTCCGTCGTTCTTGAGCGAATCATAACACCACAGGTACCTATTCTGAAACGAGTTGTAACTCCGTTGAAAATATCTGCTGAAATGCAATGGTTCTTTAGGCATTGCACATTTGCCATTTGCGATTATCCTGACATACCGTGACCGTTCATAGTCATAATAGTCCATTGACGAATAGTCATGTAAATTCTTTACGAATCCTTGCTAGACTTTAGATTTATTTTGGCCGTTTTACCTAATTAAGTGGATCCAGCCAGCCAGCCTCTCTCTTCCCAGAAAGTCAGCAGTGCTTTGATGTCAAAGCAAGCTTCCTAAAGGAGCACATCATCCATATGATGATGGTCCGTTGATATTTCATGCTCTCAAATTTAATATCTTTGTGGGCGGTTGTTCCCTTTTCATTGAGGCATAGCACTAAGAAACACAGCGTAGGACGCCCACCAGCTCGCTGGACCGACGATCTGACGCAGATTGCCGACAATAGCTGGATGAGGATGGCAGAGAAAAGAAAGAAGTGGCATGCCTTGGGGAGGCCTATGTCCAGCAGTGGAGGTAAGGGCTGATTGATTGTTAGCACTGCGCTTCGTGACCCAACGTTTCTTTTTCCAGCGACAGCTTCCCCCCAGTGGGCACGCACGCGCCGCTAGCGCGGACGCCCTCGGCACCAGCCGCGTCGCGCCGCTCGCGCCATTCGCCGCCGTCGCTGCCCTCGCCACCGCTGCCCATGCACGAGCTGTTCAAACACAACGACCTGCACTGGGCCGACATTGCTAGCAATACCGGTGAGTTAGTCGTCGCGGGGTTGTGTTTACTTACGGGGGCAGCAGTGGGCAACGGTGGGCTGATGGTGATGATGATCATTTTGCTTAATCTTTAGTAATATGGTCGTTTGTAAATTCGGGCAGCAGCAGTTTAGGGTCACCGGTGTTGATGATGATCATGCGCGCTCTTGCGCGCAATGGCCTGCACTGTTAGTGATTATAATGATCTAATCCCCGACGGCAGGGTTGACTGGTAGAAAATGCCATTAGCATTAAGTCCACCTTTTGTACACTGTCTTTGTGAAATAAAGAATTAATAACAATAATATCTTTTGGATCTCCAAAAGATATCTTTTCCAGACTAGCTTATCTAAGTTCCCAACTAATCTAACTTATCCAGCTGAATTAAAGCGAACTTGTTCAAGTTCACCTTAGCAGATATAGGTTTATGTAAATAAGATACAAATTGTCGTACGTATCTAATCATATATGATTCTATTATCTTTTCAGAGGGCATCGAACTCCTAGGCTACCAAAGATACGGGACCGTCCAGGGACCGAGAATAGGGAAGGAACGAATCAACGGATCCATCCTCAAGGACAATGATCCTTTCGTGTAAGTATCCGACAGACTTGCACAATTCAGATTGTACAGTGAAAATAGAACCGAAATCTGCATAAAATAGTGCTAAAAAGTATTGATACGCAACGCAGTTTCTCTTGAGTGTTTCAAGACTGGTCGATATGCCACCATTTCTTACCCGTTTTGCAGTTCTGTTGTTGTTGATGCTGGCCTACGACCCTTATGCGTGGGAGGAGCTGCCCCGATAAAAGTCCAACACTTAATTATAATAACTTCCGCACAATACGATCACTTGACCTGGTCCCAAACTAGGATACCCTGTGCTATGGTAACCAGGCAAGGACGTCACAAACATGAAAATAAACCCAGACTGAGGCCCTTTGTGACCACGACCTCTGTTTTGGTAGCTAAGCGCCTTAACGGCTAGACCAACGAGGCGGTCTTAATTATAATCATGTTAATTGCTGCTAAAGCGTGGTTTCGTAAGTATGTTTCGTTTGTGTCCGCAGCAAACACGCGGTGGTCTCGCGCGCCAAGAGTGCGGTGACGTCACAGCAGCCGCTCAGCTTTGAGCACAAGTTCAACTTGGACCGACAGATGATGGATCATGAGGAGGTAAGTTGATGAGCCTCTTGCAGTCGGCGACTTCCATTTGACGACATATGGTTCTTTCGATGCTAGGTTCTTTACATGAATACCTACTGCCAATTGTAAATCCTAAACAAAAGCTGATATTCCAGTAGTTGAAAATATCTTTCCGGTACAAAACTACCAAGTTTTGGGATCAACACTTTTGGAACCAAGATATTTTGTTTCCAATCTCAATCGGCACTCAATTTTACATGGCTTTAGGGATAAGTAGGTTAGTATCTGCTTAAGGGAGATTCAGGGATTCTTAAATCCTCATTTATACCCGGCCAAAATAAGGCCTTAGCCATTGTTTTACAAAGATTAAAAAAAAGAAGTTCTTTAGTAAGCTTGAGTTTCTTAAGCATACAATGTTTAATTCCTCACATTGCAGGACTGGCCCGAAGAGGACAGCACCGTGGACATCGAGAGTCTGGCGGAGTCTCAGCTGAAGAAGCTGGCGCCGCTTCTATGGCTCGAGCTCACGGCGCTCTTCGACCGCTACAGTCTGCCCTTCCAGAAGCGCAAATCGCCAAAGAAAAAGAGGAAAGAAGGTGAGGTTACAGCGCGTGTTTAGACTTAGATTTAGGCAAATTATCAAAAGTAAAACACTGAAGTTTGCCATCATTGAAGTCATGTGGTGTAGCATCGTGTGCGTCTAAACGATCGGGTCGGCATAGTAATAGGATTATGGATAAATTTCAAATTGTCGTTCGGGGGACGTGTGAACTGAGATTCCGAAGATAACTATCCAAATTGTAAAAAAATAAATTAAATAATTAAGGATTTCGAGCAAGCCATAAAATCACTAATTTCCTCTTCCAGAAGGCAACGTCTTCGGCGTGTCCCTAGAGACGCTCCTCCGGAAAGACATGATCCTGTGGGAGGAGACCTGGAGCTCGGTACCGAGCGTGGTACGGACCCTGGCTTCCGTTCTGCATCAGCGCACCAGAGACGAGGGTCTGCTGCGCGTCGCTGGGAATAAGCAGAAGGTTGGTGCCATCTTAAGTTCCGCTGGGTTCAGCTTCAAAAAAGTGTTATTGATTTTTTCAGTTTACAATGTAATTTAAGCTAATAATGTTCTTGTGCACTGATAGTCTGTTAAAAATTTCAGCCATTTCTCTTTAAGTCTCCTGTCTGGAGTCACCTTTTGCCACCCGGTAGTAAAGTTTTGAAGTCGCAAAGATGGCCTGGAATTGGAATCCAGGCCAAGGAGTTTCATCAGAGACTAATTTGTCAGTTTATAACTTTGTGCAATAATATATCCACCGCGAAAGAGTAACTTTGCGTTACTGTTATCAAGATCCAGAGAACGGCGACAAATTTTGCAATTATCACGTTGGAACCTAGCACCATTAAATAAGGACCTTATTGCAACTATTCAGTTCCTTTTGGGATTGGGGGAGAGAACGGTCTAGTGCACACACCAGCGTTTTCAGTTGCTGCTTACGTGCAGAGTACTGGCTACAGTGCGGCAGGCCACCGCTTCCCCCCATTCTGGGAAATGTACGCTTATGCTTTTGAGTATAGGTTTTAACTCGGGGTGAGCTTAAACACCATTATCTTCATCTGCAGATCGAAGCACTCTGCCAGCTAATCGAGCGGCACTGGTACGAGGAGCGCGAAGCGGTGGAGGCGGCGTTAGCGCGCGCCTCCAGCCACGACCTGGCGGCGGTGTTCAAGAGGCTGCTACGGGACCTGCCGCAACCGCCGCTCACGGCCGAGCTGATGAGGCTCTTCTATCACACTTATGGTGAGGATTTTCTGCTCGGAAACATTATAATCAGTCTTTAAAATCCTGCAGAGCGGTCAGAACTTCATCTTATGCAATCCTACCTATCTCAGGATGATTAGGTTAGTTTACTTATAAAATCCTCATCCAAGCACTTTCCATCTAACCCTAACGTTTGCAAGACTTACGAAACTTGCGTGTGTATCCAGGACCTGTAGTGGTACCTTAGTCAGTGACTAGCCTACGTACCGCAGACAAGTGGTAAGGCTGAAAACTGTGTCTAACGTGTTTCCGCAAGATAGGTTTACATGTTGCCGACACAATGTTACCGACTAATACAAACCTACCTCAATACATAAGACCCGGTCCAAAACTTACAATTCAAAACTTGTTTTCCGAAAGATTGTATTTTGCAATGAAGTCCCTATAACCTTATTTAATAAAATCACTCACCGGCCAATTTATGGCCAGGGCCATATACTTCATTAAGGAGAGTAGCTTCCCGCATGTTGTCCGTCCATCTGAACACTGCTTATCGTCAACTACCATCCCCTTCCTTCCAGCTCTGACCGGCACCAGCCAAGGTCGGGCCCTCAACCTGCTGGTACTTCTTTTGCCGGCCGAACAACGCGCGACACTGCGCGAAGTTCTGCGTCTGGTGCGCGAGATTGTAGCCAGGAGTGACACCAACAAGATGAGCGAACACAACGTGGCTATGATCATTGCGCCCACACTGTTTCCGCCCAGGTGAGCACTTAGAAAGATACACACATCCAGTGATTGTGGACTAGGTACCCGCTACTGGATTTGACTGTTTTTCCATAACAAGTGATTGTATTGTCTGGGTGTTTTGTTCAAGTTGGGTTGGACACCCAGACATACAATTTCTGCTTCTTTAAACGATATAGACTTTTAAAATGGTTTCTGAGCAGGGGTCAGTGGGTGGGTAAGTCAGGTACATTCAGTGGCGGATTAAGTCAGCGCAGGGCCGTAGCAAATTATATCAGAGTTTACTTTAGGTTATCAAGTTTATGGTACTCATTGAATAATTAAATAAGATCGGATTTTACAATAGTCAGATAAAACTTAACTGGAGACTAAAACTGATGTTGTCACTGTCTTGTCATATGATTTAGACAGTGAATAGCATGCAATTTATTCTCCAGTTAGGTTTTATTTCACTATAGAAAAATTGGCCCTTAAACAAATAAACTTTTATGCATTCGATTTGTGCAAGAAATAATGTCGAATTTCTTTGACCAAATCGTATCTAACCAATATTCATCAAAGTGAGGTGATTTAAGATGTTTTGGCTCATCGTGTTCCTTAACTCTAATTTTTAACACGTTCTGCAGTTGGTGATCATGAGAGACAAATAAATGTGCAAAGTAAATTAATATTTTTTTAAGGTCAAAAAGTGTCGGTGCGCGGAGCTACTCTTGCTACGAGGCAAATCCGCCACTGGGTACATTAATTTTCGAAAGAACTCCTAGGCAGAATTTCTTTTGCTTGCATTAAAAGCCGCATAATAAAAGAAAGTACTCGGAACGAGAAGAGCCCTAATGCTCAACAGAGAATTTTTTTCCTGGTTTCGTTAGATCGACTCGAAATCTAAGACACCACAAAGTCGGTCAGTGAACGAGTTCCTTACCATAACTAAAAAAAAAACAGTTAATAATTTCCCTTCATTCCAGTCTCCTTATCAAGCCGACGGACAGTCTGGAGACTCAGTTAGCCACGGCGGCAAACAGCTGTCACGTAACCGAAGCCCTGATGCGCTGGTGCAACCAGCTCTGGGTGGTCCCGGCGTCCCTACTCGCAGCTTCACAGAGGAAACCCGGGCAGCACCGGCGGAACCACCACACTTGAGCCGCGATGTGAGCAGTAGGACCCTGATTTGTTTTACAGGCGGCCTTTTGGGCCTGGTCTATGTGGGGTTTGCACGAGGTTAGATTTGATTCATGGACGGATTTTGGGCTCGGCGACTCGGGCCTGGATTTTTGGAATTTGGGGTTTGGTGTACACTACTGGGGTTGAGTTTATACAAGCAGAGCTAGAGGGAGGAAGCCAAAAGGCAATTTCACTTTATTTTCATCCGGCCCAAGCTTGATAGAATCTAGGGTCCAGGCCCAGATTAAGTTGTGCTTTTGACCCAGTGGTTCAGTTAGGACGTGGAAGTCGTTCTTGCTGGCTCAAGAATGATAAAACGGACTCTTGATTTTGAGAAGTGAACTCTTGGGTGAACCTTTGGCAGAGGTGTCCAGAAATTTATTTTTTGGTGATGTCAGTAGCCGATATGTTGGCATCAAGGACGAGTTGCCCTTATGATACTTTTCAGCTGCTAGATACTGTAGATAATTTAATTTCTTTGAATTCTTTTCTATAATATACTTCCTTGTAATGGACCAATAGTTGTATTACATGTGTATTCCAATGATATTACAGCTAATATCATTGGCGTAAGCCCATGTATGCTGATTGGACGGTGCTCACGTTTATGCCAAGAATATTTTATACGAAAACGAACAATTTACTAAGTTATTAAGTAAATATTAGATTATCAGTCAAGTTGTGCTGTGCTTGTATTATATTATACGTTTTAAATAAGAACATTTTACACTATTATAGAGTGATATAATAGAGGAATGCATAAGAATATACTCCACGTTAGTTATATTTCGTTAATGCATTTAGTGTGTTTAAAAAATGTGAATGTGATGCCAAATATTTCATCATATTTCTTGTGTGTAATCTATTCAGGTGTAAGCCTTTCACTGGCTAATATTTGTCGCGCGCCAAGTTGTAACGTACGACAAATGTATAAGATATAAGAATCTTATACGTGCAACAAATATAGCCTTTGAAATTGTATTCTTATGTAGTTACGAGTATTGTTATACTTATGTAATCTATACTCGAAATTGTATATTCCAGTTTAATTTTATAAGCGAGCCTTGATGAAGCAGGTTTTCAAAAATGATTCTAGAATCGGTGCCATTCGGACCTTTTGGATTTTTAAAGTGAAAGTTACTAATTGGGCAATATTTTTATAATGTGGTGCCTTCAACCAAACTATCAATAATGGTCCTTAATTGGAAATGTGTTTTCTTTTTGTATGTAGTGTTCTTGGTACCTTTCCAAATTATATTCTAAAACAAAGCTGTTTTCCGACTTTCTTTATAATTTTACCAATACTTTGACTAGGCAAGCTAAGACTGACTTTGTGTATATTACTATTGAAATTATTTTAGTCCTAAGGTATTTGTAAACATATCGTGTACCTCGATTAAATAAAGCAAATTACAATTTTACACAGTCAAATGTGTTTTATTACAGAAGAACTTCGACTGTGTTGAAATTCTGTAAAACATACAATAATCCTAAAAATAACTTACCATACCAAAAAATATATTCACCTTAGCACCTAATACTTCAAGTTCTTAATCAAGTAGACGGCTTCATTGTCTGCGCCACACAGGATCCTCCCTCGATCACAGTGCAAAGTGTTAATTGGTTTGTGTAAATTCGAGATCAGGGAATTCACCATCATATTTGTCTTATCATCTAGTGGCATATATGTGGTCACTTGGTTATCGGGACCCTTGGAGCTTTTGGTGATAGCTTCCATGTTCCAGTCCCACAATTCTCCGGAGACTGAGCAAGTTAACAATTTGTGGGGGTTGTCAGGGTGGAACTGCATCTCTGTTACGCCTGAAAGAAAGTAAAAGAGTTATATAATAATAACATTCTTCCTTCCACACGACACAAACAATTGTCAGGATCCCAAACTCCTAGCCAGGCAAGGATATAACATACATAAAAATACATCCGGACTGGGCCTATTTATACAAAGCAAGCCCTTCCTACCTATGGTCCACTTCCTGAGACCACCTGGGTGAACTGTGGGATTTTTTTTTTAAGAAATTAAAAGGCAAAATTTTTTTATTGCTTACAGTCCACCTCAGACTTTTAAGAGTTTCGATACCAAGGTGTACGATGGAAAAAAATATTCCCAAGGAACAGCCAGGTGAACAAAGGTGGTCCATTGTAAAGAAAATCCCATCGTTCACCCAGGTGGTCTCAGGAGGTGGATCGTGGGTAAGAAGGGAAAGCAAGTATGATGGCCTCCAATGGGAATCAAATCCACGCCATCTATTTCGGTAGCTGAGCGTGTTAACCGCAAGACCAAAGAGGCAGTCAAAGTGGTATACATGTCATATATTTCCTATGCACTCCTTTCAACATTACTTTTATTCCTAAGAAAGAAAACTCGAGGAACTACTAGCGTTTAAGGGCGCTTATACACGGGCGGCACGTTGCGAACGACAGTACCAACTGCAGCCGTCGACGCGGATATTCGACGCTGCCGCCAGTGTATAAGCGCCCTAAGAGATATTTCGACGCTATCACATTAGGCGATTTAGTCGTTCGACTACCGCGCCGCAGTCGCGTGATAGCAACTGCAGCGCGGTAGTCGAACGAGCGCGGCGGCAACGTTCATAGACAACGAGCCACAGATTTAAGGTAGATTGAAGACATTTTCTATTATATCGAAATTTCAAAGCGATCTAGCGATCTCAAAATTACTTTCACACTTTTGATTTCATAATTTCTGATATCAAAATGATGCCATAAATTGCCTCTCATTAAAAACAATTATTAATTGTATTTCGCTCATATTATCATTTAATTTTTTGTGTGCATTCTTAGCAAGAAACTGCTCATGCATTCCAGGTTGCAATTTTATTGCATTGTGCAGAATTATTCAAAATCTGTTTCTATCTGAAAACCTTGCAATCCAAATCTCCATAGATATTTGAAAGCTTTGCTACCTACAAAAGCCTTACTAAGACTTGGGAGGTCAGGGTCAGTCTCTCTCATATACAAAGTACATAACCAGAAAGTGACCTCACCTCTAGAATGAGCATTGAGCAATGAGGTTGGATATGAATTAATCCTCAAATCCCAGACAGCTAAAGAGCCAGACTCGCTGCCTGCTAGGATGATGTGGGGTTGCGTGGGATGATGGACGAGGCAGGTGGCTGCCTGCTCGTCGCCGGAGAGGAGGAATGAGGCCGTTGGTTTGTTGGTCGGTGAACGGAAGTCCCAGATCTTCATGTGGCCACGCAGATTTCCTGTTATTACCTGGAAAAAAAGGTTAACTTTCATAACTTTGTTAGGCGTTGATGTTTTTATAGCAGACAAATTGTAACAATTTTAATCTTTCATTATACAGTAAAATTCCAATCCATGCAATCAAAAACTTTTATGACACTACCATAGAAGTTTTTGATGGCATTGATAGGACTGTTACTCCAAGCAGTTCTGTTCCAAATTATGTTTCACTAAATACCCAAACTGAAATACCAGTTAACAATATTGTCCGGTTAGTGAAGTTACAAGGTATCTAAGTTTAAAACCAGCTCAAATGTAAATCTTAAAGTTTTTTAGTTATTAATTAATATTCAAGACACATGAAGTAAAATCACACTGTATCAATGGCTACATTTTTTGGTAGTAAGAAATCTATGCTTTATTTTTTCATTGACTGTGCTAGTAAACATTTACTATTGCATCAAATTCTAAACTAAACCACACCTCACTATATTTCAAGAAGCACACTGAGTGCAGCGAGCAGCTATCAGCTCCAGTAATTGTATGTGTGATGTCTCCACGGCGCGTGTTCAGTATATTCAGGTTTCCCTCCTCGCCGACAGTGGCTACGTCGCCCTCTAGGCTGTCTAGGGAGGAGCAGGAGCATGGCTCTGGGCTGTGTAAGGAAACAGAGAATCAGTAAAGCATAATGTTCAGTACCACATTAGCATCTCAAGTCAATGGAAATCTCAAGCTGAGCCAGAAGTGCTATTATGCAGTGTATGTTGAGACCAGCATGCTGCAGCACTGCATAAACGAGAAAAGGAACTTGAAAGTGGCAGTTACTGGTTCATTCAAGCCGTGGCCCTTTGGGCCCAAAGTATTAAATTAATCATATTATGTACAGTTGTTACCTATGTGATTTGTGTTTTCGAACCCTCTCAATAATAGCTCCTTTGGAAGAAATAGATATATTGGCTGGACCAGGAGAGAACTGCACTGCAAAATAGGTTATCGCCAAGAGAATCAACCTATTTGTTTAAAATGAAATGCCTCAAGAGAATGGGAGTATATTTACCTTACGGTACATCTAGCTTTATTGTGTACAGCGTAAGAACGAGAATGGAACAATTGGTTAATTGGGGGCACAGTGAGGTCCATTAATAATTGAAAATGAGAGCCACTGATTTTACCGTGCTATTTATTTCTAGTAAGTAAAGGGTCTTTCAACAAAGACGGGTCGATGTTAAAATTGAATAAAACTAGATGTGTGTGAGATATTAACGAAATTTAGTTTTTATTTAAAAGGCCCGTTTATGCCATTATACATGGAATATGACATCGTTCAAATGTCCGCCGCGGCTTCGCATGGTGGCACGAATCCGAGAGGTCCAATTTTTAATAACTCTGCTGCATAGATCCGGCTGAATCTGAGCGATGGCCTGCGTTATGTTGGCTTTCAGGGCAACGGTCGAATGTGGTTTATTGGCATAGACCTGCGACTTCAGAAAACCCCACAAGAAAAAGTCTAGCGGAGTCAAATCACACGATCTTGGTGGCCAATTCACGTCACCTCTGCGAGAGATAACCCTACCCGCAAACCGTTCATGCAGAATGTCGATTGTGTCGTTCGCTGTGTGGCAAGTAGCGCCATCTTGCTGGAACCACATGTCGTTCACGTCCATATTGTTCAATTTAAGCCAAAAGAAATTGTTTATCATTGATCTGTAGCGCTCACCGTTGACGGTGATGGCCTCGCCAACTTCGTTTTCGAAGAAGTACGGACCAATGACGCCGCCAGACCAAAATCCGCACCAAACAGTTACTTTTTGTGGATGCATTGCTACCTGGTGAACCTCATGTGGGTTGTGGTCATCCCATATACGGCAATTTTGCTTATTAACAAAACCATTCATCCAAAAATGTGCCTCGTCGCTAAAGATTATTTTTCGGCCAAAATCGGGGTCCTCTTCCAAGCGTTCCGACGCCCATTCAGCGAACACACGGCGTTGTCTATGGTCATTAACTTTGAGCTCCTGGGTCAGTTGGATCTTGTATGGATGCAGACCCAAGTCCCGACGCAAAATTCTCCAAGTTGAAGTCTGCGAAAGGCCGAGTTCTTGTGCACGGCGAGAAATCGACTGCTTCGGAGTCTCCTGAACACTCTCACGTACAGCGGCGATGTTCTCGGCCGATCTGGCGTTCCTTTGACGTAAAGGTGTTGGTTGGTTGTTTACCGAACCGGTCGTCTCAAATTTAGTCACCAATCGTTGGAGAGTAGACTTTGAAGGGCCACCGCGTCTGCCGTAAAATGGGCGCAATGCGCGCAACGTTTGCACTAACGAACACTCATTTTGATAATAAAGTTTTATCATTTGCACATGCTGCTCAACCGTGTAACTTGCCATGGTGATTTGGCATCAGTGACTGAATAAGAAAAAACAGATTTGACAGATGCCGCCAAATCAAAATGGCCGCCACAGATTATTAATATCGACCCGCTCTATTTGAAAGACCCTTTATAAGTAAATGAATTATACGAACCCAAACTTGTGTAAGCTCTTCCACGTATATATCTCTTTCAGCGGAGTCGATCTTTCGTAAGCACTGATCTCCAATAACCTCACTGTCCCATCGGAAGTGGACACAGCTATTCGGTTCTTTTCAACGAACTTTATCTCGGTGACGTCACCGTCCACCTTGTATTCGGAAAGCTGGTGAGGGTATTCGGCATCCTCTTCATCAACTGGGCTCTCCAGAGACCAGACTTTGATGGAATTCTCAACATCATCCCAACTGCCGGTGAAGAAGCACTTAGTTTCGACGTATTCTTCCGGAATCCATCGTATTTTGTTGATTTTCTGAGAAACAAATGTGCCTTGCACGTCTACCGGCATTTTAAAGAAGTTTCGGCGTTTGAATGGAAAGGAAAACTGAGTTATTCTTCAAAACTAATTGAAGAAATCAAGCGATACTACTACTAGCGAAATTACAAAGCTCATAAGTTTACACACAGAGAAAATAATAGTTTACAGAACAAGCGAAATTGACCACAGAGAAAATAATAAATTGACGTTTGGTTGGTTTGTTGAGGTTATATTAGTTTTATTTTTCCATACAAACGGGTATTTAGCTGAATTTTGTATGGTTTGCTTTCACTGATTTTGAATAATATTGCAATAAGATAATAATACTTTTTTGGAGTAATTTAACCTAACGGACTCAAGTCAAAAAATTGCTCTGACGAAAATTAAATAAATGAAAGCTTACAATATATTATTAAAACTCTTGCTTGAAAATGAACGAAACGCCACCAGAACAAATTTTCGTTCAAAAACTCGCACAAGGAACATACATACAATAATTTTATTTTACTTCGATCGATTGGATTGGTGCACTGATTTCCGAATTGAACTGTCATCACAAACAGCTGTTTTTGAAGTTTTGTTAGATTGTTGATCACAAGTTGATCAATAGAAATAGTTTTTCAAAGTTTAAGTCGTTGCGAGAGAAGTTTTATCGCTATTTATTTATTTGTTTTATAAATAAATAAATAAATAATCTCTTAGAATCTGGTGCGGCATTCCAGAGGCGATACGTAAGTGATACGATTGCAATGTATTATTCATACGTTGCACATAATTTCATCATAGGTATATTAAACTATAAACCATTGCTCAGATCGACTTACCAACATTGTTTCAGAACAATGGTGCGCGAAGGAATCCTAGGTCCGGCTTTGTCCGGCGAGTTCATCGCCAACCACGCTAAGCATGTAAAAATACACGAAGAAGGACTGGAGAAGCTCACCAAAGAAGTTTGTACCTATTCATAATTTTGTAGGACATTTTATTTGTTGTTGAATGGTTGAATTTTCTTTCCTTACATCATGGAGTTTTAAGTACAGTTATTCTCCATTTCTGTGTACGTAACTATGTGTACTTATCAAAACTTACAGTCATATACATGAAAACACAATTCCTTAAAACACTCATTACTTGTAGATAGTTTAAATTGGGCTTACCCTTTTCGTAAAACCATTGAAACTGTGTTTGAGGAGTGTTAAAAATATGTAAGAAACAGTCTTATTTATGAAAACACAATTCCTTAAAAACACTCTTGAAATGCAGTTTATGGTCTTTTGCTTTACCAAAGACAGTTTAAACCGTATTCGAGGAGAGTTTTTTGGTTTATATTCGAGACACCCATTTATCAGAAATATTCAGCGAAAAACATAAAAGTGACAGATTAAATAAAGTCAGTTGATTTTTTGTCAGAAAAGTGGGAAATAAATTTAAGTACATAAGTGATTCTGGACTTAGTTAAGTGATTGTTATAGATTCTGGATTAAGTTAATAATGAACTAAAGTCTTGGATGATGTATCAGCAAATTAACCAAAGTATGACCTATTGTAATTCCCTAAGTGCCTTCAACTCATTTCATAAGCTGAATTCATGGGTTTTGTAAAGCTCTTTGATTTTTTTTTTAAATTTTATAAAATATCTATAAATTTGATACTCCTTTTTAAGTAGGTATGCATTTTATAAAATATCTATAAATTCAATACCCTTTCTTAATAGGATTTTTTATTGTCAGTGTCATTGACTAAGCTGATACAGTGTAGGTGGTGGTTGCCACACTATAAATCATCTAGAATTTTAAGTAGGTAAGCCTAGGTTTCTATAGTGAATAGACTGTTCAAAATGTACTTTTTCAGACCTCAATAAGTTCTTTTTAATTTCCAGTTGCTTTTATCAATGAAAGAAGGCAAGCTAGTCATCCCAGACACTGGGTCTGATGTTATACACCCCACCAAGGACCATCCAAGGGCCGTTGACTGGGTTTTCATTACCGATGCATTGAACTTCTGTTTCTGGTCGTATCCGGGCAAGGATGGCTGGACTGTGGCCGGCCACACTGGGTACTATGCTTTGGAAGCAGCACTTCATAGGGCTATTAAGGTATGTGTGATAGGAGTCTCACTAGATTATTGACTGCCTTGTTAGTCTAGTCTAGTTCTAGTTCGACTGGAGATTTCCGCACTTAGCCTAGTTGGGCCTACCATATTTGTACGTACTCATAATTCCTCATAATTGTACGTACCAAGTGCTGAGGTATGTAAATACCTAGGGTTTCATCACGATGATTTCCTTCACCGTTAGCGAGTGGTATTGCGATAATATACGACGTACAGACAGACGGACGGACATGGCAAAATTGTTCTTTTAATCCTTGTTGACTACGGAACCCTAAAAACCACTTGAATTTGCATTCTTGTGCACACACATTGTGCTATAAAGTCCTATGGTTGGCACCACCCAATTTGTCTTTCGTCCTATAAAAACTATCCAAATAATTAAAGAGTTACGAGGTGGTTGCGAGTATATCTCAATTGGTACAAAAGTTACTTATGAGACCTTGTTTTCAACTCTTGAAAAATTGCTTTCTTCTCTGACTTTATTAAAAAGCATAAAGGGAATGAAATTGTCACCAGGACGGAATCGACATCGCCAATCCGGAATATTATTCAAAAATAACGCCCGAACAACTAAAACACATCATGAGAGGCGACAGACATGGCGTCGAAATACCACTGTTTGAAAAAAGGATGGAGGTCCTGCACGAAGTCGGGCATATCCTTCTACAGAAGTACCATGGGACCTTTGAGACCTGTCTGAAAGAAGCTAACAAGTCCGCTGTAAAACTACTCAAGATTGTCGTGGACGACTTCCCATGTTTTCGGGACGAGTCTGTGTATAAAGGGACACCGGTTTCCTTCTACAAGCGAGCACAGATTCTCGTCGCAGATCTCTGGAATTTCTTCGGCGCGACTGGATGGGGCGAGTTTGAGGATATAGACAGAATGACGATGTTTGCTGACTACAGAGTGCCGCAGGTGCTTGTTTACTTCGGTGTTTTGTGTTACTCCGACGAGCTCATGGAGAAACTGAAGAGTAGTAAGTGTTACTTATTTTTAGGGTTCCGTACCCGAAGGGTGCCAAACGGGACCCTATTACTAAGACTTCACTGTCCGTCTGTCTGCCCGTTTGTCTGTCTGTCTGTCTGTCTGACACCAGGCCGTATCTCATGAACCGTGATAGCTAGGCCGTTGAAATTTTCACAGATGATGTATTTCTGTTGCTGCTATAACAACACACACTAAAAACAGAATAAAATAAATATTTAAGGGGGGCTCCCATACAACAAACGTTGTCTAAAAGGCAGCGCTCGCCATCTATCGGCTATCTATGTAACCTTCACAGCGCCGATGTCATGTCGTTAAATGTCAATGTTAAACGCTTCTTTTTGGTTTGTATAGATGGCGCTTTTCTCTAATTCGATCTTTGTCTAATGTTATACTATGGATAATGGTACGGAACCCTTCGTCCGCGTGTCCGACTCGCACTTGGCCGTTTTTATTTATTTATTGTCTATTGTGATCTGTCAGGATCGTGGCAAGTGGCAGTCCTTGGTCTCTGACTACCACTCTGGGATACAGCCGTGAGTTTATGTATGTTTGTATGTTGTCCCCAAAAAGATAGATCTTCTTCACTCAAAACCCGAAGTATCACTTAGCCAGAGGATATGTTATACTTTACATCCGACCTCACTAAAGCAGGACTATTGTTAAAATGTGAAATGACTGAAACACGCCAAGTAGTTTGTGTTTTACAACATTTCCGTTCTATGAGGTTTTTTTCTGATTTATATTTTAAAATGTCCGTTACTCAAACGGGGGCCGATAAGACGATGGGGGGAAGATGACGATTACGAAATTGCTCTTACGTGTCCATTGAAACCTCATCCTGACTGCGCGGATTTTCATTCAATTTATCTGCCGGGCATTGTGCTTGTTTTTTCCCATTTACATAACATAAACTCACGCCTGTATCCCAGAGGGGTAGACAGAGACCAGGGACTGCCACTTGCTACGATCCTGACAGATCACTTTCACTTCCTCAACATTCATTAGTCGTTGCATGCACGCCCGCCGGTTTCGGGTACTTTTTATCTTTCCCTTTGTTAATACATCCCCTATTTTTCCCGTTTAATTTTATTTAATTTAATCTAATACAATAAAGAATATCTATCTATCTAATTTTCTTCCGAATCGTGAGGAAACCTGAGGGCCTGAGCTATTCACATCCCTCAGGGCTTGAAATCGCCAAACCGCGGTGGGCACGCGTGGTGATTAAGCCCATACTCTCTCTCTCTCTCTCTCTCTCTCTCTGAGAAAAAGCCTGTGCCCTACAGTGGGACGTTTATAGGCTGCTTATATTATACTTTACTCCTTTTCCAGATGTCTTACTACCAAGCGGCTCAGACGAGGAGATAGAAATCCGCGGGTGTTCCATCCACGCTGTTGAGTTACTGACGAAGAGGATAAGAGGAATCTGCAAGAAGAGCGAGGAAAAGCTAGAAGTGCCCAATTCGAGCCTGATAGATTACTACCTCTGGTGTTACCGGCGGAAGTACAGGAAGGAGTTGGACGCTATTCCTTTTCATATGACAGAAGGTATATTTTACTGAATGGTTGACTTATGACTACAGCGTGACATCGAATTTGTTAGCAACATTTTAAGCGGTTTTTCTGACCATGATGTAGAATCCAATGAGTATTCAAATATTTTTTAATGCCACGATACTTTGTACTGAGAAAAAACCTCCCCTGAAAATTTTCCTAACGATTTTAAATTCACTAAAATCGTTAGGAATATTTGTAATTTGTATTTATTTATTCAGGAACAATGGACATTGTATTTGAAATATAACTTAGAATATTCATATAACAATTCCGTGTGGCACCGTTTTAAGAATAGCGTCACTCCATTTCCTTCCGTGGATGTCGTAGAAGGCGACTAAGGAAATCAATTACCAGGAGACGGGCAGCAGCGTTTTTCTGAGATTCCAACCGCATACTGCGATCGCCAACCCGCCTGCCAAGCGTGGCGATTATGGCAAAACCCCTCATGATTATAAAAACCACGAAGGAGGCCTATGTCCTGCAGCGGGCGTTAAATGGCTGAAGATGATGATGATGATATAACTATCGTCTCTACATTGTAAAACAACTGTTATGTGATAAGTACGTAATTGCCATATGTACATTTTCTAATTATAATCATCAGCGGCGGTTGATTTGGTTCGATACTAGCTTTTATTACGCAGGTTATAAAAACTACCGTTGGGTAGGTGAGTTGTAAACTATTTACGGGATGGTGCTACATTCCTATTCTATAAGGAAATAAAGTGTTGTAAGTATTTCTATTCTTTATTTTCATTTTATTATTATAACGCAATTTACCACAATCATTACGATAATATTTCACTTACGTAGTTTATTGGACAGAAAGGTAAATTAATATAAGTACGTCTATTTAAGCTTTAGTCACATATTGGTAAATCAATAATTTATATTTTTGTGGGATGCTCTTAGAAATATTGAATTCCACTCTGATTAGTACATAAATTTTACACAATCATTTAAGTACATACACAACCACTCGAGAATATTTAGGTAAGTATTTATCAGCTAATTATCTTCACCCGGATGTAATGAAAAATATCAACTAAATATTTACAACTTTGGCATTAGCTAACAAATGGCTTATAGTAGGAGCACTTGTCTCTTGCTGCCCCTCATCCTTGGAGGTCATAACTTGGTTATACTACTTTAACGGGCGACCCGGAGTTACTAAATGGAGCCACCCATGGAAGAACGGCTTCTCTTAAAAACGGTTTTTGCAAAAAGAGAACATCAAAAAATGTCATAATGGTGATAGCTACATTTAGAAACTACGGTCCTGGAAACTAGGTCCGAGACTTTAAAGCATTTTTGGCAAAAACTGCCGTTTTCAGCATAAATATATAGATTAAATACACTAGGTCCTAGGCTGCAGGTTCTAAAAATAGCTATCACCATTGTTGAGATTTATATATATTTTTAAACGTATTATTAGAGAATATACTATTTCCTTCCATCGGTGGCGCTAGTTATCACCGGGTCGCACTTCAATAGTAAAGTTTTGATATAAAGTTACACAATGGCACTAAATAATATTTACAAAATATACATACACCGTAACCTATCCGTAATATCGACGCTTTAAATAGATATTGTGACCATTAGAACAAAAGTACGAAATAAGAATACCAACTTGACTTACAGTTAGATGGGGTACTAAACCAAACCAACGCACTAGAGCAAGTTATCAGGACTTATATTGTTAATTAATTTATCTTATTTATAATTCAATGTTCTGGCCCTTATGTGTCGAAACTTACCTGACTAAAATCATTCACTTATCAATTATTCGTCTATATCACTCTTTTCTTTGTGAAATTAAGGATGATTTTGTTACTTTTCTTATATCCGCGTACAACCAACAGTACTAAACTACGCTACTTATTTACATTAGGGTAAAAAAGTTGTAGTGAAATTACTGTTCTAGAAGGCCGATATCGATTTGACAACCGTTTTGGGATCACTTATTTTGTAAACTATTAGTAGGTGCAGATATTTTTAGCAGATAGGATTAGAAAGTTTGTGAGCTAAATGTTTATAGAGAAAATTGAATTTTAGCAAAGTATTGACAGATGCACCCTTATGTTACTGAGAGGGAAGTAAGGTTACAAAATAAGTATGTATAAAATATCGCCCCGAACTACAACAAAATTGTCAATAAGGACCACAAAATAGTAAAAAAAAATACCAATCAACTATTTCGTACTAAACTTCGTCTTCAGACTTTCAAAGAACGCCAACTTTGTTTTTATCGTGCCAGGCTCAGGCATCGGACTTCCCGGCCTGCTGGACTCCTTGGTCACCTCATCTATGCCCTCAGGAACCTCCTTGGTGCCCCCTGGAGTGTTCAGGGGCGTGGCCATGGAGAGTTTGAGTTCTTCGCGGAATTCCCGAGATATGCTTCGCGCGGTCAGGCTGTGCATGTAGGCTTGCTTGCTCAGAGGTTTGTCGATGCTATCAAGGAAGTTGTCCCGGCTTTTCTTTCTTCTGTGCTGTGGTTGGGGCTGTGGAGTGAAGATAGAAGAAGTTAGGTAAAATTCAGATTTATTTCTAAAATGACCAATTGATGAAACATGTCGGTTAAAGTTTAGTTTTTGTTCTACGACTTCTGAATTTGTTTGTTCAATTTTCCATTTAGCAAAGTAGGTAATCTAATATTTTATGAGTTTCGCGGTTTTTCGGATGTGTTAGAACCATATAGGTACCTATGTGTTATATTGATTGGACATTCTTCTATGTAAGACAATTATTTGCTGAAGGCTGCGACATATGTAGAGGGCGTAATGCGCGAATTCAATAAAATTGTGTTAAATCTGAGATAAATTACAGAACAAAAGTGAAATATTCTAAGACATTTTGAAGAGTTCCAAAGCTAAAAAAATTGTTCACAAAGGCGTATTTTTATAAACGAAATCATGTAACCGGCTTCTTATCTCTCTTATTTATACAAATACTAACCTTGACAGGCTCGTTCAAATTCTCCATACTGACGAATTTTTTTGCCAAATCTTTCACTTTGGGCAATTGTATTTCTTCAATTTCTTCAATGACGCCTAGTTTATTTTCTTTTAAACTTTCTTGAATGATCTCTATTGTAACATCACCGTTTCCTTCGCCATGACTAACGCTCGCCATAGCCACTCTCTCAGAGTTCTTATCAGGCATATCAACGTTGTCATTGCTGTCGGTCTTCGGATCATATCTCGGCGATACGTTATCTTGAGGTTTACATTTCACCACTTCACCTGTTTGCACGTTGTAGATTTTAATTGAGTCATCTAGACTGCTTGAGCTTAAGAAAGACTGGTCTAGACTTTGGTTGCCGGGTGATGGTTCACTGGTTTCGTCTACTTTGTTATCTGTGTCAACATTAAGGGAAGAAAGTTCGCAACTGGCTGCTTGATTAGCTAACTTTAGAATTTCTTCAAATCGTTTATCTGTATCGTCGTTCACGTAGACGGGTTTGGCGGAGAACAGCGATTGTTCAGTTAAGTCGTCGTATTCTATGAGAATGCTATTTGTATTATTGCTGCCAGTGGTTATTGTGATGGATGACGGTTGGGTTTTCCCAGCAAAAACGCTATAGTCTTGATTTGTGGCGATCGTATTGAACTGTTTTATTAGCAATCCCTGAAAATTCCAAATACTGTTAGATCTTGCCTCGGTGCATAGTCCGTTAATATTTTTTATTTAAGAATTGTCTTGAAGATAAAAGTGGATCAATTTTTAAAATACTGGAATGGATTTACTTTGAACAAACTTTGCAAAGTTACTTAACACTTAAGAAAAGGACACTTAAAACTACTTGAAGGGGTCCAGGGAGTAACACTAAAAAGGCCGTTTTTGGCATAAATGCTATCTAGTCCCAGGTTCGTGATCTTAGGTTCTTTGTCGTGGGTCCTAAAAATCACTCTTAACATGATTGAGAGATTGTACTGATGGTTTGTGCAAATTTGATCTGTAAAAAATAGTAGATTGTGTCTCAAGGGAGCAAAATGATATATTTACGGCGAGGGCGGTATATTGAATCCTGAGTGAAGCGAAAGATTCTAAAGTAGAATCTTGAGCGTAGCGAGGGATTCAAGTGTTTACGCCCAAGACGGAAATAATTTTGCTACCGAGTGACACATACTGCTTTTCACACCTGCTATAAGGAAAATTTAAATCAAACACAATTAAGATATCGAAAGAAGTGTGGAAGACAATTATGATCGATTGCAACAAAATAAAAATCGAATTGGAATTACATTTTGTGAAAATCTGCACACGGATCATGCTGAGGGCAATAAAAAAAAAACTAGAATATCAGGTACAACTTTGATCCCTCATTTGAGGGAATCAAGGGATCTTTTCTGAATAGCAGGTGTGAAAATATATGATTTTCTTTCCTCGGTGGCGCTAGTGTTGCTACCTGGACCCCCTTAAGATATCTAACTATAAAGTACAAGGGCGTGACGGTGGAGCATCTAAAATTAAAGAGTGCAAACTAAAATAAATTTGAAGAAATGTACAACTTCTATGTGCTAGATCGTGATGAATGATTTAATGTTCAATGGTAGAGATGGTCGTCGATTTAGTAGAAGCATAGTTACAGTATTATTAATATAGTTTAGAAGATTTATTAAGAAGGTGTTTGTTATGTCAGGTTAGTTGCAAGCCGTCGTTATAAAGTTAGTCAGATTGTCATTTGCCAAAAACTTGCAACACTCACCACTGCCTGGAAGTTTTACTGTTGTTTATTACTGAAATTGTATTAAAAGAAAGAACACAAATCTATGAGTGCATTCCTAGTTATTTCAAATTATTTAAGTGCCAAGTGCTGTTAGTCAGCTTTAGTAGAATTCTAAATAAAAATCATGCCAATTTGTAAATCACACATTGCAGGCAATATTGTACTGTGTGTAAAACGAAGATATTTAATTTCTTTTTTTGAGAGATTTCGTTGATTCCTTTCACCAGCAAGAGATTGTTGTTTAGATTATGAACAGTGATATTTTCAGTCCTTATGTTACACTTTTTGTTAAAACCTATGCCTGTATCGAGCATAGTTTCTGGAGATTCGTTATTAAGTTTACTGTTATATTAATTGTTAAGTTTTAGTGAGTCGGTCTATGGGTTTTTGGTGTTTTTGTTCAGGTGGTCCAATCACCAAAGATCGGTATGGAAGCCTTTGCTTAACCTGAGACTTCCACCGAACGAGTAACTCAGTCCCGGCCTCCTTTTGGCTCGGACACAGAAGTCGTCGCTTCGCAACGTGTTGCTTCGCCTAACGTTCGTGTAACTCTCGAATAAGTCTTCGGTGATCTCCGGTTTGTTGGGTATTTTCAATCTAACTATATCCTCGTTTTCCACAAAGCCGTCACCTTCAAACACGTCTGTATCTCTTACTTTTGCTTCACTCATCTCGTCGATTTTATCAGGGTTTTCGAAAATGGGGTTTATGGCGAAATTAGGGCTGGCATTTCTGGGGCTAAGGACGGCTCTGGTGATGTTGTGATGTAGAGCGGTGGCTTCGAGGTCGCTGAGTGAGCTGCTGGCACTTACAGTCGAGGCAAACTCTGTATCAAAGTTGTCTAGGCTCATCGACTTGTTCATGGAGGAAACTGAGCTGGTGTCGCTGAATGCGCCCTTCTTGCGTCCGCCTGAAGAGGCTTTGGCTTCTTTTATGTAATAGTCGCGGCCGTATCTAAAAAATAATGATTATGTTGAAGGTGAAAGGTTCGTAATTGCTATTATGACACTGTGACGTTTATTATAAATATGATATTATAGTTTATTTGTTTATGGTCCTGTTAGTAAAAATATCTTCTTAATTTCATGTACCAGTATTTACCT
This sequence comes from Yponomeuta evonymella, assembly GCA_963969515.1. NCBI lineage: Eukaryota > Metazoa > Arthropoda > Insecta > Lepidoptera > Yponomeutidae > Yponomeuta > Yponomeuta evonymella. The sequence goes on along the minus strand of OZ018343.1, from coordinate 1,942,978 downwards.
TTTATATTGAGGTACCTCTTCAGCTAACACATCCTTCAAAATCTTCGGCGAAGGACTCTTAACTCTGTTCACATGCCCATTCATCATACTATGTTCCGTGTTCAACGATAACTCCGATTTGGCTTTTTTCATTTCTTCTTTCACTGGCATCTCATCTAGATTTTTCTCTATTTTATGTTTATCATCCTTTGTCTCCTTAGGTACATTAATTTCTTCGTCTTTGCTTTTAGTTATCATGTCAAAAAGAGAAGAAGTGCTTTTAGCTGATAGACGTTTTTGGATAGCTTCGGGAGAATAGGGGTTGTTGGGCATTTCGACGTAGTTAAGCCATTTTTTGCGCTCACGGTAGGCTATTGAACCTGAAAAAATATATCAAAAATTATCAATTAAATAATATTAAAAAATCTTATAAACATAGACTTATCCGTGAGATGAAACTTGTGTAGATATTCAAAACCTTGCCATGTAGATATTCTCCTACCTGGAATCAAGTCATCATCGTGGTCAGTATCTCTGGTCGGTATTGTCTGAGGTTCATCATCGAAGTGCCGCTTACGAAGGCTGTCTGCATATCTCTGAACTGGCACTGTCACCGTCTCTTCATATTCACCTTCCCTTTCGTGCCCATTTAGTGTGTTTTGGGTAAATTCTGCAAAATAATAGAAAAAGGCAAATTTGTATTTTGATCCCAGAATGCGAGTGAATTCGTCCTAATATAGACTACTTACCTCTGTTTTTCTGATAGTCCTCTCCAACTGCAGCATCAACTCCATTCTCTTTCACTTTCTCTGCTCCATCTACCACATCCAACTCGTCATTCAAATTTGTCCTGTGAATTTCCTTCTTCAAGTTGAACTCTGCTTTTTGCAACGGGCCACTGTCTATTCCAAACACCAATACATCTTTTTTCTCAATATTAGTCACCAGGTTTTCATTTACAGTATCGTTTATAACTTTATTTCCCATGTCAAGGTTTATCGCATCATTTTTTATATCATCGTCGTCTTCATATTCAAGTGGTTCGCCAATTATTGTCAAACTATCCGGTTCAAAGTCCAAAACCTCTTCTATGGTTGAAGATTTACCACCAATGACATGTTTAGAGTCCAGTACCTTTTTGATGTCACTTTTGTACCCAGTTTGTTCTTCTTCCGCGTCGCTGGCGTTGTCGGACAGATCTGTAGTGTCATCAGCATCTCTATCGCCAATCATGGCTTTATATTCAGTGTTAGAGTTGGGTACGAGCATCGGTACTGGGACTGAGTGTAAGGTTTTAATCTTTTTCTTTTGGAACAGCCAGTTTTCTTCCCATGAGCCGTCTACAGCTTGGATGTCGCTGCCAGAGACTTCGTCAAAGTCTTGGTCTTCGCTTTCTGCAACAAAAGTATGAAAGTGGTAACGATTATGCGAAATTACTGAAACATCCTTGTAATTTTTTTTATTGATAACGATGGCAATACGATATTGAATATTTGTAGCTAGTTAACTCAGAAAGAGTTCGATAGGAACTTTGTGCTGCTTAAACAGTAATTGCAGCGTAACAAATGCTTACCCCCAGTATGGACGATATCACCTCCAAACTCCGGGAAAGGCACCCGTCTTGACAAGTCGAGAGTATCGTCCGTCGCATTACCTTCTTCCCAATCCGAGGCGTCATCTTCTTCATTTAGCTGAAATCGAGAAATTTTGTATGTTTAAGGGATTGCTGAAACAGAGATCAGGGTCTCTGAGGTGTTTGTAAACATCAACGTATGCTATCGTCAATCCCCGGTGAGCACGCCTGAGCCTATCATCTCTGAGAGTGGGCCTGTGCCGTGCTGTTGGACGTAGCCTGCTCATGGCAAGGGGGCCTCTTTAGAGGCAATGTAATAAACCGGTTAAAAGCTAAATCCAAATCTGCAGCAATGTTGCGAAGAAAAAACGTCCTTGGCTACATAGCTTATGCATAGGTCATGCATGTTTCAACATTTTAGTCTTTCCATAATCTTCGCTAGACTGGGTGAAAAATTCATAGTCAGGTTGTACACAACGTTGTAATACACTATTAAGTAATTTGATGCCATTTCTGTCTTATTCGTACTTCTAACGGTCGGTGGAGTAATATTTTGGGTTTTATCTGAGCGGATACACTTATTGCAGACTCCGGCATGATTATGGGACACCTGATATGGTAATCACTGATAGAGACATAATTCTGTGATTCGCGAAACCGACATGAGGACCGCACTAAAGGAACGGAGCTCGTATTGGCTAAGTGAATGTCACTGCTAGAGCCTCTAGGACGCTTCTGTGGCATAGGTGTGATACTAACTGGTGAAGTGATGTGCTTGGGATGTCTGTGAAGACTTCTCCAAGGGAGTAGAGCTCGCGCTGTTTATTATAGTCTCGGAGTCTATGACAGTTGTACTGCACTAACCAGTAGGTATGTCTGTAAGGCTGACACGAAAAGCGTAGGCAGGCTTTTGTTTAAGCCTGTCTCCTGTAACCTATGAAACTTCAGTATTACCGTCACTACTGTCCTACCTGCTAGTCTGTCTAGAGTCGAGCAAGGGGTTAGCTTCAGCTGAGTGCACCTCCAAGACCTATTTGCAGTATAAATATACTACTAACCGGTGGAGTGATATCTCTGGGATGTCTGGAGTTAACAGACCGAGGTGAGGAACGCTCCGAAGGCGTAGGGCTCGCGCTCGCGGAGTGGATGCCGCTGCTTCGGCCTCCGGATCCGTTTTCCGTCTGGTAGCGCTCGATCACCTGACGATGAAGAGAGAAGGGGGAGTCAGCTAATAGTTAGTTAGACCTTTTCCGCAGTTTGTCGAGATGTTACTTTTAAATTGGGAATCGAGTTTCTGGCGACATGCGCGCGTAAGCATGTGCATATGGACGGAATAACATTGTACAATTTTTACATTGACATTCAACAAACATAATAAATATTTTTGTCTTTTAGAATGTAAATTGTTTATACGTTATTTCAAATTTTTTGATTTCTAAATGTATCATCTGGACGCGTGTCAAGAGCAATTCTAGCCTACAAGTTGGGCCATTTTACGTCTGTCAGCTACTCGTAACTGTGTCGTATGTGAGGCGCATCGGACAGCTATAAGTGAGCCGCTCACTCAGGATGATTGTCAAATCCTTCCACTACGATGGCGGATATGCTAAGTAGATGGTACTAGCAAGTCTGTATTCTGTATGAAAGATATTCATTGATAGATAAAACGGATTAAATTATTCAATAATTATAACACCGGTAAATCTATCTATAGACTATTTTCACAAACGGTAAATCAACGTTTTTCATCGAAGGAAAAGGTGTATAGATAATTTACTCCTTTTTAATTAATTATGTTATCAAAGTTCCGTGTGGCGCCGGATTAAGAATAGCATCACTCCATTTCCTTCCGTGGATGTCGTAGAAGGCGACTAAGGAAATCAATTACAAGGAATTCCTGAGATTCCAACCGCATACTGCGATCGCCAATCCGCCTGCCAAGCGTGGCGATTATGGCAAAACCCGTCATGGTTGTGAAAACCATGAGGGAGGCCTATGTCCTGCAGTGGACGTCAAATGGCTAATGATGATGATGATGATGTTATCAAATCACAATATAATTTAACCTATCGCTTTAAAAATCTAAAAAATTTTTTCAACACAGTTGCTCGTAAATTGACTCTTATTACACCGTTTTTAGTTTCATAACTCAGCATATTACCATACTTGTGCTGTAAAAACATTACCGTACAAGTTCTGTAATATAAACTTTTTTTAAATTTCAGTAAAAGTGTATGTCTAAGAACATTAAATTATTTTAGGGTTAAGATGACAAATAAACATTTCATTTCATCAAATTGTAGGTACCTTTATAAACACAGATTAACTTAACTATCGTATTATTAATTTATAGTTTAGTTTATTTTTATTTTTCTACTGCTCCGGCTGAACAGCTGGCCTTTATAGAACTCGCGGGCGCATCGAAAGTGCGGCGCGCAAAAAAAACAACTCAGGTACGCGTTTTTCCGTAAATATTTGGTAAAGTTGCTGCTGTGTGTTTAATTACTATCAAAAATGTCTTCAAGTTACTAACAGTACAAATTTCTTTTTTTTTCTCGCAATTGTGTTGAAAAACGTCGTATGCAACTGGTGTGCATGGATCAATTTACAGTCAGGGCCTCGATTCTGTTAGTGCATTGTAGTATAATGACAGGTACACTGTCGGGTCACGTGACGTGTTTTTTCGTACCATTGACGCCTAGAAGGTTTGATGGGTGTGCCCGCGTAGACTTAAAGCAGCCATGAAATGAAAACCGCCATGTTCATGCAGTTGTCATGTTACTACAATGCATTAACAGAATCTAGGCCCTGGTCCCTTACCGCGCCCGCCTACGGCTCGCGCTTACAATATGCCTCGTGTGTAATGATTATGACCAACTTAGCACACTTCTATCATAATGTACTATTAAGTACGTCTAATCAAAACATTATGATATCGTTGAAACAGACCGGGTATATAGGCGTCATATCGACTCGATAACTACCTTTGAGGGTGATTTCACTGGATTAAGGTCAACCGACAAACTTGGAAATCGTAATGTGTAAACTACAAATTACTGTTAGCCTTAAACATATACGGTCTTATTAATAAAAACGTGATTCCTTAAAACACTTCTCAGAGGCAGTTTAAATAGTAATTTAAACTGCGTCTGAGGAGTATTTTAAGGAATCGTGGTTTTATAAATAAGACTGTAAAGTAGGTCATCGGTAATAAGAAGTAATGGTTAGTTAATTAGTCTTTGTCTTTTATGCCTGCAATAGGCAACAGTGAGGTAACGGTAATGCAATGGGCACACATCCTGTTAAATCATTAACGCTTTACCAGACTATTAGGTAAGTAAATATTTTCTGTCTTATTTATAAAAAGTAGATTCCTTAAAACACGTCAAAAACGCCGATTAAAATAGTCTGTCGTGGAGAAAATGGAAAAGATGTAGCCGTAGATTAAATAAACAGAATTTTAGATTGGTTTTAGAGGTAGCGTGTTTTTATAAAATAAAGCCGTTTGTTTTTTATTTTAATTTAGATTCTGGTAAGACTAACGGCTATTATTTAAAGGTTATAATATGTAGAAAAATTAGGACACACTAACTAAGCCGTTTAAAAGTCTTTCCAAAGATATATTTCAAGATGTTTTAAGGATTTTTTTCCAGGTCAAGTGATTGTGTTGTGTGGAAGTTATTTTTTTTTCTTTTTTCAAAAGCAATCAACAGCAATCTCTCTGCCTAAAGAGCATGTCTAGTTGACATTAGTTACATTAGGTTAACTTCTTATTCATGTGAAGCTTTTTATTTTAATAGGTAATATGACTGTGTTTTAAAATTGTCCTTATTGACTTTCTATGATTTTCGGTTTCATCAAGGTTCATTAATTAAAAAAAAAATAATAATTGTTATACCTACTTGATTGCGATTCTCATAATCACTGATAGGTAGAATACCGATTTTTGTGCGATTAGAAAGTTAATCACATCTTGGTATTTTTTATATGCCGCTATACTTTCGAAAATGCACTTCGGATTTCCTCGTTACAATAGGAAACCACTTACGTTTTTATACATTTGTTTTAATGAAGATTCAAATTTCGCTATAGAGACAGTAAGAATTATCTCTTGGAGAGAAATAGAAAAAAGAGAGAAAAACTCTAAAAAGAAAGCATTAACTCTTCATTCGAAAGACAGAGAGGGTGAGGATCTAACTTAAGGGTTCAAGTCCTACCGGTACCTCAAGCCCTGACCACACAGAAGGGAGGTGGGGCGAGGGCGCGGAAAAGACGCGTGCGGAGCGTTGCATAGAGTTTGCGCCCTCCCCCGTCTCTTCTGTGTGGGCTTCGTCCCGTCATTTCAGTATAATATTTTGTATGAAAGTGAATGGCGACGCGTCTTTTCCGCGCCCTCGCCCCACGCTCTTTCTGTGTGTCTCAGGCCTCAGTTAATTGTCGTTGAGCTCGACATCTTTAGGAGTAGACTGGAAGTCTTCGGATGCCGGAATTATGAGGTTATATTGTAGGTTTCATGTTGCAACTGTTTTATACATAGATCCGGCCATTCTTGTTCGGAACGTTTTTGTGCTGGTCATCATCCGACCCTCTCTGGGGTCAGCCCAAGTGAGTTGGGGCAGTTACTTAGTTCTTCGAGAGTAATGGCTGATCTTAGGGTGAAAGGTTCCTGATTCTGAATTCGACCTTGTGATTTTGTTACAAATCGTAATGAGATGATTTACGTAATGAGATGATTTATACAGCGTCCAGTGGCACCTTCACTCATACTAGATGAGTGAAGGGACCACTCGGACGCTGCAGTGCCTGGGACATTTTTTTAGATGGAGTAGGTTTGCCCAGCACGAATGCCGTCCCGACAGCTTAGTCGGCCTAGCCCACAGGAAAGACAAGTCAATACGTGCAATGGACTCGGAAGCGAGTGACCCCGGTTCGATTCCCAGTGCGGGCATGTATCTATGACTGTTTATTTTCAAAGTTACATACATGTGCAAAATTTTAGTAGCAATACCACACGCTAACTGTGAAGGAAAACATCGTGACCTCACCCGCGGCTTCGTTACAAATCGTAATGTTATCGAATACTGGTCAACTATTTCTAAAAGATGGTGTCGTTGGTAAATCTTTCTGGTGAAGTGAGAACGTGCACGGTTTAATTTGTTTAACCAGCTAGGCACATTTTGATTTAGTTACTGTTACTTAGGTAAAATGATCTTCGCTACATGACGTACTTGACTCGACTCCAGTACATACTTATCAAGGCTTACAGGCACTGGTAGAAACAACGTTCACAAACCTCAACACAGGAGTTCCCACTCTGATAGTAATCGACAGCTGTCCTCAAACTGTCGTACATCCCGTCTTCTCCAGTCTATGCGCTGTAGAATTTTCACTCTGGATACGTAATTTTCGTTGTGCAAATGAAGTTATTGTCGAACCACGTCAATTTATAACTATTTTTTAGCACAAAAAAAAACGGAGTTAAGTTAAACACACATTAAAAAGAAGAGTTCGATGACTTTCTCATGGATCTGATCAAGATATCTTGACCAAAGTATGGGACCATACTGGAGGTATCCCCTTTATAACAAAAAAAATCAGATAACGTGGTAAAGAATTATCGATGAACATACGAATTGAGGACCTCGTCCTTTTAAGGTTCCGTAGTCGACAAGGAACCCTTATAGTTTCGCCATGCACGTCCATCTGTCTGTCTGTCCGTCTCTGTCCGTCCGTCTGTCCGCGGCCTAGCTCAAAGACGATTAGTAATTAAAAGCTGAAATTAGGCACAGCCATACATATTAATCATGTCAACAAAACGGTAGAATAAAATCATACGGTAATTTTTTTTCTCGCCTACTTCTTAGTGTGGGGTATCGTTGGATTGTTCGTTTAAAAATATTGTGGGTGTAGGAAGATCATTTTTTGATTTAGGGTTCTGTTTGCGAAATATTAAGCTTTAAAGCTCAATTTTAAGTCCGAGTAGCCCCCCCCCCCTCCTCTCCTGGCTAAACGGTTGATTGTAGAAACGTGAAAAAATTCAGGGTAGTAGCACATATAATGTAATTAAACGGAAAACTATCACGGCTAAGTAGGCTTTACAAGTTAACGAGTAATAGGCGACCAAGTTATAAAAGGAAAACTTCGTCCAAACCCATTGAAAATTACGTTGGTGAAGTTGTTAGTTCTGTAAAGCAGATAAAAACCCCCTCTTTCTACGGAACCCTACACTGCTCGTGTCCCGACACGTACTTGGCCGGTTTTTTTAAGTCTATTAAAAATATACGTAGATAAGCTGAAAAGGTTGGGTGCGACTTGCCACCGAGTGGATATTGCGCCGTCGCGGCCATTGCAAACGGGGGCGGCAGAGAAGACGATGACGGGTTGATCTCGACAAATTCTTGCCGGAGTGGTCAGAGGTGGCAACGGATCGAAAATCATGGTCTAAAATGAAGGAGTCCTTTGCCCTGCAGTGGGACACCCATGTTATGGAGGCGACATCTAATATATAAAAATCTCGTGTCACAGTGTTTGTCATGGAACTCCTCCGAAACGGCTTCACTGATTTTAATGGTATTTTTTGTGTATATTAATTGGTAGGTCTGTGAATAGGTTGTAGGCTAATTAATACGGCAAAACAACGTTTGCCGAGCCACCTAGTAATAAATATTAATAATAGTAAAGTGAAGTGGCACTAAAGTTTTCGTTAGTCTGAATTCCATAAAGTCCCAAGTCTTAGACGCTGCCAGTAACGGCGGTGAGAGTATCGCACTAAACGACACCCTGTATCGCACTATACAGGGTATTCGTGGAAGTATCGCGGTACACAGTCTCCGGAGAGATCGGTTCACACGCGACGCGGCCGAGAGAGTGCCGCGACGTAGGTTACCCGCAGGTCGATATTACGATGAACAGGGCTGTCACCCCGGGGAAATCAGTTGAAAGTCTGTCAGACTTATTTATAAAGAAAAACACTGTTCCTTAAAAATAAGCAGGTATGTTTCTAAAATAAGCACAAAATCTATGAACATTGTGGTTCAATTTATCACTTAAATATGTACAAAAACATTTTGTATGTAGTCTATATACGTCCCACTGCGGGGCACAGGCCTTCTCTCAGAGAGAGAGAGAGTATGGGCTTAATTACCACGAGTGCCCACCGCGGATTGGCAATTTCAAGCGCTGTTTAGATGAACACCTCAGCCACTCAGGTTTCCTCACGATGTTTTCCTTCAGCGTCAACAAAAACATTAAACAAACTTTTTAACTTGCTCTTATCAATTTTGTTTACTTAAAAGACCTCCAGGTCTATTTGTGTATACAAAAACTTTGGTATGATTTTGTATGACCATTTGTGTCCTAAATACTTACAATAAAATGCAGTTACAAAAGCCTTGAGTAAAGGGAAAGACCTTTATTGTAGTTATAGTAACAATAACTTTCGCTAACGTTGAAGGAAAATATCGTGAGGAAACCCGAGGATCTGAGGTGTTCACACACGTCAGCGCTTGAAATTGCCAATCCGCGGTGGACACGCGTGATGTTTAAGCCCATTACTCTCTCTCTGAGAGAAGGCCTATGCCCTGCTGTGGGACGTTTATAGGCTACATAAAAAAAGAAAAAATAATAATACATTAATACGTTTCGAAACACGGGAAACAATCACGTAACATGCACATAACACGTCACTAACATTAGTTAACCGTTGCACCTTGACACAGTTGCATAGTTTCTGTGCAATAATTAAAACACGCTTTAAATGTCATAATTAAAACTCGCTTTTACCTTCAAAACAATGGGCAGAAGAAACAAACAAATGACGATTGTTAAAAAGTACATTGTACACAAAACAAAGAAAGACTTAAAATAAAATCAGACAACCGGCCACAAACCGCTCACTGTCATGTAATCTACATGGCTATTGAATAATTAAAAATGTTACATACCATTTTTTATTTAAAGTGATTGATTCCCGCTTCGGCCTCAGTCTGCGCTGAAAACGTTGTTTTATCTTGACAAACAACCGCTATCGGAAGATAGCTTATTATAGCGGACGATATGGTATCTTGAAATCAGGTGCATGTTATTTGCGTAATCATGTGGTACTTCAAGGTACCTTGTTGTATTGTAAATAGGTTAGCTGTTCTTATGAAATTCGGACACTTCTTTTTTCTAAGCCTCTTCACTAATAAACTTTAAAGTTTTGGCCTTTGCATCTCTACGCAATGAGATGATTTATACAGCGTCCAGTGGCATCTTCACTCACACTAGATGGGTGAAGGGACCACAAGCACGCATCAGTGCCTGGGACATTGTTTTGGTATAGGTGCTGGGTAAGACTACTCCATCTCAAAAAACAATGTCCCAGGCACTGCAGCGTGCGAGTGGTCCCTTTACTAATAGAGGTTGGCCATTATATATTCTTCTTCATTTCTTACCAAGCAAAACAGGTCTTTAACGCTGGCTATATCCGTCTATTCCACGATGTTTCTGAGCCATGACTTTCTTCTTATGCCAACACACCACCTTCCTTCAACCTTGCCCATCATAATAAGTTGAAGAAGTCGGTGCATATGTTGACATTTTAATATTTGTATTTAAGTTTATCCATTTCATTTTCTAGTTTAGTTTTCAAATTTATAAAGGCTTCGCTGAAAATCAGCGCCTTTTGAATGTTGTGTGTATAATAACATTCAAGAGGCATTACGCTGAGCGTGGTACCTTTTGCCAGAGCCTTTAATTTTAAATTGTGTTACTTTGAGAAGTGTATGTTACTTTATTTCACGCATTAGTTTTAATTTTCTTATGTTGTTCCGTGTGGCGCCGGATTAAGAATAGCGTCACTCCATTTCCTTCCGTGGATGTCGTAGAAGGCGACTAAGGAAATCAATTACCAGAAGACGGGCAGCAGCGTCTTCCTGAGATTCCAACTGCATACTGCGATCGCCAACCCGCCTGCCGAGCGTGGCGATTATGGCAAAACCCCTCATGGTTGTGAAAACCACGAAGGAGGCCTATGTCCTGCAGTGGGCGTCAAATGGCTGATGATAATGATGGTTGTTTTATATCTGGGAATAAACACCATTTTCTTTTCTTTTCTTTCTTTTTCTTGTCGTGTCGCAGCACATGTGAAAGATTCCAGTAGGCCATGCCCTATGAAACTAAATTTCTTCTTTTTTATGGTCAAATATTAGTTCTCGGGAATGACTGGCGCGTATTTAGGGTGGAAAAATATTGACGCTCCACCCGAAAGCAATGCAAACTGAATCCATAAAAAATATCTGGCAAATCACTTAATTTTTAGGATTATTAAGAACCTTTTCAGGTACAAAATTGACTTTGGTGTTGTACCCGGAAAACTGGTCATTGAGACAAATAACCTGAACAACTAACTTTTACTAACCAAGGACGCAAGCACTTTAGTTTAGTCAAATTAATAAAAAAACAAAAAAAAAAGATCGTAACATTGACTTTTGTTGAAGTTCTCGGGAGTTATACCACAATTTTTTGGGCCAGCATCAAATCATGTATAATTGTGAAGATTTATTAACACTGATTGTTGCGAATAGTCTAAAGTGTAGCTAAACTTGGCTATCATTGCAAACAATCAGACAATTATTGCTCAGTTACGAGTAGCTACTAATAAAGTAAAAAAAAACTGCAACAAGAAAATTAAACTTCTCGCCTCACTACTACAGTTTCAGCTTAAAATAAAAATAAACCTAAAAAAAGTAGGCAATTCACTACGTCTTCTCGAAAAATTCACACTGTAAAATGACTCGTTATCATCGTCACAATCAAAACCGTTGCCTTATTATCATGAGATAGTGAGATCTACAAGTCCTGTTAAAAAATATATTGCTATGTTCCAAATTATTATTGCGTATCTATTAGTTTAGTCGACAACACCTCGACCTTTGGTGCAAAGTCGCCTACAACGACCGAGTAGAGTGCACGCTTGTAAAGGTCGATATGCATTTCACAGCATAAGCTGGCCTGAACAGCTTCAGCAGCCTTGTAGGCGCTTTACTCAGTTAGTGCAATGGCGCCTTCGATCGGCTGTTGACTCTTCTTGTGACAAGTTAGGACTTTGTATCACACGACCAGGGGCCTCATTACGCGCACCAAATCCTGAGCGGATCCAATCATCTTACTGTCAACTTCCATACTAATTTGGCAGGTAAACTAGGTGGTAAAATAGGTAAAATAGGACCAGAAGTAACACAGAAACTGCGACTCAATAAACGTTACACGTTAAAGTAGGTGTTCAAAATCTAGATTATTTTGGAGAAAAAAATGAACAAACAAATTCCAAAGTTGGTCTTTTCAAATTAGGTCTTAATTAATAGAATTTACATATTATTCTATACTTTTGAACTCATGCATTGAACTGGCTTTAATACAATGCTCCATAAAGGATATATTAACCTTTTAAAACCTAAATCTTAGGAACGAAAGGATGATGTATCGTTTTCAAAACCCTAATTAGAACCATAGTTACACCTTGCTTGATACTTCGATCAATTAGCTTTAAGAAGGTATTGGAACAATACCTTTAAGAAGGTTTTGGAAATTTCTCGGGAATATGTGCTTCTTCTTCTTAAAGTGCCTCCATCACTGGAGGTTGGCAGTCAGCTCGGTCAGCAACGGTCTCTGTTCAGTGCAATTCTGAACAGGTCCTCCGCGGCGTTAACACCGGTCCTGTTGCGGTAGCATCTTTCTCCTGCCCGGCCTCCTCTTTCCTTCTACCTTGCTCATCATAATGGTCTGCAGCAATGGGCCTGCTTTGTATAGACAGCGTCCAACGATGGCAAATCGCCTCTTAGTCGATTTTGTACTGTTTCAGGGGAGTGCCAACCCTTAATAATTAAATGAGTGCTTATAAGGATTCGCCGCCAATAAGATCGTTTATGTAAACACAAGCTGCGCCGTTATAGGGGAAATAATCACGTCACTCTAGAGATGCAATACAACGTAAAAGGGATTTACGACAAGGCAAAGTCGGATATGGGCGCCGGAGACGATTACCATTGACATTATATCTTTGAACCGTTGATCACATTGTGCGTACCTTGTCTGCTACATCGTAAAATCAGCTAGACCACCTGGAGACACTGTTTAACGACTGGCCGTCAAACTAATGCGAAACTAACATGCGAAGGGATAGTTGGAATGGGTATCATAGGCGATGACGCCAACGGTCGGCTTTATCGATGTTAAGTTACCAACCTAAATTTTTAAAACAAGTCCACTTACACAGTGACGAGATTTTGAATGTCTTGTCCATCGCATATGCTTGGTTGTATAGCGCAGGATCGTTGCATTGTAGGATAGGATCGTGGGCTCATGATTAGGAATGTGCTAATGTAGGATCGAAAGATCCTAAGTCCGAAGGCTGGTGGAATCATAAATAATATGAGGGTTCATTGGATCTTAGAATCGTAGGGATGTGAGATCGTAGAATTTTAAGACTATAGGATTGTGGAATCTTAGGCGCATAGGGTCGTGTGATCGAAGCATCGTATCATCAAAGGGTTGTAGGATCGTATAATTTAATGATTATATCATCGAAAATAACTCTAGCTTTATCACATTCAAGATATAGGTGGCAAGAGAGACGGTGAGTACCAGCGCGGGCGGTGAGTCGTAGGATCATGAGATCGTAGGGTTGCAGAATCATTGCCTCACCTTATTCAAGATAGCGGTGGCCAGCAGGTCCTCGTAAGTATCGGCACGGGTGGTTGGCGGGCGAGGGGGCTCTGCGGCGTAGCTCGCGAGCGCCGGGAGCGCCGCCGCCTCCTCCACCACGCGCGCTACGAGCCGCTTCAGCTGCGCATGCGCACTCGACGCGCTGGGCGGCGCGCCCGCCTCGCCTCGCTGCGGGGGTAGGCCTGGGGAACAAAACGAACTGTCAGAAGGAGAGGTCCGTTAAATATGTGGGGTCAAATTGGAATTGCGTATTTGACAAAATATCAAATGAGTTACTTTTAAAACGGAATTTTGTATGAAAATACTTGCTTATGACGTCACATTTCAGAGCACTCTTTTTATGTTTAATCTATTTAAAAATTGTAATAACTAGTAATTGACTAAAAGAGATACATTTTCCGAGATATTTTGTAATTCTTGTTTTAATCGAGCATATGAAATAATTTATTGTTGATCGTATCAAATACCGTATTGTCCGGCCACACCTCGCCAAATCTCATTTGGATTTAAGTTGTCTATATGTGAGACAGAATATGGAAGTGGCATTAATGCATAGCATTAGTGTGAACTGATTGTTTCTTTATGGTTGATTAAGATGATTTGAGGAAAAATAGTGTTTCTATGCAGCCTTCTTCTCCACTACAGATTCGACAATGATAATGTAATGAAGTTGGCGTTAGTCGACTCATCTCTGAAGGATTTTGGGGATTTAGTGATGCTCGACATCACTAAATCCCCATTTACTTGTTAAGCGTGAAATGCGCGGAAAAAAATAGTTTACAGGATGTTTCAGACAAACAGAATTTTTATTATGAGACCCACTCCAAATAAAATACCGAAAAAAGTATCAGATGTTCCATACTTTAAAATTTTCTCTAATGAACGTATGGAAAACCTGTTTATTTTTTCGATGTTTTAGTTGCTCTCATAATTCTTATTATTGTTGCATTGATGAGTGGAGGCATAACAACCCCACTAAGTTTCACCGGTCCATTCCGAAACACCCTGTTGTATAGGCATAGTATAACTGTTCAAACTTTAGCTGTGAAAACTTGCCAAGTTTCATTCAGTGGCAAAGAACCCAACAATCTTTCTTTTAAAACAAGTGAAGAATGCTGTGCATTACTGCAGTTATGATTGGAGGAACTTCCATAAGACTGCACCGATCCAGATTTTAATTCTTCGGTGACCGGTGAAGCCGATCGAAAAAAAACCGTTACAAAAGGTAACGAATTTGGCCCATTTTTCACGGTCATTTTTTATGCCTTATTAAACTACCATATATCGGTATTAAGTAACGTTGGATGAGTAATTAACACACACACTATATCACTTGAATAAATGACAGCAGCATTCCAAAGTCATGAGTTACAGTTGGTAGCAGGAAATGTTATCACTTGGAGCGTGGCACGTACTAAACTGTCGTGCAATGAGTGAAGAGTGTAGAAATTTTATGAGTTTGTGCCGATCTACTAAGCATTGTGCCGTGCTTCGTAAAGTGTACACATGAGGTGGCTGAAAGATAACAATGAGAGAGCAAAGACGGATCTATGCAATTACTGCAACATAGTATATGTTAGCTACCGATCGACGTTTTTGTAACTATTCTTGTAGTGTAACTTTGTTTTGAAAAGAATGAAATTAAATGGGGAGGTTCTTTGTTAGCTTCTTCTCCACATTATCTATTAATTGTGGAACTAACAGCTTTGACGTTCATTAAGTAAACATTTTGTTTGTACGGTGAATAAATTTTTTACTTTGAACCACTTGCCAAGATTAATTTTATGTGCCAACACGATTATATAATAATTATAACCTCCACAGCATACAATCACTTGTCCTGGTACCATACTAGGATACCCTCTGCTATAGTAACCAGGCCAGCCAGACCACCAGACTGAGGTCATTTGTAAATAAATAATTAATAATAATAATAATTTGTACAAATCAGTACGGTGGCTTCCAGTAGGAATGGAACCTACTCTATTCTATCGTACTGTCTAACTTCAACTCTGATCATGAATCCCTGGCCTGTAAGGGTATTCATTTATTAACGACATTCCTGAAATCCACATAATTATATTATTATTTTCTGCATCATATTGAACAAACTTATTTCAAAGGACTCACGCCTAGAAAATCGCACTTTTTGCATACTCATGCAGAAATGCATCTCTAGCATACTTTAATAAAAGATATTTACTTCATCTGAAGGTGGACCACTATGATCGATGACCTTGCTAAGCCGCCAGAGGGCAATGGACGAGATTGGTAGTGAGTAAGTAGTCAGTAACTACGGAGACTACGGAGATTGCCGAGGGTTGGCGTTCGCCAACTTCTTCTTTAGGAGAACCCTCATCAATGGAGGCCACGACAGGATGGATCTGTAGCAGGCTCAATGGAGAACTTGCACTTGAACTAAACGTCCCTAACAGTATTTAAAAGCAGGGTTCAAAAATATTACTTTGCCTTAGTTTAAGTTTGTTTTTTTTTTATTTTATGTGTATGTAGGTATATTTTTCGTTCATCTCCTCCCTTCATATGATAATTTTTATTTATGTTTGTTTATTCTATATTTATCTCATATTTATGTACCGTTTATATATTGTATTAATATCTTCCTTTAGTTTAGTTGCACCGACTACCCGTCATTTAGCTTCTCATTTTTTCCGTCAATCATTGGTCGTCTGGAAGAAATTACTTTTAGTAATAAGGCCGCCAATTGTACTTTTATTGTTAAATTCTCATATGTAATTCCTGGTGTACATACAATATAGAATATTCTATCTATCTATCTAAAAGTTTTTTTCAGTAGTCTATTTAGATTTAATTTCAAAAACTTGTGATAATTCATTAACGGATCTCACTTTAGTTTATAAGCCAGATAATAATTAGTTTTGTAAGTAACTGTCAGTCAAGAGTGTTGTTGCATGCCCGTAATTCGGTGTTAAGCTATAATGTGTCTGTAATATTTTTCGAACTTAACATTTGTTGGCTCTGTCTAATAAATAAATAAATAAAAAATGTTTTAATAGAATAAGAGAGGACACGGTAAAAGAAAATAAACGTGTTTTTTTTCTTTGCTACTAATAATTTTGATAGTATAAAAAAGTCGAAAATTCAATCTTCAAAAAGTCACGTGGTACTAAAACGCGCCATACAAATCGACCTTAGACTATGACGTCACTCCCTAACGTAACGCCTATAATGTATGAAGCGTTGATCAATATTTGAGTTATCTCCTAAAATAACGTTTTTATGCATGTACAGCCTTATAAGAAAACCTTCAGAATTCAATGACAAAACGAAATAATGTAATAAGTTTTATGTTATTAGAGTAGGTAACTTTATTTTTCGCGTATTTTGTGACCCCGAAAACACAAAAAAAATTATATTTATGGTTTTTTTTCATTTTTCCAAGCTTTTTATACGATTTCTGTGGTATAAAAGCAATGTCACTCCAATCTAAGTTAGACGCAAGTTCCCCATTCGATTGTTTTTTTTTTTACTTTAGACAGATGCTTATGGCATTAAGTCCACCGTATTGTACACTAGGCTAAGTGCAATACAAGTATTAAATAATAAATATGCATAGATGACCTCTAACATCTCTATGCGAGAGGTCGTGGATTGAATTCCGGCAAGCACTGGTAGTAATAACACTCTTTCACTAACTGTGAAAGAAAACATCGTAAGGGAACAGTTTTTGATGTATACACGTGACCTCAGCGCTTAAAATCATGGAGGGCATCTCTCGCTGAGAGACCTGCTGTGATCTGCCCAGGGATGTAATCATCAGCCATTTGACGCCCACTGCAAGACATAGGCCTCCCTCATGGTTAGAAAACCATGCTATTGCCATAATCGCCACGCTTGGCAGGCGTGTTGGCGATCATAGTGTGCGGTTGGAATTTCAGGAAGACGCTGCTGCCCGTCTCCTGGTAATTTATTTCCTTATTCGCCTCCTACGACTTCCACGGAAGGAAATGGAATGTATAGAAGGAAAGTAGGCGCTATTCTTAATCCCGCGCCACACGGAATGTTTATGGGATGTATGGGTAGCTAATGCCGCTCAAGCCAAACATTCTTTTTATACCAGTGAAATCGTAAACCTCCCAATGTAAATAGCTTTTTACTGAGAACCTGATAAATCCGAACATCGGAATAAAATCGAAGTGCGACGTTCCTTGAAAAACTTTTTTCATCTAATGGTCTTTGCGTAACTTTAATCTGTAGGTCTGGTTTGAATTAGGATGGGCTTAGTTCGTTAAGTACAGTATGAGAGAACTATTGAAAACCAGCTTCGTTTCCATCTATGATAGTCGTGTAACATTCAAAAGGTGTGAAGAGTCACCATAACCCACATGCTCTCGTCAAAAGATAGCGAAGTGACAACGTTACGCAACTCATATTAGCACGGCAAACCGAGACATGCAATTTTACAGGTGTTGTCTAACAATTCACAGATTTGGACCACTGCGGTGCAGTCTTCGGTAAAAGAATAGATATGCCAAATGTGGATTTAAAATACAGCCAAACATATGAATTTGCTATCTGCCATCGTCGCTGTTAACACAACATCCTTTCTGTTGGAATGCACTTTTTTTGCTTTGGTATACGGTATTTCAATATTTTCTAAATTGTTTATAACGAAGTGAAGTAATGTTTGGTATCAAAAATATCATTAAAACATTTTATACTACTTTCATAAAGCTTAAAATTTTGCTCACGAAACAGTTATTAATTTTTTTCGCGATTTAGAGATTAGTCACCATATTAAAATCAGTTGGTATTGATGAGCAGAACCCTCTTTTTCAAGATGATAAATTATACAGGGTGTAAGATAGATTATTTTTCACCTGTATAGTGTGAAACCATAATATCGCACCTTGTCCTATAAAAGCGTTGCCAATTAGCATTATCTCAAAGACACCGTCAACGTAGTCAGGTCACAATTATTCTGTTGATTACTATTTACTATCATTACTAATAATTATCCAGTCTTACTTGTCTGCAAATAAGTATACAATTAATAAATAATTGTTGTTTCAAAGATTTTTTCTTGTTGTAATCGTCTTGATGGGTTAAGATATTTGATACTTTTGCAGGTAGCTCTACCAATAAACCAATATTAATTTTAAAGCGTCAGTCAGCGCATGTAGCATGTACGCTCGAGAAAATAAAACAATATTCTAAATTAAAGGCTGAAAATTAAAAGAGATGGAAAAGAGAACAAAATGCACGGTTGATTTTCTTTTTACATCAAAGGGCGATCTTGGCTTTAAAGTGGCAGCGTTCATTAATTTCTAGAACGTACAGCAAATTATCTGAATGCCATTTAAGTACCGAGACGTTATTTAAAAATTGTGGGTTAATTTCGAAACTAGTCGTCCTCAAGTTTGCTGATAATTTAAGTACCTACGCTGCGGGGCGCATGTTGAGTGTATTACCTTTTTCGACCCAGTTACATATACGTCGAGGATAACCACTTCTCTGTCCTCAAATGCCTACAAAATTTGTTGACAAACTCTTGATTGATTTGAAATTGCACAAAATTAAAGTTACTCAAATTAACACTACGTACCTATTAATAAATAAATTTTGCAACCTTGAGATTCTAGGTTATTCTATGACTAAACCGAAATGGACTTTGATTTCGCACGGACGTACCTATTTCGGGTCTTATTGACGGGTATCATTGACGGTGAGAGAAAACGTCGTGAGGAAACCTGAATATCTGAGGTGTTCACAGGCCTCAGCGCTTGAAATTGCCACTCCGCGGTGGGCACGCGTGGTGATTATACTCTCTATCTCTCTCTCTCTCTCTCTTTTCTCTCTCTCTCTCTGAGAGAGGGCCTGTGCCCTGTAAACACTCCAATTTTAAGTTATCGTCGTGCAATATTCAATATTCAGAACAATATTCCCTGAGATCATAGTTCCCAGCCGAAGACTAGTAGGGTTCCTTTTAGTTCCAAATATATTGCGTGCTTTGGGTTAACTTTGCGTGCCCGACATAAGTGCCAGGCACCTACGCGGCAGTTACTGTCTGTCCGCGCTTGGCTGTTATCGAAGTCGGGCGTCCTTAAACAAAATGCCTGATTGCGTAGTAATCAACTGTAAAATACAACAAAAGTCCTAGCACACAAAGAAGATGAGACAATTTCAAGAAACAATTCCACTTTTCGTCATAGCAGATAGTAAAAAATCACGCTTGGTTCTCACACAAATCGCAAAGATTGCATTGTCTAGCTAGATTTGTGGTTCCTCTGCTGTACATATTGACCAATGACTTGCGACACCCTGTATATCCATTACGTCACTCACCCAGTATTTCGTCCAGCCAATAGCAGGACACGTAGAGGAGAATGGCGACGCCCAGCCAGAATCCGAGCAGCAGCATGCATATGTATCCCCACATTTTCACATAACTTTTTACACTGCAATTTTACACTCTATTCACTCAGTCACGATTCGTACTGTTCTCTGTTTGTGTTCATAATTTGATTCGTCACCAAAACAGTCATGTTTTGTTTTCGATTGTATCCGCTATAAATAATCAACAAAATAATCAGTACTTATGTTTGATTACTGTCGGTTTATACTTCAATAAATCCATTCAAAGTGCCTTTTACTGTTGTTACGAAATATGTTTTTATAGTACCTATTTTATTGAAAATATGAAACGCTAGTATTGGTAGTGCCCTGATCTTTGCGGATGCAAACTCCACATAGGTTGTGTTCTTGAAAGAGCACCCTAACCTTCTTTAAATAAATGTATCTTCTTCCTCTATGGTCTAGGAACATACCTTAAGAACACAACCTATGTCGGTTGTTTGAGATCGCAAAGAAACTATTAATTTAAGGGAAAATTACATTTTCAGGCTAAATGACTGATTCGAGATCCGTCAGGTTGGAGTGAGGATATTGGATGGAAGTAGCACCAAGCCAGCAATGTATATTGACTTAGCCTGTCTAAATCCAGCCTAATGTAATACCCCCTTTAGCTTCTTACGCCCTCAAAACCGTCAGTTCTAAAGCAAACACAAAATCCCTGATAGATGATGTTTATAATATGTTCGAAATACAGTCCTTGTTGAACAAGTGATTGACAAACGTGTATTGTGATAGCTGAATACAGAATGAAAGATAATAATGGATTCTGAAATAGTATTAACAAAGCGATGTTGATGGTTTGAAATTTGAAAAGTGAAGTGACTTCACAAAAATTGAGAATTTAATAGTTTAATATAGGTAGTACTGACAATATTATCAAAAGAAGACGAAGTTATCGAGGGTATTACAAGTTGTTCCATACATATGATGTCGCGTTGAACTTCAGTAGCTAGAGCAGAATATATGATTATTGTGCGGCTGGAAAACATTGGATGAGACTAGCAAAATACTAAAAGAATTGGCTTGAAAGAGAAGAGGCCTATGCCCAACAGTGGGCTCTAGTCATGAGCTGATGACAGGTAGGAGCAGCTGGCATTTTTTTCTTCTTCTGAGAAGTCATGCACTCAGCCTTATAATAAACTATATTTTGTGTTATAACTGTTATAAGTGACACTGCTTATCTCAGAAACAGTATTGTTTGTGGGTCTTTCGAGACATAAATATATGCTCTACTTCCACGCTGTTTTCCGTTATCACTGTTTGCATTATGATTTATGTTCGCACCGTACCTGTTGAAATATCTGAAATGCCTGAGAAAATATGGTCTTTATTTATTTTACTGTGGAGTATAGAAATCGTAACAGCACCTTTAAAACGCATCATAATTAGCCTCAATTCGTACTACTAAAGGGTACTTAAATTGAATTGAAAAATTATTTATTGCACAAAAAAAATAAACGCGTCGAATTGATAATCTCCTCCTTTTTCGATGTTGGTTAACAATTTTGTCGAAAGACGAGCATAAAATAAAATAATATTTTCTTACAGCCAACAATCCCATCCATGTTGATGTGGAGAACGGAAGACGTAGTACCAGAAATAAATATGTGATCACATAAGCTGGGCAATTAATTACTTACATAATATCATTATAATTTAAGTACATACACGTGCCAAATAAAATATCTTCTCTCAGATAGTGATTATACCAACCGCTGATTAGCGATTTCAGGTACTGCCTCAGAGGTTGTGGGTTCGAATCCCGGATGTTCATGTTTTATAAGTTAGATAGGAAGAATTGTCATTAAGAAGGAGGGCAATGGACAAGATTAACAGGGGACCGGCGATGTTTGCGTGACGGTGAAGAGGCCTATGCCCAACAGTGGGCGTGCGATATGTCAAGCATCCTTGAATTGGCTTGAAAGGGCACGGTATTATCAATGCCTTTCGATAATGGTGAAGGAAAACATCGCGTGGCGCTAAGGCGCTAGGAGCTTGATATCGCCAATGCGCGGTGGGCACGCCTGGCCATTGGCCCTATACTCTGTCTCTCTAGAAGAAGTGTGCGCTGCAGTGGAACGTATACATAAGCAGCCTATATATGTCCCACTGTAGGGCACAGGCCTTCTCTCAAGGAAAGAGTATGAGAGTAATACAGCGCTCGCAATGTAGCGGCCATCTATGTAACCTTTACAGCGCCGATGTCATGTCGTTAAATGTTAATGTTAAACGTTTCAATCTTTGTCTAATGTTGTATAGATAATGGTACGGAACCTTTCGCGCGAGTCCGAATAGCGAGTGGTATTGCTACTATAACTTCACAAATGTACATAACTTAGAAAACAAACTCATAGGTACATGCCCGCACTGGGAATCGAACCTGGGTCTCTCGCTTCAGAGTCCAATGTTCTACCCACTAGGCTACCACTGCTCGATGTTCTACCCACTAGGCTACCACTGCTCGATGTTCTACCCACTAGGCTACCACCGCTCACGGACGGTCGGACGTAGGTATATGCGTATATTATCACAGATATTCTGAATGTTAAGAATAATTGTGCACTACCTTCTCACGATCCCTTGGCTGGATTTCAAGGCACATTCTAAGTAAGCCTTGCAAGTGCGGTTCGCACCCCAATGTCATATTTTATTTCAAGAATTGCATGTACACTTGTAAGGTCTCAATGTTTTTTTTTTGCGAATAACGTTACTCCGACGACCTGGTAACGGTGGCGGGGAGTAGCGTGATGCGGGCGGCACAAGACCGGGAAGCTTGGAAAACCTTGAGGGAGGCCTATGTCCTGCAGTGGGCGTTAAATGGCTGATGATGATGATGATGATATTACTTCGTTCAATATAGGGTATAACAAAATCCCCTACAAAGATGATAAACTGTTATTACTGATGAAAATTATTATTTTCTATGTTTGTATATCTACTTCATCGTCGAATCTATTAGCCCAGTCTATCCAAAGGTTGCCTGCAAGGGATCACTATTAGTGATAAGACCACCGTCTGGACAGTTAGTTTAAGAAATATCTGTCTAATTTCCCTTTATAACCTTTTTAAAAAATGGAAGAGATTCACAATTCGTCGAAATCCTTGTATTAAGCACAATAAAGTGTTCCCTACACATCAACATTATGACATGGATTCACAGGCTAGATAGAATGACCACGAATTACCGAAAGACCTAATAAAATCGAAGTGTTACGATTGTCTCTGTTTGAGGAATACAAAGTGGAGGCAAACGAACGAAGGTATTCGGTGAAAGGCTGCACGTTACGATCGATCTGTATTCAGTGTATTGAGCGACCTTACGATCAGATGTTACCTGAATTGGTGATTTTATTTCAATGACATATGGATTGTAAATGGACAAGTCGGTTTTAAACAATTGGGTTTCTACGAGTAATAAAAAAACATACGCGTCGGATTGATAACCTCCTCCTTTTTTGAAGTCTGTTAAAAAGCGGGTGGGGCTGTGTCGGGTTACACGGCCGTTGGCTTAACGTAAAACTAACGTAAAACTAACGTAAAACTTAAGTAAGCGTTAATTTTTTGCTCAAACTAATAATAAACGCAATATGTTACGCGGCACTGCCGCCATCTATCGGCACGAATTAAGAAGATCTGAGTAATGGCTATTTTGTTCTACTTCAGGATACACAAATGAATTGCATACGACACGTAGTGACAGAGTTCCAGCCCTCGCCCAGGCGACATGTTCGTTGCATCCGGTTGTAGCAAGTGACCCTCTACTACCGAACTGACGTCTCACGTCAATAATAACTTTCACACAACAAATCACTTATCCTTGGCCTTGATTCTGTTCTGTTGTTCAATGGTCAGATTTTGACAAAGAAGATCTTTTATAATCAATTTGTTGTGTTGGCGCGAGTTTCATAGGCAAAAATAAAAACAAAGGAAACATTAACCCGGCTTGAGCATTAACCACAGGCGGGACCCAAATTCAACAATGTAACTCCTTGCGCGGTATCTAGGTTGGTCCCGCCTGTTTAGTAGTTAATGCTCAGCGGTCGGGTTGTTGGATATTTTTAACTCAATTTTCCAAAGGTGGCGTAACAACTGAAGTATGATAAGGTTTTGAGGGTTGTGTAGTCGGGTGCATTCAGTTTACGTGGCGCAGCGTATTTTAAATGCAACTTACTGCTGACTTAACACTATTCGGCGCTGTGACGCGGTAACTACGCTAATAATTTAAATTGCGACGTACCACATCCAATCTCCCCTTTTAAACACCCTTCACAACTACGATGGCAAAGAGGACCAATCATAATTTCAACAACAAAATTTTATCGACAGCCAATGTCTTGCAAGGAAATGTACGTACAGTCTTGTTTAATGACTTCAGTAGGATTTTCATAGCAAAGTGCTTCGTACAAATGGACCTTCATTTAATTCCGAATAATCCAGCCTATCTACGTCCCACTGCAGGGCACTGGCGTTCTCTCAGAGAGAGATTACGGGCTTAATTATCACGCGTGCCCACCGCGGGTTGGCAATTTCAAGCGCTGAAGTATGTAAACACCGCACTCTGCGCTCACCGTTATATTGCGTACTACAAATATACGTAACTTAAAAAACGAAGGCATTGTTACATGCGCCGGGGTTCGAACCCAAGACTTGCCGAATGTAAGGCCAGCGTTCTACCGATGCGCTACCACTGCTTAGTACCTAAACCTTCATCCATTACAAATAGGGCTTGGACTTCGAATATTCGCCTCTGTTACTAGTCGAATATTTTGGACTTTACTATTCGAAGTTTTCGAATATTAGATAGATATGCGTTTTTAAACTATTTTAAATGCTACCGCCAGCTGTAAGGACAAAATTAAAGAGTATTGCCACCATACTTATTTCTAACTTATTTTCTGACCCTTTTTCATCAAAATCAACTCAAATATTGTATGGAATCTGTGCAAAATTTTCAAACAGCCTAGGTTACATCGGTTTGAAGGGGCTTTTCTTAGTTCACACGTACTTCTAGCCATAATATTGTTATTCGAAAATTAAAAAGTATCAGTTGAAGTTTTTATCATTATTTTTTTTTACGAAGGAACGGTCTACTACAATTTTTAGCGAGGCCTTTCGAAACCTACAAAATTATTTTCGAAATATTCTACATATTCCAATACTCGAATAATTGTGTTAGGCACTATACGAATAGTAAAAATGGGCGAGTATCACAAGCCCTAATCACGGCACGACTTCCAGCGCATTATAGTACACTAGCTTTTGCCCCCGACTTTGCCCGCCTGGAATGAGTAATTTCCGGGATGAAAAGTATCCTATGTCCTTCCCCGCGACCCAAACTATCTCCACACCAAATGCCATATAAATCCGTTCAGCCATTATTGCCTGATTGAGTAACAAAAATTTAAACATCTTCCCTAATATTGGAAGGATAGGATTGACAGATTCGCGGTCGGGTCACGTGACATGTATCGATCGTGGCACGCACGCGTAGACGGTTTGACTCGTGCACGCGCGTAGACTCAAGGCGGCAATGAAATCACAACGTCTCGTTCATGCAGTTATCATTTTACTGCAATTCAATAACTGAATCTAGGCCCAGTTAGCGTGTTTCAAACGATCTGAGATGTAACCATCCGAGTGAAAGTATTTTAAGCCCGAAATGACTATTTCACGCATTGTTTATTGTTTCGTAAGCTTACGTAGAACGAAGGCTTTGTTGGGTTTTATAGAGATGCACTATCTCCTACGATTATACAAACTGATGTCAGTGCCGTTGAACTGCCGACGAACTAAACGAACGTCTGCATATTCAGGGTTTTCTCAAAAGTGTGATATCACTAGAACACGTCAAGTAGAACGAAACCTAGTCAGACTCTTCCGACAATTTCGGAATGATTCCGGAATTAGGTATGTTAATATGGTGTCATGCTTACGAAAGTTTTGGTTCCAAAAAGTCAACGTTTACAACAAACTTACTGTACAGACTGCCTCGTTGCTCTAGCGGTATCACGTCCGATTACCAGGTCGTGGGTTCGATTGCCACTGGGGGCCGCCGTACATTTGTGCACATGGCCTCAGTCTGGGTGCATTTCCATGTTTGTGATGTCCTTGCCTGATTACCATAGCACAGGGCATCCTAGCTTGGACGGACAAGTGACTGTGTTGTGTAGAAGTTATTATTATGATTACTTTGGCTCTACTACGTTCGATTTTTTTAAATACATTTCTTATTTTTCCAAATTTTTTAATGTGATTTTAAGGTTTTTCTGTTTCATGCCTGCGCAGTCCTATAACAATGCATTCTTAACTTTATAATGACTTTAGACAGCTATTTATCTTAAAAGCTACTTTGAAGCCACACGCAAAGACGGAATATAATAAATTATAACAGCCTAAGAAGAAAAGAAAAAATTAGCTTCACCGAAATTTCAAAAACTCCCATTTACTCTCGTTACTTTTTATCTTTTTATGTCCATTTTTGTACAATAAAATTAACAAACTCCTAGATATATATCCATTAACTCTGCATGTATGTAAAATAAAACAAATAAAACTTTGTAAATGGTTAATTTCCCTTAATTACCAAGACACAGAATCCCTTTGCACTATACTAAAATAATAGTATAAAACCAGGACATACTTGCAAAACTTAGGTACCTTACTATACGAGCCACAGAAAAAAAAAATGTTCTTTGATACGAGCACTCGACAATCACCATGCACACACACACACACAAAAACACAAACAAACAAACTTTCTACAGACAGTTTTTTTTATTACTCCATGTTTTTAGCGATGTAGTTTTTAAAATACTATTATTCTATATACTTCTCACTGTAGAGCACAGGCCCTCTCCCGTAGAGAGAGAGAGAGAGAGAAAGAGAGAGAGTGTATGGACTCAATCACCACGCGTGCCTACCGCGGATTAGCAATTTCAAAGTATGCGAACACCTCAGAAACTCGGGTTTCGTCATCACGTTTTTCTTCGCCATAGCTAGTGGTACTGCTACAAATTGATTTGAAAGATTATAAACTAAACTCGTAGCTGAACGGACGCGGTTAAACCACTAGCGTAATCCCACATATCGCTTTCATCTTACGTCGCCTTCAATACCTGCTCCACCCTTTTTCCAGTAATCACCAGAGGCCACTTGAATTTCCGTATTTGCCATCTCAGTACGTTAATAGCCTCACTCTCGGTACGCAAGAATATGTTTCCTGTGTTTTCACTTAATGGGCCCTCTGACGTTCACTTGCGCCTTCAATATTAAAAAATCATATCTTGTACCGATCAGTTTTGCAAAAGTGGATTAGAAATCTAAATAGTGTTTTTTAGGACCCACGATCTACATTATTTGTCAAAATCTAACCGTTCCTTAAGGAGCTACGAGGGAATATACGAGCCAAACACATTACCCTCCTTTTGGGCTCCTCCGCAGTCCGGTAAAGATAACTAAAAAGTGAGAATGGACTATAATGAAAGCAGTTGATACGCAAGTCTTTATTTTACCTCAGAAGGAAAAAACGGAACCGTTCTAGGATCACTTTGTTGTCCGTCCGTCCGTCTGTCTGTCAAGACCCTTTATCTCGAATGAACGCGTGAAGGTATCGAGTTGAAATTAAAACCATACACTCAAGTCGACAGACCCTTGAAATCAATCAAAATCAAACTTCTAAGTTAACGTAAAAAAAGATACGGCCGTTTATGCCGCAGTAAACGTATTCCGTTTACCTAGAACTATGAAATTTGGCAAGTAATATTATCGTCTTATACTCCAAGGTCCAACACGGAAAAATCTGAAAACTATACATTTGTAATTAAATCATGAAAAATGTCTGTGAAGTTCGGGAAAAGCTCGGAAAAAACAGCGTAACTCGATTCCTGAACTATTTATAATATTAATGTACGTAGCAAGTACCTACAAATTTGTACGGAACCCTCGGTGAACGAATCCGACTCGCACTTGTCCGGTTTTTTTTAATTTATAACTGTACGAGATTATCTACTAAAAGTACGAGATATTTGGCTACCCTTGGCGTTGACCAACTTCATCATTGTAACTAGCGTTTTCTCGAAGTTACTATGGTATGGTATAATAATATGTCAGACATAAGTACCTGAGAGATAGCTTACTTTACTATTAGTATTAAAGCATAGGCCGTCATAAAAGTCATGCGAAACTACCGTATATGTGCAAATAACTCTGCATTTCCTAGTCACACATGTTGAGTTAGACCGTAATGGGTTCTCCACTCACTTCACATAGAGCAGGGATGGCGAACCTTTGTGGGAGAACTTGCTATGAGGGTTAAAAAAAAGAATTAGCATCTTTTTCAGACACCTAAGAGCCCTATCACACTAGTTATTTGCGAGCGATTTGAAAGCGATGCGATATCGCCGCGATTGTCACCGTCGACGCCATTTTATACAATCAATGATACGTACGAATATGTAAGCGGACGTAGCATCATTTAGAGGGACAATCGTCGTTGATATAATGGATACAAAGTTATTTATAACTAAAATTCAAAATCATCCCGTTATATGGTATACAATAGTAGTTGTTCTCTCCCAGTCGATCACTTGATAATGAATCCCTCAGATTCGTCGCTGACTTGTATCCGTTTTCTGCCTGTTAGAAGTAACAAAGCCAATAGTAGTGTTTCCTCGTCAGATCAATATATTTTGCTACTGAGTGTCCGAGCTCGCCGCGACGGGCAAAGCTTTCAAATCGCTCGCAAATCGCTAGGTGATATGGCTGTAAATGTGACTGCAATGAAATTCCATGTTTATTTCGATAATTTTGTGTTTCATTGTGTGTCCAATCATTTGTCTATCTATCTATCTAAATGAATAAAATTGTGACAAGATTACATAAACTCCGTATTTATTGGCGAGTCCGAATTATTTTGTCGCGTGCCATCTATAGCACGCGCCATTGGTTGGCCATCACTGGCATAGGGAACCTGTGGTCATTTCACTTTCGATTTGTCATGATGTCGTTAGTACAGTCGACTGCTGGTTAACCTTAACAATTTTGTTACGATATCGTCCGTAGCGTACTTAACTAAACAGAAACGCGTTGAAAGGTTGACGTACTGCTTCTCGTACCTATTACGTCCAGATGAGCTGTTGAGTTTATATGGCCAGCAAAGCCATTTCCTACACGTGTTTATGGTTCATAAGTGAAAATGGATGGGAGCGATCTGACTCTAGACAACGAAGCATGCTATGGATGGGGAATAGGGTACTTTACCTAGAAAGTCTGTTCGAAACAAAGTCAACTCTAGGTACAAGATTAATGTATCTAGCCGTAAGTAACCATAGCCTTATAGGCACATAACAAATGGGCCGTAATTATTGGTTTGGATTTGCTAATTTAAATTTAGCCTTTTAAGTACTTTTCAGACAAGATAAGACAATAGTTAACTTTCTGAAAATACATCTAGAAATATTTTGAGAAAAGTCACTGACGAAGTAAAATTTTAAGAGTCAAAAACAGTAAAAACATAAGTACTCTCATCTGCAAGCAAAGAAGAGCCGTAAATTTTTTTAACCGACTTCAAAAAGCCTTTTTTGGCTATGTTCTCGCATAACTCCGTCAAATGTTTACCGATTTCGACAATTCATTCAATTCAATTCAACGTCCCAGTGAAGATCTGATGAAGACTTTTAGAGATGGAAAACGGAAATCTTCAATGGACAGCAGTAAGTAAGGCCTGATGGCGACCATCCTTTAATAATATCCGTATGTTTCATAAAATAGCGTAAAAGTAGTCCCAAGTTTTTTTGGTGATGTTCTGGTATAGACTTTCGGAGATGGAAATTGAGAACATCAAATTTTGAAGCAACGAATTTAGTAGGGTAAATCATGCTTATAAGGGACTTGTTTATTTTTCTCCCGCCCCCCCCCAATAAAAATTTAACATATATTTTTTAAATAATAAATAAAGACCGACTTCAAAACACTACAGCACTAAAAAGTTAGAAATAATTTAAAAGAATACCTTTATATTAGAAGTATGTGTACATGTAGGTATTATAGAAGTATAATTTGTAGTCGGTGCCCAGTTTCATGACCAGGACATATATTTGGGGCACCGATTACAAACTATACTTCTATTTATTACCCACATGTCTGGTATACATATTTCTAATTTAAAGATATTCTTTTAATTTATTTCTAACTTTTTATTGCTTTGAAGACGGTTTTTATTTTTTATTTTTCAATTTTTAGTGGAGCAGTGGGAGAAAAATAAACAAGTCGCTTATAACCATAATGTACCCTACTTAATTCGTTGCTTTTATGTGGCCCGATTTCGCTGGGAAGTCGTCGTCAAGTTTCGACCACGAAAATAGGACATTGGAGAATATAGAAATAGGAGAATTGTTTCGGCAATACATCCACCTACATATTTTTTGGTATGTCATCTGTCATGGTGGCCAGCGTTTGGGTGGCTGTATGGGAAGATGCACTGGCACACACTTAAAATAAAATAAAACTTTGGTGTGTGCGCGGGTCGGTCAAAAAAAAAAAAACCGCGCTCGTGTCGGCTGTATAAAGCATTTCGGATTTCGGATTTTTTATGTGACTTAATTAACAATAAATTCATTCAAACACTGCGGAGCAGTCATTGGACGGCAAGTGGACGGTGCCTTCAACATTCGTCAGCGTGTAGGGACGCGCTGTTCGGCGGAACCAGGTGAGTGCCAGATTTATGTTCGGTGGATGTAAGTTGGAATTATAGATACTATAGCCCTAGCAAGCCTTGCTCACAAGGAAAAGGTGGAAACCAGGACCCCCTGAGACTATCGAAGTGGTTGCATAAACATAGAATGAACATTCATCCTACAAACTTACTGTCATTGTTCAAAGATCCCGATAGCCGCTCGGTATTGAGTAAGTGCCTACCTTTGCTGATGTGGTCACTGTAACGATATTGCGGTCAAACGGTGACATGAGGTTGTATATTTCAACTATCTTAGAAGCAACGCAAAAGAAATACTGTCCCTAATAGCCTGCATGTACTGTTATTATCGTACAATATTATCGTGGTAAGTAACTGCACCTTGCTTGACTATTGCCTTACCCATCAAGTAAACATTGCAAGTGAAGTGTTGCCACGTAGCATTGCTGGTGTATGATTGGTATTGGCTAAGAGAGCTCAAATAAGTTGTATTGCGTTAGTTTTTACTGAGTTAACAAAAAGCCGGAGGCAGATTCTCACGGCTACTTCAGTGATATTGCTAGATGTTGAAGTTGAGAATGGGTATAATTGAAACGGTCAGCAAAAATGTACGGTTATTGTCAGCAATAAAATTGTTTTTGTCAACCATAAAAGTATTTTGAGCAACAGGAAACTCCAAGTTGATCAGCACAAAATTCCTAATGGATCACCAGAAAATCTGCTTGCAAATTGGGATCCAAAGGTTCTCGAGTGGAGTCCATGAATTAAGGACTCGATGGGGAGGAGCGGCTGCCTTTTTTAGTTTTGTTAGATGCCTTTTAATGACGAAAATAATTGTCGGCTGGTTGAATTAATTTCTTGTTTATTTTCGTTGGTGATCAAATATAAATTTTGCTGACCATTTATTTAGTTCTAATCATCATCAGCCATTTGACGCCCATTGCAGGACATAGGCCTCGCATAGGTTTTGCCATAATCGCCACGCTTGGCAGGCGGGTTGGCGATCGCAGTACCTATGTGGTTAGAATCTCAGGAAGACGCTGCTGCCCATCTTGTGGTCATTTATTTCCTTAGTCACCTTCTATGATATCCACGGGAGGAAATGGAGTGACGCTATTCTCAATGCGGTTTTAATCCTTAATTTAGTGCCAATAAGACTGTTTATTTTAAGGAAGGTTTGCGCTAGCTGGACTGCCTAGGCCGGCTTTGCCGCAGGCAGATAGGTATTGCAAAAAGTTGAGTCGGCAGCTAACCTTTGAATTAATCACGTACGATTTGTTTTACATCTGATAATCGGCCAAGGAGGCTGGATTGCATGCGTCTTCTTTGCTCGAATTCAATTAATAAATTAGCTGCATAGACTGCTTACTACTATTAAGTACGAAGATGCGACTATCAACAACTATGTACAGAGATAATCTCAAGGAGATACTTTGAGTCTTAATTTCTCACTCTGGGATTTCGAGACATGGTAGGCTTATTTTGTTTATGATGTTTCATACGATATATAGTTATTAATTATTTCGGGTCTCATTGGCGGGGGAAGCGGGATGTGACTCAGAATATATATTTTTTAAATTTTCGGATTCTAATCACAAAACTTTCGAAATTTAGTTTAGTCAAATTCCATATTTTTTCGGAGTAACACAAATTATTGGTTAAAGAATGTACCGACGACAGCAGCGGTGCTTAACCTTTACATATTATCTCATTGCCTCTCCTGTACCTCCTGCGGGTTGACTGGTAGAAAAACTTATTAGCTTTAAGTCCAACTTTTGTGCAATATTGTATCACAAACAACGGAACGATGTGGGTATGTAATCACGTTCTTTTCGTAATACAAATGAGGTGAGTGTGATATCTGTATCCTCCTAACTTCTTATGTTCATCAAACATTCCAAAAAAATTATTTTGTGTCGTTATTATAATATACAAAAAAGTGTGGCAAGAAATAAACGCCGGTAAATAATTATTTCTTATTGATCGTAATTTCTTACTTATAAAACCTAACAATTTTAGCGATGATGTCAGATTGGCGTCGTAGATGTTTATCTATCCTATACTAATATTCTAGAGGAAAAGTTTGTAAGTTTATAGGTTTTTAAAAACATATTTAGAGCCTAAAAATGATGTAAATCGCTTCGGTCAGATGTCGCTGCCTGTACGTAATACAGAGAAGTTCGTAAAGAGGCTCGGAATTTTATGGATGCTTGCACTTGCCCATTAGCTCAGCTGGGAGAGCGCTGGCACGATGAGCCAGAGGTCGCGGGTTCAAGTCCCGGTATGGGTGGAATTTTTAGCCACTAAATAGGTTTTTAAAAATTGTCCTCAGCACGGGTTAGTGCAACAAAAAGAATATAGGTAGTTTATATGTTTTTATGTAGGGGGTAATCTCCGAAAATACTAGTCCGATTTCAAAAAATCTTTCACTAGAACTTGAATGAACCTTCAGGGTGGACATAGGCTTTAGGCTAATCCGTTAACCACGCGAACATAGTCGCGGGCACTGCTAGTGCCTACTGGAGAAAGTACCTAAGTAAGTATTTAATATGCTCTGGGGGAAGGTTCATAGAAGGCAACGTATTAAGCTGTCCACGTGCAGTAAGAACTATCTACCCCTCAAATGATGATCCACCTGTCATCTGCCTTGCTTGACCTGACCTTACGACTGCAAGTCAGCGTATCACGAAAATTTGGGCCAAAATCATTTAAGGTAGCCTGATTGTTTGTTGCCAATACGCTAAAGAGAATATCTAGCGTACTTGGTATTTACATAAGTGTTTGCAATCGCAACTGTGATGTAAAGAATCGATGGGTTACCATAAAGTCAGTTTTTACACAGGCAATAATTGCGCACGTGATACGCCTAAGCAAGCATGATCTCATGGAGATGGATTTATAGCTTCATACCTCGCATATCATTCACACGGTTTCTCCAAAGACATACCTATCTAGTAAAAAGTTATGATCATGCGAAGTTTTTCGGTGAAGAGAATCCTACCAGGAATTATTCGAGAAGATGTTTGGAAATATACCTGCAGGTATGCTCCACGTTTTTGTGCGACGATTATTCAAAGAAGCGTCACAGAAGAACAAAAAGTGTGGCATAATCTGCGAGTTATTATTGTGCCAAAATAATCAAAAAAACTCTAATTACTTAGTACCAGTACTTAATACGTAGTCATAGGTGCTTAGGTGTTATGTATAGATTGTATTATATGCTCCACAGGTAGAGGCATCCGGATACCAATGTCTTAGAACGTTTTTCGCCATTATGCTGTACTTACTTTATGCGCTTGATAGCCACCAATAAATTCATTTCTGTGTTATTTCTTTCTCTTGATGTGTCGTGTAGTTACATTTATGTCTTTTATTTATCTATTTATTCTTTCAATTTAGCTTCCTCGAATTAGCTGAACCATCTACGAAAAAGAACAATTCATTATTATTATAGACTCAGGGGATTTCTACCAAATTTTTGCGTTGTTGCTTGAGGTATCTCTGATTAAGGAGCTCCAGGGACTAACACTAGCGCCACCGAGGAAGAAAAAACATATAATAATATCTTTTTTTACAGATAAAATTTGGAGCGTGCATGCAACGACTAATGAATGTTGAGGAAGCGAAAGTGATCTGTCAGGATCGTAGCAAGTGGCAGTCCCTGGTCTCTGCCTACCCCTCAGGGATACAGGCGTGAGTTTATGTTATGTTATGTGGTTATGTTAATTTGGAAAAAGTGTCTGTACAATCTCTCAATCGTGTTAATAGTAATTTTTAGGACTCGTGGCCTTGAACCCAAGGCAAAAAACCTAGGACTTGATGGCATTAACACCAAATACCGCAATTTTTTGGCATAAATGCTTCCTAGTCCCAGGTTCGTGATCCTAGGTTCTTTGTAGTAGGTCCTAAAATCACTGTTAACATGACTAAGAGATTTTATAGACACTTTTTGCAAATACGATCTGAAAAAAAGATTATGATTTTTTCATTGGTGGCGCTTATTAAGCCACTGGATCCCCTTAACAAAGTTTCATGAAACAGCTGCAATATTTTCTACTAGTCATTGGATTAGTAAAAAGAAACAACGATAAATTGATTGCAAAATGGGGATACCTGTGAGAATATGACAATTCCCGTTCGTTTCTAAGTACAAAGAAAGAAAACAATTTTCTGCGGAATACCCATCGGATTTCTAAACGTGGGATAGCCCCGAGGTCGTACAGTCTTCGGTAAGAAGTATGACATGCATATCTTCTTCTCTGTTGGCTCGATACACTGTGATGATGTCACCTTGATATGCCGTTTTCCGTTAGAACATAAATGGAGAATATTACTGCCTATTACAGTAAATACGTGAAATATTGCTATTGTACGAAATGTTTGTTAGTGTTGTTTATTATTGACGCATGCACACAATTGTGTGCACTGTGTTTCATATTGTTGGAATTTCATATAGAATTTTTTTTATTTGTCAACAAAGGTAAACTGTTTATTTTCTTCCTATAATACCTTTAACGCCTTTAATACGGTCGGTGGACAAAGATAGCCACTGAGTGGTGGCCAAGGACGGGTCGACGGTCGGTGGGCAGACCACCAGCCCGGTGGGCCGACGACACGTCATTGTGATATCGGCTGGGAAACATTGGACGAGACTGGCAAGGGACCGGATGCGTTGGCGTGAAAGAGAAGAGGCCTATGCCCAACAGTGGGTTCTGTTTATGGGCTGATTAGATAGATAGATAGATAGATACCTTTATTCTCTATCTACACTAATATTATAATGAGGAATAGTATGTAAGTTTATATGTTTGTAAGTCTATATGTAGGGGGTAATTTCCGAAAGTACTTAACCGATTTCTAATATTCTTTTACCAGTATTTAGAATGGAGCTTCAGGATGGATATAGGCTGTAGACTAATCCGTTTACTCCGCGAACGTAGTCGCGGGCACTGCTATCTTTAATAAAACAATAGAACGTCCTTATAGTGCACTAATTTAAGCACGTTTTAAATAAAATCTTAGTCATCCATCACAAACATCTATTCACTTAGTTTTTTGTTAGAAATATTCTTAACTATTTTAGGGATTCTCACGGCTTTTCCTTAGACCTCAACCACAGAAGTCCCTTTTATTGAGTGAAGTGAAATGGAACATCCTACAAACGTTCATCGTTTCTTCGATTTTAATCAAAGTTTCGCGGTTAACCGTTACAATTTTATACATCTTGATCAATTTTAGCATAACAAAAGAAACCTACATACGTTCCACATGGAACACAGGCTTTCCTTCTCTCAGAAAAAAGAGAGAGAGAGTGTAGTGCCCACTCAGGTTTCCTCACGATGTCTTCCGTCACGCTTAACAATTGACGTAGCAGTGTCACGAACAAACTCACACAAATGTGTGTAAGTACATAATTTGGAAAATAAAGTATTCTTTTCCGTCGACAGCACATCCAACCTTACAATTATGCACTCTACGTTAAGGTAGGAGTGACTATGAAGCTAAATTGTAAAGGTCGATGTACTGTCGACTGTGCTGTTGATGCCGAGATTCGGACCTTGAACAACTGGAATGCAAAACAACTGGTCTGCACTGAGCTACACAAAATTTTTGCAAAACCTTGTGATCTTGCGAGTTTTCCGGTTTGTGATTTTCCAGCAAGACAGGAAGGAAAAAATCTTTGAATATTCATATCCAACAAGCGATACAAGTTCAATAGTTCAAGTGAAGTTGTTATTTTTATTTGAAGCATCACTCAAGGAGGATGTGAACAGGTTTCTTGTAGTTAAATATATGAAAGACACGAGATCGTAGTTTCTCGTACCTACAAGGCGAACCGCCAGTAATCTTTACCTCAATAAAAACGAGCTTCGATAGGTGTACGAACGACTTAGTGTTTTTTACCTGTTATTATTTTATGATCGTCTGCACTCTAGATTGCTAAAAACGGTCAAATGCAAGTTGAGCTCGCGCACCGAGTGGTCGGTACCACCACGTGAAAGATTTGTCTTATTTATTTAGCAAAAGTGTTTTTTCTTCAGTTTGGAAGTTAAGATTGCTTGATTTCTGATGAGTTTTCTTTTTATTTGTTGTTATAGGTCTTTATTATTTAGCAAACATAATGCTTTCTTCAGTTTGGGAATTAAGAGTATTTTTTATTTCTTGTTACAGATTATATTATAGATACTGTACTGTATATAGAGTGTGACTTATGGAATGGATAACCTGAAAACAGTTCCTTCAGAATTATAACTATTATTTTAATTCTTAATGGGACTATTTCAAAAGTAAATGTAAATGCCTGCTCAATAATAATATACGTTTATTTCAGACCAAAGATGCAAAGTGCACATCGCCAATCCGCGGTGGGCACGCGTGGTGATTAAGCCCATACTCTCTCTCTGAGAGAAGGCCTGTGCCCTACAGTGGGACGTATATAGGCTGCTTATGACGCATAGTTGTCAGTAGAAGCTTAACCTATGTTAGGAAACATAAAATAAATCAGAATTTAAATTATAATGGGCCATCGAGACATGCACTTTCATCCAATGCCTCAGTATAGGACAGTCAACTATGTCCGATATGGTAAGAAAGAAGAAAGCAAACCTTTGGTGTTGAAGTGACTGGCAAAGGGTAGTTGTCTAAGGTAGGTTATTTATTCTTTGTGCCAAAATATATGTTTTTACTATAGAGCAAAAAAAAAAGAACGTTAAAATTCACGTTTCCTGGGACCCCCCTTATTTTTTATATTTTCGTTATTTATTAAGCAACAACATAGTTCATTTTACATGTTTTGTGAAAATTTCAACTAGCTACCTAGTTCGAGAGAAAATGCCTTTGGGGTCACAGAAAGACAGACAAAATATGTTGTAGGCCCTAAAAACATCTTAGCAGAATATCCAAGGTATGTTCTTTTTCATCTGTTTTGTTAGTAAAAAACTCTACAATGCCTAACTCTATAAGCACAAACTCTACAAACGCTTGGTCCAAAATGATGTCTCGGCAATTTCATGGAAGTGTTGAATGACACAAGACCCCCGTTACCTCCTGTTTTTCGTACACTAACAAGCTGTTAATCTACTGTTAACAACTGTCAGTGATTTTTTTTGTATGCACTTTGGTCAATTGACAGCTGTTAACAGCAGATTGACAGCTGTTAACAGCAGATTAACAGCGTGTTAGTGTACGAGAAACTGGGGGTTAAGTCCATTGAGAGGGCCAATGCAACGAAACGGGCGAGATGTACGGTCAGTTTTATTTATAAAAACTCGATTCACTGAAACACTCGGAGGAGTTATAACAGGAATATAGGAATATAGCAT
The DNA here is from genome assembly GCA_963969515.1 of Yponomeuta evonymella. Classification (NCBI taxonomy): domain Eukaryota; kingdom Metazoa; phylum Arthropoda; class Insecta; order Lepidoptera; family Yponomeutidae; genus Yponomeuta; species Yponomeuta evonymella. Next base: position 1,905,315 of record OZ018343.1, on the reverse strand, counting down.
CGTGGCAAGTGGCTGTCCCTGGTCCCTACCTCTCTGGGAAACAGGCGTGAGTTTATGTATGTAGGTGATACTGTTAGGCTTTCTAGAGTTAGGTCATAAGTTTTTAACAGTGAAAGTGCTAGAAGCTACTATATCTTGGCAACGGACTTTACATGAAATGTTTCTGGTGGGACATGTGGAGAGAATGAAGGAAGAAAGATTGACGAAACAAATACATCGAGAGAATGTGGGTGGAAAGGCCGGTAAGGGACAACCCAGGCGGACACATGCAACTATTTTTTGTCTCAAGCCATGTTTAATAAGCCTGAGAGTCTACGAGGACATGAGACCCGTGACAAAAACGCTAAGCTTATGGTAAACACAGCCTAAGATAAAACTGATTACGAATTTAATTAGCCTGATAACGATAGCCAAAGGCTCTATAACAGACTTTTAGATGGATTTTGCGACTAATTTATTAGGTACTACAATGAATGTACTGAATGTAAATCTACAGTAAATGTACTGAAGCTTGCGCACTTACGGTACGACATTTTAGGGTTCCGTACCCGAAGGGTGTCAAACGGGACTCTATTACTCTGCCTCCGCTGTCTGTCTTTCCGTCCACCCGACCTTTAAAGGCCTCTATCTTTGGAAACGTAAAAAGGTAGCCAGTTGAAATTTTGTGTTACTACGGTGGATTACATAAAAAATTTAAAAGAATATAAAAAATATGGGCTCTATCGTAAAAACAGTAATAGATACAAGCGTCAAACTTGGCGTGATTGTGGGACTAATCATATAATATTATATATATTATGGTACCCTCGGTGCGTGAGTACACTTAGCCGGTTTTTTTATTTCATTCACTCGCTCCCGCTCGGGGTTGCGGATAAAATGTCCTTTGCTGTAATTTTTTCATTTGTATGCTGCAATGAAAATTAATAATATGGAGTACAATTTATTCTCTACATGACATCCGCTGTCTTTATTTAAAATTTGTACATGTTGATTTTGTAATACCCTGTAACTGATAGTTTTAATAAAAAAAGAATCGAGTAATTTTCTCAATGTTCACTGTTATTTACGAATGTTATACAGATAAATAACAAAATTCATGCGTCTTGGCGATCTTTGTTGACAATGAATTTGCAAAATTACTAGTTGAGAAGAAAACTTACTGTATAGGTACCTGTTGAACCACTCCGCAAAGAACGTGTAAGTGTCTCTATTAGGTAGGTATGTAAGATTTGTATTAAATCGGTACATACTGAATCATAATGGCACAAGTAAATTATACGCAGCAATAAAATTTATATTCCAAGAGGTTAATTGTTATCATTACTGATCAAAGGTTACCGGTGATATTTACAGAAACGTTCAATCTTCAGCATACTTAATAACTGGCAATTGACATTAATGATCTGCAAGTTTTTTGCTTCATAACTCTTCAAAATATTCCAAATTGCGTCATTCAAGTACAACTTAATGGTAAACCTGTGTCAAAACGCCCCACCCATACACTTGTGTAAACAATGAAAAGTTAAAAACAATAGTACCAGAATACTACTTTTACTACGAATTTCATACACAACAATTCTGTAAAAGGCACTGAAAATGGAATGAAATTAGTTAACTCGAACTAGTATTTCACTCACATGAATTTGCACCAAAAAAAAGTATCAAACGTCACATTTCAAATTCCCTCCGAAAAAGGAAAATACTGGCCGGCCTATTCAGGCGGCGGACGCGCGAAAAAGAAAATATTTTTCATCACTTTTCTTTTTATTTTCACGAAATAGGAACAATCAACGCCAATTTCAGCCAGTCACCGCGTGAAAAAAAAATGGAAATCTCGTGTAGAAATTCCTCAAGCGTCTTTTAGTTCGGAAACGTGTTGGATTTCGCGGTAGATAGAGTCGGCGCGAAGTTTCGGATCGCGCGGTTGGGTGCGCGCGTCGCGTGCGGAGCCGACGACGTAAATGCGCGCGCATTCATCTCCACGCATTGACGACAGCTGCCGGGTTAGTTCATCAGCTATTAATTAATAATGCTTCGGGGAATTAGCAATCGGGTTTAGTATTTTATTAATACAAAGCCTACAAGTGACGAAAAAGTGCAATTATCGTAAGGTTAGGTGTACTAACTTGTTTTAAAAATTACCTAATTAGTGTAGCCTAGTTATTCATACGAGGGTAAGGCAAGGCGACAAAACCGGTGTCAAAGATATTAAAATGCAGTAATCCAATTGGGTTAATTAATCCGTAGTTAAAGTTAATCCGTTTTGGTGGAGCCGGCCCCCGTACGATTATTTTCACGGAGTTTCTCACCTCACACACAATTCGCTTAAGCTGTGTCCACACAAGCGTGGTGGGATCTACTTTGTGCAGGATGTTTTACTCGATAGGTAGGCACTTAGTCACAGTCTCACTTGCGCGAAAGTGAAGACAAGATCTAAGATGTTACGTGTTCTATACCTGTTGTTCAATGAAGAATATTTAATTTTTCTACGTGTTAGGTCTCACGCTTTAATACAACGAATCGCTATTGCGACGTGTTTTTGTTGGGTAGTTAAGGTAGCATTTTCTACTCCAGTACTGAAATCTGAGGACCCGTAATCATCTGCGGCATAAGATAAGATAAGAATATTCTTTATTGTGCTAGAAAAACATAAACATAAAATATTTACAAAAATACAGTACAATTGGCGGCATTAATGCTTATAGTACTTTCTTCCAGGCAACCGGCATAGTTATTGCTATTGAAATTTTTCATTGCCCTAATAAAAATAAAAGACATAGGCGAACTTACTACTGACTGTATCATCTTCTAATTAACCCAAGTGTTGTGGAAATTCTAACTGATGGGATAGTGCTTACTATATAAAACACATCTGGTAAACATAAATCCTCCTCACCTCCACCCTCACCAGTCACCACCAAGCTATCTTCAAACTCACTGAACACGATACGAATTACTTTTTTGGTAGCGATAAGGAGCCGTACGGGCACCCTGTGAATAGGGTATTCGTTTTATTTTTTTTGGGTTTAGCAAGCCCTACCTGTGACGTTTGCTGGCACGGAACTACAAGCCATTTATTTAAATTCAAACTTGAAATCACAAAAATACCAAGACAACTAATAATAATATGATTACTCTCTCCCTGAGAGAGTATATAGGCTGCTTAATCATCATCATCATCAACCCATTATGTCCCCACCGAGGGGCACGGGTCTCTTCCCTGAGGAAGGTATAGGCCATACTCCACCACGGGGGCCAAGTCCGGATTGGTGGAGGCTTGTAGACTAGTGGCTCGTCTACTGTCAGAAGTTGTCAAGCCGCCCTAAGGCCTCTGACTTGGCTTAACGACTGCCATCCATCGACGGCAGCCGGCACCAACAGCTTAACGTGCCTTGCGAAGCACGGAACCGCTCGGAAAAATGCCACTAGCGTTAGGCATAGACGGCGACCCATCCATGCACTGAACGCGCCCTGTGTTGCTTAACCTTCGTGATCGTTTAAGATCACTCAGGCAGCCGGGGCTACGAGCGATTCTCGGCTGCTTAATAATTGCATTAAACTGACACTCACCATAATTTTCATCCTCACGCTCAAAGCGGGGTGGCTTTATTACAAGAGACTATTTTTTTTTTGTCAACTTAGTAATACATAATCTCATTATGAACTCGTCCTTACACAGAGCTCTGTTCTGTGAGAGACTGCTTAATTAGTTCGTTTGTAGCGAGTATTTCATTGTCACAATAAATTCTCGCCTTCGCCGCGAATCATTTGAGATGAGGCTCGTTTTCGTTATTGTCTTGGCCTAGAAAGTTAGCGACGCGTCCCGCTGCGTTTCCTCGGGAAATAAGACCTCTTATTCGGTGATGTGAAGGAAAACGTCATAAGGAAACCAGCTGCCTAGTTGCATAAGCATAAGCAGCCTATATACGTCCCACGTTAGGGCACAGGCCTTCTCTCAGAGAGATAGTATGGGCTTAATCACCACGCGTGCCCACCGCGGATTGGCGATTTCAAGCGCTGAGGTATGTGAATAGCTCAGACACCCAGGTTTCTTCACGATGTTTTCCTTCACCGTTAGCGAGTGGTATTGCTACTATAACTTCACAAATGTACATAACTTAGAAAGAAAAGTCATAGGTACATGCCCGCACTGGGAATCGAACCTGGGTGTCCCGCTTCCGGGTCCAATGTTCTACCCACTAGGCTACCACCGCTTAACTTAACTGCTTAGTTGGCTACGCATATACTGATACTCTTTTTCCTGTAGCCGGTTAAGCTGGGAGGATGATTCGTAGAGTCGCTGGGCGAGCCTAGTAACAAATGAAGTCCGCCGTGCGAAGTTCGCTGCATGAACGTTGAGCATCTAACCGAGAGAAAATTATTATGATACATACTTACTCAGATACACCGCAGGCTAAATCTATGGTCCTGTTTTATTTATTAGTTTTGTCTGTTGTGTATTTAGTTTTCTTTCTGTTGTTGTGCATATTATGTTACTTATATGCTTATTTTGTTTCTGTGATGTATCTTGTTGGTATAATAAATGTCTTTCTTCTTCTTTATTATTTAAGTATATGTACGTTGTTTATGTAATATGTAATTATAAGTACTTATATTCTTATAATCTTTCGCTATACATATGTGTTACTTTACATACCATCATATTTCAGATTCTCTTATTTATGTACATCCAACTACCGACTATATTCTTCCTGCAATCCACTCTACCCAAAGGTTGTGCAATAAAGTGTTCTCTACCTATCTATCTATTATTAGGACAGTGCATGTGGATAAAGGTTGGCTTGCTTTACACTGTTTCCTAGTGACTTCCTGGCAGAGACACACCGCCAAGCGATTTGTCTTGTACCGACGTAATTCTTGGCGACGCCACACACAACAGTCTTCATTTACCGTCAGGGACCTGTTTCATGTAACTACAATTCATGGTTTACTATGACAATTCGATGTACGTTGCAAAGTCGATTAACCTACAAAATAGCAAGTGGACTCTGCTACGCTATGTACCTCGAATTCTCGGCCTCGAGTCGAGACTCGGCCCGAGACTCGGCCCGGGTGCATAAGAGGCCAAGCGCTACAAGTGAGCAGCAGGAGTTCTACTCACTTTACCGGTTTTTATTATTTATTGTTTTGTTATACTATAGCTAAAACACTATAATTTCACCATGTTTGATACTTGGATGAATTACTTACTGTTTTTATATAAGAGAAGAATAAAAATAACTAAAACGTATTTCTTGTAGCGGGACCGAAATTTTCCCCTTCAAATCTAGATATCTAGTTCAGTCTGTACGTTGTCCGTCAATCAGTTAATCACATTACTGGTTTATAACGTTATGGAGTCGCTGCGAACTCACAATTTGAACTTTACCCGCTTACCCACATTTTTGTTATCAGCAAACTATAATTTGCTAAACACAACGAAACACAAGCAATAACAGAAAACAATAATAATAATTATTACTTTTTACAATATAATTATTATTTCATTATCATTACTGCTTTCTGTTCTTCTTTAAGTTTTGTTTGTACCTGTTATGTTACACAAAAGCAAAGTTAGATTTTATGTTAACCCTCACCTACATATATAAAGATTATATCGTTTAATTTTCATTAATACAGATTAGACTTGCATGTTAAAAAGTTTGTCGTACTAGGTTACCTTGTATCCGGTACTTTGGGTTTATACATATAATGTTGATAAGGAAGTGACTGTCCAACACCTGAGATTTTGACGTAAGTCGCTCACTACTGGTGTTAGAGCGAAGAAATCCACAGACTATCTTCTAACAATAGACTAGGAAATGTTAGGTCGGTAATTTCAGACTAAAAGGTTTTATTTTCCGCAGATTATGTACCTGCGTATCCTAGAGACGTGCTAGAGACAATCACGGCATCTCCTTGATTTCACGAGGCATAACAGGTGGAATAGTGTTTCGTTCGAAACTGACACCTATGATGCGTACAGTAAGAGTTATACAAGTACCTCTTTTGCAATGCTGTTGAGGTTAACTTACTACTTATGTTGTTTATTTTCACATTAAACATAGTTACTTCAGTAACGCTTCTAACCTTGAGAAACGTGACATTCAAGAAGTAAACGTATACTCCGAGATCTCACTTGAAAACCTTTAGTTTAATATACATTACTGTTTTTAGATGTCACCAGATTTTCCACATCTAGCGCTGGCTGTCTAATAATTTTACAATTACTGGTGGTCTGAGGGTTCTTAGCATCAGTACGGATGGCTAGGTCGCTTAATTGCCAATGACTGCCAATATTACTTCCCCGCTGAAGATCAGAGTTCACCGCTGATTACACACGTGATACAGACGCGCGAGTAATTTGAACAAAATTATGCTGTTTCCTCGTTCATTAGTGCTTTTTTCTCTGTCGTGCGTCATCAGACTTTTGGTAGTAGCCTTCAATATATTCCTAAGCCGTACTCAACACTTAAGCTGGATATCTATATATAAAAGCTGGCCCACATTTTTGAGAATGATGAGCTAGCCGCTATGAATCGACTTAATCTGTATTAGAAAAACCCTAATCTGACCAACTTAGAGGCTCTTAACAAAGGTCGGACTAAAACAAATACAAAAATTATTTATTTCAGCAAAGATATTTTACGCCTTTCTTTATGTTAACATATACGAAGGTTTCCACAACACAGGCTAGACCTAGCGTGGTGACCACAGTAATGACCTGATCTCCGGGAATGACCTGACTTAAAAGTTAATAAATTATGTCTCTATATCGACTTTGTCAGCCTCGTTGGTTCAGCGGTATCACGTCTGGTTACCATGTCGGAGGTTGTCGGTTCGATGGCCTCAGTCTGGGTATATTTCCATGTTTGCCTGGTTACCACGCCACAGGGTATCAATTGATTGTGTTGTATGGAAGTTATTATTATTATGTCATCCACAAGTAGGTGTACTGAATTTACAGTAAACTAATTTAATAAAGATAAATTCATACTTTATTCCAATTTTAAGTTCATTTTTAGGGTTCCGTTAGTCAACAAGGAACCCTAGGTATACAGTTATAGTTTCGCCATGTCCGTCCGTCTGTCTGTCTGTCTATCTGTCCGTCTGTCTGTGTGTCCGTCTGTCTGTCCGCGGCTGAGCACAGAGACGCCAAGTATTAGAGAGCTGGCATAAGACAAACATATTTATTATGCCCACAAAACGGTACAATAAAATTTTGAAAAGATTTTTTTGCGTACCTCCTTAGGCGCGAGAGACACAGATGAGACGTGGGGCGAGGGCGCGGTAATATGTATAGAGTCACAGACCAAGAGCGACCGCAGAGCAAGGACTGTGGTCTGTGATTCGATACATCTTACTGCGCCCTCACCCCACATCCCATCTGTGTGTCTCACGCCTCACACCTAAATTGGAGATATATTTTTTCTCACCTGCACCACGGTGTGGGGTGTCGTTGGATTGGTCGTTTAAAAATATTATCAGTGTAGTAAGACTATTTTTCGATTTATGTAGCGCAAATTTTTGGCAGAGTAAGGTGTTCGCCGCCTCCTTTCCCGGCTAAACGGTTGATTGTAGAAACGTGAAAAGATTCAGGGCACTACTGCTCTACTAAGCCGTGATAGTTTTCCTTATAATGAACTTAAAAGAAAGACTATGACGGCTTAGTCGGCTTAACAAGTAAACTAGTAATAGGCGACCAACTTATAAAAGGAAATCTTCGTACAAAATCCATTGACACTGACGGTGATGAAGTTATTAGATCTGTAAAGCCGATATCATCATCATCAGCCCATTTGATGCCCACTGTAGGAAATAGTCCTCTTTCGTGGTTTTCATGACCATGAGGGGTTTTGCCATAATCACCACACTTGGCAGGCGGGTTGGCGATCGCATTATAACAGAATCTCAGGAAGACGCTGCTGCCCGTCTCCTGGTAATCGATTTCCTAAGTCGCCTTCTACGACATCCACGGGAGGAAATGGAGTGACGCTATTCTTAATCCGGCGCCACACGGATAAAACCCCCTCTTTCTAAGGAAAGATACTTTTGTCGGTTTTTTAGTGCAAGTTCTCCATTGTGGGATAGCGGGCGGGGCTTGTCAATTGTGTTAATAATCGGAGCATAGTATTACTCGGCAAAATATCTATGCACCTGCCACCGTCAGACCGTCATTTTCCGAGATGCGTACCTAATCACAAATTCGTAACTCAAGTCTTCGACGCATATTATCAAAACGCATGTTTGCATCCACGTGACTGTGAGAAAGATCGATTGGAAACAGATCGATAACAGAATTTTAAACGGATTCTTTCTTTACTCGTAAATCGCGATGAATGCGTTTAATATAGTTAATTTTGTGTCTGACTACCCGTCTCATTTTTCCTTTAGCAACTCTCCATCGTCGGTTGTCTAGAAGAAATTGCTATTAGCTATAAGGCCGCCAATTGTACTGTAAATATTTTGTTTGTTTTTTCCTGGTGCACAAAAAACAATATGCTTATCTTATACTATAGTGTGTTTGAAGTTTCTCTAACTAATAACTATGCACGATTGTATGATTTGCATCAACTCATTCGTTCATTAGTGGATCCATTATTGAATTCATTCGTTCATTAACTTTTTTAATAATTACCTACTCATTCAAGTATCCCTCTATTTATCCATCCGCCCGTGCGCCGAACATAATTTTGATTACATCTGCTTCTTTACACTTTTTGTCTCGATTTACATGTTCCTTACCAGTTTTATATCACGGATTGAATTGGCTCTTGAAACTTAATTAAAAATGTTTGATTCATAATAAAAACATTTAACATTTAATGAACTTTAAAGTTGTATGGGCTTAATAATCATCACGCGTGCCCACCGCGGATTAGCGATTTCAAGTGCTGAGGTACGTGAATTGCTCAAACACTCAGGTTTCCTAACGATGTTTTCCTTCACCGTTAGCGAGTGGTATTGCTACTATAACTTCACAAATGTATATAACTTGAAAAACAAAGTCATAGGTTCATGCCCGCACTGGGAATCGAACCTGGGTCTCTCGCTTCCGAGTCCAATGTTCTACCCACTAGGCTACCACCGCTCTTTATTACAAAATTTTCTCAAAACCAAGATTTTTTTTAGTGCTACACAACTTGTTAAAATTCAATGTCGGAGTAACTGTTTCGTTTTTTAAATTCGATAACGCCATTAAACACGTCATGCTGGCCAGTCGCTACATTACCTAAATAAGTATTGGCAACTAATCAGGCAGCCCCAAAAGTCATTGGTTTCGCGTAACCTTGCCACTAGAATATCGGATTACTCTACCGAGCTATCGCATTATGCTCAATGATCATACGTAATCGGTCTGGTATACTCTATGTCCCACCGCGTAGCACGGGCCTCCCTATTAGAAGAGACTGCTTAGTCACCAGCCTCAGGAACTTGGCAGCCGTGGACACGAATTATGTGTACAGACAGCAGGTCAACCTTTACATTTTTGTTGCGAAGTCGCCCTTAAGCGGTCCAGGGAGTAACACTAGCGCCACCGAGGAAGAAAAGTCATATCTTTTTTTACAGATCAAATTTGCAAACAGCGTCAGTACAATCTCTGTCATGTTAACAACGATTTTTAGGACCCACGACAAAGAACCTAGGATCACGAACCTGGGACTAGATAGCATTTATGCCAAAAACGGCCGTTTCTGGCGTTGAAGCTATCTAGTCCTAGGTTTTTGTACATATATTCACTTTAAAAATAAATAATGAAATTAAAATAAAATAAATATTTAAGGGGGGCTGCCATTTAACAAACGTGATTTTTTTTGCCGTTTTTCGGTCGAAATTAATAAGGGCAACAGGTAGACGCTTGAAATATTCAAATGTCGAGCGGCACTAGCTGGCCTGAATTGGAAGCTGCCGCGAGCCACCGTCAGAAGCGAAAATCTGTGGTTGAGGCCCTATGCTCCCCTAGGAGTACGGAACCCTTCTTGCGCGATCCCAACCCGTACTTGGCCAGTTTTTTATTTATCGACTTGAAAAGAATTAACTTTTACACTGCCTTTATTTAATTTTACAATGCATACGATATAACCTAAGTATTACGGTACTATACCAAACATTACATTGTTTCAAAGTAAATAGGTAGCTTAGCCGTCAGAGTCACGTTCACACCATACCCACTCTAAAATGTCAGCGCCAAACATGTTTCGGCCAAGCAAATAAACTAAACCCACCTGTTGCAAGCTGTCAGGTGGTTGGACGGTGATGTGAATGACCCAATCGATCGTGTAATCCTGTACTCATGGCCTTTGCCGGTCAAAAATGTTAGCCTACGGTCTAAGTATGAGCGTCTGCAGTTAGCAGCGATCATGTGTACCTACTTACACTTAAGGACAGAGGTCGTGGGTTCGATTCCGAATCGAATCGATAGGCCATCGTGCTTAGGACGAATTGCCTCCATGTGACCTACCGACAAATGTAATGGTAGTGAAATGGCGTGTGTAGGTACTTGTGGAAAAAAGAAAACATTTAGATACTATCATACCGACATTGGCCAGAGTCGATCGGCATTAGCTGGCCAGAATTGGAAGCTGCCGCGAACCACCGTCAGAAGTGGAAATCTGTGATTGAGGCCCTATGCTCCCCTAGGAGTGAAGGGACCGAAGAAGAAACATAAAACACCGGCATCATTTCGCGCAATGATTTATGGTAATCAGTAAAGTTTGTTTCAGCGAACTAAATTTTAAAATTTTAACCAGAACATAATATATTGACACAGCTGAATAGGTCTTCTCTTCTAAAATGAAATATAATAATCATTCAGAAATATAACACACAGTATCTGTCAAAAGTAAATGTTTAGAGCTTGTTTAAAGGAGTACATACCTATACACACATACGCCCACTCACATACACACACATACACGCATGGACGCACGCACGGACGCACGCACGCACCCCCCCCATTTTTTCACAATATTTATTTATCAAATATTTTATTTTTATTCACTTGGCTACAATGGCCCACATATAAAACTAATCTTAAAAACTATTATGAGCTGGGATACCTGAAAACATAAATTACAGATCTCTGATCTAGTTTACATGATATAGATAACCATTTGTATCTATATAAGCTGCATTACATTTGTTGATTAAGAAAATAAACATACTTGTATTGTATTTGTTATACATTAATTTCCTTTATCCCTAACTTTAAGATTTAAGTACTCAAATAACAGCTTAAAACACATTACTGATCCATATGATTATCTTAGATTTCCCAGTAGCTCAGGCGATAAAAAAGTTCCTCGATCTGTACCTATCTTAACTTTTTCCCCGTTTAAGTTTTTATGGGCATTAAACGGATATTAAATCGGTAAACACTTTATCTAAAAAGAATTGTTTCCACCACGGATTTGGTGATTTCATGAGCTGAAGTATATGAACACTAAACGATTATCTTATCTCATCATCTCATCTCATCTTATCTCCTTTACAGTTAGCGAAGCGTTAGTGTCAGCCTTACAATATTGGACCACAAATGTCAATGTAATCATTCAGTTGCTACTATGCAATAAACGCGAACTCTCGTGTTCGATCAAATTGAAAAATAATTGCAAATGGTGTATGACATTCTTACCTAAGAATGTCATACAGTTTCTTAACGTTATCTATTCAGAAAGAGGCATTGAATAACATCATTCCTTGTATAAAACTTTCCTAAGCACTACACGTTGTTAACTTTATTCTGGAATCACTTACTCGATTCTTTATCGGAAGATTCTGATCAGGTTTCGCTCGACGACGAGACGAGCAACCGACGACGCGAGCTCGGTCTCTACTGACCATGACTAAGCCACAGACTAAGCTCTTCAAATAAAAGCGAAACCTGGTCGGACTCTTCCGACAAAAATGAAGTAAGTAAGTGATCCCGGAATAAACTTAAGGCCTCCTTGAGATGTCGAGAAAGAAATGTACTTGCAGCACAGGGGAGACAGAGGACCGGGAACTTTTGAAATATATATATTTTAAATACTTTAATCGGGATGAGGTAAGATATATGAAAATATGTTAAAAAAAACAATTTAAAAAGATCTGTAAAATAAAAGGGCGCTCCCCTTTTTGTTACAAATAAATGCTTCTGACGAAAAAAAATTGTTTGTTGTTACTTTAAAAAGCAAATTAAATTGGTATATGGATTATTGGTATATGGATTATTATATGTTTTTTTTAAACATATAGGTAATAAATAATGCCTTTTCAAAATGAATGCATATCAAATTAACCTTTGTATTTAGATGTCATTGTCAAAATGATAGTTTGTAAAATGAAACATTGACAAATGTTGCTTGTGAAGAGAAATTTTTATAATGAATTGTTGGTAAAACCTCATAGATCCCTCTTTGAGAAAAGGCTTGTGCCCTACAGTGGGACGTCTAAAGGCTGCATTATTAGCTGTCTAGTTGAGACGATATTTCCACCTACATAACTGCTTTCAAGCTAAAAAGCAAAAAGGATGGTCGGCAACCCAGTCTACGTATAGATACAATCTATTGGCACCCATCAACTTTCTTCCGAAAAGCTGACATACATGATCGATGTTAGGTAGCTACCGCAAAACAGGTGCCAACATTCTCTTCACTAACGAAAGGGCCTTTCGACCCACGTCTGACCACAACCTTACGTCACAAGCCTAAACAGGCTTTTTCAATGGGCTCACATAACTGTCAAAAGACCCTATGGTGACCTTTACAACTCTTATTACCGAATTAAACGCAGAAGAGACCAGAAAAATCACGGCATAGCATGGTAACTTTTGCCTTTCCTATGATCGTTTATAGAAAGTGAATGGTAGTCGTTATAGATAGGAGTACTTAAATAGAATATTCATATAGAATGCGTTAATTGTAGAACGGTGTATTTAAATTATGTTGGCACAAATTGAATAGTTCCATCTTTATCGAATGGAAGACGAAAATGTGGAGAGGAGGCCTATATTTCAGAAAATTATATCTAAGTACTTGCTGTACTAAGTAGTGGTTACAATTTATGAACGAAGTGTCTGTTAATAAAGGAGCCTTCAGAAATAGGAGAGACAATGTTTGCTACTTTATCTCTCTATGACGTCGTTGTAAAAATAAATATGTTTAATCAGCAATTTTTGTCTAGCTTGTAGGAGTGCACTTAGCTTGATTTGATTAAAAAGTGTCAGTTAAAATAGTGCTGTAAAAACGACGCTGCCATTTGCAGAAAAGTTCAACGAAAAGTGTGAAAATGTGTATAAATATTAAAACCAGCCAAGTCTGAGTCGGACTCGAGCACAAAGGGTTCCGTGCCATTATCTAAACTTACAACATTAGACACAAAAATCGAGAAAAAACGGCAATGGGAATTTCTTGTATGGGAGGCCCCTTAAATATTTATTTTATTTTAATACGAGTATTTATTTTTTAAAGCGAAATAGAACTAAATAATCTGTAAATATTTCAAGCGTCTACCTGTTGCCGTTATTTATATCGAGCAGAAAACGGCAAAAAAATTGTGTTTGTTGTATTAGAGCCCCCCTTAAATATTTATTTTATTCCGTTTCTAGTATTTTTTGTCATAGCGCCAACAGAAATACATCATCTGTGAAAATTTCAACTGCCTAGCTATCACGGTTCATGCGATACAGCCTGGTAACAGACAGACAGACTGGCAGACAGACGGACAGTGAAATCTTAGTAATAGGGTCCCGTTTGGCACCCTTCGGCTACGGAACCCTAAAAAGAAAATGCAAATCGGACAGCTTTAATTCCTGCAGCAGAGGTAACTGCAAATTCCCATTTATTTCCGAACGATCGTTCCATTTTAGTTTTTTTCTTCCAGCCGCCAGCAAGCCAGAGGTGTTCAAAAGAACAACTGGCCGCTTGCAACAATATGGCTGTTAACTTTTTTCTTCCTTTGCGCTCCCAGTTTATTTCGCGGTCCCACGGTCCAGCGGACAAAGTACACGAGTACTATACGGTATTTCTCATACGTCATTCCTCGTTCAACCTTGCCTTACTTGACAGAGTATGCTCGGAACGATCACGGTTTATTTGTGGGTTCTATGTAGTGTAGTGGGAGTGTCATAAAAACTTGAATATTCAACCAGCCAGAGTTTTAACCTGCACTTGTGGCAAGTAATGTGTCGTAGATTGAGCGTCGTTTACTGCCAATAACCTCCCAACGAGGGGAGCTTAAATCGGGATCACTGATTTTAACGCCTTTTCCAGGAGATTTCGTCGAAGAAATTCTGTTGGTACTGTCAACTTGTCCCATCGTATGACCCACTTGCTGAATTTCTACAAGATTTGACTGGAATTCTATGTTATATTAGGTATGTCCTCCGCGTGGCGCCGGATTAAGAATAGCGTCACACCATTTTCTTCCGTGTATATGTCGTAGAAGGCGACTAAGGAAATCAATTACCAGGAGGCAGGCAGCAGCGTCTTCCTGAGATTCCAAACGCATATTGCGATCGCCATCCCGTCTGCCGAGCGTGGCGATTATGGCAAAACCCCTCGTGGTTTTCCTAACCATGTCCTGCAGTGGGCGTCAAATGGCTGATGATGATGATGATATTGATTATGTATATCCGATTAATCCACATAGCTCTTATTGCGTGCGGCTTAGAACCGAATTTAAATTAAATTAAAACGCTTTATGTCTGACTAGTTGATCACAATTAGCATGTCATCTTAAAACTAATAAGTCTATGTTAGAATAACTTATTAGATTTCTTAATAGCTACCTATTAGTTATTTAACAATGAATTTGGACAGTCATTGTGGCCAGTTAACATTGAGGAATTGTCCGTCAGCCTCGTAATGTTCTGGTAATGATTATGTTATTTGCAAAACACAAAGAAAGCTGTCTGTTTCTCTTCAGTATGACCACAAACTAGACAGAAACAGAGTCTTTGAAACAGAATCCGTTTTCTTATTTGGAACATTTTTTTTTGTAAACTGTTGACGTCCCAGGCGGACATACTTTGATCAAATAGGGGATTAGCAATCGGCAAGATAAAAAGTACCCGAAACCGGTGTGCGTGCATGCAACGACTAATGAATGTTGATGGAGCGAAAGAGATCTGTCAGGATCGTGGCAAGTGGCAGACACTGTCTACCCCTCCGGCTATATGCCGGGTATATGCACGAGTTTATTTAATTTAAAATAAGCAGCCTATATACGTCCCACTACAGGGCACAGGCCTTCTCTCTCAGAGAGAGCTTACCCACAAATTCACCGGATTGGTGATCTCAAGAATACCACGAAATTCACATTTCCTTACAATATTTTTCTTCACAGCAAACGATTGATTTAGCCACTACAAATTCACAAATTAACTTAGAAATCAAGGTCATAGTTTCATGCCGGAATCGTACCCAGGACCTCTGGAATGTGAGGGCGCAGCGCTGCCATCGCTTGCTTCACATAAGGCTTTTTTCTGAATACGTAGTGCTTTGTTATTAGGCACAATTGGCAGGTGATCTTAACGGAGTTCCTATTATCCTATTAACTAAGTACCTCTTAAGCATACGTGAAAGGTAAAAGGTACCTACCTACCAGCTACCTATACACAATTCACTCAAACACACACTAGCTCACTTTACTCACAGCTCACTCACCCTTTCACACACAAATTTACACCCACACAGTCGGACACATCTCTTTGTAAATACCTTTTATATATTTATCTAGTTATTCACTTGTTTTGTTAGGTAGAGACTAGTTTAAAATAACATGAGGATTTTAGTAATCAACAATGGAGAACTTGCACTTAAAAATGTTTTGATATAATCGGAGACACCATGTTAAAAGATAAATAAAAATAGTATTTTTTCATAACATAACCCGTCGAAAAGTCAATATTGTTGTGACGCCTTAAAATGTATGAAGCGTGTATCGATATTTGAGTTATCTCGTAAAATAATGTTTTTATGTATGTACCTACACCCTCATAAGAAAAAGTTCAGAATTCAATGAAAAAACTAAATTTTATCTGAGTTAATAAAGTTTTTGTTATTGGAGTACCTTTATTATTTTCATTTTTTGTGACCACATAAACCTCGAAATTTTTTTTTATTGTTTTATTTTTAAAAAGTCTGGTATTTTTGTGGTCTGGTGTTTTTAACCTTTTGTACGAATCTAGCAATTCAGGTGGGTCCCCTGTACTTTCTAGCAGAGAAATTGACTTCTGCCTCTCCCGTCAGGCATTATTTGCAACATCGATTGTTTTGTTTGAGTCGTATGTGTGTTTATGCAAATAATAGGCTATTCGTCTTATTTGCGACACGAAAGCACTCGATTATGAGATGGGTGTTAAAAGGGAGGTAACTAATTAAAATGCATAGATTAACGCCTATGTCCCGGAGGGGTAGGCGGAGACCACAGTTTGCCACATACATACATATATACATAAACTCACGCCTGTATCCCAAAGGGGTAGGCAGAGTCCAGGGACTGCCACTTGCCACGATCCTGACAGAACTCTTTCGCTTTATCAATATTTATTAGTGTTGCATGCGCTCACGCCGATTTCGGGTACATTTGATCTTGCCGATTGCTAATACAACATGCCCTATTTGTTCGAAGTATATCCGCCGGAGCAGTCAACAGTTTACAAAAAAAATGTTCCAAATAAGACAACGGATTCTGTTTCAAAAACTCTGTTTCTGTCTAGATTGTGGTCATACGGAAGAGAAACAGACAGCTTTTTTTTGTATTTTGCAAATAACACAATCATTTAAGATAAGATAAGATAAGAATATTCTTTATTGCACACAAGAGACATAAAACTTCATTACTTTTTAGGGCTCCGTACCCGATCCTACGAGGATCATAGTGATACTACAAGGGATCCCTTTTTTTCCTTTTGAGGTCCGGAACCCTAAAAATTAAGATAATTAAATTAATATTTATGCCTGTAATGATGGAAATTACGTGAAGAAACCGGTTATTAGATTTGGGTGAGGGTCTGCTGTATTAAACATGTACGTTGTGAAATTTATTGAATAAATAACTATAAAAAAAAGATGAATGTGAGCTGATCGATTGATTGATTAATTATATTTCTTCAGTCGTTTTTCTATACGTTCTTTGTCATGTCAATAAGACGTTACGGCTTTACGAGGCTCTCCGTCACCTTGAACCTCGCCGAGTTGACTAAACGGTCGTCTAAAGTTCTTGGTTCGGGGAATTCTTTCCTTTTGTCTCTTTCAGTGTGGCTGAACAGCTGATCGGAGCAATGCGATTATTGAGTTTATTGCATTCATCGTGAGTTTTAATGCTTTTTAGTACATATGTACTGAATATCTTTACGCTGCGGTAATTATTCAGCCTTCAGTTGGGCATACGCACCGTAGGCTTCTCTGCCTTTAAAGGGGGTTTTTAACAAAAACCCTATTAACCCTAAAAAGCTATTTAGCACCTACGGACTATACGAAATAGTACGTTCAACCGACAATAAGTACCTAATATAACGATTTCCATACATAAAAGTAGAAGACGGCGGCTGTAGGCCATTTACTAAATTCGATCCTCGTGGTTCCGTCTCAGCCTTACTTGTTTCTTTGCAAACTAGATTAGATTAGACCAAGCAAGCCTAACATTAGAACATCATGTCTGATAGCGTCTTCATCTGTCCATGAAAATTGAATAAAAAATTGAAGTTTCATAAGCCTCGTACAAATTTAATATTTATTACGCTCTAAACGAAACATTATTCACAACTTAAGACCATATGACATAAGGGTGAAATATGACGTATGCAATGAGGTCTCACACGACGCAGGTCGCCAGCACAATCAACAGCACTCTGACGCTCTGACTTTGCCTTGTATTATGTTGTATTTATGTGGCTTGTTTTTCCTTTGTACTTGTTTATGTTACTTGTTATGCCTTTTTTCTTGTGATGTTTGTATTTGTTGCATAAATGTCTTTCTTTATTTCTTTCTAACCTGTACACGCGTGCACCACTGTGCACTCTATCCAGTTAGGTACATTACGGGCGACTTTGTCACAAAATGCAAAGGTTGACCTCCTGTCGACTGTACTATGAGACTGGGTCAAGATTTCAAGATAAGTACATATTCTTACTGCCTCAGCAGTGTTGGTGTCAGTGCACTATGCAAAACGCACTGAATGGACCGTAACGGACGCAACCGAACGGAAAAGACGAGAATTCATGAATATTCACCAAGTTTATATCTATGCGATTACGATTTAAATTGAGCATTATAATAAGCAGCTGAGTTCACTGAAGATTGTTTAGATGGTGCCGTGATGCAGGTTTAACGTGTAGGTAGTGAAGTAGAGCCAGTTAATAGAACGCGATATAAAAGAAAAAGTTGGTACTTAATTAGATACCTACACTGATCGCTATTCCACAGATTGTTGGTAGTCACAATAAGTAATAAGTATAAGGAAAATAAAAAATTGCATAAAAATGAAAGAGAATTTGAAAAAATCTACTAACTTAGCCTAAGCTAAGTTCTAAATCTAGAACTAAAACCAATGTGTCACACACTAAAACAAAGAAAATGTTATCCAAGCGAAACCCTGTTATTCAGAAGGTGAGCGCATAATTTGCGTAACGCCTGCATATTTCGGATTAGCAACAATTCACATACATGCGGACGTTCAAAGCCTCTGCAGACGCTTGGGCTCTCACACAAACTTGTGCATCACAAACGTGCAATCACCATCAGCCATGCAAGTGAGTTTTTTCTAACGACATTGGCAATAGTAGTCTATGTCTAAGTAGGGGGGTGGTTCGTTTATTACGCTTAACAATTTTAACAGCTTTCTGACCCGTCCTCTCCCTATGTAAAGAAAAATAGCACTTATTCGGGCAATTAATAAAGTCCTACCCTACCACTCTCAACATTATTGTGTTCCAAATTGCGCCAAAATTAAATACAACAGATAGTAAGTCAAAAATAACAACTTAGCAAACGTTTCAGTCATAAAAATACAAAAAATACCGTTACAATTAGATATTGATGGTGTTATTTAAAAAAACACGATCCCTCTAAAACACTCCCCGAATGCAGTTTAAATAGTCTGTGGTAGAGCCTTACCTTGTTCACTTTCCCTTTATTTAAACTGCATTTGAGGAGTGTTTCAAAACATCATGTCTTTAAAAATAAGACTGTTAAACTTTTGAGCACATCGGAAACTAATGGCATGTTTTGACTTAGTTATTAACTAACCACACTCAATTGTAATTGTAACGGAATTCGGCCGAATTAGCATCGAGAGTACGATGGGCGACAAGGTCAACTGCCCTCCTATCACGTAAACACCAAAAACATCCTTGGTAAACATGTAACTGTCCAGTGTATCGGGTTATTCATTTTGGCGTTTCCGAATTGTCAAAATATGTATGTATTTGACAGTTTGGACTAGTTTGTTTGGAGTATTTGACAAACAGTGGCATATAATAGTTACGTAGTACCGTAACTTCCCCAAGAACCATAGACAACTATTGTCAATTTCTTTAGAGAATATGAACACCGAACAATCCATGCCGTACAGTGCGTCCTTACGTTGAAGCGCGTCTCGTAGCGCGATGGCGAGCGTCGACAGCGTGCCGCTGACCGCCGCGTGGTGCCGCGCGAAAATGCGAGCGTCTAGCAGTCAAAACGATGCTGGTTCAACATGCGAAACGCTAATGTGATACTGTTCGTTTCTGGGCCCCATTTCATGGAACTACAATTCACGGTTTACTGTGACAATTCGATAAACATTGCATAGCCGACTAACCCACAGATTGACAAGCACGAAGAAAGACTAATTTTACTAATCGCCTACGCAATTTACATCGAATTGTCATAATAAAATATGAACTGTAGTTTTACTAAATGCGGCCCTGTTATGCAGTTTGGCAGATATAAGAAACGTGTATTTTTTGTATTCACATAAATAAAAATGTTTCATACAAACGAACGAAAGTTTCCTCTGAATGCACGTGCAGCACTTTTATGTGAATCAATTTTTGCTTTGGTTGAATCAATGGACGGTTACACACTGCACGATAACCCTAACGATACGAAATCTGGTTTCATACATTTACAAAGACCTTGGCCGACCGTTGCTTGAAAAAAAAATTCGTATCGTTAACGTTATTGTCCAGTGTGTAACTGTCCACTGGTAATAAGCCGCGTGGTGCTGCGCACAAATGCGAGCGTCTAGCCACGTCTAGCGGTCAAAAGGATACTGGTTCAATATTTCAACATGGAAAAACCTTAATTTTGCTGTTGGTTTCGTAAATCTGAATATTTAAATTTCAAATGAAAGTCAAGAAATAGAGAAGGTTAATATTTCTTGAATTTTATTAATAAAATGAATGAATAACCTAGGACGAGGAAACAACTTGATAAATATGATTAAGTATTTAAGTATTTCTATCAATAGTTTGTTTAGACCAAAGCTAAATGAAATTAAATAAACCAACTTACATACAAACGAAATAAATCAACACATAACTTACGAGGAAGTAGGAAAGCTTTTGTACCTGCTCAGTTTCTTTCTTGTGAACTCATTGCAGCCTACTTGCTCTACTAATGGAGTAAACGAGAATTACACAGAAGACTTTTGCCTGCATAGGTAATAAATGGGGGGTGATGCTCTATCATAAACCATGCTAAGTAAGCGCTTCTTACGTTAGCATGAAAACAATCGAAATAATAAAAAATAATCGGCCAAGTGCGAGTCGGACTGGCGCGCCGAGGGTTCCGTACAAATTTGTAGGTAGGTACATATTATAAATAGTTCAGGAATCGAGACTCCGAGCTTTACCCGGACTTCAAAGACTATTTTTTTATGATTTAATTACAAATGTATAGTTTTCAGATGTTTTCCTGTATTTGTAGTATAAGACGATATTACTTGCCGAATTTCATAGTTCTAGATCAACGGAAAGTACCCTATACATTTTGGTTCCCTTGAGAGTGTCGAAATATACGTTTTTTTTTGCGGTATAAACGGCCGTATCTTTTTTTACGTTAACTTAGAAGTTTGATATTTTTCATAGTTTCAAGAGACTGTAGCTCCGTAACTCTACGCGTTCCGAGATAAAGGGTCTTGACAGACAGACGGCAGGACGGATAACAAAGTGATCTCATAGGGGTTCCGTTTTTCCTTTTGAGGTACGAGGTACCTACAATTTTACTCCCGAGAATATCGCTATCTAATAATTGCTGATAGTTACTATACACCACGAATTTTGAGTGGTTTGAGACCCATAGCAAAATAACGTACCAAAACGATAATTTTTTAAGGCACTTTATTTGCATTATTCAAAAATATCTTGACACAAGCTCGAGACTGTGAGAACCATTGGTAGCCAGCCAGAGCGGTGTGTGTGCGCCGCGTGCGTCCGCGGGCCATTATTCGGATAGGCGGAGAGACGGTACTAAAATGTTCCCGAATTTTCTCTTGAATAACTCATTTTCTAGGGTTCCGTACCCGAAGGGTGCCAAAGGAGATCCTATTACTAAGACTTCACTGTCCGTCTGTCTGTCTGTCTGTCTGTCACCAGGCTGTATCTCATGAACCGTGATATCTAGGCAGTTGAAATTTTCACAGAAGATGTATTTCTGTTGGCGCTGTAACAACAAATACTAAAAACCGAACAAAATAAATATTTACGCGGGCTCCCATACAACAAACGTTGTCTAAAGACAGCGCTCGCCATCTAGCGGCCATCTATGTAAGCTTCACAGCGCCGATGTCATATCGTTAAATGTCAATGTTAAACGCTTCTTGTTGGTTTCTATAGACGGCGTTGTTCTCAAATTCGATCTTTGTCTAATGTTGTATAGATAATGGTACTGAACTCTTCGTACGCGAATCCGACACGCACTTGGCCGGTTTATTTTTTATTTTACGTCTGTTCATAAAAGTAAAGGTCTAAATAGATGGCATTTTTAATTACCAGTTACATAATCATGGCTCTGAAACTATCCAGATTTAAGCGTGTATAAAGTAAAAGTACTTACAGGCCGAATGGTCGTAGAGCGGCGTGACTCTGGTGCCCTCTAGCGGGCCGCCGGCGAGCTTCGCCGACAGAGCCTCCAGGAACTCCCGCACACCGCGCAGATCCCCACCCGAGGGACGCTCCTCCAGGCTGTCGCCCTCCGCTTCCTCGTCTGGGGTACAAAGGTATTTACTGAGTTATATTATTACGCGTACCAAATCCTGGAGACCTATATTTGAATCACTCGTATGAAGGAACCCTTATAGTTTCGCCATGTCCGTCCGTCTGTATGTCTGTCTGTCCGTCTGTTTGTCCGCGGCCTAGCTCAGAGACGATTAGTACGAGAAAGCTGAATTTGCCTCAGAAATATATATTAATCACGCCGACCAAAAAATTTTTTTAGGTTACCTACCCTTTAGGATCTTGACCATTAGCAGTATCGCTAAAATCTAAATAGTGTCACCAGTTTTCAGTGTCCATAATTCATGTTTTCAATTATAAAAATTTGGGGTTTTCTTATAAAACCATGACTTCTCCGTAATTCTAAATTAATAAAGTTATACAATAATTAATGCTTCCGGTTTAGCGACCGCTGTCATCTTGATACAAATCTATTGACGTAGTGATTATTTTCTCTGTGATCTATTGATCCATTCACAGACCTGTTTAAATCTCAATCTGTGCATTCAATAATGTAGTGTTGCCATCAGACCGACCGCTACTTTTCAAATCGAATGAATCGATACAGAGAAAAAATAGGTATATTTAGCTGAAAAAAAAAAATAGCACAACATAACTTTTGTTATTTCGTTTGATAATACCTACTTCATTTGCATATTTCTTTATCCACCTGTTCATTTAGATTATTTGCGGTTTACTTTATATATTAGGTACAAAGACTAGACAACAGATTCAACAGTGTGGACCTTCATCATCATCATCATCAGCCATTTAACGCCCACTGCGGGACATAGGCCTCATTCGTGGTTTTCATAACCATGAGGGGTTTTGACATAATCGCTACGCTTGGCAGGCGGGTTGGCGATCGCAGTATGCGGTTGAAATCTCAAGAAAACGCTGCTGCCCATCTCCTGGTAATTTATTTCCTTAGTCGCCTTACATCTACGGAAGGAAATAGAGTGACGCTATTCTTAATCCAGTGCCACACGGATCTGTGGATCTTGTGGACCTTAATTTGACCGAATCGCTCGGATGCTGATCTTTAAATAAACCTTTAAATTAACTAGGAAAGCGGTGGTTATGTATTAACAGAACGCTTGCATCACATTCCAAGGTGTTGGGTGCGAATCGGACATTGTATGTGATTTTTTTATAGCAGTACGACTGTCTAACATTTACGGAAAACATCGAGAGGAAACATGTGTATGAGGTACACTCCATGCCCCATACCTCACCTCACTCCAAAAAAGCTAAGCATAGTGGCAGATTACACTCCTCAGTCTTTTGTACATTCTGCCGCAGCGTATGTGTGTGGTCCAACGTATGTAAAGCCTTATCGGAAACCGGCTTGTTCGGGGGGCTGAAAGTCATCGAGCTTGCATGCGAGACGATTCGTGCCCTAAAGTGGGAACATAACGTAATCAGTACCTACGCATGTAAAGATTTACATGCCTGACTGATTATGTTATGGATGACTTTGCAACTAAAATGTTATGGTTTATCTACATAGACTGCATATTATATATTATTATGTAAAGGTGATATGAGGCATAATCACCGGGCTTTCTACTCGCATCACGTAAATCAATTATATTACATTTCAGTTATTTTTTATGAAATGGTGACTGATAGAATCGAATTGATGATCGATATAAATTACATTTTGCAGCACTGAATGTCATCGTTCCTAATCTGTGCTACGTCCTGTCACCTATCATTATAACCACAGAGAATATAAGCATATGTGTTCTGTGATATAATCACCACGTTTTCAACGGTTTCATTATTTTCTCTGTGAACGGTTTTGCGATGGTTTTCTTCATGATCAGAATGTATATTTCTTTATTAACTATTTCGCATGAAGTCAGAATGTATATTTCTTTATTAACTATTTCGCATGAATTTTAGTATTTCTGTGAGACAGAGTCTCAGTAAAATAAATGCCTGTAAATGAGTTAAGCTAGAGACTTCTTGTGTTTTGGTAAGTCTCCATGCAATACTATTACATCCTCGTCCGGAGAATTACTTTAATGCTAACAATAGTATTTTAAAATTTTAAGCCAGTACTACAAATTAAGGTATTATTTCATTGTGGCATAACTTTGTTAAATTAGGTATGCAATTTTTTTCTCGCCTACATCATAGTGTATCGTTGGATTGATCATTTAAAATTATTGAGGGTGTATTTATTTATTTATTTTATTTTTACTTTATTAGGAACAACAACAGCGTACCTAATTTGATTATAATTACTTATTAACTAATTACTAAAAATAAGGCCAATAACAGTTGTCCACAGCTTACCAATTAATTATAAACGGTTTTATATGGAAAGCTCGCTGGAAAATGCTTCCAAGAACGGTTGATAGCCAAATATTGAATGCATGGCAGAAAGACCAGTTTTTGATTTATGGTTCCGTTTGCGAAATATTAAACTTGAAAGAAAAATTTTTGTCCGTGTAGGGGGTCCCTCCCCTGTCCTGGTTAAACGGTTGATTGTAGAAACGTGAAAAAAATTCAGGGCTGTAGCACGTAAAGAAACATAAAAGAAAAACTATCGCAGCTAAGTAGGCTTTATAAGTTAACGAGTAATAGGTGAGCAACTTACAAAAGTAAAACTTCGTACAGAATCCATTGAAAATTACATTGATGAAGTGGTTACTTCTGTAATGATAAAACCTCCCTCTTTCTACGGAACCCTACACTGCGCGTGGCCCGACACGCACTTGACCGGTTTTTTACGTAAGACAGTCTTGCACTTGGCAGAAGACAGAAGTCTCAAGTTCTTCTGATGCTTATATAGGTAGCTACGTACTTGTTAAATTAGGACACCGGACATCACGCCGGTATATGAGTAATCGCATGGTGCCATGTATTTACTAGATGGGTGGTTACCAACGATAATAATATGCTATTTAAGAAATACGTACAGAACGTAATAATATTATTATTGATGACTTTGATCGCATTAATATATATATCCAGCGAACGCGTACATGGCACGTATTTTAGCTTGTATAAGTGACTCACCAATTTGCTCCAGCTTTTCGGTGGTGAATAACCACGGCATCAGTGTGACCGCTCGCTGCACTTGCCGGAGGAACCACGCGCCCTTCTCGAACTTCAATGGCCTGAAATTGCAATTAGAAAGCATTCATTAATTTGGCAAAGATAAAGCTATAGGTAATTAAGATCCAAATTTAGAGGCACCACGTCATTTACGACTGGTTCATCAGTTTCTTTGCCTGCACTGATGGTCTAGCGGTCACGCTTGACTACCAAAAACAGGGATCGTGGGTTCGATTCCCTATTTGCACAAATGGCCTCTCCTTGAAATCAAATGTAATATTCGATATTAGCATGTTTGCGATGTCTTCACCTGGTTACATAGCGCAGGGTATCATAGTTTGGGATCATTGCAGTGATTGCGTTGTGTGAAAGTTACTGTGACTGTTTATTTTGTAAAGGATATGATTTTATAAAGGTTTGTATACCTATTTTTTAAGTTTTCTTGCTACCGTAGAAGAAAGAAGACAAAGAAAATACATTTGCTGTACTACTTGCTTCAGCAGTTTCTCTTGATCTCTAGGGGGAGAAATCTACATAAGCCGGTCTTGCTAACATACGCACCTACGAGAGACGCCCGCATCTAAGGATTTGCTACGCTCTAGCTACGGCGGACGCCCGCGTCTAAGGATCGGACGGAGGTATTGCTTACGCTCTAGCTACGACGGACGCCCGGCCGCGTTACCCCGCGTCTAACGATCGGATGGAGGTATTGCTTACGCTCTAGCTACGACGACACGAACGACCGCACCTGCGATGGGATGGATCGCTTCCACTGCAACTAATACAAACGGGTTGTTCAATACTCACTCCTGAGTGATGCAGATGCAGGGAAGGAACCCGCCTTGCTGGTCGCCTCCGCACCTACGACAGACGCCCGCGTCTGACGATGCGAGGCATCGCTTGCGCTCCGGTTCACTGCTGGAAGAGAAGGAAATGATTGATGAGAAACAACACTATTAAATAACTATATTATAACTCTTACATCCATCTTGGATGATTCATTGGCAACTACAATGGACAAGCGGTATTCGACGGGTTACCTACACTGGACAACCGAAATTCGACGTCCCCAATGTACATAATCGTATCTGCTAAAACGACATTTTCGGTTTATCGCACTTATGGCTAATCAAATAAACAGTCTATACGTAAGTGGCAAAGAAATAGGTTTGATAGGTGTGCATGCGTACACTTGAAGTGGGAAATGAAATTAAATCGCGCCCATATACTTGTCATGGTACAGCCGACAGCAGGTCAACCTCAACAATTTTGTTCCAAAGTCATCCTTAACATAACTATTATATATTAGAGTGCACGTATATAAGGGTTAATAATGTGCTGTCAAGTGTACTACAATGCAATAAAAAAATGTAGGTCCTATAGGTGTTTACCACACATATGGCATAACGTTGCAAGCGTTGGAAAAACATCATCAATCAAAAACCAATTACAAACCTCTTCTTGAAGCGGTAACGTCGTCAGCTAACGTTACTTCATTTGTGTAGTGAATGAGTGATGGACCATGACAATGTGAATCTGGGATTTCAATGGAACTCACACTTACACAATCCCCGTTCAAGGCCGGCCACATACAGTCGGAATTATTCCGTTTCAAAATTTCGATACGGAATTTCGACTGTATGTGGCCGGCCGAAATCCGAACAACCGGATGAGGACGAATGAGGAAAACTTAGATATTGCACTAAAAGTATCACCACTAAAGTCACCAACTACGGCACTGAAATCTATGGAACCGCTGGGCCGTATTTCATAAATCAAATTTTTTTTATTCAAAGTAGCACAGAAACTGCGACTTAATGAAAGTTACAAGTTAAACTAGGTGTCCATTTCTAGATAATTTTGAAAAATGGACAAAAAAACTCCAAACTTAGTCTTTTCAAGTCCTTAATTAACCGAGTTTGTATATAGGTAGATATTCTTAAACCTGGAACTCATGCATTGAACTGGCTTTAATTCCAGACATCATTGTCATCTAAATAATCTTTACTGTTGTAGTAGCTTTTTTGGCACAAAATTGCCTTACACTTTTTTTTAACCACGTTTCTAGCACGCTTATTATATCCTCAGAGATCTTATTGTAGAAACGTATACTACGCTCTACAAAGGATGTATTAACCTTTGCCAGCCTATATTTTGGGAACGAAAGTTTACGTCTATTTCTAGTATTTACATTGTGTTGGCTACCTACAGTTTTAAAGTTACTGGTATTTTTCCTAACGTACATAATATTTTCATAGATATACTGACTAGCAACTGTTAGAATGTAAGTTTCTTTAAAAATATATCTTAACGAATCTCTACTGCTAGCTTATATATGAATCTCATCGCTCTCTTCTGCAGGACGAAGGTGGTCTCGATGTCTGCTGTCCGACTCCTATATAACTACAATTTTATTCTAAAACTACAATTCATGGTTTACTATGGCAATTCAATGTACATTCCAAATTAGATTAACCCACATATAATATTAACAAGTAGGGAAACGCTGCTACTCAATGTTCATAGAATTGCCATAATAAACTATGAATTGTAGTTTTATGAAACACGGCCCACATATTTCTGCGATTTCAAAGTTGTTCCTCATAGTAAAACTTAAACGTAGACTCATAGTAAAGTTAGTATTGACAAGTAACTAAACTCTCTATTTTCAGACATATAATTATGGGAATTTTGATGTAATAGTAAATATGTAATACTAGCTTTTGACCGCGACTTCGTTCGCATGGAATGAGTAATTTCCGGGATTTAAAGTATCCAATGTCCTTCCATGGGACTCAAACTATCTCCATACCAGATTTCGTCTAAATCCATTCAGTCGTTATTGCGTGATTGATTAACAAACATCCAAACAGCTTCACAAACTTTCACATTTTTATAGTATTAGTAGGAAGTAGGATAGTAGGATACCAACCTGCGATTAGATCCATTAAGCTTAAGAATTCGGATAACAAAGCATAATACAAACAAACTGCAATCATTTATGGAATGGGCAGTTGAGATGTTCAATTTGTCTATAATGCCCGAGCAGTCATAATCAGCCTACATACGTCCCACTGTAGGGCACAGGCCTTCTCTCAGAGAGTATGGGCTTAATCACCACGCGTGCCCACCGCGGATTGGCGATTTCAAGCGCTTAGGTATTGGAATAGCTCAGACACTCAGGTTTCCTCACGAGGTTTTCCTTCACAATAACTTGAACAAATTACTTTGACTTCGGATGGACATATTTCGGGTGTTCTTGGCGGAAACGGGGAATGTGACTTAGAATTTTACGGACTTTAGGCAAATAAACAAAACATAAAAAAAATATCCTCTTAAGTATTCATCGCAGACTGCGCGGATTTTTGTTCAAGTTGTCTGTCGGGCATTATACTCTGCTTTACACAGTAGAGTTTGCACTCCGCAGTTAGTATTAGCGAAACTAAAATTGGTCTCGCTCAGATTGGTCATGCGAATGCGCCGGCGCCTGCCGACGCGCCGTGTGTGGTTAGCACACACTTATTTCACTTTCTCGCTCTCTTTCCCACTTTGGCTCTCTTTCCCACTTTGGTTCTCTTTAACACTTTACCTCTATTTTGGCTCTCTTTCCCACTTTGGTTCTTTTTAACACTTTACCTCTATTTTGGCTCTCTTTCCCACTTTGGGTCTCTTCCCTATTTTGGCTCCCTTTCCCACTTTGGCTCACTTTCCAACTTAGGCGACCAACTTATAAAAATAAAACTTTGTACAAAATCCATCGAAAATTACGATGATGAAGTTGTTAGTTATGTAAAGCACTTAAAACCGCCTCTTTTTACGGGACCCTACTCTGTACGTGGCCCGACAATTACTTGGACGGTTTAAAAAAAATCGGCGGGATTTCATGAGTTTTTGTCAAGAATGTTAGTCTGTGAAGTGCATAGTTGCTTAGAGACGAGAAATATGATCAATTATTGCCCTTAAAATAAGCAATAAAATTGTTATATTTTATTTTCCGTATTGAAGTTATTCATAATGTTAGTCTAGTCTTCTAACAAAACTTTATACTTCCGACAGTGAATTAAGCAGTTGTACTGAATGCAACCGTCCCATTTGATTCGTCCGTAATGATTTTAGATTTTTATGATATCTTTATAAGTGGGTACAAAATGTGATTAAAGGAAACAGCTTGACACAGGCGCCTTTTACAAGAACAACCTTTGTCTCTAGAGTAAATTTGGTGCTTTTGACCAAAACGATTGTCCTACAAGCAAACCTTGGTGGTTTTTTTATAAAATTTCCTAAACTTTTCGATGGAATAAGTGTGGACATAGGAAGGTTTTGTAAAAACTGATTAGTGAGCCTAAGGCAGCTTGTTGAACAGTGTTGACAAAAACCGAAAACAGAAATTCGTTAAAATTGGACATTGGCTGTTCTTGTAAAAAGCGCTTCGTTGTTTCTTGGGTGAAACTAAACCGATTTAGATGTGTGTTGCCCATGTGTGGGCGACTTACATGCCTTCGCCACTGCAAAATCTGAGTTTATAAAGATCTCAATACGAAAAGCGGTGATAGCGCAGCGTAAGAACGCTGGCCTCACATTCGGGAGGTCGTGGGTTCGAATCCTGGCATGTAGGAAACTCTGTGTCGGAGGTGTTCACATACCTTAGCACTTACTACTGGGCCATTGACCCATCTATGAGGTAAGGTGCAGAAAAATAACTATACGTCAATATGATCCCCGCTACGGACGGCCTCTGAGGCGTATCAAGTGCATGCTAGGCCTACTGTCCACTGCTCTAGTGACTGTGTCGTTGCCCCATATTCTGACGTTGCACAATATCGTCGATAAGCGATTGCCTGCGCGTTGCATTGTTTTTTATTTGCTTTTGGCCGATAATAAAAGCACCTTTGGGCGGGATATGATTATGTGGCGATCGACACATAAGGGCATTAATTAGTGAGTGATGGCATTTAGGGGAAAAGCCTATACCCAGCAGTGGACAGCGGTGGGCCGAAGACGATGATGATGATAGCCCCAACAGTCTTTAGCATGCGTGTACGGTGTGCTGGGATGTCTGCAATGTTGCAGAACATTTACAACAAAAGTTGGTTATGCGAGCCATATGCGAGTGCACGAAACGCCACGAAAACAGGAGTTGAAGTACCTATAGTCGCCGCGACCGAAATCGGTCGGGACCATCATCACTTATAAGCTTATAAAAATACTAGCTGACTCGGCAAACGTTTTTTTGACATATTAATTAGCCTACGACCTATTATCAGACCTACAAATATACAGAAAAAATCATAAAAATGTATAGATAAATCAACCATCGGTGAAGCTGTTTCAGAGGAGTTCGATAACAAACACTGTGACACGAGATTTTTGTATATTAGATGTAACTTAGAAAACCAAGTTATACCCAACCGGCATTAAGCCGGGCTTCAAACCCAGAACTTCAGGTCTGTTAAGCAACTGATCTACCGGTACTTACAATGGGATTTTTTTCATAACAAAAACTTAGATTTGATATAAAAGTAGGTACACCACATCCAAGTTTTTTGGCAATGTTATAAAAAACTGTGTTCAGATTTTAGGAAAAATATCAGCAACTTCTATATCAACCTATTTAGTTCTGAAGATATAAAAAAAACATAAGGCTGGACTGATTTATCGATATGTACAAATTTTAATGTATTCAAAAATTTAACGGACGACCTTGAGCGAGACAAAATGTGGACGGACGGAACTGTAGAATATTTGAATGCCAAATTAATTGCGCTACAACCGGATTCTGATTTCATCAACGTTTCTCTGGTCATGAGTAGTAAACAACTCTCGTATAATATAATATATATCCTATATATCTCTCTAGGAATACCTACTGAGTGTGTCAGAAAGGTTCAGTGAAAATTGAGAAGATTCTTCTTCTTATGGTGCTTCTCCGACTAGCGAAGGTTGGCAGTCAGCTCTGCATATGTCTCTCGCAAGGCGGTAGAGCTCTGAGCACTTGCGATTCCGGTTCACTCGCGTAGGTTTCTCGACCAGGATATCTTTATCCAGCCTAGGCGTCTCTCGCCAGCGATTTTCCCCATCATTATGAGTCCTAGGAGGCCATACCTTTGGTATATGAATACATGACAAGCATAAGCAGCCTATATACGTCCCACTGTAGGGCAGGCTTCTTTCAAGAATACAGTATGGGCTTAATCACCACGCGTGCTCACCGCGGATTGGCGATTTCAAGCGCTGAGGTATATCTCAGACACTCTGGTTTCCTCATGATGTTTTGCTTCACCGTTAGCGTTCACATGACAAGGGTTGTACTCATTAACAGGAACAAATTGTTTAGCTGTTCAACTTTAAAATACCGGCAGTAATATCAGCTGTTCCTGTCATCATCATCAATAGGCCTTTGTCCCATCATTCCATCCTTCGCTGTAATAAGTTATTATTGTGCCTTTATATGTTTGAAGACCAATAAACATTTTCTATTTGTATTTCTCTTCCATACTAGATTTTGACAATAGTACGAGTGGTCCTTAGACGGGGAGGCGGTACCTACTAATTGTTCGCGTATTTTTTTAAACAAGATTTACAACGTTTTTTTGTAAATTACTTCTATACTTAAAGGTAATAGTCTAAATAGATGGCATTTTGAATTAGGTACCTACTAATAACATAACCGAGGCTTTCAAGCCATCCAGAAATAAGCGTGTAGATAGACAGCGTCTAATGAATGTTGATGAAGCGAAAGAGGTCTGTCAGGATCGTGGGAAGTGGCAAACCCTGGCCTCTGCCTACCCCTGGATAATGCGTGAGTTTATTTAATACATGTGTGTTTGCCTTTTTTTACGCAAACCATGCTTGTAATATCAGTTTTTTAATAAAAAAAAATGTATTTTGTATACGTACAGTAAAATGTCATTTATTATTTATTTATTGATACTTAAAATAAATCGTACAATGCGGCGGAATTAATGCCATAATTATTCTAATAATGTTCCTAATGTTTTCTCTGTCTATGTTATATCTAAATAAATAAATAACTTCCACGCAACACAATCACTTGTTTTCGTTCCAAACTATTGTACCATGTGGTAGCCGGCAAGGGCATCACAAACATGGAAATACACCAAATAATAATAGTACCTATGTTTTGTTAATAATAATTTATGTAAGATTTTACCCAGTACAGTGTAAATATTATCTATCGAAACGAGGTATCAAAGTAAACATAATCTGTACTGTCTACATTAAACTTCATATTTTTTATGGCCAAATCGCTTGCAATAAAACCGAGTACAGTTCACGCCCGTACGGCCTGTACCTGAATGTTGATATGTTGTCGAGTGTACATTCTGGACCAAAAGTAGCAATTTCCCAACAGCCGTCCAGTGATCAACGCCAGCCCACCGGCCGACCTTGCGGTGACTTGCCACATCTACGATTATTATTTACATTGGAATGTATTTCAAAATAAATACATCAGGCGAATGTGTACGAAAAGGACGCTCCAGGCTGACCTACGTCGACTAAAAGCGGTTGTTGTTGTTGGTTTACCGTGAAACTCTATAAACAAGCGTTATTTTTTAGCTAAGACGCTAAAACTGCGCAATGTGTTACGCGGCACTGGCGCCATCTAACGACACGATTCAGGAGGATAGTGGCTACATTGCTCTACTCAACGTTATATAAATGGAATAACATACGACACGTACCTAGTTACAGAGTTACAGCCCTCGCCGATTCGACATATTTTCGTTGCATGCAGTATTAGCAAGTGACCCCTATTACTGAACTGAAAGACGTTTCACGTCAAAAGGGGATGTCGTCGGTCGAATTAATTACTGGAACATTTTAAAATATACTGTTTTAAGTAATTGACGTTAAGAATCTGTATAATTTTAAAATACATAGTAAAATAATTTATATTGTTTATTTACTTGACGTTTGACTTTTATCATTAGTGATTAGAAGAATAGCGTCACTCCATTTCCTTCTGTGAATGTCGTAGAAGGCGAATAAGGAAATCAATTACCAGGAGACGGGCAGCAGCGTCTTCCTGAGATTCCAACCGCATACTGCGATCGCCAACCCGCATGCCAAGCGTGGCGCTTATGGCAAAACCCCTCATGTTTAGAGGCTAAAAATTCCACCCATGCCGGGACTTGAACCGAATTTTTAGCCTCTAAATAGGTTTTTAAAATTGTCCTCAGCATGGGTTAGTGCAACAAAAAGAATAAAAACCCCTCATGGTTATGAAAACCACGAAGGAGGCCTATGTTCTGCAGTGGGCGTCAAATGGCTGATGATGGTGATGATGATGATTAGTGATTAGGAAGGAATCTTAAATTCTCAATAATTCTGCATACTTAACTCAAAACACGTGATTTTGGAGATATTCCGGTAATGATTCCGACCGACGACGAATTGGCGGAGAGATAGAATAATCCCGTAACTGCACGCATGCACGAATGTTCATGATAGCGAAAGATAGGTGGCGATCGATCGTAGGAAGTAGCAAACTTTGGTTTGTATGCCTGCGACGGTTTATCAAAATGTGTACACTCTTGTGCTGATTTACAGGGTGTAATAAAATCTCTATAGATACGAAAATGGGTGGTTCGACTCGTCAATACGAGCGACTCTAACTTCGAAATCGCGAAAAAATATCAGCTGTTCGATACAATTTAATGTCACATGTGGTAAACGTTAGTTTGGGTACAGTTGGTTCCAACTTTGTTCTTCTTCGGTCCTTTAACTCCCACGGGAGCATAGGCCTCAACCACAGATTTCCACCTCTGGCGGTGATTCACGGCACCTTCCAATTGAGACCAGCTAGTACCGATCGACTTGGCCTCTTGGGTTCTAAGTTTAGGAATGTTTCTAAAAAAGCCCATTATTCCAAGTGGAATATCAATATTGTTACATACTAAGGTATGTGAACATTAGAAACTTGGGTTTCTTCACGATGTTTTCATTCAAAATCAGCGTAGTATTGCTACTAAAATTTCACGGGTCCGTGACTTACGCCCCCAGTGGTCGAGGCACTTATGGTGGACGCCACGGACACCCCCGATTCTAATAAATTTAATATATTATTTTATTTTGCTTTTGCATGTAGTACAGCAAACGACAAAAGTGTTTCTTAACCAAATTACATATCATATGTATCATACATGCATACATGCGTAACTTCACGACTTGTATCCCAAATTGGGTGGGATCCCCGGATCCCTTTTTATGTCTGCCAGTACATTTGATTAAGAATTGCTTCGAATATAATCTAATTAAACCGACCGGGGGCCTCGGCCACGGGTGCGTCGACCACTGGGGGTGTAAGCCAAATTCACAAATGTACCGTAATGTTGAAATATTCACGGCAAACCTGAACAAAACTGAATTTTTTGCTACTATTTTGAGTTTACCATTACGTCTACTAGACGTTTAGTAATATTCTTACGGTCTTATTTATTCATAAGACTTTAAAAACATTATGCCACTACAACAGCCCTCAGTTCGATTATTATTATATATAAAGTAAAATATCCACTTTAGTTCCGATATAAACCCTCCATACCCTAAAGTAGCGTATAAACGTCCGATAACTTCATGTAATCTGTGGACGAGTTTATATCAGAGCACAGATTGGACTGTCAAACAAAAACCTTTTTGTCGTGTCAGAGGAACTTTGGGGCGGTCGTTTATTTTCCAATTTTTGTTTTTCACAATCGAGGATCGATTCGTAAGTCAAGATTCTGGTGATGAATACGTGTTAAGGATGAAACACACTAACGCGGTGGAATGGCGGTCCATACATACGTCCATACAAATACTACTGCAGTAAATGACGTGTGTATGGCTCGCCACCGCGTTGGTATGTTATATCCTCGACATGTCAAGAAATAATATGTACGCAAGACAAGCGTTTTTTACATATCCGCAGGTAATTTATGAATCTGTGAATGCATTTATCAGCGTTTTAGCGAGAACTTTTTATAAATCACAATGTTACATATACCTTAACTGAATTTGAACAGATATTTACTCGTTTACTTTTCCATTTTACAATTTTTCGACGTTTTGGTACTTCTGCAAGTGCCGTGGTCTCGGTAGACTTAAGTGACAGGCGTCTTTTTGAAAGCATTTAGTTTACCCTCGGCAAAAATTATTAAGTTACGTTCCAAAAATATTATGGCAATTTTTTTTAATTTAAATGGGCACTACAATAATTTTATATCCGTTCAAATTCAGTTTCATTATGTCTAGTGCTCGTGTTAATCTCAGAAAATACTATGCATATACCTTACTTACACGGCCTTTTACTTAAGAGCCTCTTAGACAGACATTACTTATTTTTTTCATAAATAAGTCCGTTAATCGTCATGGTTGTGTTAAATAAAATAATGTCAGTACAAGGTTTACTTATAGATATTTAATTTTTGTGATAATCATGTTTTTGCATAAACATTGTAATTATCCATGTTATTTGTTTACAAAATACATGACTTACAAGTCATCAAGACTTCTCTATCAACAGACTGTATCACCTCACATGCACTACATGATATGATATTTTATTATTTTGTTTTTTTTTTTATAAAAAAACATCAAGTACGCCTTCAGTGGGGATCAAACCCGCGACCTCTGCCTTTCGTAGTCAAGCGTTAGACTAACGAGGCAGTCAAGTTCAGTGATACAGCATGTAATCTCAGCAATTAGGTCACGTGGTAGGTACAGGTTATAATATGATCTTACAGCTTATTACGGTAAGTACAAGGCAATAAAGTTGGCAGTTCTTCATAAGTGTTTCGGTGACATCACGTGAACATAAAAAATATATTTTAAAAAACCTATTTAGAGGCACAGAGGAAAAAATTAGAGGCTAAAAATTCCACCTATGCCGGAACTTGAACCCGCGAGCTCTGCTCTGGCTAACCATGCCAGGTCGCGGTCGCGGGTTCAAGTCCCGGCATGGGTGGAATTTTTAGCCTCTAAATAGGTTTTTTTTTTTTAAATTGTCCTCAGCACGGGTTAGTGCAACAAAAAGAATATAATGAAAAAATAAAGTACCTAATCGAACTTTCAAGAACAGTCGATAGTACACCGTATTTTGCGCATTTTCGATTTAACTCCTTAGTTTATTATTCAACAACAACTACATACGTGCCACGAATTAAAATTGTATGGATGATCACCATCGTTTCACAGGTTTCCGTTGAATAACAATTTGAATACATCATTTTCAAGGTCCGATCCACAGAACCGCTATAATAATATTATCTTCTGTGTTTCAATTCGCTCTCACAATGGGGAACTTGCGCAAACTTACATTGAAGAGACATTGCTTTTAAACCATGTCTTCTACGCAGAAAAACACAAGAAAAATAAAAAAATAAAACCATAAAAATATTTTTTTCGGGGTTTTCGTGGTCCCAAAAAATGCGAAAAAATCAAGTTACTCTAATAATAAAAAACATATCCTATTAGATTTCGTTTCGTCATTGAATTCTTAACGTTTTCTAAAACTGATGCAGATGCATAAAAACCTTATTTAAAAACACTCGAAACTTTAACAGGTCACGTTATGAAAAGTAATAGTCGCAGAGAAAAAAACCTCGTTTATTTTACATTTTCAGTTTTTTGTATAAGTTCTCCATTAAAATTTCACGAAAATCTTGCAATTAAAGTATGTGTTGACTTGTCACTTGAAGATATATCCGATAGCATATTATATGTATACATACTAGCTCCTATATTACGCGCACCAAATGCTGAAAGATGCCAATCGTCTAACTGTCAAATTCCACACTAATTGCTATAGCAAACATAGATTCCGGCAGGATTTGGTGCGCATAATACGGCCTCTGATCTTAAATGTATTCAGCCTATATACATTCCACTATAGGGCACAGGTTGGGCACAGGCCTTCTAATCACCACGCGTGCCCACCGCGAATTGGCCATTTCAAGCGCCGAGCTATGTGAACACCTCAGACACTCAGGTTTCCTCACGATGTTTTCCTTCACAGTTAGCGAGTGGTATTGCTACTATAACTTCACAAATGTACGTAATTTAGAAAACAAAGTCATTGGTACATGCCAGGATTCGAACCTAGGACCTCGCGAATGAGAAGCCGGCATTCTACCGCTCTGCTACTACCGCTCACTGAGCTTAAATGTTTAAATTGAATTTTGTATGAAGAATTTTAGTTAAATGCTATTCAAGCCTCTCCGCTCGCCTTTACAATATAAACTATTCTCGGTACTAAAATTATTTCTACAGTATGACAGGGTATGTAGGTCCGTACCATTCACGAGTCAGATATTTTTTTAGTAGGTACGGATAATATTATCTATTCCAGAGCGAGTGAAAAGGTTAATAAAGTCGTGGGTAAAAAATGTAGGTCAGTCTAAGATATCAAATTATGTAGCTTAATCTTAACAGTACGTAACAACATATTCTAATTAAAAACAGTCAAGTTCCAATCTATCAGTAGGATTCCATGAATATCCACTGCATCACTAACGCACATAGCATTACAAAACATTCCATTGTGCACAGATAATTTAATTACGCTGGTTTAGAACACATGCCTATAGCATTTTTTTTTCACATTGTGATTTTCAGCTAACGTCCGTGGCTGACACAAACATAATCTTCATCAGTCATCATCTAATTCAAACCACAACGAGGTTACACTTCTCGGTCCGCGTTCACCTCTCGATTGCTCCTCTGTAATGATCTTTAAGACCACCACCTCCATCATGCATAGCGCGAAGAGTATCACGAAAATGGCAAAGTTAGACCCCTGATGGTGGAATTGGAAGGCGTTGGGCAGCGGGCCGGCTGGCGGGAAGGCTGCTATGCCATGCGTCACTAAGTGGGTTACGCACGTCAAAGACATCTTTTAATGGTTCAGCTCATTCGAGAGAGCTGATGGCCAATCTCAAGCAGCGAAGCGATACAACAGGAAGAAATCTCTGTTAAGATGGAGAAACAGTTGACAAAAGGGTCTCGTCAAATGTTTTGGCTCAGGAGGTTACTTTTGAACTCAGATATATCGTGTCCTTTTTCGGTCTTTCGTTTTTTTATGATTCCTTTTCCTTCAGGGTCCTGGAAGTGATCAGGATGTGAACTTCATTTTCCTTCAAGTATTTTCATTGACGACCCTTGATTTTCTTCATTTACTTTCTCCACGTCTTTCCTTCTGAACCCTCTACGTGTTCCATATCCACAGCCACTTTACAGTCCCAAAACTCCCATTTCCGAAAACTCCTGCTCACTTTAGCACCCACGTGCGATCACCCTCACGGCGAAACTTGTAAAACCAACGTTCGTTTCAACCCAGCACACGTCTCGTCACTTAGCGTGACCGGTAATGTCTCCACGATAGGACGCAACACGCAATCCGTAGGACACCGGCTCGCGACATAGGATACGCCTTATTGTGCCACAGCCCGGTCAGGATAGGACCGAGGCGACTGCCCGGCGGGGAGCTCTACTGCAGGATGGTGCAGCACCGACCACTGTTGCAACGGACCAGTCATTACAAAATATGAATCGTTTTAGCGTGCGGTTTCTGTTCGGGTGTTGGGTTTCGTCCCATTTTAATACAGTCATAAAATAGATAAATATATTATTTTATCAACAAAACCAGCTATTTACTAGTAGTAACTAAAGTAATTTACTTATCTAATAAATACTAAATTAAAAGCAGCTTCTGGATAATAGTAAAAAATTACACTACCTTCGCTCGTATTAAAAATAAGCAAGTATGGATAATAATTTGCTTCCTCTTGTATGAATGTTGAATGAATACGAGTCCAACAGTATCCTTCAGTTGCTGTCATCGTACAATGTGAAACTGGTCGTTTCCAACAGCCTATCGCTCTTGTAAACCTCCTGTGGTTTTGTATAGTCTCTCGTTATAATGTATGTAAACATAATTATAAAAAATTTGTATCATATGTTAAAACCTTGAAGCTTTGTGATTCGAGTGCCCACTTTGGTCGTCTGTCGAATTACGATCGACTAGAGAGATGCCTAGCATGACTTGCTCCATGGCCCTTTATGCTTGTGGGTCTTTCGTGTGCTGTATAGATAGATAGATAGTGTATAGATAGATAGATAGATAGATAACACACTAAAGTGGAAGTGCTTAAGGAACCTGAAAGACGAAACAAAGAGGTTACTGTTACGCTGCCCTCGATGGGCAGTCGTAGAAGTTAAACAGAGGACCTGGAAATCTCCCGCGCAAGTTACGCTGACCTCTGATCTGGTGAATTATAATTCCCAAAAATCCGCCTTCAATTGCTTAGTGCAATAAATAAACAACCCAATTACATTTAAATTCAGTCTACTTAAAATTATCGCGCATCACGTGACCCTCGAACTACAATGACAAATTGCACGAACAAATCTTAACGTAGCCGAGTATCGTAAAAAAACCAGGGCTAGCAAAACCCTTTCACTATCATTCCAAGTAGTTTCAAACTCCGGGACCCAATGGTAGCGGATCGGCTCAGTTAGAATCCGCGGCTCGTTGGGAAATGGCCGTACGTAGCGCCGGTGAACGTTGTTTTGCGGTCAAGGTGAGGCGCACGCGCAATCGATATGTGCAGTGCGCCCGTGCGCGACCTTTGATGAGAAGGTGACCTGCCATAATCATCATGTTTGTATGCAGATAACTGGGTGTTTACTTCATGATTAATGTTTTGCCTTTGATTTAATTAATAAATTCGAAGGGACGTCCCAGGGGGACATACCTAGACCAAATTAGTAAAGGGCAAGATAAGAAGTACCCGAAACCGGCGTGCGTGCATGCCACGACTAATATTGATGAAGTGAAAAAGATTTGTCAAGATCGTGGCAAGTGGCAAACCCTGGTTTCTGCCTACCCCTCCGAGTTTACATAATGTAAAGTATGACAAAGATAGCCACTGAGTGGTGGCCAATAACGGGTCGACGGTCGGTTGAAAGACCACCAGCCCGGTGGGCCGACGACATTGTGAAAGCGGCTGGGAAAAATTGGTCAAGACTGGCAAGGGACCGGATGGGTCGGCGTGAAGGAGAAGAGGCCTATGCCCAACAGTGGGCTCTGTTTCTGGGCTGATTAGATAGATAGATAGAAAGTATGGATAAATCAAAGATTGATGTAAATTCAGCAAAGCTGCAAAGAAATAAAACCGGCCACGTGCGAGTTGACCTCCAGAACCAAGATATCCCTACCACCTACCACCATAAATAAAACCAACAAAATCAAAATTAGCAAAAAGAATAAACTTAAAAGAGGTTTAAATGAATCTCAAGCACTCGAGATGATACCTCCATGGAGGTCAGTGATCATGAGCTGACAAGTCAATCCCACAGATTAGGATTTTATTATGGTACCTCTTTTTAGTCTGTGGTCCCGTCTTAATAAAGCCGTATTAATAAAAAAATCTCTATTTTTAGTGATCTAGGTATATATCGAACCGTTATTCAACCTGTCCCGCTAAAAATCTTTCTATTTCCAAAAATTGTTACTATACCCAAAAATCACGTCATTGGCATAAATACCGTAAGGAAGCAAGATGGAACTCTCCAAGTCGGAGGCCAAATTGCCTCTGTTCTTTTACCTAATTTACAAGGACGCGCCGGAGCTCTCCCAGATGTCGAAGCGAAACGCCGAGATAGACCTGTCGGTCGAGAAGACCCTGCTTATCAACCCCAACTGCCCCATAAGGATCATACTGGAGTACATCAGGAAGAAGTGCAAATTGGGTGGGTATCTTGCTATTATCCTTTGCCAGTTCGTGCCGCCATGGGATTAGAATATGGGATAACTTTGAATCAAACTCGATCCCGCTTTATTCGTCATCATCATCATGCTGGACATAGGCCTCCTCCATGGATTTCCAAAAAGACCGGTTGGAAGCGGCTTGCCTCCAGCGTCTTCCTGCCACTTGGATGAGGTCATCTGTCCATCTTGTGGCTGGTCGTCCTACGCTACGCTTGCCGATATGTGGTTTCCATTCGAGAACTTTTCGGCCCCATCGGCCATCAGTTCTGCGCGCTATGTGCCCCGCCCACTGCCACTTCAACTCGCTGGGCTATGTCGACGACTTTTGTTCCTCCGAAATTCCGAGCATAGCCCTTTCCATTCCGTGACCATGAGGCCCATAGTGAGAGACCACGTTTCAGTGCCATAAGTCATCACTGGTAACACACTGGTTGTATAATTTTGTCTTGAGCGATTGAGGTATATTAGACGAAAAGGCTTTTCTAAGTTTCCCGAATGCTGCCCAGCCGAGTTGGATTCGACGATTGTCCTCTTTCACGAAGTTGTACCGGCCTAGTTGGACTGTTTGTCCTAAGTAGACGTATTTGTCTACAACTTCGAGAGTCGAGTTCCCCAATGTTATTGGGGTGGGCACAACACGGGCGTTCAACATGACCTTCGTTTTGTCCATGTTCATTTTACGGCTTTATACAGGTTTACCTCATAAACTTTCATACTAATAAGAGTTTCCAGAGGGCAAGTATTGTATTTTCGTTCATTAATTTCAGTCATTTTACATTTTGAACTCAATCCATGGATAGGGATTCGAGCCCCTGGATCAGAAGATAGATAGAGTCTGATGGCGTTGGCGTAAGCGGACCTTACTGTAACTTTTAGCGGCAACGCATAAAGCGCTTTACAGACTTGGTTTGTTGAAGTGACCCTCAGTCTTGTGCCGTGGTTTCAAACTACTGCAACAGAAAAAAAGTCTCATCTGATAGTTCGGTAACCTAGTTCGGTGACCGGACAGATGAGACTTCCGTCAGTAGTTCGGCAATGCAATCCGGAATATTACGCCTG
This sequence comes from Yponomeuta evonymella, assembly GCA_963969515.1. Taxonomy (NCBI): domain Eukaryota; kingdom Metazoa; phylum Arthropoda; class Insecta; order Lepidoptera; family Yponomeutidae; genus Yponomeuta; species Yponomeuta evonymella. The sequence continues at coordinate 1,863,238 of OZ018343.1, read as the reverse complement.
AAAGTTCGGTACTTTCGGTATTTTGTAACCGAACTAGGAAGTTGTATTCTTGTTGTCTTGTATTACCGAACTACTGCGACGGAAAGTTCTCAACAGGGGTCTAACAAGGCGCGCAAAATCCTGAGCGATTTCAATCATCTAACTGTCAAATTGCATACTAATTTGACAGTTAGACGATGCGAATCGTGTAGGATTTGGTGCGCGTAATATAGTAACAGTTCAGCCACCGTACTAGATAACCGACCCACAGTGAAAAATATCTCCAATAACTGCTTTATCAGGTACACCTCCGTTCCAGGATCGTACTGCTCATTTGACCTGTGTGACGACAGTGGCGCCCTCAAGGGGCTCTTCAACCTGCCAGCCTACACGTACGGGTCCAAGATGTTCGAGAACAGGGGACGGTACTACATCATCGTGATGAAGACGGTAAGCTGTGTTGCCAGATCCTGGCCGGTCAATTTCGCTAGTATTTAGAAGAAAAGTAGACCAAATTGCCTAATTTTGTCATTGTTAGGCCAAAAATGCAAAATCTTAACATACTTGTATATATAACCGTTTTTGAGATAGAGTAAAAAAAAAGAGGAAAACGCATTAAAATGTGAAAATTACTTTGCTATATTCCGCCAAAATCCCACGAGCACCGTGCGGTGCGCTTTCAGTCGATCATTGGAGCCTGAGGATGCCTCGTGTTAGAGGCGAAACGTGTCGCATTTTTCACGCAAGTACCTATTGGTGTCGGTGGTGGTGTGTTTGTGTCTTGCTTCTGCTTGAAAAAGTGGGAGGGAGGGGGGTGCATTAACTAACCGCATGGTGCCTGTGGGATTTTGGCGGAATTTAGCAAAGTAATTTTCACATTTTAATGCTATTATGGATTTCCGCAAAGTAACGCCTAATTCCATACAATATATGTAGAGGAAAACGCGTTTCTTGTATGGGTAAAAAAAATAATAAGCCGGGTCCCTTTATTTTTTTACTATTGTATTTTGATTATTGGTTGGTCAATCCGCCTTAATGACACGCATATATTGCGAAAATTTCAACGTGGTACCTACCTATTACGCCTCAAGAGATAAAGCCCTTTTAGATCAAACAGGCGGACAGATACACAGGCGTTGTAGACTTAGGTATACTCGTAGTAATACGGTTCCATTCGCCCCCTTCGAGTGCGGAACTTTAAGCCAAGCGAGTCGGACTCACGCACGAAGGGTTCCGTACCGTTATCTATACAATATTCAAGCGTATACCTGTTGCCGTTATTAATGTATGTATCACTTTATTTCGGATAAAAAATCCATAGGTTTTTAGTAAAATTAATATCGAGCAAAAAACGGCAAAAATATCACGTTTGTTGTACGGGAGCCCCCATTAAATAATTATTTTACTGTATTTTTAGGATTTGTTGATAGCGGCAACAGAAATACATTATCTGACATTGTCTTACTATAACGGTTCATGAGATCCAGCCTGGTGACTGACGGACGGACGGACAGACGGACAGCGGAGTCGTAGTAATAGGGTCCCTTACCCTTTGGGTACGGAACCCTAAAAAGGAGTCAAGGTTCAGGCACTTAGCGTGTACCATCTTAAACGCGAATTAGGATCATTCAGATAGAATATTCAGATAGAATAACACTGTGGCGCCGGATTAAGAACAGCGTCACTCCATTTCCTTCCGTGGATGTCGTAGACTAAGGAAATACATTACCAGGAGACGGGCAGCAGCGTTTTCCTGAGATTCCAACCGCATACTGCGATCGCCAACCCGCCTGCCAAGCGTGGCGATTATGGCAAAACCCCTCATGGTGAGGAAAACCATGAGAGAGGCCTATGTCCTGCAGTGGGCGTCAAATGGCTGATGATGATGATGAAGAGATAGAATATTATGTGATTTAAAACCCTTAAGATGGTTAAGGGTTTTAAATCACATAATCTTATGTCACCCAATGTATAGTCCTCTTTTTGCGTCGCTCTTTGTTTGTTCAGTGAAGTTTGAGCGCGTTGCTACAAATCAGATTGGAATCACGTAGGGATGGCTGAAATTGTGGCGCCATAGCGGAGATACCTACTGCTGTAAAACACCGTCCTCCATTTTACGCAGGAAAGCGACAAGCGTCTGTCGGTGCTCCCGCAGCTGTGCTGGGACAACCCTCGTTATGACGAGCTGAAGTCCAATGTGAAGCGATTCCTTCTTACTGGCAGCTCCAGGTAATCATCGCACCATCAGGAGAAGGTCCACTTGTTGATAAGGTCTAGTATAGGTAGCGTTATTCGCGTTTTATCACGCTCGAATATAAAACTTCGCGACTTTTCAGTACCTACGTTAATTGTAAAATGCGAACATTTTTGCGCCACAAACCGCACGGCTTTATCAAAATGCACGGATATCAGCAATATTTTTAGTCGGTGATCGGGTATAATTTAGATCTTTTCATAATTATAGGTAACTATTATAATCACAAAGGAAAATACTTCTTGTTATTTTATTTTATCTTTGATTAGGTATAGGGTTTACTTTTTTTTGTATATGAAGTATTTGTGTCAATTTCGGTTTTTAAATAATCATAATTAAATTTTCATTATTTTGTTATACTAGATAATTTTATTTACAAATTTTCCTATCTACTTTTTCTGATAAAAGTGCTATTCTGCGGTTAGTATGGTGTATTTATTGTAGACAGGAAACTTTCACATTATATTTTTAGTTAATAGCTACATTGTTTAAATTTTATTCAGCGTATTAGAATATGTTTTTGTACGTATTATTATGTTTTCATAGATATAGTCATAGTGAAATAATTCATTTATTGTACTTAGTATATTTTTAACGTGCTTAAAATTAAATGCTGTCGTTGATAAAGCAATATTTTTTATTAAAAGCCAGCTGCTTCCCTTACGGGTCTTTTTAGGTAGCCTCCTTTTTAGGCTTCCATACCCGAAGGGTGCCAAACGGGACCCTATTACTAAGACTTCACTGTCCGTCCGTCTGTCTGGCTGTCTGTCACCAGGCTGTATCTCATGAACCGTGATAGCTAGGCAGTTGAAATTTTCACAGATGATGTATTTCTGTTGCCGCTATAACAAAATATTAATACTAAAAACGGAATAAAAGAAATATTTAAGGGGGACTTCCATACAACAAACATGATTTTTTGCCGTTTTTTCTCGATCTTTGTGTCTAATGTTGTATAGATAATGGTACGGAACCCTTTGTGCGCGAGTCCGATTCGCACTTGGCCGGTTTTTTGTTTATATATCCCATTACTGGGCAAAGGCTTCTTCCACTTCCGTCCAGAGTATTCGATCCTGGGCCACCTCCGACCACTCCGGCAGATGTTGGTCGAGATCCACTCGACACGAGACTCCACCCTCTCCTAGGCCGGCCTCAACTTACGGAACTATTATACTTATTTTCTCTCTTCAAGAGAAGTCCTGCCCATATATTCATCATCATCATCATCATTCAGCCACAAGAAGTCCACTGCTGGACATAGGCCTCCTCCGTGGATTTCCAAAAAGACCGGTTGGAAGCGGCTTGCATCCAGCGTCTTCCTGCCTCTTGGATGAGGTTATCTGTCCATCTTGTGGCTGGTCGTTCTACGCTGCGCTTGCCGATATGAGGTCTCCATTCGAGGACTTCAGCCCATATGTTACGCGCACCAAATTCTGAACGATTCCATTTGTCTAACTGTCAAATTAGTATGGAAATTGACAGTTAGACGATTGGAATCGCTCAGGATTTGGTGCGCGTAATGTGGCCACTGTAGTCTGCAGTACGCTTTAGGTTTAGGTCCACGGTTACTCCTATTAATTTTTTGTATTCTGTCAACCAACCAGTCGGTGATAGGCAATTTGGCACACGCCCTGAATTCTTCTTATCTAGACCAAGACCCTTTTCACGCAGGGCCGTGAAGACGCCGACCAGTAGCAAATCCTCCGCCTCGCCCAAGAAGGGCTCCTCCAAAAAGAAACCGCCGAAGAAGGGCAAGTGAGGGCCCTCTCTGTTTTAGACGCAGAGCATCCGCTTTTGCAACTAAGCATATTAGGGCCTTTGCACACCATGTTTTTTGAACTTGATTCTAATATTTTTATTTATTGTAAAAACAAAATGTTTACTTAATGAACATCGAAGTTGTTAGTTTCACAATTAATAGATTATGTGAAGAAGAAACATTTATTCTTTTCAAAAAAGTTGTATCTCAATTAACAGAGTTTTCAACTTGAAAAAATATTACTCATGTATGTGTTGAACACTGGACACAATCGTCCTCTATAGACCTTAAATAAACCTACTGTTAACACCAGACATCTTTGTCTGCTGTTAACTTTCTAAATAATTCTTTATGTTATAGTACTATGTTATGTACTTTTTTATGATTTGACAAAAGGCGTTTTGGTAGAGCGTCTTCTGCTCGTTATCAGCGCGTATTGTATTAGCAGATTATAAATGTAAGGATCGTATGCAAAGGTTACAACGTGCCGGCGGCGGCCGTGCGTTTGCTGAGAGTCCTGATTGCGTTCTACGCGCATTGTCAGCGCGTTCAAAAAACGTCGTGTGCAAAGGTCCTTATGTCGCTGTCAGGTAGTGGTTTCTCGCATGTTAAGTTTTTTTTACCACTGATTGGTAATTTTGTTTCATAAATATATGTTGAACTACGTGGCCGAAGATTTAGCAGCAGCCCAAGAGTATTTAATTTCTATGTTAATTCCTGTATTATTGTTTTTACGATAAGCAGAAAAGATACTCATATTAAATTTTGCTACATACCTAGTGGTTACTAAGCTAGTTTATTTATTCTATAAGGTAATAAAGTTACATTAAAACTACACGCTGTTTGTATAAAGTAATGATACTGTATACACACCGAGCAATTCTCGGTTATTGTGTTGAAAGAAGCCTGTATTATTGTTTTTACGATAAACAGAAAAGATACTCAGCTATTTAAGATTAATTTAGCTACATACCTAGTGGTTACTAAGCTAGTTTATTTATTCTATAAGGTAATAAAGTTACATTAAAACTACACGCTGTTTGTATAAAGTATTGATACTGTATACACACCGAGCAAGTCTCAGTTGTGTGTTGAAAGAAGCCCGCTTTAGGCATCAGTAAATTCACAGGCGCAATTCACAGTAAATTAACAGAGCAATGGAGAGAGCTATGTTAAGAGTTTCACTGCGTGATCGAATCAGGAATGAGGAGATCCGCAGAAGAACCCGAGTTACTGATATAGCTCGAAGAATTGCTCAGTTGAAGTGGCAGTAGGCGGGGCACATAGCTCGGAGACCTCGGCCGTTGGGGCGAAACAGTTGTGACCTGGCGACCGCTGACCGGAGCGCAGCGTGAGAAGGCCCCCCACAAGATGGTCTGAGGATGGTCAGTTACGGTGGCGGGGAGTCGCTGGATGTGGGCGGCACAAGACCGTGAAGCTTGGAAAACCACGAGGGAGGCCTACGTCCTGCAGTGGGCGTCAAATGGCTGATGATGATGATGATGATGCTCCCGGATATATTATGGTAAAGGTATAGCCCTTAAGGGTGAAAAGTAGTCCTTAAGGGTAACTGGTTAGAATGCACGAATGTAAACGTAATGTGCTGTCGACTGTACTCGCAATAATTCCAATTACACTTGTGAGCAGGAATTTGGCCATGAACTCCGTAGGTAAAGCAATACGTCCAAATAAGACCCCGAGTATGTCCTCAAATAAGACCTTCATAACAATTCCCATCACGCCACAAAGCTCATTTTCACACTACACAGGCTCCTGGTGGGCTTCGAACACGCGACCATAGCCAACAAAGGATATCGTCACTGCCCTAAAGCAATAGACACAAGTGTCAAAATAGCTGTGGAGCATAGGATATGTTCATCCAGAATCTAGCCCCTAAGGCAATAGACATAAGTTTGAAAATAGCAATGAAATACAGAGGTGTCCAACCAGAATTTATCCCCTAAGGGATTAGACATAAGTTTTAAAAATCAGTGAAACACTGACGTGCCCAACCAGTAGGTACCTAGCTCTTAAACTAAAAGACATAAGTTTGAAAATAGCAGTGAAGCACATTTGTGCCCAATCAGTACCTAGCTCTTAAGGCAATAAAGATAAGTGTGAAAATAACAATGAAGGACTGATACGTCTCACCGTACCGGTAGAGAGGATATGGGATGCGGCTCGCACACAGGAAGCGCTCGCATTGATGTGAATAGCAAACAGTTGGCGGAGCCGTTGTGCAATCACAAATCAGACTGAGGCTTTGACCACCTGTTTCAATTTGTTAATTAATCTACTGTTAACAGCTCTCAGTTGTATTTTTTTGTATCCAGTTGGGCAAACTGACAGCTGCTAACACAACATAAACTCACACCTGTATCCCGGAGGGGTGGGCAGAGACCAGGATCTGCCACTTGCCACGGATTTAAATAGATCTGTCGGGATCTATATGAATATTGATGAAGCAAAAGCGCTTCATCAATATTCATTAGTCGTTGCATGCACGCACGCCGGTTTCGGGTACTTTTCGGGTACTGATTCTTAACGTACGAGAAACAGGGGTAATGCTTTAACTCCCGGTTTCTCGTATACTATCAATTGCTAACGAGAAATCTGGGGTTACAGCCTTAGTTTGATTTGTGATAGAAGCGGAAAGGTATCCGCATGAAATATTTTGACGAAACCAAAAACATCGGCAGCTTGATAATACTCACTCGGAAAAGAATAAAAATTTATTAATATGGTAGTGTACAAGAAGTTACCTACTGTTAACAGCTGTCAATTGTTCAAATTGCACACAAAAAAAAAACAACACAGCTGCTCTACTAACAGCAGATTGACAGATTGATAGTGTACCTGCGAGTAAACCGGGATATGAGGGAGAAACGCGGCATAAGAGGGTGCCTCCCGTGCCGATTCTCATAAAACTTTTAATTTTTTCTGTATGTAAAAGTTAATATACTTACTGCTGATTGTACAAAAGCAGATTGATAGTGAACGAGAAATCGGGGCTAAGACTGTGCTTCTCAAACAAATAATTGTTATTAACGCTACTTATTTATGCCCAAAGTCTTTGAGCATTACAAAATCTTTGGCTACCCATAGCACAGGGAATCCTAGTTTGGGAGCCAGTAACCACTCTTTTAACCCTTTTCTAAATAAAGTTTTTTTCATTTTCATTTTTTCATTACAGTCTAAGCTAACGTGCTATAAGACTACACCTAAATTTTTATACTTTACATCAATACACAATGAATAATTTACAATTAGTAATATACACAATGGATGGATGGATGTCGTAGAAGGCGACTAAGGAAATAAATTACCAGGAGACGGGCAGCAGCGTTTTCCTGAGATTCCAACCGCATTCTGCGATTGCCAATCCGCCTGCCAAGCGTGGCGATTATGGCAAAACCCCTCATGGTTATTTCTAAATTATATGGTATTATAATTTAATAAATACGAGCAGAGTTTTTGCTGTGTCAAGTGTTGTATTCAGAATATATATATCGAATCAAAAAATACAGACAGATGTCTTATTTAAATTTACAGTGGCCAGGGTGTTCTATTGACACTCTAACCGAGTAGGTTCAACACCTCCCCGTAATAGGACACCCTGTATATGTACACAAACAAAATGTACAATAAACAGTATATAAAAAAAAACTATTAACACTATATACACAACACACTAGCACACAAAAAACACCCTGTATATACACCTATAAACCCTTATTTATAGTTTAAAGAATGACGCATGTATTTGCCTAGCCTAAACCTAATGAGTGACTGAATTTTATATGTTTTAATTTACATAGAGGCTTGGTCAAAATATCAGCTGTCATGTCGTTGGTGGGTATGTAATACAGTTTAAAATCATTTTCCGAAAGTTCTCTGAGAAAATGATGCCTGATGTCGATGTGCTTCGTACGCGAATGGTATGTGTTGTTACGCGTTAGTTTTAGTGAACTTTGATTATCCGAGTAAATGGTGATGGGATGAATGATGTCGAACACATCTTTAATTAAAGTCCTTAAATATATAGCCTCTTTGCAAGCATCAGCAAGTGCCATATATTCGGCTTCTGTTGTTGATAAGGCGAGAGTACGTTGCTTGCGCGCTTCCCAACTGATAGCAGCGCCGCTCATAATAAATGCGTACCCTGTATACGAGCGCCTATCTACTACGTTGCTACCGTAGTCAGCGTCTGCATAGCCGACTGGGTAGGCCTGACCAGATTTTTTAAAAGTAAGTTTTAAATCTTTGGTGGCCTTTAAGAAACGGAGAACTCGTTTGGCAGCTCTCCACCTATTACAGAACAAAAAAAATCAAAAGTTGTTGACAAACTGTCAATGACGTGACGTGTTTGTAGAGTTATGCATTTCTGAAGTACCTGTACAGTGTACATCATATTATGAATAATTTCGAGATTGGTCCTTTATGTCGCAAAACCTAAAGGTCGATGTGCTGTCGATTGAAGGTACAGAATAAAATTATTTTCTCTGTGGAATAAACAGAATGGACAGCAAACTCCCAACTATATTCTAAATTCAAAACCTCCACAACGGTCGAGTTGGCGGGTGTGTTCTCTACCAGAGCGGAACCATCGCATTCGGCGCGCCAAAACGCGGCAACCCGACCGAATTCAACCGCCCACCCATTGCTAATCAGCGGCTCTCATTAGCGACCTTTGCAATCCGGCAGGTCAACAGTGAATCACGGAAAATGATGAATTTTGTAAGTAATTATCATGAGAGTTACAACAGTGGCGACAGTTGGGAAATCGGCTTTTGCTGTTGCGTGGTTAAACCGGCCGTGATCGTCTCTTGTTTCATGAGTTGATACTGCGAGCAATTACTTAAGTACCGCCTAAGTAAGTACATAGATAAATTCTTACCTATGTATCGCTTATATAAAAATACTTTTAAAACATTACACAAAGCTATTAAAAAAATTAAAATTTACAAAAAAATATCGGAAGTTGTAGAACTAAAGTTGTTGCAAATGACAAACTCACTGACATATTTCAGGCAATGTGAATTTATTATTATATAAAAGTTTTCGAATGGAGACCACATATCGGCAAGCGCGGCGTAGGACGACCAGCCACAAGATGGACAGATGACCTCATCCAAGTGGCAGGCAGGAAGGCGCTGGATGCAGGCCTCTTCCAACCGGTCTTTTTGGAAATCCATGGAGGAGGCCTATGTCCGGCAGTGGACATCTTGTGGCTGAATGATGATGATGATTATTCTTATATACGTTTATTATATTAATTTCATCATCAGCCATTTGACGCCCACTGCAGAACATAAGCCCCCTTCGTGGTTTTCATAACCATGAGGGGTTTTGCCATAATCGCCACGCTTGGCAGGCGGGTTGGCGATTGCAGTGTGCGGTTGGAATCTCAGGAAGATGCTGCTGCCCGTCTCCTGGTAAGTGATTTCCTAGTTGCCTTCTACGCCATCCACGGAAGGATGGAGTGACGCTATTCCTAATCCGGCGCCACATGGTACGTTTATTTCAGATAAACAATCCATAGAGTTGTTAGTACGAGCTTAGTCTAAGTTAGTAAGATATGTATTTTGATAATAAATTAATTTACATGCACCTTGGAATGATGCTTCAAAAACTAGCTGAGGAAAAACTTTTTGAGGTAACCACGTATATTACCTGAACAATTTAGAGGTGGGGATTGGCCAAGGTGCAAATTCAGTAGCAAAGAACCCAACAACCCCTTAGAATACTAGTGAAGAAAGGTCCTGTAGTTAAGATTAAAGAAACCTCCACAGAACTACTTTGCGTCCATTCCCTTCGCAATTCTCTTACTAGCGAAGCCGACAATCATACTCGTCGAACTTGGTCCCTTTTTAGTGTTCCGTACACGAAGGGTGCCAAACGGGACCCTATTACTAAGACTTCACTGTCCGTCTGTCCGTCCGTCCGTCCGTCCGTCCGTCTGTCCGTCCGTCTGTCCGTCCGTATAGATGGCGCTTTTCTCAAATTCGATCTTTGTCTAATGTTGTATAGATAATGGCACGGAACACTTCGTGCGCGAGTCCGACTCTCACTTGGCCGGTTTTTTACATTTGTGGCGAGCACATGTCAACTCTGCGCGCGCACATATAAACTCCAACATTCCTACATCGCGCAAGCAAAATGTTTCACATGACATACCATAAATATAACGTCCGACGAACATCAGTCGGACCGGCCGTCCCCAGACATACGATCTGCCTGGCGGGAAATTTCCCTTTATAGTGGAAGAGCACGATCACCCGCTCTTCCCTATAGTGGTGACCCCGACGTGATGTCCCCTGCGCGCGCAGAGTTGACATGTGCTCGCCACATGTTTTGACATGTTTTGGCCGGGATCTAGATTACTCTAGGTAGTTCACTAAGTACGTAAACGACCTTACAATGTTTAAACAATGTTCATTATTCACCTATAAAAATGTGGAAACGGTAAATTCCTTTAACTTTCAAGGTGTTCGTCAAATTCATTGCACAATTACATATTTTGATCATAAGTAAACTACGTAACTAAGTCGATCCTCAATTATATTTTCAATGTAAAGTCACCCGCACCGTAATTGAGTAGGGTCATCATAAGCGGATTGGCGATTTCAATCGCTAAGGTATGTGAATAGCTCAGACACTCAGGTTTCTTCACGATGATCTGCTTCACAGTTAGCGAGTGATATTGCTACTATAACTTCACAAATGTCCATAACTTAAAAAAACAAAGTCTATCTAGGCTACACTACGCTACCACCGCTGAGTAGAGTGCAAGCGTGTAAAGTTTGATGTGATGTCGACTGTGCCCTCCTGCATTATCTCATATTTATTGAAATAGTAAGAAAGTATCATGACAGACTCACTCACCTAGACCACAGCCGAAATTTAGAAACTCAGTCACAAAATTCACTGGACACGGTCACAAACAATTCTAGAATTTTAACACAAACAAAACTCTTCGCACGAACTGCCGATAAAAATAAAACAAAATTAAATGCTGTTCGGTAACTGCGCTGCAAGCGGATATTTGGCGGCAACTGACTCCGTCAGCGACAGGCGCCCACCGGCGTTATGCCTCGTGCATTCCTAATTCAAAAACCTCCCCTTTTTATTTTTTCTACTCGGTTGACAGGTGGCCAGTACGCTGTGAAGCATAGGTGCCTTCTCGGTTACAATCGATCGATTCGATTCCGTTAGTTCATTATAACCGTATCAGCGATTTCTTTTATCAGTGTCAGCGATCACAGAGCCTTCAATGACGTGAACCTAACGGATGTCAGTGTTGATTGAGAGAAAAGAGCGATTTTTGCATTGTTTGCAACGTACCATCAGGTCATAAAGAGTGCTTACCCTGATTAATTTTTTATTTCGATCCATAGAAGTAAATACACTGCTACACATACCACTTGAGAGCACTTATCGAAGTCAAATGATTGCAGCGCAATTCCCGGTACTTGATTTTGATAATTCGATTTATGATTCGATTTAGATTAGTGGCATTATCTCGTCTATTGACTCAATCTTATATTAGTATAAAAAACAACTGACGGCTAGGCTACACCCCGCATGTCACGGTCGGTGCCCGATTACTAATGTTTGATTCTTTTGTTGGAAATATCGCATGGTCAGATGAGGATGTGACGAAATAAGTATACATGTGCTCGTAACAATGAGGAGCGATGATAGATATCTCTATCAGATAAATACCAACAGCTGCATCGAGCACGCACAAATTCATCATATTAATTAGCTTTACACGTACAGTCGTATTACGTAACAGAGAGATGACTTCGAGATGGTGCCGCAGTATGATTTTGTTTGAACACGGCACTGTTGAAAACGAGGGATTGGATCCTGATGTGTGCTTTGAAGTACCAAAAAGTCCTTCCGGTATTGCAAGTTGCCACGTTGGTCTAGCGGCCAACACGCTTGACTACTAAATAACATCCTTGACTAAAACAGAGGGTATCCCAGTTTAGGACCCGGAAAACTGGTTGAGTTGCGTGCAAGTAATTTTTTTTTCATGTAGACATTTCAGTGTCCCACTGCTGGGCAAAGGCCTCTCCTTGGATTCTCCACTCCTCCTTGTTCGCAGCCACCCTTTGCCAATCTGGTAGGAAAGCTGTGAGGTCGTCTCTCCATAGACGAGTCTCTCGTCTCGCAAGTTATTATTAATTAATTTAAAATAAGTGTATTTTCACAAGTGTACATAACATTATAGTAGCAATACCACTCGCTAACGGTGAAGAAAAAACATCGTGAGGAAACCTGAGTGTCTGAGCTATTTACATACCTCTGCGCTACTTGAAATCGCCAATCCGCGGTGGGCACGCGTGGTGATTAAGCCCATACTCTCTCTCTCTCTCTCTCTCTCTGAGAGGAGGCCTGTGCCCTACAGCGGGACGTATATAGGCTGTTTATGTTATGTTAAGTGTATTTTGGGTATATTATTCATACCTGATTCTGCAACATTCCACGACCTGTGAATGTCTATAATTTTGTGCTCATCTGTTAGACTGTTACCAGATTTTTTCATGAACATTGCTACAATCCTTCTTGTTATTTATGTTTCGTCTTATCTCGCCAGTACAGTATATTAATTATCTACATGTTGTAAGGTGCGTAAACCATGTGGACTGCTGTTTGCTCTACGCGTAGCAAGAGCGGAACGATTGCTGAAAGTTTGTTATGTAAATATACATATATATATATATATAAAAACCCGGCTGCTAAAACGCAAGGCCCAAATAACCTCAGAATTTTCAACCTTACAGCAGGCGGGACCTTTAATTTCTTATAGGTAAGTTTGGTCTCGCTTGATGTTCAAAACTCAACGGATCTTCATTCATTTAGGTTTTGTTTGAGAATTATCATGTTCTAAGGCTATTGTTATGTGAAGCTTACTGTCTCGTTCGCACAATTCTAATTTTTTTTATATTGTAATGACGTGGCCTGCCGACCACATTTACCGAAACAGTCGTGTTGTTTTTTTTTTCCAAAACATCATGCATAGCACCCTTAATTCATTTGTATTGTCACTTAACACACATAAACCTACGTCTGTATCCGGAAGGGAAAGGCAGAGGTTGGCCACTTGTCGCACATTTGTATCTTTCATTTGGCAACTCATTTGTCAAAATCTGAACGATTTTTGTTAGCCTTTGCGTGGTCGTAACATACCTACATACATTCTTACCTTAGCTTTCGCAGGTCGGGTAATAAGGCTACGTTCGACAGTGTACCATAATAATTGGCTAACCTGATAGAATACCTAGATTTGATAATACGAGTAGCTATTAGTGACTAAGTGTGTATAAAATAAGTTAATTATTAAACAATTGTACATTTATTTCAGCACGGTTTCAGATTTTCGCATCACAGTATTCACAGTGGGTTCAGCTAGTGGTAAGCCTCATAGTTAACCTTACTTTGTGCTATTAGCGCCTCATAATTGGTTCAGTTTGGTAATTTGGCCCCAGTTTCTAGAACATACGTTAACTACTTATTAAAAGTGGTCAGTTACGCAAGCATAGCAAGCGCTGTGGTATATAAATATCTCAAACACTCCAATTTCCTCAGGATGATTTCCTTTATTGTTGAAGAATGGTATTGTTACTATAAAGTCGCAAATGTACGGTACTTAATCTATACAATTCTAAAGGATCCGATCGGGCAACCACTTTTTAATGGTTTTTTTCAAGGTCATAATCTAAGAGGTTAAAAAACAAAATAGGAACATGACCTGATTTTCCATGAGGGATTCAAAGCCAGGAAGGACACCTCGGAAGTGAGGCTAGCATTCAACCAATGCGCCACCACCGCCGTAGATCGATTTAAATCTGAAGCTGGCTGCCGATGGGGATGGTGATAGCCAATGACATAAAGGAGAAGCGAACCTTAGGTGAGGCCTTTACAAACTGAGGGATTGGATTGAATCGACCCTCCCATATAACATGGGTAATCTGGGTCAAAAGTGTCAAAAAGTCAACTTACTTCGGCCAGTGGAGTCCGTTGGCGACAATGTAGCAGACTCCGGAGACGATGCCTGCCAGCAGACCGATGCTGACTCCCGTCGACACAATTCCCGTGTCCGGCATTCTTTCACTGTCGTGAAGTGTCTTGGCGATTCCGTCACTGTCACTGGCGTGTCTTGTAGCTTTGTTCAATTTATCTTTAGTAGGCACGCTGTTTGTAGTCACTAGCTGAGTATTGTTTTTGATTTATTTGTTTGTAGCTCACTTTCAATCAAAGACTCTAAAATAATTCACTCGTTTTGTTCACTGGGCTGAGATCCAATACAAATAAAGTATCACTTCAGTTGCAAACCAAGTCGCTTGACCTGTTATACAGGTACAGTTGTACTGTAAATTGTACCAAATACAGTACAGTTCGTAATGCATCGATTAGATTTATTGTTTGACAACAATTTTTTATGTTTATCAGATTGTTTTCAGAGTATTTTTAATGACTCGCAATGCTCAAACATTGTTACATTAAAGAAGGCTTAATTACTTTAATTGTTCTTGGAGTTTCGATTGTTCTTATAGACAATTTTTAAGATAGAGCAAAAATAATAAAACGTAAAAAAAGTCACAGAACAAAAGTTGTTGTAAACGTCGAACTCTCTTCGTTTATTATTATCGCGCTATTTGTGGTAATCCCCATCAGTTGGAAACAGCGGAATTTTTGTCTACGACTCCCCGTCTACTGACCCTGCATTGTGGAGAAAAGTGGTCAGGAGGCTTACCACAATCTCGAAGTTAGCAGGACAAAAGCAGGGCAGTTTATTTTCAATTTTCAAAATAAACTGCTGCTATAGTGTACCATGAGCCGAAGTAAGTAGGCCTGCAATAAACCTGCTAAAAAAAAAGGTTGTCTCTGGCCTGTTTGCCTTAAATGTTGCGTGCGTTCGAAAACCAAATATGATAATTTGCCGGTAAATACCGTTTTTATTACGGAATAAAAATAAAACATTTTGATTGTGAAAAATGTAATAAAAAAACATTTGTAGCAGCACTGCTCACTGAGCGGATAAAAGTTGAAAACAAGTTATGGAAAAATAAAATAAATGGCAGCGGAAAAAAAAAATTGTCTTAAGTTCTACATTACTTAAAAATTACGTTTTTTAACGTGTCTCGAAAGTTGTTTTTGTTTACGTCAAAATATGTTTGAAAAAGTTTTTGAATTGATAAAAAAGGTTTTTGCTAAACTACGATTTTGAAGGAAATGAAGTGGTGTCGCGGTGTCGGTTCAGACTACTTTCAGCAATCATAAAGAGATACGAGGTTATAAATTACCAGGAGACGGGCAGCAGCGTCTTCCTGAGGTTCCAACCGCATACTGCGATCGCCAACCCGCCTGCTAAGCGTGGCGATTATGGCTAAACCCCTCATGGTTTTCATAACCATGAGGGAGGCCTATGTCTTGCAGTGGGGGTCAAAAGGCTAATGATGATGATGATGAAAGAGTTTTAATACCCAAAACAAATATTTGAAATGCGACTAAAGTTTGAGGCAACTTTTTTTTTTTCTTTAAGTTTCTATGACTTGATATAGGATCATATACCTACCTAGCAATGGGCAGAGTTGGGCTGACTGAATTATGATGAAATATAACTTATTTTTTATTATGAATAAGATAAGATAACATATTTGTTTATTTTCTGTCCACAAAATACATAAAGTATAATTAATTAATTAATTAATTAATTAATTAATTAATTAATTAATTAATTAATTAATTAATTAATTAATTAATTAATTAAATAATTAATAGGTCGATACCTCCGAAGATAATACAATTCGTCGTAAACTTCGAATGGATTAATCTGCAGTCGTATAATTTTACGCCACGCTTTTTCCTCCCTATTGCGAAAAACGTATCATCGTCCAAAACCATAAAATTTCTTCCTCACTCATTTTAATACGTAAATTAAACAATAATTCGCTTAGCAGGGTTTTAAAAGCTGCTCAAGAGTAACATATAAATAACTGCTAAGAATGACAGTTCAGCAGCGCTGCGAGCGCGCGAAACTGACCTTATAGTACGTTAGCAGCGTTGATTAGACGGTGAACGTCTTATAGTTAACAGCGCTGCGATTGTATGGCTCATGGTACCATTAAGCAGGGCAGTTTTTTATAAGGCTTAAAAATAACTTCTAATAGTGCTTGTGGTAAGCCTCCAGGAATTGCAAATTTTAAGGCTAACCCTGTAAAGTGACGTGCCAAAATTGTTTTCTTTTGTGACTAAAACTATCCAATTACTCCATTTATACTGGGCCTGATAACACTATGAATTTATTATATTTTCTCCGTTTAGTTTATATTCTTTTTGTTGCAGTAACCCGTGCTGAGGACAATTTTAAAAACCTATTTAGAGGCTAAAAATTCCACCCATGCCGGGAATTGAACCCGCGACCTCTGGCTTACCGTGCCAGCGCTCTCCCAACTGAACTACTCGTAATGGGCAAGTGCAAGCATCGGCGAAATTTCGAGCCTTTTTAAAAAATTATCTGTATTACGTACAGGCAGCGACATCTGGCCGAAGCAATTTACATCACTTGCAGTCCCGAGTAACCCAAGTCCCGGCATGGGTGGAATTTTTAGCCTCTAAATAGGTCCATTTAGTTTGTTAAGGGAAATGTTCAAAGGAATATTACAACTTTTATTGTTTGAGTGTGGTCTTTATGTAATGCTCATAAGTACCATACAGTCTGTAAATTACATTTGCCTAAACAAAGATTGCCAACTTAAAACAATCAACTCCACTAATCTAGCATTAGCGGTGCACTTGCAAGATAGCCATGAAACTGTTTCTAACTACCGAAGCAAGCACATTTCCCATCACCTATCTCGTCTCAAACAATAGGGTGAACCGCACAACACTCGACACGGCACGTCTTCTACTATTCAGAGTAGCGCACAATAGTTAGTACACAGACGTCACGTGTGCATGACAGAAGAACATGCCCAAAATTCTAAATATGGGGTTCAAAGTTTGCCTCGAGCTCGAAAACATGCGACTGAAAGAGTTGTTTTCATCCCAGCGTTGCGCTTCGTACATAGACATTTATGAAGTAGCGTAAAAGGGTGATTAGAAACTGGAGCATGAAAAGAAATAAAAAGTGGAAAAAAGTCTCTGATTTTCTGCCGAACTTACAACTACAGAAACGTCCGTTGACAGATAATATGTCGGTCAGATCCTGAGACGTTGCTGATTTTAACTAAAGGCCGGGTTCTCCGAGCGCACGGATTTGTATGAGACTTATTGAGCTGCGCGGGCGAATAGTTGGGGCGAAAGTAGGCATTTAGGAAATTACATAAATAAAAATTCCATTAATAGCATTTTGACGAGCGAAGTCACTGACACACATTCAGTGATAGTCATTTTGGTATATTTTATATTATCCAAAACTCAGTACAGCTCGAATAAAACCATAAAAACATGACGATATTTTTGTTGCTATAAAGTTAAAAAAAATCATACGATTAATGACCGCTAATAAAACATTGAAAAGTAATATTTTAATGTATTAATGTATTTTTCACTTCTCATGCTCTAAAAGTTCGTCTTTATGTCGTGCGTAGGCGACATAAAGTCGCTTTTTATGCTCTAGAGCATAAAGTAAAATCTTCGTCGAAGACCAAGGCAATCGCTGCAACAGCCACACGAACATCTTTAACTTCATACAACAACCTCTTTATTTTATTTCGTTTCGTTCGTATTCTAAGACCAAGGCAAAGATACCAACAGCCAAAGTACACAATAAAACTTCATGAAATAAACTTATAATTTGTATTTCGTCTCATTTATTATTTTTTATATTTGTTTATTTTTCAATTTAGTAGATCAGTATAGTATTTAAGCCATAACAACAACTTATCATAGTTATAAAAAGAAAATGTTTTTATAACTGAGCAGTATGTAACGACCTTAAGTCAGGTGTCACGTCCCTACAGAAAAAAAAAGAAAAAAAAGTTAATTGGCGGGAACCATAATTATTTTTTCATTGTAATATTTGTGTTACAACTTAAAATTGTTTTTTGATTAACGATAAATAATGTCGTCAATCGAAGTGAAAAGTAGAGTGTACAACTCGTCCATAAAACCCATTTTACACTCGACTTTATATCTATCCTCGCTCGCAAGCTCGCTCGGATGGATAAACGTCTCGAGTAAAATGGTGCGTTTTATGCACTTGTTGTACAATCTACTATTTCCTTACTCATACTCAGAAAGTAGGTCTGAAGTTGCCTGAGGAGCGGGTTGAAAGTAATACTTTTCAGCCCTAGGCAGAATCGTTTTCAAATGACAGCTGTCAAATTGTTAAAAAAACTACTTCTATATTCACATTTCTGTTGAACCATGTTCCAACTTTCTATGCAGCTACTCCATTACAGAGCGATATAAAATTGAAATAACATAAAGTTATGTATTAATTGAAGAACATATTTTTTTTAATGACAACTTTTATTTAATTTCAATTATATCTTTTAAATAACATAGTTTTGGGCAAAATATTTCCGTGTGGCGCCGGATTAAAAATAGCGTAACTCCATTTTCTTCCTTGGATGTCATAGAAGGCGACTAAGGAAATAAATTACCAGGAGACGGGCAGCAGCGTTTTTTTGAGAATCCAACCACATATGTACTGCGATCGCCAACCCGCCTGCCAAGCGTGGCTATTATAGCAAAACCCCTCATGTTTATGAAAACCACGAGGGCCTCTGCCCTGTAGGGGGCGTCAAATGGCTGATGATGATGATGGGCAAAATATTTACCATGTTTCAATGATTTCTTTTTAATTTCTTTTTCAGTTAGTGTATCCACGAACACGTGTTCGTCTTTACGATAATCGTTCCGAGATCTAATTCAATGGAGCCCTAACAAAGTTTTTTGGAACTGGCCCTTGGTATCTTTTGTTGCAGCCTACACCTGGTCGGTCAGTTGATCAGCATTTGCTTTTTGTGATCTCCTTGTGATTATTATGGTAGATGAAGAATAATTTTGTTATTCACAAGTACATTATTATATATCTACCATATCTCTCTATCATATCTTTCTAGGTGAATGATGAAACGAGTGAGAGTTTCTGTTCAGTTCTTCTGTGCCATTCTCAGTCATCTGCGTTCTCATAGAATGCAACGGCATGATCCCGTAACCTTGTGGGATAGATCGAATGTTATCTGGCAAGTCTGGGACCTTTAGTGTAGGTTAAAGGACAAATTGGGAATAAAATGCTCTGGATTGGTTACAGTCTGGTAGTTTTACCGTTCGCTGGTTTTCAATGTCGTAAAGTATGTCTGATGGGGCCAGTGACAAGTCTTCGAAGATCCCTTTTGCGGGAACTGCATTATTGTGGTCTATTTCACTATACATAAATACAGACATAAACTCACGCCTGTATCCCAGAGGGGTAGGCAGAGACAAGCGACTGCCACTTGCCAGGATCCTGACTGATCACTTTCGCATTCTCAACATTCATTAGTAGTTGCATGCACGCACACCGGATTCGGGTACTTTCTATTTTGCCCTTTGCTAAAAAATCCTATTTGGTCCCTTACCGGCTCTTTCACTACACATTGCAGAACAAAGAATACTATTTTGATTTTCGTATTAGATGGGCTAAGAATCGGCTAAGACCAATTACTTGACGGTAAAGTTTAAAACGTTTTCTATCATGTAACATACTTACAAAACGTAGATATCAATTTAGTGACTGTACTTCATTGCTACTAATTTTATTTGCAACTCTAAAATTTGAAATAACTCATTGCGAATCCCTCATTCCAATTTATGTACCTATATTGGCAGAAGTGACTTACGCCTTGTGAATCAGGAAACTATTTCACAGAGTTTGAAAGGGAAAGGAAATGACTAAACCACTGCGTAACAGCAGCCTATTAGCGCCGAACAGTAAGACGATCGTGGAAAGAACACCACAAGGCTAGAGTAAACATCTTGGTGGCCTTATTTATATGAAATATTGTACAGAGCCAGACAGTTGGTGGGTAAATTTAGCGGAAACCCAGGAAAAGTCGCGACAAAGTTACGCAGCCTTCATTAGAAAGCTCTCTATACACGAGGGGAATAGAAAGACACTTTTTCAAAACGATTCTGTGAAAGAAGATTTCTTCCATTGGTGGCGCTAGTGAACCTCATGGTGCCCTCAGTTGTTTATTATTATATACTTTATTATATGCATACGATCTGCCTGGCGGTAAACTTCCCTTTATAGCGCAAGAGATATTTCTATGTTGGCCTTTGCTAATACAACCCCTATTTGGTCGAAGTATATCCGTGTCGCGCCGGATTAAGAATAGCGTCACTCCGTTTCCTTCCGCGGATGTCGTAGAAGGCGACTAAGGAATATATTAGGTATCAGGAGTCTTCCTACGATTCCAACCGCATACTGCGATCGCCAACCCGCCTGCCAAGCGTGGCGATTAAGGCAAAACCCCTCATGGTTAGGAAAACCACAAGGGAGGCCTGCACTGGGCGTCAAATGGCTGATGATGATACTTTATTGCACACGAAACATTTAACAAGACATTACGTAAGAAATAGCATGTACAAAGGCGAGCTTATCTCTGTAAGAGATTTCTTCCAGCAAACCTTGGAGAGTCAGAGAAGGTGTAAAAAACGGGTCTATACACGTGTACAAAATAAACTACATAAACTACAAAATCCTAAATAACCTACTTACAACAAAATAAATGAACTGTATAAACTAAGTATCTGAAAAACGAAATACATAAATATATAAAATATGGATATACCTAATTACTTAATACATAAAATAAATATATAGCTCAAAGTTATGTCAGAGATAGATAATGCTCTTTCAACCGCTTCTTAAATTTGCCGGTCGTGGGACAATTGCCAATTGTTTAGGTACAATCGACAGCAGGTCTACCTTTACAGTTTTGTTGGAAAGTCGCTCTCGACGAAGCCGTGTGCACGTATGTAACAGTTGATGTGTTGTCCACTGTACAGTCAAAGGTAACGTCCGGTCATGCTGAGAAGTGGTTTGTTGTTGTGCAGTTGGCAGCATTGCGACAACCATTTACATGCGTGCCCTTTACTCAGATACATTATCGAGACTACTTTCCAGCAAAAACGTAGAGGTTCGCCTGGTGTTAACTATACCTACTCATCAGTACAATGAGGCCAAAGTAATCTTTGGAGAAATATCGTTGGAGGAGATACAAATATGTCTTGTATCCAAAAATGGACTTCCTGATTGACATGTGCTAAATATGTGGAGAGATTGACCTTAAGCCTTGGGCACACAGGAAGGACGTGGGACGAGGGCGCAGAAAAGACGTGATGCGTTGTATAGAGTTCGCGTCTCGCCTCGTTTTATCTGTGTGGGCATTGAATTAAAATTCAATGGTGTGGGCCATGTCCCACCGCTTTAGCACATTTAGTATGAAAGTGAATTGAAAGGGCGCCGCGTCTTTTCCGCGCCCTCGTCCCACGTTCCTTCTATGTGCCGCACACCTATGGAGTGCTCAAAGAATCGACACAGTTTTGCTTAACTCAGTACAACTGTCAACTGACAGCAGATGAACTTTCATCAGATCTTTACCAGTAGACCTAACATAAGACCTTTACATTTCAATTGTAAAGACACGTAACCGAGCAGAGTGCATGTTTGTAAAGGTTGATGTGCCGTATCTATTCACATAAGTACTCACTCGTAGCCTAGCGCTGTACCACTGAGAGTATGTTTACGAAATACAATAAGACTGTATTCACATCTATTGCCTTCTACATTGTTTCATACATATTCACCGCGCGAGTACACGCTGAAATTAGACGACAATTTTATGTTATTGCCTTACGCATAAAGCCGACAGCTGTAAAATAAATACCTATTGTTCTGATTTTGCAGCGAAGTAACAAAAGATTTTTGTATTCTTAACAGAAACCCATCGTACACCTACCTAGGTTTGCCACGTGCCACGATACTGGCATGGCAGACCTCTTTAGCTTCATCGAAATTCATTAGCCGCTTGATGCAAGCTTGCGGGTTACCCGGTTATAATCTTGTCTCTGCCTGACATATCATGTCTGTCTCACTGTAATTCTTTGTGCGCGCATCACGCAAAAACCACTGAAGGCAATTTAATAAAACTTACCATGATAATAGCTCAGATCCCCGTGTAACATATAGGCAATTACCGGTACACTATCAACATCTTTATAAACCGGTTAATTGAATCCGACACTATATAAAAACCAAATACTCGATTACTTCTGAGCTTTTAGGGCCGAATTTCATAACACTGAAATTTGTAGTTTACTGTGATAATTCGAAGTAAATTGCATAGTAGTTTTATTTTATTAATCTCTCTATTAATCGGCTTTGCCACGTACATAAAATTTTCATACAGGCCCTAGGTAGCAGCCGAGTCAGTCGGTTGCTGTGGCAATCTCTCACTGGCGAGCGAGACGATATAGTTTCTTTGAGGTATGTCTGTTAATGATCTTGATAACATGCGATACAAATAAATTTGTATCCACTTTTAAAATTAGATAAAAGAGCCGAATGAACTATGAAATTAGTTGTGTAGAATAAAATCATCACAAGTAAAAAATCCATGTAGGTAATCAACATAAAAATATTAACAAAAAAAACCTAATAGTTGCGTTCTTCCGGACCATAATAAGATTCTGTGACAATAACTTCTTCTATCTTTAGGTTTAGGTATAACACAAATAATGACACAATGACATAGTTTATATTTGCATAAAATATGATAAATGTTTCAGTATTGTTTTTTATTTGTTAAAATACATTGTTTTTTAATTTTGATTTTTTTAGCACCAGACAAATGGGGGGGTCAAATCTTTACGTTTTGGAACTGTGTCTTTTTTTCTTTTTAATCTGTGACTAAGTGACTATATGTTTATATTTTCTTAGTATTGTTATGTTGGCTATGTAATTTTTTTATACCTGGCACTTAAAAAAAAGTTTAGGTCGAATGAGGCGGTATAATCTTTACGGAAAATAGTATTGGGCCTGCTCGGACATTTTAAAGATCGCTCCGTACTGTTACATTTGAAACAATGTATTAGTACGGTTTATTAGTACTATTCGGACTATTAGGACACGATATAATAACTCTCTGAACGTTCACGTTTTGACCTTTCAGCCATCATTTATGGTTAATATTTTTTAATGTTGCCATTCTACTACTACTATGATAAAAATTAATAAAAAAAAATTTTGCTCGAGTACTTTCTTTTTCGTACGTACAGTCAGAAACAGAAATCTCCAAAAATCTGTTTCGCACGAAATCTCTTCACCATAATAATATACTATAACAACACAGTGAAAATATGTTTTATTCGTTCGAGAAACTAACATCAAGAAAACAACACAGTATTACTTTTACAAGAGTACTTTGGATTAGCGCGCGAACCAGCGGAATTGACACGAATGTAAACAAAACACGAAAAAAGCAAAAACAATCTTTATTGCTATACGACATACGTAGACACGTCTATAGTTCATAAAAGACCGACCGGCTGAACGAAGGAAGACCGAACGGAGCATTATCTGTGCTGTGATTGTGTGATCGATTAACATGCATCCATCGTTCGCTCTCGGCCATGTTCGTTCACCCCGGTTCATTTATTCATTCAGCCAGCCCGAGATCGCGAGAGCAGTGAACGAATAGACCGAATGTCCGAAACTGCGTTTGCAAGATGGCAAGCGATCACAAAGATTTTTATTGAATCATCGTTCTTTGTCATAAAAATCACAAAACATAAAAACGTAGCCTAATTAAAAAGCAACGTTTGCCGGGTCAGCTAGTCCCTAAATAACCATGTTCTAATTTGCCAGCGAAAGGGATATCAGAAGTAAGAGCAAAAGAAGCCGATAGGCATCATCTCGGCATGATTATACAAATCCTTACGACATCATCATTGGAGCATTGCGACAAAATGGCTGAGTTAATTTATGATATTGACTCACGAATTTTCACACGAGGAGTTGCCATTTCACTACTGTTACCCACTCTTTGCCAAGATTACACAAGAATTGCTCTGGGTTAGGTACATACACCTTACTATTTGTCTCGCTGCTCTCGCTACGTGTTGATAGTGAGCGGATTTGAATCTGTCACTTTTTCGTGCCACTTTTCCTAATTGAATCGTGTGATCTTAAAACAACACATGTCATGTCCTTTCATTACAACTTGTCAGGAAATAGAAAAAACTCTTTTATTCAAATACTCATATCTACAATAGCAATATTTTAGCATATTATGTTAATTTCTGTATGAATGAACTACAATTTTTTTTCTAATGTAAATCAATAGGTAGGTGAAAATAATTTAATACAAAAAAAATGGGCAAGTGTTATTTTAACAACACATGTGACTTGTGTTGTTTTAAAATCACACGATTCAATTATGAGTAGGTCGATGGAAACAACACAATCTGTTTTTAAAAGTATTGTACGAGTAGCTGTAGGAAGACCATTTTTTGGCTTAGGGATGGGTTTGTGCGTAATGTTAAGCTTTTAATTAAAATTTTTTGTTAGAGTAGTGCGAGCGTCCGGTAGGTACGTAGAATTGTCATCTTCTATAGTCTATATAGTGTTATATATAAAAATCACATGTCACAATGTTTGTTATCGAACTCCTGAGCAACGGCTTCACCGATTTTTATTAAATGTTTTGCGTATATTTGGTAGGTCTGAGCATAGAAAACAACGTTTGCCGGGTCAGCTGGTAATAAACTGTAAATTGCAGTTTTATGAAACATAGCCCACCGAATTAGCATGCTGAAGTGGCAGTGGGCCGGCCATATCATCCGAAGAACTGATAACCGATGGGGTAGACGAGTTCTTGAGTGGAGACCGAGGATCGGAAAGAGTAACGGTCTTATTTGTTAAAATAAGATTCCTCTAAAACGCTCCTCAGAGGCAGTTTAAGTAATCTGTGGTTACGTCTTTCCCTGAGAGTACTTATTATTTATTTTCTGATGAGGAGTGTTTTAAGCAATCGGTTTTTTTTATAAATAAGACTAGTTCATTAATAAGACTACTTAAATGTGATGGAAAACTTCTTAAATGTGACTTTTGTATGGAGAATTTTAGTTGAGTAAATGGTTTTTAAGCCACATTTATCAAAGTGGTGCAAGTCGCCCTTAGTAGATACCCTTAAAATTATAGTGCAAACGATTTATTTTAAAGATTTACAGACTTAAAAGGGAAAGACAGACTATTTTTAAACTCGTGGAGTGTTTTAGAGGAATAATTTTCTTATAAATGACACCGCAAAAATTATAGTTGGATAACTCTATTTTAAAGTACATTTAAATACAATTACAAAATAACCGCACCACGGGGTTATTTACACAGCAAACACACTGACTATATTGCCAACTGTGCTATGCAGAATTCAACGCAAATAAAATAAATCAGAGAATTCTGCCCGTGCCTAGCTCTATTTCAAAGTACAGTCGACAACATGTCAACCAGGGGGCTGATTCTCGCCCATGCGAATTGAAAGCGTACACGCAAAATATTCGAAGGATTAGACATTTGTCGCATAAAAATCAGTTTCACGTATTCTCACAAAGTCGTATACGCAAATTTGCTAATAAATTTCGCTCGCTTTGAGATGTCATCTTGTCGCATGGTAATTACCATGCGACTGGCAAAAGGCGTATGAAATTTGAACGCATTCATTGATAGTTGACGTTTCTTGATTGGAAAGTCCAAAAGAAAGAAGAAAGAGGTTAGGTTAGATTTGGAAACTTTTGAAAAACTTTTGGAGTGTGGTGCTAATAAAAATGAACAAGTTTGTAGCTGCTTTTGTTAAAAAAATTTTGAGTGAAGCGGCAATAGCTTCAGCGACACCAAGGCGCCGTGCTACATGAAGGGTAGAGCCATTTAATATGAGCGACGCTGATTTTAAAGAGCTTTCGGTTCTCGAAATACTTAGCAAGGAATCTCATAAGTATAGTAGAACCTCTCGTCCCACAAAAGGAAATTGATTTGAAAACCAACGTGAGTTTATTTAATGGGCGGAAAACTTCCCCGATCGGGGTCGGCATCCAGCAGCTCAGTGAGCCTCCTCGTCTGACTGGCCGAAGCATAGCAGGCTTTCCTTTTTTTTTAAGCCCCTTTAACCATTCTTTCTTTACTCCTTGACTTGCTCTGATTTCTTGTTTTTGTATGAAAAGTTTGTGATTTGTAAACAAACAAACACCACACACAAGTCGACGATCAGTTGACGTTTCGTTATAGGTTACATTTCATTTGAAAATTTTGAGAGTTAATTTTATTAAACTTTTAATACCATGTATTTTATACCTAAATGGTTTCTTTAGTCTATAAAATAACACATAAATTAAAATTTTGCCGCAATATGTATCAATTTAAAAGTGAAATTGTAAATGTTATAAAATTCGACTAACTTTCAATTTACAATCGAGAAAATGGAACGTATGATTCACAGATAAGTTTTAAGTCGTTAGACATTTACTTTTTCATTCGAATTCAATGTAGAATGGCGTTCAGAATACAGATTTTAGCTGTCGTTCGACTTTTTTATGTAGAATTCAAGTCATACGCCTTAGAGTCGTATACGAATTATTTGCTAATGAAGTGAGAATCGGCTCCCTGTGCGTATTCGTTAAAGTCTCCCGTAACGCAACCGAGTAGAGTTGGCGCATATAAAGGTCGATATGCTTTGAACTGTAGGTAACTACATACATGCTGGAAATGAGGTTGTGTTTCGAACAGTTTTAGCGCTAATGTGCACTAAGCAAAGTAATAAGCCACTGACGCGTTGTATGTCAGTGATCCGTAGCCATAGACGATTAAAAAGGATTTGTTGGTCACCAAAAAGACTAGTGTGGCTTTGTATATGTTCGTTTTACCGAATAACTATCCGCAACTGTCACGTCGTGCAGTGAGTAAATATGTTTTCACACCTCCTGCTCGACAATGCCTTATTACGTACCGTCAAATATCATCGTAAAGCATGGCCTTGTCTCTCGAGGGCAATAATAATGAAGAATTTCCCTAGGGAATAAAGTGATTTGAATTTAGAATGTCAAAATTCGCATGAAAACTATGGAGAAGCCCCGCATTGCAATTCGAAATTCGAATTGTTGTTCGAAACTCACCTCTTTTTTTTCTTTTTTTTCTGAAATACTGTGTCCTGTGACCGCGCGAAACACCAACAAAAAAAAGAAAAAAAGGCGCGAATTGCAAATACGAATTTAAAAGTTATATTCAATTTAAGTTGCTAAGCCGTAAAAGAGTGTGGACTTTATATTTAATTTCAGGTTTTAATACATATTTTCAACTTATGCAGCCCTGTCTTTTTATTGTCTCCCAGATGGTGTGAAAAGTAGAGTATTCACCTCTGGAATAAAACATGTCTTAGTCTCGGGCGGTATGAACCCCTCGCTTCACTCAGGACTCTACATAACTCCCTCGCTTCGCTCAGGAGTTAAAATTTTACTCCCTCGCTGCGCTCGCGAGTTAACTCGGAGTCCTTCGCTCCGCTCAGGGTTCAATATGCCGCCCATAACATAATACATGGTTTTATTCCCTTAGTACATAATCTACTATCAGTTACTATTAATTTTAAGCAACGCGCCAGTAGAGAAGGCTGCTAGTCGCACTTCGGTACTACGGACCTTACGCTGTAAAGTGACACAAAAACCTAGAAAAATCGTAGAAAACCTTGAGGATTTTGATAAAAGGAGTAAATATTTGTTCCCGCGATAAGTTGTTAAGATAGTGAGGCTACCTATATGATTACGTTAGTCTGGTAGTTGTCGTTGGCCTTAACATTCTGCCAAGGAACGAGTGTGTGTGTTTGTGTGTATGGGTGTGTGCGTGCGTGCGTGCGTGCGTGCGTGCGTGCGTGCGTGCATGCGTGCGTGCGTGCGTGCGTGCGTGCGGGCGTGCGTGCGTGCGTGCATGCGTGCGTGCGTGCGTGCGTGTGTGTGTGTGTGTGTGTGTGTGTGTGTGTGTGCCGCCTTTCAGTACCGTTTTCTACCGGAGGTTGGCAACCAATCCACAACATTGCAGATTATGTAATCATTTTTTTAACCCCCGACGCAACGCAAAGAAGGCTGTTATAAGTTTCAAGCCTATGTCTATTCGTCGTAGCACATAAACGGATCAAGCGATTTGTTATAATTAGCTTATCTAGCTTAGATTGATCGAGTTGGTTCTTAGCCATGTTTCATGGAAATCCACTCAGCCGTTTATGGATATGGTATATCAAATGGCTGAAATTAGCGACATTGATGCGGTTTTACTTTTTAAGAGCTAGTTTTTGTATTGGGGGTTTATTAAATTTTTCATTTATTATTTGGTATCTATTTTGAAAGTTTGCATTACAACTAAGCCTATTTTAATTTATTTTATTTTTCGGTCCTTACGGTATAATTTATTGTTCTTTTTTTCGCTAATTCTTTAAGGGCTATTAGAAGAAATTATGAAACACAAACGTCATTGTAGGACATGTGGGGGGTCTCTCCACAGAGGTTTTTATTTTATTTTAAGTTTGTTTAATTTAGATTTAGTTTCTTAGTTATTCAGTTTTTTACTCTATTTGACACATGACACACACACGTGGCTGAGTCCCACACAGCCACTAACTAGACTGTTCAGTTGAGAGGGACTGTCGCCGGTATTATTTGGCGTATTCCCTTTCGAAAATAGTTTATTTCCCTTTCTGTCCACGGTAAAGTTAAGTTCGTGGGTATGTTGGTGTTTCCTACACAGGGTGTAACAAAATCCCTATATCTATCCGAAAATAGGCGGTTCTGGGTACTTGTCAAAACGAATAACTTGTCATCATCATCATCAGCCATTTGATTGACGCCCACTGCAGGACATAGGCCTGGATTTAAAAACCATGAGGGGTTTTGCCATAATCGCCACGCATGGCACGCGGGTTGGAGATCGCAGTACGTGGTGAGAATCTCAGGAAGACGCTGCTGCCCGTATCCTGGTAATTTATTTCTTTAGTTGCCTTCTACGACATCCACGGGAGGAAATGAAAGTGAAAGTGAAAGCGAACTACATTTATTGCCAAAAACACACTTGAAGCAAATGGCAAATGAATGAATTGACAAATGAAGCGACGCTATCCTTAATCCGGCGCCATACAAATAACTTTTACTATGGTTTATTTACTTTTTAATGTAGCCTAAATACGGATCAGCATTATAATTATACTGCTCAAAACGATTAGTTAGGGGAATAAGATTTCAAAGTGGAGTAAAACCTTTTTGCCTAGGTTTTTAATTATATCTGGCCCCTAAATATTTAAGTGGCATCCTTTACGAAAATTAAAGACCGGCCAAGTACGAGTCGGACTCGAAGGGTTTCATCTATACAACACAAATATCGAGAAAAGATGGCAAAAAAATCACGTTTGTTGAATGGGGGCCCCCCTTAAATTTTAATTTTTATTTAATTATGTATTTTTTTAAACGAATATAGAACTAAATATTTTGTGAATATTTGAAGCGTCTACATGTTTTCGTTATTAATATCGAGCAAAAAACCGCAAAAAAATTACGTTTGGCGTATATTTATCTTACTCTGTTTTTAGTACTTGTATAGCTAGACGGTTGAAATTTCAACTGTCTAGCTATAACGGTTCATGAGATACAGCGTGGTGACAGACAGACAGATGGACAGTGAAGTCTTAGTAATAGGTTCCCGTTTGGCACCCTTCGGGTACGAAACCCTAAAAACGAAATCACATCAGCGTTTTCGTTAGCAGTTCTTAATATGGTGGCCGAGAGTCTACGTAAACCTAAAAACGGAGTGCCATTGAATTTTCTTAAACTTTTTAATTACAGAAAACTCACTCAGAAGACTTGAAAGTGGCCTTTCTAGTCTTCTGAGTATTTCTATTGATTGAGTATATTACTCTCAGGGGGATAAGTAAGTACTGAGTAGAAATGCCATTTCTAGTTCCTACATATGCCATAGGTCGACCCTCTTGAAGCAGAGTGGCAGCTCGAGATACTTGGTTTTCAGTCTGATCTGGCATAATGACCTTCAATCAATAACAACTCACAGAAGACTTGAAAGGCCACATAAAATGAGAGAACTTTTCTGTCCCAAATAAAAAATTTACTTCAAAATGACGTCACTGATGATGATTGATGGTGTCACCTAAAAAAGGTCTACATTTCTTGGATATTAGACTCTTGACCACAATATTAAGACCTGCTAACAAAAATGCTGATGTTCTTTTGATTTTTACTTTCATGAATGTTAATAATAATGATAATGAAAATGTAATAATTAAAAAACAAAGAACTTTCTTTTCTTCCATTTTTTTTAATCAGTTTATGCAATTTGTAGGTGGCTCGCTCTTTTGCATTTTTTTTGCACATGCATAGGTACCTAATTAACTGTATATTCTCTACATTCTAATAATAAATATTATACTAGAGTCTCAATTGTTATTCCCCTAATTTTTTGATCAGTAGGTATTCATTGTATATTTTTTTTAAATATTTTGAATATGTCACAATAAAAACCTTAGTTGTTACGCCGTTTTTATCAAATCATGGTCACCGTGCATTTTGTGCTTGTCGAACAAAGACAATGCAATCTATGACTAAAGTGCATTTAGGTACATTATTTGCCTTCGGCATTTTGTAACTGTCTATTTACAATTAGTCGATAGGCATGATTACAGTGAGTGAAAATCACTACGTATTTATTTAATAAGACTTGCATTGTAGACATATTAAGTAAAATACCAATCGCAGCGAATGATGTCACTGTTTGAGAACACGCGAATAAACGTAGTAAGCAAACGGCCGGTTAATTTTTATTTTTTATTTATTAGGTTCACATAATATGGTCCAGGTTAAATGGATTCGGACCTCCTAAAAGCACAACTTTTCTGTGGTTTTATTTACGATTGAATCTTTAATTAATAAACTCACATGGAAGGTTTTACATTTCTTAATTCTGCTCGTCTTTATACTCGATGCTACAATTTCTCCCAACATCAACACATCGATTTTAGGCAAATTACCACTGGTTGCCTTAGTAAACCCTCGTTTCATGATCAGTGTTATTTCACTCAGGACAAACATGCAACACTAATTTAGTGGCAAACAGTGTTAATTTGCCTAAAATCGATGTGTTGATGTTGGGAGAAATTTTAGCATCGAGTATAAAGACGAGCAGAATTTAGAAATGTAAAACCTTCCATGTGAGTTTATTAATAGTAATTATCATCATCATCATCATCATCATAACCAGCCTATATACACCCCACTGTAGGGCACAGGCCCTCTTTCAGAGAGAGTGAGTATGAGCTTAATCACCACGCGAGCCCACCGCGGATTGGCGATTTCAAGCGCTGAGGCGTGTAAACACGTCAGACACTCAGGGTTTTGTAGTGTTTCGAATACGGATTTTTATTTTTTATTAAATTATTTTTATTTTTCAATTTTTAGCGGGGGAGCGGGAGAAAAATAAACAAGACAAATGGTTGCATTAAAATTTGACGTTCTCGATTTCCATCTCCGAAAGTCTTCACCAGAACATCACCAAATTTCCTTGGGGCTACTATTACGCTATTTTATGAGACATATGGATTTTACTAAAGGATTACTAAAGGGGCCCTTTTAGTCCTTACTTACTGCTGTCCATTGAAGAGTTTCGTTCTCCATCTCTGAAAGTCTTCATCCGATCTTCACCAAATTAAAATAGGACTAATGGGACGTTATATCTATTCGAACAAGAAAAAATATGTCGAAATCGGTTAAGATTTGACGGAGTTATGGAGGAACAGCGCAAAAAAAAACGTAGGTACGCGTCGAATTGATAGCCTCCTCCTTCTTTGAAGTCGGTTAAAAAATAACGTTGAGTACCTACTAGGAATATCCCTGTTGTATTTATTGATGTGTTCCCACACTGCGGGACCCACAGATATTGGTCAGTGGCGGGACCGCACGCCATCTGTACACTAGAAATCATTATTCATAAGAGGAAATTATTAAATGGTTTAATAATTATGCGTATACGCTACGAATAAAAAATCGTAGAAGTATTTCTCCTTACAAAAGTAACTAATACAAAAACTAAAATTGAAATGAGCGCAAGATGTGCTGTAGAGTAAATCACACTGTGATTGGTTCATTCTGTGTACCATGCGTAACGACCGTGAACGTTGATTGGGCGACAGTAATTGACAGCGTAACTGATGATTGGTAGAAACCAAAAACGTGAAACCATTAATGTAACCCGTCGAAATATATATGTACGTCGCAAGATGTCGCCTTGAAGATGGCAGGAGCTTAGATATTTTGCCGGGTAATACTGAACTCGCTCTGATTGGTATCACATTTGACAAGCCGCGCCCGCCTTTCCACAATAGGACGTGGGGTCAATTTTTTGCGCTAGTTGGACATCTATGTTTTTAACTATCACTGCGTATACGAAACCACTAGCTTTGCTGTGTTAACTATTCAACTGTGACGTCACTAGCGACGCCATGACACTGGCGCGCGTTTCGGTGGGAATTTTAAATCTAAAAAGTAAATGTATTTTTTACTACTAAACTTGATTGTAAATAATTTATGTATTGAAAGATTATAGGACAGTTTTTCAAAATTTGTCATCATGCCTGTTGCATTATAGACGAAATTGACTAATTTCCTACGACTTAAGGGCGATAGAGCTTCCATTTTAGACATATATAGAGATTTTGTTACTGTATACGGTCCGTTTTATAATCTATTCAAATGTCAACAAGATATTAAGAGGAAAAACAATACAACAATACAAAACTCAAGTACATCACAGCTATTGAGGAAAACAGCGCATATTATGGGTATTGATTGGCTACGTGAAGACACACTGAATAACTATGGCATTGACTTTGCCAACACTAACATAATATAAACTCACGTCTGTATCCTGTATCCCAGACGGATAGGGTACTTCCACTTTCCTTGCCAATACTGTGTTAACAAAAAAATACTTAGTAACTTGAACTTGTTTTAGAATTATGTTAAATGTTTTTGTTTGAATCTTGCGACCGGTGGCTCTTGTTTTTTGTGAATAATGCAATAAATCGCAAAACCTATAATTCTTATGAAAACCTAGTATAACTTTTATGAAGACGGAATCACTGTCTACGTTATGAATTTCAAAGAGATTTGTTAAAAAAATTCTGAGAATTTGGCTAAATTGTAGCAAGGGCCACATAGTACTACAATTAAGAACAATTTAAAGATATAAGCAAAATTGCGCTGGATAATAAAATAAAACAAGTGCAGCAGTGGGACCAAAAGAAACTTACTATGTAACATTTCTACTATGAGTGGCACTATTCAACTCCTGACATCTTTGTCAATCACGGTAGTATCTACCTTTTTAATCTGTGCCTACGTGTCAACTTCTTGTCAACAGCTAATGTTTTCCAAGCTGTTGCAATCACCATTTTCTTAGCGAAAAAAGCTCACAGCTTACGGGGTATAAAGCTAAAAAGTCGCATAATGAGCAACTTAGGTCTACAATGCCTGCTAGGTATTCAGTGCAATGACTTCGTAATGATTGCTGCGGACCAGATAAACTCTAAAAGTGTAGTAGTCTATAAAGACGGTAAGAAAGTTACTAAATATAACATTGGACGAGGAATGTTGTGTTGGATTGGACATTTGATGAAGGAAGTAAATAATGACGAAAGAAATATTGCATCGAGCAAATCGACTGGTAAGCCAGCAAGTGACGGCCCAGGCTGATATACGTTGACCAAATAGGGGATTCATTAGCAAAGGGCAACGTCAAAAGTACTCGAAATCAGTAAGCGTGTATGCAGCGCCTAATGAATGTTGATGAGGCGCAAGATGTGTTTCGGGATCGTGGGAAGTGGTGGCAAATCCTAGTTTGTTTTATACTTCCGAGAATGCTGGCGTGAGTATCTGTAAAATGTAATGTAAACATACCGTCCACACAGCACAAGCATTCGATCTCGCACTCAAATAGTAAATCCTGAACACGAGAGAGCCTATGAGCGTTTCATACAAGTGTGAAGATATGTTTCCTCCAACAATAATACAGTAAAAGTGATCCAGCTCGCGCTTCTCACCTTCCAAACTAATCGATGCCCCCCGCCATACTTTGTCGCAGTGGTGCCAACCTAACGACCGGTTACTTTTGAATAGTGACAACGACACTTCCGATTTTGCAGATATCATGACACTATTTTATTGAATACTTTTAATATCGTGATGTTGAGTATTGACCGGTAAAGCAACTGGGAAACAATATCAATGCAAAGTAATGCCAGAATAATCAAATGTAACTCTGTTTTTATTAAAATTGTTCAAAATCATGCATGACGCAAGGTCAACGGTTTAATTTAAATTAGGTAACAGAAATCCAATAGAGAGATACTAAGTCAGACAAGTATCGGTCCCCAATAATTCAGTTTGAAAAAACAAAGAACGGCATAAATAATCAAGGTGAAGTTGGTAAATAAAACAATTTACTTCCTGAACCAAATTGCTAAGCACCTGTAAGTAATATATTACCTTCATGATGTTTGCTTATGAAAAGAAATAAAACATAGTACAGTTTAGATAATGAAAACTAAACCATAAATGTAAATCCATAGTAATAAATTACGACGTTAGAGTGAGAGAAGCAAAGAAAAATAATTATGTAAAATAGGACTCAGGATCAAAACAATGAATTGGTGATATTTCCATATATCTTATTCAACTACCTATAATTTCCTACGCTTTGCAACATTACTTGGTCGACTGCTTCAAGATATTCAGTCGCGGATAAACACAATGACTGGTGGTTACGATCATCAATCACGATGAGCGAGCAAGGTCGCGTCTTATACACGCATTGTCTTTGATAAGAGTTTGTAAAACTAATTTACTTTAATGTGCAGTTTTCAACATTCTTAAATGATCACAATCGAAAATAGACATCGTGAGAAAAGTGAGGTTTATAAATACTTTTTGGACATTGCATTGGTTCTATTGAAAGATATTATGAATCTAAACTAATCTAAAGCATAGATTGTTAGGGCTTAATACACCCATGATTTCAATCGAAGAAAGCGAACACCTAGGTACTTACTGTTATGAAAATTAAGAAATAATATGCACAGAAAATTTTATGTGATTAGTGTCACTATGGTAAACCCGGGTCTTTTCCTGGTCGATGCTGCACTACCTCTATAATCACACCAAGGTTGGCACTTGAATGTGTTGTCAATTCAAAGTGCCAAACTACGATAAAGCAAAAACAATAAACATTGAAAGAACATCTTTCGTTAAATTTTTTTTTTGTTGTTTGGCAATCAGCCACATTCTGTAAAAAGGAGAATGATCAAAAACAGTCTATCTTTTGAAAAATGATTTCATAGTTCTATTTGATAAATCAAAAGAATCAGGGGTTTAAAAGTAATAATTAAAAAATATCAGTATTGATTGTTTAACTAAAAAACTTCAGTCAGTCAATACAGATTACAAGGGTCAATCAACTTTTTTTTGTCCACACCCAGAGATTTCCAGTCCCAGACATTAATTATTATTTTTTCTCAAAAAGTATGGTTGCTATTCCGAAAAGTAAACGTTTACTGAGTAATTAAGATGGTGTTTTAAGCAACAAGAACCAGGTTTTGTAGAAAATCTGGAAATTTACTTGAATTTCGGTGGTTGTCCGATGGATGTAATGTATCATTTCATAGTATGACTACTTGTCCCCAAGGGATTCTCCTGCACAAAACTCAGCACAGTGAAAAAAAAATCTTTTGTCGCATAAAAACTAATTTTACCCCTACATTAATCTTTATGGCTGGCTTCTTGAAAGCTAGCAACAACATTTTTATAGGCCGTGTATTAGCAAATTTTTAAATTATCTCGCTGTCCCACAAGTTTCCTGTAAACAGTAGGTCTGCTGGACAACCGCTAAAAACTTCTAAAATCTAATCACAGATGGCGTCATGAGTATTCTAGTCTATAAGAAAACCGATTTAGGAAGCGCGGCAGCGTATCCGCCATCTTTTTGTTTGGACAACTCCCGAGTCAGTCGATCAAGGTCAGCCGAAGGGCTGGTGTGTGCAAATTGTGTGTCCACTGAACGACTGCAACGAATCGTAAGTATCTTGGTATTTTTTAATAGATTTTATTGCAATAGTTTAGTTTTGTTCTTGGTGTTACCTAAGAAGTGACAATTATGACATTACTTTGATAACTTTGCAATAAAAGCCACAATACTTCAATAATGTCCTTTGGACAACCGTCCTTTGGGCAACCGTAATGGTTGCCCAAAGGACAATCTTGGTTGTCCAGTAGACAAAGGTGATTTTAATAATTTTTAAATAAACTGGTTAATTTAAATACTACATTTCATCGTAAAGAATCAATTAAAACCTGAACATTAAAATGTATCCAATATTTATTTATTTTAGTATCAAACAAAATGGGGATGACATCTAAAGAAAAATCAAGACGTTACCGAGAAAGGCTTAAAGAAAATCCACAAAAAAACGCTGAAAGGCAAAGAAAAAGCGGATGAGTTACCATAAAAATAAAAAACTTATAAAAGACCTAAGACCACAAGAAAAAATTAATGCCAGAGTAATTTGGAAACTGAGAAAGCAAGAACAAAGAAAACGCAAGAAAGCAATTCAGAATGTAATTGCGAACACACCTCCAAGTTCACCTTCAATACTACATCAAGAGCCGGTTGACTACGCCTTATTCGCACTCTCTCCACCAGACAGCCCTGCAGTAAGTTTGAATTCAGATAATAGGGCCAGAGGGAAAAAGAAGATACGACGTGACAGAACAAATCTGTATAGAGAGAATAAACGATTAAAGGAAGAAAATAAGAAATTGCAAAAAAAGTACGAAAAATACAAGAAAAGAGCTCAAAGAAATGTAAGAGAAACTAAACAGAACAGAGAATCTATGAAGAAACTTTTACCCACACAAGATGAAAAAAATAAATACAAAGTATTGACCAATACTATCAAAGACAGGTACCAAAGATTACGCGACAATAAACAAAAGACGTTCTTGAAAAATATATTTCGGGGACTCAAAATACCTGAAAGGCAAGTCATAATAAAAGAGACACTGGGTTTAGAAGGAAATATAAGAACAAGTGCAAGAGATCAGCGAAATGACACTGTTTTGAAAAAGAAAATAAGTGACTTCTTCAAAAGAGATGATATCTCAAGAAATACCGCTGGAAAAAATTAAACCATAGGTAGAGGTAATAAAAAGACTCAGAAAAGATTTTTGCTGGATACGATGAATAATTTGTACAAAACATTCAAGTTGGAAAACCCAGGCGCCAGATGTTCGTACTTTTATTTCACGAAAAATCGACCTTATTATGTTGTAAAACCTACCGTCGACGGCAGAGAAATGTGTCTTTGCAAGACACATATGAACGCAGCATACAAGGCAAAAGCCTTGAGAAACAAAAATGTGTTGGAGACGTTTCATCTGAGCTCGCTTATTATACAAACGGTATGTAATACTGAAAGTAAAGATTGTATGCTGGGAATTATCAAGGAGTGCGAAAACAAAAATACTATACTCAACCAGGATAAAATAAATGGTAAAATACAGTGGTTCGAATGGGTGAGAGAAGAAGAATTTTATACAAAAGAAGGGAAAAAGATAAAAGCTGTTAAAAATGTGAAGAAAGTAAGGGAAGAGGAAATAAAAAAAATGATTTTTAAATTTGAAGAAGATTTAAGAACCCTGAAAAAACACGTGTTTAATTTAAAGAACCAGTACAAGAGTTTTCTTCAAAGTGTGGACAACGTTCTACCAAATGAAGCTGTAATTTTGGTTGACTTCAGTGAAAACTACAATGCAAAATGTACGGAAGAAATTCAGGCTCATCATTTTGGAGGATCGAGGCAACAGGTGACACTCCATACGGTGGTCGTGTATGTAAGCAGTGGAACAAACAAGCACAGTACTTTTTCGTTTTGCACTATATCTCCTTGTAACATACATCAGCCGGCTGACATATGGGCACATTTGCACCCTATTTTAACAAATATTCTCGCTAATTATCCTATAATAAACACTATTCACTTTTTCTCTGATGGCCCATTCTCTCAATACCGGCAAAAAGTGAATTTCTTTTTGTCTTGCACGAAAATATTTGATTATGGGTTTGAAGCTTTCACGTGGTCGTATTTTGAAGCTGGCCACGGTAAAGGCCCTGCCGATGGTATAGGAGGTTATTTAAAAAGGACTGCTGACAATCTGGTAGCAACTGGAACGGACATAACTAATGCTTCGGAATTTTATCATGCTCTCGAAGGGACAAGCAAGGTTAAATTGTTTTTTATTCGCAAAGACCAAATTGACGCCATCCAGAAATCGATTCCAAAGAATGTCGTCCCTCTAGTAGGAACACTACATGTACATCAAGTGTTTTCCAAGATTCGTGGCCAATTAAAATACAGGAACTTAAGTTGTTTCTGCAATCGAGGATTCTGTGAATGCTTAAGCCCAAAGGT
Source organism: Yponomeuta evonymella (assembly GCA_963969515.1). Lineage (NCBI taxonomy): Eukaryota > Metazoa > Arthropoda > Insecta > Lepidoptera > Yponomeutidae > Yponomeuta > Yponomeuta evonymella. Next base: position 1,824,684 of record OZ018343.1, on the reverse strand, counting down.
TTATCATCCCATACCGAAAGCAAAAGAAAGGGCCGCTGCTGAAAGTGCCTGCAATAGTGATGACGGAAATTCTAGCGATGACAATTTGCCATTGAGTCACTTGATAGCAAGAAAATACAAAGACCTACGGACGTCAGTATCAGTAAGTATGTACAAATACGTGTACGGTTCGTCAGATACTGACATTGACGAAGAGAAAGAACCCTCATCAACACAAAACGATTATAATGGAGCTTACCATAATAACTTACCTCAATCTGGAGATTATGTTGAACAGCAGCCATCTCTATCAAGGCATTGTAATAACTTACCTGAACCAAGTGACCATGAAACTCAGCAGCAAACTACATCGGGAAATAAATATAACTCACTTGAACGCTACTTATTACCTGGACCTGACGATCGTGAAGATCAGCAGCCATCTATATCAGGGCAAAAAAATAACTTACCTGGACCTGGAGATCATTTGCTAGTCAAAGTTTACGGTGCCAAGGGCAAAACGTACACTTATGTCTGTGTTGCTCAAAGTGACATCGAAGATGACGGTGAGATTAAAGTCACTTTCCTGAAAGCTGTTAAAGGCGGAAAACTGTTTGTACTTGACCAAAAAGATGTTTCATATGTTGCGTATGAAGATATAATAAAAAAGCTGCCAAATCCAGATGCAGAGTATAAAAGAGGTGAAGTGTATTACAAGTTCTCATGCGATATAGAATTTTTTGAGAAATAAGGATTTTAACTTATACTGACTAGATTTAAAGTTTTGAAGACTGATTAAAAAAAATAACCTTATATATAAGTGAACTGTTGTAACTGTTTAAGACTTATTTTAATTTAACTTTTCAAGTATTTTGTAAGATGTCTTGATTTCTTCAATGTCATAAGAGCAATTTTACTGAATAAAAAACAGTTATGACTGTGATTCAGATTCATGAAAGTGGTTTAAGTAACTAAATACGTACGTAAGAAGTTTATTGATATATTTTAATTAAAACTACTTTTTTATTAATATTTTGCTTCTGGTTATGGCCGTTTTTACTTAATAATAATAAAGATAATGATAGGGGTAAGTGAAGACTGATATTTTATTGAGTGTCTTAAGGAGTGCTCTCACGAAGAAATTTTATTAGATACGACTCCGTGTCACTTTAGTCTTTAAGTATTTTGATCTCAGTATTGTTTTCGTTACCTACCTAAAAGTATAAGTTGTTTTTCTTTAAATTAGGCTCTTAGAGTTTTTGTTTTTTTATTATGCCAAATAAATATTTTAAATTACAAATACGTTTTTTAATGTCTTATTTCCTAATGCACAAATGTTAGTATGAAAATGTTGTCTCTTGGACAGCTGTAAACGTCTCTTGGACAACCAGTTGTCCCCAAATTTCGTATGCACAAAATCTTCATGTGTCTGTTCATAAAAATAAATAGGCCAATTCAAAATAATAAATTAGTTTTCTTAGCTAAAAAGACATGTGTCCTTTTAAATATCTTTCCATTTTAATTATTTTTGTTGCTTTTAATATTACTTTCATACCACCTTTAGGTCAGAAGTTGTCCAAGAGACATTATAATTGAAATTAAATTGATAATTATCAATGCTGAAAGTGATATAAATGTCTTAAACTAATATTTATTCATTTTATTAGACAACTAAACTGTTTATTACCACTTACAATCATTTATCTTTGCTCCAGAAAAATGAAAACCTTCGTCGTCCAAGGGACAGATACTTCGCCCGTTATCGTGTTTTTTGTAGAATTTTTAGTTATGAGTATAAAAAAGTGTGCTGCTTGCAAAAGAATTAATAAATTTGATAAATTATCTAGCTATCCATGTTAGTGAATGTAAAAAAGAATCTATAAAAAAAAATTCTCGAAATTATCGTGGCAGGACAAAAAAAAGTTGATCGACCCACAAACACAGATTAGATTACATTATTGCAAAAATCGCAAATCGTGTACATACATAAAATGCGACAGTGCAAACTGCAAACGGGGAGTTTTCAACGGAAATTCAAACGAGCGGTTTTATTACGCTTTTATTTTTGCAAATTGATTCCAGAGGATTTTATGTTGTTTAATTAGTGTAGTTTATTGTTAAAATCCTCAGGGAGGAAGGGATGAGATTTTGCGAATTACAGCGTAAAGGTAGAAAGTCAAAATTTTCGGAAGAAACTCTCAAGCTTACCTATGGAGAAACGACGGGAAAGCCCACCAGTCACTGCGTCAGAAAGGCATGCTCTAAACAAGAGAAATGGCAAACTAGTTCGACGCGATCTCCGATGCTCCAATAATTGTTCGATAGAACGAGCAATCGAGCAAAATCGGGGATCTAAAGTGTTTGTCCAATCTCTTGGGAGAAGCCATCTGACGAAGTTGACCACCACGGATGGAGTAGTCGTTTCTTCCATACCAGAGGTTCTTTCGGAAGTTGAAAACTTCTACGGCCAGTTATACGCTGCGCACGCATCTCGGCCTGATCCCGAAAATGAGGATTCCAGAGCTACATTGACACGCCACTATACTGAAGACTTGCCAGAAGTCAGCCTGGACGAAATCGCGATGGCTCTTAGACAGCTTAAAAATGGAAAAGCCCCTGGAGAGGACGGTATTACAACTGAGCTCCTGAAGTCGGGCGGTAAACCTGTAATGAAGGAGCTCCAGAACATATTTAATGCTGTCCTCTTTGATGGCAAAACTCCGGAGGCGTGGAGTAAGAGTGTTGTCGTGTTGTTCTTCAAAAAGGGCGATAAAACCCGCCTGAAGAACTACCGACCTATTTCACTCTTGAGCCATGTCTACAAGCTGTTTTCAAGAGTCATCGCGAACCGTCTTGCGAGAAGACTTGATGAGTTTCATTCACCTGAGCAGGCCGGCTTTCGATCGGGTTACGGCACCATAGACCACATTCACACAGTGCGGCAGATTATACAGAAGACCGAAGAGTATAATCGGCCCCTGTGCTTAGCGTTTGTGGACTATGAAAAGGCCTTTGACTCGGTCGAGACCTGGTCTGTTCTGGAATCTTTGCTGCGATGCCAAGTCGACTGGCGATACATCCAAGTGTTGAAAGGTCTGTACAACGCCGCTACTATGGCCGTCCAAATCCAAAACCGGCAGTCTAAGCCTATCCCCATACATCGTGGTGTGAGACAAGGGGATGTTATTTCCCCCAAATTGTTCTCAAGTGCATTGGAGGATATGTTCAAGACGCTGGACTGGAAGGGCATAAACATAAACGGTGAGTACCTTTCACACTTGCGATCATGTCATCATGGCGGAAACGCTGCAAGATCTACAACATATGCTGAGTGGCCTGGCTGATTCTTCTCAACGCATTGGTCTCCGGATGAACTTGGATAAAACCAAGGTTATGTTCAATGAACACGTCAGTCCGGAGCCAATTGCAGTTCAAGGCAGTATTCTCGAAGTTGTTAAGGAGTATGTTTACCTCGGGCAAACCATGCAGTTGGGTAAAAACAACTTCGAGAAAGAGGCCAATAGAAGAATACAGCTGGGCTGGGCAGCGTATGGGAAACTACGTCGAGTCTTCACATCGCCAATCCCACAGAGTCTCAAGACGAAAGTCTTCAATCAGTGCGTCCTACCCGTCATGACATATGGAGCCGAAACGTGGACACTCACGGTGGGGCTGGTCCACAAATTTAAAGTCGCTCAGCGTGCTATGGAAAGGGCTATGCTCGGGGTTTCTCTGAAAGATCGAATTCGAAACGAGGTGATCCGACAGAGAACCAAAGTCACCGACATAGCCCACCGAATTAGCATGCTGAAGTTGCAGTGGGCCGGCCATATCATCCGAAGAACTGATAACCGATGGGGTAGACGAGTTCTTGAGTGGAGACCGCGGATCGGTAAACGTAGTGTAGGACGTCCTCAGACTCGGTGGAGCGATGCAGGGCGGCTGGCAAGAGCTGGATGAGAATAGCCGAGGACCGTGCTCAGTGGCGTGCAATAGGAGAGGGCTATGTCCAACAGTGGACAAGCATAGGCTGATGATGATGATTGTTAAAATGACCATGTGTATGAACAATCCAACCAGCCCTTCTGGAAATCGATGGGGGAGGCTTTTGTCCAGCAGTGGACGTCCAATGGCTAAAATGATGATGATGATGATGTATGAAAAATATGTAAAAAAAATAACTAAAATAAACCGCTATTGTGAGCTTAGGATAGTCTTGTCTCAATTATGCGCAGGACCTAAGACTGTTTGTGCTTATTTATCAGAAATTATCTCGTTGTCCCCCATTAGGCTCCTTAAACACTGCGACTTTAGACGATTTGCTAGTGCATGAATACACTCGCAAATCGTCCACCGTTACACACACGCGCTATCTGTAAAAAGTCGCAGTATGTGAACGCCTAACATGTCATTGGCTAAAAGCATAAATAATCTGTGGCATAAAGCACAAACTTCCTCCGTAGGAACGAACTGAGCTTGTGATTGTGAAAGAGAGAATTGGACTCTTAGATAATTTAGGATAGGTCATGTTCAAAACAAGTTTGTTTTGTTTACAATGGTATCTGGTTCTGGTGGAACACAAGTTAGTCCTGGCCGACGTTGCATCAACTGCTCCTATGAGGTTCCCCAGTGACTGCCAGTGCATTCTTTGGACGAACTATCCAACTCAATGCTTAATGTGTTGAGTTCGTGGATCGCACCTGATCATGTACGTAATTATGCTTCCTTTTTCCTTCTTAGACATGCCTATGGCTTTTTTTTAAAGATATAATATTGCAAACTGTCGTACAGATATCCCATAATACCAGACAAACCCTATTACTTATTGCATGAAACCTACGGATATTTTGTATTTTATACAGAATTATTATTTAGCACTAACTAACCATACCTACCTAATAATGACCTAGGTATTTTTATAATTCAAACTGACTAGGTGCCAATGCCAAGCCAAAATAACACCAAACCACCAAAGTTGTCATAACCTCAAAACATGGGCTCAAAATTAAGATTTCTCGAAACTACCATCTAATATTTTCATAAAATTTTTGCTGCATAATCCAGAGCTAATTTCTTATAGATTAACGTTGGTTTCATCAATGCGCAAGAAGACGCAAAAATAGACTAACTCCTATAGTAAATTGATCATTCTCCTTTACACTTTATACACAGGCCTACCCAAGACACGCCACTTGTTTCTGTTCTCAAGCAATCTGCCTCAGATCGTCAGTCAGCGAGCTGGTGGGCGTCCTACTTGCGTTTACCAATTCGTGGTCTCCACTTGAGAACCTTTGTAACTCATGGACTATCGGTTCTTCGGCATTATGTGGCCCACTTCCGCCTCAAATTGCTAATCTTATGGTCTATATGTATATAAGACACCATAGTTCGTTCACCCCAACCATAGACAAACTATGCCCCAACAGACGAAGAAAAAATCTTCCAAATTTCGGATAAGCTCCTGATGGGAGTCAACGGAGACAACGGAGACACTAGCCAGTTTGCCCAGTTCGTGGCCAAGAACGTACAGCTGTATAAGATGAGGAACGGCTACCAGTTGGACACAGCCGCGACTGTGCACTTCACTCGGCGATACTTGGCCGAAGGACTGAGAACCGGGGTGAGTGATAGAGATGCATGGACAATATAATAACTTCCACACAACACAATTACTTGTCCTAGTCCCAAACTAGGATACTCTGTGCGATGAAAACCAGGCAAGGACATCACAAACGTGGAAATACACCCAGACTGAGGCCATGTGTACAAATCAGGCATGGCGGCCTTCAGTGGGAATCTGTTTTGGCAGCTAACCGTTTTAACCGCTAGACCAACGAGGCAGTCAAGAAGTTGTTCGATCCAAGAAAGTGATTGTTGGAGATGAGGTATTTTACAAATAAAAAAATGGTCTTCAAAATACGCACTAAAGAGAAACTATAGTTCGCTAAGTTTAACCAAAGGAGGCGCTTAAGGTATTCTTTATCGCGGTATGGTTGTGTCCAAAATACTGTAAAGATGCCTTTGAAAATTATGATCATTTTATCACGGATCCTCTCAACAGATCATAATCATTTCTGAGGTAGCCTCTTTCTAAAAAAATTCAATGGAATCCGACAACGTGGTAAGGAATTGTCGCTGAACATAAAAATATATATAGACGAGCTGAGAACCTCCTTATTTTATTAAACCGGGTAAAAGTGATAGAAAGAAGCCAATAGAATAAGATCAAGTATGTAGATAGTGGACAAATTAATTTCACAGATTTCATATATAAAAACCTGATAGCCTCGAATTTAATTTGCAGACCACCCGCTAAATGGCTAAACTCAAGTTTCACCAGGCAGTCCACACTGCTAACGTTAGGTGCAGATGGAGAGCACTCTACACTTATCGCCGTCATTGCGGCCCCGATCCTCAGCATTGAGGGACGGACTGATTGGATTGGATACATAAAAAATAAACAATATCCGTACAAAATACTCACTTATCCTGATCATGAACTGGGAACATACAAAGAGAGACGAAGAGAAAACTACAAAGACAATGGCATTTACACTATCAAAGTACTCGATTCATAATTTGGATTTCCTTGTTTGCATGGGATAATTTTATTGGTTTAATTTTTTTGGACTTTCCCATTAGTGTCATTCCTTAATTGCCATAATTTCTCCACGGGGAACATACTAAGTGAAAAGATTAATTGTTTTATTCACCATTTTATCGTGTTTTATCAATTTAAAATAAAATCATCACAAACTTCATCAATTTCCAGAACGCCTACATGGTGAATCTCCTACTAGGGGGCTACGACACAGACTGTGGCGGGCAGCTCTATTACATGGACTACGTAGCTTCATGTTTAAAGGTGCCATTCGCCACCCACGGCTTCGGTGGCATGCTGGCCATCGGGATACTGGACCAGTACCACGAGCCCAGTGAGTTCAGACTGTGGGCTGCGTAGCAGTTTGTCGCATCTTTGAAATTGAAATTAATATAGTAACTTTGTTCGGTCAGGAGGATGGTACAGTCAGTAGAGCTGTATTAGTTACATGTGAGAAAATGTCCACCATCGTCTGTACTATAGTATAAACTGTATTACGTCAGGGTAGTATCACGTCTTTAACAAAAATAGATTTTGATTTTTAAGACAAGCCCCACAAAGCTGGCAAGTTATTTTGAAAGCGTCATTCAGTACATCAATATGTAATTAGTTTGTTTCCAAATACGTTCACAACACCCAGTCTTTCTCAGAAAGTTTGTAACTAGCTTCCTCACTTTTGCCAGATAACGGGCTAAGGTGTAAAGTGTTCCCCACAGGCCGAGTTCAATGTTTCTTTCTGCATTTAATTTGTCAGTAATGAATTATTGGATTTTTTCCAGCACTAACCCAGCAAGAAGGCTATCAGCTGATCGAGACAGCCATTCGCGAGATTCAGAAGCGCTTCTTCGTCAGCCTGCCCAAGTTTCAAGTGAGCGTCGTAGACAAGGAAGGTGTACACCGGCTGCCCACCATATGCCCGGCCATAGAGTCCAGTTAAGTCACCTTTGATATACAGCCCTGAATGCTTCGAAATAAAAATCTTTTTTGGTTAGATGATGAGGGTTTCAATTTTGCATACCTAATGACGACTATCACAGTCGAAGATTTATTAGGTGTGTGGCGCCGGATTAAGAATAGTGTCACTTTATTTCCTCCCGTGGATGTCGTAGAAGACGACTAAGGAATTAAATTACCAGGAGACGGGCAGCAGCGTCTTCCTGAGATTCCAACCGCATACTGCGATCGCCGACCCGCCTGCCAAGCGTGGCGATTATGGCAAAACCCCTCGTGGTTATAAAAACCATGAGTGAGGCCTATGTCCTGCAGTGGGCGTCAAATAGCTGATGATGATGATGATGATTTATTAGGTTAGGTTTACAATCGTTTCGATTGTGATTATACTAGGCCTTATTCTTTACTTTGCCTTGAAACGGGTGAAGTAATCAATCTCTAAAACGAATTGTTCCATCCTCTTCGCTTCCTAGTGGGAACTATCCATCTTTCGCTTTTCTTAGTGGGAACCAAGCGATTTTATAAGGGACCAGGGTTTACCACTTCCCACGATACTGACAAACCTCTTTCGCTTACTTAGCGAAGGGCAAGATAATAGGTATCTTTCGGTACTTATTATCTTGCCCTTGGCTAATATCCCCTATTCGGTCGAAGAATGTTCGTCTGGGACACTCCTGATTGGCCTTTTCACCCTCAATTGTCAAATAATGTAGCATTTTATTACTTTTATTTGAAGACATCGGGTATGCACTTATTGTTTGCATTTGCATTTTTTGCATGTTGCTTTCTATAAATAAAACTAGACGTGTAGTAACAATATCATACAATACATTATGCTCATATCATCATAAATTTCAGGAACTCTCTCAAAACTTATCTAATCCAAACTGTCTACCGACTTATCGTAGCAAAAGTGAGACCAAATTGTTTTTTTCTCTTCCTTCCTTCATAGAATTCCCAAGTTTTAATTAGCTTTAGGCACTCTCTTACACTTAATAAAGAAATCTTGTTTACCTAAAGATCTAATTAAGACATTCAATTTATTCGGTTACAGACACAAAAGAAGCTCGTAATCGTGTCATCTGAATAGAGATTGCATCGTTTCGGGTTCCCAGAGTCTTGTGAATTTGCGAATTGCTTAGACACCTCCATACAATACTGTGCTGTTATCACCATTTTTTTTATTTCAAGCGCTTAAAGGGTTGGTGATTTCGACCGTTAAAAGTATTTCGAAACCAGTCCACCCACGGGTTTATGCAAGGAACGTTGAATGTTAAGTATAACAGGGGTATATGAAATGACTGAAATTGTGTCAGGTTCACCAATCCGGGATTCTGAGATCAGTGTTGTGTTATGTTTAAAAAAAACCTATTGAGGCTAAAAATTCTACCCATGCCGGGACTTGAACCCGCGACCTCTGGCTAACCGTGCCAGCGCTCTCCCAACTGAGCTAATGGGCAAGTGCAGGCATCAGCGAAATTTCGAGCCTCTTTACAAAGTTCTCTGTATTACGTACAGGCAATTTTGTTGGAAAAAAATTGCAATAAAGCTTGACAAACAACCTTTTTTCCATTATGCAGCGTATAAATCTGTAAGATTGCCGTATTTACAGATTTTTTAGTAAGTAACCGGCTAAAACAATACTTTGTTAAGCGGTTAGAAATAGACCTACTTTAACTGCGCAATGGGAATAGAGCTAAAGTTATATGGTCTCAGATTTCCCTTCCTACCTTTTTGGGCTTATAACTGATTAATAAAAAAAATCGATTTTGATTGTTGGTCTTTTTATTCTTGAGTTATGTTCAGATTCAGCATCATAGATACCCAGAGAATATGGCAAGATTGAAAATTTACATATAGGTACCTATATGATCTAACCCGATGCCATAGGTACTGAAAAACTAAGTAAGTTCCTTCTCATTCTCTACAAATATTCAAATACTCCTTCTTATATTACGCCCACCAAATTCTGATCGGCGAACTGGAATTATCATATGTAATTCCTGGTGTACATACAATAAAGAATATTCTATCTATCTATTTGAAAATTACATAGGTAGGATTCTGATAGGATTTGGTACGCATAGGCCTCTGACCAGTGATATTAATTTCTGATACCGCGGGAATCCTTTTTCATTTATCATCTTGCATACTTGCGCTCTGGCTTTGATTAAGTCTTATTGATGTTTTGTCGCGATGTTTTAGCATTGACAACATTTCATGCAGCTTTGTTGCGGTGTTACACATAGTTAAGATGTTTGTCTATGCATCTGATTACAACTAGAGGTGTGAACTGTAGCTGGGAACATTGTGCGAAGTTTTCACTGTTACCGAGGTATCGACTTACAAAAACACAGTCATGTAGAAGTGGTCGGTTAGTATTTTCTTCTTTCAATATATTTATCCTCTTAGAGCTTGGACGTAAATGTATTAATTACCAGCTGAATCGGAAAACGTTGTTTTGCCATATTAATTAGCCTAGGACCTATTCTCAGACCTACCAAAAATACACAAATAAATCATAAAAATCGGTGAAGTAGTTTCGGAGGAGTTCGATAACAAACAAAAACACGAAATTTTTATATATTAGAAGATAGGTTCTCAAGTAAATCCTTAAAAATCTTGGATTTTGCCACACCCACTCCTAGGTTTAGGTTTTAAGTATTTAAATTTCTCATGAGAACGAATTACATTTCATTCACTTAAAATGAGAAAAACAAGACTATAATCTAACGGTCTTATTGATAAAAAACACGATTCCTTAAAACGTCGATCAAATTAGTCTGTGGTGGAGATTTTACAAGGAAAAGTCGTAACCACAGATTAAATAAACTGTCACCTAGGAGTGCTGTAGAGGAATTGTGTTTTTATAAATAAGGCCGCAAGTACCTATATATAATACAAACATGAACATGCAACACCCCATACCTTTCAGTTATTAGATTGTAACAGACGCTTATATTTTTCTTTGATGTGGCATCTTAATCGGAACTTAAATTTCCGAAGTGAATTTCGGTAGTTTATTAAACAATTGTGCTCTTTCAAACAGAATTAACTTTTTTCCGTATTGGGTTCGTGGTGCAGAAAGTTGTAGTGATTTTAGTGCGAGTCTGGTATCTGTGGTGCTTTACCTTGAATTCTATATTACATTGGATAAGTTTATGATTAATTTTGTCAATAAGAAGACATGTTTGATAGATATACAATTGCCTAATGTTCATGTCATGAGTTTTGTGTCTTGGTATATCGTTCGTGTAGGTGTAAGAAAATTGTAACAGAAAAATACTTTAATAAGTTTATTTTGAGCTATTGCAGAACTGATGGCCGATGGGGCCGAAAAGTTCTCGAATGGAGACCACATATCGGCAAGCGCAGCGTAGGAGGACCAGCCACAAGATGGACAGATGACCTCATCCAAGTGGCAGGAAGACGCTGGATGCAGGCCGCTTCCGACCGGTCTTTTTGGAAATCCATGGAGGAGGCCTATGTCCAGCAGTGGACTTCTTGTGGCTGAATGATGATGATGATGACGAGCTATTGTACTCCTTTTTGTGCAAACTCTGGTCTCAGGATACAGGCGTGCGTAAGTTGGATGTACGTATGTTGACCTACTATCTGAGGTTCTCTTATTTACCATATTATGAGCTGCTATTACAACAATGTAAACGTGGACCTGCTAGCGACTGTACATATTATCGAAAACCAAGATAAAAGTACAGTTTCAGGGTCGTGGTAAGTGACAAACCTTGGTCTCTACCTAACCCTCGGGGATAGAGTCGTGAGTTTATGGATTTAGGTTTCTAAGCAATATTTTTGAGTAGGTACCTACATAGTGTGTGTAACCTGTGGTGTAACTAAACAACAGTGCGACTGCCTCGTTAGACTAGCTGTTAAGGCGCTTACTACCACGACAGAGGTTGTGCGTTCGATTCCTACTGGGTGCCACCATACATTTGTACAAATGGCCTCAGTCTGGGTGTATTTCCATGTTTGTCATGTCCTTGCCTGGTTACCGTAGCACAGGGTAAAATGCAGTGTCATCATCATCAACCCATTATGTCCCCACCGAGGGGCTCGGGTCTCTTCCCTGAGGAAGGTATAGGCCATACTCCACCACGGGGGCCAAGTCCGGATTGGTGGAGGCTTGTAGACTAGTGGCTCGTCTACTGTCAGAAGTTGTCAAGCCGCCCTAAGGCCTCTGACTTGGCTTAACGACTGCCATCTATCGACGGCAGCCGGCAACAACAGCGAAGCACGGAACCGCTCGGAAAAATGCCACTAGCGTTAGGCATAGACGGCGACCCATCCATGCACTGAACGCGCCCTGTGTTGCTTAACCTTCGTGATCGTTTAAGATCACTCAGGCAGCCGGGGCTACGAGCGATTGCAGTGTATTCCTGTGGTATTTAATACCTTTCCAAGCTTACACCTTGTCGGCTCCGGACGCACGCACTCTTCTTATGTCTTCTTATGTCCACTTCCACTGGTTAAAAGTACCCTCTGCCCGGTGTATTCCCCTTTGTCCATGCCCGGGTTCCCAGCGGTACGCGATCTGTTTCTTAGTGCGTGCGCCTATCCTAGTTTGGGACCAGGTGAAGTGATTGGTTTGTGTGGAAGCTATTATTATTATCAACTAAACTCCATGACGAGCAAACCTCGAGAATACCTAACTCACTTTATCTTATCACAGCACAGGACATACTTAATTTTCCTTGATAATATTTCTTAACAGATAATAAGATAAGATCTAAGTAGGTACTCAGTAAGTCCTTAAGTACTCTTAAGCTTTGTACAAAGGACGTTTTGTTACAAGTTTTGTAACAGGTGATAAAATGTAACGCACGTTTTGTGTGTCCCAGCACAGTCTTAGACTATTATATTGGGAGGAAGGTTGGTTTCGTAAATGCTTGCTGTTTTCTTTGTATTCACTTTTTACTCTATAAAAAAATGTAGGTTAAACTAGTGTAACGTAAAAATTACACATACCTATGTAAGGGTTTACTTAGGTACCTATGGTATAATTTTTTATTAGTATAATTTTAATTAGTATAATTTTTAAGATTAAACTATCTTCACTTTGCGAAATCCGTAAACACATGTAATCCGTGCACATAATAGTAGTTTTAATACTTCTGCATGAATATTGTGAATGTTAGGTATATACACTGTTTATGTTCCTAATAAAGAAAATAATAAAGAATATGTTCTGTACAGCCGATATGCCTGGCTTACAGGACCTCGCCTCTTTTATAATCTGGGTAGATTAGATAAACTCACGCCTGTATCCCGGAGGGGTGTGCAAAGACGCCTCGATCCTAGCAAACCTCTTCCGCTTCATCAACATTTATTAGTCGTGACACGAGCAATACACTGAGCCCAAATAAGCCATATACGTACGCGACGCGACTTGTGAGGGTCAGACTGCACACTGGTCCCACGAAACGAAGGCAATGTGAATTGAGGCGCACTTGCTAGTATTCTGTACAACCTCTGTACAATGACAGTATTGTGTTACAAACTAGACAGTTGTGGTCCAGTGAATTTATGCAAATGTTTATATTCTTTTCTTTGTTGCGCTAACCCGTGCTGAGGACAATTTTAAAAACCTATTTAGAGGCTAAAAATTCCACCCATGCCGGGACTTGAACCCGCGACCTCTGGCTAACCGTGCCAGCGCTCTCCCAACTGAGCTAATGGGCCAGTGCAGGCATCAGTGAAATTTCGAGCCTCTTTACAAACTTCTCTCTATTACGTACAGGCAGCGACATCTGGCTCAAGCAATTTACATCACTTGCATTTAGAAAAATATAAAAAAACCGGTGTTTTTAGGCATTCAAGAAGTCAGATGTCACGTTTTATCGCAACGTAGCATACGTGGGTTCAATGTGGTTCCAGCTTCACACTAAATATTCCACACTTACAACCTAAGTACACTATCAGCAGCGATTATGTGATGACATGGACGCGAATGTGCGAAGTCGTAAAGAAGACGGGCATGCGCTGGTACCTTCGACGATAGTGCATTATTATGTTTTTGCTCGAAATATATCCTTATGCCCTGCGTCATATGAGTCACTAAAGTAGTATTAACCGCCGGCGAGTGTACACGAGTCTAAACGATGACAGAAATATGTCAAGAGGGCTATGGTTTGGTGGTTAGGTCATCCTAAAGATAAAGAGCATTCTTCTAGACTGTTGGATTAATATACTGACTGAAAAATCTAGAAAACGATTCCGATTGAGATACCATTTTTAACCGACAGTTAACGAGTATAACCCCCGGATTCTCGTACACTAACAAGCTGTTAATCTATTCTTAACAGCTGTCAGTGGTTTTTTTCGTATGCACTTTGGTCAATCGAACGCTGTTAACAGTAGATTAACAGCGTGTTAGTGTACGAGAAACTGGGGGTTAGTCAGGGAGTTAAAATTTATAGGGTGCTTTCCGTTGACCTAGAACTATGAAATTTGGTAATTAGTAATATCCTATTATTACTATACAAGTACAGGGAAAAATCTGAAAACTAAATATTTGTAATTAAATGATAAAAAAATAGTCTTTCAAGTTCGGGGCAAATTAAAGCCAGTTCAATGCATCCTAGTACTAGCTTTTTAGACATGTAAACTCTGTTAATTAAGGAATATGTTTGAAAAGACTAAGTTTGGAGTTTTTTTGTCCGTTTTTTCTCCAAATGACCTAGATTTTGAAACGGACACCTAGTTTTTCTTGTAACGTTCAATAAGTCACAGTTTCTGTGTTACTTTGAATATTTTTTTTTGATTTGACTGACAATTATTTCACATAAAAAGAAAAATAACCTTTTTACTACGTGCCATGTACCTTCTTGATGTAGGTGTTTCGTACAACAAGGGCTATTAGATTTTGTGTTCATTTTATATGTTTAGGCTTCTAATGTTATATGCGGATTTTGATGTAGGTACACAGCATTATCTTAGTGATAAGATAGGCCAGTAGAGTTACTACTTTAGTAACACAAATAGTGCTCTGTCGGACGACGTATATCGTGTTTGTGAAAATTCGATGAAGGAATAGCTTTCACTATAAACTCAAGAGTCAAGAGAATGAGTTTTAATAGCTATTGGATTTCTTGTTTAATGACCACTACGTTTATCACTAGCTGACTCGGCAAACGATGTTTTGCCGTATTAATTAGCCGACGATCAATTCTCCGACCTACCAAATCCACACAAAAAAATTCATGCAAATCGGTGAAGCCGTTTCGGAGGAGTTCGATAACAAACACTGTGACACTGTGACTAATGAATGTCGAGGAAGCAAAAGTGATCTGTCAGGATCGTGACAAATGACAGTCCCTAGTCTCTGCCTACCCCTCTGGGATACAGGCGTATTTATGCAGAAGATTAGATTAGTATTGAAGCGGTAAATAGAACGCTTGCCTCATTGCCTTTCCAAAAGGCAATAAGCTTTCCCAGAGGTTCTGGATTTGATACCGGCAAGTACCAGCGACTTGGTTTTCTTACCCCCAATTTCCTGTACACAAACAGCTTTTACCCTAAAAACTTCGAAAAGGCGCAAATTTGTCAGTTGCTGTATAACTTTCAATGGCGTAAGTGATACTATTCGTAACTTTAATAAGGAAAAATTTGTAATTCTGTCATTTTGAAGTTGTCACCACAGTAAGTAGGTATTGATTGATTGTATTGAAAAGTAGAACGCTTTTCGGATAGGTATGACCATTTTACATATGACATAAATGGCCTACAAAACAGCCCACTTTTGGATACGACTTGGGCTAGAGAGGCTTTTCCAAAAAAGATCATAAAAAAGAGATAAGTAGGCACTTGTTTAAAATGAAGTACAACTTACTCGCTAAAATGTTGATGATAGTCGTGATAAACGTGTTGAAGCCTGAAATTCACCGCTTACTTATTTGGTAAAAAGTGAATGTTTCCTATCATCAAAATTAAATAAGGCAGGGGTAGACACGTTTTCATATGCTTAGTTGTACATAAATTAATAAAAGGTGAAATGTTTTTTGCAAAGTGACAAATAAATTGACAAACTGTAGTATGTTCAAAAAAATTATTTCTTAAAGCTTACCGACGAAAAATCATTCCTAAAATTTAACACACACTCAAACAATAACACTACAAATTGATATTTAAATATAATTTTACGAGGGTAGACTAACTTGTGGGTAGCACAAACTTTGACAAATCACTCTCAAACACTAAAATAACAAACCGAACGGATCTCAGTCCCAAAACCGTATTTTTACACATAAGTCCGTCTATTCCAAACTGAAAAAGCTGAAAATTACAGCAAAATAGGTATATTTCAAAGTCGAATGGCAGTACGGACCGGCGCGCGCGCATCGCCTGTGTTCAGAGACGCGACTCTTGTCTTATCACGAGACAGGTGACGCGGAGTCTGTGACTATGAGGCGGTGGGATTCGCGGGAAGTTTCTCGGGGGTTCTTCGTGTTCAAGCCATGTCGGATTTTAGTCTACTGTTTATCTACATATTATTTAGTAAGAAAGAAAATTTGCGAAAAGTTACCCTACTAAAAAAACTATTGAAATAATTTTAAAACGATTAAAAATATTTTCGAACTAATGCTCAGTACAAAAAATTAACAGACAGGGACAATAAGCCAAAACATTACTCTTCAATTTCACCCTTTTTTGACAAACTACGTGTAGGTACTTTAAAAAAATCATCATAGAAGGATAGTTAGAAGAAGGTAAGAGAGGTAAAGGAAGGCTAAAGAGAAGTTGTTTTGACCGTACCAGGCTCCAGACCAGAGTGGTCCAGAGTGATCGCGTTAAGCATTTGGACGACTCCAAAGTGTCAAAATATGTATGTATTTGACAGTTCGGAGTAGGCTAAATCAGACAAAATACAGTGGAGGACTTACTGGCCTCATCATCATCATTCAGCCACAAGAAGTCCACTGCTGGACATAGGCCTCCTCCATGGATTTCCAAAAATACCGATTGGAAGCGGCTTGCATCCGGCGTCTTCCTGCCACTTGGATGAGGTCATTTACTTACTGGCCTATGACCGCGAAAAGCTAAGCCCACGGGCAGGTACGCCATTTTTCCAGATTCCTTGGCCAGGCTCCGGGCTTCTAAACTTCAGTTGGAATGCGGCTTTTGGTTGATTCAATAAAAATCAATACCTACCTATATTCTGAATCCGAATTCAAATAAATAAAAGACTTACAAACCGCCACTACAATTCACGGTTTACTAAGAGGTCGATGTGCATTTCATAGCAGATTAACCCACAGAACAAGCAGAAACACTAATTGTAGTAATCAGCTACGCAATTCGCATCGAATTGTCATAATAGCGGCCCAGATAGATGATTCTATAAAAAAAGTAACTTTTAAATCCGGCTTCACACAAATTAAAATAAATTCAGCTATAGAATCTACTAGCGTTAGGCATAGATGGCGACCCATCCATGCACTGAACGCGCCCTGTGTTGCTTAACCTTCGTGATCGTTTAAGATCACTCAGGCAGCCGGGGCTACGAGCGGGCGCTAGTGGCATTTTTCCGAGCGGTTCCGTGCTTCGCAAGGCACGTTAAGCTGTTGGTGCCGGCTGCCGTCGATAGATGGCAGTCGATAAGCCAAGTCAGAGGCCTTAGGGCGGCTTGACAACTTCTGACAGTAGACGAGCCACTAGTCTACAAGCCTCCACCAATCCGGACTTGGCCCCCGTGGTGGAGTATGGCCTATACCTTCCTCAGGGAAGAGACCCGTGCCCCTCGGTGGGGACATAATGGGTTAATGATGATAGAATCTACAAAACTTCAGTTTTTTTGTGTCATGCTACTTACCCAGAGTCTACGGCGATAAAAGTAAACTCGATCGTGTGCTCATAACTTGTCAATGACTTTACTTATGATGAGTGCAACAATGCGCCATAAACGGTAATCG
The DNA here is from genome assembly GCA_963969515.1 of Yponomeuta evonymella. Classification (NCBI taxonomy): domain Eukaryota; kingdom Metazoa; phylum Arthropoda; class Insecta; order Lepidoptera; family Yponomeutidae; genus Yponomeuta; species Yponomeuta evonymella. Next base: position 1,807,224 of record OZ018343.1, on the reverse strand, counting down.
CCATAGAAATTGTCGCCATAAAGATGGCATTATATTTATAGGTGAATGTTTGTGCTCCATTTACACACAGCGTTGCTTTATACTGTGTCAAGGCCATCATTATATTTTTTGGTAAAACGATATGAACCGTGATTGTTGGCGTAAATTTGTCACTGTATGGAGCCTCTCATTACACTTTTAAGAGCTGTTAGTATTTTTTATGCACTGGCCAAACTGGCAACTGTCAACGGTAGATTAACCGATTGTTAGTGTACGAGAAACCGGGAGTAAGCCTTATAAAGCTATTATTCAACTTGTAAATCACCCTCTTTAAATTTTTGTTGTTGATAAGGATGTGCTTTGAATTATTTTACACAAAAAAAATTCCACGCTCCCCTGCTCAATTCAGTTGCAGTAATGGTGCAATGTGCTGGTAGTCTGAGGTAAAACTGTTCCAGGTTCACGCTTTTGTCACTTTCATTCTTCTTTTTTGCAGTTTTACGGGTTACGAGTGATTAAATGTACGTGCAGCTTGTGACAGTTGCTATAAAATTGCGAGCAGATCCATCCTAACGTTATTGTTGACAATTTGTTTAACTTTTTATGTTCAGCTATCGTCTGTACAGTACAAAGCCCCGATTCTGTAAGTATAAGACTATCATCATCATCATCATTCAGCCGCAAGAAGTCCACTGCTGGACATGGCCTCCTCCATGGATTTCCTCCTCCTGCATTCGAGAAATGTTCGGCCCCATCGGCTATCAGTTCTGTGTGCTATGCGTATAAGACTATAGGTAGTTCAACCAAATAATAAATTTATGGTTGTGTCATGTGAGGTGTTTTCATTTTTCGTTTGAGAAAAGATGGTCAGAGTGGAGTTCATTTTCGCTTTCTTTTTCTCCACTACAACTCGACCCGAAGACATCGGACACAGCATCGGATAACAATGTAGGTCCGTTGATATTCAACAAACAGTATCTTACGTAAATTCTCTACGTCGAAATAAATTTTAGCTTTCTGATTTGTATTAATGCTATGTCAATGTTATTTTATACACACTAACGGGTTTCGTCTTTTAAAGAGGTTCGTCACAAATCAATGCTTTGTACGAATTATTAATGACACGAAATAGTTTGTTCAAAAAAGATATATTGAACGAACAAAGATAAATTTCGTTGTACAAATTAAGAATTGTTCGAATTGCCCGGAAAGGTATTGAACTGGCTTTGTTTTGCTGACTATACAGGGTTATTTTTAAAATGCACAGTTCATGAAAAGCCGTCAATTGGAATGTGTTATGGCTTTATGAGATTTCTATCATACAACATTCAGTTTTAGTTAGATTCTATTATTATTATGATTGCACATAAGTGCCAAACAAACAACCAAATTGTTTTATCGACAATTCCACTTATCGATGTTATGGAATTTTAAGATGTAAACGAGACTTCTGGATACGTCAATCAATCGTATTGGTTCCAATTTTTTTTTTCACATTTGTGCACTTAATTGCCAGTTACACAAAAGAGTATGTAGCGTAAACCAAAAACTCTAATTAAACTGTTAGATTATGACCTTGAAAAGAACAATTAAGAACCATTGTTAAAGTGGCCCGATCGGGTCTTTTAGAATCCTACAGATTAAGGTGTTTTCGTTTTTTATTTGCTCCTTTTAAAAATAACCCTGTAGATTCGAAGCTGCAATGGTATTGAAGCTTCGTGTAATTAACGCAAAAGTAACGAAAGCAATAGGGGAAAAACGTGGAAATATATTCAGATCTGCTGCACAAAGTTATCTACACTGCAGGCCAAGGAAAATACAAGAAACTTCCCTCGGTAGCTCTTATACTATCTGTCAATTTACTATTAACAGAGGCCTAAAGTGATAGGGAACAATGTGTTAGAATAGGAAATAACGTTAGTGATGCACTGCCAGTAGGATACGGAATTCCACAAGGAATCACGCTCGGTCCAACTCTCTTCGTGGTGTATTTAAACAGTCTCTGCAATATTAACTTCCCTAGCGACAATTTTATATCATTCGCGGATGACACGGCTCTTTTATTCCGAAGGAGTGAACTGGCTCATGACTTTCAAACAAGCTCAAACCGGCCTTAACTTGGTTAAGCGTTGGTTGGATATTAACTTACTGAGTCTAAAGATAGAAAAAATAAAATACATGACATTTTCTATCGTTCCGCAAACACAACTTAGACATTCCGTCCGTGTGGCGCCGGATTAAGAATAGCGTCACTCCATTTCCTTCCGTGGATGTCGTAGAAGGCGACTAAGGAAATATATTACCAGGAGACGGGCAGCAGCATCTTCCTGAGATTTCAACAGCATACTGCGATCGCCAACCCGCCTGCCGAGCGTGGCGATTATGGCGAAACCCATAATTTTTTGATCGATTGATTGATTGGTAGTGTACTCAGAAATGAGGTAGTGTACTAGAAACGGAGTTAATTCCACTTACAGCCATTGTGGAATTAACACCCTTTCTGACATTATGAATGAACCCATAAGTACCACCCATCAAGTAAACCCACAAGTACAACTTCATTATCAATAATAATATACAACTAATAAATGTTGATAAACCGAAAGAGGCAATGTACCGCTAGACCAGCGAGGCTGTCATCATGATTTGATGACAACATGGTTATTTGAGGTTAATTTACTTGAAGTCCTTCCAAACCGTCCCACACTATCCTTTTAAAGTGTTAACTTGGGAAACTTTTTTTCTGCACGCAACTGCAAGCTATTTTCGCAGCTGAAAAGTCCATGCCTCCGGCTTTCAGCAAATTTAAATTTAACTTTTTCTGTCTGTTCTCTGGACTGGTGACGAATTTACACAGGAAACGGCTCCGCGCACTACTGTTGATTTTCGCAAGATTTTTTGTATAAACGTTTGAATGAGAAATGGAATAGCCTTACGTAACTTAATAGAGAGCACGCGTGTAACGGTGGATTTGCAGTCGACTGTACAGATTGTTTTAGTCATGTTTTTTGGTACCTACTCTGGACAGCGCATCGAACTTTACCTATTCAACTCAGTTGTGTACCTGTACCTACCCTAGTCTGCTCAGTTACATTACGGGCGACTTTACAACAAAAATGTAAACGTCGAGCTGCTGTCGGCTGTACTAAATAAATACCTAGGTAGCTACAATAATTTTTATCCCCTACTTGATGTCAAGGTTTCTCGTCGGCTGCTTACAAAGAGCCTGGAATCATCGTTCGGCAATAAACCCAGGTATTCGCAATTACCCACCTGGAATGTAGGGTTCTTACGCTTGTCGAGGAATTTTGGGCTTTGGCATCACAGGGCTTCGAAGAACCCTTTTTTGGTAGACCCTTGTAACGTCAATCTGTGCTGAGAAGGACCTTACGTATACCTAGTAGGTACAGTCCACAATATACTAACTTAATTATGCACCTATTGTTTGTAATTCTTTGTAAGGATATTGGCTTATGTGCCTACTGTATGTAATTCTTTGTAATGTTGTCAAATAAAGTTTATTCTTATTCTTCTTTACAGTTTACTAGTAGTTCATGGAGCGTCGAGCGGTGGTAGCGCAGTGATGGAATGACGTTGCCCAATTGCCGGCGTCACATTAGGGAGGTCGTGGGTTCAATCCCCGGCATTGTAGCAATGATTTTGTTGTTGTAGCAATATAACATTGAAAAAAACATAACATAACATAAACTCACGCCTGTATCCCAGAGGGGTAGGCAGAGACCAGGGACTGCCACTTGCTACGATCGTGACAGATCACTTTCGCTTCCTCAACATTAATTAGTCGTTGCATGCACGCACGCCGGTTTCGGGTACTTTTTATCTTGCCCTTTGCTAATACACCCCCTATTTGGTCGAAGTATGTCCGTCTGGGTCGTCCCTTACCGGCCCTTCCATTCACATTCGCTCGATATATTTGTTTTGTCAATCTTTCTTCCTTCATCCTCTCCACAAAAACATCGTGAGGAACCCTACTTAGGTACATACATCAGAGCTTGCTAAGTACAAAGGCCTCAGTTACATTACGGGCGTATTTGCAACAATAATGAAAGGTCGAGCTGTTGCAGACTGTACGTAGGAACATAAGTTCTTCAGGTATCTATAATATAATCGTTAAACTTGACGCGGTCACTTTTATGAAAAAATAAGAATTGTTTACATATTAAGTGGTGTAGACCAGTGGTTCCTAAACTATGTAGACTATGGAACACTAACAAACTCTTTTATTTTGCACAACCCCACGGATATACAACCCCATATAAAAAAGCAATTCACCCGAAAAAAGGTACTTTACTTTTAAAGTTTTCGGGTACTTTTACCCGAAACCGGCGTGCGTGCATGCAACGACTATTGAATGTCGATGAAGCGTAAAAGATCTGTCGGGATCGTGGCAAGTGGCAGACCCTGCTCTCTGCCTTTCCCTCCGGAATACAGGCGTGAGTTTGTGCTATGTTATCAATTCACTTCAAATTTGTTCCCACTCACTGCCACATAACATTAATCTAAAATAAAATTTGTCTTGATGAATTATTTAACTGTCAAAAACCACTAAAAAAATTATTAAATCATAAACATAAATTAATAACCAAATAGATAAATTAAAATTCACAAGAGATTAAATAGGTCACATTATAAAAGTCAAAATAATCCAGCGATTCAGTGACAAATGTAATTCACGGAATCCCTGTAACTTTTTATCGGAACCCACAGGTTTTTTTTTTCCAAAAGAGCTTAAATTGGCCGAGGTCCCTCCGATACACAAGAGTAGTGACAGAGACTATGTCAACAACTATAGACATTCAGTACTGCCAACTATCTCTAAAATACCCGAAAAAGGTATGAAAATTCGACTAACAAAATATTTGGAAGAACAAAGAATTTTCTATCGCACACTCAGTATGGTTTCGATCTACAAATGATGAATGATGAGCTGTTCATGAATTAACAAGTTATATTGAAATAAATCTTAATGCAAAACAAAAAGTAATCGCTATATTCCTAGAGCTTGCAAAGGCATTTGACATGGTCTCTGTCCCACTATTGCTGTCCAAACTTGAAATACTGGCAATCAGATATACCTACTAAACACAAACTACTTGCAGATTATCTTTCAGACCGATTTCAAAGGCTAGTAAAGATTTGCCTATTTCTTATGGAGTGCCCAGAGAAGTATTCTTGGGCCAACACTCTTCTTGACATAGGTACTTAAACGATCTCTAGGAACTCGATGTGGGATATGGGAAGATCATCGCCTTTGCAGACGATACGGCTTTGCTTTTTAAAGGCGAGACATGGAGCGAGGCATTTGTCAAAGCACAAGTTTGCTTTAACAGGGTGTGTGACTGTTAAGAAATAACAAGTTGACATTTACTAAAACAAATCGCATAAACCCTGAACTGGACAAATGAACAATCATTGCACATACCTGTCCCCATCCACACATTGCTTATACCTGCGCATGTAGTCCTGTCTCCAAAAGAAACTAAATAAAATACTTAGGTGTCGTAAAAGACAGCACACTGAGTTTTAAACCCCATATTGATTTATTGACGAAGAGGATACGTAAATTAATTTATATTCATTATATTATTTTTGTTACACTAACCCGTGCTGAGGACTACAGGTTTATATGTTTTTAATTTATATTCTTTAAGAACTTGCGCCATGTTGCTGATCGCAACATGATCAGAATAGTATATCTGGCACTCTGTCAATAAAAGCTAACCTACTGTATCACTACATGGGGTGGAGCACCCAAAACTACGTTCTAGAGCGTTGAGGGCAGTCCTAAAGGTTAGCCATTTTCTCCCACGCGTGTACACAACGGTGGAATTATATAAGCATTGCTCGGTTCTATCAGTAAGACAGCTATTTTGTTTAAACACTCCAAACAAAAAGAAGAAAACATGCAGTCTGTTCCTACAAATATTTTGTTTCTAGGGACACTGTTGTCAGTATCCCTAAAAACAAAATTTTGTTATAAGTTCTTCCGCTTTCTTCATTCCCATTAGTAGGTATAACAAAACAAATCTTTCCTAGTATGGACTCCAGCCTCTCACGAATAAGTCCTGATTACTCAAATTGTACCTACTATATGTTCTGATACCTCTGTGAAAAAGGAAATAAATAAATTACTTACAAAAAAAACATCTGGAGTCAGCCAGTTAGCATGCATTTTCGTTTTGTCCGTGTTTAGTCGTGATACTCGTAACGGAAGCTTAGCTAAGAATATTCTCACAGGAACTATGCCCACGACTTCATCGCCGTGGGCTTTGAAGGAAATTGCCCAGCCCAAGAATAGAGCCCACTGCTGCGCATAGGTCTCTTACTGTCACGCCAACCCCCTCGGTCCCCGGCCAGTCTCGTCCTAGTTCTAATTGCTTTACCTATTTATACCTAAACAAATCATGTAGGTACCATCATTTAAAAGTAAAAGAAACGGTCGCATCGGCCCTACCGTTTATTTAACTTTTGACAGATGTATTGCACAGTTGCACACCTATGAAGTTTCTTATTTATTTGACAGGAAACCGGAGAAAAATGCAACACTTCATGGACACCTTTTTCTTTACAATAGTGATGCGACGTGTTTTGCTATAATATTATATCGAGTAGATTATGTAGCGAAGACTATTCAAGCTGATTTTCTATTAAAAATATAAACCTATCTTATTACAAAGATCTATACTATAAGAACCAGGAGTTACCAGGAGACGGGCAGCAGCGTCTTCCTGAGATTCCAACCGCATACTGTGATCGCCAACCCGCCTGCTAAGCGTGGCGATTATGGCAAAACCCCTCATGGTTATGAAAACCATGAGGGAGGCCTGTGCCCTGCAGTGGGCGTCGGGTGGCTGATGATGAATATGATGATACTATAAGAAATTAGGTTTAAATATTATAAGTAAAAAAAAAACTGTTTGGTAGTTTTTAGTTCATCACGCCCAGACAGACAATTTGTAAAGTTATTCAAGATAAAATATCAATGCAATCCATCGATTAAAACTTTTCATACAACTTTTTTTAAAACTCAGACTCGGAACCTCTTTTGTGTTTATTTTTGCATTTAGTCATTTCCTTCAATTTCCTCGCTAAGGTGGGATGAAAAGTTACGTGTTGCACTCGAGTGCAAAGATTTTTCACCTCGTGCTCTTTCGATTCCTTCGCTAACGCTCAGGATTCTAATTTTTAAATCACTCGCTGCGCTCGTGATTCAATTTTAGAATCCTTCACTTGCTCGGTCACCAAAATTGAGCACGCGGTTAAAAAGCAACTTTGCACTCTTGTATAACAAATAACTATTAGTACCTATACAGAATAATGCAAAGCCAGGCATCTTGGAAACTGCCACGACGGGAAATTCTGAAACAGCACACCGCGTTCTTGTTTACCAAAAAAATGCCACAAAGCATTTGCGGCGAACACATTATAACTAAGGACTTTATACTAACCGCAATGCGACGGAGATTTTGTTAAGGGGCTCTAAGATAATCAAATCATTTGTCGTATTCTTCTGTCTGTATTCTTTTCGCGGTATACAAAACTTTGCTTTTTCAGTTTTGGTGTACGTACACTATAGCTTTTCTTTTTTATTGAAAAGCATTTCATGACGTTTTTATGTTGAATTTCCATGAAAAAATCCGAAAATAAGCAACACTTCAAAACAAACATTGTGGGGGCAAATCTCAGTGGCGCCATCTGTAATTAGTTTCGTGTTGCCATCCCCATTCTACTCTTCTTAGTTGTCTCCGTGATACCAATCAATGACACTATCGGCATCGGCTCGATGATGTTGATGGCATTACAGACACTTGCAAAGTAAAAAATCTATACCTACGACAATAATTACACGTAGATTAACATTGAATTTCTAGATTTAGGTATGTATATTTTATTCACGACTTAATTATTAAAATATAATAACCACTAAAAAGAGGCCTCAGTTTCAGATGGCAAGGTTTCATTAGCCACTTTTTAGACGAGAAGACATACAATAATTCTGAACGAAAATGGCGTCCGAAAGGCGCGCATGCGTATTACATCTTTCGCGAGTTTTACGTGCTTTGCCAGCGACGATATCGCTGTCAGTTGCCTTTCTAACCTAACTTACATAACCTTAAAAGCGAGACTAATCAACATTACATTACAATTATATCGAGTTGTATATCCTCTCTATTCGCGAAACACGTGGGTTCGCATAGGTTTTGATACAATTGAACAAAGCACTATCGAACCATAATAAATTATTAACTCCACTTGACATTGGTTACGCTTCGACTTGTGGAACACTTTTAGTTTAGTTTATTATTGACATGCGGGCCGTTGTGTTGTGTATTTACGTCCGTAATTAATAAGTGACCGATAACATTATTTCATAATTTACTGTGTAATTAGTGATATTGTGGTGCGCGGGACCGGCGAATTTCGCGGAAACAAGGTAAATGAAATAAACAGCTGTTTTGCGTAAATCACGAAGGGAGAAAGAAGTTATTGCTTGCTCCCTCTCACTTATTCTATCAAGGGCACACGTATACGAAAAGGGTCGGAGAATAAAATAGGGTGCGAGATCTCAAAAGCTAAATATTTTTCGCGACTTTGTCTACTCTTGGTCCCGGATTATCCGGACCAACTGAACGAATGCGAGTAAATAAAGGGAACTATTTGGTTTCAAAGTAAAAAGTCGGCGGCCAGGAATTAATAATATTTTATTTGAATGGTGGCAGGAGTACCTACCTACCTACTTAGAAACATTTATTTGTATCGCGACAGTGATGTAATGAATTTGCGAACAACAAAATGTACCCCCTATACCTGGGATACTAAGTTACTTAACAAAATGATACAAAGTAAGTTTCTAAACTTTTAATTACACTGTTTATGTATGATAGGTACACAAACCAACACATTCCTCGTTTACTTTTGCATGTAACTTGTATTTGTAATAGATTTTGTAATAGAGTTGTCAAGTTTTTAAGTTTTGTCGGTAGTTTCAGAGATTTCATGACTCAGTAGTTTTTTTACCTGAAGATGTTTAGGCATGGCAAGCTGTGGTGAGAGATCAGCGCTTCAATTAGAAATCATTAGCGGTGTTAATTTGCGCGAATAATCGACTTACTACCTTACCTAAGTACAAGGTTCTTTACTATTATGAACAATGGTTACTTAAGTACCTACATCCTAGAAAAATATGTAGAGTCGATAGTTTTGTTGCATTTTCGCAAATTAGGTACTCATTTAGGTAGGCGTATAGTTTGTAACATAGGCAACATGAGGTAACTGACTAAAGTGCACGCTTGTTATGGCTGACCACGTGTAGGTACAGTCGACGGTACGTCAACCTTTACACACGCGCACTCTGATTAATATAAATATATTTAATTTAATACCCTGCTGTTGACTATACTAACCAAAAAGTGAAAGAAATCTTTTTGACTCTTAATATTTTTTTCTTTTCATCCGGAACGGAATTATTAGCACCGGGTATCCTAGTTTGGGACCAGGTCAAGTAATTGTATTGTTTGGAAGTTATTATTATTTATTAATATTATTATACGTTTATTGCACATAAGTAAATATTACAATGGCAATGCGACGGACTTTATGCTACGAGCATTTTTTACCAGTCAACCGCAGGATGTGAATGAGACTGAATGATAGGCGCACGGAAGTGTGAAAAAGCTAAATTAAATAAATTCTTTGTGAAATAAAATAACAAAAACGGATATAATACATAATATACATGTATATACAAATAAGATACATAAAACTATAACAACAAATATGAATAAATATATAATAGATATACAATAGCAAATATAAAAATATAAAAAATAAAAAAAAGATACAGGGAGAGATGGTCCATGTACACAGCTGAGATCTTCCTCGTGCGCAGGATCAGGGGGATCGGGATAACACTGATCGAGAAAACGTTATTATTACTTACTTACTTATTACGTGTGGTGCCGGATTAAGAATAGCGTCACTCCATTTCCTTCCGTGGATGTCGTAGAAGGCGACTAAGGAAATCAATTACCAGGAGACGGGCAGCAGCGTCTTCCTGAGATTCCAACAGCATACTGCGAGCGCTAACCCGCCCGCCAAGCGCGGCGATTATGGCAAAACCCCTCATGGTTGTGAAAACCATGAGGGAGGCCTAAGTCCGGCTGATGATTATGATGATGATGACTTACTTATATCTTCGATACTGGCGAAATTATGAAATAACACCTCAAATGAATACGCTTCTTGAGTATCGACATACTATCGACTAGCTGTTATCAGCGCCCTTCTCCTTCATTCAAGAAATATGCGTCTTTGACTTCGATCTTGGGTACGTAATGAAGATCCGTTGCATTCCGGAACACGATACCGGGGCACACAGGCGAAAAATCAATAAAAGTCGGACAAAACCTGAATATTCATTATTTTCAAAGGAATTGTGTAAATAAAGATTTACTAAGTAATGAAAACAACATATTCATTATTTTATGACGTTTTTATTCTAGTTACATTGTAATATCTGGTTCTTCCAACAGATTTAAAACGTTTTGGCACATAGGTACCGACTTTTTACTAACTAATTTTCTTAGTCCTGTTATATAAGGATCGGAAGACACTAAAAGTCGTTTGAAGGTGTCTTCCATAGCCAATTCCCTAGAAAATTTCCTAGAAAATCGCTCCCTGTAGTTTCTTACGTCCTTATTCCTGCTTTCTTGCGCATCTTCACTCATTAATCCTATGGCCATTTCGCATTTTTCTATTAAACTTGACCCATTGATAAGTATTTTGTGCAACGTGGTTGGCATGTAGTACCATGGGTAATTCCATACAAAAACAGCTGCTGTTTTGTTGCAAAATGTTTGAAATTTCGCGAGATTGATTTTATGCCCACATGACATAACTATCAAAATGGTCTGAAGTTTATTTATGAGCTGAAGACTGACACCTGTTTTTTCAGCAACTTCTTCTGCATGCTGAAAGATGGCGCGCGCAGTATTGCCATCAGTGGACGTACCTCCACCCTGTCTTGGTTTGTCAACATGCAAACCTAGTTTTTGCCAAAATTCCGTCTGTATGCGTAATTTTTCAGCTGCTACCAAATCTTTGCCGTGTGCATCTCTTACTTGCCATTTTGCAATCTTTAATTTGTAGCCTAGATGCAAAATGAATTTCGCAAACCTTATCCAGGCATGTAATGATGAAACACCATAGATAAGGACTTCTTCAGAGAGCGGAATTGACATGCAGAATTTTATCCTGTTGAAGTCCTTCGATGTGGCTTGACAAATAAAGCAACGCATGGCAGACTTTGTGTCAGTTAAGGCGTTAACCATCTTCCCATCAACCATCGTCATCATTAACTTGTGTCTTACTACAAGTTCTTCTTCAGTTGCAACTATAATTGTTGATGTTAAATTTTCAATTTGAGCTTGAACATTTTGAGCTATGGATCTTGAGAGTTCTGGAGTTTCATGACCCATTTCTAACCTCAACGGACGGCAATATCTCGGGGACGAGGGACGAGGATTTTGCCAGATGAGCACAGGTTTTTCGTGGTCAGATAACAGTTGAATTGGAACTATTGAAGTTATTACCATATGCGTGTCAGACTGGTCGGCATTTTCAAATGTCTGTTTGTATTGGGAATGGCAACCTGATCCGTCACACCCCCATTTCGATATCAGGCGAAGATATTTTATCCTGTCTGTTGTAAGCGATTGCAGGACTTCATTTAGGGACAAGCACAATCTTTGTGTAGTGTGGTCCATTAAACACTGAAGAGGAACTTCCGCACTCGTTTCCGAACAAATAATACTTTCTGGGTAGCACCTTTTCTTAGCTTCAGTTACACTTTCATAATTTGGGTACAGATTGCATTTCATCTCCATTGCTGAGGTTCGCAAGGTATTGTACTGAAATTTAGTCAATTGCCCTTCAACCACCAATGACAAAGTTTTGTCAGACGAAAGGCTTCCATGTGTTTCGGGGACATTGAATTTGCCACTGGGACCAGCAAGAGCAACTTGTTTTATTATGTTTGACGTATGGACATCACCACGTGCACGATATTCCACCTGGGCTGCAAAAGCCAGTTCGTTTGGTTCAAATTGTTTTCGAACATCCTCCGTCTTTCTGCGTTTTGTACGTTCAGTACATTCTTCAAAGCTCTTGCTGGGTCGACCGCCAAGGCCACCACTTATCTTTTGGGTATGAGTCGCAATAGGAAATGTAATCTTAGTTTCAAACCAGTCTTTGTTTCCGCTGACACATCGAGAAAAATTACGATGTGCTTGGATAAGTTTCGTCTTATAATCACTCACTAGTTTTCGAAGAGAAATTTTTATTTCATCGCTAAGTTTATTAACTTTCAGAGCGCTTTGTACTTTGTTTAGCAGATATAACATTTTATCTTGCTCCTTTCGAGATGATTCCTCCCTATAGAAGCCGACTAAAGTAAATCGGCTAAAGCTCTCTTCCTCGTCGGTTGACCCTAAAATAATATCAATTAATATTTAGAACCAATAAAATAAACAATTCAATAAAATATTGCTTTTTGTGATTAACCGACCACGTTTGATTATACAAGTCATTAATTTAAAAAGAAAATTTTGTTGAACGGTCGCGTACGGTCGCATCAAATAATGATTTTTTGTAAAAAAGAAAACTCTGTAGTTTTTAAAATGGCTAATATCTAAGCCGGATCTATCAGGAAGTTATACTTTATCTCTTTGTGAAGTTAAAAATGGTGAGAAAAATATAAGGTCATAGAAATATTGTTTTTATTAAAAAACAATCAAGCATTGCTATCAAAAATAATAATAAGAAAGTAGTTGAATACCTCCTGGAAGTGAATCCATCACAAAAACCAAAACTTTCTCAGAGAAAATGATCAATAATTAAGCACTTATGTGACACTCTGGGAGTCGTAAACGCATCCGCCGTTGAACAACTGAACTTTAGGATGAGACTGAGACGCGTAGATGAATCATCACTTGCGCTACCCGGGTGTCTAGCGTGCATTGTTTATCGGGTTAACCGATAAGATTGTTTTTTACCTGCTGGGGGTAGTTTGAAGATTTTAGGTTTTGTCCGACTTTTATTGATTTTTCGCCTGTGTGCGGGGGTCCGTACCCAGTTTCCGGCACACCGGTTCCGTTGCGGCAAATAGGGCGAAAAGATTACGCTATTAGCATTCGCGCCATTTAATTTTAGGAAACTTTCATTCGAAGACGCGATTTATATTCAGACGCGCCGTTCGTAAAAGTTCGGCGAGATCGTTACTTAGGTGAATAGACTTTGGAAGTTTGGGAATGTTTGAGAAGGAATTAAGAAAGGAATAATGGTGGTGGCGATTTGGAATTCGGGAAAATTGTAAAAGAAGAAAACTTGAGTTTCTGTGTTGAGGCTTCGAGATGCTTACCAAAAATATGGGTAGCTATTGTAGTACTAACAAAACATCCTAATCTTCAAGAACAAAAATAGATACTCACCAATTCTGGAAAATAGCACCCATAATACAGTGAAGTTAAAAGAAAAACTATCACAGCTAACCAGCCTTTAGAAGTTAACGAGTAATAATCGACTAACTTTGAAAATGAAAACTCCGTGCCAATTCCGTTGAAAATTACTTTGATGCAGTTTTTAGTTGTATAAGCAGTTATTATTTAAATTTAATCCTAATATCAATAAGAAAAAAATCCGTCCTTTCACTGAACCCTACATTGCGCGTGGCTCGACACGCACTTTTGACACTGGAGGGAATCAAATTTTATAGGGGACTTCCCGTTGACCTAGAACTATAAAATTTGGCAATTAATATCGTGTCATACTGCAAGTCATCAGTCGGTTTTTTATTACCTTAAAAACTAATTAAAGCAGCCGAAATCGAAATATTTGGCCTAGTCCAACAAACCTATTTTCTCGAAAAAAAAAAATGAACAGAACTTAATTTTTTTTGGACAATGTCATTATCATCGATTTACCGATGAAAGAATCGCTATCTAAATACATAGATGCCAAATTTAATGGCGGTTTCTGGGATGTCATTGATATTTGCTAAGTTCATAAAAATTTAATAATTGCATAATTATTTCTTCTTCTCTTTATTACCATCTCCATTAGCATTACTATCTCTATTGGCATTAATGATTAAAACCATTTTCAATCAAATGAAATTAATAATTTGATAGTTATGAATTAATAAATACTTATCCTTCGTTTCTCGGGATATTTATCGATTTTATTTAAAAAAAAATATTTAAAGTAGATCCTTAATCGAATTAATGTAGACCTTGACCATATTTTGTTGTCGTTATCTATAGTCTCGCTGGGTCAATATCCGCTCAGTGATAGGTCCTATCAATGTCTTGAAGAAAAGCGATAACTAAAAAAAGTGTCGGGTTGGCCACCAGTGGCCGACAATCAGAGAAGTATATCCGTCACTATGGGATAATAAAATAGTTTCATTTTAAATTTAGTCTACCAGAAGTTGTTAGTGTAGCATTACATAAACTCACGCCTGTATCCCGGAGAGGTAGACAGAGACTAGGGCTTGCCACTTGCTACGATCCTGACAAACCTCTTTCGCTTCATTAACATTCGTATTCTGGTCGAGGAATAACGTATATTTTTTATTTTGCTACTAGCGGCGGGATATTGTAATTTATTATGCGACCACCATTGGCAGACTAGACCCTTCCATAGCAAAATATAAGAAGTATTACAAAAACGTGAAGGTATCATTTTAATAATTTAAAATAGTATTGGTTCTTGAATAATATGTGTCAATAATCAATTTATTTATTAACTCCGTCTAAAAATGTTTTCCTTTTGTTTCAGACTGCCTTTATCTTTATAGGAAGAATCAACCAACTAAAATAAGGAAACAACAAATAATTTAACTGCAAAGAGACATAATCTTAGGCCATAAGCCTTAATTCACTTATCACCCCAGAAGATACCAAAGTATTTTGAACACTTAACATAAGCGGCACTATAAAGATAAATGATAAATCGAATTACATAATACGACTATACGATACTTACCATAAGACCATCACTGATAACTCGACCAAGAATTTGACAAGTTAAACATGTGGTACAGTACTTCTAGAAATAAGAACAATCGGGACTCAAAATTGTGATCTTATTGAATAATAAACAAAGAATGTTAAGCATTTCTTGAGAACAAAACAAAGAGACTGTAGTTTCCACAAATACTAGTACTACTACTATCCATTATTAGTTGTTACTTGTACATTATTGAAAACAATCCGTACCAACAAAACAGATCAAAATGTCCGCATCAAACCTACCGAAAGTCTCGACGAACTCCAGGCTCCTTCCAGAGAACGACCTTGAACAGACCTCCTCAATTTCTGGCAGCGTGATGGACGAACTAACGCCAGCAGAAACATCATCCAGCTACACAGTGATGTCAGCCCGGTGGCTCATGCTCACTTTCTTCGTGTTCTACTCAGCCTCGAACAGTCTCCAGTGGGTGCAGTACACGATAATCAGCGACATAGTGACGGAATATTACCAAGTGCCCAGCACTCTAGTGTCGTGGACGTCCATGGTGTATATGGTGACTTATGTGCCGCTGATCTTTCCTGGGAGCTGGCTGCTTGATAAGACTGTGAGTGGTTTGTTTATTTCTTATTCGTGTAGAGAATGACTTGAGTGAATTATTTGGACGAATCATCATCATCAACCCATTATGTCTCCACCGAGGGGCACGGGTCTCTTCCCTGAGGAAGGTATAGGCCATACTCCACCACGTGGGCCAAGTCCGGATTGGTGGAGGCTTGTAGACTAGTGGCTCGTCTACTGTCAGAAGTTGTCAAGCCGCCCTAAGGCCTCTGACTTGGCTTAACGACTGCCATCTATCGACGGCAGCCGGCACCAACAGCTTAACGTGCCTTGCGAAGCACGGAACCGCTCGGAAAAATGCCAATAGCATTAGGCATAGACGGCGACCCATCCATGCACTGAACGCGCCCTGTGTTGCTTAACCTTCGTGATCGTTTAAGATCACTCAGGCAGCCGGGGCTACGAGCGATTCTTTATTGGACGAATAGGTAATGGTTTAACGATGGTAATAAAATACGAACAACTTTTACAACATAACATACACGCCTGTATCCCAGAGCTACCCTTCTAGGAGAGACCAGGGTCTGCACTTGCCACGATCCTGACAGATCTCTTTCACTTCATCAGCCTTTATTAATCGTAACATCCACGCACGCCGCCGGTTTTGGGCACTTTGCTAACAACTTTCACTATTGGAAAAATTGGAAGTCGCGAAGAAAAATCGGTTGTTCCGTACTAAAGTTATTGCACGATTAGTTGAAAAGGGTCTGGATAACAACTATTGGGATTACCTGGTTTTGCTGCCTGAGCATCGCCACGTCTGGCCTAGCCATAAAATTACCGATCACTCGATCCTCTTTTGATGTGTGGCTTCAGTCGGAGTCTATAAATCAAAAGGTGGCTGACTGAATTACTTATCTCTGGACATAGACTAGATTCTAAAGCCAGGCCAGCTCATAACGGGCTGTTCCAATATTCGAGTCTCTTTTTGCCACAAGTTTTTTATTTTGCCGCAACTAAGCGGTGGTAGCGCCGCGGTAGAACGCCAACCTCACATTTGGAAGGTCGTGGGTTCAAATCTCGGCATGTCTAGTCTTTTTATGGCCCACTGGGTAAATATCCTTAAGATGTAAATTACATTTTTATTGTTTCATGGACTCGGTTTTGAAAAATCACATTTTAGCATTTTTAGTATAATATGTACACATAAGTAATAAGTGTTTTGCTGTATGTATTGTATGTGTACTATTTTTATTTATTTACTAGCTGTGCCCGCGACTCCGTTCGCGTACATTTCGATTTTTACGAAGCATTTGTATGGGGGCCACGTCTTATCATAACTGGAGCTAGAATTTAAATAGCCTATCCTGTGTCCCAGATGTCTATATGTTTTTATACCAAATTTCATCAAATTCGGATAATTGGTTTAAGAGTTATGGAGGAACATACATACATACACACATACAGAAAAAAATTCTAAAAATCGTGAAATTAGTTTCAGTATCATATATTGAGCCTATAAACACAATATCTCTGAAAACAAACTAACTTACTCCATGACCGACCCTTACAGATTTATTATTCGCATAGATGTAGGTGTATGTTATGGACCAATTGATTAATAATGTCTAGCTCTATCGGGCAAAGTGATTAATACTATCTAAACTTCATTATTTATCATATCGCCCGGTCATTAATATATTGCTACGTGACAATAAAGCTAAGTTTGACGCTGTGCGGGGAGGGAAGCACGCATGACACGCGTTGACCAATTATTAGAGACTGCCATTCAGCGTGCGGCTCGTACGGCGGACTTAAAACGCTATTGTTGGCGGCAGTTGTTCTGATAAATAAATCTGTTAATTACTACATATTTTATAATTATTGTTTTCAATTTTATGTTCTATTTTACTAATATTTTTATTCGACTTTTATTAAGTTTTAAGTGGTGAAAACTAGTGGATTCTAAATGTAGATGCTAATTATTCCAATTAATGAGTCTTGCTTTAATTTTAGTTTATTTTACGTTTTATAATAATATAACTTCTATAAAACAAAGATTAAGGTTTTGCGTTCCATATTTTTAATATGAGTTTCCTTAATTAGAAGCCCTTGCTAATTAATCCAAATTATGAGTCTGATTATTTAAATTGCTTAACATTTAGGCCGACTTGCACCACTTTCTTAAATGTGGCTTAAGCAGCTTTTAACTAAAATTCTTCATACAAACGTCGATTTAAATGGTGGCTTAAGCTATATTTAAGAAGTGGTGCAATTCAGCCTTAGTTTATTTTAAGACTGTAATAATGACTTTAATAATAATAAAAAATAGTAATTAAATAATATTGTGTTACTCTGCCCAAAAGGTGTGATGGACATTATGTATAATGCCCAGTCAATTTGATTATGTGGATAATTATTTTCACAATGCCCGGTCATAATGAAAAGTGCCCAATTTATCACTTGGTCCATAACATGTACACGCTGATTTCTGGATGGTTTGAAAGCTGCGGTTATGTAATTAGTTAAATGGCATGATCTATTTAGACTATTACTTTTAAGCATAGACGTAAATAAAAATATGTATAGAAATTCGCGAACAATTAGATCCGCCTCTCCGTCCAACAGAACAATGACCCGCGGACCCGCGGCACGCACGCACTACTCTGGATGGCTACTAATGGTTCTAATCTCTAATAGATTCGAGTTTATGTATATTTAAAAAGTGTGTTTAAAAAAAAAACTAGTGTGTTCGATAGCTATGGTCAGGTCATTCATTTTCAAATCACCCAAAATAAATGGTGTATTTGTGAAGTTGTGGTACCAATACCACTCGCTAACTTGAAGAAAAACATCGTGAGGAAACCTGAGTGTCTAAGGTCTTCCTACCTCAGTACAAACCTCAGTGCTTGAACTGCCAATCCGCGGTGGGCACGCGTGGTAGTTAAGCCCATACTCTCTCTCTGAGAGAAGGCCTGTGCTTTACAGTGGGAACTGAACGAAAATTTTATAAAACGCTTCAAGCTAATTCTATTATACGTACCCTTAGCACAACCTTGCTAACAAATCAGGCGCCTATGTAAATTTAATGGACTTCGATCCTGGGCGAACTCACCCTCGATTTTCAATTACATACCCTCGACTTCTTACCTCCTCGCATAAAAGTGAATTGAGTCAAAAGGAGGTCACCGCGCACTCTCCCGCGGCTACCATGAGGTGCAGTGATCTACCGTAATTTGCAGTATTACCTCAGCGCGTTTGAAGGCTGGGATGTGCAACACTGTGCAATGCAACTTCGTTAGGGAAGAGCTGGGGGGCGAGTCTCTAAAATGCACAGTTGTTCAATAGAGTAATGGTTGTTTCATTGGTTTCATTGACACCAGTGGTAGTCTAGTAATCAGTTGTATTCCAATGGTATAACCCGTGCAACTTAACTCGGCGCCTCGCGCGATTCGATATTTTGTGGCAAACGAAAGCGTGACCTGGTATTTTCTTTAAAGTTTTTACATGGCACCATTAAACGACTGTCGGTGCTGTCGTACTTTTGTTCTGTGTGTCGTACAGTGTAACTGTTACCATTGTGACTTTATTTATAATTTTGATACTTGTTGGCTGAATATTCATATTTATTGTGTAGATAATGTTGTACTGTATAAAAAGTGTAAGAGAAGATATAATGAGGTAATGTAATGAAAGTTCGTGAAGATGTTTGGATGTTTCAATCACGCAATAACGGCTGAACGGATTTCGATGAAATTTTTCATGAGGACGAAGTCGCGGGCAAAATCTATTAGGTAGTAATGCATAGATTTTTAGTTGATTTCAGATGCATAGATTTTTAGTTGATTTCAGATGCATAGATTTTTAGTTGATTTCAGATAATACCATCAGTTTATTAATATGAGATTTATTTATGTTCGCAGATAAGGCTTTAATATGCGTAAGTAGCAATAAATTATTTTTTATTTTTGAAAACGCAGTATAAAATATAAAGACATTATAAACAAGTATCAAATCATCTTTCCTTAGTATGGCTGATGATACCATAGTATGATTTTTTTTATCTTCCGCCCATTCCTCAGGTTACGCTTTTGTTTGCGAAACTCCACGCCTTTAATTTGCGCGGGCTATATCATTGGAATGACATTGTACTGCTATTACGTATGCCTGGGGAGGGCTGCTCGACTCTTGTTTGTCAGACGTTATATTTTATGCTATGCCATGTGAAACGCTTCGCATGCGTGATGCAGAAATGTCAGTATGTAGGTAGTGCGCGCCCTACTCCTTTTTAAAGATATCTAAAAGTTAAAGATATCTAAAAATTTTTGGGCGTTCACTACTGTATGAATAACGCTTCAAAACGTAGTCCGCAACTACATGGTTTGTAGACCGTATGAAATGAAAGTGTACTTTTAAAATAACCTAATTGCATATTATGTGTGAGCATTGCCAGCATCGTTAGTTCTACGTTCGCTGACTTTAACATTGTAGACCAGGTATTGAGTTTTTCTGGACATTAAGTATATGCGATGCGATAATGCGCGATGTGATTCCAGGATGAGTTAAAACTTATAAAATTAAATGCCGTGTATTTTTAACAATGCTGGTGAGGATTGCGCTTATAAATACAGCACAAACAAAAAATATCATTCAATTTATCTGGCAATACCACAAAGTTTACTGTCACTACGTCTTGTTAATCGGTGGTCACTACTGTTACTAGTACAGATTAAAAAGAAAAGAAACATAAGTGTTACTATAGTTTCCATTTTGTAAAAATATTTTTAATAGATTTTAATTTCTGATATTTGGATAAACGTTCTTATAATTGGCTATTTATTGCCTAACACGTGACGTTGGCGAAATTGTACTGGTTAATCAGTACAGTGAGTCCATAAAGTAGAATTGAATTGAATTCCTTCTGTGACGCAAACTGATCGCAGATGAACTACATATTTTCATTTAGAATAACGATTTTTTTTCTGGGCAAGTCATGGAGCCCCTGAAAGTGTGCCCCGTGTGAGCAACGGTGAGTCAGCGCTTCACTGACAGTCTTCGGCGCAGATTGTTTGGGAACACTGTGATCCCGCACGCCTCTTGTACATACTTTATAAGCTTCTAATTGGAGGAAATGAATGACTTTGGGTGCGCAATTTCGGATTTACTTTCAGCAGTCTCTTCAAATCAAACTACAATTCATAGTTTTGTATGACAATTCGATGTGCTTAGCCGATTCGCAAATGTCCAGCAGACTCAAAACGCCCAATTCGCATAATGTTCAATTCTCATAATGACCAAGTCGCAAAAAGTCCAATTCTCAAAAGGTACAGTTCGCAAAATTTCTAACCTTTGAATAGCGGTGTTTTAGGAGTTTAAAAATTATAATTTTTCGACACAGTCTTTAATAAATAAATAATTGATTTATTCTTTATAGTGAAAGTAGTCACCTCTCACATCGCCTTCAGGAAAAGCAGTCAAACTTTTGTACAATCCTTTGTTTTTCGTTTATGATGATTATAATAAATTACACTACACATCAGATATGATAAAATATTTATTTTTTAAAGACAATGTTAAAAAATATGCATACTAAGACTACAAAAATGGGTCTTATAATTTTTAAACTCCTAAAACACCGTCTTTCAAAGGTTAGACATTTTGCGAACTGTACCTTTTGTGAATTGGAGTTTTTGCGACTTGGTCATTATGAGAGTTGGAAATTATGCGAATTGGACCTTTTGCGCATGAACGGTGGCATGCCATTCACTTCGATCTTGAGCTTTTCACAGTCAGTCCATGTCAGCCTTCACACATTTCTGCGTCCGTCTCTTCGTCTTCAGACTAGCGCCTTTACACCCCATCTTTTGTCTCGTTTACAGCATATATGACCTGCCCATTTCCACTTCTTACGGGCAATCACCTTGGCTATGTCACTCAGATTCATTGTCCATTGGATTTCGCTGTTTCCGATCCGTTCTTGGAGTGAGATACACTAACAATCTGTTAATAGTCAAAATAGAATAATTGACAGCTTTTTTTAAGGATCAGATTATTAGCTCAGACAACACAGAGCTGTATGGTCTGACCTAAAAATCTGATATGTTTTATGCTACTGACACAATTTCAATAATCCCTCCGCGAGGATCGTCCCTCAAAAACCAATTTTGTGGGCGCCGCGATCCGCAGATAGAACAAAGCGCGCTCACACAGCCATGCAGATAGCGTTTGTTTCAATAAATCTTCGTATATCTGACAGCGGCGGGGGGCGGGCGTTGCCGCTGTAACAATGGACAAGTGTCAGCGGTTCTGTGCGGGCTATCATAAGGGAACAGTGGAGTCATGTGTGACGTCACGGGAATATATACCCGCGTCATTGATCTGCCCACGTCCTATTTGGCCGTGGGCGAATTATTACTACACCGCTTATTTGGGTAATCTTCATTTTGAAAAACGAAAAGTCAGAGCCGTGGAGGGCATTTTTAACACTCAATGATTTACTACTTAGGTGCTTGCACGCTTAGCGATGTAACCACTAACTCTAAGGTAGTAATTATTTATCTCAAGGGGTATCATACAATTTTGAAGAAAAACATAAAAAAAAATAAAAATTAAAGAAGAAATGTCACAATTTCGTTTTTCAAATTGAGAATTACCCATTTAATAGGAGCAACTGATGAATCTATTATCGGTCCAATCGTTTATTTAACTTTTGACAGATGCACATACATGAAGTTCCTTATTTATTTGACAAGAAACCATAGGCAAGAAATGTAACACTTCATGGGCAACTTAATTTTTTCACAATAGTGATGCGACGTGTTTTGCTGCAATATTATAACGAGTAGATTATGTAGCAAAGACCATTCAAGTTGATTTTGTAAAAAAATATAAACCTATCTTATTACAAAGATCTATACTATAAGAAATTAGGTTTAAATATTATTTAAAAAAAAAAAATGAAAACTCGTTGGGTAGTTTTTAGTTTATTACGCTCAGATAGACAAACTATAAAAATATGAAAAATAAATAGCAATGCAATCAATCGATTAAAACTTCAACCTAATTCAAATCGATTATCATACAAAATTGAATCGGTAACTTCGTAGAACATCACTAAATTGAGCTGTCAAAAGTTAAATAAATGGTTGGACCGACTATAATTTATTTATAAAAAAACCGGCCGAGTGCGTGGCTTTTTTATCTGCTTTACAGAACCAACAACTTTATCGAAGTCATTTTCAATGGATTTCGTACGAAGTTCTACTTTTATAAGTTGGTTGCCTCTTACTTGTTAACTTGTAAAGCCTACTTACCCGTGACAGTTTTCCTCTTACGTTTCTAATATGCGCTACGGCCCTGAATTTTTTCAGGTTTCTACAACCAGCAGTTTAGCCGGGAGAGAGGGGGGACGCCCTAATCTGACATAAAATTGCGCTTTCACCTTAATATTTCACAAACGGAACAATATTTTTAATCGACCAATCCAACGATATACCACACTATGGTTTGAGCGAGAAAAAAAAATTGCATCCCTAATTCAGGTGGTTTGTAACCTAATAAAACATTTTTGTCGACATTTTATTTTACCATTTTGTCGGCATAATAAATATGTATACTTATGCTGAATTTCAGCTCTCTAGTACATATCGTCTCCGTGCTAAGCCGCGGACAGACAGGCCAGTTCAAGCGTATTCAAAAGCAACGATACAGTGATTCCAACGAAACTAATGAGTGGCGCCTTATCCCTCGTTTGTGGCGCTAAGAGCTCTTTTTATCTCAATCGCCTCCTTTACCGACTCATTTACCCAACCGAAACGATAAAAAGCACTAAATCGGAGCACAGGAGAAAACCGAAAACCGCCAGTTTTTTCGTTGAAAGTCTGAAAAACTGGAAACAGATAGAATATTCTTTATTGTAAGTACACAGAAATTACACTTACAGAAAAATAATTTTAGTTGTTTTTTTTTACTCATTAAAATATTAATTAAATGCTTAAAGCAGATAACAATAGAATCGAAAAGGCATTTGATTATTTATTGTAGACTTTCACTGAAACCCACTAATAGAAAAGAAAAACAAAATTTTAAAGTAGGTACATATTATTATTGACAAATAAACAGCTTTAATTGTTATTAACCAATTATACATTTACAGTCTTATTTACAAAAATTCGATTCCACTAAAACACTCTTAAGACGGAGTTAAAGCCGGTTAATGAGCGTTTTAGTGGAATCGACATGTTATAATCAAGAATGTTAGTTTATATTGTGTTTTCAACAACACAACGAATAACAGTGTTGTTAAAATAAAATAAAAAAAAATAATTAGGAATATTACCTATATGAAATATTGACTTATTTATTTAAAATATAAGTGTCTGCTTAACAACTTGCCCAAAGACTAAATATTTATATGTAGCTACCTACTAAATCTGAAGTAGGTACAATATAAACTGTGGATGGATTTTTTATTATCTAATTGCAATAATAATTTGCTTTTACGCAATAAATGATAAGTAAGACGAACTGCCATAGGATGTTTGGATGACTCGGTGGAGCGATGATCTTCGCAGGGCGGCTGGCAAGAGCTGGATGAGAGTAGCCGAGGACCGTGCTCAGTGGCGTGCAATAGGAGAGCCACTGAGCAGTGGACAAGCATAGGCTGATGATGATGAAGGCAAACTGGGTATCCAACCCCAAAATCGTACAATACTTACATCACAAATATATTTACCTTAATTAAATGGAACAACAATTCGTTTGAGGCTGAAAGTTTTCAAAAAAAAATCAGTGTCTTTATCAAGTGAATAATTTCAGCAATTTCTTGACCGAAAACTAATAGAAACCGACAAGGGCAACAATGATTAATGAAAACAACGAAAATGTGCACCCACCTACATAGAAAACCTATTCCGGTCAGTCTTTTCTCTCCTTAAAAAGGTAACAAGATTCTTTTCGTAACCCGAACCATCCTCTAAAGCACTTCACCCTTTTGTTGACCGAACGATTACAAAATAACAAGTTACACAGAAGACTAGCAACCTGGAAAGAGGTCTGGAAAATATCCGTCCCCAGGACGATACAGGCAGGGTAGAGGACACTGATTACATAAGCGTCCCACGTCCGATTATACGATCGTATAATTGTACACTCAGGTTTCCTCACGATGTTTTCCTTGACCTTTAGTGAGTGGTATTGCTACTATAACTTCACATATGTCCTTAACTTAGAAAATAAAGTCATAGGTACATGCCCGCACTGGGAATCAAACCTGGGTCTCTCGCTTCGGAGTGCAATGTTCTACCCACTAGGCTACCACCGCTCCTTGACACTGATTAATTCATCATAATTTAACTGTAGTCGCACCTAACGAACAACTAGGTATGTAGTCTACTTAATATAAAAATAAAAAAATATTTCAAATACGAGATTCATCACAGTGAAGGTACAATCGGCTTAAATCTAAAATTGGTAAAACGTATTTATGCCTGAATTAGGTTAAAAAATAACTGTATCTCAAGCGTTTTAATGGCTAAAATGTACAGTAAAAGGTCTAAATTTATGAAATTGTGGCGAAAGCTATTTTGAAGTGCATATTCTACCCGTCACCCACGACAAAGGCTGCGCCTAGTGTGGGAGTCGCCATCGACCATAACTTATTGTAATCTTTTCTTAAAAATAAACATATTTTTATTTAAAAAAAAACAAAAGTTATTAATAATTAGTTATAATTAAGTATTAAGGTAAACAATAATTACTAACTTACCGTAGTTAATAACTTCTCTGTATCCTCATAGGTCACGTTACTAAAATGTCACGTAAATGTACAAATGTTCGAGTATATTGTATGTATTATGTACCTAAGTATTTTATTATTACTCATTTATGTAGTTCTTTATAAATATTTCTCCCTTCTTCCCGCTATCTTAATTTAAACTCCCTATGCTAGGGTTGGCTAGAAGAGATCTGTTTTAGAGATAAGTTCGCCGTTGAAACGAATTTTGTTTTATTTTCGATTTTAACCGCGTCCAGAGAAGGCCGGGAAGAAGAAGGATATTATAGTTGTGCAACATAAAGTAGTGGACCGGTGTTTAAACCGCGAGGGTGCTGTTCAGAATTCCACTGAATAGAGACCATTGTTAAGAGCTGACTGCCAACCTTCAGTGATGGAAAATCACCTTAAAAAGACTGTACTTTGAAGAACTGTGTCCAATAAAGAATATATATAAATCGCACTGGTCTAGTTAAGCAATAAAATTCAAACTTGCCCAGAGCCGTTCCTCGGTATTGTTCTACTTTGCGGCTTCTGACTTGCTTCTGACCATCCATCTTGTTGATATATCCAGCTTTGTGGACCTCCGAAGAAGCTATTACGTCAGTGACTTTAAAGGATACGTGTCAAAGATGTAAAGGGTGGCACGGGTCTTCGTAAAGTGGACGTCCCTAACCGCTTAACTTAGCCGAAGTAATCAAAGTGTGTATTGGACGTTATTAGCATATTCCGGCTGCTCATAATTACTGGTAAGATGAGACGCGACTTTTTGATAACCTTACATAAAATACATCTAATTTGTGCGATGATGAGGGTTGAGGGTTTAATGGAGTGAAAATAATGTCGTCATTAGTAGAATCAAGTAACCCCAGGCTAACGATTGCTGACCGAAACGATTGAGTACGTAAGTCATGCTAGAATTGCGTCGTATACATATTTTTTGCATTAAAACTTTATTTTATAGTTTTCCCTCCCATGTTCACCTAATTTTCACTCCATCCTTTCTTAACTGACTTAGAAAAAGGAAGAGGTTCTTAATTCGTCCGTATATTTTTTAATGCATGTTCAGCTATAACTCTTTACAATGTTGTCTGATTTTATTCATCCTTCTCTTGTTAGAAAAGGGTATCCCTTTTCTAGGGTAATCCTATGTAATATGGTCAAAATTTGTTGAGAAAGGGTTCGAACTCTTATTTTAGTGTAGGTTATTAATAAAGTATTTTTTAAAAAAAAAAGTCATAAAAAAGAAGGAGCTTCTCATTTTTTACGTAAGACAGTAAGACATTTGAAAACAAAAGTAATATTTCTTACTTTTATGTTGTCTAACATGGTGACTCCAACGCAATGCTGTGAGATAAGCTTTATACATATATCCAGTAAATAAGTGCAAATACGTCATGCATCACGATAATGTGACTGACAATGACAACCCTCTTAACTAGCTAGTTATTCGTTTATCCGGTTAAGTCATAATTTATCTATGTACTCACTTATCTAGTGACTCACTCACGTAGTAAATTGGGAAGCCCCGCAGAATTTATTAAAATCAATCCTATCCTTAAACTTAGCTCTATACAAACTTACTTCTGGCTATAACTATTCTTTGCAGCTCCACATAAAATAAAGTCGGTACCGGATGTGTTCTGCATTCCATAAGTTTACATTGTTGTCGGCCAGCTCGCTAATTGCTAGCACTAAACCTAATGGCTCCAAAACTTAGCAATAACTTTGCACCCGCAATCCGAAAACTATAGCTTTAATCCGCATTTTAGCCTGCAACAACTCATGCGAACGAGACTGCCTAAAAGCATACCGGATTCACATCCGATATCACAACAAATACCACAGAACTAAATTGTACACAGATATTTTTACAATAATATTAAACTGAGTAGATAAAGAGAAATAAGTCTGATGCACAAACGACTTGAATATTGTAAGTAGTCGAAGTTAGTAAAAGTACAACGAAATGTTTTTCAGATTCAATTTTAATTTCGTCGCACGAGTCCGATCAGTTTCGTGCATTTAATCATGGAGGGAAGCGATTAAGTTCTGTCTATTATTCGTTGCAAAACCTGGTTGGACTCGTTTGTCATAATAAAGCAATTGTTTCCGGAATAACACTTTTATAAAACGGTTTCCATACATCACAATAACGTGTCCGGTTTCAAAATAGGCACCATTTTGTACAAACTGAAGTAGTTTGGCCCGTGGGAATTGAACATTAAATGATAATCAAACTTGTTCGCTAGTCCAAGGAGATATATAATCAGGATGCAAGAGTCGCAAGAGAAAGTGATAGAATAAAGAAAAAAGTAATTAAAGAATAAAGAAGAAGTATACTCAAAGGAAACCGCAACTTGGATTACGTACTCGTCCAACGACTGCTTTGATATTTGTATCTATATAACAACTAGCAAGGTGTTTCTTAAATTATAATTATGCTAGGTATATTTATCAGCAAGCAAACAGTAGCATCTGTTGCATGAACCCGCACAAACCCCCCCTCACCTCTATTTGGAAAAAAATAAAACCAGCTACCTACATAATGATCCAGATTTTAACTAGTATCAAGCAGAATCACGATGTTCTGAATGAGATTTCCGCACTTAGCCTCATAGTTGGGCCATTTTACTTAGTAAGCGCTAAGGTATGTAAAGACACTAGGGTTTCCTCACGCTGTTTTCCTTCACGGTTAGCGAGTGTTATTGCTACTACAACTTCACAAATGTACGTAACTTAGAAAACAAAGTCATTGGTACATGCCATGATTCGAACCCATGACCTCCCGAATGAAAAGCCGGCACCGCTCGATTCAGATCTTAATTACAATTGTTTTTTTTTTGTATTGTAATGTAGTGAAGGGTCATCTCAGTGTAGATGTGTGTGTGTAAGTGTAAGACAGAGAATTGTGTTGTGGAATATTTTTCTGAGCTTATTCAAAAGTTCTGAAATTTCTCGATCTGTGCCCCCCATTCATCCAAACGGCGTCTGAACAAATCCCGCTGAAGCGTCGATTAAATGAACCAGATACGATTAATGGACCTCCTGCAGTGGCGCCATCGATCGACCATTGGCTCAGATGGCTCAGATAACCGGGTTGTTAACGTGCCTCATATCGATGTTTTGAGCACCCGAAAATCTCACTTCAAAAATCCTGCACACTCGCGTCTGTTTTTAATAATCATCAGCTGTCATATCTTTTCATTGGTCCCTTGGCATCGGCATCCGTGGACCTACCGCCAACTCACTGATATCGTCCTGTTTTTGCCCTGCTCAACCCGCCGTCTTCCCGCCTCGCCAGGTGCCCTGCCCATTTTCATTTCAGTCTTCTTTTTAAGCATAATCAGTTTGTTATGGTATGGTTCGAGATCGTGGCGAGTTTCAAGTTATTATAATGTATGCCATCTGGACCTAGGTTTTTGGCCTTGTCTTGTCAGTTGTGGGACATAAAAACACTATTAACACAATATTATAGTTATTTATATGTCACTCTCAATTGTGTTTTACGGTAACATGAATAATTCGATTTTTCGCCCTTTGGTACATGGTATGCCATCAAAAAATATTGAAAAAGTCTTAATAATACGGAAATTAGCCATGGAAATTAAGACTGTATTCCCAATTTTATAGAGACCGGTTTTGACAAAATACTGCTTCTATAGATACAGTGTTTTGCCATAACAAGCTCACTGTTTTTTATGTCAGGTAATTGTAGATGCAGTGTTTTGTCATAACAAACTCACAACGTGCAGCCTACCTCATTCTTTACCAACTCTTTGCACAAAGCAAATGTAGTTGCAGTGTTTTGTGAAATCAGTTATTCTGCTTAGCTGGGCCTTTACGTCATAACATAACACGTTTTAGGCTGTAAATTCAATAAATAACATACTTTTTTTATTTCTTGTTACGGCATAATTATGTGTACTATTATTAGACACATATAAAAATTTCGAAGTAATCTGTTTATATTTGACGTAGGTATTTATGCGTAAATTTCGTAACAAAATGTTTTTTGCGTATTATAGAAAATGTCTGTTTTCAAACGGCAGCTGAGTTGAAAGACACTTTAGAAAAATATGTCTTTAAAAGAAGATATGATTTTTACCATTGGCGGCGCCAGTGAACCAAATTGAGGCCCTTAAATAAACAGCGTCCACTAAGGTAGAGTTCTAACAGGTGCTCAATAACTGCTCTTGGTAGAGTGTGAGCAGAGTCTCTCAATCGGATAATTTACTTGATGTATTTGCCTCGTTAGGTATCGGTTAATTCCATTTAGCTGCGAAATAAGACAATGATGGGACGGATTTCTGTATATTTGCCGTCGTGGTACGTATCTGACCCAATTTTTCCCAGCTTTCATTGTTTGTATTGTTTTTAGATTGACCTTTCTTTTGAGTCGTATCTTTCTTGCCACTTTCCTTCGGTTTTCCTCACAGTATGATCCATGATTTATTGTAGTAAGACAATCCTCACAGTAGGTACACATTCGTCCACTGCTAGAAGAAGACCTCCCCCAAGCACGCCACATCTTTCTATGCTCGGTTATTGTCATCTAGCCCCTGCCAGCAATCTGCCTAACATTGTCGGTTCAGCGTGCTGGTATTGCTAGATAAATTAAATATGAATGTAACTTCATAAATGTACGATACTTAGAGAACAAAGTCATTGGTACATGCTGGGATCGAATCCCAGACCTCCCGAATGAGAAGCCGGCCCGTTCTACCGCTCCGCTACCACCGCTACTACCGCTATTGGTAAATACTTACAATAATTAAGAATTGTCAAAATTTCCAACTTAGGTCACCGTTCTGCATAAAGTCATGTCTCCCGAAAGAGTATAAAAACCAATACTGCCCCGGGGTTGAACCGGCAATATTTTTGCCGTAAAAAGAAACAAATTGTCCATCAGACTTGTCGCCGCCGGGTGGGCGAGCTATTACGTCACGGACGCTGGGCATCAGTTATCGTGGACGCTGCCTCTTTGCCTGGGAATTTGCTCTGTTTTTGCCCCTCTAACTAAGGCGCAAGAGAAGATAATGTATAGTTTTCAGATTTTCCCCTGTATTTGTATTAGTATAAGGCGATTTTACTTGCCAAATTTCATAGTTCTAGGTCAACGGAAAGTAAAATTATAAATATCGATTCACTTGATTGTCGAAATATACGTTTATTTGCGACATAAGCGGCCGTAACTTTTTTTACGTTAACTCAAAAGTTTGATTTTTAACACGACTTCAAGGCTCTGTAGATTTGATATACGGTTTTAATTTCAACTCGATACCTCCACGCGTTCCCGAGATGAAGGATCTTGACACACAGACGGACGGACGGACGGACGGACGGACGGACAAAGTGATCCTATAAGGGTTCCGTTTTTCCTTTTGAAGTACGGAACCCTAAAAATTTACTACTATTCGACCCCAGAAAATATGATTACCTATTTTTGTTAGATATATAATATGCATAAAGGATCTGACCGTTTGCTCGGGCTTGCACGCGACCTCGAGTTAAATGATACGGTCTACCCCTTTAAATTTATTGCTTCAGTCTTCATAATAAATTATGTCTCAGTATTATACAGGACGTTTTCCGTGTGATTTGGGTTAGGGATGTACCTACGACGGGGTTGGAAGTTCGGCGTGTGATTATGCCCTTCTAACCTTTGCTTCTAATCTTTAAGACCATGAGGGAGGCCTATGTCCTGCAGTGGACGTCAAATGGCTGATGATGATGATGAATCTTTACTACTGAATGGGTGACTCTACGTTATTCAGCACGTAATATTGTATTCTAACACGCGTATTCCAAAACGTTATTAAAAAGCTACTCAACTCAGTACAACGGAGGTGGAGTCGAGGAGATAGTCGAGGCATTTCCTTGAGGTATGAATTTCAGTCAGTATTTCGAGTATACTCGAGTGAGTGCAACCTGTGGTGTAACTCGAGTGAGAATTTGGTTTTTGTTACTATAGGTGGGACTAGGAGCCCTCAATTATTGCTAACCCAAGCAACTGGAAACAATAGTGGTAACAGAGTATTTACTACTGTGCCTTTACTGAAATGGTACCTCCTAAGGAATTCCACACTATTCAATTCAATTCATTTTATTGCAATAAATTACAGTATAGTATGATAATGATGTTTACAAAAATTGTGGTACAAGTGTAATTTTACCGATAGTGGCATAGCAATTTGATAATTTAGAATTAGTATAATAAATAATAATAACATTAGGTACATTAATTAATAGCTCATTAAATAATAAATCAGTAAAATTTCAGCATAAGATCAATAATCATTTCATAATATTCGTTCAGATTGTATGGGCACATAACAAGTAGATATTCCTTTAATACCTTGAGGAATCGATCACCAGGGAGAAGCTTGATATTTTTTGGTAATTTATTGTATACGGAAACTGCTGCATGGCTAGTACTTTTACTGTGAGATGTCGTTCTATAGAACTTAACTTCGAGATGATGCCTGAAGCGTTCTTTTAACCTACCACACTTACGTTCAGCGCTGATTGGAAATTTCTCTGGAAAATGCCTAACTAATTTGCACAATTCAATTATGTAGAGCGCTGTAACCGTGTGGATTTTTAGTTTCCAAAACAGATCTATAACTCATATAACTCACAGACATCGTCTATATACATAACATATACAAGCAGCCTATACACAGCCTACACACGAGAGAGTATGGGCTTAATCACCGCGCGTGCCCACCGCGGATTGGCGATTTCAAACGCTGAGGTTTCCATTTCCTCACGATGTTTTCCTTCACGGTTAGCGAGTGGTATTGCTACTATAACTTCACAAATGTACATTAGACACACAACTTAGAAACCAAAGTCATAGGTACATGCCCGCACTGGAAATCGAACCTGGGTCTCGCGCTTCTGAGTCCAATGTCTCTCCACTAGGCTACCATCGCTGTATGTTATGTTTAATTGTTCGAATTTTATTCCGTTATAATATAATCAATCAAAATCCATTACTCAAAATCAGATTAATAAGTTGATACCTACTCAAAAATTTTGATAAACTTCACAAAACAACGTTTTTTACTCGTGGAGGCTTGAATGTAGGTCCTGAGCATAGATGCTCTGAGGTCCTGAGGTACCTTAGCTTTGGCAATTGATTCTTCGACTCGTGTGACAAACATACTCGAGTTTAGGAAATCTATGACGTTTTATGATACCGTTTTCCTTAGGCGAGCAAGAGTGGAGTCGAGGGAGACTTTGAGGAATGTCATGGAATAAGCGTATAAGTACTTTTCTCGGTGAGTGTTAGTCAGTTTGTCTATTGTGCTTATGGCATTGAAGTAATACCTGTACATAATATATTCTAAAATTTCGTGATAACCCGTTTGGATATTGTAAAACGTACGCTGAACATAATGCCGAGAACAATCTTCCGGGACGGACGACGGACGGACGGGTGAACAGTCAGATAAACGGACCGATGGACGAACGGACAGTCAGATGGACATTGATATATCATAGGTATATCAACGGAATACTAATCTAACGTTGGATAATGTACTAACAGGATTAAGGCCCAGGGGCACACCCTATTACTCGGCCTAGTGATAAATAAAGTTTCAATAAGTTTCATGAACACTACAATTCGTAGTTTATTGTTAGAATTCGATGTATATTGCGAACAAGAGTCTTCCCACTTGTTAATCTGTGGGTTAATCTACTTCGCAATGTACACCTAATTGTCATAGTGAACCATGAATTGTAGTTCTATGAAATAGGCCCCCGCATAGGTAGTATGATGGCGCTAGTCACGCGTTTTAGATGTCAAAAGTCGAGACTTTCCAGTATCATCATCATCATCATCAGCCATTTGATGCCCACTGCAGGACATAGGCCTCCTTCGTGGTTTTCATAACCATGAGGGGTTTTGCCGTAATCGCCACGCTCGGCAGGCGGGTCGGCGATCGCAGTATGCGGTTGGAATCTCAGGAAGACGCTGCTGCCCGTCTCCTGGTAATTGATTTCCTTTGTCGCCTTCTACGACATCCACGGATGGAAATGGAGTGACGCTATTCTTAATCCGGCGCCACACGGAATGTACTTCCAGTATATTCATTGTCAAATTCTGACATTTTAGCGCCACAACACGCGTGACTCGTGTTATCATACTATACCCATGCTGGTGGTGTTGTACCCCTAACATAATTTCCTCTGTAGTTTTCCAATAGTTTTAACAAGTTTTCGGTATATCCCTAGCTTGCGCATAGTTTTCCGACTCTGTCGCGCTTGCTGCATGATAAATAGGTCGGTTTTTCCGCTCTATTTTATGAAGAGGAACGGCCGATGTTAGTAGTAAGTTCTCTTGCGTCCAAGTGCTCACTGCTCAATTTACTAACTTTCCAATAAGTAGATAGGTATCATACCATCCAATAGAGGTGGAAGACCAGGCTTGACCCTCGCGTAAGTGGGTATACTATAGACACGAAAAGATGATTGTGATAAAGAAAAAAAATGCTAAGAGTAGATATTCCAAATTATACAATACGCAGAACTTTTGTTTTAGGTACAATTCCCAGCAAAATACCACGCGTACTAAGAATAATACGTACATACGTACATAAACTCACGCCTGTATCCCAGAGAGTAAGCGGAGACCAAGGACTACCAGCGAAATCCTAAAACAAAGTAACGAGCAACAAATCACTACGCTGGAACTCAAAACCGCACGTTCGAAAAGCCACCAGGGAAACCTCCTTCAGACACACAGACGCTAGAGGCGCGGAGCCCACTGATCTGGCGTCGGGCTCGGGCATGGAGCCGACATCACCCTGTTTCATTCAAAGACAGTACCAAACACACAGGTTATTATTTGAATGCACTCAAGGGCCTTTCGTCGGACGTGCTATAGCACGCCATTTAAAAACGTTTAAAATTGCCAATGCGCGGTCGGCACGCGTGGTAATTAAGCCTATACTCTCTCTCCTCTCTCTCTCTCTCTCTCTCTCTCTCTCTCTCTCTCTCTCTCTCTCTCTCTCTGTGTCTCTGAGAGAAGGCCTGTGTCCTGCAGTGGGACGTATACAGGCTAAATAAAAAATACACAGAGAACTAGATTTTTTGTTCTATTGTATATTTTAGATAGATAAGTAGATAAGAGTTATCTGCTGCACTGAGTTATTTATTGCACACTAGTAATTTAGCAGAGAAACGTGCCTACTTCATATCTAGTTATTAATAGTATACAATCGGCGGTCGTATTGTTAAATGCGACCTCTTCCAGACAACCTTAAGTTTTACCCAGAGCCATTGATTTGGATAGAATTTAAATTGAACAAAATCAACAACAGACCGGCATTTTTTTTTCTTTTATTGTTAAGACTTTAGTAAGCACCTAGCTACATATTATAAAATTAAATGTTAATCGGAATTCAATTATTATGTTGGATGCTGGGTTGATTTCAATGACAGTTTACTCATGCAAAGATTCGCTGGCATAATTCATGCCAATAAATTTGAACGATTCACGTAATAATGAACGAGGCGGTGGTAGCCTAGCGGGTAGAACATTGGACTCTGAAGCGAGAGACCCAGGTTCGATTCCTAGTGCGGGCATGTGCCTATGTCGTTGTTTTGTAAGTTATGTAAATTTGTGAAGTTATAGTAGCAGTACCACTCGCTAACTGTGAAGGAAAAACATCGTGAGGAAACCTGAGTGTCTGAGCTATTCACATACCTCAGCGCTTGAAGTCGCCAATCCGCGGTGGGCACGCGTGGTGATTAAGCCCATACTCTCTCTCTCTCTCTCTCTCTCTCTCTGAGAGAAGGCCTGTGCCCTGCAGTGGGACGTATATAGGCTGCTTATGTTATGTTACGTAATAAATGGGCTAAGAACAGAGGTTCTTTGTTAGGGATCCGGTGGCCTAAGAGATGATACATTATGATTTGTCACAAGTTTTCTTGGGTTATGCTTTTATCTGAACTTGCCAACTAGTTCATTGATTGATTACTGTTGTGTTCAAAGGTTGTTTGGTAATAACAATAAGAAACTATTTGCGCGGATATCTACGCAGACGTGCCCGATTTGTCCAGACCGTCCACGCTTCACAATGGGCATTGTCTCGTAAAAAAAAAGTTCTACATACAGTACATCGCATAAACTCATGTCTGTATCACAAAGGGGTAGGTAGAGACCAGGGCCCTCAATATTAGTAGTTTATTTTGACAATTCGGAGTGTACGTTTTAATCAGTGGGTTTTAACCCTTAACCCAATCGTCCATGTGGCTCAAATTGTAGCTGACTATCCAGCGCCAAAATGAAAACTTCAAAACTTTTTTTTTCACTATTTCGGCCATAACTTTTTTCGTTTTTGATTTTCTCGAATAATTCCTTTTACACTGTATAGCTCTCGTGAATTCGCGTCTATTGAGTCTTTTTTAATATCATATCTTCACAATTCTCCAAGATATAAGCGGATATATACCACTTGCCACGTTCCTCACATATCTGTTTCGCTTCATCAATATTCTTACGTTGCATGCACGCCGATTCTAATAGTTCTATTTTTATAATTTTTATTTTTTTCGAGTAAATTGGTAATTTTAAGAGCTTTCTTGGCCGATATTTCGACTTGGGCGGATTTCGTTAATTTTTAAAAGCGAATAATAAGAATCCAGCCGCCACGCCATCGCCAGTAGGATCTGTTTTGTTAGCAGCCGCAAAACAAAAAATGGTGTGCAAAAAATGTTATGTCCATCTATATTTAAGTAGGAAGTACCCGACGATGAACTGAAATGTCATTAGTCCCGTATTATTGCTAGAGATGTTTCTGTACGAACTCCGCATCTGGGAAACGCGTTCTAGAAGAAGTAATTAATTTTCAGGAAGTCAAGTTAGGGAGCAACAAGTTACAGTAGGCACGGCGCAGTAATCTTGAACGCAATGAAGCATTTTTGATTAAGGAAAATTTGTGAAGCAACGGCAATACAAGGCAAGACTCCAGAATAAGAATTTACATAAGCAGCCTATATACTTACATCCCACTGTAGGGCACAGGCCTTCTCTCAGGGAGAGAGTATGGGCTTGATCACCACGCGTGCCCACCACAGATTGGTGATTTCAAGCGCTGAGGTATGTGAATAGCTCAGACACTCAGGTTTCTTCACGATATTTTCCTTAACGGTTAGCGAGTTGTATTGCTACTATAACTTCACAAATTTACATAACTTACAAAACAACGACATAGGCACATGCCCGCACTAGGAACTCTCGCTGCCGACTCCAATGTTCTACCAACTAGGCTACCACCGCTACAATAATAAGAATTTAAACTCTGTTAATTAAGAACCTTAAAAAATAAACTATAGAGTTTTTTGCTCCTTGTTCTCTCCATAACCATCTAGATCTGGCTTGAAATGGAAACCTTTGTTTAATGGACACCTATGTAAAGTTTTCACTAGTCACAATTTATGCGATGCGATGAATCATTTTTTAATGTTTTTGACGCCTGATTCTGAATTCAAAATTTCACTTCAGTAGAGATAGAGATAGAAAAATACACTAGATACATATATATTTACCTACCCAAATTCTCCATTCCGAAACCTGCAGTTAGTGGGCGCCCCACTTATTGAATAACCGCCGGTAAAGAGCCGGAGCCTTGTACCTAAGCATCTTAGAAAACACTCAAGGCCGCCAATTAAAATAAGATCATCATCATCATTATTCAGCCACAAGAAATCCACTGCTGGACATAGGCCTCTTCCATGGATTTCCAAAAAGATCGATTGAAAGGGGCTTGCATCCAGCGTCTTCTTGCCACTTGGATGAGGTCATCTGTCCATCTTCTGGCCGAATTTTTGACAGTGTTCATCGGTATTTATCGTTATATACGGTGCTAATATCCACAACAAGTAGACCATAGTAATTGGATAGTATCTAGTATCACAAAGGACAAGGGGTCTTTGTCCACCCCTCCAGTATACAGGCGTTAGTTTATAAATCTAGTCAAAACTATTGTCGCGTTGACTCTTTGCTCCCTTTCGAAGTAAAGTTCGATCTTTGCCTACCCCTCCAGTATAAGGGTGTAAGTTTATTTTTTTCTCCGTGTGGCGCCGGATTAAGAATAGCGTCACTCCATTTCCTTCCGTGGATGTCGTAGAAGGCGACTAAGGAAATCAATATCCAGGAGACGGGCAGCAGCGTCTTCCTGAGACTCCCCTGCCAAGCGTGGCGATTATGGCAAAACCCCTCATAGTTATGAAAACCACGAAGGAGGCCTATGTCCTGCAGTAGACGTCGAATGGCTGATGATGATGATGATGATGGGTAGCAGCGTATTCCTGAGAATCCACCCGCATACTGCGATCGTCAACCCGCCTGCCAAGCGTGGCTATTATGGCAAAACCCCTCGTGGTTATAAAAACCATGAGGGAGGTCTATGTCCTGCAGTGGGCGTCCAATGGCTGATGATGATGATGATGATTATTATTTAGGAAGGTGAAACTAAATCAAACCGAATGGTTTTTATTCAAAGTAACACAGAAACTGCGACTGCACAAACCTTAAAGTTAAACTGGGGCTATCGTTGCGAGTCTGACTCTCTGTTCCATTTCGAAGCCAGAAGTTTCTTCAAATTACCAACGTCGTTAGTGGGAATATTCGCAAGCCACGCAGTTTCATTTCAGGACGAGGAAGGAAGAAATCTTGTCCTCTGTAAACGACGACAGAGAAGAGATTTTGCTGAAATAGGTACATAACACTGTTAATTAAATAAAAGGACTGGACAACTATTTGTTTCTTGCATATACATATTGTGTGTGTGAGAGGCTAATAGTGTAGTCTATACATGTCCCACTGCAGGGCACAGGCGTTCTATCAGAGAGGGTATGGGCTTAATCACCACGCGTGCCCACCGCAGATTGGCAATTTCGAGCGCTGAGGCATGTGAAATTGTGAACGCCTCAGACACTCAGGTTTCCTCATCCCGGCATGTACCAATGACTTTGTTTTCAAAGTTATAGTAGCAATATCACACGCTAACGGTGAAGGAAAACATCGTGAGGTAAATAGGTAGTTATTCAATAATAATAATGTGAGAGTTTACCCAACAAATAATCGCGATGAGAGCTGTTAAATTCATAACTAAACAGTTATTCAGTCCCTAACAGTGCTATAAGTAAGGTGCGCGTCGTCGGCACCCCTACGTCGTAAAGTAAGAAAAATACTATAAAGTAAGATTTGGTTGTGTTAAAAGGTGCTTAAATGGTTCATCGTGAGATTTGTTTTATTTAAATTTTATTTATTCATACTTTTTACATCTTTACACCCAATGCGATAGACAAAGTAAGACAATTCGTCTCTTCTTGTGTATGCTCTATATAATGCGCTAATCGAATTTATTTATAAAATTATGAATGCTTTTTCTCATTGTTAATTACTATTTTTATATAAACCGGTCTTTTTGGAAATCCATGGAGGAGGCCTATGTCCAGCAGTGGACTTCTTGTGGCTGAATGATGATAATGATTTTTATATTTTTCCGCTCTTAATAATGATGAGCCTACAAAAAAGAAAACCATAGAAGTATTTCTTCCTACAAAATTCACATTCAAAAATTATCCCTGTCCTCTCGATTAGTCTCTATCAATGAAATGAGCGCAAGATGCAATCTCTGCGCCATGCGTGACGACGTGAACGTGAAACATATGATTGGTTTTATACAATTGATTTAAAAAATAAGTTAACTTGTTAAATTATGATGCAGGTTGGACGACACGGTAGCGCCTGGTCTATTCCACTACTAAGACTACACCTTTACACTATTTGTGAATTATTTGCTTATATTTGTAGGAGCCATCGCCAAACAGTTGTCGAAAATTACTTATAAGTAATGGTATAAATACCCATATGACACATCAACCAACCTTCCTAACAGACAAACAAATTCAAATAGGTTTTGGACAGACAAACAACACAGGCTACTGTTCATGCCAGAGCGGCTTTCCGTAGGTAAGTAAACTACTCGTATATATGTTTCCTATAATATTGGTAGCTATTATAATGTTAATACTAGAAATAAACATAAATTGTCATTTCCACCATTTAGATTTGCAAGAGTAAATACATCCTTTATGGGGCACAGCATACGGTTTTACAATAAGATTCCTCAAGATATATTAGAGCTACCATCGACGTGGTTTAAAAATGTGTTAAGCATACTCTGTGCAAAAAAGCTTATAATAACATTAAGGATTATTTAGAAGACGACGATGCACATATACATACATAAACTCACGCCTGTATCCCAGAGGAGTAGGCAGATATCAGGGACTGCCACTTGCCACGATCCTGACAGATAACTTTACGAAAGACGAAGATGTCTGGTATCAAAATGATGTTAACGAGGACGATTGCGTCTAGTGTAGCGTAACTTTGAGTTGAAAACTGTACGTGTTTTGAAAAGAATAAATGTGGAATTTCTTTCCTAGCTTTTTCTCCACATAACTGCTTTAGTAGTATATTTATTACGGGCGTTTAAAAACAAGTTCAACAACAATTTCATCACGCAATTACTAATTTAATTACTTTACAACAAAAGAGTCAATTTGTAAGTATTTTCGTTGTTTGGTGCTTTTATTATCAACTAAAAAACTCATATATTGTTTAAAAAAAAACATATTTTTCCATGCTTCAACGATTTGCTTACATCCAGAGTAAGTGTATTTGGCACGCGGTATACCTACTTACCTACGTAAAAAAATGGATGAGGTCATCTCTGTTCATCACCATCTCGGCTATAATGCCAGGGACGATGTTAGGTAGAGAACGCTCAATGCGTATGGAACCATTCTTGGTTTTAATTGCTAAAACAAAGAAGGAAAACAAAGCGGGAAATCTTGAGACCGCACTTTGTCGTGTCTGTTATAGGGAGTACGGTCGACAACAATTTTGAAACTAACAACATTGATGTTCGTTAAGTAGGTAAACATTTTGTTAGAGTTCCGTACCCGAAGGGTGGCAAACGGGACCCTAGCTGTTACTAAGAGTTCACTGTCCGTCTGTCTGTCTGTCACCAGGCTGATTCTCATGAACCGGGATAGCTAGGCAGTTGAAATTTTCACATAATAATATGATGTATTTCTGTTGCCGCTATAACAAAAAATACTAAAAACAGAATAAAAAAAATATTTGAGGGGGGCTCCCATACAAGAAACGTAATTTTTTGCCGTTTTTCCTCGATCTTTGTGTCTAATGTTGCATAGATAATGTTACGGAACCTTTCGTGCGCGAGTCCGGCTCGCCCTTGGCCGGTTTTTATAATTAATAAAATATCAGGGCCCTATTTCATAGAAATACAATTCATTGTATACTATGACAATACGATGAACATTGCATAGCCGATCAACCTACAGTTTAACAGATAGGGAGACTAACGGAAGAATTAATTGCGTTAAAACATTCCATAAACGCGATATAAATAGTCTGTGATAAAGTCTTTCCTTTGTAAGGCCTCTATCACAGACGATTTTTATGCAGCGTTTATGGAGTGTTTTAAGGCTTCGTATTATTATAAATAAAACTGTAATTTTACTGTCAGAATAAACCCTGAATTGTTGTTTGTGAAACACGGCCAACCTTTACGTTTGTTGCAAGCCGGCTACGCGCACGCTAATCATCAGTTCTTAACGTAATCGGTTCACCGACTGAGTTATCATCAGTGCACGGATGAGAGTGCACGTATTTAAAGATTGACTTGCTGCCGACTGTACTTGACTGCCAGATAGACGCATATAAAACTGTCTGTTAACAGATAATTAAGCCCCTGGCCTCACAGAAGGGACGCGGGACATCCCCTCTGTGTGGCCAGGGCCAAAGGCAGTAAAACAAAATTGACAAGATTTTAATCACACATCAAAGTATGGGATTAGATGGACCCAGCCGTAAACCGCCGACCGTGCGCAAGGCGCAATGCGTAAGCGCTCGTGTGATAATTAAACAGGTCATTGTTATCATTATCGGCTTCTTCGTAAATTCTTGATTACTTCCATTCATCGTTTCTATTAGGTATGAGTTGCTTACTTGGTGCATGGAAAATTACTCATCGATAAAGTAAATGAGACTAGGTAATCAAATTCACTCCCCACCCCCCTAGCTCCCAGTTTCTTGTAACTTTACAGTCTGTTAACGAATTGTTAATAGTTTTTTAGCGAAAGTGGTCTATCAAGATCGGGGCAAGTGCCAACCCCTGGCCTCTGCCTAGCCCTTCGGGATACAGACGTGAGTTATGTTTAATTGTTCGAATTTTATTCAATTGTTCGAATTCCATTCAGTCCATTGGTCCATATCCGGCCACTGCTGGTCAGAGGTCTCTACTATCGGTCCTTTCTTGCATACGTCATCGACCAGTCACCTGGCCAAGTGAGAGTCCGACTCGCTCATTGTGGGTTCCGTATAACATATTTGTACCACGAAATCATATATTTGTCGGGAATTAAGGTAATGAATTAAGTTTAGTTTATAAGCACTCACAATTAGACCCGTTAAATATTATATAACCTTAAGGCTGTTCTTACGTGGAGCACGCTGTCTCGCTCGCACAGTTTAACATTTTTAGTGATTGTAATAAAATTAATGTACTTTTGATAAATGTGGTCTAAAACTTGATAGATAATAAAATTGCGGACATTCAAGACATATTTTCCTTATCCTGTACCTAGTTTTTGACTGGGAAAAGGAAAAATATTCTTTATTAAAAACTACGTATAGGAAAACCAAAATGTATTCAAAATGACCGTAATTTAATTAGGCGTCAAACCCTCAGACCACATTTATCAAAAGTTTACTAATTTTATCACAATAATTAAGCGAGACAGCATGCTTCACGTAAGAACACAATGATTTGTTCAATATAATCTTAATTTCATTGGTAGTAATTTTGGCATACAACAGCTGATTTTTTTAGCCGTAGTAAAAGTTGATTATATTGACAAAAGTGTTGTCGGGAAGATAAGGGAATTTGGTTGCACCATGCCCAATACCAGTGTTGGATTTCGTAAACCATGGCTATTATCATTTATTAGCTCTAAAATCTACGTAATTTTTCCACCACGACTGTTGACAAATTTCAAGACCGGCGTCGCCGGTTGTTAGTGTTGCACTATTAATGCGAATGTGTGCGTGTATGCTTTATTATCCGTGTGGCGCCGGATTAAGAATAGCGTCACTCCATTTCCTTCCGTGGATGTCGTAGAAGGCGACCAAGGATATCAATTACCAGGAGACGGGCAGCAGCGTCTTCCTGAGACTCCAACCGCACACTGCGATCGCCAACCCGCCTGCCGAGCGTGGCGATTATGGCAAAACCCCTCATGGTTAGGAAAACCACGAAGGAGGCCTATGTCCTGCAGTGGGCGTCAAATGGCTGATGATGATGATGATGCTTTATTACTCCACTGTTACCTATACACAATTTTGAATTTACTACTTCCCCCAGTTTCTCGTACACTAACACGCTGTTAATCTACTGTTAACAGCTGTCAATTGACCAAAGTGCATACAAAAAAAAAACACTGACAGCTGTTAACAGTGGATTAACAGCTTGTTAGTGTACGTGAAACCGGGCTCAAGTGATTTATAGTATTTTCTTCATTAGGCTACGGGCTGCAAGCAGCCACACATTTGGCGCATAATCGGCCCGAATGGAGAGCGTTGGTGATGAGGACATGACCAGAAAGAAGAAGAAGTATTTTCTTTCAAAAAAGATACACCCAATGTATGTTAAAAATAAAGATTTGGATCCCACGATACAAGTCTGCCTAGGTTGGGATTCGCAGTGTACTGTTGAACATGTAAACATTTATGGAAATAAATACCTCTTTAGGATTCCGTACCTCAAAACGACAAACGGAACCCTTATAAGATCTCTTTGTTGTCCGTCCGTCCGTCCATCCGTCCGTCTGTTTGTCAAGAACCTTTATTTTGGGAACGCGTGAAGGTATTGAGTTGAGTTGAGTTGAAATTAAAGCTATATACGCAGGTCTACAGTCCCTTGAATCTGTGAAATCAAACTTCTAAGTTAACGAAAGGCCTCTACTGAATTAACAGAACTGATACGGGCACTCAAGGGAATCAAAATTTATAGGATACTTTCCGTTGACCTCTAGGTATGAAATTTGACGAGTAATATCGTTTTATACTAAAAATCTGAAAATTATTCATTTCTAATTAAATCAAAAGGAAAATTGTCTTTGAAGTTCGGGAATAGCTCGGAAAAAACTGCGAGACTCGATTTCTGAAATATTTACAATATGTAAGTTACCTACAACTTTGTACGGAACCATCAGTGGGCGAGTCTGAGTCGCACTTGTCCGGTTTTTTACTTTTACTTTGCTATGCGAACGCCACTTGATAACTACAGTCCGCTTAAGCACACACAAATGTTACGTTAATTGTGTGCGTGTCTACGCTTTTGAGCGGAGTTTTGTTCGACACTCTCTGTCTTTGCGTGGTATGTCTACGCTGTCAGTTATCTTTTACACGCAGAGTTGTAAATTGAATTTATGACTTTACAATTTCCGTGTTATCTAATGAGATTAGTGTTAACGTGGTTTACATCATTACAACTTGATTGCTGTTAAGTTCACTAGCGTCAATCTAGTTCTACAATCTTTGAGAAGCTTGTTCCATTTCCTTTTGTTTTTGCATTTCATTTTTGTTACGAATTAATTATTTAATTACTTATACACACAATACAGTCAACAGTCCAGTCCTCTGGACTCCTCCCAATCCTGACGTTTGTGATGGCGATTGGAGTCGATCAGGATTTCGTGTTCGTAATATAGGAGTTGGTCTTAAACTAGGATATTAGAAACTTGTTACAGTTAACGTATGTAAACGTTGCTATGGGGTTGACTGTACGTTAGTTTCTA
Source organism: Yponomeuta evonymella (assembly GCA_963969515.1). Taxonomy (NCBI): domain Eukaryota; kingdom Metazoa; phylum Arthropoda; class Insecta; order Lepidoptera; family Yponomeutidae; genus Yponomeuta; species Yponomeuta evonymella. Next base: position 1,762,952 of record OZ018343.1, on the reverse strand, counting down.
CTCAGTTTCAGGATCGTGATCGGTTCACCAACAATTATTATCAGTGATCATAATATAATAATATAATAAGGATGGTAACAGTGATAGTTAAAAAATGTAAAGGTCTTTATTAAAAAGATGTCTAATGCTAAAAAATGGCCCCACATTCAATTGTGGGACGACGGGCGGGGCTTGTCAATTGTGTTGCCGATCGGAGCGAGTTCAGTATTACCCGGCAAAATATCTATGCACCTGCCACCGTCAGACCTCCATCTTGCGAGGTACCTAGATATTTCGACGGGTTATACATCATGAAGTCAATGGTTTGACGTTTTGACTATCAATCAAGAGTTAAGCTTTCATTTACTATCGCGCAATGAACGTTCACGTCGTCAGGCATGGCGCACAGAATGAACCAATCACAGAGTGATTTACTCTGCACCACATCATTTCAATGATTCAGCCGATAAATATCTTGTAGAATAGCCCGACTATAGATAGCCATTTAGTCTTGGTTTGAAAGGAAAAAGTATCACCATAGTTACGTAATTATCTCAAAAACGGCCGTTTTCTCTCGGATTTTTCGTAAAGAGATTGGTCTGGCACTTTTTACAAAAAGGATCTGTAAAGATACGATTTTTTCCATTGGTGACGCTAGTGTTTACCTTCCTGTTAACTTGAATTAGGGCAGTAGGGCTCGGATAAACATAAATAGACATGAAATAGGCATGAAAAAGAAATAAACATTTTCTATCAGGTATTTGTCGGTAAATTCACTACAATTACGAAATCATCATCATCACCTTTGACGCCCGCTGCAGGACATAGGCCTCCCTCATGGTTTTCATAACCATGAGGGGTTTTGACATAATCGCCACGCTTGGCAGGCGCGTTGGCGATCACAGTATGCGGTTGGAATCTCAGGAAGACGCTGCTGCCCGTCTCCTGGTAATTTATTTCCTTAATCCGGCGCCACACGGAGTGTAACACAATAACGAAATATTGTGTGAAAATTTCAAATGAATACTTAATATGTATGGTTCCCGAAATAAAGGATTTCATGGATCAGACAAACAGACAGATGTCGTAGACGTAGTAATAGGGTTCCGTTCGCGCCTTTCGAGTACAGAATCTTAACATGTTATTTCCTCTAAAATCCTTGTACATTGTACCTTGTCTTGTAGTACGAGGGATACCTAGACTCCATTTATTATGGTAAAGTAAATCGTGCGCTGATTTGAATCCAAATCGTAGGAAAGTAATAAATATTATTATGTTGACCTCATACTATTTTATCGATAATACTATAAAAATATTTTATTTATTTGATTTTATTGTTTATTGGAAAACCAACAGCTTATACGAGAAGCACATTTACAAAATTGAGACGATTAAAGTCAAAGCCAATAACAGGTTTTCATTGATAATCAGAAATGTTCATACAATATATTAAGTTGTAGTATTCTCGTGGCCCGCAGTTTTTTCGAACTTTTCCCGAAGTTCAAAAACTAATTTTATTGTGATTTAATCTGTTAGATTATGACCTTGAAAAGAACAATAAAAAACCATTATTATGGTGGCCCGATCGGGTCAGTTAGAATTCCACAGATTAATTGCAAATGTATAGTTTTCAGATTTTGCCCCATACTTGTAGTTTAATACAATATTACTTGCCAAATTTCATAGTTCTAGGTGAACAGAAAGTACCTACCCTATAAATTTTGATTCCCTTGCGTGTCGAAATATAAATGGCTGTATCTTTTATTTACGTTAACTTAGAAGTTTGATTTTTCACAACTTCAAGGGACTGCAGTGCAGACCTGAGTTTATGGTTTTAATTTTATCTCGATACGTCAACGCGTTTCTGAGACAGATGGACGGATCGACAACAAAGTGTATATATTACTAATATATACCAAATGTTAAAATGGTTGACAGCAATGTTATATTGGGGAATGATAAACTAGACCTTGTAGAAGAAACTGTATTTCTGGGTATCACAATTGATGCAAAGCTTCAATGGGGTCCTCATATAGGAAAATTGGCAAATAGGCTCAGTTCTGCAGCATACGTAGTTAAAAGAATCCGGGAACTAACTGATGTCGCAATTGCTAGGCTTGTTTATTTTATTTACTTCCATAGTATTATGTCCTATGGTATACTACTGTGGGGTCGGGCAGCAGACATTGAGACCATCTTCGTCCTGCAGAAGAGAGCGATCAGATTCATATATAAGCTAGGCAATAGAGATTCGTTAAGAGATTTCTTTAAAGAAACTAACATCCTAACAGTTGCTAGTCAGTATATCTATGAAAATATTATGTACGTTAGGAAAAATATCAGTAACATTAAAACTGTAGGTAGCCAACACAATGTAAATACTAGAAATAGACATAAACTTTCGTTCCCAAAATTTAGGCTGGCAAAGGTTAATACATCCTTTGTAGGGCATTGTATACGTTTCTACAATAAGATCCCTGAGGATATAATAAGCTTGCCAGAAACGCGGTTCAAAAAATGTGTGAAGCACACTTTGTGCCAAAAAAGCTACTATAACATTAAAGATTATTTAGATGACAATGATGTCTGGAATTAAAGCCAGTTCAATGCATGAGTTTTAGAACATTTATATAAATCCTGTAAATTAAGGACTTGCAAATACTAAGTTTGGAGTTTTTTTGTCCATTTTTTCTCCAAAATTATCTAGATTTTGAAATTGACACCTATTTTAACTTGTAACGTTCATTAAGTCGCAGTTTCTGTGCTAGGTACTTTGAATAAAAAATTTTGATTTTGATTTTGAGTGATCCTATAAGGGTTCTGCTTTTTCTTTTTGAGTTACAGAACCCTAAAAATAATCTATTCTATTTCAATTGCGTTCTTAATCATCAAGTTGCACCTTACTGTTGAATACCTCTGTACTGACTGTTTAGACGTACCTATGTTTTAACTACTTGTTTACGTAACAATTACATCACATTACGCGGCCACAAAATAAGCTTTGTTGTCCGAAAATCTAAAATGTCGCAGATTATCACTATCGACTTGGAGATGTTACCTAGATCTGGCCACTTATCATAATCATAGTTGTCGTCAGAGAGCGGAGGGTGCCCAGGAAACCGTCCATTCAGTCAGCGATTGAGGGAAAACTCGGTTCAGTCGACGGCAGACGGCCGCGCAGAACACACGACGGAAATCCATGCTTGCCTGACCTAATACAAACGCGCGCGCGGGCGGGAAATATTGACAATAATAATTAGTTTTTAGGTTAGAATCTAACGTCAGACAATAAAATTGTTGCAACCTATAAAGTTTAATTAATGAAAGTATATGATACTTATAAAAATTTGCTAGTTTAACAATCGTCACTGTTGCCATAGGCCTTTAAAGTATTTGTAGACTTAATCTATGTAGAGTTCCAATAAATAACCTAATAACTGTGACAATAATATTAGATACGTACATGTAAACTAACAATGAAAATAGTGCCATAAATATTATAAAAATAACTTTAAATGTGATAAACGAAAATTCAAGACACAAACGAGGAGTTAAAATTGACAATAAATTATACCGTATAGAGACTATTTACTTACAAATATATTTAAATATTTATCAAACAAAATGAGTGACTCCAAAATGCAAGTAAGCGGAAGCGTCATGGACGGCGTCGCTGAAAAGGGCGGGATCGTGGATTCGCCAGGAAAGAAATCCCCGACACAATACATTGTGTACCCTATTAGATGGGTGGTTTTGTTCATCTTCATCTTCTACTCGGCCTCCAATTCCATGCAATGGATTCAATACAGCATCATTCAGGACGCGGTCGTAAAGTATTATGGCGTGAGCAGCATCACCGTGTACTGGACATCGATGATCTACATGATTACTTACATACCGTTAATCTTCCCCGGCAGCTGGCTTCTGGATAAGACGGTAAGGACCAAATCAGACTAACAATAATCTCTTCAAGAGCGTAAATTTACACGACAGGAAACAACAAAGGCGTAAAATTCACGATTTTATTTCTTCACAGATGGACTAACAATAACGAAATTGAAATTTGAAATTTATTTATTTATTTATTTGCGGTAGATATACAAAATCCAGCATGACTTCTTATGCTAATTGCTAATACTAATTAATATTAGTTTTTCATAGATTAAGTACCAACAGAATTGTTTTTATGGTCGATGAATTATGTACCCCATAATAAAGGAAATCCGTGTCACGGGTTGCATGCGATTTATTTATTTGCCAGGTGACACTTCTATGTATTAATAAGCTTAATAGGAATGAGATATAAATTGAAAAATTAATTTATATACCTACAATAATAATAATAACTTCCACACAATACAATCACTTGACCTGGTCCCAAACCAGGATGCCCTACTGTGCTATGGTAACCAGGCAAGGACGTCACAAACATGAAAATGCACCCAGACTAAAGCCATTTGTACAAATGTACCTACGGCGGCCCACAGTGGGAATCGAACCCACGACCTCTGTTTTGGTAGCTAACCGCCTCAAGGGCTATACCAACAATAATTAGAAGGGTAAAGTACTTAACGTAAAAAAATATTTACTACGCTAAGGTAGTAAGGTCTACATTATTTTGTTTAGTATACTGTGCACGAGTTGGAGTTTAGATTAGGTACATTGTTACCTGCGGTTCTTAAGTTAGGATATGCCTAGGGACCAGTAAACTGGCTTTTTTGTAAATTACATTTTGTAAACTTAAATATAAAGAACATTGAACTCGGAAGCAAGAGACCTAGGTTCGATTCCTAGTGCGGGCATGTAGGTACCTATGACTTTGTTTTCTAAGTTATGTACGTTTGTGAAGTTATAGTAGCAATAACTCACGTTAACTGTGAAGGAAAACATCGTGAGCAAACCTGAGTGTCAAGCCCATACTCTCTCCCTGAGAGACGGCCTGTGCTCTACAGTGAGACTTATATAGGCTGCTTATGATGATGTTAAAGACCATAAAAGATGGCATTTGGGGGAACCGGACATCGGTGGGCTGATGATGATGATGCTAAGAACAACAATTAGTAAACTCCTGTCACTACGCCACGTGTCAATTTACTATCGCCTTTTCTCGAAACCCTCTGCATCATTACGAACGTTTTTTTTTCCAAAGAAACTATGCCTAGAAAATCAATGGAATAGGAAAAATTTGGGTTAAAAGCCGCACTTTTCTGCGGAAATGCATCAAGTTTGGTACGCAATTTTACAATATCTTCCCAAAAAAAGATGGTTCTCAATTCGTCCGAATATGTTTTTATGTGTGTTGAGTTCTAACTGCCCAAGGTAAGCTGCAAGAAAATAGTCATTACTATTAAGCTCGCCTTTGTACAAATATGTTTATTGTGCAATATTTTTTTCTGAATTATTCTTTACTTTCGTACGCGTGGTCCCACAAATTAGTTCAAGATCTGTTTATGCGATCCTCGAGAGATTCCTCGAACTGCAATTTGAAAAGTTATTTGCACGAACACGTAAGGGCAAATAATAGGGGTTAAAGTATGAAACTGCCGTTTTATTGCAATAGGTTCTTTGAATTGACATAGAATCTTCATGGTTTGAGGTTTTCGAATGAAACTTTTTTCAAATGGCTTCTATGATGTTCTTTTTTTAAAAAATGTGAAACATTTGAATATCGACTTTGAATTGTTTTTGTTATTCAATTTAGACAAGAAAGATGGATACTGCGAAAATTCTAGTGATTTTTGAATACGAGTTCTGACGCGGAACTAACGCGGCAGAAACAGCCCGCAATATCAATGCTGCGTTTGGAGAGGGGTCTACTAATGAACGCACCGTGCGATTTTGGTTTAAACGCTTTCGTGATGGAAATTTCGACTTAAAGAACGAGCCACGAGGAAGACCGCCCACACAGGTGAATAACGATGAATTAAGAGAGATAGTGGAAGCCGACCCTAGTCAAACTACCCAGGAATTAGCGGCATGGTTTAACGTTACCTTACCCACAATATTGACTCACTTGCGTCAAATCAATAAAATAAAAAAATACGAAAAATGGGTGCCTCATGATTTGACTGATCTGCAGAAAGAAACGCGTGTTGAAACTTGTGTTGCCTTGTTGATATTCAATATTCGATATTCAAATGTTTCACATTTTTTAAAAAAAGAACATCATAGAAACCATTTGAAAAAAGTTTCATTCGAAAACCTCAAACCATGAAGATTCTATGTCAATTCAAAGAACCTATTGCAATAAAACGGCAATTTCATACTTTAACCCCTAATACCTATCTATCATGTCAAGCGAGTTCGATGACTATCTCTGTGTATTGTGTGTATCTTTGTTTGTATCTATCTATCTTTTGACTTACCTACTTCAAGGATAGTTTAATCTTTTTGTCGCGATCTTCTAATGAATTATTTATTTGCATTTACACACGCAATTACCAGTGATGACTTATGGCACTGAAACGTGGTCTCTCACTACGGGCCTCATAAGAAAGCTCAAGGTCACGCAACGAGCTATAGGAAGGGCTATGCTCGGAATTTCTCTACAAGATCAAATCAGAAATGATGAGATCCGTAGACGAACGAAAGTCGTCGACATAGCCCAGCGGATTAGTAAGTTGAAATGGAGGTGGGCGGGGCCGATGGGGCCGAAAAGTTCTCGAATATAGACCACATATCGGCAAGCGCAGCGTAGGACGACCAGCCACAAGATGGACAGAAGACCTCATCCAAGTGGCAGGAAGACGCTGGATGCAAGCCGCTTCCAACCGGTCTTTTTGGAAATCCATAGACGAGGCCTATGCAGTGGACCTCTTGTGGCTGAATGATGAATGATGAAAAACAATAATAAGCAGACTATATGCAGCAGACTACTAAGAAAGGCAAAAAACACTACAAAACACAACGAAACAATATTACAAAGAAACATTAACATATTTCGACACAGCAATGCATTACCCAGAGCGAGTACTGTGGCTGTGGGAAATGCAGAAGGGCTCTGACTCATTATGAGCTAGAGGGTGATAATGGTATCTGGTTTGTACAAATGGCCTCAGTCTAGTTGTATTTCTAAGTTTGTAATGTCTTTGCATGATCACCATAACACAGAGTATCCTAGTTTGGGACCAAGACAATTGATTGTGTTGTGTGGAAGTTATTATTTATTCTATTACTATGACGATTAACGTATGTAACTCTTTAATTGTAATTTAAATCATTAAAAACATTTTTTTTTATAAAACTACAAACTTTGATTAAAAATGTAACTGCAAACTAAAGCATTTTATTTATTCTTAGCGTATTTTCCTTTAAGTTGTTTTTATTGTTTTTTTTTTTCGGCAGTCGTGTACAAAAGTAACTACAATATTTCCAATTATCAATCACTCCTACAAATTCATCCAATTATTCGAAAAAAAATTGAAGTTTCTCGTAATTCAAGTGAATTACAAGAAACTTCAATTTGTCAAAATCAAAATCAAACACAGAAACTGCGACTTAATGAACGTTACAAGTTAAACTAGGTGTCCATTTCAAAATCTAGATCATTTTGGAGAAAAAATGGACATAAAAACTCCAAACTTAGTCTTTTCAAGTCCTTAATTTACAGGATTTATATAAATGTTCTAAAACTCATGCATTGAACTGGCTTTAATTCCAGATATCATTGTCATGTTTTGAACATAACATACCTACCTACTCATAGGAATTTACAATAAGTTATACTCGTAATTTTCATTCTTTGTCAACACGTGTCGTTTGCGTCACATCCATACAATGTAAGTGAGAAGTAATAACCTAGATAACGAATCAGGAATATCTCATTTTTCACGTGTAAAATCTATTTAACACTTTCTAAGTGAGAAAATCCTTTTCTCCATTTCCTTTCGTGGATGTCGTAGAAGGCGACTAAGGAAATCAATTACCAGGAGACGGTCAGCAGCGTCTTCCTGGGATTCCAACAGCATACTGCGATCGCCAACTAGCCTGCCAAGAGTGGCAATTAAGGCAAAACCCCTCATGGTTATAAAAAGCACGAAGGAGGCCTATGTCCTGCAGTGGGCGTCAAATGGCTGATGATGAAGTAAGAAAATAGTAGATATATTTATCGACTAATTAATCAACGGCCTGAAAAAAAAGAAAAAAAAACCTGAGAAACCCATGCATGCAGGCAGTGACTTATGACTGTCGGTGAAGCAAAAGACATTTGTCAGGATCTTGGTAAGCAGCAAACCCTGGTCTCTGTCTACTCTGATAATCTGTAAAACAAAAATGACTGGCCTATAGTTCTAATAGTTAGTAACAATAATAACTTCCATACAACACAATTATTTGTCCTGATCTCTAGGCAGTGTTGCCAACTCGAATTTTTTAAAAAATCCGTTAATTCACCTTTTTCGGCGAATGAAAATGAAATTGTTCCCATTCAACCTAATGACTTATATCATTTTACAAATTTTTACAATTTGATAGAAGTTCGTAGGTTTGCAGGAAAGGCCTAAAGGACGTAGATCTACGTAAAAAGACGTAGATATGGCAACACTGTCTCTAGGATATCCTGTGATATGGTAACCAGGCAAGGACATCATAAACATAAAAATACATCCAGACTGAGGCCATTTGTACGAATCCAGTATGGTAGCCTTCAGTGGGAATCGAACCCATGACATCTATTTTGGTAGTCAGGCGTTTTAACCGCTAGACCAACGAGGCAATCTATTGTACTTCTTCCCACCACGACAAAAATTATTGTCGGAGTTTTCCTCCCGATGTTTTTCTTCCTGGGCATAAAGCTGATCATAAATCTAGGGGAACTATTGTCACGGAGGGGACCGGGTCAAAGTACCCGGTTCTTCTAAATAATGTTCCATATATTCTAAGCGGTGGTAGGCTAGTGGGTAGAAAATCGGACTCGGAAGCGAGAGACCCAGGTTCGATTCCCAGTGCGGGCATGTACCTATGACTTTGTTTTCTAAGTTATGTACATTCGTGAAGTTACAGTAGCAATACCACTCGCTAACTGTAAAGGAAAACATCGTGAGGAAACCTGAGTGTCTGAGCTATTCATATGAAGGTATATACCTCAGCGCTTGAAGTCGCCAATCCGCGGTGGGCATGCATGATGATTAAGCCCATACTCTCTCTCTGAGAGAAGGTCTATGCCCTACAGTGGGACGTACTAGGCTGCCTATGTTATATGCTAAAACAAGCCGACTGATTAGTATCATCGCTTAGATTGTGTTACGAAGATCGGCCACTTTGTGGTTTGTTGAAAGTCATCTTTTAGTTACAAAATCTAAAAATCGCACAGTTGCTTTTCAAATGACAAGTTATTATCAAACATTCATTGACTGTTTTGCTTCGCACGGTCCTTGTACAGCTGATAAAGCAAGCGACGTTAAACAAACTGGGTACTAGATAAAACCTATGGCACTCAGTGAAATTATTATTTCAAGATTATTGCTGCCGTTATTACTCGCTGTTTACGTATCTCAAGGGTTAAGCCACTTATTTTAGTGTCGTTTGATACTTAGATTAATTTTTCGAAGGTGTTCCGCTCGCATGACAGCAGGCTGTTAACAAAAATAGGCGTGTATAGGGCAATGGTTCTTCCAAACCTCCTCTATGGTTGCCTGGGAGAAATTGCTTGCAGTAATAAGGCCGCCAATTTTACTTCGATTTATTGAATTTCTGTTAATGTAATCTGTGTGTACAATAAATAATATTCTATCTATCTATCTATATACTCCGCTGAGACCTGGTGGCCATATCGTAAGCACATCGGTGCATTAGACAGATTCCATCTGAGGTCTCTCCGCAACATTCTGAACGTCAAATGGTCGGACCGTGTCAGAAACACAGAAATACTGCGACGTTGCAATGTTGGTGGGATCGAGGCTTACCTGCTGACGCGTCAACTGCGCTTTTGTGGCCACGTTCGACGAATGCTGGAGGAGAAAATGGCAAAACGCATCCTTTATCGTGAACTCTTCAATGGGAAACGCAAGATAGGCAAGCAGTTCCTTAGGCTTAAGGAAGTGCAGAAACGCCACATGAAACGATGTGAAATTGACCATTCGACATGGGAAGAGACAGAAGACCGGGCCGTGTGGCGCCGTTCAGTTGAAACTAACATCTTTGATTTGCCAAACGAGGAGCTGCTCTTGACGCCCGACGTGATGAAATCAGATGTAGATCACCGGCTGCCATACAATACCACTACTCAATTGGGAAACTTACTTGTAGTCGATGAAATCGCACCTTTAAAGCCAAGATAGGCTACATCAGTCATATGACCGAACCCGGTCGGAAAGAATCATAATCATCATTTCGCCTTTAATCGCTTAGATCCATTTTTAAATATATTCAACTATTGTGAACCAAAAGGTTTTTTTTTCAAGGCACCGTTTTTACGACAACGCGAATAAATTAGACAGAATTTTCAAGACGATTTGTTAAGGACCTTACTTGGAGGCACGCCGAGATGTTTTAATCAATCTCATCAGTCTGAATCATTTACAACCTTTCATTACAATGAATTTTCCAGAAAATCCTGAAAGGAATTCTGAAATGTATTAAGGCAAAAGTGGGAACCTGTGACAAATTATTATATTCACACGCCCTCAAGGCTTTCACAACTGCTCGCATACTCGTAAGAAGGGATAAATTCAAAGGGCTCTGCATTTAATGTCCCGGCATTACAAATGAATAAGGATAATCCTTACATTACAATCATTACTATATGGTACCCGGCTGCCTTTGACTCTATATGCCTCACATGTTCTCTTCTCGACTGTTTTGTTTTATCTCTGTTTTGTTGACGTTTGTGTCTTTTGTTTGTGTACCTTTTGTTTACTTTGTGTTTCTGTGACAATTTAAATAAATATTCTCTTTCTCTTTCTTTCTTTCTCTTTCTTTCTCTTTCAAATGAACCGTGAACATACGCACCTGCTTCTGGAGGTAGCACCTTGCTTTTAACCGACTTTACAAAAGGAGAGGAGGTTCACTTTTTTATGTATGTTTAGTATTGGATTTTCGGCGATTAAATTTGGATTGAAAAGTTCCAATTCGATTCATTTTGTAGAAGTAGACGCAGATAATGACAGAGGTGCACCTAGCGGCGGTTTTTAGTACTAAGAAAACATTTTAAACTGGTCGGTTTATGCCACTATTTTAACATTCGGCTATCATTCCTTACCACGTGGTCCGATTTCATTGATTCTTATTTTGTTAGAAAAATAGAACGAACCTCGAACCAACTTTACATCGTACCCTCATCATCATCATCATCATCATCAGCCATTTGACGCCCACCGCTGGGCATAGACCTCCTTCGTGATTTTTATAACCATGAGGGGTTTTGCCATAATCGCCACGCTTGGCAGGAGGGTTGGCGATCGTAGTATGCGGTTGGAATCTCAGAAAGACGCTGCTGCCCGTCTCCTGGTAATTGATTTCATTAGTCGCCTTCTACGACATACACGGAAGGAAATGGAGTGACGCTATTTTTAATCCGGCGCCACACGGATAACCACCCTCATACATCATTTAGTTAATATCTGTTACGGGATCCATGCGACCATCATCGAACTCTTCAATTTCCGAAGGCATCTTCAAGGCACTATGGACATAACCATACCGCGATAAAGAATACTATCAGTGATGCTTTGTATACCTGTATGTGCCTCGTGTAAATAACTCAATTATGTATGTCTATCTTTTAAAATTAGCGAATTATAGTTTGTTTCGTATCTAAATATTTTGGACTTAATTTGTTGTCCTTATTGACTAGTCATTTAAGCGACTTCAACAAGAATCCTGATTTTATTAACTCCTAAATGTTAATCTCTTAAGATTGTTTGCGCGCAAGTTTTCAGAGTCTATTAGTAATTAGGGGAAACCAGACTATCATTGCCCACTGCCAATGATTGCCCACTATTAGAAAAAAAACGTTTTGTTACCTATGTACACTACGTACTTCCATAATTTTAAACAAGATGGCACTATGAACATTTTGCACCTTGAAAAAAGTTTTATCCTGGCAACCCTGTGAAAAAAAAATTAGTAGTGGCGGATTTTGTCTTGTGAGGTGTACCCGTTGCTCAAAAAGGTAAGAATATTAATAATTTTCTTAAGGATAACGTTACAATTTTGTTGTGGTATTGTGGAACTTTAATTAAATTAGTGTTTTATACGTGTTTGGTGTAATAATGGACAACTTATAAACACAATTAGCGTATAAAATCTTTGAATCTACCTTTTTTAACGGGTTTTTGAGGGGTGGGCAATTACTGATCGGTTTTTTTACGTTTTTCAGTAAAAGCCCACCTATTTTTCAGTTATTGCCATGAGCAATAGTTATAGCTATTGCCCGGGCAATAACTACTTTTACAGTGCTTTGCTTTCTCAATTTTCAGAATGCCAAAGATACCTAAAACAAATTATTCCAAGGAACGGCTGGATGATGCCATTAAAGAGATACAAAATAACGTCCATAAATTATCTGTTCACCAAATATCAGAAAAGTATGGAGTACCGAGGACAAGTTTAAACTTTAAAATGGCATTAGAAAAGAAGCAACAAGAAAAAGAAGATGCAATAAAACAAAAAGAGGAAAAGAAATTGAAAAGAGAGAAGAAAAAGAGTGAACAAAACAATAAAACGAAGACCAAGGAAGAGGGAATTAAAAAAAGAGCTGACAACACGAAAACGGAGGTGCCCGATGCTAAAAAAATAAATATTTTAAGTGAAGATGTCCTGAAAAGAGCTGTGGATAGTTGTAGTGTGTGTCGAGCAATTATCAAAAAAAATACAATCAGCTGCAATAGTTGTGATAGAAAATATCATTTGCGTTGTATTCCAAAAAGACATAAGGATCATATCCCCGATGACTGTGATATGGGTTTGTTTTTATGTCACATTTGTTATCAAATCGATTCAAGTTCGGGTGGTTCAGATACTTGCGAGTCAGATGGTTCTGCCTCACAATTATACAATTACAACGATAAAGCTAAAAGGAATCTAGACTACTAATAATAATAAACGGACTGTTGGCTATATCTACGAGATAAATTTATTGATGTAAGCAGAGTAAATACGTTTTTTTGCCATTATAAAATAATTTGTAATAATGGGCAATGACTGTCATTTATAATGGCAATAACTGCAATAACTGGGCAATAACTGAGTTATTTTAGGTACTTTTGTTTAAGTTTTTTAATAGAGGTTAATGTTGATTTTATCCTGAAAAAGTTTCATAAAAATAAGAAGAATTTAACCTAGTTTCAGTTTAATAACATTTTTCGTTGATTAAAAAATACTATTTTGTTTTTATGTAAGAATATGTGTTTCAATCCGTTAACCGGGCAATAACTGTATGGATTCCCATACATTAGATTACATAAACTCACGCCTGTATCCCGGAGGGGAAGGCAGATACCAGGAAGCGACTGAGTATGAATCCTGAAAGATAAAAGTCTGTTAAAAATCTTACACTGATTTTTTAAACTTTTAAATGGTAATCTCTGAAGATTGTTATCTTTTGTGTAAGATTTTTCCGCACATGTTTTCAGAGTCCATCAGTAATTACATATATTACATTACGTAAACTCACGCCTGTATCCCGGAGGCGAAGGTAGAAACCAGTGATTGCCCCTTGTCATGAGTTTATATATAATTCTATTGAAAAAATATGTGTTTATTAGCTTCTAGGCCTGGTCTAATAGCAGTTGCTGCACCGACAAGATTCTATACTTAAATATAACGATGATGAAATACTTAAGTATCGTTCAGTCTCGTTTTTTTTTTTGTAAAATATGAAGTGACTATCTTTATGTTGAGTTGAGGAATGTTTATCTATAGATAGAATATTGCAGTCGCGAACTTAGTTTTTATACAGAATTCGTATGTATGACAAATCACTTTACTAAACTAATTACTATTTAATTGTAAGCAAATTACAAAGAAACGGTTAATTATTATGCTCTATTATTTGCGACGTTTCGAAACTTGCTTTGCTTTTATCATGCGAAATGTTTTCATTTGATTTTAGCTTGGGATAAATTTAAGATTATCTCAGATATTATTATTTGGAATAGTACAATTTATAAAGTATTTTTAGATAACCACGTTTTACACTAACTGCTTCGTTTTTCTAGCAGTAAGTAACACGTTTCGAACACTGTGATCGTGGGTTTATATTGTTGATTTGTACAAATCAAAGCTACTGGGTCATCCCGGTGCTAACTAGTGCCATCGATAAGAATATAAGAATAAGAATAATTTATTTCCAGATAACTTACAGTATTGATACAATCTAATACAAAAACTATTTTATGAATCAACATTATTAAATTAGCTTCTGTTGCTGTGCTAGGCATGACACTTGTATTACAGCAAGCAGTGGAATCATCATCATCATCATCAGCCATTTGACGCCCACTGCAGGCCATAGGCCTCCTTCGTAGTTTTCATAACCATGGAAGGTATTCGCTATAGACTAAAATTAGTGAAATATTTCCAGTAATAATCATTAAGTTATAAAATTTGCAAAAAAAATACCCTAACTCACATACAGCCTCTTTTCCATGTGAGACTATACGTATTTTCGTTCAATCTTTGCGAGCGCGGAAAAGCAGATTTCCGCTTTACACGTTCCGCCTTTGCCCCTATGGAAATCTTTCTCGGTACCTACCCGCCCACTCGTAGACCGCTTCCAAGCTATTTAGGTCGCTTCTCAGCCCATGCCTTCATATAGAGGGACACTGAAAACATATCTACGCTTATTCTGGGAAAGTGGGTATTCTGGGCCGCGTTTCATAAAACTACAATTCATAGTTTATCACAGCAATCCGATGTACGCAGCGTAGCCAATTGGTACAATTGCAGACTTATTTATAAAAACTCGATTTTCAAGACATTCCTTAGAGGCAGTTTAAATAGTAACAATGTGGTAAAAGTAAATACGTAAACACAAATTGTTTAAAGTTATTTTTATAAATAATACCGTTAGTATTCCTTCATGTACCTATATATACATCGAATTGTCGAATTGAATTTAAAAAATTCTTTATTGCACTAAAAAAAACAATTTTGTATAAAGGCGAGCTTAAAACTAGGTAGTATTTTCTTCGTATTGTTATAGAGAGCCACGTAACCACGATTGTACTACTTTTGTAAAATGTGGCCGAAAACGTGGCGTGTTTATACAGTTTCCACTAATCCAATAAAGAGTCTGATAACAGTAAATAATCTTTAAGCTGTGTGTGTAAAAGATCACATAAATGAGAGCAACACTTTTGAGCTATATAGATTGTGTGCTATACTCGTAAAGATTGAATTAATTTATACACAACGATTATTTCAGTACATAAAGCATATATTTTAAATATTTGTAAACGCAGAATTTTTTGAAATTTTTTTGTTAACCCTGTATTTACACCCATATTTAGGTACCGCGTCGCTGGGCTCGCAAACCTTGTTGGTTAGTTAATTAATTTACAGTGAATTTAAAACTTTGGCTGAGAACAAGCGAAAGTGCTTTTAGACTGGGTTTGCTGTAACAAAACAAACTTCTTTCTATTTTACCAGACCATGATGGAAAAAGTGTCTACATAGGTACACACGCACTTAAAACTCATGCGTCCATCGCATGCGGTAGGCAGAGAAAAGTATTTAGGGCGGTTTATTTGATGAAACGGAAGTTTCATCGTTTCTTTTCGTTTTCCGGGAAGCTTGGAAAACCACGAGGGCCTATGTCCTGCAGTGGGCGTCAAATGGCTGATGATGATGATTTGATGAAAAGGCATA
Source organism: Yponomeuta evonymella (assembly GCA_963969515.1). Taxonomy (NCBI): domain Eukaryota; kingdom Metazoa; phylum Arthropoda; class Insecta; order Lepidoptera; family Yponomeutidae; genus Yponomeuta; species Yponomeuta evonymella. The sequence goes on along the minus strand of OZ018343.1, from coordinate 1,747,166 downwards.
GCTTCTTCACTCCCTAACCTCTCCTGCCGGTCTCGTCCACTGCCCTCCCTCTTGTCTCCAACTGCCCAAAGGATTCCCTCGCGCCACTAATGAAAACTAATTACCTATAAACATAAACATTTACATACAGGCACATACATTGCGTCTGGCCCCACACTATTTGCGTATTGGCAATTTCAACACGCGTTCCGGCGACTACTCTTCAGACATCCCGCTCCCAGAAACCCTAACATGACAAGCGTAGGTACATGTTAGGGCAAGTCCAGATAAATCACAAATCTAGAACGATTCCAATCGTATAAGTGTCAAATACTAATTTCTATAGCAAACGTCAGGGTTCTTTGACAGGCAAGAGACTAAATACTTATCAGAGTTTCACCGAACGCCCTACTTATATTCATTACTTTTGCGTGCTAGAGACAAACTCAATTTCAAGTTGGAAACTTATCTCTGAAGTTACAACGTGGCCACAGATGTGGGATACGGTTCGTGCTTCGGCGTGACATGCGCCGATGTGGATTTCAGTGTGCAAGAAGTCTGATTTAGTGGTGAGGCGTATTAAACAGAACGGTTGTAACAGGAACAGAAATAGCATAACATAAACTCACGCCTGTATCAGGATACAGGGAGGGGTAGGCAGAGACCAGGGTCTGCCTCCGGCCACTTTCGACCGACAGATCTGTTTCGTTCTATCTACATTGATTAGTCGTTGCATGCACGCACGCCGGTACAATAATTGAATTGTACATAGTATGAAAACCAGCGCTGAGGGCACACACCCTCAGCAAAATGCATAAATTGACGAAACCGCATAAATTGTATTTACAGAAGTGTTATTTTCCTTTTGATGTTTTCGTTAATTTTGTTTCGGATTTGTTTAGTGTTTTGTGTGTGTGACTGTTGGTGCAATAAATGTTTCTCTTTCTTTCTTACTATGGAATAATCACTAACTACGCAAAATACTTGTTATCAAAATACTCATCATTATTCACAGTTATATATAGCGTACTCCCTGTTCCAACTGTATTACAGTTGAAAGAGTTAAGTGTTACACTTATTCTAATCCATATTAATAGTTTATCACTCTTACCTGTGTCAGAGTCAGATATCAAAAAGAGATGAAAGCGAAGATTAAAGCCGAGTCTGCGCCTGTCTTAGCCCGACTGGAGTGAAATGCCAGAAAGAGACAGTTTACACGTCCATGGTGTTAATGGTGTAATTCCGTTTCCGATATTTGTAACATTCATACCTACTACACAATACTTTTTCTATATCAAGATGTTATGCACAATCAGCGTTATTAAAATAAAAACCGGCCAAATTATCTATACAACATTAGACACAAAGATAAAAAAACAGCAAAAAAATCACGTTTGTTGTATGCCCCCCTTAAATAATTATTATATTTTGTTTTTGGTATTTGTTGTTATAGCGGCAACAGAAATACATATTCTGTGAAAATTTCAACTCTCTACCTATCACGGTGCTTGAGATACAGCCTGGTGACAGACAGACGGACGGACGGACGGACGGACGGACGGACGGACGGACACACAGCGAAGTCTTAGTAATAGGGTCCCGTTTTTACCCTTTGGGTACAGAACTCTAAAAACCGGTTATTTTTAACAGGTACGGGGCGATTATTTTCTGATAACGAGAACGGCTCTACCGCGATCACAGTTTCCCTAGAATGAAACACCTCTAGTCGTGCAAGTTATAGATACAGATTAGTTCGGCGAATAAGTTGGCTACAGTTGGTGACGCTCGGGTGCTGTTTGTTGACTTCGAAAGCAACGGAGGCTTATGTTTTCGCGCATGTGTAGGTACGTATGTATGTTTTTCGAGTGAGTTGCGCGCACTTAGCGCTCTTTCTGAACTTTAAACGAAACTAAACCGTTCGGGTCGGCGCTGTTGAATCGCGTGTAAATACACCAGTTTTTTTTTACATAATAGGTTTCTGAGTCTGCCGTGTGGTACTTGCCAGTTGAGCCAGGTAAGTTGAATTTTGAAACATAGCAGGTGAAACAAAATTTACTTACATAAGAAATCGAATGAGCCTGATAAGGTTGATAATTCAATAGACTCCTCTAGGCCTTACTTGAGACTTTTAGCCGTGGGGTTTTTTATTTTACTTCATACTTTAAAATAAATAAAAAGGGTTAAATTTAATTTTCCAATTTCCAATATTTCTAGGGTTCTGTACCTCAAAATGAAAGAAAGCGGAACCCTTATAGGATTACTTTGTTGTCCGTCCGTCCGTCCGTTCGTCAGTCTGTATGTCTGTCAAGACTTTTTATCTCGGGAAAGCGTGCAGGTATCAATTTTAAATTAAAATCACATACTCAAGTTTACAGTCCCTTGAAGCTGTGAAAAAATCAAACTTCTAAAATACATACATAAACTCACGCCTGTATTCCAGAAGGGTAGGCAGAGACCAGGAACTGCCACTTGCCACGATCCTGACAGATCACTTTCTTTCAAACATCTAAGTTAACTTGAAAAAAGATTCGGTCGTTTATGCCGCAAAAACGTATATTTCGACACTCAAGGGAACCAAAATTTAAAGGGTAGGTACTTTTGACCTAGAACTATGAAATTTGGCAAGTAATATCGTCGTAAAAATCTAAAACAATACATTTGATACATAATAAAAAAAATGTTTGAAGTTCAGGAAAAGCTCGGAAAAACTGCGAGACTCGCTTCCTGAACTCTTTATAATATGTAAGTACCCACAAATTTCTACGGAACCCTCGGTGGGCCAGTCCGAATCGCACTTGTCCGTTTTTTATATAGATATTCCCCCTCTATCTAGGCATTCTATGATTGTAGTAGCTATTCACCACTCGCTAACTGCGAAGAAAGACATGTTAGTGTTCACATACCTCAGCGCTTGAAATTGCTAATCCGCTGTGGTCCAACGTGGTAAATAAGCCCATACTCTGTTAATTAGATAAAGGGACTCGGCAACTATTTATCTCTCGCTCATACAACACTAATATGCCGTCTATATTAAATTAACCGAACTGTAACTAAAAAATGCGCGATTCCTGAGGCTTTAAATTACAAGTCGTAAGCTAGACTTGATCACCGTCAGCTCTTATTTCTACGCCATAAATACCAGTAATGAAAATGGTTATCTGTACCAGCCTTGCAGACTATTTCTGTTTATTATTTAGGCTGAGCACATAAGTGACTAATTATGTAGATACATACTTACTCGTTTATAGTGTGCATTCAATGAACTGCAATACTTATCGCGATCATAATGTCATACGTATTTAGATTATGAAATATTATTTAAAAAAAACCGGCCAATTGCGAGTCGGACTCGCGCAGGAAGGGTTCCTTACCATTATCTACAACATTAGACACAAAGATCGAGAAAAAACGGTAAAAAATCACAAAGCATACAACAAGATGTTTATTTTTAAATCGAATATAGAAGTAAATATTCTGTGAATATTTCAAGCATCTACCTGTTGCCGTTATTAATATCGAGCAAAAAACGTCAAAAAAAAATCGTTTATATTGTATGTATTGTACCCTTTAATATTGATTAAATTCTTTAATATATAATAAGGGGGCACCCTTTAATATTGATTAAATTCTGTTTTTAGTATTTGGTGTTATAGCGGCAACAGAAATACATCATCTGTGAAAATTTCAACTGCCTTGATATCACGGTTCATGAGATACAGCCTGGTGACAGACAGCCAGACAGACAGACGGACAGTGAAGTCTTAGTAATAGGGTCCCGTTTGGCACCCTTCGGGTACGGAACCCTGAAAAAACAAGCGAACCTAATTACATTACAATAAGTCTCAGCTTTAAAACACGTTAACTCCCCAAGACCGTTAAGTGCTAAATTTCTTATTTTGTGCAATAAAGTGTAACAAACAAACAAAGACCATAAATTCGCGCTTGTTCTTTATACAAAAAATAATCAAAATATTAGTCGAGCGTAACATTGAATGAGTAATGACGGGCCAGTAATTCAATATCACGTCGACGCTTACAAATAATCTAGCATTTTTCTTTCCTTCAACTTCCTTAACAATATTTTTCATGCCAGCCTTTTCTTTTTTATTGAAACGAGGTTTAAAAAGAAACAAAAAACGCGGTAACAAAAAAAAAATTGTTGAGGGTTTTATTTTTAAATTCACAGTCGAAACTAAACATGCATTGTCCGAAACAGCCAACGTTTTACAAAATGATGTTTTGAAAACATGTTGAAAACTCTACGAAAATCCCTCTTCTCTTAGCAAAACGTGTTACATTTTGACGGATATTTTTGCCGCCTCGGAGGATTTTTCGCACATTTTACGACCCCGTATACACGAACGGACCTACCGTTGTACCAAATAAAGTATCGCAACATGTGCGAAAAAAAATACGAGCAATGCGTCCGCTGGAACCCAAGCGCTTATTATAATTTTGTCACAGCGATAACATTTAATTATCTATCCCTGTAGTAACATTGAGCTATATATTTATTTATTTATATCTAACTAGGTATGTATTTTTATTTTGATATCTAGTTTAATGTAGTTTTTGGTTTTCTTTTTTTTACTTTATGTAAAGGCCTAGATTGTTATTTAGGCCTTTTGTAGTTTATGTAGTTTATTTTGTGCACATATATAGGGCCGGTTTCTGAATTGAGAATTTCACTAAGTAAATACTTAGTAACGTTCTGTCACGCTCTTTCTAGAAATTCGAAGAGACAGCACTACAGTTAACCATTTACTTAGCGAAATTCTCAATTCAGAAACTGGCCAATAGACCCCTTTTCTACTGCTTCTCCTATACCCTAAGGTCTGCGGTAAGTTAAGCTCGCCTTTGTACATGTAATTTCTTATGTAATGTCCTGTTAAATGTCTTGTGAGCAATAAAGTATAATAATAATAATAACTCAATTCAACTAAAGCTTACATCAAATCTCGCATTGATTTAGAATTCTTGTAGTAAAGTCACGTAACTGATTAGAGTACAAGTACCTACGTTGGTGTTCGGTCGATTGTATTTTACTTATTTTACTTATGAGAAGTTTGGTTCTGTTCTAATATTGAATAATTTAAAAAAATAATTAGTGAGCTGGTTAATACTTTTTTGTTAAGTATAGTCCAGCCAATAAAGGAGATGTAGAGTTCGCGAGCAAGGACCTAAGCGATTCCTTCAGAAACTTGTTCAGGGCGCCTAGGGAGTGAACATATTGACGTCTATGTGGCGAGCCGGACGGGAGGAGCACAGAGAAGGCGTAAAATAAAATTTGTAGAAATGTTATGATCTTTTATTTGGAATAAATAAAATGTCCGATCCCTTAGCACCGTCAACAAATTTTTGGAGGAACCTCTGCACCTCTTTTATTGATTAGATTACACTTAATAATCCAGCTAATAAAAGAGGTGTAGACTGCGTGAGCAAGATATACTTAATAAATTAGTTATAGCTATAAAGTTATTAACCTGCTTATTTTTAATATAAGATAAGAACAGAACCAAAATTCTCTTAGAAAAGAGTCAAATGCAATCGGCCGCGCATTAAAATGTAAGCTTAATGCCTATGTTCGGACAAAAAATATTGATATGATTTAACTTTACGTTGAGGGTGAATTTGCAAAAAAATGTATTAAACGAGCTATCCTGTAAGTTTTATTTGAATTAGACAACTCGTTGACCGGACTGTTAGTTATTGACTGTAAAATGTATCTTTTATCAGAAACATTTTTCATTTAGCCTATGTTCGCCCCACTGCAGGCACAGGGACACATTTTTACTGTGCATTTATTTTTACAATCGTTTAGAGAGTTTTCGGTCACATTATCTGGGATCAAAAACTGTTTCAAAGTGCGCGTTTTTTCTAGCCTTATCAAGGCTTTATAAAAGGTTGGTAGGTAGTTGGATATCGTATGCATACCAAAGATATGAGCCATATTGGTTCTAGTAAAAAATGCCTATTTCGGAGTCAATAAGTGTATGAATCAAGCAAAAACGGAAAATATGTAAAAAACTGTTCCAAATTCAGCATTTAATAATGGTCTACGAAATTGTAAACTATGTCACGTATTCCATTAACGCGTAGAAAATGGACTCCAATCTTTATCAAAAAAAACTAATTCTTTCTGCGTAAATAGTTCCTATTTACATAACTAGTTGTGCCTGCGATTTCGTGAGACTCGAATAATTGATAAAGACGGTAGCAAATAAATATAAATAAATATTCTTATTCTTATCCTTAGCGAGCTAATAATGTTGATGAAACGAAAGAGATTTGTCGGGATGGTGGTAAAGCCTGTTCTCTATCTACACTTCAGGATAGAGGCGTGAATTTGTGTATTTAGGTATATTTGTTATTTATTATATGGAATTATGATATCTAATATGGAAAAACAGGACACTTGTTTTTGTGTAAATCTTCAAGATTTACTATAACTTAGTCACAAATGTACGTAACTTAGAAAACAAAGTCGTTGGTACATGCCAGGATTCGAATCCACGACCTCCCGAATGAGAAGCCAGCGTTCTACCGCACCGCTACCACCGCCATACCACTCGTTAACCGTGAAGGAAAACATCGTGAGGAAACCGGGGTGTCTGAGGTGTTCACATACCTCAGCGCTTAAATGCCAATCCGCGCGGTGGGCACGCGTGGTAATTAAGCCCATACTCTCTCTCTGAGAGAATGCCTGTATTGGCTAGTGGTATTGCTACAACAACTTCACAAATGTACGTAACTTAGAAAACAAAGACATAGGTAAGTACATGCCGGGACTCGAACCCACGACCACGTTTTCCTAAAGCACAATGAAGTATTAGCGTAAGCCGACTAGACCGTAAGGCTAGACCTTTGTTTTTCCGACTCTGGGAAAACAAAGATCCGCTTAAGGGTATTTTTTTTTCTATCTGTGGGCTAACTAGCGCCACCAATAAAAAAAAATCATATATTATTTTACAGATTGTATTTGCAAAAAGTGCCTGTACAATCTCTCAATCATGTTACCAGTGATTTTTAAGACCTACGACAAAGAATCTAGGATCACGGGACTGGATAGCCTTTACTTAGGTTAGCTGGTAGATAATGCTAAGTCGCATTAAGCTCGCCTATGTGCAAAACTGTCTGTTTTAAATGCAATAAAGGATTTAATAATAATAATAATAATAATAATAATAATAATAATAATAATAATAATAATAATAATAATAATAATAATAATAATAATAATAATAATAATAATAATAATAATAATAATAATAATAATAATAATAATAATAATAATAATAATAATAATAATAATAATAATAATAATAATAATAATAATAATAATAATAATAATAATAATAATAATAATAATAATAGCCTAGCTCCGTTACCGGTGGCCAACTAGGATAGGTTTATAAAATATATTTTGTATTTTTTTATATTTTTTTACTTTTATAAACCTATTCTAAGTCATGAAAATAAATAAAGAGAATAATAATAATAATAATAATAATAATAATAATAATAATAATAATAATAACAATAATAATAATAATAATAATAATATGCCAAAAGCGGCCGTATTTGACGTTAATGCTGTCGGATCTGGTCCTAGGTTTATTGCCGGCCATGGGCAGTGATAGTTAAAAACATAGACGTGTAACTAGCGCAAAAAATGACTCCACGTTCAATTGTGTAAAAGCGGGCGTGGCTTGCCCATTGTGTTACCAATCAGAGCGAGTTCAGTATTACCCGGCAAAATATCTATGCACCTGCCACCGTCAGATCGCCATCTTGCAAGTAACTAGATATTTCGACTGGTTATACAGGCACATACATTGACATACATGGATGAAGGCAATTGTTTGACCTTGTCAAAAAAAACTTACTACCAGAATGGTGCTATGCAAGCATGCTTGAACTCCGAGGAAGTTAAGAGTAAAATTTATCGTGAAAACAATATAACTATAGACCTCACAGCTTTATATTAATAGGTTGTCCAGTTTTATACTATAATTCCAGTCTTATGTAATATTAATTATATCTCATGTAATGTCTATCTAAGTGCGCCCTGATTTAGGGCTAGAACCAGCACTGCATGATCTCTATAGATTCGTCAATAACAACCAATAAAATCTGGCTACAAAATAATAAACTTGAATTTCCCGTCAAACTAGTCAAAGGGCCATAAACTTACTTGACTGCTTTACCTTTTGAATAAAGCCAACCATCGGTTACGCTGTCACTTACTATCGCCCAATCAACGTTCACGTCGCGCGTGGCGCACAGAATGAACCAATCAAAGAATGATTTTCTCTGCAGCACATCTTGCCTCCATTTCATTGGGAAAGACTAATCACGAGGACAGGGGCCGTTTTTGACTGTGGATTTTGTGAGGAGAAATACTAACATGATTAAGAGATTGTGCAGACACTTTTTGCGAATTCGATCTATTACTCCCTGGAGCCCCTTAAGGGGTGAGCAATTAAATTAATCTGTAATCACTGTTCGTTACCCTTTAATGACGGTTACTACCCGGCCTAGTTTCTATCTATACGATACCCTTATCTATGATCCAGTGCCATCGTTTAGTATGGCTATGACCGGGTACGTAGTAGTTAGAATGATAATAGTACGGTAATGGTGCTTTCATTGACACTACTATTTCTAAACGCATTCCAATGGTATAACCTGCGCAACTTAACTTAGCGCCACGCGCGATTCGATCTCCTTCGCGAGAGATACATTCAAATATAAACATATACCCAATATTTTGAATATTTTTATTCCTTGCCTTGCTTTGCCTGAATACAAACCATCTTCTTTGAAAAATCCTTTAAAAAAAACAATTGTAACATTTTTAAATATAGAGTTTAAACTAATGTGTATAAACATAACTCCTGCACGACCGACATAATAGGATTGGGAGAACCCATTTACGGTCATGAATTTTCGAATAAACGTACAATAAAGTACCGGCTAGGCTTCCACTGATAAATTATTGTGAAAAACCTTGCTAATATTGACTATATTTAGGAAGCCTGGGTAAAGGGTGATACATACATTAGCTCTAAAAATTAATCTTCTGCTCACGTTTTTCACGAAACACAATACGGTCCGTTTCCAATGCGCAAAACTTTGTTTTTATTTTGCTTTCTTTAGCAACGAAACTGTTTGGCGCGTGGAAAATATTTCATGTTCTGTCGCAAAAAATTGAAGGGGTACCCTTTTGTTTCTCGCGATAGCTGATCTGTCTATGCAAATGCATTGTTTATTTTTGTTGTAAAGTCGTTCGTACTGATACTGCTGAGTATAGAGCACGCGTTGATGTTGAGTGTACCAACTTCATTTTTTCTGTGACGCGTCAGTAGGTCATAGTAGATTGTGTCTCAAGGGAGCAAAATGATATATTTACGGCGAGGGCGGTATATTGAATCCTGAGTGAAGCGAAAGATTCTACAATAGAATCCCGAGCGTAGCGAGGGATTCTAAAGTAGAATCTTGAGCGTAGCGAGGGATTCAAGTGTTTACGCCCAAGACGGAAATAATTTTGCTACCGAGTGACACATACTGCTTTTCACACCTGCTATAAGGAAAAATTATTTATGTGCCGTGGAAGACAATTATGATCGATTGCAACAAAATAAAAATCGAATTGGAATTACATTTTGTGAAAATCTGCACACGGATCATGCTGAGGGCAATAAAAAAAAAACTAGAATATCAGGGAAGAAAAGTACAACTTTGATCCCTCATTTGAGGGAATCAAGGGATCTTTTCTGAATAGCAGGTGTGAAAAAAATATTGGAAATTCTTTTTTACATTAGCACCTATGAATACCTGTCTTAAGTGGGTATTTATTTCAATCTATATTTTCGTTCGTTCTGTGGTTATATACTCTCTACCTCTTCTCTAATTCTTCTCCTCGCTCGCAATTTTTTCTCTAGAAACCCACCACTGATTGATCGAATAAAGGATTTGCGACGAAGAAACGTTACCTCCTCCTTTACACAGGTTTCCTCTAGATAGATAGATAGATTAAGAAAACTTTATTGAACGACGAGAAAAAAAAAACCTCCCTACTCAGGTACGTTACGTGGTTTTGCAACAAAAAAGTAAAGGTTGACTTGCGGTTTACTATACCTACTTACTTGCCTATTTTATTTAATAAGGCACACCAACATACATACAGAACGTAGTGGAATCGTGTTATATAAAAAGATATAATTACGTGTATGTACACCACTTATAGGTAAGCTCAACATTTATATGTAAATTAAGCTTACATCGAAAATGAGGTGATGTTACAAGGATGGTAACTAAATATTCAATCAACTATACTGCCTGTGTGCCTATACTCACTCAATCTTGCACAATAAACTCCAAGAACCTAAGTAGATATTGGGGATCGGGTGTATGTGAACAGGAACCTTTACCCTTACCAATAACCCGGCAAAAAGCTGCGGCTATCATGAAGGACTGGGCCAGGCCAATCTGATGCCCGAAACGATAATCTGTTTTTGCGTCGGCTCTCATAAATTGATTCCTCTTAGCTACGTAATGCGCTCTAAATGGAATATTGGAATAGAAAAGGTAAGTACATTATGTACAGCTTTGAAATTCTGCTAAATTCGGACAGATTTGGCGAAATATAGGTTTACCATCTTGTTTTTCGGCTGAACTTTTCTGTTTTGAAAAGAAGTACCTACATTTACAACTAGTATCTTATGTCTATGCAGATAGTCTGTAAGTTACAGGACCTTTCTGAAGTCTGTAACTTGAGCGCTGGGAGCGTCTTGGATACAAGATGTAACTACCAAATATCGATAAAATAGGTAAACTTCACTATGCGTTACTTACAGCCGTTACACATGATACCGTTTTAGTCATAAAGGTGTGAATACTTCAAGATATAATTGTTTTAATTGCAATGTATCTACGGCTACCCGAAAAGTACCCTAAAACGGCGTGCGTGCATGCAACGACTAATGAATGTTGAGGAAGCGAAAGTGATCTGTCAGGATCGTAGCAAGTGGCCGTCCCTGGTCTCTGCCTACCCCTCTGGGATACACACGTGTGGGTATTTATGTATATCTACGGCTAACAAATCATTCCAAACTACGGAAAATTAAGACCTTCTGCAGTCCGTACTCTACGACCTGAATGATACATTTTATAAATAACCTCCAAAGATTCTGTATTGACCCAATCTATTTGAAGATATCTACAGGCTTTTAGTATTTTCGTCCAATAAGTAATTGGGTGATGTTAGCTGAACGGATAAATAAATAATAAAAGCGGGGTTGAGTCTAAAATAGTTCTTCATTTTGCAGATCTCGAGACAAAGCCCAATTTTCATGAGTATATTATCTTGTCTTGTCTTGTCCTTTGATTGCTTCCTTGTCCGAAGGTTTATTTTATACTACATACTTATGCAATTCAATCCATCAGCCCAGTCGTTTCAGTGAGCTAGTGGGCGTGACACGGGCGTTTGGCAATAAATTCATGGTGTCCAATTCATGGTGTTTGTTTTGTTTTGTCTTGAAAACCTATTTAGAGGCTAAAAATTCCACCTATACCGGGACTTGAACCCGCGACCTCTGGTTAACCGTGCCAGCGCTCTCTCGACTGAGCTAATAGGCAAGTGCAAGCATCGGCGAAATTTTGAGCCTCTTTACAAACTTCTCTGTATTACGTACAGGCAGTGACATCTGACCGAAGCAATTTACGTCACTTGCAGCCCCTGGTAACCCACTTTGCACTTAGGTTTGTTTTTTCTGTTATGTGTTTCGTTTTCTGTTGGTTGTTGTTCATATTATTATGTTACTTATCCGTTTATTTTGTTTCTGTGATGTGTTTTTTGTTATAAAATGTCGTTTTCTTTCTTTCTTTCGATCGAAAATATTTTTATCCCATCGGCAGATGTGACGAAGGCGTAGTCCCTTCAAATTGATAATCAAATAAACTATATAAATCACCTGTTTTCTGAGCATATGCATACACGTAGTACTCATATGCAATTGATTTATTAAAACGCCTTAGAGGTACACGGATTTAACACTAGTGATAGTTCGCACGAAATGTCGTCAGATGGTGGTCAGATAAGTATTCGGCTCTACAAATTTCACCTCTCTAGGCATGCAACATTTGTTATATTCTAACTTTGTAAATATTACAATTTCACTGTAACTTAATTTTAATTATATATATTTACAATAAGGTTATACAATTTAATACTATTTACATTATTATTATACTACATCATTATTTTTAATACAATTCAATATTATTATTTTTTAAAGGAAAAAATCTAATGTATTTACGTTTTTCTCTGCCTACCTCCCCGTTATGTATGTGTGTATTTCGCATACTTTTGTTGAGACACTCACCCACGGGTTTTTAATAGGCAAAGAACATTGCCGAGATTATAGTTGGTACTCGTGAAAACTTCAGACACAAACACAATAATGACTAACTCCAGCTAACAACCTAGGCTTAGGTTGATTTGATTCACTATGTTTCGTCGACGTGTCTTTGTCTATCCTATGACTGTCCGGACAATCTCTTTGATACTTAATGACATTGTAAATTCAGATTTACTTTATGACATGCTGTGTAAACTACTAATCAGCTATTTATCTTAAGTAGAGCTATTCATCTCATTTAGCACAAGTACATGCACCCCTTTTTATGTCCCACTACAGGGCACAAGCCTTTTCTCAGAGAGAGTGTATAGGTTTAATCACTGTACTCACCGTGAATTGGCGATTTCGACCGCCAAAGTGTGTGACACTCGGGTTTTCCTTAGCGGGTTTTCCACAGCTAGCGATCGTTCTACTACGATTCACGAAATGTACCTAACTTAGATAAATAAAAAATAAAAACCGACTTCGAAACACTACAGCACTAAAAGTTTGAAATAGTTTAAATAATTAGAAGTATTTATACATGTAGGTATTGTAGAAGTATAATTTGGAGCTGGTGCCCAAAATATATGTGCTGGTCTTGAAACTGGGCACCAACTACAAATTATACTTCTACAATACCTACATGTATAAATACTTCTAATTATTTAAATTATTTCTAACTTTTTAGTGGTGTAGTGTTTCGAAGTTGGTTTTTATTCTTTATTTAAAAATTTTTATTTTTCAATTTTTAGTGGGGAAGCGGGAGAAAAATAAATAAGTCCCTAAGTAACCATAGTTTACCCTACTTAATTCATTGCTTTAAAATTTTATGTTCTAAATTTCCATCTCTGAAATCTTCATCAGATCTTTACCAAATTAAAATGGGACCAATGGGACGTAGAATTGTCGAAATCGGTTAAGATTTGACAGAGTTATGGAGGAACATAGCCAAATAAAAATATATATACGCGTCGAATTGATAACCTCCTCCTTTTTTGAAGTCGGTTAAAACAAAGTCAATGGTACATGCCGAGACTCATACACACGACCTCTCGGCCAGCGTCTAACTCGTAGCGTAATTTTATCTACCCTTTGTACAGATGGCTTTACTATCTTACAGTCCCACCTCTTCTCTGGTTTTTAGGGTTCCGTACCCGAAGCGTGCCAAACGGGACCCTACTACTAAGACTTCACTGTTCGTCTGTCTGTCTGGCTCTCTGTCACCAGGCTGTATCTCATGAACCGTGATAGCTAGGCAATTGAAATTTTCACAGATGATGTATTTCTGTTGCCGCTATAACAAAAAATATTAAAAACAGAATAAAATTAATATTTAAGGGCGGCTCCTATACAAGAAACGTAATTTTTTTGGCGTTTTTTGCTCGATATTAATAACGACAACAGGTAGACACAACTATTTTCGCCTCGCTTACACTGTATAAGAATCGTATTACATTAAACTAACCAACCACCTCTTCCATCCGCAGGGTCTCCGCGTAACGACCATAATTGGCGCCTTCGGCACCTGCCTTGGGGCATGGCTGAAGGTGTTCTCCGTACCCCAGGACCGGTTCTGGCTGGGCTTCACCGGGCAGTCCGTGGTGGCCATCTCCCAGGTGTTCATCCTGAACGTGCCGCCGCGGCTGGCCGCCGTCTGGTTCGGCGCCGACCAGGTGTCTTCGGCTTGCAGCATCGGCGTCTTCGGGAACCAGGTGAGTGAACCAATTTTAATACTTTTTTTGTGTCAAATAACTTGCCACTGACTGGGTCCCACGCGACGGATACCGCAAACGTAGCCGACCAAGAGGTTGAATTTTCGGTCGAATAGACCATAGGCCTAATTATGCGCACTGCACACGAAACCCTGTCGAAATCCTCACGTTTGCGATATCAATTAGTATGAAATTTTACAGTTAGACGGTTGGAATCGTTTAGAATTTGGTGCGCATAATACAGGAGAATACTGAAATTGAGTGCACGCCAGCGGCGTCGCTAGGAGCGGTAGCTAGGGATACCCGCACGGGGTGCCCCCCGTATAGAGGCGACACAAGACCGTGAAAAAATTAAAAACCTCAAAAAAAGCCCAAAAAAAATGGAAATTGTAGCTAATTATTTATTTATTATTTATTTATTTATTCTTCTTTATTTATTGCCAGGCAAAAGCAGGTTTGCATACCTAAATTACATTACATAGGTAGATACGTACATTTGTGAAGTTATAGTAGCAATACCATTCGCTAACTGTGAAGGAAAACATCGTGAGGAAACCTGTGTCTGAGGAGTTCACATATGAGATACAGTGTTTACCACTAGATCAGATGTTATCGTTTTTCCTTGAATGTACATATCAATACTATAGCGTAAGGAATGCAATTGTCTTCATTTTTAATAATGAATAAATTACTGAATTACTGAACATACCTACCTCAGCGCTTGAAATTACAAATCCGCGACGTACACGCGTGGTAATTAAGCCCAGGCTTGCGGGGGGCAGGCTCGCTTACTGTGAAGGAAAACATTGTGAGGAAACCTGAGTATCCTTGGAGTTCACTTACCCCAGCGCTTGAAATTACCAATTGGGCATGCGTGTTAATAAAGTCCATACTCTCTCTCTGAGAGAAGGCCTGGGCCATGTAGTGGGCGTATTAAGGCTACATAAAAAGAAGGTTTTATACTTTGGCTACATCCGTTCATTCACAATACATTTCTATGTCACGATATTATTTTATGCTTTCAGACTCACTTGATTTAAGCACACTTTCATTGGAAAAATGGCTGGAATAAAAAACGTTACCAGGGAATTTGCTCCATAAATTGTCCAGCATTTGCTTCGACACCCGTTCGTTTAATAATTTCCATTCCAATCAAAGTTAAAGGCACTCCTAAATGTCATGTAGGTCAAATACGGGCCACCTTATTGAGTGTGTCTTTGTCAGTTAGAAGATGACTGGCTCTCAAGTTGGTCCACAAGTAGAGCTAACCATAGATTACAATCTATGTGAGCTAGCCTAAAAGGCAAGCACAGGACATCTTAGGTCCCGTCTTTGTTTAATAATTATGTTATAATATAACATGAGAAGCAGCCTACGATACAACGTCCCACTGCCCGCAGTGGATATGCTGTCAAGTGTACTACATATTCACTTTGTTTCTAAGTTGAAGCAATCATTACGTAAATTAAACTAAGTGCAACAAGCATGCTATAAGATTATGATAACCGGAGTTAGAAGTATTCAAGGTCTAGTAGTTGAACTCTAGTGGTCGACAGCTGATCAACCTTCATTTTGTCGTTGTGAACTTCCCCTTAACAACGTACGACTATGGATAATTTTGCAAAAGAAATAGATAGGTAGATCTATTGTGTACTGTCAACAGACCCATTAAATGTAAAGGTTGACGTGCTATCGACTGAAGTTAGTAAACTGACAGATTACCACGTGAGTGCGGTTATAAAAAGCGTCATCAGTTTCAGCCCCCAATGCCTTTAGTCGGGATTGTGCCCGACGAATAACGCATGGATCTGTTATTTAGTGTTTTGCGTATTTTCGGCTCAACGATCCGGGAGTAGAGTTCGATGGAATCCATTTATCGTTGGATTCTCTACAGAGCCATTTGTTGCTCTACCTCCGCATTGGGGTTCTCCGAGCGCACGATTTTTATTGGGTTTATTGCGCTGCGCAAGCGAATAGTTAGGTGAACAGTAGAAAAAATTAGCTCGCATTTTTGAAATAAAAAAAAAATATCATCTTATGTACAATTTTGACGACCGACGTTAACACATTTAGTGATAAATCAGTGATATATTTTTTATTATTCGAAACATAGCTCAAATAAAACCGTATTTAGTTATAATTTAGACTCTTGTTCGTGATTTTAAGGTTCCGCACCTCAAAAGGAAAAACCGAACCCTTATAGGGTCTATGAATAGTTTTGTTGTGTGTGCCAACTTGAATTGGATGTAGAATAGAAACATTCAAAGGTTGTACAATGTCCCTTGCACAAGCGCACATCCGCCTTTTCTGTGTGTTGTGCATTTTTTACGTAACCCATAGACATACTACTCAAAGATATGTAGTGTGTCGAACAAGATTTCGAGGATTCTCGAGCGAGGCGACCAACACGCACACATTAACGTAACTTGTGTGTGCCTAAGCGGATTTTAATAAGTGATGTTCGCAAACACGCACACTTTCGCAATTATAATGCAAAATTGACAACCGGCTGCGGTAAGCATGCTAATTTGGCTACCAATTCGTTGCATCACTTTGTAAACCTTATAATAATTCTATAACGTAACCTAACACTATTCTCCCACCGCAAAAGCCTCCCGCTTTAAATATTCAAAGAGTTATGAAATATCTAGATAGATTGACTAGATATTCTCTTTCTACGCTACATATAAATAAACATCGAATACACAATGAAGTCTGTAGAAGGAAAAAAGATAAAAATAACTAAGGTTTGATTCAAACAGGTTTAGAATTTAGAGGTCGAGGACTGAATTACTTTTTGTGTGAGACAAATGAATCAAATGATTTGCATAGCAGCTAGGTACATGCCAACTAACCGTCAGGGACAGGTACTGGAGCGAAGTAGGATTACCTCGTTGGTCTAGCGGTATCACCTCGGACTGCCATGCCAGAGTTCGTGGGTTCGATTCCCACTGGGGGCTGCCGTAAGTTTGTACGCATGGCCTCAGTATGGGTGTATTTCCGTGCTTGTGATGTCCTTGCCTGGTTACCAAAGCACAGGGAATTCTAGTTTGAGACCAAGACAAGTGATTGTGTTGTATGGATGTTATTTATATTTATGTTTGCTTTTATAAATATATTACTGTCAAATGACTTTTAGACAGAAATTGATTCGAAAGGAGGGCCTTATTTCACTTTACCACGTTCTACCCCGTACTACTTTTAACCTACATTTATCAAATTTAATGTTTTTCGTCAGTAATTCAGATTTGGTAGACTTGACAGTTTTTTTTAGTTGATACTTTTTTTTGATAAATAAACCCCACCAATTTATATTAGACAGTGAGCGACTTACGAGCTCAACTAAACTTTATGCACCGTGATTAGACAGTAGCAGTGCACACCATAGTAGTAGTATAGATTAGATTAGAATATTTTATTGTACACACAAGAAAACAAAATACATTAAGCATAGTCGACAGCACATCAATCTTTCCATCGGCGCACTTTATTTAGTTACGTTACGGACGAATTTCCAACTAAAATGTAAAGGTTGACGTTTTGTCGAGTTTACATTGAGGCAACCGACTATATTACACATCGCTTGTAAAATCATCGCGGCAATATCACAAACGACTCTGCTGTAGATACATAGTAACTTTTCTCGTTTTCCGGTCTGTTGTTAGCGACACTGCAATTTTAAATCATTGTGTTTCACTTCCCAGGTGAGATAACCTTGTAGGTAGTCCAACTGGTCAAATCTTTGTGATTGACCAGACGAAGGTACAAGGTTGCGAACAAAGACAGAAATTAAAAATGATGGACGATTACAAGGTAACAGTGGTAACAGATTCTTGCTTTAATTATGTAGTTTGGTCCGATTCTTGCTTTAATTATGTAGTTTGGTCCGATTCTTGCTTGAAGGGATCAGAGAAAACGTATTTAAGAGAAGAGAAATGCTGTGAGAAACGAAATGTCATTGAGTGACGAACATACAAAAGATGAGAATCTAAAGATCTCTAAACCCCGTTTTAACAGCGACATACGTGGTGCGTTCTTTTAATAAAGCATATATACGTCCCACTTCAGAGCACAGACCTCTCAGAGAGACAGTGTGGGCTTAATTACCACGCGTACCCACCGCGGATTGGCAATTTCGAGTTTTAGTACAAGTACTCTTACTATTTCTATGTTTGTGATGTCCTTGCCTGATTATCACGGCACGGAGTATCCTAGTTTGGGACCATTGTGTTGTATGAAAGTAATATAATCTGAGCTTTCATCAGCATTGCTTCGTTGCCCTGTGTTTGTGTCTCCATCTTAAAACTTCTTAAAACGTCCTTCCAACTAATCCTCAAGATGGTTTGAAGGCACTTCATGTGAATGATGTCTAGTTTCTGTAAATCTATCTTATGGCGCCATGTTTCGATGGCGTACAGGAATATGGGGAGGTCAAGGTTACTTTATGCATATCTCTAATTGCTATCCTGAGGTCCTTCTTGCGTATAAAATCTTCTGTAATCTTCCTACAATGCAGATTATAGTCATACTCTATTGCGATTATTCAATTGTCACGAGGCCTAGAGGGGTCTGCGCTGGAAACATAAACATGACAGATGCCACTCGGCATTGCATTGATCTAAATTGGGATACCCACGTACGCCAGTGAAATGAACACGCTTTGCACTATTTAAAGTGACGGCTAGACAGCCAGGGATATGGAGTATCTGAAGTGATATCTATACGTGTACAATATGTCTAAATATAGAAAATCGTGAAAACTATTTCTTAAGTATCGATAATAATTCAACCACTTCCAATAACCAAAATTTTCTATTTTATTTTGCTTTGTAAACGCAAATACATTTTATGTAATACCCTTCAATGACTATATTTATAAGCGACCTTAATTTGTATATCTTTTTGGAAATAAATATTTTTTTTTTACTTTTACTTACTTACTTACTAGCGCGCTAAGGCTAGAATTGAAAAAATCATTGATGGTTTTGTAGACTTTCCCTGCCTAGTTTCACTCGAACAGAGTGGGCTAAAATGGCTACTTAAATGCACGTCGTATCGTGTACACTGTAAACCGGCGATCTTAGTAAAATCTAATGAAAATAGACAATTTTTGTAATAAGCGTACACCGACAGGATACCAGTAGATTCCAAATAGCTAAAATACACCGTGAAAATGCGCCTTTACTGGGAGTGGATTAATAATTAATCGTAACTGAAGAAGCGGTTCTTAGGTGTTACGCTATTTGAATAACACTTTGTGGACACCTCTGACAGTTGGGTTTGAGGAAACCTTGAAATTGATATTCCGCGCGCGTAGTAATTAAGTCCAAACTCTCTCTGAAGTCCTGTGCTCTACACTGGGACATATACATACGCTGCGTTATTATGGGGACGTTATCCCAACTCCCTAGGCTAGGAAACCGCCTGCGAATTTGCCGCTGGGTTTCAATCTCCTGAGATTAAGGCCTCAAGGCTTTGTCTATTCACAGAGATGTAACAGGCTGTTAGGTCCAAGGTCTGACGTAATCTCGACAAAAGCCCACCCAACTAGCGATACAAATGTCCGTTACAGGACTTTCCGTTGTCTCTGCGTTTTGATGCTGCTTAAATCGAAAATCTTTGGCGTGGGCCACACAGAAAGGACGCGGGGCGAGGGCACGAAAAAGAAGAAGAAGAAAGACATTTATTATACCAAAAAGATATCTCAAAGAAATAAAATAAGCAGATAAGTAGCATAATATTATTCACAACAACAAAAAGAGCACTAAATACAAAAAAGACGCGACACGTTGTATAGTGTCACAGATCACAGTGCGACCACATAGCAAGGACTTTGGTCTGTGACTCTATGCAACGCGTCGCGTCTTTTCCGCGCCCTCGCTCCACGTCCTTTCTGTTTAGCAAAGGAGTGAGCCACGTACAGACCAACCAACGAAAGAGAACGAATCGGTGTAGACCATTGGTTCCCAAGCAGTAGTCTGCGGATCACAAATCGTCCGTGCGGGCTAATAATATACTAACGTACGCACGAAAATATTCGTAAAAACTTAGCAGTTTAGAAGATAAAAAATTTAGAAAGAAAAACATTTAAAACTACAAGTGAGAAAGGGTTCCGTGTGGCGCCGGATTAAGAATATCGTCACTCCATTTCCTTCCGTGGATGTCGCAGAAGGCGACTAAGGAAATCAATTACCAGGAGACGGGCAGCAGCGTCTTCCTGAGATTCCAACCGCATACTGCGATCGCCAACCCGCCTGCCTAGCGTGGCGATTGTGGCAAAACCACTCATGTTTATGAAAACCACGAAGGAGGCCTATGTCCTGCAGTGGGCGTCAAATGGCTGATGATGATGATGATGAGTGAGGAAGGGAAACATTGAGTCTTATTTATAAACACCTAATTCCCCAAAACATTTTCGGTCTTAAAACCCGTATGGATAGCCTGTAGTAAAAGCGAAGTCGAAGGCACAGATTATTTAAACTGCCTCTGACTAGTGTTTTAGAGGAATGGTGTTTCGCTCTTTTTTCTGCTCAGTTTTTCATAGGGAATTTCTAATTTTAATACGTACGTACCTACTTCTCTAAATCTTTAGAGGCGTGTAATTGCGATTTCGAATTGCGAAGCTGTAATTGCGATTACGAATCGTTATGCTATTTCACAATTATTATAAACCAATTTATTTTAATTCAATAAGCCTTATAATGTAATATAAGCCCGTAACTATCATTAACAATAAATTCTGTATAATATTATTATTTAATTATTATTGTTAATAAATGTTCGCTTGACAGATTAATTGATAATCTTTATTTAATTTAATTTAATTCAATAAGCCTTATAATGTAATTAAAATTCATAGTAAATTTATAAGCATGCACCTTAATATTGCCACGCACTAGATAGAGGGCTTCATGTATGATCCAAGTAATGTAATGATACCATCCTATGTACAACATGACTGCAATAAAGGAATATGAATGAATACATGAATTTTAGTAAGCCGTTGCTTACTAAAATCGATCATTATCAATCGTTATCATCACAAGTTCTCGAATGGAGACCACATATCGGCAAGCGCAGCGTGGGACGACCAGCCACAAGATGGACAGATGACGTCATTCAAGTGGCAGGAAGACGCTGGATGCAGGCCGCTTCCAACCGGTCTTTTTGGAAATCCATGGAGGAGGCCTATGTCCAGCAGTGGACTTCTTGTGGCTGAATGATGATGATGATCATCACATCACATCGGCCCACCGCTGCCCGCTGCTGTGTGTATAGTAAACCCATTAAGTAAATACTAATTAATTACTTGGAAATAACCAAAATAACTGGTTTTTAGGGTTCCCTACCCGAAAGGTGCCAAACGGGACCCTATTGCTAAGACTTCACTGTTCGTCTGTCTGTCTGTATGTCTGTGTGTATGTCTGTCACCAGGCTGTATCTTTTGAACCGTGATAGCTAGGCAGTTGAAATTTTCACAGATGACAAATTTCTGTTGCCGCTATAGCAACAAATACTAAAAACAGAATAAAATAAATATTGAAGGGGGGCTCCCATACAACCAACGTATTTTTTGCCGTATAACGGCAACAGGTAGACGTTTGAAATATTCACAGAATATTCGCTTAAGAAATAAATAATACAATTAAGATAAAATAAATATTTAAGGGGGGCTACCATACAGCAAACGTGATGTTTCGTCGTTTTTTCTCGATCTTCGTGTCTAATGTTGTAGGTATAGATAATGGTACGGAACCCTTCGTGCGCGAGTCCGACTCGCACTTGGCCGATTTTTTTGTCTTTAGAAGCCGGCATTTTAAGGTTCAGACTTCTAATGATTTGGAAACGAGGAAGACAAAAAGTAATTGATAAATAATGCTCGCTTGTTCAAATCGAGTGACTGGCACTCCAGTTTTTTGCCTACTCAACAAGCCCCATCAATATTTTTCTTAGAACGTAATCATATTAGCTCACTATCTCACGCGTAACGGCCGTCCTTAGGGACTCCCTGCTCGAGGCAAGAAATTGGACTTAAGACAATGTTACATTACAATACATAAACTCACGCCTGTATCCCGTACATATTTTTATCATCTAAGTTTAGAACATGTGGCATGTTTCTGTAATATCTCCGTATTAAATAAATAAATGAAATGCAACACAAAGTTTAGGTACAGGGGATAGGTGCTTGCGGGGTACCTGGACCTTCCTCCTTTTCTTACAAAATCCGGACAGAAAAACCCGGAGTTCCTAAGTCTGAAAACTGAAAGCAGAATGGTAAAAGTCCGACCAAAATCCGGACGAATGGTAACCCTAGTAAGAGCCGTTGGGCGAACCAAAGCGAGGGTCCTCGTGAAATTATGTAATTGACTCAAATTCCCTCGGGATGCCTTTATCTGAAAGTGGCAGGTCTGCAGAGGTTTAGTTTGCCTGCCTCGTTGGTCTAGCCGTTAACATGCTTGACTACCAAAACAGAGGGTGGGTTCGATTCCCACTGGAGGCTGCCGTACTTGATTTGTCATTCACACAACTTTCGCACAATGGCCTAGTTAATGTATGAAAGTACCAGTCCGACGATGACGCGTCGTTACGATTGTCGTCCAATGTGAAACTGACCAATGCAATGCCAGTTTTTTTTTAAATCAAATCAAATCAAATCAGTTTATTGCTTCATGTGGTACAACAGTTCTTACAATAAGGTATAGATCCATGACATGAGCCCTGTAAGGGCACTGCAATTTTGTAACAAAATTACTTAAAGGATATTAACTTAAAAACTAATGTAATAACTATAAAGCTTGTAGGTATTAATTGTCTATAACCTTCTTCCATAAACTCTTTTATAGTGTAATAACATTTATCTAGCCTATTATACGTCCCACTTCAGAGCACAGGCCTTTTATCAGAGAGAGAGTTTGGGGGGTGCAATTTCAAGCGCTGAGTTATGTGAACACCTTCGACACTCGGGATTTCTCACGATGTATTCCTTCACCGTTAGCGAGTGGTATTGCTGCTTCAACATCACAAATATACGTGCCTTATGAAAAAAGTTGTTGGTACGTGCCGAATCCGAACCCACGACCTCCCGAATGTGAGGTTGCGATCCTCCGCTATTCTACCGCTGCGCTGCCACCGGTAGAACTAATTAGTTTTATTTTTCGACCTTTTGGGTATTTTCCAGGGTTTTGGAAGCCCCCAGATACCAAACTTGAACTAAATCGGTTGTAAATACTTTTCATTACTCATACTCTGAAAGGGGGTCATTGTTCATCCAGGCACCGTGCTGAAAGTGGTACATGCCTGCTCTAAAGCAGAAAAGTATTAAAAAAAATATTTAAGACACAGATAAAACCACCAAATACGCAAATTCAAAATGGCCGTCTTTCGCGGTCGCGCGCCATCTTGCAAATTGTGATGTACGGCTAGCACAAGTTGGCGCGCGAGCTATCTCGCCGCGAGCTAGACCATCCGTCTGTTTCGGCGTGATTTCCTTAAATTTTATATTTTAAAGTTGTTTTTATCCTTTAGTTTATTAACATTAATAATTAATTTATATTATTTAATTTTTTAAATACTAATTAAAAAATTTAATTTTTGAGCAGTCGTTTAAAAGGGCGGATAGTTTATCTCTCGGCGAGTTAGCTCACGCGGCGACTTGTGCTAGCCGTGCAGGGTGTGCGTTGATATTAAAAAAGTAAACTGGCGGGAAACCTTAAATAAAAAAGTGCAATTTTTTCTATGGAAGTTCCATTAAACTGTGTTTGTGATATTCGAAATTGAGTTTTGATTTTAACTGGCTTGTGTTTACTTTCCTCGTATTCGTAATGAAAAGTAGAGTGTTTTACTCGGGTGATAGCACCCATTTCTGCCTCGAACTATTGGCGCTCTCACTTCGTTCGAGCGCCAAAACATCTCGTCAGGAATGGGTGCCTTTCAGCCCTCGGTTAACAATCTACTATTTAAGTTTGCATATCAGACTTGGAAAGTTTCAAGATTCTCTAAAAACTTGCCATTTAAGTTACTACACATTTTTTCCGTGTTTATCAAAACACTGCTCCGTGAAGAGAAGGAACTTGGAAATTACCCACAAAGTTTATGTATTTTAAACATATTTGATGTATTATATTCTTTTTGTTCCACTCACCTAAAGTGGGTTAGTCGGGGCTGCAAGTGATGTAAATCACTTCGGCCAGACGTCGCTGCCTGTACGTAATACAGAGAGGTTTGTAAAGAGGCTCGAAATTTCGCCGATGCTTGCACTTGCCCATTAGCTCAGTTGGGAGAGCGCTGGCACGGTTAGCCAGAGGTCGCGGGTTAAGTCCCGGCATAGGTAGGATTTTTAGCCTCTAAATAGGTTTTTAAAATCGATGTATTTTTTATATTGGACGAGAAGTTGCTTAGTTCTTCTACATCTATGTTTTGGTGCGATTAAATAGAGCCAAATTAAAGTCGAGAGTAGGTACGTGGGCTGTACTGGAGCTGAATACAAAATACTGTGCGATTTGCAGTGTCACGAATGTCATGGAAATCATCATTAAACATGAAACGTTTCCTCCTATTTTAAAACGGAATTGCCATGAAACAGATTCTTTGTTCTAGGTACATCGTACCTTAGGTACCTCTTCGTAATTCGTCACGGGCTTTGATTCTTTGAATGATCGATCTTGCATATTTTGCTGAGTACAGTAATATATTCTGGGGGTGTAGGTAAATGATAGGCTGCTATAAATTATATACAGGGTGTTTTGGTGAGATTAAATAGGGCCAAATTAAGGTCGAGAGTACGTGGGCTGTACTGAAGCTGAATACAAAATGGCCGCTTTTTGCTCAATTTAGGTACCTACTGTGCAATTTGCAGTGTCGCGTATGTCATGGAAATCATCATTAGACATGAAACGTTTCCTCCTATTTTAAAATGGAATTGCCATAAAACAGGTACATCGTACCTATGGTAATTCGTCACGGGCTTTGATTCTTTGAATGATCGGTCTTGCAATTTTGCTGCATACGAAGTAATACCTTTTGGGGGTGTAGGTAAATGATAGGCTGTTATAAAGTCAAAGTCAAAGCCAAAAATGTTATTCACTATAAAAACAAAATGTTTACTTAATGAACGTCATAGCTGTTAGTTTCACAATTAATAGATTATGCGGAGAAGAAGCTAACAAAGAAACTCCACATTTATTCTTTTCAAGACAGGTTTACTTAATTAACAGAGTTTTCAACTTAAAGTTACACTACACTGGATACAATCGTCCCCGTTAACATTATTTAAACACCAGACATCTTTGTCTTCCAAATAATCCTTAATGTTATAAAAGGCTTTTTTGCATAGAGTATACTTAACACATTTTTTAAACTGTGTCGGTAGTAAATCTAATATATCTTGAGGAATTTTATTCCAATTTATTCTACAATAAATGTATACGGTTCTACATAAAGGATGTATTGCAAGTATAAAACGTGGAAATGACAATTTATGTTTATTTTTTAGTATCAATATTATGATAGCTACCAATATTTTCGAAATTGCTGATATGTTTCCTAACATAAATTATATTCTCATAAGTGTAGTTATTGAATTTTCATATATAAATTAGATATATATACAATTATACACCCTCCAATTTTATTTGATGAATTAAAAAAAACTTCGATTAAAAACAGAATAAAATAGAATTTCACAAGTAGAATAATAAATTTGATGCCGATTCTGTCATGGAAATCCAAAAGAAATCCAGAGTGGCTGACGTAATTTTCAATTTTGATTTAATAATGATTCGCTAATACAACCCTTTTCCGATGTAGATTGAAAGTCTTGGTCCCATGTTCTACTTTAAATTGATCTTATTATTCATCAATCGCACGCAACAGTTACCCTAAATGATGATAACCAAGTACAGTCGACAGCAGCTCAACCTCTACATTTTTATTGCAAAGTCACCCGTACCGTAACTGAGTAGAGTGCAGACGATTCAAAGGTTATTTATCTTAATATCTATTTTAAAATTGTAAATGTAACTATAATTGTAATTGTATTTGTACTTCCTTTTATTAAAAACGTAGTTGTGATGTAATTTCTCATGCTGTATGCACATGCCTTGGTGTTATGGTTTGATTTGAGCGTTTTTATGTCCATAATTTATGTCCGTAACACTTTGTGTATCTAAAAAAATAAAAAAATATCGAATGTACCTCCTCCTAAACTAGCTACGTACATACGATACGCATAAAAGCTTTCATTAACAGTTTAATCCCCCGCCTAGCCGTTAGCGGTGGAATTAATTGATACTCCACAGCGGTGCAAAGCCAATAAATCCCCTCTACAGCGAGAGTTATCGTTATATAATACCATTGAACTAATAGCACTTGAACGTGCTTGAAACTAGGTGCTGGCGATATAATTCAGTCAGAGGTAGACCTCTTGAAATTGTAAAAAAAAGAAAGAAATGTTCCTACTCTAGCATGAAAGTACTATGTTGCATTACCTGTAAAAGGTAGCTAAGTTTCCAAGTGCTCTGTTTATAATTAAGAACTTTTGTACATACACTTACTGGCAGTAAATAATTTGAATTTGAATCAAAGCGAGTAATAACATATTGATAAATTTGATAGCTATGTAATGTTTATATTATTTTAAATTAATTGTTTGTGTCTCTATTTAAAAAAGTGGATCTGTGTAAATAAAGAAGTTGCCTAGTATTTTATTCTTCCATTTGGTGAACTTAGTTTTCCAAGCTCCTGAGCACTCTTTTGATTGTTTTTAGGATTCCGTACCCAAAGCGTAAGGGACCCTATTACTAAGACTCCGCTGCCCGTACGTCCGTCACCGGCCTATATCTCATGAACCGTGATAGTTAGACAGTTGAAATTTTCAGAGATGTATTTCTATTGCCGCTATAACAACAAATTATAATAAGAGAATAAAATTAATTTTTAAGGGGGGCTCATATACAACAAACATTATTTTTTTTGCCGTTTTTTGCTTGATATCAATAACTGCGACAGGTAGACGCTTGCAATTTTCAAATGTTGTATAGATAATTTTGTACGAAACCCTACGTGCGCCGGTCCCACTCGCACTTGGCCGTTTTTTTTGTTTTGAACTCATCATAACCCTTGCTCTAAACAACTATGTTTCGATTCTATGCCTGTCACGACGCACAATGCATACGTATCTCCGCAGAGTCTTCTCTGAGGGAAAGTTATTTGACGAAAGCGCTGTAGCCCTAAAATTTTACCCCTCCCTCTTCCTCAGCTCGGCGTGGCCCTGGGCTTCGTACTGCCGCCGATGCTGGTGCGAGCCTCGGGCACCATCGAGGAGATCGCCGCCGACTTCCAGCTCATGTTCTACATCGTCGCTGGGTTCACCAGCGTGCTCTTCGTGCTGATATTGCTGTGTAAGTTTATGGGAGGATCGTACCAAAAAATTAATACTGTGTAAAAGACTTTCCTTAATCAAACCTCAGAAGTTGTTGGTGAAAAACGCTAGCCTTAGTAATTCTTGCGTTGGAAAAGAACCGAAACAGACCAGTCATTGCCCGCAGCGACTGTAAAACGCGATTCAATCTCAATTTCAAACACAGAATGTAAGACTCGTCAGTGAACATCAACGTTATATTCTTCTTCACTTTACAGGTTGACGGTCAGTGACAGAAAAATTATCACTTTAATTCACTTACGTTCTTATGATCCATTTGCGTTATTCGCCTTTCCAGTTTTTAAAGCAGCGCCGGCAACACCACCGTCCGCAGCTGCTGACCTTGGCTCCAGCCTCGACTCCAACTTCCTGAAATCCATAAAGCAACTTCTGACCAACCGGAACTACGTGCTGCTCCTCATCTCGTACGGTATCAATGTGGGAGTCTTCTACGCCATCTCGACGCTGCTCAACCAAGTCATCTTGTCTAACTATGCGGTGAGTATACAAATTCCACGCTATTTCGTGGTATCTTACGCTCCGGTCACAGGATAGTTAAGATTGATATAAGTTGATCATTGACAAGATAGATATGGATTATTTGCAAATATTGAAGGCGACTCTGGAAGGGTTCGTACGTCGTGACGATGACATGGCATTATTCGACCGGAGGGTGACACGATATGCAGAAATAAAAGTAAGGATGAATTCATCCAAGCAGCCCGACGTTATACTGACTTGCTGCACGAGCTGTCACGAAGCTTCTTAGAACCTACTGTACCCTCAATAAATGTATTTTCTTTATTTCGTTCTTTCAGTAACAACATTTAGGTATCCTCGGTAACTTCTGATGTCATATTGATTTCCAAGCTCTGCAGGTGTATAATCTTAATAACACCATAAATGCTTACGCAGTCCCTAAATAGGTATAAATTGATAAAACAGTATTGATTGTCTGGCAACAGAGGCTTTAATCTATTCCTTGAAATAAAAGATACGAATTCATACCTTCCTACACCTAATTCACGCAACAACAACAAGATCAAGTAAAATTCTGTCTTCTTAGACGCAGGCTTTCCTAAAGATTTTTTATTAATCTATTCTCTTCTCGTTGAGTCGGTGAAAAGTCAGTGGATGCGGATGGCAAGAGACCGTCACAGATGGAATTTGGAAAAAAAGGCCCAGCTACGGGCAGCGATGGGCTGACGATGATGAGTATCTTCTTTTCTTTCAGGGTGCTAATGCAGACGCCGGTCGCATCGGCCTGGTCATCGTGGTCGCTGGCATGGCTGGCTCGGTCCTCTGCGGGCTGGTGCTGGATAAGACACACAAATTCAAGGAAACGACTCTGGTGGTCTACGCCGCTTCTTGCATCGGCATGGTCATCTTCACGTTCACCCTGAATTGTGGAATCATTGGCGTCGTTTACCTCAGCAGTATTATTTTGGGGTGAGTTGTGAAGTTTCTCGATGCTTTAGCAATTTCATGACGAATTTTGATGATTCAGTGATGTGACTAGATCGAGAATAGGACAAGGCTGGCCGTCTACGCTGCCTTCTATTTGCCCTGGTTGGTTATCTAGTTTTGGTGGTGTAGTTCACCCTGAATTGTGGCATCAGCCAAATAAATTGATTGAAAAATTTTCCTACACAATGTGACTCCGGCCCACCGCCGAATGGCGATTTCCCTATGTTTTATGTTAAGTAGTTTTAAACGAATCTATCACCTCAGATATTCAGGCATCCTCTCGATGTTTTTGATCAGGACTGCTACTAAAAATTCACAATGTGTCTTACTTATAAAAAACAACCCATTGGTACAGGACCCAAAACCTCTCAAAAGTACCTGCAGCGTTCTATATAACGCATCCATTTTGTTAACTCTCTAAGATACGGGATGAGCCCTGCAGTGGGACGTATACAGGCTATGCTGCTTATGATCAGTGAGAAAAATAAAGCATGTTTTGTGCTGTCTCCAGCTTCTTCATGACCGGCTACCTTCCAGTGGGCTTCGAGTTCGCCTCCGAGGTCACGTACCCTGAACCCGAGGGCACCACCTCGGGGATACTCAACGCTGTTGTTCAGGTATTGTTGTCCTTATACCTGTCCTATTTCGTTGAAGGTAGTTTCTATAAATCGATTCGACAGGTTAATATATCTGACTGTCCTGACATAATTTTATAGAAGAACTGTAGTGTCAGTTGTACGTACGTAGAGTCGAAAGCAGGTCAACTTTTGCGTTTTGGTTACTAACTTAACTGATTACAGTTTACAATGTAAAGGATGTGCTGCCGACTATACAAACCAACGTACATAAACAGGTAGGCAGAGAACAGCGTTTGGCACTTGCCAAAATCCAATCTGTTAATAGACGCTCGATTCTTAAATTCCATTACCTACTTTTCCACTGGTTTTGTTGCCATTAATAGTTTAGTAGGCAACAGTAGGCGAAAAAGTTAGATCACAGGCATCGCAGTACATTTATACGCAGCACACTCGCTTGCCATAAGTGCGAGAGACAAATATTGCCCCCAGTCTGAAACATAAAATCGACTCTAGCTCTTATGCCACACACACCAGACAAGAGTCACGAGCTGACGATAGAGTCAGAGAGATTTGGTCCTTTCGAGCCGAATTCATTCGAAGCGAGCACTTTTCGTGAGTACCTTTATGCCACTGGCATAACGGTCTCGAATAGCGGTCAAAGTCTCGATTTCTCAAAATTCGCTGAGTTCCGAAAGGGAATTAATCTGGCTTTCAAGTGCCCCAGGTCTGTGCAAACCGCGTCGAAGGGCCAAAACATTCACTGACGGTTGTACACACCTCGTATGTGGCATAAGAGCGATTGTTGATTTCGAGTTTCAACTTCTTTCCGAAAGGCATTCCAGACGTTTGCGATGGCCTGCCTAATGGGTGGTATCTACTTGCTGATAGTAGATTATCGAGTTACCAGCCGCCTGAGAAAGGCGAGACGTAGGTATTGTTTAGATAACAGATTACACGTTCAATAGACTTATAAATGCTGATATCTGTCAATAAAGATTATCAGTAGTGATCATCGTACACTTATGCAAAGAAATTAATTGTAGAACTTAGGTATTCGTATATTTAGCTCGTAGATTCATAGACACTTAGGTTTCCTCACTACAAATTCACAAATTTTTGTAGAAAAACAAAGTCATTGGTAGATAGGTAGATACATGCCCGTATCAAACCCTGAACCTCGCGAATGTGAGGTTCTCCGATGTGCTACGTATCATCGCTGGTGTAAACTTATGAATTTTATTTTATTTGCTAGGGTTACAACAGGATGA
The DNA here is from genome assembly GCA_963969515.1 of Yponomeuta evonymella. Taxonomy (NCBI): domain Eukaryota; kingdom Metazoa; phylum Arthropoda; class Insecta; order Lepidoptera; family Yponomeutidae; genus Yponomeuta; species Yponomeuta evonymella. The sequence goes on along the minus strand of OZ018343.1, from coordinate 1,716,338 downwards.
GTTAGTCTTTATGGATTTATCATCTTTGCCCAAATGATCCGAAGGCTTTGTACGCCTTGTAAGCCACTAATTCGTAACCTTATAATACTATAATATATTGCACTTATACAAAAAATGTTTCGTAAGAGAGCCAAAGCCTAATAAATAATATCAATCATTCCAGGTCTTCGGCATAGCACTGACGCTTCTTTACGAATGGATGTTGAGCGCTGTTGGCGACCTCTGGTCCAACCTCACCCTTTGTGCGCTACTGGGCCTCGGCACCGGTATCACCGCTGCCATCCGGTCCGACCTTCGGCGCCAAGCGGCACAGGCTAAGGGATAAATGGATCTGTGCATAAGGGTTTAAGTTTGACAATGCTGATGCTGTACAGCATCTTTTGTTTATTATTTTTTTAATTCTTTTTAGTGGCAATTTTACCTACAAATCAAAAATTTAGGAACTATCTTCTCTTTGCTCTCTTTTACGAGAAGGTAACCTTTTCCCTACTTCCATGCTATTTATTATTATCTTTAATGCCATATTTTACGTACCAACCAAAAACTTCGAAACTAACTTATCTTTGCTCTACCGCCAATAACAGGCGCTTCTACAAGAATAACCTTTCAGGCTTTCCCCACGGCCATGCTCTTTTTATTTTTTTAATGGCATCTGTTACCTACCAACCAAAAAGTTCGAAACTGATTTCTCTTTGCTCTCCTACCAATGGCAGACGCTTGTTATACAAGAATAGAATAACCTTTCCTTACGAATGAAGGATTTTCTTTTTATTTTTTTTTATTTCTTCCCTAGTCGCTGGATAGATGGCGCTGCACTTGGTACGTTACTGCAAGGAAGGGAACGTCACATTATTTTTTGATTAATTCACTTGGATGTAGTTTGAGATCATAAAACGAAACGTACTGACAGCATTACTTCCTCTCTTTTGTTCATATCGAAGATTCGTAAGCGAAATTAGCAAGAACCTACGTTACCTAACCTAACCTAACCTAATGTCTTCCTCATTGAAGTCCTATAATTTAAACGTTTTCTATTAATTAATCTGAGTATGTAAGCGATCTGAAGTGCGTTCAGGTTTGCCCACGGTCGCAAATTGGAACGTTCGGCTGGTAACGTAGTCAGTTCAGCGCCATCTACAGAGCCCTTGGGAACTACTTTTTTTTAATAGTCAAAAAGAAAACCTCCCATTGACCATGTTTCCTAAATACTCGATGCAATCTTTGTAATAAAAATATTTAAAGTTTATGAGACTTTGGAAGCCGTTTCAAAGGTACCTTTACTGTACATACCTACATAATAATTATAAGAATTCAATATAAAAAAATACATATATTCGTTGCTCTGCAATCGGTCAAGGCGCTTTTTTAAGTCATTTATTTTTATGTCATCCCTATACAATATTTTAAAAGTTTGAATGAGTTTTCAAAAATCATGTCAAAAGTATTTTTTTAGTCCGTATTCAATATCTTATAAAAGGTGTTCTACGTGGATTTATATTAAGCCCCATGTTAGTTTTAATATTTTGAGAATGCATTTACGTATTTATGAGGATCTAGCATAATTTGGGACATGTATTTACTATACATAAAAATACAGAACAGAGAAATTCCTGTGTTCTGTGCATAAAAAGATTTGGATCGAATTTTACTACATACTTAGACAACTTCTGCCTGTTACCACTGTATAAGACAATAATGTTCTCAAACTTTGATGTCTCGTATATAGGATTTAAAATAAATTTCAATCTTGTTGTCAGATGTTAGATGGTACTAATAGTACATGGTACTAGAGTGTAGTAAAATACCTATTAACGACAATAATTGATATGACCTTATCTACAAGTAAGAGAATAAGAAGTATTTTGCCAAAATAATGTTTAGAATGTTCTATACCTACTTAAAACATAAAGATATTTTATTTATTGTAAGCAATCAATTTTAATGTTAGAATAAAAATGTATTCTAGTTCTAAGCAAGTAAGTATTGCAATTTAGGTACATATATACCTAGTGTCATTCTTGCAAAAATAAATGTTGCTTTGCACTGTTGCACTTCATGAATGACTTATAAATTCTTGTAAACTAGCGCTTGTTAGAAACTGTATAATAATTTATGTTTACAAGTGTAGCATGGTTGAACATAGGATGTTTACCTAAAACCTGAATACATACCACTGGCAATTTTAAACAAATAATAAATAGTTTGGAATCTCAAATAGCTAAGCAAATAAATAACCCAGTAAACATTCACCGGCTCCAGCTCAGGCAAAGGATATTAGTTGGTAGGTTACTAGGTACTTTGGTAGGCACCTATTAAAGGTAAATACTTCGGTATGGAGGTGATTTTAAGGCTTGTGAATTTTGTTATTAGTAAAAAATAGTGCAAACCGACGTTATCGCTAACATAAAAACTGTGTCTTTGCTGTGTCTAACGTTCTGAAACAAAATAGAATCGCAGAAAATTTCGTCGGCTTACTGCAAGAAGTCATTTACTGCAAAAACTCTCTAACCGCTTTTTTTAAAGGTATGGACATATAGATGTATTGAACAATGATACAATAGTGGTGTTTTAATATCAGACATTATTTTAACGATGTTGTTATAAGGAAGAGCGAATCGCTCGTAGCCCCGGCTGCCTGAGTGATCTTAAACGATCACGAAGGTTAAGCGACACAGGGCGCGTTCAGTGCATGGATGGGTCGCCGTCTATGCCTAACGCTAGTGGCATATTTCCGAGCGGTTCCGTGCTTCGCAAGGCACGTTAAGCTGTTGGTGCCGGCTGCCGTCGATAGATGGCAGTCGTTAAGCCAAGTCAGAGGCCTTAGGGCGGCTTGACAACTTCTGACAGTAGACGAGCCACTAGTCTACAAGCCTCCACCAATCCGGACTTGGCCCCCGTGGTGGACTATGGCCTATACCTTCCTCAGGGAAGAGACCCGTGCCCCTCGGTGGGGACATAATGGGTTGATGATGATGATGATAAGGAAGAGGAAATACAACCATTAACTAACACGAACTAAAAAGTCGTTTTTCTCCCAATTTGTCGGTTAATGAGTTCTTGCAATAGGTAAGCCGACGATTTGCAAATTTTTTTTAATTTGGAATTCGCGCGTTATTTGCGTTCGAGAATCAACTGTTATCATTACCATAGATTAGATAATTACGAAGCACGGTGATCAATTCATGTGCCGTTCCCGGTCACGCTTCTATCCCTGAGGGGTAGGTATTATCCAAGGATGTTGGTGGTATTATCCCTCCTTTCCTATCAGGGCTTGCCACAAATCTGACAAACCTCTTTCGCTTCATTCGCGTATTTTAGAAACCTTACGCTGACCCAGCGCTAAATATCTAATTAAGAATGGTTTCCTCTATGCGTTTATTAGGTAAGTGAATAAATAGCAATGATCAATGTTTAAAATGTTTATTGTTTTAAAATAAACTTGTTGATGGTCATCGGTTTACTGTTTTGTCATTTGCTTCTTACTACCAACCTTTTTTTTTAATGTTCCGTCCTGACCTCAAAAAGCAAAAAAATAACCATTCTAGGCTTACCTACTGTTGTCCTTCCATTGGTCCGACTTTCATTACTTAAAAGGGTTAAATAATACAGCCAATCTGCAATAATTTCTTCCATAACTTTTGACTTTACTAAAACTTTAAAGTTACTTTTTTAACTTAATTAAGATTGGGGAATTTTTTTCCCATGCCTCACTTTTTCAAGGGCTGAGGAGTAACCTCAGCCCTTGAAAAAGTGAACTTGAACGAGAAAAGTCCACTTATTTCAAAGTAGCCCGTGTTCGATGTAGAGCCCACAACAAAACAGAAATTCGTTCAAATATGATAAAAAATAACGTATAAACTGTCATCTGAAGAACAGTCGACATTATTTACATCAACGTTTAGCCGTTCGCTCTATTCAATGACATGACTGGTGGTATTGCTTCTAAAATATTATGGTTGAAATGGGTGGTGAATGTCAGCTCTGTGACACAGCTGACTGACTTCGAAGATAGAGGGGATCGAAAAGATCTCGAATCGAATCATCATCATCATCAGCCATTTGACGCCCACTGCAGGACATACGCCTCCCTCATCGTTTTCTAAGCTTCCCGGTCTTGTGCCGGCCGCATCCAGCGACTCCCCGCCACCAGGTCGTCAGACCATCTGGTAGAGGGGGGCGTCATCCTTTCCGCGAATCAAATGGGTTCGTATAAATAAGAACTTGGCCTAGCGCTCTCAGTGCGCCTTGGTGTCAGGTCCGGCTACACCGCTGCAGTATAAGCCGGATGTGCCAGCTTACCTGCCCACAGTGTTTTTTTTTTTGTGATGGCTTTCCTAAGGTTTTATTGCCCCAAAAAAGTGACACCCTCAGTTTATTGCTCTAATTGATTCAGCTACGTGTTTAAATGACACGAGTAGAACTCCCAGGAGTCCAATGATCATAGTTTTTTTTTTAAATCAAAAAGTTTTCGTGACCTTCGTAGTAATAAAATAAGAAAAAAAATCCTGTAAAAAACTATGAAGGCTTGAATGATCGTTGTATCCTGGGTGTTTAGAACTATTAGAGACACATATTTAAGAGCTATTAATTTGTTGAAACTTTGCCTAATAACGAAGCAATAATAAATTTTATAGTTTTTGGTTTTTATTTTTTATTTATTTTTAGACTTTGAAGTAGAGCCTCTGACTACAACAAACTAATTCTTTATTACGAGTAGCACCTACGACAAAATTTGCACGTTCTAACAACGCGGTTATTTGGAGATATTTGTTTTTAAATATTTTAATCAGGGTTGTCACTCAAATCAACCTTCGATTTTATAATTTTATTGTTTGTTCTTACGTACCCGAAAAAAATAATATATCCGACTTTTTTAACACTAAAATGGATTAGCTAGCCATATAATAGTAGTTTATGTGACTGTCACATAATGAGGGTTATTAAAACACGAGCGAGATTTTAAAAAACCACGTTATTTTTTATACCAAGTTATGTGCAGTCTCATACACTACTTTATCTACACTCATGTCTTAATCTTCAAAGTAAGGAATCAAAGGAAAACACGTTTGACAAGCTTTGTACTATACATAAATCTACGGTTATTAACTAAACTCATATCGAAATGAAACACAATTTTCAATTATAAATTTATTTTTAGTTGTACTTTTGGTACTACGAAAATGAAATTAGGTTTTTTATAGAGTCAACTTTTGACATTAAAAAATAAAACTTAAGTTTTGTTCCGTGATCACAGCAACACTTAAAAAAAATAACTGTAACATAAAGTGAACAATCTGACCTTTAATTTAACTTTATATTACACTTTTTTTTTATTTTCTTTAAAGTTATGTATTGTTTAAAGCCTGTCAATATGTGTTTACCTTTGAATTCTTAATTTGAAGATTATGATATGAGTGTAGATAAACGTATTTTAAGAACCAATACATCCTTTATTCAAATACATTGGTTTCCGTAACACATGCCATCTACCAGGTTAATCACACTTTTTGACTTATTCCTAAAATATTTCAGCTGTATCACATTTTTTACAGACAGATAGAAATAATCTATTTGCTCTTTTTAATACATACCTATCGCTCTAGCTAAGGTATGCTAAGGCATCTGCAGAATATGATCAGTTTAAAAAAAATGCAATTCCAATGAAGGGTACCTTGTGGCGCGGGAAGGGGTCCACCCTCGTTAGGATTTTACTAAAACCCCGCGTCAAAACAAGTAACGCGGAGGATCGGGGGTGAGGCACCATGGAGCCGTTCCAGACCCATGGGGCCTTTTTGCCTCAGCAGGAGCTTACCCAACCTGCTGGGCCTTCGCAGACGCAGAAAATTTTCAAAACGTCTGCCTTTGCCAGCAGCTGTGCAAAATCTTCTGCAGCCTCCTAAAGAAAGCAAAATACAAATAGTCGGTGAAGATTCGTTGGATGTAGATGAGATTTTCAACGAGAAAGATGATTTTCCGGTCATACTGACAAATGAAAATGACTCATTTGAGGAGTCCTAAAAAAACGGGCCATGTTTATGTGTATCAAGGGCTCCGCCATACCATCATCATCATCATTGTCATCATCATCATCATCATCATCATCATCATCATCATCATTATCATCATCGTCATCATCATCATCATCATCATCAGCCATTTGACGCCCACTGCAGGACATAGGCCTCCTTCGTGGTTTTCATAACCATGAGGGGTTTTGCCATAATCGCCACGCTTGGCAGGCGGGTTGACGATCGCAGTACTCGGTTGGAATCTCAGGAAGACGCTGCTGCCCGTCTCCTGGTAATTGATTTCCTTAGTCGCCTTCTACGACATCCACGGAAGGAAATGGAGTGACGCTATTCTTAATCCGGCGCCACACGGAATCATCATAACCACCACCTAACTTTCTGAGCCATCTATTTGAAAAAAACACTAGGTATTTGTACGGACCCCAAAATGCGTGAGTCTCATTCGCACTTAACCATTTTTTTATTATATTGTGTTATTATATCACATAAAATTTAAGCGCCACAATCACATCAACTTTGACAATTGTATGTATCTACGTTTTTAATATCAAAAGCAAGAGCAAAAACCAAAACCTGCAAATAAACACGATCTCACTTCAGACTCTGCCCTGATGGCATTACGACGGTTTATTGCAAGGAGAGGCTGCCCATCGCACATTTATTCAGACAATGGAACATCATTTGTTGGCACAACTAAGATTCTTCCAGAGCTGTTAAATTTTTGTGCGAATGAAAAGATTGAGTGGCACTTCACGCCGCCGTCCGCGCCGTTTATGGGTGGATGTTGGGAGCGTATGGTGCGATCGGTCAAGAACGCTCTTTCGGTGACACTAAAGGACCGAACTCTGAAGGAGGAGGTCCTACACACTCTTCTTTTGGAGGCGGAGTGTGTCGTGAACTCTAGACCGCTCACGCACGTACCAGTCGACGAAGAGTCGGACCATGCAATCACACCTTTTTCATTCCTCATTGGAAGTTCCAGCGGTGGCCCTCAGTTGAAACTGTTAGAAGACGCAGACCTGTACGGACGCGCAAATTGGAGAAAGGCGCAGAGGCTTGCCGACCACTTCTGGCAGCGTTTTGTCAAAGAATACCTGCCACAGCTCATCCCACGCAAGGAGATAGCGAAATCAAGGCAGCTGAAGATTGGCGATCTGGTGCTTATAGCTGATGGGACTCTGCCTAGGAGCTGTTGGCCTCGTGGCCGAATAGCTGCAACCTATCCGGGCAAAGATCATATTGTCCGAGTCGTAGATGTTGCTACAACGGGAGGAGGTGTGCTGCGTCGTCCCTCGCGCAAGGTAGCGTTGCTGGTCGCCGGCCAATAGGTATTTGGTGCTTCACACCGTCGGGGGCCATGTTGGCGACCGACACCGCCTTCTTTTCTCTTTGGTTTTGGTTTAAATTCAAATATTGGTCAAATTCTAGTGTTCTTAAACAATTGTAAATATTTTCAGTGACAAAGTAAACGTGGTACATTCAACAGCTCTCGGTATTTCATTTTCGCCGTCCTGTTCACTGGCTACCTATTAACATTTCAAAGATACCTTTAATGGTCGGGTAGACCGACGGACGAACAGACCGATAGACAGACATCGGAGGCAGAGTAATAGGACCCGTCCGGCAGCCTTTATTTACGGAACCCTAAAAAAGTGGTTGAGTAGGTACTTACAAAAACATAAAACCCGACAACTTAAAAAACATGATAAAAAAAAAATCGTAAACAAGTCACAAAGTGTAAATGAAATAGATGTTGACCTTTGTGACAACCCTGACTTGCATATTTGAACTTGGAAACAAATTAAATCATATCTCCAAATAACTGCGTTGTTAGAACCTGCAAATTTTGTCGTAGGTGCTACTCATAATAAAGAATGAGTCTGTTGTAGTCAGAGGCTCTACTTCAAAGTCTAAAAATAAATAAAAAATAAAAAACCAAAAACTATAAAATTTATTATTGCTTCGTTATTAGGCAAAGTTTCAACAAATTAATAGCTCTTACACATCTTTCACATATTTATGTAGGTACCTCTAATAGTTCTAAACACCCAGGATACAAAAATCATTCAAGCCTTAATAGATTTTTTACAGGATTTTTTTTCTTATTTTATTACTACGAAGGTCACGAAAACTTTTTGATTTAAAAAAAAAAAAACTATGATCATTGGACTCCTGGGAGTTCTACTCGTGTTATTTAAACACATAGCTGAATCAATTAGAGCAATAAACTGAGGATGTCACTTTTTTGGGGCAATAAAAACATAGTGCCGGGTCTGGCTGCTGAGGCTTTACCAATCTTTTATAAACCATATGTAAAATTTTTGAACGCAACTTGTTTGACGTTTTTAGTATCCCTATATCGTCTCGTCTGTGTTTTGTTTGGTTGTTGCCATGACAATGGCGGCAATTTTGCTTTGCTGAAAAATGGAAATTGTGTAAAATTAGTTCAAAAATTCTTAATTTATTATGTAGATTTAGAGATAACACGTAAATACTTCCAATACTATAATGTAAATCTGTTTCTTATGTGTAATTTTCCCCTTATTGTGTTGTGCCGGTAAATAAAAATTTGTTGTTATTTTCTCATGGCAAATGTTTGTTTCGTCTTCTTTACTTTCGGGAAAGAGCCCAATCGGACCATGTCAAACAAGCTACACAATGAGAATGAGAAAATCAAACTGCCGCCGCCTGTTAAGACTGAAAAAGGTATGTATGTTGAGTTCTTTTGATTTGGCTCGTCCTATGGAAGCAAACCAAAAAGTCGTTGAGTAGGTACCTATGTAGACATGACTTTCATCCTATTAACGCATCACATACTGGCGCTATACTTTGTCATCGTAAAGGCATAGCCTCCATACATACAGAATCCAGATGTTCACATGCTGGCACAATACTATATTGAAATTTTACGAATTGCTATATCGCGATTTATTGCTAAATATCTTTAATTTCCCAGACTATGCACGAGTGTGCCCCACAAAACTCAGTAAGCGAGAGCTGGAGGAACTATACTTTGCCCTTGTGGACAACAACACTGAACTCAAAAAATCACTCAATCAGCAGCTAGTAAGTAGTAAATAGCTTTAACCATTTCACACAATCTGGAATAGATAGAATCTATTATTCTCAGGATTTGATGCCATCTCAACCCCGAGAAAACTTGATCCGGAAGCAACACAATTTGGATAAATGAAGCCTGACAATTCAACCTGGACAACTATACCCCGACAACTCGATAGCGAAGGATAAACATTATAACCACTCTGATATCCATTCATTATGGTCCTATGAAAATTGACTTAGTCCTGTGGCATGCTATAAAATCTCTGGTTGTGCAATAAAGTGCTCTCTAAGCTTTTTCATTTGTTATAACAAACTTATTACATGGGAATGGCTGGATGATGATGGCCAGGGACAGAAGGAAGTGGTGTGTCTTGTGGAAGGCTGCTGCAGTGGACGAGTACGGGCTGATTGATAGATGTATAGTCCGCACAAATCTTTGTGGCGGTAATGTTAATATGGTCACAGATTGATTGCACATCGCTTACTGTCTTTACAGTGTATATGTGAGTAATTGACTACATCACACTACGTCAATTACTCAAATATACGATCTGTGACTATGTTCATGTTACCGCCAAAAAGATCCGTGAGAACTATAACAAACTTAAAGATCAAATTACAATTCCAATCATTTAATTTTTTGCTAGGATAAGGTTCGTCAGCTGAACACCAAGGTCACAAGGCTTGCTAACATACAGAAGACTACTATAGCTAAAGATGGGAGCGGACGCAACCAGTGCTGTGCTAATACTAGAGCTGCCATGGCTGAACAGAATCTGTCGTGAGTATAACGCCCTATGCATAGGTATTTAGAACTATAGCACTTGCGTCAATGTTAGATTGAAGTGACATTGCTTTTTACCATAGAAGACAAAGAATAATTAAGAAAATTTTAAAATAAACCATAATAAATGTATTTTTTGGGGTTTCCAGATCTAACGAAATCCGAAAAATCTAATAATAAAAAACTTAATAGAATTCGGTTTTTCATTGAATTCCAACAATGGCGTAGACTTGATATGACATGATAACTCAAATATTGATACTGTGTGACGTCATAGTTTGAGCCCGATTTATATGGCGCGTTTTTGTACCCCGTGACTAGAATAATCTATCGATACACATGAAAAGTACCTATTAGTCTTAAAAGAAATTACCACGTTTATTTATCTTCTAACATAGCCTCTTCAATCGGATTAAAAAAAATGTATAAATTCTCCATTACTTTTTTTTTTATGTTGCCTATATACGTCCCACTGCGCCCCATTACTTATTACCAACGGTTTTTCATTCCTAGTGGCGCAAAAACAGACACGATAGTTAAACAATGACAGTCTGCCCACTGCGGGCTTATTCCATTTGCAAGCATTACAATAAATAATAACTTCCTAGTTTGATTGACAAGCTTGCATGAAAAAAAAAATTTCGGCCCGATGCAAGATTCAAACCCGCGTTTCTCGCATACCGCCCAAGTATGAGAAATTGTCAAACAAGTAGACGTACTTTATAGGTACTATACTAATAAATCAACTTAAGTATTGAAGTAAACTAATTTTACGCTATTGGAGCGTAGTCGCGGTAGAAAGCCGGATTCTCATACGGGAGGTCAAGGGTTCGAATCCCAGCAGTGCCAAAGGCTAGCGAACCCAATCGCGCTGGTTTCACAATTTGTTTTCTGGGCCGTCTTTATTGCAACTGTTACGGTCTTATTTATAAAAACTCGATTCCTTAAAACACTTCAAAAACACCGATTAGAAAAGTGTGGTGGAGATTTTACAAAGAAAAGATGTAGCAACAGATTAAATAAACAGAGTTTTAGATTGGTTTTAGAGGAATGGTGTTTTTATAAATAAGGCCGTTAATGTATTGTGACTATTGGATGTACAATGTGTACCAGAGGCTTTCTACTTATTAATCTGTGGGTAAATCGATTTTGCAATGTAAGTACATCGAATTCTCATAGTAAACCATGAATTGTAGTACTATGGTATAATTTTTGTAAATGCATGTCTTGTGGCATATGTCCAGGATCTTGGAGCTTAAAAAGGCCAACGAGCGCATGGCTGAACGCATCCGCATTCTCAATATGAGACTGTGTTCCGCTCGCCAGTTCCTGAAGAAGGCTTCGCCCCAGCCCAGTCTGCAGTACCGGTGCCGCAAGTGCAACAGCAGCCTCGTTGTCAAGTATGTACCAACAGTATAGGTAATAGATAAATATATAGATAAATTATTTATTTGCGTTGTGATTAACATAATAATACCCATACTCTCTCTGAGAGAAGGCCTGTGTCCTGCAGTGAGATAAAATAAGATAAGATATTTGTTTAACACAACAGTGATTCACAGCAAAAGAATGTACTATTTATGGAAAGACCGGAGCCCAATCTAGATCAAAAGATCTGTGTCTTAGGTTTCCAGGCCTCCCGAACTGCAAAAGATTGGTATCATATTCGACGCGTCACCAGCACAGGGTACACGGTATTATAAGTTAAGTATCAAAAATGACAGATTTTATTAAAGAAAGTAAAATGTATGTGTATGTATTTATGTATGTGTGTGTATCTTTGCTCAGCCCTACGACCGGATGTATATGTTATGTTTCAAACTTAAAATACTATAGTGATATCATGAACATCTCCTTAGATATGGGTTGTCACTGCCAGCACCCGGCCCTCACTATTACTGCAGTCGACCCAATTCAGCAGTGGCATTCAGGTTACAAGTTTATTGTATTACTGATCACGTCGTCGCTTTCCACTGGTGTTGATATAAGTAATCTTTGTTTTATGCACTAGTGATAAAAATTAAATTCTTCTTTTCGAATCTCAGCAATTTTCCTGTTGAATTGATAGGTACTTAAAATTCTTCCTTTTGATGCTTATAAATTGCAGTCTTCTTTTCACACTGATGCTGCAAATTGCAATCTTCGTTTTGATGCCTAAAAATGCTATATTTTCTTCGCACAGATGTAAATTGCATTCTTCCTTTTGACTCTTAAATTGCCATATTTTTTCGCACAGATGCTGTAAATTGCATTCTTCCGTTTGATGCTTAAAATTGCAATCTTCTTTATTGATGCTGCAAATTGCAATCTTCGTTTGGATGCTTAAAATTAATTTATTTATTCAGTTCGCAACATCAACAATCTTCTTTTCGCACTGATGCTACGAATTGCAATCTTCCTTTTGAACTGATGCTTAAAAGTGCAATATTTTCTTTGCCGCACCAATATAGGTACTGGAGCTTTTAGGTTTTATTTCTTCTACAGAGATGTCGCGGTGTCACCGGTTAAGAAGAACAACACTGATGGAACTGACGTGGGAGTCCAGCAAACGCCGGAGTAAGTACAAATATTCCAGAGATTTTCGGGGCTCGGTGAGTGAGATTCAAGGATTATTTAGAACACAAAGATGTTTGGCATTAAACAGTAGATTAATATTATTTAAAGGACGATTGTGACTAGTGTTCAACACATTCATGACTAATATTTTAAGTTGAAAACTCTGTTAATTAAGTTAAAACGTGTTCTGAAAAGAATAAATGTGGAGTTTCTTTGTTAGCTTCTTCTCCACATAATCCATTAATTGTGAAACTAACAACTTTGACGTTCATTAAGTAAACATTCTGTTTTTACAATGAATAAAAATATTTGAATTGAATTGAATTGAATTGAATTGAGACTTAATTAATTAATTCGTTAAATGTTCATTTCAGAATCAATGATGCAGAAACTGATATGAGTGGTGCTGAAAAGTAAGTTTCATCCGAAGTTACAAAGAAATAAATATCACATCGTGTCTTTGTTTCCTGACTTATTTCTTTTTCTTTTAGCTGGACGACGAAGTGCAAAGTGGAGTGTAAAATTATGATGGGCGGCCTACAAGATAAAATTAATATGTTGGAAGATGTAAGTACAATTCTGCGTAGTTAGCGTAACGAGTCGTGCGTTTCTTATGTCAAAAGACGCGACTTTACAGTACATTAATTGCCAAATTCTGGCATTATTGCGTCACAAATCGCGTGACTCATAGTAAACGTCGTCATAGTAGGTAAACCATGGATTGTTCTATGAAATAGGGCCCAGATTACACCTAAAACTTAAAAGAGCGGACACAGTTTCTTAAGTTACTCTTAACCTCACACCTGTGTTCCATAGGATTCAAGATTGACTACGAGGTAAGAAATAACGTTCCTCGATTAATTTTAAGCAATTTTTTTATAGGACCATTCCCTCTCTCTCAAACAAACTCCTTCTGAGAGAACTGTGCCCTGCAGTGGGACGTATTCGAGCTGCTTGTGTAAAAAACCTTACGATCCTGAAATCTAAATAACTACTTCGCTACGTTTACTTTCAAATCAAATGGAATGAAAAAAAAGCGCAATTTAGTTACTTAAGTGTGTCCTGGCTCCGAAACTATGGGTAGCCAGACTATTTAGAGTTTAGGTAATAATAGAATTCATGCGGTTTTATATCCGAAAGCTCACAGCACTTCCCTCCCGCAAGAGCTGTCAAGCTAGCCAAGCCTTTTAGGTAATAAAATTGTTGTTGTTTTTTTTTGCCAACACCCCCTTCCGCAGGAGCTGTCTTCAAGCCACAAGGAGCACTCGTCTCGTACCAACCGGCTGGAGCAGCTGGTGTCGCGGCTGCAAGCCGACGCGGCGGCGGCGCGCGCTCTGCGGCTTACAGGCGAGACCGAGCTGGCCGGTAAAATGCAGGAGGCGCGTTCGCAGCTAGGTGAGTCTGAAGGGTGCTGTAGGAGCCGCAAGCTGCTCAGTGAGTCTGCAGGCTGCTGCAGGACCCGCAAGCAGCTCGGTGAGTCTGAAGGCTGCTGCGGAAGTCTCAAGCAGCTCGGTGAGTCTGAAGGCTGCTGGAGGAGACGCATATACATAGGTTATAGATAGGTGAGTATGAAGGCTACTGTAGGAGCCGCAAGCAGCTCGGTGAGTCTGAAGGCTGCTGTAGGAGCTCGCAGGCGAGACCGAGCTTGCCGGTAGACTGCTGCCGTTACATCTGGCGTCTGTGTGACGTCTATGTGGCCGCCCACGAGCATCGTCGCACGAGGCGCAGGAAAAAGACCTCTCTTGCTCTGTTTTGAATTAAAATAATTATCTTTTACAATCATTAAAAAAAATCCCATCTTATTTGATCGCGAATGTGAATTAGACAGACGGAAGTAACGTTCCTGGGGGGAGGCGTATGTCCAGCAGTGGACGAGTGCAGGCTGCTTGATTGATTGCGAGTCCCACTCTCCTGTGACCGGTTTTTTCCGTTGCAGGAGAAATCTCTGTGCAGCTCTCGATGGAGAAGAAAAAGGTGGCCGAGTTGGAAACCCAGCTGAAGTCAGCACAACTATCGAACGAGGTCGCCAGAACCATTGAGACGCACCTGAGCAATGTAAGTAAGCTCCCGTAAGTAAGCTGTGTCTGCCCGTAGCGTTTGTTTTCTTGATTTATGAATGTTTTACCTAGTATTGAAAGCGGTTGATGACTCAATCGGCTTATAGACGGCCGGGTTAATTTTTAGTTTAAGTTCGTGCGCTTTCTATACATGTTTTCAGAGGAAGGCGGATCGCTTTAATCTTATTAGAGCGAAGTTTGAAGTTGATGGCGCTTTAAGCGTGTGCAACTCGAATCGAGTGCACCAACTAACGATTCTGAACCTGTAATAAAATAATGACTTAATACATTTGTGAAGTTACAGCAGCAATACCACTCGCTAACGGTAAAAGAAAAGATCGTGAGGAAACCTGAGTGTTTGACCTATTCATATATTTTTTCAGCGCTTGAAATCGCCAATCCGCGGTGGGCACGCGTGGTGATAAAGCCCATACTATCTCCCTGAGGGAAGGCCTGTGCCTTACAGTGGGACGTATATAGGCTGCTTATGTATGTATGTATGACTTAATGGGGGACTTATTCGACCAAATAGGGGATGTGTTATCAAAGTGCAAGATAAAATGTACCCGAAACCGGCGTCCGTGCATGCAACGGCTAATGAATGTTGAGGAAGCGAAAGTGATCATCAGTGATCGAAGTGTCAGGATCGTGGCAAGTGGCAGTCCCTGGTCTCTGCCTACCCCTCTGGGATACAGGCATGAGCCTGTGTATGTATGTATGTAATTAAATATTTTCCGACAGCAGCAACTAGTGGTTGACAGAAAGTATAAAATTGGGCAGGCAAAAATCCAAACTTGATCAACAAAACATTCCGTATTGATCGGTAGATTCCAAATTGATAAAAATTGTAATTTTAAAAGTAGCTTTAATAATGGTTGGCGGTTCGAATGACGTGCTTGCAATTTTTATGGCTGATTATTGTATCGGTCCCTATATACATTAGCTAGCGGTGGTAGCCTAGTGGGTAGAACATTGGACTCGGAAGCGGGAGACCCAGGTTCGATTCCCAGTGCGGGCATGTACCTATGACTTTGTTTTCTAAGTTATGTACTTTTGTGAAGTTATAGTAGCAATACCACTCGCTAACGGTGAAGGAAAACATCGTGAGGAAACCTGGGTGTCTGAGCAATTCACATGACTCAGCGCTTGAAATCGCCAATCCGCGGTGGGCACGCGTGGTGATTAAGCCCATACTCTCTCTCTGAGAGAAGGCCTGTGCCCTACAGTGGGACGTATATAGGCTGCTCATGCTCATGATACATTAGCTCCCCATACAGATTAGCTCTGTCATATGCCCCGCTTTTCTGTGCTTGCCCTTCCTCATCCAGCCGCCACCGGATCTTGACAGACAAATAAATTTAATTTAATTTAATTTTAAATTTCATCATATCATTTAATTTCATTAGTTCCGTGTGGCGCCGGATCAAGAATAGCGTCACTCCATTTCCTTCCGTGGATGTCGTAGAAGGCGACTAAGGAAATAAATTACCAGGAGACGGGCAGCGGCGTCTTCCTGAGATTCCAACAGCATACTGCGATCGCCAACCCGCCTCCCAAGCGTGGCGATCATAGCAAAACCCTTCATGGTGAGAAAACCATGAGAGAGGCCTATGTCCTGCAGTGGACGTCAAATGGCTGGTGACGATTTAATTTCATTTCGTCGATCTAACGAGTCCACTGCCCTATGCGCTGGCCGGTTTATGTGGTGTTTCTTACGCCGTGGTATCTTTACAGACATTCAAGAGTCGTTCTAGCAGTAAAGAGGCCGCAGTGAATACCCACAGTGACTACAATAAGCCACCCGAGGTCCCGAGCAAAGAAACCATGACAGCTACGGTTACTGACTTACCATCAAATCAGAAGTGGTTGAGAGATCCGGAAACCAACAAAAATACAGAAACGGTCACTTCAAAGGTAAATAAGGGTTGTGATGGTATTATTGAAAAATTGAATTGAAGGAAAACATAATGAGGAAACCTGAGTGTCTAACCCAGACCTCACATCTGTTTGAATACTTCAGCGCTTGAAATGGCCAATCCGCGGTGGGTACGTCTCTCTCTGAGAGAAGGCCTGTGCCCTACAGCAGGACGCATATAGAGTACTTACTAAAAAAAATGATCTCAAACAAAACAGTTGTTCTTGACTAGGTGACGTAGTAAGGACTCAGAGTTGAGTTGTGCAGTTTTACAGGTTGCGCAAGGAAGAACAACAAACAAATGTTGTTACCAAAGTTTGGTCAGGTCATTTCACCTAAAAATCAACGATTCTGTTCGAAACCTTGCTAATAAAATGATACATAGAGAGAATAAAGAAAATCGCTTATTCCTTAAGACGATTCCCATATAAATGATTATTATAAATTTGTAAAAAAAAAAAATTATTATTAATAATTTAATTAAATATTTAATTTATACTGGAATTATGTATGTCGGCATTAATTAAGATGTTTACTCCACTTACCTAGTCGTCAACTTACCTGAACGTCTACTTCCCTGAACGTCTACTTACCTGAACGTCCACTTACCTGATTGTCCACGTATCTAAACATCCTCTTACGTGAACGTCCACTTACCTAATTGTCCACTTACCTGATCGTCCACTTACCTGATCGTCCACTTACCTGATCGACCACTTACCTGATTGTCCACTTACCTGATCGACCACTTACCTGATTGTCCACTTACCTGATTGTCCACTTACCTGATCGTCCACTTACCTGAACGTCCACTTAACTGAATGTCCATTTCCCTGGACGTTCAAGTAGGTACCTGAACGCCTATTTCCAGATGTTTATGTACGCGTATGTATGTTATACAGGAGGTCCGTATATGTCCCACGTGCCACCAAGAGTCTGAATCGCTCTTTCATGATCCGGTGATGCCAAATCCAAATGTTCACAGACAGTACGAAGAGGCTAGCTATCTAAAGGTAATTTTTTTAAGGTTCCGTACCCGAAAGGGTGCCAAACGGGACCCTATTATTAAGACTTCACTGTCCGTTTGTTTGTCTGTGTCTGTCCGTCTGTCTGTCTGTATCTGTCTGTCACCAAGCTGTATTTCATGAACCGTGTTAGCTAGGCAGTTGAAATTTTCACAGATGATGTATTTCTGTTTCCGCTATTACGACAAATACTGAAAACAGAATAAAATAAATATTGAAGGGGGTCTCCCATACAACTGACGTTGTCTAAAGACAGCGCTCGCCATCTAGCGGCCATCTATGTAACCTTCACAGCACCGATGTCATGTCGTTAAATGTCAATGTTAAACGCTTCTTGTTGGTTTCTATAGATGGCGCTGTTCTCAAATTAGATCTTTGTGTAATGTTGTATAGATAATGGTACGGCACCCTTCGTGCGCAAGTCCGACTCGCATTTGCTCGGTTTTTTTTAGTCTAGTCCATAGCTACCAAATGTTAGTGCAGGTATCATCCATTGCATGTAAATCTCGTTGGCCCAGTCCACTGAATAAGCATTCTTTATTATTCAAGAGCGGAGGAAGTTACCTTCCCCAGCTTTATACAAATATAACCATTTAACGTAGTTTGGAACCAGAACCAGTGATTGTGTTGTGGGAACGTTATTGTAATATGTAAATAAATCATTATTACATTATTTTCCGAATAGAATAAAACACTCTTGTCTGCGCTAGTCCTAAAACAAAAAATAAAATCATAGCAGGCATCTAAGATTCTAAATATTTACATTATTCTCAAAGTCTAATATTTGCATACCTTAACTGGTAGAGCACATGCATGTTCTTTTCATTTACTTTACCAGCTACTTGAATGTATTTACCATGCTTTAGCAAATAAAATGTTTTATCTTATCTTTATATATCTATTACTTCACTTTTCGTACAGTAAAAATAACTCTTACGCCCTTAAAAATTACTTTGGAATTAGTTTTAGAGTCCTAGCCAGACCAACAAGCAGGTATTCGTAAACATAGAACCCGAGAAAAATGCTTCAGAAGATTCAAGTACTATCGCAGCTTCGAGAAGTGCTGCCCCAATCTCCCTTAGCCCCTCTTCATGATAAGGGTCATTCAGTTGTATGTCCTCTGCTATTAATCATATATTTTTTTAATTGTATGTATGGTAAATTATACGTATTCCCCTGACCCCTTATAGTGTGTAGATATAATATGTATTTTTTAGTGCTATATAGGCTTATTGTATTTTAATATATATTGTATTATCGGTATATGTAATGTGTAAGTTTATTTAATTACATTTTACAAAAGTATATTTTTAAACATATATTAACTTGTCCTTTTTTTGCACGCCTACCAACTCTTTCTCTTACCTCCTGGTAGAAAATGCTTATGGCATTAAGTCCGCCGCATTGTACGATTTTTTTTAAGTGCGATAACAGTATCGATAAATAAATAAATATTACTTTGTTGTGGTAATAGTTTACCACAGACTATTGCCTATAAACTGCATTTGAGTAGTGTTATACCATTTTCTCATAAAAAAACCGGACATGCGCGAGTCGCACTCGCCCACCGAGGGTTTCGTACAAATTTGTAGTCTCGCATTTTTTCCTAGCTTCTCCCGAATTTCAAAGACATTTTTTGTTTTTTATGATTTAATTACAATTGTATAGTGTTCACATCTTTTCCTGTACGTATAGTTACGACGATATTAATTGCCAAATCTCACAGTTCTAGGTCAACAAAAAGTACCCTATAAATTTTGATTCCCTTGAGATTGTCGAAATATTTGTTGTTTTGCGGTATGAAAGGCCGTAATTTTTGTTAACTTAACCTAGAAGTTTGATTTTTTTCTCAGCTTTAAGGGACTGTAGACTGTGTACATGGTTTTAATATCAACTCGATACCTCCACGCGTTCCCGAGATGAAGGGCCTTGACAGACGGGCGGACGGACGGACGGACGGACAACAAAGTGATCCTATAAGGGTTCCGTTTTTCCTTCTTACGTACGGAAGCCTAAAAAGACTGGTAGCGTTTGGCCGCAATTCTTAGTAATAATCGAATCGTCGAATGGGGCTCATACTCGAAGGGTAAACTGGACCTTAATAAAACCCTAAGCCTATAATGTCTAGTCTGTCTCGTTATACTGGTATCTAAAGACTAGACTGTATTTTGTGATGACCGAAACGCCGTTAGTTCAAGTAGATGACCTTGTCGTTTATTCGCGTATGTGAAAACAATTTATATGACACAGCAAGTTAGCACCTTCAAGGACGGCGGATGTACAGAGACAAAAAGAGCAAAGTCAATCATTCATTCACCATTCGTTCATCGTTCACACAGCCACCTTCATTCACTCAGTGTTGCAGTATTGCCCACAGACACGTTGTTATAATTTCAGAATCTTAACGAAAACGTACGTTCAAGGCGATGCTCTGAAGGAACGCTTACTCCGTACAACTCACCCGTTTCTGGTGTCGATAGCGAACGGCAGGTATTTTATACAGTTCTTAATGTGCTCGATCAATGCTTCTTCTTTATTAAGTGGAAATCAAAAGTTTACCCCTTTAATATTCAACAAAAAACAGTAGGTTAAAGTCGCTTCAGTTGGCATGACATTTCAGATGGACGTAAAAGAAATTTTCGAAAGACTGTTTACTTATAAAACGACACCGTTCGTAGACTCTACGTGTTGTACTAAGGACGCTGGACAGGTATGATAGTTAACTTTTATGAGCACGTCTTGCGGGTTGCCCTAACGCCCGTGTCTGACTGTAGCTGCTAAGAACATGTCTAGCGGGTTGGCCAAAAGCTCGAGTATGATCGTAACTGCTAAGAATACGTATTGCGAGTTGACTGAACGGCCGCATCTGACCGTGACCGTTAAAAACACGTGTAGCGGGTAAGCCGAATGCCCGTGTCCCATATTCGATATTTTGTAAGGTAGGTTGACCCCTGCTGCTTAGAATTTAATCTTCGGAAGTCTGTTTTAGGGTTCCGTACCCAAAGGGTAAGGGTAATTACTAAGACTCCGCTGTCCGTCCGTCCGTCCGTTACGTCTGTCACCAGGCTGTATCTCATGAACCGTGATATTTAGACAGTTGAAATGTGATAATGTTGATAATGTATTTCTGTCTACATAAACAAAATAAATATATAAGGGGGGCTTTTTTGCTCAATATTAATAACGGCAACAGGTAGACGCTTGAAATATTCAAATGTTATATAGATAATGGTACGGAACCCTTCGTGCGCGAGTCCGACTCGCACTTGGCCGGTTTTTTTATTATTATTATTTACATCTCGTTCATAGGAGTTGTTAGTATAGTTCAGCTTAACGACCAATTAAACTTTTCAGAGCTGTTGCTGCAAGCCTATGTGCTCTTTTCGAGATTATGTATACATTGATCCCCAACCAGATGGAAAAACAGAAGAGACCTTAAAAATTCGCAGCAGCTTTCATGATAATGCATGCTCTAGCTCTAAAAAAGTTTCTAAGGTATTAAAAGAACTATTCTGTATTAATTTGTATTGAATAGTGACGAAAAATGTGATCATTTAATACAACAATGTCATTTATCGAACTAAAACTTTCGTGAGCGCTACACATTATTAGCTTGATTCCGGATTCACTTACTTGATTTTTTGTCGGATTTTTTGTAGTAAGTGAATCCGGAATTGAGATAATAACAATGTGATTTTCTTACATTTATCTAGCAAAAATCCGGAGTATATTTCCGCTCGAGTGAGACACCAACGCCGGATCAAGCCAGCGCATACCCGGCGGGCCGCAGTCATGGAGAGTCAGTGACGCCGGGCCGCGGGTCTTCATCGTCTCAACCGCGCAGGGATAACGACGATTCGGGCTTCGCCGACAAGAGCATCGAGGCGTGCGACGAAGTAAGCCCTCTGACAACTTCTACCTCTATAGGTACTGTAGAAAGAAAAAGTGGGATATAATTAGAAATATTTTTTTGTAATTTACTAAGTACACGTCTGATGTACAATAAATACATTACATTTATTTTACATTATTTATTTAATTATATAAACGCCTATCCGTGTGGCGCCGGATTAAGAATAGCGTCACACCATTTCCTTCCGTGGATGTCGTAGAAGGCGACTAGGGAAATGAATTACCAGGAAACGGGTAGCGGCGTCTTCCTGAGGTTCCAACCGCATACTGCGATCGCCAACCCGCCTGCCGAGCGTGGCGATTATGGAAAAACCCGATGATTGTAAAACCATGAGGGAGGCCTATGTCCTGCAGTGGGCGTCAAATGGCTGAAGATGATGAGGATAAACGCCAATGCGAAAAATAAAACGGATTTTAAAAGAAATGCCGAATCAATCGACACGCATCTCTCCGTCCTCGACCCATCTGTGTTGCTCGCTTCCAAGTTGGCAAAGCCTTTTAGGTGCGTCTTTACTATGACCGCTATGAAACTGGTGATCGATGTAGCCTAGCAAGTTAAAGTGGCAGTGGGCTGGTCAAATCTGCCAAAGAATCCATAGTGGTTGGGGTACAAAGCTTCTCGAGCTGAGGCCCCAAACTAGTCAAAACGCAGCTAAGGACGCCCACCAGCTCGCTGGACTGACAAACTGAGACAGATTGCTGGCAGCGGCTGGGTGAACATGGCCGAGGACAAAAACAAGTGGCTTGTCCCGGGGGAGGCCTACGTTCAGTAGTGGACGAGTACTTGCTGAAACTACCGGTCGCAAGCAGTACAAATTTGTAATTCCCTGTTCCTCAAGGCCACATATCCATGTCTATGCTTTCTTTCTTTTTTTTTGTAGCTTGCTCAACGAACAAACCAAGATCTTCAGAGACAGATAGATTTCTTGCAAATACAGCTGGAGGAGCTGAGAAACACGACGGTAAGTTTGTGTCACGATGGATGCAACAACTATTTCCCCAAGATTTGTGAATCGGTGGTTTAAAAAGTGAATGAGACTGAAGTGAATGGCGTGCCTTAGAAAAGACCTGCACTCAGTATTGAGTGGCTATAGGTTGAAGAAAAAGAATTTTAAATTGATAGCCACGCTCAAATTAAAAAAAAAAAAACAAAAAGAGCTAGCATCAAAAAGAGATTCAAAGCGGGACTCGGCTTCCCAAGACGGAAAAGGAAGACTCCGAAAGAAGTCCAAGTCTTTAGACATGCAGTCCATTGACGTTCAATGGGGATTGTTCATTTTTTTTTACCCCTATTTTTTATTCCAGATATCGAAAATATAGACTAATTTAAGATACCAAATTGAATATTTTTAAAATTTTTGCTACCATAATTTTTTTATTAATTATTAAAAAATTCTAAGAGTTTGGTAAGGATGACGTCATTGATGGCATTATGTTGCGTTTTTCATGCATAAACAGTAAGTAATCTGTGCTTAAATACGTTGACGTTTAACGTCAGACTCACCTCTACTGTCAAGTTGACAGTTGTTTAAGTTTTTTTTTATTCTATGGCAATGGATATAGGCCGAATGATGACGATAGTGACGTCATTGAAGTGCAAATGAAGGTTATACAGTTTTTGCGATAAATACTAATAATCCGTCATTATTTTACTTAAATAAATCGATAGAAGTGATCAGTAACCCTATTCCTCGAAATGGTTTTCACTAAACGACAATATAAAAAAAATTAACAATCCCCATTATCCAAGGCTGATATACCAGTCATTCGAAACTTCAAGGGTTGCAGTTACTATATTGTGGACCCTGTAAAGAATGTTTATTTATTCATTTAATAGACACAGCCAACAGATGTTAAATTCGAAAAATATTACACACACATTATAGAACCTATAATCTAGCTTAAACTGCTTAGACTGTTGTTATTCAAGGAAGTTTGCTTCCAATCATCATCTTCAGCCTATCTCTTTTCAAAATGGAAGATACCCGACCGGTCACGTGACATGTCTTTTCGTTCCATTGAGCGTTCCTCTCCGCGATGCAGCCGTGAGTTTATGTTTGTATGTCCGGGAGTAGAGTTGAAGTGGCAGCGAAATGAAATCGTGGCGTTCATGCAATTATAATTGTAATTGAGATAGATAGACAGACAGATAGATAACTCTTTATTCATCTATTTTATTAAAGAACCTCTTTAAAGAAGTTCAAAATTTCGCCGATGCCTGCAATTGCCCATTAGCTCAGTTGGGAGAGCGCTGGCACGGTTAGCCAGAGGTTGCGGGTTCAAGTCCCGGCATGGGTGGAATCTAAATAGGTTTTCATAATTGTCCTCAGCACGGATTAGTGCAACAAAAAGAATATAACCTTTATTTATTGCACATCAGTAATTAAAGAAAGAATATTGAAAGAAAGAAGACAAAAAATGCGAAATGCATTAACAGACTCTGATCCACTTCTATATCGTAAACGAACAGAAAAATCACTGAATGACATAAAATTTCCCCCGCAGATGAAGCAAAAACACATAGAAGAAGAGCCAAAGAGCGCAGCACAGCCACGTCGAGAGAGGTTGGTCGAATCCACCGATGAAAGTTGCATTAGCTCTAAAACAGGGTAAGTTACGAGACTGTATTCTTTTTGTTGCACTAACCCGTGCTGGGGACAATTTTAAAAACCGGTTCAAGTCCCGGCATGGGTGGAATTTCTAGCCTCTAAATAGGTTTTTAAAGTTACGAGACACTATAACTATGCAAGGAACACACCCGTACCGTCTGTTTATAAACTGCATGCAGAGGAGCATACAGCAGGGCATAGCAGGCGCGGATCCAACCCTCAAAAAGGCTTGTGGTCGCAGCCACCCAAAAAATCGGCCAACAGCGAGTCGGAGTACGAACTCACTCATGATCGATATTGTGCATTCATACAAAGGAGATGTTGACAAAATATATGACACCCGGACCAAGATTATGAACAGTGTATATAGTTCCAAGCGGGCAAAGCTGTGGGGCAAACACTACTAGTGTATAATAAACCCGTAAATTGTTAGTTCGCTCACGAAAATTACAAAGTACCTGAATGTATAATAATATGTTTGTTTCAATTAAATTCAATTTAATTCTGCTTTATGGACTCACTGCACTGTAGGTATATGTTTATTTCACAGTATCACATTTAGAATAAGTAGTGAATTTCTGTTAATATTGGTAATGCTTTTTAAATCTGATTTTGTATCTGATTTAAGACCCCTTCTGTGGCGGTAAATAAATGCTATTTCTTCTTATTCTTCATTCTTCTGAAGCGATTTTGATGAAATGTTTACAACTTCAAATCTTATTCGGTTCAGTAGTCTTCTATTAGGGTCGTGGGCATGGCCATCGTGCCCACAATGTTGGATCCGCGCATGGGGCATAGCGAGATCAACGGTTAAAATAGGTTCTCAGTCTTCTTTAGAGTTCCGTACCTCAGAAGGAAAAAAACGGAACCCTTATACGATCACTTTGTTGTCCGTCCATCCGTCCGTCCGTCTGTCTGTCCATCTGTCTGTCAAGACCCCTTATCTGTCTGTCAAGACCCTTTATCTCGCGACCGCATGGAGGTATCGAGTTGAAGTTAAACCACATACTCCGGTCTACAGTTTCTTTAAGTTAACTTAAAAAAAAAAAAAGATAAGAAAAAGATACGCCGTTTATACCGCGAAAAAACGTATATTTCGACACTCAAGGAAATCAAAATTTATAGAGTACTTTCTGTTAAACTAGAACTATGAAATTTGGCAGGTAATATCGTCTTATAAAGGAAAAATCTGAAACTATACATTTGTAATTAAATTATAAAAAAATTGTCTTTGGAGTTCGGGAAAGCTCGGAAAAAAACTGCGAGACTCGATTCCTGAACTAATAACGATAATATGTACCTACAAATTTGTACGGAACCCTCGGTGGGCGAGTCCGAGTCGCACTTGTCCGGTTTTTGTCTTGTCGAATTCTAATTCACTTCACCAAACATTTTTGCATAGTTCACCTTGCCTGTTTATTCATTAGATACGCGTATTTATTTTAGTGATTTTTTTTTGTCAGACTGTAGCACACTATTACATAGAATATTGTTAAATGTTTACTACTTACGACTCTATGTAGCTGATGGTTACGACCAAATATCAATTTCAGACAATCCGGAGCAAAGTTCGCAGTTCGACAAAGCGTCGACAACGACAACGACCTTCCTTGTTCGCGGGAAGACAAAAAGATCGGTCACGAGCTACACGCCGGCCCCCAGATCTGCGACATCAACTGTCTCCAGAGTCAAGAATCTGATGACGCCCGGTTCGCCATCAGCGTTTTTGATAGCAAGAGGGTGATGGGCTCTGTGAAGACGGATCGTGTGTCCAGCGTGGTAAAAGACTCCTCGTTGGATGTGGTGGGCCCTAAGCCTGCTTTCCCCAACGGAGAGGTGCATGAGGGAATGGAGGAAAAACAGGAGGAAGAAGCGGTTGTTGGTTAGTTTGTTTCGATATTTTTCACTGTAAATTTTCGGTTTAACAGGATGAGCGTCTTCCTTTCCTAATGTAACCTGACCCAGCCTAATCCTCCCCCACCCCATCCAGATCTGTGCTCGCACGCCAAGTCAGCCTGCGTGACGTCACTACTTACCGGTCGTGTTGCGGCACCTTATGGATTGCAGTCCTTTTTTCCGTGTGGCGCCGGATTAAGAATAGCGTCACTCCATTTTCTTCCGTGGATGTCGTAGAAGGCGACTAAGGAAATCAATTACCAGGAGACGGGAATCTCAGGAAGACAGGGCAGCGGTGTCTTCCTGAGATTCCAACCGCATACTGCGAACGCCAACCCGCCTGCCGAGCGTGGCGATTATGGCAAAACCCTTCATGGTTAGAAAACCATGAGGGAGGCCTATGTCCTGCAGTGGGCGTCAAATGGCTGATGATGATGAACCTGATCCTTGCCCAATCTATCGAGGCCCATGATTCTGTTAAAGCAAAAGTGCATGAAACGTTTTCAAGCCACTGACTTCAACAAATGTTTTTCGGTTTACTAGGTGACTCGGCAATTGTTGTTTTGCCATATTAATTCGGTCCATCAGTCCACGATTTATTCTCAGACCTACCAAATATTCCCAAAAAAATTCATAGTAAATTGTGAAGCCGTTTCAGTGGAGTTCGATAACAAAGACTGTTACACTGTGAGATTTTTATTCATTAGAAGATTACTGTTTCAATTTCGACGCGTCAAACGCGTCAAGTCTTTGTGACATTTGTCTTTTTAATACGAAGCACCTGAGTCCTTCCGATATTTCCACTGTTATTTGTAAACTCTTGTCGCAGACTGACAGATTAACAGATTTAGCATATTCCTTTCGTAACCTAACCCAACCCATCGCAACCCTCCCGTGCCCCACCCAGAGCTGTGCTCGCGCTCCACGTCAAGATGCCGCTGCTCGCAGCCGGGCCTGCGTGACGTCACGACTTACCGGTCGTGCAGTGGGACCTTACGGTTCGCCACCAGCAGCCCCGCCCGCGCCGACGCCCGCGCCTGCGCCCGCGCCGGCTGTCGGCGGCGCGACGGCAGTATGGACAACATGGATTTGTTCAGTAGATCTGCGTTGAGATAGACGTTATGATTAGAGGTCTTGGTTAGAAAAACTTAAATGTTTTAAAAACTCCCGACACAAAATACTAACTCTTAAAAGTTAAACCGCATCAATGTCACTAATTTCAGCCAAATCAAAGCAACAAAATTTTGGGCGGCCATTTTTTTCCACCATTTTGTATTTTTTATCGCACTTAAATTTGCCCCGGGAGTAGGTACGATGTTTTAGTCAAAGCGCCATCCCTATATATCTTACTGTTTTTTCAGTCAGTTGACCACGGCTGAGTGAATTTCTATCAAACATGGCCAAGAACTATCTCAATATAGATTTCAATTTAAAAAAAAGCCGCATAGAAATCGCTCGATCCGTTTAGGCGCTACGACGGAACGTACGGACACACAGACATGGGCTTCAAACTTATAACACCCCTCTTTGCGTTGCGTCGGGGGCTAAAAAGGGGTGTTGAGTATCCCGCACCTTATTCAATTAATCAATCAATTAGTCCGACTCGTCCTCTGCTGGATAAAGGCTTCCCCCCCGGAGCCCCACTTCTTTCTGTCCTCAGCTATGCTCAACCAGCCGCACTTACTTACTACTTACTTCCTTACTACTTCCTGTGCCCTCCTCATCAGGGACATAAGGCCTTCATAAAAGATCTCCACTTGCTTTCGTCTTGAGCAGTTTTAATCAGAAGTGCACATATTTGCACCTGACTGTGTTGAAAAACATACGCCTGCTCGTTTCGACAACACCCAAAACCATGAAAGCCTCACAAGTATATAAAAACCCTCTCATCCGCTTAATTTTTTTCAGGTACCCAGCCAGAATCCGAGCTCAAAACAAAGGACGAAGCTACCTACAAGAGAAGGGTCAGCGAAGCTGGGACCTACACATTAGAGGGACCGCCCGTCTCGTCCCGATCTGAAGGGACGAGCCCTGACAACACTCACTATGACATATCTTCCATAGCTGACTCGCACTGTGAGTATATTTTAAACCATCAATAAAGGTTTTTCAGCCGGTCCTTTGATCAGCAAAGCAACTGCATTTTATACAAGATAATGAATGAACGATAGAGTGAATGGGCGGAGGATAAGATGACTTATAGGAGAAGGGTCAGTGAATCTGAGACCTACGCCATAGAGGGGCCGCCCGTCTCGTCTTGATCAGAAGAGACGAGTCCCGACAACACGGGTTCCATCGCTGACTTCCACTGTCAGTACTTTGAAGTCTTAGGGCATCGAAGCTTCCGTTGCTTTGCGTCGTTACCCTACGCACGCCCGAGTAACGCCAAACACGTAACCTTACTGGTGGTAGAACTACGCCACGCCAAGTTACCACATCAAACAATGAAGCCGAAAAGCGATCTTTCGAATCCGAAGAAATGTCCGGGCCGCATTTCATATAACTATAGATCATTATGACAAATCGGTCTTCCTTCTTGTTAATTTGTGGGTTAATCGCTTTTTAAATGTACATTGAATGGTCATAGTAAACCATGAATTGTATTTCTATGAAATAGGGCTCAGGTCTTGTCTTCACATATCACACGTTGTCTTACCAAATCCCGTCGGAATCCTGACGCTTTGCGACAGCAATTAGTGTGGAATTTCACAGTTAGACGATTGGAATCGTTCAGGATTTGGTGCGCGTAATATAGCTGGTAAGCTGGACTCATAAGTTGTCTCGTATTTCCAGCAAAGTCCTGTTCCTCGCCCGAAGACAAATGTACCAGCACGCAGACCAACACGGAAGTGCAGACGTCCTCGCTCGAGAACGCTTACCTTAGTGACGGCGAGGTGCCGAAAAGTGAAGGAGGTTAGATTCTTTTTCCTGAGGTTTCCAGTTTTTGGTTTTTTCTGAGGCGTATTGCTGGCAACGGCTGAAATAAGTTCTGTTTTTTTTTTTTTTGGAGAAAATAACTAATTTTTAGAGCTTGGGCTGAATATTTCGATTCGGGCTTTATTTTTTAAAGTTATAGAATAAATCATTTATCTATCTATCTAACCAGATTCCACGAGATCGGAAGTAGGTACGTCATGCACAGAAGTACGTCATCAAGTGAGATCCTATGAACTGTCAATACTAGTGATACCATGACTCGATACAAGAACTCTTTAAATAAACAAAACAAAAAGGACTCCCAATCTATGCAAACGTAAAAGATAGATTATATCAACCGAGTACCGAGATTTCGATATCTTGTCGTTTTTTATTCAAAAATATTAAACCTACTTTCATTCACACACTTATTCACAAAAATACAAGAAATTATTGCATATTATAAATTTATAATTGTACCTTTAAAGTAACATTTTGTATCTATTTTTAATATTTAGGACAATGCCCATTAGGGGCACTAACCCATTTTTTCAGTGTGCTGATCAGGTGGAAAAACCTTTATCGCACCTCTCGTTTTACGCCACTGCCCAAACTGAAAATAAAGGTAAAATACGAGTACGTTGCCTAAATCGGCTGTCGCTGCTGTTTTGTTAGCAATTATTGTTTGGTATTGTCTAAGGTTAACACGGGCACTAGACAAATTAAAAAATAAACGAGTAAATATTCGTGTGAATTCCGTTCTTATTAATTATTGTTTGGTTTCGTTTTTGTTATAGAGCACAAGTTGTCGGCCGGCGAGAAGCCCCTAAAGAAAGTGAACAGACAGTAAGTGTTTATGTTAGTTCTGTATCACTATAATATACGTAATCCTAATAATTATATCTACGCCTTGTGAATGCGATGCACTTCCTGTAGGCTTAGCACACTAGCATGCGAAAAAATGACAGGCGCCGCGGCATAAACTTTGCTGCTTTATTAGTTTTGTCGCAACAGCGAACATGATATGAGTGGAAGAGAAATTTAAACACTGTTTAGAGTCTTTCTCGCAGGCGGCAAAATGGAGATGTCAGTTAAAAAAAAGGCTTCAATTTTAATATTTTTTTGGGTTGGTCACACTCAATC
Source organism: Yponomeuta evonymella (assembly GCA_963969515.1). Taxonomy (NCBI): domain Eukaryota; kingdom Metazoa; phylum Arthropoda; class Insecta; order Lepidoptera; family Yponomeutidae; genus Yponomeuta; species Yponomeuta evonymella. Next base: position 1,686,433 of record OZ018343.1, on the reverse strand, counting down.
GGTACACTTCGACTGTATGACAACACTATTTATTTGTTATTTAGCTCTTCTGCGTTTCGTTCACAATTTTTTTCCCTAAGAACAGTCGATAACCTACGTGTTTTGTCTGAAGTCTGAACTGACTATGAAGGTAAATATATGAATGGAATATCGAAACGTTTTTGTTCTTCTTTCCAACAACCGACCTAACAAAACAAATAGGTACCTAACAGTTTTCTAAAGTTTCAAAGAAAATGGAGCGAAACTGTATACGACAGTTACATGTGTATTTGTTCATTGGGCTGTCTTTAAACTCAATGCAAAACTGCTTTATGTAATTATATGTCGTTTCGAACTTGTACAATAACGCCGTCATCTAATTTCACACAATTAATTTGCTATACTTGCTTGACCTCTCGTGGCTGGTAAGTGAAGTGAAGACCTAGTAGTAAAGCCATCCTCATATCCTCATTGGGTATGCTCGTCATCCTCACATGACATAAATCAACACGAAAACTAAGAAACGCAAATATGTAAGAGTATGTCAGCAAAGATAAATTGTAACCTAAAAGCCTTGTCTTTACCTCGACACCAACAGAGAAAATTCTCTTAGTTAAGCTGTCATTTTGCGAGAAAAAAACACCTTCATGTTCGCGGTTGCGGCAAACCATAGACAAACGGTATTAAACTGACAGAAGGAGGCGCGTTGAGACAGCTCACGCGGTCTTCATGTTCGCACCGGCGAGATATCCCTCTGTGACGTCATCTTAATACTGTTTAGTGTTTAATGTGACAGTTGAGAGCAGGCAAAATGTTCAGCGTGCTAAGCCTACTGCTTACTTCTTCACCATGCCGCAGTCACCCTGTCGCATTATTAGCATATTATGACTACATAATATGTAGTCATTATATGCTAGATGTTGCATTATTAGAATTTCATAACGACGCGATTGCGCGTTTTAATTGGCAAAAGTAGTTTCCAGTAAATTCATTGCCAAAATCTGACTTTTTAGCGCCACAAATCGCGTGAATCGCGCCTTCATACTACCTATGCAGTGCGGTTAGGTTAGTCGTTTTTCTATGTGTCGGGGCACGATCATGTGTGAGCAATCCTTTGTGTGAAAACGAGCCTGATCAGTGCTAATCTTTGGTTCAGTAATCTGTGTGAATGTCAAGTCAATAGCACGATTTCCCGCCATTGTTGGGGGTCATCGTCCTTGCCACTGTGCACGAAGAGACTGCGCTCCACTGCCTTTAGAAAAACAATCAATTTGTAGCTTTTTCTTTTTAGGTTTTTAAAATGGCATTCCCTAGCCTACCCCTCGAAAAATAAAACAAGAACAAAGATGTAGGTTTTGTTTTACATTTAAAAAAAATAAATAATGTTATTTATCAACAAGGAATCCCCGCCGTTTCCTTGCCAGGGCCGAGCCCGTGCGGCAGGCGGGCGGCCGCACGATGCAGTCGGCGCTGCAGGCCGTCAGCGTGGAGCTGGCGCGCTGCCGCCGGCTGCTGCTGGCCAAGCGCGAGGTAACGAGCGCCGAGCCGCGGTAGCTACAGGGGTCTCCATACTCACCATACTCACCATACGGCCGCACATCTCTCTATATTCTTATGGAGATAACTATTTGTGCTGGTCCTAACTTACTGGGAGTGGGCGGGACTGTGTCGGCGGGTCCTATTTTGTGCGGGAGTATTTTTTTATGACTCGCGATGCTCACACATAGTTAATAAACATGAAATCTATTTTGTGCGGCCCTTAAAAAACAGAAATTTAACGACTTATGGCCGGGTTCTCCAATATTATCCCTAAATCAGGTGCTTTAAAATACATTTATTCTCTAATGGATAGTACTTAAAATCTGAAAAAAATACACATTACTTTTCAATTACATATCTAAGGCCGCCGCACATTGTTATTATAATTTCTTAAACTTTATAACATAAAAAATAGCGAACGTGCGTCAAAATTATCACAAGATATGGTTTTATTTGAGCTGTACCGAGTTTTGGATCATAAAATATACCGAATGACTGTTATGAATGTATTCTTGACGTCGGTCGTTAAAATTCTATTAATAGGATTTGTATTTCTATTCAAAAATGCCTACTCTTCTCCCAACTATTCGCTCGCGCAGCGTAATAAGTTCCATATTCTCCGTGCGATCGGAGAATCCGGCCATGAAGGCATCGCTTACCAAACGGACCGCGACAGTCAAATTATTTTCAAAAACGGACCTCTAATTAAACTAATCCGTGATTCCTGGCGAGACTATAAGACGATTTATTAATTCACGCTGGCTCAGCGATCCAAATCGGATATTGGCCTTCGAAACTGATGCCATCATTCCCTGTATTGCGTTATCCTACGAATAAAAAAAAACAAAGAAGTATTTCTTCCTGCAAAATTCACTCTCAAAAACGGCCCCTGTGCTCTCGATTAGTCTGTGCCAATGAAATGTCGCATTAATAATAGGCTGCTTATACGTACGTATCTATGTATGGTATTCCTATCTTATTTATACAAAACATAACGTAAAGTATCTACCTACGTTTGTTATTCGTATTTTGTCAAATTTGCTGTTTTGTTGGTCGTCATGAACGCATTATTACTTTTAACAGCTTCAAACCCCATGTTTCTCGGACATTAACAATCAGTTACCTACCTAATCTACTGTTGACAGCGGTCAGTTGGCCAAAGTGCGTACAAAAATAAACTGACACCTGTTAACGTTACATTAACAGTTAATGTACGAGAAACCCGGAATGAATGTTAGTAAGATAGACGGTCGTAGCAATGAGAAAGTAGTATCACGTTGACTATCATGTAAGTGGTCATGTTCCAAACACGTTCTAATTCCTAAAAACCTATTTAGAGGCTAAAAATTCCACCCATGCCTGGACTTGAACCCGCGACCTCTGGCTAACCGTCCCAGCGCTCTCCCAACTGAGCTAATGGGCAAGTGCAGGCATCAGGGAAGTTTGTAACGAGGCTCGAAATTTCGCTGATGCCATGGGTGGAATTTTTAGCCTCTAAATAGATTTTTTAAAATTATCCTCAGCACGGGTTAGTGCAACAAAAAGAATATAACGTTGTAATTACTGTAATTTAGTATGTAAGAGATAATAAAACCATTTCGAATAAAATGTTGTTTTTTTTACATCATTTATGTGACGTAGTTAGTGTTGGTGGAAGGGTCATGGCTGGATTTGAGTGAGTACAAAAAACATTTTAATTACTGATCTTGCTCGCATGTTGATTGGAACCTTTATATAGAATTTAGCATGAAGACTAGTTAGTTAAGGGCAAAGTAGTGCCTGTATGTGTACGCCCGAAAAAGTTACCTTTACGTGCAACTTGTAGGCTAAGTAGATAGTTGCTGCTACTGCACTCAGGACCAATGAGAAAGGGTCAGATGAAATATTCACTTGTACTGGTCCCAAAGCTGTGCTACGGTGACCGGATTCAGGATGTTTGGGTGGACCGAGGGACCACTCCTGGGATTCGCTATTTCGCGAATCCGCGTATCCCAACTTTACCAACATTTTGTAGTAGTCTTAAAACAATTATTGAACAATCCCAGGAATTTGTAAAAGAAATAATAAAAAAAAAAATTAGCTCTCAAAGTGTGGTCTCTCAGTTCTCACACCCTGTAGGCGAAATCTCTGAGAGGATCTTAAAAATCCAATTGCTTTAAATATAGATTTTTAGTAAACAGTTTGTTAAGCTTATTTAGAAAATAACAGGTGGCAAGGTTGAAAATAAAGTAAACCATAAAGATTTTACTGAGGTCTCCGAAACCACACAAATACAGAACATGTTTAGTAAATATATTGCTCAATTCAATCATTTAACGGTACTTTTACCTAGTTAAGGTTTTAGTTGAACTTTTAAAGCATTTTGTGAAAAGAAACTGAACAAATAGGTACATCGGCGCAATTTCAAGATAGCGACGTGTGAAGCTGGTCGTTCGATCCACACGTCTACTCAAATGTAGACCTGTGGTAACTCTTTTACGAAGGGGATACTTTTTTTTGTGGGAATACTAGAAAGTCAAATATATTCACTATTAGGTAGACGGTATCTTCTAAAAAAATTGGTAGCTTAAAATATCTATACATCGCATAATTAGCGAGATAATCATTGCAGATAAAAATGAAAATACACCATGAAGGGTGACCAACCAATTAGCGAATTAGATCACGCTCAACACGCTCTATCACGGCTTATCTTGTAGGATATGATGTCCAAAGTAGCCGACTTTTTATAAAAAAAAAAACCTATTAAAACACTCTTCAATTGCAGCTTAAGTTGGTCTTTCCTTTTACCACAGGCTATTTAAACTGCGTTTGGGGAGTGTTTTAATGGTTTCGTGTTTATATGAATAACACCGTCTACTTCATTAAAGCAAATCTATGTTAGGCACCAGAACTGCGAGACTCGGTCCACAACGACCGGTTGGAGCTGCGCAAAGTGTCCGGCGCGAGGGAGCTCAACAATGCGCCGGCGCAGAAATGCGTGTTCACGCTGCATATCGGAAACATCGTTTTGTCTGATGAGGTAACGGTCATACATATTGTCCTCGTCCACAAGTGCACAAAAACTAGAAAGCATATGGGAACGTGCAAACTTCTGCTCAATCGTCTTGGATTTATGGGTATATAAGGAACCTTTTCATTCCAACTGTTTCATTATATATTAGTAACACAAAATTGCATTTTTACTGATGGGGTCTGGCTTGCATACTATAATTCTAGTCTCATTAAAATTCTGACTTAGTAAAACACCAGTTGACCGCGAACGTGGGCGTGATGGAGAAAAGGCCTATACCCAGCAGTGAGCAGAGCTGGGCTGATGATAACGATGATGATTATGACTCGCTGAAGGTGTTGACAGCATGTTTGTAGAGTTAAAATGATTATAGGTACCTACTGAATTAGAATAAAAAAAAAATCTAATATATAAAAATGTCGTGTCAGTGTTTGTTATCGAACTCCTCCGAAACGGCTTCACCGATTTTTATGATCTTTTTAGTTTATATTTGGTTGATCTGAGAATAGGTCATAGGCTAACTAACATGGCAAAACAACGTTTGTCGCGTCAGCTTTTAAGCACATTTTTTTGAGAGACACGAAAAAGCAATATGAAATGATGAAAAGGAGAAAGGATAAGATTGGATTGGAAGTTGTGCGCTTTGCAATGGCTCTATTTCTCCTTCGGTAATCTTTCCAATATAAGGTGTCCTGGAAGAAATCGCTATTAGCCGCCAAGCATAATGAATTACAATGAAGCCGCCAATAGGGAACTTGCGTCTAACTTAGATTGGAGAGACATTGGTTTTATACCACAGAAGATATATAAAAACTTAGGAAAAAATACAAAATAAAACCATAAAAATATTTATTTTGGGGTTTTCGGGATCACAAAAATATCGAACAATAGATTTCGTTTTAACATTGAATTCTGAACGTTTTTTATAAGGGTTTAGATGCATAAAAGCATTATTTTACGAGATGACTTAAATATCGATTAAAATTTTATACGTGTATTAGCAAAGGGCAAGATAACAAGTACCCGAACCCGGCGTGCGTGCATCCAACGACTAATGAATATGGAGGAAGTGAAAGTGATCTGTCAGGATCGTGGCAAGAGGCAGTACCTGGTCTCTGCTTACCCCCCTGGGATACAGGCGTGAGTTTATGTATGTATGAATGTGTGTACTTTATACATTATAAGGCGTTACGTGCAAGTTAGAGCCCGATTTGTATGGCGCGTTTTTGTACCACCTGACTATATTGACTTGCGACAGGTTATGAAAATTATTAGTCGTAGAGAATACAATTTACCACGTTTATTTGTCTTTTAACATGGGCTCTCCTATTAAATTAAATAGTAGAGTAACAGTAAGGGTGGAAAGGAATCAACTCCCATACGAGGTATTTAGCAGCATTTTTTTTAGATTTTTTTTTATATAAAACTTCTCGTAGCCGACTATCTGACCTAATTTAATTCTATTTTTTAAATTCATTCCCGCCCTAGAGAGGGAAGCAACTACTATGAGTCTTTCCCGACCTAGGGTGGGAAGCAGCGTCTTCGACCCGCTTCTCGGATCAAACAAACACTAATTTCCGAGTATGAGAAATGAAAACATTTTTTAGCGCAAGTTCTCCATTATACCTCTTCTTTTCTGTTGTCTCTGTTACTGGTTTCTGTTGTGTAGAAAATATTTTTATCCTAGTTTCGGACGAGACCCTATAAGGTCCCTATGACCCTATACACACTAGGACCCTATACACACATACTCGTAAAATAAATATTAATAAATATTAGGGGTTAAAGTATGAAATTGCCGTTTTATTGCAATAGGTTCTTTGAATTGACATAGAATCTTCATGGTTTGAGGTTTTCGAATGAAACTTTTTTCAAATGGTTTCTATGATGTTCTTTTTTTAAAAAATGTGAAACATTTGAATATCGACTTTCAATTGTTTTTGTTATTCAATTTAGACAAGAAAGATGGATACTGCGAAAATTCGAGTGATTATGAGGCAGTATTGTGGGTAAAGTAACGTTAAACCATGCCGCTAATTCCTGGGTAGTTTGACTAGGGTCGGCTTCCACTATCTCTCTTAATTCATCGTTATTCACCTGTGTGGGCGGTCTTCCTCGTGGCTCGTTCTTTAAGTCGAAATTTCCATCACGAAAGCGTTTTTTAAACCAAAATCGCACGGTGCGTTCATTAGTAGACCCCTCTCCAAACGCAGCATTGATATTGCGGGCTGTTTCTGCCGCGTTAGTTCCGCGTCGGAACTCGTATTCAAAAATCACTCGAACCTCAAACCATGAAGATTCTATGTCAATTCAAAGAACCTATTGCAATAAAACGGCAATTTCATACTTTAACCCCTATTAGTAATACTGAACTCGCTTCGATTGGTAACACAGTTGAAAAGCCCCGCCCGCGATCCCACAATTGAACGTGGGGTCATTTTTTAGCGCCAGTTAGACATGTATGTTTTTAACTATCACTGGTTTGACCCCGTCCCCGGTGCCCGGGCGTCAGGCGGTGGTGCGCACGCGCAGCAAGTCGCTGATGCTGACGTGGCAGTTCTACGAGCAGCCGCCTACCATGGCGCGCGTGCGCGGCGGCCGCGTCCTGCATTTTGACTTCTCCACCGAGTACGACGTCAAGGCCACCAACCAGTTCCTGCGCTACCTGAAGCATGTGAGTTGTTACACGAATATTAACAGTCTTGTGTGTAATAATTTCATTCTGAATATAAATTTATAAGCTTCTGCATTAGTATTCATAAGATTCACACAAACATATATACACACACACACACGCACACACACACACACACACACACACACACACACACACACACACACACACACACACACACACACACACACACACACACACACACACACGCACACCCACACACGCACACCCACACAAACACGCACACACACACACAGACACACACACACGCGCGCCCAAGCCCACGCACGCACGCACGCACACACACACACACACACACACACACACACACACACTTTTTTTTTACTGTAACTAAGAATACGTTATACATTAATGTAACATTTAACTGGGGATGAGCACTGCTTACCCTAAGCTACAGGGTCTCATCCCTCTTTTATGAAGCAGAGGCTCTACATCTCATCGTATATTATTTCTACTGAATTAAAGCTAAATAAATCCTAGTGTTATTGTACCATCTTTATTAGTAAATTTACTTTATACTTATTATTACTTACTTTTCCTCAAAAGGAGGAGATGCCAATCCAAATCTGCGAGGTGGGCAAGCCTCATCAACCATTCGCGCGCTCCGCCTTGCCACTGCGAGATGCGCTTCTCAACCTCAACCGGAGAGTGGATGTGTCATTGGCTTTGGTAAGTCCTACGCGTCATAGAAATTTGAAACCGTTATATTCCTATTCGTTTAACATCAGACGTTATATAACATAAACTCACGCATGTATCCCAGAGGGGTAGGCAGAGACCAGGGACTGCCACTTGCTACGATCCTGACAGATCTCTTTCGCTTCATCGACATTAATTAGTCGTTGCATGCACGCGGGCCGTTTTCGGATACTTTAATGACAGGCAATAAATAAATAAATCAGTCACATTCAGGTGTCGACGGACCAAACGGACGATTCTCGGCAGTTACACATACAGGAAGAATACGACGAGCTGGGAGTGCTTGACCTGTGGTGTACGCTGCGAGCGGAGCCCTGGATCCTGTCACCGTTCAGAAAGGTACTGCTGGATAGACAAAGAAATATATACGCTAAGGGCCGGTTTTTGAATTGAGAATTTCACTAAGTAAATACTTAAGAAACGTTCTGTCACGCTCTTTTTTTAAAAATTCGAAGAGAGAGCACTACAGTTAACTATTTACTTAGCGAAATTCTCAATTCAGAAACTGGCCCTAAGTCGCCGGGAAGTTAAAATTACAATTGAGAAATCGTTACCAACTTTAGATTATAAAAGTAAAGAACAACTACTTCAAGCACACAGGTGATTATTATTATGAAACAGTTTGTCGCAAGCAATCATTAAATGTTAAGATCGTAATTAAGCCAAAACATCATGTTTCTAATTAAGTATAAGAAATGCATATTACATATTATAAAATAAGTTGTAAAGTATTAGAAACCGATGGACCTATAGACCCTAAGATAGAGGTTTTTATACCTGGTTTAGGGGTCATAAGTTCGACTTTAATTGTGTCACTGTGTACTACAACTAAGTATTATGTTCAAGGCAAACATTTTAAAGTAATTACAAATAAAGATTATCTTATTAACTTAGATATTTAAGATTTTTCATATATCTTTATAATGTATGGTGTGCAATAAAGAGTATTAATCTAATCTTATCTTATCTTAAATCATTTATTAAATAAATGAGCACAAATTTTGTGCTTCGAGACTTACACGACACCTTTCATAGGGCAATGGTCTCATCATCATCATCATCATCATCATAATATCATAATCATTATATTAACAGATGTAACAGCAGCCTTTAGTCCGAACTTAGTCGTACGAGAATAGCTTTGAAAATATTACAAAAGACTGCTATTTGTAGGATTGTGAAAACAATTGACTTAACACATGACCAAACCAAATCCTTTTAAAATTATTTTTATCAGCTTTAGCATAGAATTAGATTTTTCAATGATATTTTAGTGCTTGAAGTGTCGTAAAAATTATTCAACAGTTTTTTAATGCATTTTAGCATTGTTAACAGTAGTATAAAAAATGTTAATCAGTAATTGACCTACTTTTGGTCTGTATTGATTATTTACTTCATAAGGTTTTGCGCTCACAATGTTTTCCTTCACCGTTAGCGAGTGGTATTGCTACTATAACTTCACAAATGTACGTAACTTAGAAAACAAAGTAATTGGTACATGCCGGGATTCGAACCGACTGAAGTGTAAGATGTGTTCACACACGTGCCAATCCGCGGTTGGCGCGCGTGGTGATTAAGCCATTACTCTCTGTCTGAGAGAAGGCCTGTGCCCTCCATTGGGACGTATTAGATAGGCTATATAAAAAAAAGTTTTGCGCTGTGGACTGCATGAATAAATAGATAAACGCCAATGGGTTGTTTCCTTGTTCTTGGCAACGGCAAACGGCGGGCGTCCAGAAGTCGCAGAACTTGCCGGCTGACTGTAACCTCCTGGTGGACGAGCAGGCGTCCGCCCGCGGCGACCAGGACTCCGTCCCCGAAGATCAGGACCTGGACATGCGCTGGCGGAAGAGCTCCGGCAGCGAGGTAACTCAGACGACTCAACAGGGCAGAACCACACTGCCCCAATATTATATTATAGCACTAGCTGTGCCCGCGACTCCGTTCGCGTACATTTCGATTTTTACGAAGCAGCATTTGTATGGGGGCCACGTCTTATCATAACTGGAGCTAGAATTTAAATAGCCTATCCTGTGTCCCAGATGTCTATATGTTTTTATACCAAATTTCATCAAATTTGGATAATTGGTTTAAGAGTTATGGAGGAACATACATACATACACACATACAGAAAAAAAATCTAAAAATCGTGAAATTAGTTTCAGTATCATATATTGAGCCTATAAACACAATATCTCTGAAAACAAACTAACTTACTCCATGACCGACCCTTACAGATTTATTATTAGTATAGATAGATATAGATAATATTGTCGCGGCTAACATAGTAACATACATAACATAGTACATTGACATTCAGCAAACAGAATGTAAATTCTTTACGTTGAAATAAATTATTTATTTCTGATTTCTGATTTCTAAACATAAGCAGCCCACTGTAGGCCTTCTCTCAGGGAGAGAGTATGGGCTTAAGCACCACGCGTGCCCACCGCGGATTGGCGATATCAAGCGCTGAGGTATGTGAATAGCTCAGACACTCAGGTTTCCTCACGATGTTTTCCTTCACCGTTAGCGAGTGGTATTGCTACTCCACCAATCCGGACTTGGCCCCCGTGGTGGAGTATGGCCTATACCTTCCTCAGGGAAGAGACCCGTGCCCCTCGGTGGGGACATAATGGGTTGATGATGATTGCTACTATAACTTCACGGGGCACTAAAATTTAACTTCAGTGCGTACTATATGGTCGCTGAAATTAGGTTATTAATTTCAGTGACGCGCACTTAATCCTGAACGATGCTATTCGTCTGTCAAATTCCATAGTAATTGCTATCGCAAACGTCAGGATTCCGATAGGATTTGGTGCGGATAATTTGGCTCGAGCTCCTATACTACGCGCACCATATTCTGGACGATTCCAATCGTCTAAAGCCCCGTATTCATTGTAAACATTTGTCTGTAAACATGGTTGCATAAACATGTTGCCGAGTTGCTGTCAACATGTTGCGGGCAACACTTATGTTGCGGAGTTGATCACGCCGTGTTGCAAAGTTGCCGCCCGGCGAGCGAAAACATCGGTTATCAACAAATTTTGATGTGTGTGGCCCTCCGTCCCACTTGTAGACGTGTTTTAAACAGTTTTAAACATGGCTGTATTGTGGACCAATGATGAAATAATAAAGTTGAAAGAATTATTTCAATCTAAAGCAATATTGTAAAAAAGAAGCAGAATCCAAAATGAAAGCTTGATTCTTAGAAAGATGCATTATAAGATACGGAGAATACAACAACACTACTTCCTCGGGCAGCATTTTGACGCAGACTGGCGTGTGCACGGGAAGTATGGCTGTAAACATTGTTGCCATTAACTTTGTTGTTGAGAAACAATGGTGTTGAGCAACAGTTGTGCAACAAATGTTTACAATGAAAACGGGGCTTAACTGTCAGATTAATATCAAATTTGACTGAGAGACGATTGAAAATAATTAGGCCTTTGATCCTACATACGCTACGCAGGAAACGCGACATGGAAAGTTCGGTGTGTACACTTCAGGAAGTCTGGGTGTCTTTCCATGTTGGTGATGTTGCTTGCCTGGTTACCACAGCACAGCGTATCCTAACTTGGGACAAGTGAATGTTTTGTGTGGAAGTTATAATTATTGTGTTGGTATATCTCAATGGTATTACCGTGTGGCTCGGGCCTAGAATGAGCCACCCCATTTCTTCCCGTGGGTGTCGTAAGAGGCGACTAAAAAACGGAAACCAGGGAACGGGCAGCAGCGTTGACCTGTGACACGAGACCACCAAACACTGCGACCTCCAATGCGCCTGCCAAGTGTGGAGATTACGGCACTCCCATACAGGGAGAGACCCATGTCCTGCAGTGGACTGCTATGGGTTGATGATGATATCTCAAGATTCACGGGTCTAAAAGGACCCGGACTTTTGAGGCATGCGTGGGGTCAAAGCCAACAGCACAGAGACCTTTTACACCATTTACCTACCCAGAGATAATCTTATTATTATTATTACTTGTCCTACTTACGTGACGCGTATTTAGCATAAAAATAATTAAGTATAAAGGAATTTTAGGAAATAATTTGCCATAATTTTAATAATGATTGTATACAATAGTTTTGCCTTTTTTACAGTGGGGCCAGAAGCAAGAAATAATCATAGATGACACTTCCACTCACACGGAACTCTACTCGGAGTCACCTGAATTGGTAAATAAGAATCAAAACCGGCCAAGTGCGTGTCGGCCCACGCGCAGTGTAGGGTTCCGTAGAAGAAGAGGGTTTTTACCTAATTTACAGAACTACTTTGTCAAAGTAATTTTCAATAGAATCTGTACAAAGTTTTCCTTTTATAAGTTGGTCGCCCATGACTCGTTAAATTGTAGCTTACTTAGCTATATATGGTTAGTTTTCCTTTTAACTTTATTAAAGGTGTGTGCTACTGCCTTGACATTTTTTCACGTTTCTACAATCGACCGTTTAGCCCAGAGAGGGGGAGGGGGGACGTCAATTCAAAATATTTTTTTTTTAATTCAAAGTAGCACAGAAACTGCGATTTAATTAACGTTACAAGTTAAACTAGGTGTCCATTTCAAAATCTAGATCATTTTGGAGAAAAAATGGACAAAAAAACTCCAAACTTAGCCTTTTCAAATCCTTAATTTACAGAATTTATATAAATATTCTAAAACCTCAAACTCATGCATTGAACTAGCTTTAATTCCAGACATCATTGTCTTCTAAATAATCTTTAATGTTATAGTAGCTTTTCTTGCCCAAAGTGTGCTTTACACATTTTTTGAAACGCATTTAAAGACATTCAACAAACAGAATGTATATATGAATGGTCTCTTATTTCTGGCACATTCCATATAGGTCAAATGGGCAGACAGCGTAGGCACAGTAATAGGGTCCCGTTAGCATCCTTCGAGAACGGAGGATGCTAACGGGACCCTGACCTGAAGACTATTTTGCGTTCTCAGTCACCGCTGCAGCCACAGAACAAAAAAAAGGAGTAGAAGTTGTGACATGATCTATTAGTATGAAAACCAGTGTGACCAAACTCACACATATAAACCAAACGCACACTATGAATGCCAAGCTGCCATTGGTAAATAAAAACAATGCCGAAAAGGCCTACATCAGTAAAGTTCCAAGTAAAATATGAACCTTTCGCTCATATAAACAATGATCAAAATCAAATGATAATAATGAAATAAAGTTTGACATTCACTCTTTGTATTGTAGTACTCTACACTAGATGGAACTAGCCCCCCGTCTGACCGTCGAGAAGTTTTATGTAATAGGCCATAAAGTTGAAAATTGAAAAACAAGTACCTATCTGCTGTTGCTACTCAGCCAAGGATCATCAAGGATGGGACGTATTGCGAGTTCTAGTTTGTTTGTCGAAACGAAGCCCAGAAAACTTATCGTGTACAGAGTTAATTTTTTAACATATTTATTTACAATGTCGTTTTTTATTAACGCTTACGCTTCGCTTATGTATGGAGATGACATTTGCCAGCGAAAGTCACGTGACTTCCCCATACATTTTAATCCCTGACAAGGTGGTAAGGAGGAGATATATCGCGAATCTAGCTGTGCTCATGTCTTCGGAAATAGGTATAAAATAACAACAATTATTTTCCCAAGGTACTTACTTAGACGTAGGTACCTACTCTTAAGTACCGATAATTATCTATGACTGATAAGTCGTGTATAACTATCGATAGATTTTTATCATGTTGTGTCCCATATTAAGAATCATCCAAATGTTGACAGAAGTTTCTAGAAAAAGTACACAAACTTCGATGAAAATTGAAAGTTACAGTCCAGTAAATAAAGGTGGTTTCACTTTCTCACTTTCAGATTGGATTCCTTGTTCATGTCATATAAATTTAATTAAAAACACAATTAAATACTACTTACCGATGAAATGTTACAGCATGATCGTTACATTTTGGTCCCCAACTTTTATTTTTGCACTCTAACATAGCACAATGAGGCGTTTTAGTAGAGTTTTCACAATTGTTTACTTTACTAGAAGCGCACGGCAACTGAGGCAAGAAAAACTGTCAAAGACTACGCATCGGCAATACATTGCTAACGTGAGGCACGCGGGCACCGCCCACTTACGACTTCTACTCTTTTTTTTTTTGTTCTGTGGTTGCAGCAGTCTTCGGCGGAGCACAAGATCTTCAGTCATCCGGAGACCGCGAAGGAATTCTACGTGCCGGCTCCCATTACTGACAATACGGTACTACAGTTGCTACTCAGCACAAAAACCGGCCAAGTGTGAGTCGGACTTGCGCAGGAAGGGTTCCTTACCATTATCTATACACATTTGAATATTTCAAGCGTCTACCTGTTGCCGTTATTAATATCGGGCAAAAAACGGCAAAAAAATCACTTTTATTGTATGGGAGCACCCTTTAAATATTAATTTTATTCTATTTTTAGTATTTGTTGTTATAGCGGCAACAGAATAACATCATCTGTGAAAATGTCAACTGTTTCACTATCACGGTTCATGAGATATAGCCTGGCGACAGACGGACGGACGGACGGACAGCGGAGTGTTAGTAATAGGTTAAGTCCCTTATCCTTTGGGTACGGAACCCTAAAAATCAGCGCAAGTGTTGAGATTTATATAAGATTAGATATGTTTTTATTATTCAAAACACATTACAATCACAAACTTAAAATTAACAAATGTTTTAAAATGAGCAGGTAGATGTGAAATGAGGTCCCCACGCTAGGCTAGGCCCCAAGTTGTGGCGACGAACACAGTTGAGCTTAGAATAACCTTCTTTGCTTTCGCCTTCGCCGTCGGGTGAAGAGGATGGAAGTACACTAATACGTTAATATCCAGGGAGCACAAATGAAACCTTAGTATAGAAACTAAATGCAAGGCCAGGTGATTGACATAGTCTGTGAGACGAGGAAGTTAAAGTGGCAGAAGGCTGGTCACATTTGCCGAAGAACCGATAGTGTCACGAGCTGGCAAACGCAGCGAAGAACGCCCACCAGCTCACTGCACCGACGACCTGAAACGTATTGCTGGCAGCGCCTCGATGAACATGGCTGCGCACAGAAAGAAATGGCGTAGTATTATTTAATGACTCGCGATGCTCATACATGGTAATATATTAAACGGGTCTAACCGCGATTGTTTATTAGGTAAAATTTAATTGAGGTAGACTGAAGTGGCAAGTACGGTCAATTATTGTAGTGAGGGTAGGTTAGGTAGACCACCTGGTCTACCCTCAAGTGACTCTTAGTTTTTCGCGGCGAGCCGACACACAACACTCACTACGCGTCTTATCACCGTACCTGTCACGGTGATAAGGCACGAGATTTGTATTTGCTTAACTCAAAGGTAATTCATCATCATCAGCCATTTGACGCCCACTGCAGGACATAGGCCTCCCTCATGGTTTTCCAAGCTTCCCGGTGGTGTGTCGCCCGCATCCAGCGACTCCCCGCCACCGTAACCAGGTCGTCAGACCATCTGGTGGGAGTAATTGGTGCGGACTTAGATTTTATGTAATAAATAATCGCGGTTAGACCAGTTTAATATATTACTAAGAAGTAGCGTGCCTTGGGAGAGGCCTATGTTTAGCAGTGGACGAGTACCGGCTGATTGATTGACAATCTAATATAAAGGCCTATTCCCTCTCTCCAGGCAAAGTACGAGGAGTATCCAGAAGATCTGCGGATACGCTCACACTGACTGAAAATCAGCGCTGAGGGATCACTTCCTCAGCACAACGCTGAGTCAGCTGCCTTTTGTGGCAACTTAGATACACCACAGGCTACATCTATGGTCCTGTTTTATTTATTCGTTTTGTCTGTTGTGCATTTAGTTTTACTTCTGTTGTTGTACATATTATGTTACTTATGTGCTTATTTAGTTTCTGTGATGTATCTTGTTGGTATAATAAATGTCTTTCTTCTTCTTCTTCAGAGGACCCGTGCCAGCGGTAAAGCTAGCGACAACGTTACTAGCGAGGGCGGAGAAGCCAGCGAGGGTGGAGAAGCGGTGAGTGTTTGAAAACGTTATAAAAGTAAAAAAATGCCATTTCGAACGGTAAACGCCCATTAGAAACGGTATTGTCTTACATATTTTTTTAATGTCTGAAATGACTTCAGAATAACGTTGTTGCCGTAGTTTTCTACCTAACCTATATAACTAACGTAAATAAGTAGTTTTGGAGTACAAGAAATAATATTCGTATCTTAACTTAGGACATTTATTTCACAGAAAATCAATGACCAGCCTGGGTAGCACGACGATGCTAGTCGCGCGTTTTAAATGTGAAAAGTCGTGACTTTCCAGTAGGTATATTATCTGTCAAATTCTGATGTTTTAGCGCCACAAAACGCATGGCTCGTGCCATGGTACTACCCACGCAGGGCGTTCGTCAGTCCAACTTACAAAATACAATCTCTTTAGCAAGTTTAATTTTTGTATTTCGTCGGCTTATTGCAAGAAGTGAAGAAGAAGAAGAAGAAGTGTTTTAGTGTCAGGCATTATTTTAACGATGTTATAGTGAATAAGGAGGAGGAAATACAACCATTAAATGACACGAACTAAAAAGTCCTTTTTTTTCCAATAGTAAATATGTCGGTTAATGAGTTCTTGCAATAAGCCGACGATTTATTGTGTAGCGCTTTCTGAATAGGTTATTTTGACTCTCTGCGGAATAAAGTTGTTATTTATTTATATTGTTTCTCCTTTTAGAACAAAAATGGAAGTTTCTTCGAGTTGCTACGAAATGACAAGTGGAGGCAAATGAGTAAGTTTATTAGAAGTATAGGTACCTAAATGTTTCGAATGGTATAAAAAAAAAAAAACCATTGTACCTAACTGTCATTGTGCCCATGACGCACTAACAGATTCTAGACTCTTAGGCCAATTACGTGCACCAAATCCGGTCGGAACCCTGCAATAGCAATTAGTATGGAATTTGACAGACGATTGGAATTGTTCGGTTTTGGTGCGCATAATATAGGAATTGGACAAGTTATGGGGATTGGACTAGATTGGAGTGACATTGTTGTTATAACAAGACAGAAAAACTCTAAAAAAAAATTAAGCAATAAACCATAACCATATTTTTGTGGTTGTAAAACCACAAAAAATCACGAAAAATGCAAAAAATTTTTTTTGTAATTTTTCCATCGTATTTTCACGATTTTATAACGTACGTACATTTTAACATAGATTACGAGACACCGGAGCGAGACAGCGGGAGAGGCGACCCGGTCAGCTCGCGAGTCGGCCCCGACACCCGGCGAGCCGACCCGGACAGCGCGCGAGTCGACCCGGTCAGCTCGCGAGTCGGCCCCGACACCCGGCGAGCCGACCCGGACAGCGCGCGAGTCGACCCGGTCAGCTCGCGAGTCGGCCCCGACACCCGGCGAGCCGACCCGGACAGCGCGCGAGTCGACCCGGTCAGCTCGCGAGTCGGCCCCGACACCCGGCGAGCCGACCCGGACAGCGCGCGAGTCGACCCGGTCAGCTCGCGAGTCGGCCCCGACACCCGGCGAGCCGACCCGGACAGCGCGCGAGTCGACCCGGTCAGCTCGCGAGTCGGCCCCGACACCCGGCGAGCCGACCCGGACAGCGCGCGAGTCGACCCGGTCAGCTCGCGAGTCGACCCGGTCAGCTCGCGAGTCGGCCAGGACAGCGCGCGAGTCGACCCGCGCCGCGATAGCACCGAGCAGAAGGTCGTCCGGGATAACACGGACACGGACCTGTACAAGCAGAGCAGCTGCGACCACAACACCTGTAAAGGTTCCTGATTATATAATTTTTTCTTAAACATGCGCGGAAATATTGTCATTACTTTTGAATAAAGAACACGCGAAGTATCATATTTACGTAGACTGAAAAACCAAAATTTCTCGGCGCGTTCTTTGAATTTGAAACGAAGAGCGCGCCGGCAATGTTGTATGAAACGGTGTGCTGTTTGAATTTAGAACTCTTTCATCTATCGTACACATTGCGTTCTCGTGGCTGTATAGCCACAGATGCGTTTACCTTTCGGCACAAACTCTGTAAAATAAAAATAAAACTTGGCGGTAAAGCGGAGTTCGTTGTTATTTTGTTAATAAAATAATTAAAATGAGTTCCCATGATTCTAAAAGTAAAAATGAAATGAACATTGACTGCACTCCACCAGATTTAAGATCGGAAGCTAAATTAGCGACGGAAAACCTGCTTCCAGCAAAATCAAAAGAAAATTTATAATGTAAAAGGCCCCTTTTTAATTCCTTGCATTTTTTTAAGAAAATCACTATATATGCCTCGGCTGAAATGGCAATTGCCTGTCTCGTATCATTGAAGTCCTCACCTGCGGCTCGGCTTTCAAACTCATACTTGACCTGCAATTGCCTATTTCCCTGCCTTTGCAATAATGTACTATTATTGCACTAACCGAGGACAATTTTAAAAACCTATTTAGAGGCTAAAAATTCCACCCATGCCGGGACTTGAACCCGTAAAGAGGCTCGAAGTTTCGCCGATGCCTGCACTAGCCCATTAGCTCGGTTGGGAGAGCGCTGGCACGGTTAGCCAGAGATCGCGGGTTCAAGTCTCGGCATGGGTGGAATTTTTAGCCTCTAAATAGGTTTTTAAAAAGGTTCCTGCTATTTATAGAAAGATGTTTTAAGGGTTCCGTACCCAGGGGGCACTAAGACTCCTCTGATACCTAACCTAACCTAGCCGTGACAGCTTAAAATGAAAAATATTTTTGAAAAAAAAAAATGAAAAATGAAAAATAATTATTTCTAAAAACAAAATTTTTACAAACATATTTTACAAGGCTGAGACCTCCTTTTAAGTGTATGACACCTGTGCCAGGAGATCCCACTCTTCCACAACTATACATATTAAGTTTTAGAAACAATGATTTTACAATACATTTATTGATTATGTGTGTATGTGTGTGTGTGTGTATGCGTATGTACGTGTATGTGTGCGTGTGTGTTCATGTGTTCATGCTGAAGTTGACGTGGCGTGTTTAGTCGCTAAACAGTTGAAATATTCACAGATGATTTATTTCAGTTGCCGGTATAACAACAAACACTAAAACAGAATAAAATAAATATAGAAGGGGCTCGCATACAACAAAAGTGATATTTTCATCCTTTTTTCCACGGCAACAGATATATGCTTGAAATATTCAAATGTTTTATAGATAATGGCCGATTTTTTTATATTTGATATGGAGGTGCTATTCGAAAGGTGTTGTTACAGCGGCAACAGAAATACATCATCTGTGAAAATTTCAACTGTCTTAGAGACCCCCCACACTAGCGTCTTTCGAGCGTCGTCGTCGTGCCAGCGCCCGCACAGCGTCGACGCAACGCCGACGCCGCGGCGGCGACGCGACGCCAGCGCTGGGCGGCCGCCGAACGCCGGGCTTACGCAGCGCTGGCGTCGCGGCACTGCGGCGCTTGTCGCGTACAGTCAGTGTGAATATGGATTCCGACGAAGAAACACTGCTGTTGACATTACTGATAAAACGAAAATTAAGTAAACGAAAAAAGAAACGTCATCGTCAATATTGGCAAGATACTCGTGGAGTTGTTGTGTTCAGGAAAGCGATTATTACGTATTGTATTGTGAACATATAAAAAATAATAATAAAAAACCTTTTTACGATTATCTACGAATGCCAAAGCAAACATTTGACGAACTTTTACAATTGATTCAAAACAATATAACATATCAATATACCCAAGAGTGCATTGTGTTATGTATTGTACTTGTTCGCCAAAAACGTTGTACTGGCGCCGCGGCAATGCGACGCCAGCGCTGCGTAAGCCCGGCGTTCGGCGGCCGCCCAGCGCTGGCGTCGCGTCGCCGCGGCGTCGACGTTGCGTCGACGCTGTGCGGACGCTGGCACGACGACGACGCTCGAAAGACGCTAGTGTGGGGGGTGTCTAACTATCACGGTTCGTGAGATACAGCCTGGTGACAGACGGACGGACGGACGGGCGGACAGCGGAGACTTAGTAATAGGGTCCCTTACCCTTTGGGTACGGAACCCTAAAAACGTATCATGCACGCAGGGGTTAATATGGGCTTAACCACCACGTATGTCCACCACAGATGGGCGATTTCAAGCGCTGAGGTATGTCAACACCTCGCACTCATGTTCTTTCACAATAAAATGTACACAATAATTTGTAAAATGAATAAAATAAAAATAAAATAAATATTTTATGTTCACCGTTAGCGAGCGGTACTGCTACTACAAAGACACAAATATACGTTTCTTAAAAAATAATTTCATTAGTAAATAAGTTATTTATTTTTAGACTCGCTGAAATTGAACGAGGCAAAGAAAGTCACGATCGGGCCTGACACTTACTCCTCTCTGGAGGCCTTGGCAGAGGTACGTTTTGTTTTGAGCCTGCTTTAAGTACTCTAATCGATAAAGCCGTTCTCGAGTTTTGGCGAGACTAACGAACAGCAATTCATCCTTACTTAATATTATAAAAGCGAAAGTTTGTATGTATGGATGGATGTTTGTCACTCTTTCACGCAAAAACGGCTGAACGAATCCGGGTGTTTTTATCCCGGAAAAATACAGATCTAAATTACCACGCGAACGAAGCCACAATCCTGACAAACCTCTGAGTAATGATATATTCTGGAAATTTTCTATTTCGGGAAATAAACTGGAAAAATATTTTCCGACGGGTTGATCGGATAGTCAAGTACTCTATTTTCGCCTCCAGCCTTCGTCAGGTTACGAGGAGATCAGCATCACAGTGTTGTGGTTAGCCCTCGACGACGACAGCTCAGCCATGTCGGACCACAGCGTCCGGCGGCTGTACGTCGCCTACTCGTTCCTCGGCCACTCGGGCGCCGAACTGGAGACCCCCGTCAGCCTGCCAAAGCCGAAGCACCAGGCTGAAAAGTGCTACTTTAATTTTAAAAAGAGTAAGTGATTAGGAGAATGTCATCAGAGAATGGAATAGTGTTGCCAGCGTCGAAGATCTATTTCGTTTGGCAAAGAGAAGAGAGGAACATGCAGAACTGACGGCATCCTCCGGTAGTGGAGAGGCACCGAAAGAAGAAGAAGAAGTGATTAGGCCTGCTTTGATGACCTACAGGGCCGAAAGAACTAAGCTGATCGACGTAGCCTTAGATTAGCAAGTTGAAGTGGCAGTGAACTGGCACGTCTGCTGAAGAACCCATAGCCGATGGGTTCAAAGGGTCGTGAATGAAGACCACGAACTGACACACGCGGCGTAGGATGCCACCGGTTCCCTAGACCGCCGATCTGAGGCAGATTGCTGGCAGCGGCTGGATGGTCAGAACGAAGCGGCGTGCCCTGGGGTTCTACGTGCAGCAGTGGACGAATGCGGTTGAATACTTCGAGGGTTTTTGGGGTTCCGTACACCGTACAAAAAAAACGGAACCCTATAAGGGTCACTCGTGCGTCTGTCCGTCCGTCTGTCACAGTTAAGTTGCTCCGAATCTACTGGTAGGATAGTCTAATCCTATGACGCTAATACAGATGTCAAAAGTAAAAAAAAAAAATTTAAATAAGGGTCTTTCGGGGGAGAAATTAGGAAATTAAAAAAAAGCTTTGCAAACCTTACTGTGTCATGTATCAAATGAAAGGGCTCGTTATGAGGATCTCTAATATATTTTTGAGATTATTGTGAAATAAATAGTTTGGATTTTATTCATGAAAGAAGACGAAAATTTACCATTACCCTCCTTGATATCCGAAACTACTGGGCTTAAAATTTTGAAAAAGATACAAAATATAGTTCATTGCTTGTAGATTACAGGAAAACCTATAAGAATTCTATCAATTGAAAATAAAGTGGTAAACTCAACATAATATGTTTACTTACGGAGAATAGTTCCCTAAACACCACTAGATAGGGCTAGTAGTAGTAAACTCTCGACTTGAATAAAAACATCTGACTTTGGCATTGTATGGAATTATTGTATGGATGGGTTACGGCGCCGTAATAGCCTAGTGGGTAGAACATTGGACTCTGAAGCGGGAGACCCAGGTTCGATTCCTAGTGCGGGCATGTACCTATGACTTTTCTTTCTAAGTTATGTACATTTGTGAAGTTATTGTAGCTATACCACTCGCTAACGGTGAAGGAAAACATCGTGAGGAAACCTGGGTGTCTGAGCTATTCACATAACTCAGCGCTTGAAATCACCAATCCGCGGTGGGCACGCGTGGTGATTAAGCCCATACTCTCTCTCTGAGAGAAGGCCTGTGCACTACAGTGGGACGTATATAGGCTGCTTATTGTATGGAACCCTCTCCACGCGAGTTCGACTCGCACTTGGCCGGTTTTTTGTTCCTAGGATAGCACAAAGTTGAATTTGATTTCCAGCATTCGCGATCAGTCCGTCGCAGCGGCCGCTACTGGCGCGCCTGAGCCGGCGGCGCGCCGCGCCCGACGGGCCCGACCGGCTCGACCGGCCCGACCGACCCGACCGGCCCGACCCTGCGGACTGCATCGTCTTCTCGGTGGTCAGCGAGCCCGTTGAGGACCCGCTGGGACTGGCCGACTGTGTCGATATCGGGTAACTTGTTTAACTTCCGTAATCTTACTAATATTATAAAGTTTTTGAAGATGTTTGGAGGCTTGGATGTTTGGATGTTTGTTACTCATTCACGCAATAACGGCTGAACGGATTTACATGAAACTTGGCGTACGGATAGTCAAAGACCTGAATTGAGACTTAGCATACTTGCCAATCCGCGGTGGGCACGCGTGGTGATTAAGCCCATACTCTCTCCCTGAGAGAAGGTCTGTGCCCTACAGCGGGACGAATATAGGCTGCTTATGTATACTTGATATCCCGGTAATGCGTTCCCGTGGGATGATATTTATTTGAAGTTTAAAATAGATGGCGTTGTGCGAGCGAAGGTTGTGTTTTAAGAATAGATGGCGTTGTGCAAGAATCGTATAAACGGATTCTGTGGCGGTACGAAGTTCGCCGGGAGAGCTAGTCTTCTATAATCTCTAATAAATCTTCAATGTGTTTATTGGAATTTTCATCACGATTTCCAAAGAGACTAGTAAGGTGTAGTATGTAATTTAATTATATTAAATCCTTAACCTATGTATATAGTCCGCACAAATCTTTTTGGCGGTAACGTAAACATAGTCACAGATCGTTTGCACATCGCTTGCTGTCTTTACAGTGTGTGTGTGAGTATTTGACTACTTTAGTAATTTACTAATATCGGCTAGTATTCGTCCACTGCTCCTCCAAATGCCTCCCTCGAGGCACGCCACTTCTTTCTGTCGTCGGCCTCTTATCCAGAAATTGAACGATGGATCGACCGACTGACTGATCCACCGAGTGACTGACCGATCGATCGACCCCGGCAGCTACGCGTACCTGTTTCTGGGCGACGTGCTGGCGAGCAGTTCAGCCGACAGCCTCACGCAGCTGCTGCGCGTGCGCCCGCCGCGCGCCGCCGCCGCGTGCGGCGTGCTGGCCGTGCGGCTCGGCGGCCTGCACGTCGCGCGCCGCGCCGCCGCGCTGCTCTCGCCCTGACCCGTGACTCCGTGAGTGTCCCCTAGTAGCATTTTTGGTAGGCATTTGGTTGGGCCACATACATGACTTTGGTTGGACAACGGTTAGATTTGGCCGCATGTTTTGCTGAAGGGCCGACAACGGAGGGCCTATGTGAAAACTCCTACAGAGGGCCACATAATGTATTTCTCTCTAGGGCCTTTGTATAGAAATCCTACAGTTGGCCACAAAATGTATTTCTCCGTAGGGCCTTTGTATAGGAATCCTACAAAGGGCCACGTAATGTATTTCTCGTAGGGCCTTTGTATAGGAATGATACATATAATCAACGTTGTTGGGATGCTGGTTAGGTACCATGGGGGAAAAATCTGCAGATCCACTTTTCGCTCTTATTACAATTATAATAAGAGCGAAAAGTGGATCTGCAGAATTTTCCCCCATAGTACATATCCGGTAGGATCATATGGGTAATATAAAACTCTCTCTGTTTTCAATCACTATCACATTTTGTCACAATGCTTCATTGATTTAAAATATTCCATTAAGCACACTTTCAAATAATAAACATACGTATGTATGTGAGAGTGAGAGAATTACAATAACGAAATTAAAAACATTGTTTATTGAGCCTTATACTCAATAAAAATTTATTAAAATTAGGCTGTAATTACATCTTATGTGTCTAATAATATATAAAATTATTCAATGGCACAAGTTTCTGTTCACAAATGGAATGCACACAAGATCGTTATCATAAAAATTAGGTAATAGAAAACATTTTGCTTCAGCTTTCAATAGGTATTTTGTAAGTCTTATTTAAAAAAAATCAATCTAATGAGAAATAATTACTATTCTCAATCTTTTTGATAGCTTTTACTCTTAAAATATCTCCATCTTTGGTATTGAAACAGGAATTAATACTAATATTGCAACCGTCATCTAAAACTATTTTAGTTATAGTATTTTTCTTCTTCGGCCTTGACGATTTTTTTACCGTGCATGTAATCCAGAAGGACTTCTGTAACTAACCCAATATTAATTTCTGTTAGAATAGTTTTAGTTAATTGGCGATCTTCATATTGTTGTTTGTGAAAATAATCATCAGCTCTAAGATTTGAATTTGAAGTATTTTGCCATGTTGTTCTACCAATGTAAATTCCTTCTTGTGTACATTTCTCGCAGCAATATAGAGAGTTCTGCGATTTTATACATTTAAGAAAAGCCCTTGCTGGTGCATCAGCAACAATACAACTCACTCGGAAAGCGTACTTTTTGCCTTGAAATACTATAACACTATTTTCTGAGACTAGGTTAGACTCACTTTCTGCTTTTTTGCACTTTTCCCTCGCTGATTTTAAATCATCTGAAAATGAATGGTTTAAACTGTTATAAAATAGTATTTGACTAAAGAGCCATTAGTGCTAGTTTGGATTCACGGACAAACCGGCATACAAAAGGTCAGAATGTAATTGTACAAAAGGTTAGTATGTAAAACCGTTAGAACAACTAGGTACCTTTGTCTTTGAAATCGAATTTTTATTGTCATTTAATACTTTTATTGCACTAGCCTAATGTACAATACGGCAGACTTAATGCACAAGCATTTTCTTCCAGTCGACCGCAGGAGGTGGAAGAAAGATTAGTAGGCGTGCAAAGAGGTTAGGAAGTGCCAATTAGGTAGTGCCTATATTATAAACTATAAATGATCAAAGCCGACTTACCAGTTTCATACATAAATTATGCTCAACAGCATACATGGCCCAGTTTTCGTCGGGCAAGTCTTGCGACACCAAACATTTGTTGAAATTAGGTACTCTATGTTTTATATGGCGGCCACAGGCATTGTTTTTTACGTAGCATAAACCAGCTTTCCTTTGGCATTGTCTTCAAACTCCAGCACCTTATAATACATGAGTGAGAATCACGAAAACTTGACATTTCACTTCACTCGCTCACAAGCTTTTCATATTTTATATTTTTCTTGCCGCACCACGTCGAACTCGAAATAAAATGATTCACACAAAATGGCGGACGCCCTAGTGGCGCGCGCGGCGACCACCCCTCCCCTGCACCCTCTGCAACCCCCTCGCACTCGAGAGAGGCCCAATGTTGGTAATCAGTCGGCATAATAACCGATATTGAGTCTTTGTTAGGCCAATACAAGTTGCATGTGAGTGATTTAACTAACCATATTTTAACCACGTTCCTACCGTTGGCCAGTTGTCTCAAATTTCGGTTGGGCCAACCTTTATTTACTGCAGTTGTACCAACGTTGTTCGGCCAACCGTAGCAAAAAAGCGTCAAGGCCCACTGTTGGGAATCAGCTCGGCATAATAGCGTCATTGATCTTCGTGGGGCCGATACAAGTTCCATGTGGGCGATTTAACTAACCATATCCCATCAATAACCCTACCGTTGGCCAATTGTGGCCGATCAAAAATGCTACTAGGGTCACTTGTGTCTGCGGGTCGCAGCCGCGCCGTGTCTTAGAGTTTGAGAGTGACGTAGCCGTAAATGTAGTCTCTGGTCTTCAGAAAGGGTTTCAGTCTAATAATAATGACAGATACGCCGCCGCGCTGCTCTCGCGCTGACGAGTCGTAAGTCGTGACATACAATTGAGATTTTCGCACTTGCTTAGGTCATGCTGTGTGACTACTACGATCAGAAAGTCTATTCGTCTATTTCTCCTTCGGCAAATTCTCCGATATGAGGTTGCCTGGAAGAAATTGCTATTAGCAATAAGGCCGCCAATTGTATCTTTTCTTTTGTCATTGCTGTTTCTGTAACGTTTTTTTTTTTTTACAATAAAGAATATTCTTATCTTATCTTAAAGTCTCTTGAAAAGGTTTCAGTCTCGTAGTTATGACAGATGCCGCTAGCCCGTAGCCCGGCCGGCAGCCGCACGAAGCCGGCCGAGCGGCTCGACGAGCTACACCGCGCCACCTGCGCCGCGCCGGCTGCTCTCGCCCTGACCCGTGAGTCGTGTCATATAACTGAAATTTCTTATATATAAAAATCTCGTGTCGCAGTGTTTGTTATCGAATTCCTCCGAAACTGCTTCACCGACTTTTCTGATTTTTTTGTGTATATTTGGTAGGTCTGAGAATAGATCCCTGTAGCCTATCGCAGGGCAGTGCGAGTTACGGCTCGGCTCTCCGAAGTGCGGCTCTTTCCTTGACCCAATATGCCACGTACATCTGACATTCTTGCACTTAAGCCTGTGTGGCTCCAGAAAGGTTGAAGTTTTAATCCAGCAGCGCCCGATGCAGTCTTTGGGGTGGTTTCTGAATTAAGAAATTCACTAAGTAAATACTTAAGTAAAGTTCGGTCACACTTTTTTCTGAGAAATTCGAAGAGACAGCACTACAGTTAACTATTTACTCAGCGAAATTCTCAATTCAGAAACTGGCCCTTTGTCCTCTTGAAAGGGTTTCAATCTCAATCTCCTAACGATGACAGATACGGCTTGAACAATTTGGAAATCGATCGGCGCGCCGCCGAGCTGCTCTTTCCTTGACCCGTGAGTCGCGACATATGTACACCTGAGATTTTCGCATTTAGACCATAGCCAGGCCGTGTGACTACTTCGACCGCTGTCTTTGAGAGTGAGATTTGAATCTGTAGCCTCTTTAAAGGGTTCCAGTTTCTTAATATTGACAAATGCGGCGTTGACTTCATCGATACTCATCAGCCGCTTCATCGCTTCCGTGATGCGCTTTTGATGCGATTGCATATATTTGCTTTAATTTGGCAATGGTCGGTCTTCCCTCGGCAGTGCTGTTAAAGACCAGTCTGACTGGCACAAAGGAGCTTTCAAACCAGAGTTAATAAAACTTTGATCCCCAGCAAAACATCAGGGCCCCTATTCACAATCACCCGGCGCGCACAAGCGTCCGGAAACCCGGACCCTCCGTCCCGAGTGATCCCGAATCCCTCCCCGAGCGGGCCGCCCCGCGCCCCAGCGCGCCGCGTCCCCGTCCGCCGTCCGCCGTCCGCCGTCCCAGTCCGCCGTCCCCGGCTCACAGTCCCGGGCGTGTTGGCGCGCGACGCACGCGCACGAAAATACCCGACGCGCTAGCGCCGCCGATCGAGACCCGTTTCGTAATAACTCTCCTATAATAGTGCTGCGATCGACCCCTTTACCTTATACATTGCGAGTCGTCCCTTGTTCCATTAATGATCGTGACATGTTATGTAGAGTTCAACTGGAGGGGTTCGCTTGGCGGAGTTGCAGTGTTTGGTTTGTTGTTGACGCCTTTTGGATTAGTTACGCTAGATTTACTGGATGCGTCAACAAACATTTTAAATTTAGTAATTTTAGTGTATAATAGTAAGGCCGAATTGCAAAATTCTTTATGGCACGTAAGTTGCCATTTATATTTAATTATTCTGTGTCAAGAATTTTTGTTAAATTAACTTAAGCCACGTTTAAGAAAGTGGTGAGGTTCGGCCTTAGATTACGAGTAACGCAAAAAGCGTAGAGCTTTTAAAAGTTACATTTTGCTTTAAATCTAAATATCGTGTACCATTTGGTTAAACGGTACCTACCGATGCACTGCACTCCGCTAAGTCACCAAATGTAAAACAATAAAAGAATCAAAGTTCAAACTCAAACATCATCATCTAACGCTGGAGCCACTTCTACAAAGAGCACGTTCATGTTTACATCCTCAGCGCAGTGTTTTGTGACGGCGCCACACGAGTACAAATACACGAAAACATAATAAAAGTGATGACGATTCGGTGATTTAAAAAATAAAATAAACAACAAAATATAAATCTTTAAACTGCTTGTTTAATAAGCTGCAATACACATTCAAATAACAACAGAAGCTATAAAGATCAATTAATGTTTGCACTTGCAATGCAAAAAGCAAGCCACCACCATAAACGGATTCAATTGACACTAGTGCACTCTCACTCAACTCTCAAGAAATTCCATGTATTACATCACGACTCGTCTCCTTTATCACCTCCGATTCTCATCCTGTTGTCTGAAATATCATCCGAAGTTAGTCTGTAATGTTTGTTCTAAAAGTCTCTATTTTTAACATTCCTCCATCGTTTTATGAAACCAACTAGGCTCTCACTCACTCAACGGTGCAGCACAGGACCGTAGAATTCACACAAATGCTGAAGTCATCAGTCTAATTGTTTAAGAGGATAATATTATCATCGTAAATTGTAAATTTTTAGGTAATATCCAGTAGCCTAGTCGAAGCATCCGTTGACAATCATCCAGCGCAATTTTTCTCTCGAAACGTAATGGTTGCAGAATACCTTTTCTGTAGAATATCTTTTCCATTTTTGTTATTCATCATCAGCCATTTGACGCCCACTGGAGGACATAGGCCTCCTTGGTGGTTTTCATAACCATGAGGGGTTTTGCCATAATCGCCACGCATAACTTTTTGTTATTAATGCAAATAAAATTAATAGTATTATTTTAAAAAATTCAATCATACTTATGGATATTTTCGAGAATGGCATTAGCGACGTGTTTTTAAAGGCTTTTAAAACTATTTCTAATAAAAAATCTGAGAACATGAAAGCATATCCTCTGTTTCTTCTTCCTCTTCCTGCGCCTCCCAATAATAGAGGTTGGCCGTCATCTTCATTTCTTGACAAGCAAAACAACAATTTATTTATTAATCATTTCCTTTGTTTCTATTAAAGCAGCGGCTTACATAGTACATTGACATTCAGCAAAAAGAATGTTAATTCTTTTCGTTGAAATGAATCTTTGAATTCTTGATTTCTTTCTTTGAATTATTATTTTTAAAAGTGGCTTTTGGTTACTTCGTAAGGCCTATCATCTTATCCAAAACTTGCTCCAACTAATTTAAGGCTTCCTTATCTTTTACAAAAACAATAATAAAATTGAATTCCCTTTTGCAACGAAACATCGAACGAAGAATCAAAAACTTTAAATTTATACTTTTGCTGTTTTGTTTTTGCTAACTTTATAATTTTCCAATAAATAAACTGAGACACAAGATTGATCGAGTGATTGATCAGCGGACTGCATAAAGCTTCGCGCGTCCTTGTCCTAGTCTGCCAACGTCGCGGACGCATTTAGCGCGGCCCTGCAGACTTTCTTCTGCACCCTAGACAAGAGAAAATCCACCTTACGGGACACACAATAGGAGCTCCTAAGTGGACAATGATAACTTGGTGTAATAGTAAACAGCAAGGAACGCGGAGCTGATTGGTTGTCGTGCGCTGCAGTGACATTTGGATTTTTTGGATCACATATTGATTGGATCAGTTCGCAAAATTGTGCCGTGAGTTAATTGGTTTAGTGGTTAGTTTACTGCGAGTTCTGTCTGAACTGCGTTTCAGTACACGAATAAAGTGTTAGGGGCCTTGTGTCTGTTGTAGAAAACTCTCGATTCATTTCATGGTTCTTTTTGCTTCTTTCGGTGACCATTTGCATATTACATGAGGTTCTTGTATATGCCGAACCAATTGCATCAGATTTTTTTAGGATTAAATTGATTCTTCTAGCCCTACCAAGCCTAGGAATATTAGGAAAAAAAAAAAAAAAAAAAAACTTGTTAATACTTCGAATTCCATTCTCTTGTATTAGTTAGTTCCTGTTAGCACGTAACTAGGCACGCATAAACAACTCTATTTTTAAACATCATTCAACCCAATCCACCACTCCACTTGGAAACATTTCAGCAATGTATGTCGATTACTACAGTATGCGATATAGGAAAGTAACTACCTCAACTCTTACTCCACAAGAATTAAGCACGAGTATCGTACGAAACGATGGGCTGTTTGTTCCTGTTTACTTGCCTGCGTTTTATAGCGTCATTGCCTGTAAGCTCATTTGGCAGTCGACGTGGAAATGGTACATTATACTGTCGGGTTCGTAATCCCAGATCCCAAAAGGGATATAGTGATTCACGGGCTATTTCAGACTAGCCATTCATAAATCCCTTGGTTCTTTCGAGTGCCATCTTTATTACGAGTATATGTAAGAAAGATCACTAGGGCCCGCTTGCACCAACTCTATCTGACACCATAATATATTTGTCTATCCAGTGAATTCAAAGTCAAAAACGGCATTTGCAGAATACATTTGACTTGACAACCCTGTCTATCAGCAATTTATTCGTTTATCCCTGGATACGTATTTATACATTTCTTATTCATTCAGTAACTTGGCGCAAGCCGCTCGTGAGTTTGCTTAACCTAAAGAAATATCTAAACGCACGATTCAGAAGTTCTATCGTGTAAAATCAGTTGTTGTTTACAGAGAATTTGATTAAGTAATATAACGAATATAACGTTGCTCAACTTGCTCATGATAGTACAATTCTACATTAGCAGAGTGTAGTTGGGTAGTAGGAGGTCACTTGCTAATACCATGCATGCAACGAGAACATGCCGCCTCGGCGAGGGCTGTAACTCTGTAACTGCTGAATCTGTCTCATATCAAGTTAACGATGAGATCAACGTCTTCCAGTGTTCTCAGTGCTCACTCAGTCGGGGCCCTTTGGTCCTGCTCATTTCTTATCTTTTTCCACTAAACGTCATGAAGATACATTTGTTTGGTCGGCGTGAAGATTGCATGATATAATCCGGTATCAAAATCTGGCCAGTGATTCACGCATTGCAGTGAGTGACTATCTACTGGTCCACTAGCTCGACTCGACAGTTGACATTTTAGATGCTTCACTTCACTCGGTGATTGATGCTAATTCATTCGGTTCTTTTTCGAGCCTCTTCCTTTCTTTTTGTCGCGGGCTTGGTCTTTTTCTGTGTTCAAGCTCTTTATTATTTTATGTTCAATCTTAAATCTTTAATCTGAACACATAAACAAAACGACAAATATAAAAAAATAATAGAAGAAGATGTATATACGTAGGCTACATAAAAAAGCCACCGCGGCTTGATCTATGTTTGATTACCAAGTCAGGGGATGAGGGTTTGATTCCCGCTGGAGGTCGTCGTTCTTAATTACCTCAGTCTAGGTGCCTTCCATACATTTGTGATGTCCTTATCTGGTAAGCATATCACAGGGTATCCTAGTTTGGGATCAGGCTTCTTTAGTAAGTTATGTTAAATGCTTAATCTGAAGTGAGAATGATCAGTACTTCACTCTGTACTTTATTTAATAATAAATACTCCATCAATACTCCAAACATTGTGTAATCTGCCAAAACATCAGGTATTCGCATCGAACAAGAATATTTACTACGCGCTGAATAGTCCGACATTTCGCCCGAGAATTTATTTACGCGATAACTCTTTCACGGAGCGGACTGCTTTAAATATTTGTCGCAGTAATTTCAAGTTCGTCCTCTAGTTAACACGTTTTCGGCTGGTGGTTGTCTGTTTTCTTGACCATCGTCGACATTCCTCAATTCCTAGCTCTGGTGACTTGTCTTTAAAAGGCTCGAGGCTCACCAATATCGGTACCAAAACATATGACGTCATCTAGGTACACTGCCACACCCTATCTGCAGGGTGACTTTGAATTCGTTCACCGTATTTTAAGGGGACATTCTAACCCTTATATAGACACACATGGTGCTAGTTGTGAAATAAACTAGGCGTCAAAAAAAAATTGTTACCCAAAATTACTTTGATCAAACAACATCAACACAAAAATTAATAAAAACCCAAGAAAAACCATATTTCGTGCGTCTGATTATTGGCGCCGGCCAACTCAATTGTTCTTTATTTGTTTACGCGTATCGGACGTCACTCTTAAGCATTTAACATATTAGAAAACATTTTTCAACGTTACGCTACTTCTTATTTATTTATTTATGCATGAATTCATAGTCATCCTGTAGAATTGTCGCATCAACACCAACACCCAGCTGATTTTTTTCCCATAAGACTTCATAATTCTATGTTTCTTCTTGTTTTGTCCAAGCTCATATAAAGCTTTAACTTCCACCCGCTTAGATTCGCCATAGACCACTACGATCCTCTGATTAGCTAATATGATGATCTTATTAACACTGATGGTTCAATATACGTTAAAAGTGACGTCAAAGATTTTTTTTGCAGAAACTTACATAAAAGAGAGTAAAATATTGGATGTATATGTATGACTATGTATGTATGTGTATGACTCTGCTCAGCCCTACAACCGGTGTCTTGGGCTCAAGTTTCATTGGCTAGAACTAGCGCACAATGTTTACTTTGGAACCATCTTCATTGATTGGCTGTTTTCTAACAACAACTAACACAATAGCCTTTTTAACCACTCTGTAACCTGTTTCGTTTCAGTTCGGCGTAGATAATTTAGATGAGTTCTCTATCTTTTCTGACGTCTATGCCGACTATTAGTCATAGATCAGTCACTTACTAATCCAGTTATCCTAAATAGCATATCTACATTACTCATGTATTCCGGCATGTTTTCACCTGCATTAGTTATGAAACTCGCTAGAACGGAGTCCATTTGTCATCATCCCCGTGATTAAACTGGTCGTGTCATAAACAACGGCGCCAACTACCGATGCGATGAAGCAATTACAGTCCTATCGGATGTTTACAGCTTTACATGTCGCCGAGATATATGTCTTGCACGTTCTTTGCTAACCTATCTCGTTCAAGTACAGAATAGATACTAATTTGGAATAAATATCAATGCGAGGAATAAGCTGTTTGTGCTTTTGGGTAAAGTTTTGACGTTTTCGGATTATTGGTTTCTGGTTATTGGGGTTTCTCTGAAAGATCGACTTCGAAACGAGGTGGTCCGACGGAGAACCAAAGTCAACATAGCCAACCGAATTAGCATGCTGAAGTGGATGTGGGCTATCATCCGAAGACCTGATAACCGATGGGGTAGACGAGTTCTCGAGTGGAGACCGCGGATCGGTAAACATAGTGTAGGGCGTCCTCAGACTCGGTGGAGCGATGATCTTCGCAGGGCGGCTGGCAAGAGCTGGATGAGAGTAGCCGAGGACCGTGCTCAGTAGCGTGCAATAGGATAGGCATATGTCCAGCAGTGGACAAGCATAGGCTGATGATGATGATGAGTTTCCCGACTAAACGTAGAAATATGCCGCCTGAAGATGTGTACAGATGTGGCATGAATAGAGATGCCAATTTGATCTATCAGTTACATTTATCGATACATGTGCCTTCAACCCAGATAGCAGATAGTTTGACGAACGTGACACCTCTACGAAGGAAGGCACGCCACCGTCTCCGTCTCTCTAACCGTCCCCCACGCTGCTGTTATTTGTCTCTCTTGCTGATTCATGATCTTCGCTCAAAAACCTTACTACCGCATTTACTTTTTGTTTTAATCTTACTTCTTCCAGGGTGGAATAGGCAAATATTTATTTGATAGGGACCAGACCTATTTTTGTTTAAATATAGGTACGTTCTATACAGCGTGCCAGCCGCAAATTAAATCCCGCTAAATCCCTAGTTCGGCTTTCCAACAAGCTACAAAAGTAACACCCTTTACTGAGATTTGTAGTCTCCATCTGACCCTTTCCCCAGTTGACTGTTTGAGAAAAGAGTTTCCGTCAGTCGAAGTTCTGTGTCTCAATGTCTCCAACTCCCAGCGGATGTCGTCGTCGTTTGATCTAGCTCGCCGAAAATTCCCGAGTGGCAGCCATCGTCCGTAAATCCGAGAACCTTGGCGAATTATTTTTGACAAACACATCCATACTGGAGATTTCTTGTAGCGTACTGAGCAGACATACTGAATGTCAGTCCACGAGATAGTTTAGAGCTCCGTACCCGGCCGAGGTCTACACGACTACCTTCCAAACAACCGCGTTAGTTGATCCAACTGAAGCGTCATTTCATAGTCATAATATTTACGTGCCAATAATATCAGGCGTAGTAAATTTGGCTATAAATAACTCAAATATTATTGAAGGCGGTCCAACGAGATTTCAGTTTGGCAATAAATCCTCACAAATGTCTTAGAAGATGTGCCATCCGTTCAGACCTGTGAATTAGAAAATTTCTAATATTTAATATGAACTGTTGAATACTAAAATGTTCTATAAGTTACATCAACTTCTTTTGTCGATTTTTAACCCAAAATAACCATTTTTTCAATAGGTATTAAAACCTGAAAATAATTTTGAGAGTATTTCAACTTAAAACAGAATCGTTTTATTAGACGCACTTGTAAACTTTATAATGATAAGCTGAGTGAAATTGATATTTTTTGTAGTACACTAAGCTCATTTAAACATAATATTCTTCAGTTATTAGGCTGAAGTTAAGCTACAGACTTGTTTGTTTCTTGTAACTTTTTTCCTGCAATTTTCATTGTTTCTTAAAGCAAATAAGCATTGGTTATAATTTTTAAGGATCTATATAAAAAATTGTAAGTTCGGAAAACTATAGGTCTATTCATTTCTAAGACTACTGGACATGATTTTTGTGAGACCGTTTGTTTTCGTTTAAATAAATAAAAAAAAAAAAAAAAAAAACTTGAAAAACCATTCAGAAAATCTCGCTCTTTATTTGTGTCTCTCATTTGTTAACATTAGGTAATTATTTGGGTCATTTAGATCATATCACAGGGTATACTAATTTGGGACCAGGACAAGTGATTGTCTTGTGTGGATGTTATCTCTTTACGGATTTCAGTTGCGGAATCTGTAGACAACTGTTTGAAATCTCGCTGGTGCATCGACAGAAACACTGTCAAATGCCAACAGACAATAGTAAACAGAACGTTATTTCAAAACCCAAAACTACCGAGACACAAGTTCAAGTATCACGGGGGCACAGCAATATGTACACTTGGCATGGCGTCCAGTTGGCACGCCGCTGACAGTCCGCCCGACGTTACAACACGCATTATTAGTGCGAATGCAGCTAATGCACCGTGCTAGCAACGTGTAACTCCTGATTAAATTACTGTGTGACGTGGAATAAACAGAAGATTGATAGATAAAATCTTTTTTTTTTCACTATACAAACTAAATGTTTACTTAATGAACGTAAAAGCTGATAGTTTCACAGTTAATAGATTGTGCGGAGAAGAAGCTAACAAAGAAACTCCACATTTATTTATTTACATAAGATACACACGTATACAAAGCATTACATTATCTAATTACAAGTAACAGCACGAAGAAAGATAGAGAAAATATTAAGATATTTATTGAGAAGCAAACATATAAAGTTATGACTTATTTACAGGTTGGCTTGGATGTTAAGTACACGTAATTTATTTATCACTTTAGAAACTAAACTAGGTAGATCCTGAACTATGGTTTCCAATACCCCCCTTTGATTATCCTTAAGTCAGGTTTAATACCAAAGAAATACAGCAAAACTAGAGAAAACTTCATATTTTTTCACAATAACAATCTGCTTCTATATTACACGTACCAAATCCTGAGCAAGTATTTGAAGTAAATTTTTAT
The DNA here is from genome assembly GCA_963969515.1 of Yponomeuta evonymella. Taxonomy (NCBI): domain Eukaryota; kingdom Metazoa; phylum Arthropoda; class Insecta; order Lepidoptera; family Yponomeutidae; genus Yponomeuta; species Yponomeuta evonymella. The sequence goes on along the minus strand of OZ018343.1, from coordinate 1,650,611 downwards.
ATAAACCGTAGCCTGTTTACGTTGCATCTATGAATCCTCTGTTTCCTAGTGTTCAAACTTTGTCAAACTTTGTCTTTGGTAATAACGAACAACGACTCCTTGTGATTATGTATTTTGGCAAAGAAATGGTAAATTTAATTACTAGTACGATTTATGCGTTGCTCTGTAAATTCTTGACAGGGTGGATAGGTACTTATGTAATTAATGTACATGATTTAGTACTGATAGGTTAATCTTTGTTTTAGGACTACTTAATGCTGGGTTACGATGAAAATATAATCCGATTGAACAATTATTGATGTACCTACCTGTTAACGACCAATGTTAATTCAATTCATAAATAGCGTACCTAAGTATTTTATTCACTTAGTAAAGAGAAATACAAAAAAAATACCGTTTATCTAGCTACCGCCTTGAAATCACCAATCAATCAATCATTATAATCACCGCAAAACATGTGAATATTTCATAAACGGTGTTCGTAGATCATATTTTATTCTAATAAAAATCACCAGACGGACGACACGACAAATCCGAAACGAAATAAATGACGTCACAGTGATCAAGTGAACATTTTAACTCAGTGTACAAACATGCATTTAAACTACTCTTAAAATAATAGGGTTTTCTAAACTCTAAACAGGACTAAATAAAAAAAACATTCGTATATTTAGAAACATAAACACACACAAAATGGACGACACACCTGACATTTTGACGCCCGAAGCTATAGGTCAGTGATACAAAGTCTAAATCGAATCGTTTTAGGATGAACCTTGATACATTTCGCTGTCACACTTGTTTTTGTAAATAGTTCACTGTTCACATCATTGTGAGAGTTCTCTGATATCACTGTTCATCTTAAAAGTGATCCCATTCGGTGTTTACAATTGGCTGCTCTCTTTTGCTTCAAATTAGATGAAACGTCCCCTAAAATCTACTTATTAGACGCTGACCGTCACACTACTTATTTACACTGACCCTAAAGTCAGTTCCTTTTGTTCATTACGTCGCAGTCAAAAATGCCGGGTTTAAACATGTTCGCACAAGTGTGGTAATAAGTATTCACACGAACTATTTATTACCCACCTATCTAAGAGCGGCGCATGGAATGACTTTCTGAATTCTGAAAGATAATAAAACTCAAAGGGGTTTGGGTAAACGTGGCTCTCTTTCTCTGCACGGCAGATAACTAAATAAACCCTGTTAATAAGAACTTCTGGCATAATTTGATGTGAGTTATATCGGGGAATTAATATAGAGTCAAGTGGACAACTTATTCAAAAATGAAGGAAATCCACCCTCTACATAAAATTACCCATAACTCTTTATTGCACTCTTAGGCGACAAGAGCTATGCGCAAAGACTAACGGTCTTATTTATAAGAACACGATTCCTTAAAACACTTTATAAACATCGATTATTATAGTCTGTGGTGGAGATTTTACAAGGAAAAGACGTAGCCACAGATTAAATGAACTACCTCTGAGGAGTTTTTTAGAGGAATCGTGTTTTTATAACTAAGGGCCGAAATCTTTAAATGACGGCAATGCAAAGCTGACTCTTGTTGTAAGGAGATTCAATGTCTTTTTAATTCCGGAAAGACATTCCGTTCGCGCCATGACTCAAATGAGAGAACTGTTGAAAAATCATGTCCTCTGTGTCCAGGCTGTTATTCAAACGATATTTGCTTCGGATCTGAAACTCTTGTAACGCAGTGGACAAAGGGCGAAGTAGCTGTGATGATAAGCTTCCGCGTTCTTTCACAACTCCTCACTACAATATGCTCCTTCACTAAACTAACTACCTATAAATCCCTCAAATAAAAACTACCAATTCTACTTAATACTTCAACGTTATCTAAGTTTGTGTATTTACATTGTTGTATGTTTTTGCATCATGACTTCTTTAATTTGTTTAAGTGCTTGGACTCACGAGTAACTACCAACAATAGCTAACATTGTTAATTTACATTGTTGAAAAAACTTTTTATTACTATTTTAAAATCTAACCAATTTATACCACCATGTGCTCACAGTGTTTTCTATATAAAATTATAAACCATTGGATTTACTTTACCTTAAGGCCTTGGTTCGTGTCAAGACACGAATACAACAATGAACACAACTGTTCAGGAACAGCCTGTCCTAATCCCGCATTCTTAAATCTTCAATCTTACACAAGTACCCTACTTTTAACTACCCACAATTGTTAATAATGACAAATCGTACTGTACAACAGACTGTCGACCTGTACATTTATACTGTACATATTATTAAAAAGTCAACCGTAACATAACTGAGTAGACCTAAACACAATCTTTTGTATCCAACCTTTAAATCTCTACATTTCTAAATGTTAAAGTGTCCGTAGTAAGTAACCTGAACACAATATGTTCTCTATCTAAAGGCAAAATCAGATTATTCAGATTAGTTTCAACATTCACTCGAGCGATTCGTTCATTTCTGTTTTTCATTCCTTCATTCCGCATCATTCACTCGGAATTCATAATTGAAATACAGAATGAACGTCGTATTCATTCATTAGTGAACAGGTTCAATAATGTTGGCTCAGCAGCTTTCATTTTCGCATAGTGAAAGAAGAATGAAACGTCTAAACCACAGATCACCCCCAAGCTTTCCAAGCGTGACCTCGAATTAGCCAATCACAAGCCGGTTGTTGCCTGCCCCCCCCCCCCCCCTCCCACATCCTTGCATTCCTCAAAATTCAGTGAGCACGATGTAGTACCATGTAGTGTTGCCGAAAAATCGATAGTTTTGCAATCGATTGTCGAACGCTAAAATCATCTACACGATCGATAGGACAATCGATGGTATCGATGCTATCGATAGTATCGATGTCTCTTCTACTGCAATACTGTCGGTAAACAGCAATACTATTGATACCTAGTATCGATAGTTTAGTCGCTGCCAACCATTGAACTATCGATAGTATCGATAGTATTGCTCTTTAATATTGAATAGACTATCGATAGTATCGATACTATCGATAGTTTTGTACTATCGGTAGACATATTTAATTCAATAGTATTGGATGAAGTATGCATGCAGGTAAGATAGAACGGTGAGGCGTAGAACAGAATTTGGTGCCGATAGTTTATACAACGTACCACATTAGTTTTTCTACCACTCATTAATCCTGCATACAATGCAATACTATTGAAATAAATATCACTATCGATAGCACAAAACTATCGATAGTTCTATACTATCGATACTCTATTCGATATTAAAGAGCAATACTATCTCTAGGTTCGATACTCTCGATAGTTCATTGGTTGGCAGCAACGAAACTATCGATACTATCGATAGTATTGCTGTTTACCGATAGTATTGCAGTAGAAACGACGTCGATACTATCGATGGTATCGATAGAATCGATCTACTATCGATATTATCGTGTTTTCCTTAACTATCGATAGGCTATCGATAGACAATCGATAGTGGCCTATCGAGCGGCAACACTAACACCATGCATCATGCGTTTTCTATTGGTTGGGGGTATCTGTGGTAGTCTGATTTCGCCTTAATCTAACCTCTCTAAGCCTGTACACTTCTGAACCGTCTGCAAGCGTCAGTAGTGAGTTCCCGTGCGATCGAACCGTGACTGTGTTGCCCGCGGACAGGGTTCGGCGAGTGGGTGTCGCGGGCAGCGGTGCCGGCGTTGCTGCGGCGGCGGGTGTCGCTGCGCGAGCGCCGGGCGCGGGCCAGGACACTGCGCCGCGCCATGGAGGTGAGTTCTCAGGTTACGCATAAACCAAATCCTGTCAGAGTCCTGACGTTTGCGGTAGCAAAGTGTGGAATTTGACAGTTAGGCAATTGGATTCGTTCAGGATTTGGTGCGCGTAATTTGTTTGTTTATTATGTCTATTCATATTGGTTATTTATTTATGTGTATACTAGCTGACGGCAAACATTGTTTGCCCATATTAATTAGCCTACGACCTATTCTTAGACCTACCAAATATACACAAAAATTTCATAAAAATCGGTGACGCCGCTTCGGAGCAGATCGATAACAAACACTATGACTCAAATTTTTATATATTAGATTAGTCTTTTTACTTGTCGGAAGCTAATTCTCATAGTAAACCATGAATTGTAGCCCCATACTATAAGAAACTATTTGTAATATCTATCACCTGGTTGTGCAATTAAGTGTTCTCTATCTATCTACTGATGTTCAAAAATATCAGTTGTGTCATATTAAAGTTACCTACAATTACAACGTGTGTAATTAAAATGTGTGGTAAAACAGATTTCAGTAGTTGCAGACTTTATTCTAAATCCATCATTGGTGGAAACTGGCCTAAAATAATTTGAAAATTCGAAAGTCTCTCAAACTTTACGTTTAAGATGACTTCTAATAAATAAATCCTTCAGCTGGATCGCTTAGGGTTGGTAAATATCAGCATTTCAGTAGGCACACATTTGTTTTTACTGAATGTAACTGACTGGTTGTTAAACCAACCGCTACTCGCGGTTAGCTGAAACGGAAACCGCCAACAATGAAACAACAGCACATCTACGCAATTTACGACCCACAAGAATGCGAATCAGGGTTATTCAACCCACTTGTACCGAATTGGAGTTCCTCAGGCTATGCGTGAAACGCTTGTAATGAATGTACGTTGTCTTAAATTAAATAAAAAAAGGTTTTTTTTTTGTTTCTCCATTCTGCAAAAGATTAAGCTGAATTGAGCATTGTGCTTATTACCTACGCATTGCAGTAGCTATTTACCATATCCATTATGTAGCGATATTTTTATAGATGATAGGTACATGCTACGAATAAAAAAGACCATAGAAGTGTTTCGTCCTATAAAACTCACTCTGGTTCATTCGGTGCGTCATGCGTGACGACGTGAACGTTGATTGGTTTTATACAAAAACGTCAAACCGTTGACTTTATGATGTATAACCCGTCGAAATATCTAGGTACCTTGCAAGATGGCGGTCTGACGGTGGCAGGTGCGTAGATACTTCGCCGGGTAGTACAGAATCGCTCCGATTGGTAACACAATTGACAAGCCCCGCCCGCCTTCCCACAATTGAACGTGGGGTCATTTTTTAGCGCCAGTTAGGGCCAGTTTCTGAATTGAGAATTTCGCTAAGTCAATGGTTAACTGTAGTGCTCTGTCTCTTCGAATTTCTCAAAAAAGAGCGTGACTGAACGTTACTTAAGTACCTATTTGCTTAGTGAAATTCTCAATTCAGAAACCGGCCCTTAAACATACATGTTTTTAATTATAATTTTTAATTAAATACATGACTATTTAAAATTTGCCCACAAGTGATAATACGAGTAATCCAAATGTAATTTTCCTTTTTGCACTGCAGTACGGCAGTTTTTTTTTAATTATGAAAATAAAAGTTAGCAGATGTGTTTTATGTGAATATTTACGCTGGAAATAATCAGCTGGTGTGGTTAGAATATCGTTCTTACCGGCTTTGTTTTTCTTCTGGTTAGGAAAGTAAACATATCAACGTTTTTTGCTTGTTGCTTTAGAAATAAAACTATTTTAATTTCTTTTTATTTAGGACACCAATAGTCATGAATAGATATGGATCCCTCCATATATAGAATAGACCTACAGGTCTATTCTCCATTAAGTAAACAAAGTTAATAACAGCATACAATCTTAATTAATTAAAAAATTGGTTCCAAGTTCATTCGATTCGTTTAGATAACACATAAGATAAGATAAGAATTGTTCTTTATTGTACCAGGAAAAACACGACATTAAATATTTACAAAAATGCAGTGCATTTGGCGGCCTTATAAAATAGCTTATGCTAATAGCAATTTCTTCCAGACAAACGTATGATGGAAAAATTCGATTCAGAGAGACGGGGTAGTCAGTGCAAATATGAATATTAAAATACATAATTATATAAATAACAATATACCTGCATACCAATCCGGACTTGGCCCCCGTGGTGGAGTATGGCCTGTACCTTCCTTAGGGAAGAGACCCGTGCCCCTCGGTGGGGACATAATGGGTTGATGATGATGATGATGATGATACCTGCATAAACCATTACATATATAGTAATGATAAACATACACATACGTACAATCATGTTGACCATAGCAACCCTCTTGCCAGTGTATATTTATCTCCTACATTGCCAAGTCACATTTAGGCATTCAAATTTAGCAAATCTTCTAATCTCATTAGTTCTAGGTCATGGTAGGGACGTCATATGATGACATCTAGAGTTGATGTTTTAAAAATACGCTAGGCCATATTCTTAAGAGATAGTATGAACCAACATCTAGTTTATTTACATCTATACAGGTATTAACTTCATGAATAGCCTAAACAGTGTGTCATAAAAGCCTCATATATCTGAAAAGGGAGGAAAAATATCAACTGTTCCATAGTAAAGTTGCCACCGAAGCACTAAAGCGGAGTTTTCACGATCTTAGTAGACTCGGACAGTGATCAATTTTTGCTACTCGGAAGCTACTCGTATCGTGCATAGCCCGCACAGATCTTTTTGGCGGTAAAGTGACCATACTCACAGATCGTTTGCACATCGCTTACTGTCTTTACAGTGTAAGAGTGAGTAATTGGCGCAGTGTGATGCGTAGTGATGTGCAAAGTAGGAAATATTTAATCGATTAATACATTCCGATTAGATGCAACAATAGACTGTCATTGCGCAGGAATTGGCGAACTTTCAACCTTCAAAAAGATTTACGCGGATTATACACCGGCCATCTTAGTAAAAAAAAATGCCACTCTGATGAAAACGGTAATTTTTTTGTCACTCGGACCGCACTCTACGCGTGGCGTGAACAGTAGGAACTCCTGCGTTTCGTAAAGAAAAAGAGAAGTGGTGGTAAAATCTTGATTTTTGTGGGGTTTTATGAAGCTGTGAAAGTGCTGTGAAACGTATGGTTTGCATTCCCGTGACCAACCCATTCTTTCTCTTTTCTTTTTATACTTTTTATGTTGAAGTTCGATGATAATAGTAGATTGTTAACCAAGGGCTGTATGATATCAATTGCATACGAGGTTTTTGGCGCCCGAGCGCAGCGAGGGCGCTAATTAGCCCGAGTATGCAATTGATGCTTACACCCGAGGTAAACACTCTGCTTTACATATCGATTGTGAGGTAAGTAAAAAAACAAGAAAGCAGGACTTTTGAGAAAGAACTCCAAAACACGAAAAAAATTTACTTTCGCGCCTAGCTAGTCGACTGACTTTTTTACTCTTCACGATTTTATGGCACGCAAGCGCGTCAAATCGTGCTGGCCAGTTTGATTTTTAAATCGATTTCAATTAACATACGATGTGACTGCGAAACAAATAGTTCGATATTTAAAATAAAATCTTCATAAATTCTAATATAAATTGTCTCGATTCCGATTCGAGTAAATAATCGATATCGAGAAAAAAATATTAACTTTTAAAAAATATTCTTCTTCTAGTATAAGTATGACAGTTCTTTTTTCAAATTCCAAAACCTATGCTGTAATGTTAACATTATGTGGTATGTTTTGAAACCTATGCTGTAATGATATCCATACACCCCGGCATTCAGGGAAGTAAGTGACTACTTACAGAGCAAGAGATATGTAAACATATTTGATTCCGCTTGTTTTCATCGTAGCAGTATTTTTTTTGTCATTTTTACCACGATGAGCGTCACCGTTATTTAGCAACAGAACGCCTATCAACATACATACACATGCATACATACATAAACTCACGCCTGTATTCCAGAGGGGTAGGCAGAGACCAGGGACTGCCAAGCGCCTACACACTGTAGCAAAAATCTGAATTTACTAAAATGTGTATACACTAGGTAGGTACCATCCGAGTAACCTAGAGTTTTTAGTCGTTAAGATTAATCACTCTCTCCGAGCCTACTAAGATCGTGAAAACGCGGCTTTATATGTATGGAATAGCTGGTATTTTTTTCGCGATTTTTATGTTTTACCCGTAGTAAAATTCATTCGTATTGACAAGGAAAACCTCCATTTTATGCCAATTTTGTGACATGCTACCTTCTGCAGTTACATCTTCAGGTGCCTTCTCTCAGAAAGATAGAGCTTGAATATGCAGTTCGTGGATTGACTGACAATTGACAATTTCAAGACACTCAGGTTCCCTCACGATGTTTTCCTTCCCAGTTAGAGTTTATTGCTACAAATTCACGAATATAATATTAAGTATTCATAGTAATAAAACGTTTATTTAAAGCATCTGTGGCTCCAAAGATTAGTAACAACGGTTCTTATGGCTATGCTAGTAAGTATATGTAATTTTTTAGGGTTCCATACTCAAAGGGTAAGGGTACCCTATTACTAAGACACCACTGTTTGTCTGTTTATCTGTCACCAGGCCTTATCTCATGAACCTTGACAGCTAGACAGATGAATTTTTCACAGATGATGTATTTCTGTTGCCGCTATAACAAAAATACTAAAAACAGAATGAAATAAATATTTAAGGGCCCGTTACAACAAACGTGATTTTTTTTTGCCGTTTTTTGCTAGATAAAATACCTGGTACCTTTAACAATATTCCCTTCACAGCCTTAGATGTCCCACAGATGTAGAAAACTGAGGCAGTGATTAATGCTTCATCATCATCATTCAGCCACAAGAAGTCCACTGCTGGATATAGGCCTCCTCCATGGATTTCCAAAAAGACCGGTTGGAAGCGGCCTGCATCCAGCGCCTTCCTGCCACTTGGATGAGGTCATCTGTCCATCTTGTGGCTGGTCATCCTACGCTGCGCTAATGCTTAATGTATGGTAAATAATATATGAGTATATATTTAGACGAAATTGGCTTTCGATCATTGCTCTTATCATTGTCATGTCTACCAATTATCACATTCACTTTCATCAATTGAGGAGTTGTCTGATGATGACCCGCCTCAGCAACTCAATTACGTTCTATTTCAATCTCGCTCATTGCTCTATAATTATCTACCGACGCCAATGCATCCGCTATTGTAACAATTCGATCCGATTGCCAAAACATAACAAGAGGTCTCCAACCATACAACAGGTCCACTTGGCGTCAAACTAATCCTTAAAAAGCTATTCACGTTGATGCATTACGCCTATTATTTTAATTTTTGAACTCTGTGTTAAGTCCCGTTTCTATTTGTATCTGATGCGGGACTGGCGACATCTATCGAGATTTCTGGAGACTATTCACAATTCAGTTTCAGACGAATGAAAGCTCCGCTGAAAAGCGTCCGATTATTTCTGGAGCTGAATTGATCTGTGAGACTGAAGAATTTAGTTTTGGCGTGCGCCGGTAGATGGCGGTGGCTGTATATTTTATTCTTTTTTTGCAAAAACTTTATAACTATTGTGTACATGATATTTTTTTGAAGCACCCAATAGAAAGACGGAAAATAAGCTTTATTTGCTGAAATAACCGTTTTAAAAATGTATACTTGAAAATTGATAAAATAATTTGGACAGTATAGTTTTCTACAAGAAAGAAAATAACTTCATCGTGATTGGCCTGACTGTCGGACAGTCGGAAAGTCGGAAATTCTATCTATACGCATCAATACATACATCGTTAAAGAATAAGTTTTTTTACTACTTCCCGAGCGTCTATTCATAACCCAGGGCCTATTTCTGTCCCAGCCCATCGGTAGTTTGTACACTCAGGCATTTGCTACTTCTGGTTGACAAAAAGTCTAAAATATCACGTGAAAGTGAGACTGACGTTCACTAAACACCTCGGTTTGATGATGCTGTTAAATAACCATGTATTTTATGGGTTCGTTGTCCTTAGGCATTGGCTAAATTAGTCTTAGGTGTCCCTCGGTGTTATTTGTTGATTCCCACCCTACCCAGTGTCATGTTCATCGCCATTTGAGACTTTGAATTTATTTAGACGGTAGTTCTGCGGGAGGGCAGTAGCCGAGTGGCGGCCGAAAACCGTACAGCGGCAAGTCGGTAGGCCAACAGCTCGAAGAGAAGTCTGCAAAGCGCTTGTGGATGCGGATGGCGGCGAAAGATGGGGTGAAGGGGCAAAGCCTAAAGACCTTTCCTCAGCAGCGGGCAGAGGTGGGTTTTAACTTCAGTTTGGGACCAGGTCAAGTGATTGTGTTGTGTGAAAGTTATTTACTTATTTCTTATTATTATTTAGTTTAGTCCCAAGCGAAACGAAACAAGCCCAAAGACTGACTTAAAATATACGTTTACCAGATTTAACTTTTTGGTTTTGCGTGTACCTCGATGTTCATCAGTCGAAAACCACCAGTTCTTAATCGGTCCGCTACACCACAGATTCTGATACATTTAAAGTGTATCACTGGTGAGGAATTTGGTTTTATTTTAAAACAACCACAGCACCGGATCCCCGTTGATTCCGCCCACAAGACCAGCGGCTTCGCACGTGGGATTTCTCTGGTATCGGACTGAATGATTGAGTTGTGTCTCTTCGTAGGTATTCCATAGAAGAAATCCAACCAAAAGGTGACTATGGTACACAATCTAAAACGCTCTTAGTTTGTACCAAGGCTGACGAATAAAAGCTACCAAAGTGATAGCGCTACCAAAAATACTATAAAATGGCAAATGTTTATCAGAATCGTAGCAAATGACTAACCCTGTTCTCTGCCTTCCCCTCCGGGATACAGGCGTGAGGTTACGCATGTACAGATATAGTTAAAATTGCAATTCGATAGTGTTATTTATTTATAGAAAGTGGCGGTTGACCTATTCTACGCTTTCTTGGTCGCAATATACAGTTATTAGTGACTGATTGATTGAACCACCAAATTGATTGCCGAATTTACCTCCTTTTCTGAAGAAAATGATAATTTAAATGGACCTTCTGTGCCAATATTCTGTTATTGTGCACGCGATTCGAAACACACTGGAAGATGAGTCTTCGCTAATTCGGGATTGATCTTCAAAGACGTTTGGAGAGTTACACCAATTTGTGTCTTTCTGACGTTTGGATGTCTGCGGTCGATGTCCTCAGTTATCTTGTGAGTGTCAGGCGTCGGGTACGAATGTTTAAAACCATGGAATACCTTTCAAAATTCGTATTATGTTTTGCAACCATATTTTGAACTGCTAAATTGTACAAACATTATGTAAAGTTCCAGGATACATTTAGGTGCGGGAAGCCATATTCGTACAAAAAAAATTCCGTTTGTCTCCCCGTCTGTCCGTCTCACCAACAGGTCTAGTTGTAAAAACTTATTCTTAGTGACATTTCTCTAATGTGAACCGGCGACCAAATTGTTTTCACCAAACCCTTTGCCCCCACTTCGACGCTCAAAAGGTCCACAATTACTTTAAGTTCGGTCGAGTTGCAATTTTATGTTTATCCAGTCTGCTAATATGATTCCAATATACATGTTAAACACGATACAAAATTTTTTCTCTTGACACAGTACAAAAACTGTTATGTGTAAGATAGAAATTTCCTCCAACCGCCGTACGCGGTTTTCAGTTTGTGTTGCCAGAACACCAAACATCGAAAGCTACCCAAAGGAATCCAACAACACACAAAATCATCTTTCCGATGTTTTAGGAATCGATCTCCAGCGTTTATCAAAGCCTACTCGGAGTTTTGAGAAGCGATGCATCGCCGAACCGATAGCATAAGCAGCCTATTTGCCCATCTGCAAGGAATAATCATACTCTCAGAAGGAGAGTGAGAGTAAGGGCTTATTCACCATGCGAGCCGCGAATTGGCGATTTCAAGCATTGAAGTATATGATTGGACACCCCAGACACTCAGGTTTCCTCACGATAGCGTTTTCCTTCACATACGAGTATAGCGAGTGGTTTAGACCCAAGGCGTCACGTGTAGACCTCACGCGTGTGAGGCACGGGTTCCACGCCAACACCAGCGAAAGCTTCGCGAATGAATCCAAAAATAATAACAACATTACCTGTCCGATGTTCTAGAAATTACCCTCCAGCGTTTGTCAACACCGCACTCCAGAAAGAACAGGCCCACTCGGAGTTCCGAGAAGCGATGTGTATTATTACAACAGGTTAGGGTAACCGAGTCTCCGCGTCCGTGAACTAGTTGGATCACCTAATAATACGCGAGTGGATGGATGGAAGCGTGTCGGACAAGTGGAGGCAGGGTTCCGTAGCCACGGTGTCATCGATTACCTCATGTACATATATACATATAAAAACGTAGGTACTACTGAAACCTGAAACTCAACACAACAGAGCAGAGAGCGTAGCACTATTGCAGACCCAGTATCGTGACAAGTGGCAAACACTGGTCTATGCCTCTCTCTCCGGGATACAGGTGTGAGTTTATGTCATGTATGTAATGTAATGTATTTCACAGAATATCGCAAAACTCAAATACAAATTGACACCAGATCAGTTGATGTACAAGTCCTCAGGGCTGCAACATTCCGTGCTGTCTTGGAAGAGTCTGCACTTTATGATGATTCTGTTTATCTCGCTGATTCTTATCTCTCGTGGTTTTCAGTCTAAATTAGTTTCACTTCAGAACCCTAATACTAACGTTATGTCAGCGAAAGTTGCTTGAGACAAAAAGCGAGTACGAAGTTGTGTAATAAGTCTTTAATGTTACAGAGATTAATGGACGAATAAATCGCCCCAGAGAAGAATAATTGAAATAAAGAGAAACGCTTTCTGTTCTCTAATATATTTTCTCGGCTTTTTTGGGTCGACAACGTTTATATAATTATAGTTGAATGAGAACTGTTACAAACGTTGCATATATTGACTATATTTCTTGAAGCTATTTCTAAGTATACTTTGTTGTGGCTTTCTGAATGTGATACTGCTGATGATGGTTGGTCGTTTATTTATTATGTGCGATACATAGCGTTGGTTCACATAAGATGACAATAAGAGAATGAGCTAAGTGATACAATAAGTGGAAAAGTATTCCCCCTTGTAGCTAAATATGGAAAAAAAACCTTTCTTCCCGACCACTAGGGATATGTGTAACAGGGGATTATATCATAGCTATTATTAATTATTTCTTCAATAGGTGGCAACATCCGCTTAGATAACATAACATAAGACAATAATGCTTAATGTTTTATTATGTTTGACCCTGTGGGGTCACGTACTCATAAAGTTACAAAAACGATCTGTGATGACACGTGACAATGCAATAAATTTGTTCATTAAGTGGCCATAATGTATATTACAATTATACATTATGGCCACTTACACAATAACACAATTATACAACTTAAATTTGTTGGAAATTTGAAGAAATCCGAAATTAATAATGCCGAAACGGAAGGCCGCCAATCCGCGGTGGGCACGCGTGGTGATTAATTAAGCCCATAATCTCTCTCTGAAAGGCCTGTGCCCTACAGTGGGACGTGTATAGGCTGCTTATGATGAAGGCCCCATAGATGTCACCAACATCTCAGATGAAGCAACACTTTCAATTAAAATACCACAAGAGTGCGTCAAGAGTTTTTCTGTTAGCAATGAATGAAGTGTTGATAATGAGATGCTGACTCCTCTTACTCCAGGGTCGGAGACACATTTTTGTGTTAAATCGCAGACATTATTAATCAAGTGTCATTGCCTCTATACAACATAAAGATTGCCCGCATAATACTTACATCGAGAAAACGATGTATGTTCTATGAAACCACTTCTGATTTTGTTACTCCTCGCGATAAGACGAATTAGATTTTCCCTGGACCTAAGACCTACCAAATCTTAAGACCGTGTAGCGCTGGATTAAGAATAGCGTCACTCCATTTCCTTCCGTGGAAGGTGACTAAGGAAATCAATTACCAGGAGACTGGCAGCAGCGTCTTCCTGAGATTCCAACCGCGTACTGCGATCGCCAACCCGTCTGCCAAGCGTGGCGATTATGGCAAAACCCCTCATGGTCATGAAAACCACGAAAGAGGCCTATGTCCTGCAGTGGGCGTCAAATGGCTGATGATGAATCCTGAGAGAATCCAATCGTCTTACTGTCAAATTCCATTCTAATTTCACAGTTAGGATTTGGTGTTCAGGATTTGGTGCGCGTAATATAGGAACTGATCATGTTAGTATAGCGAAATAAATAAGAAGACACTTTCACACAATTGTTACTTCTGAGTATCCTTGCTTGCTGCTACGTTCGGGTTTGCTTAAACACTGTCATTGAGTTTTCTTGCATCTATTTGTTTTGTTCAAAAATACTTTATTCTTTAGTCAGAAGTTATTTTCAGAAATATTTGTTTGTCTCTTCTTCTAGACTTGAGAAAAAAAAACCTAACGTGTCTCGCCCAAATTTTTAGTTTTGCTGGTTGATGACAAGTGGCAAACTGGCCTAAAGATGATCTAAAATCTTTTTTATCACATCTATTTGAAAAGACCTAGTTCGTTCCCCGGGAACAGGGACTAAAACGCGTTTTTATTCCCTGAGGGAATAAAAGTGATTTGAATTTGTTGCTAAGTTCACAGCGCAACATTGTTCACGAACACGAACAATGTTGCACAAGTTGCTGGCTGTTTAAAAGAAAACCGCGCGCGAGCAAAAAAAAAACTAAAAAAAAGCGCCTAATGCATTCCGTCTTTTCGTTTCTCTAATTGTCATTGTTATTTTTACAAGAGTAAAAATGAGTGCGTTGAAGACGAAAGCAGTGATAACGAAATATTAACTCCGAGGTGTATCGTATCAGACGCTAACAATGTGATACAAAATAAATAACACTATTCATAATATGGTTGCGTTCACTTATTTTCTCATAGAGGGTGATTAAATGTAGTCTCCACCTCTGGAGTAAAACTATTTTTAAGCTCGAGTAGTGTACACTCTCGTACGTACGAGAAACACTCTCGCCTTAAAAATAGTACCCTCGGTAAACAATCTACTATTATTGATTACGACTCGTCTTATTTGCTCATATTTGCCACCTCGTCCGTCATGAGCTAGCCATATTAAAACGGCAATATTAAAAGTAATTACCGAATCGAGTCCGCATCGCTAAATGACTAATTTATTTGGTGAATAAGCTCAGCCGTTTTTCTTTCATCTCCGCCACCTAATTAACTTATTTTATTTTCGCGGGTAATAAATGTTCGTACACGAATAAAACGTCGTATTGCCTCACAAAATATTATCAAAACGAGGTATGCAATCAAAATTCGGTATTCATACCTACAAAGTAAGGTAGGTAGGTACATTTAAGATTTAATTCAGATTCCCGAAAGCAACCTTAATAAATCTAGTATGATTGAATATGCTACATACTAGATTTATGACACTTGTATTAAGTCTAATTGTCAGAACAACCACTAGACCAGGCCCTCGAGTCTAATACACATGAACACCAGTTTTTAAATAGAATTATATAAGCACTGTTTTGTTATTTGCCCCTATTTGGTAGTCTACTAAGGAATAGCAGTACAGTGTCATTCCAATGGTACTTATAAGCCTCTCTCGCGAAGAAGATCGAATCACGCGAGGCGCCGAGTTAAGTTGCACGGGTTACTTGGAATTGGAATGTGATCGGTTACTAGACTACCAATAGGGTCAATGAAATAACCATTAGCTTTAGCTTACTAATATGACTCTATTGAACAACTATGCATTTTAGAGACTCGGTCCCCCTGAGCCTTTTCTGAAAATCAGTGCTGTGCTGTGAGTAATTCTTTAGTAGGTGTACCTACGCCTATTAATATCGTAACACAATTCTGGCTGGCTAAAAAATATATTATATATGAATATAGGTATATATTTATATATTAGTAGCAGTGTGCACTGGTTTAATCCTCATTTTTATTGCCCCTCGCAAATGTGTAGCGCAATTCGTCTTTTCAGCTGTCTCATAAAAACGTTTAGCCATAAATTATTACACTTCTGCAGAATCCGTCACCAAATTTTGATTAAACAGTAATGAGCTCTGGAATAATATATTACGCGTTTTCAGAACACGATGAAAATTGTCAGTTGCTTCTAGATCCAGTTTTTTTTTAATCAACGTGCTTCGTACTCGTACCTACCTACCTACTCCGCTACTGTTATGACTTATGATTTTTTTTTTCAAACCAAATTTCAATATGTTTGTCCTTTACGACGTGTTGAGTTCATATTCTTTCTTATCAGTGTTTTATTCTATTATACTTGTTCTAAAAAACCATGTCCCAGGCACTGCAGCGTCCGAGTGGTCCCTTCACCCATCTAGTGTGAGTGAAGGTGCCACTGGCCGCTGTATAAATCATCCCATTACGTAGATGCAAAGGCCAAATTTTTACTTTTATGATAATCATCATCATCATCAGCCATTTGCCGCCCACTGCAGGACATAGGCCTCCCTCATAGGCCTTATGATAATAATGATAAAATGTAAGCTAACATAGACTTTTATCATAGCTGCTGGGGACGATTACATTCACATACTTATTCAAACAGTACAATGCTGGTACACCGCACATTAAAAATAACGACAGTAGTTTCGTCCAAAAGCAAGCGCAACTGGCCATAACCGAAAACACTTTACAATTTCAAAGCGCAATTTGCTAAAACACTTGTCACAGTTTGTCTCTGGCAATTCTTCCTTCATCACGACGGGACGATACGAGTATTAATGCTCGAAAACGTCCTAACATTAAACTAAATACTAAAGAAGGACCACTTGACTCTTTAAACATTAGGTATTAATTGGCCATGTTATTAATCTTAAATGTTAAGTCTTTTGTTATTAATTTCGCTGTAGGTTTCCCTATCATGAAATAAAATAAAATAAACAGCAAAATTTTTCACAAATCGGAGGATTTCACAGTGAACAGTGAAAAATACACCTATATGTAGTTGGGGCCACAATGATTCTGCTGGAAACCATAATACCAATTTATTCAGCTCTTTGAACAAAACTGACTGCTTGATATCTCTCTTTCCTTTCACGCCAGCACCTTTGGCCCTCTGATAATTTTACATCGATCTCGGCCATAGCCTTCCAGCAGCAGTTAGTGGTAAGTTTTATTATTGGATCACATAAAAACTTAGGCTTTTTCGTCTACGTAGGTAATGAGATGATTTATATAGCATCCAGTGACACCTTCACTCACACTAGATGGGTAAAGGGACCACTCGCTCGGACGCCGCAGTGCCTGGGACATTGTTTTTTACATCATCAATACATAAACTTTTTCTATGGACTTTGAAATCGGGAAATAATTGTCAACTGTTCCATGGAGAATTTAAATTCCTACAAACGACAACGTAACATGTATGGAATAAAGTTGCTGTTTCCGCGCTTTAAGTTTTGCCCCCATAAGAGTAAGAATAAGAAATATTTTGCGTAATTAACTTTACGAAACCAACTTTAGTTATGAGGGCCGAATTGAAAGTACAAAAAAACTAAACTATTCTTTACATCTTAAACTTTCGTAAGCACTGTACATTTTATATATTGTTTTAACGGGAAACCGTTACGTTACGTGAAAACGTACTTTTATTACCGTCGGGATAGCCGACTAGTTTTGACCTCGTCCGGAAGCCTTAGCCTTAGCCTCCTCCATGGTTAAGACTTCCGGAAGACGTCGAAACTAGTCGGCTATCCCGACCTTAATAAAAGTAGGTGAAACCGTTAATTTTTAACTTCATCTTTGGACAGTCAATAATTATTATTACACGATTTCGAAGTTCTAACTTTATTAGTTTGTTCATATCGATGAACGTTCGTGTGGCGCCGGATTAAGAATAGCGTCACTCCATTTCCTTCCGTGGATGTCATAGAAGGCGACTAAGGAAATCAATTACCAGGAGACGGGCAGCAGCGTCTTCCTGAGATTCCAACCGCACACTGCGATCGCCAACCCGCCTGCCAAGCGTGGCGATTATGGCAAAACCCCTCATGGTTATGAAAACCACGAAGGAGGCCTATGTCCTGCAGTGGGCGTCAAATGGCTGATGATGATGAACTATGAGTAGCTCATTTACTCACATTACTATCATTAAGTAGATCTAGGTACTTGTTCACAATTTTGAGTAGAACAACCCCCCTTTTTTCGAAAGATAGGAGGATTTACATTGTAAATTACCTTACGTTTTCTCACAACATATCTATCTATCTATCTACATCCTGTACCCAGTGGCACATTAGATTTACGAGCAGATAATCACCCTGGCCACGACCCAATTCCAATGCAGCCGTCTCTCCTCCGATGCATAATGTGAAGTTTACTGCCGCCATGCAAATAAAAGCCATTTGTCGTAAGGTCCACGTAATTTATGTTTAGGAAGCAGGTTTGAGACTTTACGCTCTGGCTTTTGTGCTTACCGTATTTTGTCTGTATTGCTTTTAGGACTTGCATTATACGTCCGACTGTAGAATACGGCCTTAGCTCAGAAAGAGAGAGAGTATGGACTTAATCACCACACCACGCGCGCCCACCGCCGATTGGCAATTTCAAGCGCTGAGGTATGTGAACACCTCAAGCACTCAGGTTTCCTACGTAGTATTGCTACTACAAATTCACAAATGTACGTAACTTAAAAAACAAAATCATTTGTACGTACCGAGGTTCGAAGTCACGGTTGCCTCTTGAATATGAGGCAACCGTTCTACCGACCGTGCTACCACCGCATATGCTAATCCTACGCGTCCTCGTCATCTGGCCTCTTCACTATATCGGGCTTATCGGACCATCCGGCTGATTTTATTTTTATACAAAAGTAAAATTCGGTTGAAACTTAATACGTAATTTAACAGACAGCTCTACACCTACGAGTACATTGGCCACATTGACATCATTGAAACGATTTAATAGCACGATGATTACTATCGTTTCTCTTAATTTTTTTCAACACTTCAACAACAACAACTATTACAAATCGGTTAGAAGTGTGGAAATAACATAAAATCATCGATGGTGTTTCATCACTAATTTCATTACCTGCTGAAAGGTCTACTACAGAGTAAAAGTAGGTGTACCAACACTGTTGTAAAAGAAACGGGATTTTTACAAGTTCAATGGCGCTGCCAAACACTATTGTTTTCCTCGTTTTATTTAGGTATCGTTCTATGCGTCCATTTTACACTACTTAGAGCCAGTAAGTCAGCTTACCAAGCCACGGTTTAAAATTAATTACTCCTCAGTATGCAAAGATTGCACTGCATGATTGCATTCTTGGCTAAGGGTTGCTAACGAGATGAAACTGATGCCAACCGGTTCGTTATTGACCTCTGTTGTCTCGACACGCATGGATGCATTTATCGTTGTGTTTATTCTTGTTTCTTAACATCAAATATAGAGGGTCCCGAATAGAGCAAAATGTGAAATTGCAACACGACCAGTGGAATAACCGCTCTAGACGGTTCAAACCCAAATAAAGATGCCGTTGATCCTTGAAAGTTTTTACAAGGTCAGACGTAAAAGTCGATCACGACATTTCCGTGCAATACTAAGTTGTGCTGTCGCAATGATAGTGTGGGATACATTTCTTTTTTGCATTCCAGTTTAGACCAATGATGTTATGGCACCTCCGAGTGAATTCTTGAGACAAATGTTCGTCTTATTCTCAGATTTTGGCATCCCAGCTGTGAATTCCTAGTGCCCACTTCTTTTTTAATTATCTCTCTTCCATCCAAAACAATTACTCCCAACCTTAGAGGCAAGATGATTTCTTTCGTCTGTCAGCGGGATATTAATACGAGTAGCGTAGACGCCACATAAACGTCTTCTGTTGGAACTGGCGATCTTGCCAACGGTTATGAAAAGTTATTTATTAGGTTTTTGTCTTCACTGACACAGTCATTGTACTGTGAGCAGCACTAGAAGGTAACCCACGTTTGTCTTATCTCACTAGGCATAAGTGATAATATCGAACTGTGAGATGAATACGAGTACTTTGTTGCTGGCATTGTTGATTGTTCGTGGGTAAGTGCAAAAGAAGATTTGATTAGATCTTCATGATTATTGTCATCATTGCCTATCTGCCTGTTTTTAAATATTTTATGACATTTTTAGTATTCGTAATTGTACTCGTCGTTTTGTTGGCACGCAATTTTTAAGTGATAACTTGTACTTGAGATTATGACGACACCTTTTAGTTTCTATGTCGACCACTTTCGTCTCGCATTTTGGTCTGTAATGCCCTACTACTTATAATGTTAGGTCGAGAATGTTGACCTAACATTAACATTCTTGTGTTAAGGCTATCATAGACCCTTATGACACTATTATATTATATAATATCCTAGGTGATATCTATACTGGTACTGATCGAGTGAAACCCGCAGTGGATATTACCTATGATGATTAAATATATGACAATGTCAGAGAAACTTTCGAAAAAAGCTTGTACATTTTGCCCACTTTGCCTTCTCATGTAATTATTTTTAACTTTTCTTTTCCTTCCTATCCAATGTTGTGCACTGACTTGAAAATCATGTGACTGACGTGTCAAAACCGTAATCCGTATCTATCAATGTTGGAAAACTCCGCCTCTGTCTGGTCTATTCTGCGTTATTTTTCCGAGAAATATCCCAAATAGATGCACTATATATCCCGTCTGCCTGTCAGTCTCAGTAACTAGGTCTGTTTAGATCTGCCCGAGATCTATTGTCTTTTACTTCACGAATTTCATTTATTTGCTATTTTACTCCATTACTTTCAATTCCGTATCCACGGGTCCGAAAGGCGAGAGACCGCGAAAGATGGCGTAATGGGGAACAGACCTAGCCAGACCCAGTAGTGGGCAGAGGTAGGCTGATGATGATGAGCTTTATGACACTCAGTTTCTTCCACTCACTTCTATTAGACTATATTTGCTCACTACGGTCTCTTGGGTCATAGGTAACATTTATTTAATTCTTGACTGCATTTCCATGTTATCCGCTTCATTCACTAATTGGGGAATTGATTCTTCCAGATTAGGATATTAATAGGTGGTAACGAAATTTCTCTAACCTCGCTCTTACATCTAAGTTATTTTCCAATTTTATTTCAAAAAGGGCGTGCAACCGCTTAAATTCGAACGGCGCTGTATATTCACAGATAGAATAGTGACCTTGAAAATCATCTCAGGTGAAATTCCACGTACATCTTTTCTAAATAAACAAACGTGGCAGCCAAATCCCGACACCTTGTCAAGTGTTTCCCGTGTCTATTTCTAAGCTCGTCATAAACAAAACCACAGCGCCATGTCGGAGTTCGTGAGTCATCCGGGCAAATGGCTGGTAAGTTTTTAATGTTTATCTCTCGCGACACGTCATGATTCCAGACATCTTCCATGGTCAAGAAAAATGTGTTGAAGCTTGGACGTGGGTGTGACTTTTTGTGTCCTGGGCCTCGATTCTGTTAGTGCATTGTAGTATAATGGCAGGTACACTGTCGGGTCACGTGACGTGTTTTTTCGTACCATTGACGCCTAGAAGGTTTGATGGGTGTGCCCGCGTAGACTTAAAGCAGCCATTAAATGAAAACCGCCATGTTCATGCAGTTGTCATGTTACTACAATGCATTAACAGAATCTAGGCCCGGTACGCACTCTCTATTACCCGAACCTCCCCCGAAGTAAAGGTATTGCCTCATTGAATTCGGCCCATGGTTTGTCAGATAAACCCCAACATGATCAGTTGCTTATCCCATTATTAGGAGGGTTTACTATCTTTTTCCAGCCTTGGTATTCGACCCATTGTAATTATTTTATCTTACTGCATCTAGTCTACATGTATCACTTCAGGTGACTTTGGAACAAAGCAAGATTGGTTTTTACTGCGGACTTTCCTTGTAAATATGAATGTCAAACTTTGTTTAGAAAAAAGTCATTAATTTCGGGAAAATCTGTGCCGCTTTTCCTCAATAATTAAATTGCTGCAGGAAAACTAAAAGTGTTTACGATCTTTCGGTTTATGCTCAATCTTACTATTGTTGTAATGAAGAAAATAGATGATAACTAATCTAGATTTCTCAAATTTTATGACTATAGAGAATCGCTCGTAGCCCCGGCTGCCTGAGTGATCTTAAACGATCACGAAGGTTAAGCAACACAGGGCGCGTTCAGTGCATGGATGGGTCGCCGTCTATGCCTAACGCTAGTGGCATTTTTCCGAGCGGTTCCGTGCTTCGCAAAGCACGTCAAGCTGTTGGTGCCGGCTGCCGTCGATAGATGGCAGTCGTTAAGCCAAGTCAGAGGCCTTAGGGCGGCTTGACAACTTCTGACAGTAGACGAGCCACTAGTCCACAAGCCTCCACCAATCCGGACTTGGCCCCCGTGGTGGAGTATGGCCTATACCTTCCTCAGGGAAGAGACCCGTGCCCCTCGGTGGGGACATAATGGGTTGATGATGATGACTATAGCTTATATAGGTATTCCTGTTAGTATCATCGACTAACTTAAATGTTAATCAAAATTCTCATATCTAGTTTTTATTCCTGTATTTTTCTATAATCACTTGAACGCTTTCTAAATCTTTCGTGGGTTCCTTCCCGCCATTTATTGATAATAATCCCGTTTCTATTATAAAATTTGTTTCATTCATGAACAAAATGCACTTCTAGTTACATCAACTAAACTTATAGCATATAATACTTAGCTAGCCCCATTCATTGTCTTATTAACCTCGACTGCCGAGTCTCGGACATGTCACTCCGACACCACAGGTGGGTGCCGTCGGCCGTTACTTCCGGTCGTAGCCATTCATCTTGCCTGACGCGACCTTTCAGGGTGAACTTGCAGCTTCCGACGCTAGAGAGATAGTTGTAGTGATTACAAGTGACATCAAACTTAGATCACTTTCGAAAAACTGTCAAGTGCGTTAAGGCATCTGAGAACTCGGATGGCTTTAAAAATATGTGGGTGAAGAACTTATTTGTAAATATGAATAGGTAGCTGAATAGTTCATGAAGTGACAGGTCTAACATGATCGTACAAGTCTCGTTACTACCTAATTCTTCGAGGCTTGAGTTTATGTCTGTAATTCTGTATGTATGTAAGAATTTTTAAATTATACTCGCTGATTTAGCCAAATCTAAACTAAAGAGTACTCGGGCTCTGGTAATAAATCATGGTGTGGATAACATGGTGAAACAGACCGTGGAAATAAACCATAAACATCAATGGGGACTCTCTAATCTCAAAAGAATCTGTCAACGATCCAGAGCCAATAGTTTTCAACGTTTTATAAACTCAGCCATGCACTTGACTGTGACCTAAACATTTAAAAAAGCTGATGAACTTTTGCGAATTGCGTCAGCGATTTTATTTTCATGCAATGGCTTTGATTGTGCGCCGTTCGAGTACTCCTTTTATCTTCTTTTCTGGGCTTTGAAGATATTAATAAGCGTTTAAAGTTCGCCGACGATAATTGCATTGAGACGGAAGACTTTGTATCAAAGATTTTGTTTAGAAGAAAAGTGATCAAACTCCCTAGATGATTTAAGACTTGGATCGAACCCAGGTTTTAGCGGCTTAGAAATAGAGGGAGGAGATTAGTACCGCATCCTTTATTTCTCTGGAGAATTGACAGCGCCAAATGCTATTGACATTGGTTTATTTAGTGCATTCGCGTTAGTCGATTAATGGATTGGTCTGTCGTGTCGTATGGTCGCCGACCATACATTCTTGAATTTTATGTACCAATTTCATAAGCTACTCTAGAAATTGAAAGTGTGTCGTCGATAGTTTGCTAACAAACATTGTGATAGAGAAAAATTATGATAAAAACACTCTTTAGTGTTAGTTAAAATAAAAGAGTGTTTGTAACATATTATTATAACTTATTGAATTCGCCATCAACATGTTTCTGAGAAATGATTGTTTACAACAAAGCCAAAAGACTTAAGTCAATAACACCCGATAAATGCTGTGCAGTTTGGAAAATTTGTCAACCTGATTGTTGTTTTCTTTGATAAAATCTTTAAATAAAAAATAAAAATATTATAAATTTAACGCATCTGATCACGATTAGACCCGTTAAATATGTAACTATGTATAAGAATCGCGAATTATTAAAATTTCTCTTTAGTGGTTATATCTTTGTAGGTACCTATCTTATTTGGTCTTGACCTACCTTCTATTATTTATTATTTATTTTATTTATTTCGTAACAGATCCCGCCCTTACAGGTTATCCACCTAATACAGCAGCGTTATTTATGAAATCACGATTTCTCTAAAACACACCTCCTCAGAGGCAGTTTAAATAATCGGGGGGCACGGCAGTGCCCCCGCCAAGTCGAGTGCGAAGCAAAACTGCCGTACCATCCTTTACTGGATCCATTTCGCCGCATTTTCAGGCCCCTATTGAAAAACCTCTGGATAAGATCAGAACGCAGATATTTTCATCATCCAGTAAGCTATAATCACATACTTAAAATCCAAAATTTTAAGTCTGTAGGTCATTTAGTTCCGAAGTTAAGCGAAAGCAAAGTTTCGCATTTATGACACACACTCACTCACACTTCAAGAACAAGCAGGGCCATCTCAGCTTAGGCCTTCAGCTCCCCAATTCGATTTCAAGAGTACCTAATTGTTTTTGTGTGCGCATTATGTACAAGAAAAAACCAAAACGCCTTATTACAGCAAAAAAAAATAGTACATAAAGTTGAAACACTTACTCTTCAATATCGTATCAGGGAGAGGGAGGTGTGTTCTATGAGGAAGGATTCCTGGGGTTCTGAAGGATTGATGCAGCTTTTGGTCGCTTATCCTCGATCAACGATTTTGTGGCTGAGGGAGCAGTATACCACAAAGACTGCTACCTACTACACCTTTGTAAGCCTATTAATTTCCCAAGTTCAAAAGCTGATATCCTCGGAGGCAGCCATGTCACAGAGGCTATGCAAGAGATTTTTGACTACAAAAGTAGTAGTGTGAAAGTAGCATCGATTGTCAGTACTCTCAAGACGAGATACTGGGTAAACAATGCTCAAATGTTCTGCAGCATGCCTCCACTGCCAAGGGAAATGTATCAACGGCGTGTCTCTTGACGAAAACGATGGTGAAGATAAAGACAATGGTGAAGATGGTGAAGAGTTCCTCCAGCAAGAACCGTCCACTGAAGATGAGGGTGCTTTGGAAGAAGGAATTTTTTAGGACCGTCACGACCGTAACCAATTAAGATATAAAATTAAAAAAAGGAAAAATGCTTCGATAGCTGTATGGCTGAACAGTTTTGTATGAAATTTGGTATGTAGGTAAAATAGGTCCTGGATTAACATGCTGGCTTTTTTTTATCCCGAAATAACACGATTGAAGCAGCGGGCAAAAGGTAATGTCGAATTTTTAGCAAAATTCCACTTTTCCAGAACGTGTACTTCAGAAATAGTTAAGAAATTTTATTAGCTTTCATTAGTGGAAGACACTTTTGCTCTACGTCGCACCATTTTAAAGATATTAGCAAAAAACTCAAAAATGGGAACATTAACCCCCTCTCCCCACCCCGGCGCCCACCCTAGAGGCGGGAATTTTCAGTATGTTTACCCTCTGGGCAACCTGAACACATTTCTCAAGGAAATGCTTAGGTTAACGCTCACGCACTCTACAGCGGATTTTGGATTCTTTAAGCGAACTATTGTATATGCGAGCCTGAAACAAACAGTATAAAATAATTATTTTCAGTACAGACGGACTTTTAATCATTGATAGAAGTCCGTCTGTACGTCTATATTATGTTAGATCGGTGGTCGATTTGACGCTCCAAAAAGAAGAGAGCAGAAGTCAGCATTGTCAATGCTGAATGCATGTGTTGCACAATCAACCACAGCCTAAAATGAGACACTAGCGTCCAATTACCAATACCAGTATGGGCTATCATCTCGCTTAACAAACATAGGTAGTTACAGCAGAATTTTCAACGGCCAAGTCACACAACATTAACTATAATAATAAAAAAATCGCAGTGAGGAACCTTAGACTTGGCACGACTTTGTCTAGATTTCATTACGTTTTAGAGATAAACAAGCAGCTCCATCGAGACTTGGCTAGTTTTTTACAGAATGTTTTTGGTGGGATCTGTAGTTACGTCTTTCCCTTTACTACAGGCTTAACTGCATCATAGGAGTGTTTTAAGGAATCGTGTTTTCATAAATAAGACTGTAAATCTTTAACTACTTTTTGAGTTCATTTACTAAATTGACGCTTAGATTTCCATTCTGAAAACTAAAAAATCCTTTTTTCACGTCAGCTTTCTGTCAACTCGACGTCTCGGTTTCTTGCACTGGCTCGAAGGTCTGACATTTGGTCGAGATGATTTTAATTTCGACTCTCGCGTATTATTTAAAACTACGACACGGTCGCCTCGTGCGAGGTCAAACTTGCGAACGAACGCGGATTTCTACGAATAACGCTGCAGCAGTGTGACAGTCGATCATCAGGGTGATTCCTAAAGCACTGCCTGAATTAGCCATTCATTCATGATTTTCCGTAATCCACGGACTTTTTCAAACAGATTTTCAAGCAATATTCCCAAATAATTTTAGTGGTTCTGTTTTTACCTTTGACAAATACTACTATTGATCAGATGTAGTGGCCATACTCCGTTTGGATTAAGTTCTTGTATCATCCTTTTGTAGACAGTCCAATTTACGAAGTCAATCTATGTGAAGAATACTCATCTTTTTGAATATGCAAAAAAACATTCGCTCAGCCTGTAGCTGAATAATTGCTTGAGTAACGTTCGCAAATCTTTGTGCGTTTCCTTGACAGAGACAATGTGAATTCTGACACACGTATGAGAGCTGACTTGTATTGGTCTTGACTAATGAAAGGTCGTTCACACAATCATATATGTAAGCTCCAACCCTTTGTACGCTCTTTGTTAATTGAACATGACGTGGATTTATTATGTTTGTTTTCTCGCAAGAAAAGCTCAGCCATTCTTAATGACATATAAAAACAAACAGTCAAAATAACCGTGCCAGTTGTCACTATAGGTATGACATAGTTTTTAAACAGTTTATTACTCGTACCTTACTTACTTGAGTTACGTATTGAGGTTACGTGGGCAGTCGAGTCTGTATATATTTTAAAAATAATTTTATGAGTCGACTTGCATAAATAAACCTAAAATCCCCCCGCGCGCGAACCTTTTGTTGTCTTCTTCTTTTGTTAAAACTGTGTCATATATTTTTGCTTAAAGATTAAATCCATCTTTCTTTGTTTATAAATAACCCGCGGAACACGCAAAGAGCGGCGCACCGCGGCGTCTGTAAAGGTGCGAATACAGAGAGAGCCGCCGCCGCGGGCCAGTCTAGCCGCTCTCCTCCTCGCGACCGCACGCGCTCCAGTTCCTCCAGATCGCTCGTTACTTTATTAACAAAAAAACAGTTAGTTGCCACCGAGAGTGCACCACACACATTACTATGACAGCGTGAACAAGCTCACAATGTCGTTCTGCAGAATTACCGGCCGCAGTAGAGGCCTGCCCAAGCCCAACTACTTCCCGCTCCTCGCGCCCATCTCGCCTGCCGACGCGAAGAGATGCTGCAGGATCACGGGCAAGTCCTACGGGCTGCCGTCGCATCACTACATTCCAGTACTACTCACGTCTCGCTCCAAGAAATCGAAATGCAAAATAACAAACGTGGCCGGAGAGCTCGGACCGCATCATTACTCGCCGGAAATCAACTATGGAAACAGAAAACACGAAGTACTGCCGGACTTTCGATACATATTCCCCGTTTTGGATGGATCCACAGAAGCGCAAAAGGCTCTTATGGATATGCTACTAACGAAACATGTGACTGAACAGAAACGCTACGTTTACACGGTTCAAGAAAGAAGGTGCAGTTTAGTTTTTTCGGCCCAAATGGAGGCCGCAGTGCGGGATGGTGATGTCAGAGATGTGATGCTCGCTAAAGACTCGGACACAGTGCTTATCAAAACAAAACACGGTCGCAACGTGTCGATGGAGTTCAAGGACTTTAACGAAGATGTCGAGATGTATGAGGGTGAAGGCCCTAACGCAGAAGTGTTAAAGCAGCGGGAACATGAGGAAAGAGAAGAGAAAAAGAAGAAGCGAAAGCGCGCTGCTGGGTTGTCTTCTATGAAAAAAATATTCGAAAACAAAGAAAAGCTAGCTGAAGTGCAAGAGTTACAAGAAGAG
Organism: Yponomeuta evonymella; assembly: GCA_963969515.1. Lineage (NCBI taxonomy): Eukaryota > Metazoa > Arthropoda > Insecta > Lepidoptera > Yponomeutidae > Yponomeuta > Yponomeuta evonymella. Next base: position 1,622,579 of record OZ018343.1, on the reverse strand, counting down.
AAACAACGCGCAGAACGCGTTTCGAAGAAGGCCAAACTTGAAGAAATCAAACATGACAAGCATGACGTCAAAACCTTCAACTGCACTCAGTTTGATGTTAACCACATGCGATCCAAATCGAGTATCGCAATGTGCACTGGCGAGTGGAAGGACCAAATGCATCCGTTGGTCGAATCTTGGGACTGGGACACATTTGAAAAAGAAGTGAACGACGATCACGTTGTTCCAAAAATAACTACACTACCAACACCTGTAAAACTGACGCCTTATCATTGTGAAGCCGAGATTTTCGAAGTTGACCGCAATATTAGCGAAGTGTCAGTTTCTCTAGAGAATGTGCCGTGTGTCAACCCTTTAAAGCCTATAAAATCTAGACCGGCAGAGTCCGTTTTCTCGGCTGTGAAAGAAATAACAGAAGAACGTATCAATGAAACACTTAATGTAGCTCAAAAATTGAGTGAGGATAACAGAATTGATATGCTGCCTACCATAGAAATCTTACCGAAAGTAATAAAAAATATCATGAAAGGCAAACGCGAAAAAATTTCTAAGATACCTGGACTAACAATAGATATAAACAAAGCGAAGACTTTTGTTCCTGGACATCATGTGAACACACCGCAGGGGCCCGTATTTGTGCCCGGCCAATCAGTTCAAACCCCATCGGGGCCGGTTTTTGTCCCTGGCATAAGCGTTAATACGCCTGCTGGCCCAGGATTAATCCCTGGACATATTGTGATGAATGAAACCACAGAAGAACCCTTCTTTCTTGCTGGACAAGTTTTAAAAACCACAAATGGAGAAGAATTTGTCTGTGGCCAGACTATCAAAAACAAAGATGACTCATACCGCTTCACTGAAGGTCAAACAGTCCTATCCGAAGAGGGAATGAAGTTTGTTCCTGGAAAAATTATAAACACCGGTGCAGAGGAAACTTTTGTACCCGGTCAAACTATACTTACCCCAGAAGGCGTTCAGTTCATGCCCGGCCAGACAATAACGGAGAAAACTGGTGTGATTTTCACTCCCGGTCAAAACGCCAAGATCAACAACGAATGGCAGTTTGTGCCAGGCCAAGTAGTTACGCAAGATGATGAATTACACTTCGTGCCCGGCGCTACTTTGGCAACTCCGAATGGCTTGAAATTCGTTCCAGGGCAAACTGTCGCTATAAATGGAGAGACTTGCTTTATTCCTGGAATCACTAAGATAACGAGCAGTGACGCCTTACAGTTTGTACCTGGCACTACAGTTGAAACCATCGATGGACCTAAGTTTATAGAAGGGCAGATAGTCCACACCGATAGCGGAGAAAAATTCATGCCTGGAAAAACTGTTATTGAAGCAAATGGTCATGTAGAATTCCAAGTGGCCAAATCGGCTAAAGACATCGTGTTCTCTGAAAGTGCTCCTGTGGGATTACCTATTGACATCAAGACTTGTTCCTTATCTGAAGAGTCACTGTATGTATTTGGGCACATGGTTCAAACAGTCAAGGGCATCGAGTTCTACCCTGGACCGAGAATGCCGAAAATAGAAGGCAAAGTTGTACCTGGAAGACTAGTCAAAAATGATGCCAATGAATCAAGGTTCGTGCCCGGAATGATGGTTGAAGGCATCTTTGTACCAGGCCAAATCGTCTTCACAGAAAATGGAGAACAGTTCGTACCTGGCCAAGTCGTCGACACAGCTGACGGTCCCAAATTTGTACCAGGCCAGGTTGTTAATACTAAATCAGGACCCAAATTTGTCCCTGGTCAGACGATACACACTATTGATGGCCCTCGATTCGTACCGGGTCAAATTATCGAAACCAAAGCAGGCCCTACGTTTATCCCTGGACAAGTGATCTCAACTGAAGACGAAGGGTCAAGATTCGTTCCTGGTCAGGTTGTTGACACAGAAGAGGGACCTAGATTCGTTCCTGGCAGAGTTATAGAGACGGACGATAATGGTGTTACCTTCGTGCCTGGACAAATAGTGCAAACACCTGAAGGACTGAAGTTCGTCGCACCTGATTTGACGGAGGGAGAAGAAGGCTTGGAATTTTCAGTTCAGAGTTTCGTCGTCACGCCAGAAGAGTTAAAGCTTTTAAAAGTAAAAACAAACCCTAATGACACCACGTCCACTAGAGGAGAACTGAGTATTGACACAAACATGCTCAGACAACTATCAGAAGCTGGAATGTCAATTGGAAGGCAAGTCCCAGCTGATTTACCCGCAATAAATGTAGAACTAACCCAGACGAGAAATGCAGAAGCTCTGAAAGCCTTCGTCACAGATTATGGGCTAAAAGATGACGTTGCAAATCAACTTATGGCTGTTATTACTTCAATCATAGAAATGAGTGCTCACTTGAAGTCTGAGATACGTGATAAGAATAGTGATCAAGGATCTTCTGATGGGAAGAAAAGCAGAGGAAGTAAGAAACGCATGGAAGTGCAAGAGCAACCTGGCTTCAAAGATAACAATGATCAAACTCCACATGGAGAAAACGTGAAGAATTCTATCGCCGCTGCAGTACTAGCTGCTTTAGTCACAGCTGAGCAATTTGAAGAAGTAAATAATAACAATAGCAAAGAAAAATACCAATTGATATTGAAATCTATTGACACAATCTTGGGCAAAGCCATAGATGCTAATTTTGTATCAGCTATGTACAAAATCCTGCAAACAGAAGAGGATAAAGATGTCCTTTGCGAAGAGATCCTTGAAAACTCATCAGAACCAAAAGTGGAACTTATCAAGATCGCAGTAAATAGCAGTTTGCGAAAACATTCCTTTACTGAAGAAGACATAATAGAAAAGTTCGGTGATTTCCTTAGCAGTGAGAATGAAGTCCTTGGACCAGCTTTCAAAAACATCACTAAAAGCGACACCAGTTTGCTTCATCACGTTTTGAGTCATATCTCAGAGTCGATCTCTTTTATCAAAACCGACAATGAAGCTACCGAAACTTTGCAAAAAGCTATTGTAGCTGCTGTACAGGACGCCAGCAACAAGGAACTGGAAAATATTCTACATAACACCGATCAGCATGAGCTAAAAGAATTGATTATTCAATCAGTCGGTCTAGCAAAGATTTTGGGTATGAGTGACGTTGCAAAGAGCTTACTAGCATTTGTTAACGATGTAGAGAGTCTATCTAAAATAGCCGATGATGAAACTAGTCTAAACATATTAAGAAGACTGACTGTAATGCGGAAGTTAGCCGATAAGACACCCGGAATGAACGCCGCGCTCAAAAAACTAGAATCCGACGTTGAACTTGCGCGCACGGATCCTAAACTACGTGACTTGGTGCGTGAGAGTGCTGCTCTAATGATCGTCCCCGAGGAACCGCCCCTATTGACTTCAGCAGACGTCCCACTAAGCCTGCTGCAGCCAGAAAACGCTCTCGCCATGGAAGACTTTCTCCTTCAACGCAAAAAGGGGCGTCATCAGTCCGGTGCTCTCCTCATCATGAAAAGAGGTCTTCAAGCCGTTGTGCCCCGCGAAGCCAGTCGTGCGGTATTAACCGGCCAAGTCGCCTATACAGTCCTCGACGAAAATGGAATAAGACACTTTGAGCCCCTGCACGTTTTCTCCGCACTGAACTTGAGTCAGCCCACTGCCACTCGCTTCTCCATGTACAGCTGCCCAGTGGTAGACGACAAAGATGAAGACTTACAGACGTTCACTGGTTATTGCAACATCAGTAATCATCAGCGAATAACTCGGCTCGGTGGATGGGGCCGCAGACTGAACAGTGTTCTGCTCGACAGAGAGAATACAAGGAGCAGAATGTCTAGCCTGGACTATACGCCAAGTTATAAAGACAGATGGTCGTCCAGGTCCACGAGTCTGACGAGGTCTAGGTCGAGTTGCAGTCGCAGTCCACCTAAGGTAATCACAGTCTAGCGTTTTCTGATTTTAGGCATGATCAAAACTTTTTTCACACTCTTCTTCATGTCTTACGTCTCGACGTAATCCTTTTCTTATCTAGGTTACATGCTGCCGTATCTATAAATGAAGCAGATTTCAAATTTTTACTCCATAATTTACTGCCTCAGAAGGGAAGTGTGTTCATAAAACGTTACACACTTGTACAATAGGGTGTGTTTAGTCTCAGGAGCCCCAAAATGTATCCACCATCTGTATCCCTGTTTCTCTTGTTCTAGGTCGAAGATGTGGTGGTAGCGACCGCGGACTACACAGCGTTAGCCGATGACGAAGTGTCCCTCAAGGCAGGGGATATCGTTGAGGTTCTCGACACCAAATCCGCCATTGGTTCCAAGTGAGTAGAAAGTATTTAATTTGTCACTGGATCTGTGAGTGCTTTTAATATTTACTATCACCGTTACCCGATGAAACAATAAAATTTATTTGACATAATTGTGACTTTCCAGAATTTTGGCTATTTGCAGAAATAATTAAGACAGTACGGGTAACTTTTCGGTTAACAGGTTTCCAATTTAGCTTCATATTTTATCTAGACAGTCCGATAGCCTATTCGATTGATAACGTCACACAAAAAGGTTTCATTTTCAAATTACTCAGCTTGTTAGTGCCTTGAAAATTTATCCCTTAATAAAGATAAAGTTAATTTATAAAATCATGGCTAACCAAGAGTTAAACGCAGTCACAGACCCAGTATGAGCATGCGGTTTTATTGCAGGCTTCACCGAATTGATGTGGCTGTAAAACTAAATATCACCAATAACCTTATAGCCAAGCTTGTGCCAGAATAGTTGTGAAACTGTCTGGTATGTTGTCTGTGTTAATAATGAACGCTGAGATTTAACTAATGCTATTCTGACTAACTTGTTTATCAATAATTGCATTCGAAGTTTATATTTTGTTCTTTTCACATCATATCGTACGTTTTGATGCGCTCTCATCTAATGAATTATCAGTTCTAAGACTTATGTTATAATTTTATCTTCCTCCGCTATTTTGGTCTCAGAACATTATCCAGGAAGTAGCTTTCCTTAAACCTGATTACCGCTACAATACAACGAAATGTAAGATCGCGCTACCTAAAGTTGTATATCTTGCGCGCTTGCACTGATGCATCTTTCTGAAGCATTGGAACTTTGTGGTAGCACTGGACTAACAGTGCAAATATTATATCGTGATACATCGGGACTTTTAAAATATCTAAATGCCAGAAGACATTCCTGAGATCTGCGGAAGCACCATAGAATCTGCCACCACTTACCCTTTCACCTAGGCGGCCGTAAAGATGCCACTCGTGGCTGAACTGCTAAGAATGCACATTAATGTCTAATACTGGATGCGCCGACATTCCAGCGGGACGTCCGTGGTGTAATTTTAGCTCCTGGGTTCGTTGCGCTAGCTTCCGTAATCGCGACCGAAGATGGTTGGTCCACCGATAAATCTTCACCAGGTTAGACAAGGCGTCGCACATTGGAAAAGTCATATTGCCTTTTGTATACAATTCTACTGAGACCACCATAGGCGATTCACAGCCTATGGTCCTCCAACTCATGCCATTTACACGCTTGCCATAACAGGGTCGTTCTTTTCACTAAAAACAAACAATTTATGTATTGATGGAAATACTGAAACAGCTACAAAATATCAGATAATTGCAAAGCAGAAATCATAATCTTAACATTCCAAAATTCTGCAGCTTCAGTGTTAGCCTGAAAACAAAGTTGTTTGCATCGATTATTATCATTTAAGAGTTCATCAACATTATAATAGCATTCTATAAGGTCACCATCTTTAATCACACTAGAATAATATCATTGCTCTACATATTATCCACAGCAAACCATAAAAGAGTCTTGTCTTTCTCAATATAAAAATAACAATCATCAGCAGCTTCTATTGACCCGTTCATAAAATCACACACAAGAAAGTCATTAAAAGTCGTAATTTGAGTATACATTGTTTACGCAGGTACAGAGGGCGGACTTATTGTTACGAGAAACATTTCTTCCAGCCTAGAGGGTTGTCGTTAGATTACGTTTTCAGTGTGCCGGCATATAGGATGTACTACCATTAATTTTGGAAGTTGAATTCTCAAATTAGCTGGTTAAGAAAACAAAGTTATTTAAAATACAGTTTAATATTATTTTCATCCAAATTGTTGCCTTATCATTGTAAATATCTGGCTTATCGAAACAATCTGTGTTATTTAATGTTGTGAATATCATATTTTGTGATCCCCATTGCATATTTAGTGCTAAAATTGTGATAATTTGTAAAGATACGAGTACACCCGTCATTAAAATGTGTTGCCATTCGTTCGTCATTTATTGTTACTTGTGCATAATATTGTATCCCAAATGTGTGGTAAATGATGTTATTTTATCAGCAAGATATAAATGAATAAAACAAACAATTGTGCGTTTATTTTAGTCATGAAACTAGTTTATTTATACTATTAGGTGACATTGGTGAGAGACAATATAAAAGTCATATTTCAGAAGCTTCATGGGACTGAAGATACGCGCTCAGCTTTGTAAATATTTATTGTACTGCTTTTGTATGTTATACATTTTATTATTGTGATTTTGAAAAGTCAAATAGTCTGTATTGGGTCAAGATGACAGCAAAAACACACTACATTTACGTGATATGCATAAACAATGAATAATTTTACGTATAAACATTAACTGTATGTCAACTTACTATAGGTAATTCCTAAGAAACTCTAATAATAAGAACAAAATATATAAATGAATTCAATTGTAGTAGACGACCTCGTGGCGCAGCGGTAGTGCATCTGCATACCATGCGAGAGGTCCCGGGTTCGAATCCCGGATGGGGACAAAAATAAACCTCCCAGGTCTTGGATGTTTACATGTTTGTGATGTCGTTGTTTCTGGTTCCCACGACACAGGGTATCCTACTGTGGGGGCCAGAAGCAATGTATTTAATTATACTTTATTGCACACAAGACTTTTAACAGGACATTACATAAGAAATTATGTGCCTGTATGTAAATGTTTATGGTTATTTTAAATTAAAATCATTTAAAATACAAAGATAACGGCCACAAAGACTCATCCGGCGTATATATGATGGCAATATGAATATTAGGAAATGTAAATAATTAGATACAAGACACTGTACCACGCAATATAGGTAATTCTACGGTATAACAGTACGTGGTATTCTCTTCTAAGCTTCCCGTTTCCTATTAGTGCAACCCGAGTAAAGCATTTTCTTCAAATGTTATTGACATTTTGACGTGTATTTCAATCATCTACCAAAGTATGAACCTACTTTCACAATTCTATCATAACAACATCTATCGCAGTAAAAATTCTACTTTTTGACTCATAAACAATGTGTTTTCCCACCTTACATACGAATAAGAAACGGAGTTTCAACTGGTCGCGTTTGGTATCCAGGTCAGCTTTACGCTGAACCTCGAACTCGCGTGTCATGTCAACATACTGTGTTAGGTTAAACTCAAAAGCAGCTTTTGGGTCAAGTTCATAGTGGAGAAATAGTCAGCGAAAAAATCTCCACTCTGACCATATCTGATCAAATCATAGTAGGAAAAACCTAAAATGATTTGATATCCCATAAGTGCAATAAACTACGGAATACTAACACAAGCAAGAAAACGGGGTTGGCGTGACATAAAAGAGGCCTATATCCAGTAGTGGGCTCTATTCATGGGCTAGATATATATAGATAAAAGAAAACAAGAGGAAAAAAATAACAAACTGAGCTCACTAAAAACTGCAACAATACTACGACACTTCTGCCCTTAGTGTCACTCTTGAAAGAGGCTAACTTTAGCGCCTATACAGTGAGCAATCTGATAAGGATGGCAGCTGTCTACTGGCGCTCCGCCAAACACTTTCAGGTAACAGATTCGCCTGTCTGCAGGAAGCTTATTACTGCTAGGAATTATGATGAGAAATCTTTACGTACACGGGAAAATGACTTTAAGATGCTGCTAGATTATCTGAACGAAAATTTTATAGCTTTATGAGTACAGGAGTAGGTGGTCTGAGGTGAACGGAATCTTGTCCTCTAATATTGAACTGATCGTAATAGGTACTGCGATATATTTCTCCACAATGGGCCAGAGAAGAGTTCACTGTTTTGTTAGATCTGACAGATACAATTTCGTATGAAAAGACATTTTTTTACTTAATGCTGTCAGGGTCGATCTTAGAATAATGTTTGCAAGTCTAAGCTTAGAGGTACCTCAATATCTCACATTCAATAAATCAGTTTTGTTGATATTTTATGCGCTATTCTTGGGTATTTATTTCTAAAACTTGCTACAACGCCCAGTTCAAGAAGCCTTAAAAACACAGCAGAACCGTGAAAAACATCACTCAATCACGTTGGCAAAGCGTAGGATCATTGACACAGATAGTCTCCGGGAATATTGGCAACTAATGAATTAGTACGAACCGAACCAGGCCAGCCGCGGGGTGGGGAAGCTCTGGAGGCAGCTATTCTTAGCACGACGGTTATTTTATCCATTTACTAGAAAAAAAACTTTCCTTAAACCCGTAACATGTTCGATGAATCAGTGCCACAGTGTTTTCCACAATCTTCAGGGGCCTAATTATGCGCACCAAATCCTATCGGAATCCTGACGTTTGCGATAGCTATTTGTATGGAATTTGACAGTTAGACGATTGGAATCGTCCAGGATTTGGTGCGCGTATTATAGGAGCTGGACATTAAAATTTCTCACTATGTTAGGTTCATGTCAACTTCTTTTTAACCAACCCAGGTGACCAGTTTCATGACCAGCACATATATTTTGGGCTCCGGCTACAAATTATACTTCTACAATACCTACATGTATACATATTCTCGTTTCTAACTTTTTAGTGCTGTAATATTTTTAAGTCGGTTTTTATTTTAAAAAAATCCCCAGAAGTTCGGACCTCAGTAGCTGAGGTTCAACAATGAATAGGGAGATATCGCTCGTTATGTTCAATCTGGGAATAATTTATGTCTGTTAGACCCACTGTTATGGGAGGCGTAGACACGGCTTGTCTGCTTCATCTGTCTACGCTCACCAAAGAGAACTCCATACTAAGAAAGTGATATATCCGCAGCAAGCGCATACACTGACTGACTTGCACTTAGGTTAGGCCGACTAGTCATTTGAACGAGATTTGTCCGAATCCTCCATTACACCGCTCCCAGGACAAATGATTCATTTGTCGGTACTTATGGATGTTAGGTATGTTAAGTAATAATAACTTCCATGCTACACAATCACTAGTTCTGGTCCCAAACATGGCCAAACTGAGGTCATTTGTACAACGGCCTCCAGTGAGAATCGAACCCACGATCTCTGTCATAGATGTATTTGGATTGCTATTCATCACAACCGAACGGCAATGAATCGGTCTCCTGGAGAACCCCGAGTGGCGCGATCGGTGTCGACGCTGACGTCACACAGTTTCTGGGCCGCCCGCCTGAAATAGCGGTGCGTGTGCGCAGCGGTACTGCCCATTCGACCCGCCTTAGGGACGATTTGTTTGTGCGAAATAGTCCTTGGTAGTTTGCTGTATAGTCCAGGCTAGAATATTTTGTAGGTTATGAGTCACAGTAAAACGTACCCAAGACTGGGGAGCTCGGTACAGCGACTGATGAATGTTTATGAAGCGAAAGAAGTTTATCAGCATCGTGGCAAGTGGTAAACCCTGGTCTTTATGCAGAGTTGAGTTGACTACCATCTGATGCCGGGCTTAGACCAAAGCGAATGAATGAAACGGTCAGCGTGCCTTCCGTTAGTCTTTATGGTTCTCGATATGCCCGATCCGACCTTTTTCTTCACTAGTTTTATAGCATACTGAGGTGAACTGGAATATGTCTATGTATCAAGGAATCCCCCTAATGAGGCCTCTTCCCTGTCCCGTCAACCACCTTGGTTAAGGGGTTTGTTTGTTTGTTTGTTGGGGCAGAATTTAAAAAGCCAAATTACCAAATTAAAAAAGCAGACAATCTTCCGGAGGATAGTGACTCTCGTGAAAAGCCACTAAGGGACTCTTAGGTTTTAATGATTCGCGATGTTCACACATTTATGCTGGCTATGTCCACATTTAACGGATTGCGATAAGACGTTATATGTAAAGTAACTATGGAATAACGATAATAGAACCCTAGTCTCTACCTACGCCTCCAGATTTCAGGCGTGAAGAACCCACTGATTGTAATGAAAGCAGAACCTTCAGTAGAGTAGGCGTCTGAGTATTGGCTTTGCTACCTCGGGTAGGAATAAAAAAAACACCAAATCTTTGCCTGGTACTTACCTCTTCAAACGTTCCCGTAGGTTATTGTCAGTGCAATAAAAATTGTGGGTAGACCTACGAATAAAAAAATTCACTAAAAGTAGAGAGATTGGTTCCAAATACTTTGTGATGATTTACAGAGAAAATATCAATACACGCATTGGTTGGTCGCTCAGATGTCTTATATAATGATTGCGGTTGGACGTAATAACTATTCGTTAATCCACAGGAATTATCGGTCCAGCCGCAACAATATGATGGTTATTAAAATAACTCCCGGTTAATCATGTGAAGTTGTTTATGCTAGAATTTAGAGGCAAGGACGAGTGGGCAATATTTCTGAAATGTAGGTCCCAAAATACTAGCCTAGATGCAGAAAGTTAGCGAGGCCAACCTAAACTGAGTACTAACAACTGAGTTGTTAGTAGTGCACAAAATTTATTTGTACATAATTTAATAATAACCTGCATTTGTAATCGTTTGTTCGGAACTCTACTTATAATAATAATAACCACAACACAATACACTTGCTCGCATGTTTTCTTGCGCGACAGTACGGTTGGCGGCAGTTTCAAGCCAGCTTACACTGGACCTCATGAGGTCATTAATCGTGGCGAGAAAGTTTTTAGGATAAGGGTGAAAGGTAACGAGGTTACGGTATCCATAGACCCCATTAAGCCGGCCTATATACTTTCTGACCCAACACCAACTCAAACTGCACCTAAAAACATTATCGCTAGGCCACCAGACAGCGGTCTGGTTTCGGAACCCCTTAAAGATGACGAAGTCATTAAAACTACGCGTTCGGGGCGTAGGGTAAGATTTCCCGACTATTATCGCCCGTAGGGCGGTCTCTGGAGGGGGGTGATGTGGCGTGCGTATTTGTGTAAATATAATAAAATATTAGAATGTGGGTACAAACAGACACGCTATGCTCAAACATTATTATTAGTATATATCTAGACGCCACAGAATACTTAGAGCTGTTTAGTTACTATCTCTCGGATACCTACTCTGTGACATGACTTGTTAGATCAATAATTTAATTCGATATTTTGGTTTGGTGTTTATTTAATTTCTTTTGGCTTTTGTGAACCGTAAATATAATCTATTTGGCCATTGACCTTCGATGCTTTATTAATTTGGTAAGAAGCTGAAAGCACCCTACTTTCCACACTTCCATACAATCACTTTACCTGGTCCCAAACTAGGATACCCTGTGCTTTGGTAACCAGGCAAGGACATCACAAACATGAAAACATACCCGGACTGAGGCCATTTGAACAAATGTACGGCGGCCCCAAGTGGGAATCGACACCACGACCTATCTTTTGGTAGCTAAGTGCCTTAACGGCTAGACCAACGAGGCAGTCTTAGGCAGACTTGATTTGTACAAACAGCCTCAATCTGAATAATCTCAGATCCTTGCCTGGTTATCATAGCACAGGGAATCCTAGTTTGGGACCGGGACAAGGGATTGTGACTCGTGTGGATGCTGTACCAAGTGTTCATTTATAATTGCCCCGCCCTTCCGAAAGCCATGTATTCGTAACTTTTTTTTCGGCATGATTAGGTATGCTTGGGAAATCAATGGCTTAGAATATTTCGAGCTTCACGGATGGAGTAGTTTGTTTTGATGTCCAGTATGCGCCGCTTTTGAGTCGGCCGTCAGTAATTAAAAAATGCTACTAGGCGAACCTAGTGTGGGAATTGCAGTAGTGGTAGGGTCCTACTGCTGGGCACAGATTTCTCTCAAAAAGAGAGTATTGGCTCAATGTTACCTACTTACTTAGTAATAACACTCGCTAACACTGAGGAAGTCTTTTTACATACTTCAGTACTATATGAATTTACATAAAATATCCTTAATATTATAAAAGCGAAAGTTTGTATGTATGGATGGATTTTTGTTACTCTTTCACGGAAAACGGCTGAACGGATCCGGATGAAATTTTGCACAGAGACAGATTATAGTCTGGATTAGCACATAGGCTATTTTTTATCCCGGAAAAATACACATCAAAATTACCACGCGAACAAAGTGGCGGGCAACAGCTAGTATATTATAAATTATTAGCAACAGCTAGTATATTATAAATTATTAGTACTACAAATTTGTTAATAACGTAAATATATAGTAACAACAAAATATACTTAAAAGCCCCGGGTCGATCCTTGTAATTACAAATAGCTGTAACTAAAGTCAAGTAAACAAGTTTTTCTAAATACGTAATGATTTTACGAACTTTTTTACTTTACTCGCGAATCCAGAAGCAATCGGTTTACCGTCTACCCACTACGCTATTATCACTCCACTGTATCTAGATAACTATCAAATAAAGTGTACACAAGTCCTGGTGCACAGTATCAAAGCCATAAGCATAAACAGTTTCTCAGTAGAGGCAATAACTCGAATGGCCAGATGTACCAATGCACGAGCTCTGAACTAAATATACGACGCGAAGCGTGGCTCTACCGTGAGCAACGCAAGCGCAGGAACAAATCATTATTGTAACAAGATTATCACAAGAAATACTGCCTATTGGAGGTCATTGCGGTATGAGGACACACGCTACGAATAAAAAAAATACCATGTAACTGGGCACAAGCCATGATCTTTGTTCAATAACTGGGGCGCCGATTAAGGGGTCGTGGGCTTAACTGCCGCTCCGAGGCGTATCTTGGCCAAAGGATCTCTTTGACGGTGCAGCGCGGCAGTGCTGCCAACGTGTTGTGGTTGGGTCTTTTGGGTCGGATATGTTCGGTTAGATTTTTTGTAGGTTAAGTTTTCGTTTGTATTAAAGGTCGTCACATGCGGCGAAGATACTGTCTTAAGATAGATAGAGATAGAGAACACTTTATTGTACAGAAAATTGGAAATTAAACGGATATTTCCTAACCTAAGAGTACAGGTGGCGGGCTTATCAATTCAATGGACCATCAGTGTGATGGTCCATATTATATATTTTCATATTTTGTATCTGTCCATTGAAATGTATGGCGAGCGTACGGTATCTTCGCCGATTGTAACGCCCTTCATTCTGTTTATCTGACACAAAACATTTGGTGGATATGGTAATTCTGTAATTTTAGAAGAAATTTATAAGTGTGAAACAGAAATCACTGAGCTGCAAATAGAAACAGAGAGATCAAGTTGTGGTGCATCAAAGTTGCTACAAAAGGTCGCTAAAATCATTGTACTGAGAGTGTGAGCCCTCTTGAGCCCTGAGCGCTGGTTTTCAGTCAGTGCCCGCGATGATTTATGTTTTACCCATGAGTCCATCAGGTATTCTGCTGCGGGAGCTATTGAAGAAGCTTAGGTCTGTTGGGTCACTTTTGACACTCACAACCGATGAACGATGAACATACTTTTTGAAATTTGTTGTAGCCATACCACTCGCTAGCTAAACTAAAAAAAAAACCTGTGTCTAAGGTGTCTAAATGGGTAGAACATTGGACACGGAAGCAAGAGACCCAGGTTCGATTCCCAGCGCGGGCATGTACCTATGACTGTTTGCTAAGTTATATACATTTGTGAAGTTATAGTAGCAATACCACTCGCTAACCGTGAAGGAAAACATCGTGAGGAAACCTGAGAGTCTGAGCTATTCACATACCTCAGCGCTTGAAGTCCCCAATCCGCGGTGGGCACGCGTGGTGATTAAGCCCATACTCTCTCCCTGAGAGAAGACCTGTGCCCTGACCTGGGACGTATATAGGCTGCTTATGTATGTACGAGTCATTTAAGATATGAAAACACAAACTTCGAGACAAACCAGTTATGATTTTAGGAGGTCCGAATCCACTTAACCTGTACCTAACCTAAATCAGCATCATCAGCCATTTGACGCCCACTGCAGGACATAGGCCTCCCTCATGGTTTTTATAACCATGAGGGGTTTTGCCATAATCCTCACGCTTGGCAGGCGGGTTGGCGATCGCAGTATGCGTTTGGAATCTCAGGTAAACGCTGTTGCCCGTCTCCTGGCAATTTATTTCCTTAGTCGCCTTCTACAACATCCACGGGAGGAAATGGAGTGACGCTATTCTTAACCCGGCGCCACACGGGTTAACCTAAATAAATATATAAAATAAAAGGCCTGCTGTGGGATGTTGTTTTATTATGCTAGTTATTCATTTATTTATTTACTAGCTGTGCCCGCGACTCCGTTCGCGTACATTTCGATTTTTACGAAGCAGCATTTGTATGTGGGTCACGTCTTATCATAACTGGAGCTAGAATTTAAATAGCCTATCCTGTGTCCCAGATGTCTATATGTTTTTATACCAAATTTCATCAAATTCGGATAATTGGTTTAAGAGTTATGGAGGAACATACATACATACACACATAAAGAAAAAAATTCTAAAAATCGTGAAATTAGTTTCAGTATCATATATTGAGCCTATAAACACAATATCTCTGAAAACAAACTAACTTACTCCATGACCGACCCTTACAGATTTATTATTAGTATATACTGGGTGGCGCAAAAGTACTGGCACTAAAGAAAATACCTTTATTTTTTTTATATGACATTTTCTGTCATTCTGTTGTTGAAAATTGTGTAGTGAACAAATGTAAAATACACTGAAAATAAACATGGACCGTTTTACTCCCCAAGAACGTGGAATAATTGTGTCAATGTTCTTACGGAATAATTCATCAGTGATAAGAACACAACGTGAATTTCGTCGACGATTTCCCCACCGTCCGGCACCGATTGGTCGCACAATTCGACGCTTTGCCACACGCCTTGAAGCAACTGGCTCAACATTGGATAGACCTAAGTCTGGGAGACCAAGAACAGGCCGTTCAGCTGAAAATATCGATGCTGTGCGCGAAGATGTGGAAGAGTGTCCAGAAACATCAACGAGGCGACGTGCCACGCAATTGGGCATTTCCAGACGGACCCTGCAGCGTATTTTGGTGAAAGACTTAAAGATGTTCCCGTATAAAACTCAAATGACTCATCAGCTGCTGCCTGCTGACCACCGAGCTCGTCTAGATTACTGCCAGCGCGTCATAAACCTCAACCTTGAAGAGGATGATTTTCCTTCAAAATTGGTTATGAGTGACGAAGCGCATTTCCATCTCTCAGGGCATGTCAATAAGCAGAATACTCGGTTCTGGGGCACTGATAATCCGCGCATTATTCAAGAAACACCTCTACACCCACTAAAAGTTACTGTATGGTGTGGCATCTGTGTTGACAGAGTGATCGGACCCTATTTTTTCGAAGACGCTGGAGGCAATGCGATAACTGTCACTGGAGAACGCTACAGAACCATGTTACGTGAGTTTTTGATACCCAGTTTGGACGAATTGGGGCTGGAGCACATCTGGTTTCAACAAGACGGCGCTACGGCACACACAGCGCGCGACACTATGGACTTAGTGAGGGACGCTTTTCCAGGCCGAGTTATCTCTCGTTTTGGCGATTTGCCTTGGCCTGCAAGATCACCCGATCTGACCAGTCCAGACTTCTTTCTTTGGGGTTTTTTGAAATCTCGGGTGTATGTGAACAAGCCACAGACTCTCGCAGCTCTAAAAGAAAACATTCGTCAAGAAATAACGAACATATCGCAGGAAGTGTTACGGCAAGTTATGCAAAATGTCATAAATAGGGCTCAAATGTGTATCAACTCTGGAGGTCACCATTTAAAAGACATCATCTTTAAATCCTAATGGTACGAAATTTAATGGTACAAATATACATTTAAAAAAACCTAAATCTAGTTTTCTAATTTAGAAAAAATGTTATAGCCGAACCAAATAGGGTCTTTACTTTTGCGCCACCCAGTAGATTAAATTGCATTTAATAGGTAAGCCAATGGCACTCCAGTAAAACACTTTTACTTAATTATAATTTTACAGTTTTAGCCTTTTTTATGATGACATCGATATGTTGGTATCTATGTATACTATACAGGGTGTATTGACATCCTATATATACACAATCGTATTTTCGTTCAAGTCCATAGTACAGCCACCGTTGTAATACGTAAATTGTCTCAAATGCAGACCACGCGTATAATTTTGTTTCTGAAAATAATTATGCGGCTAATAAATCCTGGAGGATTAATTTAACGATGGTAATGCTCCTGTTTCTTGACGTGGAGATAATTAACAGGTTGTTGGTTTATATCCTCTTTGTCCTGAATCATGGATCAAAAAAATGTTTCCTGTTTCTCCATAAACAGCGGGAGAAAGCAAACATGTTTAAGAGCACTATTGACATTGCATGTAAAATCATTGCGACTTAGTTATAGAAAACCAGGAATTCTGAAAACCCGGCCAAGTGCGTGTTGGACTCGTGCACGAAGGGTTCCGTACCATTATATATACAACGTTGGACAAAGATCGAATTTGAGAACAGCGCCATCTATAGAAACCAACAAGAAGCGTTTAACATTGACATTTAACGACATATCGGCGCTGTGAAGATTACATAGATGGCGAGCGCTGTCTTTAGACAACGTTTGTTGTATGGGAGCCCCCCTTAAATATTTATTTTATTCTGTGTATAGTATTTGTTGTTATAGCCGTTGTTATAAATTTTGAATATTTCAACTGCCTAGCTGTTACGGTTCATGAGATACAGCCTGGTGACAGACAGACAGACGGACAGTGAAGTCTTAGTAATAGGGTCCCGTTTGGCACCCTTCGGGCACGGAACCCTAAAAAGGTATGTTCGTTTTTGTTAATTTTATTTTAGTGCAAGTATATAACTTCATAGATTTTAGTAATTTGGCAGGTAATCTCACATATTTGGCCTACAATCGATGTGTCGTTATCGATCGCATTTCCATCTGCTGCGCAGGGGATCCTCACAAAAATACCTTGAAATACTGAGAACAAAGGTCTGTTTATACCAGCAACATATTGTACATTAGCCTCAGCAACTGGGATATAGGAGCCGCGTCAGAACCCTGACATTGAGTGAGAGCAGCCGGCCGGTATCAGGTGGATTGGCTAACGGAAATCGCGTGCGTCATTACCATTGTCTGCTGGTTATATTTTAGTTGTCATTGGAGACTTCTGAGACGCCTTAGTGCTCAATGCTTTGTCCTTGACGTCACTCTGTCCACAGTGGTCACGTCCGGGTATTAGTTTGTAATGGATGTATTGAAGTAGGTGCTTTTCAGGTGGGAAAAAGGTTGCAGCGGTGGGCGTGCATGCAGCAACTAGCGAATGCTGAAGCGAACTTTATATGAAGCGAAAGAGGTTTATCGGCACCGTGGCATGTTGCAAATACCGGTCTCTGCTCACATTATTGGTTAGTAGACTACAAACAGGGTCAACAACACAGCTTTGGCTGTGCTAAAATAACTCTATTATAAATTAAGCATTTAATAGACTTGTTCCCCGCGAGAAATGGTGTATTCTTCACTCCCTGCATAAAAAGTAAAAAAAAATGCGTTTATTGTCTAATTAACGCACAGCATAGAACAAAATACGACTTACAAAAAAGTTATGACATTATTGATAAGCAAAGACTGGTGGTGCTGACCTGGGTCTGATCCGGACGCTGCTGGTATTCAGCCACCCTCTTCTCCCTAACTTTACGAGGACGAATAGAATTAACAGGTGACTGATAGAATTCTGGACATTGATTGAAAAAAACCAGCCAAGTGCGAGTCGGACTCGCGCTCGAAGGGTTCCGTACCATTATATATATATACAACATTTGAATATTTCAAGCTTCTAACTGTTGCCGTTATTAGTATCAGGCAAAAAACGGCAAAAAAATCACGTTTGTTTTATGGGAGCTCCCGTTAAATATTTATTTTATTCTGTTTTTAGTATTTGTTTTTAGTATAGTGGCAAAAGAAATAACACATCTGTGAAAATGTCAACTGTCTAGCTATCACGGTTCATGAGATACAGCCTGGTGACAGACAGACGGATGGACGGACGGACAGCGGAGTTTTAGTAATAGGGTCCCTTACCCTTTGGGTACTGAACCCTACAACGAAACAAAAATTTAAAAAACACTCCGGGGATGGGTCCGATGACGAGACGTGTCATTTGTATTTACTTAAGACGCTGATATTAGCCTCTTGCGCCTTACATAGACAATGTTTCAGCAAAACCTGAATAGGATATCGTACTATAAATATTTTAATTTTGAGAATATTTCTGAAAACAATTTATTAACCGAAACAGAAATTCTTCGATAATAAACTGCTAAAGATACCATAAGATAATCACATCTATGTTTTTAATCTAGTCATTAAAATTTAGAAAACCTATTGGGGTGTCTTAGGAATTATTAATTGCTCAGGGTGTGTAAATGGATACATTACTGCTATGTTGCAATATTTTTGTCATCATCATCATCATCAGCCATTCGACGCCCACTGCAGGACACAGGCCTCCCTCGTGACTAGTAGTTTTATAAATAAAATAAATACTAAATTATTGTTACGTATTTTCTGTAATTTAAATTGAATTGAATTAAATTGCGCATTACATAAATAGCGCAATTCATCTACTGTCATTTTAGTAAATACATATCAGTCTTTCTTCTCTTTCATTCGTATCCAAACTGAGAGGGATGGCTGAGGCTACCGGGTCAACCTCTTAACGCTGTACTGTATCTAACCTAATCATCCTCTGTATCCTTCTGTGGCTAACACCGCCCCTGGTCCCCAGGAAACCGCGGCTGGACCCAGACCTGGACGTGGGCGAGGCAGAGTCTCTCCTGGACGCATCAGCGGCCAAGCACAAGCTCGCCGTCCGACCCAAGAAGAAGCATCCCCGGGGAAAGTCGCCTGCGCAGAACGTAGCCAATGCTGAAGAGAGGTGAGGTTTTGTGTTAGATCCTCTGTTTTGTGTTTGCTTCTAGTTTCCATGGGGTTCAAGGCGGTGGTTGGTAGCGCATCGGTAGTACGCTGGTCTCACATTCGAGAGGTCGTGGGTTTGATTCCCGGCATATACCAGTTAATTGTTTTGTGAGTTTCACAGTTGTCAGTTTGAACCTAAGAAATTTTTTGAAAACCTAAAAGAAGATTTAGAAGCTAAAGAAGGCAATTGATGTAAATTGCTTCGCCAGATGTCGCTGCCTGTACTTAATACAGAGAAGTTTGTAAAGAGGTTCCAAATTTCGCCGATGCCTGCACTTGCCCATTAGCTCAGAAGTCTTACATTACTGACCTGAAACGGGTGATGTAATGCTTTCTGCCCGATACGCCCGACCTATTTAGCGCCTAACCGTAATACTTCACTTAAAATTAAGTAATCTCAGTGCATCAAACGAATTTATTCTATGAAGGCGACGGCTGAAATATGGTTTACAAGGAAACTGAATTAGTGGTCGTCGGATACAAGAAGACATGAATGTCCGGTAGTAATGATATGGTAGATTGTGTCCTAGTAAGATTTTACCCAGATAAATGGGTCTTGGCTCTGAAAGTTGTAGTGACAGTATTTAAGTGTTGTAAACTAGATGGGTCCGCCACTTTGTTCGTGTGAGATTCGGGTAAAAAGTGTCGTATATTTTATGTGCAAGATGATCTATACGTGCGCCAAATTTCTTGCAATTCAAGTAAGTTTAGGGCTCCTTATCACAAAAGGAAAAACAAGTGCTTTTTTACACGTCTGTGTGTCGGTCAATTTTTTCTTTTTAATTATTCTTATTTTATTTTTATTGATTTCTTAGGAATTGATAAAGCTTTCAAGTTGAATATCGAATATTAAAATCAAATGGAAGAAAATTCAAAGATACGGCCACTTATGTCAAATATTTTGAAACTTGTCAAAACCTTCTTTTCGTCTAAACGTATATATTTTGTGCTCTAAGAACTTAATTCTTGCCAAATTTCAAAAGGTAGGTATCTTAGATGGTTGGATATGTAGACACAAAGATCGAGAAAAAACGACAAAAAATCACGTTTGTTGTATGGAAGCCCCCCTTAAATAACTATTTTATTTTGATTATTTATTTTTGAGGCGAATATAAAACTAAATATGCTGTGAATATTTCAACCGTCTACCTGTTGCCGTTATTAATATCGGGCAAAAAACAGCAAAAAATTACGTTTATTGTATGAGAGCCCCCCTTAAATGTTTAATTTATTCGGTTTGTAGTTTATTTCTTATTTGTTGTTATAGCGGCAACAGAAATGTCAACTGCCTTGCTATCACGGTTCATGAAATACAGCCTGGTGACAGACGGAAGACGGACAGTGTAGTCTTAGTAATAGGGTCCCGTTTGGCACCCTTCGGGCACCGAACCCTAAAAATTAAGGTACTTCCCGCTAACCCAGAATTAGAAATTTGGCAAGAAGCAGGGTCTCCCTGTACAAGAAAAGTAAAAAAAATCTAAAAAGTATTTCTTGTTATTAAAGACTTATAAATGGGGCTGTATGCAAAATTATCTATTTCGGCGTAGTTAAGTTCAGAATCGTCACGGAGCGAGTTCTACTCGCACTTGTCCGGTTTCTTAGCATGAAAGCGTCAAACCAAACATTCTATTTTTTATTCATCAATCCCATTTCTGCCATAGAATTAGTGCAATCTGTAAATAATACTTTCGATCGATGCGCGCCCACGCAACGCGTAAAACAAAGTAGTTTTATTTTTTCCCGAAAAACTAGCCAATGCAATAAATAATACAGTAAATTTTATTTTTACCGTCTGTCACAGAATTCAGGTTTACACCTTCCTTTTCACAAGAAAATACGAAAAACGCTTCATGAAATGGAGTGAAAAATAAATATGACAACGTTTTTATGAGACAAATGTTAAATGTCGCACCGTGACACATTGCTCCGGGAATCCATGACTAATATTTTATAGATTATTGTTCGTATTTTTATCTATTTTCATCCATTCTACCTAATTATAAAGTTCGACGGGTCGATTAGTATAATGAAAGCAATTATTTTTTCTTTTCTGTAATAAAATCTCAAACTAAACTAGATCAATGTTATAGAAGAGCGGTGTCACCTAGTACAGGTATTACATGTCTAAAATGTGACTCCAGTTAGTATGTACAGAAAAATAATGAAGATAAAGAAAAAAAAAATTAAAAATAATATTAATAAAAGCAACCTAACGTAATGCTCCTGTATGGGCTTAGCCCCTGAACCCTCGCGGAATGGAACCTATAAGTGGCCCATACTAAGTTGGACCCAGATCCGTGTCGCGGCAGACAAGTGGTTAATCACCACGCGTAGCGGATTGGCGAAGTTAAGATTTTTCCCTGTGCCGATGACCTTGAGCGTTTGACACAGGTGTGCAGCACTTCAACATTTCACCGCTAGATGACACGACTGAATTAATTCCTAGTAGTAATCTCCATAGAAAGACGCGCGCGCGGCCGCACACACACAGTCTCATTCCCTTCGCGTAAGCACACGCCGCCAAACGCACACATACCGTAAAATGGGGGGAATCGGGACACTTTCTAAGTTTAATACCAATTTTCAGAGTTATTTTCTTAGCCATTACCAATAAAATTGAGGTTAAAATAGTTCCGGTAGTTAAATTTTTTATTTTCTATGCATTTCATTCATATAATTAATTAAATATTACACTAAAACACAAAAAATATAGCTTGACCCAATTCACCTCGGTTTGGGGTGAATCGGGTCACGTATGGGGATATTAGGGTTTTTCGATAGGGTTGGCAAAAATATACCCAATAGTATTTATTATAATACAAAAATATAATATTATATTTAATCATGAAATTATGGAATATAAATAAATAAAAGGTCTAATGCAAAATCAATGTATTATATTAAATGAAACAAACAAATATTACAAAATAAAACTTTCTTTCAAATCAACGAAATAAAATAATAATCTCTTCTTCTTAACCTTCTTATTACTTCTTACACTTATTATCGTTTACCGACAGTGGAATTTTGACGTTTTTTTGTATGGAAGAACTGTCAAAAATCTACTATCAGTAAAGGAAACTGATGTATCTTAACTTCCAAACTTTGATAACTATCAATAAATACTGGAATTGTAACATACAAACTAAAATATTTATCCAATTCAACGAAACAAACTAATAATTTCTTCTTCTTAACTTAACTTCTTAACTTTGATAACTATCAATTCTGGAATTGTAACATACAAACTAAAATATTTATCCAATTTAACGAAACAAAATAATAATTTCTTACTTCTTAACTTTGGTAATTGTCAATACTTGAAACATAATAATAATATTGAACTCTTAAACCTAATCACTCTCTAGAATCTTTAAAATGTCCTCACTGTCATTAAAGTAATTTTTTTTATCAGCAAACTTTTTTGCTTGCTTCCTTTTGATGGTAATGTTTTTATTCACAGCTATTGGTCTCATTGTTTGTTTTACTGGAGTTTTTGGGAGTAGTTGTTGCAATTCTTCTCGAGTTATGTCAGTATTACTGGTAATGATAATATTTGGTCTATTAATGTGCTTCGTATTTTCGTTTGTAGCCTCTTCACTATTATCTTTTGCATGCTCATATATATCTGTTGCAGTGGCAATGTCTTGTCCGTTTTCAATATCCATGGAATCTGTTTCATATATCACATTTGTTTCTTTTGAATCTTTACTTTTCATTGGTATTATTATTTCTTCATATAGTTGCAAATCTTCCGATAGTATTACAGGCATCTTTTCTACATCTATATTTAGCCAATCGTTATGCTGCTGTTCATGGCGCGGACATTGTTTTTCATCTGCAATTGATTCAAACGAGCAATGTGGTATGGGCGATAGCGATTTATTTTCTTTTTCATCACATATTTTTTTAGTTTTTTTGCCTACACCTTTACCTTTCAATCTTACGTCTTTCTGATTTTTTGGCTTTTTGGTTTCACTTTTGTTGACTTTAATTTGTTGTTTTCGTTTTTTTTTCATTTCAGGTTCAGTATCTGTATCAGCGTAACTTGCCATATCTTCGTGTGAAACGCTTCGACCTGAAATAACTTCAATTTTTCTTTTATTTTTCGGCTCCGCAATATTCATTGTTCCATATCGCATTTCTTTTAATAAAGCTAATACTGATTTATCAATTGCATCTTTTACCTCTTCATTATTTTCTGTTTGTTTCGGTAATCTTGCCAGCACTTCACTCGGATTGAGTGGACTGATACCAGTCTTTCGAAACCCTGCCCGAAGATTATTTTCAGCATTAATTTTTATTTGATCCATGAGTAATTTTAACAATCTTGGGAAACAACCTTTAGGTACACATGAAAGCGAACGTCCATCAGATTTTTTCCAGTTTTGAAGAATTTGACGCCATGCTATCTTCATTGGTCTAAAGAATGCAACATCTAATGGTTGCGTGAGATGTGTTGAGTTAGCCGGCAAAAAGACAAAATTAATATCGCGACTCTTACACATCATTATCAAATCTGTTGATAAATGAGAAGATAAGTTGTCTCCCACTAAGACTTTTTTTCCTTGTTTTTTTTCAAAAAATGGAATGACCACTTCTTTGACCCAATCTTTGAATACCGTTGCGTCAAACCATCCCGATGTAGTTCTGTTATATCTTGCGTGTTCGGGACCATTTTTGACCCACGTATCATACAGGTTTACAGATTTGTAAACCACATATGGTGGTAGTAGTTCACCTTCAGCAGTGCCAGCCATCATTAATGATATGGAGGCTTTGGAATGATTTACAATCCGTTCTGGATATTTGCACCCACGTTTCGTTAAAACTTTGTGACGGCCTGGGTCGTCTGAAAGGTTAGTCTCATCGTAGTTGATGATATTACCAAGGGGTACATTCTCAATAGATTTTTCTAATTCTGAAAAATACTCATTGATTGTGGTTGGTGACACGGCTGCTCTGGCACGTTTTATATTTTGACATAGCCTCTGTGATATACGATTCTTATGTCGGTTTAAAAAACTGTAGACAAAATCTCGCCCCGGTAAATTGTCTTTAAACCTTTTGTGTTTCATCCCTAACATATCCAAATAACTTTTTACCAAAAACCTCAAATCTGTAACATCTAAGGGGTATCCCCACTCAGCACAAGTGTTGAGATTGAGCACAATATGCTCTTCCTCTTCTATTGTTAGTGCCATTTGGCCCCCTTGTGATCTCATTTGCCTCGTGCTATGTCTTTGTAATACTGATTTTGAAATGTTAAATTTTTCTGCAACAGATCTTATTGTTGCGTGACGATTTAAAGTTAATTCCTCAAGGGCTTGTTTAATTATTAAATCGTCATATTTTTTGTACTTTTTCCCATTGGGGTTTGGTTTATATATTCGTGGCATTGCGAATATTTTGGCTGGAACAAAAATAATACTAAATTACAAATAAATCCCCTGCTATTTAAGTATTGTGACAACCCTAGTAACAAAAACCCAATTCACCCATAGCTGTCCCGATTGACCCAATGTAGACCCTATTAAACCCATTCTCCGTCCCTATTACCCTCACTCATGACCCTATACACCCCATTATTCGACCCTAATCCCCCCATTTCTTGTCCAAATTCGTCCCATTTAGTTTTTGTTGAACAATAGGAAAAACACAGTAATTTAACACTTACTTTTTATCTCAGTCTGTTCCTAAAATGCTGATAATAATAGTTAACACTTCACTCGACGCAAATTTCTAATTATTACAGAGTAAAACCAAATGTTTTGAGGAGCTAATTTCACAGGTTTCCGATCCCAATCACAAAAGATCGTTTTTTTTTTAAATCTCAATGACAGCAGGACTTATTGTTGCCAGATTGTAGGGAAAATGTTGCAAGCTTAAAATATAAAAACTACCATATAGAATAAAATGTAAAATAAAGTGGTAGTAAAGTCGTAAACAAAAACTCGGATTTGTCCCAATTCCCCCCCTAGTCCCTATTCCCCCCATTTTACGGTACATAGCCGAATTTCGAACGCGTCGAGCGAGCCGAGCGGTTTCTACTTTTCTAGCCGGCTCGCCAGCCCGCCCGCGTACCTACGCGTAGATTGAATAGACTTCAATCTAATGCTTTCTTGTATAGCATGCGCCATTACAAACAAAAAAGATAAAGGTAGGTACATCTCTTCAAAACTTATCTATGCTTTGTAGAAAGAATAGCTTTTAAACAAAAATCACATGTTTAGTACGTATTTGTTTACCTACCTACTTACGAAATAGTACATGTTTTTTCACAACAACAGGTTTTTATATCAAAAAGTGAAAAAAAATCATCTTATCTTTTTTCAATAAAGTGAATTTGACTTTGATTTCACATGGATGTATTTCGGGACTCAGTGGCAAAATTGGAACGTAGGAAGCGACTTCCCCATATGAAATAAAAAATATATTTCAAATGCCAATTCCATGGAAAGTAGAAATTACGACCATTTTAATTGTTATCCGGATTTTACGTTGTTAGGGTTGTCACGCTCTCAGATAGTAATTTATAATCCGGATCTGATTTGATTTTGAAAAAAATCTGTAAATACCTGGTGCCATTATTATTGATATATTAATTAAAATAGTAACATGATATACATCGCATATAACAACTTTATGTACACGGTGTGACGTGAAGAATGTATATACCTACATAAAGTTGATCAGGGAAAAACAGCTAGATAAAATTGTTGTCCCATTTTGATGTTACTAACTTGAAATTTTCTATACGATTAGTTTTTTTGCTAAAACTGACGGAGAAAATCGAAAACTTGGAGAAGCTTCTTTTTTTTTCAACGGCTTGGGATAATGGTAACACTTAGGGGTGGTCTTTTAAAACAACATAAACTCGTTGCATAAACCCTAGATAGGACGGTGACGTCAACAAATTTTTACGGCAAATGTAATAGTGCCGATTGAAAAGTAAACTTGCTTAAATTTTCAACCAACACCTAATGCAGGTTTTGCCACCGGGCCCCGCTGGTCTAGCGGCTGGACTAATATTGTATCAACTTTATAGTCACACAGCATTTGAATGCTAAAATAACTAGACGTGCGAAAATTCTTGAATTTTTGGTTGTTCTAATTTCGGTCTTATCAGGTGCTAAAAGATTTTCAAGTTCCACATATGGTATAAACTTGGAATTTTCCATCCTTACAGGGTGATCCCTCAATCCGATAAGAAAAATCTGACTTGGAAAATCCGGTCTTTACAGCTTTTTTGTCAAAGCCTGAGAAAACGGTAACATTACGGGGTAGTCTTGTCGAACAAATGTTGAATAAGACCTTGGGTTGGATGACAACGTTAACTTACTTTTCACAAAATGGCGTAAGTCGAATTTCAAGCTGGCTCCTAAAAATTTAAAAATTCTGATTTTTATCTCTGGCTCCGTTTTTGTATGAAAATTAGTATTGGAGGTTTTTGTGGTTACTGATGACTACTCTGCGCCATGTTTATAAGCTGTTTTCGAGGGTCCTCACGAATCGTCTTGAACCTCCCGAACAAGCCGGTTTCCGAAAGGGCTTTAGTACCATAGACCACATCCACACGTTGCGGCAAATTATACAGAAGACTGAGGAGTATAATTTGCCATTATGCTTTGCGTTTGTGGACTATGAGAAAGCCTTCGATTCGATCGAGTTATGGACAGTGCTCGAGTCTCTCCAGCGTTGCCGTATTGACTATCGGTATATCGAGGTGCTGAAATGCTTGTACAACAGTCCACTATGACCACAGAACCACTATGTCGGTCCGAGTACAGGAACAGAATTCGGAGGCAATTCCGTTGAAAAAGGGCGTAAGACAGGGAGACGTTATCTCTCCAAAAATGTTCACAAACGGACTGGAAGATACCTTCAAGCTTCTGGAATGTCAAGGACGCGGCATCAATATCAATGGCGAGTACATCACTCACCTTCGATTTGCCGACGATATAGTAGTCATGGCAGAAACGATGGAAGACCTCGGCATAATGCTCGAAGACCTCAGTCGAGTTTCCCAACGGGTGGGCCTTGAAATGAACATGGACAAAACAAAGGTCACATCGAATACTCGTTTCGTGCCCACCCCAATAACATTGGGGAACTCGACTCTCGAAGTTGTAGACGAATACGTCTACTCAGGACAAACAGTCCAACTAGGCCCGTCCAACTTTGTGAAAGAGGTCAATCGTCGAATCCAACTCGGCTGGGCAGCATTCGGGAAACTTAGAAAAGTCCTTTCGTCTAATATACCTCAATCGCTCAAGACAAAATTATACAACCAGTGATGACTTATGGCACTGAAACGTGGTCTCTCACTATGGGCCTCATAAGAAAGCTCAAGGTCACGCAACTAGCTATGGAAAGGCCTATGCTTTCTCTACGATATCGAATCAGAAATGATGAGATTCGTAGATGAACGAAAGTCGTCTACATGGCCGACAAGTTCTCGAATGAAGACCACATATCGGCAAGCGCAGCGTAGGACGACCAGCCGACAGATGACCTCATCCAAGTGCCAGGAAGACGCTGGATGAAATCCGCTTCCAACCGGTCTTTTTGGAAATGCATGGAGGAGGCCTATATCCAGCAGTGGACTTCTTGTGTTTCCATGACTCAAGAGGTTTATTTACAAAAGCTGTTGAAAATCTTTAAATATAGTGTAAAAATACAGAGGATTATAAATATTTTAAAAGAGTGGAAATTTTGATAAATTTGAAGCTTGGATTAAGATTTTGGCTCAAAATCTTTGAATTTAAATCATCGACTTTACGCAATTTTTTATTTTATTTTACACTACGCGCATTCACTGAAGCGGTTTTAAAAGGGTGAATATGTGTCATCGCTTCCGTGCCTGTGTGGCCACATAGTCCATTAAGCGAATCTGACAGGAGTATTTTTTTTCTATGGTATAACACAAACAAAATAATAAAAATTTTAAGAACAAAAGCAAAATAATTTATTTTTTACAGAAGAAAAAAAAACATTTCAAAATGGATATTGACCAAAGAAATAAAACAAAAATTATGAAAATGGATAAAGACTTCGTTGCTAAGGATATTGGCAAAAGAGCTACAAATGGATTTGAGTGCTTATTTGGCCTGCATCCTTGTTTCAGCACAAAGACTGATAAATATAATTATTAATAAACAGTGCCGCCTCGTCTTAACTTATATTGGTATATTATAACAGATTAATCTGTTCATAATCGTATTAATAGTGTAATTCATACCATTTCTATTATTTCATTCCAATAGCACAGGAAACATACAGCATTTAAGTGATTTTTGTCATTAAAGCTGATAGTTAAAAACTATCCATACCATACCATACAGGGAATTCTAGTTTGATTGCGTTGTGTGGACGTTATTATTATTATTATAATTTTGGAACTCCCCACCGACGAATATTTTCAAGATACATTAAACTATTCATTGTGACACTTAAATAAAAATATGTAATATCGGTAAACCAGGAACGCAGATTTTTATTTAATCTATTGTGTGATACAGTACTTCTATTTCTATTTGGTTACTTTTTGTTACACTTTTCCTTTTTGTTAAGGTTTCAGTTGTTTTTTTTTTGTTACGTGTACAAAAAACCTAACTACTTTCTTTTGTTGGAACGGAACCCAAAAAATATTATGAGCGTTAAATTATATATTTAAATTACGTTGTACCTAAAAATGAGCATCGAATAAATCATGAATAAAAAAACCCGGATTTTGTGACAACCCTAGCAAAAACAATTGAATAGGATCAACTTATACATGTCATGGAAGTGTGATTTATATTACATGTAGGGAAGGTAAAGAGCATAATTATTGCAGTGTAGATAACTTATCCCAATACGGCGGAATTTCGAGAAAATAAAAAAACTAAAAACAAGTATGTACACATGTATATAAATTATAATTGCTTTAAAATTTTTAGCATTACGCCATTGATTCTTCTAACAATACTTCCGCATGTACAATAAAATGCGTGATAAAAATATACAGCGTTTTATTTTATTTAAAACAGAAAAACATGTCAGGCAGATAGAAAAAAATTTACAGACGAAATCTACACAGATTCGTTTATGAATCAAGTATTATTCGTAACGCCAATCGAAGTTATTATTTACCAACACATTATTTACCGCCTATGTACCCTACAATCTAACGAGGAGGCGAAGTGCGAGCGCGAGGACTGAAACAAAACTCCATCAAACTAAAATGAACCTTAAATGCTAGGTATTAGAGACTACAATACTCGAGCAGAAAGTCTGGCCGCGTGCGGCCGACCTAATCGCGACAATAAATGGATTATAATACATAGGTAGTTAGGTTTCATTTTTAGTGAACCTCGCTTTTACCGTGATTTAGGCACAAATAATAGAACGATGTTTCGCTTAGATTCATAATGTTACAATAGCTCGGATGGGAAGAGGCGTCCCTTGAGCGACAGAGAGCTTTTGGTTCGAATAATGATTATAATAAATGATCGGTTTCCTTTTTACTTTTCTTCTTTTTATTTTTGAAGCTCGATCACTACTACAAAAATCAGTCCCCGTGCGTTGGTCTTGCAAAAACTCGAAAATGTCTCCACCGATTGGACTAATAGGTATATAATGTTTTTTGTTTTGTTCGGACATGGGACGTGGGGCGAGGGCGCGGAAAAGACCCATCCCTTCAGGATCCTGTTTCATAGAACTACAATTCATTGTGACTATGACCGAAAGCCGATTAACCCACAGATTAACAAATAGACTCTGCTGCGCAGTGTACCTCGAATTGTCATAATAAACTACGAAATTATAGTTTTATGAACATTTTGTACGAAAGTGAATTGGAAAGATGCGGCGTCTTTTTCGGTCCCTCACCCCACGTCCTTGGCCTACAATCGGTAATTTTGTATGAGAATTGCTACTTTGAATTAATTTCACTATATGGCGCTCGAGGTGAACTTTGGAAGGTTGATTTATGATTGATGAATCGCTTATGAAAAGTTACAATCAAATCAATGGTGATGCGAAGAGCGCCTGGTCACAGACAACATGCAACGAGTAGCTGGGCTTTTCCTCGTAAGGCGTAATGTGATAAATTGATGAAAACGTTTTTTCTGAATGAGTAACTATTGTTCCTGTTAGTTTTAAACATGAACATACAATATTTTGATATTGCCCGTAAGACTGTATAAGCTTAAACGTAATCCACTGCGCATTTAAAATGGCACATAAATTCTTAGGTTTGTTTTAAGCATTCTTACGGAATATATTTACTCATAGAAGGGGTAAGGTTATGACAGTTGTCATACATGCCATAGGGAATCGAGGAGTTAAATTATATCATATATTAATTTCAAAGGTCTGCCATATTCCTAGAGGATGTCACAAGCGATTCAAAAGCGTCTTCCAGCCAGTTCCAGCACACTGTAGCCCCTTAAGCGTTTACGTATGTGAACTCTTTCGACACACAGGTCATTCACAGTTAGCGAGTAAATTGAATCATCATCATCATCAGCCATTTGACGCCCACTGCAGGGCATAGGCCTCCTTTGCAGTTTCCATAACCATGAGGGGTTTTGCCATAGTCGCCACGCTTGGCAGGCGGGGTGGCGATCGCATTATGCGGTTGGAAGCTCAGGAAGACGCCGCTACCCGTCTCCTGGTAATTGATTTCCTTAGTCGCCTTCTACGACATCCGTGGAAGGAAATGGAGTGATATTATTCGTAATCCGGCGCCACATGGAACCTTAAATGTATTAAATTGACATTACGTTTCCCTAACACCCAGAATTAGTTTTCGCAAAAAATCGCATAAGCGGAACCGCGCGCTAAAACTAGTAAAAGACAAAATGATTGGGTTAACGTCCTTCTGCTTCTACGAAATAGCTTTACAAAGCTGTCTATTAGTCTTCTCTACCGTTACACGACCAGCTTACGACGAGCTCTGAAATTGCTCCAAACGCTTTGAAAATTAGCCTTAATCAAACGAAACTTGGAGAAGGAGAGAGATCTTTAAGGTGGCGTCAGGAGGTACGATTCCGAAAATATCTTACACAGATTATTAGGCATATTAACACGGGTATAGCACCCACGATTGTTTTTAAAACAAATGGCTTCGGGTGTACTGTTTCAGCTAATGCTTGGATTTTCATAGGTACTCTTCGTTTGACCGTTCCACTTTTCACGTAGATTAGTACACCTACATTGTAGGCTATTTTGGACTTGAGTTAAGAGAAAATTATCTGATTCCTTTTGGACTCTGCCAAGATTTTTCTTTATGAGGTTGGCTCGGCGGCTACTTAAGAATCAAACGAACTTACCTTGTGATGTTTGATGTCTAATTATACGAGTGTCTCGACCGAAGATGATTCACGTTTACATGCAGCAGTACGCCAGTTTGATGCTGTCCTAATCACACTTTTAAAGCTAAAAATCTAAGTTTCATATTTCTGCGCACCCGCTACTTTGCGAGTACCTACCCGGCTACCCCACCTCGTCCGCCTTCGGTTCTCATTTTTTAGAGTTGTAATTTTTCGATGACTATCATCAGGGCCTAGGATTTCGGGGGGGTGGGAGTGTAATCATCTTCGGTCGAGACACTCGTATAATTAGACATCAAACATCACAAGGTAAGTTCGTTTGATTCTTAATTATACTTCGTATCTCTCCCGAAGATGATTCACGTTTACATGCAGATGTTCAGAGTATCGAAAAATAGCAGTCAAAGCGATCGACAACTTGGCATTTATTTATTATAATATATGTAATCAATAAACAAACACATAACAATAACTCTTGTTCTATAAATTATAATAATTAATAATACGAAAGCATTAAAATCATATAAATTTAGGTACTTCATAAATAAATAACAAAACTCTTATCCTATAAAGTATAATTGGTAATTGATTCTAGGAATGTATAGAAATAAAATCAACAATTTTAAGTTTTTAAGTTCATTTCAAGTTTGAAATAATAAGTCTACAAATTCATTTTGCGCTGATGTTACTAATGATTTGTTGTAGTATTTCAGAAAGACTTTCGAGGATTCGGACCAGCCCGCTGCCTTGCGGATCACTTCCAGATTAGCACCAGCTCTATGAGCAGCTGAAGTGGACGCATGTCGCGTACTATGAGCGCCATACAAACTTGTATCAATCCCACTTTTATTTAAAATGTTTTTTACCCAGTGAGATAATGTCTGTGCAAGTACTTTTTTATGTGGTTTTTGATAACTTATGAATAAATATTGTTCTTGAACTCGTAAACTGGAAGTTTTTTCTAAATAAGTTTTTAAACACAAGGCTGGACAAATTTTAGGATTTTCCGTGATGTACGGAAGAACAATCAATGGCTGAAATGAATTCGGTCTGGAGGTTTTAATCAAATCGTCAACTCTGATTTCAATTTTATCTGAATCTATTTTTATATTATTAACTTTAATTAAACTAAGAGTTTGCATTCTTTGGGCTGATGCTAGTGCCAAAAGCGATATTGTTTTTAATGATAAATCCTTTAACGAGATTAGTTCGTTAGGATAGTAGTTACTAAGGTAATTTAAGACTAAGTTTGGATTCCATGTCGTATCATATTTTGGAGCAGGAGGCTTCGTACGGTAAACACCCTTAAAAAATCTTGTGATCATTTCATTACATGTGATCTCCTGGCCCAATATTATAGATAATGCAGAACGGTAACTATTTAGAGTGCTATAGCCTACTCCAGACTTAAATTTATCCGTTAAAAATTGAATCAACTGTGTCGCATCGGAAGTATGATAATCTAAATGTTTCTCCTTGCAATATGACCACCATGATTTTAGTGAGCTGTTATATTGTTTTAATGTATTACAAGAGAACGAGGCCATAACAATATCAAGAGAGTCATTTGGTACTCCGCGCCTTAGCAGCGACTGCCGGATAATTTCCCGGCCATCAGGGTCAGATCCGCATGAAGAGGATGCGGGGTTCTGCAAGGAGACACCAATAATTTTTCGTTAGGTGTAAAATATAATATTTTCGATACAAGTAAACTAGTCCATATTGGATACCAGGGTTGCGTGGGCCAGTATGGCGCCACAACAATCCCTGTGGCTTTGTCAGACTTAATTTTATGTAAAACTTTTGTTAATAGACAAAAAGGAGGAAATGCATAAAAGTTTAAACCTGTCCAATTAATTGTAAATGCATCAATAATTTCACTATTCGGATCTAACTGCCATGAAGCATATCTATAACATTTATGATTTTGAATACTGGCAAACAAGTCAAATTCAGGTGCACCAAAAGCTCGCTTTATCTGACGGAAGGCATAATCAGCTATTTCCCATTCCGTGTCTGTGTTAAAAGATTGGCGAGATTCAAAATCTGCAACAACGTTCATATCTGATTGTATATAAGAAGCAAATACATGAATATCGCGCTTTTCGCAAAACTGCCAAATATCACGTGAAATTTTGTTTAGGTGAGTAAACTGGATACCGCCCATCTTGTTTATATATGCGATAGCTGTCGTATTATCTATTCTCAATAAGATATTACATTTTCTAAGATGTGAAGCAAAAATTTTTAGTCCATAAAAAGCCGCAAGTAATTCAAGAGAATTAATATGTAACGAAAGTTGATTATGATCCCAATGCCCGTGGGCAGTTTTATCGTTACAAGCGGCGCCCCAGCCAGTGCTTGATGCATCGGTAAATATTATAAGTGAGTAGTCTTTATTTTCAAATGAACTACCTGAGTGGTCAATATGATCCCTCCACCAAGTAAGATCATCTTTCAAATATTCTGGCAAGGGCATAAATTTATTATAATTGCTCGAGTAATCAAGTGCCAAGAACTTTTCCCTTTCAAACATCTTAGTATATACCCAACCGTATTTAACGGCTGGGCATGCTGAAGTCAAAAGACCAATGTAGCTAGCAAAATTCCTAATTGTAGTTTTCTTTGTGCTTAATAAGCTGTTAGTGAGGGTTTTAATACGTTCCTTCTTTTCGTTTGGTAAAGTCATTTTCATATTATTTGAGTCAAAATAAAAGCCAAGGAATTTACATATTTGGTTTGGATTAAGTTGGCTTTTTTCTTCATTAATCAAAAAACCTAATTTCAGTAATAAATTTTTTGTTGTTGTTATATTGTTAAGGCAAGTATTATAAGAATCACCAATACATAAAAAGTCATCAAGATAATTAACTGATATATGTCCTAGTGAACGTAAATGATGTAGAACTGGTTTTAAAAGCTTTGTGAACACGTATGGTGATGTACAAAGACCAAACGGAAGTACATTAAACTGAAACAGTTGATTATTAAATCTGTCTGAATCCCATGCAAAACGTAGAAATTTTCTATCAGATTGAGCTATTGGTATAAAGAAATAAGCATCTTTTAAGTCTAATGTAGCCATGTGGCTGCCTTGGTTTATTAATTTTAATGCTGTTCGATAATCCTCCATTTTAAAATGATTGATTTGTATGAATTTGTTCAATTCTTTTAAATTAAGAATAAATCGATGTTTCCCGTTAGGTTTAGGGACTGTAAAGATAGGAGAAACGAATTGATCTTTACATGGTAAACATGCGGAGATATAACCCGATTTCAATAATTCCTCGATACATTTATCAATGATGTCTATCTCTTTAATCGTATGTGATCTTTTGTTTTTAGAAGTGTCTATCTGATACGGCTTACATAAAAATGGAATTCGATAACCTTGTATCCACGACAAAATAGTTTCATCGTTGGTTAGGTGTAGCCATTCATGGTAAAAGTACTGAAGCCTACCGGCAAAATGTACCTGCTGTGATGAACCAGCTAGCGTCTGCGGGTCTGCGGCAGGTAGTACTTCGAGCGATGGTGCGCTGACGGCGGCGGCGCACGGCGGTAGTACCGCGCGGCGGGCGCGGCCGGCGGCGGAGGCGGAGGCGGCGGCGGCGGCGCGCGCCGGGGCTGGTTCTGATGCGGGTACACTCGCGGCTCGGCGGCTGGTGCGCGCGGTGCCCCCCTCGTGTTTAAAGCTCCTGAGTTACTGCTTGAGTTCCGGGATTTCCAGCTGTTGAACTTTAGTTCGGAAGCGGAGGCTGTTATAGCTTTGGATGATCTTAGGTGTTCCGATAGATTTGACCCGAACAGGTGGTCGTCCAGTTTGGCGTTTTTTATTATTTCTCGTTTTTGTCTGCTTATACTATTAACAATAGCGAAACGTCTTGATAAAGATTCCCTGTAGTGGGTATCGCACAATAAGCGGCCTGCATCACTCAGCGTTTTTATTATTTCTTGCGGTACACTTGCCGATTGTGTCAAGGCCATGCCTAGCGCTTTCCCGATCGCTGAGATGCAGCTGGCCATTTGATTCTGTTTTTGTTCACAATATGAATCTTTTTTAACGTTAGCTTCAGGTAACGCAGATTTAAGCTCAGGGTTCAACAATGGTGCCTTCATATATGCACAATTTTCTGCGACTAAATATTGTTTGAGAATATTTATCTTTTCTTCTTTTGGCAGGCCATGCGTTAAGATATATTTCCACCGAGTGGCCAAGTCTTTGTGTAGATTATCTCCGAATGATTTTTCTTGAGATGGGTCTGAGCCCAATAGTTCCAGAATTTCTGGATCTAGGTCATCATTTTCTTGAGCCTCAGTTGGGATCTCGTCTGTAATAAAGTGAAAAAAGGAATATCACCTGAGACGTCGTACGTAATTACACACACGCTATGCGTCGGTAGTACGAAACGTTAGGTAGTTTCTTTAGTCCACACACATAAAATGTCGGGACATATTGAAACATAGGGGTAGATAGGTATCCACACACATGACGTCGGGATACAATTTCCACACACGATATACGTCGGGAATAAATTATATCAGCAAATAAGCTACTACTTTTTTTAAAAGTCACATTGAGGGTAGGGCACTATAATTTATATATTTTAAAAAACCAACCTTGAACTTCTTGATCACTTGTGAAGACTCCTAAATCTTGATGAGACGAATGCGCCTGTGACTGGTCACTGATTAGGTCTTCTAGATTATGACGTGACAAGTTTGTCGCAGACGGTTCCGTATCTTCTTCGGAAGATGATGCCGACGATAGTACTCTTCTTCTTCTAGGTTTCACCCATTTCTTGACTTTCTTCAAAACTTTTTCCAAAATATCACCTTCATCCCTATCCGATCGCTTTCTTTTTCCCATTTTTGTTGGAAGAGAAAACGTTTTACAGAGACGTGTGACTCGGACAACACAAAATTGCGTAATGAGAACCGAAGGCGGACGAGGTGGGGTAGCCGGGTAGGTACTCGCAAAGTAGCGGGTGCGCAGAAATATGAAACTTAGATTTTTAGCTTTAAAAGTGTGATTAGGACAGCATCAAACTGGCGTACTGCTGCATGTAAACGTGAATCATCTTCGGGAGAGATACGAAGTATAATTAGATTTGTAAAGGCAAGTTTCGTTTATTTAATATCTGCTATTTTATAGCTGTATTTTTTTAATATTGAGTCTCCTAGACTCCTCTTGATTGGTCTATGATTGGGAAGTCAACTCTCGTGCCAGTGTGCGACTAACCAAAATCATCATGTAACGTTTATTTTAGAGACATGATGTCTCTATTCAATTCAGAACCTATTCTAAAAGCATTCTGTCTCCAATCGAATCATATTCGATATCAATAGAAAAGAAACTGGGATGATAATTTTCTTCTATCCTCGCGGGATTTTTGTCGATTGCAATCACTTATTGTGTAACCTTTCCTATCTATCCCACTTAAAATTGTGTCAGTGAAATGAAACTTTTCTCGGCTTGGGATAAAGTTTCACCTGTAGCCTAGTTCAATATTTTTACCTAGCCTATTTTCAATATACCGTTCAATATAGTTCAATTCTCTTCAACACTCGAATAGTTCTTAAAGCGCTTGTTAACGTTTACGACGTAGTTACGAGCACTAATGTTTTACGAGGCGGTGGACTCTTTCCAGAGTTTGATACAGCTATCGGCCTAAAGCACCCACACACACGCACTTATACTCTCCAAAACTCAAACACACACACACGCACGTACTCACACACATGCATAATTATTAGTAATCTAAATTAATATCAATAATTGCGCATATACATTCATCATCGTCATCAGCCGTTTGACGCCCACTGCAGGACACAGGCCTCCCTCGTGGTATTTATGACCATGAGGGGTTTTGCCATAATCGCCACGCTCGGCAGGCGGGTTGGCGATCGCAGTATGTGGTTGGAATCTCAGGAAGACGCTGCCGCCCGCCTCCTGGTAATTTATTTCCTTAGTCGCCTTCTGCGACATCCACGGAAGGAAATGGAGTGACGCTATTCTTAATCCGGCGCCACACGGATATACATTATTTTCTACTTATTAAATTTCTCATAGATCTCTATTTTGTTATGAGATTAATAAGAATTAGCTTATTAATACGATAAGTTTCTATTCCATTATTGTCATCTATTAGGCGGGGGGACTAGTTTCCACAACACGGGGAATCCTAGTGTGGTAACTAGGATTTCATCCTTTTGTATAATTGTTTTTGGAACAAATAAACACTTTTTCGTATTTTCATATTCTTTGCAATAGTCTGATGCGCTTGTAAATGTTTGCGCTGTGTGACAAACAGAAGTTGTTTATTTAAGATACCTAATAAGATTTTTTTTGTTCAGGCCTCATGTAAAAACGGTAAAACTTAGATATATGGAAAGGGAACTAGCGCACAGCCGGAAAAAATAATTACAAAATATTATTTTCGGCGGTTTCATCGCTTCGAGCGATTTCCTTCAGACAATGTTGTATGGAAATAATCGCTCTTCTTCAACAAAAAACAGTATGGTCTCGTTTGTTATACTACTATGCGAATACGTCGAAGCTATATTCACATAAAACGTGTTATGCCCATTTATATTAAATGTTAAGTTATTGTGAAGCTAGGACATGCATAGGCGATTTTCGGCGCAAAAATGTCAGAAATTGACAATTAATGCACTGGAAAGTCGCGACTTTAGAACGCGCGACTCGCGTTCATCGTGCTACCGATGCAGTGGCGCTTCTACGTAACTTCTTCACTGTATGGAATCGTGCGAATTAACCTACTCCGAACTGTCAAGTACATTTTATTGACAAATAAGTACATTGTGAGTACAACTGTCAAATTCACGTTTCCGTAGTGTCAGTTCGTCATCATAAATTTATGATGATGAACTGTCGAACACATACATATTTTGACACTTCGGAAACTTGAAAACGCATAGCCCAATAAAATGGACAGTTGCGTAGTAGGAGGGCTGGTCTGCCTTTAATCTGTAGAATTCTAAAGGATCCGATGCCTGAGGCGTTTACATACTTCAGTGCTTAAATCCGCTGCGGGCATGCATGGTAATTAAGCCTGTACTCTCTATCTGAGAGAAGCCCTGTGCCATGCGGTGGGACAAAATAAGGCTCCGTACACAAAACTGTGAATCGGTGCGATGCAAATTCGCACCGCAGGGAACTGCGACACGAATTGCTGCGATGCGATTTCGTGCGGCAAGGCATCTCCCTTCCACGATTCGGGTGAACATTCCTTCGTCGACCGTCAACCGTTCTGTACGTATTTTATAAACTAGTTCGTGACATGGATCGTACAAAAAAGTGCTCACTACTGTTATTACTTAGAAGATACAGGAAAAAGAAAGAAAGAAGATTTTGGGTTCATCCATTTGTTACTATCATGAACGCCGATGAGAATCAATTATGACTCTGCCGTGTATCCTAATCTACTAAGTTGCCATTTATATCACAACCAACTCCCAATATGACAAAATTGGAGATTGCCATCGTTACGGCACGAGACACACCGAGAGGATAGGACGTCGTGCATACTCTAACGAAAAGCTCTAAAACCATTGAGGACCCTGCAGTGTACAACAGACTCCCCGTAAATATTGTGGACCAAGCATAGCCATTTTTAAAAGTAAATTGCGTTGCAGGCTTGTCAAGCAAGCATTTTATTCTTATGATGGATTTTTTAGATTCATCTAAATATTAATGAAATGCTAAATAAATGTATATTATTTAATAGTTGTCTAATGTGTAATTAAATTTTTATAATGTAGTGAAAATAACCAATAAATTGTATTGTATTGTATTGTTTTGTAATTCGCAAGCTCTTGCGATGCGTCGCGCGAGCTCGCAGATTTTTACGATGCGACGTCGCATCGCAGTTTTGTGTGCGGGCCCTATGGGCTACATAAAAATGCTGGGGAAAGAGAGCAATGTAGGTACTTTATACCGATCGTCTTAAATGTTCACTGCTTTTTTCCGTTTCATTTAATGAAATTGTTATTTTAAGTTGGCGTGAAATTGATGTAATTGCAGGATGTCCGTTCTTATTACACGAGATGGAGATTTTCTTTTCATTTTTAATTTTAATATACATACTGTATGTTTTCTGTTTTCAAAGGATTGAAGATTATATATAAATCTACCTAGGTTATTTATATAGTTTTAATTTTAGTTTATAGCAGAATTTATCATATTAAGCTAAAAAACATAGGAAATAATCTGATGTAATATACATAAGCAGCCTATATATACGCCCCACTGTAGGGCACAGCATACACGCGGGGCCACCGCGGATTGGCGATTTCAAGCGCTGAGGCATGTGATTAGCTCAGACACTCGGGTTTCCTCACGATGTTTTCCTTCACCGTTAGTGAGTGGTATTACTACTATAACTTCACAAATGTACGTAACTTAGAAAACAAAGTCATAGGTACATGCCCGCACTGGGAATCGAACCTGGGTCTCTCGTTTCCGAGTCCAATGTTCTACCCACTAGGCTATCACCGCTTTTTTAATGTAATGTAATGTAATGTGACAAAAAGTTAGTAGAAGTGTAATTTTCCCGACGGCGGCACAGCAATTGCAAGCCGGACTCGCCCACCGAGGGTTCCGTACATATTTGTAGGTACTTACATAATTAGTTCAGGAATCGAGTCTCGCAGTGTTTTCGAGCTTTTCCCGAACTTCAAAGACTATTTTTTTATGATTAAATTACAAATATGTGGTTTAGATAATATGTTCCTGTAAATTTCATAGTTCTAGGTGAACGGAACGTACCCTGTAAATTTTGATTCCCTTGATAATAAATTTTGATAATGTCGAAATATACGTTTTTTGCGGCAACTTTTTTAACGTTAATTTAGAAGTACCCTGAAGCTGTCCTTCAGGGTACTGTAGATCTGCGTATATGGTTTTAATTTCAACTCGATACCTAAACGCATTCCTGGGATAAAGGGTCTTGACAGACGGACGGATAACAAAGTGATCCTATAACTACCTTTTTCCTTTTGAATTACGCAACCCTAAAAATACTTAATTATAATGCTCTTAATCTTACCTATTTTGGCTCAACTAGTTTTCCAAACTCATAATTCCGCGATTTGAGTCAGTCAATCAATAAATCATCAACTAATCAATAAATCAGCCCGTGCTCGCCTACTACTGGACATTTTTTGTATACGTTTATTTATTCAAAATAAGAAACCATTATATTAGTACACATAGGCTTCTTTAGAGCCATGCGACTTCTTTCTGAGGAATTGAAATTATCACAGGTACTTATATTGTTAAAGAATATTTTGTAATTTCGTCCTAGTCTTTAGTGAAGAAAACGTGGGTTCAAATTGCATGACTAAGTTCATAATAGCATGATGAAAATCTAACTCCGCTGTTAAAGTGTGTTAATATATCAATCTGATCTTGGCAAAGGCTGCTAAAATCCAAAACAAACAAGCATTAAAACGCCGTAACCCAAAAACCTTATCTTGAACATCGTTTACGTGTTTTTCCATCTCTAACTGTAACAGGTTTTTTGCCTGGAGGTGGGCTTTGCTTATTCAATATTAAGATTTTAAATATTCGCTCCAGAACCAACATTATCGATGTTGAATTGGCTGTAACCCCTAAGCTGAAGGTGAAAGGCCGCGTAAGCCGTATAGGCCCAGACAAGTGGGCAAAATCGCCACTGACTGGGTTCCGCGTTTCGGATATCGCAAACGCGGCCGACCCGAGTGGAGATGCCGACCTGACGACCTTTCTACCGGGTTGACAGGAGGTGCCCATGAGCAAGGAGGAGTGGAGAGCTAAAGGGGAGGCCTTTGCCCATTAGTGGGACACAATAGGGGCTACGTAACAAAACCATGTATCTAAATTGAATTTAACTGTTTATCCTCCTACTGCGACAGCTGGGAAGGAAGAATTATGTTTTTCGCGCGTATGTATATATTTTTGTTTCTTTAGAACGGATGAATGACAGCCAAACAGCTGGACAAAGTTTGACAAATGAAGTTTAAATAGTACAAGTTTTGTCAATAGAAGTGTTGACAAAGCTAGTGTCATTGCTATATGATTTCTTATCTTTCACAAAAATCACACAAGATTTTTCGGTATTGTCAAAACACTGCTAACCCCGTGTAGGCAGAACTTGGCAGAGCTCCTACGTTTCATGGATTTTTTGAGACGAGAAGTTGGTGTTTTATTTCATATTTATGTTTTGGTGAGCTCGCACTTATATCATGCTCAATAGAGTTGTCATGGGGTACCAATTAGAATCGCCCACACACGTAAGATTCTCTTCTCGACTCGAGATTTGTCCGTGAGTATAATCCCATTTTCTTTGAAGCAGTGGGATGATCTAATCTAGCAACCCGACCCTGTGCCATGAACTTTAATGGGAGTAGCCGATTTAGGCCATGAGCTGTTGGAGAAGTCAGGCGTTAGTTTGAATCATTTCTATAACCTGTGCCATTGAAGGCACGATCTGAAACCAGCCGCTAAACATCGCGTCCTCTCGCCATAAAGAGTACGACGACACATTGTTTAACGGCTTGTTTAAACGCACCGGTTTTACCTCAAAAATCTCAAAAATCTTTTCGTATAATAATAATAATAATAATAACGTCCACACAATACAATCACTTGACCTGTTCCCAAAGTGGGATACCCTGTGCTATGTTAGCCAGGCAAGGATGTCACAAACATGAAAATACACCCAGACTGAGGCCATTTGTACAAATGTACGGCGGCCCCCAGTGGGAATCGAACCCACGACCTCTGTTTTGGTAGCTAAGCACCTTAACGGCTAGACCAACGAGGCAGTCGAGGCTATCAGGTATGACAGCGAAGTCGATATCTTATTTTTTTTACAAAAACCAGCAGCTAATCTTTATTTCGGTATGGCGGACTAAAGAGAAGGTAGCCTATGTGATGTGATGAGCAACGTAATATCCAAAATATTAATATCCATATTCAAATGCTTATGGCATTACGTTCGCTGTATTTAGTTTAAGTGCAATACAAGTAAATAAATATCCCATCTGCAATTCTGATTACGACGTGAAGTGGATGTTCAAATACGTCGATATTTATCGGAGGCAACGTTCAGGTAAGTGGACGTGCTAGAAGTGGACTTTTAGGAAAATTGTCCTAACAAACCGACTAGGCATTCCGGTAATAGGACCTAACATACCGAGAACATAGAATATTCTTTATTGTAAGTACGACAGGAATTACATTTGAGATTTGACCAATAATGAGAACAGTAAAATTGGCCTTATTACTCAATGTAATTTCTTCCAGACAACTATTCTGAAGAGAAACACCTGAGTACATATTTATAAACTAAAATACACTAATGGTGCACGACTGTATGAGTGAACATTTTGAATTTGGTTTCTAGTAGCTAATCGGTCATTTAGGTTATGTTTTTTGCAAACAAATCTGTTTTTTTCTAGTCTTAAATGTTCTTCAAACCAGTTCTACTTTTCAGGGATTTATATTGTTCTCAATACTTGATGAAGAGGTAATCCTTATTTTGGCTTCGCGTGAGTTTGAAACGAAACCCGGTCAGAACGATCACACAACTTTCTATTGAATTGAATTGATCGTCTTTTCTAATGGTCCATGATTACCACGATTGTGGTTCAGTAAACCACATCATTCCGCCTCTATTATTGTTTTTGCTTAGGTTACGACGATATTTTCCTAGAGCTCGGATAGAAAAATAATTTTGAAGCACATATTTTTTCCGCAGTGTTTCCCAGAAACTATATCTCGTTTAAATAAATGACTCCCTTTACAATATTTAATGTATCTTGACATCTTCAAGACACTTATCTGGTAGTTAAGGTCGTGCTAATGGTTTGTGTTCGCGGATTAGCCTAATTGAAAGTTAAATATGGCTTCTTCTGAGAAGTCTCCAAAGAAATAATTTCGTGAAAAATTAAATTAAGATTGATTTTTTCACTATTTAGCCATTGACATACAAAGCACTGTGGTAAATAGTTCTATCTCTTGCCATCGCTGGTAACAACTGTAAAAACATTCTTGGGTACATTGTATCTCATCAGACTTCTACTATACGTTCATCTGGACCTCAGAAAATGTCTTACAAGCATCGTTCAGTCTAATATTGTTTCATATTCTGCCGTATAGGTATTTGCGCGTTTATCAATCAATTGCGCATTTTCATACGGGGTTTTCATATCCCAGATCAATACAGTCGCGGGCTGAAGAAGATAATTACAATAGTTCATCACACTGTGTGCAGTAAGGTCTATAATGGCATAAAGTATTCACCGCCAGTTTTACGCACACCAACAGTGTGTTATTAAAATTCAAATATTTTATTCATCATAAAACAGAATGTTTACTTATTTGAACGTCAACGTTTTCAGTTTCTACTCTTAACAGAGCTGACTGTGGTGTTTTATGCACTTTTTCCAACTGATAGCTTTTACAGTACATTAACAGTCGATTAGTGTACGAAGCCGGTGTTCTACCCCTCCGCTACCACCGTGGGTTCGAATCCCGGCATGTAGGTACCAATGGCATTGTTTTATAAGTTACGTACATTTGTGAAGTTATAGTAGCAATACCAATCGCTAACTGTGAAGAAAAATATCGTGAGAAAACCTGAGTGTCTGCGGGGTTTACATACCTCAGCGCTTGAAATTGCCAATCCGCGGTGGGCACGCGTGGTAATTAAGCCCATACTCTATCACGGAGAGAAAGCCTGTGCCCTGCAGTAGGACGAACATAGACTACATAAAAAATATATAATGTACGAAAAAGTGGGGGTTACTGCTTTTTAGAAGTTTTGTAGGATTGATTTTAACAAAAAGATCATTCAATGACTGATTAT
Source organism: Yponomeuta evonymella (assembly GCA_963969515.1). NCBI lineage: Eukaryota > Metazoa > Arthropoda > Insecta > Lepidoptera > Yponomeutidae > Yponomeuta > Yponomeuta evonymella. The sequence continues at coordinate 1,578,305 of OZ018343.1, read as the reverse complement.
GGCTTACAGATTCATTTAAGGTAAAAGTCGCTATTTGATTTGTATGGTTTCTAAAAAAGCATTCGTTTTGTCTGGTTTCTAAAAAAGCCTTTGTGACATAGATGTGTGCACGCAAGACTTTTTCTGACCAGGACATGTTCGTACTGTACTTCTTATTCGAATCCCACGGTACGATTTGCGTAGACAATTAACCTTACAAATACAGTGTAGCGTAGGTCTTGTAGCAAAGCTTAGTGTAGCGAGGTCTAGCGGCAACGCCTACGGGCGTGGCATGCTACGCTGTTCGTAGCGCGTAGACCGTAGAGGTCCTACGGAATGTAACAATGCTACGCTGGCACATTTAAGCTTTCTGCTAAATTAAATTGTTTTTTTTTTAATGTTTTTAAGTTTTATTTTTATAACGGCGTCGCCTTTCGTGTTTGAAATCAAATCAATACATTTCAAATCAGCCATTTGACGCCCACTGCAGGACATAGGCCTCCTTAGTGGTTTTCATAACCATGAGGGGTTTTTCCATAATCGCCACGCTTGGCAGGCGGGTTAGCTATTGCAGTGGAATCTCGCTGCTGCCCGTCTCCTGGTAATTGATTACCTTAGTGGCCTTCTACGACATCCTCGAAAAAAAATCAATACATTTATTAGTGTCATAAACATAAAAAAGTGTTTTCCCCACTATCAGTGGGCCGTAAATAAGCTTCATAAAAAAATTACTATAATAGTAAAGCCAACTTCGTTTAAGACTTTATTGTCTACTTACCTAATAATTCCTTTCCCTCAACTTGGCCTTGAAATTAAGTTCTTAGAGATCAGATTTTTTGGGTCGACTAGAACAAGATAAAATATAGTGGGATACGACGTTACACAAACTATCATTTTATTTTTTACATGCGTTCGAATGTCACTGGTAACATAACAGAGTAGAGCGCAGACGTGTGCCTTTAGATTTACTTAACTAATCACATCTTTGACTATTGTTGTCAGCTTCATTGTAAGACTTTCTTTTCTATATATTTGCATTAATCTGTAGAAAATGTCACTGGCTGAGCATGTGCAATTAAGTAGACTTGTAACTATTGTTTGTTTTATTTGAATAAAAAAGTGGACTCTCTCAAACTACATATTTTGTTTAGAAAATGTGTAAGTTTAGCGCGGGGATCCAAAGGCCGATGACTATTCGTTGCTTCGAAAGATATTTTCGCAGCATATTAACTTCACTTCGGACAAAATTTACAAACCAACACCGTTCTAAATTTGTGTTGGTTTGTAAATTTTAAGCCGCGAGGGGTACCTCTACCGAGGGGTGATTCTACTAATCATATCGCGAATAAAACTGCCATGTTCAATATTACATTTCTGATGTCGACGAAAAAGTATGTGTAAAATAAGAAAACTCGTAGAACAAAAGTTGTTCAGTATGATTTCAATCTGTTCAAAATTTACAAATGAGCTCATTGTATATTTAGTCTATGCTGCGGACGTTCTGTGCTTATTCTTTTGTGGCGAAAGCGTTTGATCGAATCTGTCTGCTTCTAATTAACCCAAATATTTCCTCTCTGTTTACATTATGTTTCCAATTTATATTAGTCGGCCGTGGAAACCAAAATTTGTGAATGTTTGGCAATGATGTTAGAATGACTGGTCCCTTGACATTAATTTTCTTCTTGTTCACCACGCAAGGGGCACGTATATTCTTATTGTACACGAATCTTCCTTGTATGATTATCTATCATTCCTTTAAAATGTACTAACGTAATTTTTCACATGTTTATCAATGTGATAAATGCGTGTTTGGATTTTTGTCGCGCAAAATTTACATGCCTATAATCCACATCATGGATCAACACTCTTTGTATCCTGTATATACACTTTATATCAATAAAGAATATTACTATTATATATTTTCACGTCAAAATAATATGGGATTAGGATATCAAGCGATGCTAGCGGGGCGGTAAAACGCCGGCTTCTCATTCGGGAGGTCGTGGGTTCGAATCCCGGCATGATTTTGTTTTCTAAGTTACGTACATTTGTGAAGATAAAGTAGCAATACCACTCGCTAGCGGTGAAGGAAAACGGACGCGGTGGGCACGCGTGGTGATTAAGCCCATACTCTCTCTCTCTCTGAGACTGCTTATGACTTACATGAAACAACCCATTATCAATTCGTTTTGCGTGTTCAAAATGGGTTGTTTTGAGCAAATATACGTATTAATTAAAAACACGAGCACGAGGCCCGGTCTTAGCTTTGCACCCAATTCGACCTACAAATAGAACAGAGTCTGTCTGTAAGCAAAAGCTAATATACTTACCCCGCACTCGTCGGTCGTTCACTTGTGTATAAAGTGTTGTGTAACACGAGTAATACGTGCGTGAGATTTACGTGATGTAGTTTTTAAAGATACGAGTACGCCTGAAATACGGGACGGGAGACGTGAAGTTGCCTACCTTTTCACCCGACTTTGGAAGAAAAAGAGCTTTATGTTTTTCACGTGTATGTATGTTTCTGTGTGATCGTGTATTGTATGTACGAATTAAGTGTCAAATGAAAGGTATGCGTCGGAAAAATACGTGAGCTGTCACATTGTGAGTAGAGTAAAAAGTCACAAAAAGCTTCATGCATCATTAATTTTAAAAAACATAAGGAAGGAAGAAGAATGACGCAGGAAGTAAAAAATACTAAGAGTAAAAAAATTATTTATACGAGAAACATGTATTAAAGTATTTAAAACCAATTTAGAGGCTAAAAATTCCCTCCATGCCGGGACTTGAACCCGCGAACTCTGCCTAACCGTGCCAGCGCTCTCCCAACTGAGCTAATGGGCAAGTGCAGGCATCGGCGAAATTTCGAGCCTCTTTACAAACTTCTCTGTATTACGTAAATTGCAACAAAAAAAAAAAAGTGTTAAAGTACTTTTGTAGTTAAAAAAAAGCATTTGAAACATAAACAGATACATTGTTCGGTGTGGAATTCTTGGTACTTGACTCTATATTTGCTAGAGCAAATATCAGATATTGTATTGAACAACTGATATCTTTTCGATGTCTCGGAGTTGGTCTCACAATAAAAGACATCTGTCTTGATGTGTGAAAAACCTCCCTTAGATACACCGGGCCTTTCTGAAACACCCTGTAGATAACACGTTCATTTGTAAATATATCTATTATTATCTATCTATATCACTACAAGTCAATGACCCAATACCTCGTTAAAACTGCGTGCTTGCATAAAACTACAAAGTTAGAAGCCTGTGACGTCAGATGCAATTCATACCGAGATGTATCCGTTATTTTGTATGTTTAATCATGGAATAAACATAAATAGCATTAACAACTTTTATGTATAAGTCCCACTGCAGGGCCTTGTGCCCTTCTTGCAGAGAGAGAGAGAGAGAGAGTATTTGGGCTTAATCACCACCTGAGCCCATTCAAGATTGGCGATTTCAAGCGTGTGTGTGTGTGTGTGCGCACTACCGACACTCAGGTTTTCCCACAAAGGTTTTCTGCACAGTTAGCGAATGGTATTGCTACTACACAATAACAAATCCACGTAACTCAGAATACACAGTTCTTACATGCCGAGAGTCGAACCCGGGACCTCACGCAAATGAAGCTACCGTATCCAATCCATTGAGCTGCACACCATTATTATCATTTCTGTATGCCCGAAATGACGAACAGGTGCCTGATTACGCACACCAAATCCCGAGCGATTCCAATCGTCAAACTGTCAAATTCCATACTAATTTGACAGTTAGACGATTGGAATCGCTCAGGATTTGATGCGCGTAATATAGGGGCAGGTCGAAAAAACTCATCTGCAGGGTTTTTTTCCCCTTATTTCAAAGAATTGGTCAGTTTGCTTGAATTATGAATAAATTAGCATAAACTAGTACAGTTGGTAAACGTCGGAGCTTCAATTTACTCCCAATTTTATCGCTATCATAACACTAAGTCGATCGTCAGGAGGAGACAGGCTTGCAACCCACATTTTACATCAAGAGCCAGCTTTTTTAAAATAAAAATAAAATAGTACGCCCAAAAATTCAGGTGACCGATTTGTAATGATTTGTTGTCAAACTCTATTTGCGTGCATTTTGATTTTCGTGTGTCACATATTTTTGTGATGGTTCTTATGATTAACGGTTCAAATGGTTTTGAAGAAAGTTATGATGTATTTTAATAGTCTCAAATGATGATGCCCCTATTGCTCATGCTTATTAAGAAAACATAGGAAATAATAATATAATTCCTAGCAAAATAAGAGCTGGATTCGACACAGAAAATGTGACACGAAAAATGTTCTTTCTATCCACGTTACCGCGGTGCTACTTATAATTTTTAACCGACTTTAAAAAGGAAAAGGTTTTCAAATCGGTACGTATATATATATTTATATTTTTATATATATTATATTTTTATTTTAAATATATATATATTTTTATTTTTTTGCTATTTTCTCGCATAACTCCGGCAAATCTTAAAAGACTTTCAGAGATGGATAACGGAACTCTTCAACGGACAGCAGTAATTAAGGCCTAATGGGGCCCATTCTTTAGTAATATGCATATGTTTAATAAAATATGGTGTAAAAGTAGTCCCAGAGTATTTTGGTGATGTTCTGGTGAAGACTTTCGGAAATGGAAATTGAGGACTTCCAATTTTTAAAGCAACGAATTAAGTAGGGTAAATTATGGTTATAAGGAATTGAATTTTGGTCTGCCGCTCTGAAATTGAAAATAAATATTGAAAAATAAAAATTATTAATACCAAATAAAAACCAACAAAAACACGACAGTACTAAAAAGTTGGAAATAATTTAAAAGATTTAATTTAGAACTTCGTATACATGTAGGTATTTTAGAAGTATAATTTGTAGTCGGTGGCTAGTTTCATGATCAGTACATATATTTTGGGCAATTGAGAACTTCAAATTATACTTCTCCAATACCTACATGTGTACATACGTATAATTTAAAGGTATTCTTTTAAAAAATTTCTATCTTTTTAGTGCTGTAGTGTTTTGAAGACGGTTTTTATTTTTTATTTAACTTTTTTTGTTTATAAATGCAGTAAAAACATTGCAATCTGCGCCTTTTCACAAAGTGACTTTGATTAGGCCGTTAACATCTTTATTATTTCATAAAACATTGAGCAATTGGTGAACTCTTGTGTAGTATAACTCTCTCATATATAAAGCTCACTAACATCATTTTATCTTTGAAGTTTGGACTATGTGTACAATAAAGAATATTCTATCTATTTATCTATTTGTGTAGACTTTTGAACTCATAGGTTATTGGTCTATGCAGCTGCATATGTAGAGAGGACTTCACGTATTCTTGTATTCATGTTAACCTAAATAACAACGGAGAGCTGTCGCAAACCATGCACCGCCGCCACTGGATATCTGTTTGATGCACTATGTTCCCCATTTAACAACCGAAGAAGTTCCTGGTGATTTAGTAGATAACTGTAGCACCGAAAACATGTTTTGAAGTAGGTTTTTCTTGAATTCCATGGAACCATGTTCAAGAAAAACCGGGTACGGAACCCTTAAATCTTATAGGTTTTAGGGTTCCGTACCGAACAACGTCTGTCTATCTCCGAGGTTTCCAAACTTATTTTGTCTTACGCCCACTTTGAAAATCTGTTATTTTGTAGCGCCCCCCCTTTTTTTTTACCCTACAAACCTCAATAACATATTAGTCTCGCCTGGAGTTTAATTAAACCTATTGGTATTCCAAACGAGCATTTTCTTACCAGAGAGAGCAATAATAAATATTGGTTCGCGCCAAACGTGAATTATAGTTTAATTTTATCTTTTCTTTATTTTTACATAAAAAATCCCGCGTTCGGCAAGTGTTCAGCTTAGCCGCAACAATAGAGAGAGGTACCTATTTTTAATACGTGTCTGCGGAGGTGGGGACCTCACCTGCGACACTCTTGAAGACACGAATATTTTTAGTGTGTGATACTTATTACTAAATATCTTGAGATATAAATAGCGTTATGAACGCATTAAAAATAATAAATATGTAATATATTTTTAGTTTATGTTTATGCAATAAAATAGGATATAGATATGAACTCATAACTGGATGTTGTGTAGTAGGAGGATTTGAATTTCAGTGAATTTTAAAATATGAAGTAGCTGAAGTTACAAATCACCCATCGTCCCCTTAAATCACATCAGCGCCCCCCAATTTTTTCTGGGTCCCTTAACGCCCCCCTCTAGGCCTCCAACGCCCGCAACGGGGCGTTATCGCCCACTTTGGGAAAGACTGCTATCTGACCTATAGGCAGCCAGACCAGCGTCCAGCCACGAGCCAGACCCCCGCTAAAAGTTCCGAACTAAATGAAACAAAACAACTGCCTGAATGAAAGAAAGCTATTTTTGCCTATTGCCTAATACGTTTTATTTTTAAATTGTAATTATAGTAGTAGTTGATAAAATAGTTATTTGTTATACAAGAGTGCACAGTTGCTTTTTAACCGCGTGCTCAATTTTGATGACCGAGGATTCTTAAATTGAACCACGAGCACAGCGATTAAAAAAATTTGTATGATTAATTCGGCACCATGGAGGTAGAAGTAAATAGGTTTAATGATGTTTTGAATTTACAAACTTATCACGATGTTCTAAATTCAATTTACTTTATCCTCTAGCGGATAAAAACTGCTGATATCGAAGAGCAAAAATACTCTTTCCGAGATGGGGGGGATGTAAAATATATTATTTATCGGACAGAGTTACCGCTAGGGTTTATACTCTTACAATATTACTTGTCCTAGGGTACTAAGGCTATTTATAATAAAAGTATTAAAACATCAGCATTCATCTATTGACGCCTACTTTGAAGAAGTGCCGATGAATGACATTTGGAGGGGTTGGTCGCACTTGGCCGGTTTTTCTGTTTATGGCTCCGTACACAAAACTGCAAATCGGTGCGATGCGAATTCGCAACGCAAAAAACTGCGTCACGAATTGCTCCGATGCAATTTCGTGCGGCAAGGCAGATGCCTTGCGATTACAAAATACGTTCTATTCCAGAATAAGCCAACTCGGCCACGCATTTTGCCACGATTATTTTCCATCCCAGGCGGATTATAACATAACATATTAAGCAGCCTATATACGTCCCACTGTAGGGCACAGGCCTTCTCTCAGGGAGAGAGTATGGGACTAATCACCACGCGTGCCCACCGCGGATTGGCGATTTCAAGCGCTGAAGTATGTGAATAGCTCAGATACTCAGGTTTCCTCACGATGTTTTCCTTCACTGTTAGCGAGTGGCATTGCTACTATAACTTCACAAATGTACATAACTTAGAAAACCAAGTCATCCCAGGCGGATTATATTACAGTAATTTGGAATACTGGAATACTCCTCAATTTTTCGCAATCGTCGATGTTTTCTATCACGCATGCAATCACCTAGAATAATTTAAGCTCTTTAAAAATTTCCGCTAGTAAAATGGTTGATATTTCTCAGCATCCGTTTGAAATATCTTAAATTAGTTGCGAATCGAGGTGTGTGCTTGTTTGTGCTGAATCAGGACGAATGTGAATGATTCGATGGCGTCATTTGTCTTCTTAAATAATCTTTCAAATTAAATCCAAAATCACAGTTATATATTAAACGGGTATATTTCGCGATTCTGTTTTAGGTATTATTTAATTAATTACCTTAATTTACGGTGATTTTCGGTAACGTTGCAGCTGCCGTGGTCACGGATAGACTGAAGTGTAGTCATTCATCATCACCATAAGCAGCCTATATACGTCCCACTGTAGGGCACAGGCCTTCTCTCAGGGAGAAAGTATGGGCTTAATCACCATGCGTGCCCACCGCGGATTGACGATTTCAAGCGCTGAGGTATGCTAATAGCCCAGACACTCAGGTTTCCTCACCATGTTTTCCTACACCGTTAGCGAGTGGTATTGCTACTATAACTAGAAGTGTACTTATTAAAAAATTTTAAATAAAAATCACCCCTTTCTAATTTGTAGGATATACATAAGCAGCCTATAGACGTCCCACTGTAGGGCACAGGCCTTCTCTAAGGGAGAGAGTCAGAGAAGACAAAGAGAGAGTTAATTAATCACCTTGTTCCACGGCTTATAGGTAACATTGTTTCAATAGTGTTTGAAAAACTATTGAAACAATGTTACCTATAAGTAGAACCCGACGGTTTCAATGGCTTTTATTTACGAGAGTGTCTATAGGTGGGGTAACGTCAGGCCCCATTGCCTCTACTTCAGCTTTCGTCCGCCTCACGGCAAGCACAGCGTTCACACGCTTCGCGTGAACACAAGTCTTGGCGCTCATCAAAGAGTTTTCCCTTTCCAGATAGTGGGTTCGCGTGCTGTAAGCCGTGTTACGTTTATCAGCTACCATGATTTACCCAACAAACTTGTCCTTAGTAAAGATACGATTGGGCTGGACATTTTAACAATTATAATTTGCAATAATTTTAAAATGATAACGTAAAACACGACACATTCATTTGCCTTTTGGTGTGTTGTTGCAATGGGCCCCATGGCCTCCACTTCATATTTACTCCGCCTGAGGGCAAGGACAGCGCTCACACACTTCACGTCAGCACAAGTTTTAGTGCTCATCGAGCCGCTTTCCCTTTCCAGATGGCTAGTCCGCGTACTGGAGGACGTGGAGGGTGGCGGGGTGCAGACGCGGCAGGGCTGGGTGCCCTCACGCGTGCTGCGAGACTCCGAGCAACGGCCTGACCAGGACTCCCCCGCCTTGGCTGCTAGGAGACAGTAAGTTTTTCTTCTTATTGTGGTGCCATCTCAAATGCGTAAAATACAAAAAAGAACAATAGGTAGCAATAAATTGGTAATGGAGGTAAACTCTTGAACTTACACCTTCAATATAACATCTTGCTTTTCCCAACACCAAGTAGGCTGTCTCGTTAGACCGGCTAGGTCGACCTGTCATAAAGCTCACATGTATTTCGGTTTTATTTTGACAATTTTGGGCCGATTCTCGAGTGTTCCGAGTTTTGTTGTGACAGCGCGGCGTTTGCCAAACGACCCCGTTCGTTGATCGCTTAAGGGGACGGCTCTTTGTAAACCTTCATGAGTCGAAAACAATAATGTCGCGAGTGAGAGTTTAAAGATTAATTAGGTGTTTAGTCAGTCTTTGTTTAAAGACCAAGTTAAATGTGAGTGCTTAGGTAGAGTCCACACGTCTTCGTTGAAGCAAAACGACACACAGTTTTGATTACTATTATCACGTATTATGTACTACGTATTGAGACACGGTGGTATGAAGCGGTGGTAGCCCAGTCGGTAGAACAATGGACTCGGAAGCGAGAGACCCAGGTTATATTCCCAGTCCGAGCGTGTACCTATCACTTTGTTTATTTTCAAAGTTGCGAATTTGTAGTAGCAATACCACACGCTAACCGTGAAGGAAAACATCGTGAGGAAACCCGCGGCTTGGTTGTCTCCGCACGTATTGACTTGTCTTTCCTGTGGGCTAGGCCGACTAAGCTGTCTATGATATAGTTGCTAGGCAAGCCTACTCCATCTGAAAAATAAATGTCCCAGGCATTGCAGCGTCCGAGTGGTCCCTTCACCCATCTAGTGTGAGTAAAGGTGCCACTGGACGCTGTTTAAATCATCTCATTACTTGGATGCAAAGGCCAAAGTTTTTTTTTATTGAGACACAAAACTTGCAGCGAATTGGTCTACGATAATACAGACTACCTAGGTACTATAAAAAACGTTATAAAGACTAGGTGGTTTTCAGCGGTAAGTTCTGCAGTAATCTTAACTTTGCGACGTCAAATTTGTTCGGAATGTCTAGGGGTGGTACCTAGTAGGGGCACTACTTTTAACGTAGTACATGTTACGTGTCGTTAATGTCTCATACCTTTTTTCAAGCTCTTAAATCGAAAGTCTTGGTCAAATAAATGTCCAACATGTCCAACAAGTTTTATCCACCGCTGACATTACAAATATGTAACTATGTAAATATGTTGTCTGGAAGAAATTGCTGTTAGCAATAAGGCCGCCCATTGTACTTTTTCATTGTAACTTTCATATTTTATGTCTCGCTTCTTGTGTGCAATAAAGATAATATTCTTATCTTATTTTATCTTATCTTATCATTGTAGATATAAACCATAGAATATATAAACCTAGCTTTCCTAGAGCGAATTCGCCTTGTTGCAGCAAATTTATTGAATTTCCTTCATAACAAACTGCAACTAAAATATTTATTTGTCTCCCCCGAGGCATGGCACTTTTTTCGGTCCTCGGGGATCCTCATGCAGCCTCCACCGGCTATCTGCTTCAGATTATCGCGTCCAGCGAGTTACACTCGCCTGTTCGTGATCTCCACACGAGAACGCCCCCTTAAATATAATTCTTGCATAATATTGCATTTCAAAGAAAGTGGAATAAGCGTTATGATCGGTTCGCTTTCGTTTACGCGTATTTTTGTCACTGTTTTCACGACGAGCTATAAACACTGTGTCTTATTGTCTTACTGTCCTCCTTAGAGACAAATTGCTCATTTGTAAATGCTTTCATCTAATCTGCAATTGGTAGCATTAGCAGCCTATATACGTCCCACTGTAGGGCACAGGGCGTCTCTCAGGAGAGAGTATGGGCTTAATGACCACGCGTGCCCACCGCGGTTTGGTGATATCAGGTTTTCTCACGATGTTTTCCTTCACGGTTAGCGAGTGGTATTGCTACTATAACTTCACAAATGTACATAACTTAGAGAACAAAGTCATAGGTACCTGGGTCTCCCGCTTTCGAGTCCAATGTTCTACCCACTAGGCTACCACCGCAATTGGCCAATCTGCAATTGGTAGAGCATTAAGTAGCATTATTTTAATAAGGCAAGACAGGACGACGACGTTTTTGACAACATATTGGATTGTTTGAGAACCTGGGTGCCTATAATTTTAGATTTGTGTCACCGTCGGAGACACGTGAGACGGTAGACAGTGATTAAACCTTGGCCTTTGCATCTACGTAATGACATAATTTATACAGCGTCCAGTGGCACCTTCACTCACACTAGATGGGTGAAGGGACCACTGGGACACTGCAGTGCCTGGGACTTTGTTTTTTAGATGGAGAAGGCTTGCCCAGAACCTAAACCATTTTGACAGCTTAGTTGGCCTAGCCCACAGGAAAGACAAGTCAATCCGTGCGGAGCCAACCAAGCCGCGGGTTTCCTCACGGTGTTTTCTTTCACGCTTAGCGTGTGGTATTGCTACTACAAATTCGCAGCTGTACGTGATTAAACAAAGTCACAGGCGAGCATGTGCCCGCACTGGGAATCGCACCTGGGTCTCCCGCCTCCGAGTCCATTGTTCTAAGTGCCCACTGGGCTGCCACCACTTACGGAAGTGATTACGGAAGCTGCAAATCTCTCAAAATGTCGGGAGACCAATTTGATATGGAATTAGGCGGGACACCTGGCGAGGCGGTAAGACGGCAAGTGGGTCAGGGTGATCACGAAGTTGCGGCTGAGAACAGGACGACCGTATCGGTCAGTGGGCAAACCAGCAGCCCGATGGATGGTCGTTGAGTCGGCGAGGACCGAGATGGCATTTGGGGAATAGGTCTATAGCCAGCGGTGGGCTGATGATGATGCTGATAATGAGGAATAATCCAATCGCTATTAAACCCGTCAAATATATAGAACTAAGTATTTATGAGCATCGCGAGTCATTAACAGGGGAGCTGCAGGTAGTTGTAACGTTCAATCATCATCATCATCAGCCATTTGACGGCCACTGCAGGACATAGGCCTCCTTCGTGGTTTTCATAACTTCAATTCAATACTTTAACTTATATTACGGGTAGGTGTAATAGATTTTCCTGCAGATTTTATTAAGATTTTTGTGTTACTCGGCTTATAATTCGGTTCGTTACCGAGCCAAACTAAATTACCGCAAAACACAAACTTATCGAGTGCGTGCCCGCAGATTTACGATTCTCCTGTGTTTGACGCATTTTACACGAGATTTATCGAGTTGGCAACCGATTTCGCGGCAAATCGATTGGGGCTGTCCGGCTTATGACGAATGAACAGGTTTAATAGAGCGACTCCGGAAACTGAGGCTAGAATCCTAGTTATTGCGTGCGTCATTGGGTAGTGTGACCTCTCTCCCCTTTACTCTAAGTCTGACTGTTTGTTCGTTCGTTCGTTCGCTCGCTCGCTCGTTCGTTCGGTCGTTCGTTCGTTCGTTTGTTCGTTCGTTCGTTTGTTTGTTTGTTTGTTTCTTTGTTTGTTTGTTTGTTTGTTTGTCTAACAGCCGGTTTCTGAATTGACAATTGGACTTAGTTAATATTTAAGTATGTATCTGCCTCATTCTGTTTTTTGAGAAACCTAAATAGACTGAACGACACATTAGTATTTACTTGTAGAAACATCCCTTTCGCCCTGGAGAGCGAATAATGAAAAAAGTCCGAAAATTTCGAAGATTTTCTCGATTTTCTCACTTTCCACAGGTTTTTCGAAGTTGCAAATTTGAATTCACACTACTCTAACAGACCCATACAAAATACCAAAAAAGCAGAACTACATCACGCTTTGCGAATTTAATGTCTTTATCCGACAATTTACGGTAAAATTCTCAATTCAATAATCTTCGGTCACTGCCGATTACTGCTACAGTGTAGGTAAACTGTAGCTGTTGTGGATTGGCTAAACACGGGGTGAATTCGATTCAATATTTAGAATTTTAATCTGTGCTTTAGAGCGAGATGCTTTCAGATTCAGAGGAATTTTGACAAACTTCGAAGTATAAAAACTAAATGTAATATAGTATTTTCTGAGGTGAACACGAGCACTAGACATAAGAAATATTTCCATAACTAATAATCAATATTTTTGAGTTTATATAAAATAATTGTTTTGTAGATTGAATTTTAATTTCAATAAATAATAATCAGTATTTTTGAGTATATATAAAATTATTGCAGTGCCAATTTAAATTTAAAAATTAGCCAAAATATTTTTGGAACGTAACTTAATAATTTTTGCCGAGGGTAGTAAAAAACAGTTAAAGCTTTCATAAAAACGCCAGTCACCTCAGTCTACCGAGACCACGGCATTTCAAAAGTACCGAAACGTCGGAAAATTGTAAAATGGAAAAGTAAACAAGTAAATATCCGTTCAAATTCAGTTTAATTATAAATGTTAATATCCCGGACCTTTCTCAACAGTAGTATTTTCTACTTTTTACAAAGCGAGCTAGTTTAGGTATCTACTTATCGGGTTTTTTCCGCCTTAGGCCTATATCATACTGGACTGTAGACATAAAGGAATTTATATTTTAGTTTATACCTTATACCATTCCCTGAATTATTGTTAAACTACTTTGAATGTCGATAGGTAAGTGTATTTTGTCCGCACGATCTACTTTGTATGATTAAAAAGCAACCATAGCCTCTAAGTATTACATATCGGATTTTTTCCAAGTGCCTTCAACACATTTCTACATGGCATGGCAGTGCGAATAATTTTCCTTACAATGACAATTTCCAAGCCCCCAGAAAGTTCCTGAAGACACAGGCACAAAGCTCTTTGTTCACACAAATGTGAATGTTGAAGTGTGAACTGTTTAAATGCAAGTAAATTGCTCGTTACGTTTAATTTTGTCATTTGTCTGCTCTTCCGTGCTTGCCTGAAATTATATGTCCATAAAGGCTTTCTGGTCACTTGCAATAGGGCTCAAATTCTCTTGCAAATAAAGTGCATTCAAGAGAACTCATTAAGAATCCAAGAAACTAATAAATCATTCTAATTGCCCACATCTCAGTACTTCAAACGCTGTAAATCAGTTTCAGACCTAATTATTCTGAAATCTGTGAACGAACACCAATTTTGGCCGCAGCAGCTGAAACCCCATTCACGCGAGAGAACCAACTTACTATTCGCTTGCCACAATCAAAACTAGCTCTTACTGTCCAGGAATAAACTACGAAAGTCGATTATTTTCTGTGGATATTTGGCATCTTTGTAGAATAGTCTATGAGTCAAGGTACCCGAAGTAGACTTCACGTAGGATCGATATATCAATCTGTTTGTAATTTTAGCTTCTATTTCTGTCTCTGAAGGGTTTTTGTCCGGCTGAATATGCTCAGACGAGCCATCATATGCTTGTTTAATGTTATTAATGAAAATACAGCTGATGGTCGTCGGACGGATCCATCGATAAATTTAGCCGACGGATATTTCACACGATATCACGATAGATACTTGATTATCTTGATTTGTATAATGGAACTAGAAGACCAACGACCTGTAGTACCTGAGCGGAAGCCTGATAATAACTTTCCCACTAATGGGCAGCTTATCCCATCACCGATGCCTAAACACGTCGGTCAAACACTTTTGTCAAAGGCAACAATTGCCCAATACGTGCCAAGTCACGTGCTTTTTGTATCTGGGTTCGGCAGAAAGACTTGAGTAGGTTATCCGCTGCTCCCACGGTGTCGAAAGACTACAATTTGATGCAATGCGCCCGAAGATAGGCGGGCTCTTTCTGTGTCTTAACTGTCGATGTCGACAGGCTTATCCTTTGATGGATTGATTATAATAATTTCAAGCAAACAAAAGTCGTTTGCTATAAATATAGCCTTGTGATGTCCTTGCCTGGCTACCATAGCACAGGGTATCCTAGTTTGAGACCAAGTCAAGTGATTGTGTTGCGACTCGATTGCAATTCGATTCGACTGCGATTGTGGCAACCGCGGACGTTTAACGAAGCCATCTCGCTGGTCTCCAAAGAACCACAACTTGCTAATACGAGTATTTAGCATCCACTGATATTCAGTGTTAGCAACTCATAATTTATCTTCTTTTTCCTCTTTAGAAAAGGAGGCCGTAAGTTCCACATACTCCTTTCTCTTCTGCCGTATCACATTTTATTCATGCGCCTTTAGACCCAGAAAAATTTTATTTCGATGCCTTTTACCGATACATCTCCGTCTCTCTTCCCCACAGAGCCGTGGTCCGCGAGCTGATAGAGACAGAAGAGGAGTTCGGGCGTGATATGCAGCAGGTGGTCAGCCGGTACATGCGGCCCATGGACAAGGCCATCACGCCCAAGACCGTCTTCGACAACCGAGAACTGCTCTTCAGCAACTTCCGGCAGATCGCAGAGTTTCATAACACGTGAGTTCTACAACTATAATTGCATGACTGCCTCGTTGGTCGAGCGATATCACGTCTGATTACCATGCCGGAGGTCGTGGGTTCGATTCCTATTGGGGGCCGCCGTACATTTGTACAAATGGCCTAAGTTTGGGAGTATTTTCATGTTAGTGATGTCCTTGCCTGGTTACATAGCACAGGGTATCCTAGTTTGGGACCAGGACAAGTTATTGTTTTGTGTAGAAGTTATTTGAGATGACAATGTTGTGTTAACAGAGTTGTACGTAAATATTGTAGAACATCCTCACAACCTAGGTGCCTGAGCTATTCATATACCTCAGCGCTTGAAGTCGCCAATCCGCGGTGGACACGCGTGGTGATTACACCCATAGGTACTCTCTCTCTGAGAGAAGGCCTGTGCCCTACAGTGGGACGTATATTAGGCTGCTTATGATTGTAGAACATTGTTGACCTAACCGCCGAACTATAAAGCACCCACTACACTACTCGCGAAGTAGATCGAAGTGTAGAGTGTTCATTTATCGTGCTTTTATATTTAAAGGTCGGCTTATTTATTTGGTCTATCTACCTACCTATTGATTTCTAGACGTTCCAAAATGGTAATTTGATCACTTTACCTCGCCCAACTTCGACCAACTTCCCAAATAGTGCAGTGAACGCTTAACAAAACGAGTGACAATTTTTTTTTTGTCTGAGACTATTACAGTGGATACATAATTAAGCTAAAAGCCAACATAATAAAAGAGCTTTACTTTAAAAAAGCCGGGCTTTACAGGTCTCAAAAAATGCGAAAAATTATGTTACTGTAATAACGAAAAACTTACCAGAGTTTCGTTTATATTTTTCATTGAATTCTAAACGTTTCATAATAAGTGTTTATACTCATAAAAACATTATTTTACGAGATAACTCAAATATTGATAAACGCTATAAGGCGTTATGAGCACGGTATGATGTCACAGTTTGAACCTGATTTACATGGCGCGTTTTCATTACTTTTTGCCAGATTGTTATGAAACATAGAGAAAAAAAACCACAATTGTTTATCTTATGAGGTAAAAACATTTTTTTGCACAAGTTCTCCATTATGTTAAATACTTATCACAGTCCCTAACTGGCCCCAGGGTCCTCCTCGAAGGCATCAAGTACTACGCAGGCGATCCGCGCATGCTGGGACGAGCCTTGCTGCGTATGGAGCGGGAGTTCGACAAGCACGTCGCCTACTGCCGCGACGAGCCCAGGGCGCAGTATCTGCTGGCCTCCGATCCAGACGTTAATAAGTACTTTCAGGTAAGAATGATTGACATAACTGTCTCCAGGGTCCTCCTAAGAAGTATCAAGTACTACTGCTGGGACGAGCCAAAGGCGCTGTGTGTACTTGCTTCCGAACCAGATGTTAATAAGTACTTTCAGGTAAGATTGACTGAGATAACCACCTCCATTCTCCAAAGGTCCTCCTTGAAAGCATCATGTAATACACAGGAGAATCGAATAACATTTAGTTTAGTAATAATAACTTTCAAACAACAAAATCACTGCAGATGAAGCGAGAGTTCGACAAGAACGTAGCTTACTGCCTAGTAACCAACAAACTGATTTCCGACATCAATAATAGTAGGTACATTACTGCAGCGGCCAGCAAAAGAAGCATTGATGAACGAACGTGGAAACGTGGGCCGAGGCGAAGTCGATCATCAATGCCTAGTTGTGGCCAAGGCTTGTATATGATTTTTCTCAAATAATGCGCCGAAATTAAAACTAAGTACCTAGTACTAAGGCAGAACTTCTTTCAAAATCAGACAAACCACGATCGAACAACAATAATTTTTGACTCATTAAAGTGTTCTTTTTTCTTTCAATAGGTATATCCAGCTTTCTATCGCAAGCCAGTTCGAAATTTAAATAAAACCTCTGATAAGTTACCTCCTTGGTTGTCATTGTTCGGAGTAAAAGATAGTTCCATTTTTAAACAACACGACAGAGATGAGTTTAGTATGTAATTTATTTGACCGCAAAACACGACAGTTATGAATTTTCATAGAACTTTTTCCGGCCGCTGCTCGCGTGTAATTGGCCAGTACAGCAATTTCGATTCATCTCGAAGAAGGTTGTCGAAATAATGCTCAAATTTCCAAGCATGTTTGAGAAAATACATTAAGTAACACTGCCTCCTTCGATTCCCCAAGAAATTTGGTTCGTGGCAACTGCAATTGGCGTCCGATGACTTACAAAGCCTTGCCACGTCCCTCGCTTACCCAGGTGCACTGGTCACCTAGTTACCTACTAGTCGCTGTAAGTCAGGAGAATCTTCTATATCGGAAATTAGATCCCCATTATGTCATGGGAATAATTTACAATTATAACGCCATCTAACGTCGCACAAGCAAACAATCAATCAAACAAGCAATCTTTTAAGCGCCATCTGTTAATCATTTTGGTGTTCGTGCAACTCTTGAACTCTGTTCCAAGTGTGCCAAGAAATATTCTTTATAGTTCTCCACAGCTTTCGGCAGGTGGCGCTGTCAGTTTCATAACAAGCTTTATTTTTTTACAATATCTTATTGTAAACAATAGAAATCGAGTTAGTATATTGTCCCTTGAAAATTCACTTAGATATTTATTATTTACAGAAAAATCACGAGTATTCCGTTGCTTCTTTTTTTATAATTACTTGAAGTGTCAACGTGGATTAGCACTGTAAGACTTATTTTGAGTGTTGCTACCAAACGAGATTAGACATAATGGATGCATCAAAACACTCAGAAACTTCGAACGAGCGCTTGTATGATTTTCCGCGTCACTGGTTAGCGCTAGTATAAAAAAAATGCAATAACGATAGCTCTAGCACGGAAAATGATAAACTTAAATATTTGGGACACCGATTATTCTCACGAATTCTCTGTATACAGATACAGTTTCCCTGGATACAAACCGCCTAAACATAGAAAATAGAACTGAACCCTTCGGGTTCACAAAAAAACGATTGCAAACAGCAATGAAGTTGAAATACATTTTCTTCCATACTACTTAGGTAAAAAACAACAAAAGTGAGTTTTAATTTGATGTTTTTTTTTAATTACTACAAATTGAGGATGGCTGAAGAGAGAAGGAAGTGGCGTGCCTTGGGGGAGGCCTATGCCGAGCAGTGAACGAGGTCGGGCTCATTTGATTGATTGATTTAACTATAAGTTACTTAACAGTTTTTCCTTTGCCTTAAGACTGTGCTTCTTGCCAAAAATTTGTCGAAGTCATCGGGAAGTACCCTATATATTTTATATAGAGATTGTGCAAAAAATGCGACATTTGTTAATTGGCTCCCAGTCTGTCCTGATTTTTTTTTACCCTATAGGTACTGTTTACACCGTCTAGACCACGCAATGGACGATAAACCTAACGACACGACATCATCGAAATGAAAGTTTCATACATTTCCTAAGGCTATTGTACCAACGTCGTATGAATACTAGTCTGAAGGAACCGGCCAATCACTAGGGTAGGCAATGCGAAGGCCCCTCACTACCGTGGATACGTGTCATCACTACAAAGAGATGTCTGATATCCGATTGTAACACTCAAAGACAGTTTCAGCGCTAGTCCGCTAACAGAGTCGTCACATCGCACCGCGCAGAGGCGCCGGCGAAATCGGCAGCGCGCCAACACAGGAATAGTTGACGTTCCGCGCCTCGCTGTCAGTGCCGATCATATTGAGGGCAGGCGCGAACTATGCGCAAACAATCATACCAATCAAAAAACCCCAGAATTATTTAATTAATCAGCCCGTACACGTCCACTGCTGATTGGCCTCCCGCACGGCACGCCGTTTTGTTTCAGTCGTAGGCTATTCTCATCCAGCCGCCAAGCTGCATCAGAATACGAGTATCGGTCCAGCGAGCCTATGGGCGATCTATGCTATGTTTAGCAGTTTGTGGTCTTCAGCTGTACTCCATCGGCTCTTAGTTCTTCGGCAGATGTGTCCCGCCTACTTCAACTTGCTAATCCTCTATAGGCTATGTCGTTTACCGTAGTTCTTTGGCAAATTGTCTCATTTCCCATGTGATCCATCACCGAGTCCGAGTGTAGTCGATCCATAGCGTAGAAGTAAATAAGGAATTTTTTTATGTCTACCAGTAGAGGTTTTTATGGCTACCTCGAAAGGAAAACACGGAACACTTATAGGATCAGTTTGTTCTCCTTCAGTCTGTCGGTTACACGTCTGTCAAGACCCTTTTGTCTCGGGAAGGAATAGAACTACCAAGTAAAAAAATTATACACATAAGCAAGTGCTTCGGTCCATGGAAGGTGTAAAATTTCCGGCTGCTGAATAAATCAAGAAGAAGAACAAGTAAAACATTTATTTAACACCACAAAGACATATATAAAAATGATTAAAAACAAACAAACAATTGAACATGAAAAAGTAATCCCAAAACAATAAGGGACCCAGGGTATGTCTATACAGCGGTAAGATGGCCTCGAGCTCAGTACACGCAGCGGTTTTGCCCACACTGATTTTCAGCACGGGCCTTTGGTAAATAACGGAGTTTCAACCGAAACAGAGCAAAAAAGTGATACTTAATAAAATATAATATTAACAAAAATAAATATACATACACTGAATAACAATTGCTGATAAACTGCATACACTTGAATACATAGTAGAACATGACCTCGAACTCGAATTGTGCAAGGGGAAGGATGACATTGGATGGAGTAGCATTTATAAATCGGAAGATAATTACTATTTAAGGTCACATTTTTCATGCAATGAGACTCCCTATTGAAACCACTTCTCGGTGGCTATCGTAAAATCTGGCAAGCAAGGTCTCAGTACGATTAAAAGAAAACTCCGAAAATAGATTATTTGTAGTTATATTCCAGCAGCGTCTTCCTGAGATTCCAACCGCATACTGCGATCGCCAACCCGCCTGCCAAGCGTGGCGATTATGGCAAAACCCCTCATGGTTATGAAAACCACGAAGGAAGCCTATGTCCTACAGTGAGCGTCAAATGGCTGATGATGATGATGATTCTGATGAAATTATATTTTTTATTAGTGGAGAACGGATGTAAAGGAGAACATACTTTACAACAAACTGTAATCGTTTGTTCAAACTATCGAAGGCTCGCATTTGCCTAGTTTTTAGGGTTCTATAGTCGACAAGGAACCCTTATAGTTTCGCCATGTCCGTCCGTCCGTCTGTCTGTCTGTATGATTGCGCAAAAACGGTTAAAACGTAAAACGTTTTTGGTATTGTTGCTATCTAATCCTAGGTTTTTACCTTAGATTCACGGCCATGGGTCCCAAAAATCACTATTTTATTTTATTTGGTGTACAAAACAGATCGCAACCATTACACGATATAAAAGTAATAATATGACATGAGTACTAATTTTTGGTCTAAAGCATGCACGCACAACATCGGAGCATGTAATTTAACATTATTGAAAGATTGTACATACACTTTTTGCAAATTCGATCTGTAAAAAACGAAATCCAAGCACGCAACGGAGACAAATCTCACCAGGAACTTGGATTTGACACTGAATATTTCGGCGGCATTGACGCACGGGATGACAGCTGCGACTAATGATATGTGCTATTTGGAAGAAGATTGTGGTTACATGGTTGGGTGCAGTTGACTTATGGGCGATCGCAGTATGTGGTTGGAATCTCAGGAAGACCCTGCTGCCCGTCTCCTGGTAATTTATTTCGCCAACCCGCCTGCCAAGCGTGGCGATTATGGCAAAACCCCTCATGGTTATGAAAACCATGACGGAGGCCTATGTCCTGCAGTGGGCGTCAAATGGCTGATGATGATGATGATGATGAATTATGGGCCGTGGCTAGTCAAGGCCACTGAACACTTCGCACAAGCAGATAGCAACTGGATTAGAATAACATGTCTGGGGATGTAGCATAGCAAATAATATCGGGTGTAAATAAACTAACATCCTTCCCAAAATCCACGTATTCTCTGCATCATTACGAACATTTTCTAAGGGAAGCATGCCGGTAAATCAACAGGACAACAGATATTGAGGTTCAAATCGTTTTTCATTTTTGTTTTCTTTTTTTTTTCAGACATGCATCATGTAGTAGTTAGGTGTCGTATATCAAACATATTTTAATAACCTCGACAACAAAATAGACTGCCCCGTTGATCTAGCGGTATCACGTCTGATTACCATGCCGAAGGTCGTGGGTTCGAACGCACTGGAGGCCGCCGTACATTTGTACGCATGGCCTCTGTCTGGGTGTATTTTCATGTTTGTGATATTTATCATAGCACAGAGTATCCCAGTTTGGGACCAGGACAAGTGATTGTGTGGTGTGGAAGTTAATATTAGCAGCAAAAGAAAGTAGTTTGATTAGGTGTCTAGTATCACTTTCGAGATTGACGTCAGTTTTTACAATCGGAGCTTGTAAGAAATCTTCATTCAATAGTCCTTTTGTCCATGTTATCTAATAAGGACTATTTGATGAAGATGAGCATAATCCATTCATTTCTTCAACCTACAAGGCTCTCATGTATCATACTTCTCAAAATAACGTTTCTATTATTGTAGGTGTTGCCCACTCGAATTATTACTAACCTGCGATTTCGCGTACGGTTAATTAAATCTACGCTAATATTAGTATAAAGAGAAAAAGTTTGTAAGTTTATGTTTTAAAAACCTATTTGGAGGGTAAAAATTCCACCCATGCCGGGACTTGAACCCGCGACCTCTGGCTAACCGTGCCAGCGCTCTCCCAACTGAGCTAATGGGCCGCTAAATAGGTTTTTAGAATTGTCCTCAGCACGGGTTAGTGCAACAAAAAGAATATAAGTTTTTGTTTGTAAATTTGTATGTAGGGGGTCTCCGAATGTACTTTTAACCGATTTCAAAAATTTCACAAGTACAAAATTCTTCGAACTTAGTGAGTTTAGTCCAATTAACGTGTAACTAAAAGATAAAAGATAACATAAACTCACGCCTGTATCCCACAGGGCTAGGCTAAGACAAGGGAATGCCACTTGCCACGATCCTGACAGATCACTTTCGCTGAACTAACAAATTTTAACAAATTAAAAAAAAAGCTCTTGTGTCATCACAACTGCGTAAATTTTTTGTTTAAGTTATCTGTCGGGCATTATACAATACAATAGTGCAAAATAAGGATCGATAATATCCAACTGTGAAGATTTAAGCAATCAGCCAACTGTCATAATTCGGATTTTGGAGAGATGGTCACCAGCCAAATTGGCCACGGTTGGTTACAAATAACTTTGTTTACACAAACTGAAATAAATCAGGTAAATAGTCGCCTGCGTCGCAATTGCAGTTTACCGTGCCGTGAAGTCGTCATCGCGAACAAGACTTGGCTGCCACATTTTCTTCGTCAGCCTATACTTTTGTTTTCGGACATTTTCGTGGAAAACTTGAGCAAATTTTCACAATTTTCAACGTGTTATTGAAATTACGCTTGACCTGAAACATTTTCTTCGGTATTAATTATTACAGCATTTCCAATAAGTAAAAGTGTTCGTACGATCCTAAAACTGGACGCGATCAATTTGTATAAAATTAATATATAGATTTTTTTTAACTTTTGCTTATTGGACTGAAGAAATTTTTTTTGAGGTTTTGCGTTTGTGCACCGTTGCGTTATTATACTGTACACGGCAATAATATAAAGAATATTTTTAGGGTTCCCTAGTCAAGAAGGAACCCTTATAGTTTTGCCATGTCCGTCCATCTGTCTGTCAGTCTGTCTGTCTGTCCGGGGCTAAGCACAGAGACGGCAATTACTATAAAGTAGAAATTAGGCATAGATATGCGTATTAATCATGCCGACAAAACGGTAGAATAAAATCTTAATATTTTTTTTTTATGGTACGTCCCCTACACATAAATTAGGAATGCAATTCTCGCCTACACCATAGTGTCGCGTATCGTTAGAATGAAACAATGGTTTTCAATTGTTATTTGTAAGGCCAGGACTGAGTAGGTTATTTATTTATTTACTAGCTGACCCGGTGAACGTTGTTTTGCCATATCAATTAGCCTACGACCTATTTTCAAACCTGACAAATATACACAAAAAATGTCATAAACATCGGTGAAGCCGTTTCGGAGGAGTTCGATAACAAACACTGTGACACGAGATGTTTACATGATAGATTTTACACCCAACTTTTATTCACTCTTGCCTCCCATCATTATTATTTTTATATTTAGGTAATATCAATAAAACAAAAAAAAAAAACACAATTTCATTAGTTTCCCAAACTGCCAATGCAGTTTATCGGCAAGCTCTTGCTAACAATCCTTATATAACTTACACAATCCCTTTCCTGCCACGCCGTATTTTTCTAAGAAAATTTTTCTTTAGTTCATCCTACTATACAGTCTTTTGTTTCAAGTAACACTGCCGTTTACAATACAACATTGTTCCAGCCTATCTACGTGTTCACGACGGCGTTTAAATGCGTTTCTACGTCATTGCGAACGGATGAATGGCTGCCCAGCCAATGGGTTTAATGTAAATACATCTTCTATAGCCGTAGGAAAGAATCTAACCCACACGTAGCGTTCGTCATTCCTGAGTCAAGTCTTCAAATATAATTTGTTTGGCCATATCTTTGGTGGAAACTAATAGAAGCATCGAGATATGTGCATCCTACTCGCATTCTTTGTTACACAAGAAGTTTTCTTTGTAGCGTATTGATAGCAATCCCGTTGTAAGGATTTGTGAATCAGCGTCCAGTGCTCGCAGAGTTTCGCCTAAGGTGTACCAGACGTTCCGGGCTCAGTAGGTACGTCATTCGGGGAGGCTCCTGTCATGCACACACCAGCTACTTACTAGTTTATTTGGTTAATTCAGCAGACTTCCAACGCTCACTGTTTACACGAATATCCTTTCAGAATCAACAGTCTTCACGCTGTCACATATTTACGTTCTTTCCGATCCTCGGCTATCGAATTTATAGCTTCTTAAAGTAGAAGTAGTACCTACCTAATTTGTCTCGAATATAGTCAACGTCTTCTGCCAGCCAGAGGATTCGAATTATAACCTTGCCACCGACTCCTCGCGTAGAGGAAGGTTAATCTCCCAGCACCATTGTTTATCAAGCCGGCCATCAGCGCTGCAAGTTCACAGCGCGACCTTGCGACGACAGCGGCGCGTCACCGAGTGAAATTGTGTTATCCTCTGGCCTATCTATAGCCCATGGCCGCGCGCCGCCAGTCGCCCGTAGACCGCGGCACCGACCACCTCGCTCCAGCGCGACCCTCGACCACTCCGCCCGAGTGACGTCACGAACTTAGTGCCCCAGTGTGAGTGTCGTGCAGTGTACTTAGCACCAGGTAGGGCCAGGTGCCATCACCAGGATTTACGGATTCCGCTGACGCAGGAGTTTCTACGAGTGACGTGAGAGCGAGGGTCAGAAGTATATTAGGGGCTGCACATTAGGGTGTTTACACTAGTCTAGTTTTGGTCCTAGAGTGCGGTGTTGTGCGATTTTGTGTGAATTGACGGGTTTCAATGTTACGCGGGGTGTTACGTTTCATGCTGAATGTTGGGGCTGGTTTATTTTAGCGTCGGCGGGCGGCGTGGGTAGATGCGTGATGCGGATTGCTGACGGTTTATGATTTTTTTTTTTGTTTCTCCCGAAGATAATGTTTCTTCTTTAAGTTCATTACGAATATGCATTTTGGACTCCCTAAAATTTAAGAATAGTCAATAATCAACATTGTTCAAGATTTCTTTGGTGACCTTGACCTATATCAATAAAGAATATTCTATCTATCTATCTATCTATATCAATTTAATTGTTTGGTAATGACTTGATGACCTAACTTCGAAGTTCGACAGTCTCATGGTTTTCTTTTGCATTTACTTATAACTATCATCGCATTACCCGTTGCGAATACCTAATATTTCAAAACAACCACAGTTACATTGGCTGGCATTCAAGAAACCGCTTAATCTAGGTACTAGTATCTACCAATACTAATATTATTGAAGATTTACTCTTCTGGAACCTGCATTAGTTTCAGGTACAGTCCGATCTAAGATCGTAATCTACTTAACAATCCCTTCGAAGACGCTCTCCTATTGTCTTCTTACCAATATAAACACTTTATCCCATGTACCTTGCATCTATTTGTCCTTTGATAGGTTTAGTTTATGAAAACTGAAAGCTTCAATTTTTGCCGTTATAATTGGCTGACACATCTGCCTGACACCCCTTTTGATATTTGTTGAACGGTAGATATAGTTCTCTTGAAAACCAAGCAGCTGCGGTATCAATCAACAGTTCGATTTCAAAATGATGCACGTCTCCAAAGCATACCACGATATTTCTGACATATCTTTTAAATGTGTTTTGCTTCAAAGCAACAGAAATGCGCAATGTATGTAGGTCGGTGTTCCGCCCATAACATTAGCGCGGGGCATCAGCTAGAGATGTGTCAAGGTGCTCTAAATGCGTAGCCTCCGACACCCTGTGGGAAACTAGCTTTATTACTGTGTCACACATCAAATCTTACACGTTATGCGCGGTTTGTCGTAAAACAATCGTGTTTTGCTTCAGGATGATGCCGCTTCGTTAAATTGTTTGGAATAAGTTGAACTTGTATAGTTGCAAGATAATGAACAAAACAAAGGTCGCCTTAAAGTCGTTATTGCTGCTATGATCCTATTGAGTGCTAAATGAAACTTTTCTTGGCGAGCAATGTCTTCTTATCGTGTCAAAATTGTAACCATTCTCCCACTCTTTCTCTCTGTGTTTTTCTCGCCTGTTACACATATCCCTACTGGTCTATCCCTACTGGTAGGGAAGAAAGGATTTTTTTCCATATTTAGCTACTAGGGGGAAATACTTTTCCACTTATCTCCACTGATAAAATAATTAAGGAAATTGGTATCATCACCTGTCTTTCATATTGTCTGGACCGATATCGGATATCGGTGCCGACGTATTTCATACATTTTACTTAGCCCGATATCGGATCGGATAAGGTAAAACGCTCTTTTAAAAAATATTTTGAGTACCTATTGAGTATTTTTTATTTGCTAAAGCATGGTAATTACAAATGAAGTAATTGGCTGAAAATAAATAATTTTGAAGTAATTTGCTGAAATTAAATAATTTCTGGAGCAGTGGCGCGTGTTTGGAAAAGGGCGGAGAACAAATAATTTCGCAGAAGCCTGGCATTTCAAAATTAATAACAAAAGCAACAGAAAAACCAGTTTATACGCTTTATTGAAATTATTATATCAATTTTATATAAAACCAATCTCTGGTTACAAAAAATGAGATGAAGTCTATCAGGAATTAGCTGAAAATTCCTCCGCCAAAAAAGAAGGAGCAACTGGACCGCTTATAACGATTGGACATTTTTTAGTATAGATATTAAGATAATTTAGTTATATGCTAATTTCAAAGAAGTTAAATAAAATTATTAATTTCAGTATACCGATATATTATCGAGGATGGTTTTTTCAAGGTAGCTACAATCAATGATTTTTCTGTCAACTTTTACTTTATCTTAGTAGAAATATTTGGAAGTAAAATATCATTGTATCCCCCCTAATAGGTAAATGTGGAAAAAAATCCTTTCTACCCCTACCAGTAGGGATAGACCAGTAGGGATATGTGCAATAGGGGATTTTTCTCTATATTTAGTTAGATATATCTTGTAGGTATACCACGATATTTTAAGCCGTGTTTTGACGGTCTCAGTTCGCTCGGACCGTGCACGTACAGTTTTAGTTGACTATGACGAGCGTACTAAGACTTTCAAAACCCGGCTTTAGTGTATAAAGTGCAATTTCTAAGCTTGTAAAACATAATCATCATCATCAGCCATTTGACGCGCACTGCAGGACATAGGCCTCCTTCGTAGTTTTCATCACCATGAAGGGTTTTGCCATAATCGCCACGCTTGGCAGGCGGGTTGGCGATCGCAGTATGCGGTTGAAATCTCAGGAAGACGCTGCTGCCCATCTCCTGGTAATTTATTTCCTTAGTCGCCTTCTACGACATCCACGGAAGGAAATGGAGTGACGCTATTCTTTATCCGGCGCCACACGGAAATACACGTCTTTACGTGTACTTAATGTCAATATCCCAAACTCTGATACCATGCCAAACAATTACTCGGACATGTCAGGCGTTTGAACAAAACATTCTTATAGGTACATAGCAACTGTGGCATAGTACGATTGGTGGCATAGTACGATTGGCATAGTAAGTACGTGTTACCAGTGATGACTTATGGCACTGAAACGTGGTCTCTCACTATGGGCCTCATAAGAAAGCTCAAGGTCACGCAACGAGCTATGGAAAGGGCTATGCTCGGAATTACTCTACGAGATCGAATCAGAAATGATGAGATCCGTAGACGAACGAAAGTCGTCGACGTAGCCCAGCGGATTAGTAAGTTGAAGTGGCAGTGGGCGGGGCACATAGCATGCAGAACTGATGGCCGATGGGGCCGAAAAGTTCTCGAATGGAGACCACATATCGGCAAGCGCAGCGTGGGACGACCAGCCACAAGATGGACAGATGACCTCATCCAAGTGGCTAGAAGACGCTTGAGGCAAGCGGCTTCCAACCGGTCGTTTTGGAAATCCATGGAGGAGGCCTATGTTCAGCAGTGGACTTCTTGTGGCTGAATGATGATGATGATAGTACGATTAGAACGTGCAGTCGACAGCAAGTCAACCTTTATATTTTTGTTATAGACAAGCCCCTAACGTAACGGAGTATAGTGCATAGATATTTACATCTATATGTGCTTCTTAAAATATTTGTGATATTTGCACTTTTTAATTACTATAGAATTTACATGTCCCAGGCGGGCATACTTCGAACAAATAGGGGATGTATTAGCCAAGGGCAAGATAAAAAAAAAACCGGACAAGTGCGAGTTGGACTCGCCCACCTAGGGTTCCGTGCAAATTTGTAGGTACTTACATATTATAAGTAGTTCAGGAATCGAGTCCCGCAGCTTTGCAGAGCGTTTCCCAAAATTCAACGACGATTTTTTTTTTTTTTTTTACATATGTATAGTTTTCAGGGCTTTTCTTGTAGGTACTTGTAGTGTACGAAGATATTACTTGCCAAATTTCATAGTTCTAGGTCAACGGAAAGCACGCTATAAATTTTGATTCCCTTGAGAGTGTCGAAATATTGTTTTTTGCGGCTTAAACGGCCGTAACTTTTTTTCACGTTAACTTAGAAGTTTGATTTTTATACCGCTTCAAGGGACTGGCAACTCGGTCCCTCCACACGTTCTCGAGATAAAGGGTTTTGACGGACAACAAAGCGAGACGGGTTCCATGTTTCCTTTTGATTTAAGGAACCCTAAAATTACCCGAACGTCGTGCGTGCATGCAGTGACTAATTAATGTCGATGAAACGAAAGAGATTTGTTAGGATCGTGCCAAGTGGAAAACCCTGGTATCTGCCTATTCCTCCGGGATGCAGGCGTGAGCTTAGGTTATGTAATATAGAATTTACATGTACGAATATAGGCATTAAAAAAGACAAACAAAAAAGTATTACTTGAGAGACGTATCGTGTATACTGTCACTGATTTTAATGTGATGAAGATTCTACTACGTTTTATCTGTTTTGTGGCGGAGTAAGAATATGTCGGTCGGTATATTTAAATCAATTACCAGCATGATTGCAGCAGACCGTTTAGATCGCGGATAGATCCCAACTGGTTGATCTCATTAGAGAAAGCATCGGTTTTCCAACGGGAACTCTAGACGAAATATTCTACTATTTTCATCTCCCGAATTCCTGTGAAGGTTAAAAATGTTACGTTATCGCGATCATGATTATTTTTACGCCGGCAGTCCGAGGTATTTGACCTACACCACATTGAACTAATTTAATTTAGTAACCCATTGGAAAATAAAATTAAGAATCGCATAACGTTTTACACCGTTCAGGTTACATCAAATACTAAAATAAATCACATACAAATTAGAGAGTTCTCGTACTAAATAAAGAAAGACAAAAATAATTTTACAAAAAAATATATATCACTGGCCACTTGCTATTTTAACGAAATCAACGAAATAAGTTCACGAGTATAATGAGGTTTCATTCCATCAATTAAATATTTTTGATCTTTGAGTGTTTTTTTTTTATACTGGCCACATGATATTTTAAACACGAACAGAAAAACAAATGAATGACATGACATTTGAATATTCGCGAGTGGCGCCAAGATTATGTTTTTCCAAAATCAGCAAAGTATTATTATTGTTTCAGGATTTAGCAGACGATCTTGGTGACGACAAAGGCATAGGCGAACATCTCAAGCTACCTATACAAAGGATCAACGACTATCAACTTCTCTTGAAGGTAAGGTTCTTTGTCATTTCTATGGTCGTATGTCAACAAATATTATTTCTTAAACATTATCAAAATCACGAATATGATATGAATGACTAACCCTGGGTTTCTCGTACAGTAACAATCTGCTAATCTGCTTTTAACACATGTTAGTTTGTTTTTTGTCCGCAGTTTGGCCAACTGGCAGTTGTTAACAGTAGATTAAGGCTGGGTTTTCCGAACGTACGGATTTGTATGGGACTTATTGCGCGCTTAGAGCGAATAGTTGGGGGACAAGTAGGCATTTTGAAATTAAAGAGACACAAATCCTATTAATAGAATTTTGACGCCCGTTGTCACTAACACATTCAGTGATAGGTAGTCATTTTCGTATATTTTTTATTACCCAAATCTCAGTACAGCTATGAAGTTTAGAAAATCATAATTATTTTTGTCTCTTTTTTCATTGTATCTAAATATAATTTGATATAATATAAATGTGATATAGTTTCGTGATTGTACAGTCGACATCACGTCAACCTTTACATACATGCACTCTAATTAATTTTGTTAAGGACGGCTTTGCAACAAAAATATAAAGGTTGACCTGCTGTTGATTGTACAATCAGGAAACTATTTCGCGATTGCTTTGACTTTTCAACGTAGCACGAACCTCTTTAGCACTACAATCTCACATGGAAGATATACCTTTCTAGAGCTAGAATTAATTAGTATTTTCTTGAAATAAACAATTTTCATTTTTTTAAGTCACTGCTCAAGAAGTGGAGATCTTTCTATAAAGGCCCTTTGTCCTGTGGCCTCCCACCACGCGAGGGGCAAGACAAGACACAAGACAAGTCCCATGTTAGGCTTTATAAACAAACTTCATGACGTATAGAAATGCAAGTTAAAGCGTTGTGATACGCATTGAAGGAGAAAGTTGGCGGAGTCGCTCGTGGAGATATTTGATGGTTAAGTTGCTAATAGCGCCAGCACGGTATGCGCAGAGGCGCAGGTTCAAACTCCGCTTGAGCCTGGATTTTTTTTCTATGCGAAGTTCGTTGCAAATCATCAAATATTATTAATTCCCTGCATTATATACGTTTCCTGTGTCTCTAATCCAAGCCATCGCCTCGACAGGAACTAGTGAAGTTCTCCAAGCGCCTTGGCGAAGACTGCACAGACCTCCAAAAGGCTTTGGAACTCTTCCTGGGAGTCCCGAACCGCGCCACAGACAACAAATTCATCGCCTCCATCGAAGGCTACCGCGGGAACATCTACAAGCTAGGCAGACTTCTGACGCACGATTGGTTCACCGTCACAGACAGTGAGGGCAAGCCGAAGGAGCGGTACCTGTTCCTGTTCAAAGCAAGGATCTTGGTCTGCAAAGTCAGGCGTATCTCGGATGACAGGTCCGTGTTCGTCCTAAAGGATATTATCAAGGTATGTTGAGCGTAGAAGGAGAATTCAGATTCAGATTTCTTTATTGCAGTAATCATGTGTCATTACAGTTCTTATATGTTATATGTAAAAGGTACATGACACCCTGTAAGGGCACTACAATATAACTTAACTAATTCCTTAATTGCTAGCTTATAATTGTCTATTACTAGTATTCTTTAAATTATTTTTTTTGCTATTGTGTACTTTAACATTTATCATTGAAAAATTGTTGAAGAGAATAGTAACATTTCTGGCCCAAGTACTTATTGAGAGTTACTTTAAATGAATTATCGTCTTTTACATTTTGTATGTGATAAGGTAGAGCATTGAAAACTTGTTGAACGGAGGTAGCGTAGGAAAGAGAGAGGTGGCGTTTTTGGGTTGTAGAGGCCAGAATCAATTTTGCTCGTAGTCCTCTTTACAACTTCGCCGTCTTCTCAGCCACGATTGGTTCGATATTGAGATGAAGCTGAAGAAGCGATACCTGTTCTTGTTCAAAGCGAGGATATTGGTCTGCAAAGTCAGGTTAATTTCAGACGGCTGGTCTGTATTCATACTAAATGATATTATCAAGGTATGTTGAACGTAGAAGGAGGGTTGAATGGAGGTTGCAAAAGATAGAGATTAGAGAGATAGTGCCGGTTGTTTTATTGACAATTTCAGTAAGTAAATACTTAAGTATCGTTCTGCCTCGTTCTTTTTGAGAAATCAGAAGAGGCAGATTTGTACTAAGGCGATAAGTGTCTTCTAGTTGCGAAGGACATTATCTCTTTTGGGTCCCTGTGACTCGTAAGTTAGAATACTCTAGCCAATATTTTTGTCAGTTACTACATAGGTACAAATGTAGCTCTTAACGCATGCTATATAATTGCTTCTATCGAACAAAAGGACCTAATATTGAAATTCGTTAAATATCCTATGATTATTTTCACAGCTAGAAAACTTTCAATCAACAAACTTTAGCCTTTATCCCCGAATATTCCGAATTATTAATCAGCAATATTACATCATAAGAATACCACAAAACTCCCAACGTATGTCTTATTTCACATCTCTTGGCTCGACACCAACAAACTGGGTACTATACTAGCTACCAAACTTCATCACTAACCTCTTTCCAGCTCCCTGAGGTCACGGTCAAGGACCACCCGGAGGACGCGTTCAAGTTTGAACTCTTCTCGGCCGCTCCTACGTACCCCCTGACTCTTGCAGCGAGGAAAGAGGGAGTCAAGAATACCTGGCTCGAGGAAATCAGACAATACGCTAGTGACGTCGGTAAGAAATTTAATTGGTCAACTATTTGTTATTACATGATGGTACACAACATGGTGTGGACTACACACCTTATTTGATTATCTTTCTCGTCAATTGTATTAACGACTTACTCATAGGTCAATCCTGAAATCGCCTACAACTCTATGGAATAGCTATGATTTTGTTCGCGATTGGTAATGTTTAAGTTGATCAGAATTAATGTGCATTGTTTCATGACATTGTCATATTATATTTCAGCGGTAAAGGCTTTGAAGTAACACAATTTTCAAGAATTGGCTTAATTTGAAGTTGAATAATTAAAGTTCAGCTAAACTGCAGAATTACTATCCTCTTTTTAGTTGCCCTAGCGGAGCACGCAGCTGACGACCTTCAAGTCCTATCACAACCGCAGTCACCACCGCATATCACCTCGCCGGAGCCTTCCGAAGAGAAGAAGAAGAAGCGAGAGCGCGCGGAGGAGACAACCGAAGTAGAAGCGGCAACCGAAGTGAAGGAATCCAAACGCTCCCGAGTGGAGGAAATCGAAGTCGCCGAAGTACTAACAAGGGAGGAGTCCTTACAGCAGTTAAAAGCAAAGAGAAAAGCGTCGCTAGAAAAGGCTGAAATCGCGAAGAAGATCTCCAAAACTGAACTGACAGAAGTGTCTTCGATAAGTGAAGTGCAGGAAAAGTCAACAACTGTAGTGACAAGTGAGGTGAAAAGTGAAATCACAACCGGTGCCCAGGTTGAACCGTCCGTGACCACTCAAGTGCAGGCTTCTGAAAAGACACAAGCTTCATTACAAAGTGAAGACGTATCTGTTTCAAAGCACTCAAAGAAGACAGCTTCCAAAGTTGAGACTTCGGAGTTCGTAGCCGAAAAGGAAGAGAAATCTTCCCTGCAAGAAGCTTCTACAGAACAGAAATCAGAGTCAGTACAAGTGTCTTCAGAGCAGACATCTTCAGTTACTGAACAAGCTTCTGCGCAGCATAAATCTGAATCCACGCGAGCTTCGACAGAACAGAAGTCGTCATCGACAGTTTCCCACGAAACTGTTGTAGAATCATCTGCTTCATCCGTCCAAGCTACCAAAGTCAGTGAAACATCAACAGCTGTTCAATCGCAGACGATAGTCAGTGAAACATCAGCCGTCTCCTCAGTTCTAGCTAGTGAGACCTCGGCTTCTGCAACCGAAGCTAAGGCCAGTGAAACATCAGCAAAGGCAGTTGAGACTCAGGCTAAAGTCAGTGAGTCGAGTGCCACAGCTGTTAAAGACAGTGACGTAGCTGGTGCGGCGGAAGTAACGCAAAAGGAGCAAACTGTAATTACCGAGGACAACGGTGGCGAAGATATGTCGAGATACACCAGTAGTAGGAGTTCCAGGCTCTCTGGAGGTGAGGAACTACTCAATCCATCCCTTACTTCAAATCTATCCCTCTTCAATTCATCATCTCATAGGGGAGAACACTAGGGCTTCGCAGCAATACGGGGTGACCCAAGATGTCACGATGATGATCTTTTTTCCGTGATCGTGACGTTTTTCCGTGTTTTTGATGTCCTTGTGTGGTTACCATAACTGTAGTGTTGTTAATTTCTTACACAAAACAATATTGGGTAAAGGGTCTGAATCTTTCTTTTTCATATAAGCGGTTGAAATAAGGCTTATTTGGTCTTAAAAAAACGAATTCAAATTAAAAAATGTTTTATTCAAAGTAGCGCAGAAACTGCGACTTAATGAACGTTACTAGTTAAACTAGGTGTCCATTTCAAAATCTAGATCATTTTGGAGAAAAAATGGACAAAAAGCAGTGGAGGTTAAGAAACTTCTCTTATGTTATATTATCACAGGGTATGCTAATTTGGGACGAGGACAAGTGATTGTGATGTGTGGATACACCAAAATGTATCGAAGTTGACACCATCCTACCATTCCAGAGTACTCAAGCACCCGTAAGCTCTCGAGCGGAGGCCGCTATGAGTCATCCGCCTACGAAAGCAGCGGCTTAGTCTCGTCCTCCCGCCGCGAGAGTGGCTCCCGCTACGAAAGCTCCCGCTATGAGACTGGAGGCGCCATCGAGGGAGGGCTCTCCTCCACATACGAAAGCAGCTCCAAATACGAGAGCTCTAAGATCGGAAATGGCGTAGCATCCATCGAGTCGAGCTATAACAGCTCCGCCCAATCCGGTGGCGCCTACGAGAGCAAGTATGAAAGCTCCAAGGCAATCGCCAATGGAAGCATCAGCACCGGAGAAATGACCACGATGCGGTCGTCTTCTAAGACCGTCGGGTCGGATGGAAAGCCGTCGTTTTCGGTTACTCTGGAAGGGCAGAACATCGAACGTGAGTTTTTTGCTACATATGTAGAACGTTTACACGAGGTCTTTTGATGTTGGTCCAGTGGGCCAATCCAACACTAGTATTCCTTTAGTTGTTATTAAAGTACGGATAGCTTACGATATAGTTATGGGTTCCTTGACTGTATAAAAAAGGCCTCGTGTAAATTACTCTGTTGGTAACACCAGTAGACAACACAATCTAGTGCTTGTACATACGCTTTTAGTGACTAACCTACACAACACATTAACTAACCGATGCTTTATCCCTTATTTTCTATGTTCTTCACTTGTTTATCTCATTTTTTAGATTCAAAGGCTCGTACGAGAAGAAAATCTCGTCAAGGAATTTATCTATTTTTGTAAAAACTTGTTACTTTGCTATAGTATCTAGGAATGTTGTATGATTGGGATTCAAGTCTGTATTAACTGCGAAACTTCGATACAAGGGGGACCGCAACTATAACAATGAAGCGTGCGCATTCTTTTGTGAAACAAGAACGCGTCATCAAGAATCCGCAGTCAAATTTCAGGAGACCAATCAGACTTGGCCACCCCAAAACCTCGTACGAACGCCCCTCCAACTAACTCTGACCCGCAGCCGGCGAGAATGCCGCCTTCGAGTGCCAGCTCCGTGCGTCCTCTGAGACTTCCAAGGTCACCTGGCTCAAGGATAACAAGCCCTTGACTGACCGTCTCATGGATCGAGTGAACATCTCGTCCGCTGAAGGAACCCACAGGCTGGAGTTGCAGCACTGCAGGGAAGATGACTCTGGCTTGTATACGGCCAGGGCTGAGAATACGAAGGGGAACACCCACTGCTCGGCGCTGTTGCTCGTTCATGAGTGTGAGTTTTGGTCCTTTTTTGATGATTTTTGGGGTGAGATTTCTAAGATACTACTAGTATTTAGATTACCCACGGGTTTTCAAATGTATGGAAAAATAAAACCAGGTTTTAAAATTATACTCTGAGAAAATATTGAATCTGCCTTGCAAATCTCACCCAAAGCCTTCGAAAACCGATACTTTGGATCAGTTGTCGAAAACGCAATGAACTAATCACATTCTGTTTCAGGATTATTTTAGATTATTATTATCCTCTGATTATTATTTTGTAATGTCGTCCCCTTCAACTAGCATGCATCAAGCGTCATCATTTATTAAGGCATTGTAAAAGCAGATAACCAGTAGTTTGTCGTTTATCGTTGACACAGTACTCTGTAGACGTCTTTTCTCTCTGTTACACTAAGCACAATTCATGAGGCAACTAATCACACCTTATCTTGATTTATTCTGTCTTAAATTGTCAGAAGTTACAAGGTGGTTTCATGATGGATTTGGTGTTATAGTAGTGGTCTCTTTCCTTTCACTGGCACTGTGATCAAGTTGAAATTTTAATAGTTTCACTCTTGCATACTTACTAGTTTCACTCTATTGGCATGTCGATCTGATCTATTTATTGGCAACGCTAGCCTACTATCCTTTCTAATAGCTCTCTAATTGGCATACCTATCAAACTACTACTTTTCTTCCAAATTATATCTCTCCTGTTTTATAAGGGAACCTTTCAAAACTCAACCAAATCAATCTCTGTAGCACACAAAAACAAACAATGTTTTTTTGTTGTGGCATACTTTTATTAAAATAAGTAATTAATAGAATACTTAAAAAAATATAAATTCTGTCAAATCATCTAAAGTGATCTATTTTAAGATTTTAGTGATGAAAAACGTCAAATCTGCCAGATAAGCCAAAGGTCTAACATCTGCAGGTTGTGTCTAAAACATAAATTAATTTCATAGAAAAGAGCTCTCATTGCATATTTAGACAGTACTGATTTGAATTTACGCATAACTTACACTACACTTCGTCACAAAACTGACCAAAGCTAATCTTATTTCTCTTTTCCCCAAATGGACCAAAACAGTGACATCCGAAGAGCGCAAGGAGCGTAACGCCGTCAACGCACCTTATTTCCTCGTGGCCTTGAAGGACACTGAGATCATGGAGAACACCTATCTCAGGTTCATGGTCAAGGTCAAGGGTGACCCTAACCCAGATGTGACCTTGTAAGTACCGTCACACTATCGCTTATTGTATGTCAAATAGCTGTTAAGTATTATGGTCTTTCGAATAGTTCGGTAACAGTAGCTTTAACTTAACAGTAAAGAGTAGAAATAATGGATAGCTGACGGCATTTACACAGCTTATAAGTATATGTTCTTATTATTTCTATAAATGTCTAAGGCTAGCCCTGTGAAACCCCCTAAAGTGAGCAGCCGTGATGCCGCTGCAAAATGTAGCGATTTTTCAATAAAACCTAATTGTATACACAATTGTAAACGGATATAAACGACTGTCGGTAGGAGACATGTAGGTAGAAGAAGGACGTCGTAGCGATGCCGTAAAAGACCTATCTATCTCACTTGGCAATAAACAGCAAAAATGAAACCTAACGGCCAACCTCCATTAGTAGAGCCGCACGTAAAGAAGAGAGAAATTAATAAAAAATCAGTGCTTCCTCTGTGAACTTATTGAAAAACGGACTTGATAAATATCTTACAAGAGGACGAAAGTGATATCCACACATCAGCTTAGAGCTGCTGGTGTGTTTATAAACAATAATAATAGAAAATAATCCGAGCCGATCGTTTGGTTAATCCCTTTCCTTTACCCATAGCTACCGTGTTAGTGAATTCTGCATAATCAAATGATAATAATAGAAACAAATCTGAGCCGATCGTTTGGTAAATTTCTTCCCTTTACCAATAGCTACGGCGATGGTAAATTGTACATAAACAAATAATAAAAGAAACCAATCTGAGCCGAACGTTTGGTCAATTTCTTCCCTTTACCCATAGCTACCGCGATGGTAAATTGTGCAAAAATAAATTAATAATAATAATAATAGAAACTAATATGATCCGATCGTTTGGTTAACTTCTCCCGTTTACCCATAGCTACCGCGATGGTAAAGAGATCGTCGCTTCCTCCGAGAGCGACCGCGTGAAGATCGTGCGCACGTTCGCGGAGCGCGGCTGCTACGAGCTGGTGATCGCCGACGTCACGCCCGTCGACGCCGGCACCTACTCCTGCAGGGCTATGAACATCTACGGGGATGTCACTTCGGAGGCCAAGGTCACGGTTGTTGGTGAGTTGGTGATTCAGGGTTACTCTCTAAACTTCTGCTGCAACGGAACCAACTGCAGAGATACTCTCTAGACTTCTGCTGCAACGGAACCAACTGCAGAGATAAATTGCCAGTCATATTCACAACGTACATATGCACACACACACACACACACACACACACACAAAAACATACTCTCTCACACACGTACCTACGCACGTAAGAATACACACACACAAACTTTTTTAACGGTAGAGATGGAAAGAAAAAGGACAGGGCTTTGCCCAGCATTGGGGCACGAAAGAGGCTAATTAAAAATAATATGTGAAATGAAATGAAATGAAATTTGTCTCCCAAAAATATGTTACAGCTATCTTTAAAATATAGAACATACAATCAAATTAAGTTCTTTTATCATTATTCATTTTAAAGATCTAAGAATAAGCAGTGGTCCCCACACTAGGCCGAGCCTGTCCTGTGGGGGCCGTGATTATAAATATAAAAAAAAAACAATATAGGTGTACCTAGTAACGAAACAGCGTTTAGCGCTTTTTAATGCAGGGCTTGGTGTTATGTGCCGTTATGTGTTTATGTGGTATATATACTTTGTGTGTTTGTGTGAGTGTCCGCTATCGCAGAAAAATTACTTTCGGATCAGAAGCAGGGATTCGGTGGCGTTGTAGTCCAATGTCAATAAGTATTGAGTTATTATGTATTTGGCTTTTGTGGTAGTGGTCATAGCTATTTGACAGACTGTTAAAATTTTATTGTAGATAAAAGGGAATTTAAGAGGCTGAATCGCTGCGCAAAGGCTGCTTTTACCAAGGGTACTGGGACTCTGATAGTGCGTTGTTTCAGGATCGCTTCACAGTTCTTGATGTTATTGAAGGATCTGTGAGCTGATAAAGCTGCTTTTAAAATATACAGCTGCCTAGCCGTGAGCACCTCGCACTCTCTATAAATGTCATGCGTTGGAAATCTGTATTTTTTTTTTCATCATTACCTTTAATACTGAGCGTTGCGCTCTTTCTACTGTTATTAGATGGGTTTTTGCGGCGCTTCCCCACACTGAGATACAGTAGGTTAAGAGCGATTGGCATAGAGCGACATAAACCATTTTGAATGTTTTATTTTGGATTTATTTTAGTTACTATAGTTTATAGTAATTTAAGAAGGTG
This sequence comes from Yponomeuta evonymella, assembly GCA_963969515.1. Lineage (NCBI taxonomy): Eukaryota > Metazoa > Arthropoda > Insecta > Lepidoptera > Yponomeutidae > Yponomeuta > Yponomeuta evonymella. The sequence goes on along the minus strand of OZ018343.1, from coordinate 1,539,458 downwards.
AGTGCTGAAAACAACGCCGTCAAAAGCCTCTGGCGGCACATGCTGAGCTCAAACGTTTTGCTTATTACCTTAAATTCTGGATTTGTTGTTCGATTGGTTATTTGCATGGGCAATAGTTGAAGCAATACGAATAGTATTGGTGGTTGGTGCATCTGAACATCTGCTGGAATGTCAAGGTACTGATGTTTCTGAGTTTATCTGAATGTATTCACGTCCACTTGATACAGAGCTCCAATATTAAACCTATCGCTTTAATTATTGTCCACGCAAAGAACCTAAGAACAAATTAATGGATGAATCGATAATCGTTTGTTTATGTCTGGTATTAGTCCAATGGCCTACTGAATCACCGCTTATTCACGGGATCAGAAGCAAACCTAAATCAGAATACATTAGAAGTAATCTGTTCTTCATCATATTACTCCAATGATAATTAATCTTGCGGGGCTATCTTCTCTCATAACATGTATCACGTAACGCGTTGTTATAAATAACTTGCACGCCCGAAAGTAAAATAGAAAATTTTAAAGTTTTCAATTTCTTCTTTCACTGCATACGGTAAATACAACTTTACATAAAATATTCCCATCTAGATTCCGAAAGGCTACTCCTTGAATGGACAACTTGAATAAAAAAATGTTTTTATCTCATCGGACAGGCCATGTTAAAAATATTATAATCGTCTACGACTGGAAAACTAAATTTAATACGATTTGTTTTTATTAGAGTGTTATTTTTTCTCATTTTCTAAGAAATCGGAGATAAAAATACGTTTCAAAGTAAAGAATTTACATTATTTTTTGCTGAATATCAATGTAATGTGTCGTTTTTGTAGTGGAGAAAAAGGCAGCGGAAAAAAAACTCCACTGACCATCTTTTCTCAAATGACCGTAATCCTAATGCATCAGTTGTTGCCTATGGGCCACTTTCTGAATTGAGAATTTCGCTAAGTAAATAGTTAACTATGGTGTTGTCTCTTCGAATTTCTCAGACAAGAGTGTGAAAGAACGTTACTTAAGTATTTACTTAGTGAAATTCCCAATTCAGAAATCGGCCCTAAATGTTAAGATTCCATGATTGCCATCAATATCTTTAAATGCCAAAACATTATTTAATTTTCTTACAAAAGTATGAAAAACATTAATGCTGCGGCCAGACACACGAGCAGCACCCGTTCACGAGCATAACGCAGGGGTCAGCCATCACCAGTCTCAACCATTTTAGAGGGAGAAAGGTGACCCGGCCACCACGCCACCATTCGAATGACCTGTAGCAAACCGACAGATTGAGTTCTTGTCTGTTAAAAAATGTATGATAGTTATTAATATGCAGTCACGTCGTCTGTAGGTACACTCTTTATAAAATTTAATAAGTTATAAGATTAATTAAATAACACTAAACTCTCAGTGGAATTGGTTTACTACCAAGGACTTACATCGTTTATATAGTCGTCTATTCTATAATAGGCTTTTTATTATTTATTTTTTGAATTATTTTTCATACAAGGGTAGAATAAGTATATTCTGGAATTCTGTTGTCTGCTGTAAAAGCGAATGCAATAACCTACAAATGATTTATTTACCTTGGCTAAGCGGAATTTATAATAAGACCTTCAAAACCCCAAAAATATATTTTTATGCTCTAATTTTTGTGAGTTTTTCTATGGCCTCCGTGGTATCTTAATAGATGCCTCAAAATTAGAATAGTGGCCTAATGGCCCAAGTTTTTCTAGCGATCTGAAAAGTATACAAGAAGGAATTGCATTATGTTATCAATCACTAGGAGCTAAGACCGGATCATTCGTAATCAGATCCAAAAGCTTGTCTTCCGCTATAAATATCTCATCATAGAGCTATTAATAAAGCGACTACGAAATATGTTTATTTTTATGCCGTTTGGACTCACTCCAGTATTTGTTTATGACTCGGTTTGAGTTGTTGCTTAAAATAAATACTAAACTTGAGTAATAATGTTACGAATTTTGTGTCTAAGTTTTCTGGAATAATCAACATACATTATTTTATAAACGAACATTTCGCCAATGACACAGTTGAGTTGTATCACAGCAATCGAGGTTAAAGAGTACAGCAGATCAACCTTTACCTTTATAAAAAAAAATATGTACACTGACAATAAATCGGGCAATATCAGCACTGCACGTCTAAATGACAATACTATTTTGTGTAAAATGTCGTCGCCCGCGTTACAGGCTCAGCCTAGTGGGGGGACACGGCCACCACTACCTAATGTTATCTGCATGTTATTGTTAATTATGTTTTAAATTGAAACTAAGACTAATAGTTATTAATCCACATGCATGTAACATAATTCATTTGGTAATAAATAATTGTTTACTTTACTTTTTTTACATTTTTCTTGCAAAGCCGTCTTGAACGTTAGGCCTACATGCATAGGTCATGATTAGAGTGCACGTATCATGTGGTGTCGACTGTACGAGAATACGGTCCCCGTAGATATATCAAACATCATTATCGAATTTCACGCAACAAAAACTTGTTGAAGATTGTACATATTTTATTTCTTCGCCTACTGACTGCAGTATCAAATAAATACTTGCAATGTAAGTAACTTTAACTTGTCCAGCCCCTATATTACGCGCACCGAATCCTGAGCGATTCCAAATAATAATTATGAAATTAGTATGGAATTTAACAGATAGACGATTGGAATCGCTTAGGATTCGGTGCGTATGACTAGGGCCCTATTCGTAACACGATAGGCCTCAGATTACTCATTCTCAAATATTATAATCTACATAGAACAAGAGTATTAATCACTAACGATTTGCCGCAAAATATCCCGTTTGAACTAAGTTTGTACTTTATTGTTAAAGTTTATACGCCACATGTTATGCCTATGTGTTTCTGTTGAATAAACAATTTTATTTTATTTTATTCCATGTCACCAGACGACAAGAACATCTTCGGCGAGCTACCCCCGGGGGGCGAGGGGCTCCTGGCCAAGGGCGAGAAAGCTTCCTTCACCTGGAAGCGTGATGGAGAGCCTTTCGATCCTGAGGAGAGGTTCAAGGTAAGCTTGGTAACTTCTGGAATCATCATCATGGCAGCGGTCGACTGCGACCCAGGGAATTAAAGATAAATTGGTTGTTAAGCGCTCATGCTAAGTTTCATTAGTGTTTCTCTTTAAATCTATTGTGGCATTACAATCTAATCAGTCAGTCAGAACAGGTCTGCCCAACAGTGGGCTCTGTTTATAGGCTGAGATAGATAAATAGCTTATTGTACGACTCAACGACCTAGCTACGTACATGAGTGTTTATTCGCCGTATTGTTGATAAATAATGCCCTTACCAATTTATTAAACTACTCACGGGACAAATATCATTGTCCATTCAGTCGACCTGAGCCACTCTCTTTCGAAATAAATCCGCATTTGCACATCTTTTCTTATCACAGGCCTATTACTTAAGTTTTATTTTTGTTAAAGTTTTTTATTGTGCAATAAAGTGTAACAAACAAACTCTCTCCACCAACACATTTAATCACTCACCTTAAAAACAAGAATGAACATGATCGAGCCACTCCTCAATCTTTCAACTTTGTAACTTAGATATTTAGTATTTTTCATGTACTTTTATAATATACGGTGTGCAATAAAGAGTATTAATCTAGTCTAATCTTTCCATCGCCGTCCAGCATCATTATCAGTAGGTACTTTGCGGCAGCTATGTTAGCCGGTGCCGCTGCCTGCCCCGTCACGCCAACTTACCCGTATCCGTCCAAAATCGCCACCCACTTGCTGATTACAATAATATGTTGGGTCATTTCTTGGCCTTTTGCAACTGTTGCTTGCAAAGTAAAAAGTTTTTTTTCGTTTCTAGGTACTTTTAGGAAACAACGACAATCCTTAAACACAAGTTCTCCACTCTGCATAAGAAAAAAAAATATCCAATTGGGGTGTTTTTCTTTAAATTTAATAGACAATTTTTGTATCTCTAGGTGCTATTAGGAGACGACGAAGACTCCCTGGCGCTGGTGTTCCAACACGTGAGGCCTGAAGACGCGGGGCTCTATACCTGTGTGGCTAAGACCAGTACTGGAAACATCTCCTGTTCAGCTGAACTTACTGTCCAAGGTCAGTTTATCAGATGGTTAGGTCTACTGGTTCAATCTTTATTGCATTCCACAAGTTTTAGGGTTGTTACATTTTAATAACTTAACTAAATATTACACACATACGTTTTGTAGCTAAGCAGTAAACTAAATATTAAATTAAACTAATTAAATATACCGCCCCGGGACACGCCTGATCCAAAAGTTCCCATGACGCTAGCAGCGTTCCCCGCTGCACCGCCAGGGAAATCCTCTGCATCAGGTATGCCCCGGAACGATGGTCATACCCACGACTTCTCAGGCGTCGACCGATTTCCCTTACGAAAACTCTTCCCTCATCCCCCCATACTCCCATCGTTTCCACAGCCAGTGGGACGAACAAATAATGAAGCATAAGCTGGCTTGGAGATTGCGAGGACTTCTTAGCGCTGGTATTCCAGCGCATGAAGCTTTACACAGGTGTGTAAAGGGGAACGTGCACTTAGCCGTCCGCGGTGAAGTCATTGGGAACCTTCCAAATCTTCAAATTCTGAATTTCAAATTCGCTGCGAAGTTCTATAGGATTTGATACACCGTTGACAGTTTGCTTCAGTTACTCCAAGAATGCTGATGACGATTCTTTTCAATTACAAAAAAAAAATAGCAGTTAAATGCAAAATTAAAATTAGGAATGTGTTGTTTTGGTCAATATGATAGTAAAATTGTTAAATTAGGTCAGTAGTAGTTCTGGAAGGTTACGTGCTATGATATTCTTTTATGCCCCATTCCTATATTCAAGAACGACTCGATGGTCAAAATGTGTATTCATGTATTCCTCTTAAAAACGGTTTCGAATAACGTACCGTACGATAAATGTATGGAGATAACAATTTGAAAGGTTCCTAACAATTTTTTGAACATTAACCAGCTATTCTAGTTACCGAACACTTGTTAAGGATAAGTTACTGATTACCAATAATGTTTCGTGAAATATAGGAACAGGGCATTAGAAATGTCATCGGCTTCTTTTTGAGTTTCATATTCTCATATTCTCCGTAAATCTTAGCAGACGAACGTAAATAACAGCCGACAACATTCTCAAAAACTCTTTTTCTCAGGTGCCGTGAACCAGCTGCACCGCGAGCCCGAAAAACCCACGCTGGTGATCGAGCACCGCGAGGCTATCGTCACCGTTGGCGGCTCCGCCATGCTGGAGTTGCAATGCAAGGGTTTCCCCAAACCAGAAGTCGTGTTCAAGCACCAGGGGAAGGTCGTGGAGGCAGACGCGAGGCACAAGTGAGTACTTAGCGTGCGGGAGGGGAACTAGCAGTGGCAGTGGGCTGTTCACACGGGGACGATTCTCCTCCGTGTTAAAGGTACAGTCCTAGAGTTTCTTCGAACCAGAAGACGTGTCCGAGCACCAGGAGAAGGTCCTTGAAGCAGACGTGAGGTACGAATGAGTACGTAGCGTTAAAGAAGTGAGGTGACAATGGCAGTGGACTGTTCACACGAGCACGATGTTCCGCCATGTTGGAGCAGCAGTGCAAGAGTTTTCCCGAACCAGAAGTCGTGTTCAAGCACCAAGGACCCCTTGTTCAAGAAGAGGGGGGGGGGGGGGGGTTGTGGAAGCTGACACCAGTACGACACTATAAAATGAACACATTTTAGAAGTTTTTTCTTCAGGTGCGAAGTTTTATTTGACCAATACCTACTTTCGTAACCATTGTAGTTAATAATCGTTATAAAATATCAATCGCCATATCATCAGTCCAGCAGCTAATTATCAAGCTATCGTGGGTCCCTTATTTATTTATTGTGTCAGAAAAAAATGTGCTGTAACTCTTGCCTGTAGGTCACTTCCAATTTCGACACAGTTCACTACAGTCCAAAATGTGCTCTTTCTCTCGCAGTACACGGGACCTTTCACATAGTTGCAAACAGTCGAGTCTTCATGGGATTTTAACCGACGAATTTACGCCCCAGGTTCCTCTACGAAGACGAAGAATCCATGTCTCTGGTAATCAAGAACGTGTCGAGCGCCGACGCCGGAACGTACCACGTGACCGCCAGCAACGAGCTGGGAGAAGATTCCACTGAGCTGCAGCTTGTGGTGAAGGCCGCGCCTAAGATCAAGAAGAAGGTTGAGGACCAGAGCTGCATGGTAAGATGGACTTTGTTACTATGTAGATAAGGTTATTCGCCCAACACTCCGATCTCCCGAAATGGAGCGCCAGAGCTGTATGGTAAGATGAACTTTATTGCTGTAAAGATAAGGTAACTTGTGGTGAAGGCTGCACCTAAGATCAAAAAGAAGTTGGAGGACTAGAGCTGCATGGTAAAATTTACTTTGTTACTGTTTAGATAAGGTTCATTAACGAGCTAGGACATCAGTCCATTGAGTTGCAGCTTGTGGTGTAGGTCACATCCAAGGTCGAGAAAGGTGGAGAACCGGACCTAGGTCCATGGTAAGATGGACTTTTTTTATTGCGTATATTAGATTATTCGCCCATTCGGTTCGGTTTGGTCAAACCCGTCCAGATCGTTAAAGGCCTTTTAACTTTTCTTTGATTCTGGAAAAATACAAGATGCTGAAGATAGATTCATTACTACCGAGGTAAGGTTCTTGAGAAGAGATTGACCACAAGAAAGGTGGAAAATTGGTAAGATAGCATCAGGTAAGTAAGATAGATCTCGAATGATGACTCAGATTTTTAGTAGATATGGGTTATTTATTGGCATGAATGAATTCATCCGCCATTTAACGTATAGTTATTTAGATGGTTCATTCCGAGAAAGCCGCGGAATAAAATGCAGACGTGAACGAAATAATAACTGTCTGATTTTGCCTTAAACAATCCCAACGTTTATCCCAAATCCGTCCACAGGTGGGTGTGACCCACACCGTCACAGTCGAGATCGAAGGCTCCCCCGCGCCCGACGTGACGCTGTTCAAAGATGGCGTCGAATTCAAGAGCTCCGAGCGCATCCAGATCGTCAAAGAAACCGACGAGATCTACAAGATTGTCCTCAAGGACGCGAAGCTGAGCGATTCCGGCTCTTACTCCGTTGTGGTTAAGAACGAGGTAGATAGATAGATAGATAGTACATTTATTTAACGGCACGGTACCAAAACACAACACACAACATGAAACATAACATAGTCATAAATATACAACCCAAATATTAAGAACAAAAGAAATTAACAACAAAAAATATTAAACTTAAACTAAGGTCTTTATTATATGAGATGCAATGAGATGATTTATAAAGCGTCCAGTGGCACCTTCACTCGCACTAGATGGGTGAAGGGACCACTCGGACGCCCAGCACCTATACCATCTTGACAGCTTAGTCGGCCTAGCCCACAATCAGTCTCGCCAAAACTCGAGAACGGCTTTATCGATTGGAGTAATTTTCTTTTTTCTATTTATTTTATGGAAGTCCAGGGAAAGTTTAAATGGTGAGAGCAAAAAAAGATAAGAATATTCTTTTTTGTTGTATACCGGAAAAAATGTTACAGAAACAGCAATGACAAAAGAAAAGATACAATTGGCGGCCTTATTGCTAATAGCAATTTCTTCCAGGCAACCTCATATCGGAGAATTTGCCGAAGGAGAAAGAGACACGGGTAGTCGGTGCTAATACGAATATTAATAGACATACATATACGTAATAATAATAATAAGCTTATTTAATAGATAGATGTAGGTGATACGAAGTTCACGGGGTCATCCAGTACTAAATATATGAGTGTGAAGTGGCTCACCGACGGTGTTTTTTAGGTGAACCAGTGCTCGGAGTTCTGGCAGTGGCAGGTGGTGTCCCCGCCGAAGGTGCTGCAGAAGATGGGCGCTGACAAAGTTTGCGACGAGAAGGAGAGTGTCAAGTTTGAGATCAAGACCGAGGCGGAGCCGGCGCCTACTGTCAAATGGTGAGTTGAACACATACATTTTATTAGGATCGTAGCAAGTGGCAGTCCCTGGTCTCTGCCTACCCCCCTGGGATACAGGCGTGAGTTTATGTTATGTTATTTAATTTTTTAACTGGTGAAATAATTCGGGACTGCCGGTTTCTGAATTTGGGAATTTGAACAAGAACATTTAAGAAATCTAAGTATTTACTTAATGAAATAGTAATGCAGAAACCGCGATAAGTATCTTTATTTATTTTTACTTTAGTCTTACATTTTTTCCTATATTTAATTTTAAGGGCCAATCTTTCAAAAGTCAGATAAAACTTAACTAGAGAATAAATTGCATGCTATCACTGTCTAAATCATCCGCTAAGACAGTGACAACATCAGTTTTATCTGACTATTGAAAAATCTGGTCTAAATAGGATTATCATCATCATCAGCCATTTGACGCCCACTGCAGGACATAGGCCTCCCTCGTGGTTTTCATAACCATGTTGGGTTTTGCCATAATCGCCACGCTCGGCAGGCGGGTTGGCGATCGCAGTATGCGGTTGGAATCTCAGGAAGACGCTGCTGCCCGTCTCCTGGTAATTGATTTCCTTAGTCGCCTTCTACGACATCCACGGAAGGAAATGGAGTGATGCTATTCTTAATCCGGCGCCACACGGTCTAAATAGGATATTTATTTATTATTATTGTACCGTACATTTTTCAAATTTTTATGTCATGTTCGCTAGTGTACAATTAAGAATATTCTTATCTTATCTTGGTTCCGCTCGCTAACTGTGAAGGAAAACGTCACGAGGAAACCTGAGTGTTGGAGGTGTTCACATACCTGAACGCTTGAAGTTGCCAATTCGCGGTGGGCACGCGTGGTGATTAGGCCCGTACTATCTCTCTTTCTGATAGAAGGCCTGTGTCTTGCAGTGGGGCTTATATAGGCTATTAATAGTTATTGATAAAGGGAAAAGGGGATATAAAACATCAGAAATGTATGTTATTATCATCATCATCATTCAGCCACAAGAAGTCCACTGCTGGACATAGGCCTCCTCCATGGATTTCCAAAAAGACCGGTTGGAAGCGGCCTGCATCCAGCGTCTTCCTGCCACTTGAATGACGTCATCTGTCCATCTTGTGGCTGGTCGTCCTACGCTGCGCTTGCCGATATGTGGTCTCCATTCGAGAACTTTTCGGCCCCATCGGCCATCAGTTCTGCGTGCTATGTGCCCCGCCCACTGCCACTTCAACTTACTAATCCGCTGGGCTATGTCGACGACTTTCGTTCGTCTACGGATCTCATCATTTCTGATTCGATCTCGTAGAGAAATTCCGAGCATAGCCCTTTCCATAGCTCGTTGCCGTAATATGTAATAACTTTCTAGCAGATAATTATTCAGACTATTATAAGGTACATACAGATGGTTCTAGATTTTTGACATGTTTTAGAGCTACCAAATTCCGAAGAAGCTAGGATGCTGTACAAGTTAGTAAGGTTTGGCTTAAGAGCAAGGCTGGAATAAATTTAATTAGTCACGTATTCATGTATATGATTAAGAATAATACTATATAACTTTAAAATGGGATTGATGAGGGTGACATGGTCACCTGTGCACCAAACCCTTTTAAAGATTAAAAAAAAGATATCTTACATTATAATGTATCATACAGGTTCAAGAACAAAGCCGAGCTGGTGGAGTCCTCGACCGTCAAGATATCATCATCCGGTCAGGCACACTCCATCACCATCATGTCGGCCAGTCGCGCTGATGCTGCAGAGTACTCTTGCGAGGTCGGTCTCGTACTGAGCGTTTATTTTAAATCGCAAATAATTTTAATTACAATGTAGGTATTACTTGAAGGGTTTTGCCATAATCGCCATGCTCGGCAGGCGGGTTGGCGATCGCAGTATGCGATTGGAATCTCAGGAAGACGCTGCTGCCCGTCTCCTGGTAATATATTTCCTTAGTCGCCTTCTACGACCGCACTTGGGATCGAACCTGGGTCTCTCGCTTCCGCGTCCGATGTTCTACCCACTAGCCTACCAACGCTCGCAGCAATACCACACGCTAACTGTGAAGGAAAACATCGTGAGGAAACCTGAGTGTCTGAGCTATTCACATACCTCAGCGCTTGAAATAGAGAATTCGCGGTGGGCACGCGTGGTGATTAAGCCCATACTCTCTCCTTGAGAGAAGGCCTGTGCCCTACAGTGGGACGCATATAGGCTGTTTATGCTATTATGCTTCTACGACATCCACGGAATGAAATGGAGTGATGCTCTTCTTAATCCGGTGCCACGCGGAGAGATTATGGCAAAACCCTTCAAGGTTCCTTTCCTATAGGGAAAACCATGAGGGAGGCCTATGTCCTGCAGTGGGCGTCAAATGGCCATGATCTTCCACTCCTCCCATGTCTTGAGCTGTCATTTCCCATCCGGGCAAGAAGGTTTAGAGATCGCCCCGCCACCTCCGCCTTGGCCGACCACGCCTGCGATATCCGTCGCGTGGAACCCATTCAGTGCATTGGATAATTCAATGGTTCAGTGGCAATTTTTACCTATCTGTCTGGTACCATACGTCCGACGTGGCCTGCCCAGCTCCACTTGAGTCTTGGTTCTGGAGCGGAGCGTGATGTTTCGGTACCGGTCCATCCTTTGACGCCCGGGACCGCATCCCGCTCCATCGTAGGTAGCAACTTAACTCTTTCAATTTATGACATCTTTATAAGATAAGATAAATTTTTTATTTACACACCAAAACACATATTTACACACTTGGACGAAATTGACACATAAAACGCCTGAAAAAATAAAAATATAAAAATAAAAAGACACTAAACACTAACGGTCCCATTTATAAAAACACGATTCCTCCAAAACACTCCTAAGAGGCAGTTTAAGTCTTGTCCTTGTAGAATCTCACCACAGACTATTTTATACGGCGTTTATCTACTTGTAACTCACTGATCATCAAATGAATTATGAATTATGATATGATTCAATGCCTAAGACGTTTTAGTTGAAGACGTAATGATAGGGTGGTTTGCTGGCAGTGCCGGTGTATTAACACCGTAGTAGTATTAACTACTGGCATCCTTGCACAAGAGGCGGCGCGTTTCTGGCGAAATGTTTTTTTTTTTTATTTGTCTTCAGTCGAGGATTTGACATTCATTCGGATTCATACTTCTACCAAACAGGGGATGTAGCAGCAAAGGGCAAGATAAAAAGTACCCGAAGCTGGCGTGCGTGCATGCAACGACTATTGAGTGTTGATGAAGCGAAAGAGGTCTGACAGGATCCTGGCAAGTGGCAGACCCTGGTCTCTGCCTACCCCTCCGGGATAGAGGCATGAGTTTATGTAATGTAATGTTGAGGATTCCCCTGAGAATACAGCATTTTTAGTGCTTTGCTGGCTGTGCGACCTCAGCGCCGCACATGTTCTGAGGCTAGAGGCAATTTTTATTTTATTATTGTAGGAAAACTCACAGTTATGAAAAGGATATTATACTTATAACAATTTATGTAAACCCCGAGAGCCAATAACAAGTTTTGACTGCTAGAAATAAATATACCTAATAATAATAACTTTCACACAAAACAATCTCATCTCATCTTCAACCCTGCACGCAGATCCGCAACGTCCATGGCTCAGTGACCGATACGTCGAACCTCAAAGTCCGTTGCGGGCCGGTGTTCGCGGAGAAGCTGCGTGACGTCACCGCCAAGGAGGGCGATGTCAACGTCGAGTTCACAGTGTCGGTGGAGGCATACCCGGAGCCCACTGTCAAATGGTGAGTTCACAGTGTCGGTGGATGGAGCCCACTGTCAAATGGTGAGTTCACAGTGTCGGTGGATGGAGCCCACTGTCAAATGGTGAGTTCACAGTGTCGGTGGATGGAGCCCACTGTCAAATGGTGAGTTCACAGTGTCGGTGGATGGAGCCCACTGTCAAATGGTGAGTTCACAGTGTCGCTGGATGGAGCCCACTGTCAAATGGTGAGTTCACAGTGTCGGTGGATGGAGCCCACTGTCAAATGGTGAGTTCACAGTGTCGGTGGATGGAGCCCACTGTCAAATGGTGAGTTCACAGTGTCGGTGGATGGAGCCCACTGTCAAATGGTGAGTTCACAGTGTCGGTGGATGGAGCCCACTTTCAAATGGTGAGTTCACAGTGTCGCTGGATGGAGCCCACTGTCAAATGGTGAGTTCACAGTGTCGGTGGATGGAGCCCACTGTCAAATGGTGAGTTCACAGTGTCGGTGGATGGAGCCCACTGTCAAATGGTGAGTTCACAGTGTCGGTGGATGGAGCCCACTGTCAAATGGTGAGTTCACAGTGTCGGTGGATGGAGCCCACTGTCAAATGGTGAGTTCACAGTGTCGCTGGATGGAGCCCACTGTCAAATGGTGAGTTCACAGTGTCGGTTGGGGGCATACCCGGAGCCCACCGTCAAATGGTAAGTTGCTGACTTGCTGCTGCACTCTGCTGCACTTGGAGGGTAGAGGTGAGGAGAACCGTCTCATATGGGGGAAAAGTTGAAAATTTTTTCAGCTATAAGCAGTAAATAACATTTAAAAAAAATTTCCGAAATGGCGCTAGCGTAAGCTCAGGGTATGGGTATGTATGAAACGGCTGTTGACGTATTGAATTATGTCGAGTTAGTTTTTGTGACTTTTTACTGATTTTGTACATGCAATTCTCATTTTCTTTAAGTCACTAAAATTGAATCTGGCGTTAAAAAATAATAAACAATTGATATGTATCTTTGTTTCTTATTTTGAAAAGTGCGCCATAACGGAGCGGAAGTTATTCAGTCCTTGTTTATTTTTTTATCCTATTCTAAGAACTTTTGGAGCTTTCTTTGAAATTTACCTGTTGCTAATATGGACACCCTAATTTAACGTAGATTGCGGACACTTTTTCACAACACAGAGACAGTTCTTCTTACCTTATAAGAATAAGAATAATTTATTTAAATCAGACGGTGTCTGTATCTGGCGTGTAACAATTTATAGCTTTGTTACTGACATATATATTGCTACGTTTGTTTAAAGAAACTGCGACTTAATGAACGTTACAAGTTAAGCACAGTACTAGATTGTTGTATAGATTTGTACAAGTGAGGGTTCTTTTTCTGGGGGCTTCTAATATCTTGTTTGGTTACCATACCACAGGGTATCCTCGTTTGGGACCAGAACAAGTTATTGACTGGTGTGGACGTTATTTATTTTTGGCAATTACCTACGACGATCCACATTAAAGTTTTCACTTTCGCCAACTGGCTGAAACTCGTCTGATAAGCGCACGCTTCCTTTAGGATCAATTTTATCACAATTCAATTCGAAAATTAAAAATTAAAAAGCCATGATCATGATCCCGTGTCATTTAAAACCATCCATCCCCTCTAGGTACGCCGGCGACGTCGAGATCACCGAAAAGAAGTCGGTGTTCACTCGCGCGGACTCCGGGAACACGCACAAGCTGATCCTGAAGGAAGTGTCGGCCGAGATGTCGGGCGTGTTCCACTGCCGGGTCTCCAACGACCTGGGCTCTGACAGCTGCCAGGCCACCTTCACTGTCAACAGTAAGTGCTGTCAGGCCAACTTCACTGTCAACAGTAAGTGCTGTCAGGCCACCTTTACTGTCAACAGTAAGTGCTGTCAGGCCACCTTTACTGTCAACAGTAAGTGCTGTCAGGCCACCTTTACTGTTAACAGTAAGTGGCTGGTAGGACGTTGTGACATATCTGACGTTGGCGGAATCCTAGGGGTGCCATACAAAAGAGTTGAATTGAAAGATGTGACATTTTTTTGCTCATAATTTGTGTACAATCTGCAGTTGGTAATCCTGGTAAGGTAAACGGAGTGTGGCGAAGTAAAATGGCTGTCCTTACTTCACCGAACCTTTCTTAAAATGTTTTTACGCATTCAGCAGAAAAATAATACTTTGGCCTTTGCATCTACGTAATGAGGTAATTTCTACAGCGTCCAGTGGCACCTTCACTCACACTAGATGAGTGAAAAGACCACTCGGACGCTGCAGTGCCTGGGGTATGCAGTAGATCTCATTGGATTATTTCCATGTCTGAGTCTATGATCATCATACTACTGAACTACAAAAGAATTTTTCGCTTGGAAGGAATGGTATTAGTAATTAGACATGGTGGTCGTAAATTAAGGTGAACGTAAAATCGGCGCTCTATTAGAAAGAAACTCAAAAAAATCGCGATTAGACCCGTATAGTGTAATTATAACTAAAGTATAGGATCGCGAGTCATTAAAAAATACTAGAAACTCAAAGAAACTTTGCTTTTGCGATGCATAATCCGGGCACGAATCAACACCACATTCTAACCTTCATCCGTTTCTCTAGGGAAGCCCCGCATCACCAAAAGCCTAGTGGACATGACCGTCGATGCCGGACAGACCCTAAAGCTCGAAGTGGACGTGGAGGGATGCCCCGAGCCCAAACTCAAGTGGTTCAAGGACGGCAAAGAGGTCAACACTGACGCTAGGATCAAGATCGAGAGGGATTCTCAAAGGTATTATTGAATTCTTGGACCTTTTTACTAAGCAGCCTATATACTTACGTCCCACTGTAGGGCACAGGCCTTCTCTCAGAGAGAGAGTATGGGCTTAATCAGCACGCGTGCCCACCGCGGATTGGCGATTTCAAGCGCTGAGGTATGTGCATAGCTCAGACACTCAGGTTTCCTCACGATGTTTTACCTACTTCACGGTTAGTCAGTGGTTTGCTACTATAACTTCACAAATGTACATAATTATATATTCTTTTTTGTGGCACTAACCCGTGCTGAGGACAATTTAAGAACCTATTTAGAGGCTAAAAATTCCACCCATGGCGGGACTTGAACCCGCGACCTCTGGCTAACCGTGCCAGCGCTCTCCCAACTGAGCTAATGGGCAAGTGCAAGCATTGATGAAATTTCGAGCCTCTTTACAAACTTCTCTGTATCACGTACAGGCAGCGACATCTGGCCGAAGTGATTTACATCACTTGCAGCCCCGAGTAACCCACTTTGCAGTTAGGTTTTTACATCGGAATGATATCGCTGTACCTACATGATTATATATTCTTTTTGTTGCACTAACCCGTGCTGAGGATAATTTAAAAACCTATTACAGCGATATCATTCTTCGGAATCCTGCCAATCTCGTCCATAGCGTTACGAACCATTGGGTCGTTGGTCAGACTACAGTTTACCTGCTCTGTCTACCACAAATCTGCCGTCTACTACCTAAAACGCAGCTAGGTCACACTTAGCCGTTTTTTTACTTTTTAATGTAATATTGCTAAACTTTACATTCGCTCTCTTTGGGTCTAAGAACCATGTTTTTATTAGTTTCGGAGATACAGTTAAGACACAGTTTTATATCACTTACTTTATTCAAAATCGGCTACACGACAATACTTAGCTCGATGGAAGTTACAGTTCCATAACTACCGGCTGACGAGATATTTTTCGATACGAGATATATTTCGATTGACGAAATCTCGTATCGAAAATGTAGATACCTTTTTAGAGGCATAAATACCACCTTTTCGCAGATTTCTCAACAATCCGTTTGTGGGCTTAGCTGCTTTTTAGTTAGCTGGAAGGCATTTTTTTTTCATTAGGTCTACAAAACAGAATATATTCGATTGTACTACAAAATAAACCAAGACGTAAACTGTTTGTGTTCTGGACTGTAGTCCAAGGTATGTAAACTTAAAAGTTTGTCAAAATGGGAGAGGGATATGCAGTACTTAATCCAAAACATGAAACATAAAGTAGGTGACTTACAACTAAAGTAGCAGTGTGATACAAGAAACGTGATACAACGCTTGATGTCCCCTGCAGGCTGGAGAATTACTACCTGACGGTAAACCTGGTGAAGGAGGAAGATGGCGGCGAGTATGAGGTGCGAGCCGAGAACGAGATGGGAAGCGTCTCCTCCAAGAGCACCGTCACAGTGCACAGTGAGTATTTGAGGAGTTCTTACTGCCGTGGGTCTTACTTAGATTCGAGAATTCTGTACTCAGTCCTAATAGTCGTAGAATGTAGCGAGTCTGTAAGGCTAGAGCCTCTGATGATACCAGTGCCCTAGTGGAGGGATCCTGAAGAAAACTTCTCATGGATGTAGGTTGAGATAAACATCTCAAAAATTCAAATTTAGAACGAGTGATGTTACTTAATTTTTTTTTGTTTTATTAGGACAGGTTGACACTTGACTCCAGTCACGCCTGACGGTAAACGAAGACGGGGTCTAAGATGTTACGTGTTTACCTGTTTGATTATATTAACAGATTGAGAATAAAGACGAAAAGTTATCGAGGCCAAAGAGCACCGTGATAGTTCACTTTGTTGAGCGATGACTCTGTTCTCCGGTTTAATTCCCTAGCCAATTTTCCCTGCTAAGTTTATTTCATAAGAGAGTTGTAGTGTTCTTTATAATATTAATGAGCAAAATGTAGTTTACAAGTACCTTCCACACAAGCACCACAGTTTTACCAAATACAAACATCTTGATGGTAAGAACTTTGCAATTTTCTACAGAGCACGACACATAGGAGGTAACAGTAGTTTGACATAACCAATTGCATCTCCATAGCACGTTATAGTGTTGTTTTGTCCCTGGAATCAAAACTGGTAGTCTCGACATCCATTAAGCATTCAATAGACTAGAATGCTCAAGTATGCCCATCAAAGCACCAATGCACTTTGCACCAATTTTTTGTGTCATTTGTGATGTCCCGTCATTAGTTCATTAAGTTTTTCATCATACTCAATCTGATTTTCCCAAATCTAGCGAAAGAAGTTCATTCCCGGTTTAAAAAGGAATCAATTCTTGAAAATGATCTCGAAGATGAAAGTAAATCGAAGAAACTAGTTGAGGAAGATATTGAAGTCTTCGAGAAGAAAACAGCTAATAAAGGCAAGACTGAAGCAGAAACTGCCGAAGAAAAGTCCTTTTGGGATGACGAAGAAGATGGCAAAGCTAGAAAAGCTAAAGCTGAAGAAGTTGATAAACCAGCTCCTAGCAAAGCAAGAAAATCCGCAACAGAACCTGAGGTTGCCGAAGAGAAATCTTTCTGGGATGACCAAGATGATGATGGTAAAGCTAAGAAACCGAAATCTGAAGATGTAGAAGTCCCAGCTCCAAGCAAGGTTAGAAAGTCGATCACGGAACCGGAAGTTGCCGAGAAAAAATCTTTCTGGGATGACAGTGATGATGGCAAGGCTAAGAAAGCTAAATCTGAAGACGTAGATAAGCCAGCAAGCAAAGCTAGAAAATCTATAACAGAACCAGAAATTCCCGAAGAAAAGTCTTTCTGGGATGACCAAGATGATGGCAAGAATAAGAAGACCAAAGTTGAAGATGTCGAAACACCAACACCTAGTAAAGCCAGAAAATCTATCACTGAAGCTGAAATAGCTGAAGAAAAGTCTTTCTGGGATGAAAATCACAATGAAAAGAACAAAAAAGTACAAGAAGAAGAAATTGAAACTCCCAAAAAACAAACTGGAAGGAAAAGCATAACAGAGCCGGATGTTATTGAAGAAGTAGCACTAAATGAAGACCTGAAGTCGTCCAAACGTAAATCAATTAAAAAAGAGAAGGTTCTCGAAGAGCCATTGAGTGCCGAAAGTGAAGGTATAAGACCAACATTTGTCACAGCTTCAGGCTTTATACTTCGAAGACTAGCCTTTTCAACTTCACCATAAATAGGAATATACATTCCTACTCGACTAACAAAGAGTATTGCATTGTCTTTTGCGTACATACATGTATCAAGCAAGAGTAATTTTTTGTCGCATACTTAGTCTTATATTATTTGCGACGTGGGTCTGTATATTCCCTTTTTTAGTGACTTCGCAAATATGTTGCATGCATTTAACTTGGTGTTTTTAACCAACCCCAGTGTGTATGTTTTTATTATTGTTCATCTCTAGGCCGAGTATTTCAAACTGTAACCACATTCAAGACAGGCGACGATGGATCGATTGTTGTATCTAAAGTTAGCAGCACGAGGTCTCACGGCGCTATCATCACAGGTCAGTATTGTCTGGCTTTTAGTATACCTATTCCTTTAGTAGCCATTTTATCTCGACATTTCTATTTGGCTTTTCTATTCTCAGATTAAAAACATCCAAAACTAAATCTGTCATTTATTAACACTCCTCTCTTTCATGCTTCCTTACAAAATCATAACCTCTTAATTATTTCCCAAATATCCACTGACAATTTTACTGTTAGGTCCGGCGGAAACGCATACCGTACACAAAATGACATCCACTTCCGTCTATTATGAAGATGATGACGATTTCGACGGCAGAAAAATCATTCAACCGAATAAACCCCACCAAACTTCCTTCGAGGTCGAAGAGGTGGCTAGTCACAGTTATTTCTTAACTGAAATGGGCCATTATGGTGTTCCTGACTATGTCAGACGGGGGACTTACGGTATTATAGAAGAACCGCAAACAGATTCCGAAGCAGATTATAGTTCTAGATGTGGCAGACGCTCTTCAAATAGAACTATTTCGATCATGTCTGTCTCAGAGGATGAAAACAGTTGGCATAACGAGCCTCTTTCTAGAGAAATTTCAATTGAAGATCTATCTAAATCTATATTCGATATAGACGATACTAGAAAAGTATTCAGTAAAGATTCATACGTTAGATCATCCTCATTTCAAGAGGAATACCTAACAGACGGCGGAGAAACGGAGGCGTTTGTAGTAAAAGAAAAGACACACAAAATCTACGAAAACGATGTCACAGAGAAAATCATACACATCTCAAAGGAATTCGATTTGGAAGATTTCAAAACTGCCGAAAGCAAAAAAGACGATGTCAAAAACCGCCTGATAGAAGAGCTAGTCATGGGGCCTATAAAGAATATCGAAAACATAACGAAAAACGTAACTGAAACGACCATAGAGAAAAAGCGGAACGTAGCTAAGCTAGATATAGTTAAAGAAGAGGACGATGGGGAAATCGAGGCACTATTGCGAAGGAGTCAGAGACAAAGGAGTATTTTAGACGATATCTTAACCCGGGAAGACGAAGCAAAAGGTAAATGTCCAAAATTACAAACAACGGATACGTTATTTGATGTTATTGAAGGCTGAGAAAAGAAACTTAACGCTGCGCAATTGTCAGGAATAACACCACTATCGCTTTGAGAACAGAATTGCTATTTCGTTGCTTCATATTCCCCACTCTTTGCTACCATTCTTGTAAATCTATTCTAGTAAACGTTGGTTAATTTATCCACTTTGGGACATGTTTCGCTAATATTGATTCTAAAAAAATGTTTGAATTCTATGTTACCTATAGCATTTTGGCTCATTTTGTACCTACTTTCATATACTTATCACTCAGCGAATTAAGCCATCAACGTATACTAGACTAGTAGAAAATTTGAATTCAAACTAGTTCATGAAATTCGTATTGCACCATCAACGTCGATGAACATAACTAATGTGCTGTCCGTATGTTTGTTTTAGCGCGCATGCGTAATAACATTCCCTTCTGGCATACTAATATTTGGACCCCGATCCGGCGGCGATATTAGAAAGACGCATCTGCAATCATCATTTCATTAAGGTAAACTGTTTCTATATTTTGTAGCTGCACGGTTTTCGCGGCATGATCAATTTACGCTTCTAGATGTTTAGTTCGTAAGGTCAAATCTCTCAAAGATGCCAAATCTCTACTTGGCTAAGCAAGATCGTCTCAGGGTATGTATTGGTGTTAGCTCTCCATGAAACACTACAAACTACATACACATTGGTAAGTCTGAAATACGTGGAACTACACACTCTTCTACTGTGATTAAATTTTTCAACAAATAACAGCTGTATTATATTCGCAAACACTATTCTTTACTCTGGTTTATTTGATGGTGTTATCTCTACAAATTGTACATAATTTATGTTTTGTTTCTTTTTCAGTGCGGTTTTCTAGGAGCTTCGTTTTGCTGTCGTTTTGTTTCTACTGTACATACATACGCAATGAAAGACCCTAAAGAATTTTCATTTTCAAACTTGCCAATCTCTTATTACTGCTCTTGATATAACTCCATGTCTGACCAAAATCGAAGTCTACATTTTCAATATTTATTTATTTATTATTGCAAGAAAAGTAATTACATTACAGTTAAAACTATTGCATAATTAATTGCATTAAACATTATTTACATTTAAAAATTATAAAAATTAGAACGTTAAAATTATATACATATGTACAATTTACTTTAGATTTAATTTAAGAAAACAAAATTTAAACTACAATTCATGAAATGAGAAATGTCACTTATTCATAAAATTTAATTTCTTACAATTATTCGTTCACATGTCAATAAATAAATTCGATTAGATCTCTTTTACTCCATCAAATGCAAACTTCCTATTCAGTTATTCGGACAAATTTAATCAAAAACGCCCGAAAACTAACACCGCAACCCCGTCTAACCCCAAACTCTTCCCCCGCAGCACCGCCCACAGTCAAAGACAGCAACTTCAAGGACCAACACATCTACGAGTCCCTTCCTCTGGTCTACACCGTCCGGGCTATCGGGGCCCCCAAGCCCACGGTCCGTTGGCTCCACGACGGGAAGGAAGTCAAGCAAAATGCTAGGATCCATATCACCAACGAGGGAGATCTTTATAAGCTGGTCATCGACAGCGTCGAGATGGACGACGGCGGGAAGTGGCAATGCGAGGTTGTTAACGACCTTGGGAAGAAAGTACTGAAGGCTGAGTTGGCTATTACTTGTGAGTGTACGATACTATTTATTCAGATATGTGGCTAAATGAAAAAAGGAATAACGGATTAGTTTGGACATATGAATAAAACGAATGAATGAAGAGAAGTTTCCAACCAATTAACGACCAGTCCGTTTTTGGGGAAGTTAATTTTCATTGCTCAAACGTATGCTTCATTTTGTGAAACATACTGCAAAACCTCAGTCGATCTATGGACCTCGTACTTACTCAACAAAACTTTACTAACCTCTCAACCTTTCCAGCTGTCAACGAGTTCCGCAAACCAATCTTCACATCACCTCTGGAGGCGCAGCGCGTCATGCAACGAGAACCCGTCACCCTCAAGGCGGTCTGCACGGCCGACCCGCTCCCGCACGTGGCTTGGCTTCTCAACGGAGTCGAATTGAAGCCCGACGCTACAGCGCAGGCCGACACCGACTCTAAGGAGATCGAGCACGGACTGAAGGAGTGCACTTTCACTCTGCATATTCCTACTGGTGAGTGAAGATAGTGA
Organism: Yponomeuta evonymella; assembly: GCA_963969515.1. Lineage (NCBI taxonomy): Eukaryota > Metazoa > Arthropoda > Insecta > Lepidoptera > Yponomeutidae > Yponomeuta > Yponomeuta evonymella. Next base: position 1,518,179 of record OZ018343.1, on the reverse strand, counting down.
TAAGTTTAGTTTAGGCTAGATAGTTGTGAGAACTGAAACCACAGTGCGGACCGAGTCTGACTCTAAAGCGCGGACTTAAGAGTGTACCTTCACGCTGCATATTCCTACTGGTGAGTAAAGTGTAGGTAGACTGTTTTTGATAGAAGAGAAAGAACATAGCAGTGACGTTCTAGATCTTTTGGGTCTCTCGAAGAGATCGATGCGTATTTCTACTGGTGAGTGAAGATAATGATACAGTCTACTTTAGTCTGGACAGTACTTAGAAAATCAGCGTAGCGTAATACGCGTTAAGCGTACAGTTAACGTAGCTGACCCTTTATGAATCTATCAAACCCGTCACTCTCAAGGTGATTTGTGCGGCTGGCCCGCTCTTTGGGTAGCCGAATCCGACTCTAAAGAGATCGGGTACGGACTGAACGAGTGTATGATCGCGATGCATATGCCTACTGTGAGTGAAGTTATAACAAAGATTTGGCAGATTTTTTTTTTTATAGAAGAAGGTAGCTTATTGTTCAATAGAACAAGGGGACGTATTGTGACATAATTGAGCTGTCGGGTGTCTCGAACCCCACAAGGCGGTCTCCGCGGGTTAAATGTGGCAAGTCTTAAAGGCGTTTGTCTGAATTCCAGTCTGCCACATTAATACCACACATTTGGCTTGCAAATAACACAATATTTATTAGTCAAATATTTTGAGCTGTTAGGCCTGGAAACCTAAAATACAGATCTCTGATCTAGTTTAGGCACCAGTTTTTTCACAAATTCTATTATCCTTTCAGTCCAAAGTCAGACCTGTCTCTTTTTCCTCCTCCAGGTCGTCACGTCGATACTGGAGTTTATACCATCCAAGCCAAGAACCAGTACGGAGTGGGCGAGAGCTCCGCTCGCTTGGACATCCTACTGAGGCCAGAGATCGAGGGACTCGCTGACGTCACTGCCCAGCCGTACGAGGAAACCTTCTTCGTGGCTAACATTCACGCCAACCCCATTGCTGAAGTTAAATGGTGAGTGTTTAATAACATAGTACTTAAAATGGAGTACGGTAGAACTCCTCTTTGATTTGCCGTCTTTTATGTAACCAAAAAAGGATATCGTCATTTCGATTAATAGCTTAGCGCTCGATCTGGTGAAATCTAATAATTTTAATATATGAACTTTCTTTATACGACAATTATTACAAGATCGATTTATCTCGAATAAGGTTGTCAAAATAATGCTCAAATTTCCAAGCACGTTTGAGAAAAATCAGTTAAAACTAGATATTGATCCCACTTCCATATCACAAACAAGACTCCTCTCTTCAGGAGCAAAGATGGCTACGAGATCCAGCCCTCCTCGCGCTACGACATCATCGAAGACCGCTCTACGGAGACGTTCAAGCTGGTGGTGAAGAAAGTGGGTTTGGAGGACCGCGGCGTCTACACACTCACCGCCACCAACGAAATTGGGGAGACGGCCAAGCAGGCCACGCTTACCGTTCACAGTGAGTTCTTTTTGATTACTTCATGCAACCTCATTTAGTTATATATACTTATTCTTATAGGGGCTGAATTTTCTTGACGTTCAGAGCAAGGCCATAATATTTATCTCGTCTCCTTTTTTATAATTTTTAATGGCTCGCTCTTTTGCCCCTTTTTTCTCGTTTCTTTTCTCTTTTATTCACCAAAACCTTCAAGCTGGTCATGAAGAAAGTGAGTCTTACCGTTCATAGTAACTTATTTGTAGCCACAGAGGGGCTAAAACTTGCGAAAGAAAGACTTCTTGATCGTCTTCTTAGTCATAGCCTCATAACAAAGGAACGTGGCTACGTAAGCCTCGCCACTAACGCTCTCCATAATAGGGAATCGAATTGCCACACTGTAGGAGTAAGAATATTAACTCTCTGTACTCGTATTCGGTTTCTTGTCCCATATCTTCTATATCGACTCTCCAAGGATTCGGGCCTGAAGACATTATCTCATTAATTACAATCACTGCTGGATGCTGCACATTCTACTGCTGGACATAGGCTCCCACAAGGCACGCCACTTCTTTTGTCCTCGTCCATCCCCATCCAGCTGCCATCGGTAGTTCATCGGTCTACCGAGCTGGTAGGCGTTCCACACTGTGTTTATCGATTCGTAGTCCCTACTCGAGAAGCTTTTTACTCGGTTATTAGTCGTCGACGTAGCCCGGCGAATTAGTAAGATGAAGTGGCAGTGGGCGGGGGCACATAGCACGCAGAACTGATGGCCGATGGGGCCGAAAGGTTCTCGAATGGAGACCACATATCGGCAAGCGCAGCGTAGGATGACCAGCCACAAGATGGACAGATGACCTCATCCAAGTGGCAGGAAGGCGCTGGATGCAGGCCGCTTCCGACCGGTCTTTTTGGAAATCCATGGAGGAGGCCTATGTTCAGCAGTGGAGTTCTTGTGGCTGAATGATGATGATGATGATGATTAGTCGATGGACGTGACCAGCCCACTGCCAATTCAGATGGATATATACTTACCTGTCATCATCATTTGTAACTCTTCATTCTTCTGTTGCTTAGTCGACGCGCCAGTGTTTACGAAGACTCTGCAGAAGCAGACGGTGAAGGACTATGACGACGTGTCGCTACAAGTCCGCGCCGACGGAGTGCCCAAGCCGGAGATTCACTGGTACCGGGACGGCGAGGAGGTCACTGATGATGAACGGCATACGATCAAGACCGAGGTGGTGGCTCAAGTGGATAGCGCGTTGGAGATCAAGCACTTCAACGCTTCAGATGCTGGGAAGGTAAGGTCGTTTTCTGAGTTGTGTGATGATGACAGGACGATGTTGGTAGTCAAAGTTTAGTCCATACCTTTGAAGTCTGTCTGTCTGTCTGTCACTAGGCTGTATTTCATGAACCGTGATAGCTAGGCAGTTAAAATTTTCACAGATGATGTGTTCCTGTTGCCGCTATAACAACAAATACTAAAAACAGAATAAATTTCATATTTAAGGGGGGCCCCCATACAAGAAACGTAATTTTTTTGCCGTTTTTAGCTTCATATTAATAACGGCGAGATGCTTGTGATATTCACAGAATATTTAGTTCTATGTTCGCTTTTAATAAATAATTAAATGAAAATAAAATAAATATTTAAGGGGGGCTTCCATACAACAAACATGTTTTTTCCGTATTTTCTCGATCTTTGTGTCTAATGTTGTATAGATAATGGTACAGAACCTTTCGTGCGCGAATCCGACTCGAACTTGGCCAGTTTTTTTGTCTTGTAATAACATGAGTAAACTGCGATCGCCAACCCGCCTGTCAAGCGTGGCGATTATGGTAGAACCGTTTATGATTAGAATACCATAAGGCAGGCCTATGTCCTCCAGTGGGCGTCAAATGGCTGATGATGATGATGATGAGTAAACTTTTGGTAATGTGGTGTGGTGTCAGGGATTATAAATACCATTTTGTTTTAATATAATTAGTTTTTTATCAAGAAAAGTTGTTTCCAAAATTATTAATTTTGGAATCAAATTTTCTCATTCAAAAACTCATACAGGATACGAAAAATACGCCTCGAACGTTCTCAATTTAATTGTCTGTCAAGCCCTCAAAGCATCATCGAACAAATTATATTACAATCATTAAAATTATTGAATCGTGCGATTGAGACATCACGCTCCGCGTAAGACCACCCTCAAACACTTTGCAAAGCGCCCAAGGCCCTCCCCGAACTCCAGCTAAGCGGCTTCACCCCCCGCAGTACAAGGCGGTGGCCGTGAGCCTGGCGGGCGAGGCGGCGTGCGAGGCGGCGGTGGCGCTGGCGCAGAGCGCGCCGGGCTTCGCGCACCGCCTCGACCGCCAGCGAGACGTCGACGAGGGCGAGCCGCTGCTGCTCAAGGCCAAGCTCGACGGCAGCCCCATACCCACGGCCAAGTGGTGAGTTCGCGGCTGAGTGTTTCAGACTTACTAATTACTTACGTCCAGCCCTTTACCCACGATGGACAAGTGGTGAGTTCACGGCGAAGTATTCCAGACTTAATATTCTTTGTTGCACTAATCCGTGCTAAGGACAATTTTTAAAAACCTATTTAGAGGCTATAAATTCCACCTATGCCGGGACTTGAACCCGCGACCTCTGGCTAACCGTGCCTTCAAATAGATTTTTAAAAATGATTCCAGACTTAACTATTTATTTATAATTAACCCTATACCCACGGCCAAGTGGTGAGTTTACGGCCAAGTGTTCCAGACTTACTATTTATTTATGTCCACCCCTGTACCCACGGCTAAGAGCCGAATTCGCTTTGCTACACACTTAGTTATTTATTAAACGGGTCCAATCGCAATTATTAATTCATTAAAATTTTATTACCTTAGGCCGACCTGCACCACTTCTTAAATGTCACTTAAATCGACTTTTGTATGAAGAATTTTAGTTAAATACTGTTTAAGCCACATTTAAGACAGTCGGCCTTAGATTCCCGACATTAAACCCGTGTGATATATAACTATGTATGAACATCGCGAGTCATTAAAAAATACTATTGTTACACACTTACCATGTATTTGTGTGATACATCTATCTTCAATCAAAATCGAAACAAATGTCTTCAATCAAAATCCACCAAAAGAACTGAGGTGACTGACATAGCCTTTAAGATTAGCAAGGTGAATTGGTTACATAATTATGCTCAAGAACCGATGCCGATGGGGCAAATTTTCTCGAGTGGAGACGATGAACTGGCAAACGCAGTGCAGGATGCCCACCAGCTCGCTGGACCGACGATCTGAGGCAGATCGCTGGCAGCGGCTGGGTGAGGATGGTCGAGGATAGAGGGAAGTGACGTGCCGCGGGGGAGGCCTATGTTCTGCGCTGGACGAGAACATGCTGATTGATTTATAAAATATTACAGCCTAAACTAACGCGCTTTAAGATTGTGCTTTATATACTCGTAGATACACAATACAAATAAAATAGAAGAAACAGAACATTTATTTCAAGAACAGAAACACACACATACATTAACAAGTTACAACATAAAATATTAAATTAGGTACAATACAAAAGGGAAAAAAGAAAAAAAAAACAATAAAACACTTTATATAAACATAAGTTGCGGTGTCTCCCTGTTGCTGGAAAAGGCAGCTGGCTCAGCATTGTGCTGAGGGTATTCACCCAAAGCGCTGATTTTCAGCCAGTGCCTGTCCGTCTCACAAATATAATAGGTTGCGGTGCAGTGCATAACAATAATAACATAAGATAAGATAAGATAAGAATATTCTTAGTTAAATAAATGAATGAATAGATGATTAAATAAATAAGTAAATGAATAAAATTACATAAAATACAAATAAAGTTAATGACTTACAAAGTTAATGATTATGATGCGATCACATTGTCAGTCACTTGCGGCGAGAAGTTGGGACAGCATAAAGTCTCTGCTGCTCAAGTAAATATCCCCTGAGCTTGCGCCCAAAGGCAAACAATATGCAAAAAACGAAACTATATAAAAAAATTATTACGCATCTCCATCCTTTCTCTTTCAAAACCTCGCACACTCACTGCGTACAACTGCCCATTCATTGTCAAACACATTAGAGTCAGGTGCCGGTGCGAGGAGCGCATACAGTAAAGCGCGGACTAGCGGTGCGTTACCATGCGTTAGCGCACGGCGCGACTGTACCGCTAACAGATCGTTATGGCGTGCTCGGAAGTTGTATCTGGGCAGAGGAGTACAACCATTCTCGAGTGGAGGTCATGAACCGGCTTGGACGGCCGAGGACAGAAAATAGTGACGTACCACGGGGGAGGCCTTAGTCCAGCAGTGGATGAGTACGGACTTATTGATTGACACAGATAAAATGTTTCGTTTTGAGAGCACAGTAAATCTTCATCATCATCATCAGACATTTGACGGGCATAGATCTGCAGGGCATAGGCCTCCTTCATGGTTTTCCAAGCTTCCTGGTGGTGTGCCGGCCGCATCCAGCGCCTCCCCGCCACCGTAACCAGGTCGTCAGACCAACCTGCTGCAGCGGACGCCTCTCACGCGTGCGCTGTCCTTGCTCAACATGGTGGCCGACCATGTAGATATATTTTACTGTAGTCTGAGCGAGTTCAAGAGGGCCATAATTCGGATTTTAAGTTAAGGACTTATTTTATCTAACTCTATCGCATTAGGTAATACACCTGTAATGATAGATGTTAAGTGGTGATACAAACAAAATAAAAAATAAATAAAAGAATCTGGTGGGGGCCTTCCCACGCTGCGTCGTCTAGTCCGCGGTCGCCAGGTCAGAACTTTTTTGCCCCAACGGCCAACAGTAAATCTCGGTCTTCTGAAATTCATTACTCCTCTAGGGAGTTAAGGCCAACAAAAGTTTCCTCCATTCCCGTCTGTTAGCCCATGTTTTGGCTATGTGCCTACATTTCGGCGCTCATTTCTTGGTCTCCAAACTAGTTATTCTATGCGTTTTCTCTAGACTCACAAGCTTGCAAGCTGCTGCGATTATTGAGTGGTCACATCATAAGGTGTACTCCACAAAATATCTTCAAGAATGCCTTCGTTCTAGGTACAAGGATGGTGTGGAGCTGCCAGCGGACGACGCCCGCGTGGTGCAAACAGCTCTGCCTGACGGCACTGTCAAGTTGAGCATCGAGCACGTCACTCCCAGCGACTGCGGCGCCTACAAACTCGTCATCACCAATCCCAACGGAGAAAGCTCGGCTTTGTGCGCTGTTGCTGTTAACCGTAAGTGCTGTTGCGTTTGCTAATGAGGATTAGATGGGTACAAAGGTGGTTCTCGTGTGGTTCAAACAGGTCTGCCAGCAGTGGACTTCTTGTGGCTGAATGATGATGATGACACTTCTGAGAAGTTCACGGTCTAAGCAAGTTTCTACTACGCCTTTCTGTCAACTCTATCGTTAGAATCTTGAACGGCGTGGGTTATCCTTGACTTGATCTACAAAATCAGATGGCCTTAACTAAGTCGATGACATTTTCGTTTAGTGTTTGACTTTTTGTACAAAAAATACAAAGAAAAAAACTTTTCAGCGACCCCGCGCAAGCCATCGTTCAGTCAGGAGCTCGAGGATGTGAAGACAATGGTGGGCCAGCCTCTCAAGTTGGAGGCTCGCGTCATGGCCTTCCCGGCGCCTGAAGTCAAGTGGTTCAAAGACGGTGAGCGCTTTTAAAATCAAGGCTCAGGCGTGTGTCTCAGATCGGATGATTTTTTTCACCAAATGTGCTCCAAGATGGGGAGAGGGAAAATCTGGTTCTTTAGACGTATTTTGAACCCGTTAAATTTCAATAAATTTTACATAACTGTAATAAGCATATTTTACCATATAAATTCCTTCCTTCTCCATCAACTTCTGCCCAAATTTATTCACGTTTCCAGACAGGAACTGAAGCGCTCAATCTGTTCTCAGGTCTACCAATCCGGCCCTCGCAAGCGGTGAACTTCATCAACCAGCCCGGAGGCATCATCGGACTGAGCGTGGACTCGTGTCGGCCGGAGGACGCCGGACTCTACTCCCTCACCATCGCTAATAAGCTCGGTGACGCCAGCTCCAAGGTACGCCAATGCTGGCCTCAGGTTTAGGGAAATCTAGGTGATTCTGATAAATTATTATCGGACTGAGAGTGAACTCGTGTCGGCCGAAGGATGCAGGACTCAACTTCCTCACTTCCTTCTTTCCGCCATCAAGCTTTCTGACGCCAGCTCCACGGTATGCCAATGCTAGACTCAGTTTTGGGGAAACCTTAGATCCATCAACTAATGTTAGGACTGAGATATTTTAAAGACGGTAGCTACAGGGTAGGTCAATTCTTATTCGAATTCTGGTCCTATAGTAGCTGAATGAGTCTGACCGATAACAAAAAGAAGTGACGTGCCTTGTAGGAGCCCTATGCTCAGTAATGGCCGATTATGGGCTGATCGGTTGGATGATTTGATAAGAGTCGTTAACGTTTCAGGCGACAGTGGAAGTCCAGCAGCGCGAGAAAAAGCCGGCCTTCATCGCAGACCTGCAGCCCTGCAAGGTCATCGAGGGCTTCCCCGCCAAGATGGAGGTCAAGGTGCTGGGCCATCCGCCGCCCACCATCAAGTGGTCAGTTGTTAATCAATTGTTAAGCCATCTGATGGCAAATCATCAACTGGTATGGTATCAAGGAGACGTCATCAAGTGACAAGGCGTCTAGTGGTACACCTGCTGTCAGTGAGTTACAGAAGAATCCGAGAAGAATCAATATTCAAAATTTGTCGAGTAACTCTCTCTCGGAGAGAGAGTTAAATCCTTTGAGGAGTTCCGATTTTAGCAATGGTCCGCGATGTCTTCCTCGTTTCAAACTTCCCCCTTGCTTACCGAAAATTACTTGACCTATTTCCCTATGTAGCACGCAGAACTGATGGCCGATGGGGCCGAAAAGTTCTCGAATGGAGACCACATATCGGCAAGCGCAGCGTAGGACGACCAGCCACAAGATGGACAGATGACCTCATCCAAGTGGCACGAAGGCGCTGGAAGCAGGCCGCTTCCAACCGGTCTTTTTGGAAATCCATGGAGGAGGCCTATGTCCAGCAATGGACTTCTTGTGGCTGAATGATGATAATTCCCTATATTAATTACCTAAGCCTAACTACAGATCCTCTTAACCAACACAATTTTACTCAGGACCCACAACGGCAAGGAGATCGTGCCAGACGGCAAACACATCAAGATCGTCTCGCAGCCGGACGGCACTCACGCCCTCATTCTGGACAAGGCAACCGCCGAGGATGGTGGAGAATATGCCGTCATAGCCCACAACGAACAAGGCGAGAGCGCTAGCAAAGCGGAGCTCAGTGTTGCCAGTAAGTATCCGACAAAATTGAATTGATTGAATTCCAAAATAAAGTTGATTGAAGGTGAAGTTGTAAAAATCAGAAAGGCAAGAGCTGAAAATGTTGTCAGTAAACAAGGCGAGAGTTCTAGCAAACTAGAGCTGAGTGTTACTAGTAAGTGTCGTTGAACCTCGAGGTTGAAGTCTGAGCTCTAATAGTAGACTATTCTAGGCAAGGAGACAGCATTTTGAGATCGTCTTGAAGCTGGACGAAATCCACGCCCTTATTATGGACAAGGCAACCGCTGATGATGACGATGTCAACGAGCAAGGCGAGAGCGCTAGCAAGGCGGAGCTCAGTGTTGCCAGAAAGTCTGAACTTCAATATGACTTGAATTGAAGGTTCTATCATAGGGTGGGCAAGAGCTGAATTTTTTTGAGATTAAGCAATCTTATCTTTTAACAAACAAGGCGAGAGCGTTATCAGACTGAATCTGAGTGATACCAGTAAGTTTCAGTGAACCTAGAGGGTGACGTCTGGATTCCAATATTTGACTATTCTAGGGAAGAAGCAACATATCAAGGTCGTTTCGTAGCCGGCCGAGTGTCACGCCCTTATTCTGCCTTCAGGCCCCAATTCTGAAGTCCACGCAGACGAAGTCGCGGGCAGTAATATAGCAAAAGCTAGTAATCATCGAAATTATCAAATCCTCTTGCAACAGTTTCAAAGTTCCTCAAATATCTTCAAAAGTTCACAAGTAACGTACATTTTTCGTCACCACCAGGCCGCACCGACGACTCCTCGCCGCAAGAGCGGCCGCAGTTCATCCACGGGCTGCGAGACCTCACCACTGAGGAGGGCCAGCCCTTGTCCATGAGTGCTCCTTTTGTTGGCAACCCCATACCAGAAGTGTCCTGGAGCAAAGATGGCGTCCCACTGCAGCCCAGTGAGAAGATCACCCTCACTTGTGACGGAAAGAGGGTAAGTTGGTGGAAGCTTTCGGAACGATCAAGATTTTATGACTCCCATGAGCCCGTGCCATCCGCATCCACGACCCTTCCACCGACTTGACGATGTCGTCCGAAAAATTGTGGAACACGGCCTATACCGAGCAGTGGCCAGCGATGGGCTGATGATGATGATGATTTTATGTGATCAAGATTCTTTCAAAAACGTCTTTTGTTGAGACGTGTGTATCACGCGCTAAAATTCGGAACGTCAAGCTCATCTGAGGTGACAATAGGGAGAATTGATGTTGTGTTAGTATTTAACTTTTTAGGTTATAAATCCTACTATCCTACTAATATTATAAACGTGAAAGTTTGTAAAGATGTTATCCTGGTAATATTTATTTTAAGTTTAAAATAGATGGCGTTGTGCGAGCGAACGTTGTGTTTTAAAAATAGATGTCGTGCAATAATCGTATAAACGGATTCTGTGGCGGTACGGGGTTTGCCGGGACGGCTAGTATAATAATAATTATATCGATGCCGACCGCCACAGCGACTGGGATCTGACTTCGTTGACCACGCCATATTATCCGACTTAACAACATGACATAACAACAGCCTAAATAATAATAATAATAATAAAATACAGGTTTATTCCTAGTTTAGGGTAGGTACTTAGATACTTAATCTTACCTATGTTGAATTTAATTGTTATGTACACTTTATACCTGCGATTTTATGAATAATTTTTATCTTTGCAGGTCGGCATAGAGATAAACAACATGGAGATCCCGGATGCCGGCGTGTACTCCGTGAAGCTGGTGAACCCTCTCGGTGAAGACCAGACCGAGGGGAAGGTCAGCGTGCGTAAGGTCTTCCAGCCGCCCGTCTTCTCGCAGAAGTTCAGTGACATACAGCAGGTAACTGTTCAAAGGGGGAAGCTTCGCAATAATAAACACCAATGAGGTCGGTGTAGATTAGATTCGAACTCCTTATTTCACACAAGACAATATGGGATTAATAGGATAAAAAGATTTTAAGTGGATATTTATTACCTCGAGTAGACAAGTCCACTTGACAAGTTTATCAATGCAAGCTTAGGGCTGTTGCACATTAAAATTTTTATGCGCTGACGACGCGCATTTTCTGCGCGTTATTAACGCATATTAGCAGACATTGAATCTACACACACAACCACACACACAGGTATAATTCGCAGCAAGTAAGCACAGAAAAGGTGTAACAGAAATAAGCACAAGCAAATCGACAGACAATACAAGAGAGCAGTTTGCGGGCGTGGCGAATGCAAAAGGGGCTCTGACTCAGCATATGCTGGAGAGGCAGACCACTCCGGCGCCGGTCTTCCGTCAGTACCCGGTAGTGCACCTACCGGATACTGACGGAAGCCGTTGTGGAAAATATCAGCAGCATCCTTCCCGACAGCTCCCGACGTTCGACGCGAAGTTCCCGGCGCGCGTGCTAGGAATACCGGCTCCCGACATCGAGTGGCTGAAGGACGGCGTCCCGCTGCGCGAGAGCCCCAAGTACCACGCGAAGCGGGACGGGGACGCCTGCTGCCTGTACGTGCGGGACGTGGCGCCCTCGGACGCCGGCACCTACACGTGCCGCGCCGCCAACCGGGAGGGGGCGGCCGAGTGCAGCGCTAGGCTGGACGTCACCGACACCATGTGAGTTATGCTCGCGAGGTCCTATTTTTGTAGACTTTACGACCTCGGGTACGTGGTTACGTGTGGTTGTTTAGAATGAGCGCTGAGATGGGCAACACTCTAGTCGTAAATAAAGGTCAGTGAGAATAGTTCAAGGAGAGCCCGAGATTGAGTTACTTAAATATACAATATATTAATACACGAGAGCCTCAGATGGTTGATTACAAAAACGGCGAGCCTTGAATTGATTCTAAAGCGGTTGATAGAAAATATAAGTCAGTGATAACGGTTTAGATAGACCCCGAGATGGGACTACTCACAGACGGAATCCCAAGTACCACTCATGGTAATGGTATCGCATGCGCGCATACGAAAAAAAAGCAATTATTTGTTCCCACTGAACGAACATTCCAACTTAGTTTCCAACTGAACACTTTACTGAGGATTTTTCCTCCTACTCCTTTATTGTCATGAACACAATTTTGCAACCACACAACTTATAAGAAGTCAAACAAATATTGAAACAAAGAAAGACATTTATTGGGACAAATAAATACATCACAAGGAATAAAAGGCATAACCTCCTCAGTCCTGACCTTGAAACTAACAATGGTTTTCAATTGTCATTTTAAAGGCCAGGACTGCGGAGGATAACAAGTAACATAAAGACAAAGCAAAAACAAGTCAAATAAATACAAAATGGGATAATTAAGGCAAAGTCAGAGCGTCACAGTGCATCCTATGGTGTGTCAAAGTTGCCACAAAGGGCATCAGCATTGTGCTGAGGGTGTGAGCTCTCAGCGCCGGTTTTCAGTCAGTGCCCGCGTTCATTGACGTGTATTACACGGTGGTGCGAAACCAATTAAATTGACCCTCCCTCGTGTTCTCCCGACAGCCAGAAGAAGCAGAAGATGGAGCCGCCGTCGTTCCTGAAGAAGATCGGCGACACGGAAGTGTACCGCGGCATGAGCGCCAAGTTCACAGCCTGCGCCGCCGGCTCGCCCGAGCCCGACGTCGACTGGTGAGTGCGCCCGACGACCCGGAGACAGAGACAGAAGGCGGAAGGGAGAGTAAAGAAGAGAGGTGGGAGAGAACGATAGTCTTTACCTCCTAAATCCAGCCCCTATATTACGCGCACCAAATCCTGAATGATTCCAATCGTCTAACTGTCAAATTAGTATGGATTTTGACAGTTAGACGATTGGAAACGGTCAGGATTTGGTGCGCTTAATTAGGCCCCTTGCCTTTAAAATATCAGTAGAAAACCATTGTTATTTTCAAGGTCAGGCAGCACTGAGGAGGTTAGGAGTGGAGTAGGTTTTACTAACATTAACCTCTTCGATCCATATTGAATACCTATATTATAATCCTACTAATATTAAATGTGAAATTTTATGAAGATTTTTGGATGTTTGTTACTCAATCACGCAATAACGGCTGTAAATCCGTTATTTACGTGAAATTTGGCGTAAAATGAGACCATAGCACACTTGATATCCCGGTAATGCGTTCCCGTGGGATAATATCTATTTTAAGTTTAAAATAAATGGCGTTGTGCAAGCGAACGTTGTGTTTTCAAAATAGATGGCGTTGTGCAAGAATCGTATAAAAAGATTCTGTGGCGTTACGAAGCTCGCCGGGAGAGCTAGTAAATAAATAATATTAACTTCCTCAAAACAATCATTTGTTCTGCTCCCAAATTAGGATACCCTGTGCTTGATAACCAGACAAAGATATCTCAAACATGAAAATACATTTGTACAAATCAATTATGGCGACCTCCAGTGGGAATTGAACCCACCGCCTCCGGTTTGGCAGTCAAGCGAGTTGTCACTGGACAAACGAAGCAATTAATTATGGGATCTATTTACTACCTATTACAGGAAGTGCTCTGCCTAGTGTAGGGACCAGTAAGTGTGCAAATCTTTTAACCGACTAATGGCAATTTTTTTTTATATACGTTATTTATTAACTAAAATGTCAAAGCTCTCACAATTAAGTACCCTTTCCTCATACATTCAGCTTCTTCTACTTCTGCAGTCACACTTATCCCATGTATCCCTAAGGTATCGCAACGGGGAGAAGATCTACCCGTCCGAGCGCATCCGCATGGACAAGGAGACGACTGGCTTGCTGCGGCTGACCATCGGACAGGTGGACCCCTCGGACGTGGGGACCTACTCCTGCCGCATTAGCAACCCTCACGGCGAGGAGACCTGCTGCGCTGAGTTGACCTACGACAGTGAGTTCTTGCTGAGTCATATTATCCCTCAACAGTGAATCAATGACCTCAATGAGGAGATTAATAGTGTGTTGTGACTGCAATTGGACAATGGACCCCTCGGATGTGGGGAAGCACTCCCGCCGCACCACTAATCCTCATAGCGAGGAGACCTGCTGCGCTGAGTTGACCTAAGAGTGAGTTCTAGCTGAGTCATATTTTCCCCTCAACAGTGAATCAATGACCTCAACGAAGAGATAAATGGTCTTCTGTTACTGACCATCGGATAAGTGAACTCTTCTGATGTGGGGACATATTTCTGTAGCATCAGCAACCTTCTCAGTGAAAAGACCTGCTCCATTGACTTACGACTGGGAGTTATGGTTGGTTTTATTTAGGGGTCTTATTGTAATTCTACTGGTGGATATCGCATTTCCATTAAAGATATAACTGATTTACTGTGCCTGACCGTCGGACAGGTGTACCCTTTCGACATGGAGACTTACTCCTGCCGAATCAGCAACCCGCACGACGAGGAGAACTGCTGCGCTGATAAAATCAAAATCAAAAATCAAAATCATTTTTTTTTATTCAAAGTAGCACAGAAACTGCGACTAAATAAACGTTACAAGTTAAACTAGGTGTCCATTTCAAAATCTAGATCATTTTGGAGAAAAAATGGACAAAAAAACTCCAAACTTAGTCTTTTCAAGTCGATAATTTACAGGATTTATCTAAATATTCTAAAACTCATGCATTGTACTAGCTTTAATTTCAGACATCATTGTCATCTAAATCATCTTTAATTTTATAGTAGCTTTTTTGGGACAATAACTTACGACAGTCCATAAAACTGCGTGTCATATTAGCCTACTGGATTACAGAGAATTTTCATCGAGCAACAAATTATGCACTAAATACGACGAAAAGATACCATCGTTGGCCTATCCCACTATTCAACCAAAATTCGTCCTTAAACTCACCATCTCACAGCGCACATTCCCTCCGCAGCGCTCGAGCCCCGCAAGGAGAGGAAGCCGATCGGCGACCAGTACTCGGACTTCGATAAGATGAAGAAGACCGGCATCCCGATGCCGCTGGCCGACCGGCCCATCATCTCGCGCATGACCGACCGCCATTTGACACTGTCCTGGAAACCTTCCATCCCGCATGGACCTCGGTTCCCGGTCACTTATCAGGTGAGACTTCTATCTTCATCATGAGCCCAGCACTAATAACTTCAAGATAAAACCGAGATCCCGGGCGACCTTATCATCTGGCGCATGACCGACCGATATCTGACCCTTTCGTGGAATCCGCCCATCCCGTATGGACCAAGGTTCCTTGTCACTTATCAGGTGAGACTTGTTTCTTCATCATGAGCCCAGCACCTATATTCTAACTTCACCAAGGTAAAACCGATATCCCGGCTGAGCTTCACGTCTTGCGTATGACCGGCCGACATCTGACTCCGAATCGAGGTATTCTGTCACTAATTAGAGGAGATTAATTTGTTCCTTAATCACGAACCCAGAACCAGCATGTGGACTTCATAAAGATAAGACCTATCATCATCATCATCATTGGCCTACGATAAGACCTATATCCCGACATAATTCCTGAATGACTATCATCTTGCGACTGACCGATCGATATTTAACCCTGTCATGGAACCACTATATTTCTCGTACACTAACAATTTGTCAATATACTAACAGTATATAACAGGTTCGATCCCTGGTGCGGGCATGTACCTATGACTTGGTTTTCCAAGTTATGTGCATTTGTGAAGTTATAGTAGCAATACCACTCGCTAACGGTGAAGGAAAACAGTAACATCTACTTAGTAACAATTTGTCACTCATTGCTGTGTTGGCCGAAGTGCATATAAAAAAAAACAACTGATAACTGTGTACAGCAGATTCTCAAGAAACCGCGGGTCAGATTTCTTCAGGAGGTCTTCCTTCGTGGCCCTAGCTCTCGGAATTATTATAATAATAGGGGTTAAAGTATGAAATTGCCGTTTTATTGCAATAGGTTCTTTGAATTGACATAGAATCTTCATGGTTTGAGGTTTTCGAATGAAACTTTTTTCAGATGGTTTCTATGATGTTCTTTTTTAAAAAAATGTGAAACATTTGAATATCGACTTTCAATTGTTTTTGTTATTCAATTTAGACAAGAAAGATGGATACTGCGAAAATTCGAGTGATTTTTGAATACGAGTTCCGACGCGGAACTAACGCGGCAGAAACAGCCCGCAATATCAATGCTGCGTTTGGAGAGGGGTCTACTAATGAACGCACCGTGCGATTTTGGTTTAAACGCTTTCGTGATGGAAATTTCGACTTAAAGAACGAGCCACGAGGAAGACCGCCCACACAGGTGAATAACGATGAATTAAGAGAGATAGTGGAAGCCGACCCTAGTCAAACTACCCAGGAATTAGCGGTATGGTTTAACGTTACCTTACCCACAATATTGACTCACTTGCGTCAAATCAATAAAATAAAAAAATACGAAAAATGGGTGCCTCATAATTACTCGAATTTTCGCAGTATCCATCTTTCTTGTCTAAATTGAATAACAAAAACAATTGAAAGTCAATATTCAAATGTTTCCCATTTTTTAAAAAAAGAACATCATAGAAACCATTTGAAAAAAGTTTCATTCGAAAACCTCAAACCATGAAGATTCTATGTCAATTCAAAGAACCTATTGCAATAAAACGGCAATTTCATACTTTAACCCTATATAATCGGATGTTAAGAGATAAAGAAACTTGGTTTCTTTATCTCTTAACATCCGGGAAAAATTTTTTTCTCTGCGACTTATACTTTCCGCAGTATATATGTTTTTTAATTTTAATTTTATTTTTATTTATTGAATGAAAACAAACAATTTAGTTACAAGACAGAAAAATATTACGCGGATATATATGTAATTGTACAAACAGTGGCGTTTTCTATAGATTAATACAAAGACATAGACATGAAAAACTCACAGTTATGCTTATAACAACAGTCAAAGAGGAAATCATACGTAATGATATTTTGATGTTTCACAGCTCTTTTTTCAGAAGCACCCAACTTGACTATCAAGACCAATGATTGGAACCTGCGCTTGTACCTCCAATTACTAAGTAAATACCCTTCTCGCCAGGTGGAAATGTGCGAAGTCCCCGACGGAGACTGGTTCACGGCCCGCACGGGGCTCCGCTCCTGTGTCTGCGACATCCGCAACCTCGCGCCCTTCCGCGACTACAAGTTCCGCATCCGCGTCGAGAACAAATATGGCGTCTCGGACCCGTCGCCGTTTGCCATCACTCATAGGAGTCGTCTGGAACCCGAGCCGCCCAAATTCGTGCCGTACTTGGAGCCCGGGATCGACTTCCGACCGGAGACCTCACCGTACTTCCCTAAGGACTTCGACATTGAAAGGCCACCGCACGATGGGTGAGTGCTGAGTTGTATTGTAGATCTTCGCTCGTTAGAAATAAAAACCAGGCTCACTTCCACGACGACAAGTTCCGCATCCGCGTCGAGAACTAGTACGGCGTGACTGATCCATCGCCGTTCACCGTCACTCATAGAAGTCGACTGAAGCCTGAGCCGCTTGAATTTGTACCATATTACGAAGCCGGAATCTATTTCCGATCTGAGATCTTGCCGTATTTTTCTAAGAATTTCGACATTGAAAGGCCACCGCATTACGGGTATTGTCAGACCATTAACTAGGCCAAAACCTAAGATGGGGGAACACGGCACTACGGCTAGTGGTTTCTGAGGATCGGTCTTTGGCCTCCCCTCAAGTCATGAGCAGTAGTAATTTTTTTGTTAGTGCCGCTTAGGTCACTATGCTTTTGTTCATATCTTTGAATATTATTGCTTGGGCCTTGGTGGACAGCATCAGTACTGTTTTGTTAGGCGCTCAATGGGTATAGATTGCAATTACTATCAAGAATGTGTAAACTAGATGCTGTTACTTGAAATTCCATCTACACCATGATTTTCTTGAGTCACTGGCAGGTTTTCAGGACGGGTTCATTGATGTTTTCTATAATGTTATAGGTGGGTCCTCAATACGTTAAAGAATTTCAGGGTGCGATGCTTTGTAGTACATACTATTCAACTTTTGTTGAAATTTCAGGTACGCGCAAGCCCCGCGCTTCCTCCGCCAAGAGTACGACTCCCAATACGGAGTGAAGGGACACAACGTCAGCCTCTTCTGGTTCGTCTACGGGTACCCCAAGCCCAAGATGACTTACTTCTTCAACGACGAGCCCATCGAGATCGGAGGACGCTTCGACTGGAGCTACACCAGGAATGGACAGGCCACGCTGTTTGTTAACAAGTGAGTCTAGCCTACTAGATTAACAAGTTGGAGTGGTAAATTATATTTTGTCCGTGGGTATCCCAAACCAAAGGTGATGTATTTCTTCAAAGATCACGGTGGTGGTCCAAGGAGTCTTCTAAGATTAACACGCTTGAACGGCTTCATTTTACTCGTCTAATGCTTGCTCAAGATGACATATTTCTTTAACGAATCTAAAATATCAGTAATTTTATTAACTAGCGGTAGATAGCGACGGTAGCGGAGCGGTAGGTTCTCGGCGGGAATCTCGGCGTGTACCAATACCACTCGCTAACCGTGAAGAAAAACATCGGAAGGTAACCTGAGTGTCTGATGTGTTCACACATCTCATTGCCTATCCGTGCGTCGTGGATAAGCCCGTACTCTCTCTGAGAGAAGGCCGGTGCCCTGCAGTGGGGCGTAATAGGCTAAAAAAAATAATTAAATAGCAAAATCTCGGACTACATTATTTAAAAGTATACTATTTTCTTATGACGATCAAAAATTTTAAAATGTGTGATGAATATGGAATGCCAGACGTAACCGCAGCCTCGTATCACCTTCGACGATGTTAGAGCCCGAGTTGTCCCCGCAGGATGCTGGAGCGCGACGCGGGCTGGTACGAGGCGGTGGCCTCCAACGAGCACGGCCAGGCGCGGCAGCGCGTGCGCCTCGAGCTGGCCGAGTACCCCGCCTTCGTCCGCCGCCCCGAGGAGGCCGTCGTCATGCTGCGCAAGCAGATCCGCATCGAGGCCAGGGTCACAGGTTCGCGGCTGCTCTACTGTTCACAGAAATGTGACACGGGACGAGAAATCGCTCGATGCTGGGAACTTGGATTACAGCGTTCCACAAAGATATTTGCTTGTACTTACCATCACAATTTATGATAATTAACTTGCACCGACATCAGCAATAACACGCGGTAAAGTGCAATCCAATAATGCCAGAGTAGAATCGTTCATATGATTCTATTCTCCACAATCTTCGTCTACTCATAGTCCAGCAACAAAAAGTCGATAGCGCGGACAGGCTCACCGGTGAAACTGGCCGAATAACAAATAAAAGAATTACAAATAAAAAATAAAAAAAATAAAAATAATACTATCTCCGATATGTTTTGAGCCACGACATATATGAGGAAAAGAAACAGCCTCAAAATAGATCTCTGTGGCACACCCACCTAAATATGATAACATTACTTTTAAGTTTTTCCCATTTATTCCGTAGTGTCGTAATTGTCAGAGACGTCTTTAGCATTTACCTACGAAAACGCGCCCCGGCACCCACTAGATCTTTTTAACGACCTTCTTTTTGTTTTCAGGAGTGCCTTATCCAGAGATTAAGTGGTACAAGGACTGGCAGCCGCTCGCCCCTAGCTCAAGAGTCAAGGTAAGTCCTGTATTGAAGTTAGGTGTGCTTTCGTTTGGTTGCGCGTTTTCAATTTATCTAGGTGTTGTGTTGCTTTTTGTTGCAATACTACTTACCTACTTATATTCAATTTCACTCCACTTCTTAGAGTCAACTTATATGTTTTTAATACTATCGAAATCAGGAAATTGAGAATAGGAGTCAATATTCAAATGAATGAATGACCAAGGACGAACAACAACTTGATGGACATTCTTGTGTTCCTTATTGTAACAATGTCTAGCAACGGTTTGTTTATATCTAGAGAAGAAGTGATTGAAATTTAATATGGTTAATTCGTAAGTGCAACGATCTATCACCGGGTGTGAACAATATTGTGTAAGTAATTCGTTTGTTCTGTGCAACTGCAATAGACTTGTCTCCCGCCAGATGATGTTCGTGGAGCCCGACACCACAGTGCTGATCATCAACGACGCCATCTTGAAAGACGAGGGTCTCTACTCGGTGTCGGCGCGCAACGTGGCCGGCGCCGTCAGCTCCTCCGCCATGCTGCACGTCGAGGAGAGCGAGCACGAGTACTCCTACCGGTATGTTGTCGGCTTTAGTTCAATAGTTCTGCGAGTACATTGTAGGTACGTCACCGCCACACCCTGTAGTGAGCTTAGCTATTGTGGTTTTGTAAGCTGGCAAAAGCCCCTAGAGAACGTGAGCCGTTTTTACTGACTATGGAGTACGACTGACTTTGCCAGTTTTTGTACAAAACACGGGTCACTACTTTGGCGTAAATCGTTCGCGTCGTTATAGACAATTTCGTAAGAAAACTCATAACAATGCAAACGCACTAAATTAGCAACCACAAGTGCTCACCATAAACTCTTCGACTGAGAAAGAAAAAATATAATAGCAGGCGATTTCAATCTCAGTTGCATCGAATGGTCACCTAGCAGCTCTAACCTAAACTCTGCTGGCCTATCTGCTACTGTACAATGTAATAGCGCTCTCTCCCATACTTTACTTGATTTCTTGGCTCAAAACGATCTCCAGCAGTACAACAATTGTCTTAACTCTAAGGACAAAATCCTTGATTTGACTCTTGGAAAGATACCTATCTCTGGGCTTTTAAAAGCAAATGATCCCTTGGTTCCTGTTGATCCTTTGCACCCTCCGCTAGAGTTTTCAGTGTCCATTTCTCGTGCAAAGGTACTGTCCAATAAGCCTGTACTGAAATTTAACTATTTTAAAGCTGACTATAACATAATAATAAATGCTCTTAAAATCATAGATTGGGACAGCGAGTTTGGTAACTGCGATTCTCTTGATGATATGTTATCGGTTTTTTACTCAGCACTCAAGGACTTGATAAACATGTCCCTCTTACAAAAACGAAAAACGGATTATATCCAGCCTGGTTTAAATATGACCTCATCCGCCTGTTAAATGAAAAATACAAGATTCGTATTCGTATACGTAAATACCATAACCCTTTAGATGTTATTTCCTACCAAGTTTTAAAGAAAAGGTGTGAAAAGCTGGAGTCTGAATACTACAAGAACTATTTGTTTCGTCTGGAGTCATCAATTTCTTCAAACCCTAAACTTTTTTGGTCTTTTGTTAAAAATAAACGCTCCTCCTCTAGTAATTACCCTGCTGAAATGCATCTGGGAAGCCTTAAAGCTTGCAATGGAAACGAAATCTCTAACCTGTTTGCAATAAATTTTTCGTCTGTTTTCACTTCTAATTTATCTAATAAACCACCCAATATAAATATAAAACAAGCTTACAATAGCAACTTCTTGCAAACTATTCATCTCTCTTCTGATAGCGTTCTTAGAGCCCTCAAAAGACTGGACCACTTTAAGGGTGCTGGTCCTGATGGGATTCCATCGGTATTCGTGGCTATGTGTGCAAAAGAACTTTCTAATCCCCTGACCGTGATATTCAACGCCTCTCTTAAGTCTGGTTATTTTCCAACGGCCTGGAAAGAGACCTTAGTAGTGCCTATATTTAAAGCTGGCGAGTCTAATTCAATTGAGAACTATAGACCTATATCCATTTTGAGTGTTTTCGCAAAAGTTTTTGAGTCTCTTATTGTCCCCATTATAACATGGCACTGCAAATCAAACATCACTCCTCATCAGCATGGATTTTTTAAAGCCCGTTCTACACTTACAAACTTGGTTTCATTTGTGGATGATGTTATTGCCTCAGTGGACTCCAAAGTCCCAGTAGATGTGGTGTATACGGACTTCAGCAAGGCTTTCGATAAGGTGGACCATAGCATTCTCATTCATAAACTTAGCAACTATGGAATTGCCGGAAGCCTGCTGGAGTGGTGTGCATCTTACCTAAGTGAGAGAACTTCTGTGGTGGTGGTCAAGGGCGACAAATCTAATCCATACTTAAATAAATCAGGTGTTCCCCAAGGATCCCACCTGGGTCCCCTATTCTTCAACATGTTTATTAATGATATCGTAGATTGCTTCCATCATACAAAGTTTTATTTATTTGCTGATGACTTAAAAATCATGCATTCAATTAAAAGTACTCATGACTGTATTGGGATGCAGAGGGATATTGATAGACTCGCTGACTGGTGTGATATTAATGGAATGTCCCTTAATGTAAAGAAGTGTTTCCAGATTAGATTTTCTCGCGATCGTAAAGACATCACCTATCAATACAATATTAAGGGTCATAAGTTAACTGAGGTATCTTCAATTCGCGATCTTGGCGTTGAATTGGATAATAAACTACGGTTTAACATTCATATCGACAAATTGGTGGCTAAAAGTTTTAAGATGTTGGGATTTGTCCTGAGGAACTGCAAGGGATTTAAGATGGCTTCAACCAAAATATCTATCTATAATTCGCTTGTACGGAGTGGGTTGGAATACTGCAGTGTTCTCTGGAATCCGCATTATAATATTTACGTCAAGCGGCTTGAAAGAGTCCAAAAGCGATTTTTGTGGCATCTTTCTTTTAGTTGCAACTTAGCAAAAAAGCTTCCTTCCTATAACGACCGTCTCAAATATTTCAAGTTAATCAGCCTTTGTGACCGCAGAAAATTGCTTGACCATATGTTTCTTTTCAAATTACTTAATAACAGGATTGATTGCCCGCAACTTCTGTCGAAAATCAAGTTCAATGCACCATTTAAACTACCTCGTCGTTCTAAATACACACCTTTTGCAGGAACTCCATCAAAGAGTAATCTTGGTCATTTTTGTACTATGCAACGGCTCATATCGCAACACAACGCCTTAGCCAAGTCTCTCAACATCGACATATTCTCTGACTCCTGTGCAAAGTTTAAAAGAAGTATCCTGTCGTCCCTTTGAGGTTGGACCCATTTCTGAATGTATAATGTTAAACTTGATATGTAGCATTCATTGTTGAAGCTCAGAGGCACAAACCGGTGTTATCTAGATTTAATCTTTAGCTTTAGTTCCTCATGTAACAAAATACTGACGGCGCATGTTGTGGCTGCCTGTAAGTGAGATAACACTTGGCTTATTTTTGGTTTTGTTGTCTGTTGTGAATGTATTGGTGTGTATCTTGTTGGTGGTCCTAATTAAATAAATAAATAAATAAATAAATAAATAAATAAATAAATAAATAAATATTAATGTTTCTCTAAAATTAACGTTTTTTTTTTTGATATTTTGCTAGTGTGAACGTAGCCGCCTGTGCATGTCCAAAGAGGGAATTAAGATTTATCACAAACAGAGTCGCCACTGTGGAATTCCCAAAGAAGGACGTAAGACGTATCACACACAGTGTCGCGTCACAGATTTGTTTCATCTTACACATCTTACTACGGAAACCTGTGACGCGACGCTGGATACTGAGCCGACAAATTGTACCTCGGAGTAAGCGGGTCAGATATATCGTCTCCACATAGATGTATGCGTGAAATAGACGATGTAGGCTGTGGTCTCCCCGCAGCATCCGCGAGCACCCGCCGCGCGTGGCGCCGAGCGCGAAGCCGTTCGGCGACTTCTACGACCTCGGCGACGAGCTCGGCCGCGGCGTGCAGGGGGTCACCTACCACGCCGCCGAGCGGCTCACGGGTCAGTCTGCCTAGCGATCCGAACCGGCTCTAGGAAACCCGGTAAAAACCGGCTTTGGAGGAACCGATAATAACCGGTTGTTTCAAAAAAACTAAATTGACATTTTTTTATGTAGCCTAATACGTCCCACTGCAGGACACAGGAGTATAGGATTCATTGCCATGCGTGCCCACCGTGGATTGGCTATTTCGAGCTCTGAGGTGTGCGAACACCTCAGACACCAGGTTTTCTCACGATGTTTTCCGTCACGGAAAAAAAATTTAATGAACGTTGGGAAATTTATATACGAGATTACCACTAAAATGCGTAATTCCTGAGACACTGGAATTAAAGTTTGTGTTTTACAATACCTATTGTTCTAGGAGTTTTTCCACAGAACAACTAGGGAAACTTGGTTTTTTTCTAAAAAAAGTATGTCTTTTGCTACTTGTCCCCTTCTGATACTACAACAGCAGAATTTCTTCTCTCAACCGCTTGCTAAAGGAAACTCCAATAATCAATCCCCTCCCATCCACAGGCCGCAACTACGCCGCCAAGATAATGCACGGCCATTCCGCGCTGAAGCCCTTCATGAAGAACGAGCTAGAGATCATGAACCTGCTCAACGACCGTCACCTCGTCCGTTTACATGACGCCTACGAGCATGAACACACCCTCGCTCTGGTCATGGAGTTGGCAGGTGGTGGCGAGCTCGTCAGGTAAACAGCATAATTAAGTAGGTATAAGCAAGGCTTAATAAATGACCCAGGGCAGGACACAGAACTCTTAGAGAATAAACCATAAGCAGCCTACATACGGCTATAGAAATAAGCTCGCCTATGTACTCGTTCTTATTGCTTTGTTTTTATGTGTAAAATATTTCTTTCTTGTGTACAATAAAGTATACGGCCCATAGCAAGGTCCTTCTCCTTCTCTTAGAGTGAGGAAGTGATAAATGCGCTAAAGATCATGACATGCTCAAACATTGATAGACACTTCGTCCGTTTACTTGACGTGTACGTTCTACGACATCCACGGAAGGAAATGGAATGACGCTATTCTTAATCCGGCGCCACACGGAACTCTTAATCCGGCGCCACACGGAACGCCGTTTCAATCAATTTGAGTACATAAAATTGGAGAACGGTTGGAGAAATTTAATTAAAAAATCTTTAATCTTTGGTTTGAAACGCCGAGTCGCGACGTTTAACCCTTGCTTTCTATATTGAATGGCGTTTTCGGCGTTGCAAACCAAAGAATAAAGATTTCGCAGTTTCTGCGCCACTTCGAATAAAAACATTGTGACTTTGCCTCCATCCAGAGATCGTCTATTGAGAAATACCAGTTTCACGGAGCGCGACATCGCCGGCTACATCCGGCAACTGCTGCGCGGTCTCAAGTATATGCACGACAACAGCGTCGCACATCTCGGCCTCACCGTAAGTCACGTTGTAGTCTTGAATAAATAACTTCCACACAATACCATCACTCAAACTAGAATACCATGTGCTGTGGTAACCGGGCAAGGACGTTACAAACATTAAAGTACACCCGAACTGAGGCCATTTGTACAAATGTACCGGAACCGAACCCACGACCCCTGTTTTGGTAGCTGAGCGCCTTAACGGCGAAACCAACGAGGTAGTCTTACATCTTATCTTTTTCTTAGCGTGTCGATACTTACTTGCTTACCTATATCCTGTTGTTCGCCATTAGGTAAATAAGGCCTTTATAAAAGATCTCCACTTGCTGCGGCCTTGAGCGGCGACTTCGAGGCGTGTCGATAGCAAAACAAATTTCAGAGCTTTGCGACACTGAATAGTTCTCAGCGCTGATCATGATGTCAGCGCTGACTGAGTGCAGGTGTTAGGGCACGCAGGGCACGACTGAAGATGGTCCATGGTCTGATAAGTACCGCACAGACAGTTCAAATTATCGCTATCCGCGAATCCCTGCCTGGACAAGTGGACATGTTATCCTTATTTCGGCCGACACGGGTCCGCAGTCGGTTCGAGGATTTCCAGACGCATTATGGAATAAGGACTTCTTGTTTATAATTCTCAGTGTATATTGTGAAATCCTTGCTGTAATAGGTACGTAGAAGTGAGTTTTGTGAAAAAATGTGGCCCTATTAAACAGTGTGTCGTGATTTCAAGTTTCAAGCTAGTACCACACTGATCCTACGTACTCTACCTACGCGATGCCGCGTAAATCTGGCCGCTTGAATTTGTACGCTTAAAAAAACACTGTGGCCGGTTTCTGAATTGAGAATTTCACTATGTAAATACTCAAGTAACGTTCTGTCACACTCTTTTCTGAGAAATTGGAAGAGAGAGGACTACATTTAACTATTTAGGTACTTAGCGAAATTCTCGATTCAGAAACTGGCCCTAAATGGCTCAATTTCAAAATCACACATCGTATTTAACAGAGGTATAAAATACTAGTGCACTTCTAAAAGTCAAAACAGCATCTGATGCCAAGTCATGTCACGTACGTAGGGCAAGTGTGCACATCGACTTACTCACGTCGCGTCGCATGCGTAGCGTGTGTAAGATCAATGTAGTTGTACCTTTCAGTTTGCACAAGCAACGTGTTTGTGACGTCATTCATCGCTATTGTGCGAATTCCAACTAGTGTATCATCTGTAAAGGTTGAAATAAACAATCGGATTGAATTGGCAGCCCAGTTTAACTTGTAACGTTCATTAAGTGACAGTTTCTGTGTTATTTTGACTAAAAATACTTTGGTTTTGATTTTAACATCACCGACAACTCGTCCCTTTAGATCGGCGAGCTCCTACTCGCGCACGCCGGTAGCGACGAGCTGAAGATCTGCGACTTCGGGCTCTCGCGGCGCGTGATGTTCGGCAAGCACGCCACCTGCGACTACGGCGTGCCCGAGTATGTCGCGCCGGAGGTCGCTAGCGGCGAGGGCGTCTCCTATGCTGCCGATATGTGGAGCGTCGGCATCATCACCTACATATTACTGGGTGAGTACCTACTACTGCTACTGCAATATTACTGTTTTGTAGTTTGGCGAAATAGTGTTTTGTATTTTGAATAAATAAACGAATATAAAAAAGAAGTTGCGCAATATTAGCCGAGCAAAGAAGTGCAGACTATGATCCAGGTCAGACTACACCTACATCCTACTTGTTGAATCGTATGCACGAGCTTTCAGTGATGCAAAGAAGGATACCGGACCACATTGAGAGTCAGAAACATGAGTAACAGTGTCTTCAAGCAACTAGATGACAGTGTTAAGTCTGAAACATTTTAAAATTTTAAAACCTGCAAGGTTTCCAAAATTTCGGATACTCTAAAATACAATCTTCAAACCCAAACGCCAAACTTTTAATTTTATTGTCCAATCGGTCCAACCAACCAATCGTGAGGCTAGGTTGTATGAAATTGACTGACAGTTTCTTACTAATCGTCGTTTTATAAAACAGTGCCCTAGAATGCAAAATCATGCCGAATCATCTATAATGCAAAACATTATAATAAAATTTATGAAACATGAAATTAGCAACCGCTTCTTCCCCACACAGTTCCTCACTATCCAGCCTCGAGAGCTTGCCACTAACGCCACCGTTCCATCCCCAGGCGGGCACTCGCCCTTCCGCGGCGCCAACGACCGCGAGACCCTCACGAGGGTCCGCGAGGGCAAGTGGGAGTGGCACGACGAGGCCTGGTGGGCGCGCTTCAGTGCCGAGTCGCGCGACTTCATCTCGCAGCTGCTCAAATACGACCAGAATGAGCGGCTGGACGTCGACAAGGCGCTCGCGCACCCCTGGCTCACCATGGCTGATAAGATATACGCGGATGACACGCAGATCTCGCTGGACCGGCTCAGGAACTACTATAATTTATACAGGTAAGTGTCAGGGAGTTTTGTCGGATTTAACAATCAGGGATAATAAAATTGTCGTCCACACAATACATCATATTATTGTCCTGCTTAGAGGTAATATGGTTAACCAGGTAATGACGTTCTAAACTAAATTGACTTCGTATTATTCGGTTGGTACAATAGTTAAGCTAGCTGTTCAATCAGAAATCAATAGTTTATTTCAACGTAAATAATTTACCTACATTCTGTTTGCTAAATGTCAATGTCAATGTGAATGTTAATGTTCAGCACATAGAAGCAAGTTCAAAGGAGTTCCACAAGTTCTGCTTTAGGCCCAGTCCTGTAGATAGATAGATAGAGAACACGTTATTGCACAACCATAAGAAAGAATTACAAATGGTTTCTTATATCTAAGTAGTGGTATACGATTTGCGGTCGTACAACATCTTCATCATTTACAACCTCAGATTTTCTGGCGGATACTTATGCCGAAAAATGTTTGAATCAGAGCAAGCGCACAGAAATCGAATTACACGTTACCTTCACACTTAAAAATGGAGGTCCCTGCTGTTGCACTAGGAGAAAATATTCGCTCTGGCTCTGTAAATAAAATACTCAGGATTCCAGTCTTAATAATTGACAATAAACTCCTGAGGCTAAAAATTCCACACATGCCGGGACTTGAACCCGCGACCTCTGACTGACCGTGCCAGCTCTCTCCCAACTGAGCTAATGGGCAAATGCAAGCATCGGCGAAATTTCGAGCCTCTTTACAAACTTCTCTGTATTACGTACAGGCAGCGACATCTGGAATTTAAAATTATCCTCGGCACGGGTTAGTGTAACAAAAAGAATATAATATACGAATATCTGACCAGTACCAACGGTGCAACACGAAGTAGCCTCGTACACGGACAAACACAAGGGTAGACAGACCCATTTAGGGTCGCTGAGCCATCAGAGTGGTGGGAACAGTTGCCCATTTCGGGGAAACTTGTTACTCTCTTCTGTACGTTGGCAGGGATTGGATGAGCAACGCACAGTGCCGCAACTGGTTCCGCCGGCGTCCGCTGAGCGGCGCCTTCGAGCATCCGTCCAAGATGGTGTACCCGCCCGGCGAAGTCTACACTCCTGAGGGTGAGCGCATCAACTAATTCAACTGATTTGAAAAACTTAGGAGGTATTAGGAGATTAAGAATAGCGTCACTCCGTTTCCTTCCGTGGATGTCGTAGAAGGCGACTAAGGAAATCAATTTGCCAGGAGATGGGCAGCGGCGTCTTCCTGAGATTCCAACCGCATACTGCGATCGCCAACCCGCCTGCCAAGCGTGGCGATTATGGCAAAACCCCTCACGGTTTTTGAAAACCACGAAGGAGGCCTGTGTCCTGCAGTGGACGTCGAATGGCTGATGATGATGATGGTGGTGATGATGATGATGATGAGGTTCCCAATCTAATTTTATATCAAAATCTCGTGTCACAGTGTAATGGAATTGCTCCGAAACGGCTTCACCGATTTTTATGTTTTTTTTGTGTATGTTTGGTAGATCTGAGAATAGGTCATAGGCTGATTAATATGGCAACACAACGTTGTCCGATTTCATTCATCCTTTTTTTTTGTAAGAAAAGGGGTGGTCCCGTACAAATTTTAAAATTATCATACTTTTCAATCTGTAAAGGCATCTTCACGGCAATACAGACACAACCATTCCGCGATAAAGATACCGTCATTCAGTGCAAGGTTGATCCGGGTAAAACGTTCTTGCGTCATTCCCACCTAGTGTTAAATTACCGGACTATAATTTCTGTTTAGTGTGTAGTTTGAAGGCGGTTTTTGTTTTCTTTACCGGCTTGTATTGCAAACCATAGGTACGTATATGATCAAAGAAACGTTCGAAAAAGACCAAAAGAAACAATTTCAACATGTCAACATGAGAGTTTTGTTGATCACCAAGACTACGAGCTTTAGCCGTTTACAAACATACCTATATAATCAGCCTATATGCGTCCCACTGTAGGGCACAGGCCTTCTTTTAGGGAGAGAGTATGGGCTTAATCACCACGCGTGCCCACCGCGGATTGGCGATTTGAAGCGCTGAGGTATGTGAATAAAAAAAATGTAAGTGTAAAAAATTAAACGAATCGGTGGGTGTCTGAGCTATTCACATACCCCAGCGCTTGAAATCGCCAATCCGCGGTGGGCACGCGTGGTGATTAAGCCCATACTCTCTCCCTAAGAGAAGGCCTGTGCCCTACAGTGGGACGTATATAGGCTGCTTATGAAATGTAAAAAATAAAAATGTACCAACTAAACAACTACATGGTCGCAATAAAGTTATGAATGAATGAATGAATGAATAGCTCAGATACTCAGGTTTCCTCACGATGTTTTCCTTCACCGTTAGCGAGTGGTAATGCTACTATAACTATTTAGCCGTTTGTACTAAAACTATTTAGCCGTTTAATAATATTCACTTTCACGTTTCCCAGGTACTCCGGAGCGCGCGTCGCACGAACGCAACGGCGAGCCGTTCGACCTCAAATTCAAACAGTGGGAACATCCCGACTGGGAAGTCTCCGCCAAGTCTGAGAGCCAGTGAGTGTGGTTATACCTTGTTTACTGATCTCCGCGTGATTATAATGGCCAGTTTCTGAATTGAGATTTTCAGTAAGTAAATAGTTAACTGTAGTGTTGTCTCTTCGAATTCCTCAGAAAAGAGCGTGACAGAACGTTACTTAAGTGTTTACTTAGTGTAGGTAATTCTCAATTCTCATTCAGAAACCGGGCCTAAGACCTTAGTCAAGCCAACTCAATCTAAAAAAACAGTCATCACATCGAGTCAGTGGTCGTTTCTTGGGTTTACAAACTGCTCAATACAAAGCGCTTAAGACAGTTCTTACGTTATAATCATTTTATTAAATGTAATAAAGTTACTTAGTATACTTTTGAAAAAAGTGGCCTGAGGGTTTGAAGTTAATAAAATTGCAAACATTCAAGGAATATGTTTCTTATCTTGTACTAAGTTTTTGATTTCAAAAAACTTTTCTTTATCAAAAACTACGCATAGAAAAACAAAAATTTTGTTGAAATGTCCGTAATTTAATCATGCGTACCCTCAGATTACATTTATCAAAAGTTTACTCATAAAGTTCACAATAAATAAAATGTTAAATTGTGCGGTTTACGCCTGTCTATGTTGTGATTTTAGGGTATAGCCTGGATTCGGGGGTCTTGCAGGGAAGGGTACTTAGGATTTGGAGAAAATTGAAACAATGTGGTTTGCAGGAACTTGAATGGAATCTACCAAAGATCAGCTTCAGAGTCTCTCGGGCTCTGATCCTATTAATACCTACTTACCTTGCTCCGCAACTCAGCGCTTTTTTAGACAGCATTTTACACCGCATTCGAATTTATTGCTGATTCTTTCTCAAACATTGTTCAGTACCCAACCCAGGACGTTAGGTTACTGTGTCAGGCCAGCCCTGAATAATAGCGATATAGAGCAATGTTTTCAAGGGCAGTTTTCTATTTATATCTTGATATCTTCGTCCGGATGGTATAGGTGCTGGGCAAGCCTAGTCCATCTAAAAACAATGTCCCAGGCACTGCAGCGTCCGAGTGGTCACTTCACCCATCTAGTGTGAGAGAAGGTGCAACTGGACGCTATATAAATTATCTCATTACGAAGACGCAAAGGACATAGTTTTCTTCCATCATCATCATCAGCCATTTGACACCCACTGAAGGACATAGGCCTCCCTGATGGTAATCTAAGCTTCCCGGTGGTGCGCCGCCCGCATCCAGCGACTCCCCACCACCGTAACCAGGTCGTTGGACCATCCGGTGGGGGGGTCTGCCGGATCTCTGCCGGAGATTCTTCGCACCCCCTGCTCAGTAGTTTTTTTTATATGTTCGTATCTTTAAATGTTCATATGTTCATACGATTGTACCGTGCGCGTCGGCAGCTACCAGCAGGGGCCCGACACGTACCTGCTGCAGCTGCGCGACGTGGGCTTCCCGGTGCGGCTGCGCGAGTACATGAAGGTGGCCTGCCGCCGCTCCGCCGGCTACAGCCTCAACGTGCACGACACTTACGACCCTCGGGTGAGGGCTTTTTCTCCATGTTACGGATCAGCCATCTAAAGACCTATTTAGAGGCTGAAAATTCCACCCATACCGGCACTTGAACCCGACCTCCGGCTAACCGGCCGGCGCTCTCCCGACTGAGCTAATGGGCAAGTGCAGGCATCGGTGAAATTTTGAGCCGCTTTACAAACTTCTCTGTATTGTCCTCAGCGCGGGTTAGTGCAACAAAAAGAATATAGCTGTCTGAAGAGTTCAACCTGCCTCGCTATTAGCGATAAGAATAAGGCACCTTATCTTTTGTAACTTGTTTGGAGTACCTACAATAAATAATATGTCTATCTTATATTTCTATCACAGCTCTACTCTAGCGCATGACTGAGAACAATTTCATAAATTTTGGCGGCCATTTTGTTTAGCGGCCATTTTTTTTAGTATAATTATGCATCATCATCATATAATTTGTACTTTTAAGCTATTATTTTACAATTTAATTACACCGTAGAAATTATCATCAATCAATTTTTCCCTTTTCCACGCCTTTCGACACTTTATCTGTAATCCTGCAGTTGACTACGGTACTGAGTGCGCCGTACCGTACAGTTATTTCCAATTGGATCAAAAGTATAAATAATACAAAGACTAAAGCTGTTCGGCTGGCTTATTCCAAATTGCGCTATCATATTGTTACAAAATAGCTACACTGCCAGTATGTTCAATTGATGGATACCCATAAGCTGACGAGAAAATGGGAAATTGGGTACAGCAAGAATAGTGAGTGACAGGAGACAGTAAAACATAATATAGATATTAAAAGACAGGTAGAGGTAGAGATCGCTGTAAGCGATAAGACCACCAATTGTATACCACTACTTAGATGCAAGAAACCATTTATCTATAATTATTCTCCTAGTTGTTCTCGTAAGTGTTCTCGAGAACACTCGTTCTCGTAAGTGTTCTCTATCTGTCTAAGTGTGGTGTTACAGTGCCGCTTTCGCCAGTGCGATTGATTGGTCGCGGGCCGCTTCGAGTGTCTTTGATCGTTACATAGTAAAACGCCGGTCCCGCGCTGATGGCAACATGACTTATAGGTCGCGCGGACGGTAAACGTCACTGAAAACCACACTAAAACTTTTCGCAAAAGTAGCCACGGATCGGCTGTAAAAAGCTCCCCTGTCCCGCAGACGCCGATAATCCGCGAGCGGCGCCGCTTCACAGACATAATGGACGAGGAGATCGACGACGAGCGCCGCGACCGCATCAACAACTACGGCAGCGAGTCCTACACCATCCGCCGCCTGCGCCACGAGCTCGGCACACGACTCGACAGCTACGCAGAGGCGCAGGTAAGCTACACTAACGTTACATTGCATTGCATTACATTGCATTGCATTGCATTGCATTGCATTGCATTGCATTACACAAAGTTCCAAACAACTATGGCGTTTTAACCAGACAACAACAGCTAGGCCGAGGCGCAGGCAAGCTACCTACTCAAACACTGCATTTTACACAATTAGTTCCACGCAGCACAAATAATGTCCTGCTCCTATATTAGGCGCACCAAACCTGAACGATTCCAATCGTCTAACTACGAAAAATTAGTATGGAATTTGACGTTTAGATCATTGGAGTCGCTCAGGATTTGGTGCGCATAATTAGGGCGCAGGTCCCAGATTAGGACATGTACAATATCTAAATTACTTATTTGGGTTCGAGACTAAATGCTCTGCATTCCCCGCGCCAATTCAAATTTGGCGCGCTTCTGAATGAGCGACGTAGATTCGTACAGTTCATTCACTCACTCTTTTCACTCTTTTCGTTTGGGGTGCACGGAAGAAAAGTTGGTTGGATCCTTTTTCATAACTGCCGGCCGGCGTGTGCTAAATACTGAAATAACCCTGTGAAATCTTGTGTGGATTGTGTCCCGGGACCTGGAGACCAGCTTCATCATCGTCTGTGAGTAGAGCACCATTTCTCTTACCCAAATTCTTTCCGTAGTTCAGTATCAAACATTTTGGTCCTTCGAGCCGGATCTCCAGTTCGCAAACTAAATACACATTCAAGCACGCATCATTTACATATTAACAGTGTTATTCAGTCACACAAAGCTTTATTTCGAGTCTAAAGTTGAGTGTTTGTTGTCTAAACTTGTTCCGATTCCAAGTTTTCAACGAGTCGCGTACGACGCCAAAGGCCGTAGGTATATATAAATCATAGTTTACAGTGTTAAATACTTGCCACTAAGCTTTATTTCGAGTGTAAAGTTAGTGGTAGTTGTCTAAACTTGTCACGATTTCCAAGATTTCAACGAGAAAACGTTCTTCCAAAATGGCGGACAAAAAGTCGCCCGAAATTTCCGATTCAAATAAAATGGCAGAGGACCTAGCCCGAGCCGACTTGCTCGAATCTCTGATCAGTAAAAAAGAGATGTACTTTATAAGGTTACAAACCCTGCTAGGAACAGCTGATTTGATACATGTCGACGAAAAGTCATTCCAGAATTCAAAATGAGATTGAAAGAAATTCACACCATCCGCGACAGTTTCGAAAAAATTGTTCTTGACATAGGCTGCTTAATGAAGAAAGAAAATCCTCACTACATCACAAATTATCAAGAAATTCAAACGTTCGATGAAATATATTTTCGTATTTTGGCTGCGGCAGAAAACATAACGCAATCTTGTGGCTATAGTAAAGTACCCACCGCTGGCGCCGAGCGAGGGCCCGATACCACCAATTTTCAACCGCGTTTAGCTAAACCAAGACTTCCGAAGCTAGAGATTTTTCCTTTTGATAGTAAACTAGAAAACTGGCAAACATTTTTCGACACGTTTACCACGTTGATTCATAATAACAACGATCTGTGTAATATTGAAAAATATTATTACCTACTCTCGGCCCTTAGCGGCCCAGCACTGACCCTGGCAAAGGGCATGCCAGTAACTTCTGATAACTACCCAATTGTATGGGAACTCTTGGTTAAAAAGTACCAAAACATACGAGCTCTTGCTACGAGCTACTTAGATCGACTGTTTCAGTTTAAACCGCTGTTGGTGGAATCTGCCTCTGGTCTCAATGCATTCTTACAAACATATCAAGAGTGTGTCAAAGCTCTAAAACTTCTTGAAATCAATGACTTATCGAGTTTCATGTTATTCTACATGGGCTTACGCAATTTGGACCCAGTAACTAGGCGGGAATTCGAACAGACAGTTGAACAAAGCGAAGTACCGAACTTCGACCAATTAGTCAGTTTCGTCGAAAAGCAGGCGCGAGTTCTAGAGATGTCTACTGCCTTTGTAAAACCGGCTAGCTTCCAGCCCAGGTCCGGGCCAATGCGGCCGTCCGGTAATAACTATAATAACCCGACTTCTTCGAAAAAACCGTTTCAAAAGCCGTGCTTGTCAGCTGTCAGCAATTCTGAGCAAAAACCGAACGGAAATTCTAACGCTATCCAGTGCTTATTCTGTGGCAAAACCCATTCAATATATCGCTGTTCCGAGTTCATTGACCTTTCCCCGTCACAACGTGTTGACAAAGTAAAACAACTCAAATTGTGTGAAAATTGCTTACGCCAGCATGCAGTGTCCGAATGCACGTCCAAAATTAGATGCGTCTTGTGTAGGAAGGCACACCACCACACACTTCATGTCGACCTTTCATCGAGTCAAGGTCAAAGTCAATCTACAAGTCAAATTCAACCTCAAAAAGTAGGTTTAACTTGTTCGTCAAATTCAACCGTTTTGTTGGGCACTGCCGTGGTCCACGTCGCAGACCGATGGGGTACATACCATCCCGTACGTGCGGCCATAGACAGTGGTGCTATGTCCGGTTACATAACAACCGAATGCGCGCAGCGCCTAGGGTTGGCACGCCGCAAGTGTCCATTCCAGCCCGTAGGCCTGGGAGGTGCGCCAGTGCAAGATTTCGGTCTGGTTACATGTTCAATTAAACCGCGAAACTCATCTGGTCCCGTCCTTAGCACTGAGACTGTAGTGGTGGGTACTATCACTAGTAGTCTACCCGCCATTACACTTTCGGACAAAATTATCGATCATTTCAAAAATCTCGAGCTAGCTGACCCGAGCTACTACGTGGTAGCCCCTGTCGAGCTACTGCTGGCCGCGGACGTATTTCCGTATATCTACGATGGTCAAAACCTACTACCGCGCCACCCGGGTTTGCCCGCCGCGATGCATTCAATCTTCGGATACGTCATTACCGGGCAAACGACGCTTGACCACGAGCACGAATCAAAAAGTACATCACACAGTCTGCTCTCGGCCAACAGTAGCATCGAAAAAATTATGAATAATTTTTGGGAAACTGAAAACGTACCTTGCGAGTTAGACGCGAATCCGGAGGATCTATACGTCGAAGGTTTATTTCAAAAAGAACACAGTCGCGATAACAGCACGGGGCGTTACACAGTGACCTACCCATTCAAACCAATCTTTGAACTTGGCGATTCAAAGCAACAAGCCTTGCGCCGTTTCAATAATTTAGAGTCAAAACTCAACCGCCTTCCGGAACTTAAAGAAGAGTACACGACATTTATGTCTGAATACGAGAGCATGGGTCACATGACTTGTCTAGGCAACATCGATGACGTCGATTCAAAATACATAAACGTGTCGGAACTTCCTCTGCTGTCCAATCTCAGACACGAGCGACAGGCGACCGTGAAGCACCACACGTCCTACCAGCTCCTAGGTTTTTCGGATGCTTCCACTTTAGGTATAGCCGCAGTTATTTACCTACGCAGTTTCAATGATGCCGGTGACATGAAGGTCAGTCTGATCATTGCAAAATCCAAGGTCGCGCCCTTGAAGACAATATCTGTCCCGCGTCTTGAATTAATGGCTGCGCATTTGTTAGCCAAAGTTGCCAAGTATACAATGTCTATTCTTCAAGAACAGATACCGATCCAAGACGTATTTCTGTTCACCGATTCCTCTGTGGTGTTGAGTTGGCTGAACACACCCAGTCACAACTTGAAAGTTTTTGTCGCTACCCGAGTCACTAAAATCTTAAAAACTGTAACTAAAGAAAGTTGGTATCATGTGAGCGGTACCTCTAATCCCGCAGACGTGTGCTCGCGCGGTGCATTGCCCTCCGCGCTGTTAGCGACGCGGGAGTGGTTGAGTGGCCCAAGCTGGCTTTACACACCACAGGAGAATTGGCCTATCAAATCAATCGATCAATTCAAAACTGAAAATGTACCTGAGGCAAAGAACACTTGTTTAGCTAGTTCTACAGTTCAAATTTCAAACCCGATCGGTCAAAACGAACCTAACTTAATATTGAATCTTATCGAAAAATGTCATAGCTTCACAAAGTTGCAAAGAGTGATAGCACGTTGCTTTCAGTTTCTGCAAGGATGTCGAACGGGCAAGCGGAGCACAGGTCCACCGTCCCTACCCAGCTTACGCCAAGCTCATGACGTAATTATCAAAGCTGTTCAACATCAGCATTTTTCAAAAGAAATTGCAGAACTGGCAAGCGGTGGTAACTGTGAACACACGTCTCTAAAAAGGCTCTCGCCTTACCTGGACCGCCTGGGTTTTCTCAGGGTGGGGGGTAGGTTGTCAGAATCGAGCCTCTCTTATCAAAAAAAACATCCTTTGTTGCTTCCCAAAAAATGTACCTTCGTTAAACTTCTAATCGACCACTTCCACAAGGTCTACCTACACGTTGGTCCTCGATCGCTTCAGAGTTTGATCAGCCAAAAATATTGGATAATTTCAGCGAGAAACGCCATTCGCTCTCGTTTTTCGAAATGCTTGCGTTGTTTCAAGGTCAAGCCCGCCACTTTGCAACCGATAATGGGCAATTTACCCAAGTTTCGCACTCAAGACATTCATGCCTTTCACACAGTAGGGGTTGACATAGGTGGTCCATTTTACACTAAAGAAAGCACACGACGAAACGCTGCAGTATCAAAATCGTATTTGCTTATCTTTGTCTGTTTTTCAACACGTGCAGTGCATGCTGAAGTTCTCAGTGCGCTCACCACCGAATGTTTCATGGCGGCATTCGACCGCTTTACTTCTAGGCGCGGCCTGTGTCACACGATCGTTTCGGATAACGGGAAAAACTTTGTCGCAGCTGGCAAACAGTTTGCTGAAATTAAACAATTCTATGAACAACATTCTAACGACATTTTAACCGGTTTTCATTCTAGAAATGTCAGATGGACATACAATCCGCCTACTGGTAGCCACTTTGGCGGAATCTATGAAAGCGCTATCAAGTCAGCCAAGCTGCATCTAAAGCGCGTGATAGGTACAAAAGCTCTTTCGTTTGAGGAGCTCAACACTCTCTGTTTGCTCGTATCGAAGCAGTGTTGAACTCCCGACCGTTGACCGCTATCTCAACCGATCCGTCCGAGTTCGATGCGCTCACTCCCGGACATTTTTTGGTAGGGCGCGAACTTTTGTCCGTCCCAGAGTATGATCTCTCTGACAAACCTACCTACGCACTGACTCGTTGGCAGTTCGTACAACAAGCTTCTCAGAAATTTTGGAAATTGTGGCGTAACGAATATTTGCATACACTACAGCAAAAGCAAAAGTGGTTTAGTAAATGTCACAATTTAAAGGTAGGTGAGTGTGTTTTAATGCACTCTGACGCTCCTCCACTGCATTGGCCTCTGGCCCGCGTGACTGAGCTTTGTTCCGGAAAAGATGGCGTTGTTCGCGTTGTCAAAGTCCGCAATCAAAACGGCCTTTATACGCGACCCGTAGTAAAACTCAGTCCACTGCCTATAGATGTGGACTCAGAATGACTTTAATTACCTATAAATTTCTTGAACATTTGGCAACTCCATGCCTGATTGTCAAATGTATTTCAGTGTTAAGCTTCAGATTCAAATATTAGCTTCTAAGCATGTAACTTACACTTTACACAATCATAATTTCAACTACTCAACTTGCTACTTACATACATTCAATTAATTTATTCACTTCACTATACAGTCCATTGTTACACAGCTATACCATCCCTGGTTTGTGAACTGGGGAATCAAGGGTGAATTCCCGGTGGGGGGTTTATGTACAATATCTAAATTACTTATTTGGGTTCGAGACTAAATGCTCTGCATTCCCCGCGCCAATTCAAATTTGGCGCGCTTCTGAATGAGCGACGTAGATTCGTACAGTTCATTCACTCACTCTTTTCACTCTTTTCGTTTGGGGTGCACGGAAGAAAAGTTGGTTGGATCCTTTTTCATAACTGCCGGCCGGCGTGTGCTAAATACTGAAATAACCCTGTGAAATCTTGTGTGGATTGTGTCCCGGGACCTGGAGACCAGCTTCATCATCGTCTGTGAGTAGAGCACCATTTCTCTTACCCAAATTCTTTCCGTAGTTCAGTATCAAACAGGACACACTAAACACACACACAAAAATATACATGTCTAACTACTGCTAAAAAATTACGGGCGGGGCTTGTCAATAAAATTGTGTTACCATTCGGAGCGAGTTCAGTATTACCCGGCAAAATATCTATGTTCCTACCACCGTCAGACCGCCATCTTGCGAGGTAGGTACCTACCTAGATATTTCGACGGGTTATACATCACAAAGTCAATGGTTTGACGTTTTTGCATAAAACCAATCATAAGTTACGCTGTCATTTACTATCGCCCAATCAATGTTCACGGCGTCACGCATGACGCACAGAATGGACCAATCAAAGAGTGATTTAGTCTAAAGCACATCTTACGCTCATTTTATTGGTACAGGCTACAGATTAATCGAGAGTACAAGGGCCGTGTAGGAAGAAAATGCCTATGGTTTTTTTTTTCGTCGTACCTATGTTTGAACATTTCATTTCATCACAAACATGGGTAATAATGGATAACCTGTAATGTTTTAGTACATTTTTTTACTCAGTGTTCGTAACACATTTTCCAGGCCTTCATGGAGTCAAAGAAAGACGGCCAGCTACCTTTCCTGAGAGAACGCCCGCAGTTACTTCCCATCCGCGAGGGAGAACCGGCTCAACTGTCCTGCTACGCCGTCGGAGACCCCAAACCCTCCATCCAGTGGTTCAAAAACGACATGGTCATCGCAGAAGGTCAAAGGATCAAAATCATCGAAGACGAAGAGGGGAGGTCCACACTCCGCTTCGAGCCAGCCATGCATCACGACATCGGATTCTACAAGGTCGTAGCCAGAAACAAAATGGGCCAGACCGTCGCCAGGACGCGAATCGTCGAAGCTACCACACCAGACGCCCCCGACAGCCCTACAGCGTCAGAGGTCTCCGATACAGAAGTCCTACTCAGATGGAAACAGCCCAAATACGACGGCAACTCCCCAGTTGTCTGCTACAGTCTGCAGTACAAGGAAGGAGACAGCATCGAGTGGAAAGACGTGGCAAACAACATCGACCACGAATTCTACGTCGTTAAAAATCTGAAGTCAAACACCAGCTACCAATTCCGCCTGTCCTCGCGCAACCGTATTGGCTGGAGCGACAAGGGCATCCCAACTAAACTAGTCAAGACCAAAGAGTCTGGCGCTCCCAAAGTGGAAGTCACTAAAGCGATGAGGCACCTGCAACAGATGACAGAGTCCGGACAAGAAGTGGTCCTAGACGAGGAGAAGCCAAAGTTGAACTACGCGACAGAGGAGAGCCCCATCGACTGGGAATCCTCGGACAGTTTCACTGAGAAATACAGCTTCATTTCCGAGCTGTGGCGCGGGAAATTCTCCATTGTTGTAAAGGGCGTAGACAAAGCTACAGACAGTGTCGTTGTGTCCAAAATCCTCGAGACCAGACCAGAGACTGAAGTCCAAATCCAGCGCGAGTTCGAATGCCTGCGAAGGCTAAGGCACGAAAGGATATCCAACCTTATCGCGGCGTACCAAGCCCCAGGATCCCCTGTCTCCGCTCTCATCTTAGAAAAGCTCCAAGGAGCTGATATCCTAACCTATCTGTCCAGTCGCCACGACTACACGGAGCAAATGGTCGCCACGATCGTGACACAGATCCTGGACGGACTCCAATACCTGCACTGGCGAGGGTACTGCCATTTGGACCTGCAGCCGGATAACGTGGTGATGGCTTCGGTTCGGTCTATTCAAGTGAAGCTCATCGACTTTGGCTCCGCGCACAAGGTCACAAAGTTGGGTACCAGCGTCCCGCAGGCTGTTGGCGAGTTGGAATACAAAGGTAATTATACACTTATATACAAAAAACTTAATTTTTTATATGTTATGTGCTCTGGTGTACAGTAATTGTTATACAAGATTGCAAAGTTGCGTTTTAACCGCGTGCTCAATTTTGATGACCGAGCAAGCGCTTCGATTCTAAAATTTAATCACGAGCACAGCGAGTGACTCAAAAATTAGAATCCTGAGCGTTAGCGAGGGAATCCAAAGAGCACGAGGTGAAAAATCTTTGCACTCGAGTGCAACACATAACTTTTCACCCCACCTCAACGAGGAAATTACTAAATGCCAAAGAAACACAAAGGAGGTTCCGTGTCTGAGTTTTTAACAAATTAAAAAAGTTTTATGATGAATTCGGCACCATAGAGGTAGAAATAAATAGGTTTAGTAGAAATAGTGCACACGATGTTCTAAATTCAATTTACTTTATCCTCTAGCGTAAGATATTTGGATGTTTGTTACTCAATCACGCAATAACGGCTGAACGGATTTAGGTGAAATTTGGTATTCTGAAGGACATAGGATACTTTCCATCCCGGAAATTGCTCATTTCATGCGGACGAAGTCGCGGGCAAAAGCTAGTAGGTATAATCTAGAGCACAATTCGCTATATCCAACATATTTTCAAGATCATGGTAAACATACCTACTGTTCGTTTTTTACATTTTTCGTCCCGATTCACCATCAATCTGGCTAGCCGAAGTGCTCCGATATCCCGTAAACATTTTGATCCCATCAAGTTCCATTTGAAACCGCCAACCCTTCCCCTGCCGCAGCCCCCGAGGTGGTGACGGACGAGCCGGCGTACCCGCAGACCGACATCTGGTCTCTCGGCGTCCTCACCTACATCATGCTGTCGGGCGTGTCGCCCTTCCGCGGCGAGGACGACCAGGAGACCAAACAGAACATCGCCTTCGTGCGCTACCGGTTCGAGCATCTCTACAAGGAGATCACGCCGGAGGCTACTAGGTGAGTAGAGTCCGATCAGAACGGTAGGTATCAAAAGGTCGGTAGTCGCAACATAGAAAATTCCGAGTTGTGTCATCCGGTCGAGCTATTTTTATGTGACTGCGGCGGAGCCCAAAAGGAGGGTAATGTGTTTCGCTCGTACATTCTGTGTAGGTAGGTACTATGTAACTATCGGGAATTTTTCAATAAAACAAAAAAAAAACTAATTATTGGTCTAAATTTATCGCCTTCAAAGTAGGCCCTATTGCTTCCAATACAACATCTCAATCAATCAATCAATCAATTCTTAATTATGGCTACCCTAAGGATTCTGCCAAGGTCGAGTTTTGGAGATAGCGTTTTTTTTTTAATATTTAACAAAATCCCGTAAGTTAGTTGTGGTGATGTAGTAATAACAAAAAAGATAAAATACATAAAAAACCAGATACATTCCACCGCTTAAAAACTAAATTACAGATCCCGCTCAAATTTTGCGCGGTCAATCAGTACAGTGCTACCAACATGCAGTAAAAAAAAAAAAAAATTTTTAAAATAAAATTTTTAAATTTCAATTTCAATTTCAATTTCAGTAAAAAAATTAAAACAACCTCTTTTACTCGGGTCTTTTTACTGACATATTCCCGATACCACCCGATACTTTTTACACAGAGTACCTAGTATGTATGCCCGATTCTATGTTCCCTCATAACTCCTTAACCAATAGTTAGATTTTGATAATTAATATCTCAATCAATTCGTCGTGTCCGCACGAGTGTTATATGAAATCCAACAAAATAAAAAAAGATAAAAAATCACAAAAAAGACAAAAATAAAAAAAAAATAACGTACAACCAGACTGCTGAGCACTAACTACTAAGCAGGCGGGAACCAAATTCAACAATGTAACTCCTTTCGATGTATACATGTTATTCATTAATACAAAAGCAGAGCTGATGCGTGTAGTTTTCCGGGAGATGAACCTGCAAAGCCCACTGTCTTTTCAACTGGCGGATTACCTCACAATTCAATAGATAAGACATTTACCAAAGTGGTCTACGACTACCAACTACGTATAGGAGGTACCAGGGAAAACTTAGTCCTTCCGGCTTGCGTATATTTGATCTCTGGCCTCTCAATATATCACTTAATCGTTGTACGAAAATAGGTCTTTTGGGGCTTCTTGGGCGTTGCAAAGTCGAATTAACCCACAGATTAACAAGTAGGAAGACTGGGCTACGCAATGTACATAGAACATACATAAACTAACGCCTGTATCCTAGAGGGGTAGGCAGAGCCCAGGGACTGCCACTTGCCGCAATCCTGACAGATCACTCGCTTCCTCAATATTCATACGCACACCTACACACCTCGGTACATTCATATGTACATAGAATACGGTATTTGACACGATCAACAATAAATTATTTCATATGCTCGATTAAACAAAAATGACAAAATATCTCGG
Source organism: Yponomeuta evonymella (assembly GCA_963969515.1). NCBI lineage: Eukaryota > Metazoa > Arthropoda > Insecta > Lepidoptera > Yponomeutidae > Yponomeuta > Yponomeuta evonymella. The sequence continues at coordinate 1,475,243 of OZ018343.1, read as the reverse complement.
AAAATTTATCTCTTTTAGTCAATTACTAGTTATTACAATTTTTAAATAGATTAAACATAAAAAGGGTGCTCTGAAATGTGACGTCATAAGCCAGTATTTTCATACAAAATTCCGTTTCAAAAGTAACTCATTTGATACTTTGTCAAATACCCAATTGTCATAACAAACCTCAGAACAAACCGTGGATTGTAGTTTTACGGGACGCGGCCCTGAAGTAACCTGACGGCCGTTCGCAGGTTCCTGATGTTCCTGTTCAAGAAGGTCCCGCTGAAGCGGCCGACGGCGGAGGAATGCTACGAGCACCGCTGGCTCACGCAGAGCGACTTCATGAACAAGAAGCGCGAACGGGCCGTCTTCCTCGGGAACAGGCTTAAGGTGAGCCCATGTGGTCAAGCAAGGCTACGAATTAAAGAAATCATAGAAGTATTTCTTCCTACAAAATTCATTCTCAAAAATGGCCCCTGTCCTTTCGATTAGTCTGTTCCGCAAGATGTGCTGTAGAATAAATCGCTCTGTGATTGGTTCATTCTGTGCGCCATGCGTGACGACGTGAACGATGATTGGGCGATAGTGAATGACAGACAGCGTAACTTGTAACTGGTTTTGTACAAATGCGCAGTGGCGGATTTACCAGTAGGCTGAGTAGGCTGGAGCCTAGGGCGGCAGATTTTAGGGGGCGGCAAATTTGGCCCAATTTTTTTTTATCTTACAGAAATTAAAAAAACATTATATAGGTACACAAAGAAACGAGTGACAAAAATTTTAATATTTTAGTAATGCACAGTATACTGAAAACTGACGTCCGTAATCCGTAATAATAAAATAAAAGATTACTAAACGCACTGTTAAATATAGGTACTTATTAGTTTCAATATTAATTACAATTTAAATTTCGTAACGTAATGAGGACGTTAGAACACAAATCATAAAGTTGCAATTTCAGAATAAATATGATTGTGAACTTAACTAGCGTAGCGTAGGTATTGATTTTCAAAACATAGAATTGTGATGTCGTTGTTTCTGGTTCCCACGACACAGGGTATCCTATTGTGGGGCCAGAAGCAATGTATGTGCCTGTATGTAAATGTTTATGTTTATGTTTACTAGCGGCAAATTTGTAAATCCGCCACTGAAAATGCGTCAAACCAATGACTTCATGATATATAACCCGTCGAAATATCTAGGTACCTCGCAAGATGGCGGTCTGACGGTGGTAAGTGCATAGATATTTTGCCGGGTAATACTGAACTCGCTCCGATTGGTAACACAATTGACAAGCCCCGCCTTGACCCAGTGATAGTTAAAAACATAGATGCCAACTACCGCTAAAAAATGACCCCACGTTCAATTGTGGGATGGCGGGCGGGGCTTGTAAATTGTGTTACCAATCGGAGCGAGCTCAATATTACCCGGCAAAATATCTATGCACTTACCACCGTCAGACCGCCATCTCACGAGCTACCTTTTTTCGACGGGATATACATCAATGAAGACATTGGTTTGACGTTTTTGTATAAAACCAACAATTCCATACTAATTTGACAGTTGGAATCGCTCAGGATTTGGTGCGCGTAACATAGGAACAAACTATAAAACCAACCGTGCGTCCACAGGAATTCTCTGACGCGTACCACGAGCGCAAAGCGCGCGAGGCGTCCCAGGCCGACACGGTCTCCACGGCCTTCCCGCGACACCTCACGCGCTCCAACAGCATACAAGACGAGCTGCTCACCACTTTCTCCAGCCGCTGAGACCGGCTACGCATAAAGACGGGCCTGGCACACGCAAACTCAGAGATATATATATAACTTTTGTTTACAGGTGTAACAAATCTCTATAACTATCTGAATATGGGGGGGTTCCACTCGTACTCGTCAATACGAGTTTTTACTATGGGTAAAACGAAATTGCGAAAAAAAATATCAACCGTTCCATTTTATTGCCGTTCCTTTAAAATACCGAATAGGTAGTAAGTTATTCGTATTGACGAGTAAAACCATCCGTTTCTGATCGATATGGAGATTTTGTGTACACTGCTCAGCAACAGTTTGTAAGTCTATTTTCCATAGGAGTTATCGTTCCAACGTTTCCTGAGAGTCATTGTACAAATAAGTATGTGAATACACTACCTACCTTAACGACGAAACTGTTTATATTAAAATTTGGTCACTTCGGAAAGAAATCAATGTATAGGAATAATTCAATGCTTTCATGACTACACTACAGATGTGATAAAAATACAATACATACTTGTATTTTATTACGATTTTGTAAAATTAATCGCGTTTTCTCTTATTGTCGCGTCGGATTAAAAATTATTGCGTGTGCCAAGGCTTTGGAACCCATCTGCCTTTTTGCTTGCAATAGTTCATTAAATTTAATTATATGAGAGAAATCCCGTCACGATTTTCTTCGATATACGCCAATTTACTGGTCACTGAGTTAGAGCAGCGACGGCAGATACTTGCGACACCAAAATTAATGTATGTTTGTTTCATTATGTTGTAAAGTTTTTTGAAATTATAAATTGTTAGTGAGACTGTATGTTTAGTTAATAAGAGCTTACACTGACTCTTTACTGAAAGAATTAAACAGATTAAGTAAGAAAAAAAACCAAAAGCTGTCTAGCTGACAAACTCGAGCCAATAAAAAATCATTTAAATTGGTAAAATATCTGTCATGTCGACATTGGATCATAATAACCACTCATGAACAATTGATCACATGCAAAATTCTAGTCATACATAATGAACATTTTGTTACGAAATTTTTTGTTACTTTGTTAATAAATTAAGCTATTTATTATATACAATTTTTTACCACTTATTTATTACTATTTACTTACATTTTGTAATGTCAATGCTCTAGTATTAAGTGATAATAAAGAGCATTACAATTTAATGTTTCATTTGAATTTCCAATTCCTTCAAAATGCTAACTTGTGTATGTTAAAAATAAAATACAATGTTTGTTGTAAAATGTCTAATCACCCTTTCAGAGGTTGAAAAATGCAATATCCTTGGCTGAGCAAATGCAAATGCAAAACAAAGCTGAATATGAAGACAAAGATATGAGTATCAAGTGAATCTAGCCAGTATATTTACATGCCGGTTTAACCACAAGGCGTCGTACAAAACTGAGAGGCCATAAACTATGAAAATTAACTGGTACAAGTCGGCCATGTACCTCTCGAACTTTGAACAAAACAAAACAATACATTTTCCATGTTCAAAACATTTTGTAGCTATGGGAGGCAAAAGTAAAAACAATGTTTTGTGCATTTAAACATATTGTTTTGTGTATATTGTTTTGCAACACCTAGCCTAATCTTCTGCATGGTGCATATAAAAAAGCACAAGCGGCATAATCATAATTTTTCAAACAAAACTAATCCTCACTCACCACCACTCAATTGAGTATTCACTTAAAAACACGTAAAAAATAAAAGAAATAATAATGTTAAATATTATAAAATCACTAAGTTTGTTTCAGTCATTTATCTGACTCAAGTCCCGCTCTCATCTCTTGGAGCCCGACAAGGAAATGTACTGCTGCACCTTTGCTTCAAATTCTATTTTGTTCTGTTTGTAAAGTTCTGCTGCCTCTATGTTTAATGGGTCATCAAAGTTGAGGAGATCCTGGAATAGGAAAAAAACATAGATAGATAAATTTTTTTTACAGTTAGGGATCACATTTGGTGATATAACCATTATTAGTAACCTATAATGGTCTTTAAAATATCTATAAAACACTCCTAAATGAAATACAGTATACAGTCTTTTTCTTGTTCATAAATAACACTGTTAGGATAAGAATTCCTTCTTTTTGTACAAAGCATTTTCTACCTCTTCACATGTAATTTATTTCATTTAAAAGCATTTAACACTTGTAATTTTGAATAATTAAGTAGTTATGGGTATTTCCAATCAGGCTCTGATTAAAATCCAGTTGCTGCTTATGGCAAATTGTAGATCTTAATGTATCATACCAAGGCAGAACAGGTAAGTAAACCACAAACCATCTTCACTTTCATGCAGGTTCAGCATTAATATTAGAGAAAAAAACTTTGGCCTTAACATCTATGTAATTAGATGATTTATACAGCATCCAGCGGCACCTTCACTCACACTAGATGGGTGAAGGGATATTGTTTTTTGGAGTAGGCTTGCCCGGCACCTATACCAACCTGACAGTTTAGGGCGCTTGTGCCAACTGCAGCCGTCGACGTGCTGACACAGATATTCGACACTGCCGTCGATGAGTGTTCGCCTTAAGGGCGCTTACACACTCGCTTCTGAGTCCAATGTTCTACCCACTGGGCTATAATTACAGAAATTACTCACAGTAAATAGTGAATTAAGTCCCCACACCACATCCTTGAGTCTCCGCGTCGGTGCCCACCCATGCTCGTCTATGGAAGTTTGCCGCAACAGAGAGAGGCAAATGTCACCATCCTCACTGATGTTTGGATGCCACAGCTTTGTTTGACATTTTGCTTTCGGGGGCTGGAATATAGAGAGTATTGGGGCCCCAAAATATACAATTTCAAAAATATTGTGGGGATATCTGTGTAGGAGTATATAGCCTATAATCTGTAGATACGCGTAGTGCCTAAGCCCGCATTGTGTCACAGAAGGTCTGCAATTAAGCTTTTGGTTATGTGTGCATTTCAGAACATCAAGTTTTCACATGACACACTACTGGGCTATATATAGTGAGCCTGTGCAACTAGTCCACAGCTTAATGCAGCAATAAATTAGGTACTTACAGCCATATTGTAGTCTTCGGTTACAAACACACTGAATTTGAACTTCCCACCCTGCCAGTAACCTTCGTCGGGTGTCACAGTCAGTGTGAACTCGTGTAGCACGTCAGGGTCATCGAAAGTCACTGCACAAGTCGTCGGTAGGTTGTCGTTCATCTCTTGGACTTCCTTCAGGAGTAACTGGTCCCGCACAGAAATCCTTCTAGAGGGTTCAGTTTTAATGCCGTTGCCGACCTCAGGGGCGTCCTTTTTGAATTTCCTATTGAGAGTTATCATAGCGTTTGTAATTGTCTTTTACTTGTAATTCAACTCGTAACCATTACAAGGAAATTAGAAAGAATACTGCGAAAATCGCAAATGAGACAGCGCTTCCGATTTTTTGCGAAATCTCCACAGAATAACAAGTGTCATCATTTGTCAAAACAAGGTCATCCACGTTCTGAAACATTATTGTGACCACAACGTACAGCTCAGAGCTCACAGCGCATCAACATCAACTAAGCGGAAGTAGTTTTTCAGCACCGTCGCAAGCCCCGGTCTCTGCATATTTCTTCAAGATTCAAGCGTGACTTTATGAAAATTATTTTGAAGTTACATTGCATGAAATCCATTATTTATAAGAATCATCTCTGCGCTTTTTAAACTTTGGAACGCACATTTCTGTCATGCATGCTATTCACAGATTCATTTTTCATTTTTTAATCTGCTACTCATAAGGATGGGTATCGTGAAAAAACTAGAAAAAATCCGCGATAGTTCCCGACAGTATCGAGAAAAAATATCAGGAAAAATAACAATCAGGTACTATGACAATTAGAACCTCTAAATTGTCACACTACCGAAAATCTCACATTACAAACAACAACGTAAATACTCAGTACATTGTATCTTCTGAGGTAACCTATAATTCGCTACTAAGCTTGTCTACTTTAAGAAGTTAGTTAATTTGTAAAGCTGGTTGGTTTCCTGAATAAACAAAATTAAAATTAAATTAAACTGTATTTGTGTTGTATTGTAAAAAATAAATTCTTTCCAACCTTTTTTTCAGCTTTTGCGGTTTCAAAGACTTTTTGGTATTGATGAGTAGAAGTTAAGTTTTGTTTTAACAAGTTTCTGTTCCTTTTTTTTGCCACGAAAGGCTTGAAGTGCTTTTCATCTTTTTTATGAGTAAAATCTGGTAAGTTGACAAGCGTTGTTGATCATCGATCATTCACAAATAATTACATCTCACTTCAAAAAAAATATAGGTGTCATGACTCTCTGAAGCCGGAAAAAAATATTGGCTGCGATCATACAAAAGCGTACTTACGTTCTGAGATTTCTATCATCGATATTTATTTATTGTTTGTAATTTATAAGCCTCTCAAGTACTTTTAACCAAGCATCAATCCGATGGCCATTGCCCATCCCTAGTAAAAATGTCAAAAAAAAGCAGTTAATCGTAGAGATGTGATAATAGGCATACATATCGATTTTTATTAATCGATTTATTCTGTTCTATTTGTTTAGCAAAATAATCTTTTTTTTTGCAAAAATCGGTTTTTGTCACAAAAAAATATAAAAGTTGAATAGAATCCATGTTTTTAAGTACTGCGCATTCTACGCAGAGGAACTCAGGTATAGTTTGAATAGAAAATAGCTGGGTTACTTGAAAACTCTATCCAAGAATTACGATGTCAGCTTTAAAAAATAATCTAATAGAACGTTACTTACCAAATATTTGATTTCATAATATATTTACGTGTATTTTACGTGTATACTTATATAAATATTATATTTGCAGTTTGAGTTTTTGTGATTAAAATTAAACGTCAACGGCATTCTTAGAAATCAGAAATCAATAATTTGTTTCAACGTAAAGAATTTACATTCTGTTTGCTGAATGTCAATGTACTATGTTACTATGTTAGCCGCTGCCTTCGGGCCGTATTTGTAGTGGAAAAAAAGGCAGCGTGAAAAAAAACTCCACTCTGACCATCTTTTCTCAAATCATCTTAAACTTATACATCAAAGCCTATATGATATGAGATTCCGTGATAGCCACCAATAACTTTAAAAGCCAAAATAACACTTCTTACAAAAGTAGGAAAAACAGTAATGCTGCGGCCAGACACACGAACAGCACCCGTTCACGAGCATAACGCAGGGGTCAGCCATCACCAGTCTCAACCATTTTAGAGGGAGATAGGTGACCCGGCCACCACGCCACCATTCGAATGACCTTTAGCGAACCTGCAGATTGAGTTCTTGTCAGCTATAAAATGTGTGCTATAGTTATTAATGTGCAATCACGTCGTCAGTACACGTTTTTAAAACTAAATAAATTATAATATTAATAATTAAATAACAATGAAATCGCAGTGGAATTGGCTTACTACCAAGGGCTTATATCGTTCATATACTCGTCTATTCTATAATAGGCTTTTTTACATAGCGATTTTTTAATGAATGTTTTAAATTTATTTTCAGACAAGGATAGAACATGTTCTGGAATTCTGTTGTAAAAACGAACGCAATAGCCTACGAACGATGTACGAACTTGGCTAAACGAAATTTAGAATAAGCTAGCTTATTTCTATTTCTAGTGTTTCCGTTATGGACGTCCCTATTTAATTTGAACATTGTTATATTTTTACGGACATACATTATATCATCGAATATATATTGGCAAGCCAGTGTAAGAATTCCTATTTCTTTGAAACGCTCCCTTAGCGATTCCCTACTGCTTAGTTGTAAATTGCTCTTACTGCTCTTTTTTTTCAAAATAAATATTGTTTCTATATCTGCTGCCCGTCCCCATAATAACAGCCCATATGACATGATACTGTGAAAATAACTAAAATAGACCAGCCTCGCAGTCGATATGTCTGTAAGTTGCCTAATTTTTCTAACTGAAAATGCAGCTGAACTCAATCTACCCGATAGTTTTTCAATATGCGGACCCCATTGCAGTTTTGAGTCTATTGTTATGCCTAAAAATAATGTGGACTCTACCAGCTCTAATTTATCGCCAGATATTTTTAGACACGTGTCAACATTTTTAACATTGGGCAAGGAGAACTTGACGCATTTTGTCTTTTTCACTTAGGATGACTTAACTAAAACAAAGATATTGTAATTGAAGGTAAAACAATTGCTCTTTTGCAAATGAATCTGCATAAAACACTGCTGCTTTACCGATATTTTATAACTGCACGGGGCGCAAAATTTCTAAGAAATTGTGAGTGATGGCTATAAAAAAATTTAAAAGACGTATAATATAATTATATAAAAATTGATTTTTAAATAACCAAAAGAAAATCGTTCAATAAAAATCGATATATTATATAAAAAAATAATCGACCTTTTTAAAATCTATTATTTAGTTCACATCCCTAGTGTATCGTCGACTGGATAGCAGAAATTATTTTTATTTGTTTTTAGGGCGTATTTGTTTGTAATAGAAATTAATTGGTCTATTTATTTTAAGTATTTCATACATTATGGCAAACATAGAGTGGCCCTGGCAGTACAACTTCCCTCCATTCTTTACGTAAGTAAAGCACTTTTCCTCCTATTCAAAGTAGCTTTGGTTATTGCCTGCCAAGATGAGTAGTAAACTCATCATCAGTAAACTCAGTAAGGGTTTACCATGGAAGTACATCAACGAAGGGAACCTTCATATCGTCCTGGAAGTCCTGGGAACCGACTACGTATTACGCCTCATAAAAGAAAATGGAAATCCTGTTGATTTGGAAAGTATTCAAACTGCCATTGACTTTGTTAATTTTGTCATCCAACCACTGCTATTCAAATCTGATTCGCGTCAAGAATTAGTAGAGATACCCTTTGAAGAACTGCAAAAGCTTAGTGACGATTTATTTGAAATAAGGCCAGAGATACGGAGATGCAAATCTGTGTTAAGTCGCTATGCAATTAAAGCTTCTAATTTGGCTATACTGAGTCCAAAATGTAAAGAAAATTATTGCATAGAGATTAAACCTAAAGAGGGGTTCCAGGCATCGAGGTTAAAGAGCACAGGGAAGTGTTACTATTGTTTGAAACAGTCTCTGAAATTAATGGAGAATCTAATTGACACGAAGAGTCAATACTGCCCTGTGGATCTCTTTTCTGGCCAAAGATCCCGAATGAAAATGGCTCTCAGCTGCTTAGTGGAAAACCCACAGAATAATTTTAGAATATTCAAAGATGGGAATATGGTTTTCCATGAAAAATCTAATAAAAGAGACCTGCAAGTAATGTTAAATGGTATTCCAGCTTTTCAACAGTCAATTAACACCTTTTTTGATTTTATTATTGAAGTATTGTTGAGTAAAACAAACACCAACAAAGTTTTAAAACTTGATGAGCATTTCAAAAGTTTCAAAAGAGATTATAAGCAATGCAGTCTAAGTCCGACCTTAGAAACTGATACATTTATTTACAAATTATATGCCTTACAATATTTGGCAGAGGAGATCAACTTTGACTATAATAAAGTTTGCATGGACTATAATTCAATCCATGTTCGTAAAATGATTGACTTGGCTCGCTCTACTCCTAAAAATTTGCTCCTTGACAAACTCGGCCAGACACAACGAGCACTAATATCAGCTACGGCAAGAGACTGCTCCATCATGATAACTTTCACCCCAAAATGTGAAGCGAACTTTCCGAACATAGAAATTGGAGATCACAGAGTTTCTTACAAAGTATCAGTGACAGATTTAGAGCCAAAAGGTCTGAAAACTTTGATCAAAAGAGCAAAGACTGAGAAGAAACTTTTGGAGATCTTTAATTCAGGCAGAGAGTGAAAATAATTCATGTAAGTATGAGAAGAACATGTGTTACAAATACAACTATAATGTTTTTTTATTCCATTGTATTATATTTACTTTACAACACCCTTCATTTGTGTTTCTATTTTTTGCTTGTGACATTCTTATTAAAATAAACTTTTTTTTTGAGCTTGCCCTGTGTTTTTTGAATGACTGAATCCTTTATTAACTAAATATTTTGGTGAACCAAAGACAAATGCCTCTGCCTAGCCCATGAACTTACAGTTCTTAGACTTAGACATGGCTTAGAAGTAAGCCTTTTAATGTATTTTGTTTTCTGGTGTGTACAATAAAGTGTTCTAATCTAATCTAATCATAACTTATCGCTACCATCAATAAAGTATGACTTTATTTTGTTTGCATTGTACCCAAATAGCAATCAGACATCTATCCAATGTATCAAACTATATTTAATTTCATTCAGCTTTTGTCTGCATGTAAACTAACCGTTGATGGAAATCATTAAAATATGGAAAACAACATCACTGCTGCTGTGTATTAATTATAATAATGCATACAATTTTAATTCAAAATTTCTAAATGTGGGGTCAATTTCATGAAAGCCTCTCATGGTTACTACAGAGAAAAGCACAAAAAATATGTAAAATACTGCTGATGTTGTTATTTTAAGACCTCAATATGGAGTAAGTAGAAGGTGACAAAACTGATACAATTTTGGCCTGTTAAAAAGTTAAGGATTGCTTTAGGCGGCCATTCCCATACAAAAATAGTTTGGTTTTATCTACGAAGGGAATACCAGCTCGCAATGAAGCCGCGTGGAATTTCTTTGAAAAAACATAAATAAATCAATGTTTATGAATTTTTTTTTCAAAGGGCCTAACTTGGCATGTTGTTTGTAAATTAAAACCAAACTATGTTTGTATGGGAATCGTGTCGTGAATACAGAAGTAGATGAAATAAAATTACGATTAGCAAACAGGGAACGGCAGAAGTAACGAGGCTGTTACAAAACTTACATGCTTACCCACATAAATAATAAATAGTGTTAGTTGAATGAATACCATATTGTTTTCTAACCAAATAATATGGTATTCGGGTAAATAAATTACACAAAAACATACTTAGAAGGTGATAGGTGTGCTCACTTTCGACTCTCTCCATATTGAGATCTTGAAGCACCAATATCAGCAGTATTTTACCATTGCTTCAGGATCCAGCCCCACACGGAGACCCGCGCCAAGCAGTTGGAGGCGTGGCAGCAGCTGATTGGAGAATACCTCAAAGCGAACAAGCTGTCCACCATAGACGTGCGAGAGGCTCAGAACTCTCCGCTCTTCAACAACTCTGCTATCAATAGGAAACTATCACAGGTGGGTTGTTCGACACATTGTAATAAGTAAGCTCCCCTAACTGAACTGCATCATTCCAGCATATATTGTAACATATTATGAAATGGTTTAGCAAGCAGTAATACTGCCCAACCTGATTAATCTAGAATATGCCAATCTTTGGCATTCAGTCCACCAGGATCCCCTAGCCTGATCTCCTAGGGGATGTAATACGTGTAATATACGTCCCACCAGACGTATTACATATAGGCTACATACAAAAAAGTGGAAATATAACATTTTATAAAAGTTAAAACAATCTATAGTTAAATAGAAGGCAAAATGCTGTGATCCAGATCAATGAAACCTATCGTGATCATCCTAATCAAGGGCCCTTGCAGATGATTGGTATGTATTTTACGAGCATTTATTGTCTTGACTGAAAGTCCTATTCGGAAAAGAATTCCCTGTCCATACACTCCGTGTAGTGAAATTTAGGCATCTAGGAGATTACGGACCCATGCTAATTTTACCCACCCTTCCTGCCTGGACATTCCTGCACGGATTTCGAATTTTTCAGTAAACTTATTGTTCTCTAGACCCTAAAAACTCGTATAATATTTCGAGAGCGATTTCAATCCCAGCGATCGTCTCCCAAATTCCTAAAGCGATCTGATATCACTATAATGCAGTTGACGAATGTCTAGTCATTCCTGATCACCGATCGCCGTTCATTCTATTGGCTAAACTCTCAGTTTATGAAATCGACTCTCCACTTCCAGGAGGCGATTCAAACGATACTAGAAGACATGGCGCGGAGCGGCCGCGCTGCCCCCACAGACAAGGGCAAAGCCCTGTGGGAAGTTTACTGGCATTCGTTGGACGAGTGGGGCAACATGCTGTACAGCTGGGCCTGCAATAACGGCATGAACAACTCTGTCTGTACGCTGTTCGAGCTGCGGGAGGGCGATACTACTGTTGATGAAGGTTCGTTTCCCGACATATGTCACGTGTCCGTGTGGCGCTGGATTAAGAATAGCGTCACTCCATTTCATTTCATAAATTGCCAGGAGACGGGCAGCAGCGTCTTCCTGAGATTCCAACCGCATACTGCGATCGCCTACCCGCTTGCCGAGCGTGCCGATTATGGCAAAACCCTTCATGGTTAGGAAAACCATGAGGGAGGCCTATGTCCTGCAGTGGGCGTCAAATGGCTGATGATGATTATATGTCACGTGTCTTTTATGCAGCGCGGGCCGGCCGAGAACTTGGCCCGGCTTGATTAAACCTAAATAGGTGCGTCGTTTATCCTTGTTCATCATAATATCATAAGCAGTCTATATACGTCCCACTGTAGGGCCCATGCCTTCTCTCAGTGAGAGAGTACGGGATTAAGCACCACGCGTGCACACCGCGGCTTGGCAATTTCAAGCGCTGGGGTATGTGAATAGCTCAGATACTCAGGGTTTCCTCACGATGTTTTCCTTCACCGTTAGCGAGTGGTATTGCTACTGTAACATCGCAAATGTGTCAAATTATTCTTGTTACTCAGATGTAATCCTACAAGTGTGAGCTGGTCATACATTAAATATACCTGCATCAGTATGATATGGTTTTTCACGCACGTTATCTATCACACATACAAGTATAATGATAATAGTAACTTTCACACAACACTATCACTGGCCCTGGTTCCAAACTAATATACCCTGTATTACTGTAAACAGAAGAATTTTGCTAACATGAAAATACACCCAGACTGAGAGCCTTCGAGCAAACCAAGTACGGCGGCCTCCAGTGGCAATCGAACCCACGACTTCAATAAGAGCAGTAGTAGTGAAAGGAGTTAAGAGGCTCCAGGGAGTAACACTATCACCACTGAGGAAAAAAAACATATGTTTACAGATCGAATATGCAAAAAGTGTATGTTAATCATGTTAATCAATAGTGATTTAGGACCCAAGGCCGTGGACCTAAGGCAAAAAAATCAAGGACTAGTTAGCATTAACGCCAAAAGTCCCAGGTTCGTAAGCCTAGGTTCTTTGTCGTGGGTCCTTAAAATTGCTGTTAACATGATTGAGAGATTGTACAGACACTTTTTGTAAATACGATCTGTAAAAGATATGATTTTTTTTTAGTGGTAGCGCTAGTTAGCTTACTGGATCCCCTTAACAACTAGACCAAGCAGGCATAAAAGCGCCTAGATAGATCCGAGGGCTTATTCTATTATGACGAAAATTTACCAAGCCAGTGGAAAACCCAATGACTTTGACAGATATTTTAAATACATTTACGCTACAAAGACTTGACGTATTTGTTCGAGTGAACTTGAAGAGGCAATGCAATAAAAGCATCTGTCAAATACAGTGGCTCGACTATGGTTCCTTGTACTCTTACGGACAGATTATAACTAAACCAAACCAAACTAATCTAAACCAAATAGAGGCGGTTTCGGGGCGATCAAGACTAACGCATGTGCTTATTACATTGTTTCTTCTTTGCAGAATTCCACAGACTGGACATGAACGTGTTAATAAAAGCTTTAAAGAAACTAGAAACGAAAGGCAAGTGCGAGCTAATGGAGTTCGATGACAGCCAAGGCGTCAAGTTCTTCTGAGACGCGCGATTGGCAAAGTTATGTGTAGTCATTTAAGTAGCTTTAAGCTTGACGTCCACAAGGCGGCCTGGCGGATCGCAAAATTAGCTTCTATGTAACAGTTAGTTAGACGATTGGAATCGCTCAGGATTTGGTACGCATAATTGGGACCCTGGATAACTCGCACTTCACCCCTGGTCTCGCCGTGTTACCAGAGTACAAATAAAAATAGTAAGTTCGGACACGCGCGAAGCCTCAAAGCCTACACTAGCTAAAATGGCGAGGGTAGTCGCTTAGCGATATGATAAAGTTAAATAGTTTGTCAATTTGAATGTCAATTTGGTCACCACGGAATGTCTATATTGTAGAGACCCAAGACCCAGTTAGGCGATAAAATAAGTTTGATGCCGCATTGTGTTATCGTGATTATCTAAAGTAGTTTTTATTTACATCACATTTTTGAGATTATTCACGCTGTGATTCGGGCCATCTGCCTTCAGTGGACGTTTAGCATTATTTTGTATCTAAGGGTCACCGCACATGGGCCACCGGCGACCGACAACCACCAAATGCCGCCACCGGCATATTTCGTATAGGTTCATACATTTGATATGGACTCGCCGCACACGGTTGACGCCGGTGGTCGCCACACGCTACAAATAAAATGTAGGAAAACTACAGGAATATGCCGGTGGCGGCGTTTTGTCGTTGTGGCCTGTGGCCCCTGTGCGGCGACCCTTAGCGTCACGTTGAAACAAATGCATTTTGTTAATTCATATAATATATTATCTAATAACGTTGAAATATATTGCGTAAGAGAATTTTACCTATCTTTCATTGAAGTACAGGGAAAGAAAAGTTATTGCCGACACACAATGTGATATTAATAATTTATTTATTTTATTACACAATTTTACTAACATTATAAAATGTACAATTACAAAATTTGGTTGAGTTACATTCTCGTATTACTAATATGTATAGCTTTACAATATAAAATTGTAAAACGTGTACAAAACTTGAGCGAATATAGCGGTACATTGTACTCGGGAATGTAATTTTGATTTCTAATTAGAATTAATACTGTGAAGATTTTATTATTAAAACAACATAAAATAACTATAAAATCCACACTGAAACAACCATTTTAGCAGATAAGTATTAGACAATTAGATTGGCACCAAAACAATTACTGTACTTTTTTTTCAATAAGGAAATGTGCCGTACTAATTGTTTAAAACTTACCTTGTAAGGTGTTAGTATAATAAGTGTCTGAACTAAAGCGATAGTGAATAAAACCCTTAACGATCAGTCTTCAAACGAAAAATAAAATGGAACTCCTCTAAAGCTAAATGTAATAAATAACTATCCAAACCTAAATAAAATGTGATGCGAAAACCCCAAAATCTGCTCCAAAATCACTGTGCGTTCATAAAATTGTACTTTCTACATTAACAACTAGAACAACAAATTATAAATAGCAGCATTATGGCCGATACAAATATGTAGATATAAAAAAATCGCTTAAACTACGGTCTTAGTAACTATTTAAAAAATACAACATCACAGATATTTTACAACAAACTTTTAAACATCCACAATTTGATTTGATTCATTTATGACTTAACCTCCACTTTATTGATATTTCGGAAATTCTACACCTAGGACTTCTATTCTTAGTTTACGTTTTCTCCGTGACTGTACTTTTTGAGGTGTCGTTGGAGGTATCTTATTTAAATATACTCAGTTTAAGTTAAAATACACCAATGTGTATGCTAATAAATACGTACAAATATAAATTACATTATACAAGTTCATATACAATGATGATTTGAACACAGTTTGAAAATCGGTAGTAAACTAAAATTGTGATAATAACTTCGGTGACCTTCGTGGAATCCGAACATTACCGAGGAAACTTTTTTGTTGGATTTTACACGAAAAATTTCTTTTTTTTTTTGGTGGCAATTGGCAGACCCTGGTCTCTGCCTACCCCTCCTGGATACAAGCGTGAGTTTATTTTGTTTCCACGAATTCGCTTCACTTCCAGTCATTTTAAGTGTACTTAACTATATCTGTTCTAACTACACGTTACTTTTCCGTCTTGATGGCACATAAGATTGCCTTGTAGACATAGTTCCGCTAAACCAGGGATGTGACTTGGGAATATAATGTGCAAACTCTGCAAACCCAGGGCAGGTCAAACCCTGGTCTCTGCCTACCCCTCCGGGATACAGGTGTGTGTTTATGTACGTGTATTATGCATCAGAAAATGTGTCACAGTCATTGAACAACGATAGCCCCTCTACTTTTAATTTCATTATTGTTTTACGTACAATTAATCAAGTGGGTTTATTGTAGAAAATGGCCTATCTTTGCTACCATTCGCTGCCGCTCAACTATTGGAAGCTGACCACTCCAATCAACTCCAATCAATCAAAAGACCTTTCCATCTATTGATTTATTCTGCGTCGTTGAACATTGACACTCATGGCTGAAACGTCTACTTATTGAAGAGGTTTCGATCTAACTAGTAGATGGGTCTTAGAATTCAGAACATTCGGAATTCAGTTTCGGTAATTTTCGTATCTCGTTTCTTTCACTTTTAGAATTAGGTAGACTAGATAACTCTTTATACTGCGTATTGCCTCTATAAGTGGACTATTTTTAAATTCTCGACCTAAAAAGTAGGGGGCTATTCAGTTTGTTTCCTCAAAACTAGTCACTAAAAGAGACCACGACACGCAAAATGAAAAGCTTACAAATGATCGCTACACTCGAGCGCCGCATTGCAATACCCGTTCCCCACATGGTCACCCCCGTTGGCCACACCGTTGATCTTCTCCCCGGTGACGACCAGGTCGACGGAAGGCACCACGGCGTTGGTCTTGGCACCGTTGGGCGGCCGGTAACACCACCACGCTAGGAAGAAGAAGAGCAGGGAGCAGAGCTTGCCGACCAAGGCCAAGGCCAGCATGTATCTGGGTTGGAAGAGATAGGTGTGAGTGGTCATAAAAGTATAGGGTGCTGGTTCGATTCTTGGGTGTGACCAGCGTAATTTCAAAAAGATTTAAATGCAAATTTGCTTTTTTAAATGAAATAAAGTTGCCTTCGAGAAAATTTTGCTATTTCCAGTATTTGGATAAGTGGATATTTATAATTCTGAGATACGGCCTTTTGATCTTCTGTGGCACACCCATATATGGCCTAAATGTGCCATAGAACTTTATGTTTATACATATAGGTTAGTTTGCAAGATGAGTCATCAACTTTTATTTTGTACTTACGAGTATTGCTTTATGCGTGTGTTTCTGAGCACAAATAAATTATTTATCTATCTATCTATTTAGAGTAGGTACTTACTTTACCTCCAGGTGAGGTTAAAACATTCGACCCTGTATATCCTTGATATAAGAATTTATACCTTAGTAACTTAATTCCTTACATGAATCACTGACTACTTGGTTTGTAGTGCTTACGAAAGTTTTAGTTCAAAAATATTTATACCTCGATATAGAGACCCCTGCGCGCGATCCGACACACGCACTTGGCCGGTTTTTTGGATCGATTGATATAAGTCCCTTATACATATCTGGTATAGATACATATAAATATATCATAAATATAAGACATTTTCCTTGCTTTCTATACTTTCTCTTGTTACTCACCGGCTCATATTAACGTTGTCATAGAGCAGGCACGCGCCGCCGCCGCAGGTCTTAGCCCACAGCGAGCACGACAGGTCAATGAGGAAGCCGAACAGCAGCGGCGCCGGGATCGTGCCCAGCAGACGCACCTTGATCCACTGTATGCCCAGCGCGAACGAGCGCTGGTCCTCGCGCACGCATCTGGGGAAGAAACAAGCCTTGGGTTATCTGGCTAACCATCTCGAGCAGTGGTCCCTAACGTTTTGTCGACCAAGGACCATTTATATTGTTTTGTCGTCAGCAAGGACCATACAAAGTGAGTTCGAAACTGTATAAGATAAGATTATTCTTTATTGCACACAAGAAACAAGACATAAAATAGGTACATTTTGCATTACCTAAATAGGTAATTATTGAAATCAATAACAGGTTGAAATCAAAACCTTGTTTAATGCACATGGCTTTTAATATCTCCATTTATTGGCAACTCTTTTATCCGATCCACGGCCCACTTCCGAGGCTCTCACGGACCACCTGTGGTCCGCGGAGGGCGGGATGGGAATCACTGATCTAGAGAAATGAGATCCCAGGAATTAGTTTCGGGGAAGGGACTATTTAACCTAAAAAGGCATTGATTAAAAACGGCAAAAGACTCATCTTGAATTATCTCCTAACCTAAAAATAAACAAGAATCAGCCCCTATATTACGCTCACCAAATCCTGAGCGACAGACGATTGGAATCGCTCAGGATTTGGTGAGCGTAATTAGGCCATTGATGACTGTACTGCGGTATTAATATACCCAATTTGTCGTTTATATCGTATTTAGGTACAAATATTCCACAATGGGGGTGTACCCGTACTGTGAGCTTGTGTGTTCACTCATCTTTAGTCGTTCTCTCAAATCAAAAGTGGGATGCTGTACATTAGCAGATCTCAATTTTTCTTAACAGTTTGCTATCTGTTTTTCCAAATCCAGTTCTGCGCAGCTAAAGTAATCTACACAGACGCCTTACCTGAGCGTAGCCGAGAGCGCTGGCATAGTTGCCAGGAAGGTGAACAGCATCACACAGAAAGTCAGGAACACGAAGAGCCACAGGTAAGGACAGTCCGACGGACATACGCTGTTTATCGCTTCATACGCGACTGACGAGTTGGAGGCGGCTGGAGAAATAGAGATTTTTTTGTAACTTATTACCTAGTTGTCAGCGCCCCAAGGAAACAGGTGGATGAATGTTCATCTAAAATCCTCGTAGCGTAGTGACCCTATGCTTGCGACATAGACAAAGGATGTAGGTTATATTCTTTTGGTTGCACTAACCCGTGCTGAGGACAATTTTAAAAACCTATTTAGAGGCTAAAAATTCCACCCATGCCGGGACTTAAACCCGCTTGACCCGGGACTTGGGAGAGCGCTGGCACGGTTAGCCAGAGGTCGCGGGTTCAAGTCCCGGCATGGGTGGAATTTTTAGCCTCTAAATAGGTTTTTAAAAAAGGATGTCTAAGATGTACGCGATAGTGATTAGGATAAAACTATCAGTAGAGCTATACGAAATATAAATACAACGATATAGACAAAGGAGATCGATGCACGCGATAATAATGAGGATAAAACTATCAGGAGAGCTATAGTACAAAACACATAACGCGAATATAAGGATGTAGATATACGCGAAAACAATTAGGATAAAACTATCAGGAGAGCTATTTGTAAAAAATCCTTTTGTCCTTTAAGTAGAACCGATCCAATCTGTAATTTTATAGACAGTACCTAGAAGTCGGATGATTTATCAGTATTTTCTTTCTGAATATTGGATATGTTCGGATGTCAGCCTGTATACGTCCCAGTCCCACTGCCTCATCAGGGCAGGGCATACGTGTCTACCGCGAATTAGCTTTTCCAATCCAGTGGCAAATCCTTGGGTTTCTATCATTGAAAAAACATTATTCGTGGAGCTTCATAAAAGAGCTTCTAAATCTCGATAATTTTTATAAGTAACTAGAATACATCTATGAAACGCACCTCCTTCAGCCAAATACATGGGCAGCTCCACGTTGGTGCTGTTAATACACCCGCAGTCGCCGTAAAGCTGCGCCGCGCCCAGCACGGTCCGCGTGGCGCAGCCGGCGTGGCACGGCGAGTAGTAGACGATGCCGTCGGCGCCGCACACCGGCGCGTACGGCGCGTGGGCGCACGCGCAGCCCGCGTTGCAAAGGGAGGCCAGGCGATCGCCGCTAGTGCAAATAATAACATAGACTAGCTGTCCAATAGACACGCGTTTCTTTCGCTCTTCACAAACTTTTTGGTAAAACAAGGAATAAAGCAGTGGGATTACAGTTTTTCGGTAGTTCTTGCTTTACAGTGAGCTAAAAGGATTACTAAAAAATAGGAGGCGCACGAAAACTACGGCGTTCGGTGACTTCGGTGTCGATTTGCTATATCCCGAACAAACTGACGGAAATTACTGAATTAATTATAGATATAAAAAGGAATCGGTGAAGTTCAGTGGAATCCAAGCACGCCCTAACCTCACGGCCCTCTCCCCTCGAATTAACACAAACTTCCGTTGTGGTGGTTACGGAAGCTTGGTTGGTAATAAAGAGATGGTTGGCAAGGAGTCGCGCGAGCCCACAAGCATGGAGCGTATAAGATAGAAATGAGTCATTACAATTTATTAGCATTCTTTTGGCTTCTTTAGAAATAAAGTCACTCGGAGTCGCTGAGTTACTCTGTTACTCACTATTTGCTTCACATTTCTTCTGCTTTTGTTCTATATCTGCCCTGTTTTCTGTACCTATTTACTTTTCCTGCATAATTATGTGTGTCTAAGTGGCGTTACATAAATGTTTTCTTCTTCTTCTACTGAAGAACGTATCTCAAAACGGTCGTTTCGAAAGAAAGCAAGCACCGATTTCCACTGGTCATAATGTTGACAACACCATTTTTATTAGTGGTGGTATGCACTCCCAGCATGCGGTCTTTTCAGAATCCTTTGGAATTCATTGAACGGGTTCTAATTTGACGTACTTGACTATAGAAGGTGAATTGTAGGGCACAGTGACGCCAGCGAATGGATAGTCGTCACAGGAGAGCACGAAGCTGAAGGTGAAGGCTGCCGCCGCTAGCGTCGCCAGGACGCAGAGCTTGATGATGCCGGCGCAGGCGAGGTTCCAGCGCTTCACCAGCCAGCCGCCCAGGAACGTGCCGCCGCCCCCGGCCGGCACCGTGATCACGCCTGGATGGACCGGGTAATGAGGTAAAGTTTATTGGTGAAACAATTTGAAGACAAGCAAAAAACAAAGGCAAAAAAAGACAAATAAAAAAAAAAAAAAGACAAGAGAGACTTTTGCCCGGCCAAGCGCGAGTTGGACTCGCGCACCGAGGCCCGAGGGTTCCGTACAAATTTCTAGGCAGGTACTTATATATTATCAGTTTTCACCGAGCTTTTCCCGAACTTCAAAGACTAATTTTTTTTATGATTTCATCACAAATGTATAGTTTTCAGATTGTTCCATGCATTTATAGTATAAAACGATATTACTTGCCAAATTTCATAGTTCTACGTCAACGGAAAGTACCCTATAAATTTTGATTCCCTTGAGTGTCGAAATATACGTTTTTTGCGGCATAAACGGCCGTATCTTTTTTTACGTTAACTTAGAAGTTTGATTTTTTTTTCACAGCTTCAAGGGACTGTAGACTTGAGTATACGGTTTTAATTTCGGTTTTAATTCCCGAGATAAAGAGTCTTGACAGACAAACGGACGGACGGACGGACAACAAAGTCATCCTATAAGGGTTCAGTTTCTCCTTTTGAGGTACGGAACCCTAAAAATTAACACATTAAGCTTGGATTTACAAGTCAAAAGCAGTATGGGTATATAAAGTGAATGGCTTCAGTGGGTCAGTCAGGCCTTTACGAAATCCTATCTCGCTTACCAACCCGCGCCGCATTGGGTGAATTGGCTCCCGATTCGACCTCGATGAAGTCGAATTCGACGATGACGAATACTTCCAAGCTGTGGACTTGGAAATCGATCGTCGATCACTGCCAGCCTTGCTTACTACTTATAATTTCTAATTTTGTACATACGACAGCTACTCGTAAGTATCTAAGTAGCATACTTTGTACCCACACCTTGGCTCTACAGATTTCATCATCATCATCATCATCATCATCATCATCAGCCCCTTGACGCCCACTGCAGGACATAGGCCTCCCTCATAGTTTTCATAACCATGAGGGGTTTTGCCATAATCGCCACGCTTGGCAGGCGGGTTGGCGATCGCAGTGTGCGGTTGGAATGTCAGGTAGACGCTGCTGCCCGTCTCCTGGTAATTTATTTCCTTAGTCGCCTTCTACGACAACAGATTTACGAACCCAAAAGCAGCGCCGCCTCCGACGCGTTGACCGCGAACTGGTTCTCGATGAGTTTCGGAAGGAACGCCGCGAAGCCCGATATCAGCATCCCCTCCGAGGCTCCGGCCAGGTTCAGGAACAGGAAAGTGGGGTTCCGCAGCAGGGCAGCCGCAGCACGGGGAAGCTCGTGGAGTGCGCTGAAGGCTGCCGACTTGGAGGCCTCGCCCTCGTGCGCTTCGGAGATCTTTGATGCGCGAATTTCTGCAGCGCCTGGTGATGGAGACACAGCTGATTAACGGAAAGTAAGGCTAAAGTAAAAATAATAATAGCTACCAGAAATAGTTTAGCAGAAGACCGAGAAACACGACGGGATTTCTGCAGAAGATGCACGTTTACTATGTTATTATGATTTTACTATAAGAATCTTCCTACCTTATGAAGATTTAACGCGCTGCAAGATCGTAAGTACATATGAAAACCAACTAAAGTAAAGTAAAAATTATTTAATTTATTAATTGCGAGGAAAATACAAATTAGTTTGGTCGTTGGCCCCCACACTAGACTTAGTCTGTGTTGCGAGTGCCGTCTAGCTATACCAGCTTACATTTTTTTTTTTAATAGAAAGACTAATCTAATTAGATACTAAATATATGTAAGTGCCACTGAAAAATTAATAGGTACCTACTTATTTTTAAATGTATTTTGGACAATATGGTATTCTTGTAATGTTCTCGGTTTCCGTGTCGTGAAAAACCCATTAGTAATTGTCAAATTCAGTTTGAGGTAAGTGTATATTATGTTGTTTAGTAATATTTTCGTAATAAATTCTAAGCTTAGATACTTATTTGTTGCTTGTGTTTAAGTGTATTGTGGGTGTTGGTGCACGATTGTGTTTGTAGAAAGTGCATAGGTCAGTGTTGGTGTGTGTAATAATGAGTATAATAATATGTGTGTTTTGTTGTGGTGTGTTATGTTATGACTGTGTTTTTATTTATTAACTAACCCGGTAGCTCATGTGGAAACGCCAACAAAGGTATGGCAACTATGAGGCAGAGCACAGCTGAGAGGATGAAGCCCACCCACCAGGCGCCGATCCACACTGAGCTCAGTGGCGTGATCCCGATCCTGGAACAAACGCCTTCCGTTAATGTTGGAGCAAACACGCAAGTATTTGCTATGACATTTTATGCGCTCTTTAGTTTAGTTAAACTAAAAGGGATGGATGGAAAGCATCGCGTGCATACGAATCACGTGCAAAATGACTCGCAAAAAGGGTTGCAGAATAATGTAAACATACACAGCGTGGAACAAGGTTTTGAATTCAATATCAGCCGTAAGCAAGGAATTGGGGTTTGCACGCAAGCGGACTAAACGAATATTGCAAGCGCACCAATCGGACTACTCATGTATATTCAATTGTTTTCATATGCTAATTCAATAAGGATACCGGTGTAACTGCTGGGGCCATTCTACGCCGGCTACAATTGTTTTTCTAACTTGAACAGCTCTCTGGGGCTTTTAAGAAAATGAAGTGGTCTGCTCATGGTAAGTATTACAGTAATAAAACGTACTAGGGCTTCGCGAATGAAAATTAAATTCCTTTCAACTTGGCAATCATTAATCTTTGTTTGCCGACCGCGAATTATTAAAAAAAAAACTTTTCCTAGGGGGCAATTCGAAACTCGTTTGAGCCAAAATGATATTTCGCGTGCCGAAGCCGTAGAAGTAGCAAAACGGTGGAATTAATTTGGCTCCAAAGTTGGTTCAAAAGCGTACAATGAGATGAAAGCGAGAGGGCAACTTTGGCTGAATGAAGCCCTGTTCGTTGCCGACATGAAAAATTAAAAAAAAAGCTAGACGCGGGAAAGGTATTCCGTAACTCAGGAATTTCAGGTTTCTCTTGACGTCTGCTTGAACAGTTTAAGGAGCCTAGAGTAGTTATTAAAGTGCCTATATAATAGGGGTTAAAGTATGAAATTGCCGTTTTATTGCAATAGGTTCTTTGAATTGACATAGAATCTTCATGGTTTGAGGTTTTCGAATGAAACTTTTTTCAAATGGTTTCTATGATGTTCTTTTTTTAAAAAATGTGAAACATTTGAATATCGACTTTCAATTGTTTTTGTTATTCAATTTAGACAAGAAAGATGGATACTGCGAAAATACGAGTGATTTTTGAATACGAGTTCCGACGCGGAACTAACGCGGCAGAAACATCCCGCAATATCAATGCTGCGTTTGGAGAGGGGTCTACTAATGAACGCACCGTGCGATTTTGGTTTAAACGCTTTCGTGATGGAAATTTCGACTTAAAGAACGAGCCACGAGGAAGACCGCCCACACAGGTGAATAACGATGAATTAAGAGAGATAGTGGAAGCCGACCCTAGTCAAACTACCCAGGAATTAGCGGCATGGTTTAACGTTACCTTACCCACAATATTGACTCACTTGCGTCAAATCAATAAAATAAAAAAAGACGAAAAATGGGTGCCTCATAATCACTCGAATTTTCGCAGTATCCATCTTTCTTGTCTAAATTGAATAACAAAAACAATTGAAAGTCGATATTCAAATGTTTCACATTTTTTAAAAAAAGAACATCATAGAAACCATTTGAAAAAAGTTTCATTCGAAAACCTCAAACCATGAAGATTCTATGTCAATTCAAAGAACCTATTGCAATAAAACGGCAATTTCATACTTTAACCCCTAATATTTAACAAAAACTTTGAAATAGATTTTAACGTACCAACTTGTGTCTAAAGGAACGAAATATTTGAATTTGAGTTGTTTAGATAAGCACAGTCAAAAATTAAAAAATAAAAGTTATAAAAGGAAAAAAATTAAGTCATAGTCTTTTAAGTTAACATTGCTTTAGAGAGAGATTACATATATTTCTCTGTATCTGTTTTTGTTTAAACATTTTTTTAATAACCTTGCGTACATGATAATAACCTTGCGTAAAATTTCCTAGGTTATTTTCTACCACTCCTTCGATCAGCTCACGAGGTGAATGAAGTAGTTCTTTGGCAGAACGTATTATTTTGGCTGGTGCAAGTTGTAGATGTAAGGAGTTGTTTTACTTACGTAGTAGAGTCCACAGTGACGAAGTCAGTGTACAGCTTGAGCATCTGGCCACCGATGACATAGCCCATGGCCGGCCCGACCACCGCCATGGTGTAGTAAACACCTGCAATAAAATCAGAAATCATAAATTTATTTTAGTTTTAACCTTTAGGAAAACTTACAGCTAAACTTAGCATTATATACATTTTAGTGAAGAACAAAAAGCAACTATTTCAACCTAGATAATTTACATTACGTTTGTTCAATCATACATAAGCAGCCTATATGTATATACGTCCCACTGTAGGGGACAGCCTTCTCTCAGGGAGAGAGTATGGGCTTAATCACTACGCGTGCCCACCGCGGATTGGCGATTTCAAGCGCTGAGGTATATGAATAGCTCAGACACTCAGGTTTCGTCACGATGTTTTCCTTCACGTTAGCGAGTGGTATTGCTACTATAACTTCACAAATGTACATAACTTAGAAAACAAAGTCATAGGAACATGTCCGCACTGGGAATCGAACCTGGGTGGACGTTGTGGAGTTTCTTTGTTAGCTTCTTCTCCACATAATCCATTAATTGTGAAACTAACAACTTTGACGTTCATTAAGTAAACATTCTGTTTTTACAATGAATAAAAATATTTGAATTGAATTGAATTGGGTGTCTCGCTTCCGAGTACCCACTAGGCTACCACCGCTGTTCAATCAATCAACCCCTATTTGTCAATCGCCACTTCCTTCTGTTCTTTCTGCCCTTGCCGCCCTCACCCAGCCGCCGCCAGCAATCTGCCTCAGATCGTCGGTCCAGCGAGCTGGGCCCCGATTCTGTTAGTGCATTATTAACAACGACGGTCGGGTCACGTGACGTGATTTTTCATGCCATTGACGCCTAGAAGCTTTGGTATCTGTGCGCGCGTAGACTCGAAGCGGTAATGAAATTTAATCGCCGCGTTCATGCGGTTGTCAATGTTCTACAATGCATTAACATAATCTAGACCCAGCTGGGCGTCCTACGCTGCCTTTGCCAGTTCGTGTTTGTTGGATGTCAATGTTAAAAAAGGCAGTGAAAAAAGCTCCACACCGACCATCTTTTCTTGCGATCTCACCATCGATATTTCCAATGCAATCAGTTCAATCATTTTGTGTCGAATTTCAAGGTAACTTATTTATCTCCGTGTGTTCATGTTACAGTGTTATAAGGCTGCTAACACAGTAAGATGGTAGCCCAGTGGGTAGAAAAGTGGACTCGGAAGCGAGAGACCCAGGTTCGATTCCCAGTGCGGGCATGTTGCTATGATTTTGTGTATTTTCAAAGTTACGTACATCTGCGATTTCGTAGTAGGTATTGTTACTACAAATTCTCGCGCTAACGGTGAAGAAAAACATTGAGGAAACCCGCGTGTTGACTGATCTTTCCTGTGGGCTAGGCCGACTAAGCTGTCAGGATGGTATAGGTGCTGGGCAAGCCTATTCCATCTAAACAGAATGTCCCAGGTACTGCAGCGTCTGAGTGGTCCCTTCACCCATCTATTGTAAGTGAAGTTGCCACTGGAAGCTGTATAAATCATTTCATTACGTAGATGCAAAGGCCAAATATATTTAAGCGTTGTAAAGATCGCTTACTTAATGAATTTCTTTTCATAGTTTCTTTCTTCACGTTCACCAAAACGTGTTCAAACATTCAAATTGTGCTAGAAAATATACATGCAGCGTCTAGTACTTTATCAACGCCTTAGCAATGCGAAACATTGTATATAGCAACAATATCTGTCATTTGTAGATTACATAGTCCTTTTCGCGGTAGGTACTCGATAAATAAAACTTTACGCTTTTAACGAGGTAGAACCAAAATGACAATTCCTATAGAATTACTCGACAAAGCGTCTTAAACGTCCATTCACACAATACAATTTCGTAAACTAATCTCTGTTCATGATACCTTTTATCCGACCCTGAGTAAATACATTAGTGTATTTACAGGATACAAATCCATTTTAACGTAACCCTAAACGTTCATAACGCGGTTTGAATGTAAACCGCCTCCGAGAGGTATGATCTCAGGATTTGTCCTTTATTGTTCTATATTCGAACTTACGTCCCACGCTTTAAGAGCTATCCCCGAGTGTTGCTCACTGTACAAAGATGCCGGTCCTAGTCACCTACCTGTATAAGTAAATAGTATGACACGTAGGTCACCAGTCTTTTTGGTGTGAAAGTGTGGGGCGGTACACAGTGCTTTCTTTTAAAACCGGCACCCACAATCTTGAGGGCTCACCCTATATTTTCACAGCTAAAAGCTGCAATGGAGCCGGTACAATGCCTGCGCTACACTGCAAGCTATGGTAGAAAGCAGAAAACTACCGTTTTTTTTTCAGCATTTTAACACTTATGTGGGAAAAAGTATAGTAGTAGTGAAACTTTCTCTGTCAATAAAAAAGAACATTATATATAACACATGTAGTTAAAAAAACACAAAAATGATAAAACAATAATAATCATTATGTTAAATAGAGGCTCAGAAAGCAACGTAGCCCGTAGTGGCTACGCCGTAGCGACGCTACGAGCGTCTACGAGCTACGGAACACAGGCGTAGCCTACGAAGTTCTACAAAAAAACTTCTCTATTAACTTACCTTTCTTAGTCGTAACATCTTTGATTTTTGAAACTACCAATACAAACAAAGACCACTGTCTTAAATTGTGTAGCCGTGATAATTATATTTGATCTCCCAGGTCCGTTTCTTACTGGAATCTTGCCTTATATGATAAGTTGAAGGAGACTGCACATCATTATATGTCCGAAATAATCTAATTTCCGTAATCCGTAGTTGTACGCATTCCGTTTGCTTCCGTGGATGTCGTAGAAGCCGACTAAGGAAATTAATTACCAGGAGACGGGCAGCAGTGTCTTCCTGAGATTCCATTCGCACACTGCGATCGCCAACCCGCCTGCCAAGCGTGGCGATTATGGCAAAACCCCTCATGGTTATGAAAACCACGAGGGAGGCCTGTGTCCAGCAGTGGGCGTCGAACGGCTGATGATGAAACATGACCAATCTTTTGGTTGTTGTGGCTTTACTACGAGGGGTAGAATTTAACCAAATAACTAGCTCTCCATATCGCGCAGTGCGCCCGCGTCCCGCCCAAGACGCATCGAGAGCATCTCGAGGCGCCGCAGCCCTGAATGGGCCTGAATGGCCGTCTGTGTTGAAAGCCGAGCGCCCTACACATTCCGGCCCTTTAGGGAACACTCCGCGAACGAGCGACGGCCGAGTGCCATCGAGTGGTGGGAAAACTGTGATGCGAAGACGTTCAGTTGCCACATACTGTCGGCAAGATTCCAGGAAGGTGGAGACCAGGCCCCAGAGTCTAATAAAAACATACATAGTTCAATGATAACATTTTTAATGGAATATTTAATATTTTTCTATTCAATATTATACACTTTTTATACTTATATTGACTAAGTATTAATTGATTGACTTCTTTATGATATTGACATGCGATTTTTTAAATTTGTAAATCCTTTTTTTTAATTTCTATTACGAAATTTAAAGGTTCTTTTTAATTGTAAAGTTTGTCCCATACTTTCAGCACATGCTGAGTCGGAGCCCATTTACATTTGCTACACCTACGTTGTCTCTTTTCGCGTATTGATACATTACCGTACCATGTACTTAAAATCTAAATGTTTTTGCTCTGCATGTGTGCTTCTGCTTTATAATATGTTTTCTTTGTGCTGTTTCTTGTAATTAGTTGTGTTTATGCTTTGTATACGTGTGTGTGACTTATGTAAATAAATGATCTATCTATCTATCTATCTAATTGCACCTTGACTTGCTCACAACAATATCAATGTCTAATTCGTAGCAATAGCAGTACAATGTCATTCCAGTGGTGTCGTCATCAGCCATTTGACGCCCACTGCAGGACATAGGCCTCCCTCGTGGTTTTCATGACCATGAGGGGTTTTGCCATAATCGCCACGCTTGGCAGGCGGGTTGGCGATCGCAGTATGCGGTTGGAATCTCAGGAAGACGCTGCTGTCCGTCTCCTGGTAATTTATTTCCTTAGTCGCCTTCTACGACATCCACGGAAGGAAATGGAGTGACGCTATTCTTAATCCGGCGCCACACGGATAAGTCCAGTGGTGTAACCCACGTAAATTTAATAGGTAGGTATCGCCAAGAAGATCGAATGGCACGAGGTGCCGACTTAAGTGGCACGGGTTATTGATATAATCCGTGCAACTTTTCTTCAATGGTTTGATATGCAATTGCTTATCAGACTACAAATAGTGTCAAAGGAATAACCATTGCCGTACTTGATTGATTGATTGTTCCGACCGGTTTCGGCCATGGCGACCACTTTGACCCCTAATCAGTGATGAGGCGCTGGTGCGCTCGAAGATGGCTTATGTAGCCTATCTTCACGGCGAAACTCCGTGCACACTGAGGGCACGTGAGAATGCCGTTCTCGTAATTATATATTATGGCAGCAGGTGGGCGAGCCTTTAACTGGTCGCGTTTGGTATCCAGGTCAGCTTTACGCTGAACCTCGAACTCGCGTACTTGACTGTTCACCAACCTGCGCCATTCTGGCCGCTGTGCTGCCAACCGTTCCCAGCGGGAGGGCTCTATTTTGCATCTCTTCATGTGTCGCTTTTGGACATCCTTGTACCGGAGGAGGGGACCGCCATGATTCCGCTTGCCCTCCTCTAGTTCAGAATAAAAGATGCGCTTCGCCACTCTTTCCTCCGCCATACGAGAAACGTGACCGCACCACCGAAGCTGTCGACGCATTAAATAGGCCTCAATGCCACCAACATTGGCTCGTCGCAGAACTTCTGTATTTCGCACTCTATCAGACCATCTGATCTTCATGATGGTACGGAGGCATTTAAGGTGGAAGCGATCCAGAGTGCGAATGTGGCGGCGGTATACACACCATGTCTCAGAGGAGTATAAGAGGTTTGGCAGCACGATTGCCATATATATTGATATCTTCGTGGCCAACTTAAGGTCATGAGAGCAGAAGACCTTGGAACATAGCTTGCCGAATGCTGCAGCTGCGGCACCGACCCTGCTATTGATCTCAGCATCAAGGTCACACTTGGATGTTACAGTGTTCCCCAGATAGCGAAATTTATCCACCTGCTTCAGCACATCCTCACCAAGTTTTATGGCCAATGTCTCGTGACCGTGTATATCCAGGGACATCACCTCCGTCTTATTGACATTGATCTTCAGGCCGAACTTACTGCAGGCTTGGTGGAATGCGGACATTAGCTGTTGCAAGCCGTCTGGGGATTCTGCTACGAAGCACAGGTCGTCAGCATACATGATCTCGGTGATCAGTACGTGTGAGACTTTAGTGCGAGCCTTAAGTCTAGCCAAGTTGAAAAGGCTGCCGTCTGTGCGGAAGCGGATGCGAACTCCTTGAGAAACAGTTTGTAAGACTTCTCTAACTATCACCGCAAAGTATAAGGCGAACAGAGTAGGTGCTAAAACGCAACCTTGCTTCACCCCACAGGTAACGGGGAAGAAGTCTGTCTGATCACCGTCTACGGCAACGCAGCATTGCATGTCGTCATGCAGGAGTCTAAGCAGTCTCACAAACTTTCCCGTGCACCCAAGCTTACCTAGCACCAACCATAGAGCTTCCCGAGGCACGCTGTCGAAAGCCTTCTCTAGGTCAACAAAGCAAAGGTACAGCTGACGACCCTGTTCTCTGCTCTTTTCTTGCAGTTGACGCACAGAGAATATAGCTTCGCATGTGCCTCGATCCGGTCGGAAGCCAAACTGGGTTTCTGGCAGAATCTTTTCGGACAAGTTCTTTAGGGGTTTAAGAGAACTCTAGCAAAGACTTTTCCGGGGGCTGAAAGAAGCGAAATACCGCGATAAGCGTTGCAGTCAGATCGGTCACCTTTGTTCTTGTAGAGAGCACTTATGCGCGATACTTTAAAGGTATCCGGAACGCGCTCCTGCTCCCACATGCGAACAAATAGTTCCCAGACCAGCGTATGCAACTCCTCTCCGCCGTATTTTATCAGCTCTCCCGTTATGAGGTCAATACCAACCGCCCTTTTGTTTTGTTGCTGTTTGATGGCAGTAACAACCTCGTCACGCAATAGAGGCTCGTCCAGCTCAAAGGCAAGAGAGAGCTGAGGCATTAAGCGGATAGTTTGTAGATCAGCTGATCGATCCACATTTAGCAGAGTATTGAAGTGCTCCGCCCAGCGCTTTAGTACATCGTCCTTGTTCGTCAACAGGTGACTACCGTCTAGAGACCTTAAAGGCACCCTCACGTGGTAGGATGTACCAATCAGCTTACGTACCTCACTGTAGAATTCTCCCAGCTGGTTTGTGTCAGTGAGCCATTGCATGTATCTAGCTTTGTCCTGCCACCACTTGTCTTTCATATGACGAGACAGCTTGCGCAATTCGAGGTCACTAGCTTTAACAACCGCAACGCTTCCTCTTTGCCTTCTGTGCTGTCGCAGGAGATCTCTGTGTTTATCGAATGCTGCCCTCAGGATTTCATCATTTCCATCAAACCAGTCTTCGTTGCGACGGAACTTTTTACCCAGTGTAGTTGAAGCGGTATCTATGATATGAGATAACAAAGTTCCCCAGACAGCATCAACATCACCTACCTCATTGACGGGCAACAGCTTTTCAGACAGGGCTTCAGCGTATTTCTCCCTGACCGCGCGATCTTTTAGCTTGTCCACGTCCAAAGACGCAAGCTTTTTTATAGTGGTTCTACGCGGACGACGGAGGCGTATTCGCAGCTTAGTGACAATAAGTTGGTGGTCAGACCAACAGTGCGCACCACGCATGACGCGGGTGACCTGTACTTGGCTGAAATCTTTTTGCCTCACGATTGCATAGTCAATCAAATGCCAATGCTTGGATCTTGGGTGCATCCATGTTGTCTTGTACTTGGCGGCAAGTCTAAACATAGTGTTCGTAATTGACAGATCGTATTGAGCACAAAGACTGAGCAGCAACTGACCATTGCTGTTCATGTTGCCAACTCCATGTCTACCCAGAACTCCAGGCCAAGCCTCATAGTCCCGACCAACCCTGGCATTGAAATCGCCCAGCAATAATATCTGCTCTTTGGCGTTTATGCTATCGAGGCAATGAGTCAATTCCTCATAGAACTTGTCCTTGATGTCATCAGACTTGTCTAGCGTTGGAGCATAAACACTGATGACATAAGGTAGTTGTCTTTGTCCAGGTGAAGGCGCAGTGTGGTAACGCGGTCTGATATATGTACAGGGTACTCCTGTAAACGCTTTGCTAAGTGATTCTTGATGGCAAATCCCACACCTGATCGACGAGCTTCGGAGGCAGCGGTACCTTTCCAGTAGAAAGTGTAGCCGCCACCTACTTCCACCAGCTCTCCTTCATCGGGTAGATGCGTTTCGCTGAGCGCAGCCACATCCACGTTATAGCGATGAAGTTCCCGAGCTACTATGGCGGTCTTACGTTCAGGGCAGGCATTGCCATCTCGATCAAGAAGCGTTCTCACGTTCCACGCGCCGAAGGTCATATTAGGTGTGGTTTTTAAATTTGCTTTGTAACGTCGACCACGATTTGAATGATGCGATGATAGCCGCGGTTACTACCATCTGCCAAGTTGGGACGAGCATTTTTTAAGGCACCTTTTCTAGCCCCCTCCCCGGCTGAGCGGGGAAAGCAGTGCCTCCCTAAACAGGGCTGCTTTGTCACCCCGAGTACTGCCGAGCCTGCGCTGTCGCCCCAAATTTACAGCGCGGAAACGACCACGGCGTGTACTCACGCCCCCGGGACCGCCTGTGTGCGGGTATCAGACAAAGTCAAGCTTGCATCAGGCTAGACCTCTCTACCTTTACCCATCGCCACAGGACTTTAAACGTACTCGGAGTCCAGTAATGGAAGCGGTCAGATGCGCAGGATATATTAAGGTGCACAAGTGTACGCGCAAGACACAGGTGCACATACTCATCCTTGTCCTTCTAGACCCGATGGAACGGAGACCGTTACGACCGGAGAAAGACTCAGACGGATGGTACAGTATCACGGTGAGAAAGTTACAAGGGGTCGGAACTTTTTCACACACTCCCATAATCGCCTTTTACGATACCCACGGGAAGATATGGGGTGGTGCTATTCTAATCTGCCGACACCACACGGCAAAAAAAAAATTGCCGTACTATTAAACAACTATGCGTCAGCGTCGACAAGGAATAATAGTCGATAGCCTATTTGGTAACCAACCTCCGATAGGCGACGGCATATATGGAAGAAGATGATACTGAAGACAATGCTCTGTGGTTCATAAAAACGTCTGAGGTGCCTACGCGAATGCTTGAAAGTACCAACGGTGCAAGAAGTAGTCTCGTATAAGAGCAAAGTACCTGAATGGCCGAGCTTTGCTCGCTATTTTTTTTTTTGGTTACTCGTATTTTTTGTAAAATAAGGAATATTTCACTTAAATTTTGCCGTGCACTTGAATCATCTTACTTATAAATTTTTATTTTGTTATATAGCCCACGTGCGTCCTATTGCAAGGCACAAGCCTTCTCAAGCCTCCGAGAGAGACAGAGTGTGGACTTACCTAATTACCACACGTGCCCACCGCAGATTGGCAACTTGAAGCACTAAAGTATTGTGGTCCCACTCAGGTTTCCTCACGATATTCTCCTTCACCGTTAACGAGCGCGTTCTTATCAATAATTATTTTTTTAATTTTATTTATTTTAATTTGTCATCGAGACCAATGGAAGGTTAGCAACTGACAACAGGCCCATCTCGCGAAGAATGGCCCGCATAAACCACGCTAAGTGCTTTCTTGTGTTTACGGTCGCAGGAGAGTGTTAATAACACTTACACTAGGGCACTTAGCTAACAACGCCTGGGTTAATGTTCTTGAAATAATTACCGCTTTTGCCTTAGTTAGGTTAGGCAAGTGAAGTAATTTTTGTGCGTTGACATCTCATCAACCCTTGCTTGCGTGCGCTTTACTCACTTACTTTACGGGTCAATTTACAACAGCATTGCTCGCTAGGCAGAGATGTAATTAGCTGACGACATTGATTTTATCGATCCGAAACATTAGACGACAGATGACAAAGTTGTCTTAGCCGATTTTATGACCTCTGTATCCATAATTTATTTTATTATTTCATCATGCCCACTACAGGACATACTTAAGCCTCCTTCGTGGTTTTCATAACCATGAGGGGTTTTGCCATAATCGCCACACTTGGCAGGCGGGTTGGCGATCGCAGTATGCGGTTGGATTCTCAGGAAGACGCTGCTGCCCGTCTCCTGGTAATTGATTTCCTTAGTCGCCTTCTACGACATCCACGGAAGGAAATGGAGTGACGCTATTCTTAATCCGGCGCCACACGGAACACAGAATTTTATTATTTATTATTGTTTTACTATTAGTATAGGTACTGTGGTAACCTCGCTGAATCAAAGGTGGATATTAGATATTAGTGGAATATAGTGTTTTTTACTTAATTAATCTAAATTGCTAACAGTGTCATACCAGTAAAACAGCACAATTCACGCATATACCGTGACAAATTCGTCAAAATATGTCAATTTGGTGACCGCTAGTATCATACCAACTCGTTCGTCCGATAGGTCATTAGAATCATCAGCAATCCCATAAAAACCAATGGCAGGCGCTACCATTACTGGGTAGCAACCCTCCGTGACAAAAACATAGTAATTATCCCTCAAATCGTATGCATGAATGACCCCACCAAACAGTACATTCACCTACTTTATTCACCACGTGAAATTTCTTTTGGTGTAAACAAAGTGGGCTATACAGAGTGGGCTATACAGAGTGGGCTATACAGAGTGGGCTATACAGAGTGGGCTATACAGAGTGGGCTATACAGAGTGGGCTATACAGAGTGTAACAAAATTACAAAAAACTTTTACTATATAAAATGAGCTGTTCTTTACACACGGCATTCAACGTATGAAACCGCAAATATTTCTGTCCCGGATTTCGATGTTTTCCCCATCACCCATTTTATTATAGAAAAATAGCCTTGATATGGGGATTTTATTACATTTTGCTTAAAGTATCCTCTACTCTAGACGTCCTACTACAGTGCCCAGGCCTACTCTCAGAGAGTAAATATGCACCACGCCTGCCCACGACTACTTGGCTATTTCAAACGCTGAGGTGTGAGAACACCTCAGACACGCAGGTTTGCTCATGGTGTTTTCTTTAACCGCTGGCGGGTGGCCTTTGTAAATTAGTAGTACGGTCCAAGTAGATGGAAGTAGCAAAAAATAGGAAAAGACATAACGGTAAGACCGTTATGTATGTCTGTCCGTGTAGTTTCTGTCCTGGATCAGCACAGAAACTACACGGACAGACGTAACGGTCTTACTTATAAAAAGACAATATCCTTCCAAACACTTCTCAAATGCAGTTTAAAGGTCTTTCCCTGAACAAATAAAATGACAATTAAGACAAATTAAACTGCATTTGAGAAGTGTTTTAAGGAATTGTGTTTTTTAATAAGACTGTTAGTTTTTTGTCATTCAAAATGGTTTGTTTACAATTGAGGCACTTTCGCCTAGCGCAATGCATATCGATTTAATAACACTGACATCACCTCTCGCGTGCTATCCAGGCAAGC
The DNA here is from genome assembly GCA_963969515.1 of Yponomeuta evonymella. Lineage (NCBI taxonomy): Eukaryota > Metazoa > Arthropoda > Insecta > Lepidoptera > Yponomeutidae > Yponomeuta > Yponomeuta evonymella. The sequence continues at coordinate 1,440,032 of OZ018343.1, read as the reverse complement.
AGGCGAGGCTAATTTCCTCGTCGCCTAGCAACCGCACTGCACTTCATAAGCAATTTATAATGTGCAGTCGTTAAAGGGTTAATACATTGCTGCAATCACATAGTCTACTACCTCAGTTAAATATTATCCACCAAAACATAAAAGTAAAAAAGTGGACAACTTCTCGTCTCAAAAAATACATGATATGTAAGAACTTGCCAAGTTCCTCGTCCTTACGAAATTAGCAGTGTTTTGATAAAGACGGAAAAAAATGTACTTATAACTTTTATTCTTCGAACTTGGCCTGGCGAACACTGTTCTCCTTGATAAGTCAGTCAAATTAATATAATATTTATTTTGTTTTAAGAATCTCTAAATTTCGCAAGCAGTATATACAGGGTTATTTCTACTATACGGAATTTCTGAGAAAATTTAAGTGTGTTCTATGAGTTTCTTTTTCAGATTTTTATTTTTCAGAAATATCAGGCTGTATATAATTTATATGATGTATGTATTTAACTACGTCCCGCTGCAGGGCACAGGCTTTCTCTCAGAAAGAGTATGGGTTTAATTATCACGCGTGCCCACCGCGGATTGACAATTTCAAGCGCTGAGGTATGTGAAGTGAATATCTCAGACACTCAGGTCTCCTCAGGTTGAAGTTTAATAATTCTTATCTTACCTCTGACCGTCAAGTTCAAGAAGTGCGCATTTTAGAAACAACTGTATAAGCCGCATTATAGTAAATGCACATGTCGGATACGTCAAATTGCATTTCCTATGAGGTTTGCTTCGATGGGGCTCGAGTGTCGCAAATTGACAGCACCGCGACAGTCGGAAAGGTGCTGTCGGCATTGAATAATGGCATTTCACTGCTGTTGCCTAATGCGTTCTTACACCATGTATTCTTTCCTGTTGGTTTTGATTTGATGTATAAATTGAATTGTGTAACGTCTTCTTAAATTTCATTTCATCCAGCTTCTTAGAGTTCCGTAGTCAACAAGGAACCCTTATAGTTTCGCCATGTCCGTCCGTCTGTCTGTCTGTCTGTCCGCGGCCTAGCTTAGAGACGGTTAGTACTAGGAAGCTGAAATTTGGCATAGACAACACATATATATACATACATATGCCGACAAAACGGTAGAATAAAATCTTAAAAAAATTTTTTTAGAGTACCTCTACACCTAAATTAGGGATGCCTTTTAGGATACCGTAGCCAACAAGGAACCCTTATAGTTTTGCCAATGTCCGTCGTTCTGTCTGTCTGTCCGTCTATCTATCCGACGTGCTACTACCCTGAGTTTTTTCACGTTTATACAATCAACCGTTTAGCCAGGAGAGGGGGGGAGGTGCCCTACTCGGACAAAAATTTGCGCTCCAAAGCTTAATATTTCGCAAACGGAACCCTAAATCAAAAAATGTACTTCCTACACCCACAATATTTTTAAACTAACAATCCAACGATACCCCGCACTCTGGTGTAGGCGAGAAAAAAATTGCATCCCTAATTTAGGTGTAGGGTACCCTATAATACCCTATAATTTTTTTTTTAAGATTTTTATCTACCGTTTTGTGTTCGTGATTTATCTCGTATATGATTTAAATTTCAGCTTTCTAGTACTAATCGTCTCTGAGCTAGGCCGCGGACAGACCGACAGACAGACAGACGGACGGACATGGCGAAATTATAAGGGTCCCTTGTCGACCACGGAACCCTAAAAACGGGAGATTACGGTATAATACTTGAAATTACTTTAATTATGTAGGGACTTGATGTACCGTATTCTGAGAAAAAAATGAAATTAAACATCATTAACTATGGAAAACACAAATACATCATAATGTTATAGGCGGGCATTTTATCAAATAACAGCAGATATTTTTTTGCAATTGTAAAGTTATAACCTCAGTAAATGTTGTATTTCTAAGTAGAACTCCTATCCCTCTTCTGATAGGTTATATGGGAATTTTGTTGCACCGTGTGGAATATTATGTTTTGGTGTAAAATTTCTTAGGCTGGGACTTTTGAGTCAGCACCTTTAGATAGACCCCTAAGGCCGGAGCTACCCCTGCCTGTAGTGACGACTGGAGTTTGGGGTTGCCAGGGCCGGGCGTTCACTAAAGCGATAGGGGTTCTGACTGCCGCTCTGAGGCATATCTCATAACACAGTATCTCTCTTGCTGTGCAAGGTAACGCTGCTAGTATTATGGAAAACTTTGGGTCAGGTGTGTCCGAGGGGATTATTAAAGTGTCTCTTTTTATTAAAGCGGTGGTAGCCTAGTGGGTAGAACATTGGACTCGGAAGCGGGAGACCCAGGTTCGATTCCTAGTGCGAGCATGTACCTATGACTTAGTTTTCTAAGTTATGTACATTTGTGAAGTAATAGTAGCAATACCACTCGCTAACTGTGAAGGAAAACATCGTGAGGAAACCTGAGTGTCTGAGCTATTCACATACCTCAGCGCTTGATATCGCCAATCTGCGGTGGGCACGTGTGGTGATTAAGCCCAACTTTCTCTGAGAGAAGGCCTTTGCCCTACAGTGGGACGTATATAGGCTGCTTAAAACTCTTTTTTGTTAGATTTTTATTTTCTGCCGTATTTTGACGTTTAAATAGACATCACATAGACCTTATCAAAAGGTGCTAGGCTCTGAAGCTGCTAGTGGAATAAATCGCAACGACAATAGAGTCCCAGATCAAGTTGTTTATATAAAAACTCACCCAAATAGACGGAGGACATTTTCTTGGACACATTCTCATCGATGTAGGTGACGCCGAGCGTGAAGAGCGGAGTTGCGCCCGCGCCGTGCAGCAGCTGCGCGCACACGAACACGGCCACTGCCCACGCACCGCCCTCCGACGGGGCGTCCTTGTTGCAGGGGCTGTCGGTCTGCGGGGAAAACAAAACAAAGTATTTTATTCAAAATAGCACAGAAAATCTGACTTAATGAACGTTAAAGGTTGAACGACCAATCCAACGATGGAATAGGTGAGGAAAAAAATTGCATCCCTAATCTAAGTGTAGGGAAGCAACTCTAAGAAATATTTTTTTCCAGATTTTATTCTATAGTTTTGTTGTCGTAGTAAATATATCATCATCATCATCAGCCTATGCTTGTCCACTGCTGGACATAGGCCTCTTCTATAGCACGCCACTGAGCACGGTCCTCGGCTACTCTCATCCAGCTCAGCATACATCCAGTAAATATATATCTATGTCAAATTTCAGCTCTCTAATATTTATAGTTACGGTGCTAAGCCGCGGACAGACAGACAGACAGATCGACGGACGGACATGGCGAAACTATAAGGGTTCCTTATTGACTACGGAACCCGAAAAAGCCTTAGAAATACCTGTGTTGTTGGAAAGGGCTTGTTTTAAAAAGAGAGAGAGATACTAAGGAAGGGCACCTCGCGTGCCCACCGCCTTCTAGTGATTTCCTTTCCTAGATTAGCCTAGTGAAGCGCTGAGATATGAGAACATCTCATCAGACACTCAGGCTTCCTCATAATATTTTCCTTCACATTAGCGAGAGGCATTGCTACTGCAAATTCACAAATGTTAAAAACGTAAACTTAGAAAACCAACCATTGGGACATGCCAATATCGAACCCAAGACCTCTCGAATGCGAGCCCAGCGTTCAACCATTGCGCTACCACACCTTAGTCCTCCGCTTTTCCTGTTCAGTTAAACCAAATGGAGATCATTAATCGGAAATTGTCGTGCAGAGACCACCGCCACGATGTATCTTAAGCAAGTTTTCGGTAAAAATCGGTGAATGTGCCAAAATAGTGTGTCCTGCCTATCTAAGGCCTCCCTCATGATTTTCTAACCATGGAGGGTTTTACCATAATCGCCACGCTTGGCAGGCGGGTTGGCGATCGCAGTATGCTCTTGGAATCTCAGGAAGACACTGTGGCCCGTTTCCTGGTAATTTATGTCCTTAGTCGCCTTCTACGACATCCACGGAAGGAAATGGAGTGACGCTATTCTTAATCCAGCGCCACATAAGCAGCCTATATACGTCCCACTGTAGGGCACAGGCCTTCTCTCAGGGAGAGAGTATGGGCTTAATCACCACGCGTGCCCACCGTGGATTGACGATCCAGCGCCACACGGAAGCCTATCTATTAGTGAAAGAAAACCACTTTTAGTGATAAGGCCGCTCTGTTCAGTTACGTTAAGAAAAATCTGTGTAAGTTCCTTTTTAGGGTTCCGTACCTCAAAAGGAAAAAACGGAACCCTTATAGGATCACTTTGTTGTCCGTCTGTCCGTCCGTCCGTCCGTCTGTCAAGACCCTTTTTCTCAGGAACGCGTGGAGGTATGAAGCTGAAATTTATATCAATTACTCAGGTCTACTGTCCCTTGAAGCTGTGAAAAAATCAAACTTCTAAGCCAACGCAATCAAAAGATACAGCCGTTTATGCCGCAAATTTTCGACACTTGCAAGGGAATCAAAACCTACAGGGTGCTTCCCGTGAACTCAGAATCTTGAAATTTGGTACGAAGCAACGTCTTATAGCATAGATAAAGGAAAAATTACGAAAACCATAAATTTTTAGTTACATCACACAATATATATATTTTAATAATTTTAAACTTACTACCCATTTCCTCATAAACGCGTAGAGGTATTAAATTGAAATTCATACCAAATACTCAGGTCTATAATACCTTTAAGCTGTAACAAAATCTAACTTCTATGTCAACGCAATCAAAAGAAACAGCAATTTAAGCTGCATATTTTGAAACTCGCAAGTACTCGCAGGGGAATCAAAACCTAAAGGGTACTTCCAGTCGACCTAGAATCTTGAAATTTGGCATGAAGCAACGTTTTATAGCACACATAAAGGAAAAATTCCGAAAACCTTAAATTTTTAGTTACATTACAAAATATATATTTTTTAATAAATATAAACTTATTACTTTTTTCCTCATGAACGCGTAGAGCTATCAAGTTGAAATTCATCCATCTTTCCCCATTGTAATGTTATGAATTTCATTTTGCAATAAAAATACCATAGTTATAACTCGATTGTCGTAATGAACGAACTTTGTAAACCTTGCAGGTTTGTACGGAACCCTCGGTGCGCGAGTCCGACTCGCACTTGGCCGGTTTTTTTAATTGTTTTTTATCTATCTAAGCGCACAGCTCACTCACCATAGTCCGATTCGGCAGGCACAGATCATCTGGCTCCTCGCTGGCCACCCTGTAAGGCGGCACGAGGAAGTGCGGCAGCGCAAACAGCAGGCTGCCGGCGCCCATCAGCAGCACGCCCAGCCCCAGCCAACGTGGCTTGGACGCGCCGGCGCGCCCGCCCAGGTAAGTGACCGGCGCTAGGCACGCGAATGAGGCCATATCGTAGCTGGGAAAAGACGGTAGAGTTCTGTCTATATAGCCCATGATTGGACATAAGTCTCTTCAAAGTCACGCCAACGGGTTCACTACGCAACTCCGAAATACGATTCATTTTGTATAATTTCACGAATTTCACCTATGACAACTTGTCGGCCGCTTATCTGTACTAGAATTCATTGCATAAAATAATATTAAATCGGTGGTTCATTTCACCTAAAATGAAAAAGATCGATGGCTTATTTTGTCTAAGGCTTAAAGTTCTTTTGACAGACTTAAAATTTCATCTAAATATTCTTTTTCTTTTTATGTTGCCATGTTTCACGCCAGAGAAAGAAAATATGGGCTTGATTACCACGCGTGCACACTGCGGAATGACAATTTCAAGCGTTGAGGTATGTGAACACCTCAGACACTCAGGTTTCCTCACAATATTTTCCTACACAGTTAGCGAGTGGTATTGCTACTATAACTTCACAAATGTACGTAACTTAGAAAACAAAGTTATTGATACATGCCGGGATTCCAACCCACGACTTCCCGAATGAAAAGTCGGCGTTCGACTTTGCTTAAAATCTTATTAAAATTTTATTAAAATCTAAATGGTTTGCAAATTAATCGCAAAAAAATCGATCGTATTTATATCGTATCGTATTTATCGGTAGGCCGCTTACTGCTTAGGTGAAACGTAGCACCTAACAAACGAGATTCGTTAAATCAAACATTGGATAAATTGAAATATCGAACAAACAAACTGTCGATGAGTCGTCATAGATGAAATTTAATTGAAATGAAACGTGTTTTGGAGTTGCGTAGTAAACCCCATGCAAACCTCGCCGGCCCTAAGCTAATCTCGTCCATGGTCCTCCTGCCGCCTTCTTAATGACCGACGAATGACCCACCGGCCGACGGCGAGTTCTCGATAGTGATGTGCCCTGTATTACGCACACCAAATCCTAAAGGATTCCTAACGTCTAGTTGTCAAATTTGGGTTTCCGACAGGTTTGGTCTGCATGATTAACCCTCTGACCCTCTAATATGGCAGGCGTAGGCTCGGCTCATTCCCCAGAACTCGGTTGACTGGTAGAAAATACTTGTAGCATTCAGTCCGCCGCATTGTCATTGTAATGTTTGATTCCACAAAAGCAAATATGTAGGTACAATAAACGCATATTATGTGCGTGTGGGGCAAGCAACGACGAAACGCTTGCCGGCCGCGTTAGGCTGCCGGCCGGCGGGAACATAATAAAAGGGAGAGTTCAAATTAGCAATACCATCAACTTTTACTATTCTTTATAGCATATTCTTTATTGTATACTAGAGCACGTGACGTAAAAACTACGACATGTACTGTAGGTAGATACATAAACTCACGCCTGTTTCTCGGACGTGTAGGTAGAGACCAGTGTTTGCCACTTGACACGGTCCTGACGCTAGATATACGAGGAGTTTGATTTAGTTTGTTGCGCAAATTTTGATGTGCTATTAGTATTTTTGATAAAATTCTACTTAATTTTCTTCGCAGAAACAGGGATTGAGAATATCCCGGACACTCAGAAGCTTCTCACCCGCCCGCAATGACGCCGGTCTGCATGGAGCGGAGACCGAACCTCTTCTCTATCGTCGTTATGACCACGTTCACGAAACCGTTGACCACCATCCCTGCGGACAAATTGTTCACGATTAGTTTTAACAGGCCGGCATAATTATTTAGCGTGGTTGTCAGATGATGAGATTTATGAGAAAATCATCAAACTCTTAGGTTTATTTACTTTTGTTAGTGCATGTTTTTTTTAAGTTGGTTTTTTTTTGTTAAAAAATTTGTTATGTGCCTCTCAGTACATGATCACTGGAGTTTTGGCTGTCACAGTATGAAGACGCGAGTCGCGCTTTTTTAATGTCTAAAGAAGAAACTTTCTGCTTTCAGTCACGCGTTTTGTGAATTTTAAATCCACAAAACGCGTGAGTCGCGCCATGTTAATCATACTTACCTACGCGGAGCTGTTCAGCGCGATTATGTTCCTAGTTTTATGGGTTGAGTACCTTAGGCTATGTTATTTCTTTGGGCGGTTTCTTCAGTTCAATTCAAGTCTTATTAAATGGCTTCCCTACGGACTCTGAGTTGGCTCTATATTTCGTTCTATCTATATCTTGTTGTTGATATTTTCTCTGTATGTTTTTGTTCTGTTTTTAGGTTTTTTGTACAAATATATTGATCGGAGGCATTATTCGCACCAGATCCTGTCGGAATCCCGACGCTTGCGGTATCAATTAGTATGGCATTTGAAAGTTAGATTGGAACCGTTCAAGATTTGGTGCGCGTAACATAGGAGCTGTTTTGTGGATAAACCTTTTGGATAAATGTGTTAAAATCCATAATCCTCACAAACGAAACTGACAATCGGAGATCTTGAACGTTTTGTTTCAGTCTGTATAAAGATTGATCTGCTTTCGATCTGCTGCTTACTTATATTTACACTAACAGTATCCAAGACCAGTACCAAGGACTAGACAGCATTTCTAGGTTTTACCGTAGGTCCTACAAATTAATACCTTTTACCAGGATTGTCATTTTTGAATCCATTTTTGCTAAAAACGTAGGTAGTCTTATTTGTAAAAACACGATTTTTTAAAATTCCCCTCAAATGTAGTTTAAATTAACTTAAACGTGTTTTAAAGGAATTGGGTTTTTATAAATAACACAGTAGTAAATATTTAATAAATATTTATTTACTTAATAAATAATAATAATAGTAACTGTTAGCAATAAGGCCGCCCATTGTACTTTTTCATTGTAACTTTCATATTTTATGTCTCGCTTGCAATAAAGAATATTCTTATCTTACCTTATCTTCCACACAATACAATCACTTGTCCGGGTCCCAAACTAGGATACCCTGTGCTGTAGGTATGATATTCGTTTAGTTGGTGCCTCTAGTGAAACTCATAAAGCCCTCAGATGTTGTTAGGGAATTCATGATACAGAGTTTCCTATATAGCAGGTTAAAAATCGTCGCATAAAAAAGGCAATACAAACGAAGAGTGAACGGATTCATATTCCGCAGCCCCAACCGCCATATCTGACTAAAAATAGTACCAAAATGGACAGGCGCAGTTATTAAACTTGCACATCCCGGAACTGAACCTGCTACCTACGACAGACAGGCTCAATAATTGAGCTGATCGGGCAAAAATACAACTCGCCGAGTCCTGTCGCGCGTCGGTCTTCATTTATTTCAAGTTAGGGTTCATTAGTCTTTGGTTCGACAAAATGTACAGCCTTACCAGTGGTTTGATGATGAATATTAGCTATTTGCTAACGATATTGGCTATGACAGTGCTATATGGGTAACTTGGGTGTCTCTTGCTAACACAATTCATAAAGCAGTCCATTTTTCATGAACAATATATTTTCGAGGATATAGAGTACAATTTTAAATGTAGCTTTGTACATATACAGAGAATGAAGGAAAAAATATTGACGAAAGAAATAGATCGAGTGAATAGGGTAGAAAAGCTGGTAAGTGACGTCCCAGGTGGACATACTTCGACTAAATAGGGGGTGTATTAGTGAAGCAAGATAAAATGTACCCGAAACCGGCGTGCGTAAGCGCATGCAATGGCTAATGAATGTTGATGAAGCGAAAGGTTTCTCAGGATCGTGTCAAGTGGCAATCCCTGGTCTCTGCCTACCCTACACGAAAAACAGTACAGGAAATATGACAATACGAAATTACATGTACAAAGGCGAGCTTATCTCTGTGAGAGATTTCTTCCAGCAAACCTTGGGGAATCAGAGTGGATGTTTTTCGCAATAAAATGCATTTCATGAAAAATACGAGCAGGATTCTCGGCTACTTAGTACGCCGCACTGCAGGGCACAGGACTTCTCTCAGTAAGAGTATATGGGCTTAATCACCGCGCGTACCCCTCGCGAATAGGCGATTTCAAGCGCTGAGGATTGTGAACACCTCAGACACTCAGATGTCCTCACGATGTTTACTACAGTACTTTGTTTTTGTATCAGGTGACACAAAACCGCCCTACATAACTAACGTCCTTTATAAATAATACCAATTGCTCTATCAACAGTTTATTATTATTGACGCCTAGGGTATCTATTGCAGACGAGGAAACATTAATTTGTCAAGTGTTTACGTCACCGAGGGCATGCACCGTGACCGGCAATCTTCCGGCCGGTAGCGGTTATTTCGCAACCTTATCAAGGCAAAACAGTTTTTGCCGTCATATAGTAAATACTGAACAAGAGTCTTCGCCTGCACAAGAGAAAAAAAAAACAGCAAAGTGCTAAACGGCCTCGCTCAATTAGGATCCCCCCTATTTATTTTTTAGTTTTTGTATTTATTATTTAATTCTGAAACCGGCGGCCGTGCATGCAACGACTAAGTAATGTTGATGAAGTGAAAGTGTTTACTAGAGTTTGCACTTGCCACGATCCTGTGATAAGTGGCAAACTCTGGTCCCTACCTACCCCTCGGAGATACAGGCGTGAGTTTCTGTTTATGTGTATTGGACAATTCGCTATAAGAAATAATAAAAAATCCCTAGTTATTACAACATGCGAATAATTTTGGAAAGGCAATTAATTAATTAAAATTCAATTGTTAGATATTATTATTTACATATTTTAAATTTTAATACATACATTGTTGCAATTAACTAGGCCATAACAATACGTAAGTATTCTATGAAAATTTCTGCTGGCTAGGTTACCCTATATTACGGTTTCAGATACAGGAGCCCCTTTATAGGTAAGGCAGACAGACGTCGTACTCGTCGTAGGCATAGTAATAGAGTTCCAATTGCACCTTTTATGTACGGAACCCTAAAATATAGCAAGCGTAGACAAACGCTTGGCTTGTTAGAGTAATTTTGTTGCTTATATACATAATTCTTTATATACCTAAGTAAGCTGTCCATAACCTTTGTGAAGAACAATATTACCCTATCCACTATGCCCATCACAAAGGTTAGCTGGAAGAAGTACTAAGTTCGCGTTAGTACAAATGTTTTATTGTGCTTTACTGTGTAAAGAATTTTCGAATCAAAATTTTCGGAAACCTCAAATGCGTTGCACGGCGAATAGGCAGAAATACAAATCCTTATAATAAAATTTTGACGACCGACGTTACTAAAACATTCAGTGATAGTCATTTTAGTATATTTTTATCATACAAATCTCAGTACGGCTCAAATAAAACCGTATCTAATTATAATTTAGACTCATGTTCGCTATTTTTAATGCTATAAATTTCAATCATAAAAACAATGACCGGACGGCCATAGATCAGACATTGAAAAGGTTTTTTTTCCGGATTTTAAATACTTAAAAACATAAAATACATAAAAACATCATCTTACGAAATAACTCAAATATTGATAAACGCTACGTACATTCTATGGTATTACGTGCAAGGTGTGACGTCATAGTTTAAGCCCGTTTTGTATGGCGTTTATATTTTTTGTACCACGTGACTAGAATGAGTTTTCGTTTTCGACGGGTTATATCATGAAACGTATTAGACGTAGAGAAAAAAAAACACGTTTATTTAATAGAAATCTTGCACAAACAATTATTTCAATATAATCAAAGAGGCCATGTTAAAAGATAAATTTTTAATATTTTTTTTTGATAATTTTTTATTTTCTCCTTTAACATGGCCTCTTTGATTATATTGAAATAATTGTTTGTGCAAGATCTCCATTATAATTTCTTAAATCAAAGTAGGTTAATGTTAACTAATCAACCAAGGCCGAATACGATGGAAGTTCGCTTTCACGATGTCTAGTCTAGTTGTACGTAATGTTTAACCACTAAGCTAGACCTTGGTTTAGTTGAAACCACTTTCAACGCTCTGTCTGTGGTTACAAGTTTGCTTCAACCATGATGTCTAACTGGGCTACTAGGCACACCACATAACCTGGTGGTTATAACCGTAGCAAGTAGATACTTACGGTCTTATTTATAAAAAAAACGATGTCTTAAGACACTCTTAAGACGCGCCAACTAAAATAGTCTGTGGTGGATTCTTGTTTTTATAAATAAGACCGTTAGACTACAAAATAAAATAAAAAAATCTTTACAGTCTTATCAATAAAACACGATTTCTTAAAACAATCCTCAAAAGCAGTTTAAATAGTCTGCACTGCAGTACTTATAAGGGACGCTGCAGTGCCTGGGGCATTGTTTTTTAGATGGAGTAGGCTTGCCCAGCACCTATGCCATAGTCGGCCTAGCCGACAGGAAAGACAAGTCAATACGTGCGGAGCCAACCAAGGTGAAGGGAAACATCGTGAGGTTTCCTCACGATGTTTTCCTTCACGGTCCCAGGACAATGTCCCAAGCACCGCAGCGTCCGAGTGGTCCCTTTACCAATTTATTGTGAGTGAAGGTGCCACTGGACGCTGCATAAATCATCTCATTACGAAGATGCAAAGGCTTTTTTATTAATTTTACTACAAACTATTTAATCAGCATTTGAGAAGCGTTTCAGAGGTGTCATGTCTTTTATAAAGAACACCGTTAAATTCTCGTTTCAAAGTCACTCATTGCAGAGAGTAGAATGGTAGATTGAACTATATTATAAAGTTGGTTGGTTGACAACTAATATGCGTGTACAAAATGAAGAGTCAGCTCAACAACGTGACCTTACATAACTTATAAAAGAAGATGCATAATTAGAAGACAAGTATAATACATGATACAACAACGTAACCAAAGGCACGTGACGCCTGCATTGGACGGCATAAAGATCGATCTATTAGATACATTTTATTGCACATTCGTCTGTAATTAAACTGAGAGTGATTTGAGAATAGATGGTCAGAGTGGAGTTTTTTTTCAGGTGCCTTTTTCTCCACTACAAATACGGCCCGAAGGCAGCAGCTAACAGAGCGCATGACATTCAGCAAACAAAATGTAAATTCGTTACGTTGAAATTAAAATTTGATTTTGATGATTTTCGACACATGTGTAGAAAGTTAATAAAAGCTGTTGTAGAACCGCAGGAGGAGAATTCATGCGTTTTCAATACATACAAATTATCTGGTTTTTTTTGTTGTTTGAAAAGAGCATCACAAGTCACTCGACACTTGTACCGATTAATTAATAATAATAACTTCCACACACAGGCGAATTCCCCTCGTGAATACATTATGGATAAATTCCTTTATGACAACATTACCAAACTTTAGTTACAAACGACCTAAAAACTCTAAGCTAACCCTCCGACAAACATATTGCCTCAAATTTCTCACCGAACCTCGTTCGCTTGAGATTGGCTATAGTCTTGTCTAACACCGGACCTTGGTGAAGTTGAACAATCAGTGCCGTGAGTCCATGAAGCAGAATTAAATTAAACTTCCACACAAGACGATCATTTTTGTCTTGGATCCAAACTAGGATACCCCGTGATATGGCAACCAGGCAAGGACCACTTCACCAACACTGAAGCCATGTACAAATCATGTGCAACCAGTATTTGTTCAACATTCTTGGTTAAGGGGGTCCAGGGAGTAAAACTAGCGCCACAGAGGAAAAGAATCAAATCTTTTTTACAGACCAAAATTGCTAACAGTGTCAGTACAATCTCTCAACCATGTTAACAGTGATTTTTAGGACCCATGGCCCTGAACCTATGACCTAAGGCAAAAAACCTAAGACTAGTTAGCGTTAACGCCAGAAACGGCCGTTTTTGGCATAAATGCTATCTAGTCCCAGGTTCGTAATACTAGGTTCTTTGTCGTGGGTCCTAAAATCACTGTCAACATGATTAAGAGATTGGATTGGACACTTTCTGCAAATTAGATCTCTCAAAAAAAAAATATTTTTTTTCCTCAGTGGCGCTCTCGTGGCGCTAGCGTTACTCCCTGGACTTCCTTAAGAATTCTTTATTATGAAACTTATTTAGCAGAGTTAAGAGTCCAACAATGGGCTTACTTACTTGCAAGAAATCCACAAAGATTCAGTAACATTACGCGATGAGTAAGCACATTGATTCTAAAACACCGAATTAATCTTATCTGTACACAACAATGGACGAAGGCATTTTGCAGAATACTTTCCGTCCATTAGGCCGGAAATTATTTTAAAGGATACTGTTAAGTTGGGAATATAGCAGGAGCTGGCAAATTTATGGTTTATTTTTTTTCTCGGGGATAAGAAAATATCAGCCGATCTTATCATACTGCCCCAGCTCTCGAACAAAGTGGAGACACAGGGTCAAGGGTCATACTTCTGGAAACCCTCTTTGTGGCACATTCTAAAATTTGTAATGATTGTAAAACAGTGACTGTATTTCGGACAAATGTGGTCAGAGTGGTAGAAAATAAAATTACAAGATCATTTTTCCTAGAGGCTAGAGGCACAAATGTTTGGCTTGAGACGTACGGTTAAATCTACAGGGTGATTCTAACCAATGATTTAAAAACATTTAGTCTGCTAGTTTTGAAAAAAAATTACACGTAAAAAAAATATTTTTTTGCTACTCAAAATTACTTCCCTTAAGCATAAACAAACAATATCAGGACGAAAAGTAATATAAATAGTTTAGGAATCGAGTCTCGCAGGGTTTTACGATTTAACAAAAAAAAATTCCTGTACTTGTATTGTAGTCTAAGACAATATTACTTGCTATGATGAGTCAACGGAAAGTACCCTTTAAATTTTGGTCCCCTTGAGTGTCGAATGGAGTGTGTTTAATATACGTTTTTGCGGCATAAACGACCGTATATTTTTTATGTTAATTTAGAAGTTTCATTTGCTTACAGATTCAAGGGTCTGCAGACCAGAGTACATGGTTTTAATTTCAACTCGATACCTCCACTTGTTCCCGAGATAAAGGGTCTTTACAGACAGACGGACGGACAACAAAGTGATCCTATAAGGGTTCCGTTTTTTCCTTTCGAGGTACGGAACCCAAAAAACAATAAAAAGCGTACGAGTAAAACTGGTGGTGCGTTCGACATTTTCAGGAAAGGAAGTAATCATAATACTGTCATACAGCTGTATCTCCATAACGATATAGGTAAATTACGCAGTATCCTTAGTGTATCCTCAAACTTAGGCTTTATTTTCGTTAGGCGTGACTCTGCATTTAAAGTTGCTACCATCTGGCGAATTATAATTACGGTATAATCACAGGCGGGGGCGCCTACACCGGAATTATAATCTGCGTCATGATGACAGCATAGCGAATGGAACCCTCTGCAAAACCGTGGTACATAGGTACCTCTTAGATTATGACCTCAAAAAAAACCATTGTTAGGGCGGTCCGATCGGATCGTTTAGAATTCTACATATTACTGCCACTGAAAATAAACGTTTTTTACTCTTCTGTGCCTTTCATAACTGCATTTTTAAAAGTATGTGTATTGTGGTTATTTAATAAACGTTTTTCTATCTAAGTTCTATAAGGCTGGTTTATGACTGAGAAAATATGGGGCACCTGCCCCCCTTTTCTGTCTTCACCACGCATAATGCCCCTCCAAATGTCTTTCATCGGCACTTCTTCAAAGTAGGCCATGACGTCAATAGAATAATGCTGAAGTTCCAATACTTTTATTATAAATAGCCTTAGCACCCTAGAATAAGCAATATTGTAATAGTATTAACCCTAGCGGTAACTCTGTCCAATAAATAAATTATTTTTAAACAACTCCTCGGTCTTCAAATCATAATTCGTGCCCACCGTGGATTGGCGATTTTAAGCGCTGTGGTATGTGCTCAGACACTCAGGTTTCTTTAAGATGTTTTCCTTCACATTTAGCGAGTGGTATTGCTACTATAACTTCACAAATGTACATAACTTAGAAAAAAAAGTCATAGGTACCTACCCGCACTGGGAATCCAACCTGGGTCTCGCGCTCCCGAGTCCAAGGTTCTACCCAATAGGCTACTACCGCTCTTCATATAAAATTCAATTTAAATTTAAGATGTGGTGTAAGTCGGCCTAAATCTACCTAGATAATATTTTCTAGCTCATTCATTCATGTCATTCCAGAAATATCCATTGCTTTATATTTAACATTTGTTTACATCTGCGGCTCGTTTACTTCAGGCAGTACTCAAGTATAGGCCGTATTCACGCCGCAGCTACTGAAATAAAGCTTTTTCAGCGTGAGGCGTAGTTGTTAAATCGAACGACAAGCTCAGTAGAGCCATACGGTATTGTTTGTAATACACGATTCCTTAAAATACTCAAATGCAGTTTAAATAGTCTCAAAGACGATTGGTAAAACATCGTGAGGTGAGGACATCAGAAGAAACCTCTGACTCCTGTCTCACTCTCTCTATCTCTTTCTTTCTGGACAATATCTTCTAACGGTCTTCTTTATAAAAACTCGATTCCTGAAAACACTTCAAAAACTTCTGTGGTGGAAATTTTACCAGGAAAAGATGTAGCCGCAGATTAAATAAACAGAGTTTTAGATTAGTTTTACAGGAATCATGTTTTTTTATAAATAAGGCCGTAAGAGATCAAAGACAAATCTAGGCTCATTCTTACCACTTACCAGGCTAGTTAATCAATATAACGCCCTTGTGGGGGCTATTGGTGAAGTCGACCTCCTGGCGGATACCAGAGGTCAGTTCAAACGGGCCATTCTCGGTCTTTTGGACTCAAATCGCACAAATACATAACGTCCTTCCACCATGTCATTTCTCTCTCTCTTTTTTCATATTATTAATAAGATGTTTGTTTTTTTTTAATAGTTTCAGAACACAAGCATATCATTTTGCTATTACGGTTCACGTAGGTGTTTTACATTATAATTTTCGCATGCTGTGGACACCTGTAAATTAACGTAGCATTTAGTTAAGTTATATCCTTGGTGCCTATTAATAATAGAATGTGTCAATGTATACCCTAAATAAATAAAATAAATAAATAAATATAAATTTCTATCTCGCTCTCTCAGAAAACCGGTATTCGGCAGTGTAAGCAGTTCAAGACCGACCTGCAGTATTACGGCCTTATTTATAAAAACCTAATTCCTCTAAAAGCACTCCTCAAAAGCAGTTTATTTAATCTGTGGTTACGTCTTTTCCTTGTAAAATCGCTACCACAGACTCTTTTAATCAGCGTTTATTAATCGGCGAGTGTTTTAAAGAACCGTGTTTTTATAAATAAGGCCGTTATAGTATAAGCGGGTTTATCAGAAAAGTTAATTGAGTAGGTGTTTTTCCCCCGGCATTTCCGTAAAAGTTTCTCCCATGCATCATTAGAGTTTGTATCCCTTATAATTTGCGTGGGCGTTTACTTGACCAACTTTGCAGATCAATTCAGCTGTATGATGCTGACACAATAAAAAAACCCAACGTTACTTATAATTGGGTTTATTTTTGCTGTTATTGAAGCCTTGGGTCCGCTAAACAAGTTTTCGGTGTAGCTGTGAGGTACTTACGTAAGATGTAATATTTTGAAAATTTAGTTTTTACAAGTGTGTTTATTGTACGCACGCCACCGGTTTCGGGTACGTTTTATCTTGCCCTTTGCTAATACATCCCCTATTTGGTACCCGAAACGGGCGTGGGTGCATGCAACGACTAATGAATGTTGATGAAGCGAAAGAGATCTGTCAGGATCACAGATATATGCTCTGAGATCAGGATCGTGGCAAGTGGCAGACCCTGGTCTCAGCCTATCCCTCTTGGGTACAACAGACCTTACCTATATATAGGGGCAGTTTAAATTAAATTTTATTATGCACAAGTAAGTACGTAGTTTCAATAAAAATAGAGCCTAGTGGACAATAGAGCCCCTTTTTTGTTGTCACGGAAGCACCTGAGGCGTTTTGCGTCCGAGGTTGCTGGATGCCATACATTACTGCATGGTACCCGGCTGCCTTTGACTCTATATGCCTCACATGTTCTCTTCACGATTGTTTTGTTTTTATTTTTGTTTTGTTGACGTTCGTGTATTTTGTTTGTGTACCTTTGTGTTTACTTTGTGTTTCTGTGACAATAAATTTAAAGAAATGTCTTCTTTCTTTCTTTCTTTCAATAGGTTTAATTTGATTTGCTTAGTTTTTTTTTGCACAAAAACATTTGTACATAAGCGAGTATAATACTAATAAGTGTTTTCTTCCAGCCAACCTTTGTTGAGGAAAAGGAAAACACGAAAATATCTTTCGGCCAAATCCCCAAATACCTACAATTGTTCTCCGGCGAGTCCGGTAAAGCCTGTTGATACCGGACATTTGTAAGGATTCTGCTCCAACAGACGGAATCACGGATTTGGGGGAGGTTCGTATGAGCTCAACTGTTATTTACAGACGTGAGGTTTCACTTACTTTGTAAACAAATTCTCTCCACATTGGACTCGGAAGCGAGAGACCCTACCACGAGAGACGGCTACCACATTGGACTCGGAAACGAGAGAACCAGGTTCGATTCCCAGTGCGGGCATGTACCCATTACTTTGTTTTCTTGTTTTCTATGTATATTTGTGAAGTTATAGCATCGAATTTTTAAATTCAAAGGTTATAGTAGCAATACCACTCGCTAACGTTGAAGGAAAACATCGCGAGGAAACCTGAGTGTCTGAGCTATTCACATACTTGAAATCGCCAATCCGCGGCGGGCATGCGCGGCGATTAAGCCCATACTCTCTCCCTGAGGGAAGGCCTGTGCTCTACAGTGGGACGTACATAGGCTGCTTATGTATGTTTTTAACTTCAAACGTAAAATATATCGGACGAATGTGGGTGGAAGGGACGTCACAGGCGGACATACTTCGACCTAATATTGTAATGTATTAGCAAAGGACAAAATAAAAAGTACCCGAAACCGGCGTGCGTGCATGCAACGACTAAATAATGTTGAGGAAGCGAACGTAGCGTAGGACACCCTGTGACCAGGGTGGAGTGACGACATTCGCAAAACGGTGGGCAGTGACTGGAAAAGAAGAGCCGAAGATCGGGCTCAGTGACGTGTCCTGGGAGAGGCATATGGACAAATGTCCAGCAGTGGATTGACACCGGCTGATTATGATGATGGTGATGATGAAGCGAAAGAGATCTTTCAGGATCGTGGCAAATGGCAGACGCTGTTCTCTGCCTACTCCTCCAGGATACAGGTGTGAGTTTATGCTTTGTGTTTTTGCAAAGATAAAAATACAACATAAGAAAGCTACACGAAGCCCACTGCAGGACACAGGCCTACTCTCAGACTCAACTCAAGCCTACGTCGCTCAAGTTTCCTTGCAATATTTTCCTGAAGATAGTTCACCTTTAGCATTTTTGTGCATTTTTTCCCGACAGGCAGATGGTACCTATGCCTGGAGACAGTTGGTCTAACGGTTGTTCATCGGACGTAATATTTACACATAATATAATATCGCACACTTATTTTTCATTACAATTTGCTACAAAAAGAATCACAAATCTCGAATACCGGCAAAACAAGGATGTATTAATAATAATGATATCTTCCACACAAAATAATCACTTGTCTTGGTCCCAAATTAGGATAAAACCCTGACTAAAGTCATTTGCATAAATCAAGTACAGCGGCTTTCAGTAGGAATCGAACCCACGACTCTGTTTGGGCAGTCGAAGTTTGTTAACCGATTGACCAACGAGGCATTCATGTATCTAAGTTTGTTGGTATGGTATTACACGATGTCCGTCCACATTGGCGTCTGGCATGAGCGCACTAATAGTTTAATCGGCTTTCAAACCTATTCTATGACTGAGAAAAGCTTAAAACTGGACAATTGATTGAGGATTGAGGGACATGTTTTTCCATTTTGGTTTTTATACTATGGAATCTTTATTACGTTACATAGAGTGCTAATTTAATCAGGCGCTTCCCGCGTATTCTCTACATAATTATCTGAACTGTGAACATTTTTCGAAAGGAACGATGACTGAGAAGTCAACGGCCTAGGAGATATAGAGGTCCAAAATCGCACGTTTCCTGCATATTTCTACATATATGCTTAACTTACACTCCGTGCCATAAGAACACTGAAGGTTATGCGTCGTGTCTTGTGTGTTAACATTTCTTTTAATTTTAGACAAATATTAAATAAAATTTTATAAACAAAGTACATACTTTGTTTTGGTGTCGTGTGTAACTTAGAGGTCGGACTTCAGTATTTTAAGATCCATGTATTTTTCCATGTTTGTGATGTCCTTGCCTGGTTACCATAGCACAGGGTATACTAGTTTCCGACCTGGAGCTCTATTTTTGAATCACTCGTATCGCGTCGAGCGCTCGATTTCTACTGATTTTCGTTCGACATCTGAAATTCCGTATTTTTGAATCACTCGACTGCAACGAATGGTCCTTACCACTCGTCTCGCATGGCGATCGGTAGATTAATTGTCAAAAAACGATAAATGTGTGTTGGTACTGTTTGTCATTCAGAGTGTCAACAATCAAAAAAGGTTGACAGTATGTAGTGTTTTGTTTGTAACAAAAGACAAAGATTTTTTATTTAAACAGCCAATAAAACAGTGTTTTACGTTCCGTTTCTGTTACGGTAGTTTCCGGTTTTTTAATTTCTGCGTGGAATGGATAAAATACAATACTTCAAATTGTACTGGCAACACTTCAGGCGAACGATTCAAAAATACGGAAAAACGACATCATGCGACTTAGAAGACGAGTGTGACTTAAGTCGCATTCGACGATACAATTTCATACGAGTGATTCAAAAATAGGTCTCCTGGAGCTCTATTTTTGAATCACTCGTATCGCGTCGAGCGCTCGATTTCTACTGATTTTCGTTCGACATCTGAAATTCCGTATTTTTTAATCACTCGACTGCAACGAATGGTCCTTACCACTCGTCTCGCATGGCGATCGGTAGATTAACTGTCAAAAAACGATAAATGTGTGTTGGTACTGTTTGTCATTCTAAGTGTCAACAATCAAAAAGAGTTGACAGTATGTAGTGTTTTGTTTGGTAATAGGTCTCCAGGAGCTCTATTTTTGAATCACTCGTATGAAATTGTATCGTCGAATTGCGACTTAAGTCACACTCGTCTTCTAAGTCACATGATGTCGTTTTTCCGTATTTTTGAATCGTTCGCCTGAAGTGTTGCCAGTACAATTTGAAGTATTGTATTTTATCCATTCCACGCAGAAATTAAAAAACCGGAAACTACCGTAACAGAAACGGAACGTAAAACACTGTTTTATTGGCTGTTTAAATAAAAAATCTTTGTCTTTTGTTACAAACAAAACACTACATGTTGTTGTCCAGATCACACACTTGTTATAAGCCATTATTTATGTAAGTACGTGTAGTTATGTATAGTATTCAAGTATGATATATGTAAGTTTATTATTATTATTACGTATATGTATGTGTATTAATATTCGTCTTTGCACCGACTACCCGTGTCTATTTCTCCTTCGGCAAATCTCCAATATGAGGTTGCCTGGAAGAAATTGCTATTAGCAATAAGGCCGCCAATTGTATCTTTTCTTTTGTCATTGCTGTTTCTGTAACATTTTTTTCCGGTATACAATAAAGAATATTCTTATCTTATCTTATCTTACATACTGTCAACTCTTTTTGATTGTTAACACTCAGAATGACAAACAGTACCAACACACATTTATCGTTTTTTGACAGTTAATCTACCGATCGCCATGCGAGACGAGTGGTAAGGACCATTCGTTGCAGTCGAGTGATTAAAAAATACGGAATTTCAGATGTCGAACGAAAATCAGTAGAAATCGAGCGCTCGACGCGATACGAGTGATTCAAAAATAGAGCGCCAGGACAAGTGGTTGTTATGTGTGGAAGTTATTATTATAATTATCTTGTAACTTGTTGCACGCTCATCATTATAATACCGGTATATATCTGCATTCTGGTAAATATTAGGGGTTAAAGTATGAAATTGCCGTTTTATTGCAATAGGTTCTTTGAATTGACATAGAATCTTCATGGTTTGAGGTTTTCGAATGAAACTTTTTTCAAATGGTTTCTATGATGTTCTTTTTTTAAAAAATGTGAAACATTTGAATATCGACTTTCAATTGTTTTTGTTATTCAATTTAGACAAGAAAGATGGATACTGCGAAAATTCAAGTGATTTTTTAATACGAGTTCCGACGCGGAACTAACGCGGCAGAAACAGCCCGCAATATCAATGCTGCGTTTGGAGAGGGGTCTACTAATGAACGCACCGTGCGATTTTGGTTTAAACGCTTTCGTGATGGAAATTTGAACCATTTGAAAAAAGTTTCATTCGAAAACCTCAAACCATGAAGATTCTATGTCAATTCAAAGAACCTATTGCAATAAAACGGCAATTTCATACTTTAACCCCTATTATGTGCCGATGTGCTTTGTTTTCTCAGTTACATAAATTGTCAATTTACAATAGCAATAGATAAGGCCTGTGCCCTGTAGTAGGACGTAGTACGTCTATGTACATCTGGGACCTGTTTCATGGAACTACAATTTATGGTTTACTATGACAATGGGGTGTATATTGCAAATTCGATTAAGCCACAGATTAACAAACAGATTCTGCTACGCATAGTACCTCGAATTGTCAAAATAAACCATGAATTGTTTATGAAACAGGCCCCTGGTGTCCTCTGAAATTCAGTATTACACAGCCATGAAAACTGAATATTTTTAACGTTTTTTCGGGATTTCTGAATGTTTTGAAAGTCTAGACGTGGTCTAGACCTTGTTATTCGGCGACCACGGCGTACAACGAAATGGAAACTTATTTCTGACGCAGGAAACCGGCTATAGGCAGGTAATAGGCTTATGCAAGGTGACACGGTCGGGCGCGCGGCGGATCGGAAATCATGCATTACCCATCTTCACGTCATACAGGTGAGGCAATATTGTTGTGCCCGCAGCCTTTGAATCCATAAGCCGATTAGAGAATTAGTTTCTTTCCGGAATGGGGAGTTTTTATAGCATTTTAATGCCACTATGAATCTGTATTTAGATCCTAACTAAACTGCGAACTAATAACAAAAGACATTTACGTTCTACGAGCGCTAGAATGCTGTCGTTTCATTTGACATTTGAATCTGGCGATGGAAGTGATCGCAGTCGTATCACTCCTTTTCCACTTGTACTACTATTTAACAATACTCTACTGTAGTTTCATCATCAGCCATTTGACGCCCACTGCAGGACATAGGTCTCCTTCGTGGTTTTCATAACCATGAGGGGTTTTGCCATAATCGCCACGCTTGGCAGGCGGGTTGGCGATCGCAATATGCGGTTGGAATCTCAGGAAGACACTGCTGCCCGTCTCCTGGTAATTGATTTCCTTAGTCGCCTTCTACGACATCCCCGGAGGGAAATGGAGTGACACTATTCTTAATCCGGCGCTACCCGGATAGTAGTATTGTACTGTAGTTTATTGCAATAAAATTAATTTCATTGAGTTGAATCGCTGGATGTATGAAGTTGGCGTCATCTAGCTGTTCTTAGCTAGACTTCACATTATCTGAAGCCAGGTGGCTCTGCATATCTAGCGGACACCTCTATCATATATCATTTTTCAAAGGAGTTGCTTTTGAGAGTTGCTAACAAAAATTAATACTAAATGTAGGTACGTATTGTAGCCTAGGCGAATTTTCGTTTTTGTAAATTCATCTTGGGGGTTAATTAACTAGGAAATCAAAGTTTGTTCGGACGACATCGATAATATCATCCTACACGGACTAATCATTAACACTTAATAAACTAGTACTTACTTACAATAACATTTCGATACATCGTAACACGTATTGAAGAAAAAAGCAGTAGGCAGTGTGACTGTGACGTTGTTTAGAATGTTTGCTTTGGAAAAGTTTGGAACTTTGGAAAAGTTAAAGTCGTGTTAACGAAGCGAATAAATCATCGCGCGTATACGCAAAAATTGCATCGTTTTGTTACGTTGTGAAATTATGGGTGTGACTTTAGATACATTTATTTATGTATTATTTATTTCTACAAGTTTACATCTACCATTACAGGCTTAAACCTAATGCGATAGAAAAAACAACAATTTCAAAGTATTTTCATAAATGTAACGTAAAACTTAACATCTGATCTTTTATCATAATACTCTCATAACAACATGGCAGAAGTAGACCACAGTCCCTTGCCTTTCTAAGCGAGATGGTATGCTAAATTTCTTAGACATTATTACTATAAATTTTCTTACACAGAGAACACTTTATTACTTGCACTTTACTTGCAGGTTTGGTCTGTGCTTTCTATGCGAATGAATGTGCGAGTCGCGCACGCGGCCCGTCCCTAATCCAACTTCCCACCTGGAATTTTTAGCCGCTAAATAGGTTTTTATACATTTTTAGTTAGAGAAAGAATGGCTTCTCAACCCTGAGGATCTTAGAAATGGTTGTATTAGTATCCACGAGACCTAACATTAGATAAGCTATGATGCCATAAACAGATAAGATGATTTATTTAGTAGGCGTCAAACACATAACACCCCTTAATTTTCAAAGTCGGGGGTGATTTTATGTAGAAGCATCACAGAACCAGGCAGTGTGTATGTGTAGTCTTGGAGTCAGGAGAATCACTTACCTTCTTGTGTCAAAGCGAGTGGCTTAGTGTTTACTTCAACTATTTAATTTGTACCAAACTGTAAATACAGTTTACGGTTTACCCAAGGCTACTGTGGAGGCGCAACGTTGTCTGCTTAGCTCTGATCACTGTTTTAAAGATTTTTATTTCCAGTCCCCTTATCCATAATTTATTTGCCTGGTTAATTACATCAATGTGTCCTGGCTCCCAAACTAGGATAGCCAGTGCTGTGGGTAGCCATATGTATCCCACAAAGCTAGCCCAAATTTGTGGTTTATTAGTAAGTAGTGAGTTTTTCAATGGCACATACCTAATTATAATACCCGCGATGACTCGATGCTGAGGACTGCGTGGCACTCTTCTAAATACGGTATGATTCATTTCTTAAAATGTATTTCTAATTACTTGCTTACATTTTCGATAAGGTTCGGACTTGGTCTCGTTAAAATGCAGTTATACCGACCTAGATATAGAAGATCGACTCTCAAATCGGTTCGGTACTTGGGATTCAGATAATCAGTAAACGTATTTTTGTCACTGTTTCAAACAGAATGGTTTTAGGACCCTAAACGCCTTACAGGAAATCGTGGCAAATGGCAGTCCCTGGTCTCTGCCTACCCCTCCGGGATGCAGGCGTGAGTTTATGTATGCATGTGTATGTGTAAACGCCTTACAAATAGTAGAATGGCTCTTGAATGATGCAGTTCATTTTCTATCCGATTCGGCGTTACCGCATGATCCGATTCGGCTTCACCACACAAAAAAAATATGCCTTCCTGCCATTGATCTCGGGTTACCTGCAAACAACGTGCGAAGCACGATCCGCGGAAATCGGCTACTGTATTTTTTTCCACGTATTCCAAGAAAACCGCTGAATTGAAGTGTTTGTATAGTAATTAGTTAGCTGTCGTGAAAGCTAGTCAAAATGACCTACTCGAAAATTATCCTAAAACACGTTGATAACTACAACCTACCGTTATAAATGCAAAAGTTGCCGAGACTGAGATAAGTTGGCGAATTATGTACAACACCGTGTAATAGAGTTTCCAACTCGCGCTTCTGTATGCGACGGAATGGGTTTTTAACTACCTCTGTTGCCGACCATCTTGCGAGATGAAAAATCCTCTCACTTTGGGATTGATAAATTTGATAATAGAAGACTCAGAGCCATATCCAGGGGCACACCAGACTCAAGAACGTTTTACCCAGACCCCATTACATGTCGGGGTATTATTATTTGGGTTATATTATATTTCATTTTGTTAACTTAGGACAACCAGTAGCTAGTAGGTATTCTAACTGTAGGCCACAGGCCTTCTCTCAGTGAGTGAGAGTATGGGCTTATTAACCCTGAGAGCCCACCGCGGATTGGCAATTTCGAGCGCTGGGGCATGTGAACACCTCAATCACCTAGGTTTCCTCACGATATTTTCTTTCACCGTTAGCGAGTGGAATTGCAAGTGCAAATTCACTAATGTCCGTAACTTAGAAATCAAAGTCATCGGTATTATGCAGCGATTCGGATCCTCGACTTCCTGAATCTAAGAAAACGGTTCCACCGACCACGCTACCACGTCCCAAAAAAACATTTTCTATTTCCTTTGAGTCGCGCTGTGATCACTGAAGAAAACTATCATTCACAAACACCTCTTACACGCGTAATTAATCAAAAACTCGAAATGGATCCAGAAGCGGCAGCTCAATTTCAATGCCAATTTGAATTGAGTAGTTCTTCATAAACTATATCAGTAGATACTATTTCCAATTTTTTCTCACCTAGTTACCGCGTAGCTTCAACCTCAGGTGTTAACAGTGGCATTACACGGCATGCTAAATCGATAGAAAGTCACGCTGAATATAATTTGCGGGATGCAAACTCTTTTGCGGTCATTTATCTCGAGCAAGCAATGCAATATTGCTTCGATAGATGTCGATCGGTGCAAAGCGCAGCAGATTTGTGTCGTTATTATTTAACTATTCTTCCGCAATTATCCGAGAGAAAATCTGTACCCTGTAGTTAGGCATATACATGGTTATTATTCTACTCCAGGCTTCCCAAACTATCCGACAGAATATCTGTACCCTGCAGTTAGGCGTATAATGTTTATTATTCTGCTTTACTCTTCCCAAACTATCCGAAAGAAAACCTGTACCCTGCAGTTAGAAAGAAATAAAAGAAAGACATTTTTCTGTGATGTGTCTCGTTGCTATAATAAATTTTATTGTAACACCAAGACACAACAGAAAAAAACAAACAGATAAGTGACGTAATATGAAAATAACAAAGAGAAAATGTCCACAACAAACAAAGCAAAAAAACAAAAATATAACAATTATGCTCTTTTTGTTGCACTAACCCGTGCTGAGGACAATTTTAAAAACTTATTTAGTAACTCATAAATGTACTAAAGAATGCGCGTCGTGGTGCATTTTGAATTAATTAAAATAAATACAATAATTGGCCTATAATGAAATAAAAATAAATAAAATAAAAATGTTAGGCGTATACCTACATGGTTATTTCCAAACTAGCTGACCCGGCAAACGTTGTTTTGCCATAATAATTAGCCTACGTTTCCACGTTTTGTGATTTTTATGACAAAGAACGATGATTCAATAAAAATCTTTGTAATCGCTCGCCATCTTGCACACGCAGTTTTTTTTGTTTTCCGCCTCATTCGACCTAAACTTTTTTTAAGTTTCCGAAATAAAAAGATTACATAGCCAACATAACAATACTAAGACAAAATAGCCGGTCACTTAGTTCCGAAACCACCTGAAACATAAAGATTTAACACCTATTTGTCTGGTGCTAACATAATTCAAATTAAAAAACAATGTATTTTAAGAAATAAAAAATAATATTGACACATTTTTCATATACTATGCAAATATAATATATGTGTGATTATTTGTAGTGTTACAGTATACCTAAATCTAAAGATAATGATTTTTTGTCACAGAATGTTATTATGTTTCGGAACGCAACTATCAGGTTTTTTTGTTAGCGTTTTTATGTTGGTTACCAATATAGATTTTTTACTTGTGGTGATTTTATTCTAAATAATTAATTTCATAATTCATTCAGTACTTTTATCTTATTAAATATTTTTTATACTAATTTTACAAGTGGACACAGACATATGTACTTAAAAGAAACTATATCGTCTCGATCGCCAGGGAGAGGTTGCCATAGCAACCGACTGACTTGGCTACTACCTGGGGCCTGCATAATGTAGGTAACTAAAATGTATGTTTACTATGAAAATTTTATGTACATTGCAAAGCCGATTGATACACAGATTAATAAAACAAACCTGCTACGCAATCTACTTCGAATTGTCATATAATTCGATCCTGAAGGCTCAGAGGTCATCGAGTATTGGTTTTTCTATAGTGTCGGACACAATTAACCAGTTTATGAAGATATTTATAGCGTTTTTCTCGCCCCCTGTAGGCTTATGCCGGATGTTATACGTTACACGGGAATCTGAGCTATAATCATGGCAAGCTTTATTCATAGTGATTACATACTCTTTGGCTTTATTAAATTACCTTCTGTGGGTGATGCGCGCACAAAGAATTAAAGTGAGACAGACATATATGTCAGACAGAGACAAAAATAGCTATCACAACTTCATGAAACGAATTTCATGAAACTTAACCTAGTTTTTCTGGTAAAGTTCAATAAGTCACAGTTTCTGTTTTACTTTGAATAAAATTTTTTGACTTTGACTTTAATGTTTCATGAAATTCACTTTTTGCAAAAACGTACATATTATTATAAAAGATATGATTTTTTTTTCCATTGATGGCGTGCCTTAGCTCCGGATTACCGCTTAACGCTACAGTTCACTCCCTCGAGTCGAGAACTGAGAACTCGAGGACTCGCCCGATTCGACTCGATCCAAGCGCGTGTATGAGAGCTTGCTAATTTACACATTAGCCGCTGTACGCTTCCATGCACACACGTGGCGGACGTCAAGTAAGCACTTGAGACTTCATCATACCGAGTTAAAGGCATAGAAGCGTTTTTTACGGCTTGGAAAAAAAGAGCTGAGACCGAAAGTGAAACGTAAGATAAAAAGGAAAATTCAGTAAATGACTGGTAGAACATGCCTATAACATTAGATAAGTCCCCCGCGCTGTATGCGTATACAATACATTTTTTACGCACAATGTATTTTTTTATGAAGTGGCTTTAATCTTTTTATGACAGATGTAAAATAATAGACAAAGATAATTTTTTTTTTTTTTTGCCAAGCTGTACAGATAATTTTAGAAATCAAAAATGCGTTTCAACGTAAAGAATTCACATTCTGTTTGTTGGATGTTAATGTACTTAGTGTTAGCAGTTTTAGTTTTCGCTTATTTAAGTTTTCTCTTGTAATGTATAATTCATATTCCGATTTGTGTGATAAGCACATTGAAATATCTGTGGCACACCCTCTGTTTTGTAGCTCTGATTTTGTTCTCCAATGGATGTAATTAAGCTTCTCATAATAGTAATAATAAATAAATTTATAGGATGACGCAAAAATAACCCTCAAGAGGCTAATAACAAACCGGGCCCCTTTATGACCCTACAAGATCTCCTGCATAAGTTACCGAGAGGCGCAGGTGTTGCGCGAACTAGAAGCTATTTAGTGGACTGCAGGTGCTCTATGTAGCCTGTAACTTAGACACAAGTTGGGCTGATACAGTCTCGCCTAGCTACCTAAAAACTTGCTGAATTATTGCCTGAAGTTTTAGGTAAACTTGCACAGGTAATTAAGGTACGAAAACCAGGGAAACTAAGGCCTTTAAACGTTTTTGCTTGATGATAGCACAGCGTCCAGTGCAGTACTTCAGTATTGTTACTCATAATCATAATCAGCCATTTGACGCCCACTGCAGGACATAGGCCTCCCTCATGGTTTTCCAACCATGAAGGGTTTTGTCATAATCGCCATGCTTGGCGGGTTGGCGATCGCAGTATGCGGTTGGAATCTCAGGAAGACGCTGCTGCGCGTCTCCTGGTAATTGATTTCTTTAGTCGCCTTCTACGACATCCACGGAAGGAAATGGAGTGACACTATTCTAAATCCGGCGCCACACGGAAGTGCCCTCGTAATGCCCTCGTGTTTTTATTGTTCTCCTAGTTCATTTGTAAACCACTTCCTACAAAGTAATTTAAAAATAATTACCCTTTTTTACATGCAAAGTAACTGTGTCCCGTGAGTTGGAGTATCTAAAAAAACATGTCTAAAGCGTTTGAGAGTGACTTCACCTATATGCTGTAGAATATACAGCACATCAATTACTCTATCCAGCTACGTTACGGGCGACTTTGCAACTAAAGGTTGACTCTACAGACTTTCTAATTAAACTGATTAGTTAATATCGCTTACACACAGGGAATTCTATTTTAAGAGCTCTAACCATCAAAGGTAACCTTGTTTTACACCAAAGTTTCTTTAATTTTTATTTAAATTTACGAGTATTTGTCAACTATATCGAAACAATGCTGTTGGCTAGATACAGATAGAAACTAAGAAATCAAGATTAACTAATAAAATGCCAAGAAAGCGTGCAGATATCATATTTCACGTCCATTGAACCGTAAAGTTCTCTACTTTCTCATACCGTCGAGTTAACTCAAGCCGAGCAAAGCAGCTCGATTCCTGGAGGGAAAGAAGTCGATGTTATGAGATATATCAGCCAATATTGTTAGAAGTACGGGAACGAGTGTAATCGCAACCAGCCGGGTGGAACTCAAGTCTGTGGCACACTAAGCCCTTCAATTGAAATTTAATAGAATGTACGTTATAGCTTTGAATATTTTGATGAAAAAGATCAGAATGGCGGCCGATAATTCCTAACTTAAATTCCCTACAAAATTCTTTTGGAATTTTCAAAATTTTTTTCGATAATTCCCAACAAAATTCCTCAAGATATATTAGAGTTATCTCCAACGCGATTTAAAAAATGTGTTAAGCACATTTTGTGCAAAAAGGCTTACTATAACATTAAGGATTATTTAGAAGACAAAGATGTTTGGCATTAAACAGTAGATTAATATTATTTAAAGGACGATTGTGACTAGTGTTCAACACATTAATGACTAATATTTTAAGTTGAAAATTGTTTAATTAAGTTAAAACGTGTTTTGAAAAGAATAAATGTGGAATTTCTTTGTTAGCTTCTTCTCCACATAATCCATTAATTGTGAAACTAACAACTTTGACGTTCATTAAGTAAACATTCTGTTTTTACAATGAATAAAAATATTTGAATTGAATTGAATTGATAACAGGTCAACGGTCAGTGGGCAGACCAGCAGCCCGATGGTCGGACAATACATCGTTGAGTCGGTGCGGGGTCTGTGGATGCGGATGGCAAGGGACCGTGAGGGATGGAATTTGGTCGGAAATGGCTTATACCCAGCAGTGGGCAGCGGTGGGCTGATGAGGATTTTAATAAAATTCCATGGCCCTACCGAAGTAACTTTTTGGTGTTAAATCAAATCAAAGTATTTTTATTCATTGTAGCGCAGAAACTGAGACTTAGTGAACGTTACAAATTAGACATCGGAGTCCATTTCAAACAAGATACAAATTGTCATGGACAAAAGATGAACAAAAAAATCCATGCTGTCTTTTCAAAGTTGGTTCTTATCTTAACACTTAATAGAGTTTAAATTATTATTCTATCACGAACTCATGCATTAAACTTGATTTAATGCCAGACATCTTTGTCAATAAAATAATAATCAATTTTGAACCGCGTCTCTGCTAGCCCAATATATTTTCAGAGATCTTATTATAGAAGCGTATTCAATGCCTATTGAGGATTATTTAAGAGTCTTTAGAGGCTTGTATTGATACTGACCCGCAGTCTGCGCCACAGGGATGTCCCTATATTAAGAGAGACTAGGGCCACCAATGAAAAAAAAAGTATCTTTGCAGATCTTTTTTGCAAAAAGTGTCATCTCAATCTCTCAATCATGTTAATAGTAATATTTGGGAAGACCCTATAAGATATATTTTAGAGAGTGTGCACTGGGGCTACATGAACTTATACCTCCATCCCCTTTCTTCCATCGGACAACCAACAAAAACAGGTTAGCACGTAACATCTTAGACCCAGTCTTTGTTTACCATCAGGAGTGACTGGGGTTAAGTGTTAACCTGTACTAGTTAAAAAAGTGATCATAAGTAAAAAAAATCAAGTTTAAACTGATAATTTTAAAAAAGAACAAAAATACATTCATCTAGCTCTGGAAGCTGAATCTTAAATATGAGATTATAGTGCTTCCAGAGGTTGCTCCATATTAAAGATGAATGATATAAATTAAGTACAATATAATAATAGTAACATAAGTGATTAGTTATGTCCCCGGTGTGTCCCTACCCTGAGGGCTCTAACGCGAAGACGGAGCGTAATCAGTATCGCGACACAATGTTTAAAGTGCCCCGCGCAGACTGCTGGCTCTGTCGGCTTGTTACCGTGTTATTGACTAGCTATTTAAACTGCCTTCCGCAGAATTAACGTGGCTCTCAGATTAGATGCTGAAGCAGTTGTCTTGATATAAAATTCTTTACTTTTAGGTTCTCCTTTGTACTTTTATTTCTATAAGTCCACTTATAGAAATAAAAGTACAATGGAGAACTTAATACTAACAGGATTTTCTTCGAGTTAACCTTTGTGACTATATAAAAAAAGTACTCTAAGAAATCAATTGCTTAAAATACTCGTACCAACTAAAGTATTGCACTGTACCCAATATGATTTGCGAAAAGATGGTCCGAGTGAAGTATTTTTCGCTTTCTTTTTCTCCGCTAAAAACTCGACCCGAAGGCAGCAGCTAACATATGACATTGACATTCAACAAACAGAATGTAAATTCTTTACGTTGAAATAATTTTTTTATCACATCTATTCAAAAAAAGCTAGTTTAGTCCCAGTAAACAGGGACCATTTGAGTTATTTTGGTATGAAAAGTGATTTGAATTTGGAATATGGATATTTCTAGTAAAAGTTCCAATCACCAAAGAGATCAATCACGAACATTGTATGAAAAGGGAACTGGCGGCTGTATGATACAATAAAGTAACTACGCGCGACTCGCGCGAGCCAAATTAAAAAAAATAATGTGAAAGAATAAGAGACGCAAGAAATGGATTCCTCCGCCTATTTTTGTAATTGTTTACATACTCAAATTCTAATTTTACTATTTTTTATAAAAACTGAGTGTGTCTTCAAGTAGTGAGAATGAAACTATTCTATTAACTCCAGAACATTGTATCGGACGCGGTCTTTTACTGTTACATCGGTGCGTCTGTGTAAACGCGTTACACCGGAATAAATTCGTCAGACAATGTCAGTCAGCGTTTTTAAGAGCAGAGTTCAGGAACACTACCTTCGTCTTCAGAATAATAATGTGTAATGTTATCCAGATGTATGTAAATATCGCTATGAGTATCTATGTATAGGGAAGAGCGGGTGATTGTGCTCTTCAACTATAAAGGGAAATTTCCCGCCAGGCAGATCGTATGCCTGGGGACGGCCGGTCTGACTGATGTTCGTCGGATGTTATATTTATGGTATGTCATGTGAAACATTTTGCTTGCGCGATGCAGGAATGTTGGAGTTTATAGTGCGCGCGCAGAGTTGACATGTGCTCGCCAGATCACTCCCCTTCAAGACCGTAGCTACGCATAGCTAGGTCTGATAGGAATCGAAGTCTGTGCTCTAAAGCCTGCAAGTGCCAGGAGGCGCTGAGTCGACAAGTCTACTAGCGGTTGAGGGTGTTCGGCGGCTAACAGTCACTTCACCGGCGACAGTACCATGGGGACCGCGCATGTGGTAGGAACCGGTGAAGGCTGCTGTACCACTGGCAATGTGCGCTATTGCTGTGTGGCTGCCGTACCGAGGGGTTGGGGGAGATCACCATCAGTACCAGTAGTCGGTGCGTTGACTGTAGTGGAACTGATGAGGTGAGAGGGAAGAGGATGCTGGCCTTGCTTTGAGACTGATTGTATGTGGGGTGCTGCGAGAGCGAAGGAAGGTTGACATTGTTCTGTCGAGGGTCACTACTATAGGGAAGAGCGGGTGATTGTGCTCTTCCACTATAAAGGGAAATTTCCCGCCAGGCAGATCGTATGCCTGGGGACGGCCGGTCCGACTGATGTTCGTCGGATGTTATATTTCTGGTATGTCATGTGAAACATTTTGCTTGCGCGATGCAGGAATGTTGGAGTTTATAGTGCGCGCGCAGAATTGACATGTGCTCGCCACATATGTACTATTATCTTTGTTTATATTTATCATTATCATTATTCTATATGTTAGTATTGTTTAATTTGAAAACTAATTAAGTACACCGTTTGGCACTACCCCCACCATTTCCATGTCACCTGTTGGCTAGAATAGAATACTATTTAGTATTAAGCCCGCCAATCAAAAAAAAAATTTTTTCTGGAACAAGAAAAAATTTTAATAATAAAATCTTATTAAAGTCTTTTTTATTGAAAACAATAGATTAATCTTCCTAAGCTGGGAACAATAAATAACATGATAACAAGACAGAATATCGGATGTCGGCTGTGCGTATCATATCGCTCTCTCTAATAATCGCCCGAAGTCATTCCCACCCACGCGTCATCCGTCGCGAAGAAGAGCCAATAATGGAAAGTATACCTATTGGTTAAAACACTTTATCATTTTGAAATACTATCCATCAATCAGCCATCATCAGTTTACTTGTAGCGTTACCGAACCTGTTGACAATTACTTTAGTAAGTTTAACAAGGTCTCTGCGATACAGACTTAAAGTGTAGTGCGGATACCGCAAATTTTTCTTTGGTAATTAAAAAATCTTTATCTCTATATTAGGCCTCCCCAAATGCACGTTCTGTGTGCACGCCCCTTTTTTTGGTCCTCGGCCGTCCTCACCCAGCCACTACCAGAAATCTGCCTCACATCGTCGGTTCAGCGAGCTGGTGGACTGGACGTCCTACGCTCTGTTTGCCGGATCGTGGCCTACAACACTTCAACTTAACAATTTTACAGACTCTCTCACCTAAGTTATTTATTAGGTAAAATCGGAAAATTCGGCT
The DNA here is from genome assembly GCA_963969515.1 of Yponomeuta evonymella. Taxonomy (NCBI): domain Eukaryota; kingdom Metazoa; phylum Arthropoda; class Insecta; order Lepidoptera; family Yponomeutidae; genus Yponomeuta; species Yponomeuta evonymella. The sequence continues at coordinate 1,406,046 of OZ018343.1, read as the reverse complement.
AATTAAAGTAATTAAGTCGGCTGTCGGAATCCTAACGTTTGCTATAGCATTTAGTATGGAACTAGCTGTACCTGCGACTACGTTCGCGTTAAATTTATATGAAGTGCCCTTACCCCTTAATCAAGGCTATGGTCTATCTCCGTTCTAAACGTCCCTTAAGACCTTTTCGCGGTTTTATTAAATTTGTTAGTCTATTATCGTACCTCACCACGCCGCCTTCCGTAGGCGCAGCTGGTCGCCCGCTTAAACTCATTACAACATAGGTGTGAGACACGCGTTTTGTTGTGCTAGAATGTCACAATTTAACAATAAATAACGACGCGCTTTGAACATTTAAAACGTGGTACTCGCGTCGTGTTACCACCCCTCTTCTTATCTTGTCGGTGACCAAACCAATTTTATTTGATTGGCCCAGAACTCAGCCATGCGCACTTCAGCGTCTGTGGCCTCCAGCATGTCTTCTCGAGTGCATTTGGACTGGCACAAGGGAAATACAGCGAGGTGCTCCATAGTCTAAGAGAAGATTCCGCAGCAGCAGTGATTTCGGCCATGCGAAATTACTACCCATGCTGATGGAATAGAATGCTCAATATAATATTGGCAAATGCAGCGTAGGACGCTCACCAGCTCGGTGGACCGACGATGTAAGACAGATTGTTGGTGGCGGCTGGATGACGATGGTTGAGATTAGAAAGATTCGGCGTGCATTGTGCAAGCTTACGAGTATGCCCAACATGAATATTCGCGCTGGAATGATAGATTGAACTAAGCCACCCAAACATACCTATTAAAACTTCGCTTTTTCTTATACATCACTTTCTTACGTAGATACTCTAGCAAGAAATATCATTTGTTCGCACAATCGTACCATACATTTTGTAAAATATATAAACTGTTTTATTTTTTATTAGTATTTATTTTTTTAATAACTTCATAATTATTTCGCCGATAATTCGGCTCTTTTATTACTTTTTAATGAGTCATATAAAATTTATGATCGATGTTGAATTAGCCATTATTTTTTATAACGCTTTGTAATTAAGATAATTAACAGACATACGTAAAAACAAACCATATCGTCTCGCCAGTGCCCGCAATTGTATGTTTCTATAGCAACCGATTGACTCGGTTAGTACCTGGGGCCTGTCTCATAGAACTAAAATTAATGTTTACCGTGACAATTCGATATACATTTCAAAGTCGATTGATGCCCAGAATAACAAAACAAATCTGCTACGCAATGTACATCGAGTTGTCATAATAAAGAGCAAATTGCAGTGTTATGAAACTCGGTCGGAAAGCTCAGAGGTCATCGAGTATTGGTTTTTCTAAAGTGTCGAACACAGTTAATCAGGTTACGAAAATATTTATAGTGATTTTTAGCCCCTGCGGACTAAAGCGTGTTGTTACGTTACACTGGAATCTAAGCAATAATCATGGCCACTTTTATTCAATTCCCTTCAGTGGTTTTTGCGTGATGCGTGACATATATTATGTCAGAAAGAGCCAAGGTTTATTATATGTATAGATATTGTAAACGAAATCAAAAAAAGAAAATTCACAATTTATGAATGTTGATGAAGCAAAAAGGTTTGTCAAGCAGGATCATGGCAAGTGGCAACCCGTGGTCTCTACCTGTAACCTACCCCTCAGGGATACAGGCGTGAGTTTATGTATGTTGGCGTAAGTTGATATAAAAGTCAATCGTTTCTATGTACTTAAGTAGGATGAGTTCCAATTAACTACGAGTATGTGTGCCACCTACCTACGCATATTATACCTAGCCTGCTTTTTGGCGCGAAGCAATTCAATAAAGCTCAATTTGCAGCGCTCCCCTTATTGCAATAAACAGCTATTAGCCCCAACTTCACGCTGTAAGTCCCGGGGGAGTTGCAAGTCCGTAAAATTTTATAAACCTTTGATTTGTGTGAAGGGGAGCTCAGGTGTTCCTAAACCGATATTAAAATTACCTGATAAGTTTGCGGGAAGAAATCCCTGGGATTAAAACGTACCTAATTGCTTTATTATTTTGGGGCTTAGTGGGGCTTAAATAAATCGCTGTAGTTTCTCTATTAAAATTAGTATTGCACAAATTTAAACATGATAATGGAACTGAATTGTATATTTTTTTAATTAACTAAGTTAACTACAAAATTTATTATTTAGAATCAACTTAGGTTTCTTTAAACGTCATTGTTTTGGTAGACAAAGGTTTTCTCAGGGTTTTCCACTGTACGATCTCATTACATGTAAACTTTTTTAAAAGTTTTAGAAGCCAAAAGTCAAGATAGATAACATTATAACATAAATGCACAGATTAAAATCCTAATGTAAAAAAAACTACCGATACGTAAAAAAAACTAATTTGTACATAAAAACATAACATAACATAAACTCACGCCTGTATCCCTGGGGGGTAGGCAGAGACCAGGGACTGCCACTTGCTACGATCCTGACAGATCACTTTCGCTTCCTCAACATTCATTAGTCGTTGCATGCACGCACGCCGATTTCAGGTACTTTTTATCTTGCCCTTTGTTAATACATCCCCTATTTGGTCGAAGTATGTCCGTTTGGGTTATCCCTTACCGGCCCTTCCATCCACATTCGCTCGATATATTTGTTTTGTCAATCTTTCTTCCTTCATCCTCTCCACATGTCCAAACCAACGCAACATTCCTTTCTCAATTCTTGTCACTACATCCTCTTTCAGTCCACAACGTTCTCTAATCACACTATTGCGTATCCTGTCATTCAAAGTAACGCCAGACATACTTCTCAAGGACCTCATTTCTACTGCATTAATCCTACTTTCTTGCTTCTTTTGCCATACCCAAGTCTCGCTAGCATACATAGGTGTTGGGACACATCTTTTTGTGTTCTCGACCATACTCATCCAGCCGTAGCCGCTACCAACAACCTGCCTTACATCGTCGGTCCAGTGAGCTGGTCGGCGTCCTACAATATTTCACAGACAAATCCAAATGACAAGTCACTGTATTATATTATATTCACCAGCATGGGTAGTAACATCGCATGAGCGAAACCACTGCTGTTGCGGAGTCTTCCCTCAGACTGGAGGACCTCTCTGTGTTTCCCTTTGCCAGTCCAAATGCACTCGAGAAGACTTGCTGGAGGCCACAGACGCTGGAGTGCGCGTGGCCGAGTTCTGGGCTAATCAAATCTAACTGGTTTGGTCACCGGCACGATAAGAAGATGGGTAGTAACACGACGCGAGTAGCACGTTTTAAATGTTAAAAGCGCGTCTCTTTGTTTATTTTTGTCAAATTCTGACGTTTTAGCGCCACAAAACGCGTGTCTCACACTTTTGTACTGCCAATACCTACTGTAATGAGTTTAAGCGGACGACAAGCTGCGCCAACGGGAGACGGCGTTGTGAGGTAGAATAATAGAATAAGTAGTAAATTTATACAACCGCGCAAAGGTCTCGAGGGACGAAATTGAGAACGGAGATAGACCATGGCCTTGATTATGGGGAAGGGGACTTCATATTCTACTCCAACGCGAACGTAGTCGCGGACACAGCTAGTACTCAATATAATTTTGATTTAATTTGTGGACTAAAATGAATAAATAAGCGGAATAAATTGATCCTAAACACAATTTTCAATGTATATTGGTCTCATATGACGAGATCATTCTCCACGGCCTATCTACATACGAGTATAATCCGAACCTAAGCCAGCCGAAGTAAACAAAAAAAAACTCCAAAGCGGGTAATAGCTGGCGGAAGGAAAAATGGTTTCGCGCATTTCCGCCCGAAATTTTCATTAATGACGGGAATGCAAGTCGGGTAGTCGGGTACACCTGTTGGCTGGGCCATAACTCTCCGACGGTCTACAATGAGGAAAGTTAACTCAGATTTATCGCACACTAGACGCCGAGCGCGCCCATTGGCCTACGGACGTGTTGCAAAGTAATGGAGTTCGAATGTAGGAAAGGTGGAGCGTTTTGGATGTTGATAAGTATTTATGACTTTACCTGTTAGGCACGGTCTGTATGGGAGGATATGCGTAGGTATAGCTTGATATAGTACCTACTTACTTATAAAGGAGTATGAAGATAAAACTATAGATAAAGAGATTTATTTGTGAAACGTGTGCAGAAAGGTGGAATTAACATATTTAGTTTAGCATTTTTTGCCCTATAGGCGTACAAATTGTTATAATAATTATAGGTAATATGTATTACTATTTTAGATCCCCTAATTATAACTTTATTCATAACACAACAAAAAGAAAACTAATTTAAATAAGAAACTGGACTTAACTAATATATAAATGATAAAAATATATAAATTACATTTATATTATAATTAAATTATAACGATTATAGCATAGCATAGAAATTATGATGATAATAGCATAGCATTACATTACGAGTACATTAACATCGTGAGCAAAATGTCAAAAAGATGCAAAATAAAAGATAAAAACTATTCCATGCGATAATAAATTAAAATTTCAAAGAAGAGAGGTCACAAGGATTGTCTTAAATAGAATGTCATTGTTACGTAGAGAAAATTGTGGGAAAATAAACATATCTGTATATATTTAGTCAACATTATTATCATTCAGAAATTCAATTGTTGTATAATAGCATTTTTCAATGAATATATTTTTTTTCAATTTGTGCTTAAACAAGCCTAAGTCCACTTCTCCTAATGCACTAGGTAGCTTATTGCAGATTACAGGGGCCACGCAAAATACACTCTTGTGCATTAGTGCTGTATTTGCTCTGCGTAAACATGAGCAATGAAGAGCAATGTTTATTGATTTTCATAATGTTTATTCCCTTTTGGGCTTTTTTGGAGACCCAACTTTAGTAGCATTATTGGCATTAGCCAACTTGGACTGGTCAGACTTAGCACCTCTTTTAGTGAGGCGGTAAAAACCGTTTAGGCCATTGCCGGCCCAATATACTATTGAAGTGTAGTATAATCAGCCTATATACGTCCCACTGTAGGGCACAGGCCTTCTCTCAGAGTGAGAGTATGGGCTTAATCACCACGCGTGCCCACCGCGGATTGGCGATTTCAAGCGCTGAGGTATGTGAAGTTATAGTAGCAATACCACTCGCTAACGGTGAAGGAAAACATCGTGAGGAAACCTGGGTGTCTGAGCTATTGATGAAGTGTAGGACCTAATAACTATACAACCTCTGTTCTGAGTGTCGTAAGAACGTTGTAACTTAACCACTATTGGCCCAAGTTTGGTGATTTGTAAGCGACAACATTTTGCGACGATAAATGAATACTACTAGATAAAGATGCAGAGTCGTTTACTTCTTTGATACTATAAGGCAAGAATCGGAATAGAAAATTTGTGAATGGGAGCCCTTTCACAAATTTCTTATTCTTTTAACCCCAAAAGAAAAGCGCACTCAAAAATCGACACCCTCGGGGGGGGGGGGTATTTCGCAGATCATCCCGCTACCAAGACCCACTTAACGCGATTAAAACGAAACGTTTTATCGCGAAATTGTCGCATTACCGCGCCTCATTCGGCGCCGGGATGGGATCTTTGGACCCCGGCTCTCCCGTGGGAAATTATGAGTGCCGCGGCTAATGTTGCCCATAAACTAAAATACACTTCGGTGGTGTTTCTGATGGTATACTTGGCGAAAGCAACCTTTGGCGTCGAAAGAGGCAATGGTAATGGTGTCCCGCGACTAGATACTTACATAATTATAAATAGATCAAGAATCGCAGTCTCGCAGTTTTTTCCGAGCTTTTCCCGGATTCCAAAGACATTTTTTTTATGATTTATATGACAAATGTACAGTTTTCACATTTTTCCCTGTATTTGTAGTATGAGACGACATCATTTGCCAAATTTCACAGTTCTATGTCAACCCTATAAATTTTGATTTCCTTTATTGTCGAAATATATGATTTTTTGCGGTATAAACGGCCGCATCCTATTTTTACGTTAACATAGAAGTTTAATGATCAAGGGACTGTAGACTTGAGTGTATGGTTTTGATTTCATCTCGATAACTCCACGCGTTCCCGAGATAAAGAGTCTTTACTGACAGACGGACGGACTGACCGACAGCCAACAAAGAGATCCTATAAGGGTTCCGTTTTTCCTTTTGAGATCCGGAACCCCAAAAGGAAAATTTACAATTGAAAAGCTCCTATAGGCAATTCAGAACAGTTTTGTTCATGTACCGGGCTGAAAGTAGAATAGTCTAGTTCCCCCACGTCTTCTCAACTAAACCTGACTAAACAAACCCGGTATCGCTAAGACAATCTTGATGAAGTGGTTAATCAATTTAACTTGGAGCACGGGCCTCCTCTTGAGGAAAGTTGTGTTTGTTATGCTAATGGAGTATTCTTAACCGATCCTTATACGATATTGGGGAACAATGCTGTACGTTATTAGATGCGCTTCACAGCTTTATAGAGTGGTGGCTAAGTGTCCTCTCCTCTCTTCTCCTTCACTTATATTTACTTATTGAATTTAATTTATTATGGTGTTCCTCTATATTTCATACATATTAATTTAAAACGAATAATATATGTAAGTATTTTATGACGATATTTTGTTTATTTTTTTACTTATAACATACATACAATTGAATTTGACGTAATTCTTTAACTGCACCACGGCACGCACTCCGTAGTACAATTATGGGTTACCGTAGGCACTGACTGAAAATCAGCGCTGAGGGATCACTTCCTCAGAACAACGCTGAGTCAGCTGCCTTTTGTGGCAACGTAGATACACCACAGGCTACATCTATGGTCCTGTTTTATTTATTCGTTTTGTCTGTTGTGTATTTAGTTTTCTTTCTGTTGTTGTGCATATTATGTTACTTATGTGCTTATTTTGTTTCTGTGACGTATCTTGTTGGTATAATAAATGTCTTTCTTCTTCTTCTTCATATGGTTCACCCGATATAATCGGGTATTAGTAAATGATTTCGATATAAAAGTACTTATTACGTACCATGATGGTTTTAGCGAAACACATTAATAAGAGCAACTCAAGCCTAGCGTAGGCAACTAATGACAATATTTTTTTTTGGGAAAAAATAGCCCCTTAAGTTGTAACACCATATAGGTAAAAAAAATTTGTGGATATAAATTTTTATTTCAATTGATTTTCATTTCATTTCATAAGAGTTTGTCATTTACACCAACATTTGCTCTTAATCTTTTAAGAATTCTTGTTTCAATTTGGTACTTGGAAAAAATTACGGCCTTTTGTGGTTTTTAACCAATTTTTAACCTTTATAGCTAGTGGTGCTGCTTGATAGATAACGCTTTTTGATTTTTTGACATTTTTTCATGAATAACGTTTTGTATTATAAGGATCATTTTTTATGCAGGACATTGATTTACCGTAGAAGAACTGGACTGCGTCCAGTAGACCTCCTTCCTCCACCTAGCTCTTAGCTCATCGAAGTAGACCTAGCCATAATTCAATGACCTAGCTCATCCAAGTTGTCCAAGTACCTAAAACTACCTAAGAAGTACCTAAGTACCTAAGACTAAAACATTATTAATAGAATTTTAAATATTATTTTCTTTAAATATTATTTTTATTTTTATACTTATATTTAGTAATTTATTTATTGATGCTTTGATTGCACTTAAAGAAATCGTACAATGCGGCGGACTTAATGCCATAAGCATACTTATAGTTACCTATACTGACTAAGTATAATTTATTGACATTTATTATGAAATTGACATGTAAAATTGGACATTTGTTAATTTTTGTTTTTATATTCCTATTAGCATAGATTTAATGCTATTACGAAATTTAGGCATCTATTGTAATTTCACCTTGACTTGTAATGAATATTATCAATAATCCTGTCCTATGTCCACCTTTTACAGCGCCAGTGGAGCAGCCGAAACAGCTGCAGCCAGCGCGGTCGCGGTGCGCCCCAGCCGCAGAGCAGCAGGCTGTCCTACCACCTAGCTCCCAGCACAATACTCGTAGACGTACCTTGTATAGCACCAGCCCAGCACAGCCAAAACAGCGCCCATTTAGCGGTGCGGAAGCGCTGCAGCCAGCGCGGTCGGGCCGCGCCCCAGCCGCAGAGCAGCAGGCGGTTCGCCGTCTCCTCCTTAGTTCGCTGGCTCTCTGGGGGCTCCGATGACGCCTGAAGGAGGTCACAACGTCAGATAAGAAATACAGCAATTACATATCTCCATTATAGTACATACATACATAAACTCACGCCTGTATCTCAGAGGGGTAGACAGAGACCAGGGACTGCCACTTGCTACGATCCTGACAGATCACTTTCGCTTCCTCAACATTCATTGGTCGTTGCATGCACGCACGCCGGTTTCGGGTACTTTTTATCTTGCCCTTTGCTAATACATTCCCCATTTGGTCGAAGTTGGTCCGACTGGGTCGTCCCTTACCGGCCCGAGTTATACTCGACCACCCGGCAAAACAAGGTTCAATGCGTCCTTCTCTCCTTGCTTAGTTTGATGAGGTCGTAATTTTTCTATGCAAATATGTAATAGTAATGTTCAATGACAAAAAATGACGACCATACATATCTCCAAGAAACTGAGCAATGAGCTAAGCAGGTACCCGGGCTCATTGAACCTTATTTCGTGGACCACTCTGGTGACTCCTATATTGGCTGATCTCTATCGTATTACCAATATCAGTCTAGGGAGGTAATTCTAAATAGCGCAAAATCTGAACACTGTTTCTTCAAAATCGATAAATTAAACAACGACAAAAGTTAGAAAATATCCTTTTTATTTTTGTTCCAAATCAAGCACTATATTCAAGCTGTATTTTTATGGCAATATATGTAGGTATCTAAGTGTATTTAGTTTAATTCATATTAACACATTTTTGTTAAACACTATCAAAGTCAAGGAATTGACAAACAAATGAAACAAATGACCTTGGACGAGCAAACAATTTGATAGATATTATTGCTTCCCGTTGTCTACCGTTACTTTATATGAAAAACAAAAGCTAAATATACGCTAGTTTGCGCCAAAGTTTTATCAAAACCATTTCCATCGGTTTTCCCCTCGATTTATCCAGTTTAATGCACCCAAGTGCATTTATACCGCGGCTAGGGTTCACTTCACACGATAAAAGGGTTAATCATCACGTGGACCATACGTACAGTCAGCGTGACTTGAAATATACCTTTTCATACTATTATCGTTTTTACGCAGTGCAAGATACGAGCTAGCGTGAAAAACTGCGCTTGTCACAAAACGTACACACATACAGTATGAAAACATGAAGCTTATCGAATCGACCAGTGAAGCATGGACAAATTTAACTACTGGTGCCAGCAAGTATAGTGAACAATGCGCGGTAGCCGATTTTTGGTACTCTTTGGCTGTGTGAAGGTGGCGCGGGGCGGGAGAGGGTGGTTTCGCCCACGTTCTTGAAAGAAAGAAAGAAAGAAAAATATATTTACTTGATGACACAATACTCAGAAACATAAAATCACACAACAAAATACAACAGCCACACAGAAAACACAATGTGGGTAACGGTAAAAAATATGAAACTCAAAAACCAACAATAAAATTAAATATCGGAAAGTTTTAAGTATTGAGTCCACAATGGTTGGTTGGTTGATTGGTTGATAAGTCAGTCTCGGCACTACCTTTAGTTGCAAACTCACCCGTAACGCATGTGAAAGTTGACTTGCTACTGCTATCCGCTATAATTTTACTATCTGTACAGATCAGCAGGACGTGTTCAGTGTGAATTAATTAAAATAATATTAGGTTAGAACTCTTTATTATAAAAGGCCTGTTAGTATAAACAACTATATTAATTTAGAGAAACATGGCGTAAGAAGTTAGATAGATAGATAGAGATAGAGAACACTTTATTGCACAACCAGGTGGAAGAATTTTGTAATTAAAAAGAAGTTTATAGTTTTTAAAACCAAAACATTTTCTTTGTTAAAAACTAACGGTCTTATTTGTACTTTAATAATTTAAACCCGATTCCTTAAGACACTTCAAAAACGCCGATTAAAATATTTTGCGGTGGAGATTTTATAAGGAAAAGATGTAGCCACAGATTAAATTAACAGAATTTTAGATCGGTTTTAGAGGAATCTTGTTTTTATAAATAAGGCCGTAAGTATATGACGATTGAAATATGTCTAAAATAACCGTAATTTCATTTACTGATGCCAATATGTTCTACATTAGTCACAAGTATATTTATTCTTTTACTATCATTATCATTAAGGTATTTTAAAATAAGTGAGCGAGAGGGGTATGCTCGCACAAAAACAGACATAATGTCCGACAAATACTTAACTCCCGGAATATTTCCGTATCACGGATCTTATTGGCGGGGATGATGTGACGGAATTTAGTTAACAAAAAATAAAAATAAAAACATATGTTCTAACGTGTCTCATTGCAGAAACTCAACCCGACTGCGCGGATTTTTGTTCAAGTTATCTGCCGGGCAACTTCTTTGTCTGTGTAAGTAAATGATCTGTATTTTATTTCGGAATAAACATAAAACTAAGATATCCGTTTTCCATCCCGTTTTGACAGCTACAAAAACAATAGAATTTAATCTAGTTTGAGATCATAAACATTAAACATCTAAACTATGAGTAATTATTCGGGTTACAAAATCTATTTTTTCTTTCGAGCGTTAAATAATATGCCAGAGTATGTGTCTTTTTATGTATTTGTTCAAGTAAATGCAAAGTAAAATGCAATTTTGTGTAGCTGTCAAAACGGGCTTCTTACATTTCGACGCCTTTAGTATCTGAAAAATATTACGGCGCCAAAATAGTTTTCCAAAGAGAACAGCTGACCTAGACGTGCCTAGCCTTTAAAGTCTGCCTCTATCTATCTATTAGTAAAAAAAAACTTACGACTGTGTTAGTAACTTATCTATTTATACTATACTAAAGCTTATTTTTTACACTTTTTACCATAGATTTACTTTATGATTTAGTAATTCTAACAGGGGTGGCAGAACGGTAGAACGCCGTCCTCACATTCGGAAGGTCGAGGGTTCGAATTGTGGCATGTACCAACGACTTTGTTTTCTAACTTACGTACATTTGTGAAGTTATAGTAGCAATACCATTAGCTAGCGGTGAAGGAAAACGTCATGAGAAAATCTGAAATCGGAGGTCTTCACAGCTTCAGCGCTTGAAATTAACAATTCGCGGTGGGCACGTGGTAATCAAGCCCATGCTCTCTCTCTGAGAGAAAGCCTGTGCCCCGCAGTGGGACGTCTATAGGCTACGTAAACAACAAAAAAAATTTTATTTGTGTTTATAATGAAACGTCATCGACATTCCTACGGTGACTGGACTGTACCTCAGTACGATCCACGCCCATACACGTCGCACAATGGGCCCTAAGCTCCATTGAAGCGGCTCTTAAATCCTGCATCCTGGTTTTTGTGCCTCTATTAAACACATTCGGTCATCCACAGACTTTTATTTGTGTCACGATCGCTGATGTCCACATAATATGCCCATATGGATGCCAGGTGGAGCGCACCTATCCTGGAATGTTCTAGTGTCCATCTCAGATTACAGTTACAGCTAGAGCATAAGTGCATTGAGATTTGGTTTAAATACAGCGTTCAAAGTCGTAAGTTAACAGGAAGTGGTTCAAATTTGACTTGCAAGATTCTAACTAAACATACACTTTTGAAGTTAAACAAAAGTGTTTAATAACAAAGAAATGATGAATGTTCAGCCCCACTTACGCTGGTATCCGCCCACCGCTTCCTTGCCTCGGTCATCGTTTAAATCACTCTGAATAGTGTAATTTTCTTGGACGTCACATTAAATCATGATCAGTCCATGTTAATGCCACTGTTTGGTGGCAATTTAAACGTTTTAAGAAGACTAGATTTGTCCGTAACTCCGCTTGTGAGACTTTGTTTTACTTCCGGAGCTGCACAGTCGGCTAGGAACTTAAAATGGAAAGGACAAAATATTAGGACTACACTATAAATTAACGAACCTTTTTTTGTCTGAGGCGATGATAATTTAAACAATATAAAACTATTAGGTATCTGATAGCTATCTCATAAGCGCTTTTTTTAAGCAGGTTAGAAACCCATCTTATGCTTCAGACTCAGGATGTAGTGTCGATACGGTTAGTTATGTAGATTGTGTAAGTTTATACAAAATCTGCATTAGCAGTATGGCAACCTGATATAATTGTGATTTTTTATGTTTTATTATGAATAATTATAAATAAGAAAAGGGCAAGATAAAAAGTACCCGAAACCGGCGTGCGTGCATGCAACGACTATAAATGTTGAGGAAGCGAAAGTGATCTGTCAGGATCGTGGCAAGTGGCAGTCGCTGGTCTCTGCCTACCCCTCTGGGATATAGGCGTGAGTTTATATATGTATGTATGTAAATATAAATAAGTAATCTAAGTAGATCTTTCCTGACTGATCACGAAAATAAACGAGGTCCAAGATTCTGCTTACAGAGACAAAAATTCTTAGCACAAGTTCAACTTCAATTAGGTACAACAATTTAAAAATGTTTTATTTAGGTACTCTACAACAGAGTTCCTCAAAGTGGGGTACGCGAACCCCTAGGGGTTCGCCATCCGACGGTAGGGGGTTCGGGACAAGATTTACGTAATGGATTTTGACAAAGGGATTTTTCGTACAAATTCTTACAAATCTTCTGAACTATATAGGATATTTATAGGATAGACCGATTTTCGTTTTTCAAATCTTCTAATTTCTACCAATTTTTATAGTTCATCTACTACTATACTAAAACAAGAGTTGGCAACAGTTACTTACGCATTGTGGGGGGGTTAGTGGTTCGCTGTAATTTAGAAACTTCAACAGGGGTACGTGAAGCCATAAGTTTGAGAAACCCTGCTCTACAATAAACTAATAATAATAATAACTTCCACACAATACAATCACTTGATCTGGTCACAAACCAGGGTACCCTGTCCTATGGTAACCAGGCAAGGACGTCACAAACATGAAAATACACCCAGACTGAGGCTAATTGTACAAATGTACGGCGGCCCCCAGTGGACATCGAACCCACGACCTGTGTTTTGGTAGCTAAGCGCCTTAACGGCTAGACCAACGTGGCAATCACTATACCATTTGGAGAAGTATTGCTGGTGACTCTATCTATATACGCTGACGCCAACGCAAAGTTCCAAAAAAATATTTAACTGAACCATTACTTTAAGAAGATTACTTTATCATTTACTTATTTCTTACAAATAAATTCTTTCTTACAATCATCATCAGCCATTTGACGTCCAATGCAGGACAAAGGCCTCTCTCATGGTTTTCCGAACCATAGCCACGCTTGGCAGGCGGGTTGGCGATCGCAGTACGCGGTTGGAATCTCAGGAAGACGCTGCTGCCCATCTCCTGGTACCTAATATATTCCTTAGTCGCCTTCTACAACATCCACAGAAGGAAATGGAGTGACGCTATTCTTAATCCGGCGCCACACGCCACTTTCTTACAATACAACTTTTTAATTTCTAGGCTATTTTTTCCATGCTATACGTATCACTGACGTTATCAGTTTCGCTGGATGTAATAAACTTTTATGTACCCCAGTAGAATTAATAGTAGAACACGGTGACCGGTCAATCCGGTCAGTGTAACTTAGGGTTCGTTTACCAGCCAGGTCATTACCGTCAGTCTATAGGTTACTTGCCTTTTCCATGATCAAGATAGTTATATTTAGACCACAAAGGTCAAGAAGATATGAAATTAAAGGTTTATTGGTTTGTCAGTTGTCTGGTGTCATTATCGTGTTTATGATTGGTGGTTCTTTCATGTAGATTAAGATCCGGCAAAGCTTGTAGGTCTGGGACGATCGAGTAATTTTATGCATATAATATTATATTATATTATGTAAAAAGACTACAATTATTAATTAATCTCGTAATTTAATAGACGTAAACTTAATTTGGTGTATATCAACTCACGCCACTGTCTCGTCAGGTCCAGCCTGAGTAGTACGGCAGTAGTAGGTATTCCCCGATTCCCCAGCACATTCCGTGGTGGTGGTCCAAAAACGGAATTTTGGTCCATCGAATCCTAAATAAAAAAAAAAAAAAAAAAAAAAAAAAAAAAAAAAAAAAAAAAAAACGAAACACCCCACTTAGAGCGATTGGGCAGGGTCCCAGAACGCTCCGCCCACTCCTTCCTGTACATATGTACTTCACTTTAATTACAATAGCGACGTCTAATCACATAGTCATAAAAGGTTCGACCCTTTCCTTTGTTCGCGAGTAGCCTTTTGTTCCGGCTCGTACTACCTAATCACCTCCTCATAAAAGGTTCGACCCTTTCCTTTGTTCGCGAGTAGCCTTTTGTTCCGGCTCGTACTACCTGTCTACCTGCTCCCATGCGAAGAAAACGTAGCGATGCCTAATCACCTCCTCATAAAAGGTTCGATCCGTCCCTTTGTTCGCGAGTAGCCTTTTGTTCCGGCTCGTACTACCTGTCTACCTGCTCCCATGCGAAGAAAACGTAGCGATGCCTAATCACCTCCTCATAAAAGGTTCGACCCTTTCCTTTGTTCGCGAGTAGCCTTTTGTTCCGGCTCGTACTAGGTACCTGTCTACCTGCTCCCATGCGAAGAAAACGTAGCGATGCCTAATCACCTCCTCATAAAAGGTTCGATCCGTCCCTTTGTTCGCGAGTAGTCTTTTGTTTTGGGCTATAGCTTCTTTAAAATGCTTACTTGTTCCAACTTGTAGAATTGCGTCAGGTATAAAACAGCGTCAAGACAACTCCGCTTCATATCGTCTCAAATAATTCATCAGACAAGATCTCCGTCAAACCGAGTCGCGAAGTGTGAAGTGAAAAGTTCAGTGTTTGGTTGTGTAGCCATGTTTCGTTGCTGAAATGGATGTAAGTATGTAGTTTTAATTTGAAAACTTGTTTTATATTTTTGATTTATTGTTTATAGTATACGTTTTAGCCATTTCTGTGTCTACCGTGTAACTCTAGTTCGAAGCACTGTTTGAATATATTTTTTGTATTGTTATAGCTTACAGAAGAAAACACATTTAAACACTATTATTATCCTGAGAAATACGACGACCCAAGCGATGAAGAAGGGACGGTTGGGCTCAAAGTAAAGAAAGCACTCGCCAACAAGAGAAACAACAGCATACATGGATTCTTCGAAAAACGCAAGAAAAAGAAAATTGACAACAAAAGGTCATCGAGTGTGAGCCAAGCCACCGCGGAGGGTGTTGCTTTCATTAAATCCAACCAAGACGACGGGGCTTACGCATCACATCTCATCAAAATTGAAGTGTATGACATGATGAAGATCAAAAAAATTCCCCCGACAGAACACTGGAAACATGCAGAAGTGCGTGTTAAATATTACGCACACTCCGAAGTAGATGACCACGTCCAAAAAGCGAGGGACGTTATCTACGACATCACAAAGCAGAAAGTGATAGTGTTAATTTCGTTCTAGACAATGAAAAAGAAGATCAATAGTGCAGTTTTAGGAAACCAATTAATTTATTTATTGTTTTTTTAAAAGGTTGCTTGCTTAACTTTTGTCTATCCTTTTGTTTGTATAACCTCTTTGTAACTTGTTCCTAAACATTATCATTGATTAAGCTCCTTTGTATTCTAAAGTGTCAGTTGGCGGCTAAAAGCGATTGTGTTCATTTCTTTCTAGACAATGAAAAAGTACATTAAGTGTAGTGAAACCAATTCATTCCTTTTATTGTTTAACTTCTTTGTAACGTGTGCCGAAACATTATCATTGTTTAAACACTTTTACATTCTAAAGAGTTTTGTTATTTTTTGCAAATAAAGACCACATTGTTTCAAACTTAAAAATAAGATAATTAACGCAGGTAAATTTTAGAGTATATATAAGCTCCAAGCTGCTCTTTAAAATCACACATTTCTTAGCGATTCACTACCATGGATACACTAAGCTGTGATTTCTTCGATCAAGAACTCGACCAAATTGTTGAAGATCAAGAGTTGTACGAGCTGTGTGAAAAAATCGAGCAGGATTATGATAAAACGTAAGTAATTTTTTAAAACTTGTTAAGACTAGTTTTATGTCAATAGCCATAAGTGAGGTTGGTCCCTTAGTTTTTTGTGTTATTATTAGTTGTTGAAACATGTAACAACCAGTTTGATGTCAGTAGCAATAGGCGGGGGGTTGGATCTTCGGGTATTTAAGACGTGTGTCTTGCTCACTTCAATCATTTGTGACCGTTCTCAAGTTTGCATTTTAAGAATTTCGATAAAATGTATTTCAATTTGGACTTATCTCTTAACGAAATTGCAAGTTTAGATAAAACTATAATTCTAACAAAATTTCATCGATCAATTCGGTTGTGGTTTATCAGAAAAGTTTTACCGGAAACATTGTTAGAGGATTCGGAGATTATACCATACTTTACACCATGTCATGGACATGGATTTAACGTAAAGAGAGATAAGTCCGTAGCATCCGATGAAATAGATGGAGTATTGGCAATGCAAGCATATTGTTGACATTGTAAAAGGGAAACAAGTTAGTATTTAATATTATAGTTTTTAAGTTTATGTAATCAATTGTTACAATTTGTAATGTTAATGTTTTTTTTTTTTTTTTTCTTTTCTTCTACAGATCTTCACAAGCTGGACAAGGAGGAAGAGGAGGAGGAAGAGATGCATTGAAGAGGATGGCGTCGTCTGCATCTACTGAGGAGTCTCCAGCTAAGAAAACCAAACTACAAGAGAACCCTTCAACTTCAACTAGCTACGCAGTCGCATCAACATCAACAGCGTCGGTTGCAAATCAAAATGTGAGTACAGAAAGTAATGATAAAATTGAATGTTCCGTGTGTCACGTGTCAGTATCGAAAAAATATTATTCAAACCACTTAAAAAGCAAAATCCACAAAAGCAATGTTTTAAGTTCAGACCAAGAATTTACTAATGTTCAATTAATTGAAAGCGCGTTCGGGAATAGGATACTCACTTACAGAATTTCATCGGATTCCATTGCTAACCAACCTTTAGAAACACCAGAAATATTTTTACAAAATACCAAAAACAAAGTATTTAAATTATTAGAACGATCCATTGAACAACACTTTGTTGTAAAAGTAAATTTCATTCTTACTGCGGACTTTACACAACAAACTAAACAACTAAATACTACTTTTGACTTTCAAACTCTTAATTATGTTGTTTGCAATGGAGATGCAAAGGATGATATATTTTCATTAATTGCGAATGAAATTGTAAATAAAGTAACCAATTTTGAAAAAAAAGACAGTGGATGGAGTCTTGTCAAAATAAATCATTTAGACATGAACGTAAATAAATTTAATCCATTACGAGGTTCATCTTACATAGACTTACCATTAGATATAAAACACAAAAATGCGATTATAAACGTAAAAAACAATGACCATGAATGTTTTCGTTGGGCTGTATTATCAGGATTGCATAAACCTACTTACAACGCTAATAGGGTTACATCATATTTATCTCATAGGAATAAATTGAAATTTGATAATCTTTCATTCCCAATAAAAATAAATGACATTCATAAATTTGAGAAAATGAATGATCTAAGTATTAATGTCTTTGGATTAGAATATGATTCGGAAAGTAAGCAAAATAAAGTAGTTGGGCCATTACACTTAACGAAAAGTAGGAAAGCTACCCATTTAAACTTGTTGTATATAAATCAAGGTACTAATGGGCATTACTGCTTTATCAAAAACCTTTCGCGACTAGTGTCAAAACAAATGACGACGTCAGAGCATGCCATCTACATTTGTGATGGATGTTTAATTTATTTTAATTCACATGAAAATTTGCAGAAGCATCAAGAAAATGATTGTTTCCATGTGTGTACGAAATTGCCCTCCGAAAACGAAACTAAAAGGAACTGGTTTAATGAATTAGCTCCATCTAATCGAATATCATTCGAAAATTATGATCGGAAATTGAGGGTTCCATTTGTTATATATGCTGATTTCGAAGCATTTTTAAAACCCATTGAAACTTGTATCAACGATCCGAGTAAATCCTCAACCACTAACATTCAGGAACATGAGGTGTATAGTTTTGGATATTACATTAAATGTTCATATGATAACAGTTTATCTGTATATAGAACATATACAGGTGAAAATTGTGCCGAATCATTTATGAAATTTATTAAAAGAGATTTAGAGAGCATTAGCAAGAAGAACACATTTGTAAAATGTCCTTTACCTTTGTCAGAAGAAGATAAAGTAACCATTATTCGAACTAACTCTTGCTATATTTGTGAAAACAATTTAAATGGTGAATCAACGATATCTCATAACAATCATACCGGTGCTTTTGAAGGAGTAGCTCATCCATCTTGCACCGAGAAGTATCGTACCCCTGATTTTGTACCTGTGTTTTTACACAATTTAAGTACCTATGATGCTCATTTTATCGTACACGGACTTGGATTTGAAGATGGTAATATAGAAATTATTCCACAAAACAAAGAGAAATATATATCGTTTTCGAAGCAATTATATATAAATAACCGTGTCATCAAGTTACGATTTCTTGATTCGCTGAAATTTATGAGTAGTAGTCTTGATAAATTAACCAAAAATTTATTAACCGAACAGTTCCGAGAGCTTCATTTAAATTTCCCTAGTGAACAAGACTTCAAACGTTTATTACGGAAAGGCGTATATCCTTATGAACATATGACATCATTAGATTCCTTAAAATTAACTAGCCTTCCCGATCACAGTGATTTTTACAGCTCATTAAATAATGAAAATATTTCACTAACTGATTATCAACACGCTTGTGACGTATGGAATCACTTTAAGTGTCAAAACATGGGGGATTTTTCAAACCTTTATTTAAAAACTGACGTTTTGTTATTAGCTGATGTATTTGAAAACTTTAGAAATGTTTGTATGGAAACTTATGGGTTGGATCCTGCTCATTATTACACAGCACCTGGACTTAGCTGGGACGCCATGTTAATGTCTACTAAAATTAATTTAGAACTCCTAACGGATATTGAGAAAGTTGCTTTTATTACAAATAATATAAGAGGGGGTATTTCTCAATGTAGTAATAGATATGCAAAAGCTAATAATATATTTATGTCTGATATGATCGTACTTTACCATCATCATTTCTCATGTACCTAGATGCAAATAATCTATACGGCTGGGCAATGTCACAATGTCTACCCACTGGTAAATTTGAGTGGGTGGATGTTAATACAAATTTCAATGTCCCCGACGACGCTGAAAATGGGTACATTTTAGAAGTTGATTTGGAATATCCACATAACTTACACGATTTCCATTCAGACTTACCCTTCTGTCCAGAAAATGTGTGTCTAGGTGATACCAAAGACAAAAAGCTGATTCCTAATCTAAATAACAAGAAAAATTACGTTATCCATTATCGAAACCTGAAACAATGTTTACGATCAGGGTTACGTTTACTTAAAATTAATAGAATCTTACAGTTTGAACAAAAAGCGTGGTTAAAGCCTTATATTGATTTAAATACACATAAGCGTTCTTTGGCAAGTTCAGAGTTCGAAAAAGACTTTTTTAAGTTAATGAATAATTCTGTATTTGGCAAGACTATGGAAAATGTAAATAAGAGAGTAAATGTTAAATTACTCAACCACTGGAAAAATCATGGAAAAACTCAAGGCGTTGAATCGTTAATAGCAAAACCAGAGTTCCACAGTCTATCTATATTTTCAGAAAATTTAGTTGCAGTACAACTGAAGAAAACAAAAGTTTTATACAACAAACCTATTTACTTGGGATTTTGTATACTAGATTTATCAAAGACTTTGATGTATGAATTTCATTATGATTTCATGAAAATTAAATATCCAGATAGCTTAAAATTACTGTATACAGACACAGATAGTTTGGTTTATCAAATATTCACAAATAACTTTTACGCTGATATTAAATCAGATTTGGAATCATACTTCGATACCTCTGATTATCCTTCTGATAATCATTACGGTTTGCCATTAGTCAATAAAAAGCGATTAGGTTTCTTTAAAGACGAAAATAATGGTAAAATTTTCAAAGAATTTATTGGTCTTCGTTCGAAAATGTATGCAATGGATGTACAAAACGAAACCATGGCTAAAGCAAAAGGAGTAAATAAATGTGTAACTAAAAAATTAAACATGAACGATTACAAAGCTTGTTTGTTCGAAAAAACCAATTTGCTGTCTGAAATGTTGCGATTTAGATCTATAAAACATGTCTTATTTACACAAAAAATAAACAAAATATCCTTATCACACAGCGATACGAAACGATATTTATTAGCAAATTCTACTGACACGTTTGCTTGGGGTCACTATAGAATAGAGAACATTCAATGTTAATATTACTTTCTGTACTGTATGTGATGTCATGATGTATAATTATGTTTCAATTTGCGTTTCATTGTATATACATAATAACTGTTCTGTAAAGTTTTTTTTTTTTTTTTTTGTAATATATGTATGCATGCACTAGCTATAAGACTATGTGTAGGTAATGTTTTTCTTACTCATGTTTTTTTTTTTTGTGACGATGGTATATTGTAATATAAAAAAATATCAAAATTAAATTTATTTTATTTTATTTTTTGTTGAAAAATTAAACCTAATCGTATCTATATAGCCATGATTGAACTTTGGCATCCATCATTTGTTATTTAGAACTTTCGAATTCAACACGTGTTTCTTAGCACAACATAATAACAATGATTCACTTTTGCCACCCTTTCACAGCCATTGTTGCTGGTCCAAGTGGTTGTGGAAAATCAAATTTTGTCACAAACTTTTTAAATGATTGTAAAGTTCTGTGCAATGTAACTTTTTCGGAAGTGATATGGTGTTATGATGAAATGCAACCTTTGTACAACCTGGAAAATGTAAATTATAGTCAAGGCATACCTGATATCAGCATGTTTGATGGCAAACAACCTAAACTTCTTATAATCGATGATTTAATGAGAGAGTCCGATGGGCGAATCGTTGACATTTTCACGAAAGGTAGTCACCATAGAAACTTAAGCGTGTTTTATATTACACAAAATATATTTCATCAAGGAAAAGGTCAACGTGACATCTCGCTTAACACGAGTTACATTATTTACTTCAAAAATCCCAGGGATAAAACTCAGATACGCCACTTGTCGCGACAAGTTTACCCTGAAAATTCAAAATTTGTGGATGAAGCCTACAAAGACTCCACTAAAGACGCCCATGGATACCTCATGATTGATCTGAAACAAAATACGGATGACTTATGTCGGTTCAAAACTAAAATATTTCCATCCGACAAATACTGCATAGTATACATTCCTAAAAAGGGATTTAAATATAACAGTAATCAACAAGTTTTGGTCAGTTCTAAATGATGCATTCGAGTGTGAGCACATATAAACATTTACTTGAAGCGCTGCAAGTACTTAAACCAAAATATCGCACGGCTTTGCTTAAAGCTTGTGACGACGACGAAATAAATATTATTTGTGAGTGTATTTATAATGTTTTAAAAGGGAAAATTCCATTAGAAAAAAAAGAGAAATCTAAATTAAATAAACATAAGAACGTATTACGAAAATTAGTTTCAAAAGGAAAAAACAAACTTAGAAAAACAATTATTATTCAAAAGGGTGGCGCATTTCTACCTGTTATATTAGGCGCAGTTTTAAGTGCTTTAATAAACTCTTTAACATAATAGAAATGGAGAATATGAAAAAAATGCTACTAGTAGAACAAGATTTCATTGAAAGACTCAAACACAACGATAATCTTTCTGAAAACTCATCATCTCGTCTAGATGGAGAGATGCAAAAAATACTAAAAAGCAAAATGGATGATCGTGAAAAATGGGCATTGTACTCTCAAGCACTACAGCGATTTTTACATTTTGCTGAAGTAGATCGAAAACCTTTTAAAATACCCATAGTTATGGATAGAAATGATCATTCTAACAACGATAGCAAAAATGTAGAGTTACAGCTAAACAACGAAGAAAATGTAAATAGAGGCTCAGTTGCAAACTCGGCGATGGAACATAATGATATTGCTGCGACACCACTACCTGATAGATCGAATCAATATTATCCTTTAGAGTTAACTCCCTCTTATATCATAGAGGGAGTACCGAAATCTTACAAGCAAAAAACCCAAACTTTAATGGACAATATTATACTTCATAAAGAAAATATTTGGTGGAAGACAGGAGGGGAAGTTGTATTAAACAATCGTACCATCCCAAATACTAATATTGTAGATCTAGTAAACGACGTGATTAGACCTCTTAAGCGCACAAAACCAAAAGGATGGGAACAGTTTGCCTTGGTTTTAAAAAAAAATAAAGTACCTACATCCTGTATAGGTAACCCTACTAACTTAGAATTCATAAAGAGAGCTCGTAGCGAGAGAGAAATAGACGAGCTTTGCACACCGAATTCGTCTATAAATACAAGGGATTCATCATTTAGAGTAAAAGAAGCATCCACACCTATTGCTACTAGAACACGTGAATCGACCAAAAAGAAATTAGATTGGGAAAAATGGACCCCCTATTAGAAATCAACAGGATTTACTACGATGTATCCGATCCAGCCGGATATAGTAGTATAAATAAGTTAGCGAAAGAAATGAAGAATAAAATGGACAAAGAGGAAGTTAAGAAATGGTTGCAGTCTCAGGAAACGTACACTCTACATAAACCTGTTCATAGGCGATTTACGAGAAATAGATACATCTTGTCTAATTTTAATGAACTCTGGCAAGCTGATCTAAGTGATATGCGAACTTATAGTGAATATAATGATGGTTACAAATATATTCTTTGTGTTATTGACGTGTTTAGTAAATATGCTTTTGCAAGAGCCATGAAAAAGAAAGATTCAGAAACAGTTAAAGAATGTTTCGAAAGCATATTTACAGAAGCCAAAGCTACCCCTCGACATATTCAATCCGACAAAGGAACAGAATTTGTTTCAAAGGTGGTAAGAGACTACTTTAAGAGAAAAAACATTAATTATTATACCACTAATAATCCTGACATTAAAGCAAGTATAGTTGAAAGATTTCAAAGAACTCTTAAAATGAAAATGTGGCGTTACTTTACACATAAAAATACTTACAAATACAATAATATATTACAAGAACTCCTTCACTCTTATAACAATAGTTATCATTCTAGTATCAAGATGCGACCAATAGATGTTAACTTTAGTAATATCATGACTGTTTGGTGTAACTTATATGATAGAAAAAAAGATAAACAGGTTTCATTAGAAACCGCAATACTGAACGTAGGTGACCATGTTAGAATAACTAAATACAAACACATTTTTCAAAAAGGTTATGAAACTAATTGGAGCGATGAAATCTTTGTAATTGATTCAATAATTAAAAGATCTCCTCGTCTTGTTTACACTTTAAAGGACTTGGAGGGTGAATCAATCATGGGCACCTTTTATTCTAAAGAGTTACAAAAAGTAATTTACAACCCCTCCATCAAGTATAAAATTGATAAAATAATACGCTCGCGACGTCTTTCTGGCAGAAAGGAAGTGTTAGTGAAGTGGCAAGGTTATCCGAATAAATTTAATTCTTGGATACCTGCATCAAGCTTGGAAAAAATATGAGTAACGAAAATTTTTATATTACTTTGTTAAGTAATAGCTCAACGTCTTATTATACTGATAATACAACAGCCCATTTCTTAACAAAATTACCTAAGACTGTAAAATTAGAAGGAGAATGGGTTGTTGGAATAGTAGAATTTCAATATCCTTGCTCCATGTACAACGTTCAAGACCATGAAAATATTATTTATATAAAAAAGAAAGTAAGAGGTCCCAATGAAAAGTTAGATAAAATCGTGGATATAAAAACTCACATACCCGCTACGACGTATGATAGTATTGACCATTTCCTTGAAGCATTTAATGAAAACCCACAGATGAAAACAAAAGTTAAACTAAGATATGATAAAATATCAAAAACTGTGGTTGTAACTGCAACTGATGACATAATCTCAATCATCACAACACCGATACTCAGTTTGCAATTGGGTTTCAAACCAAGATCAAATTTAAAACAAACTTCAATTGGGAAAAACCCTGCAAATTTGTATTTAGGTTTACCATCACAAATATTTGTGTATTCTGACATCATTGAACCACAAGTTGTGGGAGATGTTGTAACATCATTGCTAAGAATAATTCCATTAGATCCAACAACGTTCGTATATGGAGCCTACAAAATGCATGTCTTCTCACCTGCCCACTATGTACCTGTTTTACGTAGAGAGTTCGACACAATTGAAATAGATATAAGAACGACTACGGGAGCAAGAGTACCATTTCAATTTGGATCTTCCTGCGTGAAGCTACATTTTCAGCGAATAAAATGAATAATAAACGATCATCTGTCTCCTGTCCATATGAACATTATTATACACATCAAGCTGGCTCTGGTGTAGGAATTGTGTATAAAGGTGTTCCATTTCAACGAGGACACGGGATTGGAAGTTTTTTAGGTGGTCTATTTAGGTCTGTGATTCCTTTGTTAACTGGTGGTTTTAGAGCTGTGGGTAAAGAAACATTAGATGCAGGGATCGGTCTACTATCTGATATGGTGAATTCACGTCCTATGGAGAGTTCGATTAAGTCTCGATTTAAGGAAGCAAGTTCTAACTTAAAAAGAAAAGCAGATGAAAAAATTACATCCCTAATGTCAGGATCGGGCTATAAAATGACAACTAAAAGACGACAACCACTCATTCCTTTGAAAGCATCACAGCGGAGAGGAGGTAGAAAAAACAAAAAGTGTATTGAAGATATATTTTCAAAGTAAATAATGTCATTCTTACATAATCATTCCTGTGAGTGCGCAAAATCTGAGTTAGATATATTTGCCCTTCCATCAACTCAAACTAGTATTGAAAGCGGACAGTGGGTTCATTATAAACCAATTTCATCTTTAAATGATGACGGCCCCATCGAATTTCAAATCGCGGGATCCGGTGATGACTATATTGACCTCTCACATACGTTACTGCATATCAAAGCAAAAATTTTAAATCAGGATGACACAAATTTAAAAGCGGATGTGCAAGTTGCCCCTGTTAATAATTGGTTACATTCCCTTTTCAACCAGCTTGATGTTTATTTAAATCAAAAACTCATATCACCACCAAACAATACATATGCGTACCGTGCTTATTTGGAAAATCTTCTCAACTATGGTCCAGCTGCCAAAGAATCTCATCTAACATGCGGATTGTGGTATGAAGACACTGCAAAACATATGGATTCCATTGCCGCGTCGAACAAAGGTTTTCACACAAGAATGGAATTTGTTAAAGAGAGTAAAGAAGTTGAAATGATTGGTCACTTGCATGGTGATATGTTTAACCAAGAAAAATTTTTAATCAATGGTGTAGAAATGCGTGTTAAGTTAGTACGCTCGAAAGAATCATTTAATCTTATTTGTCACCAAGAGAAGAAATTTAAAGTAAAAATAATGGATGCCAGTCTCATTATAAGAAGAGCTAGAATCAACCCTAGCGTTTTATTAGCTCACCAAAAAGTATTAGAAACAACAACTGCGAAATATCCCATAACAAGAGCGGAAGTTAAGGTTCTTACGATACCTGCAGGTGTCCAAGGTAAAACATTAGACAATATATTCCTCGGACAAGTTCCTAAAAGATGTATTGTTGGTTTTGTGTTAAATTCGGGGTTTAATGGTAATTTAGCAATAAATCCTTTCAATTTTCAACACTTCAATATGAATACATTCAGTTTGTATGTAGATGGTCATGAAATTCCTTCAAGAACGTTACAACCATCATTTAGTTCTGGTATAATAGCATCAACATATCACACTTTATTTTCTGGAACTGGTATTCATTTTCACAATGAAGGAAACGCAATAAGTAGAACAAACTATGGTGATGGATATTGTTTGCTGTGTTTTGATTTGACTCCAGATTTATCTGCTAGTTCAACTTCACACTGGAATCTTGTTAGACATGGTAGTGTTCGTTTAGAAGTTCGCTTTGATACGGCTCTCAATCTGACTGTGAACTGTATTGTTTATGCTGAATTTGATAATGTTATTGAAATAAACAAAAATCGCGACGTAACAGTGGATTATAACAGTTAACAAATACATAAATACTGTGTAAATTATTAAGATATATCATTCGCTATTAAACATTGTTAACAACATCATCATCAAACTTTTATCTCTATTTATCATGGATACAAATGAAATACAGTTATGTATGAACAAAATAAGTTCTAGTTTTAAATCAAATGTATTTGCTGCAAACCGATTGCCTATTTGGGTAAATCAACCTGCTTATATTATAAGTAATTTGGATCCCGATTCAAAGCCTGGCTCTCACTGGGTAGCTATACACATCGATGTTAATGGCATAGGTGAATACTTCGATTCATTTGGTCGTAAACCTACTAATTATCAAAAGCGATTTTTAAATAGAAATGCTAGGAGATGGTTTTACAACCACAAACAATTTCAAAACCCATTTACCTCGGTTTGTGGGGAATATTGTTTAGTTTATCTGTATTTTAAGAAACAAGGAAAAACTATGTGTGATTTTCAAAGTTTGTTTTCCGAGAGTTCTCTTTGTAATGATTTAATTGTAAGAAATATGTTTAAAACTCATTTTTTATGAAATAAAT
This sequence comes from Yponomeuta evonymella, assembly GCA_963969515.1. Lineage (NCBI taxonomy): Eukaryota > Metazoa > Arthropoda > Insecta > Lepidoptera > Yponomeutidae > Yponomeuta > Yponomeuta evonymella. The sequence continues at coordinate 1,379,314 of OZ018343.1, read as the reverse complement.
ACTTTTAGAAAAATATTTTTCCTGTTTTATTTTAAGGTATAAGGGTAATAATGGTACAGAATACAAATAAATAGAAACATGATGATAGTTTTTATTAAAAATTTATTCAAAGCTAAGGTTTATAATTGTTTCTTCACCTACCAAAGAAACAATGATTTAAACAATGATAATGTTTCGGCACACGTTACAAAGAAGTTAAACAATAAAAGGAATGAATTGGTTTCACTACACTTAATGTACTTTTTCATTGTCTAGAAAGAAATGAACACATTCGCTTTTAGCCGCCAACTGACACTTTAGAATACAAAGGAGCTTAATCAATGATAATGTTTAGGAACAAGTTACAAAGAGGTTATACAAACAAAAGGATAGACAAAAGTTAAGCAAGCAACCTTTTAAAAAAACAATAAATAAATTAATTGGTTTCCTAAAACTGCACTATTGATCTTCTTTTTCATTGTCTAGAACGAAATTAACACTATCACTTTCTGCTTTGTGATGTCGTAGATAACGTCCCTCGCTTTTTGGACGTGGTCATCTACTTCGGAGTGTGCGTAATATTTAACACGCACTTCTGCATGTTTCCAGTGTTCTGTCGGGGGAATTTTTTTGATCTTCATCATGTCATACACTTCAATTTTGATGAGATGTGATGCGTAAGCCCCGTCGTCTTGGTTGGATTTAATGAAAGCAACACCCTCCGCGGTGGCTTGGCTCACACTCGATGACCTTTTGTTGTCAATTTTCTTTTTCTTGCGTTTTTCGAAGAATCCATGTATGCTGTTGTTTCTCTTGTTGGCGAGTGCTTTCTTTACTTTGAGCCCAACCGTCCCTTCTTCATCGCTTGGGTCGTCGTATTTCTCAGGATAATAATAGTGTTTAAATGTGTTTTCTTCTGTAAGCTATAACAATACAAAAAATATATTCAAACAGTGCTTCGAACTAGAGTTACACGGTAGACACAGAAATGGCTAAAACGTATACTATAAACAATAAATCAAAAATATAAAACAAGTTTTCAAATTAAAACTACATACTTACATCCATTTCAGCAACGAAACATGGCTACACAACCAAACACTGAACTTTTCACTTCACACTTCGCGACTCGGTTTGACGGAGATCTTGTCTGATGAATTATTTGAGACGATATGAAGCGGAGTTGTCTTGACGCTGTTTTATACCTGACGCAATTCTACAAGTTGGAACAAGTAAGCATTTTAAAGAAGCTATAGCCCAAAACAAAAGACTACTCGCGAACAAAGGGACGGATCGAACCTTTTATGAGGAGGTGATTAGGCATCGCTACGTTTTCTTCGCATGGGAGCAGGTAGACAGGTAGTACGAGCCGGAACAAAAGGCTACTCGCGAACAAAGGAAAGGGTCGAACCTTTTATGAGGAGGTGATTAGGCATCGCTACGTTTTCTTCGCATGGGAGCAGGTAGACAGGTAGTACGAGCCGGAACAAAAGGCTACTCGCGAACAAAGGGACGGATCGAACCTTTTATGAGGAGGTGATTAGGCATCGCTACGTTTTCTTCGCATGGGAGCAGGTAGACAGGTAGTACGAGCCGGAACAAAAGGCTACTCGCGAACAAAGGAAAGGGTCGAACCTTTTATGAGGAGGTGATTAGGTAGTACGAGCCGGAACAAAAGGCTACTCGCGAACAAAGGAAAGGGTCGAACCTTTTATGACTATGTGATTAGACGTCGCTATTGTAATTAAAGTGAAGTACATATGTACAGGAAGGAGTGGGCGGAGCGTTCTGGGACCCTGCCCAATCGCTCTAAGTGGGGTGTTTCGTTTTTTTTTTTTTTTTTTTTTTTTTTTTTTAGGATTCGATGGACCAAAATTCCGTTTTTGGACCACCACCACGGAATGTGCTGGGGAATCGGGGAATACCTACTACTTACGGCGACGCTAGTCGCGTGTTTTAAATCTCAATAGTCGCGACTTTCCAGTACAGTAACTGTCAAATTCTGACATTTTAGCGTCAGAAAACGCGTGACTCGTGTTGAAAAATTCTACGGGCATTAATACGAGTACGTGATAAAAACTGAATTTAAACGGATATTTACTGGCTTACTTTTCCATTTATAATTTTCCGACGTTTCGGTACTTGCAAAAGTAGAATGAGGCGACAGGCGTCTTTTTGAAAGCAAGTTTACTACCCGCGGCAAAAATTATTAAGTTACATTCCAAAATTTATTGGAAAATTTTTAAATTTAAATTGGCTCTACAATAATTTAATATAAACTCAAAAATATTAATTATTAGTTATTGAAATTAAATCTACAGTCACACTTCTAGCAAGGAGGTCTCATGCACTAAAGCACTGGTTCCCATGCTGTAGTTATGTTCCAACCCACTCCTATCAACGTTGGCGGCTCTGACGTCGACGACCTGTGGTCGTCCACTATGTATACCTGGGACAAATAGTCTATTTAGGTAAGTCCAACTTCGAGAAAGAGGTAGCATGTCAGCTCCCTTAAATGTACTGTACTGTATCAAATCTTTATATTTTATAACATCACCATACTCAGGTACAGGTAAAAAAGATTAAATGGTTTCTAGTGTATGAGAAATTGAGAGTACAATTTTTTTGCCCAACACCACGAGGTCGCATCGTGATCCATGCCGGGTTGAGCATAATTTAGAGATCGATATGTTTGCTGGGGTCGCGTGACTTGCGACACTGATACCGCGGCGCATAAGCAGGGCAGTAAAACGTGCCTTCCCATAGTTTATTTATAGTTTTTTGATATTCTACGAGTATACACTGGATATAATGCACTAAATACTAACTACGGTCAAAGATATATTGGGATGATATTTTTTGTTTAAAAAAATTTAGTTTTCCGTCAAAAGTAAAAATCTGTCCGTCGTATCTCGACGACAGATTTTGACTTGCTCTCGTAGGAATCAAGGACCGAAGAAGAATAAAAATTTTGTTTGATACTAGTCTTCCGTGTTGCCCAATAAAATATACATGACATAGGGGCAGTTTCTGAATTGAGAATTTCGCTAAAGAAATAGTTAACTATAGTGCTGACTCTTCGAATTTCTCAGAAAAGAGCGCGACGGAACGTTACTTAAGCATAAATACTTAATTAAACTATTAAGTAAACTTAGTGAAATTCTCAATTCAGAAACTGGCCTTTACCTAAATAGTTTTCTCTTAAATTAAAATCAACTAAATACAGCTTGGAAAGAGAAAGTAGAAATCGGAGTAGAACGTACCTAATAATTTTAAACAATTTTATTTTTAATAATAATTCCGTAGTACTGTTTTTCTTCATAAAATGGCTTTAACTTCTCTTTTTATGACGGATGTAAGTACATGAAAACAATAAACAAAGGAAAGGAAATGAAATCTTAGCAAAGTCTTACGGGGATATTTATAAAAAACTAAGACGATCAGACTGAAATACTTGTTCACCTTTACGACAAACTATTAAGTTTTTTCCCTTTACGACACACTATTTTAAACTATATTTGAAAAGTTGTTTGAAAAATTGTGATTATATAAATAAGACTGTTACTCTTGTATCAAGCCGTAGATTAAGGTATTTCTAAAAACTACAATCAAAATACTGGAAAAGACGCAATCAAATCAAAGTGTGATTGTATTTTGTGGAAGTTATTTGTTTACTTGTGAATGTAATTTGCCGGATATTAAGTTTGGATTAGGTCGTTGTACCGTGTAATTTTAGTTTTGATATAATCTCTATGATTGGTCAAAAAAATAACATTATGGCATAAAAGCAACGTTTTGGTCCGCAATTTAGCGTCAGCTATCTGACGTTCATCAGATTTGACTTTCAACATTCAGCACAATTTTTTTTAAAGATATTAAATTGGAAGTGAATGTTAGTAATTATTCTACTACAAATTCAGTTCATTAACTACCTTTATTTCAACAATAATAATATTATATGAAATAGATTTAACACGTCGTAGTATAAAAAAGGAGAATTAGAAAAGTCCTAATTTTAGTTCCTAGTTTTTTTATGCCAAGCTGTGATTTGAGAATGCAGTCCGAGTTACAGTAACTAGTAACAACTGCAAGCGCTTTGATGTCTATAACATAATAATTACTAAATTCTGAATTGAAATGCTAAGGAAGAAGGTGGCTTCGATGCTTTAAGTAAACAAATAGTGTTTATTGAATGTATTTAAAAAAAAATATTAACTAAATGAAATAAAGTAAAACCATAGACCAAAAAAGGAAAGGAAGGACACAGGAAAGGAAGTCCCTTTTTGGTCTATGGTAAAATTAACTTCAAAAAAGTATTCATAGATGAAAGTTTTTTTCGTGGACATCAACAAACATTATTTAACAAGTCAAAATGCTGTCACCTTAAATAATTTCCCACGTACTACTGGCCGCTTAAACACTACAAAAACAAGCAACAATATTTACCATTTTTTCCAAGACCCCACACTCCGCAAAAGGAAAAATGAACTATACCATCCCTTTCAAACTTGGAACGCGCGGGCGATTCGAAAAAGTTTTCGGCCAGACTCGCTGAGATCAGGGGGCGGAAGCAACGACCGCGCGCGGCCGACCGAGGGCGGGAACTAAACTAGCTCACTCACGTTATAAACAACCCACTGTGTACGTAGTATATGGTGGGGAAACAGATACTTGGCGATAAGGGATGAAGTTACTACACTTTTCTAGGATTCCATACCTCAAAAGAAGAAAAACGGAACGAAACGAAACTTCACCGTCCGACCTTTTTTCTGAGGAACAGATGGAGCTGTCAAGTTGAAATTAGAAACAAATAATAAGGCCCACAGTCTCCTGAAGTCTTTTGAAGGGATCGCAACAAAAAAAAAACGGCCAAGTGCGAGTTGAACTCTATATTATTTATTCAATTGTGGTATCACATTTGAAATCATCACAGTAAGACGCGAGTTTACCACTACTTGCGCTATCTAGTGGTGTTTTAGTGAACTATTTATTCTTTATTTTCTTTATGAAATTGTTATAGACTTTTCTGTAATCTTGTATCAGAGACCAGACCAGGAATGATCAATTTTCGTCTTCTTTCATGAATAAAATCAAAACTGTTTATTTTAAAATAATAACATAAATATATTAGAGATCTTCATAATGAGCCCTTTTTTAAATATATGACACAGTAAGGTTTGAAAGATCGAATTCGAAACGAGATGATCCGACAGAGAACCAAAGTCACCGACATAGCACACCGAATTAGCATGCTGAAGTGGCAGTGGGCTGGCCATATCATCCGAAGAACTGATCCTTATTTGTCACCCGAAAACGACCCACATTTAAAAAAAAAATACTTTGCGCATTTGCATTTGGGTCATAACTAGTCATAAGATTACATCATCCTACTATATTTCACCTGATTTGGTCCAGTGAATTCGGAATAAATTGGCTGTGACAAACGGACGGACTGACAGACCGACGCACAAGTGATCCTATAAGGGTTCCGTTTTTTTATACGGTGTACGGAACCCTAAAAACATATAACGGATCGAGAACCTCCTCTTTCTTTAAAGTCGGTTAAAAAGATAAAAAAACGTAACATTATTCATACTAGTAGACGTAACATTATTGAATCAAACTCCCAATCAATTTCTTAAAACAAATTCCTTGTATATGCGATCAAAACCTAAAGGGTACATGAGCAAGCATTATAAAAATTGGAAGCAAGAAGCAAAGGCTATCCATCCACATCCAGATAAATTTTAGTTTGTGGTTATGGGAAGTTTGTGATTGTTTATTCGGAACCCTAAACGAGTGTAATTTGTTTTTTTTTTCAATTACTAATTCCTCGCGTCCAATCCAAGATTAAGATTTTAATTACTCAGTTAAGTTAAAGGTTAAGTAAGGATATGGAACATAAGAATTTAAACATTATAAGTAAATGAGAGAGAAATTTTATAAGTAGCTCTTTGTTACCTACAAAACATCTCATTTCTCGATTGAAATTAATTTTCCGTCCAAGAAGTTTCCCATGCTTTTTCTTTTGGGAAATCCATACAAATGGCACTCATCCGCTATCATTTGATCAATCTGTGTTTTAGATATACTATGTACGTGCGGAGATATTACGTGACTTTAATTTGAATTTGGAACAAAATTAAATTCGCGCCATATTTATGGCTTTTATAGGGAAGTGGGTAGCATCCGCTGAAAAGGTATTTTCAGGGCCATTTCGTTTGGACCTGCTTCTCGTGGAATTAATGAGGAGCTTCTTATTTGCAAGATAAACAGTTCATTAGCCGAAAACGAGGCAATATAAAATGGAAATATTATCGACGATATATCTAATGATTGCAGATTTAATTTAAGCAAACGAGAAAACAAGAAACGGGGAAAGTTTATTACAACTTGGCATACAAAGCAGAATTCAGAAGTGAAACCTAATCTCTTCCAGACAACCTTTGGATGGACTGGAGCTCAACTGGGGTAATAAAAGAGAGAGAGAGGTTCACGTTAAAAGAGAACGAGAGAGAAAGTAAACTCTGTTAATTAAGCAAACCTGTTTTGAAAAGAATAAATGTGAAGTTTCTTTCTTTGCTTCTCCGCATAATCTATTAAATGTGAAACTAACAGCTTTAACGTTCATTAAGTAAACATTTTGTTTTTATAGTGAACAAAATTTTTGACTTTGACTTTAACGCCCTCATAACAGCAAAGCAGCCGTCTCGCTCTGCTTACGGCTGTACAAAGGTCGATGGCGTGTGAGGTGTAAGCAAAAACCAAGATTTAATATATTGTGTGAATGGAAGCCTTTGTCGGTGCCTTCGATGCCGTGGCTCACGCTAAGACAGAGAAAGCCTTCGTACCAGCTGAGCAGCCGTCTCGCTCTCCTTGCCGCTGGCGCGAAGGTCGATGGTGTGGAAGCCGTCATCGGTGCTCTCGAAGCCGCGGTTTACACAACCGCCCGCCAACTCCGGCGCTGCAGCCGCCATGGCTGTCTGCTGTGAAAAAACACGTCGGTTATTCTAAGCTTTTCTGGAAGAAATACTTTCTAGTAATAGGACCGCCCAAGTAGTATCCTACAACTTAAATACTTGAATATTCATAGGGCGTAGAGCTTGGTAGGGCGCAACTTCGCTTGCCCAGCCCCTATATTACGCTCACCAAATCCTGAGCGATTCCAATCGTCTAACTGTCAAATTAGTACGAAATTTGACAGTTAGACGATTGGAATCGCTCAGGATTTGGTGCGCGTAATTAGGCCACTAGGCGCCATTTTCCATCGGTACACCTTTGGCGGGATAACACTTATATCATCATCATCATAAGCAGCCATGGCCGTTAATCTTCATACAAGGAAAACTCACTTTACGTTTAGCTTTGTCTATGGTTACTAAAATAGAACATGACATTTAACTCCTCCCCTCTTCGCCTTCTTCACCTCTTGTGTCGCCCGGCGCCATCTTTTTAGTTTGCTGTCTAAAAGCCGCCATTTTATAATCTGTGCCGCGTTGCCGCCCGCCCGCCATTGCAGTCTCTTTATCGTCTGTGATTGCAGTTTTGTTTTGATCGAGTGAAGTCACGTTGATTTATTTCCGTACTTATCCTCTCAATAGCTAAACCAGCAATATTGTGTATATTGTGTCGGTGTTCAATTGGTGCAACATCATTAATAAAATACTTAAGGGTATAGATATTGTGAGATTGGAAGGGAGAAATTTGCCTCCAATGCAATTGAAAGCATTAAACAAATTTAAAACTAAATTAAGAAATAAAAAATTGAATAAATAAACTTGTTGTTTTACCTAAAGTTATATTGGGGGAACCTAAACCTAAAGTTATCTGCTTAGCAATACTAAAATGTATGTAATTAGGCTGTAAGTTACGTTTCTTAGCCAAAGCCGAAACCGCAGATAAAAAAAAATAACTGTCATGTTCTATTTTAGTGAGTTTTTTTTTTTTCGTACGGCGCTCATCGTTGTATGGGTCATTTCCGTCTGATACGTAGTATCTCTTTATCGTCTGTGTAAGCAGCCTATATACGTCACACTGTAGGGCACAGGCCTTCTCTCAGAGAAAAATTTATGTAACAGATGCAATTAAACCGAAGTGTTAGTGGAGTCACAGGATTCCACTTACCCAGAATCGAGCCCTGTCTGTATGCGGCCCCAAAGATAAACTTCTAAATGCAGGGTTTCCTTTACCGAACAATCGGATTTTTGTGGAAAGTTTTTTATCACAATGAAAATTTGATAAATGCACATTACTAAATCATACAAATCATTGGTACACGCCAAAATCGAACCCACGGCGTACTGTTATGTAGAACAAGACAGACATTGTATATCGAGCTCGAAACAAATTTCACGTTGGCGCGCTGTTTGAAATACTTCGCCTGTCAGCTGTCACTGACACACATCACCTTTATTGGTGCAACTGTTTTCTACAGTAACATATTAGTACTCATAACATTTCCGGATGCAGGTCAATTCACAATTATTAACAGTAGGTAGGTAGGTAAGTACGAGTTTTCCAGTATAACTGATACTGACCATCAAGTCAAGTAATATCTTGAACTTCGGTGATATAATATGTCAACCCGTATTAAATTGTTTCATGTCTCTAACTATAATACGCAGAACCTAGAACCTAAATTAATAAATGCCGAAATTAATAGTAACAATGGTAAATAAACTAAAGAAATTAATTACTTATTAGTAAATGGTAGGAATAATGGTTATAATAATGATTATATATGTTACATAGAATTGACAATCTGTTTATTAGGATATTATCACGCGGATTACGAGTTACGACGAATGATGATATTATACGAGTAGATGGTGCATATTTTAATGGTCAGTGTACAGACCAAGCAATTAACATCTACCTTTATATTAGCATATTGGTATTCGCCAAATTACTAACACATTCAATGAACATTGAATGTAATATTGAATTTACATATATTGAATGGGAATATATCGATTTAATCTCTATTCATAATGGTGCATGCAGCGCGCACGCGCATGGTAACTGTGACGCCATAGTACAAGTGACGCTTTGCGTGCGCGCGAGGCTTTCTATTTACTGTACTAACAGAATTCAGGGACACTAGATGATGTTCATGAACAGTAAATGAGCAGTCTGTTAGGCTTGCCTCCTACTCTCGACGTTATTCAATTCAATGACAAGCTGTGTCTATGCAAAACGATTTGTTGTATGTAATGTTCTCTAGCAGGAGGGAATGACTTCCGTATTCTAACAACAACTATGCTCAAAAAAAGAAGCGCTGTTCAAAGAAATCACTAGATTCCCTAAGAGGCGACAACGAAGTGAAATGATAAAAGTAGACCTAAGCATTCACCTGCAATAGAACATCGAACATTCGCCGTTTCTAAAGTCGAGCTGAACAAAGAACAGAGCCTAGCATAGAGCCAACCATCGCTACGAACATTTTCACGATCATTCTAGCGAACGCTCTAGTAAATGCTGGTCATACTCGTAAGACGACGGAACAATGACAAAGTCTCGCCAGAATGCTCGCTACATATAACGCTTCCGTTTATTTTGTGAGCTTTTACCTGTATATGTGAATGCTCAAGTCTATCAGCAGCTTAAGGTAATCATAACTACCGGTGACGTGCGAGCTTAGGGGTAAGCCTAGGGTAAACGATAGGCCTGAGACACAGAGAAAGGAGGAGGGGCGGAAAAGACGCGATGCGTTGTACAGAGTTCGCGCCCTCACACCGACTCTTCTGTGTAGGCTTCATCCCGTCGCTTCACTACATTTTATATGAAAGTGAATTGGAAAGACGACGCGTCTTTTCCGCGCCTCAGCCCCACGTCCCTTCTGCGTGGCCAGGGCCATAGCAGCTGGTAATTTTCCAGCGATCTACCGCCTTGCGCGGCTCACTGTCTCGGAAAATTATGTTATCGTAAATTTTCTTCACATTACAATTTGCTTGTCAGGCCACACGCAGTGTAGGGTTACTTAGAAAGAGGGGGTTTAATCTTGTTCAGAACTATTAACTTCATCCAAGAAATTTTCAATGGGTTTTATACGAAGTTTTTTTTTATAAGTTGGTCGCCTATTACTCGTTAACTTGTGAAGCCTACCCTACCCTGATAGTTTTCATTTTAAGTTCGTTCTTGCGCTATTGCTTTGAATTTTTTCACGTTTCTAAAATCAACCGTTTAGCCGGGAGAGGGTGGGGGGTGGAGGAACAAAAATTTTTGTTTTAAAGCTTAATATTTTAGAAAATACATCCCTAATTTAGGTGTAGAACTAAAAAAAAATTTTTGTTAATTTTATTATACCTCTTTATCGGCGTAACAAACAGTGACCAGCGAATTTTATGAAGCGAACGAGGTTTGTCAGAATCATGGCAAGTGGCTAGCTCTGATCTCAGCCTATCCCTCCGGGATAGAGGCGTGAGTTTATGTTAAGATGTAAATAAAATTTAAAAGATATTAATATTTTAAAACGTTTGCTTAAAATTATCTAATACTTATTAAAATGAAACATTTTAAGTTTAATATATAATTGGGAACCCAGTTTTTTTTACCTGCTGAATCGAAAACCGTTTCGAGGCTAACATCCAAATAACAGTATTTTCTATGTTAGAGGTTTTTAATTAAAAAACATGAGCTTTATTTTTAACCGACTTCAAAAAAGGAGGAGGTTATCAATTCGACGCGTCGTTTTTTTTTTATTTGGCTATGTTCCTCTATAACTCCGTCAAATCTTAACCGATTTTTGTTCAAACCGGTTTAACGTCCCATTGATCCCATTTTAATTTGGTGAAGATCTGATGGAGACTTTCAGAGATGGAGAACGGAACTTTTCAATGGACAGCAGTAAATAAGCCCTGTTGGGGCCCATCTTTTAGTAATATCCGTATGTTTCATAAAATAGCGTAAAAGTAGTCCCAAGTTAATTTGTTGATGTTCTGGTGAGGACTTAGTCAAACTACCCAGGAATTAGCGGCATGGTTTAACGTTACCTTACCCACAATATTGACTCACTTGCGTCAAATCAATAAAACAAAAAAATATGAAAAATGGGTGCCTCATAATCACTCGAATTTTCGCAGTATCCATCTTTCTTGTCTAAATTGAATAACAAAAACAATTGAAAGTCGATATTCAAATGTTTCACATTTTTTAAAAAAAGAACATCATAGAAACCATTTGAAAAAAGTTTCATTCGAAAACCTCAAACCATGAAGATTCTATGTTAATTCAAAGAACCTATTGCAATAAAACGGCAATTTCATACTTTAACCCCTATTATTATATATTTTGAGCACCGGCTCTAAATTATACTTCTACAATACCTACAGGTATAAATACTTCTACTTCTAATTATTTAAATTATTTCTAACTTTTTATTGCTGTAGTGTTTCGAAGTCGGTTTTTTTATAAATTCTATTGACCTTCACTTGACCTACTTAACACGTGACGTCATATGTTTTAGGAGTAAATAGTTGTCGAGTGAAACAGTAACTATAGTCCGTGAGTAGAAAAGCCGGGTCGAATGCAGGATATCAATCAATGTCCAGGGTATGAGCACCAGGGTATGAGCAAAATCGTTGGTAAAATGTTAAAAACTGAGAAAATAACAAGCTATGCGCGTTACAAAAAACAAACGCACAAGTCAAATAGAACGGCCAGTGTTGCCAACAAGTTTTTTCCACGATGACCACTAAAATTAATAATTAATAATAATAAAATTATATGCAACCTGCCCAAACACGATTCCACTGGTACAACTCACTATTATGATAGTATTCTGTGCTACTTTTATTTTAAATGACTTCATGAAAGCAGGAGGTTCTCAATAAATTCCACCGGGACTTTTATTATGTACCTATGTTCCTAGATTACTAGATGACGCCTGGAGCGATTTGGATAGTATTTTGAATGGCATGATGTATGCTGTCCCAAATTCAATCAGCAGTTCCACTAGCCACTAGATTGATTTTTAACCGACTTCAAAAAAGGAGGAGGTTATCAATTCGACGCGAACATAAATATATATTTTTTTTGGCTATGTTTTCGCAAAACTCCGTAAAATCTTAACTGATTTCGACAATTATTTTTTTGTTCGAAGAGATATAACGTCCTATTGGTCCCATTTTAATTTGGTGAAGATCTGATGAAGACTTTCAGAGATGGAGAACGGAACTCTTCAATGGATGGCAGTAAATAAGGCCTAATGGGGCACATCCTTTAGTTATATCCGTATGTTTCATAAAATGGCGTAAAAGTAGTCCCAAGGTAATTTAGTTATGTTCTCGTGAAGACTTTCAGAGATGGAAATTGAGAACGTCAAATTTTGAAGCAACGAATTAAGTAGGGTAAATTATGATTACAAGGATTTTATTTATTTTTTTCTCCCGCTCCCCCACTAAAAACCGAAAAATAAAAAAAATTAAAAACCGACTTCGAAACCCTACAGCACTAAAAAGTGAGAAATAATTTAAATAACTAGAAGTATGTATACATGTAGGTGTTGTAGAAGTATAATTTGTAGTCGGTACCCAGTTTCATGACCAGCACATATATTTTGGCCACTATAATTTCAACTCGATACCTCAGCGCGTTCCCGGGATAAAGTGTCTTGATAGACAGACAGACGGACGGACGGACGAACGGACGGACGGAAAACAAAGTGATCCTATAAGGCGAAACCATTTTTCCCCTGTTTTTTTCAACCCTCTTTTCCTTTTGAGTTACGGAACCCTAAAAACGGTTGTCAGGTCTTGCGACATTTTGATAACGTTGTATAAGGCATGCTTAATTTATAGCCTACTAGCAGTGCCCGTGGTGACCACGTTCTTACATACATACAAACTTACAAACTTTAGTACTATTATTGCACATTCCGCCTCTGCGCCATGATACGAGAAAATGACTTGTTACAAATGTCAGATTAGAGATGCAAATTAGAACACACGTGATTTGTCTATCGGTAAGTAGGCATCTAGTCTTCAGCATAAACATAGTGCCTATGTAAATACAAACAACAAGTACATGTTAGTCATTGTGTAACTACAGTACAGGCAACAGATGACGATATAAGTGCCCAACACCTAGTGCCTACTCCATCTATAAAAATATGTCCTAAGTCTAGCTGCAATCAAAACAATCGATATAGTAACAAAAAAAAAAGTAAATGTAATATTTTATAATTTTTATTTAATGTGATTTTTAGGGTCAAAGGGTAAGGGAACCTATTACTAAGACTCCGCTGTCCGTCCGTCCATCCATCCATCTGTCACCAGGCTGTATCTCATGTGATAGTTAGACAGTAAAAATTTTCACAGGTGATGTACCTATTTCTGTTGCCGTTATAATAACAAATACTAAAAACAGAATAAAATAAGTATTTAAGGGGGCTCCCATACAAGAAACGTGATTTGTTTTTTTTGCTCGATATTAATACCGGTAGACGCTTGAAATATTCAAATGTTGTATAGATATTGGTACGGAACCCTTCATGCGCGTGTCCGACTCACACTTGGCCGGTTTTTTTTGTAATTTCTGTGATATTATTGTATTCTTATCACATACTATTTGACCACCGAATATATCGCCATATAACAGCTCGTAGCCCCGGCTGCCTGAGTGATCTTAAACGATCACGAAGGTTAAGCAACACAGGGCGCGTTCAGTGCATGGATGGGTCGCCGTCTATGCCTAACGCTAGTGGCATTTTTCCGAGCGGTTTCGTGCTTCGCAAGGCACGTTAAGCTGTTGGTGCCGGCTGCCGTCGATAGATGGCAGTCGTTAAGCCAAATCAGAGGCCTTAGGGCGGCTTGACAACTTCTGACAGTAGACGAGCATCAAGTCTACAAGCCTCCACCAATCCGGACTTGGCCCCCGTGGTGGAGTATGGCCTGTACCTTCCTTAGGGAAGAGACCCGTGCCCCTCGGTGGGGACATAATGGGTTGATGACGATGATATCGCCGACGGATAAAGCATTACTTTAGCTGTAAAGTCGCGTAACGTAACGTAACGAGTGTTTCATCATCATCATCATCAGCCATTCGACGCCCACTGCAGGACATAGGACTCCATCATGGTTTTTAACCATGAAGGGTTTTGCCATAATCGCCTAGCTTGGCAGGCGGGTTGGCGACCGCAGTAAGCGGTTGGAATCTCAGGAAGACGCTGCTGCCCGTCTCCTGGTAATTTATTTCCTTAGTCGCCTTCTACGACATCCACGGAAGGAAATGGAGTCTTTAAATTATAATAATTACAAAATTGCAAATCAAGTACGGCAGCCTCCAAGTCTCTACTTGATGTATGTATGTTTGTCCGTTTTTTTACTTCAAAGTTTTAAATGGTTGGATCGATTTAGAAGTGTATGGTGTCATTAGAATCGTTGTCATCAAACAATTAATTAACGAAGAGTGCACGGGTGTAACGGTAATGTGCTGCCACGTAGCCTACATGGCAGCACATCGACCTTTACGTCATGAATAAATTACAAATCAGACCACAAAACTTCCAGCACTAGTAGCGCACAGTGGGTCGAAACTGCTATATGAGGGACATAGGATTTTTTTTCTCAAATTCCTTTTTTTCTTGACGCTTATCGAAAGATCTTGTTATTCTAATGAATAATTGTAACTGAACGTTTTTCTCTAAAACTGATATTTTGCCCGGAAAAAAATATTTTTACTTTTATTGTATGAAATGAAACAGAAACTGCTAAAATTTGGCCAAGTCTTAACAGATCTTGCTTTAAAACTACTTACCTCTTATTCTTTAGTTTACTGGGTAGAATTCTACCCTATCAGCGCGCGCCCGAAGTTGCCCGTTCAAGAGTTATGAGGAAGAGTAAAATAAAAAAAATAGTAAGTGAAAAGTACTTTTTTATTATTAATATCACAATAAAATAATTTTGTTACATTAGAATATATATTATTTAGGAACATTTATAATTTCAAAACATACATCTATCGAAAATAGTAAAAATAAATTAATATTAAAGTCGATAATTATATTTAATTATAAGCCGATATTTATTAAAAACTATAGCTACTACAAAAAAACAAATAAAATCCAACAAAATTAATCACTATCACTATCTTGTAAAGTATTTACATTTATAAATTCCAGTTCCGGTTCAGTTGGAAGAGACACCAAAAGCTCGACTGCTCTTGGTGAGAGAACCCTTCTCCGTTGTTTGAGCATTCTTGGCCTTAGATAGATCAGTTTTGGATCAGACGACAAGAGAAGATTATGCAAGATATCTTCATTTGTCGCTGTTCTACTTACTTTTCTAGAATGGTTCTCTCTATATTTACGAAAGTCTTTATTTCGAGATTCTGATGCTTCTTCCGATAGTTTCCCGATTGGTAAGAGTCCAAAATGCTTAATTATATCCGTACCATGCAGTAGCAACTTATGTACACTAGAGGGCATGTAGTACCACGGATATAACTGTACATACAAAGTGGCAGTATCTTTACAAAATTGAGAAAATTTAAGAAGGTCCACTTGCTCACAAGAAGCCACTGTCTGCAAGATTATGTGGAACCTTTCAATCAGCTCTTCATCAACTCCTGTGATTCGAGCCGATGTTTTTGCATCACTGAAAAATCTTCTGGCAGTGTTGCCGTCATTTGTAGTGCCTGCGCCTTGTTTTACAATATCGACCAGCAAGCCGTTTTCATCTTTAAAGGCTTGCTGGATTTGTTTTTTTCTTTCCGCCAACTTAGTTTTGTCCTCGCCCCTTGAGCTCCATTTTTTAAAGTCCATCCGGTAAGCTGAAACAAAGAAGGCAATTCATTAGTATCCAGAAAATCAACTTCTACAAAGAAATATTCATTCCAAAATATATAACACGAAATAGTTACTAGATTATGATATTAAAAATTATATACCTATATGAAGCAAACATTCCATGCACCGGATCCACGCATGTAATGAAGACAATCCGTACTGGTACATATCTTCATTTTCTGTTCTACGGTCGATGTCTTCTAGCTTATTCATCTCTGATGGCTTCGCCTTACAAATGTCACACACAGCCATTGAAGTTTCTGACATGTACGAAGAAATCTTTCCATCAATCATTGTCATTAGCAGTTGATGTTTCACAGTCACTTCCTGCAGTTGAGATGGTTGAAGTGCTTCTATTTGCAGTTCTATGGCTTCCTTTTCAAGTTGTACTGAACTTTCACACTCCTTCATGAACTTAAATTGAATAGGGCGACAGTAAAACGTTGAAGACGGCCGATCATTTTCCCACAGCATTTCTTCGTCACGCATCAGCCTTATGGGTACTAAGCTGACCATGAAAACACTAGAATCATCAAAATCAGAACTGCTGACCTTCTGCTTATAGTTGCTTTGACTGGATGCTCCATCGAAACCCCATTTAGATATCAGCTTTAAATCAGCTTTAGATGATAGATTGAAATCCATTGCGTCTAGTAATCTAAAGATAGTCAAATTAAGAAGGCTCTGCAGTTTAATAGATGCCCCATCTTCGGTTATGGTGATGTCTTCTTTTGCAGGGTAACAATTTAATTTCGCTTGCTTTATTTTATAGTAGGAGGGATACATAGATGCTGCACCTTGTTCAATTGCAGAATCTCGTAGATTAACATATTGCCACTTGGATAAGTTAAGCGAAATCGAGAGTGCTAGTGCTTTTTCAGGTGTATATAAACTCTCCTCTTTTTTCTGACTGATGCAAGTCTTCACCTTATCAATATCTTCAGGATTGTTAAGCAAATGTTCCATTATTTTACTTACTTCGCAATCTCCTCTATTTTTGAGATTTTTCATGGTAGCACTCTGTAACTCTTGTGGAGACACTGATTTGGCCAAGTGCTCTACGCGTCTTCTTTTTTGTTTGTTAGACAGCTCTTCAAAGGGTTTTCTCGGCGTGTATTGTGACGATGACGTTGAAACTATTGAGGTAGATGGGGCAAAAGTTTCTACATCTTCACTGACATCATCGGGTTGGACATTTTCTGTTTGGGAGATAAGGTCATCAGGCCAAGTTATGGCAGACTCCAGCCAATCTCCATTTCTCTTCAAAAAATTGCTAAGAGTCCTGTTTGATCTTTCCCATCTACCACACACCATTGAACAAAACTTCTGAGTAAACTTTAGGAGTTTTTCACTTGTCTCTTCAGTCCAGTTAACATTCAGCGTCTGCTTGAGGTATTCAAAAAGTTTTTTACTTTCCGCCAAAGATCCAAACTGTTCTCGTAATACCATGAACAAATCCAAATTATTTACTAGACCTTCCATATTGGTGAGAAAAATATTTAGGTACACTGCAAGTGGTCTTGGTAGTCAAAATGCGTATTTTTGAATGATTTTAAATAAACGAAACCCGTATTTATAAAGGTCGGAATTACTTCTTCCTACAGGTATATCCCTAATGTATTTCATTTCCTAATGGGAAGTGGAGTCATTACATTTCATTACATTACTAATACAGTAATTAGCAAATTGAAAAGATAATTTGCAATGAGTAGAACAGCAAATGAACTATTATATTTATCTGGTGATTAGTTAATTGGTCACTGTCCGTAAATTACTTTCCAACAACAAAGATAGTTTAGCTAAGGAGAGACATAAAATACACAATATAATGAATTGTTTAAAAGGAGTAAAGATGCCAGTAGAGTAGAATAGCATTACCCTATTTCATCCTGTAGATGTCGTAAAAAGCGACTAACGGTACTGATTACATAGTACTCTATCCACCAACCTGCACTGGGCAAGCGTGGTGGACTACTACCAAACACCCTCCGAACAAGAGGAGATTTGTGTCCCAGCAGTTGGTTCATTTTAAGGCTGATGATGAAATATATTTTTTAAGTTCTGAACTTAACCGTTTCTCTTCGGAAAACTATGGTCTAAATTAAATTTTCATATTTAGTCATAGAATTTCTATTATTTTGATTAAATATTTGATAATCTACGACATTAAAAAATTAATAAAAATATTATTTTTTAATTTTTTTGGATTCTTATAGCTTTTGAACGGGCAACTTCGGGCGCGCGCTGATAGGGTAGAATTCTAGCCAGTAAACTAAAGAATAAGAGGTATGTAGTTTTAAAGCAAGATCTGTTAAGACTTGGCCAAATTTTAGCAGTTTCTGTTTCATTTCATACAATAAAAGTAAAAATATTTTTTTCCGGGCAAAATATCAGTTTTAGAGAAAAACGTTCAGTTACAATTATTCATTAGAATAACAAGATCTTTCGATGAGCGTCAAGAAAAACAGGAATTTGAGAAAAAAAAAACCTATGTCCCTCATATAGCAGTTTCGACCCACTGCGTAGCGTGACGACGCGAGTCGCGCATTTTAATGCGCTCAAATGTCAAAAGTCGACTTTAGTCGCTGAGCAACCGAGACCGGTCATCGTTGAGATTACTTTGAAATCTATTTTGATTAGTGATGTACAAATCAACCGACCTTTGATCATAACACACATAAGCAGCCTATATACGTCCCACTATAGGGCACAGGCCTTCTCTCAGGGAGAGAGTGTGGGCTTAGTCACCACGCGTGCCCGCCGCGGATTGGCGATTTCAAGCGCTGAGGTATGTGAATAGCTCAGACACTCAGGTTTCCTCACGATGTTTTCCTTCACCGTTAGCGAGTGGTATTGCTACTATAACTTCACAAATGTATATAACTTAGAAAACCAAATCATAGGTACATGCCCGCACTGGGATCGAACCTGGGTCTCTGGCTTCCGAGTCCGATGTTCTACCCACTAGACCCACAGAAAAAATTACAATCCAGTAAATAAAGGTGGCTTCACTTTCTCACTTTCAGATTGGATTCCTTGTTCATGTCATACAATATTAATTAAAAATAATAGGGGTTAAAGTATGAAATTGCCGTTTTATTGCAATAGGTTCTTTGAATTGACATAGAATCTTCATGGTTTGAGGCTTTCGAATGAAACTTTTTTCAAATGGTTTCTATGATGTTCTTTTTAAAAAAATGTGAAACATTTGAATATCGACTTTCAATTGTTTTTGTTATTCAATTTAGACAAAAAAGATGGATACTGCGAAAATTCGAGTGATTATGAGGCACCCATTTTTCGTATTTTTTTATTTTATTGATTTGACGCAAGTGAGTCAATATTCATTCAACAGAAGTTTCATTCGAAAACCTCAAACCATGAAGATTCTATGTCAATTCAAAGAACCTATTGCAATAAAACGGCAATTTCATACTTTAACCCCTAATACAATGAAATACTACTTGCAGCGATGCCAAGTCGACTGGCGATACATTGAGAGGTCTGTACGACGCCGCTACTATGGCCGTCCAAATCCAGAACCGGCAGTCTGAGCCTATCCCCATACATCGTGGTGTGAGACAAGGGGATGTTATTTCCCCCAAATTGTTCTCAAATGCATTGGAGGATATGTTCAAGACGCTGGACTGGAAGGGGTATGGCATTTATACGGTGAGTACCTTTCACACTTGCGATTTGCAGACGACATCGTCATCATGGCGGAAACGCTGCAAGATCTACAACATATGCTGAGTGGCCTAGCTGATTCTTCCCAACGCATTGGTCTCCGGATGAACTTGGATAAAACCAAGGTTATGTTCAATGAACACGTCAGTCCGGAGCCAATTGCAGTTCAAGGCAGTATTCTCGAAGTTGTTGAGGAGTATGTTTACCTCGGGCAAACCATGCAGTAGGTAAAAACAACTTCGAGAAAGAGGCCAATAGAAGAATACAGCTGGGCTGGGCAGCGTATGGGAAACTACGTCGAGTCTTCACATCGCCAATCCCACAGAGTCTCAAGACGAAAGTCTTCAATCAGTGCGTCCTACCCGTCATGACATATAGTGCCGATACGTGGACACTCACGGTGGGGCTGGTCCACAAATTTAAAGTCGCTCAGCGTGCTATGGAAAGGGCTATGCTCGGGGTTTCTCTTAAAGATCGAATTCGAAACGAGGTGATCCGACAGAGAACCAAAGTCACCGACATAGCCCACCGAATTAGCATGCTGAAGTGGCAGTGGGCCGGCCATATCATCCGAAGAACTGATAACCGATGGGGTAGACGAGTCCTTGAGTGGAGACCGCGGATCGGTAAACGTAGTGTAGGACGTCCTCAGACTCGGTGGAGCGATGATCTTCGCAGGGCGGCTGGCAAGAGCTGGATGAGAATAGCCGAGGACCGTGCAAAGTGGCGTGCAATAGGAGAGGCCTATGTCCAACAGTGGACAAGCATAGGCTGATGATGATGATGACTACTTACCGATGAAATGTTACGGCATGATCGGTACATTTTGGTCCCCAACTTTTATTTTTGCACTCTAACACAGCACAATAAGGCATTTTAGTAGTTTTCACAATTGTTTACTAGAAGCGCACGGCAACTGAGGTAAGAAAAACTGTCAGACTACGCATAGGCAATACATTGCTAATGTGAGGCACGAGGGCACCGCCCACTTACGATTTCTACTCTTTTTTTTTTGTTCTGTTCTACCACCGCTGTTGATCGATTTTGTCAAATTCTGACATTTATTCAATTTGTCAGCCACAAAACTGGCGTCGCACGCCCGACGTTATATTGCAAACCGTTAACGCAGTGAGAGAGAATTGAGGACCCCAATGACGTGATGTGTGTGGTTTGAAGCTAGGAGGCACGTACAGTGACAGCACGTCAACCTTTAGTCACACGTAGTAAGTGACCGTCTACTCGGTTACCTACGGGCGACTATGCAACAAAAACGTAAAGGTTGATTAGCTTCAGGGTCGTAACTAGGGTATGCTCCTGCGTACCCACCGCGAGCTATTTCAGTATTCCGTAAAGTGTGTCGCGGAACACTAAATACTGAGATAGATACGGAAAACTATTGACATTGACCTTGGCATGCGTGCACTAACCAAGTACGTTACGGTCGAATTTGCAACAAAAATTTTGGTAAATGTAGTGTAATGTGTAGTCTGTATCGAGCGGCTATCGACTGCAGTACTGTACCTATTACTTGTGCAGATAGACTTTACATCTTTAACTTCCATTGTGCGACGTAAGTAACGGAAGGTGATATACATTTCATAATATGTATGATCTCACAAAATAATTTATTCTCAAAGGTACGGATCACCGTGTAAAGATCAGCTCTTCATATTTTTAACTTAAGATGGTTTGAAAAAATCAATGACAAAATATTTATGTAACATTTTTGCCACCTTTTCTAGTCCAACGAAACACGTGATTAAAATCTCGTATTCGATTAAACGCGGTTTAGCCACAAGGTTCGTTGGAATCTGCGCTTCTATTTAATGCGTCACTCATTCCATATTTTTTGCACAGAGGATGGAGGGTCACGTTTTATTTACTTATCCACTACGCTACCAACACTCTTCTTAGAATATGAAATTAAAATAACCAGATTTCCTTTGATTGTTGAAATTAGCTCTTGATAAAAAAACTAAGTTAATGTACATAATAAACATCGTGACAAAACCTGACTGTCGGAGGTGTTCACGTTCCTCAGCTCTTGAAATCGCCAAACCACGTGTAGTGATTAGCCTAGATCACACTGAGAGAAGACTTATCCATGCAGTTGGACTCATCTTGACTTCTTATATGTTTTATCTAAAGCGGTGGTAGCCTAGTGGGTAGAACATTGGACTCGGAAGCGAGAGACCTAGGTTCGATTCCCAGTGCGGGATTGTACCTGTGAATTTGTTTTCTAAGCTATGTAAATTTTTGTGAAGTTGTAGTAGCAAAACCACTCGCTAACGGTGAAGGAAAACATCGTGAGAAATTTTGAATGTCTCAGCTATTCACATACGTCAGCGCTTGAAATCGCCAATCCGCGGTGGGCACGCGTAGTGATTAAGCACATACTTTCTCCCTGAGAGAAGGCCTGTGCCCTACAGTGGGACGTATATAGGCTGCTTATGTATATAGAGTTATATGAGTATAATCTGCATTAGAGATTATTCGAGATAAATCTATGTACCTAAATGGCGCTATTAAAACCGTTATCAACTTTACTGTGGCAAGATTATTTGTTTTATTTGTTTTATTTGTTTTAAGTTTGTCATTTAAGATCATTAAGCTTTTATCTATCGGTGAGGAATGTTTAGGAGTTAACAAAATGTATTAAGTTACTCATTTTCTCTATTTAAGTATTTTTTGTTAATTCTGTTTTTCCTCCTTTATAAAATAAAATAAAAATAAAATAAAATAAAAATAAATAATATCTCTCAGACATTTGCTTGCCCCACTCCGCTCGGCTCTCCACATTACCGCTCTAAGGACCATTTTACGCTAGACTTGATACAATTGATCCAATGCAGGTTTTAAAGGATCTCGCATCACACCTAACGCTGCGACATTAGTAAAGCGCAATGTAAACCCAAATATTTCAACAAATATAGGTAAATTTGAGAAAAAACTCATAGAACAAAAGGTGTTGTGAAACACAAAATATTTGGGGTGTTTTAGGATTTATTTTATTTTACAAATAAACCTGTATTTGTACAGTCTCGCGCAGAAGTTCTCCGTAACATTGTTGTCGCAACGAAAGTAACGTAATTGAGTAGAGAGCATGCATGTAAAGGTCGATGTGCCGTCGACTTTACCCGTGATTCAAAGCCTCCAAGGCGAGATAAACGTGAGTCGTTATTAAACAAAAGTGTAGCTGAATAAGGATTACATCTTATCGCCATTTAGCTCGTATACTTAGGTAAATAGAAAACCTCACGTAATGTTAGGTAAGTACTTATTAGTCGTCGTAGCATGTAGGTACATTCCTACTTAAGGTAAAGCAAGGTTTTACCGATTGTTCATTAGATGAATTGGAATTTAATTTAATTTAATGGCTCAAAACATCAGCTTCAGTGTGTTCCAAAGTAAACAATTAAGTTTACAACCTTTTCATAGCATTGTTTGGTACCAGTTATTTGCTTTGTCTGTGACTTACCTACTTTCAGAGTACAAAACATATGAGAGAACACCTTTTTACTGAAGCCTAAAAACATTCTAATACACTAGGTATATTCAGTGTAGCCTGACATCGTTCTGATATATTCACTCCCAGTTAGCCGTGGACTAACAGACCGTTTATTAACTGGTAACAGCCGGCCGTCTGACAGTAGATTACGTACGAGAAACCGAGCGTAGGTATTTACATTTCACATGAAATATACCAACCTCTGTCAAATGTGGTCTAGAACTTGATGTTAATTTTGCAGCTACCCACTTACTTGAGAAAAAATACTCACAATAATATTTGGTACAAGACGATGATACAAATACAATCACAATAAACACATATTTTTTGCTCACACACTCCTGCTATGGTCCAGTCCTATAAGGTTAGTCTATGCTCCTTTTAGGTACACTGATGTTCCTTTACACCATTTAATTCACGTCAAATTTCACTACTCACAATAGTCACAATCACTCCAAAACACACGAAATCAGTGCACGATCGACATGATGTAACTTTGTATTACGAAAGTAAAAGTGCGCACACGGTACGGGAGAGCGCGCTGCAATTGGCGAATTTGAACTTCGACGCAACACAATATAGCGACGTGCGCCAGCGCACCTGACGCGACCGCTACTGCCTGCTTGCCGCCAGCGACGGTCAAGGACCGCCGTACGAAGGCACCTGAGGCAACTCCACCGCCAAAGAAAATGTAACGCAGCCGATAGGTCACCAGTAACATGAGGCTACCGTGGAACAGGTTCCACCGGAAATGGTAGGGCTGGCTAAACGCAGTTTTTTATCGGGTTGTCCATGAACCTTATAGGATTTTGATTGATGCAGACGTAAAGGGAAACTGGAGATCCTTGGAAAGAGATACCAATGGCAAACAGAAAACCTTTTTCGGTTTTACACGGTTTAAACGTTTACTTTTCTGGCATGTTTTCCTGTTCAGAGAAAAAGGTCCTAAGACCATAGGAATAAACTGTTTCCTCGTGCCGTCGAGGAAAGTAATAAGTTATTGCAATTATTTTGTAAACACTACCTATCTTATAGGCTGTAGGAAAGTCACCCACCTTCGCACCCCGGCACCTTCGCCGATGATGTTCGGTCTAAAACTGTAATCATGATTCAGTTATCCTTCAATGCATCGGCTCGAGTCGTCTTGAATAGGTACCAATATTTTCCAGTCCCTGCACAAAGAAATAAGAAACATATTGGTAATTGACACTTACCGATTATTGTCACATATTTGGTTTTTGCTTACTGCCTTACCCTTAATTAAGATATTTTTAGGGTTCCGTACCCGAAGGGTGCCGAACGGGACCCTATTACTAAGACTTCATTATCCGTCTGTCTGTCTGTCTGACTGTCCGTCTGTCTGTCACCAGGCCGTATCTCATGAACCGTGATAGCTAGGCAGCATTTCAGGGGGGCTCCCATACAACAAACGTTGTCTAAAGATCGCGCTTGCCATCTAGCGGCCATCTATGTAACCTTAACAGCGCCGATGTCATGTCGTAAAATGTTAATGTTAAATATTTTTTTATTGGTTTCTACAGATGGCGCTGTTCTCAAATTCGATCTTTGTCTAATGTTAATAATGGTATGGAACCCTTCGTGCGCGAGCCCGACTCGCACTTGGTCGGTTTTTATACAGGCTAACCACACTTCAACAGCAGTTCTCGGTTACACCAATTCTAAAACATCTTCTATAAAATATCTGCTGTTACTTTTTTGTCGTTGCTCAGCCAAGCAATCATTTCTCGTCATTTGTAAGGTCATTTACTTCGTTTGAAACGTTTCTTTGCTTAGCTCGTGAGACTTCGCCATATGCGGATAATGAATGTAATTTGCATTGTGCAAGCGGAGGCGTAAAATATTAAATTTAGTTGCTGCCTATTGTTGCAGAAAATATTTATTTATGTACCTATAAATGTAAATGAAATAGCGGCAACAGAAATACCTACATCTGTGAAATTTTCAACTTCCTAGCTATGCTTTCATAGCTAGCTTCCTATGACATTAAATTAAAGTTACTTGTCATTTACGATCGAAAAATCGAGTCGAAAGCACATCAACCTTTACATACGTGCACTCAGTTACATCAAGGGCAACAAAATGTAATAGTTGACCTGCTGTTGACTCTAGGTACTAACTAAGCAACAATATAGTGTATTAGAATTTGGACTTATTTTCTCTGTTCTGTACTTCTACCTACCCCTCCGGGATACAGGCGTCAGTCTATGTAATGTGTGATTTATGTTTTGCCTTTTGCTTTAAAAAAACACTTTTCAATTTAACGTTGGAAGTATTCGCCATACCATAATCATAGCCAACGGTACATCATAATCGTATCCATAATTCCACTGTTTATTGCTAATAATTACCATAACATGGGCATAGAACAGGTGTAACGTTGAGTTTCTCGAACCCTGAAAAGGGCATTGTACCTGCCCATCAGGCTCCTCTTGTCAGTGGTTTTAAAAGACCGGTCTTTCAACCAGATTGTTTCCGAAATCCGGAGAATTCGCTCATGAGAACTTGTAACGGTGGAACCTCTTTTAAACCATTCCTGTTATCTTCTGTTATTTCTTTTTCGTTCTGTTCTGTATCATTTTTAAATTCAAAATACCAAACTACGTCAACCATTCCTGGACTTTAATTTTTTTAATTTTCACGCGTTACTTCCTACTCACAGATATCAATGCTCTGAGTCACAGATTAAAAAGAAAAAAAAAGACAAGTCTTTCTCTGAGTTCCTACTCTACCCTTTGAACAAATAAGTACTGGTTGTCATTACTTACTAAAATACCTTTATAAGTTTATTTTGTTGCGATATCTATTCATTATCATCATCAGCCTATACTTGTCCACTGCTGGACATAGGCCTCTCCTATTGCACGCCACTGAGCACGGTCCTCGGCTACTCTACTCTCATCCAGCTCTTGCCAGCCACCCAGCGAAGATCATTGCTCTACCGAGTCTGGGGACGTCCCACACTACGTTTACCGATCCGCGGTCTCCACTTAAGAACTCGTCTACCCCATCGGTTATCAGTTCTTCGGATGATATGGCCGGCCCACTGCCACTTCAGCAAGCTAATTCGGTGGGCTACGTCGGTGACTTTGGTTCTCTGTCGGATCACCTCGACGGTTCGAATTCGATCTTTCAGAGATCTATTACCTACAGTGAAATAAAACACAACATAGGGAATTTACAAAAAGAACCCCACCAACTTACGTGGTTCGACATAATACTGTTTCCACAGATATTTAGGATTACGAGCTGCCTTCGGGTCGATTTTGTAATGGAGAGAAAGCAACAAAAATACCCCACTCTGATTATCTTTTCTAATAAATATAAATCTGGGAAAAAAACTCACAAACAAAACTGTTAACACAAGCTCTAATTGCGGTGTTTCAGCAATTGCGCATTTTAAAAATAACCCTGTATAATATGAGAATCGCGACTCATCAAAAAATACCTCGAGTAGACCCCGAGCGACTTTCTCAACATCAAGACATCTGCAATGAAAGCCTTTCATCTAGGTAGCATCTTCTTTTCAAAAACAACTTTATAACAACACTGTCCACGTGCTCGAATAGACCTTATCACCATCAGATAAGGTGCATGGTACCTGAAACGCGTTGACGTAAGATGTCAGGTGTGTTTAGTGGAAACTAGGACGCAAGGTCTGCGTTGCGCTTTTCTTGTTGTCTCTATGTTTGTCTTCGAGGCATGCGAGTGTTTTGATCGACAGCCCTATTGCAAACAAGACTTTGCATTGTCGATAGCTATTAGATTAGATTGCACACCATATATAATAAAAGTGCACAAAGATTTTTCGAATGTTGCCAACAAATTCTGAACCAAAGATTTTAGTTGATTATTTTTGTAATACTTTGACTTTTCAATAAAAGTTTTAGTGCAACTGAGTAATTATCGCATAAATAATCTCTAAGCGAATTAATTTTTTTCGCTCTAATGATGAGTTAATGATTAGCGAAGGAAAAAACCAATCCGGACTTGGCCCCCGTGGTGGAGTATGGCCTATACCTTCCTCAGGGAAGAGACCCGTGCCCCTCGGTGGGGACATAATGGGTTGATGATGATGATGATAATGAAGGAAAAAACACGATCTTCTTGGTTTAGGTACAGCAAAGAGGTCAGTTCAAACGAGTTCATGTTATGTTAAAAATAAGGTTATCACTTTTTTGATCAAACTTTTGCCGAAACGTTCGAGCGGTTGCCATGGAAACGAAGATTATCGATAAAATTCAGCGAGTATTTTTAAAAGTTTTATCTCTTGTTAGTTTGTCTGTGTTTTAAACAAACCTCTTGAAAAGAGGAAGAAAATATCCCTAAAAATGGTATCATAAAGTAAGCATGAAATTGAGGTAGACAAAATTCAACTGACAATGAAGTTGCTAAAATTTCATCTGCGCTACCACCCTCCTGGGTTAGTCTTAGAATACATACAGAAAGATATTATCAAATACAAAGAGATCGATCTACTGCAACTAAATGCCAAGTAAGTATTGAAGTATTTATTTACTACAAAATATATTGTAAGCTTCCATTATAAGGCACAAGACATAATTTACAAATTAATAGCACACCACATGAAATTTTCTTCGTGCTTGGCACATGCGTGACATTGGTCATGTATGATTACGTGTTTCCTTTTTTATGTAGCCTATACGTCCCACTGCAGCGCACAGGCCTTCTCTCAGAGAGAGAGAATGGGCTAAATTACCACGCGTGCCCACCGCGGATTGGCAATTTCAAGCGCTGAGGTATGTGGTATGTGAACAATTCGGACATTCAGGTTTCCTGACGATGTTTTCCTTCACTGTATTGCTACTACCGCCGGATTAAGAATAGCATCACTCCATTTCCTCCCGTGGATGTCGTAGAAGGCGACCAAGAAAATAAATTACCAGGAGATGGGCAGCAGCATCTTCCTGAGATTCCAACCGCATACTACGATCGCCAACCCGCCTGCCAAGCGTGGCGATTATGGCAAAACCCCTCATTGTTATGAAAACCAAGAGGGAGGCCTGTGCGCTGCAGTGGGCGTCAAATGGCTGATGGTGATGATTGCTACTACAACTTCACAAAAATAAACGTCTTAACTTAGAAAACAAAGTCACTGGTATATGCCGGGATTCGAACCCACGCCCTCCCGAATGTGAGGTTTTTCTCTTTACACTGCTTCCGAGGAGTGTGTTAAGGAATCGTGTTTTTACAAATAATGCTGAATTTTTTTTCTTTCGTGGTTTATGAGGACAAAAGAAAATGTCCACTGCTGAACATAGGCCTCCACGATTCGCCACAAAGATCTGCTGGCCAGGGTAGGGTTTTTGCATGTAATCACTCGCAGAAAAGTTTAGAGGTGCTGCTGCACTCTTCCTGGATTTCCCTTACCCCCTGTAATCTGTTAATCTACCATTAACAGCTGTCAGTTGGCCAAAGCGCAGTACAACTGTCTGACAAGTGACAACTGTTCACTGTAGATTAATAGATTGTTAGCGTACGAGAAAGCGGGGTTTTGTCGACTTATTCCCATCTTCCAACCTAAACTTCCACCCTGGGTTGGAGGTTGGGAATTGTTTGTCCCATCTTCCAACCTATGGCAGGTTGGAAGATGGGAATATATTATCTGAATTATTTTTGTTCCCATCTTCCGAACTGACATAAATGAGGTACAGTCAATAAATTAATGGGTTAGTATGTAATTTTGTACAAAGTAATGTGTATACAATCTTTAAATCCAAGTACATACCTAAATAATGATTTCGTTTTCCGATATGGTTTTATCACGCAGACAGACCTATAGGGTTCTATCAATTAATCATGTTGAGCACCTCTTGTTTCAAGAGTGTTATTATCTAACCTCTTTAAATGAGAATAGTATGAAGTAACTGGCACTTCCTGCATAATTCACTACAATGACGTCTATGTCAGTGTTCAGTAATCAATAAATAAACGTCGCTCAAATATTTTTTCTATATTGCATTAAAAAAAGTGGAAAAAATGTCCTCATTTGACCCCAGTTGCAGTACCAGTACCAGTACAACTGGTAAATTAACGTATTTAAAAAGAGGTGGAGGCGAAGTCCTCTTACACAATGGCTACCAATACCATCATCAGAAAAAATATAAAAACAGTTCCATTTACTGGAAATGTACAAACTATAAAAAAAATAAATGTGTAGGAAGCATTACAACAAAAGTAAGTTGTTTTTTAAATATAAAATAAGTAAAGGGTTATTTACTTTCGTTGGTTAATAATACTTGCTTTATTGTTACACAGGATAATAATATCATGAACAGTAAATTACACATACAGTCATGTATACCAGATTCTCCTAAAAATGAGATGGATATTCATTTAAATGAATGTAAAACCAAAATAGAAAATACACTGGCACCGGTACCATCAATATTTCAGGATTTAATAACATCTGTTGAATATACTGGATTAGATTTACTGTCCAAAGTACCAGAATTTAAGAGCGTAAAAAGTACCTTTTATAGAAAAAGAAACGAGTCAATGGGTGTGGAGAAAATAAATTTTAAATCAGTTTCCGAGGTTAAAATCCCACCCAAGTACAACTCATTTCTAGTTGCTGATTACCTCCATGATTCAGTTAGAATTTTAATTTTTTGTACAATGTTTGCAAAAGAACAAATCAAGAAAGTTAAACATTTCTTCGGTGATGGGACATTTACATCTTGCCCATACCCGTTTTGTCAATTATATACAATTAGTGGTGATTTAGGGAGTACAAATCAGACAACGAACGTTATACCACTGATATTTGCCCTATTAACTGACAAGACAAAAAATACTTATTCATTAATGTATCATCTCATAAAGAAACAAATACCACATTTTAAACCTGGGAAATACACGATGGACTTTGAAAAAGCAGCCATGGGAGGTTTAAGAGCTGTTTTTCCCAATGTAGAACTCAAGGGGTGTTATTTTCATTTTGTGAAATGTGTTAGGAAAAGGGGTAAAAAATTAGGACTCATGAAATTAAAATTGACACGACGCCTAATTGAACTTGCATCAGTATTGCCTTTGTTACCAAAAGAAAATGTATACGAAGGTTGGTCGTATGTGCAATCTCAATATACGGAAGGCAAGAATGAGAAGGCATTTATAAGCTATATGAATAAAATTTGGTTCAAAAATGAAGAATATGTTAATTTATGGAATGCATTTTCAGAACGCCATAGAACGACAAATTGTCTTGAAGCGTGGCATTCCACGATTAATAGACAAATCAAAGAGAAAAAACCTAACATTGCTAAGTTATTACACTGTCTATATAAAAACAGCATATTATTCAAAAATGAATTTCTATTAGTTAAAAATAACCACAAGGCAGTAAAGGAACGTCAGAAGATATCAATTTCCACAGATAATTTCATACAACAAAGTCAAAGGCAATTAGCTGAAGGAGAAATTACTGTAAGCTTGTTCCTAGAAAAATTGCGTTAACATGTTTAAGGTATTGCTGGCTGTTTTTAGATCATGCCACCTCTTTGTGTAATTAGAATATTTTTAAGTTGTTTCTGTCAAGTGTCACTTGTATCAAATAATTTGTTTTTGAGACGTACCAAAATAATAAATACCTGGATAAAATATGACCTTTTTGATTGACGCTGAAGAATATCGACAGTTTCAATTGGAACTGAATGCGAAGATGGAAATTATTAAGCTTCGGCGGGGTAACGCTATTCAGCAACCTGTTCCTAATTTCTGCCTTTGCCTAATGAATTTTAGAGAGAGATGTTTAAGATTCCTCCTAAAATCAATAATTTTTTTAATTTTTGACGATTGTTGGGAGGAAGTAATGGAAAAATTTCGCAAATATCGACTAAAAGGTAAAAAAGTAGATGATAGTAATGTTAGTTAGTAATTTCTACAAAAATAAAAAAAGTAAGTTCAAAAACTAAAACCCGACTACTAAAAAGTGTGAAACAAGAACACCTATTATTTGAAGTAAACACTTTACGATATTTGTTTGATACACATTTCATAGGAAGTTTAGAGGAGAGCCGGGGTCGTATGTCACTTAAGACAAAACGCGTCTACATCGGAGGTGAGTTGGCATACGACCCCGGCTCGCCTTTAAACTTACTATGAAATGTGTATCAAACAAATATCGTAAAGTGTTTACTTCAAATAATAGGCGTTCTTGTTTCACACTTTTTAGTAGTCGGGTTTTAGTTTTTGAACTTACTTTTTTTATTTAATTTATTTTGTGGTTATAAAAGACCAACAATGTATATATTTTTGAAACGTGCTAATCAAGACCTTTCATTTGATACCCCACACGATATCATCAAAAAATATTTTTTTTAGTTCATGTTTCCAAGTCGTCTAGAGGGCGCCACATTCACTTTTATGTGACGTCACATAGCCTATAACCAGCGGACGATAGAAACGCTTCTAACGATACCTAATTTGTCAAATTACATACATACATACATACATACCGGTCAAAAACATAACCCTCCTTTTTGCTTAGCCGTAATCGGGTAATAACTGTACCTACATGTTCCAGATAATCAAACTTCGAAAGATTATGATTGCTCATGTTCAAGGCAGCCATCAGCATTACGTAAAATGTTGACTGGTATAATTTCACAAGATTTTGGCCAATTTTGGGTTGAGGTGGTAAATGTTATTGAAAAATATAATTAAAAAATGATTAAGTACTAAACATAATACATCTTGTTTTATTACCGTACCTATTTATTTCGTATTAGTGAATTGATAACAGATATGCAATTATTATGGTCTATAATAATTCTCACATTCATAAAAGAAACTTCAATCTAAACCCAAATGCCTATGCACACAACAGTGGCCCAATCATGAGTTTTGTCTACTATCGAATCGAGAATAGTATCGAGTAAAAATGTATGAAAAAAAAGCAGCGATCCTAGCGGTAAATAGCGGCGCTACTTTTTTTTCATACATTTTTACTCGATACTATTCTCGATTCGATAATAGACCAAACTCATGATTGGGCCACTGTACATAAAGGTCAGTTCGGAAGATGGGAACAAAAATAATTCAGATAATATATTCCCATCTTCCAACCTGCCATAGGTTGGAAGATGGGACAAACAATTCCCAACCTCCAACCCAGGGTGGAAGTTTAGGTTGGAAGATGGGAATAAGTCGTTTTGTCGCTTTTTACGACACCTAATAAGTAGTGGAACGAGGACAGATAGAAAATCAACTACCCACCTCGTGTAAGTGAATAAGCCATTAAATATTTTTAATCACGCAAATCCAGGCTAGTTCTAGATACCTAGTTTAAGGGGCTACAGTGTGCTGGAACTGGCAGGAAGACGCTTTTGAATCGCTTGTGACATCCTCTAGGAAGATGGCAGACCTTTGAAATTAATATATGATATAATTTAACTCCTCGATTCCCTATGGCATGTATGACAACTGTCATAACCTTACGCCTTCTATGAGTAAATATATTCCGTAAGAATGCCCTAAGAATTTATGTGCCATTTTAAATGCGCAGTGGATTACGTTTAAGCTTATACAGTCTTACGGGCAATATCAAAATATTGTATGTTCACGTTTAAAACTAACAGGAACAATAGTTACTCATTCAGAAAAAACGTTTTCATCAATTTATCACATTACGCCTTACGAGGAAAAGCCCAGCTACTCGTTGCATGTTGTCTGTGACCAGGCGCTCTTCGCATCACCATTGATTTGATTGTAACTTTTCATAAGCGATTCATCAATCATAAATCAACCTTCCAAAGTTCACCTCGAGCGCCATATAGTGAAATTAATTCAAAGTAGCAATTCTCATACAAAATTACCGATTGTAGGCCAAGGACGTGGGGTGAGGGACCGAAAAAGACGCCGCATCTTTCCAATTCACTTTCGTACAAAATGTACTGGGTCAAGTTTCATAAAACTATAATTTCGTAGTTTATTATGACAATTCGAGGTACACTGCGCAGCAGAGTCTATTTGTTAATCTGTGGGTTAATCGGCTTTCGGTCATAGTCACAATGAATTGTAGTTCTATGAAACAGAATCCTGAAGGGATGGGTCTTTTCCGCGCCCTCGCCCCACGTCCCATGTCCGAACAAAACAAAAAATATTATATACCTATTAGTCCAATCGGTGGAGACATTTTCGAGTTTTTGCAAGACCAACGCACGGGGACTGATTTTTGTAGTAGTGATCGAGCTTCAATCGTTAGAAAAACATAAAATGTAAATTCCCATTTCCTGTATTTTTTTAATTAAGTAAATAACTAAAAAAGAAAATAAAAAGAAGAAAAGTAAAAAGGAAACCGATCATTTATTATAATCATTATTCGAACCAAAAGCTCTCTGTCGCTCAAGGGACGCCTCTTCCCATCCGAGCTATTGTAACATTATGAATCTAAGCGAAACATCGTTCTATTATTTGTGCCTAAATCACGGTAAAAGCGAGGTTCACTAAAAATGAAACCTAACTACCTATGTATTATAATCCATTTATTGTCGCGATTAGGTCGGCCGCACGCGGCCAGACTTTCTGCTCGAGTATTGTAGTCTCTAAAACCTAGCATTTAAGGTTCATTTTAGTTTGATGGAGTTTTGTTTCAGTCCTCGCGCTCGCACTTCGCCTCCTCGTTAGATTGTAGGGTACATAGGCGGTAAATAATGTGTTGGTAAATAAAAACTTCGATTGGCGTTACGAATAATACTTGATTCATAAACGAATCTGTGTAGATTTCGTCTGTAAATTTTTTTTCTATCTGCCTGACATGTTTTTCTGTTATAAAATAAAACGCAGTATATTTTTATCACGCATTTTATTGTACATGCGGAAGTATTGTTAGAAGAATCAATGGCGTAATGCTAAAAATTTTAAAGCAATTATAATTTATATACATGTGTACTTGTTTTTAGTTTTTTTATTTTCTCGAAATTCCGCCGTATTGGGATAAGTTATCTACACTGCAATAATTATGCTCTTTACCTTCCCTACATGTAATATAAATCACACTTCCATGACATGTATAAGTTGATCCTATTCAATTGTTTTTGCTAGGGTTGTCACAAAATCCGGGTTTTTTTATTCATGATTTATTCGATGCTCATTTTTAGGTACAACGTAATTTAAATATATAATTTAACGCTCATAATATTTTTTGGGTTCCGTAATCATAATGACAACAAAAGAAAGTAGTACACGTAACAAAAAAAAAAACAACTGAAACCTTAACAAAAAGGAAAAGTGTAACAAAAAGTAACCAAATAGAAATAGAAGTACTGTATCACACTGTAACTCCCCTCCCCCGTAAATTAGAAAATTAAACCCCGATGAGACGATAAAATGTACTATACTACGATGCAAAACACTCTAATGGCCAACTGTGATCGTCTAGTTTTATTTGGTAGAACCCTGCGTTGTGATCGTATACGTAACCCTAGCCCTTTTAAGGTATCTGAGATTGAAAGCAAATGTTCGAGCGCAAAAGTATATAATTAACAAATAAAGATCTAGTTAATTTTCTTTAAATTGAAATTAAAGGTCGAGTTAACTCGGTTTGATATCAAGGTTAAGTAGAGAGGTTGAGTTTATTCCATCCTATATTGAAAAGGTTAAGTAAAGCCCTAACAAGAATGAAAATTTGAATTTTTAATGGTTAAGTGTTGAATAAGTTTGCTATTTAAAGTAGAATATGAAACAGGTTAAACCGGTATGGAACATTGTGTAAGAACAGATAAAAGAAGTAGGTCATTATAACAATATTATTGTTAATAATATTATTATAATGTTCAACAGATTTTCGTCACTAATGTCCGCTAGTAATTTGATTGAAGCAAAGGCAAATAAAAATTATAAGCATGAAGCGCAGTTAGTGCAGAATGAAGTTTAAATTTAAAGTATTTATAATATAATAGATAAAGTGAAAGTTAACTAACACAAATCTAGTTAAAAGTACTTGACTCAGAGACGGGATCCGGACTAAAAGAAACTCAGTTCTCCAACCAAAGGCTGGGTCTTTCACACCGTATGCTCATCATTGTCCCACTGTACATAGTTTTATCTATAACTAGATTCATGGATATACATAACATTTCAATTGCGTTTGCCAAATGCAGACAATTCAGTGAAAACTGACCGTAGGAAGATTTATAAAAGGTGCTTTCAACGTATGACCAGTCATCAGGTCGTAGAATAGTATAGGGTTGTGATATCAAAGGCATGGTACATCGGAGAAAATTCAATCCGGAAAGCCTGGATATAATGGATGACTGGTCAAACGAAGTTTTAGCAACTAGCGAATAACGCTCATTGTGTAGGAGTGGTCAGCCTCACTAAAGATTGCAAGCATTAATAGCAGCAATAGCACAAATGTTTGAAAATAAGCAATTGTAGATTGTTTGATCCAATGAAAGGAAATTATTCCTTGAAACTCTGAGTAGGTAGATAACTTTCGTATGGTCCAGCCATTATACACAAAACTCAACGGTATCAAATACCTAGGAGATAACTCTACTAAAAGTATGTAACCCGGACGTGTATGTTGGAAAAAGTCTATTCAAGACGTCACAACAATGGACTGAACCGACGAAGTCTATTAGAGCTCCAAGCAGCAAGTATCGCAAATACCATTAGATCAAACAAGGCAGAGCACAAAATATTATTGAAGTAAAGAGATAAGCAAGTTTAAATATTATTCAAATTAAAAGGTTTACGCCTTAAAATCTAACAACCACAACATTCCATAACGGTTTTTGTCATAATGTCAATAAAGACTATTTTATTTATCGGATCCTTTGCCCTATAGCATACTCATTTCCGTTGCTCGATAGATTGTTAAACTCTCAATATAAAACGGCACTCAACCTCAACGCTATAAGGATAGATTCACGTAAGCGAGATGCGGCGCAAAATATTGAAGGTAGATGCGTAAAAAGATAATCAGTAATACGTAGGTTGTTAATCAAGGTTTTAAAAGATAATGTCGATGAAGATTAGGTTTTATTACATCTAGGTTTTATATTAATAATAATTTGATGTCATTTTCAGACCTTCCAAATCAAAGGTTCGATAGGCGAGAAATCAAAGTTCAGTAGATAATTTTAATGTACGTAAACAAGGCACGAACTTGCAGCCTTACTTATTAGATCTTCGTTTCCAAGTCAACGCCAACATGGTATCATAGTTTCTAACGTCCAACAGGACTCGAACCACTACGTTTTCATTAATAAGATGCCGTAGCAACCTAAGCAGCGGAAGAAATTAGAGCAAGTAGCTAAACGTTTCATTGATTTATGTTTGAAAAGTTCCGTAAACGAAAATAGTAAAGTACTAGATAATTAGGAGTCACTTTTAATAGTTGGAGTAAAAGGCTAGAACAGTAAGGTAATAGATAGTTAAGAGACACTTTTAGTATTTTGAGAATAAAAGCTAGCTTACTGAATATATTTCATTTATATACAACAAATTTCACTGTTCATAATAAGAATGGAGCAATAAACATATAACACATTTGGCACTTCTGATTAATTAAAATTTGGTTGTCTACTTTAGCTTTTATTTAATTAGTTTATAGAACTTTTTCAGAGCTTATTTATTTTAACGGAATTTAATGTTAGACCTTTGCACAGGACGTTACAAAATAATATTGCTGTCAATATTGGAAAATAAAGCTATTTGATTACTTATTTTTGGTACGGAAATAAATCGCTATTTATTGTCCTACTTAATGACCGCATTGCTAAGGTGGGGAATCGGGGAAATACTTACGCTCATCATACAACTGGATACCCTGAAAGAAAAGGGGGAGCCTGCCTAATTCTTCCCAACCCCGTAAGCTAATTTAACCACCCATCAATTGTTTCAGCAAAGCAAACCCCATTTACATTTAATCGTGTATATGTGTGAGTGCCTATGGTGTCTCCCTAATCACAGCTATTTCCTACTTCTATCCTCCCTAACTCCGGAAACCCAGACTGTTTCAAATCACTCGGTAACTTGACACAGTTAGCTTTCAGACTTTCTGGCCGGCCAGAGTGTGTAGCCTAGGATGTGTATGCGCGGGTGGTTTTATGGGTTCGGTAACCACCCGCAAGGTAAGAATATACGAAATATAATACATAAATATGTTATGGGTGCAAAGTGCCAGAGGGCTAGAATCGTCTGTCACTCAGGGTAAGCAGGGGGAAAATTGCTACACCACGAATGCTAACGGAAGAAGATCTAACACCGCATTCACAAAAAGCGTTTTAACCCAATCTCCATACAAGATAATTAATATCTAATTATCTCAATTCAAAATTAATATTATAATAATATTTTTTTTTACTAAATTAAATTGGGAACGCCTCCGGTGAAGGGATTCTTTAAACCTTTCGACCCAAGCAGACTCAGATTCAGCCGTAGCATAGTAAGCAGAGCTAGATTTTGGGTTCCTTAGTCCATTAATTTAAACTTCTTAAGGCTCCCAAGTGAATTCGCTCTAAATTCACACGTTTGTGTACTGAAACTCAATTACCACTAGCTAGTGGAATTAAGTTAAAGTAATAAGTAGAATTAAATTCGGACAAAACTCTGAAAGCTATGACGCAAGCATGATACGAATAACCTCGTGTGGCCTCACCGAGCCTTGGTTATTTGACAAAGGCTGGACACACGGACTATCCTTAGCATACCTTTGCCACCGAGAGTTCACTTTTGTACAAATTTATTTCCCATAAACGTAGTACTGTGGAGAAAAAGGATTAGTTCACATTTTATTTCGCGGAAGCTACCCTAATTACTAAGGCTGAAAACCCTATTTTACGCGGAAAACTTCTAGCTAAATGTACAAAAGATTCAGGAACCGAAAACCGTTTCTAACCTTAACACTTTTACTTTCAAATCAACTCCCTAGCTTCGAGAGCAACTCTAAACCTGAAACTTCACACCAGAGCTGATAGTCTGGGACGCGATGCCCACAGGTGATGTTAGGTAACAAATCCAAAGCCACTCTCCTATTTTCGAATTTAAATGCAAACGAAACTCCCTAATGCTAATAAATTCGCTGAAAATGGCGAATTTCCCTACGAGCGTAACGGATGTATTTACTGTTCAATTCTCTAGTCTGGAATCGCCCCGCGCGTTTGGCCCTCGGCCTTTTTATACGATTTCACTCAGATTTAACCAGTCGACCTGACACGTGAAACAATAGTACGGGTTCATAAATAAGTATCATCCTTATTGGTTTTAGTCGGGTGGCGTGATCTTTTATTGGCGCCGCTCTGTCCGGGAAAAAAAGTAACTTCTGCGCGAATACCCGCATCTACGAGCGGGTAGAAAAAGATTTTCGGTGCCGGCTCCGACCGCTTGTTATTCTTTGGATATAAGTTCAATTTATTTAACTAACTCGTTATTTCTTAAATATTTCCCATCTTTCAGTCTTAATTAAACGTTGAGAGTATGCTACACAGGCAGGTCCGTTACAACACAATAGATTAAATAAAAATCTGCGTTCCTGGTTTACCGATATTACATATTTTTATTTAAGTGTCACAATGAATAGTTTAATGTATCTTGAAAATATTCGTCGGTGGGGAGTTCCAAAATTATAATAATAATAATAACGTCCACACAACGCAATCAAACTAGAATTCCCTGTACTATGGTATGAATAGTTTTTAACTATCAGCTTTAATGACAAAAATCACTTAAATGCTGTATGTTTCCTGTGCTATTGGAATGAAATAATAGAAATGGTATGAATTACACTATTAATACGATTATCAACAGATTAATCTGTTATAATATACCAATATAAGTTAAGACGAGGCGGCACTGTTTATTAATAATTATATTTATCAGTCTTTGTGCTGAAACAAGGATGCAGGCCAAATAAGCACTCAAATCCATTTGTAGCTCTTTTGCCAACATCCTTAGCAACGAAGTCTTTATCCATTTTCATAATTTTTGTTTTATTTCTTTGGTCAATATCCATTTTGAAATGTTTTTTTTTCTTCTGTAAAAAATAAATTATTTTGCTTTTGTTCTTAAAATTTTTATTATTTTGTTTGTGTTATACCATAGAAAAAAAATACTCCTGTCAGATTCGCTTAATGGACTATGTGGCCACACAGGCACGGAAGCGATGACACATATTCACCCTTTTAAAACCGCTTCAGTGAATGCGCGTAGTGTAAAATAAAATAAAAAATTGCGTAAAGTCGATGATTTAAATTCAAAGATTTTGAGCCAAAATCTTAATCCAAGCTTCAAATTTATCAAAATTTCCACTCTTTTAAAATATTTATAATCCTCAGTATTTTTACACTATATTTAAAGATTTTCAACAGCTTTTGTAAATAAACCTCTTGAGTCATGGAAACACAAGAAGTCCACTGCTGGATATAGGCCTCCTCCATGCATTTCCAAAAAGACCGGTTGGAAGCGGATTTCATCCAGCGTCTTCCTGGCACTTGGATGAGGTCATCTGTCGGCTGGTCGTCCTACGCTGCGCTTGCCGATATGTGGTCTTCATTCGAGAACTTTTCGGCCATGTAGACGACTTTCGTTCATCTACGAATCTCATCATTTCTGATTCGATATCGTAGAGAAAGCATAGGCCTTTCCATAGCTAGTTGCGTGACCTTGAGCTTTCTTATGAGGCCCATAGTGAGAGACCACGTTTCAGTGCCATAAGTCATCACTGGTTGTATAATTTTGTCTTGAGCGATTGAGGTATATTAGACGAAAGGACTTTTCTAAGTTTCCCGAATGCTGCCCAGCCGAGTTGGATTCGACGATTGACCTCTTTCACAAAGTTGGACGGGCCTAGTTGGACTGTTTGTCCTGAGTAGACGTATTCGTCTACAACTTCGAGAGTCGAGTTCCCCAATGTTATCGGGGTGGGCACGAAACGAGTATTCGATGTGACCTTCGTTTTGTCCATGTTCATTTCAAGGCCCACCCGTTGGGCCGTTGGGAAACTCGACTGAGGTCTTCGAGCATTATGCCGAGGTCTTCCATCGTTTCTGCCATGACTACTATATCGTCGGCAAATCGAAGGTGAGTGATGTACTCGCCATTGATATTGATGCCGCGTCCCTGACATTCCAGAAGCTTGAAGGTATCTTCCAGTCCGTTTGTGAACATTTTTGGAGAGATAACGTCTCCCTGTCTTACGCCCTTTTTCAATGGAATTGCCTCCGAACTCTGTTCCTGTACTCGGACCGACATAGTGGTTCTGTGGTCATAGTGGACTGTTGTACAAGCATTTCAGCCAGCACCTCGATATACCGATAGTCAATACGGCAACGCTGGAGAGACTCGAGCACTGTCCATAACTCGATCGAATCGAAGGCTTTCTCATAGTCCACAAACGCAAAGCAAATTATACTCCTCAGTCTTCTGTATAATTTGCCGCAACGTGTGGATGTGGTCTATGGTACTAAAGCCCTTTCGGAAACCGGCTTGTTCGGGAGGCTGGAAGTCATCAAACCTACGTTCAAGACGATTCGTGAGGACCCTCGAAAACAGCTTGTAAACATGGCGCAGAGTAGTCATCAGTAACCACAAAAACCTCCAATACTAATTTTCATACAAAAACGGAGCCAGAGATTACCCCGTAATGTTACCGTTTTCTCAGGCTTTGACAAAAAAGCTGTAAAGACCGGATTTTCCAAGTCAGATTTTTCTTATCGGATTGAGGGATCACCCTGTAAGGATGGAAAATTCCAAGTTTATACCATATGTGGAACTTGAAAATCTTTTAGCACCTGATAAGACCGAAATTAGAACAACCAAAAATTCAAGAATTTTCGCACGTCTAGTTATTTTAGCATTCAAATGCTGTGTGACTATAAAGTTGATACAATATTAGTCCAGCCGCTAGACCAGCGGGGCCCGGTGGCAAAACCTGCATTAGGTGTTGGTTGAAAATTTAAGCAAGTTTACTTTTCAATCGGCACTATTAAATTTGCCATAAAAATTTGTTGACGTCACCGTCCTATCTAGGGTTTATGCAACGAGTTTATGTTGTTTTAAAAGACCACCCCTAAGTGTTACCATTATCCCAAGCCGTTGAAAAAAAAAAAGAAGCTTCTCCAAGTTTTCGATTTTCTCCGTCAGTTTTAGCAAAAAAACTAATCGTATAGAAAATTTCAAGTTAGTAACATCAAAATGGGACAACAATTTTATCTAGCTGTTTTTCGCTGATCAACTTTATGTAGGTATATACATTCTTCACGTCACACCGTGTACATAAAGTTGTTATATGCGATGTGTATCATGTTAGTATTTTAATTAATATATCAATAATAATGGCACCAGGTATTTACATATTTTTTTCAAAATCAAATCAGATCCGGATTATAAATTACTATCTGAGAGCGTGACAACCCTAACGACGTAAAATCCGGATAACAATTAAAATGGTCGTAATTTCTACTTTCCATGGAATTGGCATTTGAAATATATTTCATATGGGGAAGTCGCTTCCTACGTTCCAATTTTGCCACTGAGTCCCGAAATACATCCATGTGAAATCAAAGTCAAATTCACTTTATTGGATAATCTTAAGATTTTTCCCTGTGCCGATGACCTTGAGCGTTTGACACAGGTGTGCAGCACTTCAACATTTCACCGCTAGATGACACGACTGAATTAATTCCTAGTAGTAATCTCCATAGAAAGACGCGCGCGCGGCCGCACACACACAGTCTCATTCCCTTCGCGTAAGCACACGCCGCCAAACGCACACATATATAGCCGAATTTCGAACGCGTCGAGCGAGCCGAGCGGTTTCTACTTTTCTAGCCGGCTCGCCAGCCCGCCCGCGTACCTACGCGTAGATTGAATAGACTTCAATCTAATGCTTTCTTGTATAGCATGCGCCATTACAAACAAAAAAGATAAAGGTAGGTACATCTCTTCAAAACTTATCTATGCTTTGTAGAAAGAATAGCTTTTAAACAAAAATCACATGTTTAGTACATATTTGTTTACCTACCTACTTACGAAATAGTACATGTTTTTTCACAACAACAGGTTTTTATGTCAAAAAGTGAAAAAAAATCATCTTATCTTTTTTCAATAAAGTGAATTTGACTTTGATTTCACATGGATGTATTTCGGGACTCAGTGGCAAAATTGGAACGTAGGAAGCGACTTCCCCATATGAAATATATTTCAAATGCCAATTCCATGGAAAGTAGAAATTACGACCATTTTAATTGTTATCCGGATTTTACGTCGTTAGGGTTGTCACGCTCTCAGATAGTAATTTATAATCCGGATCTGATTTGATTTTGAAAAAAATATGTAAATACCTGGTGCCATTATTATTGATATATTAATTAAAATACTAACATGATACACATCGCATATAACAACTTTATGTACACGGTGTGACGTGAAGAATGTATATACCTACATAAAGTTGAT
This sequence comes from Yponomeuta evonymella, assembly GCA_963969515.1. Taxonomy (NCBI): domain Eukaryota; kingdom Metazoa; phylum Arthropoda; class Insecta; order Lepidoptera; family Yponomeutidae; genus Yponomeuta; species Yponomeuta evonymella. Next base: position 1,336,916 of record OZ018343.1, on the reverse strand, counting down.
CAGCGAAAAACAGCTAGATAAAATTGTTGTCCCATTTTGATGTTACTAACTTGAAATTTTCTATACGATTAGTTTTTTTGCTAAAACTGACGGAGAAAATCGAAAACTTGGAGAAGCTTCTTTTTTTTTTCAACGGCTTGGGATAATGGTAACACTTAGGGGTGGTATTTTAAAACAACATAAACTCGTTGCATAAACCCTAGATAGGACGGTGACGTCAACAAATTTTTATGGCAAATTTAATAGTGCCGATTGAAAAGTAAACTTGCTTAAATTTTCAACCAACACCTAATGCAGGTTTTGCCACCGGGCTCCGCTGGTCTAGCGGCTGGACTAATATTGTATCAACTTTATAGTCACACAGCATTTGAATGCTAAAATAACTAGACGTGCGAAAATTCTTGAATTTTTGGTTGTTCTAATTTCGGTCTTATCAGGTGCTAAAAGATTTTCAAGTTCCACATATGGTATAAACTTGGAATTTTCCATCCTTACAGGGTGATCCCTCAATCCGATAAGAAAAATGTGACTTGGAAAATCCGCTCTTTACAGCTTTTTTGTCAAAGCCTGAGAAAACGGTAACATTACGGGGTAGTCTTGTCGAACAAATGTTGAATAAGACCTTGGGTTGGATGACAACGTTAACTTACTTTTTACAAAATGGCGTAAGTCGAATTTCAAGCTGGCTCCTAAAAATTTAAAAATTCTGATTTTTATCTCTGGCTCCGTTTTTCTATGAAAATTAGTATTGGAGGTTTTTGTGGTTACTGATGACTACTCTGCGCCATGTTTATAAGCTGTTTTCGAGGGTCCTCACGAATCGTCTTGAACGTAGGTTTGATGACTTCCAGCCTCCCGAACAAGCCGGTTTCCGAAAGAGCTTTAGTACCATAGACCACATCCACACGTTGCGGCAAATTATACAGAAGACTGAGGAGTATAATTTGCCATTATGCTTTGCGTTTGTGGACTATGAGAAAGCCTTCGATTCGATCGAGTTATGGACAGTGCTCGAGTCTCTCCAGCGTTGCCGTATTGACTATCGGTATATCGAGGTGCTGGCTGAAATGCTTGTACAACAGTCCACTATGACCACAGAACCACTATGTCGGTCCGAGTACAGGAACAGAGTTCGGAGGCAATTCCATTGAAAAAGGGCGTAAGACAGGGAGACGTTATCTCTCCAAAAATGTTCACAAACGGACTGGAAGATACCTTCAAGCTTCTGGAATGTCAGGGACGCGGCATCAATATCAATGGCGAGTACATCACTCACCTTCGATTTGCCGACGGTATAGTAGTCATGGCAGAAACGATGGAAGACCTCGGCATAATGCTCGAAGACCTCAGTCGAGTTTCCCAACGGTTGGGCCTTGAAATGAACATGGACAAAACAAAGGTCACATCGAATACTCGTTTCGTGCCCACCCCAATAACATTGGGGAACTCGACTCTCGAAGTTGTAGACGAATACGTCTACTCAGGACAAACAGTCCAACTAGGCCCGTCCAACTTTGTAAAAGAGGTCAATCGTCGAATCCAACTCGGCTGGGCAGCATTCGGGAAACTTAGAAAAGTCCTTTCGTCTAATATACCTCAATCGCTCAAGACAAAATTATACAACCAGTGATGACTTATGGCACTGAAACGTGGTCTCTCACTATGGGCCTCATAAGAAAGCTCAAGGTCACGCAACTAGCTATGGAAAGGCCTATGTTTTCTCTACGATATCGAATCAGAAATGATGAGATTCGTAGATGAACGAAAGTCGTCTACATGGCCGAAAAGTTCTCGAATGAAGACCACATATCGGCAAGCGCAGCGTAGGACGACCAGCCGACAGATGACCTCATCCAAGTGCCAGGAAGACGCTGGATGAAATCCGCTTCCAACCGGTCTTTTTGGAAATGCATGGAGGAGGCCTATATCCAGCAGTGGACTTCTTGTGTTTCCATGACTCAAGAGGTTTATTTACAAAAGCTGTTGAAAATCTTTAAATATAGTGTAAAAATACAGAGGATTATAAATATTTTAAAAGAGTGGAAATTTTGATAAATTTTAAGCTTGGATTAAGATTTTGGCTCAAAATCTTTGAATTTAAATCATCGACTTTACGCAATTTTTTATTTTATTTTACACTACGCGCATTCACTGAAGCGGTTTTAAAAGGGTGAATATGTGTCATCGCTTCCATGCCTGTGTGGCCACATAGTCCATTAAGCGAATCTGACAGGAGTATATTTTTTCTATGGTATAACACAAACAAAATAATAAAAAATTTAAGAACAAAAGCAAAATAATTTATTTTTTACAGAAGAAAAAAAAACATTTCAGAATGGATATTGACCAAAGAAATAAAACAAAAATTATGAAAATGGATAAAGACTTCGTTGCTAAGGATGTTGGCAAAAGAGCTACAAATGGATTTGAGTGCTTATTTGGCCTGCATCCTTGTTTCAGCACAAAGACTGATAAATATAATTATTAATAAACAGTGCCGCCTCGTATTAACTTATATTGGTATATTATAACAGATTAATCTGTTGATAATCGTATTAATAGTGTAATTCATACCATTTCTATTATTTCATTCCAATAGCACAGGAAACATACAGCATTTAAGTGATTTTTGTCATTAAAGCTGATAGTTAAAAACTATCCATACCATAGTACAGGGAATTCTAGTTTGATTGCGTTGTGTGGACGTTATTATTATTATTATAATTTTGGAACTCTCCACCGACGAATATTTTCAAGATACATTAAACTATTCATTGTGACACTTAAATAAAAATATGTAATATCGGTAAACCAGGAACGCAGATTTTTATTTAATCTATTGTGTGATACAGTACTTCTATTTTTATTTGGTTACTTTTTGTTACACTTTTCCTTTTTGTTAAGGTTTCAGTTGTTTTTTTTTGTTACGTGTACAAAAAACCTAACTACTTTCTTTTGTTGTCATTATGATTACGGAACCCAAAAAATATTATGAGCGTTAAATTATATATTTAAATTACGTAGTACCTAAAAATGAGCATCGAATAAATCATGAATAAAAAAACCCGGATTTTGTGACAACCCTAGCAAAAACAATTGAATAGGATCAACATACATGTCATGGAAGTGTGATTTATATTACATGTAGGGAAGGTAAAGAGCATAATTATTGCAGTGTAGATAACTTATCGCAATACGGCGGAATTTCGAGAAAATAAAAAAACTAAAAACAAGTACAAATGTATATAAATTATAATTGCTTTAAAATTTTTAGCATTACGCCATTGATTCTTCTAACAATACTTCCGCATGTACAATAAAATGCGTGATAAAAATATACAGCGTTTTATTTTATTTAAAACAGAAAAACATGTCAGCCAGATAGAAAAAAAATTTACAGACGAAATCTACACAGATTCGTTTATGAATCAAGTATTATTCGTAACGCCAATCGAAGTTATTATTTACCAACACATTATTTACCGCCTATGTACCCTACAATCTAACAAGGAGGCGAAGTGCGAGCGCGAGGACTGAAACAAAACTCCATCAAACTAAAATGAACCTTAAATGCTAGGTTTTAGAGACTACAATACTCGAGCAGAAAGTCTGGCCGCGTGCGGCCGACCTAATCGCGACAATAAATGGATTATAATACATAGGTAGTTAGGTTTCATTTTTAGTGAACCTCGCTTTTACCGTGATTTAGGCACAAATAATAGAACGATGTTTCGCTTAGATTCATAATGTTACAATAGCTCGGATGGGAAGAGGCGTCCCTTGAGTGACAGAGAGCTTTTGGTTCGAATAATGATTATAATAAATGATCGGTTTCCTTTTTACTTTTCTTCTTTTTATTTTCTTTTTTAGTTATTTACCTTAATAAAAAAATACAGGAAATGGGAATTTACATTTTATGTTTTTCTAACGATTGAAGCTCGATCACTACTACAAAAATCAGTCCCCGTGCGTTGGTCTTGCAAAAACTCGAAAATGTCTCCACCGATTGGACTGATAGGTATATAATATTTTTTGTTTTGTTCGGACATGGGACGTGGGGCGAGGGCGCGGAAAAGACCCATCCCTTCAGGATCCTGTTTCATAGAACTACAATTCATTGTGACTATGACCGAAAGCCGATTAACCCACAGATTAACAAATAGACTCTGCTGCGCAGTGTACCTCGAATTGTCTACTACTACGTCTTGTTGAAAAAACTACGAAATTATAGTTTTATGAAACTTGACCCAGTACATTTTGTACGAAAGTGAATTGGAAAGATGCGGCGTCTTTTTCGGTCCCTCACCCCACGTCCTTGGCTTACAATCGGTAATTTTGTATGAGAATTGCTACTTTGAATTAATTTCACTATATGGCGCTCGAGGTGAACTTTGGAAGGTTGATTTATGATTGATGAATCGCTTATGAAAAGTTACAATCAAATCAATGGTGATGCGAAGAGCGCCTGGTCACAGACAACATGCAACGAGTAGCTGGGCTTTTCCTCGTAAGGCGTAATGTGATAAATTGATGAAAACGTTTTTTCTGAATGAGTAACTATTGTTCCTGTTAGTTTTAAACATGAACATACAATATTTTGATATTGCCCGTAAGACTGTATAAGCTTAAACGTAATCCACTGCGCATTTAAAATGGCACATAAATTCTTACGTTTGTTTTAAGCATTCTTACGGAATATATTTACTCATAGAAGGCGTAAGGTTATGACAGTTGTCATACATGCCATAGGGAATCGAGGAGTTAAATTATATCATATATTAATTTCAAAGGTCTGAAATGTTCCTAGAGGATGTCACAAGCGATTCAAAAGCGTCTTCCAGCCAGTTCCAGCACACTGTAGCCCCTTAACAAACGTCTATTCTATTCTTTCATCTACAACGACTCACGCGTATACACACCCTCATCGTCCAGCTACAAAGGGCTCCCTTAACTTTAAAGCACCGCGATACCTGAGCTGGCAGCCGAACTGCTGGGTAGCGAGCCCCTCATCACGAAAGAAGTCGTGGCTCAGCTGGAGCAATGCTTGGAGATGCTGCGCAAGAGGACCGAGCACGAGGGACCGACCGGCAAGCGATTCTACATTTTCAAGACGCTGCAGACACACGTGTTGCCGCTCACCAACGTGGCGTTTGACAAGACTGGGAATAGGTAAGATTTCTTTCTATCATGTTGATGAGGTTTTTCAGGGCCGTGGCAAGTGGAAAACCCTGGTATCTACCTCCGCCGGGATACATAATTGTTCTTTCTCTTTACGCTCTATTAAGTGGTGGCCAAGAACTATCCTGACCCATGAGCTGCCACTCGCTACTGTCGCTTTCGATAATGTCGGGAAAAGGTCAACTGGGGACTTGAATCCAAGTATTTCGTAGAATTTGGGACGAACATTGTCCCACTAGACAAATCGAGAAAATTGTAAGAATTGCTACAGTCTCTCGTTAGAGGATAGATCTCACGTAAGGCCAGATTTAAAACGGCTTAAAAGCGTAAGACTCCCCAAACTTTTTGGGAAGTTCAGCATCACTTCATCTCCTAGCTTACTTTATAAGTAATTACTTTCCATTCCAATAACTTTAAGTACCCATTTTTATTATTCTTTGTAGGTGCCTGTCGGGAAGTTACGACCGGACCTGTAAGGTGTGGAACGTGGAGTCAGGCAAGGACATGAAGACTCTCACAGGGCACAAAAATGTCGTCTACTCGGTCGGCTTCAACTTTCCAGCTTGGTGAGATCGCTGTTGCTTATCCAAACTCATTCCTTGAGCGCTCTTATATTGAGCGATTCTAGTGGGTCCCTCTACTACTTCGCTTACCCAAGATTTTCAGCTTTGGTCTGCCGAGTGTGCTCAGATGGGTTATCTAAGAGCAATTTAAGTGATTTTACGTGTTTATATAACGCTCCGTGTGGCGCCGGACTAAGAATAGCGTCACTCCATTTCCTTCCGTGGATGTCGTAGAAGGCGACTAAGGGCAATTACCAGGAGACGGGCAGCAGCGTCTTCCTGAGATTCCAACCGCATACTGCGATCGCCAACCCGCCTGCCAAGCATGGCGATTATGGCAAAACCCTCAAGGTTATGAAAACCACGAAGGAGGCCTATGTCCTGCAGTGGGCGTCAAATAGCTGATAATGAACGTGTTTATGACTGTGTTTTGCTAATGTTAATGCAATGTTAACGGTGATGAAAGAAAACTATCCCTCGTTGATGAATCCCTCAATGATGATCCCTCGATGATTGGTCAAATATTTTTACCGCCAGCAACCGCGTTATCACCGGATCTTTCGACAAATCTGCTCGCATCTGGGACCCGGAAACGGGCGAGTGCTTGGCCACCCTCTGGGGGCACTCTGGCGAGGTCGTGGCGGCTCAGTTCAGCCCGAAGGCGGACTATGCGGCTACAGGGTCTATGGACAATACTGCCAAGCTGTTCGATGCTCGGACTGGTGAGGTGTATTTGTCACTAGAGACTGGGTGCCTTGAAACTTTTTGGGGACACAACGGTGAGGTCGTAGAGCTCAGTTCGGCCCAAAGGCGGACTATTTGGCTACAATGTCTATAGAAAATACTGCCAAGCTGTTCGATGCTTGGACTAGCTAGGTTCATATGCCACTATAGACTCAAAAGTGTGTCAAGTCCCCAATGGGCACACAGTGGTGAGGTCGTGGCGGCTTTGTTCAGCCCGATGCAATGGGGACTAAACGGCGACAGCACAGAAAATAATTATCTCTGTTCTGTGGGCGACAGGATCTATGGACAAGCTGTTCGGCGATCAGACTGGTGAGACTTTTGTGCCACAAGACTCTAGGGGCCTGGTCCCCACCAGATCGTGGAGGCTTAGTTCAGCTGGAAGGGGTACTCTATAGCACTGCCGGGCTGTTTTATGCTCGGTCTCATGCGATTATGATATACGAGTCTCTTTTCTTGCTCCCTTTTCCTCCGTTTATAATTTTAACTATGTAAGATCCTCGTCCAGTTGGATATCACTGTAGATACGTACTCTGTTACGTTATGTATTGATGATTTTATGGCTACGTTTTTCTTCATTTTCTTTTTGGTTTTCAGGTGAGGAGATCCACAACTACGTAGGCCACACGGCCGAGGTCATTGCCCTGCAGTTCGACCCCAATGAGGGTCAGCGACTCATTACCGGCTCCTTCGACGGGACCATCTCCATGTGGGACACTCGCGTCAGAGAGTGAGTCTGGCGCCTGTGTTATATGGTCTTAGCAATCGCTTAAATATCCTTTTTACATTGGGACAACAGAATCCTTGTGTTTAAACACTCAACACTTTAAATAATGGTTTCTACTTCATATCGACATAATAATTTCATTATAGCATCGCGTCACGCGTCAAGATACCCACATTTGGTTTTTCTTGATTTAGTTGTACACTCGGGAGGAAGGCTGGTATTCAAAACACATGTTTTCTGCCTACTGTGAATATATGAGATACTTAATAATAACATGTATCTTGTTAAATTGGATCAATAAATCTTATCCATCTTATCTTATTAATTTCACTCTATACCACTACTTAAGTCCTTCACATGAATCAAGAAGAAGCAAGCATAGCGCCGCGCCGGTGCGTCCCATCTTGGCAATCTCACAAAAAATCGAAAAGTAAATCGTAAAGAATCGCAGTACGCACCATACTATACTTGAACGTTTTGTTTTGACTGCCTCGTTGGTTTAGCGGCATCAGGTCTGATTACCATACCGGAAATCGTGGGTTCTATTCCCACTGGGGGCCCCGTACATTTGGACAAATGGCCTCAGTCTGAATGTATTTCCATGTTTGTGATGTCCTTGCCTGGTTACCATAACACAGGATATCCTAGTTTGGGACAGTGATTGTATTGTGTGGAAGTTATTATTATTATCATGTAAGACTTTCAATAAAAGTGTCAGGAGGTGTATTGGTAATTCAGGAGATGTATGGGTCTGGGCTAGGAAATGTACATAAGTTGTATGGGCCTTAAATTGAAGGTTAAGAGTTGGGACACCTAACCTTCTACTCTCGACAGCAAAAGTGAACTTAATCGCTTGAATTTGTATAGAACGGAATGGTTAAAGAACTTTCAGTAGAATACAAAATCAAACATCACTTTTTTCGTGGAAATTGTAGAAGAGCTGATTGTGGTTAAACAGTGTTGACTTGGCGATCCCAGAAATCGGAATCGGTAGTCGACAACCCGCGGTGGGCATGCGTGCTCTCTGAGAGAAGGCCTGTGCCCTGCAGTGACATTTATAGGTACTAGCTGACCCCGCAAACGTTGTTTAGCCTACGACCTATTCTCAGACCTACTAAATATACACAAAATATTTCATGAAATATTTCGGTGAAGCCGTTTCGGAGGAGTTCGATAACAAACACAGTGTGACACGAGATTTTCATATATTAGATAGTATGCTCAGGTAACCTAATCCAATCTACCTCATCATCAGGGTTGTCTAGAAAAAATTGCTATTAGCAATAATACCGCCAATTGTAGCTATACATGCCGTCAAACTACCGAATATTCTTATCTTACCTCATCCAGCCGCGTGTCGGTCCTGCAAGGCCACAAGGGCGAGATCTCCAACGTGCAGTACAACTGGGACAGCTCCCTGGTAGGCTCGTCTTCCCTGGACGGCAGCGCCAAGTTGTGGGACGCGCGCGCCGTCGCCTGCCTCGCCACCATTGCGCACCACTCGAACGAGGTGAGACCTAGTGGCCTTCGGGATAAGTGCTAGTTTCCATCCAACTGGGACTGAAAATTGGCCTGGCTGAATAAAGCCGGACCAACAACGTATTCTGTTCTCCTTTCCTTAGTGTAGGTTAGGTAGCTATCCTAGTTTCGGTAGTATCTAGATACTATGTTGTTTTGAAAGAAAATACTAATCACCTATACTTATTTACTTTGGGCACATTGCATGACTTATATTAAAAGTTCTGTGCGAGCGACGACCACCAATGAATATACTATAATTACGGGCAACGTAATGGAGGGAAGAGAGTTCGAAGCAGACCTTACGCTGAATGGAGTGACCTGCCCCTGTATTACGCGGATCAAATCCTGAGCGTTTCCGATCGTCTAACTGTCAAATTGGTATGGAATTTGACAGTTAGAAGATTGGAATCGCTCAGGATTTGGTGGGCATAATTAGGCCCCGATCACCAAGGGAACTACGTATAAATACCACCAGCCGGTCCTCGCAGCGAACGACAGGTCTAGATGGAGAGCACTCATCACCGTCATAGCGGCCACGATCCTTAGCATTGAGGGACCCACTGATTGGAACTCCGATTCGTTCCAATGTAGCTTTATTGAAGTCTCTATTGTCTCGCCTACTTACTTTGATGTTATTAATAATACTATAAATACCTATAACTGCCATGTGGTGGACTATGCTCTATAAGGATTTTCTTTCGGCCGACCAAAATCGCTTTACGATAGATGGCACAAAATGCGAGTTTCCCACAGTTAACATTATTGCCCTTACCTACTTAATACCCGTTCAGGTAATGTTGGCAAAAATAGAAAAAAAGATTACGAGATTTTCTGTACTAAAATTATTCAAAATAATAATAATAGGCGACTATACTGGCTTGGGGTTCGATTCCCACAGGAGGTCACCGTACTTTATCCGCACAAATGGCCTCATTCTAGGTGTATTATAAAGAATAAGTGTAGGAAATCCCGGCGGAGACTGAAAAACAGCATTAATGCTGAGGCTCCGACCATTTCAAAAGTGTACTAAACTATATTATTCTTAACATAAGCAAATTTGTTACTTTTCAATAAAGTTCTTTTTATTTATAGGGACAGGTCATGTGATTGTGTTATGTGGATGTGGACGTTATATACTAATTGAATCGTCAATATTGACGAGTACAATTTGGTTAGCTATAAAAAAACAACTGGACGTAGAATCTCCCATATCACTCATCTCCCTGACCAGGTGCTGGACATCTGCTTCGACTGGGCGGGGCAGCGCATGGCGACGGCCTCCAGTGACTGCACGGCGCGGGTTTACGACGTCAAGACAGACTTCAAGCAGCTGGCCCTCATGACTGGCCATCGCGAGGAGATTAACAAGGTCAAGAAGTTTTTCTAAACATTTAGCAGCTTGTGATTTTCGGATTTTGCAAAAAATCTTTCAGTCATCTCAATCATGAAAATAATGCTAATTTGGGACCCGCGATCGAATACCTAAGGCTAAAAAATTATGACTAGAACGGTATTTTTTGCCGTAATACTATCTTGTCCCAGGTCTTTGATTCTAGGTTATTTGTTATCTGTCCTAAAATTCATTAGGAAATTGAAATAATCTTTTTAAAAAAATCGGTCTGTCAAATTATATCGATTTTATTTCATTGATAGCGCTTCACAATGTACGTAACATCTGAAAGTAAAGTCATTGGTATGTGCCGAGATTCGAACCACGGCTTCAAAGACCAAATGTAGAGTTTTCTTTGCAGGTGTGCTTCAGCCCAGCTGGTGGTAATCTCCTCACAGCTTCCGCTGACCGGAGTGCCAGGATCTGGAACGCCAATACCGGGAACTGCATTCAGGTGAGAGTTTGGTTTGGCTAACCAGCCTCTTGCAGGCTATACGTTTTGACAAGGACTTACGGTGCAGATTTTTGAGCAGGACCGAGAAAGATGATGTGTATTATTGCGGAGATTTTAGGAGAATGGAGCTCGCATTACTTGATATAGGCGGTAATTCTTAATAATCTTCTCACTTCTTCCGCTGACCGGAGGGCCAGGATACGGAACGGCAAGACCAGGAACTGCATTTAGATGAGGGTCCCTCAGTGTGGCAAACCAGCCTCTTTCAGGCAATAAGTTTTAATTGGGACTTATATTACAATTAGACCTCGCTCTTTGTCTTGATCTTGTCCATCATATAAAGATGAAAAAAATAAAGGTGTTATTTTTTTCTAGGTGCTCTCCGGTCACCAGGGCGAGATATTCTCATGTGCGTTCTCGTATGCCGGCGATGCCATTATCACGGCGTCCAAAGACAACACCTGCCGCATCTGGAGATGATACGACTGGTGGTGTCTACATCTGGGAGGTTTGCAGGAGGAGTCAGGCTTAGTCTCCATCTGAGGCGTTTGCAGTTTTTTTGACAGTAGCGAATACCAAGCGGTATAGGACGTCCGAGGCTGACTCCTCGATGGTTTATTGCTTGGTGGTTTATTGCTTAGTACTTAATGCATTTGTAATAAAAAAAATCTAAGTTTGTTGGAAGAGGACTGGTATATTGTGTATGAAAAATGTAGGATTTTTGGACTGAATTTACTTTGTCAACCTGTTAATGTTGAGAACGTTTCAAACGTAAGATTGCAATGAGGCTTGTTTCTAAATCCCACATTTTCATTACCCCTGGAATATAAAAAATATGCAAAGCAAGCGAAGCAAATTCGTGTCAACTATTTCTCGCCTAGTGACATGGATTGAATAGACGATGCCGGTATTTATTGTAACTGTGTATTTGTGGGTGCCCCTATATCATCGTAGTATGAGTCTACCTGTCGACCAATACAATTTCATAGTGTTAATGAATTGCTTTTGTGTCCATATAAAGAAAGTACTTAGCGCCAGAAATGCAAAAAGAAGTTTGAAGGAGTGGGATTATGACGCAGAGACATTAATTTAGTTTTGCCCCAATGTACCTGATGAGTTCGCTAATCTAAAACGAAACTTCGGCCTTTGCATTTACGTTATGAGATGATTTATACAGCGTCCAGTGACACCTCCACTCACACTAGATGGGTCAAGGGACCACTCGGACGCTGCAGTGCCTGGAACATTGTTTTAGGTGGAGTAGGCTTGCCCAGCACCTATACCATCATGACAGCTTAGTCGGCCTAGCCCACAGGAAATTATGTACTGATGGCCTAACTCAGGAAAAGCTTAGAGATGACATATAATTGTTAATATTGCTTTCCAAGCAGATATCTACGAGTACATCTAGGTGGGAACACACTTCAATTTGATTTCCGCTTGTAGTAAATTGTAACTCTTTACTGACGTGAAGAGCTATTGTTATCAAGCAAGATTGTTAGTTATTTGCATTTAAAATACTTTAGAAATGTTGTAAATTATTTAAATTTATTAGGTGGCTACATATTTATTATAAATAATTAGAGGTAGACGTATCTATTAGATACCTTTACCATTTATATTGTCGATGTCACTAAGTTAGGATACTTGCAAATACATGTTTATTTAATTTCGAACAATTCACTTTCATATTCTTTGAAGTAGCTGTTACAAGCTATGATAAATATTATCGATATGCTAAGGAGAAGCATAAATATTATTCCGAATTTAACTGCTACTCAAGTAATTAATTACACATTATTTTTATTCGACCAAAATTCATTCTGATAAGTGCTTAAATCCGGAAATATATTCATATTGACCTGATTTGTCCAGTTTAGCGGTGGTAGAGCAACGGTAGGACACTGTAGCCCTAAAACTAGGGCATGCACCCGGTTCTACCCGGTTCCGAAATACCCGGGTATACCCGGGTATTTCAATGAGTCTGTGGAACCGGTTCTGAGCGCTGGAACCGGGTCGACCCGGTTCTGATAAGATTTTACTAATTTTGCATTAATTACTAATTTAAATTACGCGCGTCGAAGTATCGTGGAGCTTTTGATATTTAGCGAGCTGCAACGCCGCGCGAGCACGCTATTGTCGCGGGTACACCTACATGCACACTACCCCGCCGCCCGCGCCAGCCCCGCGCGCCGCGCGTGTATTTATTTATCCATCCGTGGTCATTTTGTTTCGACATCTCGACAGTGAGCAAGTGACGCAGCAACGATTTTTAACTTTGAAGTGATTGCTAGTTTGGTTTAGTGTGGATTTCAATTATAATTTCGGACATTTAAGTGAGACTTGGAAATATTTCAACTTGAAACGTAAGTACCTTCATTGATTTGATCTATTTAGGTTATTTATACAATAAACTAAGGATTTGCTTAAAACTTTGGTTATGGAAGCTTATGAGTAGGTTAACGTGTGTTCTGCAGTTTACCTGCATTTCTGTACTAAGTTTAAAACGAGCATACAAGTAAGTGATAGCATTGTAAATCCTAAAACAATAACCTAAAAACATTCTGTTTTGCTAACAAACAAGTATCTCTTTGTTTTCGCTCAAAAGAAGCGATAATTTTGGTTATACGTGTAAGATTTTAAAGAATTGAATATAAAAGGTAGTGTTTTAAGTACAGTTTTGCAATAAATATTATATTTCCTTAAATAAGTAGGTAGAACTCGTAAAGACGCGTCCACATGGTTCCATTTCTCGTCAAGTCTTGTGGGATGAGTAACAGTCATGCAATGTTTGTAACCTGATTGTTTATTTGTTCAAGGTAAAATGGAATACGAAGAACAATTGGTTGATAAAGATAAGTCATCAATTTGGCACCATTTCTTACGCGCGAAAGACAAAAAAGTGCCAAATGCATAACTTGCAATAAAATCCTAAAATGCGAGGGAGGATCTACAGGTTCCTTGCACAAACATATCAAAAGAGTTCATAACACGTCTGTCAATTTGGATATCGATAAAGATGCTTCGTCTGCTTCAACCACGACCAGACGTCCGACAGATAACACACAAAGCAAAAATCCAGAGATTCCATCTGCGAGTAAAAAAACAAAACTAACTGACTACTTCGAATCAGACGAAAACCCTTCTACCGAGACTAGAGTATCCCGAATGATTGCTTTGGACGGTGTTCCATTTCGTACATTGGAAAAGTCTCAAGATATAAGACAGGTTTTTGGAAAGGCAGGACACAAAATCCCAAAGTCAGCTAACACAATTAGAGAGATGGTTGTCAAACATTGTGATGAAAAAAAGAAGGATCTCAAAAAAGAAATTAAAAAACTTCTGACTGAAAAAGTTAAGTTCGGTATTTCATTTGACGAGTGGACGTCAAACCAAAATCGCAGATATTTGAGCTTAAACCTGCATTCACCATCTTTGAGTGGCCCCAACAAATTCAAAAACTTGGGTCTCATAAGGGTTCACGGATCACTGCCAGCTTCAAAGTGTATTCAACAAATAAAAGAGAAACTGGAATTCTACGGAATATCTTTAGAAAAAGATATTGTTGGAGAAACCACTGACGGGTGCAGTATGATGGTAAAGATTGGCAAAGAATTGAAATCCTTGCATCAGAAATGCATAGCACATGCAATTCAGCTTGCTCTCTCCGATGTTTTTTACAAAACTCCTGGTGCTGATGCTACTCATACTACTCATTTCGAAGAAGTAGAAGAACGAGATGAAGATGAAGATGACATATCACTCATAGAATTAATCCCGTTATGTCGATCTTCCGCAAATCCTGAAACCAGTGATGATTTGAATAGGGAAGATTTAGCCGAAACTGAAGGAGATAACGATAACGACGGTGTTGAATTTACAGAAGAAGTACAAGTACAAACACAGCCATTCAGATATTATGATTTACTGGCAAAAGTACGGAAAGTTGTAAAGATTTTTAAAAAATCCCCCACAAAAAATTAAGATGACTTACAAAAATATGTTACTTCTGAATTCGGGAAAGAATACTGTCTGGTTTTAGATTCAAAAACAAGGTGGAGTAGCATGTCTGCTATGCTCGAACGGTTTCTGAAGCTGAAAGTATGCATCAGCAAAGCGCTACTTGATATTATTTCTGAGATCATTTTCAGTCAGGATGAATGGACAACTTTAAATGAGCTTCACGAAATATTGGAGATTATTAAAATTGTAGTGGAAACTTTGTGTCGCCGGGATGCCACCTTGGTAACAGCTGATGTCGCTATTAAATATGCACTGAAAAAACTGCAGGCGATGAATACAGCTTTGAGTACTGAAATGGAGAGATCGTTGAAGAAAAGATACATGAACCGACGAGTCATTGAAGCAGCTACACTTCAGTACTTAACGAACCCGGACCAATACTTTGCGGATATCGAAAACGATGAGTTCCCTCGCCCCACATCAGATGAAATGTGCAAGGGTATTGTTAATCTTGTTCAGGATATGACAAGCGAGGGTAACTTAAATGCTGCAGCTCAACAGCACAGCGGCAATTTTCTAAATATAGACGGAGATGATGATGATGTTGATGTCCTCGTCGCAGCCCCGGCATTGACCAAAAAACAAGAATTAAATCGTGAAATAGAAAAAGCGACAACTGTGTATAACTCAAGAAGTCAGAACAACGACGACTGTTTCACAACTGTTAAAATAGAGATGGCCTTGTTCGAGAATGGTGGTAATCGTGGTTATTACTTATCACTGGCTCTTGAGTACCTAAAAGCTATACCACCAACAAGTGTGGAACCAGAGAGAATTTTTTCCTCCGCCGGGTATATTTGTAATCGTTTACGTACCTCGTTAAGTGACCAAAGTTTAGATGTAATAAGTTTTTTAAGATCTTATTACCAAGAAAAAAATTCTACCAAAGGTGTAAGTGTAAATAACTGATCTTATTCTAGAATGTTATTTTTTTACATATTCCATCCAGTGGATCTCACTCATCTTATGTTTTAAGTGTTTTAGTATATTCTTCTTATTTAAGTACTACATAACTTTTTTTTTTATTTTCTGTAATTTGCAAACCAAAAAATACAAACCAAATTATTTAATTGTTTCAAGAGTCAGTTTTTGTTGATTATTATTGTGTGAAGGAAGAGAAAGTTTTCATTTCGTTTTTGTTGATTATTTAATTGTTGGAGAGTATGTTTTATGTTTTATCGTTGATTTTTTAATTATAGTTTCAAGAGTTAGTTTTTGTTGATTATTTAGTTGTGAGAAGAATAAGTTTTCGTTGATTATTAATCAATAATAGTTTCAAGAGTTAGTCTGTTGATTACAATGATAATTTAATAAACGTTGATTTCACACCAATACCACCTTTTTTTTATTAATATCTCATTACATTACAATTTCCTACTTAACCAAACTCTGAATTATCATTTACACAAAAAAATATAAAAAATACAATTTGGTCGCTAAGAACCGGGTAGAACCGGGTGACCCGGTTCTGACTACCACTGGAACCGGGTACGCAAAATCTGGAACCGGCCCCGGTTCTGCATGCCCTACCTAAAACACTCCTCAGAGAGAGTTTAAATATATAATCTGTGGTTACGTCTTTCCCTTTACCACATATTATTTAAACTGACTCTGAGGAGTGTATTAAGATATCGTGTTTTTATAAATAAGACTGTTAAAGTGTTATTTATAAAAAGTCAACTCCACTATAACACGCTTAAGACGGAGTTCAAGCTGGTTTAAGCAAGCGATTCCTGTTATAAACTGGTTTTAACTCCTTAAGAGTATTTTAGTGGAATCAACTTTTTATAAATAAGACTGTTAGACTTTGTTTTCTAAGTCGCGTGCATTTCTATTTGTGAATTGTACAATAACGCTAACTGTGAAGGTAAACATGGTGAGAAAACCCGAGTGTCTGGAGTGTTTACGTATCTCACCTCGCCAATCCACGGTGGGCACGCGTGGTGATTAAGCCCATACTCTCTCTCTGAAAGAAGGCCGGTCCTGTAGTGGAGCGTACAGTCTACTTGAATCCAGTCATTCCTGTTGTCTTAAAAAATTAAGCAAACAAGACAAAGATTGAACTACAAGTAGCGCTTATTGTTGTGTAGCATCACATCCTACTTGGGACAGCCGGGGTCGGGTGAACCGCGATAAACATCGTACAGTCGCGCTCAAAATGAACTAGGTAAAGACTGAAGCCGGCTTTTGATAGTCTTAGTGCGCTCGGACGTGTGCGTATAGTTTTAGTTTTAGTTGATTATGAAGATGGTCAGGGCGCTCGGACCGAATGCATCGTCATAATCAATTAACGCACACGTCCAAGCGTACTAAGACCGTCAAAACCATTCCTTGAAACACTCCTCAGATCCAGTTTAAATAATCTATGTAAGAGATTTCTTCCAGCAAACCTTGGAGAGACGGAGATGCAGTAAACATACCACCAGTCCACACTGCAAAAGTCCTGAGCAAAAATCTAAAAAAAACTAAATACCTGCAAAATAAACTAAATCCTGCAACAATGAATGAAAATATTCCCCGAATTTGTAAATAAAAGCTCCTTTTTTATTGATTGAAAACTACATAATACACAGATTGAAAGTTTTAAACATGTAATACGTCTCATTTAGGTTGGTACCCACTACTAATTGCTCTTTCATTGCAGCTCCACATAATAGCTTTTCCCCATAACAGTACAGAGATATTACAACAGTAAATACATCATGTTAGCGTCTATACAACAGTCTTGGTGACTGTCCAAGTCATTATCAGCTCGGCAGCCATTCGGATGCACGTATTGGTCTAAATAACACATTTTGTGCTCCAAAGTTTTCGTCATCAGGGCGTCATGTGGTTGCCGCTGCTTTTCTTTACTCTAGTGTCAGTGAAAGCGGATTACAAGTTCGACACAAAATGGTTCGAAGTGCCGTTGGACCATTTCGGCTTCCAGAGAAATGAGACGTTTAAAATCAAGTACTTGGTGAACGAGGAGAACTGGGAACAGGGCAGTGGACCAATCTTCTTTTACACTGGAAACGAGGTTAATCTTTTAAATCTTTATTTGCCTATTTTATCATTCCAATCAGGCTACTACTTACTATACTGTACATAATAAGCAGCCTATATGTATATGTCCCACTGTAGGGCACATGGCATCTCTCAGAGAGAGAGTATGGGCTTAATCACCACGCGGTCCACCGCGGATTGGCGATTTCAAGCGCTGAGGTATGTGAATATCTCACTCTCAGGTTTCCTCACGATGTTTTCCTTCACAGTTAGCGAGTGGTATCTAAAAGGAAAAATTAATGTCTTTCGATCCCATGGGATCGAACACATGGGATCTAAGTTGCCGGAGGGGCTAACAAAATCATAGGTACATGCCCGCATTGGGAATCGAGCCTGGGTCTCTCGCTTCCGAGTCCTATGTTCTGCCCACTAGGCTACCACCGCTCATACTTACCTCCTACTTATCTACTTAGGTATAGTCGACAGCAGATCAACCTTTACATTTTAGTTACAAAGTCGCCCGTAACGGAACTGTGTAGGCACCCAAGTAAAGGTTTATAAGCCGTCGACTGTACGTTAGTATACAATTTCGAATTGTACCTCTCCTTGCAATGTTACGTCATAAGTTTACTGGTAGAAGACTGGCTTCAGGCAGACTATGTAGGTACGAGTACATCTGTCTACCATGAACCACGATTAGTTCTACAAACCGACTTCAAAAAATAAGGAGGGTCTCCATTCAACGCATGTGGTTTTTAGGATCAGTTGCAACTACGTCCTTGGTCGCTGGTATAGTGCCCGACATATTAATGTTGGCGACTGAAAAACAGTTGGCAAAGCTGGGAAAGAACGGGATGGGTTGGCATGGGAATAAAGGGACATACGGACTGGACAACAGTAGGCTCTGTTTGTAGGCTGGATAGCTAACTAGAGTTAGAGCTTGTTGATGCAAACCTTTAATAAATGAGCTCCGGTTGTACCTAGCTCTAAATTATCAAAACAGTAAAAATAAGGCAGGTGTTCACTTTAGTACACACTTTGAAATGTAGAGTACAGGCAAATCCTTGAGTCCAGCTAATAAGCGCCTATTCAAGGTTAGATACTTCCAAAATGTACAATTTCTGAAACAAGTTGTTTTGTTTGTCTGTTACGAGTAGACCAACTTTTGTTATACGACTAATTTTATTTTTTTTTGTCAAATTTTCTTTTTTTTTACAATTTGTGTAGTGACAGTGGTCGGTGGCGGTGGCGGTGTCTAATGGTACCTAATCCTTAAAACTATATTATTGTACAACAGAATTGACATTCTTTTATGTAGGACATAGATTTACCGGTAAAATGTGAGTTAAAACTCATACTTACAACAAAAGTTCTTGCAAAACAAAATCTAAATGTTGTGTTCCCAAAATTATACATCACAATACGTACCGCTAACGGGCACCAGAGAAAGAGTAGATGTGGGCAAAATCACCATGCGTGCCCTGCCCACCGCGGATTGGCGATTGCCTCAACGTGAGCACCTCAGATAGTTGGGTTTCCTCAAGATGGATTCCTTCACAGCTACCGAAAGATTTCGCTAAAAAATTATCTAACGTAGAAAAGCCAATTTAAATGCCTCTCGAGTTATAAGACAAGACTTATTCTGTAGATGCGCTAGCCTTTCTTGTAATTTCGTGGGAACAATCCGGCCAGGCTTTTATGTAAGTAATTTATCTAAACCTGTTATCCCAATTTATTATCTCCTTTTGTTCACATGATGTACGAGTTTGTAGTTGCACGAATATGTAGGTAGGACATTAATTTAGTATTCTTTATTGTCTGACAACTCTCATTACTGAAAGTGTAACAATAGGGAATATGTAAGCCTAAGCGGAGCTCTGTAATTGGAATCACAACAATCACGTAGAGTAGGTATTATCTCCTTTATACTTAGTTCCAGATTTCAGGTATTAGAATATTTATATAAATTCTGTAAATTAAGGACTTGAAAAGACTAAGTTTGCAGTTTTTTTTGACCATTTTTTCTCCAAAATGATCTAGATTTTGAAATGGACACCTAGTTTAACTTGTAACGTTCATTAAGTCGCAGTTTCGGTGCGGCTTTGAATAAAAAAAAATGATTTGATTTGATTTGATTTGATTTGACTTACGTCAAAGCTCACAACACGCTTATTCGTGCAGGGCCAAATCGAGTTGTTCGCCAAGCATACAGGCTTCATGTGGGACATCGCTCCGGAGTTCAAAGCCAAGCTTGTGTTCGCCGAACACAGGTAAGTCAAAAAAATATTATGGTACAGCTGACAGCAGCAGGTCAACCTTTACATTTTAGTTGCAGCGTAACCGAGTAGAGTGCATGAGTAAAGGTTGATTTGCTGTCGACTGTACGCTTATTCCAGCGTCCTGCTCCCAAAGTGTCACTACACCCTCAGCCCCTATATCACGCACCAAACTTTAATTCCATCGGAATACTGATTTTTTTAAGATGGCAACTAAATTGATTGTTAGACGTTAAGAATCTTTAAGGATTTGGTGCGCATATTAGGCCTCTGGTGCTCACCCTTCACCTCGTCTTTATTTAGTTTTGCCGTCGTATTGACGACAAGCTCAAAATGAGGAGATGCTTGATGACACTTAATATGATTATGCGTTTCTTGACACTCTCAAACAAAGCTACCTAAGTAGCTTACACGACACTAATTCACGCAATCTAAATAGTAGGTACCTACTCTGTTTTTCAATATGAATCGGATTTAATGTATTTTGTTTGTCTGTATGATTTGTCTGCTCATTAACTCTTACATTAATCTTTGATACTTAAATAAAGAAATAAATAACAACATAGACAAAAAGACTTCATCCAAGTGGCACAAAGACGCTAGATGCAAGCCGCTTCCAACCGGTCTTTTTGGAAATCCATAGAGGAGGCCTATTTCCAGCAGTGGACTTCTTGTGGCTGAATGATGATGATGATGATGATAGACAAAAAGTTCTCTTTCCAGTTACGGTAACTCGGTTATATTTTGCTAGTCTTCTTTAAAATGAAATAGATAAAAGCATTTACCCGACTTGTTGATTGATTGTGTCAATTATTTGCCCTCTGTGAATAGAATCCACGGCCTCCGTTGTAAGTAAATAAATGTATTTCTTCTTAGTAGAAAAAAAACAGCCAAGTGCGAGTCGGACTCGCGCACGACGGATTCCGTACCATTATCTATACAACATTTGAATATGTCAAGCGTTTACCTGTTACCGTTATTAATATCGAGTAAAACAATCACGTTTGTTGTATGGGAGCCCCCCTTAAATATTTATTTTATTCTGTTTTTAATAATAGGGGTTAAAGTATGAAATTGCCGTTTTATTGCAATAGGTTCTTTGAATTGACATAGAATCTTCATGGTTTGAGGTTTTCGAATGAAACTTTTTTCAAATGGTTTCTATGATGTTCTTTTTTGAAAAAATGTGAAACCATCCATCTTTCTTGTCTAAATTGAATAACAAAAACAATTGAAAGTCGATATTCAAATGTTTCACATTTTTTAAAAAAAGAACATCATAGAAACCATTTGAAAAAAGTTTCATTCGAAAACCTCAAACCATGAAGATTCTATGTCAATTCAAAGAAACTATTGCAATAAAACGGCAATTTCATACTTTAACCCCTAATATTTGCTGTTATAGCGGCAACAGACATACATCATCTGGGAAAATTTCAACTGTCTAACTATTACGATACACGAGCTGCAGCAGGCTATAGCCTGGTGAGAGATAGACGGACGGACGGACGGAGAGCGGAGTCTTAGTAACAGGGTCCCTTACCCTTTGAGTACGGAACCCTAAGGAATCAGGTACTTAAAACACTTACCGCTACGCTACCTTTTCAGATACTACGGTGCTTCGATGCCCTTCGGCAACAAGTCCTTGGACAACGAGCACATAGGCTACCTGAGCTCGAGCCAGGCGCTGGCGGACTACGCTGATCTGATCAACTTCCTGCAGGGGGACCAGCTGCGCCCCAACTACCCTGTCGTGGTCTTTGGAGGTAGGTGAGGGGTCAACGAGAAAAGAGTATGGCAACTGACCGGTAGAGGGCAGAACAGAAGACGTGTGATAGAAACCTTCATCAGTCTGCTAAAGTGTCAAAAAAAGTAGACTATAGCGCACTGTTCAAGATGTTTCTCGGCACCTATAACTTTATTATTATTATTTAATACTTTTATTTCACTTAACCTAATGTACACTACGGCGGACTTAATCCCATAAGCATTTTCCTTTAGTCAACCGCAGGAGGTGGAAGAAAGGTGGTTCTATCTCTCTATTGTCTAACCCGTCATGAAGAACCCGGTAAGACGATAACTCAAGAGCGGTTTTTATTCCTCCAGGTTCGTACGGTGGTATGCTGGCTGCGTACTTCCGTATGAAGTACCCGCACCTGGCGGCGGGGGCCATCGCGGCCTCGGCCCCGGTGCATATGTTCCAAGGAATGGCCCCCTGTGAGGCCTACAGCCGCATCGTCACCTCCGGCTTCCGGATCGCCGACAACAAGTGTCCGGAGAATGTGCGCCGAAGCTGGGCCGTGCTCAGGTAATGGTCTTAAAAAGACCTCCAAATGGGGAACTTCGTCCTCTCTCTAGCACCCTAAGATCTATGAGAAAGATATAAGTAGGTAAGCATTATAAACTCTGGAGGGAGTAAAGTCCAACAGAAGTTCCTGTGCGGTCGGATCCGGATCGCCAACAAATGCGCGGAAAATATGCGCCGAAGCTAGGTCATGCTCTGGTGGAGGTTTTGTCCAAGACTCTATCTTTTGCCCTCCACTATTTAAAGGCGCCAGCTCCTAAAACTACAAAGCTAGTTAGATCAAACCATTTATGAGCAAAGTAATTCGTGTGTGGACAGACGATCTGAGGATTACTGCTAGCAGTTAGATGGGGATAGCCCAGCCCAGGAGGCAGTGGACGAATATGAAAATAAAAAAAAAATGAAAAAATTATTTGTTCCAAAAACAACTACATAAAAAAAGGATGAAGCCCTAATTCCCACACTAAGATTCCCTGTGTTGTGGAAACTAGTCCCCCCGCTTAATGGGTGATAATAATCGAATGGGAACTTATAGTATTAATAAGTTAATTCTTATCAATCTCATAAGAATAACAAAATAAAAGTATGGAGAATAATGTTTACGCATAGTTATTATATACGAGTTATTATATATAATTTAGATCACTTTTATAGGATGATACATTGGATTGCAATTTTTGTATTATTTTAACGGATATATAGGATTCTGTCATAACATTGTTTTGTAGAGGGCTTTTAACTCTACATATCAAATGAAATCGATACATTTATTTGTCCAAATATAGGTATTGTGCTTACGTTATATATTAGTATAGTGTAGCCAGATCTTAATTTTATACAATTTGTCCTCTATGCTTTTCCAATCGGAGTACAAGTACAGAAAACAGAAAGTGATATTGAGAATTTAGTATGTCAAGAATCGTAGAAATAAAAATGTCACAGAGTGTTATATAATGTACTTATTTTGTCATAAATCATAAAAAAATATGACAATCCAATTCTGCTTTATGGAATTAATAATGTCAAAAGGAGTTGTATATATATTTTTAAAGAAGAGTCTGACAAGAATTCCTGCACCGAATAATAACACTTTTCACACAACTGTAGCTTAGACTTAAAAATTTCAAGTTTACATTCCTTTATTTTCTGTGGTACTCTATTATAGATGAGTGGTGCTATGTAGAAGACACTTTACAAAACTATGTTTTGACAGAATCTTTCTATCCCATGAATTATTTGATGTTCTGATAAGCTTTCGAAAAGATCCTGAACCTATTTTATTAAAACCTTATCGGGCCTTCAATCAAAAGATGACATCCACGTATGGGCTAAGCACCTAAGTACTCACATAGGTTCACAGTTCGACAGTCTCTTGTCTTGGTTAAAAACAAGGAAACACTAACGTTTTTTTACGCTTTTATGGACAAGGCGCGTGATTTTTATGATGGGAAACTTTCACATTTATTTCAGGAACTACACCAAGTCAGCCAACAATAGTGCCTCACTTCAAAAGCAATGGCGCCTCTGTGACCCTCTCAAGACCGCAGATGACGTGAATAAGCTAGTAGAGTTTCTGAATTCAATGTACAGGTAAAACCCCATTGAACACTTCCACATGAACTAGATTCATTAATAGATCCATTGATATTCACGGTACCAGTGATAGTTAAAAACATAGATGTCTAACTAGCGTTAAAAAAATGACCCCACGTTCAATTGTAGGAAGGCGGGCGCGGCTTGTCAATTGGGTATTTGACAAAATATCAAATGAGTTACTTTTAAAACGGAATTTTGTATGAAAATACTTGCCTATGACATCACATTTCAGAGCACTCTTTATGTTTAATCTATTTAAAATTGCAATAAGTAGTAGATAGATAGATAGAATATTCTTTATTGTATGTACACCAGGAATTACATATGAGAATTTAACAATAAAACAGTAACTGACTAAAAGAGATACATTTTCAGAGATATTTTGTAATTTTTGTTTCAATCGAGCATATGAAATAATTTATTTTTGATCGTGTCAAATACCGTATTGTGTTACCTACCCATCGGAGCGAGTTCAGTATTACCCGGCAAAATATCTATGCACCTGTCATCGTCGGGCCGCCATCTTGCGAGGTAGGTACCTAGATATTTCGAGTCAATGGTTTGACGTTTTTGCTTTTTGTATAAAACCAATAATTGATTACGCTGTCATTTACTATCGCCCAATCACCGTTCACGTCGTCGCGCATGGCGCACAGAATAAACCAATCACAGAATGATTTACTCTGCAGCTCGTGTGGCGCTCATTTCACTGGTACTAATTAATCGAGAGGACAGGGGCCGTTTTTGAGAGTGAATTCTTAGTACTTCTATGTTTTTTTTTATCCGTAGCACGGTACTACTTAGGTACTAGATCATTGGAACATATTAAATCAAGCTGAGGTTCCGAGACTACACTTCGTCTTAGTGTTACCGCTGGACTAATGAGGCAGTCAATGTGTGTCACAGACCAGGGCCTAGATTCTGTTAATGCATTGTAGTAACATGACAACTGCATGAACATGGCGGTTTTTATTTCATGGCTGCTTTAAGTCTACGCGGGCACACCCATCAAACTTTCTAGGCGTCAATGGTACGAAAAAACACGTCACGTGACCCGACAGTGTACCTGTCATTATACTACAATGCACTAACAGAATCGAGGCCCAGCTCTGCCACCGGCTTCTGGTGTGTTGACTAACAATCTGTTAATTTACTGTTACTAACCCAAAAGACGAAAGTAATATTTTTCGTACCTAAGCACTGTCACATATCACAACCGGATTCACTTATTACCTACTTCTAATTTCGTCGGAAGAATCCAACCAGGTTTCGCTCGATTTTGCAGAGAGAAGTGCTGTCTATGCGTTGCAAACTTGCGACTAAACCAATAAACCAAGAGCGAAGAAATACAGTGCCACTAAACACTGAACTTTTCTTTTCATTTTCGTCTGTTCGTCTAATATACCTCAATCGCTCAAGACAAAATTATACAACCAGTGTGCGTTACCAGTGATGACTCATGACACTGAAACGTGGTCTCTCACTATGGGCCTCATAAGAAAGCTCAAGGTCACGCAACGAGCTGTAGAAAGGGCTATGCTCGGAATTTCTCTACGAGATCGAATCAGAAATAATGAGATCCGTAGACGAATGAAAGTCGTCGACATAGCCCAGCGGATTAGTAAGTTGAAGTGGCAGTGGGCGGGGCACATAGCACGCAGAACTGATGGCCGATGGGGCCGAAAAGTTCTCGAATGGAGACCACAATATCGGCAAGCGCAGCGTAGGACGACCAGCCACAAAATGGACAGATGACCTCATCCAAGTGGCAGGAAGGCGCTGGATGCAAGCCGCATCCAACCGGTCTTTTTGGAAATCCATGGAGGAGGCCTATGTCCAGCAGTGGACTTCTTGTGGCTGAATGATGATGATGAAACACTGTGAACAGGTGTCGATATGTGTACGTATTTCTACGGCCTTCCAGCACTCTGGCGATGGTGAACTACCCGTTCGCGAGCGACTTCCTGGTGCCGCTGCCGGGGCAGCCGGTGCGCTACGTCTGCCAGTTCCTCAACAAGACCCTGGACGGGGAGGCACTGCTCGAGGTAACCAGGTTATAAGCAGCATACATCCGTCCCACTGCAGGGCACAGGCCTTCGATCAAAGAGAGAGTCTGAGCTTAATCTCCACGCCGGCCCATCGCGCCTATCTAAGCTCCTTCATAATCAGCCTATATACCTACGTCCCACTGTAGGGCACAGGCCTTCTCTCAGAGTGTGAGTATCGGCTTAATCACCACGCATGGCCACCGCGAATTGGCGATTTCAAGCGCTGAGGTATGTGAATAGCACAGACACCAGAATAGATAAGCGCCTTAGCGTGTGGAAACCCACCGGCCTCGAGACCAACCAGTTTTAGTTTTAGGAGGTCCGAATCAACTTTACTTAACATTGTGCTGCTTTAAATTAATTAGTTTTAAAAAACCGACAGTCTTATTTACAAAAACACGATTCGTTAAAACACTCCTCAGGGTCAGTTCAAATAGTTTGTGGCAAAGGGAAAGACGTAACCACAGATTAACTGCCTCTCAGGGGTGTTTTAGAGGAATCGTGTTTTTATAAGTAAGACCGCGAACGTTCACTCCTCCGCTCCTCGATAAACGAAGGACAATCTATAACGCCTGCGCTTAATATAATAGCAATATTTTCCATAAACCTTTTCAGGGGATCGGAAAAGTGTTGGAGACTTTCACGAACTACGATAAGAACAACAAGTGCGTCGACTACAAGAAGGGTGATGACTACGGGAACTTGGATGCTAGCGGCTGGGACTATCAGGTAAAAAGAAATTTAGTATAGTCGACAGCAGATCAACCTTTACGTAAGTTTACATTTTTGTTGCGAAAACAAACGTAATTGTTTGGACACGTATCTTAAGGTTGACTGTACTAGGAAATTAGTACTTAGCTGGCTCAGACTCTGGCCTGAAACAACCGAGACGCATTTTTTCTGTACTTATTACGGTACGTTCTTCCTAGATACCTGATTCGACCCTGTATATGTATAGAGGATATTATACTTTATATATAGGGTTAAGTACCTCAAAGTCCTCAAAAATTCCTGAAAGAAGTAAATTTACAACCTTGTAGAATATTATAGAGCCGAAACGCGAAAAGAGGTTATTTAGTAAACCAGCCTCTTTAGAGATCAGTCTTTGCTGGCTGTGACAAACGGCCCTTGCCCGAGAAATAAGGTCGAAACCCAGCGTTTTTTTTTTCACAGGCCTGCACGGAGATGGTGATGCCGATGTGCTTCACCGGTGTCGACGACATGTTTGAACCGGAACCGTGGAACCTCACCCAGTACTCTGCGGAATGCCACAAGAAGTACAACGTCTACCCGCGTCCCGAGCTCGCGCGGATCCAATACGGAGGGGATAGGCTGCAGGCGGCCTCGAACATCGTCTTCAGCAACGGCTTGCTCGACCCCTGGGTTGGAGGTAAGCAAATTGCGGGTTTTGCTCCTGTAGGTACAGTCGACAGCATAGGTATAAACCTTAACTGTGCATTATATAGAACCATGTTATATTCCATGTCACATGTAACCATTACATAAGAAGCCTATATACGTCCCACTGTAGGGCACATGCCTTCTCTCAGGGAGAGAGTGTGGGCTTAATCACCACGCGTGCCCACCGCGGATTGGCGATTTCATGCGCTGTGGTATGTGAATAGCTCGGACACCCAGGTTTCCTCACAATGTTTTCCTTCACCGTTAGCGAGTGGTATTGGTACTATAACTTCACAAATGTACATAACTTAGAAAACCAAGTCATAGGTATATGCCCGCACTGGGGATCGAACCTGGGTCTCTCGCTTCCGAGTCCAATGTTCTACCCTCTAGGCTACCACCGCTTTCTTATCGCTTTCCCATCGGACAATACTGTGTCTAAACTCTACGAGATGAGACGACCTGGGGCGCTACCCCGAGTACCTACCACGTAACTAAGGTAGGATAGAGTGGAGGACTCTATGAAGTTGTCTGATTTATCCTACCCCGAAATGTCAAATACATATATATTTTGACACTTTGGAGTCGTCGAAACGTTAGAGTGGATAGTTACGTGATAGAAGGGCTGGATCATAATCACCATCATCATTAGCCATTTGACGCCTACTGCTGGACATAGGCTACCTTCGTGGTTTTCACAACCATGAGGGGTTTTGCCATAATCGCCACGCTTGGCAGGCGGGTTGGCGATCGCAGTATACGGTTGGAATCTCAGGAAGACTTGATGGAGGTAATTGATTTCCTTAGTCGCCTTCTAATAGCGTCACTCCATTTCATCCACGGAAGGAAATGGAATGACGCTATTCTTTATCCGACGCCACACGGAAGGGGTGGATGCTCCTACATTTTTAACTTCTTCGAGGATTCCTGCAGAGACTATGGCTCTGTCACTACAATTCATCATGCTTTTGTCCCCGCAGGTGGCATCATAGGCAGTGTCAGTGACTCGGTGCAGTCAGTTGTGATCATCGACGGGGCTCACCACCTGGACCTGATGCCGCAAAACGAAAAGGACAAGAAGTCCGTGAAAATGGCCAGAGAATTCCACAAGCAGAACATTCGGAAGTGGATTCGGGAGTTTATGGACCAACAGACTCCGTTTTGAACATAGTGGATAGAGGCTATATATACGCAATTGGTTGCTTATACCTGCTGGAAATACCGGAGTACTATATTTTTGCAAAAATAAATACTTAAATTGTTCTATGAATGTGACTTGTTTTCTTTCTTTCACTAAAGTCGTCAATAGTCTATTGTTTACCAAGGGAGTAAAATACTATTTTTAAGGCGAAAGTGTTTCTTTGTTATTATTTGGATGAAAAGTACACCACTCGAGCTTAAAAATAGTTTTACTCCAGAGGTGGACACTACTTTTTATCACCCTCTATGAGAAAATAAGTGAACGCGACCATATTATGAATAGTGTTATTTATTTTTCTATCACATTGTTAGCGTCTGATACGATACACTCCGGAGTTAATATTTCGTTATCACTGCTTGAAGACGCACTCATTTTTACTCTAGTAAAAAAGACGGAATGCATTAGGCTTTTTTCAGTTTTTTTTTGCTCGCGCGCGGTTTTCTTTTAAACAGCCAGCAACTTGTGCAACATTGTTCGTGTTCGTGAACAATGTTGCGCTGTGAACTTAGCAACAACAGCAACATGCGCGTTCCAAATTCAAATCACTTTTATTCTCTAGGGAATAAAAACGCATTTTGGTACCTGTTCCCGGGGAACGAACTAGGTCTTTTCGAATAGATGTGATAAAAAATATAAGAAGCCCGTTTTGACAGCTACAAAAACCATAGAATCTAACCTAGTTTGAGATCAAAAACATTAAACATCTAAACTATGAGTAATTGTTTGGGTTACAAAATTTGATTTTTCTTTCGAGCGTTAAATAATATGCCAGAGAATGTGTCTTTTCATGTATTTGTTCGAGTAAATCCAAAGTAAAATGCATTTTTGTGTAGCTGTCAAAACGGGCTTCTTACATTTCGACAACTATAGCCAACGCAAAAACTGAAAAGTTCAAGTCGGACTCCCGGACCGAGGGTTCCGTAAGACCACAGTAAAATCTTACGTAGGTATTTCGCGAAAATGTGATTTGGTGTGGTTTGGGACACTAGCGGAAGTCCGACTGTCCTAGACGATAGATAATCCATCATGTAGGGTCCCGTAGCACCCTTCGGATATGCTAGGTGTGGGGCCTTTGGCTACAATTTAAAAAAAAAATTAAATAAAAAATAAAAACCGACTTCGAAACACTACAGCACTAAAAAGTTAGAAATAATTAAAATGATTAGAAGTATGTAGACATGTAGGTACCTATTGTAGAAGTATAATTTGGAGTCGATGCCCAAAATATGTGTGCTGGTCATGAAACTGGGCACCGATTACAAATACTTCTAATCATTTAAATTATTTCTAAATTTTTAGTGCTGTAGTGTTTCGAAGTCGGCTTATATTTTTTATTTAATTTTTTTTATTTTTCAATTGTTAGTAGGGGAGCGGGAGAAAAAGATACTTATAATCATAATTTACCCTACTTAATTCGTTGCTTTAAAATTTGACGTTCTCAATTTCCATCTCCAAAAGTCTTAAAGTCTTCACCAGAAGACTACTTTTATGCTATTTCTGAAACATACGGATATTACTAAAGGATGGGCCCCATTAGGCCTTATTTACTGCTGTCCATTGAAGAGTTTCGTTCTCCATCTCTGAAAGTCTTCATCAGATCTTCACCAAATTAAAATGGGACAAATGGGACGTTATATCTATTCGAACAAAAAAAGAATTGTCGAAATCGGTTAAGATTTGACGGAGTTGTGGAGGAACATAGCCAAAAAATATATATATATAATATATGCGTCGCATTGATAACCTCCTCCTTTTTTGAAGTCGGTTAAAAAACCTTTGATTATATTTTTGCAGAAGGTTAGAACCAAGAACATCCTTGGTTAGAACCTCAGAACACTCTGAGGTTAGAACACAATGAGCCTCTTGCTGCTTGCTACAAGAATAATAATAATTTAGGCTGTATAAACTTAGTACTAACGCACACTATATAGTAAAGAAAAAAAAATTGACAGATGGAGTGCAATTTTGAGGTAATATTTTTGTTTGGGTGTTTGTTTTGTATCGTGTTTTGCGTCCATCAGCTGCGTATTTATGGCAAAAGATACATTTTAAATGTGAGCAGACATGTCTAACATCTGCAACGGCTGCGCTGCTCCTGAGGACAAGCAGAATAAGCCGGGCTTAGTCTGCGGTGCGTGCACTGGCTTCACGCATTTGTGTTGTTTGTCGGGGCAGGGTACCCCTGGAGAATTGGCCGGCGATGTGTTTTTCGATTATACTTGTCTAAACTGCTCTAAGGACAAGCGCGAGCTGTTTACTAGAACCAGGCTTCAGTGGTGAGTTGGGACCGTTAACTTTTTTGACCTCAGGGCCATAGCAAATTGGTGGTAGGTATATTTTATAGCACGGCATCTGCGAGGCCTATAGCACGGTTTATGTAAGAAAGTGACTTAATAACTATTTGCCTCTTGTTCACACAATATAGACGGAATTATTGTTTGAGCGAACTAATGTTTAGCAAGTTTTTTTCTAGTTAGTGCTGAATACCTGTGTGAGGGCTTTGGATTTGATCTGCAATGTTGTGTAATGCAATGCAATGGAAGATATGATATGCAATGTCATACTCCTACTAGTAAGGTATAGCACCCCTCATTTATAGCCATAATCCATGCGCTATTAATGTTATACCATTGTAGATACTAACCAGAAATTCTTATTCCTTTGATGATGATGATGATGATTTCCTCTTATCCCTTATCAGGGACATAGGGCTCGTAGAAGGGATCTCCATTTCTCGCGGTCTTGTGCGGCAACTTCCTCCTTATTCCTTTACATAAGACAAACCAATCTCAGCTTACCTTTTATGCCTCTCACAAGGTGTGTGGTAACTTTATCTAATTAGTTAAGAATATTCTTTTCATCCCCTCATCGCAGAAAGAGAATTTTTGCTCTTTGATATCTGTGTGAGAAAGCCATTTTTATTTTTATCCACAAGTAAATTGTATTTGGAACATAGTGTGCACTAAGTTTATAAATTCAAAACATCATCAAACCTATTTGCTGCTACCTGCATGGTGCCAAATTTATCACAAAACTTTTTTTAATTTGTTAAACCACAGACTCTAAACCTCCTTTTTTTTGCAGTTAGTTATTCCTTCGCTGACGTGGGATGAAAAGTTACGTGTTGCGATTTTTTATCGTGAAGATTTTTCACCTCGTGCTCTTGATTCCTCTTCTATCTCAGGATTCTAATTTTTTAATCACACAATTTTAGCATTCTTCGCTTGCTCGGTCATCAAAATTGAGCAGGCGGTTAAAAAGCAAGTTTGCACTGTTGTATAAAAATAACTATTATATAATATCTAGACTACAGCTATGCAGTTTGAAAAGTACAACGAAACACTGAAAAAATGTATAGGCCTGCTCGTCATGGCTCTACAAAAGGAGGCCTTGTTGTGAGCCCCAAGAGGACTTAAAATCAAAATCAAAATGTTTTTATTAGCACAGAGACTGTCACTTAATAATCATTACAAGTTAAACTAAGTGTCCATTTCAGAATCTAGATCATTATGAAGCAAAAGTGGACAAAAAAATCTGAACTTATTCCACAATACAATTGTGTAAATAAGTCTTAACTCAGTCAGTTTTGGTTCCCAGGGTTAATGTGGTCTACTTGACGCTGTATTATTTTAACATCCACTGGTACGGCATCAGTAACCGCGGCTTCTTCCACTACAAGACTCATGTGTGCTCGTTTATTGATCGGCACTGGAATGAGCTGTTCGAGCCCAAATTGTGAGTATGTTTTATCTGGATATTCATAACTGAAAATAAAGTGAAAGTGAAGAAAGTTGTATTTACTCCAATCCTAATGCAAAAGAGACGTTTTAGCTTTGGTCTTTGAAGCACAAACATCCTTTATCTAGATTCAAAGATCTTGAAGATCCGACTTCAAAAAAGGAGGATGTTCTCAATTCGTCTGAATCTTTTTTTTTTTATTTATGTTCCTCATTTGATCGAAAATGCCTGAACCCATTTGGAAAATTCTTTTTTGTTTCAAAGGGTAGATTTCACAGGTGGTCCCATGGTCCACAAGTCAGGATCTGATGATGGTATCCTGGAGGAATCGATGGAAGTCTTGAAATTTTAAAGGTGTGGATGTTTTTTACAGTGATTTAATTCCATTCAATAATTTTAATAATTTGCTCTCGGAAAACACAATTTGGTAGAGTATTCACATAAAAGATGAAATAAAATTTTTATTTAAAAATAAAATAAACTTCAATTTTTTTTTTAATATTATCTTTATGATGCCCTTGACTCTTGTCAGTGTAGCATCTTCCACATACTTCAATATGAGTCTTGGTTTCAGTTGCGATACAGATACTGAAATTTACACAGAGAGAAACTTTCAGTATTATTTACACAAGACATTATTTCTTTAAACACTTTTCATTATTTTAATTAAGACAATCAGCACTTTACTCCAGCATCGAGTCATGATTTTAAATGAAGGCGGGGTCTAATATATTATCTGCTTGCTTCTTAAATGCCAGTTAACTCTTGTTTTCACTCCTTCGAGTTAACTTCCTAAAAGTAATTAGGTACAATGGTGTTTCCAAGTTTGGTATTTGATTGCAAGTAATAGCGTAGTCAGCGTCGCAATGTTCTGGGCTGCACCTGTGTAATAAAAGTTTTAATGAAATATGTTTGGCCATCGACATGATAGGAATAGGAATGGTATTTCCCTTTACCCAATGTTATGGCAAATGGTAACTAACACTTTAGGAATGTTTTGTAGGAATTGTGTTTCATACATTTTAAAATTCGTTAACAAATTCTCAACACAATAGAAGTGGTGATGAAATCTAGAGTCAACTGACTGCCGACAAATTCTTTGTGTTTCCAGCAAGCAAAAGAAGAACTGGATTGGCACGATCGCCGGCGTACTCTCTATTTACAACAACACAATATTCCGCTCTGGCTCTACCATCCTCGGTGAGACGGGCTGGTGGCAGCTCCAGCATGCCTTCTCGCCGGCTGTCGCTGCACACATCTGTGAGTCTGCGCTTCTATCCAGCCTTCTCTTCAGATGCCTAATCATGCGCAACAAATCCTGTCGGAATGCTGGCGTTTGCGATAGTAATTAGATTTAGAAGAAATCAGGATTTAGTGCGCGTATCGTAGGGGCTGGAGGCAAATTGCTCTGAGAGTAATGACGTCCAAAAAAAAAAAACAGAAGAGCGCAGTCAAACCTAAGCAGGAAAATCCTTATGTTATAGAGCGCAACAATAAATGGCATCGCAGTTTGGCGAAATTTGTACAAAAAGTTTTTATTCGTGTAAAAAAGTTTTCTCCGCAATGTGGATTTTTCGTGAAAACTTTTATTTTTTATGTTTTTAGGTTTCGCATTTGGCCAACAAATGCTTTTATGTTTTTTGTACTCCTTTTGACGCGAAGTTTCTTCTGATTGGCCCTTTTTTATAAGTTATATACCTATGTATTTTTTATTTTGTTGACGAAACGTTAGTGAATGTGTTATTATTATATATTTTTCTGTCTTTTGAAGTAGTAATAGCTTGTTTTGCGTGTGTTTTCAGTGCAAGAGGTCTCCCGGGACAAAGAAAAGCACAAAGGGCGCGCCAAAAGCCATGTGGCGATGGAAAAAAACTTGTTCTTTGATAAAGTCATGGAGTTGGGTAAGGTTACCCTAGAAATTATTTCAAAAGAAACTATTTCAGTTGAAGTTCCAAAATTAATGCCATTTAATCACTGGACGATGCCCATGGTGAATATTTGTTTTTTTTTTATTAGCCTATATACGCCCCACAGGGCACAGGACCTTTCAGAGACGGAGTTTACACGTTCAGTCTGGTGTCAGTTCAGTCCGTGACCTTGATCAAGCTCGGATTGACGCCAGACTGATGTAGTAGGCGACGTATTACACGGTCACTCAAGACTGATGGATTTTGCATCAGTCCGAACGAAAACACCAATACGACAGCACCAAGCACAGACCTTTATCTGTGATTATGGATTTAAAAAAAAACCTGCGTTGCAATAATAATAGCTACGGGAATGAAAAAACGCCAAAAAAGAGAATCCTCAATTATAGTATGCTGCCTAAAGTGCCTGAGTGTTGACCTAGCGTTGACTGGCGTTGACTGATGCAAGACTGATAACACATTCAGACGTCAGTCTGCCGTCAGTCTGACCGCGACTGACGAAAGTTATCAAAATCTTCGAATATCCGTCAGTCTGGTCCATCAATCCATTGAATAGACAATCAGTCTGCCGTCAGTCTAACCAGACTGATGGAATTGAGTGACGCCAGACTGAACGTGTAAACTTCGTCAGAGAGAGAGAGAGGGTATGGGCTTAGTTATCATGCGTGCCCACTGCGGATTGGCAATTACAAGCGCTGTGGTAGGTAAACACGCCAGATACTCAGGTTTTCTCACTATTTATTTTATTTATAACCTATTTTTCTATATCGTAACAAAAATAAGTTCACTGAAAACCGAGCTAATATCATACACATGAAGCTCACACATAATCGTTGCTTTTTACTAAAATAGACTAAATAAAGAATTTACTAAATATCTACACGGGCGCCGGCAACGTATTCGCATGGAAGATTCCACCTCTGATTGGTGTAGAATATCGGCCGGTGTCGTATTGTCTCCGCTTCTTCTTGTAATTTTCATCAATTGTATTTCACATGAACTCTCTTCTTCCTACCACCTTTATGCTGACGATCTTCAGATCTACACTCAGGCAAATGTCGACGAATAAAAAGCAGCTATTAATGTCATAAATTGCGACCTTGCCCGCATTTCTGACTGGAGCAGGTCAAATGGGCTTAAGGTCAATCCTAATAAAACCCAAGTAACTATAATTGATAGTTCAAGATCGGTCTAAAAGGTTGACACGCAAACGCTGTCTCAAGTGTTGTTCAATGGAGTACCGATTCTTTTCAGCTCTGTGAAAAATCTGGACATTATATTAGATGCTACGCTGTCCTGGGTACCACAGTTGGAGATGGTTAGCCGAAAGATGTTCTCATCCGCAGGTGCTCTAAGACGACTCCATAACTTCCTTCACACTGCTACTAAAGTTGCGTTAGCTCAATCACTACTGTTACCAATTCTTGGCGCCGACACCTGTTATCTTGACCCCACAGAGGAGCAACTGAACAAACTTGAGCGCCTTCAAAATTTCTGTATAAGATTGATATTACCTACGCCTACGCAAACATGGCCATGTCTCTACATTTCGGGCACAACTCAAGTGGCTCCCCATTCGCCTCTGCCGGAATGCACTCACACTTTCTCTCCTCTTCTCTATTCTGTTCAATCCAGCTTTCCCTTCCTACCTGAAAGAGCATTTTAATTTTCTTCACTCCTCTTACAGCTTATCTCTACACTCATACCAAACACGACTCCTCAAGGTCCCACCTCACCGCACCAATTTCTACGACTCATCCTCCACCGTTCAGTCCATTCGACTTTGGAATGCCTTGCCTGTGGAAGTGCGAAAGGCAACCCAAGGTAACCAGGCAAGGACGTTACAAACATGAAAATACCCCCAGACTAAGGCCATTTGTACAAATGTAC
This sequence comes from Yponomeuta evonymella, assembly GCA_963969515.1. Classification (NCBI taxonomy): domain Eukaryota; kingdom Metazoa; phylum Arthropoda; class Insecta; order Lepidoptera; family Yponomeutidae; genus Yponomeuta; species Yponomeuta evonymella. Next base: position 1,300,948 of record OZ018343.1, on the reverse strand, counting down.
GGCGGCCCCCAGTGGGAATCGAACCCATGACCTCTGTTTTGGTAGCTAAGGCCTCAACGGCTAGACCATTAGGGCAGTCCGTTTTGTTTCATAAAATTAATAAAATATTTGAAGTAGGTAACTGTATAGTTTCCCTGAGTAGAAAAAAATAGACAACTTCGGGCATTGTGAATCTATGTTTGCGCTTTACTTTCAGGCTACAAAGATCTGTTAGCAGATGGCAATGAAGCCCGACGGCCACCGAGCATCGAACCGGCGCCGAAGAAGCGGCGAGTCGACTCCGACGAACTGAGCTGCGTGTCCACATCTACGTATTCTGAACACGTGGATCCCGATGTCAAGTTCGTGCCACTGCTTGCTCTTTCAGTTATTATCGTATATGCTTTTAAAATTCATGCTAAGTAATTTATGTACCGAATAGTGGCAACTCCGACCTACACTAGATAGGTGCAGTGACCGCTCAGATGCTGTAGTGCCTCGGACATATTTTTAGGTTAGGCTTTAAATTATTGTACATGTATTGACATAAAAGACAATATCAAAATATTAGGTTTCCTCACTATGGTTTCCTTCACAGTGAGTGGTATTGTTACTAAAAGAAACCGAACAAGTGCGAGTCGCACTCGTCCATCGAGGTACAAATTTGTAGTCTCGCAATTTTTGCGAGCTTTTCCCGAACTACAAAGCCAATTTTTGTTGTGAAACAATTACAAATGTATAGTTTTCAGATTTTCCCCTGTGCTTGTAGTATACTACGACATTACTTGCCAAATTTCATAGTTCTACGTCAATGAAGAGTACTATATAAATTTTGATTCCCTTGAGAGTGTCGAATTATTGTTTTCTGCGGCATAAACGGCCGTAACTTTTTTTGCACGTTAACTTAGAAGTTTGATTTTCACAGCTTCAAGGGACACTGCATTTCACACATTAGTTTTGGCTGTTTTTGTTTATTTATTTGCACGTGTAACCAAATCGTCGTCCGTGTTTTGTGAAGTCCATTTGAAAACTGAGCTCAAAGGAGTGACGAAATCTAGTACACATATCTGCCAGATACAACAATATGTGACCAAATGTGTGAGCAAATTCTTCAAAGAAGTGATCACTTCTGCAAAGCGATTTATTAATTAACCCAAGAAAAGCGGCTTTCACCAAATTTCATTTAAATTAACCTTCCTTCTCCCTCTCTTCATCTTTTAATTCTATCTATACCAAGGTTGTCTGGAAGAGATAGTTTTTAGCGATAAGACCGCCAATTGTATACTTAAGGCTTTGAACGTTTTTTTTTTCTCGTGTGTACAGTAAAGTGTTCTAAAAAACATAACGTAACATAAACTCACGCCTGTATCCCAAATGGGTAGGCAGAGACCAAGGACTGCCACTTGCCACGATCCTGACAGATCTCTTTCGCTTCATCAACATTCATTTAAAGAGTTCCAATCTAATCAACGCCCACCTCTATTTGTCACTTTGATGACGTGTGTTTCGTCGCCAGAACCGAGGCCCACGAAGACGCGACTCTGGACTACCTGTCGACGTCGCTGCTCAAAGATGGCGGCTACTCCGACGCCGAAGCCACCTTCCGCGGCTTCGACTTCCCGCCCGTCAACGTCATACCGCCGGTACGTTTTCTACGGGAACCATTGTATTATCTTATCCCCATTTGTTCTATAATAACAGCGCTTTTAGCATGATACCGGGGCTGCTGCCAGCGCGTCTGGCGTGTTTGCGGGTGCACAGGTGGATTGTTTTTAGGGTTACGTACCCAAAGGGTACTTTAGTACATAAGGGTACTAGACATTTATTTAAATTGTTACATAAACAGAAAGTAAACACGAAGGTACACAAAAAATATATACGAACGTCAACAAAACAAAAATAAAGACAAAACCAATCCGGACTTGGCCCCCGTGGTGGAGTATGGCCTATACCTTCCTCAGGGAAGAGACCCGTGCCCCTCGGTGGGGACATAATGGGTTGATGATGAATCTAATCTATTACTAAGACTCTACTGTCCGTCTGTCTGTCTGTCTGTCACCAGGCTGTATCTCATGAACCGTGATAGCTAGACCGTTGAAATTTTCACAGATGATGTATTTCTGTTCTCGCTAAAACAACAAATACTGAAAACAGAATAAAATAAATATTTAAGGGGGGCTCCCATACAACAAACGTTGTCTAAAGACAGCGCTCGCCATCTAGCGGCCATCTATGTAACCTTCACAGCGCTGATGTCATGTCGTTAAATGTCAATGTTAAACGCTTCTTGTTGGTTTCTATAGATGGCGCTGTTCTCAATGCACCTAACCTATCTTGTCTCGATCTTTGTCTAATGTTGTATAGATAAATGGTACGGAACCCTTCGTGCGTGAGTCCGACAGACGAGTCCGAGCAACCGATATGCCGCAGCGCTCTGCAGGCTCCGGTCCAGCACTAATAACATTCTGACTATGATAGAGGATAGGGTGGGTAGCCGATACACAGAAATGTGTAGTGTAAAATTGCGTACAAAAAGTAGTATAGCACAGCAAAATTTTCTGTTGTCAGTTAATTAATTGAGAAAATTTAATACTAAAATTAGTAATTTTGCATTATCAAAAACTTTGTATAGGAAATCAAAAATGTATTTATAAAGTCCGTAGTTTTTGCGATAAGCAAAGCCTCCTACCACATTTATCAAGTGAACAGTACGATTTAAATCAGTTAACGATTCGGTCAAACGTCGGTAATTGTCGTGAATCCCTCATCTCTCACATAGAGTTATCAATTTACAGATATGACCTTTAATTATATTACTCGTTGTCTTATTGAATACAATACAAGAACGATATGAGCAACAAAACCTCCTATATTGAAATAAGAAAAATAATTGACTATTTTGACAGTATGACTACTTAGTGTCAATAAAAACAGTTTGGCGTATATACATTAATGCTTATGAACGCTAATTTCATTCGTGAAAATATTCGAATCTATCAAATTTTATCAAAATTAACTTACAATAGTTATGTATCATGGCTTCAACCAATTTAAACCGTGGTAAAAAAATGTTGCTCAATCTCGTGAAATTGTAAATAATGTATATAACTATTTTAGAAAAGAAGCTAATTTATTTAAAAAAGAAGAAAGTAATTATCATAAAAAAAACTTTCAACAGGGTTTGTGAAGCAACCGGAGTTTCGAAAAGCAGCGTGTTAAAAATGTTGAAGGAAAACGATAAGCTCTCAGATCAGTCACCTAAAGATCAACAATCCAAAGAAGTGCCCGGCAAAAAATATCGTTTAAAAATGGATGATTTTGATTATTGCGTGATACGACGAATGACATATAACTCTCATGAAAGATTTAAAGAGCTTCCTACGTTGCGATCACTTCTGCATAATAAATTTCTTAGGTCTACCGGTTAGTAATGTCATCTTGGCAGGTGCTATACATTGCGTTTATGATACTTCAAATTGAATGCTACCTAAAAGAAATCGCGGTAATGTATTTCGTGTCATTTCCGTCTCGGGACTTGGGGGTGATATCCGAGAAAAGCCGAATCGTTAACTGATTTTAATCGTATTGTAATTTGTTTTACCATCACTAGATGTTATTAGATTGTGCGAGCGAGGCAGCACGTCAGACGTAACAGCAGCTTTATTAGGGCGTGGGTAGTATACATTTTTCATTGGTTTTGGACTTAATTTCAAGGTGATAAGGTTCTATTTAAAGTAGTAACTATTATGCCATTGCCTTATTAGGGGTTAAAGAAGACTTTATTTTGTTTTATTTGTTGGGGCTACAACAGATAAAAATAACCTTATAGTAAAATACACTTGATTAACACATCCCTTGGAGTATCCCACTGTGAACACAACTGATTGCAGTTTACGAAGAGCAATTTTTGGAAATCCATGGAGGAGGCCTTGTCCAGCAGTGGACTTCTTGTGGCTGAATGATGAAGATGATGATGATGAATGTTTTGTGACAAGCTGGGCCCCATTTCATAGAACTACAATTCACGGCCCTCAATGACAACTCGATGCACATCGTAAAGTCGATCAACCCCTTCATTCGCAGTACCATTGCCTAGTTCCGTGATGGAACTACTGCGATTTTTTTTTCGCACTAGTTCCATTCACTCGTACAAGCCCACACGATGGAACTACTGCGAATAGTAAAACTTGCCACAGACTAACGAGTAGGAAAACTCTGTCACGTAACGCACATCGAGCCGCCACAACGAACCACGAACCGCAGTTCCACGAAACGCGGCCCTGGAGCAGCCTAAGTTTAAGTAGTGGCAAGAAAAAAATACACACACAAGGAAAATTTAAGATACGAAGAGTACAGTTAATATTACCTAAACAGTATGTTCAGTCTGTACCGTGTGGCGCCGGATTAAGAATAGCGTCACTCCATTTCCTTCCGTGGATGTCGTAGAAGGCGACTAAGGAAATCAATTACCAGGAGACGGGCAGCGGCGTCTTCCTGAGATTCCAACCGCATACTGCGATCGCCAACCCGCCTGCCGAGCGTGGCGATTATGGCAAAACCTCTCATGGTTATGAAAACCACGAAGAAGGCCTGTGTCCTGCGGTGGGCGTCGAATGGCTGATGATGATGATGATTTTCAGTCTACCGACCTCCTGTCTATAGGCATCTCCTTTAGATAGGAGTTCGCTATTTTATCAAAGTTACCAATATTCCAGAGCGACTCGTCAAGCCTGCACTCGCACCAACACTCCCAGAACTACGATTCAGACACGGGCAGCAGCTCCCACCCGCAGCAGGACGCCTCCGACGAGAACGACGAGAAACACGCCGCGAGGAAACCCGACGCCAAGTCCAAAAGGTCGGCGGAGGACAAAGCAAAGGACTTGAAGAGGGACTCGCTGTTCTCGGTCCAGCTCAACTCGGTCACCATGCCTTGGTTGCCAGAGAAGGTATAATACGAGTAACTCGATAAAACAAACCGGCCAAGTGCGAGTCGGACTCGCGCACGAAACGCTCCGTACTTGAAGCGTCTACCTGTTGCCGTTATTAATATAGAGCAGGAAGCGGCAAAACAACCACCTTGTTGTTTGGGAGCCCCCTTAAGTATTTATTTTATTCTGTTTTTGTTGTTGTTATAGCGGCAACAGAAATACATCCTGAAATGCATTTTCTCAATTTTCGATTACTCGCTGCGACAGAACACGAGTAAGAACCTTCTAGGATTGACAAAACATAAACAAACAAAGCATCAAACTTTTTTTAACCGACTTCAAAAAAGGAGGAGGTTATCAATTCGACGCGTATACATATATTTTTTTTGGCTATGTTCCTCCATAACTCCGTGAAATCTTAACCGATTTCGACAATTCTTTTTTTGTTCGAAGAGATATAACGTCCCATTGGTCCCAAGTTAATTTGGTGATGTTCTGGTGAAGACTTTCGGAGATTTAGAACATCAAATTTTAAAGGAACGAATCATGTACGGTAAAATATGGTTATAAGGGACTTGTTTATTTTTCTACCGCTCCTCCACTAAAAACTGAAAAATAAAATTTTTTAAATAAAAAATAAAAACAGACTTCGAAACACTACAGCACTAAAAAGATAGAAATAATTTAAATAATTAGAAGTATGTATACATGTAGGTATTGTAGAAGTATAATTTGTAGTCGGTGCCCAGTTTCATGACCAGCACATATAACCGTGATAGCTAGGCAGTTGAAATTTTCACCGGTGAGGTATTTCTGTGTCCGGTATAACAACAAATACTAAAAACAGAATAAAATAAATATTTAAGGGGGCCTCCTATACAACAAACGATTTTTTTTGCCGTTTTTTGCTCGATATTAATAACGGCAAACAGGTAGACGCTTGAAATATTCACAGAATATTTAGTTCTGTATTCGCTTCAAACATAAATAGTTAAATTGAAATAAAATTTATATTTATGGGGGGCTCCCATACAACAAACGTGATTTTTTTGCCGGTTTTTGCTCAATCTTTGTGTCTAATGTTGTATAGATAATATTACGGAACCCTTCGTGCGCGAGTCCGACTCGCGCTTGTCCGGTTTCTTTTTATTGTCATTTTTATGTGGTATTTATTTTTGGTTTTGTTTTGTCATTGCGGAGCGTGTACCATTTCTATAGTAAATGTTTTTTCTACTTCGTCTAATTAAAATCAATAGCCACCTGAAGTCAACAAGGAGCTGGTGGAAATGACAGAGTACGAGGAAGTGCAGCTTCTGAAGCAAGTCGAGGGACTCATCCCAAAAGTAAGAGACGCGAACAAGAAGGCGGCGCTGCGACGGTTCCGCGCCGGCCTCGCGCTCAGGAGACTCAAGCGGCATAAACATCTGCCCATCTTTGATTTGGACACGTGAGTATACCTCATGATACAGAGAAACGGCAATGCTGAAGACATGTTTCCATTTAACAGGCATAGTATTACGAGTTTTTCATTGGTTTTGGACTTTATTTCGAGGTATTACATAACATAACATAAGCAGCCTATATACGTGCCACTGTAGGGCACAGGCCTTCTAGGTAATATTTTAACTGAAAAGACTAAGTTTGGAGTTTTCTTTTTGTCCATTTTTTCTCCAAAATGGTCTAGATTTTGAAATGAACACCTAGTTTTACTTGTAACGTTCAATGAGTCACGGTTTCTGTGTAATTTTTAATAACAAAATATGAATTTTATTTATCTCAATTGAATAAAAACAAGTGCGAGTCGGACTAGCGCACGAAGGGTTCCGTACCATTATCTATACAACATTTGAATATTTCCAGCGTCTACCTGTTGCCTTAAATATTTTATTTAATCTGTATTCAGTATTTTTTGTTATAGAAGCAACAGAAATACATCATCTGTGAAAATTTCTAATGTCTAACCATCACGGTTCATGAGATACAGCCTGGTGGACAGACAGCGTAGTCTTAGTAATATAGTCCCTTACAATTTGGGTACGGAACCCTAAAAACCGGCCAAGCGCTTGTGGGACTCGCGCGCCGAAGGTTACTTGCCAACAATATAATCTTATTCGGTCCTGTTACGCCTAGTCCCCTAGGGCTAGTTGTTTAGGGTCTTATACCTAGTCCAACATAGGATGATCTCTGACAGCTGTCAGTGTCAAAACACGCCTATGAAGTATCGTATTTTTCGACGGTAAAATGTATAGAGACAATTTAAATACTTTATTGGCAAATAGTGACGTGCTACACTTATCGTAAGACAAGTTATCGATCTTGACTCGAAACATATAATAGAATATTGATGATATTTTGTAAATAAAATAGATTGCAAACAACAAGGTAAATGAAATAGAAATACTATTAAAACAACGATAAAAAATAGCAAACTGAATTTTTAACGAGTGGCGCTTCATGGGCGCTCCACACTCGCGCGTGAAACAATAATGAAATCCCATTCATCCATTCATGCATGTTTCGCGGGCTTTGCGCGTGAGTGTGTAGAGTGGGCTTCACCGCGCCATGCCGCCATCTTGTTTGATTGCATTGCATCTGCCATTCTGCCATCTTGTTCAGTACGAGTGCCAACGCCTTGTATACGCCACGTGTTTTCATTCAGTCTCCATTCGGTTATCGTTATTGTTATTAATTTGTTGAGTTTTGCTGTTATTTGTTTGTTAAGTTTGTTCTGTTTTTGGATACAGTATGCCAAAAAGAACAAAGAAAACTGTTTTAAATAGTGAAAGCCGGGAGTTTGTGATTCGCTTGCGCGAATACTTTGAACGCGAGAGTCAAAATGGCGGACCGTTGTTGCCATTAACACAAGCGTGCAACAGAGTTGCTGATGCTCTGGGAATCGGGATTGCTACAGTGATTCGTGTCAGCAGAGAAAAGTATGGTGAGCAATCATCTGCGACAACGACGACAGAGGAAAACGAAGAGCAAAAACTGTCGACCCCAAATAAAAAAAGGAAGAGGACGTGTCCAATATCAAAAATTGACGATTTTGATGCCGCAGCAATCCCGAACCATATTTATGGGTACTACACGCGTGGAGAGTTACCAACACTCAGAAAACTACAAACATCTCTTGAAGACGCTGAATTATTTAAAGGTGGCCACTCGTCGTTAGCCAAAACACTAAAAAGCATCGGGTTCCGCTACAAAAAAAGTGACAAAAGAAAAATACTAATGGAGCGGACAGATGTTGCGCTCAAGAGAATTGATTTTCTCCGAAAAATTATAGAGATCTCAAACTGGGACAAAGTGGTTTTTCTGGACGAAACGTGGCTAAACGCAAATCACACAGTTTCAAGATCTTGGACGGATGACACAGCTGAGTCAACTACAAAAGTGCCCGAAGGCAAAGGGCAAAGATTAATTATAACACATGCTGGGACGTCGTCTGGCTTTGTGCCGAATTGTTTGCTGGCGTTTAAATCAGTAAAGACCACCGAATATCATGAAGAAATGGATTTCGAAAGATTCAAAAAGTGGTTTTTAACTCTTTTGGAAAACCTGAAAGAACCGCATACCATCGTGATGGACAATGCATCGTACCACTCCGTACAAAGAGATAAAGCACCAACGTCAAGCAACCGGAAATTGGATTTAATTTCGTGGCTGCAAAGCAAAGGTATAGAGGCCAACGAAAAGATGTTGAAAACTGAATTACTACGATTGGTCCGTATACACAAACCCCGTACTCCAACATACATCTTGGATGAAATAGCAAAAGAAAAGGGCCATACTGTAATTCGGCTACCTCCATACCACTGCCAGTACAACCCGATAGAGCTGATCTGGGCTCAAGTCAAAGGTAAACGTGCTTATGTGTTTCTTTCACCATCGCTCGCATTTCTCTCGTTTGCTTAAAAAAAGTCAATTAGATTAATATTTCTAATTTATTGTACTCACATAAAATTATAATCAAATACATTTTGATAGCATAGGAAGATAAGAATGTAAAAATATCTCATAAAACATCAATTAGCTAATAAAACATCGATTAGCTATTAAGACATCTCTTCCAACAAGCCATGGTGTGTTTTATATGTATTTTATTTCTTTGTTACAGGTTACGCAGCCAGACATAATACAACACCGCCTTTTACAGCAAATAAAATGCTGAAGTTACTGAAGGATGCATGTGACAGTGTCACATCGGACAATTGGAAGAAAGACATAGACAGAACAAGAAAAATTATGGAAGATGATTGGGAGCGTGACGTACGATTCGACCAATCTACCCAGGAACTGATTATAAATCTACAAGACTGCTCCAGCGAGTCAGAATCAGACTTTGATGATAGTGATTTGGGCTGTGAACCGATTTAACAAGAATAAAAACATGTTACAACATCCTTTTGTTTGATTTGCTTGAAACATTCAGAAACTTTGGTTAGAATATCGATAATTTATTTCGACATTATCCCCATGCCTAGTAAAGTCACAGTGACAAGCTGTCAGAGATCATCCTATGTTGGACTAGGTATAACAATAGATTACCACTTCTGAGGATGGTGGTTCGCGGCAGTTTCTAATGCAGGCCATCTAGTGCCGATCGACTTGGCCTCTGATACTTGCTTAGAACTGTTCGAAAATCCTCCTTCGCCCGGTAACTCGGTGTACCTGTAGCGTTACACATAAGTACATCGGTAGAACTAGCAAGCTGAAATTTCGTGAGGGTTCTTGAAAACTGTTTTCAACTCACATATTTTGTTGCAGCTCCATGAAAGTCCTGGGTGGATATATCACAGAAGATGCTAAAGTCGTAACCAACACTGAACGAGTGTTGGACAGATTCCAAAGAAATGTAAGTGAACTCTTGAACACCCCATTCCTTAAAAAACGAGCTCAATCATTGCGTCTTCTCGACCTTTGCAATAAGACCTCGGAAGAGCTATTAAGCTTACGAGAGCCTACGGTATTAACGGTAAATAAGTAAAACCAGTAGATCGCGAAAAACAGGTACCGTTCCCAAAATTTACAAAGCACACTTTGCACAAAAAGAGCTCCTTATCTCTTTATGCTTTATTTGCACACATAAAAGACATACGGAAAACTCAAATTTACAAAATCAAAAAAGTGCACGGTGAGCTTATTTCAGCAGAAATCTCTTCTAGCCAACTGATGTGATGATGCGAACATTATAAACGATTTGTGAGCTATTATAACATTAGAGATGTTTTAGTCTAACCCCACGCCGTGTCCGGCAGTACCTGCTAGCGAACCTCTGCGGCACGGTCCACAGCGGCGGCGCGGCCACCCTACTGGCGGGGGGCAAGCCGGCGCCTCTCCGCTCGCCCTACTCCGGCGCGCAGCTCAAGCCCTACATCCGGCGGGACACCGCCGCCCGTCCGCTGTGGCTGCGGCTGACTGACGAGCTGTTACTCAAAGCTAACCGGTCTGCATTCTATAGCTCTGTGATTCTGTAGCGAATCCTACTGACGGGGAGCACGCCGGCTGCCATCCGCTCGCCCTATTCCGGAGCGGGATTGGAACCCTACAGCGGACAGGATGCGCCGCGCGTCCGCTGTGGCTGCGGCTGACGGACGAGCTGTTACTCAAAGCTAACCGGTCTGTATTCTATCATCATCATCAGCCATTTGACGCCCACTGCAGGACATAGGCCTCCATCATGGTTTTTAACCATGAAAGGTTTTGCCGTAATCGCCACGCTCGGCAGGCGGGTTGGCGATCTCAGTAAGCGGTTGGAATCTCAGGAAGACGCTGCTGCCCGTCTCCTGGTAATAAATGTATTTCCTTAGTCGCCTTCTACGACATCCACGGAAGGAAATGGAGTGACGCTATTCTTAATCCGGCGCCACACGGATATTTCTGTATTCTATAGTTCTGTGATTCTGCAGCGAGCCCTACTGACGGGGAGCACGCTTATTGTGGATGCGACTGGCTGAAGAACTGCTGCTCAAGGCTGATTGGTTTGTATTCTGTGGGGGAAAGGTTATTTGAATACTCTCGACTGTATTGTATTCTGTGGGAGGTATTGAATTGAATTTGATAAAATTTTTTGAACATGAAATCTCATTCGGTTCCATTAGGGTTCCGGGCATGCCTATCATGCCTACAACGGTGGATCCGCGCTTGCCCGTACTATAATTAATATGTACGCGATTTAAGAATAAAGAATATAGAGTCTCTTTCTAAACACGTTTCTACGACAAATACCAAGCATAACTTAGTCGTTTTTCGCTCAGAGCCTTTTAAATTGCAAGTATTTAGCATTGGACACGTTCCGCTCAGGGAACGTACAGTCTTTTTAAATTACAGACGTTTTGCTCCCAGAGCGTTTTAAATTAAAGTTGATTAGCATCCAAGTACGTTTCGTCTTCTAAACCCTACGATCCGCATTGATGAATAACCAGTAAGTTTTCGGGTCAACAGTAAGAACCCGTCGTTCGTGCTGCCGGCGCGCGCCGCGCTGGAGTACTCGTACGTGCGGCCGCACCACATCGCGGCCGTCAACTGGCTCTGCGCGCGGCACTTCTGGCCCGGCGTCGACCGTGCGTACAACAATGACAACAACAACAACAACAAACTGGCTGACTCGGCGAACGTTGTTTTGCCATATTAAATTAGCCTTTTATTAATACGCCCCTGGGTAACCAGGCTGCTATTTATTTATAACAATTCCATTCGTCTAGATGTCAAATTCCGTAGTAATAGCTATCGCAAACGTCAGGATTCCGACAGGATTTGGTGCGCATAATTAAGCCTCTGCTCCTATATTACGCGCGCCAAATCCTGAACAATTCCGATCATCTCTCAAATTAGTATGGAATTTGACAGACGATTGGAATTCCTCAGGATTTGGTGCGCGTAATAGGCCTTGAACGGTTCCAGTCCAACTGTAAAATTCCACACTATTTGATAAAGATAAAAAACTATTTATTGCCTCATCAATAAAAAACTTAAAACAAAGTAAGGCTTAACTATGTTATGACATAAAATAGGGCAAAAGTGACATAAAATAGAGATATCGTGCGGGAGTTATGTTATGAGGTCTGAAACAGTCAATTGCTATCGCAAACGTATTAGTCATCATCATCAGCCATGCTTGTCCACTGCTGGACATAGGCCTCTCCTATAGCACGCCACTGAGCACGGTCCTCGGCTACTCATCCAGCTCTTGCCAGCCGCCTTGCGAAGATCATCGCTCCACCGAGTCTGAGGACGTCCCACACTACGTTTACCGATCCTCGGTCTCCACTCGAGAACTCGTCTACCCCATCGGTTATCAGTTCTTCGGATAATATGGCCGGCCCACTGCCACTTCAGCATGCTAATTCGGTGGGCTATGTCGGTGACTTTGGTTCTCTGTCGGATCACCTCGTTTCGAATTCGATCTTTCAGAGAAACCCCGAGCATAGCCCTTTCCATAGCACGCTGAGCGACTTTCCATTTGTGGACCAGCCCCACCGTGAGTGTCCACGTTTCGGCACCATATGTCATCGTACGGCATCATATGTGGAGTGCACTAACGTATTAGTGCAATCCACAATTTCGCCCAGCAGACGAGCACCTGACTGTCGTTTCCCAGTGACGGAGTCCCTCCAATACCCCGAGTACAGCTGCGTGGTGACGTACCGGCGGCTGGTGGTGGGCTGCGCCTTCCTCGTGCCCGACGTCGCTCGCACAGAGGCCTACATCTCCTTCATACTGACCCGACCCGAGTGGCGCGGCGCCGGGATCGGCACCTTCATGCTCTACCATCTACTGCAGGTGAGATAAGATACAAATATATTCATTTTCTTAATCCACAAATCTAGTGCAGTTTATATAGATACAAACGGTAGATGCGATAGTAGAATTTGTGGAAAGGCTGAAGTCTAAATCAGAGATCGTGTGTTTTGTGTTTCCAGGCCTCCCAGCTCAAAATAAGAATACCTATTCTATTCTTACTTGTTTGTCCGATAGTTAGTTAGTTAGTTAGACCTGAGATTTCCGCACTTACCCTCATGATTGGGCCATTGTACGTAGCAAAGCTGTACGTAACTTTTTAAAACAAAGAAAGTCATAGGTACATGCCCGCACTCGGAATCGAACCTGGATCTCCCGCTTCTGAGTCCATTGTTCTACCCACTGGGCTACCACCACAGATATAGATACATCTACCACCGCTTTAATAATACCTAGATTAACAGATTGTTAGTATACAAGAAACCAGAGGTAGAATGGAATATTAGTTTATGCAAAGACAATGACTGGTATTCTGATGGCATTGTTAGAGTAATAGCGAAGAAACGCAATTTTTCAGCAAACCATTGACAGATGTAAAAGATTCTGATTCAATGCCAAAATTAGTTTCTATTGTGAGCTCACATAGTAGGGTAATATATTGTAATTTAGCATTTATGTCATTTAGCAGCTAATTAGCTGCATGTGTATATTTAATTTACGTACCTACATTATAGTCCCATATTATGAAATGTTATTTTGTCTTACGAGAAATAAATACGCAATATGTAGTGTTCGTTTTCGTTTGTTGCAGACATGTACTGGCAAAGATGTGACTTTGCATGTGTCGCCAACGAATCCTGCCATATTTCTGTATCAGAAGTTTGGATTCAAAGTAAGTAAATGTAAATCTTCATTCTTGACTTAAATAAAAAATCTAAGCGTTTTTTACAATCTAACAACTGAAATTATTATGAGGTGTTGCATGTTCGTATTTGTATTTACTTAGGATTATAGTCGTTTTTTTCTCATTTTAAGTGAGTGAAATGTAATTCGTTCCTATGAGAAATAAATAGGTACTTAAAACCTAAGGGCCAGTTTCTGAATTGAGAATTTCGCTAAGTAAATAGTTAACTGTAGTGCTGTCTCTTCGAATTTCTCAGAAAAGAGCGTGACAGAACGTTACTTAAGTATTTACTTAGTTAAATTCTCAATTCAGAAACCGGCCCTAAGTCATGGACATATCTTAACATAGATCAATCAATAGGTAGATCTCTTCTCATAAGATATCCATTGTTATGCACATAAAAGTAACACAAACTTGTAGTTTTTTAAGAAATATTTAATTTATTTCCTAAGGTTTACAGATTTTGATGAATCCAGCTGAGGCAAGGTAATCATAAATTTTCCTAGTCTTGTTAACATCTATCTTCAATATCTTCCTGGCATCTAGCAATCGCAAGGAACCAAGCTTGTTATTCTCATTGATAAGCATCCCTTTGATCTCCAAATAGTTCTCTGGGACCAGCCGCTGACGAGAGCACAAGGTCTTCTCCGAGTCGGAGAGGACATGGAACCCAGGCAGATCAGAAATCTCCAGTGGCATCACAGTTTTCCTGTACCGCTTGAAATTTCCTACCTTATTTTTAACTGGTGATAATGATTGTCTTTCAAATTTACCAGCCATTAGCCATGTTGCATTTTTCTGTTCGGTCAGCATGGTGTCGTGCTCCTCCTTCATTCGTTTGTATATTCCGACCCCATAGAGACTCCTTATACCCAATTTTCGGTACTCGCACAACTTCACTATCCTCATTGACAACTCACTTTCCAAGCTTAATGACTCTATGAATGCATCAAATTGCATGCCGCTCATAAATTGCAAGAAAGACAGTAACCGTTCCATCTTGTGTTTTGTTAATGTCTTTTCATATGTTTGTGCCCATGATATTAATTTGTTTAACATTATGAGACCATGCTCTTGTATTATCTTGTACCTCCTTTGTCTCTCTCTTAACCTAGTATTGAGAGCACTGCCGCAGGCTATTTTCAAAGAATCCATGCAATCCTCTTCTTCATCGTCACTCTCATCATCATCAGAATAATTATCCTCGATATTGAATATACTCTCAGCGTGATTGTCATAACTTAACTCAAACTCAGATCTGTATGCATTGTATCCAGCTAAATACTGGTCTGACTGGTTGTTCCTCGGTGGATCCCTACTGACCTCCATGCTATACAAATATGGAATCACAGGTTTAGAAAACATAGACTGTTCTGTCTCCGGAAGTATATCCAGCTCCTTGTATTGCACATTTTCTATGTAATACTTCTTGAAGTGTTCCTGGCATTCGAGCTTTGATCTGGTGTGGACTGCCTTTGCGATTTCTTCCCAATTTCCGTAGCCAAATGTTGACAAAGCCGACAGTAACTTGCATTCCTCTTTCGCTGACCAGTTGCAGTTCTCGAACAACGGAAACTCGTTTCGCCGGACCGCGTACTTGTGATCATTTTTGTGAGTTCTGACCTCTTGGCCCGTGGAGAAGCAACTTGTACAGAGGTTTATGTCGCACTCGCAGCATTCTACGTAGGGCTCCTGTACCCCTTCACCGCAAGAATCACATTTATTCTGCAAAATATCTGACGACATTCTTGTTCACAGGTCGAAGAGCTGATTCAAGATTTCTACGAGAAATACTACGACATAGATTTCAAGGGATGCCGGCACGCATTGTTTTTGAGATTAACTAGATAATAAATTATTGCTATATGTAAAACTCTTTTTATAATTAATCCCTCGCCAATGTTACCGATGATGCTACCAAACCATGCAAAACAAAACATGAAAACATCACAACACAACGCAACAAAATTTAACACAACACCGACAAAGTATTATTGCTTGAGTCTCAAAGAAAGGCTGTCAAAGTGACAGCGGGATAGCAATATGCAATTTGTTCAAGTGAGACAAGGAAAGAACCTTTAAGTCCGTTCAAAAAGAAAAGTTTGTTGACCAAGGTCCAAAGATTATGATGCTACTAAGACTTCATCGATCTCCATCCCTCACACAATGGTCAGTGTTTTGCTCAGTAAAAAAGTCCTGTAAAATGCCTCAGAAATACCCATACAACAAAGTTAATACAGAACAAAATGAGACCTAATCGCAGCAAAAGATGCTGAACGAACCAAATCATAGAGGCAGAAACAAACCCTCAACCTTTCGAAAAAAAAAAACCTCACTGCTAAATAGTATCTTTTACTCTCAGAGAAATCGATAACCTCCGATCTCAGCAGATGGACGAGACCGTACGTTCAATGCTATCTAGGCATATTTATTTTTCCTACTTTATTTTATGTAGCCTATATAGGTCCCACTGCAGAGCACAGGCCTCTCTCAGAGAGATAGTATGGGCTTAATTACCAAGCGTGCCCATCGCGGATTGGCAATTTTGAGCGCTGAGGTATGCGAACACCTCAGACGTTAGCGAGTGGTATTGCTATATTCACAAATGTAGAAGAAGAAGAAAGACATTTATTATACCAACAAGATACATCACAGAAACAAACTAAGCAGATAAGTAACTTAATATGCACAACAAACAGAAAGAAAACTAAACACACAACAGACAAAAAGAATAAATAAAACAGGACCATAGATGTAGACTGTGGTGTATCTAAGTTGCCACAAAATGCAGCTGACTCAGCGTTGTGCTGAGGAAGTGATCCCTCAGCCCTAAGTACCTAACTTACAAAACAAAGTTATTGGTACATGCCGGGATTTTCGTCGAACCCACGACCTCCCGAATGAGAAGCCGGCGTCCTACCGTTCCGCTACCACCGCTTCGCTCTAGGCATAAGCACAGATTATAAAGTAATATAATTTTTGAATAAATAAGATAACAATATTCCACAAGAAACAAGAGACATTAATAAAAGTTACAATGAAAAAGTACAATGGGTGACCTTATTGCTTCTTTTCGGCCTGCATCCAGCGCCTTCCTGCCACTTGGATGAGTTCATCTGTCCATCTTGTGGCTGGTCATCCTACGCTGCGCTTGCCGATATGTGGTCTCCATTCGAGAACTTTTCGGCCCCATCGGCCATCAGTTCTGCGTGCTATGTGCCCCGCCCACTGCCACTTCAACTTACTAATCCGCTGGGCTATGTCGACGACTTTCGTTCGTCTACGGATCTCTTCATTTCTGATTCGATCTCGTAGAGAAATTCCGAGCATAGCCCTTTCCATAGCTCGTTGCGTGACCTTGAGCCTTCTTATGAGGCCCATAGTGAGAGACCACGTTTCAGTGCCATAAGTCATCACTGGTAACACACACTGGTTGTATAATTTTTTCTTGAGCGATTGAGGTATATTAGACGAAAAGACGTGTTATTACTTATTCAACATAATAATAAAAAACACGAGAGTAGCATCATCCATTTTCTGTCTGAACTTTCGTGCACATCCGCCCGCGTCCTAGCTTCCGGCTATGTTCATAGCGGTTCCCCACCAACGGCAGTTGAGTTTGCGAGCTCGAATTTCATGTCATTGAGTCTCTTACGTATTCCACCAGGCAGGATTTAAAGTATTAGGCTTCGAACAAGGTAAGTATGTTTAATAAACGTTTTAATTTCAGGTAAAACGTCGCTATTAAACAGGACTGTACCTTGTTCGAAGCCTAATAAAAAACATGAGAGACGTGTTTGTTATCGCCTGGTGGTGGTGGTACTGTAATGTAAATACTACTAATAACATAATATGTTAGTACCCGACGCCAATGTGATAGTTATTGAAATATAAAAGAGTATCAGAAATTATATGTTCTAGGTATCTAGCTAATGGGATTTGCTTTGGAGTACTTGGGTACTAATAAATAAGAGTATAAATGTAACTCAAACGGTATAATACTCTTCAAATAATATAAGCTAGGACAGACTTCGTGTAATCACCTTCGCGTAATGTTCAATTACAATTTAGGCTTTTTAATGTGATAATAAAGAAAATACTGATTATAGTATGATCACGGCAATAGTTATGACGGATTGACGTTGACATAATAAAAATAACAAATTAACTAATAAAGTAACTATTCAGCCCATGGAACAAATTGAGAAGATAGTGTGGGCCTGATTTGTGCTCCATTTACTATTTCCTTACGGTAGTATTTTTGGAATGTGTTAGCAGATTTCCTGTTGCCTTTAGCAAGAATCTCATCAAAAGGGAGATTTTCAACCCAATTCTTTGATGCTACAGCAGATCTGAAGCTGCCTGGGGTGGCTTCAATACCAGCTTCCCGCAGCAAACTTTTCATCCATCCACCAATAACTGTTCGTGAGGCTGATTTGGGTTTTCTCTTACTCAGGAATAAGCTATCAGATTTGGCCAACAATCTCCTTGGCTGGGACAATTTAATTAAGTGATTAATCCAGTAAACAGGATCGAGGGCTTTATTAGTATTTACCAGTAGTTTCCAACCAGACTGACGACGTGTTGCGGTGTCTGTCTTAGATCCGAATGCCGGCCAAAGGGTAATGCTGTCGTCGGCAATGGTACAGTGTTTGGGTGACATTTTTAACAACGTAAGGTCGTGCACGCGTCGACCCCAACAGAGTAGTAGTAAAGTAGCTGTATGTTGGGACGCTCTGTAGAAGCCTCAGTATTGGGATTATTTTTGCTCATGTGCTCAGCAACGACATCGATATCCCAAGTTGGTGACTTTGTTTTGGATTTAGACTTAGCGAGAGCTATGGACTTAAGAACTTGTTTGACGAGGGTATGTGAACTCAGCTTTTGATTGGAATTAGGATCACTGAAGGTTGACACCACAGACTTGTGTACTAGAATGGTGCTCAGGGATCTTTTTGATGGATATCAGCTATGAACCTCGCCAGTTGGGAACCATTCGGGTTGTATACACCAACCTCATTAAGCTCGGCCCTAGTTTTCCACCTATTCCAGGCCGGTTTATACGTGTTCAGTATAGACTTGCGCCAGCTTGAAGACAACAGGCTCCTTTGTTCAGGGGTCCAGTCACATAAGTACCTATTCTATCTCCACCTCAATCCATCGTCATCTTTGAGCCCGTCAGCGGTAGATGGCATGTCATCACGTCTACTAGGATGCACGGGAGATCTTTGAGTATTCAATATGGTACTAGGACTTTGACCTTCTAACCTGACCTCTCGTAAACTGGTTTCCTTGGTACTAAGAGCAGGTAAATCATTGGAACCTTGTTCAGCTGTGCTAGTGCCTTTGGTATCAGAGAGGAAGGTGGACACATTCAAGCCATGGGATGTTTCTACGCTCTCCTCAGCGCGTCGTAGCATTTCGCCTATGGGTACGTTTAGATGAGTTTGCATTAAGTATCCACGACCTGGGTCGTGCGGGACGTAAACAGTTAGGCTTGAGGAGCAGCCTTTGTCACTTGGTGTATCATCATGTCAGAATGGCGCTATCGAAGCTTGTTCAGCGCACTCAGCGGTAGTAGCGAGGCTCTTTTGGTGCGCAATAGTGGTTTTGCTCGCGCTTGCAGAGCACGGCAGTGAAATGGTTCTCTTTAAACATCGAGGCAGGTTTTTCATGGGGCGATAAATTGGCGATGACTGGGCGAGAGTGCCAGATGAAAGTAGGCCTTATAGATAGAGTTTTGTTGGAGTTAGTAACAACTGTCTTACCCCGTGAGTATTCATCCGATAAAAGTGGGTATTTTTGAAACTGATTCTTAGCGTGCCCTTGGCTCTCAGGGATGTGATTGAAATAGATTTGGGGAACTCGTTCCTCCCGAAGGGAATGTGAGAACTTTTTGTGAGCTTGAGAGTATAGGGCGGTGCCCTTGGATGTTCTCATGGTTTCTGGTAGTTGCTTAGTTGACCGGCGCGAAAAACTACGACATAGTCAATACTTGCGCTTAGATGTTGCTCTCCTATTCCGGTGGGATGAGGGAGAGTGTGGTTTGCCCCCCTTTTTTGAGTGCCCACCTCGGTCACTGGTGTACTTAACCTCCTCAGTCCCGACCTTGAAAGTAACAATTGAAAACCATTGTTATTTTCAAGGTCAGGACTGAGGAGGTTAAAACTGCGTCTCCGAAAATTCCCGGTGGGTATTGTCGGGCGCGAGTTACTTACGTGCCCTTGAGTATAGCCATGAGAGGAGCCTTGCTTTGTTGGGGGCCTCAAGTTCATTGTGAAGCTTTGAGACGGAGCTCTAGGATCGTTCTGCGTAGCAGAAAGCATGGCTTGATCCTTGTCTTCGGGCCAAAAAATGTCTTTTACGCCTCCAGCCTTTTCTAGATTTGACGCTTTCCCATAAGCACCAGTTGAGAAAATATCTGAAATCTTCGTATAAATATCGTCATACCATAAATTATTAGCTTGGCTATCCCACAGCAAAAAGCCGCGCATTTCATTTTGAAGCACGTCCTGCTGATTAAATAATGCATAGGTTATCCCTGCATAAGCTTTTACGGTATTGCAGGTAGTTTTAGAATTGTCGTACCGTCTGACCTCATCATCAAAACCAGGGGTACGGAGATACGATTTTTGGATCTCTGCATAACGTACATTATTCCAGTCTTCACTATCAAAACGTTGGAGCTCTGATAGTTTTTGGAGCATTTCTACTGAGGCACGAGGCACAGCTGGTTCTTTAGTCACAGTGGCAACCGATACGTTTAGTTCTGCTTCGCGATGTGGACAAGGATCATCCTGAACTTCGATCCCGAGAGATTCTCTCTCTTCGTGAGTTACATCCAAGTTTAGCACGTCTACATTTTGATCAGAATTCTGGGGAATGATTGGTATGTTTGCAATGTAATTTAAAAAAAAATTTGTGTCGTTAACCAATTTATCAATTTTACTGTTATCGTACCTTTTATGCTTATTAATCTTGCGCTTTTTTCGGCGCTGGTCAGCCGAGGATGAGCTCGAAGAACTGGAAGACGAGGTAGTGCTCCCGGATTCCGAACTCGTTGACGGCGCTCGTCTTTTCTTCTTTTCCTCTCTTTCCCTTCTTCGTTTCCTTGCTGCCTCCGTCATTCACTAGTGCGGGCAGATGATCACTCATATTCAATCAAATAAACTGCAACCGAACGATAACACCGTTAATTTAAAATTATTAATGCTTGTCTTTTCCAAATTAAAAAATATCGTAGTTGTTGTTGTGAAAACCATGTAATTCTAACACGAATCTGCTTCAAGATATATTTATTTCAAAAAGGTCTTCAAAGCAACTAAAGTAATTTAAACGAAAGCCGTTATTTTTAAAATTTTCTATGGTCTTTCGAACTAATCCACGTAGAAGACGAAGTTAAGTGCAGAGAATTAAGGGTTAATACTCACCTGGTTTTATACTTGGTAATACAAACCAACTAATACATTTCAGATGATAAATTTAAAAAATGGATACTAGTGCACACGGACGTAACAGACAAATGACGGCCGAGCGCTCGTGATAAAAAGCTGGACCGACCGTCATTACCGGGAAACAAGACGCCAATGACATGAAATTCGAGTTCGCAAACTCAACTGCCGGTGGTGGGAAACCGCTATGAACATAGCCGGAAGCTAGGACGCGGGCGGATGTGCACCAAAGTTCAGACAGGAAACGGATGATGCTACTCTCATGTTTTTTATTAGGCTTTGAACAAGGTACAGTCCTGTTTAATAAGTTGTAATACCTATGTGTAAGAGGAGGATATAATATACCTACATAGAAAGGATAAGACTAATCAAGTACTTATTAATACTTAGTTGAAAAAGGAAAGACAGTTATTTTACCTTTTCGAATATAGCTGGAGACGGAGAGCGCCTTATTGAGACCAGCAGATCATTTTACAGCTCGACTGCCCTTATAGTGAATGAGCTGCTGAAGAACCTTATTGTATTACTCGGTGTCTTCAGCATCAAACTCTGATCAGACCGTAGTAGTGCCCGACTGTGGGAGTTACTTAGGAAAATAAAGCAGTCTTTAAAGATAACGAGGTGTGGCTGGATTGAACAGCACAGCAAAGGAGTGAAAAGATGTAAGTATTCCTACGGAGATGGATGGGAAACCACTTGAGCTTAGCGCGGTATTCGGAAATGTGGTCATATTTGCGTAAGCTAAATATGAACAGTATAGCAAAGTTTTGGAGGCGCTCAAATTTATTAAGTTGCTCTTCAGTTACATCGAGAATGCTGGCATCGGCATAGTCGACGATAGGGAGCAAAAGAGATTGTGCAATGCAAGCGCAATCTTGGTCGCAGTTGAAGCGACTGAAGCGAATATTTTCCGGCTTACTTCCACCAGCTGCGGTGCCCAGGACAGATCCCTGTTCATAATAATAATCAATACCTTCTCACTGTATGGTATACCTACGTACCTACTCCGTTAAATTCAATTTGGGGAAGCTACTCCCAATTAACTTTTGACAGTATTCTCGGACTACCAATTACAATAAACTGTGTCTTAGGAAGATTAACCTTTAGGCCATAACATCTGGTGCAATCTAAAATTCGTTGAAGGTCAACATTAAAGTCGATAATAGCCAAAGACAGACTCTCAACGGGACACCGCGCGTAAATTTGGAGATCATCGATGTAAAAGTAGTAGGAAGAAGTTAGTGTTCTAGAAATACTGTTGATGAAGATACCGAAGAGAAGAGGAGACAGCACGCCCCTGCGGGACACCGGCTGTAGTATCACATAGTATCCCAACAAGACATCGAAGTCCACCGTATTGAACGCGTTGCTGAAGTACAGCCTAACCTAATGTCGTCCGTTATTTTGACGAGAGCAGCGACCGTAGTATGCCCTGGACGAAAGCCAGATTGAAGGGTATTAAGGAGATTATTTTTATTGAGGAAGATGCTAAGTTGGTGATGGATGAGGCGTTCAAGGACTTCATTATAAAATAATAGGCACATTATATAAAAAAAATACTAATACATATTATAATACTTTTTAGTAATGTAAAGTAAATTAAAAGTAAAAAGTTCTTTATTTAATAAATATGTTGTAGCCCCTAGCCACATAGAAGGGACGTGGGGCGAGGGCGCGGAGGGCTCCTGTGTGGTCGCTGGCTAATAGTTCAATGAATGCACATGTTTATGATAGGTTTAAACGTGTGACCCGAATTATATCTCACCTGCAACGTAAGCTAACTCTACACACGCTTTGTGTACAAAGCTTGTAATCTAATTTTAAGTTAGAGTTTATTAAAATTACACCACCATCGGTAACAATTGTCTCTTGCATATTCTTGACACCCTTACATATTACACCCACATTATTTACTAACATAATGCACATAGTCATAAAGAAACATACCTACAACATGCGAAAAACATAACCCTCTATTGCATTCTTAATCGGGTAACGGGACAACAACCGGATATTCTAGATATCTGTAGGAGTTTCTAGAAAGTTTTTGAGCAAGAGGAGGAAAACTATGTTCATCTCGTTTTACTACTAAAACCTATGTACGTGCAAGAAAAGGACATTAATTTTTTTCTCTTGTAGGCCCCTTTTCACTTCAGCCAACAGATGGGCCACGCAGGCTTTCTTTTCTTGTTTCGAATGTAATAGGCAAAAAACCTATTTCCCCATTGGTCCTCTGAAATTGACAGTTCACATTTTGATTTCTGATTCGCCGAACGCCGAAAAATTACTTGTTTAATAAAAGTGATTCAATGAAAACATGCAGTCTATTGTGACGTTCCGTTGTGACCTCAAAATGGAATGACAAAATACCCTTTATCTCTTTTAAACGCATTGTATATTGTATCCTTGCCATATATATGCGTCTCTTTTTAACACTCACTGAAGGCCCGAGAATGTTCTAGACGTTTTGTTGTATATATTTTGGCGCGACGGTGGCGCTGCGTTTTATTTCACTGTGAATTTGTTCGTGTGAACTGTGTTGTGTGTTGTGAGTGAGAATTTTTCTAAATTGCTTGCTCCTCTGGACTTATATATTGGACTATTGCTCTACTATTTAGGTAAGTAATCTAATTTAATGACTAATGCGTTTTATAACAGATTTATGAGGGACTAATGTTGAAAAACAAGTAAATTGCGTGGGTAAAGTTCCAGACGACGTGTGCAGATAGATCATCGCCCGCTGCGTCTCCAAAAAAGGTCTCGATCGCACGATTGCTCACGGTTACATTTCTTTGTTGCAGATTAATAGGTTAAAATGGGTAAAGACTACTACAAAATACTGGGCCTAGCGAAGGGAGCTACGGACGACGAGATCAAGAAAGCGTACCGCAAGTTGGCTCTCAAGTACCATCCGGACAAGAACAAGGCTGCGGGCGCCGAAGAGCGGTTTAAGGAGGTGGCGGAGGCCTACGAAGTGTTGTCTGACAAGAAGAAAAAGGAGATCTACGATGCGCACGGCGAGGAAGGCCTGAAGGGAGGAATGGGCGGCCAGAACGGCCCTGGAGGTGGCCAGTCCTTCCAGTACACGTTCCACGGAGACCCGCGGGCCACCTTCGCGCAGTTTTTCGGTTCGGCGAGCCCGTTCCAGGCGTTCTTCGACTTGAACGGCAGCGGTGGCGGCGGCAACACCATGTTCTTCGACCGAGAGATGGATGTAGACATGGATCCTTTCGCTAGCATGGGTATGGGCACGACACGTCCCGGCGGTCCCGGCGGCGCCTTCCGCAGCCACAGCTTCAACTTCCACGGCTCCCCCAACCGCAAGGAGAAGTCTCAGGACCCGCCCATTGAACACGACCTGTATGTCTCCCTCGAGGATATCGCGCGCGGCTGCGTCAAGAAAATGAAGATCTCGCGCCGTGTCATCCAACCCGATGGTACGTCAAAGAAGGAGGACAAAGTCTTGACCATCCACGTCAAACCGGGATGGAAGGCTGGCACCAAAATCACATTCCAAAAGGAGGGTGACCAGGGAAGGAATAAGATTCCTGCAGACATTGTCTTCATAATCCGAGACAAGACCCATCCACTATTCAAGAGAGAAGGCAGCGATGTCAGATACACAGCCAAAGTTTCACTCAAACAGGTAGGCATTACTTGTTTTCTAGTCTATTCTATTCTAATGACTGACTCATGCTTGTTTACTTTCATTCTGTTGTAATATTATGGTAATTCCATCACTATTATTGTTTCTTTATTCATTAATTCCCAAATCAAACTCAATGCAACTGATTGGCTCATGTTCAAACATAACTAACCAAAACCTTTCGTTTGTTACAGGCTCTATGCGGCACCATCCTAGAAGTTCCAACCATGACTGGCGAGAAGCTCACTGTCAACCTTCAAGGGGAGATTGTGAGACCACACACTGTCAAGAGATTCCCTGGATATGGCCTGCCATTCCCCAAAGAGCCTACACGGAAAGGAGACTTGTTGGTTGCGTTTGACATCAAATTCCCAGATCGTTTAAGCTCAGCAGTAAAGGAAATCCTGGCTGACACATTGCCCAACTGAAGAGTCAAACAAGACTGTTGTTCTGTGTACTCAATAGTGTTCAAGTGACAAAATTGGTTTTTGAGTTAGTTTTTTGTTTTGAGTCGTGCTGTGCTAGCAGTTATGCTCAATGATGGGACATTCCTTGAAGCTATAACATTTGTATCTATCTGCTATTGTTGATAAGGAATTAGGAAGCCAACTTTGACAACAATGGCTGATATGGTAGTTCTGAAGTTTCAAATGTAAACTTGGAAGTTTTGTTGACCTATAGTTAATTTTCTAGTGTCAAAAAGATATTGTATGTGTGATGGGCTTTGTCCGTTTTAGTACAAAGACCTTTAAGTATCTGAATGTGAGGGACATAAGTCTGCTGATGAGTGGTTGTAAATAATTTAATTTTGCTATAAGTTGTAAATATTATTTTCTATATCATGCTGTATTTGACAACAGTAATTGTAAGTTGAAGGTTTGTTGATTGTGTTCAGAAACTGACAATCAGGATTTGTATAGTGGTAGTAATTTTTGCTTAGCTTTCCTGGAATCAAAATCTGTTATTTATTGTATAAAAGAAAAGATTAAACTTATCACTTATAATTGCTGTTAAAAGAAATGACACCTAATAAACAAAAGTTCATTGCAAGCATCTCTTTTATTCAAACTTTGGTACCTACCCATTTGATGTTCAAACCCATTGACCTTGCAGTGGGTGTATCCCACTATTTCTATTGATAGAAATACCTACTGGGACAGATTCTCCCATTTCCATTGCTGGCGGCGCGGCCCGGCGGCAAAAAAATCGGCATCACCTGTTATGTTGATTTTATTCTATTGAATAAGTTCTCAATATGTTTAGAATTAAACAATTCTCAAACAGCGTTTTTTTGATATAGAAATAATGGGACATAATTTGGAAAAAAGGCTAAGAAGTCCCACTTTTTCTATTTTGTTTTTCCATGGAAATAGTGGGGTTCTGAGAATACAACCCTTGCAGCATTGGCAGTACGACGGTGACAACGCTAGAAACGCGTTTGAAATGTCAAAAGTCGCAGCTTTTCAGTACTTGCATTAATTTCAGAATTTTTTCAATTGTAAAATTCTGCGCCACAAAACGCGTGAGTCGTATCATCGTACTACCCGTGCTGATAATGTTATCTGATCGTGTATGCTTTATTTACCCGGGAAGGAAGAAGGCGCGAAGGTCAATCTACTTTACTAAATACCAACCTACTGTACACATGCTCTGACGAGCGAATACAAAGTGTATTTTACTAAAAAGATTTTTTTACCACGACTACTTCTTCACTAAGTCTAATCGACTTCTAGAAATGTTTATTTTACCACTTTTTCACAGTAGGTACTCGACTTCCTAATTTATGCTAATTAATCCATGCATTAATACTAGCGCTGCTATCATTATTAATTGTTATTCAAAAGCAGTTTATTTAATTTACTGATAAATGTTACTACAGAATTATTGACTTTGTAGAGAATGAAACAATTAAATGTGGAAGTGAATTTTATGTTATGATTTTAATTTGAGATACAAAAAAATTACTGCATGCTTGCATGATCATATTATGCCCAGATGGGCAGCACATGGAATGCACTGAAACCCATGTAGGAATGTGAATAAATTATTCTTTACTTTTAGCAAAAAAGATGTATTTTTTTTTAATTGGTGACGCTAGCCGCGCTTTTTAAAGCCCATGAAACTTTTACAACAAAATACCGAACTACCCACAGAACAGAGAAAATAATATGTTCTGTGGAACTACCTATACAGTAAATAAATTCCCACGGCATAATATTAGATCTTCTGTCGCAGCGGACCCGTCTTGCTACTGGTTCCATCCCAAATTGCAAAATAAAATAATGAACTAGGTATAGGTATTGGCTGCAGTTCACAAAAAAAAAACAATCATAGTTTATTGTGACATTTACACGTAGGTACACTGCGTAGTGTCGTTTTGTTGCGCAGAGAGTCGTCGACGACAAAGACGAGTCTGTGCGGAAGATCTTTGAAGCTTCGGCCTTTCACTGGAAGACAGCTGCTGAGAGTTAATTGATATAGTGGTTGGCATAAGGCCCGTCGTGATAGACCGTGGCGGCGAGTCTCCACGCAATCTGAGATTTCATGAGCGGAGCGTTTTCAGAGAAAGTTGTAAAGTAGCTCGCGGGATGGACCCGATTACGAAGTTCGTGGAAGTGAAACGAGATCAGTGCTCTCTCAAAATGAATCATAAATCATATTAGGTATCGCACAAGTCTTAGAATCATTCACCCTTCATCTATTCAATATACCAATGGGCTCGCGCGGGAGTGTAGAAAGAGAATGTGGGTCGGGTCGGAGCAGTGGTTTCTTTACTTGTAGGTAGGGTCGGCGACAACGTTCTTGTCGGCGACACACAAAGTGTACTAGGTACTGACAGCCAGCGTCCATCATAATATTAGGGGTTAAAGTATGAAATTGCCGTTTTATTGCAATAGGTTCTTTGAATTGACATAGAATCTTCATGGTTTGAGGTTTTCGAATGAAAATTTTTTCAAATGGTTTCTACGATGTTCTTTTTTTAAAAAATGTGAAACATTTGAATATCGACTTTCAATTGTTTTTGTTATTCAATTTAGACAAGAAAGATGGATACTGCGAAAATTCGAGTGATTATGAGGCACCCATTTTTCGTATTTTTTTATTTTATTGATTTGACGCAAGTGAGTCAATATTGTAGGTAAGGTAACGTTAAACCATGCCGCTAATTCCTGGGTAGTTTGACTAGGGTCGGCTTCCACTATCTCTCTTAATTCTTCGTTATTCACCTGTGTGGGCGGTCTTCCTCGTGGCTCGTTCTTTAAGTCGAAATTTCCATCACTAAAGCGTTTAAACCAAAATCGCACAGTGCGTTCATTAGTAGACCCCTCTCCAAACGCAGCATTGATATTGCGGGCTGTTTCTGCCGCGTTAGTTCCGCGTCGGAACTCGTATTCAAAAATCACTCGATTTTTCGCAGTATCCATCTTTATTGTCTAAATTGAATAACAAAAACAATTGAAAGTCGATATTCAAATGTTTCACATTTAAAAAAAAAAACATCATAGAAACCATTTGAAAAAAGTTTCATTCGAAAACCTCAAACCATGAAGATTCTATGTCAATTCAAAGAACCTATTGCAATAAAACGGCAATTTCATACTTTAACCCCTATTATTATACAGGCTGATGTGCTGTCGACTTTACCACTATTCTACCTATGAGTAGGTTGTAGGTAGGTACCATAAAAGTCTGTGACCGCTGTATTTCTCTGACAACTTCAGGCACTGAATATAAAAATTCAATGCTTCAGGTTATTAAGATTACATCACACGCGCTTTTCCGAGCCACCCGTTCAATAAAAAGATGGAGGTCAGGCATTCTGACGTCACTGCGTAAAAATACCAACTCGCGAAGTCCGTGCCCCCGCACAGTCGCTGGAGAAATTGAAGCGGAATTCTCAGTGGATGTGGTGGAGTGGATCTTCTATGAACATGAGTTACACACGGCTGCTGCATTTTTAGGGTTCCGTATCCGAAGGGTGCCAAACGGGACCCTATTATTAAGACTTCACTGTCCGTCTGTCTGTATGTTTGTCTGTCACCAGCCTGTCTTATGAACCGTTATAACTAGGCAGTTGAAATTTTCACAGATGATGTATTTCTTTTGCCGCTATAACAACAAATACTAAAAATAGAAAAAAATAAATATTTAAGGTGGGCCCCCCATACAAGAAACGTGATTTTTTGCCTTTTATTCTCGATCTTTGTGTCTAATGTTGTATAGATAATGGTACGGAACCCTTCGTACGCGAGTCCGACTCGCACTTGGCTGGTGTTCTTAAGCTAACGGTCTTATTTATAAAAAAACACGATTCCTTAAAACGCCGCGCCAATTAAAATAGCCTGTAGTGGAGATCTTAGAAGGAAAAGTCGTAACCACCCACTGCCTCTTAGGAGTGCTCTAGAGAGGAATCGTGTTTTTATAAATACGGCCGTAAACGTTGTACATGATACTTGCTTAGAGTTCCCTTCCCAAAGGGTAGGGGATCCTATTACTAAAACTCCAATGTCCGTCTGTATGTCTGTCACCAAGCTGTAATCTCATGAACCGTGAGAGTTAGTTGTTTTCACAGTTGTTTTTACTTGAAAAGAAAAACTACGTAGTTATCGGAAAAGCACTTACTTTTTTATGTAGCCTATAATATACGTCCCACTACAGGGCACAGGCCTTCTCTCAGTCAGAGAGAGTGAGAGAGAGAGAGAGAGAGAGAGAGAGAGAGAGAGAGAGAGAGAGAGAGAGAGAGAGAGAGAGTACGGGCTTAATCACCACGCGTGCCCACCGCGGATTGGCAATTTCAAGTGAGGTATGTCAATACCTCAGACACTCCGGTTTCCTCACGATGTTTTCCTTTACAGTTAGCGAGTGGTATTGCTACTATAACTTCATAAATGTACGTAACTTGAAAAACTAAGTAATTGGTACACGACGGGATTCGAACCCACGACTTGGGAACGTACTTAAGTCAAATAATTAAGTAACTTAACTAATCATTGCATTCATCGCTTATGTCAGGTATTATTGATATGGTTATGTTGATTTTTATGATGTTCCAATTTTAGAACAAACTTTAATTAATTAAAATAGTATTATAAGAAACACATTTCTTATATTATCGTACATAAGCAATGTTGATTTTTCTCAATTATCTCTATAAAACCAATAAACATCCCGTTACAAAGAACTGCAAATCGTCAATGTCGCGAAAATGTCGACCCGAATGATTTGGCTGCCGAGGGTAGCTAGCAAAAATGACAGTTTAGCGTTGATATCTGTTAATATATATTTTAAATACACCCTCAGCCAACAAATTAACGTTTGATTTTCCACAGACGCTAAGAATTTTTTTTTGTCATTGTTCCAAATGTGGAACCATATGCGGTAAAGGGCAGTTGAAGTTGGGTTGGAAATTATAGTCCGCACATATCTTTTTGGCGGTACCGTGCAGTGTTGCCAACCGTGCCGTGCAGATGCAACCTCTAAGTCCACCAGAAAACCAACAAAGTACGGTCCTGTTGTAAAAATCGCTAAAATTTCCACTAAACAAATTATAGTTTTTACGAACGAAAACAGTAGGTATGTTTTTGAGTAAATAACCCTTACTATTACGTAATAAAATATCCTTTGTATAAAAAGTAGCCTATGTTTTATTCCAGGCTTAGAACTGCATGCAAATTTTCAGCCCGAAACGTTCAGTAGTTTTGGCGTGAGGAAGTAACAAACATCCATCCAAACATCTGAACATCCAAACTTTCGCATTTATAATATTAGTATGATATAGCAGAACGGAAGCACTTCTAGTAGTCTGCTTGCTTAGATAAGATTAAAGTTGATTTGTATGCATTCGCTGCAGTGATTGTTTATTTCTAGATCACTGCCTTTACTTAAGGTCATGGTACCAGATGATAATTTACGTATTACCAACTGTGCCAAAACGGGTTGGACTTGTATACCAAAATTGTTGTTGAGTGTAAAATAAATACTTGCCTATCTAATCAACAATAGAATAATCTGGACGTTTGTTTTAATTTTATCGTACATGCATTGCGATTATCGTGAATGGAATGAACGTGTATGGCATAAACATGCGATTTGATATAATCCATTAGCAAGTTGCACACGCACTTAAACATTCCTTAGCGAATTGTGATAAGAGTCAAAATAAAATTTGCTCGCAGGTCGCCACAACACGAATAGACACCACGACACGATACGAACTTTAACGAATGGTCTCGAAGTTACCCGAGCGCTATATAGCGCCTGTGATGCCAGTGCCAAAAAAAGAAAACTTCCGGAAATTTCTTTAAAAAAATATATATTCAAAGCAACACAGAAACTGTGACTAATTGGACGTTACAAGTAAAACTAGGTGACCGTTTCAAAATCTAGGTCATTTGGAAAAAAAACGGACAAAAAAAACTACTAGTCAATACGAATATTTTAAGTCGGTTTTTGGAGAGTCGGTTTTAGGTTGACACCGAAATATATGGAAATGCTGATAAATTCGCAATTTTGTATACTTGGGTTAATTTTAGAACTGGCTTAGTGACCAGTTTTTTTTTTCTAAAATAGTGAGACATATGGATTACCTAGGTACGTAATTTTTTCCCAGCCTACCGGTTATCTGCCATGTCTGATATGCATCCCAGTTTGTATAGCCCAGCTATACATCCCATCTGGCGTGGGCAGTCTATAGGTATAACCAGCCAGGCAGGTATGTAGTATATTTTTTTTAATCTGTTCCTCTTTATACAAATATGAAAATGTTTTTCAATGTGCAAAAAAAAAAGCATTAAGTACAAACACATAACAAGAATATTCATCTTAGTCACCACACTAACACACACACCCACACAAAACACACTACAAAAATGGTCACTACACAACCTAATTTCTACAAGGTCTAATTTCTACAAAAAGTCGAGGATACTCTCGGCTGGCCACCCCAGACGGACACGTGATAGCCTTGGACTGGTATCGTCACGTGTCCAAAAAACGTGACGCAGCCGCCACGCGACGCGCGCGGCGCGTCCTAATTTCTGTTGGTTGACCTACCGTGAGCTACACGGTAAGCGGAAGGTATCGGGTGGTATCGGTACCACAGAACAGAAATTCTGTTCTGAGATCGGTACCGGTACCGGTAAGAAAAACTGGTTGATAAGAAAAACCGGTCAAGTACATGTCGGGTCACGCGCATTGTAGGGTTCCGTAGAGGCTTTACTAGGCAGTAATTTTCAATCGAATTTGTACGAACTTATACTTTTATGAGTTGGTAGCCGTGTAAAGCTTACTTAGCCATGATAGTTTTCCTTTAAAGTTTATTATAATATGTGTTATTAAGTTCATTGAATTCCGTACGTTTTCTATAATTAAATTAATGAAATCAGATAAAATAGGAGTTGATTATTGTTTAAAAATGCGCTGAAATGTTTTTATGACTTGGCAGAAAACAAGTACCAACGTATCTAAGTCTAAGTTCACAACATAAATAAAAAAAAATATATAAAAAAATAAATTGGCGAGAATTGGATATTTATTTTTTACGTTCTTTCACTGTACAACGATTTTGTTGTCCGAAATTTTCCTCGCAATCGAAGCAAGTGAAAAGCAAACCCAGGTCTAAATGTCCATTTGTATCCTCGACTATATTGGTCGTCGCTACGCTCGGACCAATAAATTGCCTCGCCTGGGATAAAAATGGATCGCTTTAAGCCCTTGTTGTACAATCTAATATTTGGCCCAGCTCTAGCTCTTGCCTCCCTAATTTAGCGGTACCTATAGGAATAGGAAGTACTTTTATCCTTTACATCCATCAACACATCTTACTCCTCCCTCTTACAACCCTCACACAAACTTAATACTGAACTCGCCATATTGATCTGATAAATGTTTCCTTTTGAGTTTCTTTTTATATTATTATTTTTAACTCAACTAGTTAATCTCACCATGTAACTGTTAAACACCTAAGTAAAAATATGATTCTGTACCCGTCGCCAACTTTGAACAATGTCAACTCATTATAACC
This sequence comes from Yponomeuta evonymella, assembly GCA_963969515.1. Classification (NCBI taxonomy): domain Eukaryota; kingdom Metazoa; phylum Arthropoda; class Insecta; order Lepidoptera; family Yponomeutidae; genus Yponomeuta; species Yponomeuta evonymella. Next base: position 1,268,274 of record OZ018343.1, on the reverse strand, counting down.
AGGTCCTCACTATACAGATTACCGTCTAGTGTGAGCTCCAACGGTAACCTCTCTATTGTCAATAGCAACTATTTTCTATACCAATATTAAGGTTATCATACTTTTATGTAATTGAAGAAATGTTTATTTATTAGCAAGTGGTTTAAATAATTTTTTTTCATCTTTTTGTCTTTATCTGTTTTGTCGGCGTGATTATTATGTATATCTATCTTAGTGCTTATCGTCTCTGTGCTAAGCCGTGCACAAGCGGGATCGATGGGGACTTTTGACATACCTAGCATTTGTAATGACGTATTTGAGACCTATACAAAAATTCGGCTTATCGGGAATTAATGCAATCTGAACTATTATGGGCAACTTAGCTACTAAAATTTGCTGCCCACTGTACATTAGACGCTCGCTGCTGCTGCTAAGAATAAAAGTTCCTAAAGAGCTCCACTACAAAAATACAGATTCCGTAAGGTCAGGCTCCCAATAGGCCCTTGTACAACAAGATCATTATGAAGTCGTACTTGATGGAGTAGGCAGAACCTCCTCTAACCTTTCTTATAGGTGCTCTACCTACGGCTTTGAGCAAGGTCATCATTTAAGGTGTATTCCTGCCCTCCAATTGCTGGCGTATCAAGGGTTGTCTTCCAGGGGGCGCTAGCGTTGCATAGCGATGGTATTCCACCCCGGATATAAAAGCATGTGACCTAACTTCCTGGGTTGAGCATCCTTCTCGAGGTTGATATCTACGCCAGTTCTAATACTTTTGCTTGGAAATTTCATAGGTCACCTAAACTAAACGGTAGAGTCCTTACCTGCAGCCGGTAGGCATAAAGCTCCTAAGCTTTGTCTTATGTGGCTGAGGTATTTCGGGTTCACCCGTCGCGGAGTCTAGTTCAGTTAGGATGGCAACTGCTCGCAAGGCTAACGCCCTCCCACGTTGAGACTTTATTGAGATTATGTTAAGTAGATTCCAAGTGCGCCGCTGGTCGCCTGCGTCTTCAAAGTATTTCTTGTAATGGAGAGTCACCAGCTATTTATTATTGGGTTGTAGTGTAAAGTGGGCCATCTAACCTACTGATTTGATTTTCGCCTTTATGTCGAGATTGTTAAGGTAGTTGTAGCTTAATTGTTGTATATTTTCTGTGTGGTCCAGTCTACATGGGCTTGGTGAGTCAGGCAATTTGGCTATTCACATTCTGTTTGATTGGTGTATTATGATTATGTCACTAGGATTAAATCTTGTTGCCAAGGTTTTGAAAAACATCGGGAAGAGTTAGTGTAGGGAAAAGCATTGAATTTATGGTAAAAGTTATCGGTAGTAGGTACAGTCGTGTGCATATGAGACTTGGGGGACAACAGGACAACCTTTGCATTTTCATTGCAACGTCGCCCTCAACGTAACTGAGTAGAGTTCATGCATGTAAAGGTTAATGTGTTGTCGACTGAGCACAGTTCGGGTTGGCCATAAGAAACGGGTAGAAAAACATAACTATGTGTTATAATGTGTTTAGCTACTTCAAGTTCGTTTATTGCTTCATGTGGTACAAAATAGATCTTAACATAAGTAAACAATGGTCCTCAACATGAGCCCTGTAAGGTCACTGCAAAAATTATAGGTACAAAGTTACTAAGGTACTTATCAGAAACATACTAGGTAAGTACCTAATCATTATTAATAATAATATCTACTAACAAAGAATATAATATAGGGCAGTATTCTTTACAAAAACTAGGTATAATAGGTACACAATTGAGTATTCTTAGTGAGTATTCTCAAATTCTGGCTCTATTCCAAGTAATCTATAACTGCGCCGTTTACAGGGTGACTTTGAATTCGTTCACCGTATTTTAAGGGGACAGTCTAACCATGATTTAGAAACAAATAGTTTAAAAAAAATGCGCGTGAGAAAAAAAATTGTTAAGCAAAATTACTTCACCGAAACGAACAATATCAGGACGAAAAGTAATAAAAATCCCAAAAAAAACTGTGTTCTGAGCCGACTCAATTGTTTTTTTAAATATTTACGCATATCTGACGCAAACATTTTTCAACATTACGGTACTGCCTACTACCTACTTCGAATTTGTCGAAAAGAAATCACGAATATTTACAAATACGTTTTACCATTACTGATAAATCACTAATAATACTGTTTTTCATAATGAAAAGGAAATTCCCTCAAAATACGGTGAGCTACAGAGGAAAAAACGAAGGCAAAGTCAGTAGTTACCCAACCATTTTTTTTTGACAATTTTTGGGTCTCAAGTTAAAGGTACCTGGTAGCAAATCCTAAGGTCAGCCAAGTGCGTGTCGTGCCACGCGCAGTGTAGGATTCCGTAGAAAGAGGGGTTATTTATCTGCTGTACAGAACTAACAACTCCGTCAAAGTAATTTTCAATGGTTTTTGTACGAAGTTTTTCTTTTATAAGTTGGTCGCTTATTACTCGTTAACGCCTGCTTAGCCGTGATAGTTTTAATTTTAAGTTAATTACAAGTGCTCCTGTCCTGAATTTTTTCACGTTTCTATAATCAACCGTTTAGCTAGGAGAGGGGGGGGGGGACGCGCAGTCACCTTCTGTTACAAACACCCACAGGTTTGTAAACTTTTGTCTTAGCACAAAAGCCCCCTGGAATCGTATCCTTAACAACAAGTATACCTATCAGAAACTACTAAAGTAATAACAGCGAACGCCCCTCATCGCGCGGTCTCCTTCCACAGGCTCAAGTCGGGCTGAGGCAGCTCCATGCAGTCCACTAGTGGGTTGGTAGCGCTCACTTCCTCCATGACACGGGGCTGGGCCGTGTCCAGCATGTTCTCGTTGGCGCAGATCACTGATGCCAGTGTCGTCTTGCGGAGCTCAGTCAGTTGCGCTGTTGAGGAAGGGCTTACATTAGCTGTCCGATGGGTCAACGAAAAGAAAGCGGCTGGAGAGCAGTAGATGTTTGGAAGCGGACAAGATAGACAGGTGGGCTGCTTATTTAGTGTTTTGGATCGTAGAAAAATCCATCCGAGGGCATTGTAGGTCCTCAGATACGATCTTCCCTAATGATTTAGTTCCCCGATGATTTAGTAGATGAGAATAGTCCCCACCACGCAATAAACGTTACTACATACATACATAAACTCACGCCTGTATCCCAGAGGGGTAGGCAGAGACCAGGGACTGCCACTTGCTACGATCCTGACAGATCACTTTCGCTTCCTCAACATTCATTAGTCGTTGCATGCATGCACGCCGGTTTCGGGTACTTTTTATCTTGCCCTTTGTTAATACATCCTCTATTTGTTCGAAGTATGTCCGTCGGGGTCGTCCCTTACCGGCCCTTCCATCCACATTCGCTCGATATATTTGTTTTGTCAATCTTTCTTCCTCCATCCCCTCCACATGTCCAAACCAACGCAACATTCGTTTCTCAATTCTTGTCACTACATCCTCTTTCAGTCCACAACGTTCTCTAATCACACTATTGCGTATCCTGTCATTCAAAGTATGTCTGATACTTCTCAAGGACCTCATTTCTACTGCATTAATCCTACTTTCTTGCTTCTTTTGCCATACCCAAGTCTCGCTAGCATACATAAGTGTTGGGACTAGCACTCCATTATGGATAGCCAATCTAGCTCTTTTGGAGATGTTTTGGCTACTCACAAAGGAGTGCAACGCACCGTTTACACAATTTCCTGCTTTTACTCTTCTTTCTATATCACCTTCACACTTGCCATCCCTGGTAAAGAGGCTCCCCAAATAGACAAATTCTTTCACTTCCACCCTTTCACCTCTAATCCTTATCTTGCACTCAGTCATTTTATCATCTTTTTCGAACACCATTACTTTTGTCTTACTCATATTAATAAAGGGGAGTAAGGGGAGAACGGTCAAAAACATCTTGACCGACCCAACTGTCAACCTCACCTGCACGCGCCGTAAGGCGGCGGTGGTCACTGTGACCCCGTGGTACTCCCTGCTAGACAACCGACGAGGCGATGGCGACCGAGCAATGGCGGTATAACCATATACCTGGCTACGGCTAGATGAGGCTTGCGGCGGCCTTGGGGGTCTAAATACCTCCAAAAAGGACGATAAGAGAAGGAACTCTGAGAACAAACCGAGTGTGACGGTACGCTTTGAAGTAGCAGCCCTGCTAGCCGTCTAGGATACTATGGGCTAATAACCTGTATATCTGAAAACTATAATATTACTGAAACTCAAAGAAGGAAAAACCGGACCGATTTTAAACAACCGACCTTTGGCGCGAAAAAACGGACACTGATTGGATGTTGGAATGTTCGCACGTTGAGAGAAGAAAGCAGAGTGCTCCAAGTCTTGAAATACATGAAAGACTATCGATTAGACATACTAGGCATCTCTGAAACGAGATGGAAAGAGTTTGGTGAACACAAAGTAGACAACCACACCTTGCTCTACTCGGGCCAAACAGAAAAACACGAATATGGAGTGGGTTTCCTGCTTTCCAGTAATGCTCGAATTAGTCTCCTGGATTGGCAACCAGTGTCAGACAGGATTATCATGGCACGCTTTCGGTCCAAAGTGAGGAACATCACAGTCTTGCAATGTTATGCACCTACCAATGCGGCCGACCCTGACAAAAAGGAAGCATTCTACAAACAGCTCACTGCAACAGTACATAGTATACCAAAAGGAGACATAGTTATATGTATGGGTGACTTTAACGCTCAGATTGGGAACAACAACCAGGGTTTGGAATCATGGGTAGGCAAACATGCACTCGGCAATCGCAGCGACAATGGTAATATGCTAGTGGACTTCTGCTGTGAATTCGACCTTATTATTGGGGGTTCCTCTTTCTCCTCTTTCTCATCTTTCCCCACAGAGACTGCCACAAAGTATCGTGGGTGTCACCTGACAGACGAACGGAAAACCAGATTGACCATGTGATGATCAGTAGAAAGTGGAGGCACTCGCTACTAGACGTCCGAAACCGGCGAGGAGCTGATGTAAACAGTGATCATCACCTTATTGTGGCTAAAGTAAGTTTGAAAATAGCGAAGGTTTTGCGCAAAGCCAGCACTACACCTAGGCGATTTGACGTCTCTAGCCTACAAAATCCTGGGTTTAAACAACACTTTTGCAAAGAACTTCATAATAACTACCACACCCACAGAAAAATGGGGGCTTCGGTGGGGGAGGAGTGGAGTACTGTTAAAGACGCACTACAGAGCTGCTGCAAAAGCCTTCTAGGGTACAAGCATCCTAATAGGAAGGAATGGATCTCAACTGACACCTGGAACAAAATACTGCACCGGAAATCCATCAAAGAGAAGCTTAATGCTGCTAAAGACCAAAGCGCCAAAGAAAGTTTAGCCTACGAATACTTCCTATGTGAAAGTGACGTGAAACGCAGCGCACGTAGTGATAAACGTGTCAGAGCAGCAACCATAGCCCAAAGAGCAGAAACAGCGGCAAGAGCCGGAAACACCAGAGAGCTATACCGTGCTGGAAGAGAACTTTGCAGTAAAATGCTTGCCACTCGGCCAATCATGGATAAATCAGGGAAGTTGCTGACCACGCCTGAAGAGCAAATAAAAAGATGGCATGAGCATTTTGCTGAAGTCTTCCAGGATATGGCTGATGATGAAGAGGAAGAGAGTGAACATGATGTTGCAAATGGAATGGAGGTGTTAGACATCAAAATCGACCCACCTGACATTGCAGAAATCTCGAAGGCCATCAAAAGTCTAAAAAATGGCAAGGCACCTGGTAATGACGGCATCCCAGTTGACGCACTTAAAGCCAACGCGGAAGTAGCGGCGGATGTATTGTTGCCCCTGATGACAGTTGTATGGGAGTCGGGACAGATACCACAAAGCTGGAAGGAGGGTATCATCATCAAGCTGCCAAAGAAAGGAAACCTGTCTAATTGTGGTAACTGGAGGGGAATAAATTTACTGCCTGTTTGCTCTAAAGTTCTTTGCAGGGTCCTATTAGACAGAATGAAGAGCGCTGTCGACGGAAAGCTGAGAGACGAACAGAGTGGATTCAGGGAGGGGCGATCTTGCACTGACCAGATTAACGTTCTGCGAATGATCCTGGAGCAGTGCAATGAAATGCAGAATGAACTTTATACTCTGTTCGTAGACTTTGAAAAAGCTTTTGACAGGGTTACATGGAAAAGTATTTGGCGGATCTTGAAGCGACGGGGTATACCAGGCAAGATCATCGATTTAATTAAATCTCTTTACTATGGTTCCTCGTGCCGCGTATTACATGGAGGCCAGCTTACAGAACCGATCCCAGTCACTGCCGGCGTGAAACAGGGCTGTCTACTATCTCCGCTACTATTCTTAATAGTCTTGGACGACGTGATGCGCAGGGTAACAAGTGCAGGAGAAAGAGGACTCCCGTGGATGAATGATAAAACTCTGGAGGACATCGACTTCGCGGATGACCTCTGCTTGCTTGCGGTATCACGTGACCAACTGCAGTCTAAGACGAATGACCTCGCCGATGTCGCTGCGAAAGAAGGACTACGCATTAACTGCGCTAAGACGAAAGACATGCGACTAAACACTCACGACGTCACGCCCATTGTCGTAAACGGTGAGAATGTCGAACAAGTCGAGAAGTTCACCTACCTCGGAAGTGTTGTGGACCGTCTGGGAGGTGCAGAAGCTGACGTGGAGGCGCGCATCAACAAAGCGCGTGCAGCATATGCGCAACTGAAGCCCGTGTGGACTTCCTCAGTCATTACTCGGCGGACCAAAATCAGCATGTTCAACTCCAATGTCAAGTCAGTTCTTCTGTACGGATGTGAAACGTGGCTGGTCAAAAACCACGTAACTAATAGACTGCAAGTGTTTTTAAACAAATGTCTACGGCGCATACTCGGTATACATTGGCCACGAACCATATCTAATGCAAGATTATGGGAACTGACAGACCAAAAGCCCATCAATAAGGAAATCCTGCAAAGAAAATGGCGATGGATTGGACATACCTTGAGAAGACCCCACAACCAGCTGGCCAAACAGAGTCTAACGTGGCAAACTTCTGGCAAGAGACGGCCGGGCCGCCCACGTACTACCTGGAGGCGTTCCGTTGAGAAAGAGGCTGCTTCAACGGGACTCAATTGGAACGAGTTAGAAGTTGCCGCACAAGACCGCGAGAAATGGAGATCCCTTCTACGAGCCCTATGTCCCTGATAAGGGATAAGAGGAAATCATCATCATCATCATATTAATGTTCATTCCTTTCCTTTTAAACGCCTCATCTATTACTGCTACTTGTGTCTGCAGGTCTTCAAACGACGATGCGAACAAAACCTGATCGTCGGCGTATAACAAGGTTACTGTGTGCCAAAGTGTAACAAATACAAGCAAATTACATCTTTGAGGGTCAGACAGCATGCTTCACTCTTACCATTCTTTCGAACTGCCTACACTACTAAATGAGTCGCGCCCAAGCCCACCAATTTTCTTTAACTGGCCTTTATTAGTTAGACTTTATTAATGAGAGCTGGGAGATCAAAGCTTTTATGGCTACACAACTTATGACAGTAGTTGGAAACCTCGAAAAGTATGATAGGCGATTTGGTTGCCAATCCTTCGATACCAGACGGTACAGAAGAAGAAGCAGTTAAAGTTCCGAGTTATCCATAGTGTTGTCGGCAGTTTCGTATCAGTGGCGGCTGTCAATCCTCGGATAACAGACGGTAAATATAGAATAAAAAGAAGTCAGAGTTCCAAGTTACCCATGGTGTCGTCGGCAGTTTCGTATCAGTGGCGGTCGCCGTTCTTGAGCAGCACGGAACTTGAAAGGCCTTATGACAGTGGTTGGCAGCCTCGAAAAGTAAGATAGCCGAATTGTATGCCAATGCTCCGATAACAGGCGGCACATAAAGAAAAAGAAGTTAGACTTTTGAGTTACCCATACTGAATTCCACAGTCTCGTTGGCGGTCTCGTACCGGTGGCGGTCGCCAATCCTCCGATAACAGACGGCATAGTGAATCTCTTATTCGTCTTACTCATAGCGAATTTCACAGTCTCGTCAGGGGTCGCTAATCTTCCAATAACAGACGGCACACAAAGCAGAAGTTTGACTCTCGTCTTACCCATAGCGAATTCCACAGTCTCGTCGGCTGTCTCGTACTAGCGGCGGTGGCCAATCCTCCGATAACAGACGGCACACAAAGCAGAAGTTTGACTCTCGTCTTACCCATGGTGAATCCCACAGTCTCGTCGGCGGTCTCGTACCAGTGGCGGTCGCCTCGCTTGAGCCGGAGGAACTGGTCGGCGATGAGGCAGGTGAGGGTGGCGCCCAGCAGGCGGCCGCGCGGCGCCTCGGCCAGCGCGCCAGTGTACAGGTCGATGTCGTCCACGTGCCTGAGGAAGGTAATAACTAAGTATCTATCATACATACATCGCCAATCCGCGGTGGGCACGCTTGGTGATTAGGCCCATACTCTCTCCTTGAGAGAAGGCCTGTGCCCTACAGTGGGACGTATAAAGGCTAATTATGGTATACACACATACATAAACTTACGCCTGTATCCCAAAGGGGTAGGCAGAGGCCAGGGATTGCCACTTGCCACGATCGCTTCCTCAACATTCATTAGTCGTTGCATGTACGCACGCCGGTTTCGGGTACTATTTGTCATACATGACTTGAGGAAGGAGGAAAGGAAGTGGCTCGGGGGAGGCTTATGCCAGCAAGCAGTGGACGGGACGAGTATGGCCAGGTCAATCTATTTATTTAAAACATAAAATATTTCAAATATAGGTTAGCTAATTACGTAATAACTTAAGTCAGAAGGACCCTTAAGTAGGGACTGAATAAATTAACCGACTTGGTAATACATGAATGTCACAACTTTTTACGGTAGAAGAACTGAGGTGCGAGACTTGTTTTTTTTTACATCCGTGTTTGATGGCATCTCATTTCTTTTTGTAGATAGTCCTACGTTTTTTCATTAACCATTTTACAAGTTCTACCTATCATTCTATTATATTATAGGTATACAGGTACACTGATTTATTCACTGCAAATGTAACTTTGTAATCTTATATTTCTATTATTATTTATATTGGATTACAAAGTTATTTATGCCGTTAGTGTATATAGAAAACTGGACCGAAGTTGTAAAATATTTTAGTTTTTCCTTGTTTTATACACTAATTGTATTTTAATTAAATTTGAAGCTTCTATGTCTGCTAGAAGTGCCTTAGATTTGATTGGTCAGGCAGTCAGTGAGTGAGTGAGTGACAAAATGAAGAAAATTTGACTAGTTGTAATTCTTAAAGTACTGGTTCAAATTGCCTGCTTGGTTACTGAAAATTCAGGCTTCTAGTTTTATCCACAACGAAGTTAAAGGGAGGTCGAAAATGGCCTGAACTTCTTTGAGAAAAGGATGGTACGGCCGTGCCACTTTTTTGCTCGACTTGGCGGGGGCACCGCCGTGCCACCAGATAATAAAATTAATAATTTTGGAAACAATTTTTCTTTATTAAGAACTAAGTATAGGAAAACAAAGATGTTTTTAAAATGTCCGTCATTTTATTATCTATGAAACCCTCAGACCACATTAATTTATCAAAGGTATACTGGGCTGGACACGCCAACTCTTTCCATCCCCTGCCAATCTCGTCCATTGCTCCCCGACTTACGTGTAAATAGTAGAAATCCTCTCCATACTCTCGTCGTCGAACACCTCAGCGAGCTCCTCAAAGCTGGTCGGCCTCGGGAACCCGCAGTGCTCCCTCCAAGCCGGGTAGGGAGGCAGGCCGTGGTCCCTTCCCCTCTGGATGTTCAGGGAAACCAGGTCGAGGCCACAGGGATGTGGTGGGGGGGCCGGAGTGGTGGCGTTGGCGTTGGTGGCGTTAAGCACGATGGGGCGCTCGAAGAGATGGTTGCTGAGCTGGGAAGAGAGGTGGTACTTGACGAATGGTGGTCACAATAAATGGTTGGACTAATGGACCCGTTTAACACCTCCGCTCCTACTCCACAAGATTTGCTGGAAGAAATCTCTTACAGCTCGATACGATAAGCTCGCCATTGTATTTACATATATTTTCTTTGGTCACCATTCCTGTACTGTGTTCTCGTGTGCGCAATAAAGTATAATAATAATTTATTTGTCTCAGAAAAATCATACAAGGTGATTCTTAAATTAGAATTATGCTAGGTACATTTATTTATCCAAAAGGAAATAGTAGCATCTGTTGCTAAACTAGGCGTGAACCTGTGTTGATGAAGCAAACAGTATTAATAATTATACAATGGGTATTGTATGTAGTGCAGTCTTTATGCTCCAGCTATTAATTAATAGTATAGTAAGTGTAGTAAATGGTACTAATCTCCCACGCCTAGCGCCTTGACACGTCCTTCCAAATTTTTATAGGTTTGCTATCTAAAGAAGCACTCATTGCCTTAAAATACCCGATAGGTAATCTTTTCTGGTGGTTTGTTGTGCAAATGACAACCGAAAAACATTTGAATTTTGAACATTCGTTGCTATTGCGATGGCACATTTGATTTCAGACCGCCATAGCATAATTCTTTGTTCGATAGAAAGTATAGGCAGCATGAAGAGAATTTCAAACTTTCTCCCCCGATTTCTCGTACGTTAATATGGTGAGAAAAAAACTGTTGACGGAGTAGGTATTTTGATAACACAGAAACAATTGACAACTGTCAATAGATTGTTAAATAATATACGAGAAACGGGAGGTGTCATGGATAAGTAGTTTGTTTTGGCGTCCAGTATGCGTAGCTTTCGGGCAACCCTGCTAGTTGTTGTAAAATTGTGCCCCAAGTTGGGCGCCAAAAGTAACGTACAGCCCCTCGTTCGGGCGCCAATAATCTACGTCTACACTAGTATTATAAAGAGGAAAAATTTGTACGTTTATATGTTTGTAAGTTTTTATGTAGTTATCTCCGAAAGCACTTAACCAATTTCAAAAATTCTTTCACCCCCCCTCTCCCCCTCGTCAGCAAAAGTAAGCAAAGCTTTTCTTTGAATGGGTGGACATACGCTAAACCGTTTACCACGCGAACGTAGACGCGAGCACTGCTGGAGTACGAAAAGATACCAATAAATAATGAAACAGATGAATCAGTTGCTGGCACAGCCATACCTCATCAGTGACATGCGGGTCGGCGCTGTGCACGAGCGTGTCCATGGCGGACATGATGGCCGACTTGGAGCCCTTCACCTGGTACAGCTGGTACGGGTTGAAAAGCATCGCGCTCAGGTGCACGTAGCTCACCGATCCGGTCACCGCGTCCACGTTGTGGATCAGACCCTGGAGTAAGACGGTGGAGACTAACGGTCTTATTTTATAAAAACACGATTCCTTGAAACACTCCTCAGAGGCAGTTTAAATAGTCTGTTTTAATGTCTTGAATGAATGAATGTTGAGGAAGCGAAAGTGATCTGTCAGGATCGTGGGAAGTGGCAGTCCCTAGTCTCTGCCTACTCTCGTGGCATATAATCGTGAGTTTATGTGCGTATGTATGGTAAAGCCTTTCAGTCTAATTTGAAAGTCCGATCCGCCGGGTTTCGCGAGCCACATCTGCGCCCATCGACGCAGAAGTCTCACAACCCATCAGGTCGCCGTCGTCGGATCACGATGAGGAGGAATTCATCAGTCTTATTTATAAAGCACGATTCATTTATGAACAAGACTGAAAGAGAAACACTGCTGAAATAGAGTTTAAGTAGTACCTGGCCGTGTGGCGCCAGATTAGGAATAGCGTCACTCCATTTCCTTCCGTGGATGTTGTAGAAGGTGACTAAAGAAATACTTAGATTACCAGGAGACGGGCAACGAGGACTGCGCGCGCCAACCCGTCAACCAAGCGTGGCGATTATGGCAAAACCCCTCATGGTTAGGAAAACCATGAGGGAGGCCTGTGTCCTGCAGTGGGCTTCAAATGGCTGATGATGATGATGATAATGATGATGACAGGGGAAGCCTTTGCCACAGACTATTTAAATTACATTTGAGGAGTGTTTTAAAGGAATCGCGTTCTTATAAATAACAACCTACGATAGACTATTTAGCTGCATGTGATGAGTGTTTTAAGGAATCGTGTTTTTATAAGACTGTTCGTGGTTTAGTTAGTTGTTGCTTTACAGAAGTTTAAAAGGATACAAAGAAGAAGAGAGTAGAAAGAAGAGACACGCGAAAACTACGGCGTTTGGTGACCTTGGCGTACAATTGCTCAGTGCAAAACAACATAACGGAATTCACACAGAATTCATTATATGTTAGATATAAAAACCGGCCAAGTTCAAGTCGGACTCGCGAACGGTGGGTTCCGTACCATTATTTATACAACATTAGACACAAAGATTGAGAAAAAACGGCAAAAAATAACGTTTGTTGTATGGGAGCCTCCCTTAAGTGTTTATTTTATTTTAATTTAATTATTTATTTTTGAAGTGAATATAAAACTAAATATTCTGTTAATATTTCAAGTGTCTGACTGTTAAAGTTATTAATATCGAGCAAAAAACGGCAAAAAAATACGTTTGTTGTATGAGAGCCACCTTAAATATTTATTTTATTCAGCGTTGTTGTAGCGGCAACAGAAATACATTATCTGTGAAAATTCAACTGCCTAGCTATCACAGTTCATGAGATACAGCCTGGTGACAGACAGACAGACGGTCAGTGAAGTCTTAGTATTAGGGTGGCGTTTGGGCACCCTTCGGTACGGAGTGAAAACCAAGCACCCCCTAACTCCGCGCCCCTCCCTCCTCGAATAGGCATTAACAATTAGAATAAAAACCCCGCGATTTCATAGGAAATACGAATAAAATTTGAACTCGATGAACAACTCAAAGAAACAACATAGCACTAAACGAAATAAAACTTACCGGCAATAACGTGTGAGCAAATCTGAAGGCAGCGGCGGAGAAGTGGTTCGCCATGGAGGGATCTACTTCAGGGTCGTACATGTCGCTGTGGCCATCACTCTCCAGCGTCAGGTTTAGAGCGTACATCACGTCTTCGCCTGAAACGACAATTATGAGATTTTCATTATTGTGATGTGATTAGTATGACCTGAAGACTCAGTCCGGCAGGAAGCTATTATTATCGGGGCAAATTTGGATGAGCTGGAACTAAAGGCATAATAACAGGTACTGATGATGATGATGATGATATGATACGTAACTTCCAAAGAAAAAGGCATTGTTTTTAGACATCGCAAGTGAGAAAAGAATAAATAAATAAATAAATTGTAAACGATACTTATCACAATAAGCGTACAGATTAAAAACACTCTATTAAACTACTATGCGTTTAAGCAGTCAGGTAGGGCTGTGCTGAAAAAAATATAAGGAAATTTTAGTTACTACGGGGCCTTAGGTACGGGGCAATGAAAAAAGAAGAGAAAGCTTTTTGTAAATAGAGAATAATACAACCCTTTTGCTATTTTCAGCCACTGACCCCCTGCCACTTCTTTAATGTTGTCGATCCATCGGTCAAGTCGCCTTCCACCGCCCATAGTTCATCCTTAAGTCTAACCAGACCAGAAGCGATCCAGGAATGCTCACCCAAAACAGCCGGCAGGAACTCCGAGTAAGTGATGTGCTGCATCTGCGCCCCGACTATCTTCCGAGCCTCCATGTAGAGCCGCTCGTCCTTCCAGCTCGGGTTGAGCTTGGCCAGCATCCTCGCCAGCCGGTTGTGTTGCCGCGCCCAGATCAGGTGCATCGTGGTCAGATGCAGGTTCTCGTTGGCGCGGTCGTCACCTTTGAGTGAAATGTATTTGGGTGCAGAGCTTAGAACCTGTTCATATTTTAAGGTTCACGTTGAACTTGTAGAACTCTGCAACGCTTTAAATGTGAGGACTGCTCAGTTTTCTCGTCGGCGCGCCCCACATTGGGTGCCACAAATTGCTATTAATTACAACTGGGTTCTTTGGCCCCTTCCGGGGAGTTCAGCCTGTAGTTACTAACAACATCTAACAATGAAACAATGAGTGAGGTGACATTTTATGAAGTTAAAAATTATCTAGGGTTAGGCACCCTACATCGAATTCCATTGTTATCAGAAATAAGATGATTGTCTGCATCAGGATTTGACAGAGATTTTCAGCGGTAAAATCATGTTTTGTGTATCAAACAACTTACCTGACTCAAAGCAATATCTGCCCTTAGCATTCATCGCCGCCGTGTTGCAACCGTCATCGGGATCGGTAGCTTGAGGCAGCAACTCCCGTTTGCCATCCTGTAGGAAGCAGAGTTTGGTATTGCTAGCGTCACAGGACATCAGAATAGATATAGGTACGTATTAGAATAAAAGATTTTTGCTAACCAGCAAAGGCTTGAAGATCTCGATGAAGTCCATTTAAAGGAGTCTTTGACAATTAATAGTTATTTGTTATGCAAGGCTGCAAAGTTAATTTTTGGCGCGAGTACCTTGTATTGAAACCTGAGCAAGCGAAGGATTCTAGGATTGAGCCACGAGCGAAGCGAGTGGTTCAAATATAGAATCCTGAGCGTAGCGAGGGTTTCAAAGGTACGAGACGCTAAATAACTTTGCTGCCGAGCGCAACACACAACTTTTCACCTCACTAAAGCTGTTATTATGTAAATTACTGTTAATTTATATCTTCGTCGCTGCTAGCTTCGCTCATATTTTATGATTTCTTTCGATTTTATCAAAAAACAAATCAAAATAATGGAAGTAAAGTGAATTCAATAAAGAGAAGAAAATTATAAGTTTTTTTTAAATCAAATTTTCTTGCCGGCCAGTGCGATTCTTTAAATGAGGCTGGCGCATGACATGAAATAAGTATTTGCATTTCAATCATCAATGGACTGGCTGCAGAGAATATAAACTATTACGAAACCAATGAGGTTCTATATATATGTAATTTATTGTACGAAACCTTTCATTACACTTTCCACGCTAGCGGATAAAGTGCGATTTTCCACGCAGATTTCGAATGATAAACAGAGCTTTTACGAGCTAGTGAGGTGAAAAAATTTTTTTTCATCCCCCCATATCGGAAAGAGTATTTTTGCTCTTCGATATCTGAGTGCAAAAGCCTTTTTTATCCGCTAGAGGATAAAGTAAATTGAATTTAGAACATCGTGTGCACTAAGTTTGTAAATTCAAAACATCATTAAACCTATTTACTTCTACCTCCATGGTGCCGAATTTATTATACTACTTTTTTTTATTTGTTATAAACTCAGACTCGGAACTTCCTTTGTGTTTTTTTGCATTTAGTCATTTCCTCGCTGAGGTGGGATGAAAAGTTACGTGTTGCACTCGAGTGCAAAGATTTTTCACCTCGTGCTCTTTTGATTCCCTCGCTAACGCTCAGGATTCTAATTTTTTAATCACGAGCGCAGCGAGTTATTCAATTTTAGAATCATTCGCTTGCTCTGTCATCAAAATTGAGCACGCGTTAACAAATAACTATTTTGGATTTGTAATGGGTTCGTGACAAGGAGTAAAACGTTCTTGGTTCGTGATATCCTGTGATA
Source organism: Yponomeuta evonymella (assembly GCA_963969515.1). Lineage (NCBI taxonomy): Eukaryota > Metazoa > Arthropoda > Insecta > Lepidoptera > Yponomeutidae > Yponomeuta > Yponomeuta evonymella. The sequence goes on along the minus strand of OZ018343.1, from coordinate 1,252,795 downwards.
TGGTAGCCAGGCAAAGACATCACAGACACGGAAATACACCCAGACTGAGGTCATTTGCACAAATAAAGTACGGTGGCCTCAAGTATTAATCGAATCCATGACGTCCTTTTTGGTAGTCAAATGTGTTTACCGCTAGACGAACGAGGCAGTCATGAGATGACTGAGGATATGGAAATGTGTAGAACTGAAGTTAACCAGCATAATATAGTTCATAGTTCAGGTGTAAACTGACCTTGAGCATCCGCAGGAGCCCTCCGGTCATGGTCCGCAGGTGGGTGGCACGGTCTTCGTTAAAACCGTAGACCACGGAGCCATCCAGGTACGCCGTGGCTTGGTTCAGCTGCTCGCGGGGACCTGACGGCAGTTTGGAAGAAGTGTAATTTTCAGGAGTGGTTAACCGCAGTCCCGTCCGCACATCCGCGAGAGTTTATTTATTCTTACACCTGAGACACAAACACAAATGTTTGCTTTTTTGAGGATCCCCAGCGCGCTATTAGGTTGATCCCATAGTTTGGAACTTGGAAGTCTTTGTTTAATGAAAATACAAACTTTACAAACGTTATAATTCAGTGAGTGAGGGTAGTGGAGATGGTCTGATATTTTAAAACCACCTCACATGATAAATTAATGGACTTCCCCTCTTTCATCCACCTTTGTCCATGTTTAGATCTCCAAACTGATACCTTTACACTCCATCTCTGAAGGCCTAATATTGCAGGCATCTCTCATGAGCAGGAGTCTCACCGAAGTGGCAGGTGGGCGCCGGGGCGGAGCGCACGAACTCCATGCAGGTGAGGTTGTACTGCTGGTAGAAAGGGTCCTCCGCGGCGAGTGGCACGGGGAAGCACTCCGGGTGCGGTGGCTGCGCGCCGTCGCAGCACGACAGCAGCGAGCTGTTCTCGCCTGGGGACATTAGACCGCAGAACATTTGTGCCAGCCTCACTTTCGGTACTCATAGTACTTTTAGTTGAAAGACATATTAACATCAATCCTCATCTTATCTTTGTGCTATTTATCTGTTCTATTTATAGCTAGTATAAACTATGCAATTGATTATAAGGGTTCAATATGTAGCTTATTTTGTACACGAAACCCCCATAAAGTGGTTCTAGTAGGTCTACCAGATTTTATGCTTCTCTATGTTTCTGAGCATCTAACGCGTTAGAGATTGGCGGTCTCATTTATAAAAACACGATTCCTCTAAAACACTGCTCAGAGGTAGTGCAAATAATCTATGGCTGCGTTTTTCCCTCTACTAGACTACCTATTTAAACTGTCTCTGAAGAGTGTTTTAGAGGAATCATGTGTTTAGAAATAAGACCGTAAGATGTTATCTTAATTGAGCTGTAACTGTAATGTTATGGTCCATGAACTGGGGCCCAGACCGCGAGTATTATGGTGAACTTTTTGTCGTTAACTGGGCCTGTGTCATAACCATCTTCATCAGCCCACCTCAGAGTATTGTTGAGTACAAGCCTTTTCCCCATCACGCCACCTTTCGCGGTCTCTTCCACGGGCCCTCTGTTGACCTGAACACATCGTCCCACCATCGGGCTGTTGGACCTCCGCTCGGTTCTCGGCAGCCACTCCGTTACTGCCCTGGTCCACTTGCCGCGTTTCCACTTCAGCCTGTGCACGATTACCTTTATTGAGAGCTGTAGCTGTGATGTCGTGGTCCATGAACTGCCCCCAGACTGCCAGCATCACGGTGAACTTGCTGTCGTGAGCGTAACTCGGCCGGTGTACGGTGATGCTGACGTCACGCGCGCTCGGCAGTTCCGCCCCGTCTATGCCCGTACGGGGCGAGCTGATGCCTGGGGAAATTCGGAGGGTAATAAAATTATTGTAAGAAGTATTTGAATGACGAAGTACATACGTACATAAGCAGCCTATATACGTCCCACTGTACGGTACAGACCTTCTCTCAGGGAGAGAGTATGGGCTTAATCACCACGTCTGCCCACCGCATTGGAAATTTCAAGCGCTGAGATATTTGAATAGCTCAGACACTCAGGTTTCCTCACGATGAAGGATCACCGTTAGCGAGTGGTATTGCTACTATAACTTCACAAATGTACATATATAACTTATAAAACAAAGTCATAGGTACATGCCCGCACTTGGAATCGAACCTGGGTCTCTCGCTTCCTAGTCCAATGTTCTACCCACTATGCTACCACCGCTTACTATTTGAATTACTTATTTGAATAACGAAATACGGAGCCAATTTAAGTAAATGGTTCAAACGATTGAATTGAATTGAATTAAACAGTCGGTTTTGGTCCTTTGGAGGTCGTTTGGGATTCGGTCACTGAACCTCCAACTGGGCAAGAACTCAACCAGGTACAGGTAGACACCTGTACTTCATTCAACTTTTGAGTTAGTTTAAAGTATTTTTTTTTAAATATCAAATTCTAGAAATTGATAAATAGGGGTTGATATTGCGTTGAATAATGACCTTGGACAAGCAAACGAAGTGATAAATATATTATTATTGGTCCCCGTATTTTAAAGAGTTCTATCAACTGTTTGTGTACATTACCAGTTCAATTATATTAGTAGACAGGCTAGATAACTTACTGCTACTGCTACTAATAAACAAAAACTATGATGGCGGTTACATGAAGACCAATGATAACATGACAGACACCTTTTCGAGCCGCAACAGTCTCCATGAGCGAATCCGAACGATTCATCAGTAGTAAGTACTAGAATCTTCAAGTTGGATCAATAATAATAACTTCCACACAACAGAATCACTTGTCCTGGTCCCAAACTAGGATACCCTGTGCTATGGTAACCAGGCAAGGACGTCACAAACATGGAAATACACCCAGACTGAGGCCATTTGCAAAAATCAAGTACGACGGCCTTCAGACAACCCACGCCTCTCTGTTTTGGTCACAACGAGACAGTCAAAACTATACCAGTACCTAACTAGAATCTTCAACACACTTACCATCACCGTAAACAGGCGGTAGGGCTCTCCTAAAGGGTGTACCGGCGACGCCCCACTTTAGCGGGTTGGCCAAGTTGTTACAGATCCCGTTGTAGGTTCTGTAGGGGCTGGCAGGACACGCCGGGGCGGTCGGCAGGCAGTATGGGGGGTACGTGGCGTTGGTCGAAGGGCCGACCCCCACGCCGCCCTCGCGTTTGTAGCTATCGGTTCTGGAAGTATGTTTATCCCGTTGAAGATAGTTTTAAAAGTTTAACGTTGTAAAGGAAAGCCATACTCATCAATACAAATTACTTTTGATATGAGACTACGGGGTTACGAGCGGCTGCCATCAGGATAAACTTGACTTGGCGAACTAAAACGGACGTTCACTGGGAACGGATAATAGGGTTACGGAACTCGAAGTGGAATTAGGTAAGATCAATAATTGGCATATCGGAAATACGAAGAAAGGAGAGGAAACAATGAGGAAGTAGTTTCGACCACCTGACCAAGGGACAGAGACCCGTTCGAGTTCAGACTTGAGAGTACCTATAATTGCTATTCGACAATAGTGTTTGTACTCTGAACTCACATAATAAATATCTGCTGTTTTAAACTGATAATTTTTCGACGATTTTGGAGGTGGGCCCACGTTGATGCAAGAGATGGTTTGAAAACGCCTGTAACCAGACACATAGCAATTGTACTTACTAGCGCCTGCGATACATTGTATAGCAATTTGTTTAAGCAGCTTAATCCACTGAAAGCTTTGGGAGGATTTTCAGAAACACAAAAAGGTTTCGGCTTTTCAGAGACCCTTTTTGGGAAGTATCATGTTTCATAGTGAGTTAAAAGCTAGTGAAGTGTATGGCACATGTTGGAATTACTGGATTACGGAAGTGTCTACAGACATTAGCTCGCATCGTTGGGTTTAATTAATCCCTTCTAGGAAGTATAGGTAACTTTGTTAACAAATAATACAAAATACAAATAAACTCTATTTCTCCATCCACAAATTAGATAGTACAATAGAGGTGATATACAATATGGCACAATGGAAGTAATTTGTGGAAAGACTGGCTCCTAAAGTAGATCAGAGATCTGAATAATGCTCAAGGACATTTTTTTTCCCACGGAACCAATGCTAAGTAGTACATCACATGATCGGACATCAATCTTTACAGGATTGTATCAAACTTGCAGAGTCGTCTGTAACGTAACGGAGTGAATAGAAACGTGTGAAGTTTGATGTGATAGGTACAAACGATTTTAAGGCGAAAGCAAAATTAGGGGGTGGTCGACTCAGTCATAAAAATTTACGCCTGTATCCTGATGGGGCAGAGACAGTGTCGGATTAAGCTAGCGTGGGGCCTGTAGCAAATTTTAGCAAGGGGCCCTTGGTTTGCTTTAAGTTAGCAAGTGTAGTTATGCAATAAAACTAAACTGACAAATAAACCAATATTATAATACCAATATGAATATGATACCAATCTTTTGCAGTTCTGGAGGCCTGGCAAGCTAAGATACAGATGTTTTGATCTAGTTTAGGCTCCATGCTTTCTACAAATAGCAGGTACATTCTTTTGCTGTGTATCATTTATTCAATGTTGTTTTATATGCAAATGTATTTTGTGGACAGAAAATAAACAAATATTTTATCTTATCTTATATTCTTGAAAACTCATATTTTTTACGGTCAGAAATCGGGGCCCTCAAATGCGCGGGGCCCGAAGCACTTGCTACTCTTGCTACGTGGCTAATCCGGCACTGGGCAGGGAGGGAACAACATGGTTTGACAAAACTCATGCGCTCTATCAACATTAATTAGCAATTAACACAGATATAGACAATGAATGTATTGAATACCCTCGAGAGCAATGATGCAAGGCAAGGGTGAATAATGAATGGTCTTTATTAAACTTTAATTTTATTATAAAAACCATCATTGTTCAATGCTGAGATATCAAGAATTTCGTCAGTGACCTTTGTTTGTCCACAATGCTCTCGAGTATATTCAATACTTACATTCATTCGGCCTTATTTATAAAAACACAACTCCTCGTAAACCAATCTGAAACACTGTTTATTTAAACTGTGGCTACATCTTTTCCTAGTAGGTATGGAGATTTTACGAGGAAAAAAAGTTGTAGCCACAGATCGGCGTTTTTGAGGAATCCAGTTTTTATAAATCAGACGATTTGTCTATATCTGTGGGGGATTCGGGTTATCTATTGGTAGGCGGTGGTAGCATTCGGTAAAACGCTTATTTTCGAGAGGTCGAATCTCTGCTTAAAGGGGTTCGAATCCCAGCTTATACCAATTACTTATTTTTTTAAGTTATAATAATAATAATAATAATAAAGCCTTTATTTCCAAACCTATTTAAATATTTACAAATAATATAAAATTAAAAATATCATCTAGGTATGTTTTCTAACACTAATACATTTATTAAGGACATCAAAATGACAATAAATATAAAAATTGTACAAAAATTTTATAAAACTTATTTGGAATTTATGTTAACATTAATAAAATTTCATTCAATAATTAAATCAAAACTGGTTTCATCTAAGTTACCTTCAAATATTTTTGAATTTGTAGCAAGCAGCAATACCACACAGCACAGCATGCTGAGCAATGAATGCTGAGTTGGTGACCCTGTTGGATGCCACGGCGGCGGTACAATGTCGTCAATATTACGTTTGTGTTATTGTTATTGTTATTCTTTTCTCATTTTCGTTGTCATTGTGTAAATGATGTTATTCATTATGTACGTGCTTTGTGGTAATCTAAATAAATGTTTTCTTTCTGTCTCTTTCACTCACTGAAGGAGTGCATCGTGAGGAAACCTAAGTGTCTGAGGTGTTCACGTCATACTTTAGAGCTCGATATTGCCAATCCGCGGTGGGCACGCGTCCATACTCTCTTTCTTCACAGTACAAATCTTTCTTTGAGTGAAGGCCTATATATCTATACCCTGCAATGGGTCGTACAGCGTAGACTTCGTAATAATTATTTATCTATTACCTATTTAGTTTCCCAGTACGTTGACAAGGTCTCAATCGATACCTACGAATGAGAAGGGCCGGGGTTCGGTAACAAAACCGCGCCAACTCAGGCGCGATGAAGCCAGACGATCGCAGCACAGCGATACCGTTTCGCGGTTAGACCTAGCATCGGGTTACCTGTCACTGACCGGTAAATAGGCATACTAGCTTAATGTTTTCCGGTTGTAACATAAGTTTTGTGTTTAAACAATTTGGGGGTTGCTCCTTTAACCTGTTAGATTATGACCTTCAAAATAACAATTAAAAACCATTATTATGGTGGCCCGATCGGGTCCTTTAGAATTCTACAGATTAACATCTAAATATCTCGGGCTCGTACGGCGATGTAGAGTCACTCGAGCTGCAGCTATTAAAGGATGTGGGGTTAAGATTTCAATCTAAAATAATCCTTAAATACTTACGAAGTTAGAAACTACAATACATAATTATGTAAATATGCAGTCTATTTTCAGGCCTAACATGAGTCTTACGTTCAACATCATAGACTTGATTAGAAACATTGTAACTAGGTAGTGTAAATTGTAAACGGGCTGGTGAAGCTTTTGTCTTGTCGCGTGTTCCTAAAAAGTTAGAAAAGTGTCAAATAGCATGTTAATTAAGACCTCAAATTAGGTTACTGCAGCTCATAGTATAGAAGAATCATATCGTAGTATAGGTCTATCATGCTTGCCCGAGACGTGCATGAGGTACGTTGCTCCCGGCCTGCCTTCTGATCAATTGATTGTAATGGCCCGGAAGGTACCTCTGAACACGCACTATTTAGGTCTTATTGACTTTGTATGGAGACATTAACTAGGTAGTAGTTTATAGGATTAGAATATTAACCTCCTTGTCACCCTAGCGACTTTGCTGCTCTTCGAGGAAAGGAGGAAATATGACAGTATTTCAGGTAATCTACGACCTTATTTTGCCGATAAGACATATTAGGCAATGGACAATATGGACATACATGGCTTTTAGAGGTAAAAAGCAGTAGCGGTCACTTCAGTAGCGGCCGTTTATAGAATATATGAAAATGTACTTAAGATCGCGCACTAAGGACTCGTCCAATTTGCCCTCAATCAATCAATTTACCAATTTGTCCTACTACGAACTATCAAATACATACATACATATTTAGATGTTTTGGAAACGTAAAAAAAAACTAGTATTTTTAGTGACTCTCGATACTCATACACAGGTAAACATTTTCATAACATAGCTTACAAATTCAAAAATCGCGAACTTTACTCTACCACACTCTGAGACCACTCTAGATCTATTAGTTATTAATTAAATTCAGCAGCATGCGTCTACTTTACTTAGACCTACATTACAAGCTCTACAAGCCCATAAAGTGGGTTACAACGGGAGATCACAAATAAAATAGAAATTTAACGCATGAAATATGAGTCTCTTAACTCTTACCCATTAGTCAAAGCCCTCGTGGCCTGCTCAGTGGCGTACGCTATATCGGCCAGAGGTTTGACCGTCTTCGCTGTGGCAGCCGCCCTCTGTGCCCGCCCAGCCGGTGAATCTACCTTCAGAGGGCGCCGGAGTCTCTCCAGCTGGTTCTTAGCTGCCAGCGCTACCTGCCCGTGGGAGAGGGCGGAGGTGATGGCGGCTGGCGTCGGCGGAGCGCCGGCCCAGGGCGGCGACGGCTTGCCTGAGACAGAATTCAGACGTAGGTGAAAAAGCTGATATCGTCCAGGACTTGTGGTCTCCACTATTTCATAACAGAGAATCTTCTCAGAATCTATGTTCAAAGGCTTACAAAGTTTTAACGAAGCGACGTCGTAACGCTGTGATGCCAGAAGTGTCGTGTCTTGGGGGAGGCCTATCTCCAGCAGTGGACGGAAACAGGCTGATTGATGTGAATTTGGCTCTATTTTGTACCTTTTAAAGGCCAGGTATTTTTGAGCAAAGGCGCCAAGTCCGGCGGCACAGAAGTGAGGGTAGCTGTGAGGTTCCCTGCTTCAGGGATCGCTGGCGCTTCAGTGGTGTTGTCATCGAGGTCCGAGTTGAGGTTGTAGGAGACCGTGGCCATGAGGGCGATGCCGAGGGCTGCACTGTTGGGGAGTAGGAGGACTGGGATGATTAAGAGGATAGAAAGAAAAGTACAATCCATTTAACTCAAGTCAGTAAAACATTTAATACACGTTTTAATACATTTACAGCCTTATTTATAAAAACACGATTCCTTTAAAGCCTAAGGCGCGAGACACACAGATGGGACGTGGGGTGAGGGCGCGGTAAGATGAATAGAGTCTCAGACTTGCTCTGCGGTCGCTCTTGGTCTGTGACTCTATACATCTTATCGCGCCCTCGCCCCACGTCCCATCTGTGTGTCTCGCGCCTAAGAGGCAGTTTATTTAATCTGCGGTTACGACTTTTCCTTGTAAAATCTTTTAATCGGCATTTTTATAAATAAGATCGTTTGATATCACAGAATGTTCTGTGGTGCAAACATACTGCAGTCAAACAAAGCAACAATACTATTTTTACCTTTTATCTCTTGCCAAAAGTACCTAGTTAGCTACGTTAAGTTCTTACGTGGAAGATTTTTCGCCCATAAGAGTCTCACTCTTAAATATAATAAGAGTTTTTTATTGACTTGTTCCCAAATAATAATGTCGAACTGCTTAATTAAATTGAAAGCTCTTGTCGGGCTGACTTTGGCCTTTGCATCTACGTAATGAGATCATTTATAAAGTGGCACCTTCACTCACACTACATAGGTGAAGGGACCCCTCGGATGCTGCAGTGCCTATAGGAAATAGTTTTAAATGGAGTAGGCTTGCCCAGCACCTACACCATCCTGACAACATAGGCGGCCTAGCCCACAGGAACGACAAGTCAATACGTGTGGAGTCAACCAAGCCGCGGGTTTCCTTACTATGTTTTTCTTCACAGTTAGCGTGTGGTATTGCTACTACAAATTTGCAGATATATGCAACTTAGAAAATAAACAAAGACATGCGCGCACTGGGAATCGAACTTGGGTCTCTCGCTTCCGAGTCTATGATTCTACCCACTGGGATACCACCGCGTCGTCGGGCTAAATAACGGCTATCATTTTACCCATTAAAATCTAAAGTGTTACATAGAGTGGGCCTATTTATAAATGTACCACATGAGAAGAACCTGTTTATTGCATAACTTCAGTCGAACAAACAACATAAAAATGTAGATAGAGACAAGTTTTTATGGATTGATTGAACCAGTTTCCATTTCGAGTTTTTGAGTGAAAAGAGTAGACAGTAGGTACCTAGGTCGACATGTATATTTTTTGTTGCAGTCACCCGTAAAGTAACAAAGTAGACTGGATTCGTGTAAAGGTTGATGCGCTGCGGACTATTAGTCCAGACAAAATAGACATTCCAGTTTGTATTAATTCACAAGCTGGTTTTTGTATAGGTCATAAGTACGAGTACGTCATTACAAATGCTATGTCAAAACTCGCCATTGATCCTGCTTGTGCGTTGTTTTTTATCCGAGGTCAGCAGTTGGCTGCGGTGGGCTGATGATGATGATGATATACTACAGAGACCAATAAGCAGAAGTGGATAACCAGCATTGGCATTTTTATAGTCAAGTAAAGGCAGTAATTTTAAGTCTGTATAACAGATTATCTTGTCCTAGATCGCCTTATAGAGTCTAGAGACATTTTTCGTTGACTCTGTGATAGTTAAATAGGTATAAAGGAAACAACAACATTTCTTCTGGTCTAATAGATAGACGTAAATCTATTTAATAGAACCCAGAACAAGTTGACTTTGCTCCTGTATCGCGATTGGTCGTTCCTAATATCTGGCCGCCCTAGGCCTGGGCCTGGAACGTCCACCAGCAAGACAAGGATTACATCGGGCCGAAACAGAATGAACTCAGGCCGAAGCGGAGAAACAACACAGGCCAAAGTGGGACGAACTCAGGCCGAAACGGGACGGACAATGGTCGAAGCGGAACGAACTCAGACTGAAGCGGGAGGAAATCGGGCCGTAGCGGGACGAACTTGGGCTGAAACGGGGCGAACAATGGCCGAAGCGGTAGGAACTCGGGCCGAAGCGGGACGAACGGTGGTCGAAGCGGAATGTACTTGGGCCAAAGGGGGGTGAACTGGGCCGAAGCGGGACGAAATCGTTTCCCAACTCGGACTAGCCTATGTCCTGTTTAATGATGTGCTTGATTCACACGTTATTACTTTACAAACCCATGAATAAAGCAAATCATTAAGCAATCCAGTTTTAGCAGTAAAATAAATGAAAGGAGCTCGCCAGATGACGTAGGTTCCAACTGAGCCCAGGTCCTTATTCTGTTAAGATAAAATTATACAAAGCGGTGGAAATCCCCAATTTTTTTATACATTTTATTTTTTTCATACATTGACTACGACTTTACGCGAGTTAACTTGATGCGGCAATTGAATAAAAACATCTATTAACTAAAGTATCTATTCTCGGTGTTATTATGTTCCAACTTGCATCACAATTAAGTGGTAAATGTTGGACCTATTTTATTGTTATGGCTGTAGAGTTACCATTAAACTTATTTAGACTTTAGAGTGCATGGGAAATTAAGGTGAAAAAAAAAATGAAAAAATATTTATTTCTAAAAACAAAATTTTTACAAACATATTTTACAAGGCTGAGACCTCCTTTTAAGTGTATGACACCTGTGCCTGGAGATCCCACTCTTCCACAACTATACACATTAAGTTTTAGAAACAATGATTTTACAATACATTTATTGATTGTGTGTGTATGTGTGTGTGTGTGTGTGTGTGTGTGTTTTCATGCTGAAGTTGACGTGTTTGTTTTTCTATTTAATTTCCTATTTAAGTTAGATTAGATTAAGACCCGTAGATTAAACTTTTCATTTATTTCTTTATTATTCATATTTAGTTTTAGATTAAGTGTGGCAATAGTGATTCCGTTGTTTTATACTCCAGTTTTAGTAGCCTGTATACGCCCTGCTCTAACAAAAATTTGCGCTTTAAAGCTTAATATTTCGGAAACGGATCTCTAAATTAAAAAAATTCACAATATTTTTAAACGACCAATCCAACACAGTGGCGTAGCATAGGTCACTAGTACCCGGTGCGGATTCCAAATTTGCCGCCCTCTTATTTTTGTAATCCATTATAAAAAATTTGGGCATGGTAAAAAGAGTACTTTTATTAGTTTTATTGAATGATTTATTGAATGATTTATTGAATTGAAAAGTGAAATTAACATTTTTTGACATAGGTAGAATATCACAGAAAAATTACAGAGAAAACGTAATAGGTAGGTATTTGGTAACATGAAAAAAAGACGAAAAAAACACTGAAAGAATTTTTTTTTTTTAATTTTAATTTTTTTTTCTAACTGCCACCTCCGCAGCGCCGCCCCCGGCAAAGTGCCGCCCGGTGCGGACCGCACCCTCCGCCCCCCCATGCTACGCCACTGATCGAACAATAGGCGAGAAAAAAAATTGCATCCCTAATTTACGTGTAGGGAAGGTAACCTACAACTTTTTCAAATTTCATTCCACCTCTTTGTCGGCGTGATCAAAATATTGTATATCTATCTATACCAAATTTCAGCTTTCTAGTACTTATCGTCTCTGTGCTAAGCCGCAAAAAGACAGACGGACGGAAATGGCAAAATTATAAGGGTTCCTTGTTGACTACGAACCTTAAAAAGGTATTAATCACTAGACGCCCCCACCGCGGATTGGCGATTTCGAGCACCGAGGTATGTGAACACCTCAGGCAATCAGGTTTTCCTTTACCGTAAAGGTATGTCACCCTGGGCAATAATCAATGAACTGTTGACTCTGACTGACACATAAATTCACCATCGATATGATAAGAAGCAGAATAAACTTTAAACTCACACGAAGAAGACGCAAACGGCGCACTGGAGGTTCCTGAGTCGCTTCTGATAGCGCCGCGTTATGCTGGACTCAAAGACATAGGTTGGCTGGACCAGAGGGGTCCGCTCCCCGCCACTGGTGCCTGCTCTCTCCATCTTCAGGATCCTGGGGAAGGCTAGAGCTTAGTCCTCGACATGGCGACGTTTCCATTTCCAACCTCGATAACAATGAGCCCTACCCCACTCGCGAGATATTTCACCCGTCGAGTTACGTTGCCAAAGTGCGTACAGAAAATACAACTGACGGATGTTAACAGTAGATTGACAAATTTTAAAACCTATTAAGATAGATATTATTTATTACTTAGATTAACAAATTGAACACCTTACGTTGAACCTTATCAGTTTGAAATAAAGTCTAAAACCAATGAAAAATTTTACTAGTCTACGCGAAGGCACTTGAGGCCTAAATTATGTGCACCCAATCCTGTCGGAATCGACAATCACAGCTAGACGACTGGAATCGTTTGTGATGTCGTTGTTTCTGGTTCCCACGACACAGGGTATCCTAGTGTGGGGCCAGAAGCAATGTATGTGCCTGTATGTAAATGTTTATGTTTATAGTGTGGTTACCGTATTAAAGATGCCCAAATCGGTCATCGGAAACTTCCGCGACCGGGCCTATCGTCAACAAACTTAATTAGGCAGGTATGTGGTACGTTACGTCGCTAACTTTATTATGATGTATGTGAGTTCGTCTGTTTGTAACTCTTTGAACTCTATGATGAAAGTTAGTTATGGGCTCTAGAATTGTTCAGATTACATTACGGTTCAAAAAATTCCTAATCCCTACCAAAACAGATAAATTCTCAACAAATAGGGTTGATCAAAACATCCAGATCTATAAAGGTGGATAAAATCTCGCCTTAAATCTCTCGTGAGTATTGTATTTTTTTATTTTCTAAGTATTTATTTTTGCTGGGACGGATTATAAATTTTCGGAAACGTTAATTTTTTTTAAGGATTTTCGGTGAGGAAGAATGCTTTTTAATTTTGGTAAGCATTAATTTATTTTGAAGTGAATTGAATTGAATATAAATAAGTTTTAGATACTCAGGCCGACTTGCACCACATTTAAATCGAATTTGTAAGAAGAATTTTAGTTACCTACCTAAATGCTAAAAAACCGGCCAAGTGCGAGTCGGAATCGCGCACAAGGCACCATTATCTATACAACATTTGAATATTTCAAACGTCTACCTGTTGCCGTTATTAATATCGAGCAAAAAACGGCAAAAAAAACACGTTTCTTGTACAGGAGCCCCCCTTAAATATTTATTTTATTTGGTTTTTAGTATTTGTTAGAAAAACAGAAATACATCATCTGTGAAAATTTCAACTGTCCAACTATCACGGTTCATGAGATACAGCCTGGTGACAGACGGACGGACGGACGGACAGCGGAGTCTTAGTAATAAAAACTAAAATATGGCAGTGTCATTACTAGGTTCGAAAAATTATTATATCTGCCCATTTTATTATCCCAACGAAACGAAATCAAGAAGATAGAGAGAGTCGAGAAAAACCACGTCGAGACACTAGTTTATGATATTTTATATAGTCATTAGTTTCTTAAGGTTTTGATAATAATATAAACTATGGTAATGCTGTTTTCTTATTTACTTAATTAAGACGGCATTCCTAAGAAAACCGAAGTACAGTCTACAGTACCAAGCTTTACACCCGTGATGACCCGTGTGCTCTCTTATTTTTTACTTTACTTTACCCAATATTTATATTAGGTATTAAAGTAAAGTAAAAATATTTATTAATTGCATAAATATATGATACTCGTTCATTTGATGTGATGACTTATGACAGTGGTACATGATTACATGATTACAGTGGTAGCTACAATATGGGCGACTTTGGAACTAAAATGTAAAGGTGGATAAGCTGTCGACTGTGTCGGTCGGTATAAAGCACATAACTTGACCAAAAATCGGCGTAATCGGGATGACTTTGCCAATGGACCACTAAATACATATTTTTTATTATTTGTTAATTTTACTAAAATAAAGTCCATAGAATTATAAGTTACATCTCGGATCCCTTGCCAATTATACCCGTTAGTAGTCCATGCGCAATCAAAGTAACAATAGGGTAAGTTTCGTAAAATTATACACAAACTCCATTTGACGTATTTAAAGAATTGCAAATTTTAAAATAACCCAGTATTGCTGATGACCACTCACTAACTTCGAGTTATTTCAGCATGCTGAAGTAATCGTCTCTAGCAGAGGGGCTTTTTTTATTATGTGCTATTTGTATACAACCGATTTGTGCTGCGATTTGTATACAACCAATAGGTACGTACCAAGATGTCTTGCAACAAACACCTATATATCTATATCACTTAATATCCTCTAATCTAGTGTAATACGACCCTATTTTGTCCTGACATTAGTATAAAAACGACTAAACTAATTCAACAACCAGTCTTAAACCTAGTTGTACTTACTTTCATGCGTGTACCTAATCCCAAATCTAATATAATAATCTCATGTTTGTTATTGAGCTCCTCCGAAACGGCTTCACCGATTTTTTTTGTGTATAATTATGTGGTAGGTCTGAGAATAGGTCGTAGCCTTCGTAGGGCTACTCATGCATGTGGCAAAACAACGTTTGTCGAGTCAGCTAGTCAATTTATAGAAAATCCCAAACAAAAGCGATGACTAGGAATATGTTACCCTCTATCTCAAACAATGAAAGACTTGAAAGCGGCATGAAATTAGCGCTCTTATTAGATTTCCACAATGTAAAGAAATTCTAAATGATAAATAGATTGTACTTACCTACTTAGAATAGTCCCATGAACGTCATAAAAACTTGAAATCACGAGCGCATGTAACTTTTCCGTAAATATTTTTTTTATTTTCTTTTTAATTGTATTTTGTAATGAAAGTTTTTTTCTCTGTCAACCAGTGTGGTTTTCGGTCCTCTATCGTTCCACTGCCGGCATTACCGAGTAGAGCCCGCTAACTCTACGCTTGTACTAACTTTAATCCGTCGAGCTCCGTTAATTCCTACAGCCAGTCAACAAAGGGGGACGGGGGACGCCCTACTCTGACAAAAATTGCGCTTTAAAGCTGTATTACAATATTTTTAAACGATCAATTAATATGGCTGGGTTTTCCGCCTATGGTCAAGGGCGCGATTCGTCAAAATACCCTGTTGATCAAAGGTGCCTTTGGTCAAATTACGTTTGTCAAAAGTGCGATTCGTCAAAATATCCTTTATCCTTCAAATTATCCAGCATTTGGCAAAAAACGTATTTTGGCGAATCGCGTCTTGGGCAAAGGTGAGCTTTCCCCAAACGCACCTTTGATGAAAACGTTTTGATGAATCGCGACTTTGGCAAAACACATGTTGGACCAACAAGCCTTTGAGAAAAAACGTACCTATTTTGATAAATCGCACCCTTGACCTCAGGCGGAAAACCCATATGGCTAAGCCCGGTCAGCTAGTCATTCTCATGTCACAGTGTTTGTTATCGAACTCCTCCGTAACGGCTTCACCGATTTTTTTTTTGTGTAATTCGTGTATTTGGTAGGTCTGAGAATAGGTCGTAGGCTAAACAACGTTTGCCGAGTCAGCAGTGATATCATTGAATTGTAACACAACCAGAATAACGTGTGCTATGGAGACTAGGCTATAGGAAATCACACATGTGCAATAACACACAGACGACTATTAAAGTGCAACTTAGTCAACCTGCTGGTTCGATTCCCGCTGGAGGCAGCCGTACTTGATTTGTATTGTGTATTTTTGAAATCGCTTGACCAACGTGGCAGTACGATTCATAGACAAGCGTGGAAGAAAAATCTCCGTTAATGTACAAAAACGTTATTTTTTATGATTTTATTTTATGAACGCAGCCAAAGTGTTCCATTACCGTGGCAAACGTCAAAGTGACAGCTGACGTGCAGCTGACTGGCTGACTGACTTGAATGATTTTCTTCAAAATCAGTGAAAGTGATCCTTATTTTACGGGATAACTTCGAATTCGTCGTGAAAATGAGTACTGTCGAAGAGTTACAGAAGAAAGTGAAGGAATTAGAAGTCAGACTGGCCGCTGTCCAGGAAAACGTTGCTCCAGGGAGGCAGAAAATTGAAGTTATGTCTTCGGAAGTAGTGGACACCAACCCTTACAGGTATTTAGCCACGTTATTTTTGTGTAATAAGGCGTCTGATGATCATAACATGCACTCGAATCGTGATATTCTTGCATCATATTGTTGTTGCATTAAAATCAGTCACATCTGGAAACTGACATTTTATCCACAAAACCTAATACCCCACAAATCATTCGAATCATAAGTTGTTACTTTCCAAAAGAAAAAAAAGATGTGTTAACCATTTACTTAGGTTGGTGGGTTAGGTTCTTACTTACTTAATGTTAACACATCAGTTTGACTATTGAATGATGGCTAAGTGTGAGGTCAGGTACAAGATTCAAGCCACTATCTTTTGTCTTCTGCAATTCAAAACAATTCATATCGTAATTGTGTGCTAATTTGTAAGTAATTAGTGGTTAATCTGTCAGTAAGTGTTTCGGGAAACTGTAAGTTCTTATGGTATAATAAATAAATCAAATCAAAATACATGAACATGAACATTTACATACAGGCACATACATTGCTTCTGGCCCCACACTAGGATACCCTGTGTCGTGGGAACCAGAAACAACGACATCACAAACATGTAAACATCCAAGACCTGGGGTTTTTTTTTTTAATTCCCAGCCGGGATTCGAACCCGGGACCTCTCGCATGGTGTGCAGATGCACTACCGCTGCGCCACGAGGTCGTCAAACATAGATTAGATTAGGTTACATTAATACTCTATTGTACACCATACATTATAAAGATACATGAAAAATTTTAAATATCTAAGTTACATTGTATACAACTGGCGGTCTTATCGCTAAAAGCGATCTCTTCCAGATGACCTTACATATCAATTTCACTTAAAATTATTGATTAATAGTCGTGCATCTCTTTGCAATTGCAGTCGGCTGATGGCTCTGAAGCGTATGGGTATAGTGGACAGCTACGAGAAGATCCGTGAGCTGTCCGTGGCGGTGGTGGGGGTGGGGGGTGTTGGCAGCGTCACAGCCGAGATGCTCACCCGATGTGGCATTGGGAAGGTCTGTTGCTGTGTCTTGTGAATCGAGAACTATTTGGATTCAAAGGTTTTTATTTGGACAAGATTTTACATAGAGAACATGTGAACAAAAAAATTAATAAATTATAACAACAGGTTGATAGTGACACCTTGAAATGTATGTAGTATTTACCTATCAATATTGGAGTCTGGTAGTAGAAGTAGAAGTTATTGTAGCAATACCACTCTCTAACGGTGAAGAAAAACATTGTGAGGAAACCTGAGTGGGGTCAGAGCTTGAATTTGCCAATATGCAGTGGGCATGAGTGGTGATTAAGCAAATACTCTCACTCTGAGAGAAGGCCTGTGCCCTAGTGGGATGTATATAGGCTGCTTATCATTAGAGTCTTGTGAATTGATGTTTTTGTGAGTCTTCACCCTGATAAAATTTAAAATCTAATAAGTTTTTTATTAATACAGTATAACTTGATTTTTTGAGAGCTTTGAGACCCAAAAAAAAACTCTTTGTGGTATAATTACTATGCCTCTTGAAACAAATTTTAAGGCATATTCCTCATTGCAGTCTCCTCTGAATGAAACAAAGTTCAAGGACAGGCTTAAGCTGTTACTACTTTTGAATGAAGTTTCTTACTGAAGTTAATTACACACTAACTATTAAATTGAAATTAAACAACTATTAAATCGCTTATCCTACCAGTAACACAGGGTGTTGTAGGAAAGTCAAGTAGAACTTGAGATTTCTATGAAATTTGGCACACTAATTAATGACAGTTTTGTTTAAAATGGACGGTCATAATTAGGGTGCATTTATTTTATATTTATAAGCATTATAATGTACCTGTTCTGTTCCAGCTGATCCTCTTCGACTATGACAAAGTGGAGCTAGCCAACATGAACCGGCTCTTCTTCCAGCCGCATCAAGCCGGCCTCAGCAAGGTTGCAGCTGCTGCGGCTACGCTGCAGAATATTAACCCTGATGTGCAGATTGATGCATTCAACTATAATATTACAACAGTGGAGAACTTCCAGAAGTTCTGCGATACTATTAGGTGCGTGGTTGCTGGTGACAGGCACAATATCTGATACAGAACAACGACTGATAGAGAAGGCTTGTTTTTTAATTAGACATTTGACAAAACAACATAATTGTTGGTCATTCAGCTTCCTTCTATTTTTCTGTCAATAGTTGTCTAAAAGAAATAATTCTTAGTAAACATTGCCAACTGTACTGTAATTTATTAGTTTTGAATGTAATTCCTGGTGTATGATGAAGGATAATCTGAGAATATTATGTTTTTGATGTTAAAGTAAGAGTTTGATTTTGGAAAGTATAAATTGTTATATGTAGCTAAGGAATTATTTTACGATCAATATAATCCAATGATTCATTAGCAAATGTGATTTGCGGAACCCCAGCCACTTTACCATGGAACTCTTGGGTTCCTCGGGACGCACCTTAGCAATCTCTTCTCTACGGCATATCTTGTATTTCCTCTAGTACGGGCAGTCTGACCGGCGGCCCAGTGGACCTGGTACTTTCCTGCGTGGACAACTTCGAGGCGCGCATGGCGATCAACACGGCCTGCAACGAGCTCAGCCAGACTTGGTTCGAGTCGGGCGTCAGCGAGAACGCCGTCTCGGGGCATATTCAGCTCATTGTACCGGGAGAGACGGCTTGCTTCGCCGTGAGTCCACGTTATTAATTGTGATTTGGGGGAGAGAATGTGTTCACGCACAGCCACTTAAAATTTGAAAAAATATCAATTGTCTTTATTGAAATACTTTATAGTCAACTCCCTCATGTACAGTCAAACCCTTCATGGTTATAAAAACCACGAAGGAGGCCTATGTCATGCAGTGGGCGTCAAATGGCTAATGAAGTCAAAGTCAAATTAAAAAAAAAATATTTACTATAAAAACAAAATGTTTACTTAATGAACGTCAAAGCTGCTAGTTTCACAATTAATAGATTATGCGGAGAAGAACCTAACAAAGAAACTCCACATTTATTCTTTTCAAAACAGGTTTGCTTAATTAACAGAGTTTTCAACTTAAAGTTACACTAAACTAGATATAATCGTTCCTGTTAACATTATTTGAATACCAGACATCCTTGTAATCCTTAATAATCCTTAATGTTAATAGGCTTTTTTGCACAGAGTATGCTTAATACATTTTTTAAACCGCGTCTAATATATCTAATATATCTTGAGGAATCTTATTGTAGAACCGTACACAGTGCCCCATAAAGGATGTATTAACTTTTGAAAGTCTAAAACGTGGAAATGACCATTTATGTTTATTCCTAGTATCAATATTGTGATGGCTACCAACATTCTCGAAATTGCTGATGTTTTTTCTAAGATACACTATATTTTCATAAATGTATTGACTTGCAATTGTTAAGATGTTAGTCAACTCAGCGCAGTTAGGATTGACTCTGTTTTGGATTACAGTATATAACCGAGTGGAGGTATTAATGGAACGAAGACATTTTTTTTTTAATTTATTAGGTCTCGTCAAGTAAGAACATTCTCGAAGAATATTATCCTCGTCCTCAGCCCATCTCTAGTTATAAAGATTTTTCGAAATTCAGTCTTCATTGTCTAGTAAGTACTAGTAGTAACGGCTGAATGACATCAAGTGCGCAAGGGGCAAAGTCCAATTAAGAGACTAAGCCCCTGTTTCACAATGATCCAATAAAGTTCCAGATAAGCTATTCGCAACCAGGGCTGCCGTTTGTTCTAAATTTAAATAAATTTTCCTATATTGCGTGTGTTCGTTTATGGCTTCAAATTTAGAACAAACGGCAGCCCTGGTTGCGGATAGCTTATCCGGAACTTTATCTGCAGATTGTGAAACAGACCCTAAGCCTGCAAGTCGTAGGCCGAGGATCACAGAGGCCCAAGGCGGCTGGATGAGGATGGCCGGGGACAGAAGGAAGTGGCGTGCCTTACTATATGTTCTGATACCTCTGTGAGAAGGAAATAAACAAATTACTTACTTATTTATTTGCATTTGGAGTTCGGTTACGTTTTTAGACTTTAAGATAGACTAATAATTTGAATTATCAGTTATAGTGCCATTGGTATTCGAATTGGTAATAATAAGTTGATTGATGTGTTTCAGTGTGCCCCACCTCTAGTAGTGGCATCCAAAATAGACGAGAAGACTTTGAAGAGGGAAGGAGTCTGCGCGGCTAGCTTACCTACGACTATGGGCATTGTAGCAGGATTTTTAGGTAACGTTTAATATTTTATATAATAATGTTTAAATTGGATTTCGTCAAATAAAATACTACCATGATGTGTTCGGGTGATTACTACACTGTACGACGTGTTTCTTCTATCTCTTTTCCAGCATATTTATTTTTGCATGATACTGAGTAATTAATGGCATAAACTGCAGCTCACAAAACTGGCTTGTTGAGAAGAGTTTGGTAATGAAATAAGGCTTAAACTTTTAAAGGTGTTCATGCAGCAGGTTCGACGACAGATAAGTTTACGTTAGAAAACACTGGCCAATGAAAACGTAGCAATTCTCATTGTCCTACTCTAATTTAGTTGTACACTGAGTTTGCGCGATTCCCGTGAACCGCCTTAATGATTCCATCTCTCATTCCAGTACAAAACACGTTGAAGCACCTCCTAGGCTTCGGCCAAGTCAGCTACTACCTTGGGTACAGCGCACTCACGGACTTCTTCCCGACGATGCGGCTGCGGCCAAACGTGCAGTGCGAGGACAGGCACTGCCGCGCGCGCCAGGCCGAGTGCCGCGCGCGCCCTGTGGTCGAGCAGGCCACCGAGGTCAAGGAAGACCCCAGGCCGCTGCACGATGATAATGAATGGGGTGTGTATAATTACGCATTTGTTCGCTGAAGGTGATAGGGCGCTTACGGTACTGTTCCTAACGGTGCGGCTATGCTCAAAAGTGCAGTGCGAGGACGCGCACTGCCGCGCGCGGAGTGGTCGAGCAGACCACCGAAGTCAAGGGGGATCCGAGGCTGCTCCACGGTGGTAATGAGTGGGGTGTTTATAATTGTGTATTTGTTTTCTAAAATTATAGCGCGCTTACGGTATTGTTCGTAACGGTGCCGCAGTGGCCAAAAGCGCAGTGCTGCCGCGTGCGGCTTCTGGTCGAACGCGGAATACAACGACGCGTAGAGGCGACCTACCTCAAGAAAGATCCTAGGCACGATGATATAATGAGTGGAGTGCACACGTTGATATTATGATGTATTTGTTTGCTAACAATTATAGTGCGGTTATGGGATTGTTCCTAAGAGTGCGGCTGTGGTCAAATGGGCAATGCGAAATAAGCACTATCGCTATGATGCAATGAGTGGGGTGTATACATTGGTTTTATTCTTTGTTGGCTGTGTGAGAACCTTGCTGTGTAAGCATTGTTGGTTGGTTGGTGGGTCCAGTGTCGAGTGGAAATATCAGATGTTTTATATTGTAGACAACGTTGCAGTGTTATAATGAGCAAAGAATTTTCGAACCTGTACCTAGTCGGTATTTTCCATTTCAAAAGTTGACACTAATGATTCAGTGAATGTGGCAACATTCGAATGATCACACAAGATAAGTATGTCCGGTTAATCAGTTGTTTTGTTGTTTTAGGAATAAGTCTAGTCGACGAAAACAGCCCCATAGATGATGACAATAGTAACTTGAACCTCGTCGATGGAGTGCAGGTAATTAACCATTCATTGAATTTGTCGAAAGTTATGGCACTAGGGGAGGAGTTAATAGCAAATAGTTTCCAGAAACCGATTTTTCACGTTGCGATCGGTTCATTCAGAATATTCGTACTGGCTACGTATCAAGGATTGATTTTCAGATAGATAGATTAGATAGTTTATTGACAGCCAAAAAAATGCCCTTCGAAACCTTACATACTGTGGAGATACATAACATTAGCATAATCAGCCTATATGCGTCCCACTGTAGGGCACAGGCCTTCTCTCAAGGAGAGAGTATGGGTATAATCACCACGCGTGCCCACTGCGGATTGGCGATTTCAAGCGCTGAGGTATGTGAATAGCTCAGACACTCAGGTTGTCTCACGATGTTTTCCTTCACCGTTAGCGTGTGGTATTGCTACTATAACTTCACAAACGTATACATAACTTATACATAATATTAAATTAGATTAAAGCAGTGAGATCAATCGGCAATTCAACTATTATGATTCCCGATTAAAGGTCGTAGCACACTATAGCAGCCCCGCTACGCCACGGCTCCAGCCCAGCAATTAGCGTAGTGTGATGCGTAGTAAATTACTATTAGTCAATTACTAAAGTTGTCAATTACTCACACATACACTGTAAAGACAGTAAGCGATGTGCAAACGATCTGTGACTATGATAAGTCAAGATAAAGATTTATTTGTGAAACATAGGTACAGCATAGTTGAGATGTTACAATTAGACAAAGCAGATATCTCTATTAAGGCGTACAAATTTTTCGTGCAAAGAGTAATTGAAAAAGCTACACTGAGCACATTAAGGTAGTATTTAAAAGTCAAATTCTAATGTAATAGTACTGTTATTAAGGAGTAATTTCATATCATTAATTTAAAAAAAACATATGAAATTATATTACATGTCAAGTTATTTAAATTACCTATACTATAAGTATGTCAAGAATGTATTTACAAACAAATTTATGTTCACGTTACCGCCAAAAAGATCTGTAAGGACTATACCCTGCTGACTGCTAGCGGTACTTAAACTCGAAGCGGAGCTGTGATGCAGCCGAGTCGTTGCGGTGGCGGTATAATGTGCCATGACCTTTATTAGGAAACTAGCTTTTGCCCGCGACCTTGTCCGCATGGAATGAGTAATTTCCGGCATGAAAAGTATCCTATGTCTAAGTATATATGCGGGACTCAAACTATCTCCATACCAAATTTCATCTAAATCCTTTCAGCCATTATTGCGTGATTGAGTAACAAACATCCAAACATCTTCACAAACTTTCACATTTATAATATTAAGACCGGATTTTTCAATAGTCAAATAAAACTTAACTGGAGAATAAAATTTATGTTGTCACTGTCTTGTCGTGTGATTTAGACCGTTATCTATCACGCATGCAATTTATTCTTCCTGCCAAGCGTGGCGATTATGGCAAAACACCTCATGGTTATGAAAACCACGAAGGAGACCTATGTCCTGCAATGGGCGTCGGGTGGCTGATGATGATGATGATGAATTTTTATCTGACTGCTGAAAAAACGCCCCTAAGTAGGATTATCCCGAAAGGTTGGATATTCGGAAATCTTCGGGAATTTATTTATGCCATCAAAGCATATTCCGAATGAGAACGGCTTTCAGGTGGCGTACAGCATCCCCGTCGACAACAGTACACCGGAGTCCAGCACTGGCGGCGCGGTGGCGGCGTCGGAACTCTCGCTCGAGGAACTCATGGCGCAGATGAAGTCCATGTAGACTGCAAGGTTACTATTCTCTGACCGTCCCGAGAACGCCGGTGACGTTTCATTTGACATTTGCATTTAGTGATTGATGGTTGTGTTCGTTGGTCGTGCGACGTCATCGCCATCTGCCACCTTTCTGTCACTTTTCCGCTTGGATTTTCACTCCGAAGTGTTAAATGAGTGAATTGAGAATCAGCCAGTGGGAAGGTTTGGGAATGGAGCTCCAGCCGCCGGGCTAAATGATAAGGATAAACTCGTTTGTCTAAGCTTACATTCTTGCGTCTCGTTCTAGATTTAATTGCGGAATTTTAGTGTTACGCCTTACAAGTAGAGAAAATTCAAGTGTACGCCTGCCATGTTACTAGGACTGGTGTCATGTGGGTAGATGGCGCTGAGGTCGCACATTCAGCGAACACCGCCCATCACACGCTGCGAATGTCAGATGATGTTTCATCGGCATTCTCAGAGTGGCCGGACTAGAGCTGCGTGTGCGCGGTAAACTTTTATTGGGCTACAAGAAGCAGGTGATCTAATAATATATTGCAACATGAAACTGGAAACCTCTTAAAACGCCTTCACACTTCAGACTGTTCTTTCGTGGAGAATGCTGTCTCGCTCGCACGTTTTTTTTTGTGATTGTAAATAAATGAGTATACTTTTGGTACATGTGGTCTGATAGTTTTATGGATGATTAAATTGCGGATATTTAAGGCATATTTTTCTTATACTGTACTAAGTTTTTGGTTGAGATAATTTGATTTCAAATTTAATAATTTTGGGAACAACTTTTCTTTGTCAAAAAGATGTAATTAAAATGTCTGTAATTTTCAAACCCTCAGACCACATTTATCGAAGGTTTACTCATTTTATTACAATAATTAAAAATGTAAAATTGTGTGAGCGAGACAGCATCCTACACGTAGAGCAGTCTTAAGCGACTCTAGTTGCGCGATCGTCGTGAGACTTGCCTCGGTCCGTTAAAAAGCATAAATATTGTTGTGAAATATACGGGATTCTTACCACAAATTGGCCAAAGAGCATACAGAAAAAAAACAACTGACAGCTGCTAACAGTAGATTAACAAATTGTTAGCGTACGAGAAACCGGGAATAAGCCTTGGACTTTAATGTTATCGTCCTGAATAACATCCATATGCCAGTAAATAGTAAATGAAAAAATTGTTGCCCGAAAAAAGTTTACAATGAGTATGTGACTTTACAATGAACTTACTACGGCCATTTTGATGTTTAGAAGCGGTTGATGTTTTTTATAGAACTATATTATTTGTCTCGCAAATATTACGAAGCTTTACGAAATAGAATATGAAAAACGGTTGCATTTGGAAAACGCACATTAAAAAATGAAATAAAAAATTGAGTATTTTATGGAAGTATCGTGTTGAAAAATCCGAGAAGATATGTTCATGACAATGCATTCCTTAGATAAGAAAATTTTATATAATTTTTAAGAATATCAGCATTTTTTTTACATAAAGACTACTTAAATAAGTTATATTTATTGTTTTCACATTACCTGGAGCAATATTTTGAATTTTACATATATTTATTATAAATAAATGTTGAGCCTAAGAGGGCAGATATCCATAAAATTTACTATTTTATTTTATAAAAAACCCTTTCAATTGTCGCGAGTGAGGTCCGTTTTCAACATTTCCGTGAATGTCAGCAACTTTGCTGTGATTTTTCTGTTTACCGGCGGAAGAGAATTGTTCTGAAAACACAAGAATGAGATGAGATTAGAACACTTTATTGTACACACCAGAAAACAAAATACGTATTTAATTTTAGTATTTTCTAAAGTTAACACGAACACTAGACATAATAAAAACTGAATTTGCACGGTTTACTGGTTTATTTTTCTTTTTACAATTTTCCGAGGTTTCGGCTTTTGCATGTCCCGTGGTCCCGGTACTTGGTAGACTGAGGTGACAGGCATATTTTTGGAAGCATTTACTACCCTAGGCAAAAATAAAAAAAAAAATATAATATAATAATGTTTTGTTTTATTCATGTGATTTTATGTGTGCAATAAAGTATATAAAGTAAAGTATATAATATATTAAATTACGTTCCAAAATTATTTTGGCAAGTTTTTTAAATTTAAATTTGCAAAACAATTATTTTATATAAACTCAAAAATATTGATTATTTTATTAGTTATTTAAATTTCTGTTTAAGATACATTGTGAAGTACAATGTTTGTTGTCCCTAATAAAGAAAATAAAAATAAATCAATTCAATCTACAAATTTACGGTGAAGGAAAACATCGTGAGGAAACCTGAGTGTCTGAGCTATTCACATACTTCAGCGCTTGAAATCGCCAATCCGCGGTGGTCACACGTGGTGATTAAGCCCATGATCTCTCCCTGAGAGAAGACCTGTGCCCTACAGTGGGACGTATATAGGCTGCTTATTAATGTAATCTACAAAATAATGTTATTAATTTTATTTTATTAAACTCAAAAATTATGATTATTAATTATTGAAATTAAAACTAAATGTACAGTCACACTTCTAGCAATAGGGTCTCATGCACTTAAGCACTGGTTCCCATGCTGTGGCTATGTTCCAATCACGATCTCTATTGAAACGTCGGAAAATTGTAAAATGAAAAATAAACGAGTAAATATCGGTGCAAATCCAGTTTTTATTATATCTACGTTTATTAGTTCAGTTGAAGTTAGTTTATTGTGAGTGTTGTATCTTTCGTAGCGGTTGTCGGTTTATTTTAACATGTTTGTGCATTGGGTTTAAATATGTATGAAAAAGACCATTGATAATGGCATAACAACTTGACAATAAGGAATGTTGCGTTGGTTTGGACATGTGCAGAGGATGAAGGAAGAAAGATTGACGAAAGAAATATATCGAGCGAATGTGGAAGGGCCGGTAAGGGACATTCCAGGCGGACATACTTCGACCAAATAGGGTATGTATTAGCAAAGGGCAAGATAAAAAGTACTCGAAACCGGCGTGTGCATGCAACGACTAATTAACGTTGAGGAAGCGAAAGTGATCTGTCAGGATCATGGCAAGTGGCAGTCCCTGGTCTCTGCCTGCCCCTCTGGGATACAGGCGTGAGTGTATATATGTATGTAATTATGACGCGGCAAGGCGACTGACGGCTTATAATGTGAAAAGCATTTATACATAATTGCGTTATCGTAAAATAATGTTCTTATGTGTTTAAACCCTTATTGAATAAAGTTTAGAATTAGAGTTATGGAAAAACTGAAGTCTTGGAAAGTTCCGTTTTTTATTTATTTTTAAAACCGTCATCAGCATTCCTTGAATAAGCCAGATACAGCGCAGGATCCTCACCATCATAGCCTTAGCCACGATGGCCGCGCGGCCCACAATATGGCGGTCGATCCCACAGCTGGCGGCCACCTCGTGGGCGAAGCTGCTATCCGCCGAGCCGTCCGTCAGACGGAATAGGAATACCGGCTCGCCGTCTTCTAACATATGCTCGAATCTCTGAGCGAAGATCAGAAATCAATAATTTAGTTCGACGTAAAGAATTTACATTCTGTTTGCTGAATGTCAATGTACTATGTTACTATGTTAGCCGCTGCCTTCGGGCCGTATTTGTAGTGGAGAAAAAGGCAGCGGAGGAAAAAAAACTCCACTCCGAACATCTTTTCCCAAATCATCTTAAACTTTATACATCAAAGCCTATATGATATGATTCCGTAATTGCCATCAATAACTTTTAAAGCCGAAATAATACTTCTTATAGAAAGAAGAATTATAAAAAAAAACTTTTAGTAAAGAAAAACTAACTATAGCACTAATTAGAAGAGTTTGATGACAACAGATTTTAACCAAATTAATATGCGACCACATTTCTCACAAAAAAAAAGAATTAAGGAAATCGGACAGCGTGGTAAATAATTATCGCTAACCATACATACTTTGTTTTCTAAGTTATGTACATTTGTGAAGTAGCAACACCACTCGCTAACGGTGAAGGAAAACATCGTGAGGGAACCCATGTGTCTGAGCTATACACTTACCTCAGCGCTTGAAATCGCCAATCCGCGGTTGGCACGCGTGGTGATTAAGCCCATACTCTCTCCCTGAGAGAAGGCCTGTGCCCTACAATGGGACGTATATAGGTTGCTTATGATATGATGATACATACGAATTGAGAACCTCCTAGGTTTTGAAAGTTTGTTAAAATTGTTAAAGGGTATTTGAGTTGTGCAGTATGATTTTTTTTTCTTATTCTTAGCCTAGATCCTGGATTATGCCCGGTACAAATTTTACACCTACCTACTTAATTTTTACTAGGGTCAGTGTTCTGAAAAATCAGAAGTGGGATACAAATGATATAGTCATTGAAATAACAGATGGACAAGCCTCAAACGTAGCACAGATGTTGAAAAGAGTGATATTGTGCGTTTAGCAGCGTCTAGGATCTGATTTCATTATGAAGTCAGCAGGTCGGTAGGGAAATTTTACAAAACAGTCTTCTCGATAATCAGAAGTGGGATGCGAATGTCCTAAGTACCGAAAGAAATTACTTCATTCAAGTGAGAATGTCATTGAATTAAATTTGTTTTTAAGCCAGAATGTCGTAAATAAATTATAACAAGGTTTGAAATTAAAGATGTCAAATCTAAATTCGTTTATTTACCTGTAATTTGACGAGCGGAGTGTCGATGATAAACTCTGGTAGCTGCAACATGTGTGTTGCTAACAGCACATGCGGACACTGCATTTCTCGGCATAAAAAACTGCAAGCGAATTGTAAAAATAAATACTAATACAGGGTTACCTTAACAATGTGCAATTCCCGAAACGCGTTAATTGGAGTTTGTCATTTACTTCAACTTTAGTTCTATGACTTTTTTTATTGAATATTTTAACATGGCCTCTGCAATGTTAACATTTTTTTGCATGTCCATCGCGTGAAATATTAAAGAGGAGGCAAAGACTATAGTTCGACATTAGCAACGATCCTGACATACTTGATACTATTATGGTATCAAGTATGTCACGATTGATGGCTGATGGCTATTTACCTGTTGAGGCAGCTGGCTAGTAAAGCTATCCCGTCTACTTCAGAGGTTCCTTTGCCAAACTCGTCGATGATGATCAGGGAGTTGCTTGTAGACTCCTGCAGCGCTAGCGACATCTAGGTGGAATAATCTACTTTTTAGTTAAGGTCCTCCCTGTCATGCGAAAAGGGTGAAAAAGTCGTGCAAATATAAATTAACTAAGAGAATATTAATTTGTAAGTGTTTACTATTCTGTTGATAAATATCTTGACAGACAAGAAATTTTCTTATGGCACCAAAATAATTTTGTACTAAGGCAAGCTTAATAATAGTTAGTGTTCTTCCAGCTAACCTTCGCTGATGTAAGCAGTAGAGCCAGTAAAAAATATAGGACTGATTTACTACACAAATAAAAAAAAATAAAATTTACCCTACATGATAGTTTTTTCGTGTGTCAGGTGTAACTTAACATATTGTTAACACAATAATTGGTTCTGGTCCCAAACTAGGACATCACAACCATTAAAAAACATCTAGACTGAGGTCATAGAGCCTTTGATCATATCAGAACTGAGGCAACTCCAAAGAACTAAGGTGCTTGACATCCTTTAAGAGTAGAAAGTTGGTACAATCCGCCGAAGAATCAATAGCCTGCAAAGGTTCTCGAGTGGAAATCACGAACTGGCCAACGCAGCGTACGAGGCCCACCAGCTCGTTGGACTGACGATCTGGGGCAGAGTGCTGGCTGCGGCTGGGTGAGGATGGCCGAGGATAGAAAGAAATTGCGTACCTTGGGGAGGCATATGTCCAGCAGTGGACGATTATGGGCTGATTGATTCAGTCCATTTTTATAGTTCCGTACCCGAAGGGTGCCAAACGGAACCTTATTACTAAGACTTCACTGTCCGTCTGTCACCAGGCTGTATCTCATCAACCGTGATAGCTGGACAGTTAAAATTTTCAAAGATGATGTGTTACTGTTGCCGCTATAACAACAAATCTAAACATAGAATAAAATAAATATTAAATGGGCCTCCCATACAATAAACGTTGTCTAAAGACAGCGCTCGCCATCTAGCGGACATCTATGTAACCTTCACAGCGCTGATGTCATGTCGTTAAATGTCAATGTTAAACGCTTCTTGTTGGTTTCTATAGATGTTTCTGTTCTCAAATTCGATCTTTGTCTAATGTTGTATAGAGTCCGACTCGCACTTGGCCGGTTTTTAAATTTTCATCACGTTATGTTTTTGGCAGGCTCCCACCTGTCTCAAATCAATAAGGAAGGCGCTCATATGAGCCGCGACACACTCAGTGGACTGTATCCGGGTGTAGAGGTGTGTGAGCACGCCTATCGTGGCGCTGTCTGCTGGCACGAAGCTCCCGATGTGCGCCAGGTACACGATTAGGCCTGAAAGTTACCAAGTTTGAGGAATTTGCCTATGGGATCCATGTAGGGTTGCCGCGAAAATGCACAATTTCTAAAACACGTCAAGTAGAGTTTCTGGAATTTCTAGTTTTATCAGTATTTCAGCTTTTTAGTGTTTGACAGATAACGCTTAAAACCATGTCTGTTACAGACTGAACGTTCTTCTATGTAGGGCGATGAATCAGAGTTCAGAAAGGACCGGTTTTAACCCAAATACCCACCAATAACAAATATATCGAGCGAATGTGGCTGGAAGGGCCGGAAAGGGACGTCCCAGGCGGACATACTTCGACCAAATGGATTATATTTTAGTAAAGGGCAAGATAAAAAGTACCCGAAACTGGCGTGCGTGCATGCAACGACTAATGAATGTTGATGAAGTGAAAGAGATCTGTCAGGATCGTGGTAAGTGGCAGACCTTGGTGTCTGCTACTCCTCCGGGATACAGGCGTGAGTTTATGTACGTATATACCTACCAATCTGCTTCATATAAACGCTCTTCCCGCTGGCGTTGGGCCCGGTGAGTATCTTGACGAAGCCAACTTCGTGGCTGGACTCAAAGTCGTTGGGCACAAAGCTCTCGCAGCTGATCAGATGAAGGGGGTGCCGGCCTTGCTTAATGCGGAGTACCTTTTCCCGCGTTAACTCGGGACGGACGAATGTGAACTCTTTGCACACTTTCGAGATGGCTATCAGGCTGGGGAGGACAGAGTAGATGGTTTGTTTTTCGTTTGCGTTAAAGTATTTTGTACGGTGGACAGCATGTGTACGTTCACACACGTGGTCTGTACTCAGCTATGTTTTAATAACACTGTCCAAATAAAAATAACATTATTCATTGTACCGCAAAGTCGCATTGCTTTTTGTTTTTTCTATGCAGGCTGCAACGGCCTTAAAAGTCTCATCATACGACAATCATTATACGTAATTAAGCCTCAGTTTCTGAAAGCCTCAGTTTCTGAACGAGTGTTCAAATGTAAGAAGAGATTAATCTAAGATTAATTCAAAATACCGGCACGTGATTGGCTGAAATTAGCTTGATGTGAGATTAACATGAGATTAACATTTGATCGCTCTTCTAGAAACCGAGCGTTAATCTAACTTTGCGCACCAAATTCACACTCGGGTATCAACTTAAGATCAGATAAGATAAGAATATTCTTTATTGCATACAAGACACAAGAGACATAAAATATGATATTAACAATGAAAAAGTGCAATGGGCGGTCTTATTGCTAATAGCAATTTCTTCCAGACAACCTTGTGACGGAAAGGTAATTTAACGGTAAACTTAATTTTCAACTAAAACATACGCGGATAGTTTCAGCTCAGTAGATGTTCAATAACGATGTGAATCGCGCAGGGAAGCTCGTGGAGTGTAAACGTAGCGAAGGGTTCCTCACCAGTCCAGCTCAGCGCATTTGTCAATGACGGAGGCCAGCGTGTGCAGATGCTCCATGATGATGGCGGTCAGCCGCATCATGATCTTGGTCTCGTGGGCCACGATCTCTGGGTACGTATCGCCGATCATCACGTCCAGTTCTGGGAAATTTGGTTAAAAATATTGTCAAATATTGTCTAGGCAAACTAGTAAGTAAAAGGTTGAGAGATGTTAATTTACCTTCACATCCTTTACTTTTGTAATGAATGTAATCGTTATTCTGGAACTGAAAGAGAAATCAACATGATTTTAAAATCACTGCGTGCTTTCGTGCGTAATGTGCGTGCGTACATGCGTTCGTGTGTGTGTGTGTGTGTGTGAGAGAGAGAGAGAGAGAGATATAGTTTGTGTCTGTGTGTGTGTGTGTAATGTATGTATTTTTATTTCTAGATTGCGACTCATTTTAATAGACAAAATAAAATAAGGTTCCACTCTCACCATGAATCTCATATTAGGCAGTTCCTTCTGCTCCATACTCAGATTGTCCGCCCAGGCCTTCACCCCAAGCAGGTAGCCCAAATGAGGCATATAGAGCATGGTGCACTCTTCAATGAAGAGCGGAAGACGTTCCAGCTCCACCTTGGCTGTCTCCGACATTAGGGTGTGGAGACTAGCCATTGTTTGCTTCTCTGGAAGATTGATAGAATATTCTTTATAGCATGTAAAACAAAACAATGAATTAAATTATGTAATTAATTGGATTTTTTAATTGAATTTAGACTAATTCAAAGGCTTTCTCTCGACGAGAGAGATTGGCAACTTGGCAATAGTACTTATGTGACTGCCTCGTTGGTCTGGCGGTTTATACGCTTGATTAACAAAACTGGGGTCGTGGGTTCGATTCCCAATGGAGGTCGCCGTACTAGATTTGTACAAATGGCTGCAGTGTTAGTGATCCTAGTTTGATCCCTGAAAGATTTGAGTTACATGCTCAATGACCTGAACAGAGCTTCTCACAGAGTGGGTCTTAAAATGAACATGGACAAGACTAAGATAATGTCGAACTCCCATTTAGCACCCACTCCTATCCACGTTGGCGGCTCTGACCTCGAAGTTGTCGACCACTATGTAGACCTGGGATAAACAGTCCAGTTAGGTAATTCCAACTTCGAGAAAGAGGTCACTAGTCGATCCAACTCGGATGGGCAGCGTTCGGGAAACTAAAACACATTTTTGCGTCCAAAATATTTCAGTGTCTCAAGACAAAGGTGTATGGGCCTCATAAGAAGGCTCAAGGTCGCCAAACGAGCAATGGAGAGAGCTATGTTAGGAGCTCACTGCGTGATCGAATCAGGAATGAGGAGATCCGCAGAAGAACCCGAGTTACTGATATAGTTCAAAGAATTGCTCAGTTGAAGTGGCAGTAGGCGGGGCACATAGCTCGGAGAACTCGTTGGGGCGAAAAAGTTCTGACCTGGCCACCGCGGACCGGCCGACGCAGCGTGGGAGGCCTCCCACCAGATGGTCTGACGACCTGGTTACGGTGGCGGGGACTGGATGCGGGCGGCACAACACCGGGAAGCTTGGAAAACCATGAGGGAGGCCTATGCCTATGCAGTGCCTTTGTTCCCAACGAGTCACACCCCGACGAGTCACACTGTTACTCGTTGGTATTTTTTCATTCCCAACGAGTGTGTGCTTAGTAGCTAGTCTAGTAATATGAACGTTATCGAATTTTCATAGCGCGATGCACAGTGGGCGTGAAATGGCTGATGATGATGATGATGATGATGATCAATCTAGTTTGGGACCAGGACAAGTGATTGTGTTGTATGGAAATTATTTTAGTGGCTTACTAAATCAGCTAAATTGATCCTCCGAGCTTGGGAGCTTAACGTGCAGTTTCGTTTAAAACGCTGTGGTCGTTGATTACACTTTAAAATTGAAGTACCTAAATAAAGAGGAAAAGTCTTCTTCACTGTCACTGAAAAGTCTTTTTTGGAACTTAGGTTCAGTTCACTCTAGTCTGGCGATCTAGTCTGGTCTTCACTCATTAAACTTTACTCTTCATAGATATTTTACAACTTTGCTGTTAAAGGGGGGTAGATTTGCTTAGCTCTTTGGATTACCGAGCTTTGTATAAAGCAATAATATGAAAGGTCAAGACACAGCAATTAGTACGTACTTCTATCCAGTTCAGGATCAACGCCAGATTTAACGGTGAATTTACCCTCAGTCTTTGATGCATCAAAGTCGATTATCCTGTTCATGTAGAGAGCCATCTGAAATCACAAAAACTAATATAGTTTCAGAATTACCTTACCTCAGTCAACGATGGGTTGATCAGTCGCTAATTGGAGATTCAGTTAATTGCCTTTCTTTACCTCGTATAGTTTGTTGTTGTCGCAAGACCCTAGCTGGTCCAAAAACTCGCTTCCAGAAGCGTTCTCACACATTTCGCAGATCAATACAGCGTTGTATAGGGTCTGAAAAGTGTTTAAGGAACACACATTTTAATGTTAGTTTAACATAATCGGTGCTAGCCCAGTGGGTAGAACAATGGACTCGGAAGCGGGAGACCCAGGTTCGATTCCCAGTGCGGGCATGTACCTATGACTTTGTTTATTGTCAAAGTTACATACATCTGCGAATTTGTAGTAGCAATAACCGTGAAGGAAAACATCATGAGGAAACCCGCGGCTTGGTTGGCTCCGCACCTATTGACTTGTCTTTCCTGTGGGCTAGGCCGACTAAGCTGTCAGGATAGTATACGTGCTGGGCAAGCCTACTCCATCTAAAAAAAAAACAATGTCCCAGGCACTGCAGCGTCCGAGTGGTCCCTTCACCCATCTAGTATGAGTGATGGTGCCACTGGACTCTGTATAAATCATCTCATCCCATTACATATAAAATTCGTGTCAAACTTGATGTTCGTTTAGACTTACATTGTAGAGAGATTTCCATTGAAAGGGTTTTGCGGACAAAGCTTTGATCTTTGATAATATCCCCTGGAAAGAACAGTGTTAAACAGAATTAGAGAGCCCAATGCAAATGATTCCAACATCGGTATGTGTCATCATATTAGCATACTTTCATTGCGATCTGGCATGTTTGTAAATGAAAACCAAACTAAGTAAGTTTGTATCTGAATCCTTACATACAATGTCTTAGCGTGGTATAGCATGGTATAGCTCTCTTACAAAATCCACACACGGGCGCTTACTACCCGTCTTTAAATAGTACACCGTGCTATACCACACTGGGTTTACATCTAAAATGCCCAATTCTTGAAAAACCCCACGAACAACACAAGCGTTTTACAACAACTTTAAAATCTCTACAAAACCAAGGTTAACTGGGAGATAATGCTTTTAGCATTAAGTTCGCCTTTGTACTTTTATTTGTATAAGTGTAATAAAGAATTTTTAATAATAATAACTTTTGTTCTATGAGTTTTTCTTCAGCTCTATACTTTTCGAAATATGCTTTTAAGTATTCCTCTACCACAGTACCACTACAAAGTTTCAAAGACAAAGAAAAATCGTTTCAGGAATTGCGCATTTTCAGATAACCTTGTATAGTAGCGCATGTGTGTGATGCGCTTTAGAGGGCGTCCAAATCAAGTGATGCAACTTGGACTCTCCCTGGTAACAACTTATAATGACACTAATAGGCTGCATAGCCTGTATGCGTCCCACAGGGCTCTGGCCTTCTCTCAGAGAGAGATAGAGGGCATGATTGATAGACTTGCGTGTCTCCAACTTAATTACCTAACCTTAACTAAGCCGGCTCAAGTGGCAGTGGATATTGTAAGCGTGAATAAGAAGAAGGAGAGCCTACATTGACGTTCTTGATGAACCGCAGCGAGGAACATATGTTCCGCATGACGGAATCGTTCTGTCCGCGCATGAAGAAGCCCACCATGTCTTGGCGCTGCTGTAGCATCGCCAGATCGTTAGTGGGGTGTTGAAGCAGGACCCTGGGAAATATGATACCTGCTTCAGGGCTGCTTTCACTTCCGGCATCCGACTCGCGCGCCTATTCTAACATTTTTAGTGGGAAAGAACAAAATAGTTTTAGAAAATGTGGGAGAAAATGTCATAATTTCTGAAAAAATATTGTTCAAATCAAAATCGGCACATGTTTCAAAAGTATTCATGTAAGCCCACGCTTCCCACTGCTGGGTATAGGACTTTCCCCCCAATTGCCATCTCTTACGGTCCTTTGTCATTCGCATCCACACCACAGCCCTTCCACCAGAAAAAAGGCTTCCTTCTCTTTTGTACCTCATACCTCATCCGACTCTGGCCGACCTTGGAGGCGCATTTGTTGAAGATGCTGAAGAGGCTGAGCCCCTCCTTGTTGCTGCCCTGTACGCCTCTCTTGAAGTTGCTCGGGTGGGCCACCGGGCTGAAGATCTGGAGGCCCTTGTACGTGTCCTCATCTATTGTCACTATGTCTGTCCTGGAATCATTTGGCGTACCTAGAGTTATTTTCCAGTGGAGGATGAGGGGCATTGGCGTTTCTAGGGCTCTTTTCCTGGACAGCTTGGCCCTTGAGAAGCGAACAAAGCCAAGGTTGACTGGAAGAAAATGCTATTTAGCATTAAGTACGCCTTTGTAAGAAAATTGTTTTCTATGCAATAAAGAATTTAATAATAATAATAATAATGGTCTATCACACCGAAATCTGAAGCGTGTAGCAGTAACCTGGCATCCTGGGGTGGGCACTAGACGTTATTTTATTTCAGGCATTGGCGAAGATAGATGGGGCCCTGTCAACATAAAAGCCCGGAATAATTTCAGAATAGATCGATAAGCATCTTATAACAAAGTGCAGTTAATGTTTTACAACTCCACTAAAGTTGATGCAGCCTTTTTGTCTCCCCCAAATACCCACCACAAAGTTGTTCTTGATGTTGTTTGTGCCTATCGTTAGTCCCATTTTGTATTGACCTCCATGGAAAACCTAGAGCTTAAATCAGAGTAAATTAAAGGAAGGACTTACAGGGAGATCTTTCCAAGGCTTAAGAACTGTGGTCTCCCGTACAAGTCCAGACTAATACTGGACCAGTTGAGGTCGATATACCGCAAAAGCGCACCCAGAGCATGCACGCTCTGTGTCTGGGAGAAGTTGACCACTGTGCGCAGGAAGATTGCTCGTTCGTCTTCGGTGCAGTTGCGGGGTTCGTGCGGAAGGGACAGAGAGTGTATGCGGCGCTTGCATGCTTCGAAATCTGGTGAGGATGAGGAAATGTTGTGGGAAAAGATTTGAATGCTCAGCGGTAGGTTTAGCTTGAGATTGATTAGGTTCTAGTACTTTTTAATTTTGGTGAAGGTTGTGTAGAAATATTTTGGGACACACGGTGTTTACGGAGTAGTGGATTCGGTAAACTGCAGTATGGGTAGTTTTTTTTACCAGTAGCCATTAACCAATGGTATAGAAAAGCCTCACAGGGAAACCCGAGTGTCATTTGAGTACCATTCCGGCTACCACTGAGACTGATGAAGGTTATATGCCTCACCACTGCTATTCCATGTTGATATTGAATATGTTGCTAAATAAGATGAGAAGCACTTATGTTAAAGTTGTCGCGCGGTGGCGGACAATTAGTCGGCGACAATTCGATCCAGTGAGATCTGTTGTGTCTGCCCCTTGACTTACATCTGTGTTTCTTCGAAGATGTACTACTCTATCAGTTCAAACACCGCCTTTAAGGGATAGGTGTCTGAAGTATTCCTGTTTTTATGCCGACGAACCGATGGTTGATGGGGTTCGAAGAATGAGCCGATCGCGAAGGTTCTCGAGTGGAGACCACGAGACATACGAGCTGATTTGTTAATTAATTGATTGATTCCCAGAAGACTTTGACAAAGACATTCTTTCCAAAAAGCACTTACTATAATCCTTAGCCGATATGAACGTCAACTTGCATCTCCCGCTGTCATCACCTTCGCCGCCGTACACCATCTTCTTTACGTTGCTAACGAAGGTGCTCTGCATTTTTCCGTCTATCAGCAGCTTGGCGGGCTCCACAAGGCGGTATAAGTTACTCAGCATTTGGTGCGCCGGCGCACGGTCTACTATCTCGTCTAGGACGTGCAGCTGGAGGGTTAAAGTTTGTAAGTGAACTTAGCATAATATTGTCCAGTAGATCAAGAATAAAATGAGAGTTCTTTTCACATGCAGTCAAGTTCCTACCTATAGTTTCTGACGTTTTATAGGAATAGCTCTATATCTACTCAAATTCAAAAGTTTCAGGAATAGTTCTGTACTCAAATTCAAGTACAGATCCATGATCGGAAGTTCAAAACGTCGAAAAATACTATAAAACTGTTAATTTAAGAATGGGGCTGGACAACTATATGCCTCTAGGTCATACAATATTGCTGTCTTTACTGTGTGAAGAAAAGGACAATAATTATTCGGTCCCTTTCTTAAATTGACCATGCTATATTTTCATCGTTATTGTGATCCGTTATTTAATTTAATTTATTTTATTTTACTTTGTTAGGAACAACAACAGCGTAAATTGATTATAATAAACTATAACTAAAAATAAGGCCAACAGTTGTCCACAGCTTACCAATTAATTAATAAACGCATTTTTATGGAAAGCTTTGCTGGAATTGTAATAATATTACGTAATATATTAAAGTATTCATAAATTATATTATTAACCTCAATTAAGTACTTATGACAAATCTGAAACAACGAAAGACGATAACGATGAAATTATGATCGTAGAGTAGAGTCGAAGGTGCCTCAAATTAATTAGATAATAAAGAAAGGGTTAGGTATCAATCCTTATCTTTCCGAAAGTAAACAGGGTTCTGCTGATCATTAAAATCGACTTTCATTTTATAGGAAGAACTTTGGTGTAGCGAAAAATATGTCACTTAATCCATAGTATTTAATACATCTGTGTTTAGGTTGTGCCTAGAGAAATGTAGTAAAATCTACCCTTTTAGATTACAATAAGGGTATTTTGATACACCCTGTATATTCTTAAAATGTAAAGCCACATTCAATGCATTATTTTAAACTTAGATAAGTTCCACGGGGACTGCCACTTTTCTATGGTTTTCATTTCATTAAATTAATTAATCAGAAATTTTACTCACCTCCCCCGTTTGTAACGTGTAATGTGCCGCGCCCAATTTTCCTGCTCGCCAGTACACCGCAAGTATTTTCTGATAAGTAAAATAAGAAAAAAATAACACTAACAAACCTCTCATAACAGTGATGTTTTTAAGCTTTAAGCTTCTGAAGGTAGGTAGGTACCGAATTGCAATTACATTAATCCAAATTATATTTGTACCTAGCTAAGTCAAATCCAACGATACAGTGGCAAATGTGATTCGCAGAATCCCAGTGACTTTTCCGCGGAACTCTACCTATATAGCCATTTTTGGTCGCAGTTTCTTCACGCTAACGGTGAAAGAAAAAATTGTGAGGAAACTCGTGAGTTGGTTGGCTCCGCATGTATTGAGTTGTCAGGATGGTATAGGTGCTGGGCAAGCCTAATCCATCTAATAACATTGTCCCAGGCACTGCAGCGTCCGAGTGGTCCCTTCACCCAGCTAGTGTGAGTTAAGGTGCCCCTGGAGGCTGGACAAAGCATCTCATTACGAAGATACAAAGGCCAATTTTTTAACAAGTCGCAGCAGTTTCGTAACTTATGCGACACATTGCGACTGTGTCGGTTTTTGCAGTTCAGTAAAAATGTTACCGAACTTAGTTTCAGTAACCGTGTGTTGTCGCTATATCGACATAATACATAATAATCATGTCTATATGGTACATAACAAGTTATGAGAAGAAAAAAAAAATTAAATTTTAAAACTTTATACACGCACCATATAGGTACCAAAAAAGTAGATATACGATTATTTTTTGTTGTGATAATAACAATAGTTCCTAGATTTTAAAATAGTAAATATTTTGTCTAGCTGCGATTTAAACTCGAAAATCCTTTTATTGTTTCTTGTCCCACTGAAAAAACAAGAATGTTACTAGGTATGCCAAATCGCTTAAATTGTTGTCTCATTAAAGCCTGTATGTATACAAATACAGTAGTTTTTGTTGTAGTCAAAAATACCTAGTAGTTTTGATTTTATAGGCATTCAAAGTTTCGAAAAATATAGATAAGAGTCCCGCTAACAGTCACGTGACCGCTAGTGACGTCATGTCACAACGCGCCGCGCGGGCCGCGGCCCGCTTATTCGCCAGCGCAGCGGTTATAGTAGTAGGTTTAATAGCTTGCACAGTATTTTGTTGTGTTTTCGTCCGCGTATTAAACTAATAGTCTAAGGGCCAATTTTTCAATAGTCAGATAAAACTTAACTGGAGAATAAATTGCATGCTATCACTGTCTAAATCATGCGACAAGACAGTGACAACATCAGTTTTACTCTCCAGTTAAGTTTTATCTGACTATTGAAAAATCTGGTCTAATAATAGTAAATATTATTCGATTAATAAAATGGATGAAGGATTCGAAAAAGGGCAACCGGATAATCTACCTAAAATAGATGGATTAATGGTCGCGCATTATTTATCAACAAATACCTAGTGATTTCGTTGCCGCCGAAATGCGAGGAATAAAAATGCAAAGGTGAGTGAACTTTCCGTGCTACTACTTATGCTTAATAGTTTATCTGTTCGAAATTGTTTTATCAAAACAAAATACCCAACTAATGCCATAATGGAAGAATGTAACTCAAATAGTAGAAGTACTATCTAGGTACCATAATTTTTTTACGTTAAATAGGTACAACAAATATGTATTATAGTTTTGTAGCTATTAGTAGTTACGTATGTATTAGGGGTTAAAGTATGAAATTGCCGATTTGTACTGAAAATCTAAATTGTTTATTTTTTAAATTTTTAACAAATTTATTTAATCAAAATAGTTGCCATTATTATCTATACATTGCTGCCATCTAATGGGAAGGTCATTAATGCCTTTGCGATAGAACTCCGACGATCTAGACTGCACAAACTGTGTGAAAGCATTTTGTAGGTACTGCCTCCTGGGAAGAAAACTTCTTGTCACGTAGATAATTGTCCAAATCACGAAAAATATGGTAGTCCGTTGGAGCAAGGTCTGGTGAATACGGAGGATGACGAATGGTTTCTAACTGCAGTTCCTGAAGGGTCAAAATGGTTTCTCGTGCTGTGTGAGGTCTCGCGTTGTCGTGGAGCAATAATGGTGAAGATCGATTCATGAGTCGGGGCTGTTTTACTGCTAGTTTTGTCAACATGGTTCGGAGTTCGGCACAATAGACATCTGCCGTTATTGCTTGACCAGATCGGAGAAAACTATAGTGAATAACACCATGCTAAGACCACCAAACAGTTACCATTATCTTTTTATTGGTAAGTTTTGCTTTAGGACACTGTTGTGGCATTTGACCTGGGGTCAGCCATTGCATTTTTTTTTTCCGGTTATCATAAAGAATCCACTTTTCATCACATGTTACAATTCGATCCAATATTTCTTCATTTCTGTACCGGTTCAACAAGGCAACACAAGTTTCAACACGCGTTTCTTTCTGCAGATCAGTCAAATCATGAGGCACCCATTTTTCGTATTTTTTTATTCTATTGATTTGACGCAAGTGAGTCAATATTGTGGGTAAGGTAACGTTAAACCATGCCGCTAATTCCTGGGTAGTTTGACTAGGGTTGGCTTCCACTATCTCTCTTAATTCATCGTTATTCACCTGTGTGGGCGGTCTTCCTCGTGGCTCGTTCTTTAAGTCGAAATTTCGGAGAGGGGTCTACTAATGAAGTGCGTTTATTAGTAGACCCCTCTCCAAACGCAGCATTGATATTGCGGGCTGTTTCTGCCGCGTTAGTTCCGCGTCGGAACTCGTATTCAAAAATCACTCGAATTTTCGCAGTATCCATCTTTCTTGTCTAAATTGAATAACAAAAACAATTGAAAGTCGATATTCAAATGTTTCACATTTTTTAAAAAAAGAACATCATAGAAACCATTTGAATAAAGTTTCATTCGAAAACCTCAAACCACGAAGATTCTATCTCAATTCAAAGAACCTATTGAAAGTGAAAGTGAAAGTGAACTACATTTATTGCCAAAAACACACTTTGTACATAAATATAGACATAAGCTTACATAATTAAAACTTTTTTCTTTTACAAAAAAAAATACAACTTAAAGGTGCTGTTTTCTGGTGTGTACAAAAAGGAATATTCTTAGGCTATCTTATTATATTATTAAAGTTTTTGGCAAATGGACTCATGCTCAGCAATATGCCGCCCGGAGACGCATGCAACACCGGTCGACGCTGATTTTCAGCATGAGCCATTAAGACAAAAAAATAGGTTGACAAAAACTCAATCAGAAACGGCGTCGTAACGCTGGAGTGTTACAAAAGTGTTTATAAGTAGATTATTGACCAATATAAATTAGATCCGATATGAACAGTACAGAAAAAAAAAAAAATAAAAGATAAAAGATGTCCCAATGGCACTAGATTACAAATACAGGAAAGAGCCAATCCCGTGTATTTGATTTTAATTGAACAGCCGACAGCAGGTCGACATTTGGAACATTACTTTGGTGCAAGGACACGTGTAACGCAATGGAGCAGAGCGCACACATGTAGGTACTTGTCGATGTGCTGTCGTCTGTACTCGTACAAAATTTAGGTGAAATTGAGGCGTTTTTTTGTATGCACTTTGGTCAATTGACAGCTGTTAACAATAGATTAACAGCGTTTCAGTGTACGAGAAACTGGGGGTTAGTCCGTCTATGCATTATATTGCAATAAAACGGCAATTTCATACTTTAACCCCTATTATTTGTATATGTAGGTAGGTACCGCTCTTCTTAGTAAATTTAAATGAATACATACATTGATTTATTGCAAACTAGTTTCCGCCAGCAGCTTCGCCCCCGTTTCCCTCGGGAACTGTACATTTTCCCAGGATTAAAAGTAGTCTATGTGTTATTCCAGACTTCGTCCAGATCCGTTCAGTGGTAAAAGATAACAAACACACACACTCACTCGCATTTATAATATTAGTAGGAAGTAGGATAGGTACTTAGGATGTAGATGTAGTGGGTTGAACGTTACAGATGTACTAAATCTTTTTTTTATTTGTATTTTTTTTTACTTACAAAATACGTAAGGCCATTTATTTTTATTTGAAACTTATTTCAGATCCGCAAGAGACAGCTATGGCGATGATGCTATTGGTTATGTTCAAGTAAATCAAGACAAACCAAGATCCAAGGCCAGAATAGTATTAGGTTGATACACGCATATTTTTTTTGGGTATGATTTAAGCTATCATCAATTTATTAAGTTTTGAATGTTTTAAATAATAAGGTTTGTCCGTAAAATAATAGATCTGTCATCAAAGTGTAGTCGCCAAACAATATAAAAACAATTTCATAATAAATCACATATAATCATCGGAATATATTATAAAGTATCAAATAAATAGGTTTGTACTTATTTTAACAGGTTTGTCCTGATATCTGTATAATCAAATTAAGGAAAAACGGTCATTAACAAAATGAAATATGTTACTTAAAAAATTCATAAAGATCCAGAAAAAAAAAATGTTTGTGTACCTATGAATTTAACTACTATCTTACATTAGGTACTTGTATGCTGGTTGTACCTATTGTTGTTTTTAGGGATATCTGCATCTGCGGTAGTCTTATTTACACTCTGTAAATATTTATTAATTAGTAAGTAGTATGAATGTATTAGAATAATAAATGAAACACAGAATTACTTAAAATCATAATAATCAAATTACTTAATACCAATCATAAAATCTAAATTGTACCTAATGGGGATTGTTCATTTTTTTTACCCCTATTTTTTATTCCAGATATCGAAAATATAGACTAATTTAAGATACCAAATTGAATATTTTTAAAATTTTTGCTTACCATAATTTTTTTATTAATTATTTAAAAATTCTAAGTTTGGTAAGGATGACGTCATTGATGGCATTATGTTGCGTTTTTCATGCATAAACAGTAAGTAATCTGTGCTTAAATACGTTGACGTTTAACGTCAGACTCACCTCTACTGTCAAGTTGACGTCATTGAAGTGCAAATGAAGGTTATACAGTTTTTGCGATAAATACTAATAATCCGTCATTATTTTACTTAAATAAATCGATAGAAGTGATCAGTAACCCTATTCCTCGAAATGGTTTTCACTAAACGACAATATAAAAAAAATTAACAATCCCCATTGTAGGTAATTGGCAGTAACCGAAGTAAAAAAATAAATTGTACAGAAAAGAAACGAAAAAAGTAAGTAATTATTGAAGAATCAGCGCTGGTTTTGCTTTAGAGGGGCGCCCTCTTTTCCTTTTTTGGCCGATAGCCGTGTTTCGCTTCTGGTGGGGGGTTAGCCAGTTTTAATCGAATGGCTAACCCCATAATATGTTTGCACATATATTCCTTGTAAAATGCAGGGCAGTTGCATTTCCCATGCATCCAGTCAACATTGTGGGGTAGGCCCTCTTTCCATTTGTTAAACCATTGGACTTTGTAATCATCAAAATCAGTCCATGCATTCTCAAAGTTCTGTATTTTGTCTGCCTTACCAGCCGGTATTTCGTAATGTTTAAAAGTATCATCGCTGTAAGTCAGTGTTACTTCTTTAGACAACTTTGCCCATTGGTAGGCTTCTGTCCAGTCTCTTAGGGTCATCGTTGGTAATGTCGCAAATACTATATTGACAGCTAAAGACCATCCATTTACGAACTCTGAAGCAACTGTCAAGAATCGAGACAGTGGGAAACGCTCACGAAGCGTGTATTCATCTTTTATTACTCGGTTATGTGATTCCAAAGCATTATTAGTCGCTGGAGAA
The DNA here is from genome assembly GCA_963969515.1 of Yponomeuta evonymella. Taxonomy (NCBI): domain Eukaryota; kingdom Metazoa; phylum Arthropoda; class Insecta; order Lepidoptera; family Yponomeutidae; genus Yponomeuta; species Yponomeuta evonymella. The sequence goes on along the minus strand of OZ018343.1, from coordinate 1,208,614 downwards.
CCATACCAGTTACGGTTTTGTAATTCGTAACGAAAGTATTATTTGTAGAATTGAACGAAATAATTTGTAACTACTATACTGATGACAAAATAACAAAAAAAAAACTAATCGCAATCTGCGGACGATAAAAGATTTATTTGATGACAGATCTACTATTCTGAGTACGGAGCGGTTATTTCTGGAATAAACCTATTATTTTGAGAACAAACTTTTTATTCAATGGATGAACTACGATTATGTTGATAATCCATCTCTTTTTCTACGTAAATATTGACATTAATTTGGTAATTTGTACCTGGCGACACTTTTTATTTTTCTGAGAATGAAAATATTTCGTGGCGATAGACCTATTAATTAGATAATACAAGTTGATGACAAATATAAACTTTGATGACACAAAATATAGTTCCCATTTTTTTTTAAGGTTTTCATAACATTTCGCGGAGTACATTTTGCTGTTTCAGATAACATATTAATACAAAAATAGCATTATTTAGGTAAACCTAACAACAGTTGTGGTTCTCTAGATATGGATAAAAGAGCAGCCTTTTGCATATAGTTTCTAAAAAAAAGTGTTTCGCATTCCGGTTCCGAATCTGAATCTTCATTAGAGTTCTTTGATTATTAATCAAGGTTAAACATTTCATGTGAAGAGGCGTTTGAAGATGTGTCGTTCATACTACCAAAAGATACTGCATCTGGTGAAAATATTATTTTCCTCTTTTTTTTTAAACATTTGTTAACAGTCACGGTTGATTTATGGACACCTTTAGCTTTCAGATTTACTTGCACTCCCTTACTTTTTTTTGATATTTCTAAACACTGATCATTATTTCCAAAACTTAATGGATCTTCTATTACTATTTCGTCTTCACAGCTAACAACAAATATCTCTTCAGGTTTTTCTAACGTCGAAGTTTCATCTTTATTTAATAGTTTCTCAAAATATTCTATACGATTACGTTTTTGCACTGCAGATCTCTGAGGTATATCTTCCTTTTCCTGATGACATTTGAATTTGTGTGGAACTATACCCTGTTTTAGTTTAATTCTTCCCCCGACCAACTTATATTTAGTATAGTTCTCCATATCATTTTCAATCTAAAACAAAAAAAAAATCTTATTAGCCATCTACACCTAGCCGACGCGAGCAGGGCAGTAGGCACAGTCTAGTATAGATTAAAACTTGTATAGAAAACAAAGGATAACGCAAAACAGCTGCATTGTTCTCAAGATATTATAATATGTAATTATATAAAATATAAAATATGTAAAAAGTTCTGACACCAAAGGTTTTGCACCTCTGAGCAGATTTTATGTTTATAGGTATTACCTAAATAAATGTAAACTACAAAAGATTATACCTAATAGTAATGTCTTAAGTAGTCACGATCACTGTATTTTATAATGAAACTATTTTTAACCGGATTAATCGCGTACTTATTGATTTTACATTTTTCCTGCCAATGTAAAATCAATAAACACGCAATTAATCCGGTTAGAAATTGTTTCATTATAAGATGAAAATAATTATTATTACTTATGTAAAATACGATCACTATACTTACGTCAAAATGGTCTTCACAACAATAAACTGTACTTTTATCTCCAAATGGATCTAACCTCTTCATAGCTTTTATCCATTTTTTTCGCATTTTAACATCTTTTGGAACTATAAAAAACAACTTTTCCGGCGAATTGGTAGTTGTATTTTTACATTTAGGCACAACACATGATTTCCTAGTATTTGGATTGGACATTTTTAAAAGTATTTAGATATAATTTCGACGGCACGGGCGCGCGACTGCGAGCGGACTGAGTGAGCCAGACTGAGCGTGTTGTGCGATGACGTCACAACCGTAACCGGCGGCCCGCGTTACCTCAAAGCAGTATTTTCTGCCAATAATTTGTATGTTGATACTTTGAGGAACGCTGGAAGCAAGAAAAATTCAGACACTATTTTAGAAATTCAGTAACATTGTGACGTCTTTAACATGTCGATGTATTATCGTAACTTTGTAACTAGTTGTGACAAGAATATTTTCACATAACAAAAATCTATTTTCTGTCAAAATTTACCAATTTTATTGTTTAATATTGCTAAAATATATTGTTATTAGTATTAATATTTACTATAATAAAACATTAGAAGCATTTATTGAGCACTCGGTGTAAGTATACAAATAAACAATGTTTACATTTGGCCAAAATACTAAAATTGTGATAATAATGTGGCGCGTTGGTAAATTTCAACCTCTTTGACGAAAAATATTCACTCAATTTGTTTCCCCCTACGATTTGAGCATTAAAACCATAATAAATAATCAAAAACTAAAAACAAAACTGATTCTACATACCTCCATTATGATGGCGTTGTCTTATTTTTTTTATTCAATAGTTCAAGTAGCTTGTCACCTCATGAGTCAAATAAAATGAGCGAAATAATAAAGGAATGAGTGCAAACTCTGGTTAAGATATTATAGTAACAGTGTTACGACACGGCGGCGACGTAAATTTGTAACCAAATGTTACTGTGTCGAGTGTTAACTGTTTCTGGTTGCAGCGACCGCGCAAGTAGGTACGTAATGGCGATGAGATTAGGTTTCGGGAATAAGCCAGAGGGTGCCGTAACGGTTACGTCAAGTTACCAAAAATGGCTATATGGGCAGGGTTACGCGCAAACTAAATTAGGAATCGCTGCTCTACGATTTCAAAATGCACCTAATACCTACTTACTTATCCATCGATTTATTTGTTCCGTGTGTTTACCTATCTTACTTAAAGAATGGCGCATAAATAAGGACGATACAAAAGGGTCATTTTAGATGCAATTTAGCACACAGAAAGACTATCGGCCTTATTTATAAAAACACGATTCCTCTGAAACCAATCTAAAACTCCGTTTATTTAATATGTGGCTACATCTTCTCCATGCAAAATCTCTACCACAGACTATTTTAATCGGCGTCTTTAATGCGTTTTAAGGAATTGGGTTTTTATAAAATAAAACCGTAAGTTTTCGATTAAAACGTAAGATGCTTTTCATGAATCTCACGTGAACTTGTAATAAGAGTTGACATTCGCTTGGCATCCAGTCGAGCTAAAACGCGCTGAATCGCAACAGATTTGTTCCGTGGGTGATTCGGCTAGGCGCGTCGCTAATGGACGCAGTTTTATAGTCATTTTACAAATATAGTAGCAGGCGTTTTTTCTGATTCAACTTGGCGGGGTTAGTGGAGGCCAGGCTTTATGTAGAGCGAGGAATGAATACGTACATGAGCACATGAACTTACATCTTCGTTCTCAGATTCATCAGTGGATTCTTGGTTCGTAGGAGCGTTAGTGGCTGGATTGACATCCGTATTTCTAAATTAAGTGAACACATTACATAACAACAATAAAGAATATAGGTAGTGAGCGTTGGTAGTGGAGCTTTCCCGGGGGGTAGGATGGGTGGGTTTGAATCGCTACAGTGGGACGTATGTACGCTGCATTATTTAATAAGGAACATAATGCAGTTAACAAAATAACTTGCCTTAATATTCTATCTATCTTGTTCACTAGGTACATAAAAGTTTTCGAATCTATTGATTGCAGTAAAGAAATAATATATTACTAAAACCGGCCAAGTGCGTGTTGGACCGGATGGTGATGATGATGATGGTTGATGATGATGGTTGATGATGATGATTGCGGATGCAATATAGGGTTAGGTAGAAGGAGGAGATTGGTACTTGCTTTACAGAACTAACAACTTCATCAAAGTAATTTGCAATGGAATTTGTACGGAATTTTCCTTTTACAAGTTGATCGCCTATTAGTCATTCGTTAACTAGTGAAGCCTTAGCTTAGCTGTGATAGTTTTCCTTTTAAGTTTTTATTAGTGCTACTGCCCAGAATTTTTTCAAGTTTTTGCAATCAACCGTTTAGCCAGAAGATGCCCCTCCTCTTAGGGGGGGCGCCCTACTCTGACAAACATTTGCGCTTTGAAGCTTAATATTTCGTAAACGGAACGCAAATAAAAAATAAAAATAAATAATCGGAACCCTAAATTAAAAACTGGTCTTCCCACACCCACAATATTTTTAAACGACCAATCCAACGATACTGCTATGATTTTGTTGAGAAAAAAAATGCATAGGTACCTAATTTAGATGTAGGGGAGATATAAGATAAATTTTTTTCGAGATTTAATTCTACCGTTTTGTCTATATGTTTATCTATGCCAAATTTCAGCTCTCTAGTACTTATCGTCTCTGTGTTAAGCCGCGGACAGACAGACAGACGGACGGACATGGCGAAACTATAAGGGTTCCTTGTAGACTACGGAACCCTAAAAATGTAGTAAAGTAAGCATAGGCAAAGTATTTTCAGGCCACTACAAACCTTCGACACTGGGAAATAACAAATTGATCATCACTCCTTCGAGTCGCATTTCCTTCATTGTTTGTTGTAGCAATATAACTCATCGGGGGTCTAGCAACGGTCACGGATGTTCCATCAGATGTGCTTCCATCCATCTTTGTCAGCGAATAATTAATTAGTTTTCTTTCTTTTTTGGAAAAATAGAATTATTAAGTATTTTCTAAAGTTTGCGTAAAATTGCGAATTAAATACTATATGCCGCCATTTTTTTCTCTTCTGTCTTGTTGCTGCATGCTGGTACGACAGTTCATTGTACAAAATAATTAAAAACTTTGCTCAGAAACTGTAAAAAATTAGCGCAATGGCTGGTTTTGTAAAAAAAAAATGTTGATGCCTTTTAGTAACAAGAACAAAATAAAAGAAAAAATAACTTAATGGCGATCACACGTAAAATTTTCTAGTGAACTAGCCCGTGCAGTTCATTGAAATCAGAGTATGTAATCACTACGTTATAAGAGTCGGCACTTGCTAACAACATGTTTTCAAAATTATGAACGTAGTTTGTACCAACCTAACAAAAAATAGTATAATACCAACATGAGAATGAAATTGCAAAACATTTGTGATGAACTGCTTATCGATATCGATAAAAAAATTCGAGACGTCTCTCCTCTTACCTCATTTTCATGCTTTGGAAATTAAAGTAGGCGATAAATCCCAACACAGTAGGTCAACTCAATTATTTCGAGTATGACATGGTGTGAATGGATTATCGCTTACTTTCATAATGAAAAAGGCATTTTTTTAAATCAAATCATTTATTTAGCATCAAGTGTAGAAAACTTAATGTCACCAATGCGTCACGTCGCTATCAAAACTTTGCACTTTGGTCGAATTTCAGATCTTTGGAGTCTGCAACAAACAAAACAATAAGTCAAAAAAAATATTATCTATACCATATTTAAAATGATACTGTCTGATAATGTTGTATACGTAATTTTTTTATAAAGTATTAAATCTAATTCAATCTAATTTACTAATTTCTTAGTGTAAAAACCGAAATAACATTTTTCGACAATGAAAATAGTCTAAAGAGTACTGAAAAGTTGTTTACAATTTGTCTCAGCCCCAAATAAATATGGTATAGGTACTGCTAATAATAATAATGTCAAGGAACGTTTGTATCGCCTGTTTACTATTTTGCTGTACTTTGAGCTTGCGAAATCTTATTTGCGTTCGCGTTAATTTCTTCTGCCTTTATGAAATCAAAATTATATATTTGACATTGTCTTCGAATAATTTTTTTTACAATTAAGGCAATCATTCTCTCCGTCATATAACGGTGGCTATTACAGCTCCACCATGCAAATCTTCATTGCCTGTCGCTTTAACCCATAAGCGGCATCTAGAATACATAACGCGGTGCAATGTATTTTTAAAAATATAAAACAAAACTGAATGCTTTGAGCAAAATAAAACAACATAAATCATTTCTGTTCTTGCTGTGTGGTGTTCGACGTTTAAAATTAAGTAGTTGTGATCAATTTTAGACAGCATGTAGAAATATCTGGCAGAAATCAATCGTCCAAAATATCGATAAAAAATGTACCACATGGGTACCGCACTACAACCGGCGTTAATTTAAATTCGTCAAAATCGTAAATTGTTCTAAATAATTCAGTTGTTTTATCCAAGCGCATTAAATAAATATAAAAATTTGCGTACATTTATTATGATAAACTTGCTAATTTTACCTGTATGGCTCCAGTGGATATCTGGCTAAGAATATGCCAGACGTACATTAATTTCTGACTCTTCTAATGCCACAATTTTCACATTTCCTCAATGCTTTTCCCCCCATATTTCTTGTTTAATCACTTTTCACGCACTACACCTATTGCTAAAGTTAAAATAAATAAAATAATGCCACACAAAAACAACAAACGAACAAAATTACCGGCCATTTGCAAAATACGTAATACCAACATTACCAACATTAGATATCACATATAACCCGACTTAATTTTAAATCATGATACATCTACGTGATTCACTGCGGAGTTAATGCCTTTTGTTTTAGCAGGATTATATTTTTTGTTTCATTGTTGGCACAAAGTACGTTCATAATATTTTTTGTATGGAGTGACGAGGGCCTGATTGAAAGTAAATCACAACAAAAAGTAGGTATATATTTTTACGTACGTACTCATTTATATGTTTATACTCCTGAACTATCGCTTCACCTAAAACGCAGCAAAAAAGCAGTACCTACCATTACTATGTTCAAATGCATATTTTTTTCAATTGGCTTTCATATTATGAAAGCATTTCAGTAGCCATTACTGACACATCTGCGTGTGAACAGTACGTCGACCCTCGGAGAAGTTTAATTTGCCTGAATGTTAACCAGCCAGTGGCTTCATTACAGTACTTTGTGCTCGTTACTTCAAGCTTTCAAGTGCCTAAAATCGAGTAAGAATGTTCTGAGCTGAAGCCTGAAATGGACGTTTTTCACAGTGGTAAAACAAAGGTAGGTGACTAGATAAAAAGATTGTTTATGTAGATAACTAACTGTTTATATTTTATTACAAAGATACGCACACACAAATACCACCACAGTCATACAATTTATTTCATAGTCGGATTTACGTATAATAATATTAGGAGATACTTTATAAATTAATTTTATAAAACAATCACATAGTGCTTAACGTTTTTAGAAAATTTAGGTGAGATCCATAATTAATTAGTTGTAAAATGTTTAAATATTATGTTTTATTCTTAATATTAAAGGCACATCGGGCATTAACAATACAAAACAAAACACCACATACACATAAAAGTCACTAAATAATCAACAAGTCTTTCTCTTCCGGTGCATCGCGGCGGAAGTTGACGCGGATGTGGCGGCAAAGATGGCCGACCGCGTCCGCCGCTGGGACTACAAAAGCCGCCATGGCCGCCTGCACCATCGTACGCACTGATGCGAAGTAGATTTTTATGCAGCGAACGCATGGAGCTGAACACCAGATTTGCTGGAAAGGAAAATAAGGGCATAAATACTCAGATTTTTATTCAGATTTTTGCAAGTAAGAGCAAGTCACATCATGTAGATTAAAAAGTATTAGGAGAAAAACACAGTGTCATCCTTCTACTCTGTTGACCACTCTACCTCACGTTATCGAGTGCGTGCGGCGTAAGTGCGGGTTAATACTCGTTAATTTTACTGTATTATCAGGTATTTTATGAGCCCAGGAAGAACGAGTGTTGGTTCGGCCACGGATTTCCATCATCCCTCCTCTTTGCTAGACTCACCTGAAAGGCGATACACGCGAAGAATGAGGGCGTAGCGAGGGACCATGGAAACTGTCATGCATAGCGCATTTTTGACTACCCACGTCTTAGGCGAGGAACGCAAAGTGACAGCCCCGTAAGAGCGCACAGAGAGGGAGAGAGGCACAACAGGGAGTAGCGAAAAGCAACAGTGGGCTTTCCCGATTACTGATCTACTTCAAAGATGAACAGCGCGCAGAGCGGGATCACAAGCACTGCCAGTAGCGTATAGCAGCGGTTTAGCGCGTGCTGGAAGTAGAGGGCGTTTTCGGGTACCCACCTCAAAGGCGAGGCACGCGAAGCAGCAGCCCAGAAACAGCGCGCAGGGCGGTGCCACGAGGACTGCCAGAAGCGTGTAGCACCAGTTGCGCGCGTGCTGGAAGCAGAGCGCGCTGAGCCGCCACGCGCACTCGGGGCTGCGCGCGCCCTCCGGCTCGCCGATAACGTCGTCCCATACTATCTGGAGAGAAAATTTTGCGTTAATTATGTAACCTACCTATTTTTAGGGTTCCGTACCCAAAGGGTAAAATTCTGAGTCACATCCCGCGTCCACCGAGAATGAGACTCGAAATACGTCCATGCGTAGTGAAATTAATTTGTTGAAGTTATTTTTGCTTACTAAGTTTACTAAGCAATGGGCAAATGAGAATACCACATTGCACGCCAGTAAAGGAACGTATGAAAACAAACTAAATTTATTGCTATTCCCACTTTAAATTGTCTATTCTGTACGATTCTATAAACTTCTAAATAACTTTGATGTATTCATCGCTAAGGCCTTTATTACGTAATAGAATTTTGATCGTTGGTGACATCCATAGAGTCTTACTGAATCAGTAAGCTTTCAAGAGTATCTTTGAAACCAGCAATAGATCTCATAAGCAGCCGATATACGTCCCACTGCAGGGCACAGGCCTTCTCTCAGAGAGATCTATAGATCTATGTTGTATCAAAAAGATGAAAGAAATGGCTTCCTAGGATCCTGCATATTATGGGATAGTGTAATAGGGCCTTAAGCCAGAGGGTTTTTTATTCGTAGCCCTGAGCAATGTGTCTTTTATCAAGGCCGTATAGAAAATTGGAACATCCAATTTGCTGTACACGATTGTTCAAATAGAGTTGCAGACAATATTGGCTTTGGAATACTGGCCAAGTAGAGTAGGTACAGTTGGACTGGTGGCTTGTGGTTTGTGGCAAGTAGCAAAACCTAGTCTCTGACTTCCCCTCGACAGCAGGTCAACGTTTACATTTTTGTTGCAAAGGCGCCCTTAACGTGAGTGATTAGAGTACACGTATGTAAAGGTTGATATGCTGCCGACTGTATGTGTTTATGTAAAGTAGGTAGGTACATATAAAGATACGTTCTTTTCAACATAAGTAGGTACGTAATTAATTAAAAACATACATCCATTATTTTTATCGCACACCCCGTTTCCGAACTACCTAGCACCGGTTATTTTTCGTCACGCGATGACCGCTTCAAGTTTTCCATTTTCAAATTGCTTACCTACATTTTTCCATCGGCCGGTTACTGGCCTGTAAACACGAAAGGAAGAAAGAAAAGGCTCGTTTGTTTGGAACTCGTTTGGAATGGTGTTAGATTGCTCAGTACAAACGCTTGTTAAGTTGCAAGTTTTTCTTTTTAAAGAGTTCTTTAAAATTTCAGACACATGTGAAAGAGAGGTTAGTTTGGGGTAGGTCGTGATGTATTTGACAATTTCAGCGTTGCGTGTAAATAGATAAATAAAGTGTTTATTTGTGTAAATGGGTTTTCGCTTTTATGGGTTTTGTTGCTTGGGTGGACTGTTTTAAGTGCGTCATAGGTACCATCGTAGAAAAATGTAGTTCATGTAGTTCAGGATTTGCTGGAAGTTAATGACTCAGGGTTGTAATTCATTCGCATAACCGACGATCAATAACGCTTTGTTGCAATTTCTATTCAAAGTTTTATGGGCATGGTGCGTTTATTCAGCGAACTTTTATCTAAGTACTTACCTATTACAACTTTCGTGGTTGTAAATACACATTATTTTCACCGTCACTGTTGTCTTGTATCCAGAAACCCGTATCTATAAGTTATATAAGCAGTTAACATTATGCATAAGCAGCCTATATACGTCCCACTGTAGGGCACAGGCCTTCTCCCAGGGAGAGAGTATGGGTTTAATCACCACCGCGGATTGGCGATTTCAAGCGCTGAGGTATATGAATAGCTCAGACACTTTATATTTGCAGTTTATTAATTAAATATACCCGAGACTCGAACGCACTTTTCATTTTCACCCCTGTTTGGCTAGCATGTTTTCAGCCCATGAAGGTTCTGGCTGAAGGTTCTAGAACAGCTTTTATAGCTGTCGAGAATACTGTCTCGACACTTTTTGTAAAAATGTGTAAAAAAAAGTAGTTATATTTTTTACTGATGGCGCAGATGCAAAGGCCTTTGTCTGAACCTTAACATTTGGATGACCCTTTTCAACATCTATTCCCAAAAATCTACCCTTCTGACTTTAATAGAGCTAATAACATAGCCAACCGCCTGTCGTAATATGCAAATGTAGCACCTGACCTTTCCGCTCTTGTTTAGGAGTCGACCTTCCTTAGTCTACTTGAACTATTTCAGTCACAAAACACTCTTGAACGAATAGAAATCGTACTTCCGACGTGACTTGTTTGACATAATCATAGGGCGGCGTCGGCCCTTCTTGTTTGATTGAATGTGTAAACATGTTTGGCATTGAAATTCTTTGTTTTGCTGTCTGGGTCACTGGTGTGTGGAGTGGAATCCTTTGATTTCTTATTGTGTGGATTGCTTCTACGTAAAATTGGCTTCAATGTCTTCTTGGGATTTGGACACGGCCTGAGGCCTGCTTCATAAAGCTGCAATTAGCAAGTACCTTTATGAATTTACAATTGATAATCATTTTCGCCCAGCCAAGCCTCTCGCTTGGTCGGTTGGACGAAAGTGACTGTTGACAGTTGCAAGTTTATTACAAACTAGCTGTGCCCGCGACTACGTTCGCGTGGTAAACAGGTTAGTCTAGCCTATGTCCACCCTGAAGGTGGAAGGTATGAAAGGTACTGGTGAAAGATTTTTTTTAAATCGGATAAGTACTTTTAGAGATTACACCCTACATACAAACTTAGAAACATATAAACTTCCTCTTTATAGTATTAGTATTACCAATTGTAGCTTATAAAACAGGACACAATATTTACGAAAGTGACATAGCTCCGTTATTAGCCAGTTGATTCAGTTTTTCTTCGCTTTCGCAAGTTCAGGATTTCCAAGATGATTCCTAAGATATTGACAAGTGAACCTATAGATAAATAGTGACGACATTCGATTAATGATCGTCTTGGCAACGCAATTGAACTTATTTGTAGTGCGAGCTGTTTAGGTTGGTACTGAAAGCTGAAAACAATAAACAAAGAAAAAGTCCGCTAGAAAAAGCTTGGCATTTACCTCCAGCACGAAGCCCCTAACACCCATAAAAATGGTCACGAGAGTTCCCCCTTACCTGCACATGCGAGTTCAAGTTATTGGGGTCGCGATCCTCGAGCGTCTCGGCGACCGCACTGTCCAGCTTGGCCGCCATCTCGCGCGCTTCCGCCGGCGGTCGCTGGCGCACTGCCGCCGGCGGGGCGGTGGGCAGCTCGGGGACTGGAGGCGCGGCCGGCCGCTGTAAGACGGTAAACTGTTAGAAGAAGGTGCGACGAGAGCTTAGTTACGGACGAGAGATGGTAGCGCTAGAGAGCAAAAGACTAAGTTATAGGGGAAGGTGTCTTGAATGCAATTTTGCGTTTCCTCTGCGCCGGTTTGTGCTAGGGGTAACTCGGGGACTGGAGGTGCAGCTGGTCGCTGCAGAAGGAAGGCTGTTAGTAGAAGGTGCGGCGATACTTGGTAGGGCCAATGGGAGGAAAGGACTAGGCTACAGAGCTATCTTGCTTGGCTGCAACTTCACATAATAGGCTAAAGAGTAATTGAGTAACGCTTATAGAGGTGTCACAGGCTTTTCTTTTCATTTCACGCGCTTCCTCTGGGTCGAATTGTAGCTCAGGGACTGAGGGTGTGGTTGGTCGCTGTAGGAGGGTAAGAAAAGGTGCGGGGAGAGTTGGCAAGGCTATAAAGAGCAAAATATTGTGCTATAGAGTACATCTTGGCTGCTCAGTTTCACGCTTCCTCTGGGCCGTTCCTGTCTCGTTTTTACTAGGACTTCTCTTCTTTAACGATCTATATTAACGTCCTGTTCAGTTCAATGTGTTTTTTATTTATATTTTTTATTTAGCATAGAAACGTCCCTCTGCAGGGAATAGGCTTTCTCATCGCATCGTGAAGTGTATCCGCATTTCGAATTCTTACTTGCCAGTGGTCGTCTCTCGTGCTCGGTCTGTGAAGACCTTCGCTGGAGGCCGGAGTGCCGGTCTTGCTAGCGCAGGCGACGCATTGGCGCGAGGTGGCGCGCGTCAGACCCGGGATGGCGGCCCCACCCGACCCCAGCGGAACCTCCTCAAAGGCCACGGTTGGGGCCAGAAATAACGCTGGCGCAGTCTGGGTCACGAGATTAGTGAGTAGACAGCGATATAACTGTTAAAGTTACAACGGGCTAGCGACGTGCGTGCGGGAAGATTACCTACAATCCTTACGAAGTTTCAAAGTACAATACAAGTGCAAGCAGTAGCCCGTTGCGGTGGCGGCTCGTCGGCCGCCCCGTCGGACACACACGGCGGGGCTTTTATATGCGCTGATAAGGCTTTCTCAAAGGCTAAGTTGAGGTATTGTAGCAGGCACAGTAATAATTATGCACTATTTACTTTATGATTTGTCAATAAAGTTCACTGCCTACACAGACTATGTATACGGACCATACCCAACTAGGTATTTGGTAGGGTACCTGGGTAGTTACACATAACACAATAGTCTATACTGTAGTTAGTAACATAAACAGTTCTATTTAACACCGTCACTTCGCCTTCAAAGTTGCGTGTCTTTTCTCTACTAGCGCTTTGTCATCCCCAAGTCTGTTGGTTTCTTACGACAATGTTTATTGCAACAAAAAGTTCGCGTGTATCGCGCGCGAGCCTTCAGACACTGCTGAAGGAAAACAAAAGAACAGTTTCCCGCCAAAAGCGATACTACGATACGACGCATGCGTAAGACAGGCTTTTGTTTCTTATGAAGTGTGACTGCTCCTCTGCGACTATTTGGTGTTTTATTTTGTTTATTAGGTATTTATAGCATTTGGTATTTGTTACGTACATCGGTGAATTTGTAGTAGCAATACCACACGCTAACTGTGAAGGAAAACATCGTGTGGAAACCCGCGCTTTGGTTGGCTCCGCACGTATTGACTTGTCTTTCCTGTGGGCTAGGCCGACTAAGCTGTGAGGATGGTACGAGTATAGGTGCTGGGCAAGCCTATTCCATCTAAACACAATGTTCCCGGCACTGGAGCGTCCGAGTGGGTTGTTAGGTGGGTGTCATGTTCGGCTTTAGTCATAATCTGCTTTTAAAATGGTCCCTTCAACCATTAAGTGTGAGTGAAGGTGCCACTGGACGCTGTATAAATCATCTCATTCATAATCCATTAATTGTGAAACTAACAACTTTGACGTTCATTAAGTAAACATTCTGTTTTTACAATGAATAAAAATATTTGAATTGAATTGAATTGAATCATCATCATCATCAGCCATTTGACGCCCACTGCAGGACATAGGCCTCCCTCGTGGTTTTCATAACCGTGAGGGGTTTTGCCATAATCGCAACGCTTGGCAGGCGGGTTGGCGATCGCAGGATGCGGTTGGAATCTCAGGAAGACGCTGCTGCCCGTCTCCAGATTTCCTTAGTCGCCTTCATCTCATTAAGTAGATCCTAAGGCAAAAGTTATTTTTTAGTCATTTATATAAAACAGGTAACAATCTAAGTATTCTACTGTATTATATTCTAGTGTTAAGCTACGCATGCAGATGCAAATACAGACTGCGCATGCAAATACAGAAAAAGTACCGAATTCCAGTTCAGGAGTTAAGCAAGTCTTCATATTAAGAGCGGTGATGGCGGAGCTGTAGAACGCCGGCTTCTCGTTCGGGAGGTCGTAGGTTCGGATCCCGACATGTACTTTAAGTTATTTACATTTGTGAAGTTATAGTAACGTTGAACGAAACCATCGTGAGGAAACCTGAGTGTCTGAGGTGTTCAGCGCTTGAAATTGCCAATCCGCGGTGGGCTCGCGTGGTAATTAAGCCGATACTCTCTCTCTGAGAGAAGGCCTGTGCCCTACAGTGGGACGTATATAGGCTGCATCATTATTATAATATTTAGAAATGGTTTGAATTATTTAGAATGAGTTTTGTAAAGTTCTCGTGAGGTTAATTTTCTTTTTGGTAAATACCGTGAACCTTACTTGCTTTGATTTGATATTTGGCTAAGACACTGCTGAAGGAAAACAAGGAAACTTTCTCGCCAAAAGCGGTACTTAATGCTACGGCGCATGCGTCAAACGGAGGCTTTATTTCATTGAAGTCCGACTGCTTCTCGGCTAGTTCCCTTTTAGTTCCCGTAATGTTAATTTGTCGGTGAATTCACTGCATTTATGCGCATTTGATTTTGCATTTTGCTTCCCAACTATAGCTCTGTTTTTTTAAATTATTTAATTGTTTCTCTGGACAACAGCCACCGTACCTACTCTCGACGTTCATTTAGTCAACTTGCGTTACAATTGAGTGTGTTTATTTAATACATTTGGCCATAATATGCCTTTCGTTTCCGATTTTCATTAATTATGATGCCATTTTTTTGACTAAAATGTTTACTAAGTCGTTATTTCTAATAAACTGCAACTTAGTTGTGGCGCAATTTGGAACAGAATAACGTCGAGAGTAGGGAGGCAGGTTTCCATTGAAGAAATGTTATCATAACATTATACTTAATATTGAAGGATTTGACATTTTCATAGAACGAAATTAAATTTAAACCAGGTGATTTTGAAATATAAATGTTTATTACTTTCATTGCATTAATTATTGAAATAACTTAAGTTTAAAATGATGTATGTACATGCACCTTCAGACATAATGTATGTACAGACTAAGCTTAAGGACGAAAATAATCTGAGTATATATTATTATTAATCATTATTAATATAATGCACAATTACACAAAGGTTAAATTCTACATGATTTAAATTCCAATTAAAAATTACAAAATTGAGCGGTTGACTTGTAATTTGCTTATAATTTCTTATTATAAAAACTGTATTTGTATTGCACCTGTTTATTACGTATCTGTGGTAAGTGAATAATTAAATTTAGGTATTATAGAACTAACAATCATAATTCATAGAATACTTTATTAAGAAACACAGAAGAAAACGTATTCGGCTATGTTATGGCCAGTGGTAGAAATAATAATAAATAGAAATTTAAATAGCGGACACACATTCATTTAATTTTGTCATATTAAAAAACCCAAGAACTGTGGTATTACGTAGTATTGGTTATCAGAGTAGAGCAACCTTAGGTCGATCTTTAAAACCGTTATCGGTCGTCGAAAACTGCTAAAGCATGATAAATACATTAAAGTAGCTGGTAAACTAGAGAAAAAAAAGAACATGCATGCTCTACCGGCTCTGCCATAGTTCCCGGCTTTTTGGGATTCAACAAAAATACATTAACATCAGCTAATTTCAACAACTCTGCGTCATGTCTGCCCGCCAATTGTAGCTTTTTATATCTTACCCATTCCGATCCCTAGTTATGAGTTATCAGTCTGAATTTTAATAACCTTCCAACCATACTGGCCGTATAATGTCAAGACCGCCTCAGCGTGCATCGATGCCGTGAATTAAAAATGTTTCTTTTCCCCCAAACGCAAGGCGACTGCCCTACATAAGGCCGCACCCGCGCTCTCATAATCATGACTGTGAACGTGGTATGGTCCGTATGATTGATCGACTCGGTTAAAGGTTAATTAGGCTGAGTGACCGGAATAGGCAATGTGAACTCGTGCACTGACGTCGAAAGGGGCGGTCGTGGAGGGAGGTAAAATGTAGGACCTGTCATTTTATTGATGAAAGAGTATTGCTCAAATTAACATGGTTTTTACTGTGTTGTGCTTCTGTGTAAAATTACCTATATTATTAGCACCATCATAATATTACCTAACATGAAAGTACAATAAGAATATTCTTTATTGTAGGTACACTGGAAAAACAAATAAACACAAAATATAACGTAACTTCTTGAATAATTAAGAAGGAAATTATTTACAGGCTTAGATTCTATTCGTACTCTAGCTAAGTAATATTAAAGCTTCAGTATAATAGCTTAGAATGGAAGACTTAACCTATATATCAAAGTTTCGATAAGTGCCATTTTCACCAGTGTTTCTTTGTCCGTGAAAACCGGCTATAAATCTTAACGACCTTGCAAATAACAATAGGTACTATTTACAATAAAAATATCTTAGTAATTTTTAATAAACGATTAAAGCATGCTTCGGAGTCTGATAATACGAAACGAAAAGTTATCCGAAATATAATACAAACAAATATATAAACCCGTCGGGTAAACCTCATTTTGGCGAAAGGCTGTTTGCACACCCCTCTCTCGGCCCGACTGACCCAAATTGCGATTGACGGCCGCAATGGGCCGGTATCGTGCGACCCGCACAGTGGGAACACACCCTAAAGCCTGTGTGTAATCAATTAGTGTAAGGCAGCGATCATATTGATCGAAAATATTGCTCATGTAAATATTGTCTGTTAACGCTTTTACACAAAATTAAACTATTTTTAAGAAAATCTATAACACTACCTGTGTCTTTAAATAAAATCTTTACAACAAGCCGCTAAACAGCACGTCGTCTTGCTCTTCTCTTATCTATCATACTTTAATGTTTTGTTTTCTTACTATATATAGAGTTTGAAACTGCGACTGTTCACATAGAATACCAAATAACTCTTCTTTTATGTAGATTGACTGGATTCGTCCTCTCAAAGAAGCCCAAGAACCGGATATTTGTTGACACCGCCACCTAGCGGCGCGATCATGCGACTGCGGCGCGTGCGCGGCCAGAGGGACGCAGCGTGGGCACGATGGTGGGCTCCTCAGCTTCCGGTTCCTCTTTCAACTCCTCTCTGTTACCATGAAGACAAGTTAGTTTTGCCAAGCACATATAGTTTTGTATTTTCAGTGAGTTTAATTTCTAGTACAGTACTAAAATTATTAAGATTATTTTTCACTAAAATAATTGTAATAATTTTGTGGTTGTGTAAATAAGTGTTCTCTATGTACTAATAGTAAACTCCCTCTCATAAGCTATTTTATTCACATTGTTATACCACGGTTACATCACAGATTAGCTAGCTTGAACAATTCCTCAATAGTAATAATAATAACAAATAATTAAATTAAAGTTAAATAGGTAAATTTAAGTATGAATTTTGATTTTTTTTTATTTGAATTTTACTCCAGCCAAAAAATTTATCGAGGAATTGTCACCACGTTAGAAGAATTTGTGGGGTGAGGTTGGTGTTAACTTCCTATGGCGAAGGTTATCTTATCAAACCTACATTACTTTATTTCACCTACTTTTTAAGTAAATTCTACAAAAATGCTACATGCTACAACATTCCGCATGCTCAAGTCCACTAAAGATTACATTTCTTTCTTATAGCACCAATTCAGGGCACTGCCACGCCACAGCCATATCAATGTAAAGGTGTGTCCATAACCAGACCAATTCTAGGTAAGCACTTGAATATTTAGTGGACTAGGTTTTGTAAATTTTAATGGCGCTGGATTCTGTTGCTGTTTTAACTTACTAGGAAAAAGCAGCCAGTCAAATTCTAGGAATTTATACACCTATCTTCGGTGTTATGTATATCCATAATTGCATTATAAAATAGTTTGTAGTAAGCTAAACTGTCTACCATAGTCTATTTATGCGGCGCTTAAGGACTGTTTTAAAGAATCGTGTTTTTGTAAATAGCACCGCTCAAGTTTATTCAGAGTGGCAGCTTATTCTCATATTTAAACATAGAATTTAATGATTATAACAAAATTAGTTACGTCAAATTGGCTTTCAATTGCAAATAATGGCTGACTCTACTCACTACATTTACTCTAGATATTTTTAACATAATCGGTACACACAAGTCCCACTGCGGGCATACAGATACATATAAGTTTAAGGCCAATTCCACCATTTGCCAAAGTCTAGCCTGACAATAACAGGACTTCTTTCTCTGATTGAAGAAAACCACAGTATTGAAAACCGTGTAGTCTGAATGGCGGAAAACGGACATAAACTAGGTTTAAACGCTAAGTAAAAGCCGGTTACAAGCACTCACCTGGAGCCGACGCAAGGCGGTTAGTGTTAGACTAGGTATAGCGCACCCTACTACCTCTTCACCACCTTGGGGAAAAATCCACACGTTAATCATTGGCTCTTATAGGGTTTAAGGGGATGGCAAAGGCAGGACCAAGGCGTCATTGAAGGTTGTACCAAAGGTTTTAGATCCCATAAGGATTACATAGGGTTTAACAAAAACCCTATACACGTCCGAAAATGAGGGGTTCTGCTATGGTATGGGGAAAAATTCGTAATCGTGAAAAAATCATTAGTTGTTATTAAAATAAATGACGGCATTAAAATGTATGGAATAACCGATATATTTTTCGTGATTTTAAAGTTTTACTGCTGTAAAAAAACTATCGTATTGACGAACAGAACCCCTCCTTTTCGGATTTATGAAAAAATTTAGATTTTGTATATCATAAATTTTTTAGTTTTTGCTTTTTTCAATGGTCCATCAAATGTAAGTTACAGAAAAAATATTTTATGTGCAAATGGCTCATGAAAGTAAACACAGTTATAGCCAAGAATTTTCCGTGCTGGAGAGTGTATAAAACCTTGAAAATAACAATTGAAAACGTTTGTTACTGTTATCTTTTTTTTAGGGTTCCGTGCCCACAGGAGTAAGGGACCCTATTACTAAGACTCCACTGTCTGTCTGGCTGTCTGTCATCAGGCTGTATCTCAACAACCGTGATACCTAGACAGTTGAAATTCACAGATGATGTATTTCTGTTGCCGCTATAACCATAAATATTAAAAACGAAAGAAAATAAATATTTAAGGGGGGCTCCCATACAACAAAAGTTGTCTAAAGACAGCGTTCGCCATCTAGCGGCTATCTATGTAACCTCCACAGCGGCGATATCACGTCGTTAAATGTCAATGTTAAATGCTTCTTGTTCGTTTCTATAGATGGCGCTGTTCTCAAATTTGATCTTTTTCTAATGTTGTATAGATCATCATCATCAGCCATTTGACGCCTACTGTAGGACATAGGTTTCTTTTGTGGTTTTTATAACCATGAGGGGTTTTGGCATAATCGCCAGTCTTGGCAGGCGGGTTGGCGATCGCAGTATGCGGTTGGAAGCTCAGGAAGTCGCTGCTGCCCGTCTCCTAGTAATTGATTTCCGTAGTCGCCTTCTACGACATCCACGGAATTTATATAGATAATGGTACGGAAAGGGTTCCATACCCTACGTGCGCGAGTCCGACTCGCACTTGGCCGGTTTTTTATTCTCGCGTTGGTAATTAATTACCCAAAGGGTGCAATACAACCCTACCTAATGCCGTACTGAGTCCGATATCGAATTCATCCTGAGCCCATTGGTTGGTGGGTACAACCTTCAGTGACAACAGAATTTGCAGTTGCCTTGCAAATTTCTTGCTAAATATTTTCAGTAAAATTTTGAGCAGGCTAGGAAAGTGGAGAATATCTGGGGCGTATTCCTTACATACAAATCAAATCTCATCTAGAATTGGCTCATACGAAAAGTCTTTTAACGTTTCCCACTAATTAATCATGCATGAATACTGGACAGGGTACTGGATAGTGTAAGTTTAAGCAAGCCTTAGAGTGTTTGAGGTACCTCAAAAAAACATCCAGTTCCAAAAAGATACCAATCTATGGTCTTCTTTTCATGCATATATGATATGACGTATTATTTCTACTATCAACTTGTAATTCTGAACAATTCCTGTTTTGACAGATCCTCTCAAAGTCATCTTGATTTAAGAAAAGTTAAGACTAGATAAAATGCTGGAATGTTTTTCCGCAATCTTCAAGCTTCATTAGTCTCAATGATTTCGATTATTATCGCTCTGTTTGTAAAGAAACTCCGATCTCAATAAAAAATATATTTTCAAGTTCACAATGCAGAATACTTTAGTTGAGGAGAGAATCTATGTCAAAACAAAAGTTGTTCAGTAACTGACAGACTGAACAAGACTCATTACTATAAGTTTATGGTCCGAAGTTTACAGGGTGATACAACAACAAAATCCCCTATTGCCTATCCGAAAAGGGAAGTTTCTACTCATCACTGCGAACAACGTTTACTGTGGTAAAAAAATCTGCAGTTCCATAACAAGGTCAGTATCCATAGAGCGCTGTTACCTTTGAGATCGCGCTTGAGTGCACTGTCAAGTTGCTCAAGAACGATCTCAGAGGTAAGATCGGTTTATTGATACTCGTAGTTTTCGTGATTTGGAAGTATTCCTTATCGTAAAAGTTGTTCGACTAAAGAATGTTGATGAAGCCAATGAGCTTTATGAAGATTGTGGTCAGTGGCAAACAGGTGTGACTCTATCCAAGGTAAGTAAAAAGTTGTTCGTATTGAAGAGGACAACCTCCCGTTACTCGATAATGGAAAAGTTGTTACACAAGAACACACCTGTCAGTCAGAATTATATGCAAAAGCTCTACCTGATCTTGATTGGCTGCCGCAGGCTGAGCTCGGAGCCCGAGGTGGAGGGCGAGCGCGGAGCGGCCAGCAGGCGAGGGGCGCGCGGGGTGCGCGGGGAGCGGGCCACGCCACGCGCGAACTCCAGCCGGTAGTTGTCGGAGCGGGGGCTGCCCGTGAACGCCTCCATCTCGTTGGCTGGGAAGGTCTTGGAGGTTAGGTACACGGGACTAGGCCATTGGCCTAACCAGGGTTTTTTTGTTGGGGGTAGGGTCGCTTTAAAAGCAATGACCTGCCACACAGAATATACGCCTATGAATAAGGCTCAGTTTAGGGGATTATTTTAGGTTAGACCACAGAACATGAAATTCAAAACTACTCCTGTACCGTTTTCGGGTCTTTTGAAAATAACACAAAACACCTACCATTCTGAATAACGTATCGCTTGGTAGTCTTGTAGATTCCCATACGGTGTGGCACTGCTGTACAAAGGCCTATCCCTTATGTCACTGCTATACCAAATCTGCTTGTATCTAAATTTAATATCTAGGTACTTTTCTAGCCAGTCCACAATTACCTTATTTCTTATAATGCCAATCCGACTGGTCTCTTACCAACCTTACCTATAGGTACTAATTTGTCAATAGCTTTTTGCCAACTGATCTTTAACGAACCTGCCCTTAGGGAACACTTTATTGCGCACCAGAAATTCTAATACTGCCATTAACCACATCCTTATTCTCATTCCCGCGGATTTTTTTTCCACTAACGTTCACTTGCCGTCGCTGAACCAGCCGGAATGATTGACACCGAGTTGAGTGACTGCATTTAAACGTATCGATCGTATTCAGAATTGATTGCCCTATGAACACAGACCTATTTTTCAGGTCCGTGTCTACGAACTGCCGCCACTTAACCCACGTTTGTTGAACATCATTGACGTGACCTGAATCCGTCACTAAAAGCCACTAAATACGTGTCACCGCCTTCTGTAGCTGATGGACTATTGACGGAGCCTTAATGTACTTCCGTTCGCGCCTATCCTGCTTTCCGGGTCAATGCAGTGGATTGCTTTGTGTCTTAAATTAACAGCATTTTATATAAAAGGTCGCTTTTGCGTTTGCTACTCAGTTGTTAGTGATACTAACGTTTACCCGATAAACTCAGTCATGATTAAACCCGCGATAGTACGGCTCTTTCCCAGTCGCGGTACTGGTATGCTGCTCAACCTCACTCACTCACGGTAGTATCATGGTCCACACCAAAGGTCTTTGCATCTGTGGCGGATGATTTAAGTATCTGATTGAGATGATTTTGGTATCGAAAGACAAATTCTCCAATCAATGTTAAGTTAATGTTAAGATATAAGATTACAGCACACTTGACACAAAAATCTGACGTTGCAAGCACGGAGTTAATACTGCCTAGCTCTTTTATTACCGTAAGTTTTATTATTACAGCAAGGAGGGCCACGCCTAATTATAGCTTTTGCGTCTCTATGAAGAGTATTTCTATAGACAGCATGTTTCTCCCAGCTCTCGTACTTGATCCTCACTCACCATTATAGACAGCTGGTGTGGCGATGGGCATGCGCGCGCAGGCAGGCGGGTGCGCGTGCGCCAAGCCGCCCGAGCGCGCCCAGTCGCGGTACTGGCGCGTGTCGTCACGCCACTCGCGGTCCACGCTGCGGACCTGGAAAAAAGGGTGAAGGTTAGAAATTGTATGTGTGAATGAGGCAGCTTGAACTTGAAGCGTTTGTGCTGGAAGGATTGGAAAGCCAGGCTTTGGTGGAGTCGATCATGAAGTTTCCTTCCAATAGTTGAGATTTGAGAAATTGCAGCTCGTACCTACTTTTTCTTTCGCTGTTTATCGATCCAGTCCACCACATTGTCCACAACCAGACTGCTTTGTCCCAGCTATCGACTCTGATGGAGAAAAGTTGCAAAACTTTTCGCATTTTTATTTCCAACTTGTTTTTGATATCATTGGTATTTGTTCCAATGAAGAAAGTTATTAAAGTTTAGTTATTTACATCAGAACCTTGAGTTAGGTAGATAGATAGAATATTCTTTATTGTACACAGAGATTACATTAACAGAATTCAATAAATCGCAGTACAATTGGCGGCCTTATACAAGCTACAAGCAATTTCTTCCAGGCAACCAAAGACGGAGACGAGAAAGAAGTTCTCTAACTTAGTCGATGCAATTAAGAAATATAAGTTGAAAAGTATATAAATTTACTTAAACCATACATACATATTTAAACAAAGAGACATACATACATACTAATAATCAAATTGAGACCACTCAAATTGACAAATTCAGACAACTTGAGACCACACGGTTCCTTCTTAAACCAACTACCCTACTCACCGGCGTAGTGCTCTTGCTCCTTCCGCTAGTTTCGGACGAGGCGTTGGAGTGCCGGACCCTGTTGTCCCGGACCTCTCTCTGATCCCTGGAGCCCCGCTCTGGCGCTGGGGACTCCCGGTATGCGGAGCCGTCTGGCTCGTCGCGTATCTAGAACGTTACGAGTTTAGAACATTTAGAAACTTGATTCGGTGTAGCGGGGAAAGGGCGGCAAGAAAGAAATAAAATAATATGGAGTTATGGGTCTAGGATTTTATTTTTCCAAAAAAATTAGAAAATTGCATGTCTGTCTCCTGCTCACCAGAAGTCCCAAGGAGTGAAGCCGCGGGCAAGATGTTGGACATCGCTCACTCTTATTTCACTCCATCGATCGACTTTGTTTTGATCGACAAGTTATTTACAAAAATGAAGATTTCAATCCTACGTAACTGAGTCGCCAACAGTCTGCTCATTTCTGGTGCTGAAAGTCACGACACTATTGGTCTAGTAACGTAGTTTTTTAATGTCGCTGGGCATAAAATAGCTAAGCACAGTCACACACATTTGTATAGAACAATAAGGTGGTAATGTGTCAAGTTACTAAATTGGAAAAAAAAGAAAGAAATGTTCCTACTCTAGCATATAAGTTACTATGTTGCAAAAAAAAAGCTACCTGTAAAAGGTAGCTAAGTTTCCAAGTAAGTACTCTGTTTATAATTAAGAACTTTTGTAAATACACTTAGTGGCAATACATAAATAATTTAAATTTAATCATAAAGAAACGCCCTGACAGGTAAGGAAGTGCAATGTTGGGCATAGCAAATAAATCTTATAGCAAGAGTTGGCAATGGTCGACCTGGATTACAATAGTTGCAGAAGGTTGCAGACCAAACGCGATGGTGGACTCATGAAGAGGCATACGTCCAACATTGGACAAACAAATGCTGAAGAAGAACAAGGAAAATAATACTTTTAGCATTAAGTTTGCCTTTGTACTTTTATGTTTATAAGTGCAATAAGAACTTTAATACTAATAATAATAAGAAGAAGAATTGGCAAAGGTCCAAGGATCCCTGATAAGAGGCTATTCAGCAGTTTTATCAATTGAATGACAGCACCGTACCTTGATGTGATGTGTGGAGGGTGGCATGCTGCCGGCGCCGCTAACCAGCCTCAACTGCTGGCGGATGCTCGCCTTCTCCCGCGCGCGCTTCCTCTGGAATTCCTCTTCCACTCTACAAATATTAGAGACCACATTAGGAGGCTTCTAAGTATCAACTGCAAAGGAACTTGATGTGGCCACTGACTGGGATTGCTTTTTCTGATATTGTCAGTCAGCGCTCCAGAGTTTAGTTAAGAATTTATTAACAGTTGGTACTTAGGTAACTAGCAAATTGTTAACATACGAGAAATATACTTGGGTCCGATATAAATTGGAAACTTTAGTGTTAGTATCTGTTGAGGACGGTGATTTTCAAAAATCATCAAGCAAGATTTACCTGAGGTCTAAAAATATTTGAAAATGTTCTTATTTTTCAAATTGTTATGATTAAGGCCAGTTTAGTCTAGGTTTTAGAATAAGTATGTAAACTTTGTTAATTAAGGACTTTGAAAACGCAAAAAAAAAAGGTTTATTTGGACCATTTTTTCTCCAAAGTTATCTAGATTTTGAAATGGACACCTAGTATAACTTGTAACGTTCATTAAATCGCCTTTTTGTGCTATTTTGAATAAAAATGTTTTGAATTTGAATTTTGATGACGTTGCCCGGTTACCATAATAGAATTTCCGTTTGGGACTAGGGCAAATGACGGTATTGTCTCACAGTCAATCTGACTGCATAAACATTAGTCTTTTTCTTAAATTGCCTCTCCATCGCTGGAAGTTGGCAGTCAGCTCTTTACAACGCTCTTTGTTTCGTGCAACTCTGAACAACTCTTCCGCGGTTTTACACTCCTTGATGTTTTGACTTTGATGTTTCACAGCCATGACATCCTTCCTCTTCCTTTACCCGGCCTTCTCTTTCCTTCCACCCAGCTCATCATAATGGCCTGCAGCAGCTCGTATCTCTTGCTTCGTAGCACGTGACCTGAGTTGGCTACTTTTCTGCTTGATGGTGCGAGCAATATGAACTCATCAGATTAACATTATTATGAGAGCAAACATTTTCCGGTGTCTTACCTCCTCATGGCCTCCAGTTCCGTTTTCCTCTGCTGCTCCTTTAGATCAGCCTCTTTGGACAGTCGCTCGGCCAGCCGCCGTCTCTCGAGCTGCCGCACGGTGGATTGGAACGTGAAACGCTTGCCGCGACTCGCTCGCTCTGCTTTGCGCTGCAAGGACAAACTCGATTTTAGTTCCTAGTTGCAGTGGTGATTATTCGATGGAGGTGTATCAAATACGCTTTACTAATCAGTTTTTACACGTGACGAACTAAACCGTAGAAAAACTATGGCCGAGATGATCGTGATAGGGCCCGTAGACAAAACTGCAATGCGACGTCGCATCATAAAAATCTGCGAGCTCACGCAACGCATCGCAAGAACTTGCGAATTGCTTCGCATCGGCGTTCATAAAAGCATAGACCAAAAAATAAAAGTAATAAATGGATGCACCCAAAATCTTCTGTTTCTTTTTCCTGTAGGTATCTTCTTAGCAATAACAGAAGTGAGCACTTCTTTTTACGATCCATGTCACGACCTACTTTACAAAGTACGGGAATGGAAGGAAGGAATGGCCAGCCGAATCGCGGAAAGGGGATTCCTTGCCGCACGAAATCGCATCGCAACAATTCGTGTCGCAGTTTTCTGCGTTGCGAATTCGCACCGCGTCGATTCACAGCTTTGTGTACGGAGCCTTCTAACTGGCTAAACTCACTCCATTTAAAAAAAAATGTGTCAGACAGTATACCGTCAGACACATCGCTTCACTTACGCAGTAATGACACGCCACTACATAAGTAGGGCTTTAGAAGGAGGCTCAATAGTAAGAGTTAGAGAACTATGTTGAATCGAGGATGATGTAGGCCACAACTAGTTTGTCACGTCTCTTCTGCCCAAAGCTGACGGTGGCTTCTTCGACGGTTAATGGTATGGCACATATGATTACTGAAGAAGACTCTTTCTATTCCAATCCACTTTGTAATCTGGCGCTGAGGCACGATTTACGTTATAGGTTTATAACTGTAAGCATTTTGTCTCTGTTTCAGAATGTCGTCCGTTTTATATCCGCAGTGTTTAGTTTGTCGATTAACTTCACACGGAAATAAAACAGAGATATTTTCGACTACCCGTACATGCACTACCAGAATAATACTTGTAGTTGGTAGTAAATTTAACCACACCTAGTCAATTATGACATTCTTGTGATTTTTAGCATCAACATCCGTCGTTCACAAGCGATTGTGATCGCACACAAAACGTCTCGTTGTATCGTCACGTGGATCAAGATTATTAACGTGAAGTACTCAGCCTCTGCGGACATGACTTGTAGTCATGAGGTTTTGATGAATCGTGACGAGTATATATAGGTATCTACATACATATAAAATCTGAGAAGTTTGAAATTGCTAATCCGCTGTGGGCACCCGTGGTGATTAAGCCCATACTCTCTCTCTGAGAGAGGTCTGTGCCCTACAGTGGGACATATATATGTAGGCTGCATTACCATCAGAAATAAAAAAAAAAATCCACGTAAAGATTTATTGTGTTTGTTAAATATTATCCGCTGTCTTCGGGTCGAGTTGGAGTGGAGAAAAACACAGCGAAAAACGAACTCGGCTCTGACCATCTTTTCTCAAATCATCTTAAGTATTTAACGTTGTATTATTTCATAGTATTAACCTAATTTGTTTTAAACATTAAGTAAACAAGACTTCATGAGTGCAATCAATAACCGTTACTATACATAAACTCATGACTGCATCCCGGAGGGGCAGCCAGAGACGAGAGTTTGCCACTTGTCACGATCCGACGAACCTTAATACTAATTTAAGTAGCGCACCTATTGTTTTAGTGTCATCTTTTCAATGTTTATATTATATAGTTCTCAGTGTGAAGGTCTAAGGATGCGGTACCTATTCTACGTTTTATTTGTATCTGTTTGTTTTCAATGTTTATATTATATAGTTCTCAGTGTGAAGGTCTAAGGATGCGGTACCTATTCTACGTTTTATTTGTATCTATTTGTTTTCAATGTTTAGTTGTACTTGTATCTGTTTCTTCACCTTCTAATGAAATAAAATAACCTCTTTGGCCACATCGACACGAAGCAAAAGCTGCTTCTTTTCTTTCTTACGAGTGAATATTTCCATTGTTGACGTTAAAACGCTAATTTTCAAAGAAAATATCGCGAAGATATCCGTAAGTTTTTACGTATCGACATTGTCTTTCCTGTGGATTAAGCCGATTAGGTAAGCTAAGAGGATGGCATATGTGCTGGACAAGCAAACTCTATCTAAACATACGATCCAGAGACTACAGCGTCTGAGTGGTTCCTTCATTTATCTAGTAATGTAAGTATGAGTTATCACTAGATCTGTCTATGCTATATAAATATAGTATATATGTGAAAAGCCTATGTTTTACCGTGGAGTACTGTCGTCCGAAATTTCACCGATTTGAGAACAGAAGTCCTTGGAAAACATGAAAGACAATCCGTCGCCCACATACATGGCCCTTGCAAATAATAATAATACTATTCAATATTGGGAACTATAGAAAAACAAAAACAGTCAACAATCTGTTAACAGCTTATTAACGAACGAGACACCGAGCGCTAGTCTTGCGGATGCCAGTATAATCATGATCTAAGTGACTTGCAACTTTTGAATATAAGTTTAAGCCACGGGTGCTGTAAAACGTTCTTGATTTAAACACAGTATTGTTAATTGAAAACACTAGACAAAGAGATAAAGAACTGATTAGTGTAACGTCGGGTTTCCCCCCAATTAGATGAGCAATAAGGTAACTTCTAACGGTTCCACAAGCGTAAATAAAGAAAGTATCTTGCATCACCTTTACAAATTGGTAGGTATTCACTATTCCTTTGTTATCCAACTAAATGCACATATATAATGCGATTTAAGCTTTATGTTTAGTGCAGTAAGAGTACGTTTTATCGGTGTGTGCATCGTAAAAACCATTTTATTAAACGAATTTTGTAGCGCTACTGAATTGAAGATACGTAGGTATCTAGGTCTGGTTGACCCTGTCCGTCTAACTAAACAGATGAAACTATAGACCAACATAAAAGTGAGACTACAGTAGCTTTATCTGTAGCCATCGGCAATTCACACGCTCTAAATACTGCGTCGATTCCGAAACGAGCCTTTTGCTCTTCAAAATGCAAAATCGCGGTAACAAAAGAAATTGTTTAGAGTAAAGCGCCTTGCTTTTACTTTCAGCGCGTAACGCGTAGCCTATGTAGGTCTAAAGCTGTACGGCTAACACGGCTCAGTTTATGTCTGTGCAAAGATATATCTCTTTTCTCTACAATTTTGAATACGTAGCCACGGGGCCAATAGCGTAAAAAGTGTCCGAACGCGTATAGAGCAAACCAACTAAAAAAATAAAGAAGGCTTAATAAGAAAAATAAAAAGCTGAGCCTACAATTTAAACACATTCAAGTTTACTCTACTCTCCTAAGACTTAATCTTCTTGAGCGTATTAGGCTTACGGTCAGAGTATGAAATTATCGACCGAATCATTAATACCCATAGACCGGGCCCACTATCCATTGTAACGCGAACGGTAAACCACGTACAATAGCCATAATGTGCGTACAACATCTTTTCAGATAATCTGTTCTCTGTATAAACCGCTTCATCGCTGTCATTTCCCACGAAATGCCTTTTGGCCCATATAAATGAGAGACATACTTAGGCATTTAATGCGAGACGAATGTGGACAAAATTACCTTTGAGATATCCTCAATTCTGAGTCTACAACTTTCTACCTCTAATATCTGCGATTCGGGTAATCAATAATTATGTGATAAGATTCGTATTAATAAAGCGCTTTTACCTCCGAGGTCGCTCTTATGCACGCTGTCAATTTGCTCTTAATAACTTCCTTCTGCTTAAGAGCGATCTCGGAGGTAAGAGCGCTTTATAGCGGAAAGACTGAATTAAGCTAGAATTAGGATGGTATAGAACGTGTCATTGTAAAGCATAACAAAAAATAATAAAATGTGTTAACTAAAATTGCCGCAGTGAAAAATTGTATCGCGGAATATCGTTAACTTTAAGATTGTTTACATACATATAGATACTTTCTTGTCTCACCTATAGTAAATAAAGATTTATTATATTATATTATATTATATTATATTATATTATATTATATTATATTATATTATATTATATTATATTATATTATATTATATTATATTATATTATATTATATTATATTATATTATATTATATTATATTATATTATATTATATTATATTATATTATATTATATTATATTATATTATATTATATTATATTATATTATATTATATTATATTATATTATATTATATTATATTATATTATATTATATTATATTATATTATATTATATTATATTATATTATATTATATTATATTATATAAACCTACTTTAAGAAATGTCTGTAATATTAATATTATTATTAACACTATGGACATAAAAATATATTGAATTGAATAAAAGTTTCATCAGGATCGATAATTAACCCAATCGGAAGGATTCCAAGAAGCAAAAGTTTGAAATTTTTAAATTTTTGTTTGATTGACAGTGATAAGTTTCAAGTTTGTTTAAAAAATTAAGTTGTGATTTTTTTCTTTTGTGGTCGATAGGTACTAACTATTTCAATAATAGGTTTTTCAATAACAAGTAGGTACTGGGTAAGCCTATCTACTTACAATATGTCCTAGGCATCCGTAGTTATTTCACAAATCTAGAGAAGGATAGCAGTTGCCACAGGACGCATTATAAATGCCTGCAAGGAGAATGATAAAAAGAAAACCGGCCAAGTCCGAGTCGGACTTGCGCACCGAGGGTTCCGTACAAATTTCTAGGTAGGTACTTACATATTTTAAATAGTTCAGGAATCGAGTTTCAGAATCAGTTTTTTCCGAGCTCTTCCCGAACTTCAAAGACTATTTATTTTATGATTTAATTACAAATATATAGTTTTCAGATTTTTCCCTGTATTTGTAGTATAATAATAATAATAATAAAAAAGCTTTATTACCAACAAAAACATTAAAGCAGAACAGAACAAGAATACGAATATAAGACGATACTACAAACCAAATTTCATAGTTCTAGGTCAACGGAAAGTAGCCTATAAATTTTGTTTCCTTTGAGTGTCCAAATATACGTTTTGTTGCGGCATAAACGGCTGTATCTTTTTTTTAGGTTAAGGTACGTACTTCAAGGAACTGTATCCCTTGAGTATATACTTTTAATTTCAACTTGATACCTGTATGTGTTCTCGACACATACAGGTATCAAGTTGAAATTAAAAGTATATACAATAGCGTGTTGTTAAAGGTTCTTGACAGACAGACGGACGGACAGATGGACAACAAGAAATCCTATAAGTGTTCCGTTTTTCCTTTCGACATACGGAACCCTAAAAATGAACATCCTCTTGGCCTTAACGCTCAACTAGAGTTAACTGCATTCACAACATCGCTTGTTTGCCTAAGAAAATAGGTCTCCTCCAATACAAAAGCATTTCAAACAATTCGAAGGCAAATGTTTGAGCCCCAGCATCGAGTCAAACAAGGCTCAACACAGATTTGTAAAATACCAATAGAGGAAAAAGGCTGGAACGAAAACAAACATCGGGCAAATGTAAACGTGAGATTTGTTTTCAAATCAAACATGAAATGAGGCTTGAACAAGAGGCGACTTCTATTGAAAATATTATTGTGTTCTGATTCCTTACCCATAGGATAGAACAAGATAATAAACAGCCTACACAACGTCTCATTGAATTCTTTAAAATAATTTTCATCCCGCCATCTCGGAAAGAGTATTTTTGCTCTTCGATATCCGAGTGCAAAAGCCGTTTTTATCCGCTAGAGGATAAAGTAAATTGAATTTAGAACATCGAGTGCACTAAGTTTCTAAATTCAAAACATCATTAATAGTTATTTGTTATGCAAGGCTGCAAAGTTAATTTTTGGCGCGAGTACCTTGTATTGAAACCTGAGCAAGCGAAGGATTCTAGGATTGAGCCACGAGCGAAGCGAGTGGTTCAAATATAGAATCCTGAGCGTAGCGAGGGTTTCAAAGGTACGAGACGCTAAATAACTTTGCTGCCGAGCGCAACACACAACTTTTCACCTCACTAAAGCGAGGAAAATGTTAGGTGCAAGAAAAACAGTTTTAATAAATATTAAATTACTGTTAATTTATATCTTCGTCGCTGCTAGCCTCGCTCATATTTTATGATTTCTTTCGATTTTATCAAAAAACAAACCAAAATAATGGAAGTAAAGTGAATTCAATAAAGAGAAGAAAATTTTAAAGTTTTTTTTTAAATCAAATTTTCTTGCCGGCCAGTGCGATTCTTTAAATGAGGCTGGCGCATGACATGAAATAAGTATTTGCATTTCAATCATCAATAGACTGGCTGCAGAGAATATAAACTATTAAGAAACCAATGAGGTTCTATATATATGTAATTTATTGTACGAAACCTTTATTGAATAAAAATATTCGAATTTTAAAAACTCTTTCCACGCTAGCGGATAAAGTGCGATTTTTCACGCAGATTTCGAATGATAAACAGAGCTTTTACGAGCTAGTGAGGTGAAAACCTATTTTCTTCTACTTCATGGTGCCGAATTTATCATACTACTTTTTTAATTTGTTATAAACTCAGACTCGGAACCTCCTTTGTGTTTTTTTGCATTTAGTCATTTCCTCGCTGAGGTGGGATGAAAAGTTACGTGTTGCACTCGAGTGCAAAGATTTTTCACCTCGTGCTCTTTTGATTCCCTCGCTAACGCTCAGGATTCTAATTTTTTAGAATTACTCGCTGCGCTCGTGATTCAATTTTAGAATCCATCGCTTGCTCTGTCATCAAAATTGAGCACGCGATTAAAAAGGAACTTTCCACTCTTGTATAACAAATAACTATTCTACAGTATCAGGTAATAAGCAAAAGTTTAATAACCCCCAGTTTCTCGTACACTAACACGCTGTTAATCTACTGTTAACAGCTATCAATTGAGCAAAGTGCACAAAAAAAACCACTGGCAGCTGTTAACAGTAGATTAACAGCTTGTTAGTGTACGGGAAACCGGGGGTAAGTTTACATATTTTTTTAATTTAGCTTTTTGTTTTAATAGAAATTGCCAATTTTTAACATTGTATAAATAAAATGAATGGTTTAAAATTTTTGCTTATCCGACTATTAAGCTTTAATGTACCTTAAATGGTCTCAGGTTTTGAGTTATATCAATAACACAATTTATACCGGATGAGATGGAGAAAATATGGCATTAACACGCGTGCCCACCGCGCGGGTTGACGCTTTCTAGCGCTGAGGTATATGCTAAGGTTAGATTCTGCATCAAGTAGGTCATAGGTACTGATTATGCGCAAGCGCATAAAAAAGGATGTACGAGATACGATCGGCCATTAGCGAATATGATTTCCTGAGAAACAAACTGATTTAGATTTCATGCGCTTGAGTTAACGTGTACTTCCTTCCATGGTGCTCCTTGACCGTATTTAAAAATAGAAGCGATTCTATTCATCTACCACTAATGGAGTCTATTTTATCTATAGGCGCTTTCTTTGTAATATCGTCCAATCATTCGCGTTCGAAAAAAACTAAAGAAGAGTATTTTTAAAACTGTCTTATTTATTATATCGCAAACCCTTAAAAAAACTCCACAGTTTGAGTATTAAGTATGTGGTAAAAGGAAAGAAGGATTACTTAATCTGCTTCTGGAGAGTGTTTCAGAGAGATCGCGTTTTTATAAAACAACACCGTAAGGCTCTACGAACACCATTTCAACTGCCAACTTTGCAGTCGGAAAGCAGTTCAAATATGGCTCGTCTGTTTAGAGTCCAAGACATCGGTGCCTGTCAAAAACCCGAACCTCACGCTTGTGGCAAGCTCTTTTCACTGCGCTACTCTCTGTGGCAAACCAACAGACTTAAGCTAGTACATTCCTTTGCTCTGTATCATTTACCTATTCAATGTTGTTTTCGGGTGTGAATGTAATTTAAGGACGGAAAATAAACAAATATCTTATCTCATCTATCTTATCTTATCTTAAGCGATGCGTGGGATTACTGTAAACCTAGTTAACATTCCTAAACTTCTGTGTAAGCGTGCAATCTAAACCGTAGCACAAGTTAAGAAATGTGACATCCGCTTGAACAAAACGTCCACGCAACACACGGCAATATGTCAAACAGCCACCTAAATGGCCAATTTCGGAAGAACTAGGAGCTTGTGAGGAAACCTTCAACTTTACACGTGATAGAGGAGGGTGAAGGGTATTTCTTGACTGGTTGTTGGATTTGGCACAGGTCGAACCCATTGCTTGAAAGCTAATAATCTAACCTCATGTTGACGTTAAGAGGTACCATTCGCCATCTACGTAGAGGTCTATAGCAGAGGCCTTTGGCTGACTAAGCATTATTACGATCTATCGAGATCTCGAGTTTATCAGAATTTGGTGCATTCACCAAAATCTGGTGTAACAAAATCCTTATATCTATGCGAAAATTCGGGATCTACTCGTAGACTTCCTATAGACGTCCCACTGAAGGGCACAGGCATTCTCTCAGGGAGAGAGTATGGGCTTAATCACCACGCGTGCCCACCGCGGATTGGCCACTTCAAGCGCTGAGGCATGTGAATAGCTCAGACACTCAGGTTTCTTCACGATGTTTTCCTTTATAGTTAGCGAGTAGTATTGCTACTATATTACAAAAATGTACATAACCTAGAAAACAAAGTCATAGGTACATGCCCGCACTGGGAATCGAACCTGGGTCTCTCGCTTCCGAGCCCAATGTTCTAACCACTAGGCTACCACCGCTCAACATGCACAGTGTTAATTATAAGAAAAACTTGGCAGCCGCGAAAAAAATGTCGGCCGCATACGTTTTAATGTCATTAACATTAATGTGTTAATTTATATTACCTTTTTCTAAAAATGTGTTGTTTTCTAAAAAAAAGTATTTTGTTAAAGTAACATTTTATAACATTACAAATATGTCATATATTTTGGATAACACATCATGTTGTCATACTACTGTTACGGCCCGTTCACCAAGGCTTCTAAGGAGTTGCGAAATGGGGCTCGTCTCTGATGCTAGACACGTCAAGACAGACAATTCACTGGCAAAGTAATTATCCATAGAAATAGGTCGATCGATACCTACGTCTTGCATTGTTAGGTAAAGGTAAACGAATTTTACCTAAAACGCCATTTAGGTATTATTATAAACGAAAACGCCAAAGACATGTATATGCACAATTTAGAGGCAATCCTGTATAGAGACATATTTTAGCCAAACAATTAATTCTAGATATGACTTATTGATAACTAAAATAATTAACATTCAATCAAATTCCTCGGCTCATTCAGGCCAACACCGTAGTTGGCTGTTGGTATTGTAGTGACTTCCTTTGCCCATTGTAGCTATGATAAAGGCGCCCCGACCTTGGCTAGCAAGTCCGTCTGTTTGTCACAGTTATGGTTCCATTATTATAATGCTAACATGTGTCTAATTTATACAAGCACAAATAGATCAAAAATAAGTCAGAAGACAGTAGGTCAGCCCTTACATTTCTGTTGCAAAATCACTGCTTACGTAACGGAGTAGATTGAACTAATCTCCTCTTTGACTGTTGTTATTAGCATAACTGTGAGTTTTTCTGTTCATTAATATGTCTTTGTATTAATCTATAGAAATGTCTTTGTGTTAATCTATGTCTTTGTATTAATCTATAGAAAATGACACTGGTTGTACAATTACATATATTTATCCATGTAAGATTGTTATGTCTTGTAAATTGTGAAAAATCGTGGTAATTAAGCCCAAACTATCTCTCTCTGACAGAAAGCCTGCAGTGGGCCGTATGTATTGTGCACGCTTTTCTCTGGGTGGTTTGAAAGCAGCAGTTATGTAATTAGTATCTAAAAATGGCATATATTTAGACTATTACTGTTAAGTATGGACGTTTTGAATTTTTTTTTGAGAAATCTTGTTTCGATTTGAGAAATCTTTCTTAAGAAACTGTGTGAACAATAATATTGTTTATTAGTACCGCCTCTCCGTCCAACAGAACAATGACCCGCGTACCCGCGGCACGCACGCACCGCTCTGGATGGCTACTAATGGTTCCAATATATTCGAGTATGTTTCGAGATATATTTGAAAAGTGCGTTTTTAAAAAAAAACAAACAAGAATGTTAGTATATTTTGGTGATCCTCTATTTCGTGATTTGGAATACAAGCCTTAAGTCTAGGTACGACTACCTTGTTGGTCTAGCGAGAACAAGTACGATTGCCTAGTCAGAGGTATTGGGTTT
Organism: Yponomeuta evonymella; assembly: GCA_963969515.1. Lineage (NCBI taxonomy): Eukaryota > Metazoa > Arthropoda > Insecta > Lepidoptera > Yponomeutidae > Yponomeuta > Yponomeuta evonymella. Next base: position 1,173,267 of record OZ018343.1, on the reverse strand, counting down.
GATACCCGCTGAGGGCCATTATGAAATTAACTCTATCTGGCTGTTTTCCTACGTTTGTGATGACCTTGTACAGTTAGCATATCACAACAGGCTATTCTAGTTTGGGGCCGGAACAAGTGAAAGTGTTACGTGAACTTGTGTGGACGCTATGTTATTCTTGATTATTTTAAAAACAATAAATAATCAAGAATTCAAGTGCTAATAAAATTATTCGTTGTACATATAAAATATTTTTTGTTAGGTAGGTACATATTTGCTAGTCTGCCCTCGTTCCTATCCGCCCTTGCTTTGTCCAACGAATCTCTCAATATTTAGCACGCGAGGCGAGACGCTGTGTACAATGCGTCACAGGGTCGGTCTTTGCACAGGTGCGGGTTCGACGCCGTGTCAATATCGCTTTGTCGACCCAAAATTCGTTGGAATTTTGACGGTACGAAAAAATGTCGTCATATGTTTGCATTCAACGTGTGTAGGTATGGATAGCAGAGAGCCGTTTAAACTAATTTAATTAATAGTTAAAGGAGAATGATCAAAAACAGTCTATGTTGCGCTTTAAGCATTTATACCTCAAAATGTTTCTTTTGAAAAATGATTCCATAGTTCTATTTGATAAATTAAAAGAATCAGGGGTTTAAAAGTAATAATTAAAAAATATCTGTATTGATTGTATAACTAAAAAACTTCAGTCAGTCAATACAGATTACAAACACAGATTAGATTACATTATTGTAAAAATCGCAAATCGTGTACACACACAAAATGCGAAAGTGCAAATTGCAAACGGGGAGTTTTTGGCGGGAATTCAAACGAGCGGTTTTATTACGCTTTTATTTTTGCAAATTGATTCCAGTGGATTTTATACTGTTTAATTAGTGTAGTTTATTGTTAAAATGACCATGTGTATGAAAAATCCAACCAGCCCTTCTGTAGATCGTTGGGGGAGGCTTTTGTCCTGCAGTGGACGTCCAATGCCTGAAATGATGATGATTAAGATGATGTATGAACAATATGTGGAATAAATAACTAAAATAAACCGCCAATGTGAGCTTAGAATAGTCTTGTCTCATGGGCTCAAAATTAAGATTTCTCGAAATTCCCATCTAATATTTTCATAATATTTTTCCTGCATAATACAGAGCTAATTTCTTATAGTTTACCGTCGGTTTCATCAACGCGCAAGAAGACGCAAAAATAGACTAACTCCTATAGTAAATTGATCATTCTCCTTTATAAGCTGGCCGATTACGTCCCGCTGCAGCACACGAGCCTAATCTTTTTCTTCGGATCGGGAACGATTCTACTTTAGTAATTTTAATGCCAATTTGTAGTCAGTTTAGTTATATGTTTTAACATAAATAAACAGCCTATACAATATGTCTCACTTAAATTCAAGGCCCTCTCTCCGAGAGACTATGGGCTTAATCACTACGATCCAACTCGCGATTTCAAGTAAATATAATGAAAATATCTCAGTCAGGTTTCCTCAACATATTTTCCTTCTCAGTAAGCCAGTGGTATTGCTGCTACGAATTCACAAGCATAAAGCCAGTCAAGCATTTCAAGCTTAGGTGTCGGAATACCTCAGACACTCAGGTTTCCTCACGATGTTTTCGTTCACAGTTCGCTAACTATCACCTTAATAAAAAACCTATAAACGTTTCATCTTTCAATGCAATCAATATTAAAATGTTATCTGTTTATATCACAATGCTTTAGAAGCTTGTGTTTTTGTTACTTTGTTAAATTTATTGTATTGAATGAAGTCCTGTGTATATTTTTTATTGAAGTGACAACACCCTCCTTGTACCACGTCGTTACGATGATGTGGAAATATCCGTGCCCGAATCCACGGTGCGTATCGTACGCACATCATTGAGTTTTCCTTGAGGGAAAATGACATATAGTACAGTGGCTATTGTTTTTGACATTTCGTCATTGGACACGTATATTGGGTAACAGAGTGGCTGTATGCATGTTGAACAAGTGCAAAGGTACACAGCAGGTACACAGGATACCGTCTTTCCGATATAAGTTAATATTAATAACTTCCACACAACACAATTACTTGCCCTGGTTCCAAACTGGAACACCCTGTGCTGTTGCCCAAATATTAACTACAAGTGGTGGATTCCTATGACAATCATCATCATCATTAGCCATTTGACGCCCACTGCAGGACATAGGCCTCCTTCGTGGTTTTCATAACCATGAGGGATTCCGTGTGGCGCCGGATTAAGAATAGCGTCACTCTATTTCCTGCCGTGGATATCGTAGAAGGCGACTAAGGAAATCAATTATCAGGAGCAGCGTCTTCCTAAGATTTTTCTACAAATAGCAGGTACATTCTTTTGCTGTGTATCATTTATTCAATGTTGTTTTATATGCAAATGTATTTTGTGGACAGACCGCATACTTCCATCGCCAACCCAAATATATCGAGCGAATTTGGGCCGGTAAGGACGACCCAGGCGGACATACTTCGACCAAATAGGAGATGTATTAGCATAGGGCAACATAAAAATGACTAATGAATGTTGAGGAAACGAAAGTGATCTGTCAGGATCGTGGCAAGTGGCAGTCCCTGGTTTCTGCTTACCCCTCTGGGATACACGTGTGGGTTTATGTATGTACGTTCTTTTTTCTATACCAATTCCCTGTGATGCGACAGAACAACGGTGAAAAACAGTTCCTCCATAGCGTTTCTAGGCTCGATTCCGCCAAAAGCTTAACGGAGTGTTAAGTGAGTGAACAATTAACGTGTCCATAGCGGTTAGCTCAATCTGCGATGAAGAAGTACGATTATCCGCTTCGTACTGTAATGGTGAAGGAAGTTGTACGTTTTGTAGCATCCGATTCCATTAATATTATAAATTAGTACATGTATTGTCGAGGTATACAGGGTTACCTCAGAAATGCTTAATTTCTGGAGTACTAGTTTACAATATGAGTTTACAACATTTTTACCGCGTTACGCAGAAAAAATCAACCCATAATAATTAAGTTTCGACAATAACGCTTTTAAGGGTTGCCGTTATTAATATTGAGCAAAAAACCGCAAAAAAATCACGTTTTTTTGTGCGGGAGCCCCCTTAAATATTTATTTTATTCTGTTTTTAGTATTTGCTGTTATAGCGGCAACAGAAATACATCATCTGTGAAAATTTTAACTGTCTAACTATCACGGTTCATGAGATACAGCCTGTTGACAGACAGACAGACGGGCAGTCGAGTCTTAGTAATAGGGTCGCTTTAGGGAACCCTAAAAACTAAAATTCTATGTACATTGCGTAGCAGTCTGACAATTTGTTAGTCTGTGTTTGAGTAACACAGAAAGTGTTTTGATTCAACTCATTAACATGATGACATTTAAAACATGATCTATAAATTAGTTTTATCGATAGATGATAGACTCTATTCCTGTCTAGAAGTTATAGAATTTACTAAATCGATATTCTCGAAATTATAGTATGCAAATGAAAAAGGTAGTGGTGCACTGCTGCGATACGGTGTTGACAGTTTCATACAATTACTTCTATTCAGGCACGCATAATTCATAATACCTTCATGCTCCATTCATATTCACATATTATTTTATCTAGTTGTACGTCTACTTCCTTCTCCAATGCATAGGTTAATCCATCCAAATGTTGTCTGGAAAAAATAACCTTGAAGTGATAAGGCCGCCGCCTGTACTCTTAGGTTTAGAAATGTGTAATTTCCTCTTTAAAGTACAATAAAGATGGACGAAACCTATAAGTGAAGCTACGGCCCTACAAGCAGCCATACATCTGGCGCAAAATCGGACCGAATGGAGAGCGTTGGTGACGAAAGCTGCCCCATAGGCAAGTCAAAAAGAAAAAAAAGTATCTTAGATCTATCTACGTGTCAAAGATTCCTTATTATGTAACAGATGTCAAGGCATTACGTGTTCCGAAAGTGATTCCCATTAAATTTGCATAATTGAATTGCGGGTAGACTAATTAGACATGTTTTATTTTGAGCGACGAATGTCTGACCTACTGCGCGGGAATCCCACGTTATATTTCAAAGCTTCTAGAAATTGTTAGCTCAAGTGATTGGTTAAAAAAACAACTAATTTATAGAGACAGAACTATTCAATTGTAATAATTTTAATAACGCGGACGAAGCGAAAGTGATCTGTCAGGATCGTGGCAAGAGGCAGTCCCTGGTCTCTGCCTACCCCTCTGGGATACCGGCATCAGTTTATGTTATGTATGTATGTAATTTTCACACACACAATCACTTTAGGTGATCAGCAAAGTATTAGCTAGACCTTGTTTTTTTTATTTATTGATAAAAGTCTCAACCTAACACAGTTTGCGTGACTTTGTGTTTGTACCTACGTAGATTTTTTATTATGGCACTACCTGACCCAGCAAACGTTGTTTTGCTATGTTAATTACCCCCAGTTTCTCGTACACTAACACGCTGTTAATCTACTGTTAACAGCTGTCAATTGACCAAAGTGCATACAAAAAAAACCACTGACAGCTGTTAACAGTAGATTAACATCTTGTTAGTGTACCAGAAACCGGGGCTAGCCTGCGACCTATTCCTTTTCTCGGACCTACCAAATATACACATAAAAATTCACATTTTTCAAACACGACATTTTTACATATTAGGTGTTATAGACCGCTTCCTTCACGTCCAAAGAAGCTAATTTCTATTTACCTAATGGAGTTCCTTTAGGCATAAACAAAGTGTAAGTACGCACCAAATTACGTTCTATTTCCATAAAGTTGTGTGACCAGAATGTCAGTGTCCAAAATACTTATTCCACTGCCGCATTTGTATTCTCAGTAAAAATAAATGTTTTGAAATTCCATGTAGCTATTAAAAGATGCATTTTTATCGAAAGAGCCATCTATCAACGGTTAACGGTATTTCTGGGTTTAGACATATTTCTACCTCGTTCGTGGAAGTTTCACCGACGCTAATAACGATGGTTGGACCTTATTCAGGTATTGATGTCTTATCCACATACTTACATTGTAAACTGGTAAAGTCTCACTATCTCGCTGAAAACCGGTAATGCTGTTGCTATGATTCTCTATACATAGTAACCATAGTAAGTCTTGTCTGTTGTCTGTTTATATGTGAAATTTATGTATAAGTATATTATAATTATATATATGTTTGTATAGTATATATTTGTATTCTATGGTTAGTTTAAATATTTTATTAAATACGAATGAATATTAGAAAAAAGTCAGTTAGTTTGTATGTACATTTTCTTCCCATATATTTTATGTACCTATACACCTACCTACCTACTCTCTTCGTCTTTCAGTTCTATTCATCCTAAGGTTGTCTGGAAGAGATCGCTTTTGGTGATAAGACCGCCAATTGTATACGGCAAAACTTAGACATGTAGATAGATAGATAGATAGATAGAATATTCTTTATTGTATGTACACCAGCCTTTTAATGTATTTTGTTTTCTGGTGTGTACAATAAAGTGTTCTTATCTAATCTAATCTAATCAACATTGTATACAACGCTACAACAACGCTCCTTATAAAATTACACCGATATGGTTTAAGTAATAAATCGCTAGCTCTTCTTCGATCTTACTTAACCGACAGAACCCTAAAAGTAGATATCAATAGAGTTAAATCCTCAGGATCTAATGTAAAAGTAGGAGTTCCTCAGGTTCTATACTAGGTCCGTTCCTTTTTTTGGTTTACGTAAATGATTTGCCCTACCTAGTAGAAAAACTATCGCAGATAGTACTGTTTGCTGATGATACTTCCTTAATTTTTAAAGTAAAGAGAGGTTTAGGTAATGTTGACGATGTAAACAATGCTCTATCTACAGTTCTAAACTGGTTCACGGTGAACAATTTGATGTTAAATGCGAAAAAGACAAAATGCGTCAAGTTCTCCTTGCCCAATGTTAAAAATGTTGACACGTGTCTAAAAATATCTGGTGATAAATTAGAGCTAGTAGAGTCCACACTATTTTTAGGCATAACAATAGACTCAAAACTGCAATGGGGTCCGCATATTGAAAAACTATCGGGTAGGTTGAGTTCAGCTGCGTTTGCAGTTAGGCAACTTACAGACATATCGACTGCGAGGCTGGTCTATTTTAGTTATTTTCACAGTATCATGTCATATGGGCTGTTATTATGGGGACGGGCAGCAGATATAGAAACAATATTTATTTTGCAAAAAAGAGCAGTAAGAGCAATTTACAACTTAAGCAGTAGGGAATCGCTAAGGGAGCGTTTCAAAGAAATAGGAATTCTTACACTGGCTTGCCAATATATATTCGATAATATAATGTATGTCCGTAAAAATATAACAATGTTCAAATTAAATAGGGACGTCCATAACGTAAACACTAGAAATAGAAATAAGCTTGCTTATTCTAAATTTCGTTTAGCCAAGGTAAATACATCGTTCGTAGGCTATTGCGTTCGTTTTTACAACAGAATTCCAGAACATGTTCTATCCTTGTCTGAAAATAAATTTAAAACATTCATTAAAAAATCGCTATGTAAAAAAGCCTATTATAGAATAGACGAGTATATGAACGATATAAGCCCTTGGTAGTAAGCCAATTCCACTGCGATTTCATTGTTATTTAATTATTAATATTATAATTTATTTAGTTTTAAAAACGTGTACTGACGACGTGATTGCACATTAATAACTATAGCACACATTTTATAGCTGACAAGAACTCAATCTGCAGGTTTGCTAAAGGTCATTCGAATGGTGGCGTGGTGGCCCGGTCACCTATCTCCCTCTAAAATGGTTGAGACTGGTGATGGCTGACCCCTGCGTTATGCTCGTGAACGGGTGCTGTTCGTGTGTCTGGCCGCAGCATTACTGTTTTTCCTACTTTTGTAAGAAGTGTTATTTCGGCTTTTAAAGTTATTTGGCTATCACGGAATCATATCATATAGGCTTTGATGTATAAGTTTAAGATGATTTGAGAAAAGATGGTCAGAGTGGAGTTTTTTTTCCCGCTGCCTTTTTCTCCACTACAAATACGCCCCGAAGGCAGCGGCTAACATAGTAACATAGTACATTGACATTCAGCAAACAGAATGTAAATTCTTTACGTTGAAATAAATTATTGATTTCTGATTTCTGATTATAGATTTGTCGCTGATTACATCGCTTTTATATTAAAAACTATTACCTATTTGTTTTGGTTAAATATGAGTAACATACACAATTAAGCTTGGCAATAGAATCGCTAAGAATCTTGTTCCGGTTCCACTCCTCCGAACAGGATGCTTTAAACTGAAAAGTTATCTGTTCCGCAGATGGTTTGGCGTTAAAGTAATGTACCAAAAGAAGGAATTAAATGGATAACTTTTCAGTTCAAAGCATGATGTTCCGAGGAGTAACAAACGAATAACTTTCTACTTACAAGAACCTTCATGTATCAATAAAATATGATACAAGTTTTATTTAATTTTTTTTTGTTTTTATAATAACAAGACGTATATCAACAACGCAACCACTTAAGGGGTCCAGCAAGTAACATAGCGCCACCGAGAAAAAAAAATATCTTTTTTACAGATAGAATTTGCAAAAAGTGCACAATCTCTCAATCATGTTAATAGTGACTTGTAGGATCCATGGCCTAAAAACCTAAGGCAAGAAACCTAGGACTGGACAGCATTAAAATAAATAACAAATGTCTTCTTTCTTTCCTTCGTTCTTCTTTCATTAACGCCAAAAACGGCCGTTTTTGGAATAAATGCTTTCTCGTCCCAGTTTCGTGATCCTAGGTTCTATGTCGTGGGTCCTAAAAATGACGGTTAACATTATTGAGAGATTGTACAGACACTTTTTGCAAATAAGATCTGTGAAACAAGATAGGATTTTCTTTTTATTGGTGGCGCTAGTTCGCCCACTAGATCCCCTTAAGTCAAAAATCTAGTTGCATGAAATTCTGAGTGGAAATTAATACCTATATGCAACGATAAAATGTTTTTTTTTTTTATGAATTTCGATACTAAAGCTTCACTAATATATCACTTGATGAAGGGTTCACTAAGCACCGTTTACCCAATTGGCCTAAGCGCAAAAAATATACAGCTGTTAACAGGAGATTAACAGGTAATCAAGGCCGACTTGCACCACTTTCTTAAATGTGGCTTAAAGAGCATTCAACTAAAATTATTCATACAAAATTTGATTTAAATAGCGATTTAAGTGACATTTAAGAAGTGGTGCAAGTCAGCCAAATCTATTGGCATTACCATTACGCATTAATTAAGTTGGAAATTTATTTTCGTTAGGTACCCACGACACACACTTGCTTAGTGTGGGGCCACAGAAAGACTAATTCCTATTATTGTAATGAGATGACCTCAGCTTTGTCGATCTATTGGTGAGATAGTTAATGTACGAGAAACTGGGGGAGTTGGACCGACACAAAGACCTACTAACAACATATCAACTTTTCGTTGATCGTTTCCACTTTAACAAAACGTATAGTTACGTCTTAAGTCTGTCGTGTATTTGTCGTAGCCATATCGTAGATTGTGCCATATCATGATGTGGTTAGCCATATCACGAAATGTGTCCTTTTCATGAAAAGGCCAAGTCAAACTGGCCGTATCGTTTAAGCATCAACGTTTGACGATATGGCAATCTACGTTTTGCCATATCATACCCTACCCACGACTTTTCCATGCACCAACCTGATTTTAAGTTTGACATATTTACTGCAAAGAGCTGAAAAATAGATTGAAGATCCCTTACGTATTTAGTGTTTTGGTGCATTTGAACCTTATAGGTTGAATAAAATACCAATAAAAGAAGCAACAGTTTATATTTTATCACTCGTAAAATACAATGCGGTACAATGATTACAAGAAAATGAGATTGCTGCCCTACTTTCCTCATTTTGAACAGTATTTACGGGAATATTGCCGTCACTAGAAATATTTTCTGTCGCCTTCATGGTAGAAATACACAACAAACTAACATCAGCGCCTCTAACGGTGGAAGTATTTTACGATATGGCCGCTAACGTTTGGCCGCATCATGAAATAGTCAAGCATTTCGCTATTCAAATCGTCAAACGTCAGTCGCTCATTGATCTGGCTAAGCCATTTCATGATACGGCCAGTTTGACTTGGCCTTTTCATGAAAAGCATACATTTCGTGATATGGCTAACCACATCATGATATGGTCAATTCTATGATATGGCTACGACATATACGTAAATACATAAGCACATTGAGTACGTAAGTGGAACTCAACATAAGGGTGCGGTTCGACGAGGTGTTAACTTTACACAACCATGCTTATTACCTAATGGGTCATCTTTGCATATTTAATGCAATTTAGTCAATTAAAACTCACGATATTAAGGGCGTCAGACGATGCGCTCCGACACAAAACAGGAAGAATAGTAATTGATCATGTTAGCAGATGTTACATGGACGACGATAATAAAAGTAATATTAGATTACTACGTATATTTATAAAGTTGGTGTTATAAGTTTTTTTTTTAGCCCGACTTGTGCCCCATTGCAAAGGCACCCCCTTTAGCTAACCACATCTCCCTGTTTGTAGTCACCATTTGCCAACCCGGTAGAAATTTGAAATTGAAAGCTAATCTTCTGATGCTACTTTGCAGTACGAAACTTAAGTTGCGTGTTATGTAATGTTTTATAAATAAAGGCTTAAACAATTTCAACAATCAAGTTTTGTCATAATCTTAACTGCTAATAACGAAGTAAGCAGGTAAAATGTAAATGATGACACAGTTTTTGTACAAAAAATTGCGCAATCGTGTCTTTCCACTCATTGTCCGAATCTTTTATTTCGACTTCAATTAGGTACTTATGTGCCAACGATAATTTTTAATTGCAAGTGAACTCTTAAACAACGCACTGTATTTTTATTAAAGTTGTCACGTTACCGAGGGTACTGTGAAGGCATAACCCTTGGTAACGGAAGCTAAAGAAATAAAAAGAGAGATTTAGAAATGTAAAAATGTAATCATCAAAACCCCCTAACCTATAATTAAACAAAAAAACTTAATAATAATAAAAACATCAAAAAATATGTACAAAAGCAACCTTAGGTCGGAGAGGCAGGCCGTGGAGTCAGGTCGCGGAGACGGACAGGCAAGTTGCGAAGGCAGGCCGTGGAGACGGGCAGGCAAGTTGCGAAGGCAGGCCGTGTAGACGGACAGGCAAGTTGTGCAGGCAGGCCGTGGAGACGGGCAGGCAAGTTGCGAAGGCAGGCCGTGGAGACGGGCAGGTAAGTGACGGAGACAGGCCGTGGAGAGTAAGACAGGAATTCAGGTAATTCTTGAAGTATCACTCAGGTAAGATTCTTCAAGTAGGACTCAAGTAGAGCTCAAGTAAGACTCTCAAGTAGAACTGAAGTGAGACTGCCTCGGAAAGCCTTCTTGGGCGGCTTTTATACCCCAAAAATAGTTCGATTCCAATATTCAAATTTGATCTGAATCTGCGTCAGAATTCTTCTGGAAGTTTCTGGATCCTGTTCCAAATCCATAATTTCAAATTGTAGATCTTCTTTCTCTTTCTTGCATTAAATTCATAATTTTGATTTAGAATGCGAGTAGTCTTCTAGAAGTCTCCATAGGCCAGAAGTTTCCTTATTCGACCTTCTTAGTATGACGATTATTTGACATAATTTAGAAAAATAAAGAACAATATTCAAATAAAAGAATTATCTGACTACCAGTTGAATCGTTGACAGTAAAGCAAAATACAATATTTACAATGTGAAAAGTGGAAAAATAATTAGAAATACGTATTAGCTTTGAAATAATGGTGAACCAATCTTATGTTTTCGTTCGTGATAACATGAAAGTGTTATGAAATTGGATTTCAGTGGTTCAGCTTGGACAAAACGTAAGTCTTTTTTGCATTGATAGAAAGAGTAGGGTGCTAGGCAATAGAATCGCGCTAGACGCGTAAGCTAATCCCTACAATACCCCAAAAACCCCGAAAAAAAAAAATTTTATTTTTTTTTATTTAAAATTTTTTAAATTTAAATTTATGATAAAATATTTACATTTTATTTGTCCTAATTTGATAAAGAACAAATAATTAGATAATAACTATCTCTACACATTCAACGCATCTATCATAGTTCTATCATTCATACATCTCGCAAACGTACGTTGGGGTAGGGTTCACATTCAATGACACAAACTCCAGAGAAGTTATTATTGAGTCACACTCTCATGACATTGGCTTATTTTCAGAGTCGTCATCCGCTCTATCTGAAGACTCGAGCTACAATTAAGAGGAATCAACCTCAAGAGAAAAGAAACACCAAAGTGTTTAGAGTAGAATACGAGTTTTCTCTAGTATAGGGAGGACTAGGAATATGTAGTTAACTTTAGATGTTAACTACTAAGTTTAAGATAAGGAGCTTTAAATAGCTAAAGAGCTTATTTAAAGAAATAAACTAATATTAAAAATTGAATAAAGCTACTATTTACACTTTAATGTCTTTTATATGCCAACGGCTTTGAGTACCATCGGGGTTTTCTAATATGTACACTAAAGGAGATAATTTTTGTACAACTTTACATTTTATGTATTTAGGGGCAAGTTTGGCACTGAAGTAATTGCCTGCATTGCTAAGTACATAATTTTTCCGCCAGACCGTATCACCGACGTCAAATTCTTTAAAGGAATGTCTCAAATTATAGCGAGCCGCATTTTTAGTATGGGCTGCGTGAAGAGCTACCTGGACCTTGTCGTATATTGAGGCAAGTAGTCCAATATTATTTGCATATATGTCTCTAGGCATGAAAGTAATTTCATTTAGATCATATGCTTGTGAAAAGAATGTACCGGAAGTTACTGGTTCGCGACCAAAAACAAGAAAGGAGGGAGTAAAACCTGTTACGGCATTTACCGAATTGTTCATAGCGGACTGTATTACGGGTAAATGTAAGTCCCAAGATCTATGATCTTCACCAACAAGAGAAGCTAAGGCTGTGAGTATTGTTTTGTTATATCTTTCAGTAGGATTGACTTGCGGGCAGTAGTTAGGATTAAAGTTAGCAAAAGGAATGCTATATTTTCTTATCAGGTTGTGAAATTCCCTGGATTGGAACTGTGGACCATTATCCATGATTATAGTTTGTGGTACACCATGTACAAGAAAGACAAAGTTTTCTAAGTAGAAGATAATGTTAGAAGCTGTAGCTCTTTTTATAGGAAAGATTAAAGAGTACTTTGAAAAACAACAATTCACTACAAGGATATGTTGGTTTCTTTTTCTGGTCATCGGTAAAGGGCCTATTAAGTCTAGAGATATGCATTGGAATGGTCTGGAACAGATTTTGGGTTTGCCCATAGGGCCGTAAGGGGAATGATTGGAGTGTTTGTAAGCTAAACACTGTTCGCAGCTAGATATAGAGTTAGATATATCTTTAAACATCCCTGACCAGTAGTATCGTAAGGATAACTTCTTATAAGTTTTGAAAATTCCTAAATGAGGTTCTGATGGTGAACCATGATGTTCTCTAATAAGTGCCTCTCTTTCAGATGGAGGGGGAACTTCTTTCCAAATAAAATCGTCAGTAAGAGAGTAAGGAGAGTGAGTGCAGCGAAGTAATTTATTATCTCTGACGGTATAATTTGGATAACTGTCCGGGTTATTCCGACAATTTAGAAGAAGTCTTTCGTAGTAATCTTCAGGAGAAGAAGCATCATCTAGTGAAATTGGGGCAATCGATTTAAGTGGAGAATTAGAATTATTAGCACGTGAGAGTAAGTCTGGAACAACATTTTCCTTCCCACGCTTATGTTTAAGATCAATATTGAAGGCTGAGAGACGAATAGCCCATCTAGCTAATCTTCCGGAAGGATTAGATAAGTTGAGAAACCATTTCAAGGCAGCATGATCAGTGAAGACAGTGAATTTTTTGCCATTATCGAGATAACATCGCCAATGTTCAAGGGCAGTGATGACAGCTAGAGTCTCTTTTTCGGTAGTGGAGTAATTTTGTTCATGTTTATTAAGAGTTTTACTCATGTAAGCAATAACAACTTCTTGACCATTTTGCATCTGAGTTAGCATTGCGCCTATGCCGTAGTTAGATGCGTCACAGTGAACAGCGAAAGGTAAATTAAAGTCTGGGCAGGCGAGAACTGGAGTAGTTACTAACAACTCCTTTAGTTTTAAGAAAGAAGCGTTAGCTTCAGGAGTCCAACAAAATTTTGGGGCATTCTTTCCAGTTGCCGAGAGTTTATTGAGAGGAGCGGCTAAGGTGCTGAAATTAGGAATGAAGCGTCTGAACCAACTACAGGTGCCATGGAATCGTCTGACTTCTTTTTTCGAGGTTGGAGTTGGGAAATCGAGTATAGCACGGATTTTATCAGGGTCGGCACGTAAACCGTATTCATCGACTACGTAGCCAAGATATTTAAGTTCTTTTTTGAAGAATTGACTTTTTTTAAAGTTAATTGTGAGTTTAGCATGAGTTAGTTTATCGAGGACTTTGAGTAAGAGAGAGATATGTTCTTCAAAAGTTGAACTAACGATAATTATATCGTCTAAATAGCAGAACACCTTGTATTCAAATTCAGGTGTGAACAAGGTATCCATGAGTCTTTGTTGAGTAGCAGGAGCGTTCGTCAGACCAAAGGGCATGACTGTAAATCTGTACATTCCTCTACCGGGAACATAAAAGGCAGTTTTATCCTTATCAGCGGCATTTAAAGGAACTTCCCAGAAGGCTTTAGCAATATCAATGCTAGAAAGATATTTAGCATTTTTTAAGTGGTCTAATATTTCATTCATAAAAGGGAGGCTATAGGCATCGCGGCGAGTAATAGAATTTAGTTTTCTGCTATCTACGCAAAAACGCCATTCTCCATTTTTCTTTGGAGTTATGAGGACAGGAGATAGCCAAGGGCTTTCACATTGTTCGATGACCTTCCAGCTCACCATTTTATCAACTTCGTTAATAAGTGCCTTTTGTTTTTCAGGAGAAAGTCTATAACATCGTTGTTTGATTGGAAGATTGTCACCAGTATCGATTTTATGACAAATCAGATCAGTACGTCCAAGTTCGCCCATTTGTTCGAATGAAATTAATTTAAATCGAGCAATAATATCGTCAGCGATATTTTTTTGTTCAGCAGTTAAGAAATTGTAAGGTAAAACTTTCTTATCTACAGAAGTAACTACATTGCACTGTAGTTGTTGGGAGAAGGCGGGGCTAAGAATGTTGGGAACAAGGTTAAATTCTTTCCAAAAATCTACCCCAAGGATAATAGAAGGATGTATTTCGGGAAATACATGAAATCTAATTATGTGCAATTGATTGTTAAATGTTATGGGTAAATCAATATAGCCAAGCGATTTCACCTTATGGTTATCAGCTGTAGCAACAAAAATAGAGCACGACTTGGATAAGGTGTAGCCCAATTTTAAGATTTCGAGATGAGAATTGTTACCAAGTATTGAAATTGAGCTGCCGCTATCCAATAATCCGAAGAAAGGAGAACTATTCAAGAGAATTTTAAGAAAGGGCCTAGCAAAGTCCTTCTCGTTTTCATAGAGAATAGTAGAGGTTTTGTAGAGTTGAAAGAAATTTCTGAGGCTATGAAGCCAGTTCTGCCAATCTTCGGGATCAAAGTTGGAGGATTTATCTAAGTCGTGCGTAATTAGTTTTTTGAAGTGTTAGGAGAGCCTTCATAAGTATTGCTGTTACATTTCGGACAGTCAGAGACTTTGTAACCTTTGAGGCCACATTTGAAGCAAACTAGGAAACGAGGTTCAGGACAAGAACTCAATGAGTGGCCATTAGTACGGCAACGGAGACAAAATAAGTTAGAGGTGAATTTTTTCGAGATGGAATTCACCTGTCTTTTGTAGGAGTTAGGTTTGTAGAATCCTGGGGTGTGGGGTGATTTTTCGCTCGAAATTGAGGAAGGTTTAGGGGCAGGTGAATAACTAAATTCTAGTGCAAGGGAATTTTCGGTTGGTTTAGGTTCTTTGAAATTGCGGTCCCTGTCTAAAATGTGTTCATAGTTCTGGCAAGCAGAGATAAGAGAGTCGATAGAAGTAATTTCGTTAAGAGCTACGAATACAGAATAACATGGCCGAATGTTGCGAAGTAGGATTTTGAGTTGTTCAAATTCGGAAAGTTTATTAGTTAAACGGTTAAACATGCCAGACATTATGGAGACGTAGATAATAATTGTTTCAGATTCTCCTTGTGTACGAGAGTTAATGGCGGATAGGAGTTTAAAATCATAATCCGTATCGCCGAAATCTTTAATTAAAAGTTCACAAAGACGATCCCACGTTAAGTCGTGATGGCGAGTTTTCTGAAATCTAAGCCAATGGAGTGCTTTATCAGCAAAGATTTCGTAAGATTGATCGAGGAGTCTATCTTTAGGAATCTGTCTTGAAATCCTAAATTCCTCGAGTTTCATTAAAAAGGACTTAGGGCAAGAAGTGCCATTGTATGTGAGTTTCTTAAGTTCTGAAATAGTATTTGGTGAGAGGACTTGACTAGGGGAGGGGGTAGGAGTAACGTTAGGGTTAGACATAGGAAGAGATCTAATTTCCTGAAGACAAGGAGAGGATTGAGCAGAGGTGAAGGATAAATCTTCGAATCTTTTTTCTAGCATTGTTAATTCGGATTGTAGATTCGTCAGTCTTTCTTGGAGGGTAGGGTTTGAGTCTACTTCAATACGCTCCAAGCGGAAGTAAAGATGATTCAAATAAGTTTCAATTTTTTTTGATAATAATGTTGAAAATTTTTGTTCTAATGTTTGTAATTTGGACTGAATGTAGCGGAAAGTAACTTCGGCCTGATCAATGTCAATATCATTAGGAACGGTAGAAGTTACAATTTCATGTGCTGGTGTGGTTTTAGTGAGGGGATCGATTTGTTTTTTAAGATTCACAAGGGATTCTGCCGGAGTTTCTAGGCGAATACGTATTTCATATTCCAATTCAGGCTTATTCAAGTTAAGATAATTAATAGTTCGAGACATTTTACAGAAAGAAAAATAAATTATAAAAAGATTAGTGGGGCCGAAAGGAATATGCCAAAGAAAGCTTTACTTTAGAATTTTGAAAAGGTGGTTCTGATGATTATTACGTTGGGCGCCAAAACTGTCACGTTACCGAGGGTACTGTGAAGGCATAACCCTTGGTAACGGAAGCTAAAGAAATAAAAAGAGAGATTTAGAAATGTAAAAATGTAATCATCAAAACCCCCTAACCTATAATTAAACAAAAAAACTTAATAATAATAAAAACATCAAAAAATATGTACAAAAGCAACCTTAGGTCGGAGAGGCAGGCCGTGGAGTCAGGTCGCGGAGACGGACAGGCAAGTTGCGAAGGCAGGCCGTGGAGACGGGCAGGCAAGTTGCGAAGGCAGGCCGTGTAGACGGACAGGCAAGTTGTGCAGGCAGGCCGTGGAGACGGGCAGGCAAGTTGCGAAGGCAGGCCGTGGAGACGGGCAGGTAAGTGACGGAGACAGGCCGTGGAGAGTAAGACAGGAATTCAGGTAATTCTTGAAGTATCACTCAGGTAAGATTCTTCAAGTAGGACTCAAGTAGAGCTCAAGTAAGACTCTCAAGTAGAACTGAAGTGAGACTGCCTCGGAAAGCCTTCTTGGGCGGCTTTTATACCCCAAAAATAGTTCGATTCCAATATTCAAATTTGATCTGAATCTGCGTCAGAATTCTTCTGGAAGTTTCTGGATCCTGTTCCAAATCCATAATTTCAAATTGTAGATCTTCTTTCTCTTTCTTGCATTAAATTCATAATTTTGATTTAGAATGCGAGTAGTCTTCTAGAAGTCTCCATAGGCCAGAAGTTTCCTTATTCGACCTTCTTAGTATGACGATTATTTGACATAATTTAGAAAAATAAAGAACAATATTCAAATAAAAGAATTATCTGACTACCAGTTGAATCGTTGACAGTAAAGCAAAATACAATATTTACAATGTGAAAAGTGGAAAAATAATTAGAAATACGTATTAGCTTTGAAATAATGGTGAACCAATCTTATGTTTTCGTTCGTGATAACATGAAAGTGTTATGAAATTGGATTTCAGTGGTTCAGCTTGGACAAAACGTAAGTCTTTTTTGCATTGATAGAAAGAGTAGGGTGCTAGGCAATAGAATCGCGCTAGACGCGTAAGCTAATCCCTACAAAGTTGTGTTAATTTCTTTTATTTTAATGTAAAATGCCAGTATTTTTTAAATTGGCATTGAAGCTCGGTCATTAGAACGATAATATTCGCACTTTGCCTGCGTGCATTTAATTGTATGAAGGAATGTTAAGTAATTTCGCAAAACTGCTTTTTTGACCTCTAATTTGACGAAGTAGAGGATGCCTTTACCTTGGCTCCAGCCCTACGAGCCCTGACATGGTTGTTTTATGTTGAAATATAATAAACACCATTTAGGCTACTCCAGTACCACTTGCCAGTTACCGGTCAAGTAGCAAGGCAAGTTGATGTCATCTTCACACAATGATGTGTTAAGAGTCAACACTATCTCAAGGCCGTCCAGAACGTAGCCAGTGGCCTGGTTAATATTAATTATTGTCTGAATAGTACTTGAATAAAGATGAGTCGTATTGACATGTCAAGTTGTTGAATGTCGTGATGTCTGAATAGGAAAGATGATAAATAATACACCTAAGTACCTACAAACTGGTACTTTATTTGTATTATTCTCCGAACTAAGGACGGCCAGTAAGTAAACACTGCGGTACAAATTTATATTATTTAAAAAGACCAACTCTTGATTTCTCCCGTTGGTAAACCCACAAAAAAAAAAACTATTCACGACTAACACTCGCGTTCAAATGCGAACTAACGTTCGTGAAACTAGGGGTGATATCTTATAGACATAATTGTAAACGAAACGAGATTCTTATGTACCACGGTTAGAATTTAAGTTTATTAGAATTCTCTATGTTTCGGCGCCTTTGCAGTTATTTTTGGAAATTATATTTGCATACAAAACAAAAAAAAAATGTAAAGTTTAAATGATTAAACAACCTGAAGAAGATTGTCAATAACCTGTGGTAGCTCTAAATCCGAGCAACATAAGCGCGATTATCGAACAATATCTCGGAGTATCTTCGAATGTCACCGTCTGATAGGTAAGACGAGATACAAGCAAGATATGTAAATCAGTATTTTGTCATTAAGTACATATTTTTATTATAATAAATATTAAAATTTAATGAGAGTAATCAAAATTGAGTTACAAATGAACAAAACCCACCTCCAAATCACCTTCACCAGCACTTCATGAAATCACCAAAATATAATTTTCGTCAATAAACGCGAAAAGCACAAAACGTTCAGCGACTGTGCGCACGCGCGTCTGCCAGCCGTGTGCGTGTGTTTGTGACGCGCGATGCGCAAACGTGGCGCGTGCGACCTCCCTAGCAGTTAGGCTCGAGAGCGGGCGCAGTCACTCGACCAACGACTAAGTTATTATTTAAGATTAAGGAAAACTTACAGCTGAAATAAAAAAGTTAATCAAGGTACAAGACAAATAGACTCATTATTATTACAATTAAACAAAATAAAGCTATGAAGTGGTTTGTTTGGAATGTCTTATTTTTAGGTTTGATAGACAGATTTATAAACCCAAAAAGAGAAAGCTTTGATCCACTGAAAGCAAATTCTTGTCTTATTTATTAAAGAAAAACATAAGGAAAACAAAATACAAAAAAATAAACCTTTTATGCATGGCACTTGACTGCCTCGTTGGTTTAGCGGAATCACGTTTGTTTAGCATAACAGAGGAGACAGAGGTAACAGAGTCTGGGGGCGCCGTACAATAGTACAAAGGGCCTCAGTCTGGGTATTTTTCATGTCCTTGCCAGGTAACTATAGTACAAAGTATCCTAGTTTGGGATCAGGATAACTGATTGTGTTGTGTGAATATTATTGTTATTATTATTTTTCTTACAATATCGCAGCCATTGCAGTTACATAGAGTTCTACGATTGCTGTGAAGTCTAACTATTCTCTAATCTTATCCATCAGCCCATATTCGTCCACTGCACCATGGGTAGTACGGTGGCACGAGTCACGCGTTTTGTGGCGCTAAAATGTCAGAATTTGACAGGAAATGTACTAGAAAGTCACGATTTTTAACATTTAAAACGCTCAACTAGCGTCGTCGTACCCTTGCCGGAGGTAGATATTCGTCAAGGCACGCCTCTGTTATTTCTCTATTTCTGTTTCCATCTAACAACAATATTCTTAAGCTAATGTTAGTACTATCTAACTGCACATTCTTTATACAGTGCTTCTCCGATGTTATCTAGGAAAATATTTCGTCAGTAAGCAAACGAAAACCGCGAAAACTGTTGAGTATCCACCCATTGTATTGAGCACGCTTTAAGAGGATGCATCATGCTTGCAACAAAAAATACCTATGCAATAGTGACGTTGTTCTAAGTATTGCCTATTCAGGAACTTTGGTGTGGGAATATACACCTATTGTAGGTTACTTACGTGCGTATGTAAGAAAAGAGTTACGATGTGTAATTATGACATAGTTTTGTGCTTAACATTCGCTTTCTCACATCACCTGTACTAGTCCTAAACAATACTTCATAAAAAAATAAAAAAAATCACAAATTTCCGCGCCACCTTAAAGGATCAAATCCTGAAATTATTAAACGCCAAACGCCTGTAACAATTATGAACGAAGATAAGGTGGTTCTGGACGAAGATCAGGTGAGACGATAAGCTGTATAATCTATAAATCATTATATCACATGTCAAATGATAATTTATTCTTTTAAAAAGGGTTATATTCTCGTCAATACGAGCAAGGTCGAATACAACTTCAAAATTGCGAAAAAAATGTCAGCTGTTCCATAAGTGTCCATAAATCCTTAAAATGATGTTCCTTACCACCGCTACATAAAGTGAAGGTAGAAAGAGTAGCCAAGTATACCCTAGGCGCTTCATAATAGAATAATAGCAAATGAAAGTGGAGTAAGTGTCTACTTAATTGCCGGGCGTATTACGTAAGATGTGTGAATATTAAGCACGAATACATGTATGAGCTTCATATTAAGAACTGCAGGTAGTGAGGCAGCAAACGAGAGTGGGTTCGTCGACTGGGGAACCGAAAGATGACGCGCGATATTTACTTCCTCTACGGGTGACAGTTGACAACTGCTGAAAAATTACTGAAATTTGTGGTAGTTATTTCTATGTGAGTTTTGACAATCGAAATGTCTCTTCGTTTGCTACAGTGTAGGCGCCGATTTCACGAAAAAGTGCGATCCCATTATATCTCGGAGAGTCGTGAAGATATGATATTCAAATGAAGCGGCCAAGTGCGAGTCGGACGCGCATTAGATACAACATTAGACACAAACATCAGGAAAAAACGGCAAAAAAAGCCGTTTGTTTTATGGGAGCCCCCCTTACCAACTTATTTTGTTTTAATTTAATCAGTTATTTTTGAAGCGTGTATAGAACAGACGGACAGTGAAGTCTTAGTAATAGGGTCGCGTTTGGCACCCTTCGGGTACGAAACCCTAAAAAGGCTCAAAGATCGCGTATTCACGAGAGCTGTAAGGTGCAAAAAGAATTTTCGAGAAAATCAAAAACAAAAATAGTTATAGCCGAAATAGTTAAAAAAAAAATCAAAGAAAAACTTCTCTGGACAATATATAGTTAGGTAGCTATAATTTGAGCCTAAAACAAAGACGATCGGGTTAAGGGTTTGCCCTGTAGAATAACCTTTTTGAAAAAAGTCAGAATGACATTTTTCACATGACTTTTATAAATGACTCGATTCATTTCCAATGTGCTCGATATTCGTGTGAGGCACGAAATCTGCGAATTTTTTCACATGACATTTATAAATGACTCGATTCATTTCCAATGTGCTCGATAGTCGTGTGAGGCACGAAATCTGTGAATTTTTGTAAGTAGGTACGTTGTGGTATAAATACAATTTCACCCCAATCCGTTTTTGAATCAACAATTGCATTTGCTTATACTGGCAAAGAACATATTTTTCAAAAAATATAATATATTTAGAAAACCATATGTTTTGAATAAAATTGTCATTCTACTATGTACATGACGATTTATCGGATTGCGCGAAGTTCATAAGACTACGTGATGGAAACACTCGTGAAACAAAAGTGGTTGTAAGAACATAAACATTTATTAACTTGTTTCAGTAGTTAAGTAACCATGTATTCGTACTATTAGTTTTGTCAACTGAGTACAGGGCTGTGCAGCAAAGCAAACAGGCAGCATATGACGTCATGGTTGTCATCAGATCGGAATAGAGTCACGATTTGCGACTGCCAGGTGATATTTACGATGATCATGATCTTGTAAGCGACGCGGACGAGAACTGATCTGAATGGCAAATGCCTCATTATGGAAGTTATCAACTACGACTTTTTAATGTCAAAAAGTTCTAGGGAAACTCAACGTGTAACATAGACCCATGTTTATTTGTAGATTAATTCCAGTGATAGTTTATTCGTAGATTAATACCGTTTGTTGCATGGCGTTTTTGTCGGGTACAGGAAAGCACCGAATGAATAAAAGTGATCAAAAAAGATCAGTTAGGGTAGAAGCAATCGAACTTCATTGACCTTTACTGGGTGTAACCAAACCCCCATATATATCAGAAAACGGAGGGTTCAGATCCCAAAATTCAAATAGAAGCAATACTACTCACCAACCATGCTAATCGTGTGTCTGACCGCAGCATTGGTGTTTTTCCTACTTTTGTAAGAAAAGTAACTAATGTTTTGCCATTTAAAGGTTATTGATGGCAATCAAATCACGGAATCTTATCATGTAGGTAGCAATCGGTGTATTACGAGTATGTTTAAGATGATTTGAGAAAATATGGTTCGAGTGGAGTTTTTTTTTGCTGCCTTTTTTCCACTACAAATTCGACCCGTAGGCACCGGCTAACATTGTACGAGTACATTGACATTCAACAAACAGAATGTAAATTCGTTGCGTTGAAAAAAATTTCTGATTTCTGAATAAAAATATTGTGAGGAAACCTGAGTGTCTGAAATGTTCACATATCTCAGAGCTTGGAATCATCGATCTGCTTTGGGCACGCATTCTGTATCAGTGAGAGAATTGTACCTCGCAGTATTATTGTACTGTATTTAAAGATTTTATTAAAAGGAAATAACGAAAAGGTTCAAAAATTTGCCAAACTGCGCAGCAGTTTATCGGCAATTGTTGACTTAAGTATTTGGCATTGTTGTAAACAATCGTTTGTCAGAAACATGTTAATGGCGAATTAAATAAGTAGGACGTAGTAAACGTAGGCTGCGTAAGGGCTCTCACACATAAACACGATACGACGTTGCGTCGAGCTACGACGCTACGGGCAAAATTTTGAACCAATATTGAGCTCTGAGTTGAATAAGTCACGATTAGTTATGAGTTGACTAGATACTGGCGATTAGTTACACTAACTAAAGTCAAAACTAACGCGTCGTACCACGACGCGACGTCGTATCGTGTTTATGTGTGAGAGCCCTAAGGTATTACATATACTACGACTCAACAAAAACGTTAGAACCTTAAACCGCGTTTAGTTACAGATTTAAGATTCTAACATTGTCAACATCGCGTTTAGTGACTGATTTTAGATTCTTACATTTTTGCACAATTTTATCCATTTAGTCTAGTTATCCATTTCATTGTGACAGTGGCACCACTAATAGAAAAAAACTCGAGGTCCATAGAAGATAATCCAGAAATGAACACCCGGAAGGAACACTGAACAGATGGCATCAGGCCTTTGTGTCTTGATGGAGGAAGATAAAAAAAACAATCAGCAGCTATAAGCCGATTGTGAACGCTGATGGTAACATATTGCCATTGATGGTGGCGTTTTCGATTTGACTAATCTCATTGGGTATTGTATGTTCGGCGACCGGATTTCGGTGCATAATAGGGTACAATATATTATATGCGGTGGTAGCTTAGTGGGTAGAACGTTGGACTCGGAAGCGGGAGGCCCAGGTTCGATTCCCAGTACGGGCATGTACCTATGACTTTGTTTTCTATGTTATGTACATTTGTGAAGTTTTAGTAGCAATACCACTCGCTGACGGTGAAGGAAAACATCGTGAGGAAACCTGAGTGTCTGAGCTATTCATATAGCTCAGCGCTTGAAATCGCCAATCCGCGGTGGGCACGCGTGGTGATTAAGCCCATACTCTCTCCCTGAGAGAAGGCGTGTGCCCTACCGTGGGACGTATATAGGCTGCTTAATTGCTTATGCTATATTTTGAAGAGGCAAAATTAAATAAATTTTAAGGTATTAGTAATTACCTATATTTTGTGACTGTCGTTTTTGTGATTTTTTTCTGTTGTGTACAAGAAAGAATATTCTTATCTTATCTAAGTAAATATTTTTTGTCACGAAAAGAGTGGATGGTTCCAGATATTCGCATGATTGTGGGGGTTTTATTTCGTTTATTTTTATCCTAACTCCACAACTCAAAAACTGAAAAATCTTAACTACTCTGATGATAAATTAAATAAAAATGGTGTATTATCAAAGTAATGGTTGTATGGTGTACATCCATATTATGTTATTATTAAAGAAAAAACCGGACAAGTGCGAGCACGAGGGGCTCCGTACTATTACCTATACAACATTAGACACAAAGATCGAAAAAAACGGCAAAAAATCACGTTTGTTGTATGCCCCCCTTAAATATTTATTTATTCATTTTAGTATTTGTTGCTATAGCGGCAACAGAAATACATCATTTGTGAAAATTTCAACTGCCTAGCTATCACGGTTCTTGAGATACAGCCTGGTTACAGACAGACAGACAGACGGACAGACGGACAGACGGACAGACGGACAGACGGACAGTGACATCTTAGTAATAGGGTCCCGTTTGGCACCTTTCGGGTACGGAACCCTAAGAAACATCGCATAAAATGTACTTGAGTATTTCTGCTGCCAAAGCTAGGCTCACATGTAGCCTGTGCTTTGTGGTTATGACCAGGAGCTCTATTTTTGAATCACTCGTATCGCGTCGAGCGCTCGATTTCTACTGATTTTCGTTCGACATCTGAAATTCCGTATTTTTGAATCACTCGACTGCAACGAATGGTCCTTACCACTCGTCTCGCATGGCGATCGGTAGATTAATTGTCAAAAAACGATAAATGTGTGTTGGTACTGTTTGTCATTCTGAGTGTCAACAATCAAAAAAGGTTGACAGTATGTAGTGTTTTGTTTGTAACAAAAGACAAAGATTTTTTATTTAAACAGCCAATAAAACAGTGTTTTACGTTCCGTTTCTGTTACGGTAGTTTCCGGTTTTTTAATTTTTGCGTGGAATGGATAAAATACAATACTTCAAATTGTACTGGCAACACTTCAGGCGAACGATTCAAAAATACGGAAAAACGACATCATACGACTTAGAAGACGAGTGTGACTTAAGTCGCATTCGACGATACAATTTCATACGAGTGATTCAAAAATACGTCTCCAGTAGGCGCGTGCCTCTGGCGAGTTTTATGCTAAGATTTGGTTGGTGCCATGCTCTGGATATGGTGATATCGGAGTTAAAGCTAATGTAATTATTTTGAGAAGCTAAATACGGTGATAAACACAAAAAATCTAAAACACCACAAAATAGATAGATAGATAAAAAGTTTATTTTCTATACGAAATAACACACACAATAAATACAGTCAACAGCTTAATATAGAACCTTAAGCTTACACAAGTAAAATAGCATCAGTCAGGCAGCCAACGTGTTCTCTCATAGCGATGAACGTCTTAGTTCTCTCTGGGAAAATGACTAATTATGTAACGTCCTGACAATCATTTGTTACTGGCAAATAATTTTTTAAGATTTAGTGATCTACTTTTATTATGAACGCCTTAATATTTAGACAAAGCCACAGTAAACGGTGCCGGAGCGTGGGATTCTAGTCTCGGTAACACACGACGTTACCTCACACATACTTTATACAGTCTACTGTTTCAAAGGAGCGAATTTTGTTTGAGTTACTTATCCCGTCTTCTTAAGGCTACTAATTAGGACCCTGCGGCGGGTACGATTGGTGGAGTTGGCACTAAAACGCCTCTTAAATCGAGATGGATGTGTGTATGCAAGCAGGAGTAAATATTTTAGGGTGCGGTAAAGGGATTGCGCATTTTAAGGTAACCCGTTATAGGGTTACTTATAAAGGGTTATAAGGTACTTATGTACATATAGGTTATCTGGAAGTTTTCGCTTTAATCGATAAGACCGCCAATTGTATACCACTACTTAGATATAAGAAACTATTTGTAATTCTTTCTCCCGGTTGTGCAAATACTGCACTGAAGGGGATCAAAATTGTATGAAATTTAAATAATATTTGTTCCAATACAAAGTATGTTACACGCGAACAGTTTACGTAATCGGTAAACATTAAACATCATCATCATCAGGCCTCCTTTTTGGTTTTCATAACCATGAAGGGTTTTGCCATAATCGCCACGCTTGGCAGGCGGGTTGGCGATAGCAATATGCGGTTGGAATCTCAGGAAGACGCTGCTACTCGTCTTCTGGTAATTGATTTCCTTAGTCGCCTCCTACGATATCCACGGAAGGGAATGGTTAAACATACTGTTACTTAAATAATCAAAAATTCAAATCCCCATGTGTATTATTAGTCCTTCGAGCTCTAGGATGTGGAGTAGAGCAGCTCTTGAGATCTCACTAGGTCGTCAATTAGCGAGTGTTAAATCAAGTTATCGGTACATTGAAATGTACTTTGGGTCGCTAGCAGCTCTTAGTATGAATACAGAAATAGAGGTCACCATATTAGTGTTCTGTAATAAGAAGAATATTGTGTAATAAAACGTGAGGACCGTATCAATGTCATAAATGTTATTTTTGTTCCGTACCTCAAAAGGAGAAACGTAAGTTTTATTAAACGGATCACTTTGTTGTCCGTCTGTCTGTTTGTCAAGACCCTTTTGTCATAAATGGAGCGATTACGTTGAAATTAAGCAATATAAAATACTAACAACTATCACGGTCCTTCGAAGGTGAAAAAAATTAAGCATTTAAATAAAAATTCCACGTAATCAAAAGATGGTCGGCCGGTAGAGCGGTGGTAGCCTAGTGGGTAGAACATTGGACTCGGAAGCGGGAGACCCAGGTTCGATTCCCAGTGCGGGCATGTACCTATGACTTTTATTTCTAAGTTATGTACATTTGTGAAGTTATAGTAGCGTACTAGTTAGTAGTATAACACTTGCTAACGGTGAAGGAAAAACATCGTGAGGAAACCTGAGTGTCTGAGCTACATACCTCAGCGCTTGAAATCGCCAATCCGCGGTGGGCACTACATACTTAGCATAATCATTTTAATGGCCAAGTTTGTTTAGAACCCCTAGAGCCAGTATACTATTCGCACTTGCCCAGATTTTGTTTGCATTTCTGACTCAAATGGTGAAGGATGTGGTGATTTCTGGTTTCTATTCTTTTGGTCCAATGGCTAGGTCACTACTGATTACATCAGACGGCACTGCTAATGAGTTTATAGGTATTCTAACTTCTAGATAAATGTGAGACTTTTTTTTTATTGAATATGCGTCTGTTTAGTCCGTATTATTCTGCAGCATTTGCTGCAAGACAGCTTGTATTTATCGGATATAAAAGCTATTAATTCTAACCGCTATTGGGAGGCTATTTATTGCAGCATATCGTGTCAGAATGTTTTGTGTTCAAAAAATTAATGCAGGATTTTGAAATCTAGTCACATAATTGATCACGACTTTGCATTTTAAATATTAGATTTCTTAGGTACAATAGTCGCTTTGAAGATGAACGTCTTTACTAAGAAGTTAGGATTGTCCGAGGAACCGCGGCTTGGACCTACTGCTCTGAGGCACATTTAATTTTGATGCAGAGATCCCTTGTTGTGCAGCGTGGTAATACTGCCAGCGTTATCGAAACTTTAGATAAAATTTGCGCGGGGAGATATGAATAAGCAAGTTAACCCAGCGTGGTGATGTAATTAATTTGGTCTCTCTCTTTGTATTCGAGGTAATGTTTTAACCAGGACAAGTGATCGTGTGGTGTGGATATTTTATAGAAAGACATCAAAGTCGACGCCAGCCTGGGAGACAGTGTAAGGATGATTTCGACTAACATCTGCCGGAGTCGTTTGAGATAGCCTAGGTCCCAAAACTCTGAATTGAAGTGGGAGGGGGGGATAGACATAGACATAGACATAGACATAGACCTATATCTACTGCAACTTATTGATCGACTATCAATTGTGATGGTGATACAATAGTTCATATCGGATATGTCAATCACCCCAAATTGTCGCATTTCTTTATGATCCACCAAGGACCCACGCCACCTTGACCCTCGCTTAAGATCAGTCCTTGAACAATCTTCTTTTTCACACCTGCTATTCAGAAAAAATCCCTTGATTCCCTCAAATGAGGGATCAAAGTTGTACTTTTCTTCCCTGATATTCTAGTTTTTTTTTTATTGCCCTCAGCATGATCCGTGTGCAGATTTTCACAAAATGTAATTCTAATTCGATTTTTATTTTGTTGCAATCGATCATAATTGTCTTCCACGGCACATAAATAATTGATTTAAATTTTTCTTATAGCAGGTGTGAAAAGCAGTATGTGTCACTCGGTAGCAAAATTATTTCCGTCTTGGGCGTAGACACTTGAATCCCTCGCTACGCTCAAGATTCTACTTTAGAATCCCTCGCTACGCTCATTCAATATACCGCCCTCGCCGTAAATATATCATTTTGCTCCCTTGAGACACAATCTACTATTCCATGCGGGTCCTCATAGACCCTTTTCCGACCTGGCGTCAGTGGTCTCAGACCGGCTCTACGTAAGCTATGGTAGTGATAATCAGTGGTACTCAGCAATCTCACTTTTTCTTCATGTAACTGTTGTAATAATATTCTTATCTTATCTTATGTTAGGAATGTTACGTTGGTTTGGAAATATGGAGAGAATGAAGGAAGAAAGATTGACGAAAGAAATATACCGGGTCAATGTGGGCGGAGTGGCCGGTAAGGGACGTCCCAGGCGGACATACTTCGACCAAATAACCCATATATTAACATCGTAGATTTAGTACCTGACATTTGTATTTCATAATGGTATTGTGACATTTTAATCAAATAAATAAATTTTAATTACATATTTGCATGTTAGAATGTCATCATAATGTACCACGTTCTAAGCAAACAAATTTATTTTATTTTATTTTAAAGAATGTTGACGAAGCGAAAGAGATCTGCCAGGATCGTGGCAAGTGGCAGGCCCTGGTCTCTGCCTACCCCTCCGGGATATAAGCGTGAGTTTATGTATGTATATTATGTTACTCACCGAGGTGGCCGGCTCCACTCGTGCCGGCAGCGCACGCGCCATGGGCGAGGCGGAGCGCTCGCGCTCGCGCATTTCGCCAGCCAGTGCTCCAGCACGCGCCGCCCGCGCCGCGCGCGCAGCCACCTCGAGCTCGCCACTGGACTTGCTCCTGAGGGACAACATCACAGATGGAGAACACAATATTATCGTACACAAAAGGACACTTCATCTCCTTAAATGGTCTACTTAAATGGCCTTGCATAAGGCTCCCCCAATGACGTAGGTATTGAGCGATGTAGGTATGTCTGGCCCACGCCAACAATTTGCGAGATCCTCGCGCTGATCGGCAAATCCATTCACTGAGACAGCGCTCCCGTTTGGCATCAATACGCTAAGAAAAGTGCATTTGTGCAGACCTAGACCTCAAGATTTCTATATTGTCATCATGATTCACAAATTAGAACATTTTTGTCCCAAAATTCTGTTTACTCTCTACGTTGTCAAACCTAACCAATTTGTTATCTAATGTTAACCTTAACTGGTAGTCCTATTTTAAGGCGCACAGATTAAAGTTTCGTAAATAAATAATACACATTTTTTTTATTTAGGTATGTAGTCTATAAACGTAGGGGGCCGAAAGCGCCGGACGTCCGGCCCTGTCGAAAAGTCACGTGGTACGAAAACGCGCCATACAAATCGGGCTCAAACTGTGACGTTACAACTTGCCGTAACACCTTATAATATATGGAGCGTTTATCAATACTTGAGTTATCTCGTAACATAATATTTTTATGCATCTAAACTCTTATAAGAAAACATATACTGCAGAGAATAACTTGTTTGTTTGTTTGTTTGCTACGCTTCATTGCACAATAAAAAAAATTGACAAAAATAAAACTTAAATAAAAACAGGCTTGTGATAAAAAAAATTGTGCTAAGGCGGACTTGGTCGTATTGCTACAACTTTGCGTTGCCAAACCCATTTATCAGTGAGTTTGTCATCCCATCAGGATCCTTCAGCTATGGCCTCGCCCTCACCTGGTGGGCCTGTCTAAGGGCGTGAGATGCGGCATAGAGAGCGGCTGCCGGGCGGCGGCGGGGGCGGGCGGCAGGTACATCACGTGTCCGCCCCATGACATGTAGGAGGAGGCGCCCGCGCCGGCCCGCCAGCTGCCGAAGTCCTGGAGATGAGGTCAGAGTTAATACAGCTTGCTTCTTTAGATTAGATTAGATTAATACTTTTCCGTGTGGCGCCGGATTAAGAACAGCGTCACTCCATTTCCTTTCGTAGATGTCGTAGAAGGCGACTGAGGAAATCAATTACCAGGAGACGAGCAGCAGCGTCTTCCTGGGATTGCCACCACATACTGCGATCGCCAACCCGCCTGCCAAGCGTGGCGATTATGGAAAAACCCCTCATTTTTATGAAAACCTTGAGGGAGACCTGTGTCCTGCAGTGGGTGTCAAATGGCTGATGATGAGATTAATACTCTTTATTGCTCACCAACATACATGATAAAGATACATTAAAAAGAGAGGAAAGTCTTGCTTATCAGTACAAATAATACTAATAATCTTTATTTAGCAGAGAACGATGGTAGCGGTGGTAGCGTAGCGGTAGAACACCGGCTTCTCATTCGGGACGTCGTGTATTCCAATCCCGGCATGTACCAATGACTGTGAAGGAAAACATCGTGAGGAAATCTGCAAAACCTGAGCTTGAAATTGCCAATCTGCGGTGGGCACGCTTGGTGATTAAGCCCGTATTCTCTCTCTCTCTCTCAGAGAATGTCTGTGCCCTGCAGTGGGAAGTATATAGGCAACATAAAAAAAGCAGAGAACGAAGGCCGAAACAAGAATCAACTACAGTTATCAACTTATCACTAACAACATAACTAAGTAATTAATTTGTCCGTATTCGGCCACTGCTAGACCTAGGCCTCCTTCAAGCCATCTAACCTCTTTCTGTCCTCGGCTATCCTAAGAATATCCTATCCTATCTCACCTCATCCAACCGTTGCCAGCAATCTCCCTCCGATCTATATCAAGCCATAGATCTAAGACGGACAGTCTAGTGGAGAAAGTAGATAATGGAGATCAGGGCACAAACGTTTTGACCTTCAGTGCATCAGTACACTGAAATATTTGGTACGGTTATCCTTATAGATTATCTGATTGTAATTTTCAATCATGTGATCATCATCAGCCATTTGACCCCCACTGCAAGACATAGGCCTCCTTTGTGGTTTTCATAACCATGAGGGGTTTTGCCATATTCGCCACGCTTGGCAGGCGGGCTGGCGATCGCAGTATGCGGTTGGAATCTCAGGAAGACGCTGCTGCCCCTCTCCTGGTAATGTATTCCCTTAGTCGCCTTCTACGACATCCACGGAAGGAAATGGAGTGACGCTATTCTTAATCCGGCGCCACACGGAATCATGTGATAAATTGTTTCAATTACAAATAAGTTTAAATATGATTTAAGACAAAACAAGGAATTCTCAACAATAACGTGGTTAGTAGCTTAGATCAAACAAGGTCTAATGGCCAAGATATTGAATAGGCTAGATCTTATCTGAAGATGGCATTGAAAACTGTCACGAAACGGCGCTTTGTGTCTGCATTAAGATGTTTTGAACATAATTTTTGACGTGTCTATACAATCACTAACTCACGACGAGTTTGCGTGTTGATAAATCCCTAGATACACACCGCTCGAAACCATTCCTATACGATTGAATGACCGAAGTTATTAAAATATTTTCTATTTCGCGTTTAGTGACTAGAGATTATTTGAGCTATATCTTGGTCTCTTCAGCACCAGTGAATACCAACCTTCCCTTCATCATCTTCCACAGGTGCCTCCTCCTTAATATCCTCTTCGTCAGACACTTTCCTCGAAGTCGGGAAAAGGAGCGGGTTGCTGAGGGAGTTAGGAGCTGACTTGGTCAGGAACCAGTTAGTCTCGGGCTCCTGGAGCATGGGCTCGTGCTCCAGATCGAACCTTCGGGAGCCCAGAGCGGCACCCAGAGCTCCCGAGACTGATTTTCGCAGCTTTTGCAGGCTGTTGAAGCCCTGCTGCATCTGTTTGCCCTGAAAGCATTCGTAGAAGCAAGAAAATCCTTTAAACTACGCGGGGTTTGTTGGTTATTCAGGTGAAGTTCGGCTGATGAGGAATAAACACAGGGTGTTCTGAAAATACCGAGAAGATAGTTCACAGGAATAGGGAAGAAAGAAAGTTTTAGCTTAGTTTATAGCTACTTGTGATGGTGTGGAATGAGGTTAAATGGAGGAAAGAGTTAGAAAATGAATTATTAATGTTAGATGAAGGTGAAGTTAGTAATGTTTGGCTGCCTTGTCTTTATTCCTCCTCAGCTATTCCGGTGCACGGGAGGTTTGGCAGTTTTCATAATTATTAAGTTTAGTATTGTCGCTAATCAATAATGTTAGATGTGCGTTAATATTTGCTTACTTTAGATACTAGTGTTTGCTTCGGTCTAGCTCATTTAAAACTCGTTATTTTCCATAACCCAGTATCCCATCGGTCCTCACCCACTTAGATATATCATCCATTTCCAATTTAGATAATAAATACTTACATAAGAGCTTGTCCTACGTCTCTAGACTGTAATTGATCCAAAAATTTTCTATGTATAAAATACGCCTGCGCCATGTAATACAATCGTGTTTCCTCCTCCTCCTCCTAAACTTACATCAAGTCCAAAGATTTGCAACCCAGTAGAGCTAGCATGACAGGCGTAGAGTCAACTTTTCTTGAATACGAAACTGTATCTTTACTTCCACTAGATCGGAAGTTTACGCCGCCCATATAAGCCCTACATCATCATCATCATCAGCCCGCCGCTGCCCGCTGCTGGGTACAGGCCTTTTCTCCTAAATGCCATCTCTGTCTCCTGCCATCCACATCCATGGACCTTCCATCGGCATTAGCTCTACAGCACCACCCAACCCGCTCAAACTGGCTCAACCGAAGCAAACCGCCCGCAACCTCCCGCGCCCCGCCAACACCGCCCCCGCTCACCTTGTCCTGCTCCCGTGGCAGGGACAGGCTGAAGGGCTGCCCGCGCGTAGAGTAGGTCACCAAGCCATCGGGGCGCATGCGCACGGCGTCGCCTGCACCCGCTCCGTCCGACGAGCTGTCGCCCAGATCTTGCTGCGGCGTCCACGCGTCCGGGCTTGAGTCCGTCTACGTGACATTATAAACATCGTGAACCGTGTTACTTACGTCAGAGAGAGAGATTAAAAAAGAAATAGGAGAGTGTTTCGAGTCACTCAACTCATATCACAACCACTCGTCTGGAGATTAGATTGCATAGAATTTCATCAAAATGGAACAGTAGTAGATTTTAGTGATAATCTCATCTTTAGTGAATTGTTTTCTTAGCTAAAACCTAATCGACAATATGATCAAATTGTTTGATTCAGGAGACTGGCTGATATCTCACGTAATATCTTTTGATGCTGGTGCACCACTTTGCCACATCGATTATCGGTTCTTGTTGAGGAAAAGTCATAAACTTACCATTACAAATCGTACGATCCTGCAACCTGAACCAAAATCCACATAATAACGTTTTAGAAAACGTGCTTCGGTCTACTTACATGGTGTCTAGAAGGGGAGTCGACCCTGGGATCGCTGTGCGCGTGGTCACCGGATATTCCGGAGTCTCCAGACTTGTCAGCCGATTGCTCGGACCGCGGCGAGGACTCTGCTGGTGGCTCGGCCAACACTTTGGTTTCCACGGCGAGAGGTTGGGTTTCTGCTAGACAGACATATTGGTGAGAAGAATTGTTCTGATGTTGTTGAAGGTTTTTGTGCATTTTGTGAAGGAGCTGGGGTTGACTCAAAATTGTTATTCGGGGTTTCGTAGAAAATCTACGAGTAGGTATAGTGCTACAAGAGTCGCACATCAACAGCACCTCAAGCCTTATATTTTAGTGACAAAATAGCCCGTAATATAACGGAGACGAGTACATATTGTTGTGTTATCTACTGTTAGATTCAGCCAGCGACTGCGAATACAGCGAATGTATTCTAAGATTACAAAATCCATATCTATGTACGGTTACCTTTTGAGCACGGTGGGGCAAAACCCCATGAATACGTTTCTTAGCGAAGCACGTAGTCTTACCAGCAGCAAGATGAGCGTCCAAGCTAGCCAGCTGCCTCCACGCTGCCGCGGGCGAGAACCGCGGGACCTCGGGCTGCTTCTTCGGCAGCGTGGGGCGCAGTCGCAGCGCGATGCCGAGCGACCCGTCGGAGCCTTCGCCCTCGGACCCGTCTGAGGACAGCGCTGACTCGGAGGATACTGAAATAATGAGATAATCTGATAGGGAAAACTTATACAGTTGGGTACATTTATATTCAACAACCCAGAAATAAATTAAAGACAAGATAAAATGTATTTATTTAAATAACCACGAATTAGGGGCCACAGGGGAGAAAGTAACATTATTAAAAGTGATGGTTGCACAAGTTTAAAAGTGTAAGTTCTATGTAACTTCTCCAATAAAAGTGTTTTATTGGAGAATTGAACTTGATCGCTTGCCTATTGTCACTATCAGCAAACTCAAACTCAAATATTTTCATTCATCATAGCACAATACATTGTGACTTAATGACGGGCAGGTCACGAACGAAGCGGTTAATAAAAAACAAGTTATCACAGCGCAAAGACAGCGTAATGGTTCAGGGAGTGCTTGTTTACTGTTTGTTTCTAATAGGCAACTTTGATAAAGAAGAATAGTGTTTGTCATCTACAGGGTTTTTTGACAGTATTTTATTCGTAACTTACTAAAAGCTTTTGCAAAAAAACATTCTCACAAAAAAGTGAATACTCACTATTCTTAACTTTACAGTCTTCCTTTAGCTTAGCGTTGAACTTCTCGAACTCTTCATCTTCGTCATGATACCCCAGTAGTTTCTTTTCGATTAGGTGGAAGTTGCTGATCTCCTCGATGATGGGACTGCCCAAACCGGGGAAGTCCTTGAGGTTGTCTTTCTTCTCTGACTGTTTGGGTTCTATCATCCCAAAGTAGAATTGCTTGGAGGGCGCTAGTGTCGTTGAGGATTTTTGCGACGGGAGCTTTGACCTTTATGGTAAGAAAATATAGCATTGTGTTAGAAAAACAATCAGAAAGTAGCAATTACAATTTGTATTGAATTTTACAAAGACTACATTGAGAAATAGAAATTGGCGTAGTAACCGAATACTAATTATTTTCAGCTTTTAGCTTCGTAAAGGATTTATATAGGTACTTACTTTTCCTTAGAAAAATGGTTCAGAGCGGATTCTTTCTTCCTTGTGGGTGAATGTTCGGGTGTGGACTCCTTTCCTGACGCTTGCCCTCTGTCGGGCATTGCCCCGTTCGTTTTACTGGCGTGGTTGACTGTTGGTGGTGCGTTGTTCTTAGCGCTGGAGTTGTTCTGTGGAGCTTGTTGTATGGTCTTAGGTTTGACATCATTGGATCGGGTTAGAGGTCTTCTGCTGATGGGTGCTTTTGCTGTTGTTTTGATTTCGTCTTTTGTTTTGTTGTTGCTCGGCTTGGGACTAGAGTCATTGACTTTACTGTGAGCGGATGCTTTCGTTGGGTTTGGTTTCGCCTTCTCACTTTGACTAGTTTTGTTTTCACTTAAATTAACTTTACTCACTAAATCGTTTCTAATTCTATTCGTGGCTTTCTTGAGTTCAGCTTGAAATTCGTCTTTTTCTTCATTATTTTTTAGTAATAGTGAAGGAAGAGATTTCCTCAAAGGCTTACTAGTGCTCGCCAGCGGGCTTAGTCTATTACTCTTCAGCTGCTCTCCTAGTACCTTCATCTTTGTGTCGTGTGAGACATTAGGAGATACGCTGTCTCTGTCGCTGGACATTAACGTCGCATCAAATGACTTTTCCCTTCTTAGTGGGGACATTTCCTCCTCTCTTATGAATCGTTCAGAGTATCTGAAATTTCTGTTTAACAGTGGGGTCTTCCATGCTTCACTTGGCTCGTTGTTCTTTGTTGTTTTTGCTCGACAGCCGCTGACTCTGTCTGGTCTATTCTTTCTGTATTCCTGTTTTTGGGTTTGGAGAAGGTGTTCTTCTCTTCTCATAGATGATGACGTCTGCATCATGTCTTTAGTATCAGGGTATTTCAAGTGCTGATCTTTGTCTTTGAATGGCGATCTATACCGCCTTTCAAACGCCTGGTCATGTAGGTCTAGAGACTTGTATTCGGTGCTTCTGTACTGCTGCGCTTTAGGCTCGACGTGGCCGTTCTGTTTCTTAGTTTCGTTTCTGGTCTTGAAGAGACGCAGCTTCCTCTGTGGTTCGACTCTCGCGTTCCTCTCACTGGAATCTGGCGATGAACCGTCGCAGTGCTGGAAGTTAAAAATGTTTTAGTTTATGCTGAGTAAATTGTCTGGTTTTGTGACCGAGTGTCCGGGACCACTTCATGGGTACTACAGAAGTTTACAAGGGTAAAGTCAATATGATATAAAAATAATAACTTCCAAATAAGACAATCACTTGTCCTGGTCCCAAACTAGGATACCCTGTGCCATGGTAACCAGGCAAGGACATCACAAACGTAGAGATACACCCATACTGAGGCCATTAGTACAAATGTACGGCGGACCCCAGTGGGAATCGAACCCACGACCTCTGGCGTGGTAATCAGACATGATACCGCTAGGCCAACGGGGCAGTCAATATTGGTTCCATCTTTGATTGTTGTTTTAATTAGCTCGTAAAAGTATTGTTACTTACGTCATTACTTGGCGGCGCTGGCGCTCTGTACTTCTTCCTGAAATGTTTGTTGTTAGTCTTCGGTTTATGCTGATCCTCTTCAACCCTCAGGTCAGGCTCTGAGCCAAATCGTTTATTATTGTTCCCATCTGAAAAATTTAAATCTTATTCATTGCACGAATCTTTACAAATCACACTTACATTCACAACGGTCTTATTTAGGTTGGATTACGAAAAGTCAGGATGATTTATTAAGTTTACGCTGGTAAGTACATGTGTATGTGTAATAACGATTACTAATTCTGTTTGCACATACTGTCATTATGCCGTAGGTCGTGATTCGTGTGTGATCGATGCAGCGGGTCTCGTTCCCTGCTTCTGAGGTCATTTGGCTCGCCTGCAGCTCCTGCTGACCGCGACCGGAATACTCCCATGTGCTGGAAAAGAACACAATGGTTTGTTGTACGCATACATTGTTTGTACGACTGTGTAAATCATGATCTATGTGTAAATTATATTTGAAAGAAAGAAGAGATAAAGAAAAATACACTTATTTGACGACACAATACTCAAACACATAAAATCACAGAAAAAAATACAACAGTCACCAGAAAACACAATATCAGCCGAAACGTGGGTAACGGCAAAAAAATATAAGTAACACGAAAACAAACAATAATAAAAAAAAACCCCAGGTCTTGGATGGTTACATGTTGGTGATGTCGTTATTTCTGGTTCCCACGACACAGGGTATCCTAGTGTGGGGCCAGAAGCAATGTAGGTATGTGCCTGTATGTAAATGTTTATGATTTTATCGGAAAGTTTTAAGTATTGAGTCCCCAAATGGGCCCAACTGAGCATAATGCTGCAACCGAGAGATCAGTTGCAACGCTGATTTTCAGGCGGGTCCATACTGCGTTTAGCAATGTACGTATATCATTTGATTTAAAAAGGTGCCCTTGTTGTGTGAAAAAAATAAACATATATTTACTTAAATACTATAAGATGTGCAGTGGTTGTGGATAGCGAAAGTAATAAATACATATTATAATCGGATAGACAGTAAATCAATAAATTTATAAATGGCATTAAAATACAAATAAGAAAAAATTGTTGAGAGAAGGCGTTCTTGTGTTGAGAGTGTGCCCGGAACAACGAAGAAAAACAGCGATGGATCGATATTTCTTAAGAACTGAATGTAGACAAACTTAGCAAGGGGTAAAAGGGGTTGCTGTCAAAGAGGCCTGTCAAAAATTGTTAAAAAATCTTGTCGATTCATCCACTGCTTAGGGAGTGCTTATTTATCATCGAAAGTCTCAGGCGCAAATAATAAATCAGGTCTAGCTTAGCACACCTCTCTATCACATTCAAGATCTAGCGAAGCTAGCGAGGCAGCGTAGAGCAGATTTATCTTCCCAGATCCTGCTACTGGCTTCCTAAAGTTATCCATCTAATTATTCCGTCCGTAGATTATTTCAGCACTAACATGAGTATAAATAAAATATGTAATAATAAAGCACTCTGAGATTGCTCCTAAATGTTATGTCAAGTGGCTGGTTTGTTTTGAACGGAAGCTTGACATAAGCTGCACCTAAACAGAAGCTCAACTAGCTCAAGAGCAATCTAAGAGGTAATTTATGAATACGGAACTAGTAGTGAATGTCCTAGTGAGCGGGAACCTTCTTCAAGAAGCTTAGTGAGCTATCTGCCAGTATAAAGAGAAGAGCTCTTACACTATAAAGGGAAATTTCCCGCCAGGCAGATCTGATGCCTGAGGACGAACGACTAAGTAATGCTCGCCGGACGTTATATTTATGGTAGGTCATGTGAGACACTTTGCTTGCGCGATACAGGAATGTCAGAGTATGTAGTGCGCGCGCAGAGATGGCATGTGCTCGCTACACTCACAACATGTCCATGCGGGGGTCGAGGCGGTTCCCTCTCCCTGTTCTCCCGCGTGGAGGGGCCGGGCCGCCGCCCGCTGATGGTGCCACCCGACTGGAGGATGTTCCCGTTGTCAGTGATGCGCAGCCGCGGGCTCTCAGTCAGCGATGGTAGCACCTGGAATGGGAATAACGATTGGCTTAGCGGTTCGGTTAGATAATTTTTCGTGGCTGATCAGCGAAGAGAGACGGTAGGTGGTCAAGTACAGCAACTAAGCTTGAGAGGGGATAAGGTCAGTCAGTGGACCATCTACCAGATACGTCATTTATTACCTGCGTGTTTATTACTTACGTTACGGCTGACTTTGCATCGAAAATCTAAAGGTTGATCAGCTGTTGCCTATTCAGAGCCTTATCAAGCCAGCCCC
Source organism: Yponomeuta evonymella (assembly GCA_963969515.1). Lineage (NCBI taxonomy): Eukaryota > Metazoa > Arthropoda > Insecta > Lepidoptera > Yponomeutidae > Yponomeuta > Yponomeuta evonymella. The sequence continues at coordinate 1,134,816 of OZ018343.1, read as the reverse complement.
AGCCATAAGTAGGTATTAGCTATCCTCTCACCAAAAGTTTATCAAGAGCCTGATGATTAGGACGAAAACTTACTATGGCAGGCCACATGCACGTCATCTATGGATAAACTGGTCACGCCTGCCTATTCCGTAACTGTCCACTGTACGTTATACATTTCGACGTTTCCAAAGTGTCAAAATATTTGAAATTCTGAGTAGGTTACATCGCACGAGTCCACACAGCGGAGAAGCTACCTAATAGTGCCCCAGGAACCTATAGAGAGAGCCAATTGAGATGAATGTTCCAGCAGACTTTGTGTCCCAAAAGAAATAAGTACCTTGGGAGCATGTCTCGGCGGCTCGTGCGGCAGAGTGTGCGCCCGGCGATGCGCCAGCTGCACGGCCGCCGGCTGGCTGCCTGCCTGCCCCATGGCGAGCTAGTGGCTCCACTCTGCGAGAGGCCAAGCCATCTGCGGAAGAAAGAGAGTGAGGGTTAAGCGAGGAAACCATTGTGGTGGATGCGTTGGAAAGAGGTTTGGAAAAAGAAGAAAAGAAGCCACAAAAACACACAGTGAACAAAATATACACAAGGAAAGAAATTCAACAACAAAGAAATGACACAATCGAGAATGTTACGAGAAATTATGTGTTTGAAATAATAGTCAGTGGAACCAGAATCATTCAGTAGAATTTTCGGGAATACACCCTATATATAATCAAGCAGATATGAAGGAGTGCGTTGCGTGCGGCCAATGATCATGCCGCGAATACCATTACACTGCTTTAAGTTAATTAACATGGCAATACGTAACCGTTGATTTTATTGCGGGTTGCTCAGGTTTTTGCGATTGAAAAATAATACCGCCATTGACTTTGAGACGATATCAACAAGTTCTGCAGCTGGCGACTTCTAGTTTGTATTCTAATAGCTTTGGCCTCTACTGCCGTTTTTTTGTGCGTACCATGTCGGCCCCGATTTATGGATGATGCAATATCAGGATCCACTTTCTCTGTATGTGATTGACCCTGGATGCAGGAGCGATGTAGAACATTTTGGAGCGAATCAAAGGTTTTTATCGTTCCAGTGGTATTTTTTTGTCCAAGATTTCCATAGTAACCACAATAGTACCTACATTGGCTAGTATACAGATGGCGCTGTATGATTTACTTACAATGACATGCAACAAATGCCTCAGGTACTTCAGTGTTTTGAACCAATTACACAAGCAGCCGCGAGAATATGGGCGTTATCACCACGCGTGCCTACCGCGGCTTGGCGATTTCAAGCACCGAGGTGTGTGAACAATACATACATATACATGACAGCCTTGCCACTTGCCACGATCCTGACAAATCTTTCGATCCACTAATGTTTCACAAGTGTTTCATTTTCTCTTTATTTTTAGCCTGAATATTGAGAAAGCAAAAGTGGTCTGTCAGGATCGTAGCAAGTGGCAGTCCCTGGTCTCTGCCTATTCCTCTGGGATACAGGCGTGAGTTTATGTATGTATGCACTTACTTCTAGCCTTCAGGTCGGACGTCAGTCTTTTAACACCCTCTATTTATGAAACCGTATTTATCTGACCGGACGACGCCGCCCCCACCAGATGGTCTGGCCAGGGCCTAGATTCTGTTAATGCATTGTAGTAACATGACAACTGCATGAACATGGCGGTTTTCATTTCATGGCTGCTTTAAGTCTACGCGGGCACACCCATCAAACCTTCTAGGCGTCAATGGTATGAAAAAACACGTCACGTGACCCGACAGTGTACCTGTCATTATACTACAATGCACTAACAGAATCGAGGCCCTGGTTACGGTGACAGGGAGTCGCTGGATGCGGGCGGCACAACACCAGGAAGCTTGGAAAACCATGAGGGAGGCCTATGTCCTGCAGTGGGCGTCAAATGGCTGATGATGATGATGATGATATACCAAATTATCACACACTATTGAAGTTGCTGGTGCAACAAAGAAATATATCTTATAGTGGGTGTTTTGATGTTCCACTTGGTCTCCTGTCTAAGTTAGACAGTCACGCAGTCTCTAGATGTTAAAAATAACTTCCATTACCGAGGCCTTGGACAGTAGGAGGACAGAGTTGACAGATTTATGTGTTTGCATAATTTTAATAACAGCTGCCGTGAATATTTCACACCTTGCAGGGGCCAAGTGCGTTCAGCTACTTTTAGCTTTATATGCAATGGAGTAGAGCTCAAAATAACTAACCTTTAAGCAAACGTGGGTGTAGTGTAGTCTCAAGTGAGACGAGTATTTTAATAAGTAATTTGAGTAAAATAATTAGTCTGAATTAAATTTCAATGCCGCCTACATCTTTCCTGTTACAGATTTGACTTCTGTTTTAAGAAACTTGTTCTCTTTTAAACCTGTGGTGCAAGTTTTTGTCTTTCGATAATATCATAAAACGTAACATAAGCAGCCGATATAAATAAATAACTTCCACACAACGTAATTACTTGTCCTGGTACCAAACTATGATACCCAGGCAAGGATATTGTATGGAATCATGCGTTACTTTGCGGAAACCCATAATAGCATTAAAATGTGAAAATTACTTTGCTGAATTCCGCCAAAATCCCACAAGCAAAAAATTTAGCAAAGTAATTTTCACATTTGATTGCAGGCAAAGACAATAAAAACATGGAAATATACCTCTCATTAGAGGGCACAGGCCTTCTTTCAGAGAGAGAGAAGGAGCCTATTCACCACGCGTGCCCACCGTAGATTGGGGATTTCAAGCGTTGAGGTATGTTTCCCTTCTCATTAGCGAGTGGTATTGCTACTTCAAATTCATACACTTAGAAAACAAAGTTTGTTTTCTTTGGTACATGCCAGAAAGGATACCAGGAACTCTCGAATACGCGCCACCAATAAGCTTGATGTGCTAAGCTAAGGACAATGAGCTAATATTATTATTTTCCATTTAAATAAATGGCATAAACTCTGAAAAGTATTCCAAAAAAGAGAAACACTGTTTGTCAAAATCACCCCGTAACTCGGGTAGAGAGGCCGTTATGCTCTCGACTGAACGTATTATTTTGGCGCAAGCCATGCTCATTGCCCGGGGCTCCGCATTATTGGCAACTTGGGATATAGACGGATAAGACCCGGCATGTACGCCACCTTGGCATAGCTTAGTATTAATCTCGAAAGGGCAAATAAGTGATAAATGCCGCAATCAATTAAGATGACGTTTGAATGAAAACGCTTTTTATTTCGCCCGCACGGTCGCCGTGTGTGGTCGCGGGTCGCGGGTGGCTCAGCGACCGTCCAGTCACTGGGTCAGTGCCGACGAAATCATAAACTAAATATTATGACCTTAACATTTGGGTTCATAAACACCGCCCATGGCGTTTAAGTAAAATGTTATGAGGTGTTGGTATAAAAGAACCGTATCAGCAGCTCTCTTGAGATAGCTTCGTAAAAATTTGGTCTGCGAGTTGTGAATACCAAAGGGTAGATATCGAGGGAAGTGAGTGGAAGTGCTGGTAAAGGACGGCCCAGGTGTTACGGCATATATTAGTGAAGGACAAGATTAAAAGTACCCGTAAACGGTTTGTACATGCTCTAGAATACAAGCGTGAATTTGTGTATTGATGTAGGTGTATCAATTATTGATTTGGTGGTTTAAGCTTTTAGTTATTTCTAGTTACAACAAAAGTTAAATCCTTATAATTGTATTAAGTTTGATATAAACTTTCACGACTTAACTAAGTACTTTCACGACTAAACTCTTTCTGTAACGCCCATACGGGGTTATTTTTAAAATGCCCAGTTTCTGAAACACCACAATTAGAGTTTGTGAATTTTGGCAGCTTTTGTTGCAGGAGCTTTTTCTACAATTAAATTTTTGAAAGTACATGATTACATGATACATAAATGGTTACATGAACACACTTGCCACGATTCTAAAAAACCTCTCTTGTTTCATCAAAAGTCCTAGAAAAATGATTAGATACTCGTACATAGAATATTCTAAAAAAGAAAAAAAATCACAGATTTCGTGCCTTACACGACTCTCGCACTCGCGATAGTCGTGTGAGGCACAAAATCTCATGTGAAAAATGTCGTTCTGACTTTTTGACTTTTTAGGGTTCCATACCCGGAGGTTGCCAACCGGGACCCTATTGCTAAGACTTCACTGTCCGTCTGTCTGTCTGTCTGTCTGTCACCAGGCTCTATCTGATGAACAGTGTTATCTAGGCAGTTGAAATTTTCACAGATGTTCTATTTCTGTTGCCGTTATAACAACAAATACTAAAAACAAAGTAAAATAAATATTTAACAACAACAAATGTTGTTTAAAGACAGCGCTCGCCATCTACCAGCCATCTGTGTAACCGTCACGGCATCGATGTCATGTTGTTAAAATGTCAATGTTAAACGTTTCTTGTTGGTTTCTATAGATGGCGCTGTTCTCAAATTCGATCTTTGTCTAATGTTGTATAGATAACGGTATGGAACCCTTCGTGCGCGAGTCCAACTCGCACTTGGCCAGTTTTTCAAAAAGGTCAGGGGCAAACCCTTAACCCGATCGTCTTTGTTTTAGGCTCAAATTGTAGCTGACTAAATTGTTTAGAGGATTTTTTCTCAAATTTTTGATATCATTCTTCGTTTCCAAAATATCGAGTGCCAAAATAAAAAAATCGGAAAATTTTTATTTTTTTTACTATTTCGGCTATAACTTTTTTCGTTTCTGACTTTTTTGCACCTTACAGCTGTCGTGAATACACGTCTTTTTTAATATCATATCTTTACAATTCTCCTAGATATAAGGGGATCGCACTTTTTCGTGAAATCGGAGCTTACACTGGAGCGAACGAAAAGACATTTCCAATGTCACAAAAAGGTTGCGTTAAAGACAAACTCTAATTGACGTACTTCTGGAATTGCGTATTTTAAATGTAACCCTGTGTAAACATAATAACAATAAAAATAATATAGATCAAAATATGCGGGTCTTTATGAATGTGTTATGAATAGAACAGTATCTAGGCATATCCTAGTGCTACAGTTGTATGGATAAGCAGACGTTTCCTCTGAGAAAGAGAGATAAAGCCTCAATCACCATGCTAAGCCTTTACGATTTACTCCTTTATGCCTTTGTGCTCTGGTGTACAGTAAAAATATTCTTATCTTATCTAAGCACTTGAAATCGCCAAGCATTACATGAAAAAACTAATATTACGAGTATTACTGCGTGAGCAGAATTTATAACCTATTGCGTTCGTCCAACTTCGGCGAAGACAAAGCAACAAAAGAAACACCTCTAACATCTTTTGAGGCAGCTCTGACAGCATCATTACCTAACACTAACTCGGGCCATTCGCTGAGCCTAGGCCTGGGTAAAATATATCGATTATTATTAAATAAAATATAGTTTTATTTTAATATTAAACCGATCTACAAGTTGTTATTGAAATAGCGCAAAAGCTGAAAACTATTTTATCATCATCAATATAATAAACACATCTTTATCTTAGTAGTAATTAAGCGCGATAAGTTTTACGATTGTCGTCTATATTTTTAATCTCAATATACAAAAAGTCGATATATTTTATTCAACTTTCAGTTTAAGTACCTCAATAATTTTTACTTCAATGCAGCTCACTGACCAATTCCACGCGTTGCAATTATTACATTAGATAGAAAACACTTAAACCTTCGCTAGTGACTCGAATTTGCTTGAATGTTGTGCTAACACTATTAGATATATAAATCGACGTAATATTGATATTTATTATCGATACGCGCATGTATAAAATATAGCTGGGAGCGGCTGGATTAGAGTGGCCGAGGACATAGAATGTGCGTGCTTGGGGGACGCCAGACCGGACGGAGGACATCGGCCGTCCCAAATCAAAACGATGCGATCTAATCTAAATTAAGTCCCGAACACGACATTGCTAGATATATTTTCTCCCTTTCCCATCTCTAGCCGAGCCCACTCCCATTCCACTGCGCCCGAGGGGACCTAACTCGTTAGAACTCCACGTGTGAGGCAATACTAATATTTTTTTCTAATTTATACTTCGTAAAGCTCAGATTTATGTAAAAGGAAAGCGGCAAGCTCGGAGCTATTTTATTTTAATGCCAGGGTTAAGTAACGGAGAATTTTAATGGATAATGGGCGTGTTATGATGTTTTCTACGTGTTCGGGGAAAATTGAAACATTTTTCTAAGGATTATAGATATTATCGAGATATTAATAGGTGATATTTTGTTGGTCACGGTAAATGGTAGAGTGTATTAATTTCCTACGGTAGATAATGAATTATCTTGATTAATTTCCATAAGAAAACTTAAAAAAAAAACAAGTAAAGAATAAAATCCAGGATGCTGAGGTAAGCCCCTGGGTAAATTACACCACCCGCTGTCATTTTGACGCATGACTCTACAAAACGACTTAGTTATTGTGACAAAAACGAACAAATACTATGCAGCGATGGACAGTATATGAGCAAGTAGGGTAAAACCTTGCGATAAAATTTTAAAATAATGTTTTAGGACGAAATATTTTGACGAATAAGCCTTAAATTCTGTTAGTGCACCGGGATAGTAACATAAAAAAGTGTTATTGAACGCAAAACTTGAATACCGTCTCTTAAGTATAAGTTAAACTACACGCAAAGAGAAAAAAATTAAAATTCTCTATTTCTTTTTCTATTATTTGTCATATAAACTAACGGCATAAAATATGAAGCTTGAATAAAAAATCATTTTAAACTTATGGTCGGCCCAGACTCTACTCTCTCCCTGAGAGAAGGCCTGTGCCTTGCAGTGGTACGTATAAAGAGCTCATTCCCTAAAACATTGCCAACGATTTCAAAATCACGCTGCAGTGTCACCGGAATAAAATACCAAGTTTACCGATGCTCATACAATACGCATCATGCTTGAGACAGCTGCGTCGGATGTCCTTGACTCAAGACCTGTGCTTGTCTTTATACTGTTGCCATGACAACAGAAGCTAGCTCTTGTTTTCCGGACGACGAACACACGAACACTATGGTGGGCGTCCACTACACAGCCTCAGTAGGAAATAATGTATTACCAGGCGTGTTCACCGCGAATCGGCAATTTCAAGCGCTGGGGTATGTGAACACCTCGGACACTCAGGTTTCGTCACGATGTTTTCCTTCACAGTTAGCGAGTAGCATTGCTACTATAACTTCACAAATGTATGTACCTAACTTAGAAAACAAAGTGATACATGTCGGTATTCGAACCCACGAATGTGAGTTGAGTGTGGTTATTAAATAAAAGATAATTATTTTTCTAACTTCTTATAGTTAAAATGATTAAGCCACAATATTCAGTTTACATAAGCAGCATATATACGTCCCACTGTAGGGCACAGGCCTTCTCTCAGAGAGAGAGAGAGAGAGAGAGTATATTCAGTTCACTAGAGCCTTATGCTGATGAAGAGTTTAACGACCGTTTAAAAGCGGTGTACTCTTAAACGAAATAACAAGTGAAAGATAGAGTTATGAAACGAAAGTCTCTAGCGAGGAAAATGCTTTATAAATGCATTTTCGTCTCTATGAAAATCTAGAACACTGTGTTATAAAAGCTTTCCACTCGACAATGACTCGTATTAAACTGAACTAAAACAGTATATTATTATGGAAATAGTGCAATTTTCTCTGTCCCGCAAATACAGCCAGTCATTTCTTAACAAATAACAAAAGCTCCGCATTTACACTAAATGCGCAAGAAAATTTTAGTTTTACTAGTTAATACGACATAAAACCTAAGTTTTTGGATTATTTGTCTAAAATAAACGTGGCATGAAGTAACATAGAGCCTAATCACATTTTTCTATTTTTAAAACTTTTGCATCGAGTATATCGAGTAACAATCTGAAAACCGAAAAGAAAATGTATTCGTTCCATAATAAACGTTTCAGTAATTCAGACTTAGCTACTAAATTAACTAGTGATTAGATAACTACTAAGTGGCCTTGACTTTTTGTGGCATACCACAGAAGCGATGTAATATATTTTACCGATACAGTGGCGATGCTATCGCATCACACCATTGCCATGAACGTGCCACAGAAGCGATACAGAATTATGGTAATGATGGTGAGCATAAACACGACCGCGTAGCAATCCGGATCAATCCACCTTAGTAATAAAAACAACACAAAGGAAATATATTTGTTCCATAGTAAAAGGTTCAGTAATTCAGACACAACAGACACGACAGAACGACCGCGTCACCGGATCGATTCTGAATCGCCGCGGCGAGGGCTCTTTCAAAGCGAAAGTGACATGACTTACCTAAGCTCGCCTGGTCTAAACGCGCCGCAACAGAAAGCAATTTAATAAAGCAGTTGTCCATTAACAGAACGAAAATGCGTCGCCAGTGAAAACCTCCACAGATGCACTGTCCACCTGCATGGACTTGCATGGCTCGTGTGAATAATGTTCTGTGCTTAACTATTATTATGTTAGGGTTGCCAACAGTTGGTAATGGCTATTTTATTGTTAATTTTATAACTTGCACAGGAAATTTCGACAAGAGCAACAGAAAAAACTATTCAGAGCCAATAAACACCCCTAAGAAGAACATTCTTAGACCTAATTGTCTCGCCTGTACTTTAGATGGGTTTACCATTTATAACCGACTTCAAAAAAGGAGGGTCTCAATTATTTCCTATATATTTTTTAATGTATGTTCGGTGATAATTCTTTACCACATAGTCCAATTTCATTGATTCTTTTATTGTTAGTAAAGGGTACCTCCAGGATGGTCCTGCATCTGAAATAAAACAATTTATCGGCACTGTAACTTTGGATAATGAGTGAATGAGTTAATTACGTTTTACCAAAATAAGTTTTTTTGTAAAGAACAATATGTGAGCTCCACACATCTTTTAAAAGGAATGGCTTCGTGTGTGGTAACCCTGCCGGCGTGGAAGGCAAGAGTGCACCTCGAGAGAGAGAGAAACGTCCGTCCGCGGCGCGTGCGCACCTACTTTCCTTATGATAATGCTAGCGGATCCGCCGGCTAGTGTAGTCTTCTTTAATGAGGCGGAAATGGGGTGCTTCGCAACTGACGATAAGTTGTGTCCCGGAATTTTACACATGACCAAATTTTTACTTTGGTTTCGCACGGACACACTTCGTCGGTCTTGGCGGGGACGTGGGATGTGACTCAGAATACTTTGTGGAGAAAATGATCTGCGTGCGATGGGAAAATTTACCAACTGGAAGTAGGTCACTGTGAATGGCGCAGGTATACTCGGCTCTAAATTTAGAAAAGCATATAAGTTTTTACTTCTAACTTGCGGTCATAAGCACCCATTATTGAAAATTGCTTGGTAAAATCATATCACCCATATTTCGTTGCACGATTCCGTATGCAATCCTAAGCAGCCTAGTAAGATCCTAGGCAAGGACAATTATCTGCTACAATTTATCACGCCGGGGCTCAAGGGGCTGCGCAGGGCTATAAATAAAGATTAATACAGCGTATCAACGTACGCGATAATTTATTGAGTGCCACAGAACACTGTTTATCACTCACTCTGACAGAACACCGACTAGACCCTTAGATTCAACCCTACTTCTTCCTTGTGACTCTCTACAAAGTCTTTCACTGTGGTGAAAAGCTTAAAAGAATAGCATTACAAGTGCTATCTTACAAAGATTAGAAAGTTAGGTTTATTTTTATTGTAGGTGCGTTCGACGGCGGATCAGCCTTTACATTTCTGTCACGCCTAACGCAACGGAACAAAACGCACGTATGTGAGAGCTGATGTGCTGATGTACACCAGACAGGCAAGCATCACAGGGGTGGACTCGGCTCTTGTCTGCCTTTATGGCCTGGTTTATCTTTCTACCCTACCGAAATATAGCATACCATCTCGCTTAGAAAGGCAAGGGACTGTGGTCTACCTCTGCCATGTTGTTATGATAGTGTTATGATAAAATACTTTGAAACTGTTGTTTTTTCTATCGCATTAGGTTTAAGCCTGTAATGATAGATGTAAACTTGTAGAAATAAATAAATAAATAAATAAATAAAAATAAAAAAAATAAACATACCGACGGAAAAACAAGTAGAACAAAATCATAACATCGTTTTATGAAACACATAGCGTCTGCCGTTTCGGATAGTCTACGTTAATCTGTATGACACTTCTTCGTCGGTTTCTACTAAAAATACTTATATACCGATACTATTCAATAATATTAGTTTTTTTCCCTACTTAGTTAAAAAAATCAGAGGTGATTATATTCATCATACAAAATAACTTTTCAAGTTTTCTTGATTCGCGAAAAAATCTCTGACGGTAAAACCTTCCTATTTTGGAACTGGCAACACATTTTTACACAGAAAACATAATATTTAAACACAGATTTTTTTTATTGACTGCCTTAACCTAAACCAGAAAACAATACAAACCAAACCCAAGTTATGAGGGTTCAATAAAACGACGAAGCGCTTCGAGAAAAGGTAGTACGAAAGAAGAGTAGTTCGAGAAAGGCTTGCACTTCGCTTGGCTCGTCAAGGGCAGGGGCACTACCGTGCCCCCAGATAATACGTTACTAAGATGAGAGCTTAGTACGAAAATAAGTACCCGAAACCGGCGTGCATGCATGCATCGACTAATGAATGTTGAGGAAGCGAAAGTGATCTGTCAGGATCGTGGCAAGTGGCAATCCATGGTCTCTGCCTACCCCAATGAGATACAGGCATGAGTTTATGTATGCATGTATGTATGGTATTGTTTGATGAATGAAGGTGCAACACTGAGTCCCAGTAAGACCAACGCTTCAAGATGTTGTGGTCCTTTAGTAGAGTCTTAGCGCAGGACATAGTGTTAATGACTTATGAAGAAGAGCTTATTACTTGCGTCCGATACGATCGCCGAGCTTATAGCCTTCTGACCTCCGTTTCAGCATTAAGAGTACGAAGTTAGAGACCAAGTGCAGCTGGATGGTGGCTATATGTTATAAAATAACACTTTTCTCGAATAAACCAGGCTTGTTTACGCTCGTAGGCATCGCTTAGCGCTCCCTATCATATTACTATGTATGAAATTTACATGAACTGTGCCACTTTGCGAGCGCTGCCTTTGAAGCTCAGCGCCATTGATATTCTCGTGCAGTTTATAGATATTGGTACCTTTCAAAACACTAGTAGTGGTCACTCTTTGAAACTACATAGCGTTTTGAAATGAGTTTGTCCCCACCTTTATAATGCCGACGACGTACTTGCATAAATGTAGCAGACTACTACCCACCGATTACTTGCGATTCGTTTGGTTATATATATATATATATATATATATATATATATATATATATATATATATATATCCATTTTATTTCAGATTACAAATCCATAGTTTTATTAGTAGGCACACACAACTTACGAGTATATCCATTTTTATCTATGACCTATGTGAAGGCCTTATAAGCATAAATAGGTTAAGAGGCCTAAACACAAGCTTTTGTCAGTAACGTTTTGGACTTGTCATAGCAAACCAAATTATTCTAATCTCGAGATGTTTACTAGTAGGTGTTGAAGAGTTTCCTATCCACCTCCTGGCTCCATTATTAGACCAGCTCAACACTTTAAAATTATTGTGCCATCATTCGAATATTCAATCAATATGGGTGAAAATCGACTTCCCAGCCCTGTTTACGTATTTATTTATCAGTTACGTACCTTTACACGTCCCACTGCAGAGCACAGGCCTTCTCTCGAAAGAGAGGACCATCCACGTAAGTCCACCACGGACTGGCGCTTTCTCATTTTCTATCGAAACTCAGGTTTCCCCACGATGTGCTCCTTCGCGGGCAAGGTGTGGTATTGCTATTGCAGAATTAACAAATACGTAACTAAGAAAACAAAGTCATCGATTCATTTCCGTATGAACAAAGGTCCTCTCTAACGTGACACCAGCGTTATACCTATGCGCTACCGCCGCACCGCATATAACTGAAGCAAATAAAACAGCTTTTAAAACTTTAAAACAGTCCCGCCCGACCGAATACTCGCGACAAATCAGCCATTCCAAGTAGCATTTTAGAATCGGTATAAAAGGTGCGACATGGAACGTTTTCACGCAACTGATAGTGCAGTATGCCACCAATCTACCATTAAAGATCGACAAAGATCGGCACAGATCGGCAATTAGCATGCGCAGGCGGCGCGCGTGCGACATTCCGACTGCGCGGCGGAGTCTTTGCCTCTGCAGGGCAAAAGAAAACTGTCGATATATCACCGCTCTTGAGCGAAATTAGAGGGCAGAAGCTACATTGGAGAGATACCGAAGGTTTGCATCGACTCTTGTGATACATTTGCAAACTTTAATACCTCAGATGGCGGGATGACTTTATTTTTCTTAGAAGGAGACCACATGGCTATCAAAGCCTCTATTACGGTGCTGTACACTAATTTTTCCGTGTGACGCCGGATTAAGAATAGCGTCACTCCATTTCCTTCCGTGGATGTCGTAGAAGGCGACTAAGGAAATCAATTACCAGGAGACGGGCAGCAGCATCTTCCTGAGATTCCAATTGTATACTGCCATCGCCAACCCGCCTGCCAAGCGTGGTGATTATGGCAAAACCCCTCATGTTTATGAAAACTACGAAGGAGGCCTATGTCCTGCAGTGGGCGTCAAATGGCTGTTGATGATGACTCATTTTTTGGCCAGTTACGACAATCATGTCGGCCTACCCAAGGTAGATCGCCGACGATGGTGATGACCGATGCAACATTATTCGACGAATTTGACTAATAGTATCTGGCGGAGAAAATAACTTTTCGTCAATACTAAAACTTTAACAATGAGAAAAACTTCGAAATTTAAGAATTCAGTAATCACCAGCAGCGTTGAAATGTAATAGAACCACTGATATATTAATTTTCCCCATAGTAAAAATTTGTATTGACAAGTATAACCCCCGTTTTTGGGTGTGTATGGGCATTTAGTTACACCCTGCTGCACTGGGCATTTTAGTCAACTGCCAAACTTTAAAGGGGCTTTTTACTCATAAATATAAACAACTTTTACTATGGGGCCAAACAAATGAGAGCAAAAACATATATGAGCTGTCCCATACATAAGATAGAAGCAGTACTGCACCAAATGTATGAAACAGCTGATTAATTTTTTGCTCCGATTTGTTTGGCCCCATAGTAAAAGATATTTATATTAAAGAAGAAGAGGAAGAAGAAGAAAAAAACATTTATTATAAAAACAGTGCACGCGCCACAATAACAAAACAAAACAAACAACCAAGAAAATATTTCAACAGAAATCTTATAAAAAAGAAACCAAAACGAAGGCAGGTCACGGCGTGTCACTGCTGCTATAAATGGCAACTGACTCAGCAGTATGCTGAGGGTCAAGCCTTCAGCGCTGATTTTCAGTCAGTGCCAGGAGCTACCCCGCGAGCGTCGCATACCGCGGTGTGGTACAACCGTGAACAATACTATATATAGTAGAAAACTATGTTATACAGAATAATAATTATATACAATAGGATACGTATTATGTATACAGTATGAAACTTATTGACGAGTAGAAAGGTCCCTCAAAGTTTGTCAGGTAAATGCCGCCTGGTATATTACTACTGCACCTACACCCTCGCCACTAAGCCGATCGAATCTTCTTGAACTGTCAGTAATCTCTCGGTGTTCAAAGCGTCCGTTTGTTAGATTCTTTGCTTGTATAAAAATGGCCACGACTATCTGCAATATGCCCACTTTGGCGCGCTCTGATTGAACTTACGGCTTCGGATTGACGATAAAGTAGGCGGAGGTATGCTTGGCTAGGCTGGAAAAGGTAATTGTAATGCTGGAGCGAGAAATAACACGCTTTTTAGGGTTCCGTACTTATTGGCTGCCGACGAGACCCTATTACGAAGCCTACGTAGTGTTTCCATCCATCCGTCTGTCTGTTCTACATCTCAATGACTATCGGTCTTATCTATAAAAATAACTCTCCTCAAATACAGTTAAAATAGGTTCAGGTTAAGGATTTTGATTTACCACAGACCATTTAAACTGAGTTTGAGGAGTGTTTTAAGCAATCGTTTTTTTTATAACACTAAAAGACTCTTTTTACCAGTAACTATTTTCGAAAAAAACCTATTTAGAGGCAAAAAATTCCACCCATGCCGGTACTTGAACCCGCGACCTCTGGCTTATAACCGTGCAGGCATCGGCGAAATTTCCAGTCTCTTTACAAACTTCTCTGTATTACGCAAATAAACTATTTTCGAGTTTTTATAAACGTAACCTTTTATAATGAGCGGTGGTAGCGGCGAATAACCGGTAGATCACCGGTTTCTCAATCGGGATATCGTGAAAAAACGATTCCTTAAAACACTGCCCAAATGCATTTTAATCTGTAGAATGAATGACCCGATCGGACCACCATAACAACGGTTTTTAATTGTTCTTTTCAAGGTCATAAACGTAACAGGCGAAACAGTATACTATAAAAGGAAAGACCACAGACTATTTAAACTGCTTTTGAGGAGTTTTTTAAGAGATTTTTTTTCACAAATAACATTTGAACAGTATATAAGGTAGCGGTTCAAAGATGAAAAAAATAGCCTAGTGTGAGTCAGGCTTAAACTAGGGATCCCAAACTGAATTAAAGGAAACAATTTGTATGTAAATACATGTAACATAAATACTAGTTCTAGTACGAAACTCTGTGTGCGCGAATCCAATTCTCACTTTATATGTTTTTCCGGTTTCTTAGTTGTCAGCTCACCCGTTCCCACAGCAGAGCAGAACACTGTGCGCAGTGATTCACATACGACAAGTGTACCATGTTTGTGTGCTTCTGTGTCAGTCTTTCCAAACGTGAGTGTATAAATAATGAACCGGGTTAAAATTAAAACAATCAATTTGGCCAGCGGTTTCAACGCTCTGGTTATCCTGGTGGGAGCGCAGCGAGATGGGCCCGGCGATACCGTGGCTTTACTCTGTGAATATTACCATTCTGGGGACATGCTTAGCTAATTTATGGTATGCGGTGGTAGCCTAGTGTCTAGAACATTGGACTCGGAAGCGAGAGACCCAGGTTCGATTCCCAGTGCGGGCATGTACCTATGACTTTGTTTTCTAAGTTATGTACATTTGTGAAGTTATAGTAGCAATACCACTCGCTAACTGAGAAAGAAAACATCGTGAGGAAACCTGAGTGTCTGAACTATTCACATGCCTCAGCGCTTGAAATCGCTAATCCGCGGTGGGCACGTGTGGTGACTAAGCCCAGACTCTCTCTCTGAGAGAAGGCCTACTGTGGGACGTTTATAGGCTGATTATGAGGTTGGTGTCTACAGAGTTAGATAACACTGCTATAGAATGAGTATTGAGTATAAATATGAGTTCGCGACTCTCCCATTTTAAGAGTATTTTTTTCGAGAGTTGACTTACACCTTAGCCAATATAAACTACACAGCGGGGTTCCCAAAGTGTAAACAGGTGGGTCGCGAGACGTTTAGGCCAGTCGTTAAAAATAATGTTTAATTTCTCCGGAAACTAAATTTACTTTTTAAGCGGTTTTTATTAATGTACCTAGTGTCATATCTACACTTCGACTTGATGCCCCTGTAAGTGTACCGCAAACCGCAGAAGTTTGAGAACCTCTTCTATAGAGGATAAGTTCAAAACTGATTAAAGAAAATAAGAACTCCTTCAGTTCAATTCAGTTGGGGGTTCAAATAAAACAAATTGATTAGCAATCCAGTGCCACGGTTACACCACCGTTCACAATGCAGTCAAAACCAAGTAACCGGCGCCAACGAATGAAACAAAGCATTATTGAACAACCATTATTAACCATCCATTACCACCGATCGGCGATCTAGCATCTCCAAGATGGCGGCGTAGATCCGGAAGCGCAGCTGCGCGCGCGCCGGCGAACAGCGAAATGTTCCGCGTCCGTAGCCGCGCATAACTGTGAACGTTTTAATGACGCCCGGCGGCCACTCCGCGGGGACTGCAGACGTCCGCGCGTGGAGCGTCTTTGAGGGAGGCCGGGCTGCAGCGCTGCATAGTTCTTTCCATGCGTAGTGTTATTGAAATAACCGATTCCAATAAGCTAAGGATAACCGAGGACAGAAAGAAGTGGCTTGCGTTGGGGAGGCCTATGTTATGTACAGTAATGCACGAATATGGGCTGACTGATTGAATTTAGGCTGGCAAAGGTTAATATATCCTTTATGGGGCATTGTACACGCATTGTATTGTAAGCTTATTATATCCCTGAGGATATAATAAGCTTCCCAGAAACGCGATTCAAAAAATGTGTAAAGCACACTTTGTGCCAAAAAAGCTACTATAACATTTAGATGACAATGATGTCTGGAATTAAAGCCAGTTCAATGCATGAGTTTGAGGTTTTAGAATATTTATATAAATTCTGCAAATTAAGGACTTGAAAAGACTAACTTTGGAGTTTTTTTGTCCATTTTTTCTCCAAAATGATCTAGATTTTGAAATGGACACCTAGTTTAACTTGTAACGTTCATTAAGTCGCAGTTTCTGTGCTACTTTGAATAAAAAAAATTGATTTTGATTTTTGACTTGAAGTTGAACATTCACATTAGATTTCATTGATTTTATTAAAAGTAAAAAAGTTTATTTGCAAGAAATGTGTAGTACAGCAGCTGCTGTGAACAGGGCGCTTGCTTTGCTTATCTTTGAAACTTAAAATGTACATAAATCGGAGATTAACATTGGCTCCCGCACTAGGTACAACCTGTCTCGCGGGAACGGTTCACGCAATTGACGGCGTCAAGTTTATAAATGATATATATACGATAAAGATGAGATTTCGTCGCGCCTGGTGCCTATTTCGGGCAGCGGCTGAGCCTCGCTATTCAGCGGGGCAATGCTGCCAGCCTTCTAGAGACCTTACCGGCCGACGGCAGCGATTTGACTTCGATTTTCTATTAAAATTATTAGTTACATTCTCTTACTATTCTTAGTTTTTTGTTATTTATATTGTTATAACATTTTATATTGTATATATAATAAATTAAATAATTTACAATAGAGTATAAAAATGGGCATAATCGCTAGCCCTTAGTCACATATTTTATATTATAAGCGTTGTCACGTTTGCGTGCTTGCTGTTGCTGTACTTAAAAAATAAAATACGATAAATAAAAATTTGGATTTACTGGCATTGGGAGTGGTTTATGTATCAATACTAAATAAATAATTTATCTATCGATACTGTACATACTGGTATAGCACTCCATACCTCAATGGATTTGGATTTGACTCACGACGCGAACGCTGCTACCTATCGTACTAATCCCCTGTTTCTCGAAAACTTACAATCTATTTATCTACTGTTAACATTTCTCAGTAGGCCAAAGTGCATATAAAAACAACTGACGACTGTTAACGGTTAACGGGGTAAAACAGGGTAAGCTTGGTGCGGTAATTAAGTCAAGTTCTCTTCCTTTTAACAATTCTAGGCTCCATAGGTTAAATATGATATTTAAGAATCATAGTTGAACCGACTCTTGGATTTCCTAACATTTTTTTCATTCACCGGTAGCGAGTGGTGTTACTACTGCAAATTCACAAATGTACATAGCTTAGAAATAAAACAATGAACCCACGACCTCACGCATGTGAGGCAATAATTTTTACTTATTTAACAAACCCAATAAAATCCTTGATCTTCAATCTCTGAATAACTTTGAGTGTAAAAACCTTTATAACCAGACGAAGGAATTATTGAAAATTGCCAAATAAACCTGGATATGTTAATTTACTGTTAGGTACTGTTAACACACACCCACACAAATACGCACGCACAATTTATCGATTGTAATTCTGGATCAATTATGTGAACATCCCTATAGAGCACTGACGCCTCGCCTGTATCACAGATTTTTATCTATCACAGGCTTCAGAGTCTACTCAAATATTGTAATCTCATTATTTTTAATTGAATAATTAAGACAAGTAAATGCAATACTATAATTTTATGTTATGATATCATCTGAATGTGAATTAATCTTAATATCAATAGGCCAATTTCAATTTCAATCAGTGTACCGATGGTCTGCCATCGCTTCCCAGGCTACTCTACATAGAAAGTCATCTGATTTCTGATTTCTGATCTGTACCCCGGGTCTAGCTGAAGAAGGTAAATTGTAGCGCTTTATCTGCTCGCTGGATCTTTTCGCTTGAGCGGCAATCAATGCTCTAAACATGGTAGGTCTACATTGTTGCGCTTAGCTAGGCAAGAATTATAATTGTAGCATTATTTGATACTAGAAAATTCTTGGGTATGTTTTTAAATTCAAATAATTTATTTCTAACAATTCATGTAAAGTTGTTAGTGATCTCATTATAGTGTTAGTATATATGCTTATAGCTCAAGGTCACGCAACGAGCTATGGAAAGGGCTATGCTCGGAATTTCTCTACGAGATCGAATCAGAAATGATGAGATCGGTGGACGAATAAAAGTCGTCGACGAAGCCTAGCAGATTAGTAAGTTGAAGTGGCAGTGGGCGGGGCACATAGCACGCAGAACTGATGGGCCGATGGGGCCGAAAAGTTCTAGAATGGAGACCACATATCGGCAAGCGCAGCTTAGGACGACCAGCCACAAGATGGACAGATGACCTCATCCAAGTGGCAGGAAGATGCTGGATGCAAGCCGCTTCCAACCGGTCTTTTTGGAAATTCATGGAGGAGGCCTATGTCCAGCAGTGGAATTCTTGTGGCTGAATGATGATGATATATTCTTATTCTAGTAACTACAGCGCACTGCCATTGCTCGCCACTTGAAGATGGAAACATTGGTTTATGTAATCAAAGTTAGGTTCTGAGCAGCTAATATTAAATTTATGATCTTAGAGTTGGGCCTATAATGAAAGTGGTTTATATTCATGAGTACAATAACCCCCTTAAGTTCGATAGGATCTTTCTGAAACACGGATGTTTTGTGTTAGTGATTGCGAGCGGTGGAAACCGTACACCGTTGGTACCACTCTAGCACGTGTCAAGCTACGCATTCTAACATCCATACTAATATCACTGATGTGAAAGTGTGTCTGTCTGTCTGTTACCTCTTCACGCTTAAACTACTAAATCGAATTATATGAAATTTGATATGGAGATAGTTCGAGTCCCGGGGAAGGACATAGGATACTTTTCATCGCGGAAATAAAAATAAAAAAATGCTATAGAGATAGTTTGATCCCAGGGGAAGGAAATAGGAGCTAAATTACTCATTTGCGAGATAAATTCGCGCGCAAAAGCTAGTTTTTAATATAAACTGTGTGGCGTCGGATTAAGAATAGCGTCACTCCATTTTCTCCCGTGGATGTTGTAGAAGGCGACTAAGGAATAAATTACCAGGAGACGGGCAGCAGCGTCTTCCTGAGATTCCAATCGCATACTGCGATCGCCAACCCGCCTGCCAAGCGTGGCGATTATGGCAAAACCCCTCATGGTTATGACAACCATTAGGGAGGCCTATGTCCTGCAGTGGGCGTCAAAGGGCTGATGATGAATATAAATACGATGTGTGTGTTAGTTTGTTCTTCTTGCACGCAGCAATGCAGTAACGGAAAAGTAAATAATTTGTACAATAAAGTAAGCAGGCTCGTTTTTATCGCTGAAGCTGTACATTTACATATTATAGTTTAATGAAAGCTTCAATAAGTTGTTCTTGTACGTATTGCGTTGGTACATAACCCGAAACCGTATCGGTTTGTAAGTTGGATATCGAATTACAGTTATACGAGTTATCGAGTTACACGAATTTATTCAACTACGTTGCATTAGAAGTATAAAAGAATTAAACTAGGGGAGTAGTTTCACAGTATTAGACACAGGTATTAGATATATTCACAATCACACAACACAATACTCATCATTGAATAACAACAGATTTGCCTCCAAAACATCAATTGTCACAATGCCAGACCTTTCCGGTATGGCCATATTCAATCATTGCTTACAGTAGGTAGCTGTTATAGGAAAGGAAATTACTCACGTAACGAAGTAAGGTAGAATGATGTTAGTGCTGAATTTAACTCAGTCATAACATAACATGAGAAAGAGAATTGCGCATTAAAAAAAAAATTGTGTATAGTAGAATAAGAAAGTAAAGGAAACTATAAGTCGTCCAGTGACAAAAGCACTCCAGCATAAGCTAACCGCTAACTTTGTTCTACAAACGTTCATTGTCAAAGAGCGGCGAAGACTTAGACGCGGCGCGCGCCCACCGCAGTTTCCTGAAGTATCAATTTACTTTTATTGTGATTTATGTAACGACGATGGCCATCAAAGTTATTGCTTCGAACTTGCGTAACCGTTTCTAAGGCTTGTTTTCAATTAAAAGCTGGCGAAATGGAGAAATGTGATAGAAAGATTTCAACAGCATCGTTTGCTTTGTGGAATGACCGGCCTAAATTAATCTGATGGGGTATATGTATCTTACCGAGGTATTCTCGAAATTTCTCGGAACAGTAGGTACTTACCCCCTTAGGTATGTAAAACTACTAAATCATTGTTTGTTTAAAACCGGATTTTTCAATAGTCAGAATAACTGGAGAATAAAACTGATGTTCTCACTGTCTTGTCGTATGATTTAAACAGTGATAGCATGCAATTTATTCTACAGTTAAGTTTTATCTGACTATTGCAAAACTGGCCCTAAGACTAGTAACCTCCACACAAAAAAAAATCTACACAACACAATACTTATGCTGATTCCAAACTAGGATACCCTGTACTATTGTAACCAATAAGGACACACATCGAGATACACCTAGACTGATACTCCAGCGGGAATCGAACCCAAGACCTCTGTTATAGCATTCAAGCGTATTGCCGCTAGATCAACGTAGTAGTTAAGCTGATGCGTTGGTCAAATACACATACCTATTATCACATAAACATAAACATAAACATTTACATACAGGCACATACATTGCTTCTGGCCCCACACTAGGATACCCTGTGTCGTGGGAACCAGAAACAACGACATCACAAACATGTAAACATCCAAGACCTGGGGGTTTTTTTTTTTTTGTCCCCAGCCGGGATTCTTCAGGATTCTCCGGGACCTCTCGAATGTTATGCAGATGCACTACCGCTGCGCCACGAGGTCGTCAACATACATTTTTTTTCTGCATAACTACAAATAAATTTCGTGTTTGGAAATGTTTCCAAAGCGATTCCGGTCGCTCGTAGCCCTCTCACTGACACCAATATACTAAATGTCGGCTTGAAAACTCCAAATACTTTCCAAACCTTTACTTAGCCCACAAACTGGGCCCGTAAGTAAATATTGATAAACACTGCCCCGCATTCAGAGGTAGGACCCGACCTGGGTCTGGAGTCCACTAAATGCGTAGACGTTCAGCTCGGCAATCGCTTTTATTTGACACTATTTTGTAGTCTATTAAATAATCGCATTGCAATGCCATTCAAAAACTATAACCCGTGCGAAATAAAAGGAAAACTCACACGAAAGACATCGTATCGCGCAATGTGTTCAAATTAAGTTCCACGGGTTTTACCACTGGAATGGGATTTGTAAGTAGACAGCGTCAATGAAACAGACATGGTTAAGTGTCACTCTACTAAACAATTATTTATTTAGTAGCCGTACTCGTCGCAGGGCGGCTGGCAAGAGCTGGATGAGAGTAGCTGAGGACCGTGCTCAGTGGCGTGCTATAGGAGAGGCCTATGTCCAGCAGTGGACAAGCGTAGGCCGATGATGATGATGAGACTCGTAGCCTGGTTTACACCCTTGATGGGCACGTGTCACCCGGCCCTACAGGTATATGTTCAGATACGATGAGCCGCGTGTTCGCGCCACTTCTCAGGCCATTGACTGTTTATCGCTATTCGAAAAAATGGGACATAATAGAAGATATTATTTTTTAGTGAAAGAGATCTGTGAGAATCGTAGCAAGTGGCAAAACCTGCTCTCTGCCTAACCCTCCGAGATACTGGCCTGAGTTTATGTTATTTAATTATTTTTTTATTGCTGGTGCCAGTTAACTTGTGTCGGAAGAGTTCGGCGCAGATGGAGCCTGTGTCCGCCGCTTGGTCAAAGCCAAATAGGTTTTTGTCTGCGCTCGTGTAAGAGAATTCAGTGTAAAAGAAAATATCTCTGCAGCAAGCGCAGATAAAACTCCTGCCATGCTAGGCTGATTGGACTCATCCGACAAAATTGTAAGAAATTGAGACAGAAAAAGTTTTTGTTCGATAACACAGGGTATCGTAGTTTGAGGCCAGGAAAAGTGATTCTGCTGTGTGGAAGTTGTTGGTACTAAACACAATTTGTCTGATATCACCTACATCTGAACACACTTTATGGGACATGACTGACTTGTAGCTCCAGGACTATATGTTTGCCTAAAAACAGCTCATTTGCCGTACGATTAATTGTAGTTAGTCGTTTAGTAGGAGTTTCCGTCAATGCTGAAGCTTTTTAAAATTGCGTGCTTGTGGTGTTAATGGGGTAATTGACTTTGACATTGGCTTACGTAACTACAAAGTTACAACGATATGGGTGTCTTTACTATCGACACTTTTTATTCTAGAGCCTGTTTGCACCTGCCAAAAAGTATGCGACCTCCCTGCTAGTTCAAGCTTATTCTTTTTTCTGTAATAATAATTCGTTGTTTGCTTTTCTTCTAGTAAAAATGAAACATTGATTTTATTGAAGAGATAAATCTCTTCAGAGGCTCCCGAGGCACTTTTTTATTCGCGAATATTAATTTTGAGTTGAGGCGAATTTATTTGGTAATAGCTTACCCTTATAGTATTGACTGCCTCGTTAGTCTAGCGGTTAACACGCTTGACTGCCAAAACAAAGGTCTTTGGTTCGATTCCCACTGAGGCCGCTGTACTTTAATTGTTCAAATGGCCTCAGTCGATGTGTATACCCATTTTGTGATGTCCTTGCCTGATAACCATATATTATTGTGAGAATGAGATAAGGATGGTTTCTGTTTTATTTACGACTTTTGTGTTGTAGCAAACCTTTAAATTTTTATGGCAAATTCCCTTGTAACGTAACTAGTTTCGAGAGTAAAGATTGTCCACTCCACTGGAGCAGTAGACGTCAGCCATCAAGCTGGTGTAGGAGAGTTGCCGCTAGGCCTATGTTTTTTTGTAAGAAGCGATAAGTCCCATTAAACATTCGTCCAGTAGAGTTATGACAGCAATCGAGGCACGATGACCTGAATCAACAGCGCCGGCAAACTGGTCGGTGAGGCCGCAGTATCCGACCTTGCGTCCCAGTGCGCTGTAGGCCGGTCGTTCACTGGGCTTGCAATCTGTGGGTTCGGTGAGGTTTACAAGCGTTCTGCACTCTCTCCACTTTAATGTTTTATTTATTTACCAGCTCACTCGATATTCGTTTTAAATATATATATATATATATATATATATATATATATATATATATATATATATATACGATAAATTCTACTGTGATTCAGGGCGAGAGACCGCGAAAGATGGCGTGATGGGGAAAAGGCCTCTATCCAGCAGTGGACAGAGGTGGGCCGATGATGATGATGATGAATTGTCAATTGTTATATTTGGCATTGTGCCACTGATTGTATTAAAATAATAAGAGTTACAAAATTTAGCATCGTGCATTCAAATCATATAAGCTGACGGCCAGCTGAGCCAATTGGATAGGAATAGTAGGTAGGTATCTGAATCTAAAGTAATGTAATTTCACTTATAAGCCAGTGGTTTAGCATTGTTTAATAGATTATTCCGAATCACCTCTAGCAAATTTTCGGTACCTACATGTTAGTTAAAGACAAAAAGAAAAAAATAAGTTTTTTTTTTGTTTTTATAACGGCGACCGGCGCTTCTTTTTGCGACATTGCGAATAGATCGCAATTTACTGTTTAATAGAGAGAGCCATTTATTACCT
This sequence comes from Yponomeuta evonymella, assembly GCA_963969515.1. Taxonomy (NCBI): domain Eukaryota; kingdom Metazoa; phylum Arthropoda; class Insecta; order Lepidoptera; family Yponomeutidae; genus Yponomeuta; species Yponomeuta evonymella. The sequence goes on along the minus strand of OZ018343.1, from coordinate 1,110,882 downwards.
ACAATATGCGATTCAAAACGATTCGTTAACAATTAACTGAAAAATATTATAAAATATTCTACGTAATTTTTTTAGTACCAGCTGGTTGCCTTTTTAAGAATTTTGATAAATTAATTATCATTCAATTGTAAATGAATCTGGACTAGTTCTGTCCGATGCACAACATTTTCGAACTCAACAGACAGTGAATGCGCACCCTATCTTAGTTTATCCGCTATTGTATGCTCATCCATCCGGTTGTTGACTTACGATAAACGTGACCGCTTCTCCATTGGAGTTTGTCGATACAAGTGGCCCTTATTTAGGCGCACAGCACATAAAGGCCCTTGTCAGGGTCGACAGAAACTTGTTAGGAATGAAAGTGTGACAGGCAGGAAGATTGACTCTCTTTGAGTTTCTTTGGAGAGGCCAGTTATGTAGGACTAACCTCTCGGTTATGAAAAGAAATGATTGGGTGGCAGTCGGTTTGTTTAAGCTTATTTTATACAAATCAAGCCAGAGACAGGGTTTAGGGTTCCTTACCAGGATGGTGCCAACGGGACTCTATTACTATGCCCCCATTACGTCTCTCTGTCTGTCTGACCTATAAAAGACATATTTATTAAAACACGATCCCTCTAAAACCAATCTAAAACTGTTTGTTTACCTGTGTATAAATGTTTACTTGTAAAATCTCCACCACAGACTATTTTAATCAGTGTTTTTGAAGTGTTTTAAGGAATCGAGTTTTTCTAAATAAGACCATTAACCTCTCGCAGTACCAAAGTACTAAAAAGCTACCAATTATAAGCCGGACCAAAGGTCCTGAAATGATTGAAAAAACGCCCATTTTTGCTAAATAACTTAAGATAAAATATAATTTTTATGTAGTTATAGTTCGATCCCAAGTGCGGTCATGTACTATGACTTGGTTTTCTAAGTTATGTACATTGTGAACTTATAGTAGCAATACCACACGCTAACCGTGAAGGAAAACATCGTGAAGAAACCTGAGTGTGTGAGCTATTCACATACCACAGCGCTTGAAATCGCCAATCCGCGGTGGGCACGCGTGGTGATTAAGCCCATACTCTCTCCTTGAGAGAAGGCCTGTGCCCTACAGTGGGACGCATATAGGCTGATTATGCTATGTAGTTGTAGTTGGTACGCAATATTCTGGTGCTTTAAGTATTTTTTCACGACTTCCACACAGAAAAGAAGTGTAATGTTTTTGAGGTGCATTCATGTATTGTCCGTTTAGATGTGTGTTGTTAGAATCTTCGTAATATGATCACGGTAGTACCCATACTGTCAGGATATTTGTTTTTGAAAATATCAACAATAATTTTATTTTCGTCTTTATTTTTTTATATCTAGTTTATCCATTCACATTTAGAAATCGTTTTCTTACAACCAGGTGGTCTATCTCACGTTTAAAGAGTATATATTTTCTACCAACAGCGTGTGCTGAGCAAACAGATCATTTCACACACCTAGTTTTGAACCATCTACTTAGGCTAGTATGTAAATAACTCGTAATGATAGATCATTATCATTCGTCGCAGCATTACCATCGATGCTAACAAGGCGACGGATGAAAGGGACAAGACAAGAACCCGTTGCGGATTCTCACATCCTCCCGAACTTTCCTTATCGGAATGAAAACGAATTGGAAAGCATGAAAACGGCCTTTCTTAGATTCTTGGAAATATAATTAAACTGGTGAGTATAGCACTTCGAACAGCATCTATTCAAAGATAAGAAGTAATTTTATTACCAACATCATTAACGTGACTTGCTATTTGCAATGTTTTTAATAGATTTTTTTTGTATCCTGTCATAAAAATAAGGTGCCAAAATCTGTACAAATACTGACTCTATCATATTGTGCCGGCCAAGTAATTTTGCAGATCAATTTATATATGTAGGTCACAAAATAAGAAAAATTAATTAATTGTCGATCACGTATTACTGCCCATTTATTTATTCAGCTGACCAAAATAATTGTTGACTGATCGTCTGACTTTTCTTTTGTTGATTTTTGTTGCAAGCAAATAAATGTGGTTTGCCATTTAGTAATTTCCCATAAAAAATTTTACTTTCGCTTCTCACACATCTGCTCAAAACTCACAAAAATAAATAATAACTTCTACCACACATTGGGTAAATCAGTATGTCATGCAATTAATTAGCTGTAACTTTTACTATTTATTGCTCATTTCATTACTCTTATTAGGAAGCAAAAACATTAAAAACTGGAGCAGTTTTATCTCCGAATCGGTAATTTTTCACTTTCGCTATGACAGGTGGGTTTCAATGTCCGACTAATAAATAAGATATCGTGATCCAGTATCGTATGAACAGATTGCCTTTGCCTAAGCTAGCCTGAGCTTACGCAACCGTGTTATAATTAATAGTCATAACAATAAAATTAGATTGAACAAACTTTATTGTAAAGTAGGATTGAATACACAGTAATACATACATACATAAGCAGCCTATATACGTCCCACTGTAGGGCACAGGCCTTCTCTCAGGGAGAGAGTATGGGCTTAATCACCACGCGTGCCCACCGTGGATTGGCGATTTCAAGCGCTGAGCTATATGAATAGCTCAGACACTCAGGTTTCCTCACGATGTTTTCCTTCACCGTTAGCGAGTGGTATACACAGTAATACATTTTAATATAAAGTAAAGATGCTTATTCACTTAAGGATTTTTTAACCTTATCTCCTTCGTTTTTGAGAAAACTGAAGAGACCGCACGCTACCAATTTTGTATACAGAAACCGGATAAACGGTTTTCTTTCATTTTTGGGGTTTTACATTAAAAAGAGCTTTTGGTTTATAATTGTTTTAGTTTAAAACTATCATTGTTTTGTTCACATTTTTAAGACCCTGCGACTGATAACATTTCTTTACCTAAAACTTTCGGAAGCACCACTCATTATTAACTTCATTACTTAAGCAAGTAAGTGAATCCGGAATTAAGTTAATATTATTTTAATCTCTTTAAAAAAAATCCAAATCCAACTCCAACAATAAGTTACCACTAAACTTAGTATTCGATAGTAGAGTTCTTACTCTACAACTTACAATGTGCTCTTAACTATGTGAGAACGATTGGATGATTCCTTAGTTATATCTAAAACTACGATATGGTCTAAGCCACGCTTAAAAAATGTTGTATAAATTAGTAGCCTTAGGTACTATTCGGCATATGACAGACAAACTGACGTAGCGTCAGACAATGCAGCTGGAAAGGTGCAATTAACTTCGGATGATAGATTGAGCATATATAATTGAGTTACGCAACGCACAGTTTGAGCATAACAGCTTTGGAAACGAGATCACGTTTCAATTTGTTATTAACTACCACGGATTATTGAACACAAGATACTCAAAAATTGGATGCCTAAGGCTGTTATGTTATATTAAATAGATTAAAAATTTCACGGCAATATTACTATTTGGTATAATCAAAACGCAGAAACCAGGTTATTTGTATTTATTTATTTCAAAAAGTGATCTGGAGAAAAGCAATGGGAGATGGCATTCGAATCACTTCAAACCCACTAGGCTAGGAGTTGTGTAGTAGCGCACTCACCAGTATTGTTAATCATGCAGCTAATCCGAAACCAAATATGGCCACAGTCGGGCGCGCCTATTAACATATTGCTTAATCCTGACCCTGTGGTCCAAAGGCGCGGCTAAATCGATTTTGCGTGAATGCTTAAAGGATTTGGGAAGTAGGACCTTTGAATGTGGTTTGGTAAAGGGCAAGTGAATCAGACAGGCGGAAATAAATCTCTCAATATAGTTTGTGTAATCTACCTACCTAATGGAAGTTTACGCAGATGAAAAATGTTCTAAAAGATTGCTAGTAAGTCGATGAAGAAAGCTTTCATAAGCAGCCTTATATTGGTCCCACTGTAGGGCACAGGCTTTCAGAGAGAGAGAGTATGGGCTTAATCACCACGCGTACCCACCACGGAATGACGACTTCAAGTGCTGAGGTATGTGATTGCTCAGACACTCAGGTTTCCTCGCGATGTTTTCCTTCACAATTAGCGAGTGGTATTGCCACTATAACTTCGAAAATGTACATAACTTAGAAAACAAAGTCTAGACCAACCAAACTATCTAGAACTCTAGACCAACCAAACTATATTGCCTTACAAATCCTATAATATTCAACATAATTTACTTACCTCCATTTATCTGGCTTAAAATTAGCTAACACCTCCTTATAAGATAATCCACTAGACTGGACAAAATTTTGAGCCAGTGACCTGTAGTTCCATATAAATTACATTGGAAAATAGCCGACCAGTTCTCCTAGAGGCGAGATACAGGCTGCATGGTTGTACGCATCGTGAGTCAAGCTTGAGCCTGGAGCTACAGGGGAAATTTACATTCAGCCCTTAGGGGCTCGGCAGAAAGGAAGCAAGCAGGGTAAGAAAATAGGGTGATTTCGATACTAAAATAAAGACGGTATACAAAAGTTATAATGAGTCGATGGCTAGTAGGACTCACTTAGAAGCTCTCTGGAACAAAGCAGCTAGTTTGGGCGGAGTAGCACCCATTTATTTTTGTCTCATTGGTCTTATAAAATGAAATATGTTTACTTCAGGTTACAAGACGCAAAATTACATCTCATGCGGCTGGTGAAGGGTGGCAATCACATCTGTATACTATTATATATCTCTCGCAAGTCCAAATTTGAAATATCTCTACAATAAATACGGGCATTTTAGTCACACAGTTAAAGTAATAAATCACAGGGATATTGGACCCTAAAGGGACACTGAACATCAAAATTTTTCAGGCTATTTTTAGGCCAAGTACTCAAGTGACAAGTGTCATCCACTCAATAGAAGACGTCCCATTCGTCTACGGTGACGGGAAGGAAATTGGGCAATAGCTCTGGCTAGTTGGCTGAAGGAAACGGTTCTCAGAACTCTGCGGTTTATTAACTCTAGGTATGGGATTGCTGCGCTTATTAGATGTGTGTGGAAATCATGTGTTAGTAAGAAGTTTTTAATTAAGTGCGGGATAATTGTTATGGAAGACTTTTGCAGCCATTCCTTTAAGGTTTCAAACAGACTGGGTACATCTAACGTATCGTATCATTTGCAGGTACACGAGCTCCATTTGGTCGTTTAGAGGAAGATTAAATCTGGACACGATCAAAATAGGATGGAACCTTGTCGTTAATTCGAAACTTGAATTTCGAGAGGCATGTACAGCCAGAAATTGAAATAACACAGTCGGTCTAGTTAGAAAGAAGAATAGTAGTAAGTAACTAAACGGGAGTTCTAAAACTCTGAAATCGCAGAAGAAATGTCAGCTCTATCGACGGAGCAGCTGATTTTTTTTGCTATTTTGGAGTTGTACGAAATAAAAGAAGGTTTTTGAGCTGTCGAGTACAACCCCACATTTCGGATAGATGTGGAGACTTTGTTACACGTATTGTAAGGTTTATTTCTCGATAGGGAATAAAGGCTAATTATTAGTTCCTTACTAACTTCCTACGGCGTATCGTATGTAACCCTTTGTTAGTTTTCGACTCCTCCACAATCTCCTTCCACGTGTCTCGGTCCCTCAACTCTCTCTCTTCCAGTTCTTGTTTTTGGCCATCTTTCTAAGGTCTTGTTTATACAGGCAATCTAATGATTTTCCATATAACTATTCTTTTTCATATTCTTCGGCATTTGTTTGTCCACTGTTGGATGTATGCCTCTTTCTGAGTCCTCCATCGCGATCGGTCTGCAGCTATTGTAGTTCAGGTCGACCCTGTAGTAGTCCTGATTTCATCAGACCATTGTAAATTTGGTCTGCCTACATTAATGCCTACCCTAATTATTATGTTGTTCAAATTTTAAAGGCGTGTCAAATCTAGACACTGCTACTCACGTGATCTCAAACTAAATTAGACGTAGACAGACATACAGATCGGCCACCACGTACCTGTAATAGAAACAAAAGAATTTAATCAACGGCCAACATTCATCACCCTGACGTTTTGTTAATTAACCAAATGTGATTTATTTTGTCCCTGTCATATTGCGCAACTGATGCAGAATAGGCTAGAGCCTTTGGTGGCCTCAGATTGCATACAAATGCTTAGAGAATCAATGGGCCCATAGCAGACACCTTTAACTGAGACTGTTAGGCATTTCATTTGTTGTGATTTAGCTCTCATTATGTTTCAAATGAAGTCATCAAGAAGAGGTTAGGACGCGGTAGACATATAATCAAATAGGTATGTAGATAACATTATAAAACAAACTACAAAGTAAATTGTTATTACCTACTTAATGCAGTAGTTGAAGGGACAAGTTATTGAATCTGAAGAAACGGTTTTAAAGTTTTGGATTATTTCAGTAACATTGTGTATAATCTCATTGAATGGGCAGATCATCACTGATTTAAAATACCAACGTTAGATAAAAGCTTATTGTATAGTAGAGACGATAAACAGACTATCACAGCAATGGCCTCATTAAACAAATAAATACCTATCTTTTAATTGTCTAACAGAAACGCATAAAACAATGTGGTAGGTAGGATTTCACAACCTCACGTAGGAGCTCGATTATTTGTTTTGTTTCTTGAATTCTCTTGTCTATCATATCGTGTAGGTATATCGTTGTTTAGACTGAACGAAGCAAGCTCGTACATCTTGGAAAAGCCACAGCGAGTGTTACTTCCCAAAACACAACTTAGATACACCACGGTAGCCCGTGTTCTATGGTCTTGTTTTATTTATTCGTGTTGTCTGTTGTGTATTTAGCTTTCTTTCTGTTGTGCATATTATGTTACTTATCTACTTATTTTGTTTCTGTGATGTGTCTTGTCGGTATAATAAATGTCTTTCTTCTTCTTCTTCTTCCTTAAAACTTTCGTATTCTCTTCATCATTCAGAATATTTGTTTAATATTTGTATTTAGAAGTGTATAGGCTGTGCTAACTAATTACAGCTGATCGAGCCAAACATTCGCCACCCTTCGCATAAATACTTTTTTCGAAGTTTTTTTGATCTCCTAAAAGAGTTCTTTAATCAACGTATTATTTAGTTTACTCAATACTTTATTGCATTCCACAAGTTTATGCAAGTCTCTCCCCATAGTAATTGTAAGGTTTCGTGACAGTGGTAGAAAAGTTGCCATATTTTCTTTATTAGAACCATGCCCCCTGGAGCTTAGGAGATATTGACATCCAGTCATACTTTTTATTACTTTTTTTTGCAGAAATGGATCCAGTGAAAATTTTTCGTAAGAAGCCTTATCGAAACGTTTGAAATGTTTTTTAACCGACTTCAAAAAACGACGAGGCTATCAATTCAATATATATTATATATGTTTTTCGGCTATGTTCTCGCATAACTCCGTCAAATTTTAACCGATTCTCACAATTCTGCGTCCCATTGGTCCCATTTTAATTTGGTGAAGATCTGATGAAGACTTTCAGAGATGGAGAACGGAACTCTTCAAGGGACAGCAGTAAATAAGGCATAATCGGGCCCATCCTTTAGTAATATCCGTATGTTTTATAAAATAGCGTAAAAGTAGTCCCAAGGTAATTTGATGATGTTCTGGTGAAGACTTTTGGAGATGGAAATTGAAAACGTAAAATTTTAAAGCAACGAATTAAGTAGGGTAAATTATGGTTATAAGGGACTCGTATGTTTTTCTGCCGCTTCCCCACTAAAAATTGAAAAGTAAAAAAAATTAAATAAAAAATAAAAACCGACTTAGCAACACTACAGCACTAAAAATTTTGAAATAATTTAAATAATTAGAAGTATGTATGCATGTAGGTATTGTAGAAGTAAATATAATTTGTAGTTGGTACCCAGTTTCATGACCAGCTCATATATTTTGGGCACCGACTCCAAATTCTACTTCTGCAATACCTACATATATAGGTACATACTTCTAATTATTTTAATTATTTCTAACTTTTAGTGCTGTAGTGTTTCGAAGCAGGTTTTTATTTTTTATAATTTTTTTTTTATTAGAAAACGCTATTCTACACGCAGCTTATTCAAAACACTGAGATCTTAAACAAGCATAGCGTCGGTCTATGCTAACATTCCGTATCATAAGAACGCTGAAAGATATTGTGGTATTCAAGTTCATTGCGTGCAATTTAAATGGATTTATCGCTAGTTCATTTAAAAGACATTGCATGCATTAGAATTTCGTATTTCTTTTGTGCAGCTATTAAACGTAATAATTTTAAGCGCACCAGAACCCCTGCGAAAAGTAACTTCTTGAAATTAGTTATTTTAATTTCGTTCTGATGTTTATGCACGATTAAGTGACCAAATAGCAAAGAGCAAGATAAAAGTGCCCGAAACCGGCGTCGGATGCACGCAACGACTAGTGAATGTTGATTAAGCGAAAGAGGTCTGCAATGACCGTGGCAAATGGCAAACCTGGTCTGCCCCTTCGGGATACAGGCGTGAGTTTATGTAAATGTAGTGTTAGTGACAAACAGATCACATACCAACATTTATCATAGCCTTTGTAAGTTGTATAGTGGGATGATATGTTTGTTCAGACCTTTTTCTAATCAAGCAAGCGTTTTCCTGCGCTCGGTGTAAACGCGCCGCACGACAAGTATCATTCTCCAGTCCTTAGCCTTCACTTAATTAAGTTAAACGTTCCATTAATTATTGTGAGTTTTGCGAGAGAATAGCTCTATTGTTTTTGATGATTAGCTGTGAGACGGTGCCTACATTCGTTTCGGATAGACAGCAACAACGAGCTGTACTCGGTACTAAATTGAAGTTAGGTTTAAATATATATTTTTATGCAGCCTGCCGTCGATAGATGGCAGTCGTTAAGCCAAGTCAGAGGCCTTAGGGCGGCTTGACAACTTCTGACAGTAGACGAGCCACTAGTCTACAAGCCTCTACCAATCCGGACTTGGCCCCCGTGGTGGAGTATGGCCTATACCTTCCTCAGGGAAGAGACCCGTGCCCCTCGGTTGGGACATAATGGATGATGATGATGATGATGCAGCCTATGTACGTCTGACTGCCGGGCACAGGCCTTCTCTCAGAAAGAGAGTATGGGATTAATGACTCTCGAATTAAGCTTCGTGCTTATCATAACACATCATAAAAATGGAAATACACCTAGACTGGGGCCATTTACATTACATAACATCGCGCCTGTATCCCGGAGGGGTAAGCAGAGACCAGGGTTTGCAACTTGCCACGATTCTGACAAACCCCTTTCACTTCATAAACATTAGACGTTTCATGCACTCACGCCAGTTTTGGCTACTTTTTATATTGCCCTTTGCTAATATATATCAATGTCCATGGCACTGCATCGTGCAAGTGGTCCTTTCACCCATCTAGTGTGAGTGAAGGTGCCACTAGACGCTGTATTAATCATCTCATTACGTAGATACAAAGGCCAAAGTTTTGCTAATATATCTCCTACGAGTACTTGGCTGAATTTTGTTTGCCTAATACGTCCCTTCCGCCCACATTCGTTCGATACATTTGTTTCGCCCAAATCAACGGAACATTCCTTTCTCAATTCTATCCATTTGTACAATATAAAGGTTGATGCGCTGTCGGCTGCAGAACAAACGTCGTAGCTCTAGTGGGAGCGCGGCCTGCGCGGGCGCAAGGCCGCCCGGCGCACGCGCACTTGTCTCGGCGTTTCCCACATCCAACAAACACCCAAGGGCCAGTTCTGTTCCCGCAGAGATCAATTAATACCGTTTCGGAACTTTGAATTTGTGTGACGAGAACTAAACTGGACGATTGCTTCTCAAAAATGACACACAATGCGCGTTTCTGGGCGTACAGAACCTTGGTGGGCGATGGCTCTATTACGGAAAAGTCCGTACAGTGGAGAAGTAGCGCCCTTGGTCGAAGTGGCACTAAGCCACGACATCTATCCTCCGCTAGCCGCACCTACAGTTCCGATGGTTTGACCGCTCGCCGAGGGCCTCAGTGGCGCAACGCCGCGCTACCGCCGCGAGGAATGCGGTCGGTCAAATCACACTGTTGGCCGTTTTGGTACATGTAATTGGTCTTTGCCGAAGCGCGAAATAGCAGTCACTTTAGTTAGGCACTTCAGTCACGGCAGAAGTGGATAAAGGATCTGTTTTAGTCTCTAACTTACAAAGCAATATTTTAGTAGCTAAGATGAGATAAAGATAAAAAATATTTATTTACAGTAACTTAATCCAAGTTTACATTGTCTGGCGGCGCTCATAGGAGACCCCGTATTACATATTGATAGATTAGAATTAGATTAGATATTGATACAGACCGGTTGATTGATACCCATCGCAGGACACCCCTTTCTCATATTGTCTTTGATATGTTGATGATGAGTCGATGTCTCTACTATATGACATTAATAACATGTGTGATATATTCACTTACTCTCTCACTCTCTGAGAGAAGAGTGACCTTAGATGGGACGTTTAGAGACTGCTTATCTGACATTTCCGAGGTCAAAGATTTCGAGATTAAAAATTGTTAGTGTTTTTGTGATTACAATTGATTTATCAATCTAACGGTTCGTAACCTAAGGGTTGGCTGTCGTAGGTATTTTGTAATTATCTTTTTCTGGTTGTACAATAAAATGTTCTCGATCTCTCTGACTTCCGTTACGCACATACTTGAAATTGAAATATTAATAATAGATGACAACAGCACCCCACCTGCCCCAGCCTCCACGGTAGAGGCTCTATCCGTAGGTCACGACCAAGCTAGTGCGACCACAGTTTTAGTGCCGGTTGTAGATCCGCCATCGGGTAGTTCCCATCACGCGCCGATTGAGATCACATCGTGCAATTTGTTTAGTCATCAGCCTGTCATTGCTGTCATGTCATATTACGGCCAATTGCTCGCGTGATTAAGCTCAAAGTGGCTCGACAAGGATGTGTTATCATTATCAGAGTTGATTTTGTAATTGTTCCCGTAATTACTTACAAAGTAAAGAAGGGTAAGGGTACTCATGTAAAATAACACAAACATCAGATAGAGTTTGTTAAGCATGCATAAAGCTCAGTTGAGTTTATAGTAACATCACTGGACTAATTATAGTCTAAATTACAGCGGACGGTAGCGAAAGAAACCGACGGAGCTATGCTAAAAGGTGTTTATGATGCTGTAAGGGAACCTCTCGGGAATCTAGACATAAAAATAGACGCTAATGGCAGTTAAATGAGGCAAGATTTATAGTTTTATTGTCTCGCTGTCTACTACACAGCAGAACGAAGCGCAGGCAAAAATAATAACCACAATTTTTTGCCCAGAATAATGGCCACAGAAAAAAGTTTTAAGTAGGATTCGGTCTTCGTTTGCCCAGAAGTGCCCCGTATCTCTTTCTGGGTAAATGCCTGCGTGATATTTAATGTTTTTCTTGACATTATCATAAAGGTGACTACTGGGTAATTGGAGCGAGGAGCAATTTACTGGCACAAACAAATTAGGTAACTTTTTATCCTTGCCCGAGACTTACGATAGTTACTGTTACAAAGTCTGTAAAGTAACTACACAGGATCTCAGGACATAATCAAGAGAGTGGGAAGACATGAATTGAATAGAGACACGCTATACCCATAAATAGTATTGGTTCATAGTTTAACGGGTACATAACATACTTAGTTTAACGGGTCTAATCGCGATTATTTATTAGGTCAACTGCAACGTTGCTGAAACACCGGGAATTAAGGTAATTAATTTTTTCTCAAACATGCTTGGAAATTTGAGCATTATTTCGACAACCTTCTTCGAGATAAATCGAAATTGCTATACTGGCCAATTACACGCAAGCAGCGGCCGGAAAAAGTTTTAAAAAGTTCATAACTGTCGTGTTTTGCGGCCAAATAAATTACATACTAAACTCATGTCTGTCGTGTTATTTAAAAATGGAACGATCTTTTACTCCGAACAATGACAACCAAGGAGGTAACTTATCAGAGGTTTTATTTAAATTTCGAACTGGCTTGCGATAGAAAGCTGGATATACCTATTGAAAAAAAATTTAACGCGGCAAAAATTATTGTTCTTCGTTCGTGGTTCGTCTGATTTTGAAAGTTTATTGAATTTAACAGAATGAGTTCAAGTGATGAAAATGACTGCGATGAACTTATTTTAACGCCACCTCAAATTCAAGAGGTAATAGAAAACTTGTTACCGCCAAAATCGAAAGAAAAATATTTTTCAAATAAAAAATTCTGCCTTAGTACTACTTAGTTTTAATTTCCGAGCATTATTTGGGAAAAATCATGTACAAGCCTTGGCCACAACTAGGCATTGATGGACTCGCGTATGTGTGCCTCGGCTTCGCCTCGGCCCACATTTCCACGTTCGTCCATCAATGCCTCTTTTGCTGGCCGCTGCAGTAATGTACTATATCTATAATAATTCAATACGATTGAACCCGTTAAATGCAGGTATTACTATGTACAATCGGTGAGTGCGGTCCTCACTTTAGAGACGTGAGTAAATAAATTACAGGGAAGCTTTCGACTTACGAACCTTAGTATTTTTCGGCACCAAAATTGCTTCTTGCCCTCAACCTTAATGCTTTTAATGATGCATTAAGACCGAATTTCATAGCTCCGCCTGTAAATGTGGAAACACTTGTAAGGAGATAAATGATGGCCAGAGAAGCCCCATCACGGTTGCGTACAACTTGTTGCACAACATTCGAGTCAACACATTGTCGGCGAAAGAAAACACCTCGCATTGGCATAAATACTCGAGTGCCAATTACAACATTTGGTTGAAGGAGGTTCACAATTGTGCCGTTTGGAAGATAAAACTTAATGTGATGGGGTAGAGTCGGATTTGCGTTGGTGAATATTTTCGGCAAAATAATACAGGAGCTTGCGGTTTTTTTTCATTTTTTTGGGGGCCTTTGCTAACGTCGTTGTAAGCTCTTTGTACGGGGTTTTTATAAATCCCGACTTGCAACAGCTTGATGCATACGCAAGCTCTCCTTTACTTCAATTTCTATAAGAAAACGTCAGTTAAGGGGATCCATTGAGCTAACTAGCGCCACCAAGGAAAAAAATCATATCAAACCTGGGACTAGATAGCATTTACGTCAAAAACGGCCGTTTCAGGATTTAACGCCACCTAGTCCTAGGTTTACGGTTTTAGTTTCACGGCCATCGTGGGTCCTAAAAATCACTATTAACATGAATGAGAGATTGTACTGACACTTTTTGCCAATTTGATCTGTAAAAAAAAGTTATGATTATTTTTCCTCGGTGGCGCTAGTGTTAATCCCTGGAGCTCCTTAAGTCCTTCCATTGTTGGCAATCGACTGAGAGCCTAGCGGACGCTCAAGACCATAGTCAGACCGTGGGTCAAGTATGGGCCAATTGTACAAATGGAACCCGCGACCTCTGTTTTGGTAGCTAACCGCGTTGATCGCTAGATCAACGGGGTAGTCGAAGAAGATGAGGTGAGAATCGAAGAAGAGGAATGTTGGAAAAATTGTTTGCTCACCAATATTGGTGTGGCGTTGTAGCTGACAAACAATATTTACAAAAAAAACACTGTTGTGTAAATATTAGGGGTTAAAGTATGAAATTGCCGTTTTATTGCAATAGGTTCTTTGAATTGACATAGAATCTTCATGGTTTGAGGTTTTCGAATGAAACTTTTTTCAAATGGTTTCTATGATGTTCTTTTTTTAAAAAATGTGAAACATTTGAATATCGACTTTCAATTGTTTTTGTTATTCAATTTAGACAAGAAAGATGGATACTGCGAAAATTCGAGTGATTTTTGAATACGAGTTCCGACGCGGAACTAACGCGGCAGAAACAGCCCGCAATATCAATGCTGCGTTTGGAGAGGGGTCTACTAATGAACGCACCGTGCGATTTTGGTTTAAACGCTTTCGTGATGGAAATTTCGACTTAAAGAACGAGCCACGAGGAAGACCGCCCACACAGGTGAATAACGATGAATTAAGAGAGATAGTGGAAGCCAACCCTAGTCAAACTACCCAGGAATTAGCGGCATGGTTTAACGTTACCTTACCCACAATATTGACTCACTTGCGTCAAATCAATAAAATAAAAAAATACGAAAAATGGGTGCCTCATAATCACTCGAATTTTCGCAGTATCCATCTTTCTTGTCTAAATTGAATAACAAAAACAATTGAAAGTCAATATTCAAATGTTTCACATTTTTTAAAAAAAGAACATCATAGAAACCATTTGAAAAAAGTTTCATTCGAAAACCTCAAACCATGAAGATTCTATGTCAATTCAAAGAACCTATTGCAATAAAACGGCAATTTCATACTTTAACCCCTATTATTAGAGAAGAAGAAAGACATTTATTATACCAACAAGATACATCACAGAAACAAAATAAGCACATAAGTAACATAATATGCACAACAACAGTAAGAAAACTAAATACACAACAGACAAAACGAATAAATAAAACAGGACCATAGATGTAGCCTGTGGTGTATCTACATTGCCACAAAAGGCAGCTGACTCAGCGTTGTGCTGAGGAAGTGATCCCTCAGCGCTGATTTTCCGTCAGTGCCTACGGTAACCCATAATTGTACTACGGAGTGCGTGCCGTGGTGCGAAAATTAATTTGCTTGCTTCAAACTGATTGATTGCTATTTAGCAATATCGTATTACATTTCTAATACGTATTTAATTTAATTTGCTTTCAATATGTAATTGGGATCGTGGGAAATGGTAAATAAAAATCTCGTGTCATAGTGTTTGTTATCGAACTCCTCCGAAACAGCTTCACAGATTTTTATGATTTTTTTTGTGTATATTTGGTAGGTCTGAGAAAAGGCTAGTTAATACGGCAAAACAACTTTTGCCGAATCAGCTAGTAAATATGTAACTTCTACACAATCACTAGTCTTGGTCCAATACTAGGGTGCCCTGTGATATGATAACCAGGCAAGGCCATCACAAACATGGAAATACACCCAGACTGAGGCCATTTGTACAAATGTACGGCGGCCCCCAGTGGGAATCGAACTCACGACCTCCGGTATGGTAATCAGACGTGGTGCCGCTAGACCAACGAGGCAGATAAACCTTGATGTCTGCCTATCCCTCTAGGATACAGGCCACCTTATGTATGTAATTCGGTGTAAGTAAATTACCGGATCCCTCCAACTGACAGTCGCATCAACCGCAGTCCGCCAACACATCGTTGCATCTTCCCGTGCGAACATGATATTCGGAAATCACGTAACAACTGTGCGGTTGAGCAATTTGGGTACCTCTCTTCTTTTTGAGTCTCGTAATTTTTCGAAAATGCTGCCTTTTGTGGACGCCGAAATGAAATGGTGGTGCGGCGGCAACTGATTCTGTCACTTTCTCTGTCGGCAACTTGGCACAGGTGCGAGAGCGTAGGCTAGCGTGGAAGATCCGCTCAACAGTGAACGCAAAAACTCACATACATAGCTGTATGCAAAACGTTGGAAAAACAAAACGGGCCAGTGCGTGTCGGGCCACGCACAGTGTAGGGTTCCGTAGAAAGGCGGGGTTTTATCTGCTTTACAAAACTAACAATTTCATCAACGTAATTTTCGAATTAGGAAGTTTTCCTGTTATAAGTTGGTCGCCTATTACTCGTTAACTTGTAAAGCCTACTTAGCCGTGATAGTTTTCCTGTTAGATTATACCTTGAAAAGAATAATTAAAAACCATTGTTATGGTGGTCCAATCGGGTCCTTTAGAATTCTACAAATTATATGTGCTACTGCCCTGAATTTTTTCATGTTTCTACAATTAATCGTTTAGCCAGGAGAAGGGGGGGGACGCCGTAATCGGACAAAATTTTTCGCTTTAAAGCCTAATACATCGCAAACGGAACCCTAAATCAAAAATACTCTTCCTACACCCATAATATTTTTAAACGAACAATACAACGATACCCCACACTATGATGTAGGCGAGAAAAAATATTGCATCCCTAATTTAGGTAAAATTTTTTTTAAATTTTATTCTGCTGTTTTGTCGGCGTGATAAATATATATATAAACTAATATCTATTAGTATGCTAAATTTCAGCTTTCTCGTATTAATCGTCTCTGAGCTAGGCCGCGGACAGACAGACAGACAGACAGACGGACGGACATGGCGAAATTATAAGGGTTCCTTGTAGACTACGGAACCCTAAAAACTGGTTCTAGCCTTTCTTCATTGTCTCGCCATCACACTAACTTAATAGATTACGTATAATTATTTATCGCTAGGCCCTTGGCCAAAATTTGTGGTAAGAAAAGGGTATAGTAAAAGTTGTGTTGCGACATACATGCGTGATGTGTTGCCCGCGAAAAACTAGGATTGGCTTAAGCGTAGACTACCTACTCTCCCTACAATAATTGACAGTAATCGCCACTGCAGTCTACCGCGATTATTTATTAGGTAAAATTTAATTCGTGACCGTAATTATTATTATATATAATAATAATAATTAGACCCGTTTAATATATTACCATATATAAAAGAATGCGAACGAAGGCAATTGCTGACGGTCTAAGCCTAAAGGCTTCCGTTTTCATTGGCTTCACTGACCTCCACTAATATTATGAAGATCAAAGAAGTTCGCTTGCTTTCGCCGTAACGTCTGTACTGATTCGTCCGATTGCCGGTTGGTTGATCTATAACCGGCATTAGATCGGGCTTTCTGAACAGACCCACTGTTTCTTTCTAGTTTATGAAGGGACATTGGGTGTGTCACGCGAGATCAGGGGACCGTCATCGTCATCGATGACACCTGAGTCACGTAGGGTGGGGTGAGACTTTCTTTTGCTGTAGTCAACATGGTGTCACTATTGTTTAGAGTCTTGTAGTCTTGCGGTTCTGTTGAATTCCGCTTTGTAACTCGGCGAACACGGTGAACATATCCTGGTATTAAGCTTTCTTTACATACACGTCTGTACACGCCCATAAATTGTGCATTTACCTTTACATTTTTGTTGAAAAGACGCCTGCGAAACCATTTAGAAGAGAGGAAAAGTGAAAAGCCTGTATAGTAATTTTATATAGTAACAAAATTTTAAAGCCAATAACAGATTTCCACAAACTAATACCATTTCGAATTTGTTTCAAAGGTAGGGTTTAATTATGTTGGAATATTTAAATGTCTTTCTTCTTCTTCTAAATACCAAACTAGTTCTTAGTTACATTTTTTTAATTTTAAACTATGTTACTGGGAGTTGTATACGTTTTAGTACATATCAAGGTGATAATAATTTATATAACGTGTCCACTAGATTTCCACATTTATCAATCAAGAAATAGTAAAATTTCGAACTAAAACTTTTGCCAAAACTCTAGCAAATACCACATCATTAGCCAAATTCCGGACCCACCCACTTAACCCTCCGCCTGAAGAGTCCGGAGTCTTATTAGAACGAGACCAGATCGGACTCCCTCGAAAAATTGAGCAAGCGATTCCGGAATCAAGCCAATAAATAATAAAATGCTATATAATAAGTTTGAATATGAATACATGAAGTACCTACGTAGTAAAAAATGCTTTATAGCATTTTGTTTAAATGTATGAGTTGAATACTGGACCACTCTACTGAGTGTTGCACTTTCAGCAACGCTCAACAGAGCAGCTCAACATCCACCCTATTATATTTTACTGTATTTCGAAGATAATGTTTCTCGTATGCTAACAATCCATTAATCTTCTTTTAACGTCTATCAGTTATTTTTTTTTTGGTATGCTCTTTGGGCAAATGTCAACTGATTAACGGATTATTTGAATACGAGAAACAGGAAGTTAGTTCAATAGGGCACGATGAAGTTTGGGTGTCCTTACCTGGCTATAGCATCAAAATGAGAAAATTACTTTGCTAAATTCCGCCAAAATCCCACAAGCACCATGCGGTTAGTTAATGCACCGCCCTCCCTCCCAATTTTTCAAGCAGAAGCAAGACACAAACACACCACCACTGACACCAACACTTGTGTGACAAAATGCGTTGCGACGCGTTTCGCCTTTAACACGAGGCATCCTCAGGCTCCGATGGTCGACTGACTAGGAATTTTTGTGGGATTTTGGCGGAATTTAGCAAAGTAATTTTCACACTTTAATACTATTATGGATATCCGCAAAGTAACGCCTGATTCCATACAACTACCTGGCTATGGTAGCACCTAGAACATAACTGTTTCCGGCTTAATCACCAGTTTGGAAATCAGATTCAAACAAACCTGATCTGTCAAATAAATAAATGCTACGCTACGCTTTTTATTCCGTATGACAGGCTTGCATTTGAATGAATGAATGAAAGAGTTATTGCCACAAACAAACATGCTTACATACAATAATAGAAAAATAAAGGAGTGATCCTGATCTATTTGATCCTGTCTCACCTGATGGTAAGTGAAGACGAGGCCTAAGGCCTATTAGGTGTTTGGCACCACGTCGCATGGGTACATATAGGATGTTTAAACACAGTTTTCCACCTGTCACTACTATGACAAACCTCTTTTGGTTCATCGACATTCACGCACGACGTAAAATTTACATCCCCTATTTGCCCTTCTCTGGGACCTACCTTACAGGCCCATCCACCCACATTCGCGTGATATAAATATATATTGCCGATCTTTTTTCCTTAATCCTTGTAGCGAAGCGAGTAGCTTCAACCTCAAGAATAACTTTGAAGCAAGTTGTTTCAAAAGTCAAAAGAAGCTTTTTGCCTGCATCGTACTTGAAGCGGAGACTGTGATTATAAACTTCAAATTCAAGCAGGATACATATAGACGCGAATTAAGCAAAATAGAAACCCCATTGGGCTAGTGGCCGGCAAAAAACAAGAAACAAGGAATTCCCACCAATCAACAAACGCAAACGCATTCCACTGATCTGAATGGAAGCAATCTACGATCAAAACACCTGCGAGGGCATGTCGCAAGCGGTGCTAGACAAAGCCCAGGGCGCGATATACCCAGAGGTCAACTTCAAGCATAGTTTGTTCTATATCTTTATATTTATAGCCTTTGGGAGGTACCGCGAAGCGTAGCGCAGGCAGATATAGTTAGACAATGCGGGTATATGCCAAGCGGCTATTTTAGCGCAAACTGTGTGGGAATTAAATAAGTACTCTGATATTTAGTATTGGCGTCAAGTAAGGCCTCGATCTCACTCTACATATTTCCAGTTCTAATAGTTGTTTGTGGCAGCTTCTAATTTAGTTCAGCTAAGCCAATCCACTTGACCTCGTAGGCGTACAGTCGACAGCACATCAACCTTTACACACATATGAACACTCTACTCAATTACGTTACGGGCGACGTTGCAACAAAAATGTAAAGGTTGATCTGCTGTTGACTGTGCGTACTCTACCTGCAATACTTCATGTATTGACTTATGCATCTGTATAAATACGTTAAATTAAATTCTATTACCATTTAAATCTTCTCAATATTCCGAAGAAAACCTTTTAAATCTATGTAACATAATTCATACATTATCTAGTGGCAATTCCTACTTGCAATAGATAGGTATTGTGATCAATAATAAGATGCTGTAGTGTGTCTGAGACATATTTTTTATATATAAAATATTATATACTTATAACAAATACTAGTTACTTGCTTCTACTTTGACCTGCCCACTGCCTCGCTTTTGGTAATTTTTTGAGTTTTTTATCGTTAGGTCTTAGTTTACTCTTAGGTTTATTCCTAGGCCTTATGCATAAGGAAGTTGGGGAGGGCCACAAGAACTGCGACAAGAGAGTCAGCAGGCACCAAATCCGTACCGACCCGACTCCGGACTTTTTTTATACGTGCCCTACGTGCATTAGGGCTTCGGGCTTAGAATCGGACTTTTCAGTCATTCGAACAAGTGTCATACTCGTCGTCTAACTCGTATAACTCGTCGTAACGGACGCCAACGCCGGCGATGATGATGATGATGCATTACTTATTATTATTAATGTAACTACGCGTTTTATGTCCTTACCTAGTTACTCTAGAGTCAATTTTATAAGTGAAAAATATTTATAGGTTTAGTGTTGACACGTTTCAAGTAATGTGTGTTTCCTACTTATGTCATATTTTTTTAATAAATAAAGTATTTCGGTCTTAATTATAAAAACTCGATTTAATCTGTAGAATTCTAAAGGACCCGATCGGGCCACCATAACAGTGTTTCTTAAACATAAACATTTACATACAGGCACATACATTGCGTCTGGCCCCACACTAGGATACCCTGTGTTGTGGGAACCAGAAACAACGACATCACAAACATGTAAACATCCAAGACCTGCGGTTTTTTTTTGTCCCCAGCCGGGATTCGAACCCGGGACCGGTCGCATGGTATGCAGATGCACTACCGCATCTGCATACCATGTGAGAGGGTTCCATACCCAAAGGGTAAGGGACCCTATTAATAAGACGCCGCTGTCCGTCCGTCCGTCCGTCCGTCTGTCACCAGGCGGTATCTCAGGATCCGTGATAGTTAGACTGTTGAAATTTTCACATATGATGTATTTCTGTCGCCGCTATAACAAAAAATACTAAAAACTGAATAAAATTAATATTTAAGGGGGGCTCCGATACGACAAACGTGATAGATAATGGTGCAGAACCCTTCGTGCGCGAGTCTGACTCGCACTTGGCTGGTTTTTAAATTGTTCTTTTCAAGGTCATAATCTAACAGGTTAAAACTCTTTAAAAACGCCGATTAACATAGTCTGTGGTGGAGATTTCACAAGGAAAAGATGTCGCCACAGATTCAATACACAGAGTTTTATATTGGCTTTAGAGGAATCGTGTTTTTATAAATAAGGCCGTTACAATTAAAAAAATAAACACAGTGCCAAGTTGGCTCCGCACATATTTTTATGGTTTTTCATGTGAATTGAGCCAAGCTAAGATGATGATCTAAGAGGATACAAGCGTACTACGTAGATACTCCATACTCAGTGTAGAGCTCAAGTTACCCTGGTTGCATTAGATCCACAATATAGAGCTGGTTTATTTATATGCCTTCAGATCTACGTAATTTGGCCAAGGTGATCCGCATAGCACACCATCTGCTCGCCTTCGGACAGGTTGATAAACATTCCTAAGCATAAACACGTGATACGATTGTATGTAAGGGACCGTTTCAGTATCGCATTGGAATCAGGGTGACCTGACAGATTTTCATAATTTCAAAATGTTCCAGTGTCCGTGGATGCGGATGATAACCGAGAGATGGTATTTGAAGGGAGAAAAATATTCCCAGCAGTCGGCAGCGCTGGGCTGATGATGATGAATATATTTCCGTACCTTCATTGCATAGAATGTTCTGGCATAAAAATCTACAATTTTGAGTAGAGAATACGTGAGAATTCGATGTATTAAAGCGACATTGTTATAGTCCTTGGAAAATTAACTTGTCTTTGATTTATATCACCAACTTTTGGTGGATTCTCTATTCACAAATTCGGTTCTGTATGTATAAATTTAATAAATTCTCTTGAGACTACAAGCTAAAGCACTGCACAAAAGCCAATGACGCAACACACGTTAATGATCCAAATAACTCGATGTAAGAGAGTGAAAACTGCAGCGCCGTTGCCTCACGCGCGGTGGACGCGAATTGCTTGGGGAAACAAAGAAAAAAAAAACAAACAAAAAAACAAACAAAAAAAAAAAAACAAAAAAAAAACAAACAAAAACAAACAAAAAAAAACAAAAACAAACAAAGGGTTTGCTCGCGAGTAGGGCTTGTAATATTTGCAATTATTCGAATAAATCGAATATTTCGAATATTGCCTTTTTTATGAAGGAAAGTATTTTTATTGCCTCTTAAGATCATAATTTTCTAGTTTTCGGAAGGTCTCACTGAGCATAGTAGTAAACTTTTAATTCAGTAAAATCTTTCTTATGTATAAAAATGAATTGCTGTTCGTTAGTCTCGCTAAAACTGGAGGACGGCTGGGCCGATTTGGGTGATTTTTCTTTTTATTTATTTGTGAAAGTCCAGGGAAGGTTTAAACGATGAGAACAAAACAATATTGCGATACGAAGTTTACGGGGTCATCTAGTAAAAAATAAATATGAAAAAATCAAGTATCACAATTTTGAAATAACACCGTTATGGCTAGCAGTAATACTTGTTGACTACGAAAAACCCTATAACTCCTATGGAAATAGGCTGTTTCGAAATGGTTGCAAAGATGGCATACCAAATATTTGACTTGAATTTGACGAAAAAGTGTCAGAAAATAAGTAACTGACAAGTTTGTTGTAAGTACCCTTTCATTTTATACATAACGCTGGCAATAGCGTACAAAATAGTCCAAAAACGCAAAGTTAGTCAGTATTCGAAATATTCGAAAACTTCGAATACTAAAGTCCAATTTGTAATACAGGCGAATATTGGAATAAAATTTATATTCGAAGTCCCAGCCAACTTGAGGAGTAGCGGCTGTTTGGCACGATTTTAATTAATGTTCTTTAAGTTTTTAATACATTACATTACGTTTACGTACGTACTAGGTATATTGTTACTATTATTAAGTCTTTACCATCTTAATATTGTATGAAAAGAAAAGTTAAAATTGTGACGTAAAGTTTTGTACTATTCACGGGTTACTTAAAGCACAGTGTTTGTTTTCCGTTTGCTAATGGATAGATAGATCGATTTCAAGGTTTTCAAGGGAAAATTGAACACTGTGTAGTAAATGCTTTTCGTTGCAATTTTAACTTTCCTTGTCATACGATCTTGGTTTAGACCGTGCCAAACTCAACCGCCATATCTTAACACCCGCGAGGACAGCAGTTACTATAAAAGCTATGTGTTCCTGCAAAATTTTTGCTTTTGCTTTGCGTGATTAGCTGGTATCGTTGTCATCAGGATTACGCGTGAAGAGGCATGAGACCTTAAACTCCGACACATGTCGAATATGTGGACGGGCAGCACTCTCCCGAATAGGACCTGTTAGTAACGAGCGTAAGTGCTGAAGAGACGCTGCATAAATCATCTGCAATAGATGTAAAGGCCATTGATGGAGTCATGTTGAACTGTTCGCACCATGATACGTATTCAGAATGTGGGGGTACGAGGATACTATGCGCTAATTGAAACTCTTACTCTTTGAAAGCAGAGCGGAAGCTATCAGTGAAGACAGTCTATTCGGAAGATATTGTCTAAGATAGACAGTCTATTTGGATCTATCATCAAATTCAAAGTCAAAAATGTTATTCACTATAAAAACAAAATGTTTAAGAACGCCAAAGCTGTTAGTTTCACAATTCAAAGATTTATCACCATTCTGCGCGTGTGTAGGTATAACTTAGTTTAAGGAAAGGCCTTGCCTGAAAATCGGCAACTAATTGCACACTGGTGCACATTAGTTATTAGCCGAGGTACAGACCTTTTTGTCTTCATACCTAATTAAAATGCTTTTAAATAAATTACGTACTCGCTAAACTGTCATAATTGCTTTATAGTATAAGTGATTATTGTGCCTTACTATATTGAAGACAAATAAACATTTTCTATTTCTATTTCTAACGTTCGGAATCACCGAGATGTCAGTCTACCTACTGGGCTCTTCTCTCCAAAAAGTAAAATCATTATTAGAGGATTAATCAATATGGCTTAGGAATCAATTTACTCATCACGTCGGTGTAAAGTATTCAACGAGTAGGTGTTTAGATACATACACACATACATGCATTAAAATCATGCCAGTATCCCACAGGGGTAGGCAGAGACCAGGGACTGGCACTTGCCACGATCCTGACAGATCACTTTCGCTTCGTCAACATTCATTAGTCGTTGCATGCACGCACGCCGGTTTCAGGTACTTTTTATCTTGCCCTTTGCTAATACATCTCCTATCTGGTCGAAGTATGTCTGGGACGTTTAGGTGTTTAGATACAAATTATTATAATATTCGAACTAAGACTTTTATAAGCACTACACATCATTAGCTTAGTTTCAGGCTCAGAGACGAGTCTCCAGTATAATAAGTTCCTCTATGGAGACGAGTAACCGACAACGAAGCGAGCTCCATCTCTACTTACTATGATTAAGCTCTGCGAATCAGAGCGAAACCTGGTCGGAATCTTCCGACAAAAAATAAAGTATCATAAGCAGCCTATATACGTCCCAGTGTAGGGCACAGGCCTTCTCTCAGAGAGAGAGTATGGGCTTAATCACCACATGTGCCCACCGCGGATTGGCGATTTCAAGCGCTGAGGTATGTAAATAGCTTAGACACTCAGGTTTCCTCATAATGTTTTCCTTCACCGTTAGCGAGTGGTATTGCTACTATAACTTCACAAATGTACATAACTTAGAAAACAAAGTCATAGGTCACATGCCCGCATTGGGAATCGAACCTGGGTCTCCCGCTTCTGAGTCCAATGCTCTACCCACTAGGCTACCACCGCTGATAAAGTTTATATAGGTAATGTTAAAAACGCGATTATAAAAATTATGTCATTGCGTGATATCTAACAAGCTGCCAGAAGCCCACACACACGGTAAAGGCATTTACGACCATAACCCAGGGCCGGCATAAAGCCCTTGCTTTCTCACATGGAACAATTAACTTACTAACAAAGATACAAGGGAACTTTCACACAATCACACACTATAATCCGCGCTTTATAGCCCTGGCTATCGGACAGCCGAGTGAAAAACACTATGCCTCCGTTTTAATCATTGATCAATATTTTTAATGGCTCAACGCGGGAATTAAGGTAATTAAATTTTACCTAATAAGTAATTTATTAGACCTGTTTAATATGTACCTAGGGCAAACGTTGTGTTGCCATTTTAATTGGGCTACGATCTATCCTCAGACCTACCATTTGGTAGGTCATACACAAAAAAATTCATAAAAATCGGTGAAGCCGTTTCGGAGGAGATCGATGACAAACACTGTGACACGAGATCTTTATATTATATTAGATGTAATCATCATAATCATCATTCAGCCACAAGAAGTCCACTGCTGGACATAGGCCTCCTCCATGGATTTCCAAAAAGACCGGTGGGAAGCGGCCTGCATCCAGCGCCTTCCTGCCACTTGGATGAGGTCATCTGTCCATCTGGTGGCTGGTCGTCCTACGCTGCGCTTGCCGATATGTAGTGTGTGAACACAACATAAACTCACGCCTGAATCCCGGAGGGGTATATACTCCATATCGAATGGAGATTCGAGAACTTTTCGGCCCCATCGGTCATCAGTTCTGCGTGCAATGTGCCCCGCCCACTGCCACTTCAACTTAGATGTAATGAATTTCAGTAATAAGATGATTGATTGATTGTTTAACATGTAAGTATAAGCGATCTTTATACGTCCTCTAAGTATAGACCTATAGCGCCCGTAAGTGATACCTCTCTCAGAGAGAGATATTGTGAAGGAAAACATCGCGAGGAAACCAGGTGCGGTGCCCATATACTTATTTATTTATTTATTGATAATTTTTTTGCACTTACTTGAAAAAAAATCATACAACGCGGCGGACTTAATGCCATAAGCATTTTCTATCAGTCAACCGCGGGAGGCAGAGGAAAGAATCGGTTGGCGAGCAAAATAAAATTAAAAAACGTACCTACTTACATAAAGTGTAATTAAATGAAATTACAGATTACTATACACTTACACATGTAATACATCATCATCATCATCATCATATAGCATCATATAGCATCATATAGCACTATACAATAAATATGATATGTACACACCAATTCACCGTTTGAAACAGCCAATCCGCTGTGCGTGGTCTTTCTGGATGCAATAACAATTGCCACCAATTGTACCTCGGCAAGCAAACCTATAGACGCGAACTATACGATATAAAACCCGTGCGCTGCACCTTTTTACTTATACACAGTGATAGAGCGAGGGATTGAGTTTGCATTAGCACATAGCGGGCGGCGCGTTTGAGCTGCGCATGCGCACCGCCGCGTGGGAACCTGCGCGCGCAGGTGTTAAGGCGACGCTATTTACTGGAGGAGGAAAAAGGCCATTTGGAAAGATATTTTTTAAGAAATATTAACCGAGAAGAATGTTCTATAAACTTTATGACTTAAATGCTGGAGTTGGGCAGGGCGTGCCTATGACGCGGACGCAGATTTAATATCCCTATAATAACTTTTCTTATATTTGATTTAAAGCTAAGAATAATTTATCGAGACATTTTGTGATAGACTTTCGATAAGACAGAAATCAATAATTTATTTCAACGAAAAGAATTTACATTCTGTTTGCTGAATGTCAATGTACTATGTTACTATGTTAGCCGCTGACATTGTTAAGAAGCCACAAAACGCGTCTAAATGTCCCACTACAGGGCATTATAATATGCTTTCTGTCAAAGAGAGTACCTATGGGCTTAGTCACAACGCGTGGCACAAAAACTCAAACGGTATTGCTTGAAATAGGAAAATTACTCTCGCTTGTAAGTTTGGTTCTACATCTGGCTTACTTTTCGCTCACAACTTATAAAATTTGTCTTTCTTGTAAAATAATGAGAAAGTAAGCTTTTTTTTTTAAGCAGCCATGTCTGTGTCCTACTGCTGGGCAAAGACAATCCCTTTAGTTTGCCACTCCTCCTGGTCTCCTTGTCTTGTTGTCAAAATCCGGAAATCACTGACGTTTGAGTTGCGACCGCTAATCTCAAGCCGAGCTGGGCTCGCCATGGAAAGGTGGGCAATAATTGACACCGACTGGGTGCCGGCAAGGTGACAGACCGGGGCGGTGATGGTGTGACGACCTGATGTGGATAGAGTTGGCCAAAGGCAAGTAACAAATGAAACAAATGAATTTAAGAAATTAAATATAGTTCAAGTCCCGGCATGGGTGGAATTTTTAGCCTCTAAATAGGTTCATTTATAAATGAGTTATATTTTGGCATCTTATATTTGGATTAATTAGCCACTAAATTTATGGACTTCTCACGCCATGTTTCTTTTCCAAAAAGTAAGTATACGAAAATTTAATCATGTGTTAAATCAGGCCACACTTGACAAAACTATCAAACAATCAATCAATCAGCCAGCATTCGTCCACTGCTGGACATAGGCCTCCTCCAAGACACGCCACTTCCCTCTATCCTCAGCCATTCTCAACCAGCCACTGCCGGCGATCTGCCTCAGATCGTCGGTCCAGCGAGCTGGTGGGCGTACCACACTGTGCTTGCCAGCTCGTAGTCGTCTCCACTCGAGAACCTTTGCACCCCATCGACCATCGATTCTTCGACATATGTGACCAGCCCACGGCCACTCCTGCTTGCTAATCTTATGGGCTATATCACTCACCTTGGTTCTTTGGGGAATTGTCTCAAAACGAATTCTTATAGAATCATAAATTTATTAATCATACTTAAATACGTTAAGATGAGCAGCCTTAAAATTTACAGTTGAACCCTAATCTGGAATAACCTTGCCCTTAACAACTCGAACTTCGATTTGGGCGGCCCGCCCCCGTCGATGCGCTTACGCACCCAATCACAATCATTACCCGTCATTACTGTAGACACATCACCCTATGGCACTTCTGGTTACCTACAGATCGAATTAAATGCACGGAACCATAGACCACCGCAGCGCCGTGTAGTTACTGCTGTAATCATACATTATGGAATGATTCGTAGTGAACTGTAACAGTAATAATGATAGCAATATAGAGAAGTACTTGGGAAAAGTATGAGGTGACTGGTGATCTCCAAATCCGTATTATTAGTTAAAGAAAATAGTTACCAGCTGAATTGTCAATTAGTAATTCTACTTGTCACGTTTTCGGGTATAGCACCTGACGGCTTGTCTACTCTATCTCGACACCTACCTCTCACAGCATCACACATATATTTCTGACTCATCGCTGCGGATGACTTTGATAAGGCAAGCGTCATCTTGTATTAGACAAGTAAGAAAGTGATGAGATTCTGGTGATCTACTGGGTCTGTTATTTAGCGAGAACATTGAGGTCGTCAAAAGTTTGATAAGTTAGGATATTACGTCAGTTTTTTCGTGAGTTTATTGAACTGCCAGAGGTATGTGGGAACCTCAGTGTCTCGAAGGCGTAAAGTTTCCTTTTGTCTTTTTTATTGAAGGCGTTTTTCAATTGTTTTTGGGTCAAATTTGCTGCTGAAGGAGTAACGTTTGATGTCATAGAAGTGGATGTTGACTGTACAATTAATTAAAGAATTTTTTTTTTTTTAATGTGACATTTTTGCCACAACTTTTAAGATTTTTAGCGTCGTTTTGGAGGTTTTGTGACATTTTGGAGGCCTGCTTAACTGACCTCGCACGCCGGACATGGTCAGCATAGTCCCACTGGAACTTGGCGGTAACCTTTTGAGAGAATAGCATCAACTTTATAGTAAACTTATTATTACCAAACATACAGCGTGTAACAAAATCATCGGAAATCCGGGCGTTTGACTCGCGTCTACATAACAATTTTTACTATGAGGAAACTTTGAAATCGTGGAATGAGCTATTCCATATATTCTTATGCCGCAGAGAGTGAATTTTGTATGGAGTAGCTGGCACTTTTAGGCTTCACTGTCCTTCTGTCTGTCTGTCTGTCTGTCTGTCTGTCTGTCTGTCTGTCTGTTTGTCTCCAGGCTGTATCTCATGAACCGTGATAGTTAGACAGTTGAAATTTTCACAGATGATGTATTTCTGTTGCCGCTATAACAACAAATACTAAAAACAGAATAAAATAAATATTTAAGGGGTGCTTCCATACAACAAACGTGATTTTTTTCCGTTTTTTGCTTGATATTAATAACGGCAACATGTAGACGCTTGAAATATTGAAATGTTGTCTAGATAATGGTACGGAACCCTTCGTGCGTGAGTACGACTCGCACTTGGCCGCTTTTATTTCTTGTAATTTCGAAGTTTTCTTCATAATAGAAGTTGTATAACAAAGATGACGAGTAGAACCCCCGATTATCGGGTTTTATGGGGTTGACAGGCGGTGTGGTAGCCTAGTGGGTAAAACATTGGACTCGGAAGCGGGAGACCCAGGTTCGATTCCCAGTGCGGGCATGTACCTATGACTTTGTTTTATTTGTTATGTACATTTGTAAAGTTATAGTAGCAATACCACTCGCTAACGCTGAAGGAAAACTTCGTGAGGAAACCTGAGTGTCTGAGCTATTCATATACCTCAGCGCTTGAAGTGTGGGCACGCGTGGTGATTATACCCATACTATCTTCCTCAGAGAAGGCCTTTGCCCTACGGTGGGACGTATATAGGCTGCTTATGGGGTTTTGTTATACTCTGTATAAAACGGAAGTGGTAGCAGCACAGTGAATATACCAGTTGCTTCACATGCGTAAGGTGTTTGGTTCGAATCATTAGTACAAAAAGTTACTGCGTTTCTTTCAGCTACGTACTGTGAATTGCTTATTTGCGGTAGCAATTCTATTCGCCGAATGAACGTAAACATCGTGAGGAAATCTGCATTCCATTACAGACACGATTTCTCTGGATGAATACAAACAATTGATGGAAATCGTTAAAATACAGAAAAAAATATTCTAGCAATTTGGTACTCATAAGACCTTCATTAATCTAACTGATCCGAGGTATCTTGGATGTTGACGATTCCTTGGACTCATATATTATGATGTTTTTATTTTATTTTATTGATTTTTCTCTCTCATGTCACTCTTTTTGTAATATTGTTGCAGTCACCATTTCATTGCCCATTTGTTCTGCTATTCTATTATTATACTTATTTTTACCCGTTTTCATCAGAGTTCTTTAATTACATAGTAAACTCTATTCCTTAAAATTTGGTTGACTTTGATCGTATTTCGAATCATATTTTGTTTACAACCCGGGAAAACGTGTCTGGAATAAAAAGCGAAATTAATAAGTATACAAAGAACGGTTAAAATTAAAGTATAACGTAAGTATATACCTGGTGTATACCAAGTGTACACCATGCATTTTAAGTTGGTCCTTCTCTTGATAGCAGACTATTTAAACTGCGTTTGTGGAGTTTTGTAGAGAAATGGTGTTTTTAAAATTATTTGTGTGCTGCAAACGGCACGCGGTGAACAAGCGCATCTTTTGCGACGCAGGCCGCTTGTGTTCATGTGGTTGTAGTGGGTTATAGCCGTCGCCCGCTTCTATAACAACATCAATAACAAACATCCTTAAGGCTGGGTTTGTATGGGACTTTTAGCGCTGCGCGAGTGACTAGATAGATAAAATATAGATAACCAGTAATTTACAGAGACATAAGGTACTTAATATCTAGTTCTTAATAGTATACAATTGGCTGTCTTATGCCAAAGTCAATAGTTAGTTGCAATTAATAGTTGATAGTTCGCCAATGGTTAAGGAAAGAGCAGGCATTTGTGAAATGACAGAAATACAAATGCTATTAATAGAATTTTGACGACCGACGTCCCAAACACATTCAGTGATAGTCATTTTGGTATATTTTTTTTCAATTCAATTCAATTCAATTCAAATATTTTTATTCATTGTAAAAACAGAATGTTTACTTAATGAATGTCAAAGTTGTTAGTTTCACAATTAATGGATTATGTGCAGAAGAAGCTGACAAAGAAACTCCACACTCAGTAAATACTCAGCTCAAATAAAACCATACCCTGTGATACTTTAGACTCATGTACTCGATTTTTTTTTTTTTTGATGATATAAACTTTAAAAAACCATAAAAATAATGAGCGACGGCCTAGAAAGGAAGTGATATATATTTTTTTCAGATTTAAAATACTAATCATTCTATAGGAAAAAGTATTTTATACACCCGATCTAGGGGTAACATCAGAGAACCCAGCCTTAAGCCCGTCAAGAATTGAATAACAAAATGACGCAAAAGACGCAAGGTCTTAGCAGCATTTTGTCATCATCAATCTGTCAGAACGAATCAATCACGCGCCTTGCGACAAGTCTGACAGATGTCGTGCGCGGGAGCCGGCGCGGGCAGACGATTTGCACACGCTAATCGTGATCGCGATCGTGCTTGACTTCTTGTTCGGACTTGCGATGTAAAAAACCGATAATATAAATGGGCCTTTCAATTTTTTAAACGTCTGTGGCGATACATTTTTAACATCCACGGAGGCTTATAGACTGCCTCTTTGCTCCTCCGGTATGATGTCTGATTACCATGCCGGAGGTCGTGGATTCGATTTTCACTGGTTACCGCAAGTACCTAGTTTAGGACCAGAACAAGTGATTGTGTTGTGTAGAAGTTAATATCACAATTTGCACCCGAAAACGGTACGTTGACAATACGTACAACTTGATGAGGAGATGAAAACTTCAAAATCGCTAAAAATAATAATAATAAATAATAAAATGTTTATTTCATCAACTTAAGGTACATTTGACTTAACAGTATGTAGAGCTTCCATTTAAGCATAAAGATGCCTGTGTTAGGACACTCCGCTCTTCCATAGCCAGTATAAACTATTTTCTAGAAGTAACACTTAAAAATAACATTTTATTTTATAGAAAAAATTTATCAGATGTTCCACACTAAAATTACCACTTGTGGCAATAAGTGGAGCTGCTCCAAAAAAGCCTGTAATGCCCTGCGTGTCCAATACAACAACGCCTTCAGGGGCATAGCGCATCGGTGATGTTCGCCGCTTCGAGCACAGATGGCTTCCATGCAGTAGTGGGTAAGCCACTGGCGACCCTGATGTCTAGAGTACGCGGCAGTGCCTACCCCTAAGGGGCCATTCAAGTATTACGTAAGCACTACACAATTTGGGTCTGTGCTTTGCTTATTTTTGATGACATGGGGTTGGGGTCTGGATCTGGATGGTGATTACGTCAACAGTAGGTACTTATTATTTTTTTACTTTTTTCGGAATTTTTACAAAATTTGCGAGATGTCGTTTCAAATATACAAATCCAAGTTACACCAACAATTATGTTAATTACCTACGTGAAAAATTATGCGAAACTTATGTTAAATTTAGAAATATTATATGCGATTCTCGATTCTCCCAGGGTGATCGGGGACAGGGTGGATAACCCAATTCTCAAGACCGGGCATCCAGTCATGTCTACACTAACAATAAATTTAAGTATCATTGACTAACTATAGGTTAAGGTTTTAAATTTACTAAGACTCTATGAACTTGCCTATGTTATTTAAATGAGTTGGAAATAAATATTTTCAATTCAATTCAATAAAATGTGAATCTACTATTCTCCGACAAAATTCTATCGCGTTTTTATTGTTGCGGATACCAAACTTCTTTTCCGACCACAACCAATTGACAAGTGAATTTTGGCATTTAACGAGTAGAGGCATGAATTAGCAGTGGTTCCACAAGTGCGCTAAAATGTCTTACCTACCTTAGATGTTAAAAAAAACTTTCGCCTTTGCATCTACGTAATGAGATGATTTATACAGCGTCCAGTGACACCTTCACTCACAATAGATGGGTGAAGGGACCACTCGTACGCTGCAGTGTCTGGGACATTTTTTTAGGCTTGCCCAGCACCTATACCATCCTGACAGCTTAGTTGGCCTCGCACTGGGAATCGAACCTGGGTCTCCCGCTTCCGAGTTCATTGTTCTACCCACTGGGCTACCACCGCTTCACCTCAGACGTCACCTACCGACGGAAACACAGTTGTCGAAGCGCAACCCAAAGGAATAACTTTATGTCATCATAATTTCAGTCCAAATTAGAAACCAAATGTACACCAACCCAATTATATTCAAACAAAAACGCAAAATAATTACAATTATTAAGAAAATTACGAGCAACGAACGAGCCGACGTCTTTTCCACCATATTTGAGTTATTTGCTATTAAAAATAAACTATGAGAACGCCAACAAAAGAAGGGCAATTATGACTAAATTACATATTATTTAAAATAATCAACCAGACTGCCAGAGGAACATTTAACGCGCACACGTAACTTTTCGTGTGACTGTAGTACACTTGGAGACCAAACTATCGGGCAACGTAAAAACCTCCATGCAAGTCCACTCCATAAAAGTACAGATACTTATCAAGTGCATCTTATAAAGTGCAAGCTTTTACATGTATGATTATTACTCAGAAAGGGTAACATCACAAACATAAAGAACACAAAATCTGCCACTCATGTTCTATATCCCGCTCAATTCTTTACTAAACTAACTTCTATAGGCTAAGAAATAAGAAGCAAATTAGGGCGTCTGCATATTCAAAGGTGTAAAGATAAAGGTATCCATGACTTAGCAAGTGGCAGTGATTAAAAGTCGCCCACAAAAGGGCGCGCGACCATATCAAAGCGATCTGCGTATGCGCATGCAGCTTGCGCTCACAATGATGGAGGGGACGTCGGGCTCTACCGCTTCTTATTGCAACGTATCAATCGCACAATAACCAATGAGTCGTCGATATCTAACGCTGGGGAGGTGTTATTATTGGGCCGTATTTAGACCTTATAAAGTTATGTGCGCTTCATATCGGCGGAAACACCATTGATGCGACTGGTAATACATCAGAAAACAATAATAATAACTTCCAATAACACAAACACTTGTCCTGGTCCCAAACTAGGAGACACTGTGCTACAAAAGTCAAGGCCATCACAAACATGGAAATACACCCAGACTGCGGCCATGTGTACAAATGTACGGCGGCCACCGGTGGAAATCAAACCCACGACCTTCGGCATGGTAATCAGACGCGATACCGCTAGGCAGTTAAATAGAAGAAGAAGAAGAAGTCTTTTTTGTTTTTTAGTTTAGATATCCAAATTGTGGCAACGTTGAATATATCAGATTACAGTGAAAGAGAATGTAGTGACTAGAATTGAGAAAGGTATGTTACATTGGCTTGGACAAATTGAGAGGATGAAGGAAGAAAGATTGACAAAAGAAATATATCGAGCGAATGTGGGTGGAAGGGCCGGTAAGGGACGTCCCAGGCGGACATATTTTGACCAAATGGGGGATTTATCAGCAAAGGGTAAGATAAAAAGTACCCGAAACCGGCGTGCGTGCATGCAACGACTAATTAATGTTGATGAAGCGAAGAAGATTTGTCAGGATACTGGCAAGTGGCAGACCTGGCTCTCTGCCTACTCCTCCACGATACAGGCGTGAGTTTATGTCACGGTAAAATAATGTTACAAACTATCATTGGCTCGATTGGTGTAAATGGCGGCATTGTGTAGTTT
Organism: Yponomeuta evonymella; assembly: GCA_963969515.1. Lineage (NCBI taxonomy): Eukaryota > Metazoa > Arthropoda > Insecta > Lepidoptera > Yponomeutidae > Yponomeuta > Yponomeuta evonymella. The sequence continues at coordinate 1,076,737 of OZ018343.1, read as the reverse complement.
TGCGTGCACTCCAGTGTAATGAGTTATGTGCGTCGTTTATAAATGAGCCGCGCCGCGAGCCTCTTTCTTTTTCATCAGTCCATTGACTTTTTTAATCATCCGATGTAATCGGGGTTTTAATTGATCGTCAGCTAATTCATGTTTCAATCAATAATAGTAGCATAATAATTGACGAAAGGGTTCCGCGACTTCGAATTTGTTTGGGTCGTTGTTTGTTTTAGAAAAAAAAAAAGATTTGTTATCAATACGAAAAAGATGGCCCGGAAGACAAAGAATGTCATGGTCGTGGAACATCAAGGAGTGGACCAGTGTTTAAACAATGAAAGAGTTATTCAGAATTGCACTGAACAGAAAATATTGTCAAGAGCTGACCTTAAATGACGGAGGGGCATTTTAGGAGGAAGATCGGTTCATAAGTATTCTAACTCATCAGTCGCCATTCGTCTGCTGACACGGGTCCACAAGGTACACATTTTTTTCTGTCCATGACCATTCTAGTCCAGTTGCTGACAATCTGTCCCACGCTGCATTTCTACTCGAGAACCGTTCTACTCTATCGCCTATTGGTTCTTCAGCAGATGTGAAGAGACATAATTTGACGACCTCATGCCGCAGCGGTAGTGCATCTGCATACCATGCGAGAGGTCCCGGGTTCGAATCCCGGCTGGGGACAAAAAACACCCCAGGTCTTGGATGTTTACATGTTTGTGATGTCGTTGTTTCTGGTTCCGACTACACAGGGTATCCTAGTGTGGGGCCAGAAGCAATGTATGTGCCTGTATATAAATGTTTATGCTTATGTTTTATTTAATATAACAAAATACCGGTAGAGAAATATGTCATCGTACCTTGAAGAGAATTCAATGCCTTCTAATCACGAAGGTAGCAAACTACATTCGTCTTTATTACAGTGTAGTAATTTATGTCTTCGTGTCCCAAATTCTAGCATACCATCCCAGCCTTTGTTTTCCCTTTATGGTCAATAACTCAAACATACCCTTGAAACAATCACAGAACAATCACGGGCTGAATCTAATTGCATAACTCAGTTGAATGCGCTATTAGAGAACTGCCGAACTGGCGAAAAAGTTTCCCGACCAACCACATTACCAATGTATTATTCCCGCATGTACCTAATACCTGGGGCATAGGGGCTATGTTTGTGTGTGTCGAGTGTAAAATACAGTTGGTTTGAATGCCGTTCTAACAATATGTTGTACAGAGTAGTGGGCTAGAACAATAAGTGCAGGCAGAGCCGCGGGCGGACTATAGTACAATGCTAGCCTGCACCCTGGAGTTGCAAATGTGTTTATGAACAACATTGGACATGGCAGGTATTTACACACAGGAATAAAATACCCATATCTTGCTGAAAATTGGATATTGATTGATTTTTTATTGCACAGCAAGAATACTTGTGCAAATGCTAGCATAATAATATTAAGTATTTTCTTCAAGCTAACCTTTTGTAATGTGGGTAGTGAAAGGGGTAGTGCCAGGAAAGAGCATATGCAGTCGGGAGCTGGCAAAATTATTAATCATACATACACTTACATAAAGTCACGCCTGTATCCCAGAGGGGTAGACTGAGACCAGGGACTGCCACGTGCCACGATCCTGACAGATCACTTTCACTTCCTCCACATTTATTAGTCATTGAATGCACCCACGCCGGTTTCGGGTACTTTTTTATCTTTTTGTCCCTATTTGGTCGAAGTATTCCTGCCTGGGACAACTTTTACCGGCCCGTCCATCCACATTCGCTCGATATTTGTTTAGTCGATCTTACTTCCTACATCCTCTCCATATGTCCAAACCAAAACATTCCTTTCTCAATTCTAGTGACTACATCCAAATTATAAATTATTAACCCTAACTTCGAAATACGTCAATTGTATAATTGTATAAAAAGGCTATGGTTATGTTGAACCTTTAACGTTACTGCAATTACGCAATCGTCAACTATGTCAAAGAAGCGCCATAAAACGTTTAACATCGCTATAAAGTACCTCTAAAAAGCCTTCATGACATTTTGACAAGACTTGCCAGTAAATACGGATATGGAAAGAGTTGCGTAAGCATTAAATAACATTCTGTCCATCAAAATGCTAAGTGCGATGGGAACCAATTGGATGCCTTCACCTATCTTACACAACCTCCAAATATTGACACTTTTAAAATCTACCAATTTTTTCTAAAAGTACGTAGTTTAGAATTCAACAAATTGCATTAGGATTTATAGTAACAGATATAATAAAATATAGCCCATGACTTGTTTGCATGTGATCCGATTTTTGTTCCTTTATTTATGTTCCAAAATGATCTGGAATTTGAAATGGACACATCCAGTTTAACTTGTGTTTCTGTGTTAATTTGAATAAAAACATTTATGGCCAGTTTCTGCATTGATAATTTCGCTAAGTAATTCTCAGAAAAGAACATGACTTAAGTATTTACTTAGGGAAATTCTCAATTCAGAAACCGGCCCTTAGATTTTGATTTAATCAAAAATTGGACTATCTATCAAGCTCATTAATAGAGCCCACTACTGGGCATAGCCCTCTTCCCTGTCTCGCCTACCCTCTCAGTGTCCTGCCAATATCATCCAGTTTAGTAATATCATCCAGTTTAGTAATATCAACCGCGGCCACCACTTTCTGACCGCCTTTTGAAATACGTAGAATCGGATTAACTAACTGTTAAAATAAATTGAGGGCAGTTTATTTGTTTTTTTTTTTGCTTCGTAGCGTCAAGTTTCATGCCGCACCAACCAGCATCAGCCACATTTGAAAGGAGGTTTAAGTAGTGCAAAAGAGGTAAACAACACTCTTCACGATCTCCCGCTGCCGCCTTCGCCAGACAGGCTCTTCGGACATCTCTCCGGCACCCAGTCGCTCGCTATTAGAGTATTTGGTAGACAATATGCGAGATGTTAGATTAGCACCATTGTTGGCCCGCCCGGCGGCGCAAAACGAACGCTAAGTGAGGACCACAGTGGTCCGGACCACACCGCCTGTCCGTGAGGATTTTTACCACTTTTTGTGACGGTCTACCTTTGTTCCGAAGGCGGGTGTTTGTCGGGAAGGGCCGGCTGGGTGGAGAAAGTCCTCGCCACGTTTCCATGTTGTTACAAGCAAATAGTACTTTGCTCGTGGGTTTGCTCACGTTTGTACGAATGTTCTCGAACAAAAGTTGCTAGTTGGGTAAAATACTTCATTCTTAAAGCTGAATAATTCTAGGCTCAGGGGAGTTACAGAAACTGCCTTATTAGAAGTAAAAATGTAACAAATACAAAGAAACTGGGCAAAATTCTGTCTAAGTCGACAGGCTGTTTTCTCACAAAAAAAACATCGATAAACATCAAATTTTGTAATTTTCGTCTTCTCAGATGTCGCACTATCACACGTCGTCACAGAGAGATCTATAAAAAGTCTGATATCTGTTTGCATCTCAACATTATTCAAAAATGTCGACGACGACGACGACGACGACGACGTCGATCCTACTCGAAATTGAGAAGCCCACCTTGCGACAGTGGAATACGGCGGAGCAGACTCTCCTAATGTTATGCCTCCAAATCGTAATGAATCTCTGGCGTCGTTAACTTTTTTAAACAGAGGTATTTAATAACGGCTCGCACTTCGTTTTTCTCCATTTTCGAGAACACGTTCCGACACAAAGCAAACAAATTCAGCAAACATTTTTTGTTGCAAGATTTTTTTCTTTATTAATATTACAAATATGTATCTGAGCTATGCCTGCCAGTATTTTTTTTTTCTTACCAAGGAGTATGTCGTTCTCACTACTTTTTGATCCCCCCTCGTAAAGTAAAAAAGTATTAATTTAAAGAGAACGAGAGTTCTTTGTCTGACGGCATATGATGCAAAGGAGGTATTACAATGTGAAGCAAAAGGGGCCTATAAACGCTCTCAAAGCAGTGTATAACAGAAAATAAAACGGAACAGAAAATAAAATATCGGCTAAGTTTGAGTCAGGCTCCCGCAAAGGGTCCAGCCCTAACTGAATGAAAGAAAACACATCATCGGCCATTTGACTCCCACTGAATCACACAGGCCTCCCTCATAGTTTTCCAAGCTTCCCGGTCTTGTGCCACCCGCATCCAGAGACTCGCCGCCACCGTAATCAGGTCGGCAGACCATAATATGGTGGGGGGCCTGCCCACGCTGTGTCATCCGATCCGCGGTTGCCAGGTCAGAACTTTTCCGCCCCAACGGCCATCAGTTCTCCGAGCTATGTGCCCCGCCTACTGCCACTTCAACTGAGTAATTCTTCGAGCTATATCAGTAACTCGGGTTCTTCTGCGGATCTCCTCATTCCTGATTCGATCGCGCAGTGAAACTTCGAAAGAAAACCCATTTTTTTGCTAAATACACACATAATATAATAGGTTTATGGTATTCATGCCATAATCACCAGTACAAGTCCAACTCGCACTTAGCCGTTTTTTTTATTGACAGCAGCAGCGGCACAGGTGCGCGCAATCAATTAGCTCCGAGTCGCAGGATTAGCGACGCGTGCGCAGCGCGGGCTCGACAGCTGGGGACAAGGGTCGAGGGGGGAGGGGAAGGAATTCCAGGGATGTTGTTACGAGAACACCAACTACCACAGATAAAGATATAGTTTTATGCATAACTGAACCTGTTGTCTTTTGAATTTTCACGGTTTTAACATCATTGGGCCCTAGATTTTGCTATGAGTATTATTTCCATAAACATATTGATGGAAATTTATTAGAAGACATTAGTCTTCTTTGCGTACCAGTATCCAGTGTAATTATTTTATCTTTGAGTTATTACTTTGATGAATGTACCATGGTGAAGAATATAATTACTTCTTTCGCTCACCTACTTAGTGTGATGAACAGCAACGAGGTAGAGAATAAATATCTAAAATTGACGATTAAAAAGACGTAAATATAGAGTGGTTAATTAAAATCGCCTAATAAGTCCCGTTTTATGACGTATCGTATTTGTGTCTCACGACAAATAGGAGCGGAATTTCAGTGGCTTTAACAACTCCATATTATCTCCTCGCCAACTTTAGCTGTTATTTATACTCTCCCTATTCCGTTCACCGGAGATGATGAATTACTTTTTCTGACACAGCAACTTTTTTCGTCCAAATATCCACTTGTTTTTACGTCGACTGACAAAAAACCCGCAGGTTTTCCTTGACAGCCGTCGTCGTTAACACGCTCGTGAAATAATACGCCGAATGTACCTTTCTAAAACTTTTCATGGATACAACCTCCACATACACACAATAGCCTGAGACATTTGTAGCTCTCCCACGATTTAGCACAATAAATACCATACAAAGTATTCTGTTTTTCTGAATGTACGTTAACAGAAGTACCGTGCAGCGACGTCGCTGAAGTAGCAAACCTCGGTCTCTACTGACTCCTCCGGGATGCAGGCGTGAGTTTATGTCATGTGCTATCGTGGTTCGACAGGTAAACGCAATGGCCACCTCGAGAAATATGAAAATGATCAAGCGTCTACTCATCATCATCATCATTCAGCCACAAGAAGTCCACTGCTGGACATAGGCCTCCTCCATGGATTTCCAAAAAGACCGGTTGGAAGCGGCTTGCACCCAGCGTCTTCCTACCACTTGGATGAGGTGATCTGTCCATCTTGTGCCGGTCGTCCTACGCTGCGCTTGCCGACATGTGGTCTCCATTCGAGAACTTTTCGATCCCATCGGCCACCAGTTCTGCGTGCGTCTAATGATGCACACCAAATCCTGTCAAAATCCCGACGTTTGTGACAGCAATTAGTATGAAATTTGACAGTTAGTTAGACGACTGGGATCGCTCAGGATTAGTGCGCGTAAAACGGGAGCATTCGGCAGACCACCAGCCGGATGGTCTTACGATATAGCGCGAGTAGCTGGTAAACAGAGGCTGTGTATGGCACAGGATCGTGAATATTGGCGTACACATTACGAGGCCTTTACCCGGCAGTGGGTGTCAATGGGTTGATGATGACCATTTTAGTTATTAACGGGGTTTTTATTTGGCTATATCTACGAGCCACAGAATATATGCGCTAGTCCCACGATTGGCACATTTAAGAAGCGGTTGAAAGAGCAATATCTATCTCTGTCATAACTTTGAGCTATATTATTTATGTATTATTAGCTATATCTATTTGGTTTAGCTGTACGTTGGTTATTTAGGATTTTGTAGCTTATGTAGTTTATTTTGTACACGTATATAGACCCCCTTTTTACTACTTCTCCGACTCTCCAAGGTTTGCTGGAAGAAATCTCTTACAGAGATAAGCTCGCCTTTGTACATGTTATCTCTAATGTAATGTCTAGTTAAATGTTTCGTGTGCAATAAATTATAATTAATTAATATGTAAATATTTACATCAGCAAGGGTTAACGTACTAGCAATTCATTCATAGTACGTGATAAGTAAGTTATTAAGCAATAGCCACATTATCTCTCTTTATTTCTGTCTCTCTCAGAAAAGCCAAGTTACCACTACGCCCGGCAGATAACTTGAACAAAAATCCGCGCAGTGAGATGACATTGCGATGGACACGTAAGAGCAATTGGCTAAACTCCGAAGAATCGTAATATCCCGCGTCCCCGCCAATGAGTCCGAAATACGCCAACGCGATGTCAAAGTTATTTATTTTTGTATGCTAAGCCAGGAAGAGCAGAGAACGAACAAAAATCATATTGAAAAAAAAAAGCCCATCATAACAATCCATTCGGATACTATCGCCAGTTTGTTTATCAAACTTACAGCAGTACAGATTTGACCTCACAGGTATTGAAAAGAATTAAAACACCCGATAGTCGAAGTGAAGTTCTGTTTCCCTAAAGTCGCAGGTCGTATTATCTGGGCCTGCCTACATGTCAGATTACAATTACAGCCGCTGGGAATCACAGCTCGGTATTGATGTTTATTTTTTGCGACAGCAGATTAGAACCCGATTCTGCTAACATACTGACACGACACCTCAGCGTGTCAACTGCCATTGTTCGGTTGAAAAGCAGTGCTCTATTTCTTCTGATTTTAATTAAGGTGAGATTGAAATATTGTTCTAAACGCCCCATCTATACAGGTGGTGTCTTAGCTCATGACTCCTGGAGAGCAATGGGCTCTTCTCTCTTTGCTTCTTTGGAGTATTACCTTCTTCTTTTGGGATGTATTTCTTGTTTGTCATACCTTTTCTCTTAGCTGCACATTTGGAGAAAGGGTAGACAGGTATCGTCTCATTTTGATGTGCTCATATAACGTACCAACTGAGAGCGATATGGAGCAAGTCTTTGTCGATTCTCTTCTTTCTCGAGGCGTAATAACGCTTAGCAAGCTAAGCTTTACTGATACAGATGGTCTTATTGGACTGTGTTTCGAGTATATTATAATCTTACCCTAACACATTTTCATCATCAGCTCAAGGTCTGGTTTCAATTAGGGACCGTACACAAAACCGCGATGCGACGTCGCATCGTAAAAATCTGCGAGCTCGCGCGACGCATCGCAAGAGCTTGCGAATTGATTCGCATCGGCGTTCATAGTAGTAATAAATAGATGAACCCAAAATCTTCTTTGTTTCTTTTTCCTGTACCGTCTTAGCGATAATAAAAGTGAGCACTTCTTTTTACGATCCATGTCACGACTTAGTTTATAAAATGCGTTCAGTACTTTTGACGGTCGTCGAAGGTATGGTCACCCAAATCGTGGAAGGGAGATGCCTTGCTGCACGAAATCGCATCGCAGCAATTCGTGTCGCAGTTTTGAGCGTTGCGAATTCGCATCGCGCCGACTCGCAGCTTTGTGTACGGAGTCTTATCACTCTAAATATTAGGGGTCCTCTATTATTAGATTAGGGGTCCCCTTTTATTAGCAGGGCGTGTATAAGGCATCTTAGGGACTAAAAGCAGTTGCGGGTGCGGGTGAATGAAATGTGAAAGTCGTATGACAAGTACGCGAGCTCCAGAACATTTTCATATTTTCTACAATCCTCTGACTGATGATGACTGATGATATCTTAGACGTGATTTCGTGTAACTATTTGTGAAATGTTTACAAGCATTTGACTATTTGCTACCTAAGAGCAGAAACGTACTGTTCTCCAAACTACACTTAAAAGTAGCAGTAATCAATTTTACGAATAGATACACGAAATCACGTCCAAGATAGTATCAGTGGTAAAGACTGAACCATAGCTCACCTTATAGACGAAACGTCGGTCACGTCCGCGGCGCCCGCGCCGCTGCAACCCGACACCTGCGCACCTGGAGACAAGAGGAACATTTGTTATTGATACGTGTTTCTTGATAGAAACATGAGCATGTTTCTAAGCGTTTCTTTCTTCAAATTATTGCTAGTACAGTCGACTTCACATAAAGCTTCATCAATTGAATCTTGTGTAGTTCTAAAAAGTAAAGATATCAGCGTCAACAGCAGTAGCTTCGACAGCATTAAGTTTCGTTGATGCATCAGAACATGCATGCAACGACTAATGAATGTCGACAAAGCAAAAGAGGTTTGTCGGGGTCATGGCAAATGGCAAACTCTGGCCTCTGCCTACCCCTATGGGATACAGGCGTTAGTTTTGTATGACTGAACTTACTTACAGTATTTATATACTAACATGATTACTGTACGTCAGCAATTATCCATCAAGTTATGGAATACCGTTCCTTGTAATTGATTCCAACTTTTAACCCTTGCGTAGGTACTAAAGGAAACCCACACAGGAAATACACACACTCGATCATACTATACATAAAGACACACACACAAAACCAGTGCTGTGTAGCAATTAATCGGTCGGCGAAAAGCTCAGACACACAGGCTGTTGCGAAACCGAACCAAGAAATGGGAGCCTACCCCTGATAATATTTTTCTTCGAGAGAAAAGAGATCGAGGATACTTGGTTAGCTAAGTGGTTTTTGGTGTTTACTACTAAGGTCGACTTGCACCACTGCTTAAATGTCACTGAAGTGATATTAATACGAAGAATTATCGTTTGATGGACGAATAATATTACAATTATTGATGACAATGAAATAGTGTACAATTATTAGCTTAGCAGCGTTATTGCACATGACGACCCGACTAACTGACTTGCAACATATTAATTGAGATGAAATTAAATAAAATTAGTTTATGCGCAGGTGATATCCTGCCTGCTGAGGATGATAGCACAAGTATGATAATTTAATGGAACGCTATAGATACATTTAAGTGGGTGTAACAGTCATACATAAACTAAACAGGTACTAAAACATTTTCTTTTTTTATTAATATTACATTAATTTGAAAGCTGTGTTTTTTGTTTGCAAAAATTATGACAACTGTAGTGATATTGTATTTAACATAATTTTCATTACAATACTAATTAAGTTTGTACGCCCAAGGCAAAACATATTGTTTTATAACATATTGTATAATTTACCTATATTTAGAAATAAATTGTTTGATTGATTGTTTGATTTTAGCGTAGCGGTAGAGCGACATTTTGGCTGTGAACAATTTTAAGATAAGTGTGGTAGCCCCACACTAGGCCTAGCCTGTATCGTGGAGTCGAGAAACAAAGAGAGAGTTCAATTTATGATGAAAAATATCCAGGCAAGTTAAATGAGTCCCGAGTAGGCGCCCAGTTTCGCTTTCGATGACACCACGCCACCGCACTCGCCGGTCGACATTTTTGCCTCTTTTTTGTTCTTCGGTGAAATTTTGTGTTATGTGAATTGAATAATCGGCCGGCCTTTATAGCTTTCCACCTGCGGCTTTTGGGCTAGGGCCATGTCGTCGCGCTTTGTGATTGACAATGGAAAAAATCATATCTTCTTCTATAATATGTGTTTGTAAAAAAGTAAACATCATAAATCTCAATAATGGTGATCTTTTCTTTTTTGGTTCCATCTCGTATCGGATATCGGCTTTCACTATGGGTACTATGTCCCGTGATGTTCCGGCTCGGAAGAGTTCTACCACTCTGCAAGACTTTGGAGCCACCTAGTTACCAAAACCCTTTACGGTTTTATTTATACAAAGTCTTAAAACAATTAAAAAACGCCGATTAAAATAGTCCGTGGTGGAGATTTCACAAGGAAAAAATGAAGCCACAGATGAAATAAAATTTTAGAAAATAAGAGTTTTAGGTTGGTTTTAAAAGAATAGTATTTTTATAAATTACGCAGATAGTCTATAATCTAGCAGATTTAATTATAAAAAAAATATTTAAAACGCTCCGCCAATGTTTAAATAGTCTATGGTAAAGGGAAAAACTTTACCACAGACTATTTCAACTGCAATTGACGAGTGTTTAAGAGAAATCGAGCTTTTATTAACAAGACAGTAAGACTCTATAGCGGAAATCGATTTATAGACCGTAGGTTCTATGAAACGTTGCTTCAATAATACACTGTACACAAATTATGGCCTTTAAAATTAGTCTGAGTTTGATTATATTCTTTTTTTGCACTATTCCGTGCTGAGGACAATTTCGAAAACATATTTAGAGGCTAAAAATTCCACCCACGCCGGGACTTGAACCCGCGAACTGTACGTAATACAGACAAGTTTGTAAAGAGGTTCGAAATTTCGCCGATGCCGGCACTTGTCCATTAGCTCAATTGGGAGAGCGCTGGCACGGTTAGCTCGAGGTCGCGGGTTCAAGTCTCGGCATGGGTGGAATTTTTAGCCTCTAAATAAGTTTTTATGAGTTTGAGTTTATTTTAAACAAAAAGAAACAATACGTATTTAAAACAAGTTTAAATTGCATCATTATTAGCAGCCGTTTGACGCTCATGGTTTTCCAAGCTTCCCCGTCTTGTGCCGTCTAATGCATTGCATTATTAAATAAAATGGTACCCTTGGCCCCTGAAGCAGCTTTACAACTACAGTAGTTTTCTAGTTTTAAAGGTCACAGTTTGTATTGTATGATATTTGTTTTTACATACATTTACATTTACATACAGGCACATACATTGCATCTGGCCCCACACTAGGATACCCTGTGTCGTGGAAACCAGAAACACCGACATCACAAACATGTAAACATCCAAGACCTGGGGTTTTTTTTGTCCCCAGCCGGGGTTCGAACCCGGGACCTCTCGCATGGTATGCAGATGCACTACCGCTGCGCCACGAGGTCGTCAATATACTGTTTTTACATTAATCATAGTATTACAAAAAACGCATCCAACGCAATGATTGACTTATCGACTCTACCGTTTAGAGCAGACAGGCGGGCGGCAAGAAAGCCTTGCGCTTGCGCATCAAATGCGGGGTTTATTTCACGCCTGTCCACTATGCCTGTCGGGGAAGCGTTAGGCGGGTTGATTGAGATTTTCTCTCCTAATAAGTCAGGCTATGCCTTGCGTGTAGAGCGAAGGCTGTTTATATATTTATGCACTCTTTGGAAAACTTGCAGCTTATATTTTAAGGGTGATATTAATCAAGATATTACTACCCTCATGGTTAGGAAAGCCGTGAGGGAGGCCTATGTCCAGCAGTGGGCGTCAAATGGCTGATGATGATGATTAATACCCTAAAAAAGTCCCCAAAACTGGCGCGTGCGCATGAAATAAAAAATCAGTAATTTATTTCAAAGTAAAGAATTTACATTCTGTTTAATAATAAAAAATAATAAGCAGCCTATATACGTCCCACTGTTGGGCACAGGCCTTCTCTCAGAGAGAGAGTATGGGCTTAATCACCACGCGTGCCCACCGCGGATTGGCGATTTCAAGCGCTGAGGTATGTAAATAGCTCCGACACTCAGGTTTCCTCACAATGTTTTCCTTCACCGTTAGTGGTATTGCTACTATAACTTCACAAAAGTACATAACTTAGAAAACAAAGTCATAGGTACATGCCCGCACTGGGAATCGAACCTGGGTCTCCCGCTTCCGAGTCCAATGTTCTACCCACTAGGCTACCACCGCCACATTCTGCTTGCTGAATATCAATGCACTATGTTACTCACTATGTTAGAATGCAGCGACTAATGAACGTGGATGAGGCGAAAGAGGTTTTTCAGGAGCGATGCATGTGGCAAACACTGGTCTCTGCCTACCTCTTCGGGACGCGGGCGCGAGTTTATGTTGTTGTTGTATTAATACCTCTAGGGTCACTCTTGAGTGCCTGTTTCACACAAAATCGAATTATCAGAGATATTTTAAGAGTTTTTTTTTAATTAACAACACATAACATAACATAAACTCACGCCTGTATCCCAGAGGGGTAGGCAGAGACCAGGGACTGCCACTTGCTACGATCCCGACAGATCACTTTCGCTTCCTCAACATTCATTAGTCGTTGCATGCACGCACGCCGGTTTTGGGTACTTTTTATCTTGCCCTTTGCTAATACTGTCCTAAATAAGTTACTATAAGTTGGTCACATCGTATGTAGCGCATTCACGCCCAAGTGGTTAAAAGGATTTTGGAGGAGAGCTCGCCGCGATTGCGCAGCGAGTTCGCCGCGATTGCGCAGCGAGTTCGCCGCGATTGCGCAGCGAGCTCGCCGCCACGGCGCAGCGTCCTCACGGCGTCGTCGCGGCATGCGCGCCGCGTTTTGGACACTTAGTGGCCAAATTGGTTGATCGAGGTTGGTTGATGGTTGACGAGGAAACACTACTGCTGGCTTTGTTACTTCGAAGACGCAGAAAACGAAAGCAGATACAAGTCAACGACGAATATGTGAGGATTCATTATCAAGTAATCGACTAGGAGAGAGCGACTACTATGCATACCATGTACCATGTAACTACTTTAAATTTTAGTTATAAATAACTTTGTCTCCATTGTATCAACGACGATTGAACCTCTAAACAATGCTACGTCCGCTTACACACGTATCTTTGATAACACGTCGGACTGTCGAACGCGATTGTACAAAACCGCCGCGACGGCGCATCGTCGTCGCAATCGCATCGCTAGTGTTATAGGGCCCTTACACCAAAGTTTTTATTCAGAGGAAAAATAAATATACAACCAATTCTTATGCCGCAGGCGCCGGTGGTAACTTTAGTATGGAACAGATGATATTTTGTTCGCATGTTCGAAGTTTCCACATTGAAAAAGTTCTTAGTACTGGCGACGAGTTGAACCCCAATGTATATTATAAAGGCTCAGATATTTTCAGATATGAATGGATACTTACAAAAATGTTCATTCCATACATGATTTTAAAGAACAAAATAAAACTCAGACACAAAGTATGATGAACGAGTTTGGTCCATAACACCATCGACCGTAATAACGGAAGCTTCAAATAAAGTTACTCTTGTTTACGACTTGGGCGTTAATTGTATTTCCTCATGAGAAATACTTGTGTTTATAGTCAATAAATGGTTTTTGAATCGGAAAACTGTTATGTAACGATTGGAAAGTTTCCCAAGCTTATACAAATTGATCCATTCATATTGGCACTGAGTTGAAGTGGCAGTGGGCGGGGCGCATAGGTCGGAGAACTGATTTTCCTCTGTGAACTGATGGCCGTTGGGGCGGAAAACTTCTGACCTGGTGACCGCGGACCGGACGACGCAGCGTGGGCAGGCCCCCACCAGATGGTCTGACCTGGTTACGATGGCATGGAGTCGCTGGATGCGGGCGGCACAAGACCGGGAAGATTGGAAAATCATGGGGAAGGCCTATGTCCTGCAGTGGGCGTCAAATGGCTGATGATGATGATAATAAAGTTGGCACTGTTTGATAGATACTAAATGTCGGTGGCGAAAAAATAAATGCTGGGCTTTGTTTGTCATTGATACCAATCTATTTTTGAAGAACTAAAACAGAAATGACAAACAAATATTTTTTAAGGTTCCGTAGTCAATAAGTAACCCTTAGTTTCGGCATGTCCATCCGCCTGTCCGTTTGTCTGTCCGCGGCTCAGCTCAGAGACGCTTAGTAGATACTAAAAAGAAGAAATTTTACATAAACATACATAATTACGCCGACAAAACGGCAAAATTAAATGTCTAAACATAATTCCTACGAGTATCTTTTTTTTTTATTTTAATAAAAAATCTTTAAAGGATTATTTTAAATGAGCCATATACGACCAGCACATAGTAAAGAAAGTAAGCTATTATAGACACATTTTTTTCCATATATTGAGAATGTATGTAGGGCCGGTAAGGGACGTCCCAGGCGGGTATACTTCGACCAAATAGGGGATTTATTAGCAAAGGGCAAGATAAAAAGTACCCGAAACCTGCGTGCGTGCATGCAACGACTAATGAATGTTGAGTAAGCGAAAGTGATCTGTCAGGTTTATGGCAAGTGGCAGTCCCTGGTCTATAGCTACCCCTCTGGCATACAGGCGTGAGTTTATGTATGTATGTATGTTTTAAGAATGTTTTCCAAGATCCGTTCAAATGGAGTACGGTACGGTAAGTCGAAATAAGTATGGAGTGAGGTTACCAGACATTCGGTGACGCTACCCATCTTTCCCACGCATCAAAATTAAAACCAATCGGATTTTCGTTGACTTTCGAAACGAAACACTGGCGGGGGCAAATAATAAAATTAATTAACAACATTCCGTCGATAGGCGAAGAGGCTGCGGCCGTGCGCGCGCGCCGGTCGAAAGTGAAACTTCGAACTTGGAACATACGTAATGGAGCGGCCAGTGACCCCGTATCGTAATGATTCAGTTGTATGTAAGCCACTGCAGATTGAAGAGTCGCTTTCAGCGCTGAGCTAATATCGCTAATTTGGTGCGATTGTGACGCTAGAATCACATAATTTGGCTATGGAGTCAGATAAACATTACATACATAGAAGTAGAAGTATTAATCTAAGATTAGATAGGTGTGCGGACATAATTAGTGACACGTGATTTAAAAAAATAAATGTTAGCAATGGGTAATTTATTATATTCTTTTTGTTGCACTATTCTTCTTGGTGTTAAAAAAATGGGTAATTTACCAAATTATGTGCCAAGGACATTGTTGACAAATATAAATTTACCAACTGGTTTGAAATGAAATGCAAAGGAAGCCCGGCGTATATAGGTACCTGCAAGGCGTTCACTTTGAATGAAAATATCGTTAAGAAACTAGTTCGCTCCACACGATTTGACATTGTCTTTCCTGTGGATTAAGCCACCTAACATTGGCTCTCATTTGCTCTAAGCACAATACCCATGTCTGGACAAACAAATGTATTTGAATTGATTTCATTTCCGTAGATACGGAGAAAACCGGGTCTAGTGCCCACACCAGGATGTTGCCTTACTGCATTGGCTTTGGGATTCGGTGTGAGAGACCATCGCTTTCAAAAACCCCAGATACGGTAAGGTGAGAGGCCGGTGTACTTGGCCGCACTACAATTCATAGTACACATGAATTCATTAGTCGTTGCATGCACGCACGCTGGTTTCAGGTACCTTTTATCTTCCCCTTTGCTAATACATCCCCTATTTGGTCTGAGTATATCCGCCCGGGACGTCCCTTACCGGCCCTTTCACCCACATTCGGTCGATATATTTGTTTCGTCAATCATTCTTTCTTTATCCTCTCCACATGTCTAAACCAACGCAACATCCCTTTCTCAATTCTGGTCACTACATCCTCTTTCAGTCCACAAGGTTCTCTAATCATACAATTGCGTATCCTGTAATTCAAAGAACTACAAACATAGTTTGTATTGATTTTATATTACCTATAACAATTTGATGTAACTATTGGATAAGTACAATTAGTCTTCCTACTTGTTAATCGGTGGGTTAATCTGCTATGCAATGCACATCGTAACATCACAGTGGACCATGAATTGTAGTTCTATGAAATGGGGCCCTGGCAAGCCTACTCCGTCTAAAAGTCTGTCACAGGAACTAGAGTAACTTTACCAACCTAGTGAAGCGAAGCCACTAGACACTATAAAAATCGGCTAATATTTATTTATTTACATAAATATTGCAGCATGAATGCAATATACCTAAGACAAGAATACTTGTTTTGTTTTTTGCCATTTCGTAGTGATCCCCGTAGTGGAAGTTGTTCGTATGACAGTGTAGAATATCAATATCATCAATAGGAGGTTGCGCATAGTGACCGTTAAGAACCAACAGCCCCTAAGAAGTGCTTTAACAAGTTCATAGACACGCGTGGAGTTGATTCCCCGAAGCTGACGTTCGTGTCCCAGCAGTGTCAATTAGAGAGGAATGATAATAATCCGCGAGCGCCACACACCGCGCACCACGCTTCAATAGTTTCAATTATTCATTCCTCACTCAAGTAATTGTAACGTAACAAACAATCAATTATGGATGAAGATTGCTAGGGAAAACGCGCTAAATACCCGTTTAAAATACATTGTACTTCTGTTTGTTGTCCCTAATAAAGAAAATAAAATAAATAAATAAATTTACCTTAAATGGTGTTTGAGTATCGTGAAAGTTTATTATTGACATAATGCTTTTGTCGGGAATAAATTGCGGTCTGTTACGAAGACGTAGTGGCTGGCAGTTGGCAGGAGACCGCGCAGTACAGAGACAAGTAGCGACTTTTTATATAGAAATCCATGACCCATTTCAAATTGCTAAGCCACTGGGCCACTTGATAGCTTATGACCGAAATCTGAAATCTGTTCCGACTTTGTCCTATATCTGTGTCATCATCAGCCACTTGACGCCCACTGCAAGACATAGGCGTCCTTCATGGTTTTCATAACCATGAAGGGTTTTGCCATAATCGCCACGCTTAACAGGCGGGTTGGCGATCGCAGTATGCGGTTGGAATCTCAGGAAGACGCTGCTGCCCGTCTCCTGGTAAATGATTTCCTTAGTCGCCTTCTACGACATCCACGGAAGGAAATGGAGTGACGCTATTCTTAATCCGGCGCCACACGGAATCTCTGTGGCGCCGGATCTCTGTGTCAAAATTTAAAAATAATTTTTTTTTATTAAAAGTAATACATATATTGTGACTTATTGAACGTTACAAGTAAAACTAGGTGTCCGTTTCGAAATCTAGATCATTTGCAGAAAAACAAACAAAAAAACTCCAAACTTAGTCTTTTAAAATATGTTCCTTAATTAACAGAGTTTACATATTTTACATAATCTTCTGTGTATTTCCATTTTTATATGCAATAATCTGTTCTATCTATCCAACTATCTATCTACCTTCTAAAACCTAGTACTGGGATTAAAACCATATTTTAATTCCAGACATCTCTGTTATCTAAATATTCCTTTAATCCTTAATGCTATAGTAGCTCATATCGTACAACGTGCGCTTTACACATTTTTTGAACCGCGCTTTTGGCGAGCTTATTATATTTCTGTGAGCTTCTTTTTTCTTCGTTATTTATATGTTTTTTTCTTGTGATGTGTTAATTTGTTACAATAAATGTCATTTTTCTTCTTCTAATATGACCACCAGTCGCAGCCAGTTTTTCTCGCGGCCAGACGAACGTGTGCGGAAAATTGGTCTCGACTGTATTGCAACGTTTATAAAGATATATAGAGAACACATTATTGGACAACCAGAAAAACTAATCACAAAATATGATTTCTTATATCTAAGTAATGTTAACAATTAGCAGTCTTATCGCTTAGAGCGATCTCTTCCAGACAACATTTAGTATTTTAGTGGCCCAGTGGGTGGGACCTCTAAGTAATTACAAATATATTCAATAAAATTTTAATTAGTTGCTACTTTTGTAACATCCACTTATTCCGTCTATCTGTCTAACCAGCCAATAAACAGAGCCCTATGGTGAGAATCGTGAAGCCGACCATTCAGTGGCACCATTCACCCAGATGTTATTCTTACCTGCAAGTGGTGTACAAACCATATTAATCATTGTTTTGTGAGTCTGTTGTTTGTGTACCTAACGTGTTTCATAAACACGTTAAGAGGTTATTATGTGGTTATATTTTATATCTTTTGTAGTGTAGAAAGGGCTGCGCCTCCTAGTATAGGTTAATATTTACTTAAAAGGAGGCTTCTGCAATGCTCTGTACGTGCATGTTTTTGTTTGAATGAAGGCATTTAAATTTTGTTTTTAAATAAAAAAAAATTAATCTATCTTATACACTTTAGATTCTTCTCTAGTTTTTATCGGAGTCGTCAACCACTTAAACGTTATGATTTGTACACACGTACTTTGGTCATTAGGCTTTTAGATGTACAGTCAGTGATATCTGAAAATATCCATGTTTAGGTTGATATATACCATTGCTAATAGAGTAGCTAAATAGTAACAAACGGTTATTGTCTGTACATCAGCAAAGTGGGTAATTTTTTTTTATGTACTATGTATACTTAAAAAATACATGCATATTTTCCAAAACTCTTTTAAAACCTATTCTTTACTATGTTTGTAAACCGCCATTCGTTCGAGCCATTGAATTTCCAGCATGAAAATTGAAAGGGTGTATCGGCACGCGCCGTGCTGACGTCATTTCCCGTAACTCTTTGATCGACTGTTTTTGTCCAATCTCGGTTGACATCAATTTTCTTTGTCACCGGCTCACGTAGACCCATTGAGATGGCTCACGTATCGCCCTGCGAGGTGGGGTTACGTCAATAAAGGAGAAAATTCCTTTAGCGGAGAGAGTTGATACTTAAAAAAAGCTTTATTGAATGGCCCGAGGAAAAAAGAATTGATTGACTAGTCTTTCTAGTTACGTGTATCTGGGCAGGTGATTGTTAGCTATGAGTATGTGTCGAACAACTGATTACTTTTTAATAGAAATGTCAACATTGCATAATGAACCTACTGTGCATCCGTAAATACTTTCTTTTTAGGGTTCCGTATCCGAAGGGTGCCAAAAGGACCCTATTACTAAGAATTCACTGTCCGTCTGTGTGTCTGTCCGTCTGTCACCAGGCTGTATCTCATGAATCGTGATAGCTATTAGGCAGATGAAATTTTCACAGATGATGTATTTCTGTTGCCGCTGTAACAACAAATACCAAAAACAAAATAAAATAAACATTTAAGGGGGGGTCCCATACAACAAACGTAACTTTTGCTTCCCGTTTTTTTGCTCGATATTAATAACGGCAACAGATAGACGCTTGAAATGTTCACAGAATATTTAGTTCTACATTCACTTTAAAAATAAATAATCAAATTAAAACAAAATTAATATATAAAAGGGCCCCTTTCCTATACAACAAACGTGCGTTTTTGGCGTTTTTTCTCGATATTTGTGTCTTATGTTGTATAGGAACCCTCCGTGCGCGAGTCCGACTCGCACTTGCCCTGTTTTTTTTTTTCTATGTGAGTAACATCGAGTAAGCAAAGGGTTTGCAGCAAGAACCGTATACAATATTCGTTGTCTACTGAAGAGACTGAAAATCGTAAGGTTTTTGTCAAATATTTGCCTGTATCGCAGAGGGGTAGGTAGAGACCCGGGTTTGCCATTCAACACAATCCTGACTACTATCTTTCGCCTGCGGTTGAGCCTAATAACTAGTTTTCCGGGCACAGCAGCAAATCAGTTGAACTTATGAATTTGAATTTATGACGAATAACTAAAGGAGAAGGAATAGATTAAAGTAAAACTACGATAGCTCAGTTTAGGGAAAATGTAAAAAAATGAAAGAAAATTTTAATTTCCTGATGCAGTGTATCATTTCACTTATAGAAATGCATAGAAAAAAAGTCTCACACATAATCACGTAGCCTGAAGGAACAACAAATAACGGCCAAATGTAGGCAGTTACAGATAGAGAGCCGCGATCAGCCACCTGACAGTGCTGCAGGCTTGATGGGGCGGGCAGAGAGACGGAATAATTGCTTGTTTGGTAACTGTGTTATGCAGGTGAAGGACCCTTGATGACCCCTAGCTTTGAAGACAATAATAAGCTATGAGATAATCGTTCGTTTGTCTCGTCCATTTGTTACAATTACAAAAAAATATATATATATAAAAACTGGCTAAGTGCGTGTTGGACTACGCGCAGTGTAGGGTTCCTTAGAAAGAGTGTTTTTTTGCCTACTTTACAGAACTAACCACTTCATCAAAGAAATTTTCAATGGAATTTGTACGAAGTTTTAGTTTTTTAACTTGGTCGTTAACTTGTAAAGCCTACTTAGCTGTGATAGTTTTCATATTAAATTCATTATAAGTGCTACTGCCCTGAATTTTTTCACGTTTCTACAATCAACCGTTTGACCTCTCTCCGGGGGACGCCCTACTCTAACAAAAAGTTGCGCTTTAAAGCTTAATATTCCGCAAAGGGATCCCTAAATCAAAAAATGGTTACGCTACACAAACTCTAAGGGTTCCTTGTTGACTTCGGAACCCTAAAAAACTTGATAACAAACAAAACAACGGCTTTTTCTTATATTCACCAAAGCAGGCATCAAGTTAGGAACAATGGAAAAATAGAATATTATAAAAAATATGTATATTATAAAAAATCTCAGCTCCGGTGCAATCCCCGGCATACTTCTTTGCAAGTTGTTTGTGTTTCTTCTCACTAACGATAGCAAATATCATGAGGAAACTTTAGTAGCAGAAGCCTGAAATCGCCAATGTCCGGTGTTGATTAAGACTGTTCTTACGTGGCGCATGCTGTCTCGCTCACAAAATTTAAAATTTTTAATTATTATACTAAAATGAGTAAACCTTTGGTAAAAATGGTCCAAGGGTTTGTTGCACACTTGTTGCATGATTGAATTACGGGCATTTTAAATATGTTTTTGTTTTCCTATACGAAGTATTTAATAAAGAAAAGCTGTTTCCAAAATTATTAATTTTGGAATCAAATACTCTCAGTCAATCTTGAATGTCCGCAATTTAATTATCCATCTAAACCTCAGACCACATTTATCAAAAGTAAACTCATTTTATTGCAATCACTAAATTTTGCGAGGGAGACAGAATGCTCGACGTAAGAACAGCCTTAAGACCATGCTCTCTCTGAGAGGCCTACAAAGCCTACGGGACATGGTCGAATTATGCTTGCCAACTTGTTACATTTGAAAAGATAAAATAAATAAATAAATAAAAAGAACTTTATTCAAAAGTAACAAATTTGCTTATGTTAAGAGTAATATAATTTAGTACACTTTTGAGCGTTATTATAAAATATCTATTTAGTAAAAGTGCATGTTCATAAAAGGTTAATCTTGGCTCAGCCTCGTCTCACCAATGACATAAAATTCAGCGAATTAAGGTTAATATTAATCGTGACTCACCCAAAACGACACGAGAGTTATGTCATTATTTTTAGACATTGGTCCAAAATTCACGTACATTTATAGACGCACGCCTTTATCCCAGAGGGGTAGGCAGAGACCAGGGACTGCCACTTGCCACGTTCCTGACAGATCACTTTCGCTTCCTCAACATTCATTCGTTGTTGCATGCACGCAAGCCGGTTTCTGGCACCTTTTATTTTGCCTTTTGCTAATAAATCCTCTATTTGGTCGAAGTATGACCGCCTGGGACGTCCCTTACCGGCTCTTCCTTTGCTGCATGTATTTGTTTCGAGAAAAACAAAATATTAAAAAGATGTGAAGTTTACGTATCAATATAAAAAGCGATTTACAGATGCCGGCAATGATTTTGTTCGATTTTCAGTTTTTAGGATTC
The DNA here is from genome assembly GCA_963969515.1 of Yponomeuta evonymella. Classification (NCBI taxonomy): domain Eukaryota; kingdom Metazoa; phylum Arthropoda; class Insecta; order Lepidoptera; family Yponomeutidae; genus Yponomeuta; species Yponomeuta evonymella. The sequence continues at coordinate 1,055,172 of OZ018343.1, read as the reverse complement.
CGTACACCGTACAAAAAAACGGAACCCTAAAAACGTATGTCTGGCCGTCCATCTATCAAAGCCAATTTGCGTCGAATCTACTAGACCAAATCAAGTGAAATTTGGTAGGATGGTGTAATTTTATGACCCAAACACAGATGTACAAAGTAAATAAATATTATTTTAATATAAGGGTCATTTTCGGGGGACAAATTAGGAATTAAAAAAAAGTTTTGCAATCCTTCCTTACTGTGTCATATATCAAATGAAATGGCTCGTTATGAAGATCTCAAATATACTTATTTTATTATTGTAAAATAAATAGTTTTGATTTTATTATGAACGAAGACGAAAATTGACCATTTCCCCTGATCTCCGAAACTACTTAGCCTAAAATAAAAATAAATGCAATACATAGTTCATTGCTTGTAGATTACCGAAAAACCTATAAGAATTCTATACGGATTATATAAATATTCACTTACGGAAAATAGTTCACTAAAACACCACCGGATAGCGCTAGTAGTAGTTAACTCGCGTCTTGAATAAAAACATTTGACTTTAGCATTGTATAGAACCCTCTCCACTCGAGTTCAACTCGCACTTGGCCGGTTTTTTATAACTATAATTTATCATCTCAATTTACGGCGCCTTTAATTTCCGAGCCTTTTTTATTTATAAAGTCAATCTTTGCTTGAACTAAGATTCTTATCTCATATTTCCTTTTATCGTTACTTTCACTGTGTGCCTATAGCAAGTTTTAAGCCGACATATTGGAACATTACGTAAGTGACGTATAAAAAAGACGATTGTGTTTCTTTACAGTTTCATGATGAAAAGATCTGTGTAATTGAGACCTGACTCGTAATGACTCGCACTAACAACGCTTGCTGAGTGTTTATGCAATGTTTATTAGTACAGCGCGATGGAAAAGAGCAATTGTTATCGTGAATCTGTTCAAAGTCATTAAGCTCCAAAGTGTAAAAACGTAAGATAATGTCAAAGCTAGCTTTTCAATCCCGTCTAAAATTAATTAGAGTATGACCAGCTCAAATACAAGTTTACTTGGTTGCTGGATTAGACTTACAATACCATTTTTTTATTAACCTTCTAAGACCTATCTTTCTAACGGAGTAAACTATAAATTTTTAATTTTAATGTAATGAAATACTTCTAAGACTAATATGATGATGGCACTAACTGACATCAATAAATTAATCAATTACCAGGAGGCGGGCAGCAGCGTCTTCCTGTGATTCCAACCGCATACTGCCATCGCCAAGCCGCCTGCCAAGCGTGGCGATTATGGCAAAACCCCTCATGGTTATGAAAACCACGAAGGAGGCCTATGTCCCGCAGTGAGCGTCAAATGACTGATGATGATGACTAACTGACAATCACTAACAGTAAGTAGCAGATAATAATTAGTGCACTTTTAATATAATTATAAGTATGACATGGGGCAGACATGGCCAACCCAGTCCTACTTTAACCTGGCGGTCGCAACCCCAACAACCGCAATTTTATTTTTTGAACGCAGCGTCGTGTTCCTAATACGGCCTATTCGGTTCACACCCAAAATACTGCGCTCCATTGCCCCCTCCATGTCTGCCGCATCAGCACAGTTAGGTGGGCCAAAGTTGCGACCGACTGGGTTCCGCAATATGGACACCGACGTCGCGGCAGACCAGGGCGTAGATAGCGGGACGACCTAAATGCATTCTTGCCGGGATGATGCGAGGTGGCCGGAGACAGAGAGATGGAAAACAGGCGGGGAGGCCAATGAGACTATGTAAAAAAAAAAGTATCACAATGTGTTCACGATATACCAAAATAACATATATTTTAAAGGTTAAAAATTAAGTAAGTCTAAGATTTAACACAAAAGTATAGAGAATTTTACAAAAGCAGTCCCCTCCTCATTTTCTCCTACTACTTGGGCACTTATAACCTCTAAGTGCCCAGATAGTAGGCAAATATGTTCCAGTTGCCCTCTGCAATTCTATGCAAAACAACTTCTTTTAAAACTATTTTTATTGTCTGTAACGACAAATCAATATTCTGTTAACTCTAGTAATTATCTATCAAGCACAATTAGCTTCCTACGCATGTTGTAGAAAATAAATAAGAAACTAATCGAGGGTTTCTGAAAAACAGAGGGTGAGCTTATTTTTATTTATTGGGTACATTAGCCAAACACACATTATACATCTATATATCTATACTAATAATAAATCTGTAAGGGTCGGTCATGGAGTAAGTTAGTTTGTTTTCAGAGATATTGTGTGTATAGGCTCAATATATGATACTGAAACTAATTTCACGATTTTTAGAATTTTTTTCTGTATGTGTGTATGTATGTATGTATGTTCCTCCATAACTCTTAAACCAATTATCCGAATTTGATGGAATTTGGTATAAAAACATATAGACATCTGGGACACAGGATAGGCTATTTAAATTCTAGCTCCAGTTATGATAAGACGTGGCCCCCATACAAATGCTGCTTCGTAAAAATCGAAATGTACGCGAACGGAGTCGCGGGCACAGCTAGTACCAAATACACATTACACCAAGTCCCGGCATGAGTGGATTTTTTAGCCTCCAAATAGGTTTTTAAAATTGTCCTCAGCACGGGTTAGTGCAACAAAAGAAAAAAGAATATAACTATACCTAGATAAGTTAGGTGACCACTTATACATGGTAGCACCTAGTTAAGATTTACATTACATATTTGTTTCGTTTCATCCTCTCCACATGTCCAAACCAACGCAACGTTCCTTTCTCCATTTTAGTCACTACATCCTCTTTGAGTCCACAACGGTCCTGGTCTCTGCCGACCCCTCTGCGGTGCAGGCGTGAGTTTATGTATGTGTATGTGTTTATTTCACAAAAATATCATTGATCATGTAACACCAACAGTACAATAACAAATCTTTCAGACTACACAATCATTCGTCCCGGTTCCAAACTAGGATACCCTTGTTAGGGGGTCATCTCGTTCCTTTTTCATTCTTACATAAATAACGAGTTTCAGGAATTGTCGACTGGGCTGGGCTTGTAAAGGATGAGTTTTTACCTCCGAAACTTACTAATGGTCTGGGCCGAACTGGGCCGAACTGAGCTGTAAACCCTTACAGCCCTTGCCTCAGCCACGCCTTGTGGTAAACGAAGATGGCGGGCGTCTAAAATGTAAAGTTTGCCTATAAAATGCCGGTTGACTAGTCTTAAAGACACCCAGGTCATACAACAAAAGTGGTTTTAAAACACAAACTTGAACGGTCTTATGTATAAAAACACTATTTCTCTAAAACACGTCTCAGAGGCAGTTTAAACAATCCGCGGTGAAAGGAAATACGTAACTACAGATACTTAAACTACATCCGAGGAGTGTTTTACGGATTCGCATTTTGATTTATTTATTAATTTATTTTATTTATATGGGACACAAACAACATCGCGTTCTTAAAGACTTAGTTATAAATAAGACTGTAAATTATTTTGAATGTTGATGAAGCGAGAAAGAGGACAGCGTAGGTAGCACGGTGTACGCGAGTTGACCGTGACGTCATAAATCGCGACTTTGCAGAACATTAATTGTCAAATTCTGACATTTAAGCGCCACAAAACGCGTGACTCGCGCCTTCGCATTGCCTATGCAGGTTTTCGCCCACCCTTCCAGCATTTAGGCGTGAGTTTATGTACGTATGTTATGTTACTGACTTTCATAAACTGGCGTTCAATACATTGAGAACCTGTTAGTTTAACTCCATTATCCTATAACGACGGTTACGTTATTCACGCGAGTGGAAAGAGCAAAAAAATTACCGATAACGATTGTGGATAGGATAGATTGCCCGTACATCCGGCACTGCTGCGACAGGCATATACATGCATAGAAGTGTGAATTTGAATGTGTTTTGTATGTACTGTAAGTGTTGTCTCTCTTTGTTGTTTTTATTTTTATTTTGTCAATATGGGTCTTGCAACCTGAAATAAATGAATTTTGAATTTTGAATTATCTTTCCGCGGCTATAACTATTTAAATCGATGACTCGTTTGCATTTCCTTGTTCGATCCAATTACGTTGCTATTACTTGAGAAAAGTACAGAAGGTAAAATTAATAGAGATATTAATAAGTTTAATGCAGTGTGTTTACTTTACTACGAATTTAAAATAATATATAAATTGTTTAATTAAATATGATATAGTGACTAATTTTACAGATTATGGGAGTGATCTGCAGGTGTTGTCACTATTGTTTGGTATCATATCAGTCAAATGTATAACTATAGGAACTTAGGTTTTAAAGCACGTCGTTGATGTCTTTAGTATGATCGACCATATTTAAAAATATGGGGTGTACTCAAATGTACTTTGTACTTTAAAACTGAGATTTCTAACTACACCTTATGATCTTTAAAATAAAAAGTTTACTATATAGTTTTATGGATATTAACATTTCGTGTATTGACTTTAAAATTAATGGTTGGTGGCAAATCCCAGATGTCGGAATCAGGATCTTGGCACAATATCACTGAACTATCACGCTATGAGACTTAGGTGGAATTAAGAGAACATTTTTACAACTTAAACTTTGGTAAGCACTGCGATTAAGACTTCCGGACGAGGATGAAACTAGTCGGCTATCCAAACGTTAATAAAAGTAAGTGAAACCGTTAAACCAATATATAAAATTAAGAGAGCATACTTTAAGCTCACTTTAAAAAAAAAAAGATATTGAGCGCTGTTTGTCATTGAAGATATATTTTGTAGCGGAAACCATCTACTTTAAAGTGGTTTATTAATTTATAAGGACGGAAATTATTTTGTAGTTAGACGTACTTTAAATATAGAGGGTTTATTTTATTGCATTGTGACATTTTTTACACAGCGTAAAGTAGATTATTCAGTGATATTCGAAAATATTCGAGTCATTATTTTGTGTTTAGTGACTTGTATTTTAAATAGCCTTTAAATGGATTCCAGTTTCATCTACAACATGATACTTCTTGTAATAATTTTTCATTTTACAGTTTTCCGACATTTCGGTACTTTTGCAAGTTTTCCATGCTTATTCTAGTAAGTTTTTGATAACAAGATGAAGTGAACCTTCTGATCTCCTATTTTCGTGTCTCACAGAGTTGTAAATGAATGTAGTGATAATTTCTTTGTGTATGTTTACGTGAAGCACTTGTCATGTTTCGGCTAAGAATAGACGCAAATACTAATGAACCTAGCAACAAAACTGCCGACAAAAAGCGTTTAAGCCTAAACATGTTACGACACTTACCTGAGCTGAGGGAAAATGTGCCACATTTGCGAATTGGCACAAAGCTACGCGGCCATTGGAAACTGCATCTTCTAGCGCAAGTTGAGTACCGAGCCGGTAGGCTCCTGGTCTCCGTCGGATTACAGACAGTTATGATCGAAGGTCATCGAACTCCCGCGCAAATCTAGAGCATTTCCATTAGAGCTGTGATAATCACCTAAAGCAGACAGGGCAGCAACTGATGAGATAAATAACTTAAATCTAAACCAGGCAAACCGTATATAGACTTTAAAGGTTTTACCTTAATGTACGGTTCTTACCCTTTCTGATTGCGTGCAGTAATCGTTCAATAGACAAGTTAAAGAAACTCATTACTACATTATTAACTTGCTGTCATGAGTTACCTAACTTTCAGAGTTAAAGACCAATAACATTGTTACAAACAAAAGTAATTACTTACAACGAGCCGTGGCAAACACTGTCGCGTTTTTTGAAGCGCGAAAAACATTCGGTTCTCATAAATGGTCAAATGAATCAATGGTTTTGCTAGAGCGTGATATCGGAATTACGAAACCTTGTTAAAAAAAACAGCTTTTGAACCGTTTAAGACAACTGAGGTCGAAGTATTGTGTATCCTTGGATGCGAGTCAAGCACTATTGAGTTCAATTTCAATGGCGAAAAAAAACAGTAATATCACTTGACTATTGTTATTGGATGGCTTTTGAGACACTTGAGAAACTGCTTCTTAATCATAAATGTCGGAGATTCAGTGGAACAAAATCATAATAACTTCCACACAACACAATCACTTGTCCTGGTCCCAAACTAGGATACCCTGTGCTGTGGTCACCAGGTAAGGACATCATAAACATGGAAATACACACAGACTGAGGCCATTTACGGTGGCCCCCAGTGGGAATCGAACCCACGACCAACAGCATGGTAATCAGACATGACACCACTAAACCAATGAACCAGTCAGCAAGTCAAAATCAGCATTAAATTGGCTTAAAATTTACGTTTGCTGGGTGGAAGAAACAAAATCATCTTTGTCAACTTTTTGAACAACTAGCTTAGCTTTTTTACACTTCACGGTATATAAAAGTTGTTATGGTGGCTATGAAGCAAAAAGAAGAGGGCTCTATTTATTGTGAGGCAAACCCAGCGTTTTTTGTGTGTGAAAAAGGTTCTTTTGCCGTCTAGTTCCTCGATAATCAGGCGGGACGAATCACTCCGAGACAGTGAGTTTGGTTGTTTTTTCGCATCACTTGTTTCCATGGAGAGTGACAAGCTGAAGATCTCCAATTTTATCTAGTTTCGTTTGACGGAGCGGTCACCAGAAATGCTGGCTTGAGAGGGTTCAGTGACGACAACGAGCCACGGGATTTTGAAGGAAAATGAGAAATATAAATTAATAATATTTAAAATTATTTTTTACTTATACAATAGACGTTACCGTCAATAATGTATTTTTTGTAATTCGCACCTCAACAGGTTGTTTGTCGATCCGTTCGTCAGTCTATCAGGACCATTTTTCTCAGGAACCGATAGAGCTATCAAATGAAAGTTTACAACGGGTAAAATTGATAGACTGAGAACATTGTACATGAAATAGGAAATTACACTGAAAAAAATATCGTGACGCGTCTCTCGCCAATGAGAACTCAAATACTGCGAAATAATAGTACATTATGATACAAGTGTGGTATGTTGGTCATTACACTCGAGTCGGTTTTTAAGCCTGAGCCGAAGGCGAAGGCTTAATGGAGACGAGAAGTGTAATGACCAATGCTCACGTGTTTCATACGACGTTTTTCAACACACTTGCGAGGAAAAGTAAATAAAAAAACAACACTAACGAAATGCAATACTGTGAATAAACTTAACAAACAGAAACCCATTTAAAAGATGGCGTATTTTTCGTGCGTGATTCGTGTTATGTATGGCGGTAAAATTCAAAACAGTATTCTTGTGCGCGCGCATCCATCAAAGATGGCTGCAATGCATGGCCATCTAGATATAATGAGGTTGCTAACCTATTCATAAATTTTATGTTAATTATTAGGTTTACATTAATTATTGTAGTGTTTGCTTAAAAATGCTAAAACAAGCAGTTTCATGAAATTCTTTAATTATTTATCACATTTTGAATTTAATTTTATATTTACGCAAATAACTACTTAGCTGTTTTCGAAACATTAATACTTCTTGCTAATATTTAAAAAGATATGTAATGAAAAGGCACTAGTGCGATAATGTAATGTAAAAGGCACGGCATGGGTAATATTCTGCATTATCAGTGTAAATACGCTGTAATAAGACCTACTTTACGAGCAGGTGTGTTGAAAAAGTATTTTTTTTAAGTTATTATTCGGACACCATACCGGGCAAATGTGTCTACATAGTAAAGCAAACTGTTGAAAATTAATAAGCTTTTGTTCTTTGCACTGTGATAAAGTATCAAAGTGCACAATAAGTTTACATTAACACATAGAATATTATTTACTAAAATAAGCTTTGCGACATTTACATAGGTCAAAAGCGATTGTTGACACAACCTTTTATTGTTATCGATAAGGAACTAAAATACACAAGATTAAATACACACGTTTTCCGTCGAAGGCTTACCGTCAACTACAGCGTGACTCTGAAATCGTTTTGAGAGAGTGTTCTTTTCATAACGATAAACAGTATTATTAATAGTTTAACGGTAATGGCAAAACATATTTGTAATTAATCGAGAGTTTCGACGTTTGGCTCGAAACTGTAAATCCTAATTCAAAGGAAGGAAGGATTCATTTTGTAGGAAGTTCCGTAATGTCAAAAATGTTTTCTATTGGTGTGCTAAATATTTAAGAAACTATAGTCCGATGTATATGTAAGTAAGTGAAAGAACAATTTAGTTGGCCGGCGCCGACCATAAGACGCTCGGACCGTAGTTATTTCGATTTTTATTACTTTTTGTCCTGATATTGTCGTTTATGCTAAAGTGATGTAATTTCTGCAAAAAAATTTTTTTACTCGCCATTTTCTTCATAACTTGCACCATAAAATATGTTTCTAAATCATGGTTAGAATGCCCCCTTCTAAAAGACGAACGAATTTGAAGTCACTCTGTAGATTAGGTATGTATAACCTAAAATGCTTTTAGAATGTTTAGCAGTATAAAATGAACTTTGCTACCAAGAAATAAGGTTCAGTGGTAAGGGTTTCGTAAAATTGGTTGTAGAAATTATTATCAAAGAGGTGTGGCTGTTGGATAAGACTCAATGTAGAATTTTAGACAATATTTATTTAAGTCCTCTACTCTCAACGTCAAAATTTGTGAAGTATTTAAGTTTTCTTTTATGCCTAAACGAACGTGTGCGTATGTTTTGGGAGGCAGTCAAGCTCTGAACCATTAACTTGTAATTTTATATTTTCTCCTGATTGTCACCTGTTGTATTCACTTAATAAATAAAATAAATAAATTTAATTAACTTAATTTAATTCATAAAAAACACAATTTAATATGTTTTGGAAAGAATATATTTTTAGTAGGCTTTTGAAATAAGTGTTTACTAATTTATAACACAATGTATTTACAACACTTTCCCTGAGAAATAGGTCGTTACGTTCAGTTTCCGATTTGAGGTTAAATACGAATAAATACGATTCCGTATGGCGCCGGATTAAGAATAGCGTCACTCCCATTTCCTTCCGTGGATGTCGTAGAAGGCGAATAAGGAAATCAATTACCAGAAGATGGGCAGCAGCGTCTTCCCGAGATTCCAACCGCATACTGCGATCGCCAACGCGCCTGCTAAGCGTGGCGATTATAGCAAAACCCCTCATGGTTTTGAAAACCACGAAGGAGGCCTATGTCCTGCAGTGGGCGTCAAATGGCTGATGATGATGATGAATCATAAATCAGTTTTTTGAATGAACAGTAAATGAGAAACTGAGAGTTTATCATAGAAAGGGACGTTGAAAAGTGCCTATTTATCAAAAGAGGATCAGAACAACTACTTCTGAATAAATAGGACTCGCATACTTTTTTGAGAAACACATATTTTTGCGTACAACTCCTTAGCCCTTCGGTATCATGTTACTCTACGGATAAGTCGTGAAATGCCGAACGGACCTTAACATTTCGACGTACAACTTAATGTAAACTTCAACCACCGTTTGCTCCAGCACGCGATCGTTAATACTTACACTATACTCCATTCCACGAAACGAGCTCCTAAAGTAAAACGTCCATGTGCGCCCATTGGTTAATGCGTGGGACCTACCCTATGAAGCGGACCGTCTTCGCATATTGTTCAGCTTATCTCTAGCCGCGCGCATTGACCAATGAGATGCGAGTATTTTGTTCCTTAGGTGTTCCGACTCGTGGCACAAAGTATAAGGTTTAATAATGATTATGCTCAGGGGCTGGTTAAAAACACATTTATGCAAGGTCTGTGTGTTTGCTAAACAATGGTGTTGTTGGTTCTTAACTTAATTATGATAAGTAGAATAATTGAAAGGTACTTTGGATAATGTTGGTGTTTGTTTTTTATCGAGTCAGTTAACTCGCCACCTCGGGCCTCGGGCTGACTAGCTCATTTTAACTTCACTTGACTTTGGCTTTTGATTGTAGTCAAGTGGTAAATCGACTCGGGATTTGCCACTAGCAGGTGGATAAACCTACACCTACCCTCGGTTTCTCGTCTACTAACAATCTGTTTATTTATCTGCCATTGCACTATTTAACTGCCTCATTTTTCGAGCGGCGTCAAGTCTGATTACCATGCCGGAGGACGTGGGTTTCATTCCCACGGGGGGCCGCCGTACATTTGTAAGCATGGCCTCAGTCTAGGTGTATTTCCATGCTTGTGATGTCCTTTTGGGTTAAAACCAGTTTTGGATAAAGAAAAAAACCGGCCAAGTGCGAGTCAGACTCACGCACTAAGGTTCCGTACCATTATCAACATTATACAAAGATCGAATTTGAGAACAGCGCCCTCTAGAAACCAACAAGAAGCGTTTAAAGACATGACATTGGCGATGTGAAGGTTACATAGATGGCCGCTAGATGGCGAGCGCTGTCTTTTGACAACGTTTTTGTATTTATTTTATTCTGTATTTAATATTAGTTGTTATAGTGGCAACAGAAGTACATCATCTGTGAAAATTTCAACTGCCTAGCTATCACAGTTAATGAGATACAGCCTGGTGACAGACAGACAGACCGACGGACAGTGAAGTTTTAGTAATAGGGTCCCGTTTGGCACCCTTTGGGTATGGAATCCTAAAAAGGGCTGTTTTCACAACTTGTTTTGAAACTGTGGTTTCGAAAGTGGCCGGAGGGACCCTAGCAGAGGGTGTCCTAGTTTGGGACTAGGATAAGTGATTGTGTCTTGTGGAAGTTATTATGTCATCTCATTAGTATTAAGAGTCCAATTGTCAACAGTAGATTAACAGTTAGTGGTATGTCTACATAGTATTCATCAGCGCTCTGGCTAGAGACCGATTCTAAAACGAATGTATCATACATTGTTTTATTCTAGTGTAGAATAAATATTAGATAGCTAGATTAGCTACAATATTCTTTATTGTACCCAGAAATATTATTCTTATCTTGTCTCATCTTAAAGATAAAGATATTTATTTGTGAAACATTAGTATGAATAGATGGTAAAATAATTAATATTTGTTCTGCATGTTTTGTCACTGTAGCTATACAAATTTTTAATAAGAGAGAGTACCAAATAAGAGGGAACAAATATACAATTTTTAAAATCGTTAAAAGTACTTAAAACTAAGGTATAGTCCGCATAGATCTTTTTGGTGGTAACGTGAACATAGTCACAGATCGTTTGCACATCGCTTGCTGTCCTTACAGTGTATGTGTGTGAGTATTTGAGTACTTTAATAATTGCCTAATAGTTATTTACTACGCATCTCACTATACGTTACTCACTTCATAAACATTCACTAGTCGTTGCATGCACGCATGCCGGTTTCAGGTACTTTTTATCTTTTAGCCAAAACAAGCGTTTTCTAATAAACCTCTGAAAGGAACGATGAGGCAACTAGTAACGCTGACTAGCTTCAAAGATGACATCAATTTTCGTCGCAGCAGTTTCGTAATAATCAATTCTGAGGCCCCCACGCATTGTTTAGGAAAACATTTCTCTAGAAAGTGAAATGAAATTGGATCGTGCGCCTCAGGCGGACGGCAGTCGCGGGACAAATACACAAATGTATTGAAATGTTTTACTTTCCCTTTATTACATTTTTGCGTCGCCACTTAGCGATCGAACCACGTGGCTGTGTCACGAGAAAGGCTGCAGCCACCTATAGCTACCTGCCCCTATATTACATACGCAGCCTATATACGTCCCACTGTAGGGCACAGGCCTTCTCTCAGGGAAAGACTATGGGCTTAAACACCACGCGTGCCCACCGCGGATTGGCGATTTCAAGCGCTGAGGTTTGTGAATAACTCAGACACTCAGGTTTCCTCACGATGTTTTCCTTCACCGTTAGCGAATGGCATTGCTACTATAACTTCGCAAATATACATAACTTAGAAAACCAAGTCATAGGCATATGCCTGCACTGGGGATCGAACCTTGGTCTCTCGCTTCCGAGTCCGATGTTCTACCCACTAGGCTACCACCGCCCCTATATTACGCGCACCAAATTCTGAACGGCTCCAATCGTCCAACTGTCAAATTTCTACCAATTGCTACAGCAAACGTCAGGACTCCGACAGGATTTGATAAGATAATGTTGTCATTAAAAAGCGCTAATCAGGTCATGTTTTGTTTCGTTTTAGGTACTTACCTAGACTTTTTGTTCTAGGCAGGTAGGTGTAAGAAGTCTTGGTATAATGTATTCATTTGTTTATCTTACTGATTAATCCTATACTATATACGCAGTTTCTGTTAGTGCCCGTCTGTCACTAGAGTTGATTATAGTATGTCTTTGATTAAATTGTAAATTGTAACAAAACTAACATTAACGGTAAGCGCCAAGTAATCATAATGTCAAAGCTTCACCTGGTTACCACCCCACAGATTTACGTCTAGTGCGGTAATCAACGCAAACCATGCTTGCAATGTCTTTCTTTTTAATAAAACATTTTTTAATTGTATTTCTATTTGCATCCGCTGAAAATCAGCGCCGTGGCTGTGCTACGGCATTAAGCTGAGCGGAAACCTTTTTGGTAGTTTAAAAATAAAAAAAAAAACAAAATTTTTTATTCAAAGTAGCACAGAAACTGCGACTTAATGAACGTTACAAGTTAAACTAGGTGTCCATTTCAAAATCTAGATCATTTTGGAGAAAAAAAATGGACAAAAAAACTCCAAATTTGTATTAATGTCACTAGCGTATTCCGTAACGGTAAAAGTATCAAATAAAGATTTTCTATCTCATTTATATATTCATAATTAGGCCCCATGCTGGCCGTAGAAATTAATATAAGCCTAAGCACAGCCAGTGGTGTGATAGCACTGGAATTTCATCATTCACATACATAAACTTGCCGTGTGGCTCCGGCCTAGAATGAGCCACCCCATTTCTTCCCGTGGGTGTCTTAAGAGACGACTAAAAAACGGAAACCAGGGAACGGGCAGCAGCGTTGACCTTTGACACGAGACCACCAAACACTGCGATCTCCAATCCGCCTGCCAAGCGTGGAGATTACGGCAAAACCTCCCATACAGGGAGACAGTGGACTGCTATGGGTTGATGATGATGATGATACATAAACTCACGCTTGTATCCCAGAGCGACAGGCAGAGACCAGGGTTTGCCACTTGTCAGGAACTTAAGAAACCTCTTTCCCGTCATCAACATTCATTATTCACAATGGAGTACTTCATTGTCGTACTTCCATCACAGGACCATTGTGTACTAAAAATTAAGGATTTTTTTTTATTTTGAACAAATAAACGTATAAAAGAAAGGCGAGTTCTTTCACACCCAAGGCACAAGCTAAAGCCCCTTATGCCGTCCATACTCGTAATAAAACCGGTCAAGTGTGAGTCGGACTCGTGTACGGAGGGTTCCGTACCATTATCTATACAACATTTAAATATTTCAAGCGTCTACATTGCCGTTGTTAATATCGAGAAAACAACGGCAAAAAATCACGTTTGTTGTATCGGAGCCCCCCTCAAATATTTATGGGAAATGGGCTAATGATGTATACGTAGTGCTTACGTAAGTTTTAGTTCGAAAATATAATAGGTAAGTATTTAAGGGCCGGTTTCTGAATTGAGAATTTCACTAAGTAAATACTTAAGTAACGTTCTGTCACGCTCTTTTCTGAGAAATTGGAAGAGACAGCACTACAGTTAACTATTTACTTAGCGAAATTCTCAATACAGAAACTGGTCCTTTAAGGCTGTTTTGTACTTTAAAGTTAGGGTAAGGTCCTCTTTAGTTTTATATAATGCTCGTGACAGTACTCCTAAATTTGAGAACCACCTAAATTAGTTTTTCTAAATCTAGCTTAAAACTAGAATATACACAATTTTGTTATTTTGACATTGTTACCTGTTTTGTAAATAGTAAATAAAAATAAAATAAAATAAATTTTACTCTGTTTTTTGTATTTGTTGTTATAGCGGCAATAGAAATAAGATAACATAAGAAGATTCTTTATTGTATACCGGAAAAAATGTTACAGAAACAGCAATGACAAAAGAAAAGATACAAATACATCATCGGTGAAAATTTAACGAAAACTATCACGGTTGATGAGATACAGCCTGGTGACAGACGGATGGACGGACGGACGGACAGCGAAGTCTTAGTAATAGGGTCCCTTACCTTTGGGTACGGTACCCTAAAAACGGTGGTGTAATGGTCGCCAAATAATAATAAAACACAGAGTGTGGGACAGAAGTAATTTGGGCTAACAACGCAATACCAATTTACCTTAATTTTAATATTATTGTTTTAATGGCAATGACATGAATGCAAGAGCTCTGTGGTGCTGTTGTGTTCTGGTCAACGCCACTATACTTATCAGAGAAAGTTTTTTTACCGTATTATTTAAACAGTGAAGGTCTATTAGACCTTCTTATTTGGTAAAAGCACGTGTATTGGTTTATTATTTTTACACTCACATTATAAAGGTGGTATACTTAATTTACGGTCTCAAATGTCTCAAGTTAATTTAGATAACAAGCACGTAGCTTAACTTATAAACAACTATAGAAGCTGGCTTCAAATATTGCCCTTAAGCGGTAGTAAACAACTTTCCTTGTATCTACCCAAACAGGGCTAACCCCCAGTTTCTCGTACACTAACACGCTGTTAATCTACTGTTAACAGCTGTCATTTGACCAAAGTGCATACAAAAAAACCACTGACAGCTATTAACAGTAGATTAACAGCTTGTTAGTGTACGAGAAACCGGGGGTAAGTTATTTAATCAATTAACGCATGACGAACTCAGCCAATCATAAACCTATTTTGTTGTTTGATTAGATTTGCACGATAAGTATTAATGGACATAATAATTGAGCTTTCATCTTCATATTACTTTATCTGGGGATACGGCAGTGCTCCGCCAAGTCGAGCAAAAAAGCGGCACGGCGTTTCTCGAAGCATTTCAGGCCATTTTCGATCCCCTTACAACTTCGTTGTGGATAGAACTAGAAGCCTGAATTTTCAGTACCAAGCAGGTGTACCTCTATTATACCTCTATAAGCACGGTACATTAAAAATTTCATTCAATTTGGACCAGTAGTTTAAGAATTATAACTGGTCAAAGTTTCTTAAATTTTTCACTCTCTCACTGACTGACTGATCATCAAAACTCTAAGAAACTTCTAGTAGACATAGAAACTTCAAATTTAGAATACAATTAGTGTTTAGTGTATACACCAACTGCACAAATTACTTTGTAAACCCATATAAATATATAGGATTACAATGTTACATTTGCAGTGAATTAATCAGTGTACCTATTTATGTACAATATAATGGAATAATAGGTGTAGACAGCTACCTAGATATAATTATGTTCAAAGGTAACGAAAAAAAGTAGGATAATCTACAAAAGGAAATGCGATGTAAAAACTTGTAAAGCAACTAAGTCCCGCAACTCAGTTCTTAGATCCATACCATCATCATCAGCCATTTGACGCCCACTGCAGGATATAGGCCTCCTTCGTGGTTTTCATAACCATGAGGGGTTTTGCCATAACCGCCACGCTTGGCAAGCGGGTTGGCGATCGCAGTTTGCGGTTGGAATCTCAGGAAGACGCTGCTGCCCGTCTCCTGGTAATTGATTTCCTTGGTCGCCTTCTACAACTATTACCAACTTCGACGCTATTCTTAATCCGGCGATATTAGATCCATATAAGTCAATCTATTTATTTAAAACATGAAATATTTCTAATATTGATATGGTCACCATAATATGTTGTGAGGTTAGCTAATTACATAATAACTTAGGACAGAAGGACACTTAAGTAGAGACAGAATAAATTAACCGACTTGGATCTCACAACTTTTTATGGTAGAAGAGCAGTTGCGAGACTTGGTTTTTTTACAAGTTATGTTTTTGATGGCTAGTTTACTTTGCATGCCAGTAGAGAACGAAGACAGTTAAGGCAGTGGTGACCATAATTGATGTTTTAAGAGGGTATCAAAGATAAAGGGTAAAAAAAATAAAATAGGTAATTAGAAAAAAACTTATGATGAAAACGTTAAAGTTAAGCAACTTGACTGTACAGTCGACAGCAGATCAAAAAGTGGTCCTTAACATAACTGATTAGAGTGCACGTATGTAAAAGTTTATATGCTGTCGACTGCAGCACATAGGTAAGGGAAGGGTTTTTATCGAGAATGAACTTGAAAAAAAAAATATTTATCACATCACATATATATTTAAAAAAAATTATATTTATGGCCAAAAAAAAAATATGTGAACTAGCTGTTGCCCGCGACTTCATTCGCGTGGTAATTTTGATGTGTTTTTGATTTTTCCAGGATAAAAATAGCCTATATGCTAATCTAGACTATAATCTATCTCTGTGCAAAATTTCATCCGGATCCGTTCAGCCGTTTTTGCGTGAAAGAGTAACAAACATCCATCCATACATACAAACTTTCGCGTTTATAATATTAGTAAGGATATTATGTTGATGGCAATATCTCGGAGCAACTTTGTCAAAACGGGCGCGGGCCTAAACCTGTTGACATTATAGAGCACATTATAAGCGTTTGCTAACAACCGATCGGACTCGACTGGCCACTTTCCAATCTCTCTAATAAACTTTCGATAGAATTTGCTGTAATCATAATTATTAAATGGTGGCGCGTATCAAGTAACCGCCCCACTTCAATCATAAAGTTACACCACTCTACAAGTTATAGTAATAGAATATTAGTGTAGAGTTAATAGCATTACATAAGCAACCTATATTAGCCCCACTACAGGGCACGAGCCTTCTCTCATAGAGAGAGTACGATTCCTAAAACTTATCTTAAAAAATCATTAAACGTTTTTGGAGCTGTCTCTTTACAATATTCTGGATCAATTTAGACTTAAAAATATGATTCAAAACTATAACCTGATTTTTAAAGTCAACAGAACCATAATACCTCAAACAATGATACGAGTATCACCCGGAATGTGTTTTCCATTCTGTGTTTACTTACATATTTCGTTTCTAACTTATCCAATCATCACCTTGTTGATACGTAAAAAAAAAACCTCATCCCAGGCACTGCGGCGTCCGAGTGGTTCCTTCACCCATCTAGTGTGAGTGAAGGTGCAACTGGACGCTGTATAAATCGTCTCATTACATAGATGCAAAGGCCAAAGTTTTTTTTGTTATACAGTCTACACTATCAAATCTTATTAGTCTTGCAGACTGGTTGTCTGGTTCTCTAAGTAAAATTTAGAAACGAGAGATCACTATAACAAGTAAAAATACAAAGGAAGAGCTTGTTAGTCATGAGAAATTATTTAGCTATGATAATAAATTGTCTTATCATTGTTACGTAATATCTTTCAATTTATAGTACTATTACTTACATGTCAAATTAGATATCATATCGAAATTATAGCACTTGTGTTGCAGATTCTACTTTCACACATTTCCGACTCGCTCCTAAATTAAATTATAGTTTATACTCGAAATAAGTAAAAGTAGTACTTATGCTTTGTACAGTACCTTCATATTTGTGTTAGATAAAGCTCCCAGCTCAAGTTTCAACTGAAGACTAGACAAAATTTCCCAAGGCCCAGTTGGCACACGTGTTATCGCCCCATCCTGCGTTTACGCCGCCTTTGAGATTTTTTGCCCACTGTCACCTTTCCCGAGGCGTGCATGCTAAGCTGGTACGATCGTGCCTGAAAGTGAAACGGCCAAGACCGCGCTGACCGTGGGATCGTCACAAACGGACAGACTTTCGCGACCCATCTAGAGTCTCCACCTATTGCAGGTGTAGTAGAAGAGGGGAGGCTCTTTAGCAATGCCATTGTCATGACCACGTGTGTAATATTTTACTGAGAAATGACTAGCATGTAGATACCGATGACAACTAGGACTAGATATTGATATCGTCAGTTTTTCTGTTAATTCTTTAAGTTTTTGTCAGAGATAGTCTCCAAAAAGTTATATTATGCTAAGTCTACAAAGACAAAGAGCGGCTAAGTGGATTGGATGCTTAAAAAAAGTGATTTTCATATGCATATAATTAACTCTTTGATTTTATCTTGAAAAATGTCAATAATTAGCTAAAAAGTTGAGTGAAAAGTACGAATAATATTGAAGTAATTTTAACATATTATGAGGTTAATTCCGGGTTCACCTGATCGGACTTCCGACAAAAAACCAAGTACGTGAATCCGGAATCGAGTTAATAATGTATACTGCTTATGAAAGCTTCAGTTCCAAAATTTTACACACATGAGTACAACGATCTTTACACTGTTAGTTCGATTTTCTGCTTTTTACGATTGCAATAAGATTGGTTCAAAGATTCTTCTTGTAATTGACACCTTTGTTTAACTAGCAACATTCGTTGGTTATATTCTTTTTATATTATTTCTCTGGCTAACCAGCGCTCTCCCAACTGAGCGAATGGGCAAGTGCAAACATCAGCGAAATTTTGAGCCTCTACAATACAAGTATACAAACTTATCTGTATTTCGTACAGGCAGCGACATCTGACCGAAGCAATTTACATCACTTGCAGCCCCGAGTAACCCACTTTGCAGTTAGGTTTTTACATCGGAATGATATCGCTGTACCTACATGATTATATTCGTTCCGGTAATTATTCTGACCGACACGTCTACGTCACCCTGTGGCGGCGGTGGCAGCCTGGTGGGTAGAACCTCGGACTCGGAAGTGAGAGACCCAGGTTCGATCCCCTGTGCGGGCATGTACCTATGACTTGGTTTTCTAAGTTATGTACATTTGTGAAGTTATAGTAGCAATACCACTCGCTAACTGTGAAGGAAAACTTAGTGAGGAAACCTGAGTCTCTGAGCTATTCACACACCTCAGCGCTTGAAATCGCCAATCCGCGGTGGGCACGCGTGGTGATTAAGCTCATACTCTCTCCCTGAGAGAAGGCCTGTGCCCTACAGTGGGACGTATTATAGGGTGCTTATGTACGTCACCTTGGGAGAACAACACCTCTTTTGCCTCTACCGAGCTCTATGAAAAGTCTTAGCCCATGTTTAGAAGTTCACTTTCTTTTTCTAGCTTTGCTATTAAGGGTCTGTATGTCAGATAGTAGACTTAAGTTTCGAGAATTTCTCACCGTAAGGTCATAAAGTTGAAACCAAGTTGAAATAAGATTTTTTTAACTAACAAACATTTATAAATTTAGTTTGTACTTAGTTATGCAGTTTCAAGAATGTCTCTCATAGGTTTTTGTTACTTATTAAATAATAATGCCTATACAACACAGTTGTTTGCGCCGGTCCTAACCTTGGATAACAGGCAAGGATATCATCATCATCAATGAAGCCAATTAAACAAATTAAAGTAATTGGCAGCCTCCAGCTGGAATCGAACCCAATTTGTAGGCAAACACGGTTCAATGAGGACTTAAAAACGAGAATAGATCGCTGGTATCTTATCTATAGCTCAATTTCAATTATCTAATTTTAGCATAATAATTATCTTTAGTTTTCTAAATTTATAAGACTAGAAATCACTAACAGCACCTTGACTTTCATTCGGATTCAGCGGTTTTTCATTATTGCCCTACAAGGTGAAAGGTCCAGTCGCAATTATAAATCATCAGAGTACGAGCCTTCCATGGGATAATCTGTGGAAAGTTACTGATGGTGGAAGTTTGCGTGTAATTTATTACACTTGTATTACCAGTACTAGGTACTAGGGTATATAATTCGCAAAAAAGGGCCTCACTGAAAAATAACGGACGGACGATGTGAGCGACTCGTGAAAGGGCCCGTGGATAAGAATGGCGAGAGAATAAGAATATGGCACGGAAAAGCCCTATACCCAACAGTGGGCAGACGTAGGCTGATGATGATGACGATGAATAATGTTCCTTGAAAATTTTATGCCACAATGTTAGTATCAAAGAGTTTTGTCTGGCCTTAAGACCAGTTCCATGCACGAATTCTAGGCTTCACATTAAGTATTTAGACTATTAAATAATTTATTTATTTAAGTAATGTATCTATCTATTAATTAAAAAGAATGAGTACGATTTCCACTACTTTCTTAAATGGTGATTGTGTAGCATTTAACTAAAGTTCTCCATATAACAAGTCAATTTAAATGGCTTTTCAAATAACATTTAAGCAGTGGTGTCAAGTGGGCCAAAGTACGGAGTTTTTTTGACCAATTTTTCCTCATTAAGAGATAGATGTTACTTGACATGGCAACATATTCTCAATTTATAACATTCATTAAATCATAGGTTTTGTTCAATCATGAATAAAAGTTTTTTATTTTACTCCATTTTGCGAACATTTACAGTTGTGTTGTTTAAAACTCAAAAACAGTTTAAAACACAATTTTAAGCACTTGTTTTGAAACTCTTTGTTTTAAACATATAAAATATCTATGTGCACTAAATGCGTTCGCTAAACTATACTGGGTCAGAAAAGCTAATATAATCGAACTTTTGCCTATAAGAAAAAACCAGCAACGTCACCCTGTTAGCAGCCATTCAAAGCCTAGTCTTTTCTTCAACCAACACAAAAGGCGCACAGACAGACCGACGGACATTAGAGCTAGAAACAAATGCGCCTCGGCGGGTGATTGTGAGGGCTAATGTGATTACTATCACTTGTCGCTTGCCCACTTTTGCACCAGGTGGCTGGAGATGGCACTTTCCGCACCGACCATCTAAGCAGCCATTTCAGGACCAGGTACTAAAATGGCTGCTGCTATTTATAGAACCAAGATTTCATCAAGATTTCCCCAGTTTTTTTATCAAAGACTCGCTGATGTCATAAAAAGGAATATAAAATTTAATTCTCTAATCCTCAAGCCTAGGTAGCATCAATCAATATTATAAAGAATTCTACCCAGAATAGCGAAACAGCTTACACCACAGAGGGAAAAAGCTTACACTAAGGAAATTAGTGATGAAAGTTATTAGTCACGGTTGTTTAAATATCATGAAGGGGACGGCGCGTACGCAGTCCCCACTACCAAAAATAACGCATCCGAGTTATCCACATTAGGGATAATCGCAGGGGTCAACCCAACCGCAGTGCAATGGAAAGGCCTCGCCCTGGGGGAACCGCCTACTTGATCACGGTGTCCCCTATGCCAGGTAAGTATGCCTTTACAAACTACGACTAGGGTATTTACGCGGCGAAGAAAATGTTTCGATTGCGCGATTTAGTGAACCGGGATAGCGACATCTAGTGTTGCGATGACAAACCATAATGTAGAGTTTGTAAAAATGCTTGTCAGTCATTTAGATATGAATATTACTAAGTAGAGTGAAACGTTGCAAATAAAAATAAAAATTTACAGAACTTTAAGATCAAAAGTAGTAATTAAAATAATCGACATAGATTTGAACTCAACGTTAAGATAAATCATAGAGTCGATCCTCCCGAGTCCTTCAATAGAGCGCTCTAGGAAAAGTAAACATAAACTAATTCATTCTTCCAGTTACAATAAACACTACGTAACAGTGTAACCTTTTTACATCATTTCCTTTTATTCCATCTTTCATTATTTCTTTTTCATTCTGTTCTGTATCATTTTTAAATTCAAATAGCCAACCCGCGGTGGGCACGCGTGGTCATTAAGCACCGACTCTCTCTCTGAGAGACGGCCTGTGCCCTGCAGTGGGACAAACATAACAAACATAGGCTACATAAAAAATAAAAATAAATATTTTATAATATTTTTTCCTTTACTATCCAACTATTTACTATCACATCTTATCTCATCATTTATAGAATAAACATTTGCCCAACGAAATAACACGTGTCGTATCAATGTCACCGCTGTCGTTGTGCCAATTCGACAAGATCTCTACAAATTCCTGAAAGTTCTAGTTATAGCGCCTGCACAACCGTATCGGAGGGGAGACGTGCAGTAGCGGAGAGCAGAGGAAGTCATAAATTGCGAGATTGCGCGCGACGACAACGGATGGAGGCTCGAGCTCGAGATAGGTTCTTACAGAAGAACCAGTGCATACATACTCAGTTCCTAATTTTTTGCCCGGACTCAGACCAGGTGTACTATGACAAATCGATGTACATTGCAAAGTCGGTTAACCCACAGAGTTGAATTGTCATAATAAACTATGAATTGTAGTTTTATGAAATTGGGCCCAGAAACAGTTTAACCAAAATGACCATCGACATTCACTGTTTGTGTATGTTGTGTTGCAGATATGTGGAGTTGTACCACGATGTAGACGTGAGTTTATGTATTTGAGTTGTGGACTCTATCTATTGAGTTCATATAAACATAAACTCACGCCTAATATCCTGGAGTTAAATATGGAACGAACATAAAAATACGCACTGGCTGAGACCATTTGTACAAATCAAGTATGCCACCCGGCGGGAAACGAACCCACGCCCCTTGGTTTTGATAGTCAAGCGTGACCACCGAGGCAGTGAGATAAAAATTACTTACTTCTTGCTTTTCCCATGAAATTATCTTCAAACCTTTTCGTGGCATCGACGAAACAAACCTTCTGCAAGCTCCTACGTTCCAGCTTGAAATCGCAAATTGATTGTTAAATAAATAAATCTGCGTATTCACTCAGTCGATTGTATTTGTCGCGTGGAGGAGGAATTTTACACCTGCCGCGATTATTTATGGCCCTTCGCGAATGGCCGAGGTTTTTATCAGCGTTTAGATCAACGAGTATTCAATCAATGCTAATGCTGTGAAAGAGGCAGTTTCGGCTTGGTATGCTTCGCCAAAGAAATATGTTTATTAATTTAGTACCTCAATACCCTCTTTGTAAAAAAAGAAGAATAAATAAAATCGAACAGCGTGGTAAAGAATTATCACTAAGCATACATACGGACGAACTGAGAACCACCTCCTTTTTAGGAAGTCAGTCAAAATATAAAATTACCAATTTTTTGTTTCTGCAATAATCATGTTCTTAGAGAGCAGTGCACCATTTTGAGCACATAACTCGGTACGGGTACATTTTTAACTTGACTTAAATTGCTTAGACGTTCTATTGTATTTTATTTAATTGTAATTTATTATATATCTTTATCAAAGTACGTAGGCGTAGCACCCAACTATATCTCTAGCTAAAACTACCCAAACAATTCCTGACCCCTTTGCCAAACCAAATACCTAGCGGCGACGTTAGAATCTCAGCATCTCGGAGGCGCACAAAGCCTATTGTTCCGCCGTATCTAACCGCGGGTAGCTGGTGATATCGGATCCTGATTCGAGGGTCACAGACGGCCAGGTTCAAGTCGAAAGTAGTCTAGATTGGACTACAGTTAGGACAAAGAAAATAGTAAAGGACATCACTGAGAATCAACACAATGTTTAGAATGTAGTTATTGAATTAAACTTTGTTACCTGTTAATCTGTTTTTATCACTGAAATCAACTTGTCCTCTCTGCGACTGAATTCAGTTGTGACGCGAAAAACAAGTCTAATACATTTTATAGATAAAAATATTCTAAAATATGTTCACGCAGTACATGGTCGATTGATGTGTCAAACTCATCCATTTGAGCGTCTGCATTATTGATTAAGAAACTTCCAAACATCTTTAAAAACTACCGTTTCCACTGACTTGCAATGCTCAAACATAATTATACATTCAACGGGTACAATCGCGTTTGTTTGATTGTTAAGTTTACCCAATAAACTATCTCTGATGTCTTTAAAAACTTAAATTAGATTCTGGTTACCAAACAGAATTTGTAGAAAAAAACCTTTCACGAGATTATGAAAGAAAGAAGAAGAAGAAAAAGAAAAAATTGTGTTTATTGCCAGACATAAAACAACATAAGAAAATTAAAACTAATGTGTGTAACATAAAGTTGATCGAAGAGTATCCTAGGTATTTAATAACACAGCGTTATCCACCCGTCTCCTCGGATCGGGGAGCGTCGGCAGTCGGCGGCGGATCGCAGACGGCGGTAAGTGGAGCGCGACGCAGCATCAGCGTCGCGCTCCGCCGCCACCGCTGATGTGGAGCAGCCGACTGCGGGACAGAACACCAGCTACTTACCGCCAGAGGAAGCTAGCCAATACATAATGGGGTCTGTGTTCATTGTACGCGGATAATCGCGAAAAACTTGCAACTTGCCGCGAAGAGACAAAGCGCCGGGCTCTAAATTCTGGCGCGGGACAGAGCACTAGCTACTTACCGCCAGTGGAAGCTAGCCAATAAATAATAGCGCCAGTGTTTATTGTACATTAATAATCGCGAGAGACTTGCTACATGTCATAGTTGAGCCTTGTAACTCTTAGAGGTGAGGCAAACGTTTCATCAATGCTTTGACGCCCTCCAGATTAGGTTGTCAATGTCAAAGGTGTTAGATATAGTTTAAAACTTAGAAAATTATTCCCTAGTCCTAAAGACTGAATTTGATGATAATTACCTACAAAGATAACATTGCTACAATGTAGACCGAAGGGTAGAAACATCGCAAATTTAATGTTCTGAATAATAACCCTGTTTTCCTCCTGCCATGTTCCAGATTACGAATCTAACAAAAACCTTCCGCTCTCTGCATCCATCAATACCACATTCATTCGTTGACATTAAAATCCCATTGACATTCTATTTGTACAGTCCACTACGGGTGAGAGGTATCGCACCCCATAATCAACGGACGAACAGTAAAAACCATATTATCATTAATGTCATATTATATCAACCACAGCTTTCCTACCAACTCCATTTCAAGCCAGCTGTGAGAAATAGAGGACAAATTGAAGGCGGAGTTATACATTATACGAGACTCATAGGAGTCCGTCTACTTGTAGATATTCCCACGCATTTATGTGAGTACAGCACCACATATAACATGCACGCGCTGTACTCAATTAAATAAGTAAATAAATTGCGTCCACACGATACAATCATTTGACTGGTCCCAAACTAGGATACCCTGTGATAAAGTATTGTGAGTGTACGAAATCCATTATGGATCCGTTTGCTAAATATTAAATCAGATATGCCTACCGTCCTGGCGTACCCTCGCCTTCCGACTAAACGCTTGA
Source organism: Yponomeuta evonymella (assembly GCA_963969515.1). Taxonomy (NCBI): domain Eukaryota; kingdom Metazoa; phylum Arthropoda; class Insecta; order Lepidoptera; family Yponomeutidae; genus Yponomeuta; species Yponomeuta evonymella. Next base: position 1,030,243 of record OZ018343.1, on the reverse strand, counting down.
TTGTAGAAACGTTTCAAATTCAGGGCGATAGCAAATAATATTATGATGTGACCACAGAGGAAAAAAGGAATACGACGATGAAAAGGAAACCTTTGCATAAAATCCGTTGAAAATTACTTTGATGAAGTTTTTAGTTCCGTAAAGCAGGTAAAAACCCCTCCTTCTACGGAACTCTACACTGCGCGTGGCCCGACATGCACTTGCCCGGTTTCTTTGCTTTATAAAGCCTCATACGTACCGATAAAGAATTTCGCAACCAGCGTCAGCGTATGCAGTAACAGCTACATTTCGATCTAGTTTCGTGGGAAGTCGCGGCCGGAATGCGTACGTGCGCCTGCGCCGATCGGATGCTATTTGCGAGCAGATATGTCACGGTAAGTATTGCACTGTGGGAGTGCCTGAAGTGAGGTACTCGGTTCTCGGCAGCGGTGAAGTAAAATGACATGGAGAAACCTCAGAATAAAAGGTAAGAGAAATATCAACAAACTACGTTATGTAAAGTGCATGTTTAGTTCGTGCTATATCTCCAAACCGAGATCTGTGTCGGGTGGCGTTTTGAAACTTGCAGGTACCTATTTACCTTATTTAAGATAGATACAGAAAAACAATAGTGAATTTTGCTTTTGAAATTTTCTGAAAATGCATTTGGTACCCGTTTGTAAAAATTTAAATAGAAATCAGATATAAATAATTTATTTCCACGCAAATAATTTACATTCTATTTTATCATCATCATCATTCAGCCACAAGAGGTCCACTGCTGGACATAGGCCTCCTCCATGGATTTCTAAAAAGACCGGTCGGAAGCGGCCTGCATCCAGCGCCTTCCTGCCACTTGGATGAGGTCATCTGTCCATCTCGTGGCTGGTCGTCCTACGCTGCGTTTGCCGATATGTGGTCTCCATTCGAGAACTTTTCGGCCCCATCGGCCATCATTTTTGCGTGCTATGTGCCCATTCTATTTGCTGAATGTCAATGTAAAATGTTAGCCGCTGCCTTCGGGCCGTATTTGTAGCGGAGAAAAAGGCAGCAGGAAAAAAACTCCATCTTTTTACAAATCATCTTAAACCCTCTGCATCAGTTGTTGCCAATATTAGGATAAGATTCCATGATTGCCATTAATAACTTTAAATGTCAAAACAACAAGATATCTTTGGTAGCTCTCTGGACGTGGCATTAGTAGTATTAAAGTCTGTTGACCTTGAAAATGTAAAATGTTTTTCGGAAGAGCACTGCTTGTCATAAACCACAGGGTTTAACTTTTTGTAGGGAGCAGGGTACCACTGCCTTAGTGATAAGGTCACTGTAAAATGTCCCTTGAATAAATTATCTTTTATGTTATCTTTATCTTTTATTATAAGGATGCCTTTTTATTATTCCGTGTGGCACAGGATTAAGAATAGCGTCACTCCCTTTCCTTCCGTGGATGTCGTAGAAGGCGACTAAAGAAATCAATCACCAGGAGACGGGCAGCAGCGTCTTCCTGAGATTCTAACCGCATACTGCGATCGCCAATCCGCCTGCCAAGGGTGGCGATTATGGCAAAACCCCTCATGGTTATGAGGGCTTATGACGATGATAATTAGGATGCCTAGCAGGAATTGAAAATTTTGTTTTAAATTTTGTCAACTGATATTGGAATGTATCGCAAGTAATGTTATTCGTGGTAATTAAATGACAGACATACAAAAAAACTAGCAGCATCTCCCGCCTACACTAGATGAAATAACCTAAGCTTTCTGGCAGGTAAGACAAGTTGTGAAAATGTAGCCAAGCTCAATTCGGAGCTTGATATATATATATATATATATATATCAGCACCCAGACGCTTACACAACCTTAGCCTTAACCAAAGCTCGATAACATACCACGAATTTCTTCACATTCACAGCCCATAAATCATCGACAGACCTCAGAATCTAACGTCTAAGAGGCAATAATCGCGCTCTAAATTGACCAATTCGCAAATCGGCGCCTGTGCACGCAGTATTTTCTCGCGGTGCTAATGGGTGAGTGGAGCTGTCAACGACAAATTGCGTCGCGGGCTGGACCTCCCTCCGGGACTGCATGCTCGGTGCGAGGGATATATCCCTTGCACCTGTATCCATATATGGACACAGGTGCATGTGACCTTTTCTTGGACATTTTTGATCATAAGCAGCCTATATACGTCCCACTGTAGGGCACAGGCCTTCTCTCAGGGAGAGAGTATGGGCTTAATCACCACGCGTGCCCACCGCGGATTGGCGATTTCAAGCGGTGAGGTATGTGAATAGCTCAGACACTCAGGTTGTCTCACGATGTTTTCCTTCACGGTTAGCGAGTGGTATTGTTACTATAACTTCACAAATGTACATAACTTAGAAGACAAAGTCATAGGTACGTGCCAGCACTGGGAATCGAACCTTGGTCTCTCGCTTCAGAGTCTTATGTTTTTTTCCACTAGGCTACCACCGCTTATTTTTTTTTTGATAGATTGATGAAAAAAATTACATAGACAAAAACATCACGAAACATCAAACGTAATAGACACCAAGCCATAAATCCAGTATAAAAACATGACTCTACAACGGCCATTACTTTTTTTTACTTTCCCACTGGTCAAAGGAAAAAATTTCGTGAGGTCTGCTCTGAGTCACCGCAGAAAGGTAAAAGCGATAACTGAATAACTTCAAAGACTTTCTTCCTTTTTCACGCCTGGAGTCCACCATCGGAGGTTGGCCATCACCAATTGTATTCTAGAGACCCACTGCATGGCAAAAGTGTCTCATAAGACTAAGGAAGCGAAACAGTTCTTCGACGTTTTCATTGTCTTAGCTTAATAGGTACTTTTGTGGGGTTTTCCAACTTAGGTTACTTTTTCGCTCAAACAGGCTCGCTCCGAGTCTTTTACTACAACTAGTTACCTAGTTTGTTAACGTCCTGAACCTCTTAATTCTGAATTTTCCGGAGAGCTAGACGAGAAGAGTATGAGATGATATGGTTATCTTCTCTTCCATCACCGTCCAGACCATCTAGGACTCAGTGAGTTTCTCTCGATTATTGTATCCTTTATAGTCTCATCTATCCACACCAGTAGCATCAGCCGCTGCTCTCCCAGGCTGTGTCCAACCCGCGGCCCATTAAAACGGCATCTAGCACGTCCCCATCACGGACGGAAGCGTGCGCTTCCCTCGATTAGCGGCAACTACCGTGCTGGCTAATGGCGAGCCATTACCAGCTCTCGGCGGCTTAGGGCTCTGGAATATTATATCAGCCAGCCGGTAGACTGGAGAGTAGGTAACAAAAATTTTGTGGGATTCGAGTAAAACTATTAACTTTGAGTCTATTTCTCCTCAACTCCACTGAACATGACTCGAGGAAATTTCTGACATGATTTTAGTAGAAAAGTCGATTCCACTAAAACACTCTTAAGACGGAGTTAACGCCGGTTTATTGCAGGTATTCCTGTTAGTAATTAATATAAGCGTGACTTTTGTAATTTCGTAAATGTTCGTGGAGTTTTTTCAAATGGCATAATGTCTTTTCAAATCGAAGGCTTTGCATTCACTTCTTAATTGATCTTGATTTTCTAAAGAGAAAAGTACAATTAAACAATCGAGCTACAATTCTAGAACGAAAAGAAAGAACAACCGTTTAGCCTAGTCAAATGGGTCAGTGTGATGCGCATCGAGTGCAGCGATCGGAATGCGATAAAAACCGCGTTCACCGTTCAATCGAGTGCGATCGGTGGAAAAACGCAACGGAGATCATAATTAGCGTCTGCGTATGTTGTTCGCAAACCTTAAAAGTTAGTAGTTAATTGTAGTTAATAAGATACCCAATACCGTCTTTTGCTTTAGCATAGTGCCAAAACTTTCCAATGTATTATCAACAGTAATAAAAAAATCTTTGATAATGTTGTGCCCACCTGTGATTGGATTACATACTAGAATAGATAGATAGATCAATAGAATATTCTTTATTTTACACAGAAATTACACTAACAGCAATTTAATAAATTGAAGCCTTATTACTAAAAGCAATTTCTTCCAGGCAACCATAGACGGAGACAAGAAAGAAGTCGGTGTAATAGACCCTGTTAAAACTAAGCTGTAGTGTAATGCTTGTATATTACCTGTTGGTGTGCTTTACACAAATAAATAAATAAATAATCGTCCTGAGTGGACCTTGGACGGAGCCCGATCGACTGTTCAATCTTCTTATACCTGTAAAAGACCAACCGAACGAAAGTGGAAAGTTCAGCGTAGACGTTACGACAAGCGAACGTCATTGACCTTCTTAATATAAGTACTGCAAAGGTAAGGGTCAGTAAAGCGTACGCAAACGAGGGTCGCCTTTGGCCGTGCTTGATGCCGATTGGCGAGTGCCATCGTTCAGTTAGACTACTGTTCAGTTAGACTAATAGTCATTTAGACTGTTCTACAGGCCTGTGCTTCTTAACAATGCTGTGTAGCATTAGCGAATTGATACAGACTAAATCGCCACACAAAATCGTGACTCGCGCCGTCATACTGCCTATGCAGAGCCTATTGATTACGGAATGGAATTATCTGTGATATAGTTATAACTTTGTCCTTTGCATCTACGTAAAGAGATGATTTATACAGCGTCCAGTGGCACCTTCACTCACTCTAGATGGATAAAGGGACCACTCGGACGCTGCAGTGCCTGGGACATTGTCTTAGATGGAGTAGGCTTGCCCAGCACCTATAACATCCTGACAGTTTAGTCGGCCTTGCCCACAGGAAGGACAAGAAAGCGAAAACCCTCGGTATGGTTGGCTCCGCACGTATTCATATAGTTATACACGCTATTAACCGTACGTAAGTAAAAAAAATCATTTACTTTCTGAGACAAAGTCCGCAATAAACGACGAAGCCTTAATTATGACTCCACTCGATGTAGCATGAATCTCATGCACATAGCATAACCAGGACAAATGATATCTCCAAATAATTATCTCATAATAATTTTCAGTAAAACAGTTCGCATCTCGTATAAAATTAAAAACATGCATGCTAAATTGTAAAAGGCTACTTATGTACTCAACCATGTGGCTACATACGTCCCTATAGCCTATATACGTCCCACTGTAGGGCACAGGCCTTCTCTCAGAGAGAGAGTATGGGCTTAATCACCACGCGTGCCAACCGCGGATTGGCGATTTCAAGCGCTGAGGTACGTGAAGGGCTGAGACACTCAGGTTTCCTTATACGATGTTTTCCTTCACCGTAAGCGAGTGGTATTGCTACTATAAAGAGAGGTGGTAGCCTAGTGGGTAGAAGCGAGAGACCCAGGTTCGATTCCCAGTGCGGGCATGTACATATGACTTTGTTTTAGTTATGGTGGAATAACTGAGTTAAAATGTCAAATGAAGGGAATCAACGCATTTCACACTGACCAAGTTACTCGTAGTTCTGCCTCCTATTATAAGCTCGTAGATTGCAGCGAGTGAAGAAAATGTAGAGACGTACCTGCAACAACAAACAAATTGAAGATTAACATCAAGACTCATCGAGTTACCTACAACTAAAAACTTTCATAAAACCATTGAAATCCCCGTATTTTGATAATAAAACATTCTTTTTACTATCCCTCAACAACGACAAAAACTCAATATTTTTATGACTGGTTTACATCTAATCTGTTCATCACATATCCAAAAGTGATAGCCACGAGCCGGTAAACGAAGAAAAAACCGGCAAGGGCGAGTCCGACTCGCCCACCGAGGGTTCCGTACAATTTGTAGTGTCGCATTTTTCCGAACGTTTCCCGAACTTCAAAGACTATTTTATATATTGGTTTAACAGTTTCACTTACTTTTATTAACTTCGGTATAGCCGACTAGTTTCGACCTCGTCCGGAAGCCTTCATCATGGAGGAGAGTAGTAGCGGTCGCCGCGGCTATCGATCTCTCACTCACACTTCAAAGAGATTTTTTTATGATTTTTCTTGCTGTACTTGTAGTAAACGAAGATATTACTTGCCAAATTTAATAGTCTTAGGTCTAGGTTTAAGTTTTAATTTCAACTCGATACTTCCACGCGTGACCGAGATAAAAGGTCTTGACAGACAGACGGACGGACGGACGGACGGACGGACGGCCAACAAAGTGATCCTATAAGGGTTATTTTTTTTTCTTTTTGAGGTACGGATCACTAAAAACAACACTTCTAATGAAACTTGATACAAGAACAGACAAAAGGAGGTAGACATACACTATACAGAAGATAGATAAAGCTAGTGATATGGACTCAGTGATGAGAGTGGGAGCTGATTTTCAAGGGATAAACGAGACAGATTGCCGGTGGCAGGTGCATGAGGATAGCTGAGGACAGAATGAAATGATGTTGGTAAATGAGCCGATAAATTAGATTTGATTCCCAAAAACCAGTTTCCAAACATCCATAAAGATATTAAAGACGAAGTACTTGGAGTTTTGCGGGAAAACTTTAAGCGAGAAGTAGACAATAATATTTACAAATAGTGTTTTTTTTATATAATCTCTTACATCTTACGTAGTATCTAGATGCCTAAACTAGGTCGGACCTGTACTATAGGCATCTAGTGCTTTTATTTAAATGTTATTTCACATAACGTTGCTGTCACGTCGCTGTGCAAGTGAACACTATTTTATTTAACAATGTTAATATATTTGTGTGCGTGTGTTTCTGAGTGTGTATTGAAGGCATATTTATTTTTACGAGGGGGTTTATCATCGGACTAAAAAACAACCCTTAGGAGGTTCTAAGCAAGTTGTCCACAACGGGCGAGCGTCTGATGTAACTCCGATAACAGCGGTCGAATGGCCAACGCTCAAACGCGCCGCTTCTTAACTGATGTACTGGCGTTATAGCTACGAGGCCTAATGCTATGCAAGTAATACTTTGCATCACTAAAGCCATGATAACTTCACGTCTAAGGCTGCTGTTTCGTCTGGCGTTTCAAAATGAATGATTTTAGTATAAACTTTGCTTTATTAAAAAACAATTACAGACAGTCAAAAATATGTCTTAAATATCCGTAATTTTACTATCTAGCAATGTCACTGAGTACATTTATCAAAGGTCTTTTTTTTTACAATAATTAAAACCGAACAAGTGCGAGTCGGACTCGCCCACCGAGGGTTCCGTACAAATTTGTAGTCTCGCAGTTTTGCCGAGCTTTACCCGAAATTCAAAGACTATATTTTTATGATTAAATTACAAAAATACAGATTTTTTCTGTACTTTTAGTATACCAAGATATTACTTGCCAAATTTCAAAGTTCTAGGTCAACAATATTTTTCTACTGTCTATTGAAGAGTTCCGTTCTCCAACTCCAAAAGAAGAACGCTTGTAAAGATTCGTCTTACCTGTGGATCAATCCAACTAAGCAGATGAAATGGTATAGGTGCAGCACGAGTCTACTCTAAGAATAAGCTCAGGCACTACAGCGTCTAAAATGCCAGTTCAATTTTCACTTAATGTGGGTAATAATTGCCACTAGACGCTACACTAATCGAATAACAAATATGTCAGGTACACTTTATTGTACACACCAGAAAACACACCGTTCCGGTTTTGCCGTATACAATTGGCGGTCTTATCGCTAAAAGCGGTCTCTTCCAGACAACCTACTTTATAACCTAGGTCTACTATCATAATTGACAGTGAAAAATCTTAGGGACTTTCCACTGCAACTCTTAGGTTTCCAAAACCTACTAACAGGTTAACGAGACGTGACCTTAAGTTTTCCTTATTCTGAGGTTATTCTCAACATAACTTTTTATACTGCACTGATATTTCTCAGAATCTCTTCCAGTTTTCAAAGTGACAAATAATTACGGTGAGATTATTACAGCCCCCGCACCGGCAACCGGAATGGTGTGTCAAAACATCCATCGGCCGCTGTCGGAAATGGGACGGCATTCCGCCGCCGGCTGACACCAGGGGCTAGAGTCTAATAAATGGATAGGTCTTCAATAGAGTGACATTAGCACGATAATGGCCTTTATTTGACGAGTTCTTGTAGTGTACTAAGTAATGTTCTTGAGTGGAGACCGCGGACAGGTAAACGTAGTGTAGGACGTCCTCAGACTCGGTGGAGCGATGATTTTCGCAGGGCGGCTGGCAAGAGCTGGATGAGAGTAGCCGAGGACCGTGCTCAGTGGCGTGCTTATAGGAGAGGCCTATGTCCAGCGGTGGACAAGCATAGGCTGATGATGATGATGACTAAGCAATGGTATTACAGTGTGATTCCAATAGTACAACCGTGCAAATTAAATAGACATCTCTTGCGAAGGAAATCGAATTGCGCGAGGCGCTGAGTTAAGTTACACGGGTTATACCATCCGTCTGTCCATTCGTCTGTCTGTCACCAGGCTGTATCTCATGAACCGTTATAGCCAGACAAAATTATTTATTTCTGTTGCCGCTATAACAACAAATACTAAAAACAGAATAAAATAAATATTTAAGAGGGGCTTCCATACAACAAACGTATTTTTTGCCGTTTTTTCTCGACCTTTGTGTCTAATGTTGTAACCATTTGTGCTCGAGTCCAACTCACACTTGGCCGGTTTTAACAGATCGTTCTTGCCAAAAGTGTCAGACCAATCTGTAAATCATGTTAATGGTGACTTTTAGTACACCTGGGCGTGAACCGAAGGGGAAAACCCAGGGCAAGATAATTAAGGCAAAATCGCCCGTTTTTCGCATACATTCTATCTAGTCCCAGGTCCTAGATTCTCGATCGTGGGTCCTAAAAAGTTAAATTAATTAAATTTCATTATTATTAAATAATTATAATATATAGTAATAATTTATGAGAGATCGATCGAACACTTTAGTATTTTTTATTATAGCGGCTACAGAAATACATCATCTTTGAAAATTTCAACTGCCTAGCTATCACGGTTCATAAGATATCGCCTGGTGACAGGCATACAGACCGACGGACAGTGGAGTCTTAGTAATAGGGTCCCCGTACCCTTTGGGTACGGATACCTAAAAACCCAGGACTAGATATAATTAACGCCAAAACGGCTGTTTTTCGTATAAATGCTATCTAGTCCCAGCTCCATGATTCTCGCTCGTGGGCCCAACAAATGTCTTTTAACCTCTGAGAGATCGATTGAACACTTTTTGCAAAGTTTTTTTTTCATTGGTGGATCTAGTATTACTGAATGGAGCCCCTTAATGCACTAACAACATGAAGAAAGTAGTCTACTAATCAATTGCATTGCAATATCTTTCAAATGGTATTAACCGTGTGAATTAAATACGCATGTCACGAGAAGGAGATGATTAAGTTGCACGAGTTATACCGTTGTAATAAACAAAATTAAGATTAAATAAATAAGTTAGTAGACTACAAACAGTGTCAATGAAATTAACTAGTTTTAAAAAATGTTAAAAGAATGCGATTAATTAGCCAACAAACTGCCATGCAACTTGGCGAATAATTTAAAAATCTTAAAACTCGGTGATAAAACGTGTCCATAAAAAAAAAGTCCATCTCGATGGTTGTCTGCTCACACTTCTGTCACCATCTTTTGTCTTGGATAGCGCATAACCGGCCTGCCCACATCCACATCTAACGGGCTATCGTACCATCACTCTATTACGCATTTAATAGACTCGTCCCGCAGGTGTCACCCCGAACCCTGCTTGACATGCTCCCGGTGTAGAGACCAGTGGCAGGGTACAGGGTGTACAGGGTGCCATCTATTTATTATGATTACATTTTCCGTGTGTCTGCCAAACATGAAACAGCCCTACGGTAGGTATATGATGATATGTTCCCAAGATGAGACTAATTTCGGGTTGTAGAATATAGGTTAATTTACGAAATGTACACCAACTCATCCCACTAAAGGAATACGTAAAATAAAATGCAATCAAACTCATCCCTGATGTCTCGTATTTAAATTAATAGTAGTAATTATAAAGACGACGATTAGTAAAGCCAACAAGTCATAGTGTAAACTATTAAATAAAACTACTTAAATAAGGTATAGTCTTGTTCATACGGAAGTATCGATTAAGTTAACATAAGTTTTTAAAAGTAAATTAAGAGTGAAATGTATCAACAAACTGTATTCACAGTTGGGTTCCATTAAATAGTGTTTTTTTTTTTATGAAGTAGGAATAAATAAACTAACAAAAAACTTTAGAGATCTTAAGTTATACAACTGTTTGGAAGCTTGAACTGAACACAATGCCCTACTGATGAAGATGGCATCTAAATCAAACGCGCCTGTCAATAAAGATAAAAACACATCGATTTGAACTTTCACTTAATCCCATAAAGGTCACTTCTCATTGCATCACCGATCACCTGTCAACCTTCCGCACTTCTCGGGTGAGATAACAAAACGGAACCGCGTGTTCAACACAAAGCCTAAGCTCATGAGTAGTACAACCAAATGAGTAGCTAAACTAGCCACTCATGTGAACTGTGTACTTTCTCCAGAGAAAAAAAATCGATTCGAGAAGAAAATTTTGGCGGAATTCAGCAAAGTAATTTTCACATTTTAATGCTAAGAAAATTCGAAACATTTAGTGCAGTTTCGGCGACACTTATTTGAACATGCCTTATTATAACTCCATCCAAAAATATGTCCCAGCCATTGAGACAAAAACATCCACAAATCTTTATTGGACACTAGATATAAAAGCACATAAATGGATTTTCTTAAATATCTAGGTTACATGGTATCATCAGCCCTTTGACGCCCACTGCAGGCCAAACAAAAACGATTTTGCCATAATCGCCACGCTTGGCGATCGATTATTTCGATTATTATCGATTATTTATTAATATACATGGTATACAACTGGCGAATTAGTTCGACGTGACACCTTATGTTTGGCCCGGAAAATAATTTATTTTACCTACTACATAACGATAACATAACCACCCGGAGACGCTCAGTCCAGCAGGAAGCAACTAAAATCGGGACAAATATGGACGAGCTTGAATTGAAGGCGCAAAATCGAACGCTATGGAAATTTGTTTAGAGAGCCGTGACCAACTTCCGAGACAAGATGGCACCCGAAGAAAATAGACACTATACTATGTTCCTTTTACTGAGCCTCTGACCCGTACGATTTGCGCTCCCAGGTGAAAGGCGGTGTGTGACCAATCATATTGTTATTGTTATTTGTTGGCTTACACACGCTTCGTTACAAGAATGCCTAGCTCATAACCTGCCTGTCACAGACGGCCGTTAAGTAAAGTTTAAGTCATGTAACGCCTGAAAGAAATACGGCACGTGTGTGTGACATAACAGCTTGTGACCTCATAAGGACGCGTGCTTTTCTCCGTCATTATGAAGACCATAAAGGAGTGATCTTGTCATCAAAATACATGACAGTGAATAAGGCCATTATAATGCAGATGGTCATACGGAGATATTTGGTTATCAGTTTGCCAGAAACATCATCATCAACCCATTATGTCCCCACCGAGGGGCACGGGTCTCTTCCCTGAGGAAGGTATAGGCCATACTCCACCAAGGGGGCCAAGTCCGGATTGGTGGAGGCTTGTAGACTAGTCGCTCGTCTACTGTCAGAAGTTGTCAAGCCGCCCTAAGGCCTCTGACTTGGCTTAACGACTGCCATCTGTCGACGGCAGCCGGCACCAACAGCTTAACGTGCCTTGCGAAGCACGGAACGGAAAAATGCCGCTAGCGTTAGGCATAGACGGCGACCCATCCATGCACTGAACGCGCCCTGTGTTGCTTAACCTTCGTGATCGTTTAAGATCACTCAGGCAGCCGGGGCTACGAGCGATTCCAGGGCCAGAAACATAGCAAGCAGCAAACCCTCGTCTCTCCATACCCCTCCGGGATACAGTCGTGAGTTATCAATTCTTTGAGAGATTTTTTTGAATATTATGGTTGTTTCGACATAAGATTATGCAGTACATAGGAGGTACAACGGCGAAGGTGCAAACATTCAACCAGACATAAGCAAGGCACAAATCACAGATAAATGAAAACGGGTGGTATACCTACATATGAAACAAATCCAGGCCAACGGATGGATACAAACATTATGCATATTAAACAAATCCAGGTCAGACCGATAGAACCTCGCAATAGTCTCAATAATAAGACATCGGAACAACGTGCGAGCATCCGCGGCATCGCACGTGCTCCAGGTTCGGCCGCGGGTGAAAACGGACCGACGAGCATGCTGATGAGAAAGCCGAGGCAATAGTGATGAAAATTACAGTGTAGGCTCTTTGCGGCGAGGGAATGCCTACCTGCTGCAATCCAATACAAATCATCATCATCAGCCAATTGACGTCCACTGCAGGACATAGGCCTCCTTCGTGGTTTTCATAACCATGAGGGGTTTTGCCATAATCGCCACACTTGGCAGGCGGGTTGGCGATCGCAGTGTGCGGTTGGAATCTCAGGAACACGCTGCTGCCCGTCTCCTGGTAATTGATTTCCTTAGTCGCCTTCTACGACATCCACGGAAGGAAAAAGAGTGACGCTATTCTTAATCGGCGCCACATGGCACAAATAAAAAGTATTAAATTACTAAAAAATATTTTCAGAAATATACTCAGTCCCTGGCCGAGGATAGGAAGAAGTGGGAGGCAATTGACCAGCTGTGGACTCATACGGGCTTACTGATTGACTGATCGGACACAACTTATTTCGCAGACGCCCAAATACCTAAATAGGTAAATTATAAACCTAGGCCTTTACATAACATACATAAGCAGCCCATATACGTCCTACTGTAAGACACAGGCCTTCTCCCAGGCAGAGAGTATGGGCTTAATAAACACTCGTGCCCACCGCGGATTGGCGATTTCAAGCGCTGAGGTATGTGAATAGCTCAGACAATCAGGTTTCCTCACGATGTTTTCCTTCGCCGTTAGCGAGTGGTATTGCTACTGTAACTTCACAAATGTACATAGAAACAAAGTCACAGGTATGTACCCGCACTGGGAAACAAACCTGGGTCTCCCGCTTCCGAGTCCAATGTTCTACCCACTAGGCTACCACCGCTTAGGCCTTTGCATCTACGTAATGAGATGATTTATACAGCGTCCACTGGCACCTTCACTCACACTAGATGGGTGAAAAGACCACTCAATACGTGCGGAGCCAACCAAACCGCGGGTTTCCTCACGAAGTTTTCCTTCACGGTTAGCGTGTGGTATTGCTACCAGAAATTCGCGGATGTACGTAACTCTAAAAATAAACAAATTTGTAGGTACGTGCCCGCACTGGGAATCAAACCTAGGTCTCCCGCTTGCGAGTCCATTGTTCTACCCACTGGGTTCTCCTTGCGGCTCAGGCGTAATGCACTAGAAACCATCATCATGCCGATATGCATGCAATATAGAATTCGAAGGCTTATTTAATTGGATCAGCCAACCGGTCATAACTGAATGATCCACATTCCCTATGTTTTCTTACGTTTGACCAGCGCCGATCTGAAAACTTGAGATCCCACCCTCTTATGTCTCTGAAACTTTGCCATTCACTCAACATTTCATTTGTTTACATTACATGTTTGTTGCCACAGCACCACCCATTGACTGCACGAAGTTTCAATAATCTCTTGTCGTGGAAACAACACATTTTTCTTAACCCTAGACACCTAACCTTCTCACACACCCAACAATAACTAACCATTCGTCAATTCGACGACCATTATTTGAAGTAATATAAGTTTTAAATAAAAGGTTTTTTGTTTTTAGTACCTTTATTGCACTGAGATTTCAGGCGTATTTTATAAAATAATTCGTTGTTATTTATCACATACTTTTTTTTATTTTTCTTTCTGCGTGATGTGGCACGCTTTTCTACAGATCAAAACCGACAAAAATTTAATTAAATCAGAAACATTTAAAAGTAGTTGTTCATTTTAAGGGCAAACTTAAACTGTTACGCCCATTCAGTACAAAAATCAATTTTATGTTCACCACAAATTGCGATATTTTACATATTTTTGGAAAATTTCGAAAAAAAGGTACAACAATCTTGCTGTCGCATATTAGTGTCATAGTGTCTAGGGTTAAGTAATGAATACAAATACACTTACAAAATGTTTTATTAAAAAGAAAGACATTAGTACAATAAATCAATACTTCGCATGGGCTTAATCACGCATGGTGATTAAGCCCATACTTTCTCTCTGGAGCGAAAGTGATCTATCAGGATCATGGCAAGTGGCCGTTCCTGGTCTCTGCCTACCCCTCTGGGATACAGGCGTGAGTTTATGTATGTATGTTTCTTTCTGAAAGAAGTTATGTGCCCTTAGGCTAATGTGTTACCATTTAACATTGTTTGTTATTTTTATTTTATTTTATTAAGTACTAGCTGTGCCCGCGACTCCGTTCGCGTACATTTCGATTTTTACGAAGCAGCATTTGTATGGGGGCCACGTCTTATCATAACTGGAGCTAGAATTTAAATAGCCTATCCTGTGTCCCAGATGTCTATATGTTTTTATACCAAATTTCATCAAATTCGGATAATTGGTTTAAGAGTTATGGAGGAACATACATACATACACACATACAGAAAAAAATTCTAAAAATCGTGAAATTAGTTTCAGTATCATATATTGAGCCTATAAACACAATATCTCTGAAAACAAACTAACTTACTCCATGACCGACCCTTACAGATTTATTATTAGTATAGATATCAACAGCGAACACAAATAATCAAGATTCAAGATTTGCCCATTATGTATGTGTGTGTGTGTGTGTGTGTGTGTATGTGTGTGTGTGTGTGTGTGTGTGTGTGTGTGTGTGTGTGTGTGTGTGTGTGTGTGTGTGTGTGTGTGTGTGTGTGTGTGTGTGTTGGGTGGGGGGGGTTTCTCCAATAAATTACGTATTATCATTGAGTACTATGCTTTGTAAGTTGTAAGTTAAAATACTATGCTTAAAGAAAGCCTTGGAACCCAGGAAAGGGTCGGCTGAGGAAAAACTTCTATTATAAAGGCGGACTAGACGTATAAGTGTCAAGCGAATGCGTTATATCTGGTTTGTTATAAATAACACATTTTTTACTCTTACTCTTATGCTGCTTTTTTAAGTATGTGATATTCTTGGGCCGGATGAGAAAAAAGAAAGAAGAAAGACTAACGAACCAAATCAACAAACGAAACATATGTTGGTTGAAAACAACCGTCACTGAACAAATAGAAACATTATACGTAGGTCAGTTACACCGAGCAAATAATCTCAAATTTTCAACCATCCAACTACCGAATGATCACAGCCAAATTGCCAATTTAAACTATTGCAACGTTTTTTCCAACCACATTTTTTACTCGTAGATATAATTTGACCACTGTACGAACGATACCTGATCAACCATAAAGAAAGAAAAAGAAAAAAGAGGATATTTATTTAAATTGTCACAGAAACACAAAGTAAACACAAAGGTACACAAACAATAGACACGAACGTCAACACAACAGAAATAAAAACAAAACAATCGTGAAGAGAACATGTGAGGCATATAGAATCAAAGGCAGCCGGGTACCATACAGTAATGTATGGCACCCAGCCACCTTGGACCCCAAACGCCTCAGGTGCCTCCGTGACAACAAAAAAGGGGCTCCAACTCAGCATACTTTACCGGTGTATGCTATAGTGAGCATAACACCAGCAGAACTGATTTTCAGTTGGGACCATGTGATTTCTCCTTTGGCAGCCATTTTCCATAACATTTTCCTTCGAAACTCACCCGTAATATAACAGTAGGGTGAACGCATGAACAGTACAGTCCACTGTACCATTAACCTGCAGCCTCCAGCAGTGGCTATTATTGTTAAACGTCTCAATTTTATAAGCCGAGTTGCGAAATCAACCTTTGTATAAAGTTACCTACGTTAATTGAATATCGTAATTGTTCTGTGAATTGAGGAGCTGTTTCTTGCTGCTATGCAATGTATGTCTGAGAGTTATAGTCCAAGGCTACTTGGAGTGGACGTTGGAGACCGTGGGAGAGTTAATTCGGGTGTGTGGTGCAAAGACAGAAGAGTTTTTGAAAAAATTCCTAGTGTCAAAATAAGATAGATAGATAAATAGAGAACTCTATATAGTACATAAAAGTGGAAATTACACCGATATTTCTCAAACTAAGAGTACAGACGGCGGCCTTATCACTAAAAGTGATATCTTCCAGACAACCTTTGGATGGACTGGACTAATACATTGGAGTAGGAAGTGATGATTGGAGAAAAGTTAAACCAAGGTACGAAGCATAAGCAATAGACAAATTGGCAGGGGACTTGGAGGGTTGACGTGACAGGGCTATGCCCAGTAGTGGGTTCCATTCGTGGACTGGATATATAAATATACATAATAGAAAGACTGTCGACTGTACAGTCGACAGCACATTAGCCTTTATCTTCTCACACTCACAATCACACTCGATTCAATGACTTTTCGGAAGACTGCAAGAAATATGTAAAGGTTGGTGTTCGATCGCCTGTATCATCATCATCATCATCATTCAGCCACAAGAAGTCCACTGCTGGACATAGGCCTCCTCCATGGATTTCCAAAAAGACCGGTTGGAAGCGACCTGCATCCAGCGTCTTCCTGCCACTTGAATGACGTCATCTGTCCATCTTGTGGCTGGTCGTCCCACGCTGCGCTTGCCGATATGTGGTCTCCATTCCTGAACTTTTCGGCCCCATCGGCCATCAGTTCTGCGTGCTATGTGCCCCGCCCACTGCCACTTCAACTTACTAATCCGCTGGGCTATGTCGACGACTTTCGTTCGTCTACGGATCTCATCATCGCCTGTATACCATGTAATTTCGATTGTTAGACGACAAATTACTCTTTTGGCTTCATCATCATCATCATCATCGTCAGCCATTTGACGTCCACTGCAGGACAAAGGCCTCCTTCGTGGTTTTCATAACCATGAGGGGTTTTGCCATAATCGCCACGCTTGGCAGGCGGCTTGGTGATCGCAGTATGCGGTTAGACTCTCAGGAAGACGCTGCTGCCCGTTTGTTTTGCTTCCAGTGGCCAATTATGGAATACAATACTTTTTATATATGAACTCGTGCATATTGTTATATAGGTAAGTGAAGGGATAAATCAAGCGCTGTACGCCCTATACACATTAAAAAAGATAATCCATACCCATTAGAAAGTTGTGAATGTGCAGAAGCAGTGCCACAGGCTAACAGTGAATGAAAACATCGTGAAAAAACCAGAGTGCCTTAGCTCATATAGCTTCAAATTTCTAATTTGCAGTGGGTACAGGTGGTAATATTTTCTCTCTGTGAGAGAAGGCTTGTGGCTGTGGTGGGTCGTATATAGGCTACATTATAAACCTACTAGGCCCGCTCATGCTTCTCAAATGGAGCTCCGGAATCGAATCTGCAGCCTTACGCAACCGCGCACGCGATGGCCATTATACCCCCGTGTCAAAGACACAGGTACCTAAAGACCGACAGATGTATTGTCTAGCTACACGTTATTGAAACGTCTCACGAGTCGCTCGGATTTCTAGCGTGGAATTTTCTTACCTGTGCGATTTTTTCACCGTCGACTGCATTGTTTTTTAATGAATGACTCAGTGAGCTTTTGAACCTTAGTAAAGCCGAGTATTGAAGTTATAGGTACCTATCACTACACGTATAACTTCCATAAAACACAATAACTTGTCCTGGTCCCAAACCAGGAGACCCTGTGCTATGGTAACCAGGCAAGGCCATTACAAACATGGAAATACACCCAGACTGAGGCCATTTGTATAAATGTACGTCGACCCCGAGTGGGAATCGAACCCACGACCTCCGGTATGGTAATCAAACGTGATATCACTACACCAACGAGGTAGTAAAATGTATAAAAGTTATGTACATATTCGTATAACTTCCACACAACACAATAATTACTTGTCCAGCCCCTATATTACGTGCATCAAATCCTGAGCGATTCCAATTGTCTAACTGTCAAATTAGTATGGAATTTGACAGTTAGACGATTGGAATCGCTCAGGATTTGGTGCGCATAACGGGGCCCCTGGTCTCAAACTAGAATACTCTGTGCTGCGGTAAGCAGGTTCCTGTTTTCCATATCTTATTTTTGTTGGTTACCTCGCACCATCCTGCAAGAATTTGTCCATTAACAAAACCAAATAAGCAAAAATACTTTCAAATTCAGTTTTATTATAATGACATTCTGTCCTTGCGCACTTCTAACCCAAACTGCCTTTTTTATTTCTCCACACAACTTAAAAAAAATCACGTTAATTGGTGAACGAAACCTCGAACAGTTGAGGTCGGAATATGCTATTCCGTTCTGCCTATTAAATATTTTGGATAAAATCCGCAAGTTTGATTGCTCTTGAAACTGTACCTTGGGGGCGGAACCGATCGCAATGTTCTGTAACAGTTATTTATATCGCGGCTGCGCGGGCTGCTCCCAATGGACCCAAAAATAAATGTTCAGTAATTAATGGAGAATTAGTGAAATGAATGGATAATTTTAAAAACCTATTTAGAGGGTAACAATTGTCCTCAGCACAGGTTAGTGCAACAAAAAGAATATAATGAATGGATAGGTGATGAATTCCCGCTCATTACTAGTGTTGCCACTTTAAGGCTTGTTGAAAAGAGTAAGAGAAAATAAAGAGTTAACAACATAAAATAAAAGGACCTTGAACTAGAGAAACAAGATCAATCTCGAACTTTGCAGTTTACAGCGTATGAAATTTATAACATACCCTGTAAAATGCGCAGAGGATTGTTTGCAATTGATTTTTTCTGCACCCAGTCATCCTCGTCCAGTCGCTACTTATAAAACAATGCGGCCTATACATGTACGTCCCACTATAGGGCTCAGGTCTTCTCTCAGAGAGAGAACCGCGAATTGGCAGTTTCAAGCGTGTACACCTCATAGACTCTGGTTTTCTTACGATATCGTTAACGGTGAAGGAAAAATTTTCCTTAAGTATTGCAACTAAAAATTTACAGATGTACGTACCTACCTTACAAAACAAAGTCTAATGACAAAGTCTAAAGTCTAATGACTTTGTTTTGTAAGGTACATGCGGGATTCGAACCCACGACCTCTCGAATGTGAGGCAAGCGTTTTACCGACCGCGCTACCACCACCACACTTCTCTGTTCTATTATTACTATTATTGTTATGTAGCATTTTTATTTGTGGCAAAAAATCAATTCACACATTCAGCAAAAAGTTGAATAGTAATAAACATGTCACATATACTGTGAAACCTTTGTTGTTCACAAATAAATACATTGATTGATTGATTGATGGATTGATTGTTGATTGATTGATTGATTGATAAGCCTTGTGGGCCAATTACGAAGGACAGGTTAGGAACAGCCCTCTATTACGGTCCTCAAATACTCACGCGGAGGAACCAAAAGGGAACGGAGCAGCGCCTGCGCCAGCGCCGCGCTTCACTTCGCATTGGCTGCGCGGTACTCGCGTCTAGTGGGGAATCGGTAAATCACAGGCTGATTAGTATGTAACAGTCATTCGCTATTCACTTTTTAATGAAAATATCAGCAAATGCATAATGCATAGTGAAAGTACCTGTTAAAATCATTTAGGCGTGTGAGAGACGCGTCTGTGATTATTTCGAGGATATAGTATTTGGATATTACTGGCTTTTTCTCCACTACAAATACGGCCCGAAGGCAGTGGATAACATATTAACATAGTACATTCAGCAAACAGAATGTAATTTTTTTACGTTGAAATTATTGATTTCTGATTTCTATAATTATCGTAAATACAAAACCTCTTTATGCATTTAACGGCTGCTCTAATCACAATTATTTATTAGGCAAACTTAATTTCCATTTTTTGGACCCGTTAATATAAAAAAAAAACCTAATCAATATTTGATTTGTAACGTTCATGAACTCACAGTTTCTGCGCTAAAAAGAATACAAAACAATATTTTGATTTTGAATAGTGACTTGCAGACGATCAAGTTTACTTGACAAATATTGCATTCAGACGACAGAAACGAGTATTTTTCCTCGACACGCAAACGACTTGTATTGTTATGTCCCACGAAATTATAAGTAAACATCTGTAACTATACGGAAAGCTTATCAAGTTAACTTGATCATCTCGGCGCCTCCCTTTATTATCAAAAAAGATGGATCGATAGTCACAGATTCTTTTTATTAGTGTGACTATTTTGCAGGTAGGCTCAATAGGAAATGAACGCAATTCTATGTTTAACATAACAAACATAGGTATAATGCCCGACCAATAACTTTTCCAAATGACTTTGACTTCGCACGGACGAATTTCTAATCTCAGTGGCGAGGGATGCGCGGTGTGACTTACATTTCCTCGAAGTGTAGTTTGGTCATATTAACAAATAATATAAACCGACCAAGTGCGAGTTGGACTCGTGCACGAAGGGTTCCGTACCATTATCTATATACAACATTACATAACATAACATAAACTCACGCCTGTATCCCAGAGGGGTAGGCAGAGACCAGGGACTGCCACTTGCTACGACAACATTAGATATAAAGATAGGGAAAAATGGCAACAAATCACGTTTGTTGTATGGGAGCTCCCCATAAATATTTATTTTATTCTGTTTTTAGTATTTATTGTTATAGCGACAACAGAAATACATTATCTGTAAAATTTTCAACTGCCTAGCTATCATGGTTTATGAGATACAGCCTGGTGACAAACAGACAGAGAGACAGACGGACAGTGAAGTGTTTAGTAATAGGGTCCCGTTTGGCACCCTTCGGGTATGGAACCAAAAAAAACTCATCCCTGCGCGGATTACTGTTTAAGTTACTTTTATTACGAGTGTTGTTATTCTATTGCGCAGTAATAATAACCATAAAGCCTTAAAATAACAAGTGAGAGACAGAACTTCGCTCAAACCCACCAGTTTCCCACAATCCCAGTGTGTACCAGCACTGTAACGAACTCATTGTTGCGCACATTTATTGCAATTAATTTTTAAACGCCCCTGTTACGTGAGGGCATTGTTCGAGGCTCAAATAGTAAAATAATGTGGGGACATCGGATTCACTTTGTCTGACAACTGAAATGAGGGAAAACGGATTTCACTCGAAAATGCTCTTAAATAATGGGAAACTGCTTGATGATTTACATGTCGCCTCATGCGAGATGATAGATGGAGATTGTGCGACAGATATGTGCCGTCGCTGTTGATAAGTACCTAAGTACTATAGTATTAATATGCATAGCGTCTTTGCTCTCACGGTTAAATAAGTGTGTTGCAGTAATAGCTACGTTGGCAAATAGGATATGGGATATCTTTTCTCGTTTTAAATATCACAGTAATATTTTTAATGTGAAAGTTTATTGTATGAACGCTTATTGTACGACGCTTGTCACACAGATAGGCCTTGCCCTGGATATATGGCACATTTTATCGGAATTTCATGCGAACAAAGTCACAGGCACAACTACATTTCGTAATAAGTGACGTAAACAAAGACGAGACATGGAACAATGATTTGAGTTCTTCTCGCAGGTAGAAACTACAAATCATACACAAATGTATGTACTATACAGACATTACGATACCAAGCAGTCTGAGAATCTGCAACTGTTGAAAGAAAACCGGCCGGGTGCGAGTCAGACTCGCGCACGAAGGGTTCCGTACCATTATCTATACAACATTAGACAAAGATCGAATTTGAAAACAGCACCATTTATACAAACCAACGAAAAGCGTTTAACATTGACATTTAACGACATGACATCGGCGCTGTGAAGGTTACGTAGATGGTATTTTTAATGATTCGCGATGCTGATACATAGTAATATATTAAACGGGTCTAACATAGATGGCCGCTAGATGGCGAGCGCTGTCTTTAGACAACGTTTATTGTATGGGAGAATAAATATTTATTTAAAATATTTATTTTATTCTGTTTTCAGTATTTGTTGTTACAGGGGCAACAGAAAAACATCATCTGTGAAAATTTCATCTGATTAGCTATCACGGTTCACGAGATAAGGCCTGGTGACAGACAGACGGACAGACGGACAGTGAAGTCTTAGTAATAGGGTCCCGTTTGGCACCCTTCGGGTACGGAACCCTAAAAACAAAGGCGGACCGTACGACCAGCTAAATATTGGACAAAAAACCATCGGCAATAGACAAAGTGAGAAACAAATGACTGTCGCCGCCTGCGCACAATCAAAGCGCACTCATTAGTGCGGTTCAGTGACACGACCACCATATACCAAATTGCAGCGTAGACCAAATTGTGCTCGATAGGGTTGTCACGCATCTCCAACGACGAAAATTACTCTAGTTGTCTTCTTACTATGAAATAATATTGTAGAATAACCAGTGCAAATACTCTACGTAGTAAGTATTATAATAAGTTGGACGGTTCTGCTTGTTGAACGTCAATTTCCGTAAATAAATGTACCTGCAAGCCTCTTTGTTATTGGTTAGGTTATGCCGGGTACAATCAAACCATGCAAAGGAATGAAAGTGAACGAATGAGTTTTGACGTTAAGGTGAAATCAAGCGAACATCATAATAATAATAACTTCCACACAACACAACCACTTGACCTGGTCCCAAACTAGGACAACTTGTGCCATGGTAAGCAGGCCAGGACATCATAAACATGGAAATATTTTTACAAATGTACGGCGGCCCCCAGTGGGAATCGTACTCACGACCTCTATCTTGGTAGTAAGCGCCTTAACGGCTAGTCCAACGAGGCAGTCGTCATTATGTTGTATTAATACGATGGAGGTCAATGAAGCAAACACAAGCAGCGTCATGTTCCGATTGGCACCACACACGGCTAAGCCCGAAGATGACCGAAGCGAACACCCCCGTTTGTGTTCTCTTCGGTCATCTTCAGGCTTAGCTGTGTGCGGTGCCAATCGGAACATGACGCTGCTTTTAAGAACTAAAATTTTAGAACAAATTGGGGTGGTGACCGCCTGGTACAAGTAGAACTGGGCTGCCAGCTGATAAGAGGGGCCAGTATGTGACGCCAATATTGCGACCGACTGGGGACCCAGTACAATTGACACTGACGATGCGGTATACCAAGGCGAAGGTGGCGGGACGGCCTCATTAAATTCCAAATAGCCAAAAGATAGGATAGAGTTAAAGCAGGAGAAGTGTTTGCCAAACATTGTAATACGTTAGGGCTACGTAACGTAATGCTTTCTCTTGCTCTCAAACTAAAAGCCTGCTTAGGGCTTCATGTCTGCACCTGCCGCGGCCCTAGCCCTGCTCTTCGGCCGATCGGGATTCCGTTATTGTTTGTAACACAATCGCCGACGATTAAGGCCAGCCGATCTCAGATTTAACCGGAGTGCCTACCATGAAATGGTCGAGGGTGGGTTTGGTAGAGATTGGCAAGAGGCGGGAAACTTTTTTTGTCAACCGAATATGTAAAGAAAGTCTTCTCATAAATTACTCATTAAAAGTGAAAACTAATACGATTAGCAAAATTAAGACGTCAACTCGAGCTGAGCATACGTGATTTAGCACCACTGACCGACTGGAGCCGAGTATACCCGATTCGTCATCATCATCATCATCATTCAGCCACAAGAAGTCTACTGCTGGACATAGGCCTTCTCCGTGGATTTCCAAAAAGACCGGTTGGAAGCGGCCTGCATCCAGCGCCTTCCTGCCACTTGGATGAAGTCATCTGTCCATCTTGTGGCGGGTCGTAATACGCAGCGCTTGCCGATATGTGGTCTCCATTCGCGAACTTTTTGGCCCCATCGGCCATCAGTTCTGCGTGCTATGTGCCCCGCCCACTGCCACTTCAACTTACTAATCCGCTACGCTATATCGACGACTTTCGTTCGTCTACTGATCTCATCATTTCTGATTCGATCTCGTAGAGAAATTTCGAGCATAGCCGATTCACCGTCACTGAATCTGGGCGTAGAACAGTTCAGTTTCGTTCCCTTTTCAGAGGAAGTACGCCAAAAGAGTTTTTTCTTCAAAAACTATTCATAAGCTGGCCTAACTTACTGTTGATTTTACTACAGGAATTGTATTCGCTGTTTAGAGGCAGCGAAAGTATTACGCGTAGTCTGTAATTAAATAAGTAGGGTAGAGTCGTGCCAACTCATGGTTCACCCTCGAAACGCGCCCGGCGTGTCGTCGCCATTAGATTTGTTCCATATATTATCATTGCACCGAGTGCCCTGACAAATGTGCCACATTACGCTACGTACGATAAACGTGTTGCAAAACGGACGCGTCATCGTCATGGGAAAATGTGCAACAGTGGCGCATTTTTGTTTTGTGCTGACGGCTGTTTCTGTTTTTAACGCGAAACGTTGCTGGTGTGGGCGAAATGACGATGGTACAAGCAAAACGGAACCAGCTAAAATGTGTTTTTAAAACCTGAAAACCGTTTCTTCAGTGTCTGACTGTCAGCAAAAGTTTAAAATGCTTAATTTTATTTTTAAAATTTTAACAGCTTTTGCTTGTTAGGAGTAGTTTAATTGTCGATACTTTAGAACTTATCTACAAGTTTATGCTCCAATAATCACAATTATGTAAAAAAAACTTAGTAAATCGAGCAGTAACGTGTGATACCAAGTTGGTTTTGCAAAGGTTCTCAAGATAAGCAAGATCAGTAAATACAAAGATACTGTCTGAGTTTTTAAAGATGTCATCATCACATTTTTAATGTCACATGTATTGCATCAATACAGTTCACTAACATGAAATTCTGGTTACGGACATTACACATTACGTTGCATATCATTTCTCATTAACTAACCCTGTGTAATTTTATTTTATTGCCTACATAATCATATTGGAACACCCATCTAAGATTATTATAAGTACAGTACCTTTTGCCTGCGGAATTTTACCACCCCAATACCTATTTAAGAGTTGAATTTTAATGAACCCCTCCATTGCGCGCTACGAAAAATAAATTAATACTTCTAAATAACCAATGCGAATGTGGATGGAAGGGCTGGTAAGGGACGACCCAGACGGACATACTTCGACCAAATAGGGGATGTATTAGCAAAGGGCAAGATAAAAAGTACCCAAAATCGGCGTGCGTGCATGCAACGACTAATGAATGTTGAGGAAGCGAAAGTGATCTGTCAGAATCGTAGCAAGTGGCAGTCCCTGGTCTCTGCCTACCCCTCTGGGATACAGGCGTGAGTTTATGCATAAATAACCAATTATAGTCCTTATACATTTTAATTTAAGGTCCAAATACGATAAGAAACCCGGGCTCGCCCACCGAGGGTTCCATACGAAATTGTTGGTAGGTACTTACATATTATAAATAGGAATCGAGTCTCGCAGTTCAAAGATTTAATTAGAAATGTGTAGTTTTCAGATTTTTCCCTGTACTTGAAGAAGAAGAGGAAGAAGAAAGACATTTAATATATAAATTTAATATATGTTGGTCATAAAGACCAACAAGAAACATCACAGAAACAAAATAAGCAGATAAGTAACATAATGTGCACAACAACAGAAAGAAAACTAAATGTACTACACTATTGCTATAGTATATAGTATACTACAATATTACTTGCCAAATTTCATAGTTCTAGGTCAACGAAAAGTATACTACAAATTTTGAATCCCTTGCGTTTCGAAATATACGTTTTTTGCGGCATAAACGGCCGGTTTTTTTTTTTCAAGTTAACATCCTATCATATGCTTCAGATATGGAAAGTACTATCGATACTGTTTGTTGTGTAGATTGTGTAAGTTATACAAGGATTGTTACCAAGAGCTTGCCGATAAACTGCAAGTTTGACAAACGACTGAAATTGTTGTTTATCTTGTTTTATTGAGAATAAATATAAATAAATAAATAAATAGAAGTTTGATTTTTTCACAGCTTCAAGGGACTGTAGACTTGAGTGTATGGTTTTAATTTCAACTCGATACCTCCGCGCGTTTCCAAGATAAATGGTATTTACAAACAGACGTCCGGACGGACGGACAAAAAATGTATCCTATAAGAGTTCCGCTTTCTCCTTTCGAGGAACGGAACCCTAAAAATCAGCAGTCACGTCATCTGAAGCAACGCAACTACGCGCACAAGTTCGTTTCATTGAACGATTCTTGTGTTTTCTTTCGTTTAGCAATCGTCTCTACTAATCCGTGTTGCAACTGCCCCCTCAAGTGTGATGGAGTACTCTCGGATTAATTACTACTGATAGAGTACCAGCCTGCTGTGTTGGTGGTTGGAGAGCGCGTCTTTCCGATGACCTTGTAGAGCGCATGGAAAGGTACAGCGCACGCGCACGCGTGCGTGAACTTTGGGACCGGCATACCGAAAAATAAGGGCCAATTTTAGTAGATTATATTTTATGTCGGTTAGCTAAAGCTAAGATACGAAGATTCTTTATTGTACCAGGGAAAGCACAAACATGAAATATTTACGAAAACAGTACAAATGACGGTCGTATTTCTTATCTAATAGCTGAGCTAAGGTTAAAACCTAGATGTAAATAAGACTTTGATTAAAAATCATTAAACACATACTATTTAAATTGTAAATCAATTGTTTACTCATCCTATAAAATTAATCTCATTAATTTAATAAATATAAAACCCTATTATCAACTTTTTTGACTTTACCGAACTCATAGGCATGTGTCAAGAGAAAGTTGATATAGTATTTTCTGAGGTGAACACGAGCACTAGACATAATAAAACTGAATTTTAACGGATATTTACTCGTTTACTTTTCCATTTTACAAGTTTGGCCTTTCCAATTTTGGCCTTTGGCTTTTCCATTTTACAATACCATTTCAAAATTTACAATAGCCTCGGCAAAAATTATTAAGTTACGTTCTAAAAATATTTTGGCAAATTTTTAAATTTACATTGGCACTACAATAATTGTATATCAACTCAAAAATACTGATTATTAGTTATTGAAATTAAAATTCAATCTACAAAACAATCTTATATATAAAAATGAATTGCTGTTCGTTAGTCTCACTAAAACTCGAGAACGGCTGGGCCGATTTGGCTAATTGTTGTCTTTATATATTTGTGGAAGTCCAGGGAAGGTTTAAACGGTGAGAAGAAAAAAAAAACGGTTGACGTCGGTGATACGAAGTTCACGGGGTCATCTAGTTATTTTATATGAACTCAAAAGTTGATGTTTAGTCTAGGATAATATACTGGTATTAGCTCAAATGTGACACTTCAAATCAAATCAAATCAAATCTAACCCTCAATTTTTCGTACAGTAACAATCTGCTAATCTGTAAATTTGTCAGTTATCCTAAGTAAGTAATTAAGTAAGTGCATATATAAAAATAATAATAGAGAGCTGCTAACAGTAGATTAATATATTATTTGCGTACGAGAAACTGGAGGTAAGTCGGGTTGGGCGTGGTAATCAACAATCTCTGTAGCCGCTGACAAGGTAACAAAATGTGACCGCGATGTTAACACGGAAGCGCACACGCACACCACGCTTCCCACAATCATCCTCAGCTGAATAATTAAAAACAATCTCTCATTCGCATCAAACTAGTCGTATGTCAATAACATGGGACTGCAAGCCCTACAAAACTATCTGTAGGGAAATCTAGACCTAACCGTCTTAACGAGTAGTCGCAATTTAGATTGACGAGTTGCTAACGGGGCCTGGACCCCGAGATGGTATGCTGATGGATGATGGGCCTGCCAGACTGAGCGTAAAGCTCGAAAGGCAACGAGTCTTTTTTCCTAATTGGAATATGACAAAAAAATATAAAAACGGAGACAGAGCCTTATAAGCCTTGTCATTTAGACGCCAGCAACAAGATCTCGTTTACCTATATAAAATAATTCACTCGACGCTAACTTGATATAAAAGTTATCCGTAATGCCGATTTCAGAATAAATTGCAATCCAGTATGTCTTTTGTAAATCAAAACCATACTAAGTTTACATGGGAATTACCGCTTGAGGCACCCCCTTATGGTAATTTCTATGGTCATTTAAATAATAAAACGGATATTAGCAAAAATGACTTTATAAATGCAATCAGCCTTCATGATTAGACCTAAGTCTATTGCGACTTTCACCACTCTAGCTACCGTAACACCATAAAACAACAAATGGGTCATATTTGTAAAAAAAGTTGCGTAAGCGCCTGCGAATGGCACAATGGGCGTACCATGGCGCCTAGGACTGTGGGAGCCGGGCAGAAAAACGGGAAGTGAAATATTGTGCCTCGATTTGCGATACAACGTGAGAACGCGTTGGGTAACCATCGCCGTTGGAGATCATAGCGTTACGTCAAAGGGTTCTTACTACTAACATGGGATTCTTTACTCACATACTCGAGTGTAATGAGAATAATGATTGCATTATAATGGTGAAGCAAGGAGTGAACGAAGAATGGGTTTTATCTAACGTGAAACGCCTCGCAACATTAGCTCTATGCGAACGTCGTAAATGAACATTAATATAAGTGTCGAATGCATAAAAGGGATGAACTTCTTGGACGATACTGTCTTTATGTAAGATAAATTAAGATATAATATGGGCAGCTGCAACTACCTCCGACATTACATGGATTCTATAATACACACACAGGCTAGTAATTTTCTCAGAAAATTAAGAATTCTCTGTATTCTTATCATTTGTAAAATACTTCGGGTAGAACATTGTTCGGAATATGTGGAAGTAGACATTGTCCCCGCAGGAGAGTCGCATGGTTGGTGCAGGCCGCACCGACCGCAGGAGGTGGGGCAACCGGCCGCGGCCGGCGGCCGTCCGGTGTCCCCGGTACACGACGCAGTTGCTGCACACGCCCGCCTATCGCGAATCTTACGCCACGATATCTAACGACTTTTTGACTTCTTTCCCATTATTTGGGGCCAGCCCTCTTCGGTCTCAGTCGGTCGGAAGGATTCTCTCTGTTCTCAATCGGGCTTACGGCAGCTCTGCTACCGTATGCCACTAAATAAGTTGTGGATACTGATGTGCCGATGGCAATGTTGTAATTTACTCTGGGAATAGTCTCAATAATGTTCTCAATTTACCCGAAATATTTCGAAAATTATGTATACCTAATTTATTGGTATCATTGGTGTATTCCCAATATTACCGTCCATTGGATATGTTGGACGTCGTTTTGACAACATGGTTGTCTTTTTTCCTATCCGTACCATATAAGCTTTTTTTAACGCGACGATAACAACATGAAAACAAAACAAATTTACCGAAAAACGAAAAACAAAATAGATTTAGGAAAAAGTGCAAGCATTAATCAGAGAAAGAACATGGGAAGCATCACGACAGCTGACTAATCTGTCCGGGTAATAGACTGACGAGGTAGTATTGATTCCATAGTGTTTTGTTTTTTAGAGACGTGACTCGATAAATATGACACGTAAGTTCAGCATTACCAAAATGATTTAGTTCTCCTATCGTTATCGAACCGTGAGACTCGTGTTAGGCCCGCCGGGGACGTTGCCGCAAGCCCTTATCGATACCAGTCCCAATGAAAATATTATTGCGAAATTAAATGCGACTTGATGATGAAAGTATTGCAAGGTAGGTTTGCACAGGCAGGGCTGTAGTTTCCATGAACTTGCAGTTTTGTTACAAACAAAAACTTGGTCGTTAAAAATTCAAATGTAGTTAATTAAAGCGTAATACGTAGTGGCGTTGATTTGAAATGGCGCGATGATGCAAAATGTGTGTTCTCTGTAAACCATATCAATACGCCACATCTCATATGTTAGCCCTTTCAATTTTGTTTCCAACTCTTGTGCCTTTCCACTTGATAAGAGATCTGTTATCTCACAGACTATGATAACACCTCTCTAGGATCCACATAAAGGATCCGTAATGCCGTGTTATTACCAATAAAGTACTATCCTAGTAAGTAGC
The DNA here is from genome assembly GCA_963969515.1 of Yponomeuta evonymella. Lineage (NCBI taxonomy): Eukaryota > Metazoa > Arthropoda > Insecta > Lepidoptera > Yponomeutidae > Yponomeuta > Yponomeuta evonymella. The sequence continues at coordinate 1,000,376 of OZ018343.1, read as the reverse complement.
CTGCAGGATACGAGCGTGTGTTATTGCGTTTAGAAGAGGAGCATGTCAAAACAAGCCATTGTTTGCGACTGTATACGCGGTACTGTGGCGCAGACGAGTGCTTTTGTTGTGCCGTAGGTACAGCTTGTTGGCATAATGTGGAGTGACCTCACACTTGTTGGAAGCATAGAATTAGGTTAAAGTAAGCCTACTCCTTTATGAAAGGTCTTAGTCGCATAGAGTACCAAATGTCATACATCGATGTCGGTCGGAAGCTGACCACGATGATGATTCATATCTGAAATGATGTGGCGATGAGCAGAACACTTTGATGATGGCGATCAGAGAGTAGACCAACAACCAGATTTCAGTCAACAATTAGAACACTGATTAACTCAGGCTGACACTGTTTGTACAAATAAAAGTATGCTTCCCCGGAGGAAATCGAACGCACGATCCATGTCTCGGTAATCAAGCGCAAGACCAACGAGGCAGTATGGGAAGTAGAAACGGTTTTTTTTCTGGAGTATAACGCACTATGTCATTGACACCCGCGGGTCACCTAGATATATCACATTCTAGTTTAATTGCAAAGAAAACTGCCACACAACCGTACTCAAAGCTTACAGAACAATGTAGTGAACTCGGTATTACGAGTATCTTGCTGGGTATCTATGCACCTATGAAACGTGTTTTATGTGCCTGTGTAGAAGATGTGAAAATCCAATAATATTGTGAAAATGACCCACACGCAACTCAACTCCGTTGAAAGCATAATATCGCACCCTTAATCCAATACTGGCACTAAGCAAAAAATGTAAATTGTGCAGGAAAAGCTATTAAAGATTTTCAATGTGTAGATAGTTCTGTATTATGCTTCGTTTTCCATCTACAGTTTTAAATAGGAATTTAAGTGAACTAGTCAGCGCTTAGCAGTCAGCGTTACTTTGTAATATTTGCTATAGATGGCATTAAAACCAGAAATTTAGAGATTTTTGTTTAGTGACGGTATTGGATTAAGGGTGCGATATGTTAAGATCCGTTATTATGGCGATAGAGCGACGAAAAACATTTAATTTATTAATTACTTATTACCATTGTGTCGGGAGTCACTGTTTTTCTACGCGAGTGACCCTACTATAGCTGTGTAACCACGCACACAAATACATCTAGCCTCAACATCCAGCATCATTGAAGAGTACCTATATGTATGCTATGTAGCAGCAGTTAATCTGCGATTGTCTATCAGACATCAACAGAGAGGGAGGAATTGGGTCGAAACGTGTTTCTCGAGACTCTTGGAAAATAGATAGGAAAGTTGGCGCAGTGATATGAATGTTTTGATGGCATTGTATTTAGAAATCATTTTACTTGAAATTTGCTATCTAAACTAACAGGTTTATAAGAAGAAGAAGAAGAAAAAACATTTATTATAAAAACAGTGCCGTTTTTATAATAAATGTTTTTTTATTATAAAACGGTATTCCGTGTGGCGCCAGATTAAGAATAGCGTCACTCCATTTCCTTCCTTGGATGTCGTAGAAGGCGGCTAAGGAAATAAATTACCAGGAGACGGGCAGCAGCTTCCTCCTGAGATTCCAACTACATACTGCGATCGCCAACCCACCTACCAAGCGTGGTGATTATGGCAAAACCCCTCATGGTTATGAAAACCACGAGGGAGGCCTATGACCTGCAGTGGGCGTCAAAGGGCTGATGATGATAAAAACAGTGCACACGCTACAATAACAAAATTTACATTCCTTGATACTTAATGACATAACACTTTTGCGTTGTTTTATTATTTAACTAGCTGTTACCCGCTACTTCGTTCGCGTCAAAATTTTAATGTATATTTTTCCGGGATAAAAAATTGTTTATGTGCTATTCCAAATTATAATCTGTCTCTGTGCCAAATTGTACCCAGATCCGCTTTTCTTGCGTGATTGAATAACAAACATCTATATTTATTTATTTATTTATTTATTGATACTTTTATTGCACTTAAAAAAAAATCGTACAATGCGGCGAACTTAATGACATTAGCATTTTCTACCAGTCAACCGCAGGAGCTAATATATCCAAACTTTAGCATTTTGATAGTATTCATATTATTGAATCAGAATAAATTCAGACATGTGCTTTAACACAAAATAACAGCTGTATTAAGAATAATAGAAGTGGAAATTAATTAAACACACATCACTTGGTGCGGCGATAATTGTACCGTGAAAACAATAATTATACAAAATACCAAAGTGAAGAACCTACTTACTGCATTTACGTGGGTTAGTCTATCTATAACAGAATGGACGAGAAAGGTCCTATTTGTTATACTGCTCAATATAACTTACTGGATTGGAAAAAAATAATGGTTAGTCCATGTGGTTACACCTACATATAAACAGGTATAAATTAAACAACGAAATAATATAAATAGTTTAACTTACGGGGAAGGACGCTACATGTGAGTAAATAAGATAAAATAAGATAAACAAAAGTAAGTCATGAACCTTTGGCAATGATCATTAATTGAGTCATAATTTTATTACTTCATTATACCTATTATTAGCTTAGAACTCCTTTGAATATATACGTGGATTGTGTTGTTTAATTTATAGCTGTTTATATAGGGTAGGTATAATTACGAGTACATGGCAAGCCTCTATTATTTTTTTCGAATCCAATAAGTTATATTGAGCAGTATAACAAATAGTAATTTTATGTCCATTCTGTTATATCGCAGAACTAGGTGGACTAACCCATTCACGTCACACCTGCGAGGCAAATACGTGAGTACATAAGACTAACTCTAATACTCGGCTTAGTTACATAATATTACATAAATGGTAAGTTATGTACCTTTGTGAAGTCATACTAGCAACACCACTCGCTAACTGTGAAGGAACATCGTGAGGACACCTGAGTGTCTGAGCTATTCGCATACCACAGCGCTTGAAATCACCAATCCGCGGCGGGCACGCGTGGTGATTAAGCCTATACTCTCTCTCTGAGAGAAGGCCTGTGCCCTACAGTGGGACGTTTAAAGGCTGCTTATATAATAAACATAAATGGTAAATGAAAATAACTGTGATGGCAGTGTCTTACTCTTAAATATAGCGTCTTATCCTTAATTTATACTATCAACGCTTAAAGATTTTTCAAGCGGTGGAATTTGCCGTAGCAATGGTAAAACGTTAACCCCACATTTGAGTTCGTGGGTTCGAATCCCGGCATATACCAATGACTTCGTTTACTAAGCTACGTACATTTGTCAATTTTTATTACCAATACCACTCGTTAACTGTGAAGAATGATATCGTGAGGAAACCGGAGTGTTTGAGGTTACCACACACCTTAGCGCTTGACATCCCGAATCCGCGGTAGGCATGCGTGGTGACAGAGTATACCATACCTAGATATACTCGTATTCTGCTGAGTTGCAAGACTGAAAAGTGTCAACATAAGATTAAAAAAAACATCATCATCATCATCATCAGCCATTTAACGCCCACTGCAGGACATAGGCCACCTTCGTGGTTTTCATAACCATGTGGGGTTTTGCCATAATCGCCACGCTTGGCAGGCGGGTTGACGATCGCAGTATGCGGTTGGATTCTCAGGAAGACGCTGCTGCCCGTCTCCTCGTAATTTATTTCCTTAGTCGCCTTCTACGACATCCACGGAAGGAAATGGAGTGACGCTATTCTTAATCCGGTGCCACACGGATTAAAAAAAACGTTGTACGACTTTTTTTCTTTCATGTAGAAGGGCTGCGACCAAACAAATGCTTTGGCTGTTTACTTGGCTACCTTATACCTTTAGTTTCTATCTACGTACGTTGGCGCTAAGTGGAGGCTAAGTGCACAATCTCAGAGATCTAATTAACTTTACTATTATACATAAATTTCCCACAGTCTGATCAATTAACCTTTATGTGCAACGTACTTCTTACGTTACGGTGATTCTTAAACAAATAATTTAAGGTTTATGTGCTGTTGACAGTACAAACATGCGGACAACATTCCGTTTCAACAAATAATTCTCGTCAGGACGCAGCAACAGTAACGACATTATCTCTGCGCGATCCTGTTAGATATCACTTTAATCACTCACGAACTGTTTTACAATTTGGTGTAATCGCTGAGAACGCTCGGAGGTTCAGATTAATAATACAATGTAATGTAATTACTATATTGCCGGGAATGCAAAGGTACACCATGTTTGATTGCCGGTTAAACTCGCACAGTGGGAGATAAAAAGAGCCCTTCAGTGGATTACCTGTCAGTTGTACTTGTAGAAAGAACAGTTAGTCGGTAATTGAGGCAAATTCTTCTGCTACAATATAATTCACATCTATTTTCACTCCAAAGTGGATATAAGTGGTATAAGAAGACGCTGGATAATCTTTATATGCATTCAGAATAAGACAAATGAGGATTAAAGAGAACTTTACGTAAGACAGAAATGGAATGGCCGAAGAGAAATTAATGACTTAATTGTCAGTAACTTGAAAAAGAAAAAAAACATTACCACAAACTTAAAACTTTCACATAGATGACAAACAGACACACGTTTTAAAGACAAAGAAGTAATTTTTTTTTGTTTTGCTACGACATTATTGAGGCATTCTAAGTATATTAAATTCTAGGTATGTCTGTAGCAAAACACCAGTTCAAAATCAAATTTTGAAAAACCTCCGACGCGGGCTCCGACTCGACTCTTCCGACAAATAATCAAGTTAGTGAATCCGGAATTGAGCTAATAACTTTAAAAAACTTTTTGTAAAACCTTTTAGCACTCAACAGAACGACCTAATCACAAAAAACTATTTCTTTTTCCTGGACATTCAATTATCACAGCTTCCCGTTACGCGAACGGTATCGGCCGGCAAAAGGCTGCACTTAATAAGTCATTAGGGTGATTCAGTCAAGTTCGGGGCAAAGGCCGTGGGTCGACGGAAGCGCTGGTTACGCAAGCTATGGATCAAGGCAGTGTGTCGGTTCTCAATCAAATCAAGGTATCATATTCCGTAGATAACAGAAGCAGGCCATGTAGGGTTATTTTTAAATGCGCAATTCTTAAAACATTTCAGTTAGAGTATGTCACTTACAATTTTTGTTCTACCACTTTTGAGAATATTTTTTTATGAAAGTTGAATTTAAAAAATTACGTAATTTCTGCTTTATTTGATAGATGCTTAAAACCATACTTGCTACATAAACTTAATGAATATTTTTCTATGCAGAAAAATTACCGAAGGGTGTGTGACATTGATCGAGCACGTAAAGAGTGAATTTAATATAATTATCTTTGATACTTCAAAATATATGAATCTGCGAAAAATCTCATAAAACCAAAGTTGTTGTAGAACAGGAACTACTTTAATCTAACTCTCTCAGGTATGTTTTGTATGTGTGACTGATGGTGTAATAAATACTTCTCCTTCTTTCTCCTTTCTTTCTAACTGATATGGACCAAGAATTACGCATATTAAAAGTAACCCTGTTTACTCACACTGCAGGACATAATTCTACTCTCCGAGAGAGAGAGTATGGGCCTTATCACCGCGTGGCCACCGTAAATTGACGATTGACAATTTAAAACGTTGAGTAAAATAACTCAAACGATCAGATTATTTCACGACGTGTTTTTCCTCCTTAGCGAGTGTATGATAATCTTATCAAATATCTGAATAAACTCTATCACTCTCAAAGTGCATGAGAGTGAACAGGGGCACTACTGCGCAACTTCTCCACTGTATGGAATAATTTTCTGAACTGTCAAATTCATACATATTTAGACACTTCGGACACATGAAAATGGATAACCTAATAAAGTAGATCGGTACGTAATGGGAAGGCTGCTCAGTTTACTCTTCAAGAGCGCATGTCGCGGATTTTGTCCACTGCACTGTTGGCCGACTGGTGTTGGTTGCGTCGTAAGCTAAGTATGTCGATGGCTTTTGTTTATTTATCTAGTTTCTTATTTCGCAAGCTTGTGGAAAGCGTGTGAAATAGTAAAACTTTACTATAAATTATTATTACGCATATTAGAAACACAAAACATACGTGACACATAAGTACTACTAGTATTATACATAACTGGTATGTGAACCAATTGAATATATTCAGTGTTCGGATCATAGAACACTAGATACATAATAGTAACAAAGAATAAAGAGTGATCTAAGAACTACGTGACCTTACATAAACTCACGCCTGTATCCCAGAGGGCTAGGCCGGGGTAACCATAACTACAAGATGGAATAATTTTAAGGTAAAGGTAACATCAAATAGTTGCTCACAAATATTTATATTGAAGTGGATGCTGCTAGTGCATAAGTAAAGTAAATTATTTTTATTCCCTAGAAATTTGGTTATAAAGCTAATACCAAACATTTTCCCATTTTTTTAGTCGAGAACCTTCTCAAACCGAGCGCTCATATAAAAGACATCAACGCAGTGCTACCAAAGAGTTCCTTTGCCACGCTCGGCTACCCGGCGCCGGCGGCGGTTTCCCCGAAAATACGTTAAAAAACCGAGAGAAACAACCGCCTCCGTGTTAAATTAACCATTACCTAGTTAGTGTAGTGTAGTGTATGGCTGATACACGCACAGAGGCGTTAGCCCACATACCACGGGTTCTATTACTTGAGAAGGCTGGCAACATTAGAAAATGTTGGTGTTTTCTAGCGAAATTGTGATATTTAACGAGTGTTAATAGTGTTTCATATGAAGTGACAACAATATGACACAGTGGAATATGACCTTGATACACTCAAGAGCACTTGATTCAATTTCGCAGATTAATTTATTCTTATTGATTTACTCTGACTAACAAAAGTATTATTGTAAGCACAAGTGGAATTCTCATTAGCCTCAACTAGATTCCAATTAAGTATCTATGTTACAAATATGACATTAACATCGGATTCTTAGCACACTTGTCATAAAAGTCAAGATATAAATGACACAACTCGCTACATTTTAATCTACGTACAATAGCTCGAATATGAGATTGAGTGCGGAAATCACAGGTCTGACTTATTAAATACTAGCTGTTACCCGCGACTTTGTTCGCGTGGTAATTTTGATGTTTTCCGGGATAAAAATAGCCTATTTGATAATCTATCTCCGTGCATCCGGATCCGTTCAGCCGTTTTTGCGTGAAAGAGTACAAACATTCATCCATATACAAACTTTCACGTTTATAATATTAGTAATTATTAATAAGTACAGTCAGACTTAAGCAATAAACTTCTTATTGAAGTATTTTTGGTAATCGGCCTGTCACAAACACAGACCTACACTTTAGTTACACTCAACCAGTGCAAACAGTAAAAGGAAATTGTTTAAGAATTACCAAATTTGAGTATTGGCGACCTCTAGAGTCTAACAGTCAGTTTGACGGGAACACAACCAGTGTCTCAATTTGGAGTATAAACTTAACAACTGTGCAAACAAACGCAGGTTACTGTTACCGCGTTACGGATCAGCCGCAGCGCCGCCGCGGCTAAGGAGGCGCGGCCAATCGATTGGCCACTTTTGCGAGGGTAGATGGAGATTTCAGTGCCAAAATAAAGGTAAACATCATATTACAATACTATAACATAGTCTGCTTAGTGCCTAAATATAGATGCATACTAATCCAAAGTATGAATAAATTAATCAGTCAATTTCTTAGTACCTAGTCTGTATTAGAAGGAAGCTGTATTAGACTTGTATAACAATAATAGTAACTTGTAAATAGTCCTTCTATTTACCAAGACACATCCAAACACAATTAAATCGCAATCAACTAACACAAACAAACACTCACTGCATCAGAGCAGATAGGAATGAGAAACCTAAGCGAGAGCGATAGAAAAAAACACACACAGACACACGAGAGTAAAATCTAACGCAGAATTGCACGCGCGAAACCGTAGCGAGGCAACATGAAAACACTCACCTGTCGAAGGAAACACAGAGCACTCACAACAGAAACTGAAAAGCACTGGAAAATGTGTACAAACAATCACTGAGCACGATAAAACAGCAGCTGTCACTGGTGCGTTCGGAGGCTTTCGTGTGCGATCGGAGACTCTCGGAAGCGCTTGCGCGTGCGATCGCGAGCGAGTGCCGGCCCGTTATGCGCATTGCGGCGGGCTGGGCAGCGCGCGCGCGGCGGACCTCGGGGCGGCAAAGAGTGGGCGAGCAGGTGACGCGGATACTGCGGTAAGACGATGCGAGTCTCTGAGATACTTGCCTGTCGGCCAATTTTTTTAATTGGGAATTTTCAATTGGGATGTAAACATCTAAGTATTAGACCATTCTTCTGATATCTCAAAAAAGAATAAGTTGAATAAGTATTTATTCCGTGAAATTTTCAATTCGAAAACTGGCGGAAGTTACGAGTAGGTTCATGCAAATCTTTAATTGAGCATTTATAAATAACCAAGGGTAAAAAAATACTTAAGTAGTCTACATATATCATTTTTTTACAAATTAAGCTTACCTATACAAAATCGGTTCATCTGGAAGAAATTACTACTAGCAGTAAGACAGTCAATTGTACCTTAACTTTTTGTGTCAAGTTTTGTTTTCTGGTGAACAATAAAGAATAATTTCGGAAGTGATTCCTGAATTAAGTTAATAGTAAAGAAGATTCTTGAAGAAACCACCCAATTGTTATAGTGCGTATTAGAATTGACAGCTTTTGAATTAAATTAGCTGAGCATGGTGAAACACGCAACAAAAAGCAGACTTGTATGGAAAAGAAACGTTTTAATTTACAATTATTGTAAGCATACATATATTTATTCAATAATTTCGCTGAATTCAAGAACACAATATTTACTCCATTACAATTGAATGCTTTACAAAGAACTCTTGTACAGAGCCGAGCTGCGGCAGCCACTTCGCCTAACTCCGCATCTGGCCCTGCATCTTAATCCACCATCTCTCCTGCGCAAGCGTTTATCAATGAAGAGGCGCGTTATCGATCGCGTTCTTGAATCGCTTGCCGCGGCTGTCCGCACCCGCTGAGGGAAAGTCGGTGCATGTCGAAAAGCAGACTCTATGTAAAAGTCAAAGTCAACATTTTTTATTCAATGTAACGCAAAAGCTGTGGACTTAGTGAACGCAAGAAATCAAACACAGATGTAGATTTAACGCAAGGTGTAGACTATGCTCGCTGTGGAGAAAATATGGCCAAAAAACCTCCGCGGTCAGTCTTGGAAAATTTTGCCTTGTGTATACATTTTTGAGACGTCGAAAAAGTCACCCGTAACGTAATTGAGTAGAATTAACATGTAAAGTTTGATGTGCTGTCGACACAGTGTGACTGTGGGGGTTATAAGTACGCCGATTTCTGAATTGGTATGTATTTAGGACAATATTGTTACTTTATTGTATGCTTATTATTGCATTTACTTTAATTCCTGTTAAATGTACCACGCGCTCCGTAGTACAAATAGGCACTGACTGGAAATCAGCGCTGAGGGCTCACTCCCTCAGCACAACGCTGAGTCAGCTGCCTTTTGTGGCAACTTAGACAGACCACAGGCTGAATGTATGTTTTTTGTTTTTCCTGTTGCGTATTTTGTTTTCTTTCTCTTGTTGTTTATATCATGTCACTTATCAGTTTATTTTGTTTCTGTGATGTGTCCTGTTGTTAAAATAAATGTCTTTTCTTCTTTTTGTTTCTTCTTTATAAGTAAGATTCGCAATTCAGAACCCACGATGTTTCTACCAACACCGTGAACGAACCCTTGGCCATATTACTTTTCTCCCTAAATCTGCCAGATGGCAAAATAGCAAGCACTCACGTACACCCACATACATGCACACACGCACACACGCACGCACACACACATAAAGTCATCTGCTCAGTAACTCACTTATTCACTCACTTATAACGCACCACCTACTATTTTTCTTCCCTTCCTATTATTTCCTTCTGTTCCTATTATTTTTTCTTTGAATCATCTCTTTTAAAAATTTAGCTAAAATTCCTACTTCATTATTAACGTTGATAGATACTAACACTTATGTTCCACGTCATAAGAGCTGCTAAAGGTAGATGGTAATGCGGTCCACGGTTCCCCAATATTAGCGTTAAGTCGGCGTGGCGTCGACGGTCACGACGGCCGCGAGGTAGGTTATGGTCGGAGGCTTTGATCCGACCACGGAAATCGGGTCAGTCCCGAGATTGGGAGATTTGTCGGCAAATGAGTTCGAGCAGAGCCCGCACTGAGGCGGTTTTAGACGCCTAGATACAGAATGTGGCTTTCGATACGTCTCTTTGTTCATTGCATGTATTTTACTTTTTTCTTTGTATAGGTATGCCCATTGCTGGACTGTTATTTTGTCTGGTACCTAAACAAAGGTATATAAATATACAAAACTCTGTTTGAAGGTTTTCGTTCGCTACTGAAGTAAATATGTAGTGTAACTACAAACAAGATATATTACTGCGTCTTATTACTGCGTCTTAGTTAAACGTTGGTAAGCCCACTAGATACTGAACATGAGATTTGTCATGTGCATGAAGGGTGCCAAACGGGACCCTATTACTAAGACTTCACTGTCCGTCTGTCTGGCTGTCCGTCTGTCTGTCTGTCTATCACCAGGCTGTATCTCACGAACTGTGATAGCTCGGTAGTTGAAGTTAGCACAGATGATGTATTATTTTTGCTGCCGCTATAACAACAAACACTAATAGTAGAATAAAATAAATATTTAAGGGGGCTCCCATACAACAAACGTAATTTTTTGGCGACTTTTCTCGATATTAATAACGGCAGCAGGCAGAAGCTTAAAATTTTCACAGAATATTTAGTTCTGTATTAGCTTCAGAAAAACCTATTTAAACCTAAACCCTTCCTCAGCATGGGTTAGTGCAACAAAAATAATATAATAAATAAATAAATTAAAATAAAATATATATTTAGCGGCTCTCCCATACAACAAGCGTGATTTTTTGCCGTTTTATATCGATCATTGTGTCTAATGTTGTGTAGATAATGGTACCGATAATGGACTCGCACTTGGGCTTTTTTTTAATACTTATTAGAGCATTGTTATTATTGTTACTGTATTTTTATCATACATCGAGATCTAAGTAAATTTTATTCTAACTAATTTACTCGCTACTGAATATTTAAATTAAATTAAAATTAAAATTTAACCATAAGCGAGACATTTTAAAGTATCATAAGAAACAGTCCTAAATATCGCTTAATATCTACAGATATAATATTAGGGGTTAAAGTATGAAATTGCCGTTTTATTGCAATAGGTTCTTTGAATTGACATAGAATCTTCATGGTTTGAGGTTTTCGAATAAAACTTTTTTCAAATGGTTTCTATGATGTTCTTTTTTTAAAAAATGTGAAACATTTGAATATCGAATTTTCGCAGTATCCATCTTTCTTGTCTAAATTGAATAACAAAAACAATTGAAAGTCGATATTCAAATGTTTCACATTTTTTAAAAAAAAAAACATCATAGAAACCATTTGAAAAAGGTTTCATGCGAAAACCTCAAACCATGAAGATTCTATGTCAATTCAAAGAACGTATTGCAATAAAACGGCAATTTCATACTTTAACCCCTATTATTTACAATATTAAGCGATACATTTTGCACTGCGGCCTCACACCAGGCAAGCCTGTATCGTGGGTTGCCATTGTAGTGGTTAACATTTCTTCTTGCGATAAGGTTGCAACGTTACTCCAATAGCCTAGTACTGTCTTTGTCATCAGAAACAATACGTTGCAGTAAATGCGCTTTCTAGATACAAACTCATCAACACTCGTTGCAAGAAACATAGTAAGTAGCTGGAATTCGCCTCATTTAGCGGTTCGATGTCTGCAGCAAATGATCTAGAATTCTAGACGGGTTTTCTTTACAATATTGCTTCAATTGACATAGAAAGGGGCACGAAACAACACATGGACCTAATGATCTTACTATACTCGTGGGATTTGAACCCAAAACTCAGGCCGCTAGTTTGGACACCTAGTTTAACTTGTAACTTTCATTAAGTCGCAGTTTCTGTGCTACTTTGAATAAAACATTTTTGTATTTAAATTTAATTGGCCTATATTCTTTTTGTTCCACTAACCCGTGCTGAGGACCACTTTTAAAAACCTATTTAAAGGCTAAAAATTCCACCTATGCCGGAACTTGAACCCGTGACCTCTGGCTACCGCGATCTGTACGTAATACAGAGAAGTTTGTAAAGAGGTTCGAAATTTCTCCGATGCCTGCACTTGCCCATTAGCTCAGTTGGGAGAGCGCTGGCACGGTTAGCCAGAGGTCGCGGGTTCAAGTCCCAGCATGGGTGGAATTTTTTGCCTCTAAATAGGTTGAATTGGCCTGTTGGCCTGACAAATACTAGCACCATGTGGCGGCCACAGCTCATACAAATTATATCGCAGTTAGATATTTTATGTTTTGAACGCCGGCTTCTCATTCGGGAGGTTGTAGGTTCGAAGGCACGTACCGATGACTTTGTTAGTACTTTGTTTTCTAAGTTACGTACATTTGTGAAGCTGTAGTAGCAATACCACTGGCTAACGGTGAAGGAAAACATCGTGAGGAAACCTGCGTGTCTGAGGTGTTCACGTACCTAAGCGCTAGAAATTGCCAATTTGTGGTGGGCACGCGGTGGTAACTAACTTAGTACATTGACATTCAACAAACAGAATGTAAATTCTTATTCGTTGAAAGAAACTATTGATTTCTGAATTCTGATTAAGCTCATACTCTCTCTCTCTCTCTCTCTCTCTGAGAGAAGGTTTGTGCCCGTGGGACGTATAAGGCTACATAAAAAAAAATGGACCGTGGCTGCCATGGGCCACTGTGACCGCGCTGGTGCAAGGCTGGCTTAAAGGGTGACCATACGGTGCTAGCTAGTACACCAATGGAAAAAAACATATCTTCTTCCATAATACGCTTTTGCAAAAAGTAGCACCATAAATATCAATACCTGTGACAGCTATTTTTAGAACCTACAAAACACGCCTGGTTTTTGGAAAAAATGTTTTTAAGTTCTAGGTTTTTGGCCTGAGGTTCTAGGCTGAGAGTTCTAAAAATATCTATCACAGGTATTGACATTTATAATGGGCGTTTTATGCAAAAAACATTATTGTGTTCCACTAGTGTCGCTAGTTAGCACCGAATAACCCCTCAAAGAAAACCAGTCGCCCATCATCTCGCAGTATGAATAATGTCGGAAAGAGAGAGTGAAATATGAAACAAATGGCCATTCGATTCGGAATCAGTATTCGCATAATGGTCGTAACCTTGCCTTACGGAATACTAAGCGGCGGAAAATGATAATGAATGTTGACAGCACCAAGGTTTGATTTGAAGCGCTGCATTTCTACACTCTCGATTTTTATCGGCTTCGAGAATTTTAATGACTTAGGGAATTGTCCAAGTACTATTGTCTAGGCCGACTTGTTTTTTTTTTTACTCGTAAGCATCTTGCTTTCATTTTAAAGATACTAAGAAACCTGCAATAAACTAAATCATGTCTTTGAAGGCGCGCCTTCCGCGGAAAATATTACATAGTTCGATCCGTTTTTATTGACATAGTATATTTGTGGCTAGGAAAAACCAAACGATAAGAATGCTTTGCAACCCCGAATGTTTTATATTCTTTTTGTTGCACTAATCCGTGCTAAGGACAATTTTAAAAACCTGTTTAGAGGCTAAAAATTCCACCCATGCCGGGACTTGAACCCGCGACCTCTGGCTAACTGTGCCAGCGGTTTCCCAACTGAGCTAATAGGCAAGTCGAAATTTCGAACCTCTTTACAAACTTCTCTGTATTACGTATAGGCAGCGACATCTGGCTGAAGCAATTTACATCATAATTTACATTACTTTTATGCACCGAATGTTTTGTGATTTTTTTTTATAAAAAACGTGTCAGGAGACGTCACGCTTTAGATGCATGAAACAGTTTAACAATAAGTGAATTAGGTTACATTATCATCATCATCAGCCAATTGACGCTCACTGCAGGAGATAGGCCCTCCTCATGGTATTCCAAGTTTCCCGGTCGTGTACCGCCCGCATCCAACGACTCCTCGGCACCGTAACCAGGAGACCTATTTTTGAATCACTCGTATGAAATTGTATCGTCGAATGCGACTTAAGTCACACTCGTCTTCTAAGTCGCATGATGTCGTTTTTCCGTATTTTTGAATCGTTCGCCTGAAGTGTTGCCAGTACAATTTGAAGTATTGTGTTTTATCCATTCCACGCAGAAATTAAAAAACCGGAAACTACCGTAACAGAAACGGAACGTAAAACACTGTTTTATTGGCTGTTTAAATAAAAAATCTTTGTCTTTTGTTACAAACAAAACACTACATACTGTCATGTCAACTCTTTTTGATTGTTGACACTCAGAATGACAAACAGTACCAACACACATTTATCGTTTTTTGACAATTAATCTACCGATCGCCATGCGAGACGAGTGGTAAGGACCATTCGTTGCAGTCGAGTGATTCAAAAATACGGAATTTCAGATGTCGAACGAAAATCAGTAGAAATCGAGCGCTCGACGCGATACGAGTGACTCAAAAATAGAGCTCCAGGAGACCTATTTTTGAATCACTCGTATGAAATTGTATCGTCGAATGCGACTTAAGTCACACTCGTCTTCTAAGTCGCATGATGTCGTTTTTCCGTATTTTTTAATCGTTCGCCTGAAGTGTTGCCAGTACAATTTGAAGTATTGTATTTTATCCATTCCACGCAGAAATTAAAAAACCGGAAACTACCGTAACAGAAACGGAACGTAAAACACTGTTTTATTGGCTGTTTAAATAAAAAATCTTTGTCTTTTGTTACAAACAAAACACTACATACTGTCAACCTTTTTTGATTGTTGACACTCAGAATGACAAACAGTACCAACACACATTTATCGTTTTTTGACAATTAATCTACCGATCGCCATGCGAGACGAGTGGTAAGGACCATTCGTTGCAGTCGAGTGATTAAAAAATACGGAATTTCAGATGTCGAACGAAAATCAGTAGAAATCGAGCGCTCGACGCGATACGAGTGATTCAAAAATAGAGCTCCTGGTCGTCAGACCATCTGGTGGGGGGCCTGTTCACGCTGCGTCGTCCGGGCCGGGGTCGCCTGGTCAGAACTGTTTCGCCCCAACTTCAATCAGTTTTCCGAGCTATGTGCCGTGCCCACTGCTACTTCAACTGAGCAATTCTTCGAGCTATATCAGTAACTCGGGTTCTTCTGCGGATTTCCTCATTCCTGATTCGATCACGCAGTGAAACTCCTAACATAGCTCTCTCCATTGCTCGTCGGACGACCTTGAGCCGTCTTACGAGGCCCATACGTTACATTAGGTTTTAGGAAAAGTGAACTGTAAATAATAATGAAAAGTTTTGTTATGCAATTTTATAAAAGTTACAGAAACCTTACATTTTATGATATCACTTTTCCTCTGTGATATCACTTAGCTTCAATTAGTTTGATGGACTAAAATGTAGCGCTGGAACTATGAATGGCGTTAGACAGACTCACGTATATCCTGTCTCGCGGATTTAATGCATTACACAAGATCAAGGCCAAGCTCGAGGAGAAAATGATGCAAATGAACTCCGCTGGCGGCGGAATTACAAATTTGCGTTTTTATTGCAGCCAGTATGTATATAGCCGGTTTAATTTTGTTCCTTCCGGTGCTCCACATTGGGAAGTAAACAAAGTCTGGTAGTATTTTGTTATTATTTAAGAACCGGCCGAGTGCGAGTCGGACTCGCGCATGAAGGGTTCCGTACCATTATCTATATAACATTAGACAAAGAACGAATTTGAGAACAGCACCATCTATAGAAACCAACAAGAAGCTTTTAACATTGACATTTAACGATATGACATCGGCGCTGTGAAGGTTACATAGACGGCCGCTAGATGGCGAGCTGTCTTTAGACAACGTTTGTTGTATGGGCGCCCCCCTTAAATATTTATTTTATTTTATTTTTAGTATTTTTTGTTACAGCAGCAACAGAAATACATTATCTGTGAAAATGTCAACTGCCTAGCTATCACGGTTCATGAAATACAGCCTGGTAACAGACAGACAGACGGAAAGTAAAGTCTGAGTAACAGGGTTTCGTTTGGCACCCTTCGGGTACGGAACCCTAAAAACAGGAACGAAATCCCAACTTTTGTGTGAATTTAGTAGTGATTTAATGGTACCCAAAACCTGCATGCGTGCATGCAACGACTAATTAATGTTGTAGAAGCGAAAGAGATCTGTCAGGATCGTGGAAAGTGACAGACCCTGGTCTCTGCCTACCCCTTCGGGATATAGGCGTGAATTTGTGTTGTATTGTGTGAATTTACATATATGTGCATAGAGTTTATGGTATGTTGTTATACTGTGTGAATTTAAATCAGATATGAGTCCATATTTTCACTCCATCATCTAGGGAAATTATGGGCAGAACCAAGTCGTGAATTAATCAATTCTATCACTTTAATGAGTGAAAAGTATCAGGAAGCATAAAATATGGCATTTACTGTAAAATAAATATCTTAAACACAAATTTATATCATAAGCAGCCTATATACGTCCCACTGTAGGGCACAGGCCTTCTCTCAGGGAGAGAGTGTGGGCTTAATCACCACGTGTGCCCACCGCGGATTGGCGATTTCAAGCGCACTCAGATTTCCTCACGATGTTTTCCTTCACCGTTAGCGAGTGGTATTGCTACTTTTACTTCATAAATGTACATATCTAACTTAGAAAACATTAAAGTCAGTACATGCCCGTACTGGGAATCGAACCTGGGTCTCTCGCTTCCGAGTCCAATGTTCTATCCACTAGGCTACCACCGCTCTGTATACACTTTAAACACAAATATAATGGGTTACAACATTGTGAAGATCTCGACCAATGAGGACGGAGGTGGCCAAGGACCGTAAGACCTGAGATAGGGGACACAATCTTCAAATTAAAATCAAATAACAAATTTATTCGACTAATGAATATTGATGGAGTGAAAGAAATTTATCAGGATCATGGCCACTGGCAAACCCTGGCCTCCGCCTACGCGTCAGAACACAGGCGTGAGTAGGTACATACAAACACGTAAGCACTATTGCAGCTACTTGAAAACTTTCATATGAAACCAACTTAAATATTCAGTGGACCCAGCATCCACACTTGTAAATTTTGGAAAAACGGTTCCAGACCGATGTCTCTATTAATATCTCTTAATTATGATGAAAATTAGAACCCAAAAATATCCAACTATTCTAAAGGAGCACTAGCAATAAGCTCTCCAAGATATGGGACTCAAATCAGCAACCGATGTTCTCAATGAGATACTCAACAAAGTAGCCTTTAAACGAACTATCAAGATTTGCAAGGAAGCTGATTGTACTACAGAAAGAACGTGAATAAGCAAAATACCCCTTAATGAACTAAGGGGACTTGAATTTTGAGGAAGTTTTCAACAATAACCAGTAGATAAATGGAAATTAATCCTACGTTTCTTCTTTCATACACATTGTGGATCCCTAAAAAGGGGAAGACAAGGCAGGTGATTCTACTCATTTTAACTACCTATAGCGTAAAAACATGATCTCAGACTTTAGCCGTGGGATTACTGGTATCCACTCGCAAGTTTGTCTCATACACCTTTTGCGCTGGGGGCAGTGATACCAAAAGAGCCTCTCAAATTACCAATAGCACCAGCATCAGGATTGAAAAAAAAAACACTTGCTTGTTTATATTTTTTTTTAAAACCTATTTAGAGGTTTAAAATTCTAGCCATGCCGGGACTTGAACCAGCGACCTCTGGCTAACCGTGCCAGCGCTCTCCCAACTGAGCTAATGGGCAAGTCCAGGCATCGGCGAAACGAGCCTCTTTACAAACTTCTCTGTATCTATTACCACAGAGGAAAAAAGGAAGTATTACGTACAGGCAGCGACATCTGGCCGAATTAAAAAAAAGGAAGTGGCCGTTTTTTATCTCCATACAAAACAATAATCGTCAATTTCAATCGGCAATAATTTGGGTCCTTATTGTGAACAATACGACATTATCGGAAGGGTCGTCAACGTCGCGCTTGAGACCGACAATTCACTCGAATCTAGAGACAAATACGGTTCCTTTTTTTAATAACTATTACTTTTACTATTCAACCTAACTGTTTTACTATGGAAACTATTAAAAAAAGAACCGCATTTGTCGCTAGATTCGAGTGAATTGGCCATGCTACTTATTTTTGATATACGTTTTTTATAATTTATTTCAAAAATATGGACTATTTTAAGAAACTAATTTCGTTATTTTTTTATTTTATTCATTATTTGTATTTTAAATGTAAATTTCTAAAATTTTGTGGTATGTGACGTCATCAGAGCATGATTAAAGAGATAGTCTTTGCTTACATAAAAAAAAAAACAAATGTCATTAACGTCAGTTGATGTGAAACCGACACTTCAACACGTTTAGTTTTTCTTTTTTGTAAGGCAAAGGATTAATACTCAAACTGCCTTTGCTCACGTCATACAAAAGTCATCTAAGGTCAAAGCTTTTTATTGAATATCTTAAAAAATATAGACTTATTTACAAATCTTATAAATAGAAATTGTATGGAAAGCAAAATTCTCGAAATGGTTTTGAGATTTCCATCCATATTAAAAAATGTAGCATGGCCAATTGTCGGGCTCAAGCGCGACGTTGACGACCCTTCCGAACATATCGCTGCTTCATAATAAGGACCCGGGCCATCATGAAATCATAACATGTCATAATTTTCTTTTACAGGCGAGATCTCAGCACGATGATGTTTATAGCGTTAACACTCACGAAAAAATATGTTGATAAATATGTTAATATGCCTACGGCACCTAAAAATAAGTTGTACACGTAGGTCCACTCAATACAATACGCGAAAAGAAGGGATTTGATACACTCTGTATTTCAACTGGTGGCCACGCGGACTCAATCTTGTTGGTATAATAAATGTCTTTCTTCTTCTTCTTCTAGTACTGCGACGGATGTACGGTCAGAGGCCCATTTAGGCCTCTTTAGCATAAATATGCACACCAAATTCTATCGGATTCCTGACGTTTGAGATAGCAATTAAAATATGGAATTTGACAGGCGAATGGAAACATTCAAGATTTGGTGCGCGTAATGTGTGGTAGGTTACTTGACATGTTGTTTCATTTAAATTTATTAATTTAATATTACAATAGGGGCTTACAGTTTACCAGAACGCCCCTATTGCTATGACTACATCATCATCGGCCACTTGACGCCCACTTCAGGACATAGGCCTTCTCGTGGTTTTCATAACCATGAGAGGTTTTGCCATAATCGCCACGCCTGGCAGGCGGGTTGACGATCGCAATTTGCGGTTGGAATCTCAGGAAGACGCTGCTGCCCGTCTCCTGGTAATCTCCTTAGTCGCCTTCTACGACATCCACGGAAGGAAATGGAGTGACGCTATTCTTAATCCGGCGCCACACGGAAATGACTACATACTAAACCTTATTAATTACTGACACAAGTGTAATCTTAGTTCAAACGCTATACCAATGACGCCTAGAATGTTTGATACGTGGGCACGCGTAGACTTGAAGCGGTAATGAAATGAAATTAACAGAATCTAGCCTAGATATCATGAATTCTAAAACTGTCGGAGCGAAATAATAGTCGAGAGGAGATCTTCTGAGATTTGCCCGTGAGTCACTAGATCTCGTCTCCGCCTCTGTGGATTTAACCACTTTGTGCCTGTGTGTAGGCTGGTGCGATATCAACCTTTTATGACACCTATAAAGGAACCTCGTTTATTTTGATAAAAGGCATGTTAACGTAACTTGATTGCAGTAAGATTTGCAAGTGATGGAAAGTTGGAGATCCAAGCGAGGGCATCCGCGATGGCTAAAACTACTTCGAATTAGATTTGATTAGGTATTAAAGGACATGACTATGATAAAAAATTATGAGATGAAAACGACGGCGTGACTCCGAAGATATGTTTGGCAAACAAATTATACTCTTTCATTCACTGGTAATAAGGTAAATTAAAAAAACAGAGAAAGCAGTAAATTCTGAGTAATCAAATCAGTCAGTAGAAAATTGTGGTTATTAGAAAACGTACAGACGTCGCACTGTCGCTCAATTCACATTTAACGCAACATGAAATTGCGACGCCATATTTACTTACAAGAAGATACATAAATAAATTAAACAGAAGCACAGTTAGACGATACATTTTGTGTTCAAGCAGCCAGTGATAGTAAAAAACACTGGATTGGAAATTGGTTCCTGGATTGAAAATTTCACTAAGTGAATATGTAAATATCGTTCCGTTTTAAAAACCTATTGAGAGGCTAAAAATTCCACCCATGCCGGGACTTGAAGCCACGACCTCTGGCTCACCGTGCCAGCGCTCTCCCAACTGAGCTAATGGGCAACTGCAGGCATCAGTGAAATTTCGAGCCTCTTTACTGTGCTCTTTACAAACTGATCTGTCCTCAGCACGGGTTAGAGCAACAAAACGAATTAATCGTTCCGTTTCTTCACATTTCTCAAAAAACAACGAGACAGACAAGGAATTATTTAATTAAATTCTCTATTGGCGGCTAGAGCTTTTAGCCAACCAGTCGCCCGTAACGTATGACTAAACACAAGTACAAAATACAAATATTTTTATTTGTCAATCCACAAATTAAGTAACATGACTAATTAGAACATGCCTGTAAGATTTATGATTTACGTGGTGTCAACTGTTTTTTTTCTTTTCTATGTAGCCTTTACACGTCCCACTGCAGGGCACAGGCCTTCTCTCAGAGAGAGTACGAGGCTAATCACCACGCGTGCCCAACGCGGACTGGCAATTTCAGGCGCTGTGAACGCCTCAGACACTCAGGTTTTCTCACGATGTTTAACTTCACATTAGCGAGTGGTATTGCTACTATAACTTCACAAATGTACATAACTTACAAAACAAAGTCATAGGTCTCTCGCTTGCGAGTCCAATGTTCTACGCACTAGGCTAGCACGTTACCGTAAAAAAAGTCACTTGGTCAAGTAGTTTTCCGGGCGTTATACATCGCATGCGTCTATGCCGGCCACACCTAACACACACCCTATTTATCCAAGCTTTTTATGCGTATGAGTCGCTGTAACACCCACAACACGTGGTGCTGCTTCTAAATAAGGCTTCATGAGTTTTTATCGCTCTGATTCACAGGACGAAGTATGAAAATGGCCGCGATAGTGCCCAAGTTACTCACAGAACCTGAACTCAGTTATTCACAGGCTCAGGGGTTCCCAAACTTTTGTAGATCGTAGTGAACTTGATGGTTTACACCGAGATTCTCGTACTCCAACAATTTGATAAGCTACTGTTAAGAGCTGTCCGTTGGCCAAAGTGCATACAAAAAAAAACAGCTAACAACTACTACCAGTAGATTAAACCGGGGACTAGTATTTTGGTCACAGCAGTTTTATCAAAATTTATTATGAAAGATACGTAAAATGTAAGTACCACTTCCGGAGAAAAGATAATAGGGCCCCATGGCATCTTGGCAAAAACTTTGGGAGCCTCCTGACATATCTGGCTTATTAGCTTACTATGTAAGTCATATTGGTTAACAAAGACTTCACTGTCGTACTTGAGCATTTATCAGGATCTCACTGGATACCTAGTACTCAACAAAAGCACTCCAGTTAAATGGAAGGAAAGTGTACAAACACTATTTATTAATTTACTCTGTGATCAATTAAGTCGTCGCTCAAAACCACCGCAAGAATTACTCGTATATGTATTGTCCCCTATGTATTGTCCCCTAGGCGATGACGGACTCATAAGTAGCCTATATACGTCCCACTGTAGGGCACAGGCCTTCTCTCAGGTAGAGAGTATGGCCTCATCACCACGCGTGCCCACCGCGGAATGGCGATTTCAAGCGCTGAGGTATGAGAATAGCTCAGACACTCAGGTTTCCTCACGATGTTTTCCTTCACGGTTAGCGAGTGGTATTGCTACTATAACTTCACAAATGTACATAACTCAGAAAACAAAGTCATAGGTACATGCCCGCACTGGGAATCGAACCTGGGTCTCCCTCTTCCGAGTCCAATGTTCTACCCACTAGGCTACCACCGCTGCTGACGGACTATAGGATATAAATAAAACCGCAAACACCACTACCTGTCATGAGTGTCACGATTTCCACGTTGGACTTGAAGTCGATAGGCAAATGGCCCGAGTTTGGATCCTATTGTAGTATGGTAACATAAGTAATTGACTAGTTATTATAGTCACTGTAACACTTAAGATTACTGCAACATAAGCGCATTACGCTGAGTAAGCAACTAACCGAATTGTATAAACAGACAGAGGCCTTTTTTGACTTTACATCCTACCTGCCCGTGCACCTTTCGTACCCCTTCCACCTTAATCATGTTACACTGTTTTCATACAATTTGTCTTGCTCAATGAATTTTGTTTATCAAGGCTTTGTCATTCATTGATAGGGTGGCGCCTCTTGAGATTCATACTTAGTAGTATCAGCATGGATATTTAATCTAAGAAGGAGCAAGTCAACCCATCCGCTTATTAAAACTAAAATTCCTCCCGTAGCCGTAAATAAATCGTTAAATACGTTCGCGCGGATATGCCGCCAGGGATATGGTTTATGAAGGGAGCGGAACAAAGGCCCGGGAGATAATCTCTTATTGTTAAATGCCCGAATTAAATAGTTAAGGGCCAGGGAATGTCTCGGGCTCCCGTAGGAATGCCTGGCTGCGCTCCTAGGGCAGCCACTCGCGTTGCTGACGAGGCATTTGAATCTGGACTCAGAACAAATACACATGTTTATCCCCCTGCGTCCTGGAGGGATAGGCAATGACCAAGAATTGCTTGTCACGATCCTGATAAATCTATTTCGCTTCATCAACATACTTTAGACAACATTAGATTCCTGGCAGCGGCTTGATGAAGATGGCCGAGGATGGAAAGAAGTGGCGGGTCTTGAGAGAGGTGTATGTCGAGCAGTTCACGAATACGGGCTGATTGATTGATTGACATTATTAGTAGCCCGGTACGCGAACATGTTTCACTTGACCAAAAGTTTGTGTCTCTCTCTAGCCCTGAGAAAAGACATGTCATCATCATCATCATCATCATCAGCCCACCTCTGCCCACTGCTGGGTATAGGCCATTCTCATCCACGGGCTCCCTGTCGACCTGGCCACATCGTCCGACCATCGGGCTGTTGGTCTACCGACCGACCGCCGCCCGGTCCTCGGCCGCCACTTCGTTACTGCCCTGGTCCACCTGCCGTCCTCCTGCCTCGCCAGGTTTCCCGCCCATCGCCACTTCAGACTCGAGATTCAGTCACCAATATCATCCACCTTCGTCCGACGTCGGATGACGGCATTTGGTACTCTATCCACTAGACTGAGGCCTAGCATGGCACGCTTCCTGGCTCTTTGTGCCACTTTGACCCGAAGACATGTCAATTCATTTTATTTTTGTGTCTTGTGCAGTACCTAGTACGCTTTCTGAGCTAATCATTTTAGGACTGTTGGACAGATTATCTCATCCTAAATCGCCTAGAGGTTCTATTCGATAGACTTGCGTTACCAGAATTCAATAAAGAAAAAGAAAGGACCCGGGTGATACATGGCGCAGCAGAAGTTATTGTTGAGAGGATATGGACTGGATATGCCATGCAGTGCTATGAGCCAAGAAGGAATGTCAAAAGCTCCACCCATAACGAAAGTCCAGAATTCCAGTATTTAGTCGCTCGCGCGTATAAACCGCGCAAAGTTATGTTTGCGGCGCGCCGGCGTCATTATCAGCTGATCTTGCACATTGTTCATCGGGGGAGACATATTTCATCTTACATGCTAATTAGAGGGACGGAGGCCTCGGATGCCAGGCAGGCCTGAGATGCAATCTTAGGTGTTGAGATTGCGTTAGAACTTATGGATGCGTTTTAGGGGTTCATACCAGGAGTCGATATGTTCTTGTTGTCTGTCTATCTGTCTTACCTTTAAAAACGTAACTCTTGAAGTTTTTACAGAGAAGTTTACTTTTTCCTAAAAAGTAGTTTATAAAGTAAAATCGAAGGGGCGTCCCCAGCTATTTGAAAACCAGCGCTGTTTCAAATAGAAACAGCAAACGCTGAAATAGTATCATTGTCACACGCACACTCCTTTATTGTTCTATTATTGTATGTAAGCATGTTTATTTGTGGCAATTACTCATTCATTCATTCATTCATTGAAATCTTCATTCATATAATAAACGGAGTTTTTCATGTTATTTTTTTGTTTTTGCTCTAAAATGATAATATAGGTTCATTCGACCGTCAAACGTATCGTAACTATACTGGAGACTCTAAAGCACATATATTAGGGGTTAAAGTATGAAATTGCCGTTTTATTGCAATAGGTTCTTTGAATTGACATAGAATCTTCATGGTTTGAGGTTTTCGAATGAAACTTTTTTCAAATGGTTTCTATGATGTTTTTTTTTTTAAAAATGTGAAACATTTGAATATCGACTTTCAATTGTTTTTGTTATTTAATTTAGACAAGAAAGATGGATACTGCGAAAATTCGAGTGATTATGAGGCACCCATTTTTCGTATTTTTTATTTTATTGATTTGACTCAAGTGAGTCAATATTGTGGGTAAGGTAACGTTAAACCATGCCGCTAATTCCTGGGTAGTTTGACTAGGGTCGGCTTCCACTATCTCTCTTAATTCATCGTTATTCACCTGTGTGGGCGGTCTTCCTCGTGGCTTGTTCTTTAAGTCGAAATTTTCATCACGAAAGCGTTTAAACCAAAATCGCACGGTGCGTTCATTAGTAGACCCCTCTCCAAACGCAGCATTGATATTGCGGGCTGTTTCTGCCGCGTTAGTTCCGCGTCGGAACTCGTATTCAAAAATCACTCGAATTTTCGCAGTATCCATCTTTCTTGTCTAAATTGAATAACAAAAACAATTGAAAGTCGATATTCAAATGTTTCACATTTTTTAAAAAAAGAACATCATAGAAACCATTTGAAAAAAGTTTCATTCGAAAACCTCAAACCATGAAGATTCTATGTCAATTCAAAGAACCTATTGCAATAAAACGGCAATTTCATACTTTAACCCCTATTATATATATATAATTATATGCTTTAGAGTCGCCAAGTTTGAATCGGACCCGCGCTAAAATTCCAAACTGAATGAAAGAAAACACTTTTTCTGTTAATGCGTAACATCGTACAGAACCTCATGTATATGAGTCGGACTCGTACATGGCCAGTTTTTTAAAGAATCACGTGCAAGGCTGAAAGCTTAGCTGAAAGTATGCGTGGGTATCGAACAAGGTCTAGAAGTTAACCACGAAGTCATACTTGAGAGGAGACTTCCTTTGCATCACCCCGAAATTTCGTGCAAATATACCGCCTTGCGAGTCTCCGCCTCCGAGCGGTGGTAGCCTAGCACGAGCGGTGGTAGCCAAGTGGGTAGAACATTGGACTCGGAAGCGAGAGACTCAGGTTCGATTACCAGTGCGGGCATGTACCTATACCTAACTTTGTTTTCTAAGTTATGTACATTTGTGAAGCTATAGCAATACCACCCGTTAACCGTGAAGAAAACATCGTGAGGAAACCTGAGTGTCTGAGCTATTTACATATACCTCAGCGCTTCAAATCGCCAATCCACGGTGGGCACGCGTAATGATTAAACCTTCGATCATTGATGAATGATGATCGAAGGATTAAACCCATACTCTCTCCCTGAGAGAAGGCCTGTGCCTTACAGTGGGGCGTATTTAGGCTGCTTATGTACGTATGTACACCGCGTTACAACGTAAATTTCCTTGACTGTTATCTGTTTTTAAAACTAACTACTTTACACACAGCTAAATGCTTCATATACCCAGTATAGTTGCCAGCTAGCCACAGTAAAATGATACCGCGTTGGAGCTTTCATTTCGTGTAGATAATAAAGGAAATAGCAATTGAAAGGCACGCGGACACGAGTTATACCGATAGAACATTTGTTAGAGGCGCCCTAACCGGCTGTCTCGGAACAACGAAAGCCCCAGATTTATTCGCGAGATCGCGCATTGCTGCGCGGGAGTCGGCACAAATTTAATTAGCTGATCACACGGATGCTGCGAGAACCGCCGCGCTGCATTCCGCTTTAAGCTGCTCTCTACACTGCCCGCCGAGTGGCCCCTTTGGCGTTTGAAGTACCGGCCGAACTAAAACTTTCGGAAGCGTCAAACATTCTAATGTTATTTTGGATTCACTTATTTGTAACTTTATTGGAAGTCTTCGATCAGAAATCGCTCTAATCCACAGAGCCAATAATGGAGATTCGAAACGAATCTTGAACTCTGTCAACAAAATCTCGAGTAGGTAAGTGAATCCAGAATAACATTTGCAATACTTGAAAGTTTGCAGCAAAATTACTGAGAAATCTATCTACTCAACACACCATCACCATGATTTTTCATTTCGCCGATAAAAAAATCCTTCTAATTCCAAGAAAGCCTCCTTGTATCAGTTTCCTCATAACTAAGGTTTCAGCTCCTGTTCTACAACTATGACCTTGGAGAAACAGTTTTTCTGGCTCGCCAGTAGTTCCTGAATCACCCTGACGTCGTCGTCGAGATTTTTTTCATATTGCAACAATTTGTTCTGCCGAAAACATGCAGCAGCTGCCGCGGTGAAGGGTGATTCTGTCCGTAATTGCGTACTTCACCAATTACCGCGGTGAAGCTCGGTGGTCTACCCCCAAGTGACTCGTATCAGCACCTGTGCCTCTCGGAAGTCCAGCCAGTGTGAAGCCGCCCCAAGCCGCGGACACAGCGGCGGTATCGCGGCGGGCGATCGTGGCAATAAAATTAATTGTTGCCCCCTCATATAGCTGCGGTGTTGAAACCGACCGATAGCGTTATTAGTTATCGTGGCTCCCACCGGCGGTGCTGGGTGAGCGCTAGACGAGGATTGAGGCTGCTGTTACGGCTGGCATTCGGTAATGCTTCGGTCACACACAGCGATTAATCGCTATGTCATCATAAGCCTATTACGTCCCACTGTAGGGCACAGGCCCTCTCTCAGAGAGAGAGTATGGGCTTAATCACCACGCGTGCCCACCGCGGATTGGCGATTTCAAGCGCTGAGGCATGTGAATAGCTCAGACACCCAGGTTTCCTCACGATATTTTCCTTCACCATTAGCGAGTGGTATTGCTTCTATAACTTCACAAATGTACATAACTTAAAAAACAAAGTCATAGGTACATGCCCGCACTGGGAATCGAACCTGGGTCTCCCGCTTCCGAGTCCGATGTTCTACCCACTAGGCTACCACCCTACCATTCGCTGTGTGTGACAGGCTAATCGCTGCGAGCAGATTCACTCACCGCAAGTTGAAATCGCCGCGACTAGAATTGAGCATGTTCAATTTTACTCGCTGCGAATGCGTACTGACAGTGTATCTGTCGCTGTGTGTGACAGGTAGGTAGCGAATTGTCACTGCGACTAGTAATCACGGCGAGTGCACTCGCAGCAACTAGTCACCGTGTGTGACCGAAGCTCATCGCTCGTAAATTTCAACTATTATTTCAATTGCTTCCATCAGTCGCCAGACTTTAAGCAGGTTTTTTCATAGGAGACTGTGTAGCTTTTGGGAGGTCAGACCATTGTCTATGACTCT
Source organism: Yponomeuta evonymella (assembly GCA_963969515.1). Lineage (NCBI taxonomy): Eukaryota > Metazoa > Arthropoda > Insecta > Lepidoptera > Yponomeutidae > Yponomeuta > Yponomeuta evonymella. The sequence continues at coordinate 972,658 of OZ018343.1, read as the reverse complement.
CTCACAAAAATAAATTATTGTGAAAAAATGTTTGGACAAATGTGATTACAAGCAGCGCTAGAAAATAAAATTACGGACATTTTAGACGCGTTTTGATTTTTAGACTTACTTTTTGTTTACAATGAAACTTGGCGTAAGAAGTTCACAATTTTAGTGGCAATTCGCTTTGATTTTTTCACTTTTAATTGTCTTCGAAAGTATTTTTACAAATAAAATTATTTCTGAATGTACGGTCATGGATGCCCTCAGCAAAATCAATCGTAGCAACCACGTGGTTTCAACATAATACAAACAAACCTGCGTTACGTTAAGTTTCAAGCAAACTTCCATTTTAACTTCCCAAACCATAATTTATTGTTTATTGACTCTAAGAAAGAAAGAACAGACATTTATTATAACAACAAGACACATCACAAATAAACAGATAAGGTGACATAATATGAAAATAACAGGAACAAACGAACTAGAAATAAGGAGGTATTTACTTACCTACGTAAAAGTAAAGTTCTCGGCCGAAAAGTTCTCGAATGGAGACCACATATCGGCAAGCGCAGCGTAGGACGACCAGCCACAAGATGGACAGATGACCTCATCCAAGTGGCAGGAAGGCGCTGGATGCAGGCCGCTTCCAACCGGTTTTTTTGGAAATCCATGGAGGAGGCCTATGTCCAGCAGTGGACTTCTTGTGGCTGAATGATGATGATGAGGTAAAAGTAATTTCTAAACATAACATAAACTCATCCCTTTATCCCGGAGAAGTAAGTAGTTTCTCTGTCTTACAAGTTTACGTTTATCGGTTGAGTTTCTTTCAAGACTGTATTCTATATTCACTCATAATTACTTAGGTTAAAAACTTACCAATCCGCTAACAACTTGGCTAATAGCGCTGTTCGCTCCTCGCTGGGCGGTAAAACAAGCAACATTGCGATAAAACTATTGTAACGTGCCGTGGCGAGGAAACGGAATGAGAGGAGCTGTAGCGGTGTAGGAAGTGCCTCTGTGATTTAGAAATGTCTGCAAAAGGCTATCTTTGGTGTACCTACAGCTGTAAAAAGCTGCAAAACTATGGCAGTATGTATGTAAATGTCCATTTAAGATACAACATCTGCAGACTGCACTATTTATCAGGCGAAAAGGATTTGTGTGCGATCACCTTTTGTTACAGAAGCTTCATTTTGCTTTTTTCGCGTCTCAAGGATTTCTAATTAGCTAGCAAGAGAACATTGTTTGTTGCTAAGTATGGCATGATCTTAGGTTTGTGTATCATTAGTATTCGTTCTATCTAAAGTAACATAAAGTAATAAACTAGATGAACAACAGACGAATGAACATGCAGGCTTCAGAAAGAAATTCTCCACCACTGACCTCATCCACGCAGTCAACCAGATTATTGAAAAATATGACGAGAACCTATGTATAATGAGTAAATATAAAGTATATGTAATGAGGTAGTAACTTTTTTACAGCATTTTTTGATTACTGAAAAGCCTTTGACTCTATCAATCACAAAAAGTTGTGGAAAGCCCTAAAAAGCATCGGTGGTGATAAAAAATATGTTAGAATATTCATTAATATCTGTGGTAACATATACAACAGCATTACGGCAAAGATTAGATTAGATAGAGTTGGCCCGGACTTTGAAATCAAAAGAGGCGTGAGACAAGGAGATCCATGTTCCCCAACTGGAATGAATTTTATTATTTATTGAACTTAAAAAAATAAACGTACAAAGGTGAACTTAATGCTAAAAGTTCCAGTTAACCTTGGTTTTGTGGAGATTTTAATAGGGGTAGTGCTTGTAAACCTAAATAGAACAGACATAAACAGATTACGTTTAACAGACAGCATAGTGGTTGTCGCAGGTAGAGCATGGGAGAGCGCAGCCGGTGATAGGGACCGCTGGGCTTATCTCGAGGAGGCCTCCACCCGTGGAGGGGATCCTTAGTTTTAATTTAAAATTTAACTTTTTACTATCAGTTATAATAAAATCTGTACATTCATGTTTTTAGTTTTTAAAACTTTTGTACGTGTCTCTGAGTGGCAATAAAGCCTTTTTTATTTTATTTTATTTAAAAGATCTAAAGTTGTTGTGAATCACAAAGTGTAAGTGTATTAATGAAAGTGTTTCAGAAAGGGTGGGTCCCTTGTGTCACTTTAAAAATAATTAATCTAACACTACTCCCAGTACGGGTACCGCTGGAAAATGTACCTACTTTTAAGTTATGAGCAATAAACCATTTTTTACTTTTACTAATAATTTATTTGAAAATTCTTTATTGCACAAGAAATAAATCTGCCCAAAGGCGAGCTCAGCACTAAAAAGTATTTTATTCCAGCTCACCATGGGTGATGTGGATTTATATATAAATAATGCTACTTTCCACTGTAAAACTTTCGTATTCCTGAAATAAAAGGAACCCCTTATAATAAAAATGCACATAAAAAGTAACTTAAGGCACTATAACCATTTATGATCATAAGTGGCGTTGATTTCTCTATTTTACAGCACGTTTAAACCGCCCCCTTTCTGAAATTGCGCATTTCCGAAGTATCTGATTGAAAACCTCACACAATAACGTCATGGTGCGACCAACAAGCTAACACAGTTAAAGATCCCAACCCATCATTACCTACCTACTTACTTCCCAGTACTTACACAGCTCACATTGCACTACAGTGCCTCTACCTACCTCAAGATGAACTCTACCGTAACGCTGCTACCACTTGCTGGTGCCGCGGTTTTGTGCATTAGCTATGTGTGTGCCCAAGCGTGATAGTCAGTGTTCGTCAGGCCCTCAGGTATAGGTGTATCTAGGGTTATTTTCCAGAAGAACCCTGGTCTGTGAAAAATGATGGGCGTAACAACGCCTAAGACCAAAGTATGTAGGTAGGTAGTCCAACATCCTGGGGTTTTCATTGGTAGTTGAGGTGGCCTCGGAAGAAATATTGAGCTTATCAGTGACGCGCTTCAATAAATGTGTGACCTGTTGCTAAGAACCGTTACAATTTTATTGCAAACTTTTCCGTAAGAGAACTTGGTTAGTGCCGGGACTAGACTAGCCACGTCCTCTTACAGAAAAGTAGGTATTCGTACGTTGATATTATGGTAAAATTTGGACGCTGATTAACTTTGCGCCAAAGTTCAAAGTTATACATTATTGTAAATTGTACAGTCCTACGATGTTATAAAAACACGATTCCTCTACAACACTCCTCACATGCATGTTTAAATAGTCTGGTAAACATTTTTCCTTTACCGCAGACTATTTAAACTGCATCTGAGCAGTGTTTTAAGAAGTCATGTTTTTATAAATAGGACTGGTACTTTCTGTCAGTCTAGGTACCTCCGGGAACCTCGGAACCTCGGTACCTACGGTATAAGTAGCTCTAGTATTGAACATGAACAGACCTTTTACACAACACAGTGACATGTGTGTGACGCAACACTTTCCCGTCTAAGCACGTTAATTTGAAATACAAACACACTTTGTTTGGGTTTTCTCTCCAGCGATAGTGCTTGATGTTAGCTGCATTGTGTGTGTGATGTAATATGTGTCAAAATGAATTTAGGGGATACGCGTGTTTGACTTGTTAAACGCTGGTAGGTACTTCAGGTTTCGCCACGTTAAATCTCTCATACCCTGTACTATACGTAATAATAGCGGGTTTAATAAGTAAATAAAATAATGAAATCTGTCTTGAAGCCGAGTAGCCAACTGCGTAGTCTCGACTTTCCAACCGGCTACCTTCAGGCAGGTAACCAGATTAATCTCCAAAACGCTACAGCTAAGCTTAATAAATCGAGCAAACGCACGTTATTCCCACCAGTACCGCCTTATCTCCTCATTCACAATGTAGGTAAAACACTATCTTTACACAGCATCGCGCGTGTAGCCGGTGCAGAGGCCGGCAAACATCAGGACAAAGAGGAAAAAACATACTTATTAAGCAAACGCGTTTCAATTCGAAAAAGAGTCCGAAAGATCGTTTATTACTCATTGTTCAAGATGTTTGCCGGCATCTGTACCTAGGTATCAGAGAACAAAATGCGAGATCGCAACATGCAAATTCGATTGCTCCAATTGCTAAATAGAATGGGCTTCCACGGCAGCCGACTCATGCCGCTGGATGTCGGCGGGGCCGCTGTGTTGAGCGGAGCGATTAGCGTTCGCACAGGTACGCGACGCACGTATGAACTTTCTCAAGTTATTATCAGCTATCCGTGGGACAAGTAGAGGATGAATGGGATAAGTGAGGAGCACAGTTACCAGCATTACATGTGTGACTAACTCTGCATTGATCTGATCGATCGTCTGATCAATCTTTACATTTTTGTTTCTAAGACATAACTAATGAGTGACCGATTCATTTTTTCTTTTTACTTATTGCACATTTGTTGATTAAACTCGCAATCAATCAATGAATCAAGCTGTTTTGCTGGACAAACGCCTCCCTCAAGGGACGCCACTTCTTGCTATCCTCGGCCAATCTCGTCCAGCTGCTGCCAGCAATCTACCTCAGATCGTCGGTCCAGGGTGAGTCTCGTATCTGCACAATACCTAGGAGCGAGCGAGCTTAAACCTAAGTAGTACGGGAACCTAAGAGTTTTCTTCAAAATGGATGCTGACAATTGTAAGTACCTACCAATGACCAGGGCCTACCGCAGACTTTACACAGACACAAGCAGGACCGAATTCAGAGGTGTGTTTGGCCTGGGGACTTGGTTTTTTTACAAGTTATGTTTTTAATGGCATTGATAAGTATATTTTACTTCCCCTAGATGCTACTAAAAGTAAAATACCATTACCTTCTTCCCAGCCTTCAACAGATTTCTCGTGCGATGCCGGCCGCTCTCGGACACTCTGTGAACAAAACGCCTGTCCTAAAATTAAATGCAACATGCAACACATTACAAGTTTGTTTTTCTAAACTCGGTACCTAGCAGATGGCGCATCTAGAGCGTGTCGTGCGGTCAAGCAGTTATACAGTTAACCAGGGGTTTTTGAAAAATTCGAGTTATAGACAGGATAGGATAGATTGATCCGTTGGTCTAGCGGGTAACACGGTTGATATCAAGATCGTGGGTTCTATTCCCGCCAGAAGCCGTCGTATGTACTTGATTTGAACAATGACCTCATTCTGGTTTTATTTTCATGTTTGTCATGTTCTTGTCTGGTTCATACCTACACGGGATATCTTGGACAAGTGATTGTAATGGGTGGAAGATAGTTTTTTAGGATTATACCTCAAAAGAAAAAACAGAATCCTTATAGGATCATTTTTTTTCCGTCCGTCCGTCTGTCCGTCTGTCTGTCAATACTCTTTTTCTGGGGAACGCGTGGAGGTATCGAGTTGAAATTAAATCCGTATGCTTAAGTCTACAGTCCCTTGAAGCTCTGAAAAAATCAAACTTCTAAGTTAAGTAAAAGGGAATCAAAATTTATAGGCTACTTTCCGTTGACTAAAGCTATGAAATTTGGCAAGTAATATCGTCTTATGCAACAAATACAGGGAATAATCTGAAAACTATACATTTGTAATTAGATCATAAAAAACATTGTCGGGACTTAACAAAACTATTAATGATGCGTCGACTTGGCGCGCCGCTAGGTGTGGTCCGTTCCGACACGCACTTGGCTGTTTTTTTTAATATTTATTCTAAACATAATGTAAAACGAAACGCAACGCTCTTTTATTTTGCAAAACTGTCAACTCAGCATTGTTTTCGTTTCAGTTACACAATTGTCGCACAAATTCGTACGTGCCTAAGTAAAATTTTATGTCCTTATTTTCATGTGTATAGAAATGGAAGCAAGTAATTATAGAAATAGTGTAAAATAAAACTTATAACAGAAAAGACTAAAGAATTTTCGGCATTTTTCTGAAAGTTATTTCAAGCATTATGTATACTTATTAAATTATAGTACCGTTTTATTGGGAAGGCTACTTTTTCACCAAAAAAAGGTTACTTTTTTGTGTCTTTCAAAAGTTACCTTTTGACAAGACGCTGCTAGCAACACTGCACTGGCCGGCCTGCGGCCAGCATCTGGCAAGTGGCAACACTGCTGTCATGTCAAGCGTCTAGTTTGGGAGGCAATAACGCACGTCCCAATAACGCACACCCCGATAATGCACACCCCGATAATGTACAGCCAATAATCCGTGTACATGTACACGGATTATTGGCTGTACACTATCGGGGTGTGCGTTATCGGGCTGTACAAAATCGGTACGGGGCAATAATCCGTGTCCAACCATAGACAAGAAAATCACTTGATAGAGTGGTGCCTCGTTTATAATAGCTAATTTGCTTTAATTATTTTCAAAGCTGCGTTCAAAATAAATATAAAATAATTGTCGGACATGTTTCTATTTACGTATAAGATTAACTAGGTATTTTAAAGTTAAGTATTTTTGTCTCTGTGTACAATAAATAATATTCTATCTATCTATTTTTATACGTAAGCCTCTCGGTAAGTAATCGTAAGACAAACAATACCAGCCGGAGTATGGTTGGAGATAAGATCTCGAACCAACCTTCGTGAGACTGCTAAGGCTCAAGGTGCTCCATCTTGAGCGAAAGCGTTCCTTAAAAGATTATCCATATTACAATCTGTGATTACAATGCGATGCCGGTAACATGCTGGCGCAATGGTACAGACTAAAAAAAACTTCAAAGACATTTACATGCATAAAAGCAGTCGTAAAAAATGCCCGATGTAATTAAACTTAATTTTTTTAGTGTACTTCCTCTGCACCTAAATTAGGTATGCAATTTCTCGCCTACACACACTTTTTTCGATTTAGGGATCCGTTTTCGAAAATTAAATATTTAGCTTTGAAGCTGATGGGGCGACCCATCTCCCGGATACAGGGTTAGAAACGTAAAAACATGTAAAATAGTAGCACATAATAATGAACTTAAAAGGAAAACTATCACGGCTAAGTAGGCTAAGTAAACTATCACGGCAAGTTAACGGGCGAAGAGGATGAAGTTTACAACTTCATCAAAGTCAAGTTCTATGAAGCATGTTGATAAGTATGAGGGTTCACGTCCACAGCCCAGTCCTTATTTTCAGTACTTCTTGCCGGAGACACAATAAAATACGTCCGTTAACGAATAAGCGTTTATTGGGAGAGATATATTAACCTACAACTAATACTGAGTGACGAGAAACACGGTCTACCGACATACATTACACATGTAAAACCAAAATTTCTACCGAACCCTACACTGCGCGTGGCCAGACATGGCCGGTTATTTTAAGACTCCTATAACTTTCTTTAAATGATAAAATGCACTTGTTTTGGCATTGGATAAGATCTAGATAGCAAATTTTTGGTTAAAGAACCTAGTAACGTTGCAGCTCTATTTGTGAAGATGTCAACTCATATAATTATAAGACGTTACACTCTACTGCATTGTGTCTAAAAAACAGAACGAAGGCATTTCAATAATCACCCTCCGCAATTCGCAATAACGCTTCGTAACAAACACTAAATGTTCTTATGTATTGTTGCGAACACCCTTTATAAAGCTATAGAGTCTACTTATAGTTATATTTTTTTCTCGATCAGCTTTACTTCCTCGGCTTCCACAGTTTCCTTGGAGTTCAAGCATGCTTGCGTGACACCATCCTCATAGTAAAATTTTTTCACAACGTTAAACCATTGACGGCTAGATTCATTGACATGAACTCATGACTTACCACCGGTTTCTCGTACACTAACAAGCTGTTAATGTACTGTTAACAGCTGTCAGTGGTTTTTTTTGTATGCACTTTGGTCAATTGACTTGTCATAGTATTAAAACAAGTGTGTTTTTTATCAGTATAGATAGATAGAATATTCTTTATTGTATGTACACCAGGAATTACATATGAGAATAACGAAGCAGTCTTATACATTTCAGGTCACATACTTTCTTTCAGAGAGAGAGAGAGAGAGAGAGAGTATGCGATAAATCATCACGGGTCCCGATCGCCGACTGGCTATTTCAAGGGCAGAGGTATGAACCCCTCTCAGGTTTCTTCACGGTGTTTTCCTTCACAGTTAGCAGGGCTCGTGGCGATAAAACTTTATATTTTCTCCTCATACATTTCTCAAACGCCGCGTCACTTCTTATCGCTCGTTATCGGAATGTCCGAAACTCATCGGTCCCGAAAAAAATCGCTCGAGAAGTTTTTCCCTTTTTTCTCCGTTTGCCCACTTTTTTTCTAATTTATAGCCTCGGGGTGATAAAATGAAATTATCCGTGGTGGCTGCACCAAATAATAAACAGAAGTGCGGTGCAGTACCGCTGTCTTCGGAAACCTTTGCTTGTAACTGATGTGTTTCCGGGAATCCCGAAAATATTTCCAACGTTACAATCCTGGCACAATTTATGCTCTGAACTTGACATGCATCATCCTTACTGAATCGATTTACCTCTACAAATAAAGCCTATGAAAGACGACCTCTCTGGACCCAATGCATGTCAAGTTCAGAGCATAAATTGTACAAGGATTATTTAATTCATTATGATAATTAAACTAAGAGAGCGGTGATAGCCTCGTGGCTAGAACATTGGACTTGGGTGCGAGAGACCCAGGTTCGATTTCCAGTGCGGGCATGTATGTACTTGATTTTGCTTTCTAAGTTACATTTGCGAAGTTATAGAAGCAATACCACTCACTAACCGTGAAGGAACACATCGTGCGAAACCTGAGAGTCTGAGCTATTCTAAATAGTAACTGTTAACAGTAGATTAACAGCGTGTTAGTGTACGAGAAACTGGGGGTTTGCGATGCTAAAAGATTAAACTTACAGAGATTTGCGTTGACAGGTTGCTAACAGCAAACTGTCAACGCAAATCTCCAATCAAGGAAACCCAGTGGGCTAACTAGCGCCACCAATGCAAAAAAAAATCTTATCTTTTACAGACCGTATTTGCAAAAAGTGTCTGCACAATCTTTTAATAATGTTAACAGTGATTTTTAGGAAACATGAAAACGAACCTGGGACTAGATAGCATTTATGCCAAAAACTACCGTTTTTGGCGTCAATGCTATTTAGTCCTTGGTTTTTTGCATTAAAAATCCTAAAAATCACTATTAACATGATTGAGAGATTATACAGACACTTTTTGAAAATACGATCTGTAAAAAAGATATGAAGTTTTTTCTCCTTGGCGCTAGTGTTACTGCCTGTAGCCCCTTAATATCAGATCATAGAAATAAATCTTTACAAAGAAACTAGACAATTTAAATACAATAGAATAGATGCTAACGGACTATCCGTAGTTATAAATTCACAGGATTTTTGTTTGTATCTATGTATCTTCAAGTATACTCAATTAAATTTTATAAAAAATTGTCTTTGAATTTCGGGAAAAGCTGGGAAAAAACTGCGAGACCCGATTCCTGAACTGTTTATAAGGTAGGTACTCACATATTATGTAAGTAGGTACCTACCTGCAAATTGGTAGGTACGGAACCCTCGGTGCGCGAATCCGTCTCGCACTTGGCAGGTTTTTATGAACAATAAATGTTTTTTTATCTTTAGGTAGGTAAGTACCTTTAAACGAACAATTCTTTTATAAATCTGAATCTCGGAAACGGCTCCAACTATTCATGAAACTTAGTATGCAGATGGTTTCGGGGGCGACAAATCGATCTAGCTAGGTTTTATTCCTAGAAAACGTCGTTTTATCCGTGTTTTACGGCAATGAATAACTGCTACAATATCATTAGAATACGAAGGTAAATTTCGCCACCATCTACAAGGTTGTGATAGCTCAGATGGGAAATTGGGCGGTTTCGAAACCCGAAGGCCCCGGTTTGAATCCAGAGCAGATGTCTCCAGTCCGATTATTTTTTTCCCTTTTTTTTCATCTTATCTAAACATTCTTTTCAAAAAACACGATTAACCCAAAAAAGTACCAAGCAAAGCTCGGCAAAGAGAATATAACCACTACGTAAGCTCGGTCATCCAGGTACTGTTTAATTATGTTGCATACTTGCTATTGTTTCTTAGATGTGAGATCTAAGTACACAAATTAATATAATTCCTCAGCTGCTTGAGTGATATGAAAGAGCTTGATAGACATCCTACACACTAACACACCAAGAAAAAACCTACTTAATGTTTTCCTCGATGAGCATCAACAAATTTATAAAACATGTTACTTGAATTCGCAAAGTTTTGAAACAGTTGAGTTTTTATTTTGACGTCATATGCTACCCAAGCTGTGTTAGCCGCGCGATTGCGTTTGCCGTGTGAATAGAACAATCTACTGTCATTTAAAATCGTTTTCAGTGTTGCCACCTTAGTCGTATCACCACTAGAATGGTGGTTTGGGCCCCCTGTCTGGTGGGAAGAAAATCAATAAATCGAATGACATCGATGTGTTTGACAGACAGAAAGTTGTCAGGCCATTGGTAGTTTTTTTTCCACAGACGATATAACATGTGACGTCACCATAGCGGTCAAATGAAGGGAATTTAAATATTCTTATTTACTCAAAATAAGGCTCATCTTTTAAGATAAAAATCTGTTACATTAAAAATACTGCAGTTTGGATGCTAAGCTCGAAATGGTTTTTGATTCAGGCAGTTCACTTTTTTTTGTATAACGAATTTTCTTGAATAACTACTAGGTATTGTTTTGCCATTTTAGGTCACAAATTTAATTAAATTTCCTTCTAAACTACTTTGGTAATAAAATTAAAGTTTAGTGTAAGTATTGAGAATTTTATTAAACTTCATTACACACTTTTTTGTCGTCTTCAATGCAAATAACACTGACATGCTACACCACGGTGGCAAATAATTTTCAGTGACAGCTAAGTCATTGATGAATTTACAACTCGACCAAGCTCAGTTTGCACCTCGCTGGAATGCGATCCTTCCCGTGATGGTCGTCGCGTCGGTACGGTTAGCATCTTTGTCACCGATACGCGTCCTACGAGTTTTCGTCTCCTAAGGTAATCGACGCGAGGTGCAAACTTAGCTTGGTAGAGGTATATGAGCATACCATGAATAAAGGATGTATTCCTTGGAAAAAACCATCTTAGGCCCGTATTACAGAACGATCCTCAAGCGCAGATTGATCTCGGATCGCCCAATCATAACTTGAGCGCTGAATCGATGCTCAAGCACACTCTTTATTTTTAAATAGTACTTAAGAGTTCCTCAGCCAATCGCTGCTTAAGTAGAGATTCTGAACTGCAATCAGATTGTCTATGACCAATGTTTGTTTTCTATGACAAGAAAAATTAAGTATAAACTTTTATTTCGTTCTACGCATGGTGTAATAAAATATTGATAAGAATTAGTTTACTTATGTGAAATATACAGAAGAAAATAAAATATTTTTTTATTTATTCGTCAATTAGATGTTTAAATTTTCATTATTTAGTTATTTGAATAAAATAAAATAAATAAATAAGCAAAACGTGCACGCCTCTTATGTGTTTGTTTTGTTTAGAGAACGGAACGTAACAAATGTCAGCGATAAAATTTCTTCTGACGTCTATCTAATTAATTTGTTTAGTTTGTTTATAAGACGCGCTGTCTTGAAACAATATGAGTGAAAAAATGAGGAAAATGAACTTCACTACAGTGAAGAGGAATGCTTATGCTGTTCATCCTCTGCTGGTGTCGCATCACTTGTGAAAGCACAGCGCATGCAACAATTACGTTCGACACTGATCAATTGTAGGGGAAACTGGGGATGGTTGATCCCTACGGGATACTTGGTACGTTTGCATTGTGAATCTACCATGACCGCTATATTTTTTTACGCTAGCAACACTTTTAGTCTATGGTAGGAGCAAACTTTACGTCACGGTCAGCTGTGACAATTTGTTGACATTTGGATATTACGGCCATGATTGTTTTCTGTGACGGCACGAGAATTTTTTGGTGAGTTTTGTTTTGAATTTTTTATTAGGAAAAACGTTCGAATTAAATACTGGAAACACTTTATTATTGAAAATATTAGATGAACAATGAATTATGAGTAAATTTAAGTATCCATCTTCTGTTTTTATGCATTGGTGGAACATTTGTTAATTTTGGTCTATCAGGGATACATGGTACACTTTTTTATGGGATACTTGATTCGGGGATCAAGTCTCCCTGGATAAATATTACACGTATTTTGATAAACAAAAAACAATGGGATTCTTTTGTTTTTCAATTTGGGCTGCATTTATTTTAAATGCAATTCCCATACAAAACCATTATGTTATCATTATCAAAGTCTGAAGAATGGATACTATAGGCGAGCCCTATGTTCAGCAGTGGACGTTGTTAGCCTAATATAATGATGATGATGAGGTCTATGGATTATTATTTATATGGATAAAGAAATAAATAAACTTAGATACTTAATTACCTATATTATTTTCAGAAATCATGCCTCGAAAATACAAAAGGAAAGAAGGCTCAAAAAAAAGAAACAAAATAGACAAAATAAAATTAAAAAATGCGGTTGCAGCAGTTCTTGGCGGCAGAACTATTAGAGGATCAGCAAAAGATTTTGGTGTTCCAGTGATGACCTTGAAGAGGTATGCAAGAAAACAAAAAGAGAGTGAACAGGAAATTGAATACGAACCGTGTTACCGACAGAACCAAATTTTAAATGATACAGAGGAGAAACATTTGTCAGAATACCTAACTAAAGCCAGTAAATTACACCATGGATTAACCCCAAAAAATGTTAGGCAACTTGCATATCAATATGCCCTTAAAAATGAGAAGCGTTTTCCACAAAAATGGTCTGAAAAAGAAGAAGCCACGTACGACTGGTTTCATGGATTTATGTCTCGCCATCATGAACTGTCTTTAAGGAAACCAGAAGCTACTTCTACTTAAATGTGAAGTTCGAAATATTATCTATAATCGATTAGATTTGTGTTTGTGTTTTGTTTTGGTTTTTCTTTATAGAGATTTTTCAAGTTTATTAGTTTAAGAAAAGCATTTATCTCAGATTATTATGTTACCTGTTACAAATAAGAGATATTGACAGACTGATTAGACATAGTATGTAATGTTATTACTTGTCTAGTTAAATTAGAAGTATAAAATATCTGTTAACATTGATAACATTTTGTGTCATATTTTTATAACGATTTTTCAAGTTTATTAGTTTTAGAAGAACATTTATCTGAGATTGTTACCTATTACCTACAAATAAGAGGAAAATGATAGACTGATTAGACACAGTAGGTAGGTAAATAATGTTATTACTAAATCTTGTCTACTTAAATGAGTAGCAGAAAATATAAATGTGAATCGAAGAGTTCGATCAATCAATCATATATTTGACTCTTAATAATAATGCAACTGATTTTTGTAGTTTCTGCAGAATTTGGAAATAAAACTAAAAGCAAAGCGCTTCGTTTTCTTTGTCACACCTTTTTTGTACCATGTGTCCCATACTATGGGAGACTTGATCCCCCCCGGATCAAGTCAACCGACAGGATGGATCAAGTCACCCGTATATAGGGGATACTTGTTACAAATCCCTTTTTCTAGTTTTATGGCTTTATTTAATTTCAGGATGATTTAATCAACATAAGCTTTGTATATTTGGTGGCTAGATAAATTATGTCGCCAATAATATAAAACCAAGCCATGTCCGTTTAAAATTAAAGAAGTTATGGCATCAAATCAAAGTGGGGGATCAACCATCCCCAGTTTCCCCTACCTAGACCTCTGCGTAGACAAGGGACAACAACTTTAATTATAAAATTATATAAAGTCTGATATCAAAAATAAAAACCTGAGAAAAACTCATAGAACAAAAGTTGTCGATCGTCGGACGATGTGACCAAGTCGTCAAAGGGCCTATGGATGCGAATGGAAATAGACCGTGAAAGATGGCGTAATGGAGAAAAGGCCTATACCAGCAGTGGGCAGAGGTGGGCTGATGATGATGAAAAGTTGTTGCCAGACAGCAAATCTAATTAGGGGAATTACGCATTTTAAGCGCTTGAAATCGCCAATCCGCGGTGGGCACGCGTGGTGATTAAGCCCATACTCTCTCTGAGAGAAGGCCTGTGCCCTGCAGTGGGACGTATATAGGCTGCTTATGATGATTACGACGCATTTTATCATCATCATCATCATCAGCCATTTGACGCCCACTGCAGGACATAGACCCCCCCTCATGGTTTTCCAAGCTTCCCGGTCTTGTGCCGCCTGCATCCAGTGACTTTAAAAATAACCCTCTATATCGTCATAAGGATCAATATCTTCAAATATATTCATTTTACAATAATTACGAAACAATTCACAAGGAAAATCGACTCTCAAGCGTGGTTCCGACCACACTTGAGTAAATACAGATTTGAACATGACTTAAGTAGAGATTGCAACCCAAGTATCGTTCTCGAATTAGCTATTACTCAGTCGAGTTGTGATTGGTAAGTGTCAACTCAAGTAACGTTCTAAAATGAAAACCATACTCAAATCTAGTCTTAAACTGAGATCGGCGCTTGAGTACGCTTCTGTAATACGGGCCTTAGTGTTATCTTCAGTGGTAGAATAAATTTGTATCCACAAATATTGTTTATACTACTGTGCTAAAGACAAGCTTCACTGCTTGCTGTTCTTTGTCCTTGAATTCCGGGAAGCTTGGGCAACTGCTCCATCCTTTTATGGGCAGTCAGCCATAGCCAACCAATGTGGTCTCTTTTCTAAGAGTGATCTTTGGCTATCAACTCATTTCGTGTTTCATGGAAGAATAAGTGATAGCTTACTGGCCAGGCATGAAGCCGAATCTAGATTATCCACTACCAGCTTGCTTGCGGACATCCAGTACTTGCTTACATTTCATCTGAAATTTAGAAAGTTTGTAAGAGAGTTTAACCTTAACATGTGACCGTTCACAAGGTCGGACCATACACCTAAGGGGGTGGTGGTGGTGCGGTTGTTAGAACGCTTGCCTCTCATTCAGGCATAGGTTTGAAAGCTTCAATGGACCCCTCCTCATATAGAAAAATTGGCAAATAGGCTTAGTTCTGCAGCATACACAGTTAATAGAATCCAGGAACTAACTGATGTCGCAACTGCTAGGCTTGTTTATTTTAGTTACTTCCATAGTATTATGTCCTATGGTATACTACTGTGTAGTCGGGCAGCAGACATTGAGACCATCTTCGTCCTGCAGAAGAGAGCGATCAGATTCATATATAAGCTAGGCAGTAGAGATTCGTTAAGAGATTTCTTTAAAGAAACTAACATCCTAACAGTTGCTAGTCAGTAGATCTATGAAAATATTATGTACGTTAGGAAAAATGTCAGTAACTTTAAAACTGTAGGTAGCCAACACAATGTAAATACTAGAAATAGACATAAACTTTCGTTCCCAAAAATTTAGACTGGCAAAGGTTAATACATCCTTTATGGGGCATTGTAAACGTTTCTACAATAAGATCTCTGAGGATATAATAAGCTTGCTAGAAACACGGTTCAAAAAATGTGTAAAGCACAATGTGCAAAAAAAGCTACTATAACATTAAAGATTATTTAGATGACAATGATGTCTGGAATTTAAGCCAGGTCAATGCATGATTTCAAGGTTTTAGAATATTTATATAAAATCTGTAAATTAAGGACTTGAAGACTAAGTTTGGAGTTTTTTTGTCCATTTTTTCTCTAAAATGATCTGAATTTTTAAATGGACACCTAGTTTAACTTATGATGTTCATTAAGGCGCAGTTTCTGTGCTACTTTGAATAAAAAATTTTGATTGTGAATCCCGGCACATCCGCATGTACAAATCATTGATGAATAAGTATTTAGTAGTAATATCTCTCCCTAACTGTGAAAAACATTGTGAGGAAACCAGTGCCTTAGATGTTCACATACTTCAGCGCTTGGAATCACCAATCCCCGGTGGGTACACATGGTGATTAAATCTCTTTCTCTTTGAGAGTAGGCCTGTGCTCTACAGTTGGACGTACTGCGCAGCGTCCAACTGTACAGTAATTCAGCCTGCATTATTATGAAAAGTAGTTAAAGGATTTACCGTACTATCTTCATGCAAATGATCTTCACCAATGCTTAGGTAGATTCCTGTGATTCCAACCGCATACTGCGATCGCCAAGCTGCCGGCCAAGCGTGACAATTATGGCAAAACCCTTCATGGTTAGAATGTCATGAGGGAGGCCTATGTCCTGCAGTGGGCGTCAAATGGCTGATGATGATGATGATAAATGCTTAGGTAGATACTGGTACCTATGTCGCATCTGGTAGCTCCTTCTTTCTTGTCCGCATACAACTATTTTAACAGAGAATATAATTGCTATTTTCCTCGCAAAATGAAATATTTGCAAACGAACTTCAACACGGACTAGTGTTGCCAGCCGGGTCTTGCAAAAGGTACCTGAAGGAGACAGAAAAGTAAACTTTTGGTGTAAAAAGTCAATATCGGGATTTTTTTTATTTGAAATATTAATCAATAGTCTGTGATATTAATCACAGACGCAGCTATGCTACTGAACAAGAATAAAATTTCCTGGAGAAAATTTGTGTTTGCAGAGAAAATAATTAAAATAGGTTTCATACTTTCATAGCAGATACTTCCAACATCTTTTTGGATTTTGGCAATCACTTTTAGAGTGGTTTTTTAGTACAAGGATTCCCTCCATTACGTCAAAAAAATAATCGAAGGATTGTTATGATTCCCAAAGAAAAAGGGGGCGCAGCGACAAAACCTTTAGTTAGGTTATATTAGGTTGTCTTGTAAACCTACATAGCGGAGCACCATATAAATTACTTTTATATAGGTACTTCTGTCGAAATCAATTTGGTCAGTGGTAGGTTACTCACATTAAAACAGTAAAAATTATTGGAACTGAAAACCCTGTGCCTCTCAACACACAAAAATACAACAATATTAGAATTTTATCGATACACAACAAAACATCATTGCTCCGTTGCTCATTTTTGTAGAGAAAAATCTCTTTATTGTGTTCTGTAATGGAAAATGGAAGCACGAGATTGTGAAACTTTAGTACTATAATAACCTATGCGTAATTATTTTTGGTGAGTGGGTGAAGTTCGTCAATTCCTGCGCAATGACTAATTTTAGGTGTGAAAGGGGAGCTGCGCAGGGGGCCACAGTTGAAAAACTCTTATCATGCATCACAGTCTTTGTCAAGAGGTTGGAGAGATAGATAGTTGAAAGCAACGAAATTGCACTGATAAAATTGAAGCGAGAGATATTTATTCAGCTCTACCCTCTACTGCCATGGAAGTCTTAGGACCTCTACCATCCCTTGTATTTAAATTATTTTTACTATATGATATAAGAAAGTACTGCGGTGGCAGCGGAGCAGTAGAATGCCGGGCTCACATTCGGGAGGTCATGGGTTCGAACCCCGGAGCATGTACCAATGACTTTGTTTTCTAAGTTACGTACATTTGTTAATTTGCAGTAGCAATACCACTCGCTAAACGTGAAGGAAAACATCGTGATGAAACCCTAGTGTCTGATGTGTTCACATATCTCAGCGCTTGAAATGACGGTGAGCACGCGCGGTAATTAAGCCCATACTCTCTCTCTGAGGGAAGGCCTGTGCTATATAGTGGGACGTATTTAGGCTACATTATTAGGTATGTACTGTATCAATTTGTAGGCTCCTCTATATAGTAATAAGTCTTTTTTGCACGATTTAAAAATAACAATACGACTATCACATTTTTTTCCACAATACTAACAAATTTTACAAACCAAACAATATCGTATACACATTATAAATTAATTAACGTACAAATAACATGAATACATATAATGTAAGATATAAGTAGGTAAGTAATAAATTTTACCTATTATTCTCGCTTATTTATTTATAATCGATCGATTAAATCTTTTCTGCTTTTCACATCACTACGCATCACACTACGTCAATTCCTCAAACATAAACTGTAAAGACAGTAACCCCCGGTTACTCGTACACTAACAAGCTGTTACTGCTGTTAATCTACTGTTAACAGCTGTCAGTGGTATTTTTTTTGTATGCACTTTGGTCAATTGACAGCTGTTAAAAGTAGATTAACAGTATGTTAGTGTACGAGAAACTGGGGGTATGTAGTGTGCAAACGGTCTGTGACTATTTTCACTTTACCGCCAAAAAGATGAAAGTGCGTACTATGTGGGTATAGTATCTTTTCAGTTATGATTAAACCCCAAATTACCCTAAAACAAGTAAAATTACCCTAATTGGCAACACTAATAGTGGTCCATAGATTAACTAGAGATCAAACGGCTGACAGATAAGCAAACCATAGATAAGATTGATTTATCACAGACTTTGGAAAAAAAGGACAGTTCACACTACAAGCGCGGGTGCGTTTGCAATGGGGTATGTTATGGGACAAAAATATTTCAAAACAATAATTACCAAAATAAGCATAACAATAATAAGTTAATGTTATATATAAACCATTAATCAAATAAATCATCAATATATTTCGAAATAGTATTTTTGTCTTATGACGGACCCGATTGCAGAATAGGAAACATCGCACAGGCGCTTGTAATGTGAACCGTGCTTTTCTTTGTAGTCTGTGACCAATCAATCTACGGTTTGCCAGGCTCAAAAGGACTAGTATCCAGAGCCGTTAAACATATTATAAAAAAAAACTACGGTTTGCTCTTCTGGGGAGGCAATAACGCACGTCCCAATAACGCACACCCCGATAATGTACAGCCAATAATCCGTGTACATGTACACGGATTATTGGCTGTACACTATCGGGGTGTGCGTTATCGGGCTGTACAAAATCGGTACGGGGCAATAATCCGTGTCCAACCATAGACAAGAAAATCACTTGATAGAGTGGTGCCTCGTTTATAATAGCTAATTTGCTTTAATTATTTTCAAAGCTGCGTTCAAAATAAATATAAAATAATTGTCGGACATGTTTCTATTTACGTATAAGATTAACTAGGTATTTTAAAGTTAAGTATTTTTGTCTCTGTGTACAATAAATAATATTCTATCTATCTATTTTTATACGTAAGCCTCTCGGTAAGTAATCGTAAGACAAACAATACCAGCCGGAGTATGGTTGGAGATAAGATCTCGAACCAACCTTCGTGAGACTGCTAAGGCTCAAGGTGCTCCATCTTGAGCGAAAGCGTTCCTTAAAAGATTATCCATATTACAATCTGTGATTACAATGCGATGCCGGTAACATGCTGGCGCAATGGTACAGACTAAAAAAAACTTCAAAGACATTTACATGCATAAAAGCAGTCGTAAAAAATGCCCGATGTAATTAAACTTAATTTTTTTAGTGTACTTCCTCTGCACCTAAATTAGGTATGCAATTTCTCGCCTACACACACTTTTTTCGATTTAGGGATCCGTTTTCGAAAATTAAATATTTAGCTTTGAAGCTGATGGGGCGACCCATCTCCCGGATACAGGGTTAGAAACGTAAAAACATGTAAAATAGTAGCACATAATAATGAACTTAAAAGGAAAACTATCACGGCTAAGTAGGCTAAGTAAACTATCACGGCAAGTTAACGGGCGAAGAGGATGAAGTTTACAACTTCATCAAAGTCAAGTTCTATGAAGCATGTTGATAAGTATGAGGGTTCACGTCCACAGCCCAGTCCTTATTTTCAGTACTTCTTGCCGGAGACACAATAAAATACGTCCGTTAACGAATAAGCGTTTATTGGGAGAGATATATTAACCTACAACTAATACTGAGTGACGAGAAACACGGTCTACCGACATACATTACACATGTAAAACCAAAATTTCTACCGAACCCTACACTGCGCGTGGCCAGACATGGCCGGTTATTTTAAGACTCCTATAACTTTCTTTAAATGATAAAATGCACTTGTTTTGGCATTGGATAAGATCTAGATAGCAAATTTTTGGTTAAAGAACCTAGTAACGTTGCAGCTCTATTTGTGAAGATGTCAACTCATATAATTATAAGACGTTACACTCTACTGCATTGTGTCTAAAAAACAGAACGAAGGCATTTCAATAATCACCCTCCGCAATTCGCAATAACGCTTCGTAACAAACACTAAATGTTCTTATGTATTGTTGCGAACACCCTTTATAAAGCTATAGAGTCTACTTATAGTTATATTTTTTTCTCGATCAGCTTTACTTCCTCGGCTTCCACAGTTTCCTTGGAGTTCAAGCATGCTTGCGTGACACCATCCTCATAGTAAAATTTTTTCACAACGTTAAACCATTGACGGCTAGATTCATTGACATGAACTCATGACTTACCACCGGTTTCTCGTACACTAACAAGCTGTTAATGTACTGTTAACAGCTGTCAGTGGTTTTTTTTGTATGCACTTTGGTCAATTGACTTGTCATAGTATTAAAACAAGTGTGTTTTTTATCAGTATAGATAGATAGAATATTCTTTATTGTATGTACACCAGGAATTACATATGAGAATAACGAAGCAGTCTTATACATTTCAGGTCACATACTTTCTTTCAGAGAGAGAGAGAGAGAGAGAGAGTATGCGATAAATCATCACGGGTCCCGATCGCCGACTGGCTATTTCAAGGGCAGAGGTATGAACCCCTCTCAGGTTTCTTCACGGTGTTTTCCTTCACAGTTAGCAGGGCTCGTGGCGATAAAACTTTATATTTTCTCCTCATACATTTCTCAAACGCCGCGTCACTTCTTATCGCTCGTTATCGGAATGTCCGAAACTCATCGGTCCCGAAAAAAATCGCTCGAGAAGTTTTTCCCTTTTTTCTCCGTTTGCCCACTTTTTTTCTAATTTATAGCCTCGGGGTGATAAAATGAAATTATCCGTGGTGGCTGCACCAAATAATAAACAGAAGTGCGGTGCAGTACCGCTGTCTTCGGAAACCTTTGCTTGTAACTGATGTGTTTCCGGGAATCCCGAAAATATTTCCAACGTTACAATCCTGGCACAATTTATGCTCTGAACTTGACATGCATCATCCTTACTGAATCGATTTACCTCTACAAATAAAGCCTATGAAAGACGACCTCTCTGGACCCAATGCATGTCAAGTTCAGAGCATAAATTGTACAAGGATTATTTAATTCATTATGATAATTAAACTAAGAGAGCGGTGATAGCCTCGTGGCTAGAACATTGGACTTGGGTGCGAGAGACCCAGGTTCGATTTCCAGTGCGGGCATGTATGTACTTGATTTTGCTTTCTAAGTTACATTTGCGAAGTTATAGAAGCAATACCACTCACTAACCGTGAAGGAACACATCGTGCGAAACCTGAGAGTCTGAGCTATTCTAAATAGTAACTGTTAACAGTAGATTAACAGCGTGTTAGTGTACGAGAAACTGGGGGTTTGCGATGCTAAAAGATTAAACTTACAGAGATTTGCGTTGACAGGTTGCTAACAGCAAACTGTCAACGCAAATCTCCAATCAAGGAAACCCAGTGGGCTAACTAGCGCCACCAATGCAAAAAAAAATCTTATCTTTTACAGACCGTATTTGCAAAAAGTGTCTGCACAATCTTTTAATAATGTTAACAGTGATTTTTAGGAAACATGAAAACGAACCTGGGACTAGATAGCATTTATGCCAAAAACTACCGTTTTTGGCGTCAATGCTATTTAGTCCTTGGTTTTTTGCATTAAAAATCCTAAAAATCACTATTAACATGATTGAGAGATTATACAGACACTTTTTGAAAATACGATCTGTAAAAAAGATATGAAGTTTTTTCTCCTTGGCGCTAGTGTTACTGCCTGTAGCCCCTTAATATCAGATCATAGAAATAAATCTTTACAAAGAAACTAGACAATTTAAATACAATAGAATAGATGCTAACGGACTATCCGTAGTTATAAATTCACAGGATTTTTGTTTGTATCTATGTATCTTCAAGTATACTCAATTAAATTTTATAAAAAATTGTCTTTGAATTTCGGGAAAAGCTGGGAAAAAACTGCGAGACCCGATTCCTGAACTGTTTATAAGGTAGGTACTCACATATTATGTAAGTAGGTACCTACCTGCAAATTGGTAGGTACGGAACCCTCGGTGCGCGAATCCGTCTCGCACTTGGCAGGTTTTTATGAACAATAAATGTTTTTTTATCTTTAGGTAGGTAAGTACCTTTAAACGAACAATTCTTTTATAAATCTGAATCTCGGAAACGGCTCCAACTATTCATGAAACTTAGTATGCAGATGGTTTCGGGGGCGACAAATCGATCTAGCTAGGTTTTATTCCTAGAAAACGTCGTTTTATCCGTGTTTTACGGCAATGAATAACTGCTACAATATCATTAGAATACGAAGGTAAATTTCGCCACCATCTACAAGGTTGTGATAGCTCAGATGGGAAATTGGGCGGTTTCGAAACCCGAAGGCCCCGGTTTGAATCCAGAGCAGATGTCTCCAGTCCGATTATTTTTTTCCCTTTTTTTTCATCTTATCTAAACATTCTTTTCAAAAAACACGATTAACCCAAAAAAGTACCAAGCAAAGCTCGGCAAAGAGAATATAACCACTACGTAAGCTCGGTCATCCAGGTACTGTTTAATTATGTTGCATACTTGCTATTGTTTCTTAGATGTGAGATCTAAGTACACAAATTAATATAATTCCTCAGCTGCTTGAGTGATATGAAAGAGCTTGATAGACATCCTACACACTAACACACCAAGAAAAAACCTACTTAATGTTTTCCTCGATGAGCATCAACAAATTTATAAAACATGTTACTTGAATTCGCAAAGTTTTGAAACAGTTGAGTTTTTATTTTGACGTCATATGCTACCCAAGCTGTGTTAGCCGCGCGATTGCGTTTGCCGTGTGAATAGAACAATCTACTGTCATTTAAAATCGTTTTCAGTGTTGCCACCTTAGTCGTATCACCACTAGAATGGTGGTTTGGGCCCCCTGTCTGGTGGGAAGAAAATCAATAAATCGAATGACATCGATGTGTTTGACAGACAGAAAGTTGTCAGGCCATTGGTAGTTTTTTTTCCACAGACGATATAACATGTGACGTCACCATAGCGGTCAAATGAAGGGAATTTAAATATTCTTATTTACTCAAAATAAGGCTCATCTTTTAAGATAAAAATCTGTTACATTAAAAATACTGCAGTTTGGATGCTAAGCTCGAAATGGTTTTTGATTCAGGCAGTTCACTTTTTTTTGTATAACGAATTTTCTTGAATAACTACTAGGTATTGTTTTGCCATTTTAGGTCACAAATTTAATTAAATTTCCTTCTAAACTACTTTGGTAATAAAATTAAAGTTTAGTGTAAGTATTGAGAATTTTATTAAACTTCATTACACACTTTTTTGTCGTCTTCAATGCAAATAACACTGACATGCTACACCACGGTGGCAAATAATTTTCAGTGACAGCTAAGTCATTGATGAATTTACAACTCGACCAAGCTCAGTTTGCACCTCGCTGGAATGCGATCCTTCCCGTGATGGTCGTCGCGTCGGTACGGTTAGCATCTTTGTCACCGATACGCGTCCTACGAGTTTTCGTCTCCTAAGGTAATCGACGCGAGGTGCAAACTTAGCTTGGTAGAGGTATATGAGCATACCATGAATAAAGGATGTATTCCTTGGAAAAAACCATCTTAGGCCCGTATTACAGAACGATCCTCAAGCGCAGATTGATCTCGGATCGCCCAATCATAACTTGAGCGCTGAATCGATGCTCAAGCACACTCTTTATTTTTAAATAGTACTTAAGAGTTCCTCAGCCAATCGCTGCTTAAGTAGAGATTCTGAACTGCAATCAGATTGTCTATGACCAATGTTTGTTTTCTATGACAAGAAAAATTAAGTATAAACTTTTATTTCGTTCTACGCATGGTGTAATAAAATATTGATAAGAATTAGTTTACTTATGTGAAATATACAGAAGAAAATAAAATATTTTTTTATTTATTCGTCAATTAGATGTTTAAATTTTCATTATTTAGTTATTTGAATAAAATAAAATAAATAAATAAGCAAAACGTGCACGCCTCTTATGTGTTTGTTTTGTTTAGAGAACGGAACGTAACAAATGTCAGCGATAAAATTTCTTCTGACGTCTATCTAATTAATTTGTTTAGTTTGTTTATAAGACGCGCTGTCTTGAAACAATATGAGTGAAAAAATGAGGAAAATGAACTTCACTACAGTGAAGAGGAATGCTTATGCTGTTCATCCTCTGCTGGTGTCGCATCACTTGTGAAAGCACAGCGCATGCAACAATTACGTTCGACACTGATCAATTGTACCTAGACCTCTGCGTAGACAAGGGACAACAACTTTAATTATAAAATTATATAAAGTCTGATATCAAAAATAAAAACCTGAGAAAAACTCATAGAACAAAAGTTGTCGATCGTCGGACGATGTGACCAAGTCGTCAAAGGGCCTATGGATGCGAATGGAAATAGACCGTGAAAGATGGCGTAATGGAGAAAAGGCCTATACCAGCAGTGGGCAGAGGTGGGCTGATGATGATGAAAAGTTGTTGCCAGACAGCAAATCTAATTAGGGGAATTACGCATTTTAAGCGCTTGAAATCGCCAATCCGCGGTGGGCACGCGTGGTGATTAAGCCCATACTCTCTCTGAGAGAAGGCCTGTGCCCTGCAGTGGGACGTATATAGGCTGCTTATGATGATTACGACGCATTTTATCATCATCATCATCATCAGCCATTTGACGCCCACTGCAGGACATAGACCCCCCCTCATGGTTTTCCAAGCTTCCCGGTCTTGTGCCGCCTGCATCCAGTGACTTTAAAAATAACCCTCTATATCGTCATAAGGATCAATATCTTCAAATATATTCATTTTACAATAATTACGAAACAATTCACAAGGAAAATCGACTCTCAAGCGTGGTTCCGACCACACTTGAGTAAATACAGATTTGAACATGACTTAAGTAGAGATTGCAACCCAAGTATCGTTCTCGAATTAGCTATTACTCAGTCGAGTTGTGATTGGTAAGTGTCAACTCAAGTAACGTTCTAAAATGAAAACCATACTCAAATCTAGTCTTAAACTGAGATCGGCGCTTGAGTACGCTTCTGTAATACGGGCCTTAGTGTTATCTTCAGTGGTAGAATAAATTTGTATCCACAAATATTGTTTATACTACTGTGCTAAAGACAAGCTTCACTGCTTGCTGTTCTTTGTCCTTGAATTCCGGGAAGCTTGGGCAACTGCTCCATCCTTTTATGGGCAGTCAGCCATAGCCAACCAATGTGGTCTCTTTTCTAAGAGTGATCTTTGGCTATCAACTCATTTCGTGTTTCATGGAAGAATAAGTGATAGCTTACTGGCCAGGCATGAAGCCGAATCTAGATTATCCACTACCAGCTTGCTTGCGGACATCCAGTACTTGCTTACATTTCATCTGAAATTTAGAAAGTTTGTAAGAGAGTTTAACCTTAACATGTGACCGTTCACAAGGTCGGACCATACACCTAAGGGGGTGGTGGTGGTGCGGTTGTTAGAACGCTTGCCTCTCATTCAGGCATAGGTTTGAAAGCTTCAATGGACCCCTCCTCATATAGAAAAATTGGCAAATAGGCTTAGTTCTGCAGCATACACAGTTAATAGAATCCAGGAACTAACTGATGTCGCAACTGCTAGGCTTGTTTATTTTAGTTACTTCCATAGTATTATGTCCTATGGTATACTACTGTGTAGTCGGGCAGCAGACATTGAGACCATCTTCGTCCTGCAGAAGAGAGCGATCAGATTCATATATAAGCTAGGCAGTAGAGATTCGTTAAGAGATTTCTTTAAAGAAACTAACATCCTAACAGTTGCTAGTCAGTAGATCTATGAAAATATTATGTACGTTAGGAAAAATGTCAGTAACTTTAAAACTGTAGGTAGCCAACACAATGTAAATACTAGAAATAGACATAAACTTTCGTTCCCAAAAATTTAGACTGGCAAAGGTTAATACATCCTTTATGGGGCATTGTAAACGTTTCTACAATAAGATCTCTGAGGATATAATAAGCTTGCTAGAAACACGGTTCAAAAAATGTGTAAAGCACAATGTGCAAAAAAAGCTACTATAACATTAAAGATTATTTAGATGACAATGATGTCTGGAATTTAAGCCAGGTCAATGCATGATTTCAAGGTTTTAGAATATTTATATAAAATCTGTAAATTAAGGACTTGAAGACTAAGTTTGGAGTTTTTTTGTCCATTTTTTCTCTAAAATGATCTGAATTTTTAAATGGACACCTAGTTTAACTTATGATGTTCATTAAGGCGCAGTTTCTGTGCTACTTTGAATAAAAAATTTTGATTGTGAATCCCGGCACATCCGCATGTACAAATCATTGATGAATAAGTATTTAGTAGTAATATCTCTCCCTAACTGTGAAAAACATTGTGAGGAAACCAGTGCCTTAGATGTTCACATACTTCAGCGCTTGGAATCACCAATCCCCGGTGGGTACACATGGTGATTAAATCTCTTTCTCTTTGAGAGTAGGCCTGTGCTCTACAGTTGGACGTACTGCGCAGCGTCCAACTGTACAGTAATTCAGCCTGCATTATTATGAAAAGTAGTTAAAGGATTTACCGTACTATCTTCATGCAAATGATCTTCACCAATGCTTAGGTAGATTCCTGTGATTCCAACCGCATACTGCGATCGCCAAGCTGCCGGCCAAGCGTGACAATTATGGCAAAACCCTTCATGGTTAGAATGTCATGAGGGAGGCCTATGTCCTGCAGTGGGCGTCAAATGGCTGATGATGATGATGATAAATGCTTAGGTAGATACTGGTACCTATGTCGCATCTGGTAGCTCCTTCTTTCTTGTCCGCATACAACTATTTTAACAGAGAATATAATTGCTATTTTCCTCGCAAAATGAAATATTTGCAAACGAACTTCAACACGGACTAGTGTTGCCAGCCGGGTCTTGCAAAAGGTACCTGAAGGAGACAGAAAAGTAAACTTTTGGTGTAAAAAGTCAATATCGGGATTTTTTTTATTTGAAATATTAATCAATAGTCTGTGATATTAATCACAGACGCAGCTATGCTACTGAACAAGAATAAAATTTCCTGGAGAAAATTTGTGTTTGCAGAGAAAATAATTAAAATAGGTTTCATACTTTCATAGCAGATACTTCCAACATCTTTTTGGATTTTGGCAATCACTTTTAGAGTGGTTTTTTAGTACAAGGATTCCCTCCATTACGTCAAAAAAATAATCGAAGGATTGTTATGATTCCCAAAGAAAAAGGGGGCGCAGCGACAAAACCTTTAGTTAGGTTATATTAGGTTGTCTTGTAAACCTACATAGCGGAGCACCATATAAATTACTTTTATATAGGTACTTCTGTCGAAATCAATTTGGTCAGTGGTAGGTTACTCACATTAAAACAGTAAAAATTATTGGAACTGAAAACCCTGTGCCTCTCAACACACAAAAATACAACAATATTAGAATTTTATCGATACACAACAAAACATCATTGCTCCGTTGCTCATTTTTGTAGAGAAAAATCTCTTTATTGTGTTCTGTAATGGAAAATGGAAGCACGAGATTGTGAAACTTTAGTACTATAATAACCTATGCGTAATTATTTTTGGTGAGTGGGTGAAGTTCGTCAATTCCTGCGCAATGACTAATTTTAGGTGTGAAAGGGGAGCTGCGCAGGGGGCCACAGTTGAAAAACTCTTATCATGCATCACAGTCTTTGTCAAGAGGTTGGAGAGATAGATAGTTGAAAGCAACGAAATTGCACTGATAAAATTGAAGCGAGAGATATTTATTCAGCTCTACCCTCTACTGCCATGGAAGTCTTAGGACCTCTACCATCCCTTGTATTTAAATTATTTTTACTATATGATATAAGAAAGTACTGCGGTGGCAGCGGAGCAGTAGAATGCCGGGCTCACATTCGGGAGGTCATGGGTTCGAACCCCGGAGCATGTACCAATGACTTTGTTTTCTAAGTTACGTACATTTGTTAATTTGCAGTAGCAATACCACTCGCTAAACGTGAAGGAAAACATCGTGATGAAACCCTAGTGTCTGATGTGTTCACATATCTCAGCGCTTGAAATGACGGTGAGCACGCGCGGTAATTAAGCCCATACTCTCTCTCTGAGGGAAGGCCTGTGCTATATAGTGGGACGTATTTAGGCTACATTATTAGGTATGTACTGTATCAATTTGTAGGCTCCTCTATATAGTAATAAGTCTTTTTTGCACGATTTAAAAATAACAATACGACTATCACATTTTTTTCCACAATACTAACAAATTTTACAAACCAAACAATATCGTATACACATTATAAATTAATTAACGTACAAATAACATGAATACATATAATGTAAGATATAAGTAGGTAAGTAATAAATTTTACCTATTATTCTCGCTTATTTATTTATAATCGATCGATTAAATCTTTTCTGCTTTTCACATCACTACGCATCACACTACGTCAATTCCTCAAACATAAACTGTAAAGACAGTAACCCCCGGTTACTCGTACACTAACAAGCTGTTACTGCTGTTAATCTACTGTTAACAGCTGTCAGTGGTATTTTTTTTGTATGCACTTTGGTCAATTGACAGCTGTTAAAAGTAGATTAACAGTATGTTAGTGTACGAGAAACTGGGGGTATGTAGTGTGCAAACGGTCTGTGACTATTTTCACTTTACCGCCAAAAAGATGAAAGTGCGTACTATGTGGGTATAGTATCTTTTCAGTTATGATTAAACCCCAAATTACCCTAAAACAAGTAAAATTACCCTAATTGGCAACACTAATAGTGGTCCATAGATTAACTAGAGATCAAACGGCTGACAGATAAGCAAACCATAGATAAGATTGATTTATCACAGACTTTGGAAAAAAAGGACAGTTCACACTACAAGCGCGGGTGCGTTTGCAATGGGGTATGTTATGGGACAAAAATATTTCAAAACAATAATTACCAAAATAAGCATAACAATAATAAGTTAATGTTATATATAAACCATTAATCAAATAAATCATCAATATATTTCGAAATAGTATTTTTGTCTTATGACGGACCCGATTGCAGAATAGGAAACATCGCACAGGCGCTTGTAATGTGAACCGTGCTTTTCTTTGTAGTCTGTGACCAATCAATCTACGGTTTGCCAGGCTCAAAAGGACTAGTATCCAGAGCCGTTAAACATATTATAAAAAAAAACTACGGTTTGCTCTTCTGTCAGGCCATATGATTTCTATTTAATCTGTGGACTATTATAGTTAGTGTTGCCGCTTAGGGTAATTTTACCAGATTTACGGTAATTTGGGCTTTGTTTAACTGTGACTGATTAAAAAATGTACGTAGGTAGTACGTCCCAAAACGTGAATACTATAAACGATGCTCAATTTATAAAGATTCACGGCCTTATCCGGGAAAATTTCCGGAGAAATTTCAAAAATATCTAGCAGCTCTCTGCGTTTTCACTAGCACAAAAATATTTCTCTAAATTTGTCCCTAATTAAAACTAGGATTAGTAAGTAGAAAAAATAAAGGGTTTTCCAATAAGAGGTGTTATTTTGAATAGCCTGCTATTTCGGTAGATGTCACTTTTGAAGCTGTCATTTTTTGACATTTTACAAGTAGAAACTACGCCATTTGATCTGGACAACGTTTACTTTCAACAAGACGGAGCTACGTGCCATACAAGCAACGAAACCATTGATCTTTTACGGTACTTTTACGGGAGGTGATTACAATTGGCCACCGAGATCTTGTGATTTAATACCTTGCGACTTTTTCCTTTGGGGCCACGTAAAAGAGAAGGTCTACGCCAACAGCCCAGTGTCGATTCAAGACCTCAAAGATGGAATTCGTGAGGCTATCGAGGACATAGGGCAGCAACTTTGCGATTTGTTTATGGAAAATTTCATGAAAAGGATATGGTCCTGTAAGCGTGGTCATGGTGGTCATTTGCCTCATTATTTTCTACTATTAACGGCATACCTTCCTCTTCATAATGAAATAAACATCCGATCATTTATATTAAAAAATGGAATTTTTCTTTTAATATCAAAATAACACCTCTTATTGGTGATATGATTGAGATACCTATTTAAGAAGAATTAAAAAAAGTTTTATATTATTTTGGTTCATGATGGAACACTTAACGGATCAGTGTTTTGTTACCCTCTAAATAGCTATATTTAAACTCTACTGAGATACAGCCCAATTTGAACTTTTATATTTTTGACGCAGTCGTAACTTTAATCTCTTGAGCTCCAATATATGGTCACTTGGTTTGCCGTGTGGCGCCGGATTAAGAATAGCGTCACTCAATTTCCTCCCGTGGATGTCGTATAAGGCGACTAAGGGAATAAATTACCAGGAGACGGGCCGCAGCGACTTTCTGAGATTCGAACCACATACTGCGATCGCCAATCCGCCTGCCAAGCGTGGCGATTATGGCAAAACCCCTCATGGTTATGAAAACTGCAGTGAGCGTCAAATGGCCGATGATGGTTTGACAAATCTTACAATATTAAGACAATAAAATTCGTTAAAGAAATGCTTAACCTACCATTTTGGTCTGTACTCTTTGTGGTTTTTTTTATTTTATTGTTTATCCGATCGATTAACCCCCAGTTTTTCGTATACTAACAAGCTGTTAATCTACTGTTCACAGCTGTCAATTGACCAAAGTGCATACAAAGAAACCACTGACAGCTGTTAACAGTAGATTAACAGGTTGTTAGTGTACGAGAAACCGGGGATCAGTCTTACGCAAGACCGAATGCCGTGAGCTAAAGGAACATGCAGAGTATCGTTAGCCGAATCTAACTACTAGTCACATTGATAATCCACGACTACCTTACCGTGGTGCTGCTATCGAGGCTCGGTCACCGTCATCGTTAACGGAGTGTTGTGCAACCCATATGCTACAAGATGCGCTGAATGGGTCGTATTAATCAACACAGGTAAGCTGCATCTTTGTGCTTTAAAAAACCAGCTAATTTCCCGATTTTTATCTATTTTAATACCTACTCATTCGTGGAATTCCATTTTAATCAGATGGTCTGAGTACCATTTTCCTGTTAAATCAGCGGAGGGGCAAATGACATCAGACATCTATTCTTTACTAGCTGTGCCCGCGACTCCGTTCGCGTACATTTCGATTTTTACGAAGCAGCATTTGTATGGGGGCCACGTCTTATCATAACTGGAGCTAGAATTTAAATAGCCTATCCTGTGTCCCAGATGTCTATATGTTTTTATACCAAATTTCATCAAATTCGGATAATTGGTTTAAGAGTTATGGAGTAACATACATACATACACACATACAGAAAAAAATTCTAAAAATCGTGAAATTAGTTTCAGTATCATATATTGAGTCTATAAACACAATATCTCTGAAAACAAACTAACTTACTCCATGACCGACCCTTACAGATTTATTATTAGTATAGATGTCTATTACTAACCAACAAACCACGGCTGCGCAAGAATTCAAATAGACTCGCAAGTCTTCAAGATCACGCAGTACCTATCTCAAGGAGCAATTAATTTTTAGTAAGCCCATATTTTAAAGATATTTTGGGAATTCAACAATTAAATCAGAAAGAATTG
Source organism: Yponomeuta evonymella (assembly GCA_963969515.1). Lineage (NCBI taxonomy): Eukaryota > Metazoa > Arthropoda > Insecta > Lepidoptera > Yponomeutidae > Yponomeuta > Yponomeuta evonymella. Next base: position 941,055 of record OZ018343.1, on the reverse strand, counting down.
AAAGACGAAATAATAAATTAATTTGGCTATTATGGTCAATGCTTACACCACTCTTTCAGAAATTAAGGAGCTGAAGTTAATAAGGGGGCGTTGTTAACTAGGTTCGATTAAATTAGGTCCCTATTTATATTCTACCCCATAATTGATCAGCGACAGTAACAGACTGGAAACTAAAGGCATACCTTTTGCTATTCTCCTTGCTTCTACCAAGTATGTATACAATAAATTCACTAATACAAAAAATACAAATACAAAAAGATTTATTCAGTCCAGTAATTTATAACTATGTTTCGCAATTAACGAACAAAGACAATTCTATGTTATAACAATAATTTTACAATTTTAATCGTCTACTCATCTCGTCACTAGTACTTACACAGAAATCTACAGCGTAATTAATCACATAGCGTCGTCATGCAGTCACTAGGAGCCAACAAAGACATCTCTCACAACAGATGCTGTACGTCGTCACATGCCGAATAATAGCGCAAGTTTTACATTAAAATAAAACTTGTATTATTAAGCAGTGTCGATGAACAGCATCACATTAAGACCTCCTGGTGAGAGACTCGACTCATGAGGCAACGTTGAGCGACCAGGTGACCAAAATCGCGGAACCGGAAGTAAGAAGCTTGAGTTGCCTCTGTTTCTAAGTGGATTGCTGAACCAGAAGTGACGCACTCTCTCACAACACTTGCTGGGTATAATATCTGGTTAATAATAAAAGTTTTATTTTAGTGTAAGACGCACTATTTTCGGGGTGATTTTGTTCAGATTATGGGGGAAATTTATAGGGCCATCTGGCAACACTGGACAGACAAAATATTTTCTAACCTTGAACGGAATTGAATTTCGTTTGCAAATCAAAGAGTATTTAATGTTGCAAATAATACATTTTGCAAGGAAAGTAGCTGTATGCGGACAGGAAAAAAGGAAGCTACCAAATGCGAAATAGGTACGAGTATTTACCTAAGCATTGGTAAGGATCATTTGCATCAAAATAGTGTGGTAAATGTTTTAATTACTTTTCCTAATCATTATCAGACATTTTTCAAAAGAATAAATGTGGAGTTTCTTTGTTGGCTTCTTCTCCGCATAATCCATTAATTGTGAAACTCTAGCGACTCCCCGCCACCATAACCAGGTCGTCAGACCATTGGTGGGGGGCCTTCCCACACTGTGTCATCCGGTCCGCGGTCGTCAAACCATTGGTGGGGGGCCTTCCCACACTGTGTCATCCGGTCCGCGGTCGTCAATTCAGAACTTTTGGCCCGTCAGTTCTTCGAGCTATGTGCCCCGCCCTCTGCCACTTCAACTGAGCAATTCTTCGAGCTATATCAGTAACTCTGTTTCCTCTGCGGATCTCATCATTCCTGATTCGATCATGGACTGAAACTCCTAACATAGCTCATAATAATGTAGCCTATATATGTCCAACTGTGGAGGACACAGGGCAGGCCTACTCTGAGAGAGAAAGAGATTTAATCACCATGCGTACCCACCGCAGATTGGTGATTTCAAGTGCTGAGGCATGTGAACATCTAAGGCACTCGGGTTTCCTCACGATGTTTTTCACAGTTAGGGAGAGGTATTGGTACTAAATACTTACTCAACTAAGAGATCAAAGAAATAAATTCATCAATGATTTGTACATGCGGATGTGCTGGGATTCACAATCAAAATTTTTTATTCAAAGTAGCACATAAACTGCGACTTTATGAACGTTACAAGTTAAACGCCGGTATTTGATCCTATGACTTGAATGTGAGGCAAGCGTTCTCCCAACTGTGCTACCACCAATTATGGATTATATTTGATACTTTCATTTCTTGTTATACCTCCTTAAGTGTATGTTCTGACCGTAGAGAACTGTTATGTATAGGTTAAACTATCTTATAAACTTACAACATTTCAGATGAAAACTAAACTAGTCTATGCCTGACCAGTAAGCTCTCAACTAGTCTTCCATGGAACACGAAATGAGTTGATAGCCAAAGATCACTTAGAAAGGAGGCCACTTTGATTGGCTATGGCTGGCTGCCCATTAAAGTCGGTCTATGGATGGGGCCGTTGCCCAAGCTCCCCGGAATTCAAAGACGAGGAAGAACAACAGCAAGCAGTGAAGCTTGTCGTTAGCACAGTAGCACATAAACAATGTTTGTCGATACAAATTTATTAAAGAAGATAACACTAAGATGGATTTTCTTGTACTCCTTTATTCATGGTAGGCACATAAGTTCATCATTGACTTAGCTGTCATTGAAAATCATTTGCCACTGTGGTGATAACATGTCAGTATTTTTGCATTGAAGATGAAAATAATGAAATTGATTAAAATATTTAGGTATTTTATTTTTATTTATTGAAAGAAAACAAAGAATTGTACAATATAGTTACAAGACAAAACAATCTTACATGGATATATATTATGTAATTGGACAACCAGTGGCGTTTTCTATAGATTAATACAATAATACTCACTTTAATACTCCACCTTTAATGTTATTACCAAAGTAGCTTAAAATGAAAAAAAAAACTATCTATGACCTAAAATAGCGTAAAAAAATACCTATCAGGGCTTTTTTCACTATCACCTATCTTGCAATATATTTTCAAGGACATTAAAGTAACATGTTATACAAGTTTCTAGATGCTCATCGGGGAAGGATGAGTGTTCTATAGATTGCAAAGTTATAGTGTTAATTCAGTTCTATTTTAACTACATGTATGTCTATCACGCAAGCAGCTGAGGAATTATATTAATTTGTGTACTTAGATCTCTTAGCAAAGAAACAATAACAAGTATGTAACATAAATAAAAATATATAACTACTTAGGCAGACTTGTACCACCTTAAAATGTCCCTTAAGTCACCATTTAAATCGACTTCTGTAAGAAGAATTGTAGTTAAATGCAAGTTGTTGATTGCACTCATGATGGGATGTTGTACTCATGTCAATTTATGTTTTAGATGTACCTAATACCTAGGTATGATTTGAGAAAAGATTGGCAGAGTGGAGTTGTTTTTGGATTAGGACTCATTTTCTGCCTTTATCTCTACAACTCGACCATCCATAGGGCAGCGGCTCACATTGTTGTAAAATATTATTTTCAGATAAGTTTCCGATTTCCATAAACATCAGAAGAGTAGCTTGTGTGCAAAGTAATACAATACCTACAATATGGACGAGTTCATTAGTAGAGATAATTAATAAGAAAGTATGACAGGGATCAACCAGAGCGCTCGACTTGATACACTGGTAAAAATCACTGTGGCACCAGAAGCTATCCTTATATTATCCACGTTTGAAACTTCACCGACAACTCAGCAGCAGCTACCTGTAGGTTAATGAACCTGGATAATCTCTCCATTGATAGATTTGGCACGGGAACCGACTACAGGAAGGATGAAGGCGTATGCAATGCAACGAAACTTGGTTTCGGGAATTTGAATTAGGCATTGCGATCAGCAAGCCATTACGGCTGACACGCCGGCCGGCACCCCAAGTAATCTGTTTCTCATAGGTACTGAAAAACGCGTCTTTCGTTTCCAGTCTTGCGCTGAGCTAAAGCCTTCAATAACCTTGAACAATAGTAGGTAGGGATTTATTAGTTTGTGCGTCACCCTTCTCGAAGTTCAGAAATTACATTCGGTTTTCCTTGAATGTCAAAAAACCTTAGATTATGGAATAAATTTTTAAACGAATCCTATGGACAACAGCTGATTTCATGTCAAGTAAAATCCACTAAACATATGTGAACGGGGCACCGATATGGACTCCAATTATTGGCCGTACAAAATCGTCCGTGCATTATCGGTCCGTACCGATATTGCGCGACCCAATAACGTACGGGCAATAATGCACACCCCAATAATTGGTGCCCATTGGGCATGAATTATCGGGGTGTGCGTTATTGGCTGTACGTTATCGGGTCGTACAATATAGTGACCCCTCTTCTGTCAGGCCATATGATTTCTATTTAATCTGTGGACTATTATAGTTAGTGTTGCCGCTTAGGGTAATTTTACCAGATTTACGGTAATTTGGGCTTTGTTTAACTGTGACTGATTAAAAAATGTACGTAGGTAGTACGTCCCAAAACGTGAATACTATAAACGATGCTCAATTTATAAAGATTCACGGCCTTATCCGGGAAAATTTCCGGAGAAATTTCAAAAATATCTAGCAGCTCTGTGCGTTTTCACTAGCACAAAAATATTTCTCTAAATTTGTCCCTAATTAAAACTAGGATTAGTAAGTAGAAAAAATAAAGGGTTTTCCAATAAGAGGTGTTATTTTGAATAGCCTGCTATTTCGGTAGATGTCACTTTTGAAGCTGTCATTTTTTGACATTTTACAAGTAGAAACTACGCCATTTGATCTGGACAACGTTTACTTTCAACAAGACGGAGCTACGTGCCATACAAGCAACGAAACCATTGATCTTTTACGGTACTTTTACGGGAGGTGATTACAATTGGCCACCGAGATCTTGTGATTTAATACCTTGCGACTTTTTCCTTTGGGGCCACGTAAAAGAGAAGGTCTACGCCAACAGCCCAGTGTCGATTCAAGACCTCAAAGATGGAATTCGTGAGGCTATCGAGGACATAGGGCAGCAACTTTGCGATTTGTTTATGGAAAATTTCATGAAAAGGATATGGTCCTGTAAGCGTGGTCATGGTGGTCATTTGCCTCATTATTTTCTACTATTAACGGCATACCTTCCTCTTCATAATGAAATAAACATCCGATCATTTATATTAAAAAATGGAATTTTTCTTTTAATATCAAAATAACACCTCTTATTGGTGATATGATTGAGATACCTATTTAAGAAGAATTAAAAAAAGTTTTATATTATTTTGGTTCATGATGGAACACTTAACGGATCAGTGTTTTGTTACCCTCTAAATAGCTATATTTAAACTCTACTGAGATACAGCCCAATTTGAACTTTTATATTTTTGACGCAGTCGTAACTTTAATCTCTTGAGCTCCAATATATGGTCACTTGGTTTGCCGTGTGGCGCCGGATTAAGAATAGCGTCACTCAATTTCCTCCCGTGGATGTCGTATAAGGCGACTAAGGGAATAAATTACCAGGAGACGGGCCGCAGCGACTTTCTGAGATTCGAACCACATACTGCGATCGCCAATCCGCCTGCCAAGCGTGGCGATTATGGCAAAACCCCTCATGGTTATGAAAACTGCAGTGAGCGTCAAATGGCCGATGATGGTTTGACAAATCTTACAATATTAAGACATTAAAATTCGTTAAAGAAATGCTTAACCTACCATTTTGGTCTGTACTCTTTGTGGTTTTTTTTATTTTATTGTTTATCCGATCGATTAACCCCCAGTTTTTCGTATACTAACAAGCTGTTAATCTACTGTTCACAGCTGTCAATTGACCAAAGTGCATACAAAGAAACCACTGACAGCTGTTAACAGTAGATTAACAGGTTGTTAGTGTACGAGAAACCGGGGATCAGTCTTACGCAAGACCGAATGCCGTGAGCTAAAGGAACATGCAGAGTATCGTTAGCCGAATCTAACTACTAGTCACATTGATAATCCACGACTACCTTACCGTGGTGCTGCTATCGAGGCTCGGTCACCGTCATCGTTAACGGAGTGTTGTGCAACCCATATGCTACAAGATGCGCTGAATGGGTCGTATTAATCAACACAGGTAAGCTGCATCTTTGTGCTTTAAAAAACCAGCTAATTTCCCGATTTTTATCTATTTTAATACCTACTCATTCGTGGAATTCCATTTTAATCAGATGGTCTGAGTACCATTTTCCTGTTAAATCAGCGGAGGGGCAAATGACATCAGACATCTATTCTTTACTAGCTGTGCCCGCGACTCCGTTCGCGTACATTTCGATTTTTACGAAGCAGCATTTGTATGGGGGCCACGTCTTATCATAACTGGAGCTAGAATTTAAATAGCCTATCCTGTGTCCCAGATGTCTATATGTTTTTATACCAAATTTCATCAAATTCGGATAATTGGTTTAAGAGTTATGGAGTAACATACATACATACACACATACAGAAAAAAATTCTAAAAATCGTGAAATTAGTTTCAGTATCATATATTGAGTCTATAAACACAATATCTCTGAAAACAAACTAACTTACTCCATGACCGACCCTTACAGATTTATTATTAGTATAGATGTCTATTACTAACCAACAAACCACGGCTGCGCAAGAATTCAAATAGACTCGCAAGTCTTCAAGATCACGCAGTACCTATCTCAAGGAGCAATTAATTTTTAGTAAGCCCATATTTTAAAGATATTTTGGGAATTCAACAATTAAATCAGAAAGAATTGAAAGACGAAATAATAAATTAATTTGGCTATTATGGTCAATGCTTACACCACTCTTTCAGAAATTAAGGAGCTGAAGTTAATAAGGGGGCGTTGTTAACTAGGTTCGATTAAATTAGGTCCCTATTTATATTCTACCCCATAATTGATCAGCGACAGTAACAGACTGGAAACTAAAGGCATACCTTTTGCTATTCTCCTTGCTTCTACCAAGTATGTATACAATAAATTCACTAATACAAAAAATACAAATACAAAAAGATTTATTCAGTCCAGTAATTTATAACTATGTTTCGCAATTAACGAACAAAGACAATTCTATGTTATAACAATAATTTTACAATTTTAATCGTCTACTCATCTCGTCACTAGTACTTACACAGAAATCTACAGCGTAATTAATCACATAGCGTCGTCATGCAGTCACTAGGAGCCAACAAAGACATCTCTCACAACAGATGCTGTACGTCGTCACATGCCGAATAATAGCGCAAGTTTTACATTAAAATAAAACTTGTATTATTAAGCAGTGTCGATGAACAGCATCACATTAAGACCTCCTGGTGAGAGACTCGACTCATGAGGCAACGTTGAGCGACCAGGTGACCAAAATCGCGGAACCGGAAGTAAGAAGCTTGAGTTGCCTCTGTTTCTAAGTGGATTGCTGAACCAGAAGTGACGCACTCTCTCACAACACTTGCTGGGTATAATATCTGGTTAATAATAAAAGTTTTATTTTAGTGTAAGACGCACTATTTTCGGGGTGATTTTGTTCAGATTATGGGGGAAATTTATAGGGCCATCTGGCAACACTGGACAGACAAAATATTTTCTAACCTTGAACGGAATTGAATTTCGTTTGCAAATCAAAGAGTATTTAATGTTGCAAATAATACATTTTGCAAGGAAAGTAGCTGTATGCGGACAGGAAAAAAGGAAGCTACCAAATGCGAAATAGGTACGAGTATTTACCTAAGCATTGGTAAGGATCATTTGCATCAAAATAGTGTGGTAAATGTTTTAATTACTTTTCCTAATCATTATCAGACATTTTTCAAAAGAATAAATGTGGAGTTTCTTTGTTGGCTTCTTCTCCGCATAATCCATTAATTGTGAAACTCTAGCGACTCCCCGCCACCATAACCAGGTCGTCAGACCATTGGTGGGGGGCCTTCCCACACTGTGTCATCCGGTCCGCGGTCGTCAAACCATTGGTGGGGGGCCTTCCCACACTGTGTCATCCGGTCCGCGGTCGTCAATTCAGAACTTTTGGCCCGTCAGTTCTTCGAGCTATGTGCCCCGCCCTCTGCCACTTCAACTGAGCAATTCTTCGAGCTATATCAGTAACTCTGTTTCCTCTGCGGATCTCATCATTCCTGATTCGATCATGGACTGAAACTCCTAACATAGCTCATAATAATGTAGCCTATATATATCCAACTGTGGAGGACACAGGGCAGGCCTACTCTGAGAGAGAAAGAGATTTAATCACCATGCGTACCCACCGCAGATTGGTGATTTCAAGTGCTGAGGCATGTGAACATCTAAGGCACTCGGGTTTCCTCACGATGTTTTTCACAGTTAGGGAGAGGTATTGGTACTAAATACTTACTCAACTAAGAGATCAAAGAAATAAATTCATCAATGATTTGTACATGCGGATGTGCTGGGATTCACAATCAAAATTTTTTATTCAAAGTAGCACATAAACTGCGACTTTATGAACGTTACAAGTTAAACGCCGGTATTTGATCCTATGACTTGAATGTGAGGCAAGCGTTCTCCCAACTGTGCTACCACCAATTATGGATTATATTTGATACTTTCATTTCTTGTTATACCTCCTTAAGTGTATGTTCTGACCGTAGAGAACTGTTATGTATAGGTTAAACTATCTTATAAACTTACAACATTTCAGATGAAAACTAAACTAGTCTATGCCTGACCAGTAAGCTCTCAACTAGTCTTCCATGGAACACGAAATGAGTTGATAGCCAAAGATCACTTAGAAAGGAGGCCACTTTGATTGGCTATGGCTGGCTGCCCATTAAAGTCGGTCTATGGATGGGGCCGTTGCCCAAGCTCCCCGGAATTCAAAGACGAGGAAGAACAACAGCAAGCAGTGAAGCTTGTCGTTAGCACAGTAGCACATAAACAATGTTTGTCGATACAAATTTATTAAAGAAGATAACACTAAGATGGATTTTCTTGTACTCCTTTATTCATGGTAGGCACATAAGTTCATCATTGACTTAGCTGTCATTGAAAATCATTTGCCACTGTGGTGATAACATGTCAGTATTTTTGCATTGAAGATGAAAATAATGAAATTGATTAAAATATTTAGGTATTTTATTTTTATTTATTGAAAGAAAACAAAGAATTGTACAATATAGTTACAAGACAAAACAATCTTACATGGATATATATTATGTAATTGGACAACCAGTGGCGTTTTCTATAGATTAATACAATAATACTCACTTTAATACTCCACCTTTAATGTTATTACCAAAGTAGCTTAAAATGAAAAAAAAAACTATCTATGACCTAAAATAGCGTAAAAAAATACCTATCAGGGCTTTTTTCACTATCACCTATCTTGCAATATATTTTCAAGGACATTAAAGTAACATGTTATACAAGTTTCTAGATGCTCATCGGGGAAGGATGAGTGTTCTATAGATTGCAAAGTTATAGTGTTAATTCAGTTCTATTTTAACTACATGTATGTCTATCACGCAAGCAGCTGAGGAATTATATTAATTTGTGTACTTAGATCTCTTAGCAAAGAAACAATAACAAGTATGTAACATAAATAAAAATATATAACTACTTAGGCAGACTTGTACCACCTTAAAATGTCCCTTAAGTCACCATTTAAATCGACTTCTGTAAGAAGAATTGTAGTTAAATGCAAGTTGTTGATTGCACTCATGATGGGATGTTGTACTCATGTCAATTTATGTTTTAGATGTACCTAATACCTAGGTATGATTTGAGAAAAGATTGGCAGAGTGGAGTTGTTTTTGGATTAGGACTCATTTTCTGCCTTTATCTCTACAACTCGACCATCCATAGGGCAGCGGCTCACATTGTTGTAAAATATTATTTTCAGATAAGTTTCCGATTTCCATAAACATCAGAAGAGTAGCTTGTGTGCAAAGTAATACAATACCTACAATATGGACGAGTTCATTAGTAGAGATAATTAATAAGAAAGTATGACAGGGATCAACCAGAGCGCTCGACTTGATACACTGGTAAAAATCACTGTGGCACCAGAAGCTATCCTTATATTATCCACGTTTGAAACTTCACCGACAACTCAGCAGCAGCTACCTGTAGGTTAATGAACCTGGATAATCTCTCCATTGATAGATTTGGCACGGGAACCGACTACAGGAAGGATGAAGGCGTATGCAATGCAACGAAACTTGGTTTCGGGAATTTGAATTAGGCATTGCGATCAGCAAGCCATTACGGCTGACACGCCGGCCGGCACCCCAAGTAATCTGTTTCTCATAGGTACTGAAAAACGCGTCTTTCGTTTCCAGTCTTGCGCTGAGCTAAAGCCTTCAATAACCTTGAACAATAGTAGGTAGGGATTTATTAGTTTGTGCGTCACCCTTCTCGAAGTTCAGAAATTACATTCGGTTTTCCTTGAATGTCAAAAAACCTTAGATTATGGAATAAATTTTTAAACGAATCCTATGGACAACAGCTGATTTCATGTCAAGTAAAATCCACTAAACATATGTGAACGGGGCACCGATATGGACTCCAATTATTGGCCGTACAAAATCGTCCGTGCATTATCGGTCCGTACCGATATTGCGCGACCCAATAACGTACGGGCAATAATGCACACCCCAATAATTGGTGCCCATTGGGCATGAATTATCGGGGTGTGCGTTATTGGCTGTACGTTATCGGGTCGTACAATATAGTGACCCTCTAGTTTGCTTTGTTTATTTCATAGTTTTGTACGGATTTTAGTGATTACTATTGTATAATTTTAATCTATGAATACCGTTTTATTATCGTAGCACTAATTGCAATGGATGACATAGAGAAATTAAGCTGCAGTAAGTACAAAAACTCTCGTTCATTCACAGTTGCGATTTCTCATATTTCACATCAATAATGTATGTTTCAGAGGAAGATATTTTAGAAATAAGTGACTTGGATCACTCTCCCAATGATGAGCATAAGCAAGCCGAAGAAAAACCCAAGAAAAAGAAGAGACGGCGTCGTGAAGTTGACATGGTAACGTTAAGCATCATAACCTGAAAAAATCCAACAAGAACTTGGCTTAAGCCTTTCTGTTACGATAAAAAAAGCAATTTTATGTATTGTAACGTCAATTTAATTCATAATGTGTGTCTCAGATCAAGATGTCGGACGATGACGAAGATGAGTCTGAGGACGACACTCCTCGCAAGAAACTGTTGACGCGGCTGTCCAGTCCAGGGCTCAATTCGCCGCGAGAGCCCCGCACGTGTGTACTTAAGGTACAGCACCAGCTAACAACGACAGACATCCCCGAGTTATATAGGTTCCGTGCACGTTCTGGCACATGTAGAGCCATGCACACCCCAGAACTGTCTAGGTGCACTCCAAGACATTGGGTTACTGCATCATATGCAGTGGGGTTTGGTATGGTTGGCTTCAAGGCTGGATATTCCTGGCCCTGAAGTACCTTATGATGAATATTAGAGCTCAAAGAAACCCAACTACTGATCATTTTATTTTATAAGTGCATGTGATATACTTACATTAGCTTAAAGCTGCTATTTCGTAAAAAAATTATATTAGTAAGTCAGCTCAACTGACTAAGAAGAATTCTGGGAAGTTTCTTACGCCTGTAGCCAGGAGGGATCAGATAGAGTAAGCAGAAATCAATGCAAGTGCAAATTTGACTTTTATTTGAGCAGGATGGTAATAATGCTTAAGTATCGTAAGCTATAATGAGACCCAGGACTGCAAGAATAGCCAAAGCAGAGTCTACCCTACCATCTTAGCTTGGCAGAGCAATATTCTACTAACATTAGATGACAACTCTAAAAATTACTAGACAATTCAAATGATCAAAGTTTCCATTCTTTTCTTGTGACACAAAATGCTCTAAATTACATTTTAGGGTTCCGTACCCGAAGGGTTATAAAGAAATATTTAAGGAGGGCTCCCATGCAACAAATGGGACTTTTTGGCATTTTTTCTCGATCTTTGTGTCTAATGTTGTATAGATAATGGTACAGAACCCCAGCCCGCGCTAGTCCGACTCGCACTTGGCCGGTTTTTTCTATTTGTAAGTGAAACCCATTAAATAATTGCTAAAATATCTTAATTATTGCTGCCCGACCAACTGATGCTGACGTTGGTGACATTATACACTCAACGAATAGGACGTAAATTCTTTATGTTAAAATACATTTCTGAAACTATATTCCACAGGATGGACAAAGTCAACTAATGTGTGGATTTCCTCACAATAAAACATGTTTCATTCACAGGCTAGTCAAAAGCGTAGACCACTCTCCCGACTGCTAGAGCAACTGCTCCGCAACCTGGAGAAGCGTGACCCACACCAGTTCTTTGCATGGCCAGTCAACGACAACTTTGCTCCAAACTACTCCAACATTATCCGCCGCCCCATGGATTTCTCCACCATAAAGCAGAAGATTGATGACAATGAGTACAAGTCGCTCAACTGTTTTATTGTGAGTAGATTGTCCTCACTGGCAAAGCAATTGTATTTATTGATTGATTGATTTATTTTAAGAGAGGAAGTTATCATTATAATTGACAACAAACAGGTTCACTGCCTCGCAAAATACCAAATGACCTATAGCAAGAAAGTAAAGGCTTGATCATTAAGTTGAAAAAGTACGAGGAAGATTTCCAAATGTTTTTTTTTTCTCGTTTTGATTATCTGCCATCAGCATCACATTGGGTACGGCAGTCCTCCACTAAGTCGAGCCAAAAAGCGGCACGGCCGTACCATCCTTTTCTCGAAGCAGTTCAGGCCATTTTCGACCCCCTATGGCTTTGTTGTAGATAAAACTAGAAGCCTGAATTTTCAGTAACCAAGCAAGCATTGTATAAACACGGTTTTTGATATCAATTCCATAGAGGATTATTGGTGGCGGTCTTTTATGTTTTTAATATTTTGCATTCTTGTGGACTGATATGGAGATCTTCCGAGTCGATGGTAAGTCCATCAAAGCGGTTGGAGGTAACTATAGAAGGTACTGCCTGTGGGGTTGTTGGTGGTTGTGCATCTTAATATTTTATTAAGATTTTAGTAATGGATTGAATTGAGTGGGTGAGCGTTCTCTTTTTCTAAGTTCAGGGGCCCTTTGCCACTGCAGCCTTGAGGTGCTGAGGTAACTCCCTTGTAGTGATGAGATGGGAGTGGTCTTTGGTGATGGGAGCTGTGGTTGGACAGTTGGACACCAGTCATGTTAGTGGACTGTTATCTAGTGTCAACTGTTGGTTCACTAGGCGATGGGTTTCGATTTTTATTAAAGAAACCCAGATGGTAGCGGTGGTAGCCTAGTGGGTAGAACCTCAGACTCGGAAGTGGGAGACCCAGGTTCGATCCCCGGCATGAACCTATTACTTGGTTTTCTATGTTATGTACATTTGTGATGTTATAGTAGCTATACCACTCGCGAACGGTGAAGGAAAAGATCGTGAGGAAACCTGAGTGTCTGAGCTATTCACATACCTCTGCGCTTGAAATCGCCAATCCGTGGTGGGCACGCGTGGTGATTAAGCCCATACTCTCTCCCTGAGAGAAGGCGTGTGCCCTACAGTGGGACGTATATAGGCTGCTTATGTAAACCCAGATCAAAACTTGTTGAGTCTTTTTTTTTTGCCCTTGCTGGTGTTGAGCACCAGTAGCACTGACTTGTATGGAAGCCTGGCTGACCACTTCCATTAAGTTTTCATTTTCGTTACTCATATGAACTGTTACGATTTCCAAATGTTAGAACAAACATTTTACAGTGCTGTGCTGTGAATCTGTGATATATTTTCAACATCTCTAGAAAACACTATAGAATTTTAAGCAACTGGATCAAAATTATTTAGGTGCCCTCTAGTTTTGTCTAAGAAAAAAACTCCTGGTCTCAAATCTACCACAACTGTAATTGGATGTTATAATATTATATGGTGTATATTATAGTCCCAAGACTGACACCAGGCGCCTAATCATGCGCACCAAATCCAGACGGAATCCTGATGTTTGCGATACCAATTAGTATGGAATATGACCGTCAGACGATTGGAATCGCTCAGGATTGGCATGCCTAGATAAGCAAAATATGCTGAAAACACTAGCGATGTTATTTATAACATAACATAAACTCACGCCTGTATCCCAGAGGTGTGGGCAGAGACCAGGGACTGCCACTTGCTACGATCCTGACAGATCACTTTCGTTTCCTTAATATTCATTAGTCGTTGCATGCACGCACGCCGGTTTCGGGTACTTTTTATCTTGCCCTTTGCTAATACATTCCCTATTTGGTCGAAGTATGTGTTATGAACACGATTTCCCTAAAACATCCTATAAACACAGTATAAATAGTCTGTGATAAAGTCTTTCCCTTGTAGTCCCTCTTGGTAGACAATTCACACGGCGTTTATGGGGTGTTTCAAGGAACCGTGTTTTTATAAATGACACTTTAATATATTTTAAAAACCTATTTAGAGGCTAAAAATTCCCCCATGGACTTGAACCCGCGACCTCTAAATAGGGTTTTAAAATTGTCCTCAGCACGGGTTAGTGCAACAAAAAGAGTATATAACTTTCATATATTTTAAACATCTGAAATGTACTACATTTCACGCAAATAAATGTCTTGATGACGATGTCGTGGAGTCATGGAGGATGGCAATGGACCGTGAGAGGTGGCATTTGGGGCAAAAAGCCTATACCCAGCTGCGGGCAGCGGTAGGCTGACGATGATGAAATGTCTTGTAACAAACTACCGTCCCCGACAGAGCGACTTCAAGCTGATGTGCAACAACGCGATGAAGTACAACAAGCCAGGCACGGTCTACCACAAGGCGGCGCGCCGGCTGCTTCACACGGGACTGAAGCAGCTCACCCCGCAGAAGCTGAGGCCGCTCGGCAACATACTGACTTACATGTACGAGATCCCTATCCGGGAGCTGGGCTTCGACATCGGCAAGATGGATGTGGTTAGTAAGGCCAGTTGCCAGACTGACAGCTACTGGACGCACAGGATACGAAAATGTTTTCTGTTAAAATAAAGTGTTGCTGGAATTCTTTAAAAAAAAAAAGGTGTGAAATGGCATTTTTGGGGGAAACGCCTATACCCAGCAGTCAGCAGCGTTGGGCTAGTGATGGTGATGAACGTCTCATAAAGCTGTCTTTATGATCACTCCATACTTCCATGCTGTCTTCATGAGCATGTTGGTTGGTACCAGCAAGCTTAGTATTAATTTCACTGTAAAGCATTTCTTTTGTACTTTTTATAAGTGGACAAATGTGATATTCAAACAACAGATATAAGCTGCTGGGGTATTAATAAAGAATAGCAAAAATCAACAGCCAAGTGATCCGTAAGGAAAGTGCTACTTTTGTTACGGATTGGCTACAAAAACGTAACGGTTGACTGTAATTAAAGTCCGACAATGTTAGGCTAACTTTTGCAGCATGATTATTCAGTCATCTTGAATGTATTTTTTACGAGATGATTACACAATCCATTTCTCCGAAATACAAAAAGATGGGATGGAAAAAGTTGCTATGACTGTCTAGGTGGGTAGTTATATTCGCGCATTCTTAATTCTCACACTGACAATACCATGACTGTCTAGGGTGACTTTTTACACATCTACCTACCCATTTTAATAACTGACAGAGAAGTAAATTATAAATACTCAACTTTATTGTTACGCAGCCTCTTAGGACCTACGGGCGTAAGGTGAAGACAAACAATTCAATTATATTTATTAGTTTTTTTTTAGTATAATCGTGTGTTTTGTGAATGCCCGCTTAGAGTTTAGTTCAAATATTTTGTTGGTTTTTAGTGAAATGAAACGAATATTCAGCTTTTGTCTTTAGACTTGCCTGCCGTTGTATACGATGCTTCGCACCATCGCTTTAAAACGAACGCTATTTTATGTGAAAAATGCATACGAATGCATATTTTATATTTCTTGCTATATTATTAGAGAAACATGAATGGCTATGGAGCGAAGTAGTCAATACAATAATGTCTCTGCAACCATAGAAATAATTACTACTAACACTAGTGCGTTCTCATTGTAAGCATTCGCCAACGTAAGTCGGCTAATCCATGCTTTATAAGTGACTGCTATTTGGTAAGCCGCATTAAAGTAAACTGTTTGGAAATCGCTTTGGGAAGTGTCCCAACACAATTTCCCTACAGTCTGAAGTTGCATAAAGTGATTTAAACACGTAGATATTTAGTGGAAAATATGCAATAGTATTCATTCAGCACTAAAAAAAAGTACAACTAAAGTTTAACGTTAACGCTTTAACGTTAGTTTCACTATTTCGAAATTTACCCCCATAGTAAAAGTTGACTCCCCATTTTCGTATGTACCTTCGTATAGGGTTTTTTTCACCCTATATAAAACATAACTCCGCTAAAGCTGTGATCCAAACATAACCACAAAACAAACAGCCGACCTTCACGCTCATCCCACGGCGAAGGCTCACAATGAAACTGCACCCTTACCCCGCGACCGACCTGGCCCTATTCCATAGAACTACAATTCATGGTTTGCTATGACAATTCGACGTAAGATTGTACCAGTCAGCTACGCATGTCATGATAAACTACCAATTGTAGTTTTATGCAACGCGGCCCTGGGGTGCTACTGTGTAACTTCACCACTGTTTAGACTCTAATTTAACCCACTCCGAACTGTCAAATACATACACATGTTAAGACACTTCGGAAAAGTGAAAATTGATAACCCAACAGTGGACAGTTACGTATCAGGTGGGCGGGCTCTAACCGATATCCGTGTTCCAGCACAAGGTCCTGAAGCGCGCCAGCCCGATGAAGAGCGGCGGCTCGGAGGCGGAGGCGGCGTCGGACGGCGGCGGCGGCGAGCCGGACGGCGGCGGCGACCGCGTCAAGCTGCAGATGGAAAGGGCGCGGGAGCAGCATCGGCGGCGGCTCGCTAAGAAGGGTGAGCGACTCGGCCGTCTGAGATTTGGGGCGGTCATTGAGGACACGGGTCAATCGTCGAATCCAACTCGGCTGGGCAGCTTTCGGGAAACTTAGAAAAGTCTTTTCGTCTAATATACCTCAATCGCTCAAGACAAAATTATACAACCAGTGTGTGTTACCAGTGATGACTTATGGCACTGAAACGTGGTCTCTCACTATGGGCCTCATAAGAAGGCTCAAGGTCACGCAACGAGCTATGGAAAGGGCTATGCTCGGAATTTCTCTACGAGATCGAATCAGAAATGATGAGATCCGTAGACGAACGAAAGTCGTCGACATAGCCCAGCGGATTAGTAAGTTGAAGTGGCAGTGGGCGGGGCACATAGCACGCAGAATTGATGGCCGATGGGGCCGAAAAGTTCTCGAATGGAGACCACATATCGGCAAGCGCAGCGTGGGACGACCAGCCACAAGATGGACAGATGACGTCATTCAAGTGGCAGGAAGACGCTGGATGCAGGCCGCTTCCAACCGGTCTTTTTGGAAATCCATGGAGGAGGCCTATGTCCAGCAGTGGACTTCTTGTGGCTGAATGATGATGATGATGATTGAGGACACATTCCTCGCTGAATTCGGCCGGTCCGCACAAATTGCCGCGAGGACTTTACCAGAATTCTCTTGTTTCGGATCTGTATAGTGGCACATAGTGGGGAACTTGCCTCAAACTTAGATTGGTCTGACATTCTTTTTTTATAGCATAGAAGACATCGAAAAACTCAAAAAATCCATAAAAATAAAATAATCAATGTATATTTTTTCTCATTTTACAGGTCTCAAATACGAAAAATCTAATTAATAAAAAAAGCTAACTAGATTTAGTTTTTTCATTGAATTCTTTAAGTGTTCTTATAAAAATCATTAAGATAACGCAAATAATAGTAAACGCTTCTTAAACGCTGATTAGCCCGATTTGTATAGCGCGTTTTTGTACCACATGACTAGAGTTACTTTTCGAAGCGTAATATTATAAAAATAATTAGTTAGTAAAAAAATCCACGATTATCAATTGTTTAAAAAGAAAGAAAAAAGTGTCGTGCTTGGGAGAGGCCTAAGTCCAGCAGTGGACGAATACAGGCAGATTGATAGATTGATTGATTAATCGTTCAACATAGTCACACCAATGAGATCAATGGCCAGTTTCTGAATTGGGAATTTCGCTAAGTAAATAGTTAACTGTAGTGCCACCTTTTTCGAATTTCTCAGAAAAGTGCGTGACAGAACGTCACTTAAGTATTTGCTTAGTGAAATTCTCAATTCACAAACCGGCCCTAAAACTTTTTTTGCACAAAAACTGCACTTTTTTCAGAAATAAATAATTTATTTCAACGTAAAGAATTTACATTCTGTTTGCTGAATGTCAATGTACTATGTTACTATGTTAGCCGCTGCCTTCGGGCCGTATTTGTAGTGGAGAAAAAGGCAGCGGGAAAAAAAACTCCACTCTGACCATCTTTTCTCAAATCATCTTAAACTTATACATCAAAGCCTATATTATATGATTCCGTGATAGCCACCAATAATTTCACGTTTTAAATTGTGCTTTCCAGCGTTCCCCCGAATGGGCCCGGACGGCAAGACGTCGCTCTGCCTGGCGACCAGCACGGTGGACCCCGCGGCCGAGGACAAGCCCATGACACTCGGCCAGTACATCGGGAAACTCACGCACGGCACTGGCTCCCTTTACAGTGAGTGTCCCTGTGACTGCTCCCTCTAGAGTGAATGTCCCTCTGTATCTGGCGACAAGTTGTGACACTCGGCCAGTACATCGGGAAACTCACGCACGGCACTGGCTCCCTTTACAGTGAGTGTCCCTGTGACTGCTCCCTCTAGAGCAGGGTTTCTCAAACTGGGGTACACGAACCCCTAGGGGTTCGCCATTCGACGGTAGGGGGTACGTGACAAGATTTACATAATGTAATGTCTTACATAATATAATGTAATTTCTTTTCTAACAAAGTATAAATAACTAATAAAACAAAGTACAAAGTATAAATAACTCTGCTGTATAAGTATATTTATAGGAAAGGTATATCTACCGATTTTTCTTTTTCAAATCT
The DNA here is from genome assembly GCA_963969515.1 of Yponomeuta evonymella. Classification (NCBI taxonomy): domain Eukaryota; kingdom Metazoa; phylum Arthropoda; class Insecta; order Lepidoptera; family Yponomeutidae; genus Yponomeuta; species Yponomeuta evonymella. Next base: position 922,408 of record OZ018343.1, on the reverse strand, counting down.
CCCAATTTGTAACATTTTTTATAGTTCATCTACCACTATGTATTCTAAAACTAGAGTTGGCCACACTGGTTTGCTCAGTGTTTATTTGTTTTATTTCGACGGGGTAAGGGGTCCGCTGTCATCTAGAAACTTTAACAGGGGTACGTGGACACGGAAGTTTGAGATACCCTGCTCTAGAGTGAATGTCCCTCTGTATCTGGCGACAAGTTGTGACACTCGGCCAGTACATCGGGAAACTCACGCACGGCACTGGCTCCCTTTACAGTGAGTGTCCCTGTGACTGCTCCCTCTAGAGTGAATGTCCCTCTGTATCTGGCGACAAGTTGTGACACTCGGCCAGTACATCGGGAAACTCACGCACGGCACTGGCTCCCTTTACAGTGAGTGTCCCTGTGACTGCTCCCTCTAGAGTGAATGTCCCTCTGTATCTGGCGACAAGTTGTGACACTCGGCCAGTACATCGGGAAACTCACGCACGGCACTGGCTCCCTTTACAGTGAGTGTCCCTGTGACTGCTCCCTCTAGAGTGAATGTCCCTCTGTATCTGGCGACAAGTTGTGACACTCGGCCAGTACATCGGGAAACTCACGCACGGCACTGGCTCCCTTTACAGTGAGTGTCCCTGTGACTGCTCCCTCTAGAGTGAATGTCCCTCTGTATCTGGCGACAAGTTGTGACACTCGGCCAGTATATCGGGAAACTAACGCACGGCACTGGCTCCCTTTACAGTGAGTGTCACTGTTTCTGGCTCCCTCTAGTACAAGAAAACCGTGAATATTCTTCACTGATTTCTTGTACTTTTGTTAATAAGTGTCTTGTAACCTTCTAACATATGTTGCACACGTGAATGAAGTTTAAATTTTTTGGATAAAAACACCATCTCATCATCGTGTACCTATTTGTGAAACTGTGACTGTCTGTTGCCAAAATATAAATTAATAAAATAAAATATTAACTCAATTTCAGAATCACTTAGAACTATCACTTTCACTTATCCAAAATTAAGTTAATAGTGATTACGAAAGTTTAAGTTTGATAATAAAATAAATCATCATCGAGGTTGACATTTCGGTACTCTGTAAAAAATAAACTTCTTCTACATAAATGTTATTTTTAGTCTGGTTTGTTTTGATAACGTACTCTAATGCTGGTTCTGATTTTTTTTTCGCCTGGAAAATTAAGTAAGGCTACCCAAATCGAAATATTGGGCGCAGGCTACCAAAATTACCCATTTTCTCTAAAATAACTCGAAATTCGAAAATTTATTTCTGCCAAATATGTTTCCACGTGTTATTGAATTTTGTTGAGATCCAGCGCCCTGTTTCCTCACAAACGTCATGAACCCACGGCTCGCAACTTGGTTGGTTTCTGTAGCCCTGCGCGAGGACCGGCGCAACCTGGTGAAGGGCGTGAAGGCGCTGCACTACGGGCCCTTCGGCTCGCACGCCCCGTCCTACGACGGGACCTTCGCCACGCTCACCAAGGACGAGAGCCACCTCCTGTACCACACGCTGCGTCAGTACTCACTTATATACACTTAACGAGAGCCACCTGTTGTACCACACGCTGCGTCAGTACTCACTTATATACACTTAACGAGAGCCACCTGCTGTACCACACGCTGCGTCAGTGCTCACTTATATACACTTAACGAGAGCCACCTGCCGTACCACACGCTGCGTCAGTACTCACTTATATACACTTAACGAGAGCCACCTGTTGTACCACACGCTGCGTCAGTACTCACTTATATACACTTAACGAGAGCCACCTGTTGTACCACACGCTGCGTCAGTACTCACTTACATACACTTAACGAGAGCCACCTGCTGTACCACACGCTGCGTCAGTGCTCACTTATATACACTTAACGCTGCTGTTACGTCTCTCATGCTATCTTGCTCGCATAATTGAGAAGGCCTGTGCCCTACAGTGGGACGTATATAGGCTGCATTATTATTATATTATTTATTATAAATGTCTTTGTTGGCTTCTCCAAATAATTTATTAATAGTGAAACTATCAACTTTGACGTTCATTAAGTAAACATTTTGTTTTCATTATGAATAAAATGCTTTAATTTGAATTTAATGTTATGAGAGACCCCCTCTTAGAGTCAAGTTTGTAGTAAATAGATAGATAGAGGACACTTTATTGCACAACCAGGTGAAAGATATTAAGTAAAAATAGTTTTTTTATATCTAAGTAGTGGTATACAATTGGCGGTCTTATCGCTTAGAGCGATCTCTTTCAGACAACCTTTAAAACAGCAGCAAAAAAATACTCCACTCTGACCGTCTTCTCTCGAGTACCACCGGAGTATTTGCAGTTCATTATTAACCCTTGTATGTGCAACCCGTGACCCGTGACCCGTGACCCGTGACCCCGCAGCGTCGGAGATGGGCTACGGCAACGAGGAGCTGCTTCGGTTCGCGCCAGACTCGCCGTGGACGGCCATCTACGACATGGAGGCCATGTTCCCCGAACGCAGGCCTGCCGACCAGACCGAACCGCCGCCCCAGGAAGAAGTGAGTCGCTCTTTTAGTAATTCTACGCGGTGCCAGTTCCAGCTCAGGCTACGACGTCACTAGGTGTGACGCCTTACAAACGTCATCGTCATAAACTCACGCCTGTATCCCGGAGGGGTCGGCAGAGACCAGGGTCACGATCGCCGACGATCGACGATGCCAGTTGCCACGATCCTGCCTTACTACGAATCTCTTTCGTCTTTCGCTTCATCGACACTTGTTAGTCGTTGCGTGCACGCACGAGTTAAGGTGGACCAACCACTCCAAATGTCCTTTGTCAGCACTTCTCCTAACTAGGCTACATACGTCAATGATTTATTGCTAACCATTCATTATAGTTACTATAAATATCGATAGCATCTTAGAATAAGCAATATTGTATTAGTAAAGACCCTAGTGGTCACTCTGTTGGATAAATAAAGTATTTTTATAAACTCCTACGGTCCGTCTAACTTAATTGGCGCAGCCGGTAGGATCTCATAAGTTGGGTTGTCGTTTCCGTACGTACATCCATCGTCCGTTTCTACGGTTAAGTTGAGATCACCGAACAAATAAATCTATTAAGTGGAAACCGAGCCGAAGTTCTTGAGCAGCCAAGCAGCGACACCACCAGGACTAGGACCAGGACCAGGACCGAACCAGAGAGGATTTACAATATTCCGGAAGGACATGGGAGCTACGGGGCTGTGAGTAAACCTTTTCACCATCCCTTTGCTCTTTCCCGCCGTTATCCCATAATATTTATACGTGTTGTAGGGATTAGAAAACGCCTTGAAAATTTCGTATAGATAGTACGTTATTCGAGAATACAATTTTCTTGAATACCGTTTTTTTTAGTTCATAGGTAAACTCTTAAATTTTCAGCAAATTTAAAAAAAAAAAAACCTTAGCCACAATGGAGAATATTGTGCGAGTTCCCATGGAAATGGTAAAAATTATTCCAGAATTTGACGGGGACACAAGGTTATTACACCTTTTTATAAAGAAATGTGAATACATTCTGCAAACTTTCCAAGGGGGTAATGTACAGAACGTATATTTGTTCCACGTTATAACCAGTAGACTTTCTGGGGAAGCCGCTAATCTAGTGGGGGAACGGGAACTAATCCAAACATGGGTTGAACTGAAACAGCTCCTGACCCAACACTTTGGTGACCCAAGGTCCGAAGAATGTCTGGCAATGGAATTAGAGTCAATAAAAAGAAATAGGAATGAAAGTTATTCAGAATTTTGTCATAGGGTTCAACATTTGAGGAGTATTTTGTTTTCAAAAATCAGTGAAACCATTGATGACGCTAATTTACGTCAGGCGAAACATCATATTTATGACAATACCGCATTAAACGTTTTTCTCTTTAATCTGCCGGCTTACTTAGTTAGGCTGGTGCGTTTGAGAAATGTCACCACTTTGGAGGATGCCTTGAAAACGGTGTTGGAGGAACAAAACTTCCAAATTGTATACGATACAAAAAACCCGCGATCTAATTTCAATCGTAATTGGACAAGTAACCCACCTTTCAACCAGAATCAAAATAACTCTAACGCTCTAAGGCAGGACAATTTTCAAAGGCTACCAAGTGCAAATACACCGAACAACGCATTTAACTCAACACCCAACGCATCGCAAAACAGCTCATTTCAATATAGAAACAATAGACAGCAGCAATCGATTAACAGATTTAATAATAACAACGGTCAACAATGGCCGCGCGTAAGTAGGTCACCGCCAGCGCAGGTGCAAGCGCAGCGTCAGCACCCTGCGGACAATGCACCTATGCACATGCAGCAAAATCACGCACAACCTGTGCCATCGGGTTCGAATACCGATGTTACAATGCGTACAGCTAGTTCTAGGCGCATTAACTTTACTGAAAATGATAACCATTTCCAACCATGTAACTCACAACAATGCGTGGACGGTCTAAATTCTGTCCCGTACGGTGAACCGGTGGAAAATTTTCACGTAGTCGCCTCGTCGATAGGGAACAGATAAAATTAAATTGTAGTAAACGCTTGAACTTGCCCTATATTCGCGTACCGGAACTTAACGCTGTGTTCATGATAGACACAGGCAGTACCCGATCATTTCTTAGCCCAAGGGTGGCTAACAAATATTACGCAAGTTCAAAGCAAAGCGAACCGTTTGAGGTCATTAGCACACATGCTTCAAGTAGACACAGTGAGGTAGTTTACATAAATCTGCCCCGAATTTTTAACAGCAACCAAAAACACAAATTCTACATTTATTCTGTGGATGAAAGGTACGATGGTCTAATAGGCAGCGATTTGCTGAAACAACTCAACGCAAACATTGACATGAAGTCCCAAACTTTGTTTACAGATTTCAGTAAGATCCCAATAATTTATTCACCTCCCATGAGAGAGACGTACAACCTACCTCCTCGATGCGAGATAAGAGTAAAACTGCCCGTTAATTTATTACATGGGGAAGCTATTTTGGAGTTCACTCAATTTAGCGACGGAGTCCGAATGCCAGCCGCTATTGTAAACTGCACAAACGGCTACGCGACTACTGTCATCCAAAATACAACGGAGTTGAATCATAGAATCACGGTTACGTCACCCTTCCTTGTGGAGTTGTTTCATCAACAATCACCAAATGTAAATTCAACCAATCTGAATTATTCAGAGCTGCAAGAAGATGTTGAAAAATTATTAGAAAGGAATTTAAAGAAGCTTAGACTGGACCATATGAATGAGGAGGAACGAATGCAGGTAGAAAATGTATGTAGGGCGTACAAAGATATATTTTATTGCGAAGATATTCCATTATCCTTCAGCAATCAAGTGAAACATAAAATCAGGACAAAAAACGAAGACCCCATTAACTTAAAAGCTCACAGATTACCCCCAGTTCAGACCCAAGAAATTAAGAAACAAGTAGAGAAAATGATACAAGACAACATTATCCAGGAGTCACACTCTCTGGAGTGCTCCTGTCCACCTAGTGCCAAAAAAATTGGATGCCTCAGGTGAACAAAAGTGGAGAATGGTCGTCGACTATAGGCGGTTGAATGACATAACAACCGACGATAAATACCCTTTGCCAAACATCAATGACCTTTTTGATACGCTTGGCAAGAGTATGTATTTCACTACGCTCGATCTCGCGAGTGGATACCACCAAATAGAAGTAGAAGAAGAAGATAAACCAAAGACAGCATTTAGTACACCATTTGGGCACTATGAATTCCACCGTATGCCAATTGGATTGAAAACAGCACCCGCAACCTTCCAAAGAGCCATGGATAATGTGCTCCGAGGGTTGCAAGGATTGCACTGCCTCGTTTATCTTGATGATGTAATAATTTTTTCAAAAAGCTTACCAGAACATATAGAAAAATTAAAAGCTGTCTTTGAAAGATTCAGACAGACTAATTTGAAAATTCAATTGGACAAGTCCCATTTCCTGAGGAAGGAAGTCTTATATTTAGGGCATACAATCACAAGCGAAGGCCTTAAGCCAAACAATGATAAGATAGAAGCAGTTTTGAAGTACCCATTACCTAAGACGACGACTGAAATAAAAAGCTTCCTAGGACTTATAGGATACTATAGGAAATTTATTAAAGATTTCGCCAGAGTCACGAGACCACTCACAGCATGTCTGAAAAAAGGGAAAAAGATAGTATTGAATGACGAATACGTGAATAGCTTTGAAACTTGCAAGAAGCTGCTAACCAATGCACCTCTTCTTCAGTTTCCGAACTTTGAAAAACCATTTGTTTTGACCACCGATGCATCCAATTTTGCTATCGGCGCTGTTTTGTCACAGGGAACTATTGGTTCGGATAAACCTATCGCATACGCTAGTAGGACCCTAAGCGACACTGAGAGTAGGTACAGCACAATCGAGAAGGAGCTTTTGGCTGTAATATGGGCCGTAAAACACTTCAGGCCTTACCTCTACGGAAAAAAGTTTGTGATCTACACAGACCACAGGCCTTTAGCGTGGCTGTACTCACTAAAAGAGCCAAATAGCAAACTTACACGTTGGCGTTTGAGGTTAGAAGAGTACGATTTTGAAATAAAATACAAGAAAGGACAGCAAAATACCAACGCTGATGCCCTTTCTCGCATCAGGATTAATGCCGTTGATGATGATTTGGACTCTATTCTAGCTAATGTAGATGAGAATGAGGACCGCTTCCTTGAGGTCAGGAAGGAGTTAGAAACATTAAACTGCAAATTAAAACAAAAGCCAAAACCACCACCGGAAGCGATGGAAATCTCCGATTCCGAAGGTGAACAGTCAACTGAAGTAATAGAAATCTCCGATTCCCAAGGTGAGCAGTCAACTGAAGCGATAGAAATTTCAGATTCAGATGACGCTGCCACAGCTAACTCAATATCTAACAGAGAACACGAAGGAATCCCCATATTAAATGAAGCGATAGACTCGAAACCCAAACAGATTTTAGTTCAGACTTGGTACAAAGATAAGCTTTACGTTAATGACATCTCAAACACAAAACAGCGAATTCTTGAAGTATTCCTACCGATTCACAATGAAAAGCTAGCGAAGGATTTCCTCAAGGAGTACATTGATACAAAACACAAATATTTCATTTATTTCGAGCACAAAGCTTTTAGGAAAACTTTTGTTAAGGTCATAACAAAGTTGTTCAAAAAGGGAACTTTGAACCTGACTGAATGTACGGAACGCACTGTGAATCTCACTGAGTCAGAAGAAGATCAACGCGATGTAGTTTTAAAATATCACGAGGGGAAAACTTGCCATAGGGGAATAAATGAAACCATGATGAAAATTAAACGTCACTATTGGTGGCAAAATATGAAAGAAACAGTTACGGCAATTATAAATGCTTGCGAACAGTGTAGAAAAATGAAGTACGAAAGGAAACCAATTAAACCTTGTATACAGTTAACTCAGAGCCAAAACTCACCCTTTCAGGAAGTTTTCATGGACTTACTGTACATCGAAAGTAAATACTACTTGACAATAATCGATGCCTTTAGCAAATTAGGTCAGGCTATTAACATCCCAAATCGTAGTACACCGGAAGTAGTCCAAGCCTTAATAAAATATTTTAGCATGTACGGTCTACCCAAAAAAATCAACTGCGATTCTGGAACCGAATTTAACAATGATTTAGTTAAAGAACTTTTAAGCTTGTATAAGATCGAGTTACACATTGGCACTCCAAATAACCCTAATTCAATGGCAATGGTAGAGCGATTCCACTCAACCGTTATCGAAATTTATCGTTTAGCAAAGTACCAGAATAACGACATGGATGCTGCCTCCGTTATGACTTACGCGATAATGGCATACAATAATTCTATCCATTCTGCTACTGGTTTCACACCGTTTGAAATGGTTTTTGGTAACACAGACTCCGGTAACGTCTTTGATATCGAGAGGGAACGAAATCTCACACAAAAATTGCTACAAGATCATAGAAAACGACTAAAGGTTTTGTACGAATACGTTGCGGAAAAACTTCAGGAAGGGAAAGCTAAAGTAAGAGAAAAGAGAGGAGGTGAGGAACCTCCTGAGCTTAGAATAGGCGACGACATCTTCATGAAAAATACTAGGACAAGAAAAGCGAAAGACCTACCTCGCTTTGAAAAGGCTAAAGTGATAGGTAAACCGAATAGGAATATTATCCCAGTAGAATTAAAGAAAAGAAAGACAAGAGTAGCTATTAAGAACATTAAACGTCCTCCACAGGTTAAGCCTAGTACTTCTAGTACTAATAGGCCCGATCCGCAGCCTGGAACTTCAAAATCTGAACATGAATCCGGGAATAGCACCGATCAAACTTGGAACGGCAGCGATGAAGAGTAATTTGTGGACTATTTTTAAGACATTAGACTTAGAGACCTTAGTCAGCCAAGTAGATAATAATTTTCAACAATTTAGTAAGTTTAGCATAATTATATCTAATAATAGTGAATATAAAAAGGAACTAGGAAGTCTGTGTGGGCAAATAGAATCGTTGCAATCCCAGATTAAAAATAGAATTAACCAGCTTTTACCTTTCTCTAGAGCTAAACGGGCAATATTCAGTCCCTTAGGTTCGTTAGTTAAAGTCATCTCAGAAACTTAGATGAGGAAGACGCGATACGTTATAACTTTGAAATAAGCCAACTTAAAAGTGAGGAACATTCAGTGGAACGAAAAGTATCCTTAATGGTTAATACCCTGGATAAATTCGCAAACGCATCAGAAAGCATGAATTCAAATATCAAGTTTTTAGGTAATAAAACAGTAGAAATTGAATCCTTTTTGGAAAAAGAATCTAAACGAGATAACATTCTCTCACTAATGAATAACCTGTACCAAGTTCTGAATAGCTTTCGTACTATTTATGATTTTATTCAGGAAACGGAAACGGCTATTGCCTTCAGCAAGCTTCATGTTCTACATCAGTCTATAATTAACTCTACAGAACTTATTCACATTCTTATAGAAATAGAGAAACATGCTCATTTAATTTATCCAGTTAAAAGGGCAAACTTAGTTAAAATAGAGAGTAGCATTATCTTAAAATCATATATTGATAAGAATAGATTAGTTTTTGTATTAGAAATTCCTCTGATAGAATCAAACACGTATACATATTATAAAGTAATTCCTATCCCTATCTACAACCCTATAACACAAAAAACAACTACAATTATTCCCGAATACCCTTACCTTATGGTGAATAGGTTGAAATACAGACCCGTGGTAAACCTATGCAGCGAGATTGAAGACAACAAGTTCCTGTGTTCGAGAGATGACCTCGTACAATACCCATCTGAAACCTGCATAGAACAGATCATGATGCTGAAAGACAACTGCACCAGGTGCCACCAACACTTCATACACTTGGAAAAGGAGAAAGTACAGAAGGTTGCCGGAAACTACTGGCTGATATACTCCGAAAAAGGACTGATCATAACGTAACACTGCGACGAAGAAGTGTACAAGAACACTGTACAAGGAACATCCTTTCTACGACCGAGTCAGCAGTGCAAAACCCAAGTAGGAGACGTTTTCATAACCACACCGACCAACGCTTCTGCTATCAGCCTACAACTACCGTTCGTGCAGTTACCAGAACTACGACATGCCATCAGGCAAGAAGGGAAACAACTGGACCTGCAAAACGTGGATTTCAGCGACATAAAAGACGTTATCAACAGTGCTAAGTTTAAAGTGAGTGAAAACAGTTCGGACGATTTTATCTACATAGTGAAAAACATTAGTGTATGGACCATTTTACTGTATTTTATAATAATAATCCTAGTATTCTTACTATGTATTAAATTCAGGACATATACATACTGTATAAATCGAAATTCTCCGAAACCCACTTCTTTGTCTTCAGATAATTTCTCTCTTAAGGGGGGAGGAGTTAAGGTGGACCAACCACTCCAAATGTCCTTTGTCAGCACTTCTCCTAACTAGGCTACATACGTCAATGATTTATTGCTAACCATTCATTATAGTTACTATAAATATCGATAGCATCTTAGAATAAGCAATATTGTATTAGTAAAGACCCTAGTGGTCACTCTGTTGGATAAATAAAGTATTTTTATAAACTCCTACGGTCCGTCTAACTTAATTCACGCTGGCTTAAAGTACTTTTATTGGCGTTGGTGCCTTTTCAGCCTTTTAAAGATATTTATTTATTTATTTATTTATTTTTATTTACATAAATATTGCAACATTACAGTAATTAGCAATGTTAGAGTAAAATAATGTTTTCACGCGTCTATACTTATTAGAAAACTTTTAGAATTCAATGTAAAAACTAAATCTGATAAGTTTTTATTGTTAGAATAACTTGTTTTTTTTTCGCATTTGCTGAGAATCCGGTAACACGAAAAAAAAAATTGTGTTTCTTCTATGCTCTAAAAACAATGTCACTTTAAACGGTTCAAGTTTGACGCAAGTTTCCCATTAAAAGAAATGGAAATGGTGGCGTGGTGGCCGGGTCGGATATCTCCCTCAAAAGTAGTCGTGATACAATGTAAATATACATATACATATTATACACATATACATACATATACATATACACATGCATACACACACACACACACACACACACACACACACACACACACACACACACACACACACACACACACACACACACACACACATACATACATACTGAAAATACTGTACTGTATATATGGATAATAGATGGAGTCGAGTTTTAGACGTTAAGTAGAGCCTCAGTTTGGTCATAGTTTAGTTGAGACAACCGTTCTTGTATAAGCTTCTTAGCCTCAGCTACTGAGGCTTGCTTTAAATTACATTGCTCAACAGCTTTGTTGTAGAGGTAAGGACTTAGAAAACTCTGATATCTCTGTGCAAATTTGGTTTTTGTGATTGGGACAGGCGTCCTAAACACTCTGCGAGACAGGAGTCCCTTTGTACTCTGGAGTGTTGATAATCTCACGGAGCTTGTTTAAGCCCACTCTAAAAACGAAAAGTTGGCGAACTGATAGCACTTCGCATTCGGTTAAAAGTGCAGTGGTAGGATATGTACGCGCCCTTTTTAGCATAGTTTTTAGGACTGATCGCTGAGCTCTTTCCAGGGGAATTATGTGGAGAAGAAGCTAACAAAGAAACTCCACATTTATTCTTTTCAAAACACGTTTTAAGTTAATTAACAGAGTTTTCAACTTAAAATATTAGTCATGAATGTGTTGAACACTAGTCACAATCGTCCTTTAAATAATATTAATCTACTATTTAATGCCAAACATCTTTGTCTTCTAAATAATCCTAGCTTTTTTGCACAGAATGTGCTTAACACATTTTTTAAACCGCGTTGGAAGCGCATATTCAAAGTAGCACAGAAACTGCGACTTAATGAACGTTACAAGGTAAACTAGGTGTCCATTTCATAACCTAGATCATTTTGGAGAAAAAAATGGGCAAAAAAACTCCAAAATAGTCTTTTCAAATTGCTCAAGCAGCAGAGTTTGTATAAATATTGTAAAACCTGGAACTCATGCGTTGAACTGGCTTTAATTCCAGACATAATTGACATCTAAATGATCTTTAACGTTATAGTACCCTTTTGGCACAACGTGTGCTCTACACATTTTCTTTCTCAGGACATATCAGCGACCAAAGTGAACCTGGAGGAACTCCGCGGGCTGACAGCTCTCGGCATCGACGTGGAGTTCCTGAACGACATCGAGGACGAGGTGGCGGCCTCGCAGCGCGACTTCGGCATCGGCGCCGCGCTGCGGCACACGCACAAGCTGCTGGCGCGGCTCGAACGGGAGCAAAAGGAGCGGTGAGACAAACTAAATCGCGTACAGATTCATCCTTTTAAATATAATATAAATATTAAATATAATAGATTTTTAAATACAAAATAAAAACCGACTTCAACCGACCAGTACTCTACTCAATTCGTAAGCATTGGGCATCCATTCATGTCTACCCTGACGATAAATTTAAGTGCGACTAAATATAGGTTCAGGTTTTAAATTTACTAACCCTCTATAAACTTGCCTATGTTATTTAAGTGATTTTGGAATAAATATTTTCAATTCAATTCAAAACACTGCAGCACTAAAAAGTTAGAAATGATTTAAAAGAATTCCTCTAAATTAATAGTATGTATACATGTAGGTATTGTAGAAGTATAATTTGTAGTCGGTGCCCAAAATATATGTCCTGGTCATGAAACTGAAGTCGTCCTTTTTATGTTGAAGTCGGTTAAAACGCGATTTCTGAAGGCTGTTGTTACGTGAAGCGTGCTGTCTCGCTCGCATAGTTTACTAATTTTAGTATCATGATAATAATAAGCAACCTATATAGGTCCCACTGTAGGACACAGGCCTTCTCTCAGAGAGAGAGTATGGGATTAATCACCACGGTATGTGAATAGCTCAGACATTCAGGTTTTCTCACGATGTTCTACTTCACGGCTAGCGAGTGGTATTGCTACTATAATTTGACAAATGTACATAACTTAGAAAACAAAGTCATAGGTACATGCCCGCACTGGGAATGGAACCTGGGTCTCTCAAAGAAAATAATAGTATGTAAATATTATTATTACTTTCACACAACACAGTCAAAGTCAAAAATTATATTCACTATAAAAACAAAACGTCAAAACTTAACAGCTTTGCAATTAATAGATTATGCAGAGAAGAAGCTAACAAAGAAACTCCACATTTATTCTTTTCAAAACAGGTTTGCTTAATTAACAGAGTTTTCAACTTAAAGTTAAACTACACTAGATACAATCGTCCTCGTTAACATTATTTAAGTACCAGACGTCTTTGTCTTCCAAATAATCCTTAACTTTACAATAGGCTTTCTGGTACAGAGTATGCTTAACACAATTTTGTAATCATATTCTTTTTGTTGCACTAACCCGTGCTGATTTTAAAAACCTATTTAATATAATCATGTAGGTACAGCGGTATCATTCCGGTGTAAAAACCTAACTGCAAAGTGGGTTACTCGGGGCTGCGAGTGATGTAAATCGCTTCGGCCAGATGTCGCTGCCTGTAGTGATACAGAGAAGTTTGTAAAGAGGACCGGAATTTTATCGATGCCTGCACTTGCCCATTAGTTCAGTTGGGAGAGCGCTGGCACGGTTAGCCAGAGGTCGCGGGTTCAAGTGTCGGCATGGGTGGAATTTTTAGCCTCTAAATAGATTTTTACAATTTTAATATATCTTGAGGAGTTTTATTGTAGAACCGTGTACAGTGCCATAAAGGATGTATTAAGGTTGTTCTTACGTGAAGTATGCTGTCTCGCTCGCACAATTTAATAATTTTAGTTATTTTAACAAAATGAGTATACTTTTGATAAATGTGGTCTGAGGCTTTGCTAGATAATAACATTGTGAACATTCAAGACGTATGTTTCTTATCCTGTACTAAGTTTTTGATTGAGAAAATTTGATTCTAAGATTAATAATTTATTAAAAACTGTGTATAGGAAAACAAAAATATATTTAAAATGTTCGTAATGTAACTGTGCAACAAACCCTCGGACCACAATTATTAGAAGTTTATTAATATTATTACAATATTAAAAAAAAATTAAGAGTGCGAGCGAGACAGTACCCTCCTCGCAAGAGCAGTAAACAGTGTGTCCGCGCCGCGCGCAGGCTGTCGGCGCCGCCGCCGGCGCAGCTGTCGGCGTGCGCGCGCGCCGGCGCGGCCGAGCGCGAGCTGGCGCGCTGCACCGCCGCCTGCCTGCGCGGCATGGCGGCGCGCGTGCCGCCCCGACACCTCGCGCCGCTGCCCGCCGTGCGCGCCGCCATGGGCGTCACCTTGGCGCATCTCGGTGAGTCACCACCGTCATTACTGCTATGCTGGACGCGCGACTCGCGGGTGTGTCGCCTGCGCAAGTCGATAATACTACGGCGCCACCGTGTGAGTTGTGCCGGTGTCGCTTAATTTACGCCGACGCGCGCTTAACGGACACCGTTGGGCCGTAAAGGTCATGACGCCTAGAGCGATCGGCGGACACCGTGCGTCCGCAAGCGAAGTGGTCAGATTGGTCGACGATCTTCACCGTTTCGACTTGAGCTAACAAAAACATTACTACATCACTGTTTTCTTAAACTGTATTTATGCGCTTTTTTGATAAGATTGTCAAATCGGAACGCTATTTTTAAGTTACGAAATTTTGTGTTTTCTTTTCTGCAATTTTTTTCGCAATGTTGATGTCTAGTAAATAGTGTTAAGGTGTTAAGTAAGGGTAAAAACAATTAGTTAAATAATACTCTTCAGTATAAAAGCCATAGAATTGGTGTTTGTGAGTTATACATGGATAAAACGTGGAAATGAAATATAACCCGTGTCAAAAAAAGAGAACAAAACAATATCACATGTACAGAATAACAGGTGCTTTCAATGTGTTATTTTAAAAACAACATAAGCGTAGGAAATTTAATCTAGTTTACAACGGTGTATAATTTATGCTACGGTGGATAATTTTTGTCTGCCTAATTACGGTTTTTCTTCGAGCGAGACCGAAAAAAATTGTTTTCCTACTTCTGTTGAGCGCTGGAGCTCTAGGAGGCAGTTTTCGAGCTATTGTTCGCTATACGCGTTAATATGGGCCTCGCGCCGCTGTCGGCAGTACGCGCTGCTCCATAGCAACGCATTGACAAGGTGACGCCCGTGCGTCACTTTGGCGCAGGTGAGTTAGCGGCATCAACATTCGTTAGTACTAATCCAATCCGTCGGCCCATATCCGTCCTCGATCGATAGCTAATAAAAATCAGCACCACGCCAGGATCTACACTCTACGATCATTAATACATGGCGCTAGTACAGCGCGACTGTGTAACTCGTGCCAGTATCACTATGATATAACGCCTGACTGCGCGACTTCATCATCGGCCACTCGACGCCCACTGCAGGACGTAGGCCTCCCTCGTGGTTGTCCGAGCTTCCCGGTCTTGGGCCACCCGCATCCACCGTCACCAGGTCGTCAGACCATCTGGCGGTGGGGCCTGCCTGCGCAGGTCAGGACTTAGGAGGTTATTACTAGTCCAATCCGTCAGCCAAAATCCGTCCTCGGTCAACAGCTGCTGGCGATCAGCGCCACGCCAAATTCGCTATGATTTTGCGAGCCGTTGTAAAGGACACTTTGCCGCATCTCGGCGAGTTGCCGACACTCTTTAATAGATGGCGCTGCTACAACGCTTCTGTATAGCACGTGTCAACGCCACATGGTGGCCCCTCGCGCCGTGCTATGGGCGTCACCTTGCCACATCCCAAGACCTAAGTCATAAATAAGGTGTACAATTATTTACTTACGTCCAGATTCTCGATCACTAACAACTTGTTAATCTATTGTTAACAGCTGCGAATTTTTGTATGCACTTTGACCACCTGACAGCTGTTAACAGTAAATTAACAAGTAAGTAATAAGAGGTTAGTTTATTTGAGTTGTAAAATTACACTCTCATCTATTCCCAAACTCGAGAATCAAAGTAATTTGAAACCAAGGTAATCTGTAGAATTGTAAAGGACCCGATCGGGCAACCGTAACTTTAATTCAAGGTCATAATCTAACTGGTTTAATTTTGCCAACAGACACCCCGGTGTCGGTGGACGATTTCGTGGAGCTGGAGACGGTCGAACCTCGCGACACCTCCGACCCGGACTCGCGCTCCAGCCACGACTACAAATGAACCTTAGGGACAGGTTATAGGGCCCATAATACTTAAACAACCGGTACAATAATTAACGATTGTCGTTCCCTATAAATTGTTTGGCGATAATCAAGCTTACTGACATTTGAACTTTGACAGACGGCTAGAAAAGTTCGAAAACGTTTTCTTATTCTTCTTGTTCATTCAGTTTGACGTGTTATTGAAGTAACGCAAGACTTAAAAAAAATAGCCCTATTTCAAATTAAAAGTTTAATTTTTGTATATTTTTCATAAGTACAAATTTACGGCATCAAGAAACAAGATTGTAAAAAAAATAGTTTGTATTTTTATTTACTTTTGGTAATTGGAAGTATGTAGTTTAATGATCGATGCTGAAACAACTGTTGCATTATTTCAATAACGCGTTATATAAAATTTATGGCAAAATAAACTGTCAATAGACTTGTCTATCTGCAGATCGTTTAAAGGAAACAACCAGTAGAGTAATAGCTTATTTAAGATCTAATTAAATGTAATATTACAAGAAATATACTTTCACGTAACATTATTTTATTATATTAGGCTTGTAGCGCCCTCTATTTAGTCGCAGTAGCTAAAGTCGGTTGTGTTTTTTTGTTTTCACTAGGTGGCAGTACTTGTGCGGTTTACTGCACTGGTGCTATATACGCTCACCAAATCCTTCACTGAATATCAATATTAAAAAAAACATGTCAAATTCCATCCTACATGATTGCTGTCGCAAACGTCAGGATTCCGACAGGAATTGGTGAGTCTAATTAGGACCCTGCTGAAGCTGTATGGAGTCCAGAGACTGCCTTATATGGTGGTAAGTAGCGTAACAGTAGACCGCTTGCCTCTCAATCGAGAAGTCTTGGGTTTGATTCCGGCATTTACAAATCAATGACGTAGTTTATTAAGTACATTTGTGAATTTTTAGTAGCAACACCACTCGCTAACAATCTTAAGGAAACCTGAGTGTCAGGCCGTGTACAGATTATCTGCACATCTATATATTTTCTTGCAGGTAATTGCAGATAATCTGTACGCGACTTGAGGCGTTCGCATACCTCAGCGCTTGAATTCATTAATCCGCCGTGGGCAGTGGGGCACGCGTGGTGGATAAGCCTATAATGTCTATGCAGCCGTTCATTTCATCATCATCAGCCATTTGACGCCCACTGCAGGAGATAGGCCTCCTTCATGGTTTTCATAACCATGAGGGGGTTTTGCCATAATCGCCACGCTTGGCAGGCGGGTTGGCGATCGCAGTATGCGATTGGAACCTCAGGAAGTGGCTGCTCCCCGTCTCCTGGTAATTTATGTCCTTAGTCGCCTTCTACGACATCCACGGAAGGAAATGGAGGTGTTCATTTATGTAGGTTAAATTTCAGCTTCCCATAGACAACTCTGATCAATATCGTTAGAGTATAGGCCGCTACAAAGCCTTGCAGTTTCATATCTATTTGCAAATAAAAATAGGTAGGCCTTATATTGATTTATCAAAGTTATTCATCCAGCTATCCGTACGCTGCTGGGCCACGTGGGATTTCATTGGCCACAATCGTGCCAAAAGAGCAATCCACCTGTACCCACAATTCCCCGCCTACTACAGAGAATCCCTCCCCACAATAAGTATACTCCGTCCCAGATGGGATTTTCCTGCATCTAACCAAACAAATGTGGAATAAATATGTCTGGCCAGTTATTACCCGACAGAAATTATAAGAGGGTTATGTTTTTTACGTGTATGTATGTTTCTGTAGGAACGTGTTGAGACGGGATATAGGCTCAGACGGAATCAGACGTGCTGATTACCATGCCGGAGGTCGTGGGTTCGATTTCCATTGGGGGCCGCCGTACAAATGTCTAAATGGCCTCAGTCTGGGTGTTTTTCAATGTTTGTGATGTCCTTGCCTGGTTACCATATCACAGGGTATCCTAGATTTGGACGAAGACAACTCATAGTTTTTTTTTCTTTTAGAATAGAATTGAATGTTTATTTGGTACAAGAACATTTGACATTATAAATCTTAAAATGGACACAAAAAGAACGCTTCACATTAAACAATATAATATAAAAAAAATAATTAACACACAATGTACCAAAAATGTCTCCGCTCAACTTAATGCTACGAGCCCCGCCACAACCCTGGCGCTGATTTTCAGCGGATGCCTACCACTATACTCTGATTTTTAATTCCGTAGAATTCTGACAGCTATCATTTTTTGACATGTCAGAGATTAGAAACCTTTTTGACCGGGCACATTTTTCAATTTCAATACGAGTCTGAATATCTGAGTCTAAACATACTTACATTTTATTTGTTAGTGAATGTATCCATTTTCGTTGGGCGTAAAAGCACCACGAGGACGCTTCTTTCTGGGAGAAAGAAAGTTTGAGTCTTGTGCTCTGTCAGATGGGGCTGCTTCCCGGGAAGGGCTAGGTTGTGGCTCCATAACGTTTAAAAAAATCAACAAACGATCACAACACGAAAAGTCAACAAGAAAAAACTTAATAGAATAACAGAAACTTAACAGATATAACAAGATAATAACAACAAGTAGCAGCAAACACCGAGAACACATGAGCGCATTCGAGCATTCAAAGAAGTCGAATAAAAATCAATCAATGTGACAGATGCGAAGTGACAGCTAACATTTTATTATTTTAAAAAGGTTTACTGTACCTGGAATTACTTAGTAGGCAGTGATGCCAGCTAAAGAATAAAAGAAAGCAATTAAAGTTGATTCGATATATTGTTCGTGATATTGAAATATTTGTTATTTTTGTATTAGGTCACTTGAGTAAGTAAATATTTAGATTTACCTTTATGTAGGTAAAACATAAAAAATACGTAGCATTTTGTTTTTTATTGTCCTTAAATGGGTCAAATTTGTCCCTTTTTCGGTGGAGAACTTTTTTAATAACAACACTTATGAAATGTCAGAATTCTACGGAATGAAAAATCAGAGCTTATAAACTTAGACATAATATATTAAACAAGCTCTTTTTTATATTACATTAATATGCAGATTACTGAACAAATTGTTGAGTTTAAAAATACAAATTAGCTGACTCAGCAAACGTTGCTTTGCCACATAAATTAGCCCACGACCCACTCTCAGGATCACCAAATATACACCAAAAAAAAAATTTGAAAAATCGGTAAAGCCGTTTCGGAGGAGTTCAACAACAAACACTTTGACACGAGATTTTGTTATATTAGAATATTATCAGTCTTTTAAATAAAACTTAAAACTAGAACCCCGCTATTGCCACAACAAATTAATGTCACCCATGAGTAAGTAAGAACAAAAAACTAATTTCGTAAGAAGGTAGTATTTATCTTTTGGTATAACCAATAAATATTGTTTATTTTTAATTTGAAGCAGCTAACTGAGGGAGACTGTCTTATTGGGGGAGGTATGTTGGAGGAATTGTGTGGAAGTTATTTATGTATTTATTTTATTGGATGTATTGTGTGGAAGGTTTTTATTTATGTATTTATTTTTATTTCATTTCATTCAGCGTAAAGCTCGTCGTAGGTCCTTCATTAATCTTATTAATTCAAGAAATATCAACCCCTATTGTCAGTTTCTTGACTTTGATAGTATATATTTTTTTTTTACATCCAGAACAAAGCTAAATGAAACCATTTTTGTTTTATTATTTGTCTTATTACATTTATGTTTTACCGATTTGTTTACAATCCAGGTAAATTCTAACTGGCACGGAGTATACAACACCGCCGGCGTGCGACCGGCGGCGCGCGCGCTCTCACACGCGCCGCGCACGCGCTTCGTCAATTGCGCTTTGACGGATCGGGGGGCGCTCGCCATTGACATACTCTGCGGAGGCAGATAGAACATGAGGGGATTGATTTTGATTGGAGGAGTCCGTGGACTTCAAAAAATATTAAGACAAAACGGCCAAGAGTGAGGCGCACTCGCAGACGGAGGAGGCGTTATAAATAAAAATAAAACGCGTTAAATACAACCAACTCTAGTATGTCGAAAAATAGCAGTTTTATACAACACCGCTAGAACATGTATCTAAATAAAAAATTAAAAAGAATAAAAATAAAAAAAAAACTTTATTTAGAAAAGGGTTAAAAGAGTGGTTACTGGCTCCCAAACTAGGATACCTAAAAAATACCCTAAATACCCGAAAACACTCCTCAAAAACATGTCTAGCATAAAGGGATATGGTTAGTTAATTTAGGAATAGTGTTTTTACTGTTTACTGTTGTTACGTGTTGTTCTCAGGGTGATCGGGTACAGAGTGGATAGCTCAATTCTCAGGCATTGGGCATCCATTCATGTCTACCCTAACAGTAAATTTAAGTATGACTAACTATTGAGTTAAGGTTTTCAATTCACTAACACTATGAAGTTGTCTATGGTATTTAAGTAGGTACCTAATTTTAAAAAGTACCCAAAACCGGCGTGCGTGCATGCAACGACTAATGAATGTTGAGGAAGCGAAAGTGATCTGTCAGGATCGTAGCAAGTGGCACTCCCTGGTCTCTGCCTACCCCTCTGGGATACAGGCGTGAGTTTATGTTATGTTATGTTACCTAATTTTGAAATAAATATTTTTAATTTTATAAATAACACCGTTGATGATAGAGATGGTATTAATGAAGTTGTTTCTATTGATAAGTGGAATGGTTATTATACTTATCAATAAATTAGGTAAGTTAAATTAAGTTTCTTTGCTGTGTACTTCTTAGAAATATTCACAGCCCAAATGTGTAATCAATTTGGGTCCGCATTTCAATTTGTCACGTCAATCGTCCAGCTCTTCATTCAGCTATGGGCGAGTAGCATACCGCTTAAGAAATACTGCTGCGATATATTATTACTGTTTACGAAATTAATTAATTTTAATCGCTCGTACAATTGATTTAATCAACATATTGTGGTGCAACAAGTACTCTGAATATTTCATTTCAACTCTGTCGAAAGCTAAAAATGAAACTTAATTTTAAATAGTCAAAACCGTTCACACAAAGAGAAAAGGGAGTCCGATTGGAAACGGTCTAAAGCGAAAAGTACAATTAACAACAATCATTCGGCTATTATCTTACACAATCGGCTATGCAAAAGTAAACTCCAATGAATTACATATCTATATTTTTGGGGGCGAGGGCTCCGCGCCACCCTCTATATTTTGATTTCGCTTTCACGTGGGAACGGGTGACAAAAACACGACGCAATGGAAATTCGACCATAGAGTTTATACATTGTAGATCTACATTGTAACAGAGAATCGACGAGGCTTGTTTACATGAAATTCTAAGTTAGCTATTGGAATTGTCTGATATCTAAGTATTACCCCAAATGACATGCCTGCGCATAGAGATAAGGGAATCGGTTTCGTACGCGCCCGGAATATTATGTATTATCATGATCTGAGAATTACTGCTTCAACTAGCAGGCGATTAATCTCCGCTTTGTAGCTTTTCCTGCTGAAGGTCTGAGATTGAAAAGGTTGGCTGCGGACACACACGCACACATATTCACACAAAAATACTTTGATAAATCAAATCAAATCAAAATGCTTTTATTTAAAATAGCGCATAAACAAGTAAAACTAGGTGTACATTTCAAAATCTAGATCATTTAAAAAAAAACTCCAAACTTAGTCTTTTCAAATATGTTCCTTGATAAACAGAGTTTACGTAACTATCTATTCTAAAACCTAGAACTGATGCACTGAACTGGCTTTAATTCCAGACATAATTGTCATCTAAATAGTATTAAATTTAATGTTTTAGTAGCCCTTTTCGCCAAAGTGTGCTGTACACATTTTTTGAACCGCGTTTCTGGCAAGCTTAATAAGTATATCTACAGGGATCTTATTGTAGAAAATTATACAATGCCCCATAAAGGATGTATTAACCTTTGCCAGCGTAAATCTTGGGAACGAAAGTAGTTTATTTCTAGTATTTATATTATGTTTGCTATCCACAGTGTTAAAGTTAGATACTGATATTTTTCCTGTCGTACATGATGAGAATATTATAAATATGTAAAGAATCCCTACTGAACCATGAACGGCAAATCGTTTACGTATACAAGGAAAGGGAACGGCCCCAAAATAGATGCCACAGGCACTCCTACCTTAACCTCTGAGCCTGACGATTTAGTTCTATTAATGTCAGCTTTTTGAACCCTCCGTTCTATAGATGACCTCATAAGTTATAAGCTTTTCCCATTTATTCGGTAGTTTTTTTTTTAAGAAAGGTGTTTCATGGTCTACGCAGCTAAATGCTTTCGACGAGTCACAGAACTAACATGACGCCAGCGTCCATCGTGAACGCCCTTGCGTGAAGCCGAGTTGCTGACTACTCTTCTCGAATATTTTACTCAAAAGGGGTATGTGTCTTATCACCATTTTAAATAAAGATACGAGCCTACTATATTTCATTACGTCAGGGTATGAACCATAGATTACTATCTATATTACTGAAATAGACGGTTCACTCTTATTTTTTTATGATGAGGCATAGATAGTGCTGCTATCGGCGCCGGCGAGTGGCTAGCGTACTATTTTTAAAATTTTATAATACAAAAGGCATGTCCGAGTGAGGATTCGAACCCACGTCACCTCACACCAATCAAACTTCGCAATGAGATGTACACGATAGAGCTACCATGAACTTATTAATAATATGCAAATTTTGGCTTCCTATGACACCGCTCATTTAGTAACCAAGCCGTCCGCTAGATGGACTTTTCTTAAGTAAAATCTCGTTTGTTTTAAGTGACCACAGCATGGTATGAACCTTGTTACTCATATTATTCACTCTGCCCTGGTTAATTTAGATTGTTTTATTAAACTGTCGATCAATTAGAATGAGTGCCCTTATGATTTTAATGATATTTAGTTTTTTCCTGAAAAAGGATAAACTTATTTTTTGTTATATATTTTTTTCTTGCAATAGTGACGTGTATAGAGACACCTCTGAGTCGGGCGTCACATTACAAAACCTCAGCCGGTATGTCACAGATTAAAAATAAAAAAAGACAAGTATGTATGTTTAAAAGTTGACGGATAGTTACGTTACTTTCAAATGATATCCATAGAGGTTTATGCTATCGACTGTACACTTGCGAACCTCATTATATGTCTCAAAGGACTTATTTGGCAGACAATTTCCTTCGACATATAGCTAAGCATAGCAGCAATTATTGCTGCTTTGGTGACCCCTGATTCCTTACTATCCATTGTTAGATTAGATGACTAGGGGATCATACAAGAGTTGTGCGAAAACCACCCGTCAGCCGCTCAAGACAAGGCTGCTGGTGTAAACAGCGTCTGGATTCAAGACAATATTGACTGAGCTCTCCGGGATTCTCCAGATAAAACGATTTACTTTCTTATTATTAGTGTAGCTGAATACTTAGGTCGTGGTTAGGTGCGAACTATTTTGAGACAGATAAATAATTTTTTTGCTTGGAGACACGTTGAAATGCGAAGTCCCGTCTACGCCTAGGCAGTAAAAAGTTTCATTCACTTTACATCACAATTGTACCAAAGACGTATTCCTTAGAGTTGCGTGTACAAACCCAAAAGCTTTAAAGTCAACAACTCCAGTTAATTATATTCCCATCGACCAACGGGACTCTACTATTGAACGCTTTTCATACAGTTTTGCGGGCATTGAGCCACACGGTACAATGGGCGCTGAGGGTGGCTACTACAATGGTGCGCGGGAGTCGGCAGCACCTGCCAAAAAGTCCCACCGCGACGTTCACACGCCCACAAAAAACGGGTTAAGCCTCAAAAGTCGAAAAAAATCACGCTTTTGTACTGGAGGGTTTTTTCTGTAGGAAACAGATGGCAAGGAAGTATGGAGGTGATAAGATGACCATGGTTTTTTAACACGTTACAAAGCAAATTATTTTAATATCTACATACTGTAGGTATAAAAATAAGCAAGAAAACTTGAATAAAACTCCTCACAGTCGGGATGACTGCGATAAACACGTGAGAGCAATTTTTTTATTATTTATTTATTTTACCAAAGTCCGGAGAGTTCAAACTCACATCCCGCGTCTCCCGCCATTGAGATACGTACATGCGAAGTCAATATAATTTACTCAAGTTATTTGTCGGGCGTTATACTAAAGCCCAAAATACGTACAGAGTCATTTATAAAAACACGATTCCACTAAAACACTCCTCAGATGCTATCTAAATAGTCCGTTGGAAAGGGACCCTCTTAAACAGCATTTGAAAAGTGGCATTCGAACTATAGCAAGCAGTTACCTATAGGTACAGTTACTAGAAATTGTTATTTTTTTTAATAACATTTTAATTATTAATAACGTTCCTCGAACTTATTTTATTCGTCACTATGTACCAACTTGGCTGTACAGTACCTTTATTAAATACACAATGTTTCATGTTTGACTGCAAACGTGGAAATATCCTCTAACTTCGTATTTATAATTATAGATCAGTTGATTATTTACTTAACAGTTTTTTTGTGAATTTAGTTTCTGAATGGCACTTCGTCCAACCCGATTAAGTATACTTATTTGTACTGAGATATTTTTTATGC
The DNA here is from genome assembly GCA_963969515.1 of Yponomeuta evonymella. Lineage (NCBI taxonomy): Eukaryota > Metazoa > Arthropoda > Insecta > Lepidoptera > Yponomeutidae > Yponomeuta > Yponomeuta evonymella. The sequence goes on along the minus strand of OZ018343.1, from coordinate 898,150 downwards.
TTAAGCTATCGTATTGATTCCATGCTGCGAGTAACAATGACCGTATCAACCACCGCATTCTTTGACAAAGGTCGCCTTTTTACCTTTACGGCGAAAGCTTGGCGGGGTAGGCTGGGCACAAAACACCACGAAATGGATTACACGCGCCACAATACCTCCGGGACCGATTCCTTTTCACGCAAAATCCTATGAGATTAAAGAATACTTCAAAAGTTGAAGGTACATACTTGGCGAAGGGAAAAGACATAAAACATGAGCGTTTTTTCTCACTCTGCGAGAAAAAATGGTAATGCCTTTGGTGTAACACAGCAAAAAGAAAACCGTAGTCTAATAAAGGCGGCATTAGGTTCCTATATTAAAAGAAACTTCGGTGAAAATATTAAGAGACCTGGAAAGTACATCAAACGATATTTTAACTTTTTTTTTTTTTTATTTATTTTATTTATTTATTTATAACTGAAGGAAAACGCTCACATAACAAAGCAGGTAAGTATTACGTGCTATGGTAATCAGGCAAGGACGTCACAAACATGAAAATACACCCAGACTAGGGGCATTTGTACAAATGTACGGCGGCCCCCGGTGGGAATCGAACCCACGACCTCTGCTTTGGTAGCTAAGCGCCTTAACGACTAGACCAACGAGGCACTAGTAGGTATTAAACCATTTTTTTTTTGTTTCAATCCTTCCATTTCACAACTGCCTTACATAACCAACCTTGAACTTGTACTAATTAATACCTCTCTTATAAGCCCTTAGCATTTATTGATGCTTACAGTTTATACCTAGTTTGAAGAGACCTAAGACTTTTGAGAGTCTTCAACTTCGAGTCGTAGGGCTCTGTTCACTGCGACCGGAACTGAGTAGAGCTTTAGAGCTGAGTAGAGGTGTTTTATAATTGTGTGTATGAATAAAAAACTTTTTGTTCATACACACAAAATAGACAACACTTTACAAATGCAAATAAAATATATTTTCAGGAATCCGATAAAAAACGGACCTGTATGATCACTTGCGTGTCTCTGTCTGACTCTGTTTTAACTTTATCTATTGAACCATAGGTAGCTAGTTGTTTTCTCAGAATATGTGCTATCGCGTGTCCATGAAAAGGGAGTTTTTGCAAGATAAAAAACGCGATGTTTTTAAAGTTTCTTTTTGTGGTTATGTAAACCATGAGGGAGGCCTATGTCCTGCAGTGGGCGTCAAATGGCTGATTATGATGATGATAGTAAAGGAAAACGGTCTCAAACAAGTAAACTTCTTGTCATTATAGTGCCGTCCGGCGTCCGTGTAATACCTATAGAAACGAACTGAGAGAACGGAAACACATTCTTGCTAAACACGTGGTGGTATAAAATCCTGAGTGAACGGTGCATGCGGTTCTGTGTGAGTAGTACGATGGCGCGAGTCACGCGTTTTGTGGCGCCATGGCGCCAAAGTGTCAGAATTTGACAACGTACTGGAAAGTGACGACTATTGACGTTTAAACGCGCGACTCGCTCCGTCGTGCTGCCTTTGCTGACGTTGTAACGATTCAGTTAATGTTGGCAAACTGTCAACTGTAGCTGTTTTCCTATATTGTATTTGGCAGTGTAAGCAATCCTTACAACTGGCCCTAAGACAATGTCGAGGATGGGGTGACAAAGAGGTTGGCTGAGGGGCTGACGCGGCGTCCGCTGCTTCAGGGGACCAAATTCACCGCTTTTGGCTGCTCTTGACTTTCGTTGAGTCAAGTGTTGGGACAGGTTCTTTCTTACAGCATGTAATTGAGACCTTGTTATCAGGGGTGCTTTGATTGAAGGATGATTTAAAGAGCGACGGGTCTGATAGCCCGTGTCGTGCGGGTCTGGTGACACTGCTTAAAATCGTTGATAAAGAATATTAGTAGGAAATTACGAACTTAGGCCAATTTTCTATCAAAAACTAAGATACATTACATAAACTCACACCTGTGTCCCGGAGGGGTAATCAGAGACCAGGGTTTGCCACTCGCCACGAACAACTAGATGTCTTGGTGCCCACCTATGAAATATGAAATATCTTAGAACTAAGAGGGCACCAAGGCATCTAGAGAATATTTATCAAAATATACTCATTAATAAACAACAGTTAAGAATGTGCCAGCGAGAGGAATGCCAGACTAGTACGGTATTAATATTCTGATATTCATAGCTGTACCTATGTACGTAACTTAATAATAAAATTATATCCTAGCTTCATAGCTAAGAATGAATCAGGGAGGACTTATCATTGGGAGAGTTCTAAGCAAGGCCATTAAGTATTCTAGCTTTGAGTTCTTCGATTAGTAGGTAACATTTCCTAATTTACAAACGTTATTATCAATAGAATTTGATATTATCTTATGTAAATCTGATGTTTAAACGTTACCTAAGAAAATTCTTTAATGTACACCGGGAAAATAACAAACACAAAATATTATGATAACATAATAGTACCTACCTACTAGTTGACACGGCCAACGTTGTGTGCCGTATTAATTAGCCAACAACCTCTTCTCAGACCTACCAAAAATACACAAAAAATTTCATAAAAATCGGTGAAGCCGTTTCGGAGGATTTTTCTCTATTAAATTATGTTTGTACTATTTAAGCCACACTTCGTAAAATAGCCCCTAACGTAACAAAACATACACTTAGGCGTACGTGGTATACACTACACACACAGTCAACACGTATAAGTTAATTACCTACAGGCCCATTCGGGAAACGTCTTCGTCCAATATACCTCAATCGCTCAAGACAAAATTATACAACCAGTGTGTGTTACCAGTGACGACTTATGGCACTGAAACATGGTCTCTCGCTGTGGGCCTCATAAGAAGGCTCAAGGTCACACAACGAGCTATGGAAAGGGCTATGCTCGGAATTTCTCTACGAGATCGAATCAGAAATGATGAGATCCGTAGACGAATAAAAGTCGTCGACATAACCCAGCGGATTAGTAAGTTGAAGTGGCAGTGGGCGGGGCACATAGCACGCAGAACTGATGGCCGATGGGGCCGAAAAGTTCTCGAATGGAGACTACATATCGGCAAACGCAGCGTAGGACGACCAGCCACAAGATGGCCAGATGACCTCATCCAAGTGGCAGGAAGGCGCTGAATGCAGGCCGTTTCTAACAGGTCTTTTTGGAAATCCATGGAGGAGGCCTATGTCCAGCAGTGGACTTCTTGTGGCTGAATGATGATGATGATGAGGCCTTAATTTGTGCGTGTTTGCTTACACATTGTATGTTAAGAAACATAGTAACCTAGTAACCTTAGTCACCTAGCTATAGCAGCAGATACCGACCAGTTTCGCTCACGTTTTTCTATTTATATTTAAACAGTAAAGTGAATGTACATCAACCCCGGTAACTATCAATAAAAATTACATTAGTATTTATTTATTTATATAATCAAATTTAACGCTCTTTTATATAGCTATTGTTATTTACAATATTTATTTACAGTAATAAATTAGTAGTATTCATTATTTATCATTAAAAACAACTAAATATAGAAAACTGTGCCCAGATCGCCGCGTCTGGGAAGGGTACCCAGTATGCTGGCTACCTCGTTGGATAGCGAGACTTATACTTTGCCCGAGGTAATAGCCAGCCCTGGGGTCCCTGGTCGTGTCGATGAGGCGCAACGATAGTTCTTTCAAGAGCAGTCGCGCCTCGGGCCCCCATGGTCCGAGTGTCTTGACACCAAACGGCACAAATACGTGACTGTGCTAGAGTCCCGTACTTGCGCCGCTTGATGCCGCAGCACCGGCTCTTGTGGAGGTGGCCTGGATGTGGGACGGCGCTAAAGTGTCCGCGCATGTTGCGTCCCACACCAGGGTTTTTCCATTTTTCCATGGGATCGACGACATCCCATCTGGTCTCCTGCCATCGTCGTCCCGGGCTACACCGTTTGGCTCTTTTATTTATATGCCAATAAAGAACTTCAAAAATCAATCAACACTAACTCTAACGTTATTCAAGTTCACGTTCAAGGTTTAGCTAGGCCCTACAGCTACTGGTTGTATGGAGCGTGTCCCGCGCGTGTGCCAGTGTAGCGGTGAAGTGCGTGACGCGTGACACGTGCTTGACTTTGCGTCCCGTCTCACACAAACCCTCATCCAAGACTGACCCGACACGACCTCAGAGGCCTGTGTGACATAGGTCATAAACTTAATTAAGACTGATCTAGCCTAGCAACGTCTATTCCATTTTCGTATTATCTCATCTAGAAGTTTTGGTATTATCTCATTTAGAAATTTCATCTACGTTACATAAACTTGTGAGCTGTGTATAAAAAATACGTCCGTCGGAGCTTAGAAGGTACGGCTGTCCCAAAAATAAACACAGTAAGGGACTTTGTTTTGTTCAAAACTGAAAAATACCCCAGTAACCAATAGCGGACAGCCAAGTAATTCTAAGAAATTCATCTTCAAAAACTGCGCTCTAATTCGAAATTTCAACTACTTCATTGAGAAGATTTATCAAACTCATCTCGAACTTTAATTATGTTATCAAAGTAACATAGTCCGTAGAAAATTATTCGTCCAATCAGACTTTGCTTAGACATTCAATTCATCATAAGCAGCTTATATACGTCCCACTGTAGGGCACAGGCCTTCTCTCGGAGAGAGAGTATGGGCTTAATCACCACGCGTGCCCACCGCTAATTGGCGATTTCAAGCGCTGAAGTATGTGAATAGCTCAGACACTCAGGTTTCCTCACGATTCAAATTCAATTGCCTACCTATAATCGTTGCTCGAATACATTACCAGGTACATAAAACCACCACATAACAAGGAAAACAGAAAGAAATTTGTCAGAACATTACAAAACACACAAAAATACAAATAAACTTTATTAACGAAACGAAAAAAGCTTTAACGTGGTTACTGGCTCCCAAACTAGGATTCCCTGTGCTATGGCTAGCCAGGCTTCTTCCAAAATACATAATAATATTTGTTTTACAATAGTTACTAATAGCTAAACGTTCTTATACCGTAACGTCAGTAACGACTACAAGAAAGAACACAAATAGCAATACCAGCTTACAAACCTTGAAACACGAGTCCCACTAATTTTATAATACGAAAGTTCGTGTTTTTAAATTATTATTACAACAACAATGTATGTTAATTAGCACATAGTCTTCATTACTTAAAGTTTAATAAAATGTACATTAATTTGCAATGTTTTTTTTTATTTTTCATTTTAGTTTAGTTTCTGAACTAAGAATACCACTAAGCAAAATACTTAAAACATCTGTTCATTTCTTCAGAATAAAGAATTAAGGGTTTATAAGATACTGTTTATAGTTTTTACTACGGTAAACGCATTACCGATAATTCGGAGCACGGATTTTATGCGCAAATGAAAAAATCCGTGCGGAAAATTTACCGAAGAGCGTTAAAGTCGTTGAATCACAATAATATGTGTCTTAGTCGTCATATACCCACATCGATTACCCACTGAAACTGCCCTACTGCGCTTGTAGATATGGTATCCCCTTGGCCAAGTAACACTGAAGCCTACATCCCCGTCCCACGCTCGCACACCCTTCCGCATTAACTCGATGGATCGGCGCCGAAATTGCGATTCCTAATTGTTTTGAGTTTCCCACCGTCCGCCGGACACGTGGCTTCAGAGCACATTGTCTGAAACGTTCGCTGGCTAAAATGAACTCTAAACCTCTAACAGCAAGGCCTATAGTTGGGAGGGTCGAGATTGCAAACCCATTTCCCATAATTCGAAGCGCCACGCGGCTCCCATAACGCAAACACTAATTGTTTGCTAACGCGAATACGGCTCTTGGGGAAATCAGCATAAAGCTCAAATTAAAAATCCAGACTTTGCTATTAACTTCATGCACGCGGCTGGTACAAATTCACCAGATTATTCCGAGGCTCATCGTGGATCTTATGCCATTGGCATAGGTAGTTGTTTCAAATAACATAGACGCATTAATAAAATAAAGTGCATACGCCAAAGGTGGTGGTAGTCAGACACGCGGCCGCACACTCCTCGAACCATCACAGATCTACTCTCTACATCGCTCTAAGCGCCATACATTTAGCGCTCAGGATGCCCTAACAAATGTATACTATTAATATGGTCTTTAACTCTACTGCACGCTCCTGACACCATTGTAACTTTACCCTCATGTTACACTTAACCCTATAGAGATAAAGTTGAAATTCCCAAGCGTAAAGGCCAGTTCACACTAGCATATGAGTATGGGGTGGCTCCATGCGCGCTCGAGGACACACTCCGCGACGGACGTTGGGCACGCGCACACGCGTGTCGGCGCAGGCGACCAGTGCGGACGCACCTTAAGGAACGCCTCAAGGAAACCAACTTGATTATGCTAATTGGACCGGACGAATTGTGTAAATTTTTCTGAGAATTTTTGCAACAAAAAAATGTCGATTTGAATAATTCGTGAGATAAAATTAAAGACATAAATGTGTTTTAAGCAATGACAAAAGAAAAACTCGATAAAAGAATTAATAAGACCGAAATTTGTACAAACTGAGTTATTTATCTACAGCTAGACCAAGTGAAGTGACAGAATAACTCATACCAAAGAGTGCCAAAGCATGGAGTATCACCAACAGCCTTCGCAGCAGCCTCCGCAGTGGAACTACGGCTGGGCGCCCCCCCCGCCCGCGCCCGCGCCGCCGCCGCCCGCCCAGCGCAAGCGCGCTCACTCCGAGAGCGAAGACGATGCCTTCTCTGAGGAGTCCAGCAAGGATGCCACGTGAGTACGCAACTTCTCACAAAATGTACACAAGTTTCGAGTCATAGTGTTTGTAGCGCATGTCGATGTGCGAAACAATAATAGATTTTAAAGTCATTCAAACAGGTTTAAAGAGAGATTTTAAGGCTCATAGCTGTTATTCAGTATTTTTTTAACCGACTTCAAAAAAGGAGGAGGTTATCAATTCGACGCGTTTGTTTTTTTTTTGCTATGTTCTCGCATAACTCCGTCAAATCTTAACCGATTTCGACAATATTGTAGAAGTATAATTTGTAGTCAGTGCCCAGTTTCATGACCAGGACATATATTTTCAGCACCGACAACAAATTATCCTCCTACAATACCTACATGTATACATACTTCAAATTTCAAGGTATTCATTTAAATGATTTCTAACTTTTTAGTGCTGTAGTGTTCTGAAGTCGTTTTGTATTTTTTGTTTAAAGTTTTTTTAATTATTACTTAAATAAAAACTATTTATCTACGTTATCATAGCTAAACCATATCCAAGTAGCAGGAAATTTAAATTGTAAATTTGGTTTTTTATTAAAATCCAATTGACGGTCAATTTCTAAGAAAAAAACTCTTTTGCTTATTATGAACTGGTCTAGCTAACAACGATACTATAGAAACCGTTTCAAAGTTTTGCGTTTCAGTAAAATTATTATTATTTTATATGAATAAAATCTTCCTTGAACTTTTTACACGCGTCTCCCGGTCAATGAACCATAAGTAACCGTTAGACGGTTTACTTTTAGAAATAACACGTATGTGAGTAGACACGTTGGCTGAAAGTTGAGTGGTCTACCTAGACTTCTAGAGAAAACTTCGAATTGCTAATTAAGTAGGCGAGTTCCCGTTTGAATGGCTGCCAAGTTATGAACACATACGTAAGTTGAGTTTGTTATTAATAGATAGTTATTAAATACTAACTGATTTACGTAAAGTCTTGCTACGCAACTAAATTTGTATGAAATGATCTGCTCAATAGGCAGAGGTGAACTAACTTATTGGAAGGTGATACAACCTCATTCATTCAATACAAACACGATTCATGAATACAAATTATGTTATCTTATGATACAGAAAACAAAATTAGATGAAAGCGCTACGACGTAGCACCGCTACGAGCTACGAGCTACGCACTCAGCGTCGCTGGTCCAACACACCTTTTTAGGGTTCCGTAGTCAACCTAGTCAACAAGGAACCCTTACAGTTTCGCCATGTCCGTCTGTCTGTCTGTCTGTCCACGGCTTAGAACAGAGACTATAAGTACTAGAGAGCTGAAATTTGGCATATATGTTGATATTGTGGGTAGAGGAAGACCATTTTTCGATTTAGGGTTCCGTTTGTGAAATGTTAAGTAAATTTTGCGCGCGGCCCGACACGCACTTGGCCGGTTTTTTTTTTTAATAAATACGACGCAATATGACCCGCACACCGACTGAAATGAAAACACGACGTTCGCTATATTGTGGCCGGAATGTTTTATGTTTAAATATCGCAAACCCAAAGGTACACGAGCGTAATAAGTGACAATAGAGTCTGACATTGAAACGCCTTTTGGAATGAAGGTGTTTCGTAATAGCATTTTCATGTTTGTCAGTTAAATAACACAAAATATTGACATTATCACATTATCAGTAGGAATACGTACACTACACTACTCGGCCTGTTGAGAGTGATTAGAATAACTTTTTTTACACACAAACACTATACAGAGATAGATAGATCAAAAAAACTTTATTGCACGACCGTAAAAAAATAATTAAAGAAGAAGAAAAAGCATTTATTATAAAAACAGTGCACACGTCACAATAACAAAACAAAAAAAAACAACCAAGAAAATATTTCAACAGAAATTTTATAAAAAAGAAAGGAAAACGAAAGGTCACGGCGTGTCCTATAAATGGCAACTGACTCAGCAGTATGCTGAGGGTCAAGCCTTCAGCGCGAGCGTCACATACCGCGGTGTGGTACAACCGTGAACAATTATACTATATATAGTAGAATACTATGTAATACAGAATAACAATTATATACAATCGTACGTATTAAGTATACAGTATGAAACAATACTTAAATTGTTTTCATTAAGTGACTGAATAAACTACGATATACACAAATAAAATCATACACAAATGAATAAAGGTATACAACCATCTTAAATTACGAGTATGTTTAAAAAATTATAATTACAAGTGAAAAATATGAAAAATAAAAAAATATAAAAAAAAGCTTATCCCTAAAATTTAATACTTTATTCAGATACTCAAATTTACATGTGGCAATGTTGTGTGTTCATGCTTTAGACCACAACTTAGTACTCATGTCATATTATTACTTTTATGTCCTGTAATGGTTGTGATCTTTTTTGTACACCAAATAAAATAAAACAAAAATAGAGTACCGTTACAATTACATACTAAGCATAGACCTCCAGTATAAAAGCGAAAAATAAGAAGCAGCACCATTGTTCTACCAACAATTCATGCAACTGTCTACCCCGCAGCTCCCCTGGCGGCGACTCCTGCCAACTCCTTACCCGCAAACGGCGGCGCGGCGTCATCGAGAAGAAGCGACGAGACCGGATCAACACCTCGCTCACTGAGCTCAAGCGCTTGGTGCCAGCGGCGTGCGAGAAGCAGGGCAGCGCCAAGCTAGAGAAGGCGGAGATACTGCAGCTCACCGTCGATCATCTGAAAATGTTGCACGCTAAAGGTGAGGATCTGTCGGTTGGTTAAAGCATCTGCATTAAGGCTCAGGCGGTAAGGGAGAGCTGGGAGAAGCCGGATATACTGCAACTCACCGTGGAACAAAAAAAAGAAATCTAGATTTAAAAAGTATTTATTACCTCATGAGAAGAAAAAAACTTAAAACAAAGTAAGGCTTAACTAGTGGTGACATAAAATAAGGCAAAAGGTAGGTAGTGGCTCAGCTGGTGCTGACCCGGGTCAGTCCCGGCCAGCGCTGGTCTTCACCCACTGCTTTCTCCCTGAGATGTTGTGCGGGAGTTATGTACGAAAAAAAAAAACTTAATTGCTATAAAGGTGTACATAGATAGTGCCTGGTCCCAAAATAGAATTATTATTACCAGACTTCCGCTCAAAAGTGTCATTTTTTTATTTTAATATTCTAATATTGTAGTTTGACATTCAAAAAACGGAATATAAATGATTTACGTTGAAATTAAGTTTAGTTTTCCAATTATAAAAATGTAATACACTTCATAAACTAACTTATGTTAATATACTACATAAACTATGAAAAAATAACATTAATTAACTAAAATTACGTAAATATTTTCCCTGGACCTGAGCGGGCCCCCGAACTACGAGGCCGCGAGTTCAGAAGTAACTTAACATCTTTAACAAAAATTTGGAATACTTATAACGTTTATATATGAGTACTTCAAATCAATTAAAGTTGGGCCATATATGCTACAGCTACCTAAATACCATATTATATACTATTTTATTTTTACTGGGAGGGTCCCATCCAATGAATTTTCCGGGCCTCAGATGGTATAGTTACGCCACTGCGTAAGGTTATAGAAGGCGAAACAAATACAGGTACTAATTAATAGGACATACAGTAACGTAAGGGAGGAAAGCCAGTGCAAAGGAAGCCTTCGAAAAAAAACAGGAAATCCACACTAAGCTTTTTAATGTCGTTGAAAAATTATATTTCAATTTATAACGGGCCTCACTTATTATTAAAATCTTTCAAATATTACATTTATTCGCCTTCACTCGCTTTCAATGGCTCATTTCCGTTTCCCCGAGCTTTGAAAGAAGATTAATTTTTAACGGTGTTTTGGCATGAAGCGTAGACCATAAAAAGCGGAGACGTTTTTCCTGCTCTTTGAATTCGGCTTCTTAATTAAAAAATACTGTTACGGATTCACTTTTTCAAAGAAAGTTATTGGGGTGACTAGGAAGCAGGTTGCAACTTTTTTACAAACCTTGTGCGAGTAAATGTTTTCACTTTCAATGCTTTTAGGGAATAACAATTTATGCAACGCTTTTTCATACGAAATTATCGCTAGAATTCAATTACGGACCCGCACCTAACCTTATCATCCATCACACGTTGTTAGCAAGCACTTGCTCTATCGTGGTCCCGTCACCATCTCGACTGGTCGATCCCGCCTCCACACTAACCGTGCTATCGCAGAGGCCACCAAAGTGTCGCCAAATCGTAAACACAAACAGTTGTGTCGCCCATTTCCCACGCTCCGTTTCCGGGTGGAACACGCGACAGGTGGACGGCTCGGAACTTGTCCGGAGGACCAAAAACGTTACACATCTGTGCTGCAAGGGAATGGCGTGAAAAAAGCGTCGGTTTGAACGGCGAAATGTTTCGTTACTGCAGCAAAGAGCAGCTATGGTTTGAAAAAAAATATGCGTTGAATGTGACAGCGTGAAATTTTGTTAGGCGGGTGAATTTTGACTGGGTTATTTTAGTCTGGTGAAGTGGACGTAAGCGTATGGAGGTGAATAGGTGAATATTTTTTTGGTTTGAAAAGTGTTTTTGAAATACCTTTGATTGAGTTAAGCTTAGCACTAGTTTTGTACCAACGTGGTATTGAAAATGTCTGTCTACTAAAGTCTGTTTAAACGTCCGTCCCTTGAATAGTTGAACCCTTTTTAGCTACAACTTCGATAAGCTCAACTAGTTTACTTCCAAAACTACCTCACACACGAGCGGTTTCGTAGTGCCCTTACTTCCGGCGTATGATTCACGATTGCATTTTGAGTCACTGATTTTTAACTAACTGGAGTGAACTTTACTTCGGAGTTAATTTGCGGTTAGGGCTCCGATCCGAAATGTTTTTACGCACTTCCGACCGAAGCACGCGCCGTTACTGTTACCGCTTTACATTCTGGAGTAACTTTGTATATTTCAGTTTAGTTACAGCTTTGATACAATCAATAATTCCAAAAAGAAAGTATGAAAAGAACGGGCACAGGCTTTCTATCAAAGAGATATATTGTGGGCTTAATCACCTTATACAACATAAACACATAACATAAACTCACGCCTGTATCCCAGAGGGGTAGGCAGAGACCAGGGAAAAAAAAAAGTGATCTGTCAGGATCGTAGCAAGTGGCACTCCCTGGTCTCTACCTTATACCTGTTGCCATTGATTTTCATTTGACTTATATTAAAATTCTATTGTGCCTATTTATCTGTAAAAAAGTTACTTATTGTTTATATAGTAATTGAAAAGAAACATTATTAATATTTTTTGTACAATTGTAAAATTAAATCAATAAAATCACTTGCATGCTCGCCGCGGAATTACGATGTCGTCGTTCGTGCGTAAATAAAATAGAATTTCAAAGAATAGCTAGAAAAACCGGCCAAGTTTGTGTCGAACCACGCGCAGTGAAGGGTTTCGTATATTTACTGAACCAACAACTTCATCAATGTAATTTTCAATGGATTTTATACGAAGTTTTCCTTTTATAAGTTGGTCCCCTGTTACTCGTTAACTTGTAAAGCCTACTTAGCCGTGATAGTTTTTTCTTTTAATTTCATTATATTATGTGCTACTGCCCTGAATTTTTTCACGTTTCTACAATCAACCGTTTAGCCAGGAAAGGGGGGGGACGCCCGACTCTGACAAAAATTGCGCTGATGCTTAATATTTCGCAAACGGAACCCTAAATCAAAAAATGGTCTTCCTATACCCACAATATGTTTGAACACCCAATCTAATGATACTATTGTATATGGGATATATATTATACTATTGTATAGGCGACAAATAAAAATTGCATCCCTAATTTTGCTGTACCCCAACAAAAAAAATTTACATTTTATTCTACCGTTTTGTTGGCGTGATTAATATGTAAGGCTATGCCAAGTTTCAGCTCTCTGTTACTTATCGACTCTGTGCTAAGCCGCGGACCGACAGACAGACAGATGGACAGACAAGCGTCCGTCTGGACGGACATGGCGAAACTATAAGGGTTCCTTGTTGACTACGGAACCCTAAAAATTAAGCAGTAACATCCCTCATCAAAAGCGCGCACGACATTAAAGTCTTTCATCATCGTAATCAATCACTCCGTATTTGTCCACTAATGGACGCACGGCCTTGCTTGGCCTTACCAAAGACACGCGAAGAAGTGGCGTTTCTTTTTAGGACGGCTTCCAACTCGCTGGACCAATGATCTGAGGCAGATTGCTGGGAGCGGCTGAATGAGGATTAAAGTAATTATCAAACCAAAAATCAATACATGGACACTGTACCCAAGTGATTGATACTTCTACATATTATGCTGACTTACGCCACTTCCTGAGGCTTAGGTAGCCACTTTTCTTGATTTTTGTATGAATGCTGTATGCTGCATTCATACATTGTATGCTGCTTGGGCCACGCTTGGGAAAATGGTGGGAGTCGGACCTTGCGTAACAAAATTAGTTACTTAGTTTTTAGGATTTCTGCGCTTAAATTGCATGTTGTGTTCACGTCGATTCTAGTCGTCGAGTCTAGATCACTGCTAGCTTAACTATTTAATAACTATTATGTAATTTTTAGGTGTAACATTCAATTTTTTGAACTATGAATTTAAAGAAACGGACTCTACGCCTCCTTTACCTAAGACGGCCGTCACTTTCGCAGTGAATCCGTCAGAGCAGCAATGCTCAGTGGCGGTGTGACCGCAGACAGGACGCGGCTTCCGTTCCCGGCGAGTGCTACAATAAATTAACCGCAAACGAACCCCATTCGGCAGTAATTGACCTCGATCTTCACGCTAGTGGCTTACCGGAGTATTCTTTTCACTCTTCATTTAATTATGTACTGCCTTGTTAGGGTTCCGTAGTACTAAAAGGAACCCTTATAGTTTCGCCATGTCCGTCCGTCTGTCTGTCTGACTGTCCGCGGACTAGCTCAGAGAGGATTAGTACTAGAAACCTGAAATTTGGCAAAAGCATACATATTAAACACGCCGATAAAACGGTAGAATAATATCTATAAAAAGATTTTTTGGGTACGTAAAGGAGAATGATCAATTTACTATACGAGTTAGTCTATTTTTGCGTCTTTTGGCGCATTGATGAAACCAAGGGTAAACTATGAGAAATTAGCTCTGGATTATGCAGGAAAAATATTATGAAAATATTAGATGGGAGTTTCGAGAAATCTTAATTTTGAGCCCATGTTTTGAGGTTATGACAACTTTGGTGGTTTGGTATTATTTTGGGTTGGCATTGGCACCTAGTCAGTTTGAATTATAAACATAGGTCATTATTAGGTAGGTATGGTTAGTTAGTGCTAAGTAATAATTCTGTATAAAATACAAAATATATAGTCTATGTCGATATAGTCATATCGCTGCAAAAAGTCGCAGTGTTTAAGGAGCCTAATGGGGGACAAAGAGATAATTTCTGATAAACAAGCACAAACAGTCTTAGGTCCAGCGCACAATTGAGACAAGACTATCCTAAGCCCACAATGGCGGTTTAATTTAGTTATTTATTTCACATATTGTTTATACATCATTATCATCATCATTTCAGTCATTGAACGTCCACTGCTGGACAAAAGGCTCCCCCAACAATTTCCAGAAGGGCCGATTGGATTGTTCATACACATGGTCATTTTAACAATAAACTACACTAATTAAACAGTATAAAATCCACTGGAATCAATTTGGAAAAATAAAGCGTAATAAAACCGCTCGTTTGATATCCCGTCAAAAAATCCCCGTTTGCAGTTTGCACTATCGCATTTTATGTAAGTACACGATTTGCGATTTTTACAATAATCTAATCTGTGTTTGTAATCTGTATTGACTGACTGAAGATTGTAGTTATAAAATCAATATAGATATTTTTTAATTATTACTTTTAAACCCCTGATTCTTTTAATTTATCAAATAGAGCTATGAAATCATTTTTCAAAAGAAACATTTTGAGGTATAAATGCGCAACATAGACTGTTTTTTATCATTCTCCTTTGGGATGGAATTTTTTTTCTCGCTTACACCAGTGTGTAAATGTATTGGATATCTTTGGATTAGTCTTCTAAAATATTGTGGTTGTAGGAAGACTATTTTTCGATATAGGGTTCCGTTTGCGAAATGTAACGCTTTGAAGCGCAAATTTTTATTAGTAGGGCGTCCCCCCTCCTCTATCGGCTAAACAGTTGATTGTAGAACCGTGAAAAAATTCAGGGCCGTAGCACATAAAATGAATTTAAAAGGAAAACTATCACAGCTAAGTAGGCTTTACATGTTAACGAGTAATACTCGACCAACTTATAAAAGAAACACTTCGTACAAAATCCACTGAAAATTACTTTGATGAAGTTTTTAGTTTTGTAAAGCAGATAAAACCTCCTGTTTCTACGGAACTATACACTGCATGTAGCCCGACACGCACTTGGCCGGTTTTTATTTTAGTATTGAGGTACAAGGTGTCAAAATACTGACGGTCGGCTTTGAGCCTGGACCTGGACACTAAAACGCACTACTTTATCCATAAAAAGTTTGCTAGGCTAGCATTTTTTTTTTAGTTATTAAAATAGTTTTTTATTCTTAACTAACTCAATGGAGTAGATAATTAAGTATAAATGAACCAACGCTATTCTTATTTGAGATCCCAATATTTTAAATACATTGCGCGTTGAAATTTCGATATTCTTTAGAGAAAGGAAAGAAAATCTATAAGCTTCCTTGGAAAGAAATGTTTGGGAAATGCATTTCTACAATAATATAGAATGCAAAATTGTGTGATTTTTTTAACTTCAATATCTCTATTGTTAATCAGAATCAGAATGATTTATTCATGAACATAGGCACAAATATAAAAGGTATTAAATATATTTAAGTTCTTACCATGTTCTACCCATTATGGGCGTATGAATATTCATGCAGGCATGCAATAAGTTCATTTCAATAATATTACAAGTCAAAATGGAAAGTGAGAATATTTTATTTGCCACAAATAAAACAATCATAAATAATAAGTTTTCTCTCCTTCATAGGTTGAAAAGGCAGTGAATCAGAATCTTCAACAGCCCATCAGTTCCGGCGTCAGTTCCATCTTTAATGCTCCATGCCATCCTCTGCCATGGACCCTCTGCCGACTCTGGTCTGGTCCACCTGCCTTCCCGCTTCGATAATTTCCTATGCGCCATCTAAGATGGTGTTTATTGAATATTATTACTCTTTCGCCTTTTCAAAATTCGTTAGTCGCTGCATCCACGCACGTCGGTTTCGAGTACTTTTTTTCTTGCCCTTCGAGGCTGGAGAAGAGGTTTGAGACTTATTTCTTAAGAGGGCGGGTGGTAGGCTTGTCAGGACTGTGGCAAGTGTTATATTTATTTATTTATGTATACTTTTATTGCACTTAAAAAGAAAATTGTACAATGCGGCGGACTTAATGGCATAAGAATTTTCTACCATTTTATACCCTGGTCTCTGAATACCCCTCCGGGATATAGCCGTGAGTTTATGTATACAATGCTCTTTTATACCCACCCGCACCCTAGATTTCTCTAACAGTTTTAGTCCGACCAATCGGCAAGAATGCGAGTTTATAAAGTTCTATCCATCGGTTAGTCGGTTCATTATATCCGCGTTAACTTCCTGTTAACCTGCGTTTTTGTAGGCGCCAGGTGTCCGGCTATTTACCTGCGTGTAACCGATAGCGTTAGCCTTTAAAATAGACGGGCTAGCTTTGGTGGTTCGCGGCTCTATAGGGCTCCATAGGCTCTATAGTTCTGTAGGGTAGGTAACCAGCGGCGACCTGGCGTGAGACTTCTAATGTGTTGTCCAGGTGGGCATTGTGTTGGATTTTTTTTTAATGGTACAGCGGGAGTGGGAGACAACGATATTATGAAGACATATTATACAGGTAGAAATAATATTCTTATACTTCCGGTTCGTTGTAAAAAAAAGGTTTGCAAATTCACCTAAACAAGTTACTTAATTACAGTTAGACACAGTTGGTTGGTTGAACATGCAATAGCATTTATTGACTCTGCTCATATCTGACGAGATGGACCGAGTGCGTAATAGTGAGTTTGCCATTTTGTTCCCTTTCCGTTCGTACTACTTACACATGCTTCTATTAGACGTCATCTTCAAGTTGTGCGTAATGAACTGTGTTACGCTGCCAATGGCTGACGTTCGTTTTCAGCAAGTATGTATTAAATGATTATTTTCTAAAAATGAGAACGGTAATAACGAGAATCTGTTGTTAACAAGTGTCACTTCACACAAGTGCATACAAAAAACTAGACAAGTGCGAGTTGGACTCGCCTACCGAGGGTTCCGTACAAATTTGTAGACATTATATATTATAAATATTAGGGGTTAAAGTATGAAATTGCCGTTTTATTGCAATAGGTTCTTTGAATTGACATAGAATCTTCATGGTTTGAGGTTTTCGAATGAAACTTTTTTCAAATGGTTTCTATGATGTTCTTTTTTTAAAAAATGTGAAACATTTGAATATCGACTTTCAATTGTTTTTGTTATTCAATTTAGACAAGAAAGATGGATACTGCGAAAATTCGAGTGATTTTTGAATACGAGTTCCGACGCGGAACTAACGCGGCAGAAACATCCCGCAATATCAATGCTGCGTTTGGAGAGGGGTCTACTAATGAACGCACCGTGCGATTTTGGTTTAAACGCTTTCGTGATGGAAATTTCGACTTAAAGAACGAGCCACGAGGAAGACCGCCCACACAGGTGAATAACGATGAATTAAGAGAGATAGTGGAAGCCGACCCTAGTCAAACTACCCAGGAATTAGCGGCATGGTTTAACGTTACCTTACCCACAATATTGACTCACTTGCGTCAAATCAATAAAATAAAAAAATACGAAAAATGGATGCCTCATGATTTGACTGAAATTTCGCAGTATCCATCTTTCTTGTCTAAATTGAATAACAAAAACAATTGAAAGTCGATATTCAAATGTTTCACATTTAAAAAAAAAAAACATCATAGAAACCATTTGAAAGAAGTTTCATTCGAAAACCTCAAACCATGAAGATTCTATGTCAATTCAAAGAACCTATTGCAATAAAACGGCAATTTCATACTTTAACCCCTATTAGTTCAGAAATCGAGTCTCGCAGATTTTTTCGAGATTTTCCTGGATTTAAAAGACAATTTATTTTATGATTTAATTACAAATGTATGTTTTAAGATTTTTTCTGTATTTGTAGTATGAGGCTATATTACTTGCCAATTTTCATAGTTCTAGGTCAACAGAAAGCACCCTTTTGATTCTCTTGAGTGTCGAAATATACGTTTCTTTTCGGCATAAACGGCCATATCTTCTTTTCTCGTTTTATTTTTTGACAGCTTTAAGAGACTGTTAACTTGAGTATATGGTTTAAATTTTAACTTGATACTTTCACGCGTTCTCGGGATGAAGGGTCTTGACAGACAGACGGACGGACGGACAACAAAGTGATCCTATAAGGGTTCCATTTTTTTAATTTTGAGGCACGAAACTCTAAAAATAGCTGACAGCTGTTAATAGTAAATTAATAGATTGTCAGTGTACGAGAAACCGGGGCTTAGCCTAGTATAACCCACCTCTACTGTACAACTCTACTGTACACAGAGGGCCGCGTGGGAACTCCGCGCGGTCAGCAGTCCCACTCCGTTCACCCCTCCGCCGGCGCGAGGGATGAAGGCCCCGATTAGCGACTGCGCTGGCTCACGTTGCGATTCAGCGAGTGACGGGACTCGGATGGGTGTGGGAAATCGCGGGGTCACGTCTCTGGGGGTTTGGAGACGGGGACGGTTTCGGTGGTCGTGGGGCTTAATGAGGCTGGGGTAAGGTATAATGTTCTTTCACTGAAAAGAAAATCAAAAAGACACACCTGAAATACGTGCTTGCTCATGTGAAAGTTGGGATTACACCGCTAAGGACTAAATGAGATCAAGGATTAAAGCGCTAGAACCGCTTAATTGGCTGAACAGATTTGAGGAAGTTTGACATAAAAAAAGATCCGATCAATCTTGGATTAAAACATCTGAATCCCACGCGACTAAAGATGGTAGCAAAGAATAAGCTCATATTTTGTGAAATAAAAATTAAGTTATCTTATCTAGCCAGACAATTTTTACTAAACCCTAAAAGTACCTACAACAAAACCAAACAAACCAATAAAAATGAGATCGAATGGCACTCGTTCTTATTGTCTTATACTTCCACGGAAAGTCCACAGAGAAATTAAAGACTCGTGACCGAAGCTATGTTTATAAGGCTCCCATTTCAATTTGGTCCGACTTCCTTTTAGGAAAAACAAATAATCACAATGATCAACGAAGATGCTGAAAGTCCTTAACAGGGAAAGATCAATCTACAACCGTTTAATGAGTTTTGGGCAGAGTTGTAATACTATCTTTTTAACCGACTTCAATTACAAAAAGAAAGAGATTCTCAATTACAAACAGAACGAGATGCTCAATTCGTTGGTGTAATGTTTAGCGATAATTTTTTACCATGCTGTCCGATTTCATAAATCCTTTTTTGTAAGAAAGGTACCTCAAGAGTGGTTCCATATAAAATTGGTCAAGATGGGATTAATTAGAAAATCATCGAACTCTCCTTTTTGGTGCATATTTATCGTGACGTGGGTTTTTTTTTAATAAAACGGTTTTACATGACTTTACACCAAAACATAACATTCGGCAACATTACTTTTAGTAAGATTATAATTCTATAAGACCTATCTTCGTAATCCACATTCGCATGGAGCGATCACGTGTCTAATATCTATTGTCATGCATGACCGACGGAAGCGCGAGCGCATTCTAAACTACTAACCCTTTCGGTTGTCACACCTGCATGAAGAAAAAATAAAGGAAAAAGTCGTCATAAAACATGCGTCGGAAGGAAGGCGGAAGCAGCCACTATTGAAAGCAATTGGGTTAGAAATATTGAAGGGTTGGGGCTAAAAATAATGCTAAGTGACAGAGTGAGGTAGAATCACTTTGAGATAGAGCGAGAAATAATTAAAGCACAATAATTTATACGTAGACTAGACTACTTACAATCTTAAGTTTGTTACAATCTGTGATACTTGCATTACATACATTGCATAAACTCACGCCCGTATTCCGGATGGGTAGGCGGAGACCAGGATCCGCCACTTGCCATTTTCGCTTCATCAACATTCATCAGTCGCTGCATTGCATTAAATTTGGCCTTTGCATCTACGTAATAAGATAGTATACACAGCGTCCAGTGGCACCTTCACTCACACTATATGGGTAAAGGGACCACTTGACTCTGCAGTGCCTGGGACGGTGTCGGCCTAGCCCACAGGAAAGACATGTCAATACGTGCGGAGCCAACCAAGCCGCGGGTTTCCTCACGATGTTTTCGTTCATCGTAAGCGTGTGGTATTGCTACTACAAATTCGCATATGTACGTAACTTTGAAAATAAACAGTTATAGGTACAATCCCGCACTGGGAATCGAACCTGGGTCTCCGTTCCCAATGGACTGGACCAATGGTCAATGGACTTGCCTACACTGATTATTGTTTAGTCAATAACACAATAATAGTCAAGTGATGTACTTACCACGTCCTGAAAAATCAAGTTACATTATCAACTTCACCATCTCACCAGTTCAGCGATTTAATGAATGTAGAAAATTCATTCAGATTATTCACCCTTCGAAAACCACTACCCCAGTAGCCTACAGCTATGACCAACCAACTTAAAAAGATCTGTGCGACTTATCAAAGTGATCCCATTTTTCGATCGAGTTTAATCGGATTCCTGTTGGAGGAAGACATCCGGTATCCTTCCCGTTACACATTGCACTAGTTTTTGTCTCTTTCCGATATTAAGATAAGTGTATTGGCCTCTCTATCTTTTGTATTGAGACTGGTTGCGTAAGATTTTGTTGAAGGGCCCTTGCAAAGAGGGGAAGCGCCACTTTGGCATTATTTTCTTTGTGTTATACTTTTTGAATGGAGACGAAATCCTGTTTCGAACAAAACTATTTCTAAATACGTGAATCAACAGAGCTTTTAAGCGATGGCGGAAAGCTGTTTTCGTTTTCTATAGGAAGCAAATTATAAAAATATATCTTTACCTTAACAAAAACCTACTTTGCTTGCTTACTTTATATTTTACTAGCTGTTGCCCGCGACTTCGTTCGCGTGGTAATTTTGATGTTTATTTTTCCGGGATAAAAAATAGCCTATGTGCTAATCCAGACTATAATCTATCTCTGTGCAAAATTTCACCTGGATCCGTTCAGCCGTTTTTGTGTGAAAGAGTAACAAACGTCCATCCATACATACAAACTTTACAGGAAAGGAATCACCTATCATTTAGATTAGACTAATAAGTTGCAGTACTAACAGGTTGCAGTACACTTAATTTTCATAAAACTACTTACCTAGCGCACAGGCAAAAATATACCTTGCCCTCTGCATCCAAAAAGCAGCTTTATTTCGTTTTTTTTTTGGAAGCCATACTGTTCTGTCCAAGTCCAATCGACCGTCTGGAGAAATCATCAACCCTTTCTGAATGAAGTCGTATTTACTTACAAGGCAGCACCCTTACCCTAGGATAGTTCTGTGGTACCTACTTTAGCAACAACTTGTGTACACAAACCGGCCCACTAACCCCCTCTCTCCTCCATTGCAGGACTGGACACGTTCGCGTACGACCCGCAGCGGTACGCGATGGACTACCACAGCATCGGGTTCCGGGAGTGCGCCGCCGAAGTGGCTCGCTACCTCGTCAGCTGCGAAGGCCTGGACATCCAAGACCCACTGCGGTTGCGTCTCATGAGCCACCTTCAATGCTTCGCGGCACAAAGAGAGCTGGCAGCCAAAAGCGCTAACTGGGGCTACCCACAGTACCCTTCAACGCATGCGCAACCCCAAACTCAGTACACGGATCCGGCTACGTCATCGACGACATTAGCTACCCCTGCAGCGGTCGCGGCGCCGCTCTCGACGTACGCGCATTATCCTCCCGCGCCCCCGGCTCCACCAGCCCCCCCGGCGCCCCACCCCGCTCCTCCCGCGCCCCACTACCCGGCGCCCTACCCCCACCCCCCTCATCCCCACCAGTACTCGCAGAATAGCTCAAAACCCTACAGGCCTTGGGGCGCCGAACTCGCGTATTGAAGTTCTGACTGTGATTCTTAAGGGTTTGCTAGGATGCGTCTACAAACTTACTTTAGGCATATTATAGGCTTAACGAGCGGAAAATGCTAAGTTTGATACAAACTTGCATCAAGTTTTCAAACTGCCAGGTTTTCGTTCGTTAAATCTATGAAATGATGGCTGAAAAACTAATCCATAAATTGTTAGTAATATTAATATGCTCCGTGACAGAAATAAAACTGTTTCGCCAACTTTTTTGTGGAAACTATGTATTGTATAGTGAGCTGAGAAGAGTTGTGATTTACAAACACGACATAACATGAATTATTAGATTTTACTGAAAAAATTATACGTTGAAACGTAGGCATTTTCCTACGTAATTTAGTAAATTTTATGAGCCAAATGCCTAAAGATAATGCCGTGTAATGAACATAAATTAACGTAAGAAGATTATAGTCACTAGTGTGTAAAGAGGACCAAAAGACTAAGCTTTAAATAAATAACTTTATACAGATTGTCAATTCACATTTCGCTTAAGGCTGCTGTTACATCTGGCATCCATCGCGGTCGCACATTCTAACATAAAGTAATGATTGTGAAATAATGTGTATACTTTTGGCAAATGTGGTTTAGTAAATTCAATGACATTTTAAATACATTTTTTTAACGTACCATACTTAGTTTGTCATAGTGAGAATGGGCATAAAAAAAATAACTTGTTACGCAATATTTATAAAAAATAAACAGTCTTTCTATGACATCATTCCTTAAAATACTCTTCAAATGCATTTTACATAGACTGTCGTAAAGGTAAAGACATTACCACAAACTATTTATACTCTAGTCCACGAAACGAGCTCCCAAAAAAAAATCACCCATGCGCGTCCCTTGGTTAATTTGCGTGGCCTTCAATAGCCACTTCAATAGCGGACCGTCTTCGCTTATTGTTTCGCTTATCTGTAGCCGCGCGCATTGATCAATGAGATGCGAGTATTTTGTTCCCTAGGAGTTCGACTCCTGGAACGGAGTACAAGCTGCATTGGAGGAGTGTTTAGACTAATCGTGTTTTTTTTTTCAAACAATACCTTTTGTTTATGAAAATTGAAACTTATCTAAAAAGTCCGAAAGTTCTTTATCTTGTGATGCCTCAGGCTACATTTGTCATAAGTAAACTCATTATTTTACTTCAAATTTGTCATAAAATATGCTGAATTGTGCAAGCGAGACTGATACTAGTCGTAACAGCAGCCTTTAGGGGCTCCAGGGAGTAATGCTAGCGCCACCGAGAAAAAAAAAACATATTACCTATCTTTGTTTACAGTTCGAATTTGCAGAAAGTGTCTTAACAATCTCTCAATCATGTCAATAGTTATTTTTAGAATCCATGGCCGTGAACCTAAGGCCAAAAACCTAGAACTAGGTAGCAAACGGATAAAAAACGGCCTTTTTTAGCATTAACGCTATCTAGTTCCAGGTTCGTAATCGTAGGTTCTTTTTCGTCCGTGTCAATCATGTTCACAGTGATTCTAAAAATCACTGTTAGCATGATTGAGAGATGGTACAGACACTTTTTGCACATACGATCTGTAAAAGAAGATATTGTTTTTTTTTCATTCGTAAAAAGTAAAATAAAATAAATAAATAAATTCGTAACGCTAGTTAGCCCACTGGATCCCACTAAGGAACATCCGCGCCATCGTGAATAATTTGCTCTAAAGCGAAACACTAACAGTCACGTTTATAAAGACACGATTCCTTAAAACTATAAAAAAAATAGAATTATAAGAAGGCCATGAGGAGGAAAGTCTCTAAGAAGGGAGAGTTATGTATGTTAGGTCTGACGACCTGGTTACGGTGGCAGGCAGCGGCCCGCGGGCGGCACAAGACCGGGAAGCTTTTAAAACCATGATGACGGTGATGTCCTACAGTGGGCGTCAAATGGCTGATGATGAAAGGAAAAGACTCTACCGCAGACTATATGAACTGTATTTGAGGAATGTTTTGAGGAATCGTGCTTTTATAAATAAGACCGTAAATATTCACGTAAACTTCGGTGTGAAGAACCCTTATAAATATACTATCAAAGACTTTGATCATATCAAGTAGACTGCTAGATATACGAAATGGTTGTGAAACGAATAACGAAGTCTTAACTATTAGTAAGGAGTAGGTATTACGATATTTTCTGTAAATAAATATGAACGTGTACTTATGAAAATTGTATGTAAATATGCCGCAAAAAAATTGAAATATGAGAATTAAATTATTTTTACAATGATAAGAAAAACTGTTGTATTTTAATTTTATTTGTCAGGACAAGATAATTTCAATGCTTGAAATGTATTATGGCGTAATTCGACAACAACTGGCACAGAACTTAATCACTTGCTCCTAAATAAACACTCAATTATTATTGTAACGCAAGTTGGCCAAATCAACGTCGACAGCAGTAAGGTAAGATACACCGTTTATTTGATGATTTAGCCAAAATAAACCTTAACTTACGGATGGTTTTTAAGGTCTAAATAATTTAATTTCTATTTCTTATGGCTGGCTACCCATAGTTGGGTGCCAGGGAACAATTTGTAACACTATGCACAAGGCTATGGACATAGGCCTCCCTCATGGTTTTCATAACCATAAGGGGTTTTGCCATAATCGCCACGCTTGGCAGGCGGGTTGGCGATCGCAGTATGCGGTTGGAATCTCAGGAAAACGCTGCTGCCCGTCTCCTGGTAATTTAATTCCTTAGTCGCCTTCTTCGACATCCACGGAAGGTAATGGAGTGACGCTATTCTTAATCCGGCGCCACACGGAAATATGCAATATAATTTTCTTATTCTTATAATTAATAATAACGTTTACTTTAGTCGTTATTTCCGACAAATTATACAGTTAATTGTGGAGCAATTTGAAACATAATAACATTGAGAGTATCCTAGTTTTTTATCTGATCCCAAACTAGACAGACTAAAACATTTTTATTTTTCAATAAATGAATGAAAGAAAAATGAATTTTATTAGCGACGGCCCTCAATGAGTATCAAACGCACTAACCCGTGTTGGTTATCAGGCCAACCGCTAGACCAACAACGCAGTCACCCTAATTTTTATAGGGTCCTCAACGCCATATTGAATAATAATAATAATAACTTCCAACCAACACAACCACTTGACCTTGTCCCAAACTAGGATACCCTGTGCCATGGTAACCAGGCAAGGACGTTACAAACATGGAAATACACCCCATATGATACGATAGTACCCCCCCCCCCCTAATGACAATTTGGTATTTGACAAAATATCAAATGAGTTACTTTTAAAACGGAATTTTGTATGAAAATACTTGCTTATGAAGTCACATTTCAGAGAACTCTTTTTATGTTTAAACTATTAAAAAATTGAAATAACTAGTAATTGACTAAAAGAGATACATTTTCCGAGATATTTTGTAATTTTTGTTTTAATCGAGCATATGAAATAATTTATTGTTGATCGTGTCAAATACCGTATTCATCGATTGACATTCGATCCATGACTATACATAAACTGCTTTACAAGATAGATCTATAAGTTAGCGGTGTAATAGATCCCACTTTAAATTTAACCTTATCACCTACGAATAAAAAAACCATAGAAGTATTTCTTCCTACAAAATTCACTCTCAAAAACGGACCCTGTCCTCTCGATTAGTCTGTAACAATGAAATGAGCGCAAGATGTGCTGTAGAGTAAATTACTCTGTGATTGGTTCATTCTGTGCGCCTTGCGAGACGACATGAACGTTGATTGGGCGATAGTAAATTACAGCGTAACTTATGATTGGTTTTATACAAAACGTCAAGCCATTGATTTCATGGTGTATAACCCGTCGAAATATCTAGGTACCTCGTAAGATGGCGGTCTGACGGTGGCAGGTGCAGAGATATTTTGCCGAATAATACTGAACTCGCTCCGATTGGTAACACAATTGACAAGCCCGTCCCGCCATACCACAATTGTACGTGGGGTATTTTTTTTGCGCTAGTTAGATATATATGTTTTTAACTTTCACTTATCACATTAAAATAAAATCTATTCAAATGAAAAATTCATGCTAGCCAGGCCTGGAAGAAAACGTCACAAAATTCACTTATAAATTAAAAAGATCATAATCGCAAAGCAACCGCAGGTGTTGACCAGCTTAACAAAAAACTACAGAGTCAATTACCACCATACCACCCCCAGACAGATGGACCCGCGGCGGCTTGGTCAGCCAACAAACACATAAAGTACCGCAAATAACACCCGGAACGTATTCCAAATAAAACCCCATTCAACATGGACGTCCCACTTCAATACACGTATGGGATATCGGCACCCCTACGATTCCCACGGCCAAAGCCCTCTCGCTTGCACTTTTCGAAACGAAGCGCGCCATCTCGTTCGCACAACTTACTTCCGTAGGAAGAAGGGACGCAAAAAGTGGCGTTTTTTGTCCGCGCGTGTGTGTCGGGCGCTCTAGGTCGTGTGTGTAGGACTTTGTAATTAGGGATGCAGCAAAAAAGTTGGGGAAAAAAGCTTATTAAAAAGCTAAAACCTATCTGCTAAAAAGCCTTAAGCAAGGCCTAGATGAGTCTGTTTCTGTTTTACTTTGAACTTTGTGCGGCGGAACTTCATTCGGCTTGTAGGTAAGTTAATTTGGTCCCACCTGCTGAGATTGAAGCTTCCACAGACTCGAGGCTTACTTAAAGTCTTTAGCCGTCGGGGTTTTGTTTTTGTTTAATAAGTGTTTTCATTTGCTACATTTTAGTGACTTCACCAACGTTTTTCTTTTTTATACCTTTTTTTCGTTACGTTCTATGACCAGATTGGCCAGTGACACTCGCTTCTCGTGTCGTCAATAGCTTTTATTTGAGATCTCATTTCTCACAATCGGTCATGCCGTTTGGCCTCTTGTTAGTCATAAAGAAATATACATATATACTTATATACTTTCGTAAATATTTACCGTATGCACATGCATGCATACATACATACATAGGTACGCGCGCAAAACATAAATGTGCTTTGCTTTCGCAGTCGGGTAAAAAGCGAGCGCTATGGCACGGTTCATAACCCATTTGGTATTTGATTAAATGTCAGCCATTGCACCGACTTCCCTTATTTGTTTGTTTTTTTAAGCCGATAGAATGAATAGCCGTGCAAGTTTACTTACTTAGCCAGGAATTAATTACTTAAAGTTTCCTTTATCAAGGTGAAGCCGAAGCCTCAGGTGGCCCACTCTCTAACACGTTTTGACTCACTCTACATTTAGGAAATTTGTATTATCATATCAAGCTTCGACATTATATGGTCTATGTTCTGCAAATAGATCTGGTTATTTGTGTTTGCACGTGTTCAATTAACCAAATTAATTTTCTGTATTTAACGTATATAGGGTGCTTATGTTGATGATGAACTAGGTAGTGACAGATGTATAGAGATTTTTCCTTCGGCAACTTTCCGTCATAGGGTTGTCTGGAAGAAATTTCTTTTAGCAATAAGGCCGCCAATTGTACTGTGTGTTTTTCAAATTTTTATGTCATGTGCTCTAATTATTCAATTATTTATTTGTCAGCAAACACGGCAGGTACATTTATGTCGTTGAGCAATTGTGTAGCACCATCAGTAGGTATACAAATTATAATATAACACCACTTAATTAAAATAAAAATTATGTACACTGATAGGTTATTTACATTATGTACAAAGTCGCGATGTATTCTTCTAACTAAATCTTATACGTTTCATTGAACGATAATGATACATTAAAAAAAATTAAAAAATATATATATGTTATGTCACGACGTAAAATACTCATTCATGGAATATATACATTTTGAGACCAACAAAATAGAAAAATCTGAAAAATATACATTTGTAATTAAATCATAAAAAAATGTCTTTCAAGTTCAGGAAAAGCTCGGAAAAACTGCGATACTCAAATTTGTACGGAACCCTCGGTGGGCGAGTCCGACTTGCACTTGCCCCGTTACGGAATACGATGGCACTTATCGTCCACTCTGCCTCAGGCATAAAAGAAAGCTTCACACTTCCTCATCCACCGTCAGTTCTTTATCAGTCTATTTGCCTGCTTCCTAATGAGTTTGACATCACTTGTGTTACAATTACGCGTGGTTTGGCACGTATGTATATTCCGGTTCACCAACATATCACGCTTCGTTAAAGGCGAGCAAATGAACCAAAATAGAATGGGTAGCGCTTAACTGCTAAGACAGAGCACAAGTTCTAGTTATTTCAACCCTTAGTTAATTTCAAATTTTTCACTTTTTTGGCGCGAATATCAGAAAAACGAAAGGGGAACAGATTTCTTTTTTATTGAATGACAGTTGCAGAAAATTTTATGACCTTTTATTCGGTAAAAGATATTTTCCCTAGGACGCATCCGTCACCTTCTTTGTTCGTCCCTTTCTGTGAAGGTCAATCTCGTTATGATGACTGTCTCTTGCATAGACTTCATAAGCCGTCTGTATCCCGGATTGGCTGCATTTTGCACAGCAAGGGCGACCTGCGCCAACCCATTGGATAAAGTAAGTAAATATATAATATACCTAAATACGTATCCAGAGATAAACGAAAAATAGCTGATTGACAGGGTTGTCATATCACTCACACAATTTATCTACGTATAGCTCTGAAAATGTCATGGTGCTAGATGTTTTTGAACTTGTTCACTGTAAACAGCTTACTCCTAGATAAACAGCTAAATAGTTCTGTCAGATGCCAACCTAAGGTATATTCCTACTGTTTAAGCCCTTCGTGGTTGCACACAGAATAAGAATAATTTAATAAGAATAATAGAAATAATACGTTATTTTTTCGCTTAATCTATTGCTATACTTTTAGCTTCTGTTAATTAGGGTTTCCCCTACCTAAGTAACTTGTTACCGGAAACAGGACTTCGTATTTAGGTTTACAAAAAGTCCATAGGCAACAATAATACCTTTTGTATTTGGTCGCTTAACGCGTGTTCACAAATGGTTATTATCCAATAAATAATAACACGCTCATTGTGAAGCTTCAAACAAAAGCTCGTGTCAAAGGAGAGAACCTGAAAGACCTGTTCTCCGCGGATTACGATAGTTTTGCCAGTTAGTAAAGTATTGAATGTACACTGGTTGAATACTCTAATTGGAATGTATTGGTTTAGGGAAGAGGTCTCAGAATCCGTGGTCTCTGCCTATCATTACGGGATACCGGCGTGAGTTTATGAATATATGTTGGGGATCGGAATATGTTACAAACAAATATATTTGTAATCACTTATCAGTAGGAGGTTCGGATGAGATCCACATTTTTTTGGCAGCTCTAGAAATGACTACACATTCATAAAACTACCCTTTTCGGCTTGCATTTACTGCTGCCGATAACCGTTGGGGTAAAAAGAATTCAATACTTGGTCTCCACTGGACAGACCACAAACTGGTAAACGCGGCTTAGGAACCCCACCAGCTCGCTGGACTGGCGATCTGAGCCAGTTGCTGGTAGCGGGTGTATGAATACTGTGAATGTCCAGCAGTGGAAGAATATGGACCGACGGATTGGCTTCATAATTAAATATGGGCTCATAACTTTCCCCTATTTAACCTCCCATAGGGGATAAATTTTGAGAAATATTTCTAATGCTTACCTACGATACATAAAGGAGCTTGTGCAAACTTTCATGCTTCTTGACGAAGGATTATTTCGTTATTTTCCTCAAGACCCACCCGTTTAGGCTCTACGTTCTTTTTCAGTCAGTGAGAGACATATTGCTGTGTATTTTACTCAATACGCAACAAAATGTTGAGTACCGTCAGCAGAGCAAGTCGCTCGTATCGCAACAGAGTTGAGTGCACGCGCGGGAAGATTGACGTTCTGTCGACTGTACAAAAAAAGCGTTTAAAAAAATATGCTACTTATTTGATTGACTTTATATTTCGTAAGACTGCGGTGGTAGCCTAGTGAGTAGAACATTGGACTCGGAAGCGGGAGACCCAGGTACGATTCCCAGTGCGGGCATGTACTTATGACTTTGTTTTCTAAGTTATGTACATTTGTGAAATTATAGTAGCAATACCACTCGCTAACTGTGAAGGAAAACATCGTGAGGAAACCTGAGTGTCTAGCCATTCATATACGTTTGAAATCGCCAATCCGCGGTGGGTATGCGTGGTGATTAAGCCCATACTCTCTCCCTGAGAGAAGGTCTGTGCCCTACATTAGGACGTATATAGGCTGCTTATGCTTATGCTATATGTCGTAACTAAGAAATCGATTAGTCGTGTAAGGAGCAACATTTACGTTTTAAGTTAAAAAGTGGGTGTGTGATTATGATCACACGATAGAAGAGAAAATCTAAAATTTCTAACTTAAGGAGATCCAGTGGACTAAATAGCGCCACCAATAAAAAAATGTAATATCTTCTTTTACGGATCGTATTTGCAAAAAGAGTCTGTACAATATCTCAGTCACGTAAACAGTGATTTCTAGGATCTACAACAAAGAACCTCATCATCACCAACCTGGGACTAGGTAGCATTTATGCCAAAAACGACCGTTTTTTGCGTTAATGCTATGTGGTCCAAGTTTTTGCCTTACATTCACGGCCATGGGTTCTAAAATCACTATTAACGTGATCGGAAATCGTACAGACACTTTTAGCAAATACGGTCTGTAAAAGAAGATATGATTTTTTTCCTTTGATGGCGCTAGTGTAACTCCCTGGTGGTTAAAGAGGCATGTATTGTCCTAATACTTAATACTTATATTTTTTGTTCATAATCTGTCCAATTTGCTGTATTATTGGTCACAATAAACGCATTTTTACTTTAATTTAATTTAATTACTTTCGAACTGTAATGTTGAACAATTTGATAAATAAATAAATAAAATACTTTAAATTTAGA
The DNA here is from genome assembly GCA_963969515.1 of Yponomeuta evonymella. Classification (NCBI taxonomy): domain Eukaryota; kingdom Metazoa; phylum Arthropoda; class Insecta; order Lepidoptera; family Yponomeutidae; genus Yponomeuta; species Yponomeuta evonymella. The sequence goes on along the minus strand of OZ018343.1, from coordinate 867,334 downwards.
TGACGATTAGAACCGAATATATGTGATTCAGCTTCACCGACCCAAGCCTAACGGTTCAGTTGTGATCACAAGTTTCCACTTCAGAAATAACTAAGTCAACAAATTATCCTGCACTTGTAAGTTTAAAAAAAAAACATTTCTTTAGCGAACCTGGTCCACTCAGTGGGAATCATTAAAAATTCAGCACACTGCGAACCTTTTGTACCACTCGGCTGAATAAAACAAGTTTCCATCCATTGTTAATAAACAATCTCGTCCCTTTGTCCACGGCTAAGTAGGGGACTTGGTCAGAACAACGCTTGATTGTTGCAGCTATTTGGGAGATGGAGAGCACATTACTTGGGAGAGGAGGGTTGGCCGTCATTTGCATGTCAGCCAGTCGGACATCTCATACCAGGCCCGGTAGACAAATAATCGCCCCATCCTGCGCTCACGTAGCGGATGAGATGGCGCAAAACTTTGTGTAATCTCGCCCGCGAAATAAGGGTTTCTGGAGCAGATATTAACCAAACCAAACCATGTGTACGGGCCGTGAACATACCTAACACCATGGTTTCTGTCTACCTATCCGGGATAAAAGCGTGAGATATTAATTGCCTGTTTTTACTATATAGATATAAATTTATATTTTCCATTTTTTATTTTATTCATGGAGATCACATATCGGCAAGCGCAGCGAAGGATGACCAGCCACAAGATGGGCAGATGACCTCATCCAAGTGGCAGGAAGACGCTGGATGCAAGCCGCTTCCAACCGGTTTTTTTGGAAATCCACGGAGGAGGCCTATGTTCAGCAGTGGACTTCTTGTGGCTGAATGATGATGATGATGATTTTTTATTTACATACAAAAATGAACTCTCGCTGTATCCCGGAAGGTTAGGAAGAGACCAAGGTTTGGCTTGGGTTAATCTTGGGAGTTTAAATCATTCATGTGTTTAATTGATTCCCTGTTTTTATTATGATTCGCGAAAGCCCTTCCCGAAACTCAAAACACGTCGATCCCTTGCTCTGTGAAAAACAAAAACAAATCTATCCCACGAAAACCGTACATTTTTCAATGCCAATGTGCCGTTCCAGACTGTTATCCATCTCTGTGCTGTCCAGGGGCGCGACCACGTAAGTCCTCCACTGTATAGAGTTGTCTGATTATGCTTACTCCGAACGGTCAAATAAACACATTATTGTGACACTGGAGTCGTCTCAATGCTTAACCCGAAAGAGTTCTGACGGGATTGAGTAACAAACCATCCCGTCCATCCATACTTTCGCATTTATATTAGTAACTTAATACTTTAAAAAAACTAGTACCGCCACAGAATCCGTTTATACGATTCTTGTTACCATGGCAACGCAAAAAATAAATATCTTAGAGTTGGGCTTAAAAACGGAAATGTCAGTTTGAGAAATAAATTCAAGGTTAAATTATCCTACTATATAGTAATATGTGAAAGTTTATGAAGATGTTTGGATGTTTGTTACTCAATCACGCAATAACGGCTGTTTGGTATGGAGACATAGTTTGATAGTTTGAGTTCCGGGAAGGACATAGAATACTTTTCATCCCGGAAATTACTCATTCCATGCGGACGAAGTCGCGGGCAAAAGCTACATTATGGGTAATAGCTCGTTACTAGCTCAGAGCTTGAGATATAAACATTAACATTTACATACAGACACATACATTGCTTCATATCTGTGGTTACTAGATATTGTCGAGCTGAAGCCGACCAACTTATACTTGTTTCTGATTACTAAGTTTTACACTGATATAACGGGTTTTTTTCTTGACGCCAATCTATTTGAAATGCAATCACTTAAATCGCTTCTAAAGTACACTTAGAATCTTCTTGGAACTAACAGGCTTGTTCTGTATAAGCAACGCTTCGTTGTTCACATTAAATTGAAGCAATTTATAGAGAGACAGACATTTTTACCTACTTCACCATCATCAGCCATTTGAAGCCCACTGCATAGGCCTCCCTATGCCATCCCCATGGTGATGACTGTGATGATGACTTATGGATGTGAGACCTGGTCGCTGACTACGGGCCTCATAAGAAGGCTCAAGGTCGCCCAACGAGCAATGGAGAGAGCTATGTTAGGAGTTTCACTGCGTGATCGAATCAGGAATGAGGAGATCCACAGAAGAACCTACTTACTTCACATTAAATGTTTACTTCTAAAAATGCACAAAATTAATATAAGCATAGAAAAGGCAGGTATAGATCGTGCGTGCATGAGGGATCATTGTTAGAATGTGCGAACGCGACGGATATCAATCTTAACAGCAGCCTTAAAAATATACGCGTCGAATTGATAACCTCCTCCTTTTTTGAAGTCGGTTAAAAAGGTAGACAAACTACCTAACATTTTATTCGTAGTCCTTATCACACACTGCTTGTTACGTGATTGCTACGCTTCTACGCCGTAGTAATCGGTCAAACTCAGACGGTATTGTGCTATTTTTAGGCCACATTCATAAATGTACAAGAAAACAACGCAATTTATACGAAAAAAGATTTATTCAATGGCGTCGGGACTTATCTATCCTAGTAAAATCTTTGAGATCAACATACATTATAGTACAGTAAATACAGTGTGTGGCATAAAAAATTAATAACATTTCTTTACTGTTTCTTCAGTATATTTATTTTGACCACAACCAAAAGCAAACAACAAGCAAATGTTTAAAATTTTCAATATTAAGTTTTTTTTTTATTTAACGAAATTAACGAATGAAACGGGTAGTCTTTTGCCCTGCAGTGGCATACCCACGTTACAGAGGCTACATGAAAAATACGAATTGACCTTATCAACTTTCACGATAGTAAGAAAAATAAAATATTGAAAATTTTAAACTTGCTTGTTGGAAGTAATTTAATTACCGATATAGAAGAAACGGTTTTCAGGTTATCAATTATTTACGCCACACCCTACATATTATTATTTACTGCGTTATTTATAAAAACGCGTTTCCGACAAAGCACTCCGAAAATACAGTCTTGGCCTTCAGCCAAGGCAATTTTGACTGCATTTTAGGAATTATGTTAGAGAAATCGTTTTTCTTATAAGTAACTATGTTACATTACATCATGTGGCTAACTTTCATCTTACAAAATTATGTGACTTAACTTTGCGAACGTAAGAAGGCTACTTACAGAAGTTATGGATTATTCCACTAATCCCTGTCAGAATTTTCCACCAGTGGGGACAATTTGTTGTAGACATAAACTCCACAAATCGCAACCGCTAAATATGTAAAATATTATGTGTTTTGTACTTGTCTTGCCATCTGTAAGTAGCACGATAGTGGGTAAGTAAGACTTTTCTCACAATTGAATCGTGTGATTTTAAAACAACACATGTCCTTTCATTACAACTTGTCAGGAAATAGAAAAAACTGTTTTATTCAAATACTAATATCTACAACAGCAATATTTTAGCATATTATGTTAATTTCTGTATGAATAAACTACAATTTTTTTTACTAATGTAAATCAATAGGTAGGTGTAAATAATTTAATTAAAAAAAAATGAACAAGTGTTATTTTAAAAACACATGTGACTTGTGTTGTTTTAAAATCACACGATTCAATTACTCTACTAAAGTTTCAAACTCTTGTTTTGATTCATGATATTTTTCTAAAGAGTTTACTTCTCGCTACAGGAGAATCGTGAAACTTTAATAGTTCTAGTACTAGAGAAAGAGTTTACTTGTCACTGGCAACAGCTACAGTCCATCCTAAGAATGTCGATGACGTTTCATTTGACAATAAACATCAAATGAAACATCATCGCAAATTTTGCAGCTTGTGATGCCGGTGTTCGCTGGATGTGAGAAGTCTTAGAAGACTTCTGACGCCAGATGGCGATGACGTCGCAAATTCACCCCCATCACTTCTTGTAAAATGTCAAATTAAACGCCATTGGCATTCTTGGAACGGCTAGACACTTGTTACAATCACTACTTCAAAACGATGGAAGAAAGACCTCCTTTTAAAACAAATTAGTTTGTTCATATCACATAGAGACTTTGGTACAACATTACAATAAATTCATTCTCACTTAAAACACCATCTACACTCCTATTCGTCATCCACGAGTGAGTATTAAAATTCATGTACAACTTAATTTGAGGCGTATTCCTCAAAACTATAGCGTCCAGTAGATTCACAGCGAACTGACAAGCTCTAAGCTTTCGTTGATTAAGTTCTGAGCTCTTTCGTCGTCTGCCTTATTGTCCTCAACCTCATAGTCTAGTAGCGTGTACTCCGTGCGGATGCTACTGCTGTCCTCGCTATCGTTGACGTTGAAATAAGTGACTGTAGCGTAGCAGACAGGCGCTCGGGCGTGGCAGGGACTGGATCGCGCGGAGTCGTACGCCGAGTCAGTCAAGTTGGAGCTCCGCACGCTATGCTGCGAGCTATCGTAGCTGTTATAGCCACTGTAGTAGGAGCTATTTTCGTGAGTGTCGTTGAGGATGTGCATTGGGGGTACGGAGGTGCGGCAGGCGCAGAAGCGCGTGAGGTCTATCTCGGAGCGCGCGTCCACTGTGCCGCTGTAAGAAGGTGAGCGTTGTGCTGATGGTGATACCCGGTTGCGGTGCTTCCGTGACTTGCTGCTCTTGAATAGTTTGAAGGCCTGCGGGCAAGTGAGAGGGGCTGTTAGTACTTTGGTAGTCGAGTTAGTTTACGGATTGTGTAGAGTTGGAGGAGGCATCGCGGGAGTCTCGGATTATATATATGGGGTTATCTAGCATGTTTATCCTGTAAAGATTATTATAACAGTCTGACCAGAGATGTTCCTTCTCGCTCACTCTTTCTCTCTCGTGTCTGTCAAGTTTGTAGTATTATTTTAATGTAATTTCCTGTTATATATTTTGTGTGCAATCAATTATTATAATAATAATGTGCATCTAATATCTGTAAGTTAATGGAACCTCATTGCTAACGGCTTTTTACATATATTACTTATTGGAAACTTTTTGTATTTCTAAGAAATATAACAATACCAACATACTTAAACGACAGCTCATTTAGAGTTCATTTAGAGGTTTACACTATGAACGTTCAAATCTTGTTGTAAGCACCTAGAAGAAGAAGAAGAAGAAGAAAGACATTTATTATACCAACAAGATACATCACAGAAACAAAATAAGCACATAAGTAACATAATATGCACAACAACAGAAAGAAAACTAAATACACAACAGACAAAACGAATAAATAAAACAGGACCATAGATGTAGCCTGTGGTGTATCTACCTAATCTAACGAAGTTAATAAAACCACAGAAAATTAAGAAACAGTAAATAGAGCGACATAAATTTTCAATATCCTTGAAAAATACGCAAATCAACTTTTGTTTAATCAATGTCGTTAATTTTACTGTAGTAACAGATCTCGTGAAAGGTCGTGATCCTAACCAGTGAACCAATAAAGCGAACTAGGTCCCAGGACTCTAACTAGACCTCGAAGGTTCGTAACACTCTGATCTGTGACCGGTCAGAGTTCGTTTTGAAATGAAACTAAATGCCGTCCTTCCACCACCTCGGGGAACAGAACTTTAAATAGAACCAAATGAGGAAACTCTTTGATGACACCCAATACATTCAATAAATTTCCTAAGTCCGACCTGCCTTGTTTAATCCACTAATCAAATTTACTGTTTATCTTACGACGTTTTCTCATTATATGTCGTTAACCTTGTTATTGTTATGTAAAGAAGTTTTGGTTCACGCCAACTTCACGCCAATCCATAACCGACACAATAGTTTTTTAAACAATGCCTGTCTGCCCGCTACGGGCGAATGCCCCTCAAAGGGTTATACGAGTATTTGTAACATAGCATATTCTCTATCTAGAAACCTGCAGACCTCTTCTTTGGCAAACTATCAGGCAACTTCAAGCTGTAGCTCTTACAGCGAACAGCATAAGTGCCAGAATAGAACCAAACGGGCATCACCAAGTTTCATTGAATAAACCTATGAAATATGAAATTATGAAGGGATTCGAACTTTCCGTTAGAAATGCCGATGCCGACCCTCCTCGTTAGGAATCCGATGGCGGGTGCGGGCGACGAAAATTGCTATACTGTCATGTCCCGACATCGCGTCCCCCGTCTACCACCCCGTGAGAACCACCGCAAGCGCACCTGTCATTGTGTTTACGAAAATTTTTGCTAGAAGACACAACGCGAAGATACAATTATAACACAATTTTTCGGTAGGGGGTATGATGCCATAAGTCAAGTAATGCAGGGTGTAGCCACTCGTCGATACAAATAAATGTTACGACCGGGAAAACTGAAATCACGAGAAAAATATCAGCAGCTGCCATACTAAGGTACAGCATTAAAATGTAGGAACAGCTGATTTATTTTTCGCTCTTTCGAAATTTTCTGTGTAGGTAATAAAACCTTTTTTGTATTGCGGTGTAGAATCACCCATTTTTGGAAGTATATTGGGGTTTGTTACACCCCTTAATATGTCTACAATAAACTCTTTGACTATTTCTCTTGAGTGAAGGCCTGCGCCCTGTCGCAGGATGAATACAGGGTTATTTTTAAAACGCACTATTCCCGGAGCGCGTCAATTCTTTCAGGTTGCTAAAAAGAATGAAAAATACTAACAATTACTATTAACTTAACTTCTGATTCATTTTCTTGGTTTCAACCAAGTAATTATGTGTAATGCTTACGAAAGTTTTACTTCGAAAAATGCTAATAATATGAATGTCCCTGTAGACTGCAGCTACAGCAGCTTCCACTAGAGCAGAGCTACAGCTCCTAGCTTCCAAATCAAAGCTTCAATAGTAACAATAATAACAACTTCCACTCTACACAATCACATGTTTTGCCCTCTTATTTCGTAACTGTGTCCGTATGTATCGGGTTATCCATTATGACGTTTCCGATGTGTCAAAATATGAAGGTATGTATACCCTATCCGTTCTTACTTGGCACAAGTAGTAAACAAACATGGCGGACCTACAAAATGTCACATTACATAGGGTTGGGTATTACTTGAATGAACTGCTACAGTTTCATAGATTTAATTGTTAAATGAATGAAATTAAGTTTATTGGAATATAAAATATTTTAAGTTATAATAATATCGTCGCAATCTATCTGCGACATAAAAAGACTAGCATAAAGATGGGTACTAACATTTTTGACTCAATTTAATTTCACTGGCTCTCTGACAATTGATAGAATCAAACTCACTATAGCAGAAAAAAGTAACAACCATAAATTGATTATAAAAACACATGTATTTCGTCGTTTTAATAGAATAATACAGTATTACGTGAATAATGTAATATTTACCTAATACCCACCGGGTAAATATTTTACCATTTTTAAGGAACAAAATAATATTTTAGCACATTGCGCAATTTCATTCATTCGTTCTTTCATTCACCTCATCCAACCGCGTCCCATCACTGCAACATAATGTAAAAGTAATCTGTGTAGTTTTGCTAACCTGTGATCAGAATTGTATGAAAATCTAAATTTCGCAAAAAAATCTTATTCGCAACCACAATTTAGGCCAGTTTTCGGTGAAATTCAATGTCCATGTGTCTTAACTAGTGTCTACAACTAAATGTGGTAATCTACATTGAGTGATGCTCTTGGAATATCGAGTTTTGTGATAGAAGAGGTTTGTTTACTACTTGTGCCAAATAACAACGGATCGACTGGAAGTAGTTGATCGTGTGGCACCGGATTAATAATAGCGTCACTTATTATACTAATAATTTCCTTCCGTGGATGTCGTAGAAGGCGACTAAGGAAATCAACCGGGAGACGGGCAGCAGCGTCTTTCTGAGAATCCAACCGTATACTGCAATCGCCAACCCGCCGCCCGCGTGGCGATTATGGCAAAACCCCTCATGGTTATGAAAACCACAAAGGAGGCCTATGTCCTACAGTGGGCGTCAAATGGCTGATGATGATGGCAAGGATATCACAAACATGAAAATACACCTAGAGTGGGATCATTTGTAGGAACCCACAGTCAAACCCACCACTTCGAGAGTGTTACCGCTGTTCCCACTTGGCAGTCTATACTTAGACCTTTGAACTAAACACGTTGAGTTGAAAGTTGTTAATGAGAAATGAGAGCTTAATCCAATGCTTCAGTAAACAGTACATCAGAATCGCATACTGCAGGGCGATGTTACGCTACTACTTTGAAATGAAAACTTGCTGTAGCGAAAACCCTATTAAAAGTTTAGCACTGCATTAGTCAACTAGACTAAAGTGTCTGAGGACTCTAAAGAGGTAAGTTTTGCATCATGCGACGAAGTTTATTAAATGCAATCTCCACGTTATTTAAGAAAAAAAGCGTAAACCATTTGAAATGTAAAAAAATTACTGCTATAGTTGTCGAAGTGTAAGAAGCCCGTTTCGACAGCTACACAAAAATGCATTTTACTTTGGATTTACTCGAACAAATACATAAAAAGATATATTCTCTGGCATATTATTTAACGCTCGAAAGAAAAAACAGATTTTCTAACCCGCACAATTACTCATAGTTTAGCTTTTTAATGGTTTTGATCTCAAACTAGGTTAGATTCTATGATTTTTGTAGCTGTCAAAACGGGCTTCTTGTATTTGGACGACTTTTAGTTGTAAAAAAATTAAAAGTGTTAGTGTAAAGGAAACTTGAAATAACCAATTAGATACATCTTCCACAGTAATCTTTTTTTACGACTATGTAGCCTACACACGTCCCAATGCAGGGCACAGGCCGTCTCTTAGAGAGAGAGTATGGGCTTAATTACCACGCGTGCCTACCGCGGATTGGCAATTTCAAGCGCTGAGGTATGTGAACACCTAGGACACTCAGGTTTCTTCACGATGTTTTCCTTTACAATTAGCGAGTGGTATTGCTACTGTAACTTCAAAAATGTACGTAACTTAGAAAAGTCTTTGGTACGTGCCGGGATTCGAACCCACGACCTCCCGAATGAGAAGCCTGCGTTCTACCGCTCCCCTACCACCGCACAATAATCTTACCTGTGTTAAACACTAACATAATTTTGATATGCTAATTAATGAGTTAGGACAATATAGGTAACCTTGTCCTGCAGTGGACTACTATGGGTTGATGATGATGATGATGAGGTAACCTTTAGAAATTATTGTAAACTTATAGTTGGAGTAATAAATTACATAATATGGAACTTGAGGATTGATTGATTGAAGGTTTTTATTCAAATAAATACAAGAAATACGTAGGTAAACTTTACCAATTTTCTGAGAGCTACATTTCTTGTTGTAATGGAGAACCTGCATTAAAATGGGTGTAAATGTAACCGGAAAGGCCATGTTTAAAGATAAGTCAATTTTTTCTCTACAACTAATACATTTCATAATATGACCTGTCGAAAAGTCAATATAGTCACGTGCTATAAAAACGCGCCATACGAATCGGGTTCAAACTATGACGTCACAACTTGCACGTAACGCCTTATAACGTGTGAAGCGTTTATTTCAGTTATCTCGTAAAATAATGTTTTTATACATCTGCACCCTTATTAAAAAACATTAAAAATTCAATGTAAAGACAAAATCTAATAAGTTTTTTGTTATTACAGTAACTTGATTTTTTGCAATTTTTGAAACCCCGAAAACCTCAAAAAATATTTTTTATGGTTTTTTTTTTCAAAAAGAGTGAGTTTTTATGTGTCTTCTGTGGTATAAAAGCAATGTCACTAATCTAAGTGAGACGCAAGTTCCCCACTGTACATGATATTGGTTATTTATACGAATCGATGTCATATTGTTCTACAGTCAATAAAAGCTTGACTTTTTCGTTAAGAACACGCAGACCGCGGCTTTAACATTTAGTATAGAATCCGAATGGCGGTTCCCCATTAGCATCAAACCATGGGCCTTCGCGTTGGTAAGATCCGTCATCTGTCAGCAGTTAGCCAACGCGGCTTCTCCTGGCGTCTCTCTTGTCCAAAATGGTGTAAAGTACGACTTTGCACCTGACATTGCAGTAATCGTACTTTGCACCTGAGTGCGAGTAAACCTGACATTTGGGAACATGATAGCCTCGTTCTCCTACCGACTATCTTGTTCCAAAACGGTCCAGAAGGTGCAAAGTACGAGTAATCGTTTAGTGGTGTCAACGGCGGACAGGTAACAAAGGGTGGCGGGGCACCGACACGGAACGCCACACACGCAACTGTGACGTCAGTCCACCGACTCTGCCTCCAACGGCCAGAATACTAAATATTACACATAACTTAACACAAACAAGCCTCCACGTGAGCGCCGAGGTGCGTCTAGGTGTTGGTCACGTTTTTTAATAAGCGTTTTTTCGGATCGATTTAAACTACTTCCAATAGGCAAACGTTTAAAATTATCAGTATTATTTTATTTTGTTTCATACAATCTTGAAAGTTGACAAGCTCAATTGAAAGAACATCATAGTCTTAAAACGTCCCGCTGGAGGGCATGACAGAGAGAATGGGTTTTGTCCTGTCAAATGGGTTTTGAAATCGCAAATTAGTCGTTAGCGATTTCAAGCGCTGATGCTGAACACCGCGGATACTCACGATGTTTTTCTTCACCATTACCGAGTGATATTGCTACTACAAATGAGCGTAACTTGAAAAACTAAATCATTGGGACATGCCAGGTATCGAACTCAGGAAGCACACACATGAACTGTGGTACGACCACATGATGTTAGAGAGACCAAGCTCTAATATGCTCTAACTAAGTCGGTCACCAGAATAGAACCCAGACCCGCAATTATGTGAAGTAAAGCTTATCAACTGCGTTACGACCCCTCGATGCTATATAGACTAAGCTCTGACGCGCTCTAACTAAATCGGCAGCGACCGCTTCGCAAGTCAATATTGGAACTTGTTGCATGCTTGTTTAGATGTTTGTTTACTTTGGCTCGCTGTTTACTTTATCCCGCAGACTCTCATTTCAAACGAAGGTTACCAAATAGCGTTTGCTTTCGTATCAAAATCCCCTTATATACATTGTGTACATAAGCTCATGACTGAAAAAAAAATCCCTTCATTTTCATGAAAACGAGAGGTTCGACAAAGGTGTAGAACCAATGTGTGTTGCCAGTGGTGACTTATGGATGTGAGACCGGTCGCTGACTATGGGCCTCATAAGAAGGCTCAAAGTCACCCAACGAGCAATGGAGAGGGCTATGTCAGGAGTTTCACTGCGTGATCGAATCAGGAACGAGGAGATCCGCAGAAGAACTCCAGTTGCTGATATAGCTCGAAGAATTGCTCAGTTGACCTGGCGACCGCGGACCGGACGACGCAGCGTGGGCAGGCCCCCCATCAGATTGTCTGACGACCTGGTTACGGTGGCGGGGAGTCGCTGGATGCGGGTGGCACAAGACCGGGAAGCTTGGAAAACCATGAGGGAGGCCTATGTCCTGCAGTGGGCGTCAAATGGCTGACGGTGGTGATGATGAGAGGTTCGAAGTGGACAACTTCGAAAAACCTCTTCGCACTCGCCTGAAAGATTTATTGAGATAACAGCTCACTGGCTTATGAAAATATAGACTATCCTCCAAAACCCATCACCTGCGACGACTTTCGAATCTTGTTTTGTGTAATTTTTGGGAAGCGATGCAAACGCGCTCCAGCATAGCATACTTTTTGGTTCCATTTTTACGGAAGCGATGCACACGCGCGGGCGATTCGCATTACAATCGTGTTTTAAACTCGTCGCTACGCCTCTACGTCTTACACTTTGACTCTATTTGGTCTATTGTGCACTCAAATAACAGTCTCTTTTATACACGATTAAGCTATTTTATAGTTCTGAGAATGATTTTAGAGCTATTATAAACTCTATGCAGTTTAATAACATAATATTTTTACATAGGCCAAAATACGGAGCGTCTACTTAGCACACCTAGAAGGTAGAGTGTCAAACATAAAGTTGTTTACATGGAGTAAGACATTGAACGAAAAGCAAGCAACGAAAAAAACGTTGGTAAATAGATAAATACTTCAGCACATGTAATATTTACTGACGTACTTCTCAGATTCTCAGAAGGTCGAGCGAGATGTTTCGTGTTTAGTGTAAGCAACGTGTATATTTCACCGTTGAAATCGCAATGAGATTATGTACATTTAACAAACGTAGGACAAACGTTACATAATGTTTTTCGTGCCATGATTTACATCAAGTCTACCTACAATACCTTAAAAGTGTAAGGTGCGAAACGCACTATTTAGGGTTCCGTACCTCAAAAGAAAAAAACGGAACCCTTATAGAATCAGTTTTTCGTCTGTCCATTCGTCTGTCTGTCAAGACCCTTTATCCCGGGAACGCGCGGAGGTATCGAGTTGAAATTAAAACTATGTACTCAAGTGTAAGTCCCTTGAAGCTGTGAAAAAATCAAACTTCTAAATTAAGGTAAAAAAAGATACCACCGTTTACGCCGCCAAAAATTCGACACTCAAGGGAATAAAGGGAAATATTAGGTACTTGTCAAATTTCATAGTTCCAGGTCAACAGTTCTTATCGTTGACCTACAACTATGGAATTCGACAAGTATTATTACTTATACTATTAGTACAGGGAACATCTGAAACTGTACATTTTTATTCGGTGGCGGGGAGTCGCTGGATGCGGGCGGCACAACACCGGGAAGCTTGGACAACGATGAGGGAGGCCTGTGTCCTGCCGTGGGCGTCAAATGGCTGATGATGACGATGATAATGATACACATGTAATTAAATTCTAAAAAAATTGTCTTTGAAGTTCGCGAAAAGCTCGGAAAAAAACTGCGAGTCTCGAGACCTGAACTATGTATAATATATTATTTTTGTTGCACTAACCCGTGCTGAGGACAATTTTAAAAACCTATTTAGAGGCTAAAAATTCCACCCATGCTGGGACTTGAACCAAGATTTAGTTTTGTAGAGAGAAATAACACTTTACTGTTAAAATAACAGTAAGTTCACAAATATACTACAATATTAAAGTATTCCAAGCCAATTTTACTATAATTACTCGTACTCAGGGACTATCCATAAAGTAAGTCACACGTTAACGGGGGGAGGGGGGGTGTGACATTGTGTGACAAGGGGCGGGAGGGGTCCTAAGTTACGTGGCGTCACATTTCAAAAATATAATTAATAAAATTTATTGTTTTGTTATTTTTTTCAAATGTTTGGTATGATGTTCTTTATGGATAATACCTTATTTAATTTAGTAAATTGTTTACTTTCGTTTGTTTTACTATAGTAAGACAGTGCAGTGTATATTAATACTACTTCCACTATATACTATTAGTCGGGTTTTACTTTTTAAAGTTTTGCTCGTTTTCATAGTAACAAAACCTTTAAAAAATTTCACAAATGTCACCTTATCCACCCACTAAAAAAGTAAAAAAAATATATTACGACAGTACCCAATGCCGACATAGGGTTTCCGCCTTTCATGCCGTCTACTGGCGTAATGATAGAAGCCCAACATCATCCTTATTATGCCTCTGTTTTTGCCAAAAACACTTGTGGCAAGGTCGTAGGGAAATTAATGAAACCTGCACCGACGTCGAACGAAAAACGAATTGGATATTTCAGCGAAGCTTCTAGGGTTTTCTTGAGCGAGGGTTTGTTTTGGAATACAATCTCACGAGATTGATTCTGCTATCAAACTGATTGACGGAATCGATATACATTAACATTCATCTTTACATATGTGTATTTATATATTATAGTCTTCACCCATGCCATTAATAATATTCTTTGAGTGTACCCTAAATGATGTAGGTAATACTTTAGAGAATATATTCTTATGTTTGATCTCTCTCAAATACTTTATGTAATGTTGTCAAGGTAAGGGCATCAATATTCTCGTGGGCGGCGAGTGATCAGGAATAAAACATCAAAGGTCGCCATAAGAAAGCCTTTTGTCAAAGATATTGGCGCCAAAATAGAACGACATCTAGATTAGTATATAACGAACGAACAAAATAGAACGACATCTAGTAACCGGCTGCGGACCCGTTTCGGCCGAAGTAATATACTTAATTACTTGTCCCATGTCCTGGTGGGGATTCGCGGATAGCGATAATTTGAACTGTCTGTCCGGTACTTCGCAGACCATGGACCATCTTTCATCGTGCCCTGCGTGCCCTAACACCTGCACTCAGGAGGACCTAATGATTGCAAGTGATAACGCAGCCAGCGCCGCAAAGTTCTGGGCCGCAACTGTTTAATAACGACTTTAATAAAATTTAAAATAAAAAATTTAAAATAATATGAAGATAGGTAATATATATATATTGATGTACGAAGTCTTCTTGTGCTTACAAGTATTATGCAGTCTATATAAGATAAGATAAGAATATTTTCTTTATTATACACTAGAGCACATGACATAAAAATGTATACGTCCCTTTGTAAGACTCAGGCCTACTCTCAGAAAGGGAGAAAGTTTGGGCATCACGATGCCCACCGAGAATTATTAGTTACGTTCTTAAGTAACTTACGTTCTTGTGCTTCGATACAGTAAAATTGTAGAGCATTGTTTAGAGAGGTAATCACCCGATTGCTTTTCAGAATTATGATAAAGTCCCTTTTTAGGTGTTTAAGACTCATGCGTCCTTTCTGGTAAATAACATTGATTTCTGAGTAGGTGTTTTAACAAGTCCAGCTTTTAATAGACAAAATAAGCATAAAGCAGATAGTCCACAGTTCATTTGTGCCAACCCATCCGCACCGAGCCCACAGTTCATAGAGGTCCCATTTCCGCTGCAGTACCTACAGCAATAAACAAGCCGAACGGACCATAAAATCATCACAACACGTCAGTAACAATCGCTGGATTATTATTTATTGCCATTCGATACTACAGACCAACACACTTTGATACAGGGGGCTATAACTCATACAGATGAATGGACGAGACGATAGGACTACAGGCTTGGCTGGTGTAAGTTGACACATCCCTCTCGAGCATTTCTCAATAGTAGGCACGTGGATTTTTCAACAAGGCGCGTCAGGATATGTCAGACAGAGGGGGGCTGTTATCAGTGGCCTGTCAGACAGCCAGTCTTCTTCTTACAAGTAGATAGCTGATAAACGTTGTATTTACACTACATTAGGTACTGTAGATAGTAAGTTAGTTAGAGATATTGCGCGAAACATGGGTGTATTTACCTCTACACGAAGATAAGTATAAGATAGATGGCTGGGAGCGAATTCTGCGAATATAATTCACAAACACGGAAAAGATTACGAAAAGAAAGTAAAATGAAAACAAAAGACATCCAAAAGATGTTTCTAATGACGACGTCAGCTCCGTGCTGAGAAATCGGACGGAAGTTCTGCCAAAAAATATCAGTGATAAAAACTTTCACGCGCCGCTTATCTTTTGTGCTCCTCTTTTAAAACAAATCCTAATACGTTTTATGTAATCATAGCTTTAGCGTTTTTGGAATCAGTAAAAATTTCTCGCGGATTAGTAGACACGAAGCTGATATCTTTTGAACACCTAAGAATTTGTCTGTTTCGATAAAGTAGATAGATAGATAAATAGAATATTCTTAATGTACACCAGCAATTACAAATAAGTAAAATAGGTAAAATAATCACTAGAAGAACAGGTAGTACAAAGAAAATCAGAATTAAATTTAGTTAATTAGGTCATAACATTTCGTGACACTCTTGTACCTACATATCTCATCATCATCACCAGCCATTTCCCGGTGTTGTGCCGCCCGCATCCAGCGACTCCCCGCCACCGTAACCAGGTCGTCAGACCATCTGGTCAGGTCGGCGGTCGCCAGGTCAGAACTTTTTCGCTTCAACGGCCATCAGTTCTCCTAGCTATGTGCCCCGCCCACCGCCTCAACCTCAACTGAGCAATTCTTCGAGCTATATTATATCAGTAACTCGGGTTCTTCTGCGGATCTCCTCATTCCTGATTTAATCACGCAATAAAACTCCTAACATCTCTCTCTCCATTGCTCGTTGGGCGACCTTGAGCCTTATGAGGCCCTTGTACCTATCTCAATGCAAGATAAAAATTGTTTTCAAAAAAGTTCACAATTGTTTCGATTTTACCCTGGCAGAAACTCTTTTAAATATTTGAAGACAAATCTTAATGTGATCACCTGGTGATAACAAAACTGTTCTTCCTAAAACTCGTGTTATCTCTGTGTCAACACGGGCTGCGCGTGGAATCAGTTCGCTTCGGTCCCTGCATGCGCCTTCAGCTCAATTACTATGGGCAAAGGTTGCCAATTTCACGACCACAGTGATCACGGGCCCTCTCACGAGTTAGGAAGGTGTTTGGTGGACAAACGTTTAAAAATAGAAGCATAGCGGGCTAGGTACATACACAAAAAAAAACTTTATGTAAATTTAGTTTTTTGTGTGCAAAGGACACGTTGAAAGATAAATAAACGTGGTATTTTTTTTTTCTCTGTAACTAATACTTTTGATAATATAACCAGTCTAAAAGTCAATAAAGTCACGTGGTACTAACTCACTCCCTAACGTAACGCCTTATGTATTAAGCGTTTATCAATATTTTAGTTATCTCGCAAAATAATGTTTTTATGCATGTACACCCTTCTTAGAAAAAGTTCCAAATTCAATGACAAAACGAAATCTAATAAGTTTTATATTCTTAGATTTTTCGCCAATTTTGTGACCCCTAAAACCCCAAAAAAAATATTTTTATTGTTTTAATCTTTAATTTTTCCAATGATTTCTTTGGTATAAAAGCAATGTCACTCTAATCTAAGTTAGACGCAAGTTCCCCAAAAAACATTTTTTTATCTTTATCAGCTGTCATACATTATAAATTAAAAGTTTATATGTTCTACAGGGTGAAATCGAATTTGTGAGCAAATTTCGAGAGCGCATTTAATCATGATTGAAAACCTTACCTTAAAAAGAAATTATAGCTTAATTAGTTTTTGGATACCGGTAAAATATTTGTCAAAGGCAGTGGCTAGACCACGGTTTTTAGGGTTCAGTACCCGAAGAGTACCAACGAAACCTATTACGAGACCTACGCAGTCTGTTTGTCTGTCTCTCTGACCTTTACAAGGCTTGTTACTGTACCGTAATTGGTACCGATGAGATTTTCATAAAATACTTGTTGAATAAAAAAAAAGCCATCATCATCATCAGCCCAACGCTGCCCTCTACTGGATAATTGATGATGAAAGATATCGATTTTTTCTCTAAGCGACTTATTACTTTGGCCACTTACCACGATCCCGGTAATGCCTAAGAAATAAAATTACAGTTCCACCGACTAAATACCGTTACGTTGTTTTTTAGGGTTCCTTACCCAAAGGGTGCCAAATGGGACCCTATTACTAAGACTTCACTATCCGTCTGTCTGTCTGTCACCAGGCTGTATCTCATGGACCGTGATAGGTAGGCAATTGAAATTTTCACAGATGACGTATTTCTGTTGCCGCTATAACAACCAATACTAAGAACAGAATGAAGTTAATATTTAAAGGGGGCTCCAAAGGTATTTTTTTGCCGTTTTTGCCTCGATATTAATAACGGCAATAGGTAGATGCTTGAAATATTCACAGAATATTAAGTTCTATATTCGCTTTAAAAATAAATAATTAAATTAAAATAAAGTAAATATTTAAGGAGGGCTCCCATGCAACAAACGTGATTTTTTGCCGTTTTTTCTCGATCTTTGTGTCTAATTTTGTATAGATAATGGTACGGAACCCTTCGTGTGCGAGTTCGACTTGCACTTGGCCGTTTTTTTCAGACCCGTAGTTTTTTGGATTAGGTAGCCTGAAATATAATTAAGTAAATGAGCCGTAGGAGTGCAGATAATACCGAATAGTCCCTAATAAATAGGTAAAGTATGAGGGGCTGTACGTTTTTTGGAAGACAATTTTTTTTCAACCTCATAATATATTACGAAATAGTAAAACTTGTTCCGAATTTTACGCCCCGTAGTACCTTACTTAATGAATGAACAGCCCCTTAATAATAATATCTACTCAAGCCCAATGTAAAGTCTCTCAGAGAGAGATAATGAGCTTGCCGGTGCGCACGCATGCATATGAACACACTAGACACTCAGGTTTTTTCACGCAGTTTTCCTTCACAATTAAGGCCTGGTATTGCTACTCCAATTTCATAAAATTGTACGTTTCTTACTTAGAAAACAAGGGACAATACAATCACACTCTCTACAATCGGCCAAACATGTCAAAAAATACTACTAGAGAAAGGCACAGATGAAATGACAGAGTTAATAATAGGGGTTAAAGTATGAAATTGCCGTTTTATTGCAATAGGTATTTTGAATTGACATAGAATCTTCATGGTTTGAGGTTTTCGAATGAAACTTTTTTCAAATGGTTTCTATGATGTTCTTTTTTTAAAAAATGTGAAACATTTGAATATCGACTTTCAATTGTTTTTGTTATTCAATTTAGAAAAGAAAGATGGATACTGCGAAAATTCGAGTGATTTTTGAATACGAGTTCCGACGCGGAACTAACGCGGCAGAAACAGCCCGCAATATCAATGCTGCGTTTGGAGAGGGGTCTACTAATGAACGCACCGTGCGATTTTGGTTTAAACGCTTTCGTGATGGAAATTTCGACTTAAAGAACGAGCCACGAGGAAGACCGCCCACACAGGTGAATAACGATGAATTAAGAGAGATAGTGGAAGCCGACCCTAGTCAAACTACCCAGGAATTAGCGGCATGGTTTAACGTTACCTTACCCACAATATTGACTCACTTGCGTCAAATCAATAAAATAAAAAAATACGAAAAATGGGTGCCTCATAATCACTCGAATTTTCGCAGTATCCATCTTTCTTGTCTAAATTGAATAACAAAAACAATTGAAAGTCGATATTCAAATGTTTCACATTTTTTAAAAAAAGAACATCATAGAAACCATTTGAAAAAAGTTTCATTCGAAAACCTCAAACCATGAAGATTCTATGTCAATTCAAAGAACCTATTGCAATAAAACGGCAATTTCATATTTTAACCCCTAATACAAACAAACAAACCATAGGAACAAACATGTACCATCTATGGATCATATGTGTTTTTTTTCGCGATATTAAGTTTAGAAGTAGAGCAAAACTTAAGAATACAATACTAAACCTTATTTAGTGAAAAATAATTTAATCCTTTACTTTAAAACTAGTATTCAAAGAATATACATAAATTTGTGAGGTTCCATAAATTTGTAAAGAAAAAATATAATCATCTGACCTTCAGCCACCGCCTTCTGGTCTCCGTCAGGAAGTCTGTCAACACCATCCTGTCACACGTCACTGGTCACTTGGGCAACTTTCAGTGAGCGCGGCAGCGCGGTCCTCTAGCGACTGGGATCGAGTGAGCGCGGGAGGGCCGCCCTCTCGCTTTTATGCGCCTCGCCGCCCGCGCCCGCCCGCCCCCGCCCCGCGAGCCGTGGCTCAGCCCGGTACAAGGGGGTGACATAGCCTAAACCTAAACGCCTAACTAACAGGTAATGATGTTTGATTAATGTAATGATGTAAATAGCCTTGAAACTTCTTTGTTGTCGACCTTATGGGCAAATACCAGGGGGTATAATTTAAATGTACTATAAAATAGAGGTTTCAAACTATAACATACGAGCTTTAAAATAAATGGCTTGCTCTATAATTATACGGATAGCAACATTAATCTTATTTTTTTTACTTTTACTTTTAAAACAATTAATTGACTTGAAAATGAATAGTTGGAGACCGGAACCGGATCCCCCGTATCAGGATCTTGACACAATACCACTATAACTCACGAAGATATGTGACTTCGGTGAAATCAAGCAAAACATTTTGACGTCACTTCCTTTATGTTTTATGCTTTATTATTATTAAAATTACAATCACAAACTAAACTTAACAACAGTTTTAAAAAGAGCGGGTACCTACATGTGAAACTGAGATACCACACTAGGTAAGCCTGTATCGCGGGGGCCGGATAATAAAAGATAACTTCCTGTTATAAACTTTACAAAACGCGATTAGACATCGACATTTATTTTACTGTAGATTAAATCTATTTTGGGGCTGGTTATTGTTTTGTTTATAGCGTCGGAAATTTGGATGTTTTTTTTTTATACTGGGATTATTTTATTGCAGTCTAAAAATATTTTTAACAGCGTGGAGAATTATTTTATTATTTATTATATTATTATTATTTACGTTTATTTCAGATAAACAAATCCACAGAGTCGTTAGTACGAGCTTAGTCTGTGTTAGTAAGATATGTATTTTATTTTTTATTAAAAAAATCTAACATATTAGACCAATTATTTTTTAAATGACTTCAATTTTTTTTAACATGAGGTCTTGTTAACTTGTAGCTCCTTTCAGACAAAAAACCAAGAAAAGAGAAATGATTCTGCGTACCTCTTAAGATACGTAGAGTGTGACTTTATGCTTTACTCCGAGGATTTGGGCGGCGTTGCGATATGTGTCTTGTGTAGAGTCGCCACGTCTTAAAGCCTGTTCCGAAAAGCATTTTTTGGTACTGAAATACACTGAAAGGTCCATGAACATGGAGCTAAAATTAAGTGCACCCTTCTGCACTATTTTTCTGTTCAAGAGTGCACTTGTTGCTGGCTTTGGGGAATAAAAATATATAGCGGGGTCACGGACCTGGTGACCAGAGATTCCATACTGTTAGTACACGGTGCGAAGATCGACATTTGTTCTACTCCATCGCGAGTAGATTGAGAATAGTGGTGAGCTACAATTTTATATAGTTCAGTACCGCAGCGTGGGTGACCAATTGATATTATTGGCTGGCAAAGATATACATTCAATTGGGTTAGACTGTTACTGAAGAGAGGTTGTAGCACGTTTTAGCATCCGATGGGAGTATTATTTGGTGCTAGTGGATAGTTATAGATTGTATAATTGGCGAGAGAATCGTTATACTGAGAGTACCTGAGGGAATCGGTAGATTTCGGCTTCATGAAGGTCCGAAAGGTTCATAAGTAGGTACATACTTAAATTTGAAAAGGAAAATTCAGTATAATCGTAAAATAAAATAAATAAATAAAATAATTGTAATAAAATGTGATCCTCTGACCTACATTGGTATGAAAAATTCTGCAACTAAATTGAACGATCAACCAGCTGAAGAGTAAGTTTATCTTACCAAATGGCCATTGATGTTTGTTCAATGCATTTAATGATATTGGAAGTCCATTAGCATCACAATTGTGGCGCTAACAATATGTCAAACCATCTCGCCTAGATCTTTATCGGCATACAAATGGAGCGTTATTGCTACCAATTAAACTGTGGACTTCACCTTTTTAAACCTAATTATATTGAGACATTTCTCAGCTCTTTACATTGTAAAGTGTAAGTACTTTATTTTTTTAAATACATTACTCATTAGATTATGATACGAAATCTTAACTCTTTCGCAGAAGACACAGAAGTTGTGACAGAAGTTTCTTGAAATTCCTATATTCGCTTTGGGCATCTTCTTTTTTTCTCTTTTTTTTACTGTAATTATTCACATTTTATTTTTGTTTCCTCTGTATGTAGATATATCACTTTTGTAATTTCCTATCATACTTTTTATTATAACCTAATGTTTACGTATGTTTATAATAGTATTTATTTAAGTATGAAATATGTAAGTTTATCATTATTATGTACACTAATATTCGATTAGCATCTACTAACTACCAGTCTCAATTTCTCCTTCGGGAATCTTTCTTATACAGGGTTGCCTGGAAGAAGTTGCTACAAGCAATAGGGCCGCCAATTGTATCTCTTCTTTTGTAACTATTGTTTCTGTAATTGTTTTGTGGTGTGTACAATAAAGAATATTCTTATCTTATCTTACTTTTTTGTCAAAAGCGTGAAGTTTAAGACGTAGCGCTCCGTGAAGCGTGAAACTTCGCGCTCTGAGATGCAATTAATGCCGCTCCCTAAAGCGCACAACCTCGATTGCGCTCCCAGAATCGCAAGACATAGTGCTCCCAGAAGTGGCCTACCTCAGTTTTTCTCCCAGAAGTTCGCAACCTCTGTCGCGCACCCAGAGGAGCCTGACTTCGACCACACTGGACAACCAATTTATACAACTCTGTATCGGCAGATACAGGCAGTATATCTCACCTTTTCAGGTTATCGTTGCATGAAACCACGCTGTTTAGTTCGTTAAGCAGTATTATCTTATAGATTTGCCGGGAATACCTCTGTATTTGAAACTTCAGCTTAAGTATTTATTTCTGAACAATTGTTCAGAACTTACCTATAAAGTTATAATATACTTACCATGATTATATTTACATTTATAGATGAAAACTACTAAATCACCAATCATTTTTCCAATTATCCATTGCTGAGATAAGTTGTTGGATCGGTAACGAGAAGTTTGTTCTTTTTCTGTAACGGTAACTGCAATTTCTGATACTTATGGAGAATACTTTGCGCTACCATGTAATTATTATTAAGTAAATATTTACAAGACTACTGCAAAGTTAACTCTGCACGACCCTAACCTACCAACATTTTTAGTTCTAAGCTGACAGTTTGGCTTTTCGCAACATAAGTCAGGTTCAAGTTCGCAAGCAACGTAGTGTCCCAATATACCTTACACGCTAGCTGCGTAGTTCAACTGAATGCTAATGTGACGCTGTCTCGGGCAGATGTGGAGTTACATGCGGTCCGACAACGTAAGTGAAACCAAAGCAGATCTTATTGTATTTAACATAAGTGCGAGATTCGAAGCAAAATGTTTAGCAAACAGCAACGTTCACGATCTGTTCGCATGTCATGTAACAAACATTTACAAATTATATCCTACGTTCTACAAATACTTGAACCAAGTAGCGGATTTCCACCGGGTTTGTTGATATATCTTTTAGTAAAAGTCTATGTTTGCTCAGTTAGGAAACTATTTAAGGAACTTAGTTTAAATGTTCACTTTTAAATAAAAATTAGTTAAAAATTAACTTTCCAATGCCTACGTAAACTTTTCGACGTTTAAAAGTTAATTTTTGTGCCATTGTAAATTAAAATCTGGAATAACCTTAAGTACTAAGCAGCCACTTAATTGAGTCTCTAACAAATCTTAGCAAATGAGTTTCCCGTACCACACGCTACAAAATTACATCAAACAAAGACTTATCAACTTGTAAACAAAATAAGATAATTATTTTGTAACACAAGTTTATTGCAAACATACGGAGACACATCTAAAGAGGTACTTACTGATGACGTTCGCCGCGATTGTGTTCAAGTCTATGTAGATATTTCTAAAAAAATAATCTATTTCTAAGAACTCAGATGCATATGACATAAGTACACAGAAGACAAGAACGGAGAAGTCGGATTGACTAGCAAGAATACTTCACTTCTACAAGAAGGTATATTTACCGATGCGACGAAGCAAAACTCTCTTCTGGCCCTAGAGTCTAATACTCACGTAGTTTTTCAATATAATGATATAACCACGACTATAGTAGTTATTATTTGTCTCTATTTGGTAGTCTACAAAGCAAAAGCGGTACCATTTTATTCAAATGGTGTAATCCGCGCAAATTAAATAAGCATCTCTTGCGTATAAGATCTAATTACGCGAGGCGCCGAGTTAGGTTGCACGGATTATACCATTGGAATGCGGTTGGTTACTAGACTATCAATAGTGTCAATCAAACAAACATTACCGTACTTATATGGCTCTATTGAACAGCTATGCATTTAAGAGCCTTGCCCCCCTGTTCTTTAAGCTGATGGCTGCACACTCAGTACGTACTGCTACTGTGCACAAAGTTATAACAGAATTTAACCCCACCTATCTATGGTGTTACTCCTCTATACTGCAGTACTGTCTCGGTTAGATCGCTGGATCCGCAGTATGAAAGCCCATTGATTCAGCGCATTCGATTCAGACGCGATACAGCACGATCCGGGAAGTGCGCAGACCCATTTGCACCAACGCTTGGACTTAAATACATATTATAGTTGTTAATCAATACAACAATATTAACATGGTGATGGCTGATTTTTGACACAGTTAGTAATCTATTTACTCTATGGCTTTTTAATGGAACTGCCATAGGAATCAATAAAAGTAATTGATAGTCCTCATATTTCGCAAAAGGTTGGTTCTGCTATGGCAGCTTTGTAGAGATAATCGTTATTGTACACTTTTCTATCTACTCTACGACTTTGCTACACCATGCCTTCTAACAAACCAATCCCAATCTTCATCGTTGATCGCAATCACTGCGCGACGACACCACCAATATTTTGCTAATTGAAACCTCAAAACAATCATTGTGCTTTTTATTGTAGAGTAGGGTACGATAAGCTAGATGCACATGTCGATTTTATTTTTTTATCTTATTACGTATTAAAATAGCTCCCAGCTTCGTAAGATCAAACACCACAAAAATATTTCCAATGAACCCGGTATCAAAAGCCACTCATATTCAGAATCATCGCTATTTTCAAAGTCACAATCATAAAGCACGTATTCGTGTATCATTGGTACATTTTCATACAATCCCCAAGGGTTTTAACGCCTTCAGCCGTTTACATTCACGCAATTAAAGGGCTTAATCATTGCTCTATTGAAAGTCGTAACAGTTCTCACACAAGCAGGTACCCTTATCTCAGCCCGCCATTGTTTGGGCAGGCCAGCTTAATGAATGGATACCGGCAGGCGCGCCTGGTGTGATATATAGGTTACTCGATTTATACAGCGAGGTATATAGGTCGCTGGGCTTCACTGCGGTGCGTTTAGTTCCAACGCTGCGTCTGCAACTCGTGGAAACCTCAGAGCATTGAGATATCTGTGGTGGAAACCGACAATACGATCGTTGCAGTTGGAACTTGGAAACAGATGCGCAGTTTGTATGTTTTTTATAATAATCTCACAGAGTTGTTTGCTTTCGTACACGTGGAGATAAAGAAAATTTCCATTGGTGGAAGAAAAATCGTGACAAAGTATTCATATGGGGTGTTGCAGAAGGGTAGAGTAGAAATGAAGAAGAAGCAGAAAAACATTAATTAAAAACAGTTTAAATGGCCTAATAACAAAACTAAGCAATAAAAATGTACATAAAATTTATTTATTTATTATTAGGAAGATTAACAGCACATAACAATGAATAACAGAAACTTTAGACGCACAGAAGGCCAGTTGTAAGTCTCCACTTATATAAATATTTTAAGACGTCGTTGAGCTCTTTGAGTAAAAACACAAAAGACAGCTTAAGAAACTACCTTAATAATATAACTTATTCTAACCATTGAAGAAATCTGCACTAAGTAGTTCCTTCAAGCTTTGGACTGATGAATTAAACATATCAAGATCACCTATCTTCGCCAGTTTATTAAATTGGTTACAAACCCTCCATAGATATGAGTTTTGCCTATACCATGATGACACTTTTTCCAGATGAAATACTGGATGTGGTTGATATTTTGTTATTTTGGTTGATAATATAACATCTTATCTTACCACATATAAGAAAAGAAACCAGGGTGATGTCATCATGCATGTCAGTATCATTATAACTTATGAGCAAGCCTTCAGCGCTGATTGTAAGTAAGAACCAAGCACTTAAACCAAGCCAAGGAGGTTAATCTATTAAAACAACAAACGTTTATAATAGGACCAACACTATAATCGCGAAAAAATATCAGCTTTTAACACATTCACTTGAGCTATAACTTACAACATTGCAAATTTTAGCAAATTAGCAAAAGCTATTTATGTTACTGAATGGAATAAATAACCATCTTTAATTCTATTTCCGCAACGCCCTGTGCATTGAAGCTACTGAAACACAAGCATATAATTATGTTCTACACTACATGTATCGTCCAGGCAACACCCTGACCCCAAATTTTACCATGAGAACTCTGCATCCAGTAACCTAAAATCTGCCTGTAAATTAACAATGCTAAAAGTTAAACTACGTATGATGAAGTATCTAGCAAACGTATAATATTTTATTTTCAGAGTGTTGTAAGTCCATTTTACCAGTATAACAAAATATCAACCACACGCCATAAAATGGCTCATCCACATCGGATAAAAAGCGGATTCCCTCTTTCGTGGATTAGCAATAAGCAAAATTAATCTCCTTTGCTTTTAGATTGGGATGAAAAACTGATTATGAAACAAAAAATCCCACTGTTAAGTCTTAACATTTCAACAAGAGGTCTCATTTCTTTTGTTGAATTTTTAGAAGGCAAGTTTCGTCCCGCCTGCTCTCACGGGCAAAATAGGACTGTAATTGCGTTTTTAATCTCCGCATTTCATTAAACTAAAACTCGATTTTAATTTATAGAAAGTCGTACACGTAAAACGCTACGAGCCTCGTGTCAGCGGCGTAGCCCGTAGCACCGTAGCAAGGGCTACGTAATGTCAACGTCAACGCTTATTTCTGCCAAACTAAATTAGACTTGTGCAACCAAATACATACTTTGCTTAGAAATTGACTGGCTAAAAATTACTCATTTAATAGTCACACATCTATAATCCCTACAACAGTTTTTAGTTTGTAGTAAATCTTTGCTAAAAGATAACTTCATTAATTAGATTAAGGTTATTTGCTGTAAAATTGTATTGTTTTCCTCCACTATTTTGCAACACCATTCTAGATGTGGAGGACCGGTGTCTACTGCTACAGGTATTTTTATACTTACAAGTAGATACCGTCAATGTACGTAGACTAAGATGTAGTGGAAAACGAATAAAGAATTTTGTATTATGTATTTTTTTTATTTGTATAAATAGACAAGAGAATTTCGCATTAGGCGGCGAAAAAAGGTATTTATAGCCCGCTCCTTACTCATTACATAATTTGGGTGTTTGCGTACATGCTGGTTAACGTTTTTAGATATATCTATATGCTTCGGTATTCTTCCAGAACGTGTAGCAATAATAGCAAACGCGAAAAAATAAGCTTCGTATTTACCCCGTGGCATATTATCTCGTTAAGGGCATATAGATAAAAGAGCACCTAATTTATCTTCCAAATAAGCAATATCCCCAAATAAAATATTACTCCGTATTACCAAACAAGGATTCTACGAGTAGAAAATCAAACGTAACTAGTCGCCTACATGCGTGCTATGTGTGTCAAGGAAAGCAAGTGTCCAATCCAGATAAAAAGATACAGGGCAACTTTACTTACAACCAAGAGAACCTGGTCGCGTGACTATGCTAACTAATAATATTAGAACAGAGATCACCAGAATATCCCTGAGCTGAATACGCTAGGACTTGTCATAAGACCCTGCTTTTGTTAGTGATAAGGTAGATTAGCAGGTGTGATGAGCATAAAGACACTGGATTAGGAATACAAATACGTAAGTGGTGTAGGTCAAATACTTTTGCGTTTCGCAACGCCGCTCGTGAGTGAGGAAGAGCGTACACAAAGGCTTAACTGTATTATTGATGTGTCAATATTTTGCATATCAGCTGAATTCTCTCATTAAATCGTAAAGGTTTTTTTTCTAGACCAGCATGGGGACGTTTTTCACTTGATGTAAATAGCTTAGATTATAATAGCTGTGGTAGCCTAGTGGGTATAACATTGGACTCGGAAGCGGGAGACCCAGGTTCGATTCCCAGTGCAGGCATGTACCTATGACTTTTCTTTCTAAGTAATGTACATTTGTGAAGTTATAGTAGCAATACCACTCGCTAACGGTGAAGGAAAACATCGTGAGGAAACCTGAGTGGCTGAGCTATTTACATACCTCAGCGCTTGAAATCGCCAATCCGCGGTGGGCACGCGTGGTGATTAAGCCCATTACTCTCTCGCTGAGAGAAGAAAGAAATACCTTTGATACCCCAAAACTACCGTAAAAATACCCGGCCTCGTGCGACCGACGGGCACTTCACGGGAACGGGTTTATTTTTTTTCCATGTGAAAGTGAAAAAGTGAAAGTGAATGACATTTATTGCCATTGTAACACAAAATTAAAACAAATTTACGGAGAGACGTACCTAATACAACCATGCCGAACACAAGTGCTACAATAAAAAAGGCTGCACGTCATTGTATTGTAGCCTCTAACTTTATAAGTATTTACGGATTATTTTAGATAAAAATTTATCCGCCCGTACGTCGCCGACCCAGACCCGAATGGTGGACCACCACAACAATGGTTTTTAATTGTTCTTTTGAAGGTCATAATCTAACGGGTTAAAATAGGCACCTTATCCAGAAGTAAATATATAGTCTCAGGCGAAGGGTATTTCCATCTGTCCCGCAGCCCGCCGCCACGACGCGCAGCGGGGCTCCTATTTTACACGAACTACTGGGCTGCTGAGTGATAGATGCTGTTCGCTTAGTGCTGAAAAAGATGGGCGACTTAAGATGAATAGTGCTCTATTTTAACGCAATACTCGTAAAGGTCATCGCAGGTAAGGTACGCGTGGTGATTACGCACTTGGCACTATAAATGAAATAGTGGATATAAAGATAGATAGAGTATTCTTTATTGTGAACAAACCAGGAATTACAAGTAAATACGTAATAAGTTATAATACATTTCATTGTTTGTAATGGTCCTAACGCCTTGCCTGAAAATCGGCAACTAATTGCAAACTGGTGCACATTAGTTATTAGCCGAGGTACAGACCTTTTTGTCTTCATACCTAATTAAAATACTTTTAAATAAATTACTCACTAAACTGTCATAATTGCTTTATAGTATAAGTGATTATTGTGCCTTACTATATTGAAGACAAATAAACATTTTCTATTTCTATTTCTAACGTTCGTAACGTCCAGCTAGGGATGACAAAATGATAATGCGGTAAACCGCTACATATATTTTTGGTGAGAATTTCAGGTTTCAGCTATATGAGAAAAGTATTTATGGAGACTGACCACGGTACATTCTATCTCGCTCGCACATTATAATATTTTCAATTATTGCGAAAGAACGAGTATACTTGTGACAATAAAGGTCACATAAAAGCGAAAAAGTGCTTACAATGTCCATGATTTTATCTTCCAGTACCGAGACCATATTTGTCAAAAGTATACCTACTCATTATTTCACAATCATTACACACTTTGGGCAAATTTGCGAGTGAGATGCCGAGGTCATGGGGTAAGAAAATTGTATCTATTTTATCTTTGCCACCTCTTCTCCACCTCACATGATAGCGAAGGTCTTGTTCTTCTTCTTTGGTCCACTAACTCCTAGGGGAGCATAGCGCCTCAAACAAAGATTTCCACTTCTGACGGTGGTTCGCGGCAGCTGCCAATTCAGACAGGTTAGCGAAGGTGTCTTGCATTAAATGTGAAACACAACTGTTCACGTCCGAAAAAAATTCTGATCCCATCTAAGCGTTGGACTATATATGCATATACGCATATTTATGTTCCATAAACATTTGCCTTATTCCATCTATGTCACAACAAACTGTTTATAAAAAACAAAAAGCCGTCCGACGACCTACCCGCCACTGATACCCTGATACCCTGAGCCCTGCTCGTTGTTATTCCGTAGTCATAGGCGTGATTGACCCCTTCCACATATTAACTTAACACACGCGGGGTTCAGCATTTTGTCCGTAAACAATATTAGCCAAATAGGGATTGGGTTACACATGGTGCTATACTTATCACAGATAAATATACCTACCTAGCTACAGACCACTTACCCGTCCCAATCGATGCATTTCGTGGAACTAGACACAAAACTAACTAAAAAATATTACCTGACGTGAAATCTGACCCGAATCTTACAATGATTCAACTAATAATAGGGGTTAAAGTATGAAATTGCCGTTTTATTGCAATAGGTTCTTTGAATTGACATAGAATCTTCATGGTTTGAGGTTTTCGAATGAAACTTTTTTCAAATGGTTTCTATGATGTTCTTTTTTTAAAAAAATGTGAAACATTTGAATATCGACTTTCAATTGTTTTTGTTATTCAATTTAGACAAGAAAGATGGATACTGCGAAAATTCGAGTGATTTTTGAATACTGTTGTGGCATTTGACCTGGGGTCAGCCATTGCATTTTTCTTTTCCGGTTATCATAAAGAATCCACTTTTCATCACATGTTACAATTCAATCCAATATTCCTTCATTTCTGTACCGGTTCAACAAGGCAACACAAGTTTCAACACGCGTTTCTTTCTGCAGATCAGTCAAATCATGAGGCACCCATTTTTCGCATTTTTTTTATTTTATTGATTTGACGCAAGTGAGTCAATATTGTGGGTAAGGTAACGTTAAACCATGCCGCTAATTCCTGGGTAGTTTGACTAGGGTCGGCTTCCACTATCTCTCTTAATTCATCGTTATTCACCTGTGTGGGCGGTCTTCCTCGTGGCTCGTTCTTTAAGTCGAAATTTCCATCACGAAAGCGTTAAAACCAAAATCGCACGGTGCGTTCATTAGTAGACCCCTCTCCAAACGCAGCATTGATATTGCGGGCTGTTTCTGCCGCGTTAGTTCCGCGTCGGAACTCGTATTCAAAAATCACTCGAATTTTCGCAGTATCCATCTTTCTTGTCTAAATTGAATAACAAAAATATTTGAAAGTCGATATTCAAATTTTTCACATTTTTTAAAAAAAGAACATCATAGAAACCATTTGAAAAAAGTTTCATTCGAAAACCTCAAACCATGAAGATTCTATGTCAATTCAAAGAACCTATTGCAATAAAACGGCAATTTCATACTTTAACCCCTAATAAGGAGGCACGCCTTTGGTTTGTCAATGTAATTTGTATTATATTACAACAATTTATCTGTTCATAATTATATACAAAATAAATGGAATGTGACAGTCTTTACTTTTTATCAGATGAAATTTGAGAAGAAATGAATAAGATTACATTCAATAAACATAAACATAAACATTGACATACATGCACATACATTACTATAAGCATAAAATAGAAACGGGCATTTCTTGAATCAAATGCAGTCCCGTATTTTATGTAACGATGCTTATTGAGGAACTTTATGAAACTTTGGAAACTTTAGTGTTCTTTTTATGATCCCTTCTGTGACGGTAAATAATGTTATGTCTTCTTCTTCAACTTTCAGCTGGGTCAGATTGTACGCAAGAAATCGTCAAATGTAAACCAATCAGTACGTATCTTTTAGTAACCGTTGGCAACAATGCATGTGTAATGCAAAGTTAATTTCTAATTACATGCATGTAACGCAAACTTATTATTGCATCGCCTCTATTCAATTTGCAGCAGGTGAATTGTAGCCGTCATGTCGGGTCTGGTGATACTTTTGCTGGTGTCCACAATGTCCGTCGCCCTTGCAAGTAAGTTATAGTAACTCATATAGGACAGTAGGTACTTGAAAACCAATTCAATTCAAATATTTTTATTCATTGTAAAAACAGAATGTTTACTTAATGAACGTCAAAGTTGTTAGTTTCACAATTAATGGATTATGTGGAGAAGAAGCTAACAAAGAAACTCCACATTTATTCTTTTCAAAACACGTTTTAACTTAATTAACAGAGTTTTCAACTTAAAATATTAGTCATGAATGTGTTGAACACTAGTCACAATCGTCCTTTAAATAATATTAATCTACTGTAAGCAGTAAGTACTTTTAACCGACAGCACGCAATAAGAGGAGGTTCAATGATATTTGTAAAAAGTAGTTTAAAAATGAAAGAAAGAAAAGACATTGTCAGTCTATCTGTTGAACGCTTAATTGAGATCTCGTGTGTGGAATTGGATAGGTACATAGTTATGTGTGTTTATAGGCCGCCACAATCGAATTATAATGAATTTGAATTAGTTATGGAAGACGCCTTAAAACGCCTATTTACTAGCAATAAGAGCATAGTAGTATGTGGTAACTTCAATATAGATTTGTTAGTTGATAGTTCACTGAGAACTAAACTCACTAGTCTGTTCAGGTCATTTAATTTACATTATTTATTTACTGAACCCACTAGGACAACAGCTACTAGCGCCACTTGCATAGATAACGTTTTTTGTAATTGTCAATTTATAGAAAAAAAGGTCATACATAATTTACAGTCCGATCATAGCGGGTTATGGGCAGTTCTACCGTCAGTACTAGAAGAACCTTGTAATGAAGTAATTTGTAGACCAATAACAGAAAAAAAAATTGAATTATTTAAAAGAAAATTAGGCACACAGTTAGATTCATTAAATTTTGATAGCACTGATCCGAATACATTATATGAAGTGCTGTTTTCGACCATATCAAAACAATTTGAACAGATATTTAACGTAAAAAAAATTACAGGGTTAAATCGCGGTTTTTCAGAATGGGCAACGCCAGGTTTACATAGAAGTAGGAAAAGGCTTTATGAATTGTATGAAGAGAAACAATTTAATCACGATCCGACGTTCAGAGAGTATGTTAAAAAATATTCAAAAACGTTTAGGCAAACTTGTTTAGCAGCCAAATCCATTAGCATAAGTAAACAAATTATGGCGTCAACTAATAAAATCAAAACAGTCTGGCAAGTAATTAGCAAAGAGACAGGCAAAACGAGACCTAGGGACCAGATATTTGCTTTAAAGGTAGAAGAGAATTTAGTCAATTCAAGGGAAGACATAGCAGAAATATTTGAAAATTTCTTTAAAAACTACCCCTCAAAATAACGGCTAGCTTAAATTCTTCCCCTCAATCAGCCGAAACTTTACTTCTGGAAAGTATAAATACATGCAAAGCTGACTTCCAATTCACCCATATAAGTCCCTTTGCTATTGTCAAAATATTTAAAGAGTTAAACTTAAAAAAAACCGAAGATGTGTGGGGATTATCGGTTAAACTTATATCCACGGTTATCCATATTCTAGCACCTTACCTTGCTACAATTTTCAATAAATGCATCTGGTCAATGCATTGGAACCTTTCCTAATCTATTAAAGTTAAGTAAAATAGTACCCTTATTTAAATCTGGCGATAGTGAAGATCCCAATAATTTCAGACCAATAGCAATATTGCCGGTCCTAAGTAAAGTTTTTGAGAAAGTAATTTTGCATCAATTGCAGACTCATTTTAGTATGAATCAGCTATTTCATAAGAAACAGTTTGGATTTACGAAGGGCCGCTCAACGACGGACGCAGGCATAGCATTAATAAAGCACATCTTTGATGCGTGGGAGGAGGCGCAGGATGCCATCGGGGTGTTCTGTGACCTGTCCAAGGCGTTCGATTGCGTCGACCACGAAACGCTCCTTATAAAATTACACCGATATGGTTTAAGTAATAAATCGCTAGCTCTTCTTCGATCTTACTTAACAGACAGAACCCTAGATATCAATAGAGTTAAATCCTCAGGATCTAATGTAAAAGTAGGAGTTCCTCAAGGTTTTATACTAGGACCGTTCCTTTTTTTGGTTTACGTAAATGATTTGCCCTACCTAGTAGAAAAACTATCGCAGATAGTACTGTTTGCTGATGATACTTCCTTAATTTTTAAAGTAAAGAGAGGTTTAGGTAATGTTGACGATGTAAACAATGCTCTATCTACAGTTCTAAACTGGTTCACGGTGAACAATTTGATGTTAAATGCGAAAAAGACAAAATGTGTCAAGTTCTCCTTGCCCAATGTTAAAAATGTTGACACGTGTCTAAAAATATCTGGTGAGAAATTAGAGCTGGTAGAGTCCACACTATTTTTAGGCATAACAATAGACTCAAAACTGCAATGGGGTCCGCATATTGAAAAACTATCGGGTAGGTTGAGTTCAGCTGCATTTGCAGTTAGAAAAATTAGGCAACTTACAGATATATCGACTGCGAGGCTGGTCTATTTTAGTTATTTTCACAGTATTATGTCATATAGGCTGTTATTATGGGGACGGGCAGCAGATATAGAAACAATATTTATTTTGCAAAAAAGAGCAGTAAGAGCAATTTACAACTTAAGCAGTAGGGAATCGCTAAGGGAGCGTTTCAAAGAAATAGGAATTCTTACACTGGCTTGCCAATATATATTCGATAATATAATGTATGTTCGTAAAAATATAACCATGTTCAAATTAAATAGGGACGTCCATAACGTAAACACTAGAAATAGAAATAAGCTTGCTTATTCTAAATTTCGTTTAGCCAAGGTAAATACATCGTTCGTAGGCTATTGCGTTCGTTTTTACAACAGAATTCCAAAACATGTTCTATCCTTGTCTGAAAATAAATTTAAAACATTCATTAAAAAATCGCTATGTAAAAAAGCCTATTATAGAATAGACGAGTATATGAACGATATAAGCCCTTGGTAGTAAGCAAATTCCACTGCGATTTCATTGTTATTTAATTATTAATATTATAATTTATTTAATTTTAAAAACGTGTACTGACGACGTGATTGCACATTAATAACTATAGTACACATTTTATAGCTGACAAGAACTCAATCTGCAGGTTTGCTAAAGGTCATTCGAATGGTGGCGTGGTGGCCGGGTCACCTATCTCCCTCTAAAATGGTTGAGACTGGTGATGGCTGACCCCTGCGTTATGCTCGTGAACGGGTGCTGTTCGTGTGTCTGGCCGCAGCATTACTGTATTTCCTACTTTTGTAAGAAGTGTTATTTTGGCTTTTAAAGTTATTAGTGGCTATCACGGAATCATATCATATAGGCTTTGATGTATAAGTTTAAGATGATTTGAGAAAAGATGGTCAGAGTGGAGTTTTATTTCCCGCTGCCTTTTTCTCCACTACAAATACGGCCCGAAGGCAGCGGCTAACATAGTAACATAGTACATTGACATTCAGCAAACAGAATGTAAATTCTTTACGTTGAAATAAATTATTGATTTCTGATTTCTGAATGCCAAACATCTTTGTCTTCTAAATAATCCTTGATGTTATAGTAAGCCTTTTTGAACAGAATGTGCTTAACACATTTTTTAAATCGCGTTGGAGGTAACTCTAATATATCTTGAGGAATTTTGTTGTAGAACCTTATACAGTGCCCCATAAAGGATGTGTTAACTTTTGCAAGTCTAAATTTTGCAAACCGTTAAAACAATCTGTGATCAATGTACAGAAATTGTTATTATTATGAACGCAAATGTTACACATGGAAAACGGATTATTTTGTGTAATGTTTTAGACAGAGGTACGCCATCACCCAGATGTATTCGTCTAACATGGAATATCCAACGCCACTTTAACCGTCCATCTGGGCAACCACACCAGCAAAGCGCGTCTTCCTCTTTACTCATTCTTTCCATGACCGTCCAGTACCGCCAGAGCCGTGCTTCGCGCCCTTCCGCGGAGAAGACTGCGGCGGCGCCGCAAAATCCGTCGTCTACTACTGGCAGCCTGGCTCCCGGTGCGAGGTGGGCGTGTGGCGCGGTTGCCTGCCCAACTCCAATATGTTTAAGAATGAATACGAGTGCGTCTCGACCTGTATATTGGACAAGCGCGCCCAGCTGTTGGATTACCACAAAATTGGGGACGGGACGCTGGATGTCGAAGAAACTACCCCACGAACTGTTGCCAACGTGACGAACGCAAAATCACCGTAATGCAAGAGTTTTTTAAATGTGTGCGAGGCGGGGGGACAGGGAGGCGTCGCGAGGTTCTCTTCTACGGAAACTAAACTTATTTTTTTTATCGTTTTCATTTCTGAGCGTAGTCTAATTGTACACGTATTTTGACTAGAACACCTGGACAAAGTACTAAACCTGTAAGTTCGCGGCGAAATGAAAAATTTTAGGAACTTCGACTCTTCGTCGCTAGTTGAGTCGCATAAAAGTTAAAAAAAAAGTTCATATCCTACACTTAAAATACCTATTATAACACTTGACCTGAGGAACCTAAATATGTCGATTTAAATACGTAAAGTTTTTAATCTTTGATTTGAAACGCCGAAAACGCTTTTCCCGTGGTCGTGAATTCAATTCCATCTCGACCATATTTTTATTTTTATAATGCGTCGACGGTGGACTCTATGACAAAAATATGAAAAAAAAAGTATAAAGAAGAAAAATTAACTATCTGTTTTTGTCCACATGTTTTTTGTAAATCTTCCAGGTCAAAACTCATTCATTACCCTCCTTTTGGGCTCCGGAGCAGTCGGGTAAAAAGTTACAAGCGACGGAATATATAGTAGAGCGAGGAGGTTATAGTAGAGGTTTGTTGGGTTAGGTTACGTCTTTTTTATTATTTTTTTTTATTGTCCGTATTTTTTCCGTGATGCGGACGCAGCAGAGCTCTTGGTGGATAATGTTTGGTGCATGTAATGTAATGTACTGTAATGTAATGCAATGCAATGTAATTTAATTTACTGTCAAAGGATAAATAGTAATGTTGCCAAGTCTGTAAAATTCAGTAGAGCGAAGGTTTTAGGAAAAGTCGCCTTTTTCACAAAAACTGTGGTCACGACTGATTGATACTTAAAACAGATGGATTTTTCATGGTCTCTAGATCATGGAACTTAGGTTATACTTAATTCAATAACTGGGTTATATATGACTTCATAAAGATGACGGTTGAACTATGTGGTTTTGGTTTATTTTTACCCGACTGCAGCGGAGCCCAAAAGGAGGGTATTGTAATTAGTTCGTATGTAAGTATGTCCGATTCTATGTTCCCTCATAACTCCTTAAGTCAGACTCCAATGGTCAGATTTTGACAAATTTGGTTGTTACATCTGCCGAAGAACTGAACAATGGTAAAACGATTGTCAAAACGCTCATAGTATAAAAATGTCACCAATTCTATCGTTTCTTACTAGAAAAAAGACTTTTTTAATTGTTTAATGGTGTACAATAAAAATCTTATCTTATATAGTCACAGATTGAAACAGCGAAGGACTCTCCGACTCTTTGCACGGAAACACAATCAAAGTTGGTGAAAGGCATCCTGTAAGCGGCTTCAGAGTCTGATTTTCAAGCGATATCTTGAAAAAGTGTCGGCCTTCGTCCGCGCTTATCCGACGCCGTTTACAGGGTGCTCGATGGGAGTGAATATATAGTATGGAGGCCATTTAAGTAATATTGTCAAGGTAGCCAGTTAGGTACTCGAGAAAACCACGATCTCACACTTTTATCTCCCACTATCTCAATTCAAATACCTAGTAAAAGAAGAACCTTTAAAGAATCTATTTTATTTTTAGTGCTTAGTTAGACTTTCATCATCATCATCAGCCATTTGACGTCCACTGCAGGACATAGGTGCCATAATCGCCACGCTTGGCAAGCGGGTTGGCGATCGCAGTATAGGGTTGGAATCTCAGGAAAACGCTGCTGCCCGTCCCCTGGTAATTTATTTCCTTAGTCGCCTTCTACGACATCCACGAAAGGAAATGGAGTGACGCTATTCTTAATCCGGTGCCACACGGCCTAGTCAGACTTTATTAAAGAGGTAAAAAATATCTAAAAGTACAGATTTAATGTCAGATCGATGGAAAATTTTAGTTAGGTTTTTCTATTCTGGAAAAAA
Organism: Yponomeuta evonymella; assembly: GCA_963969515.1. Taxonomy (NCBI): domain Eukaryota; kingdom Metazoa; phylum Arthropoda; class Insecta; order Lepidoptera; family Yponomeutidae; genus Yponomeuta; species Yponomeuta evonymella. The sequence goes on along the minus strand of OZ018343.1, from coordinate 829,913 downwards.
GGCTTAGTCTTTCAAGAACATGTTACATCATACATCATGTTGGTATCTCTTGAGTGGCAACGTAGTGCGCCGTCGTCTCATTTCTTCGTCCCTGGAAACCATAGGTCTGCATCAGCATGAGAGATACAACCACAGTAAACATCAAAGCCAAACAAATCGCCAAGATTAATAACGTCTCCTTTATGCCAGTAATTTAATAATGCCCAAGTAACACAAGAAGCACTTTAACTAACTAATCCTGAACTTATGTAGAACTTAAGGTCCGTATAAGGTCTTATAAAGCATTACACAACATTCTGAAGCCGTATTTAAGCATGTCAAAGATACTTTAATGCTTATGACTTTTTAAAGGTTGTATATAAATTTAGCTAATTGCTTTTATAATGCCTTAAGTTTTGTAACAGTTCACCGAAACGACGCTTTACAGGTTTTAGATGTTTATAATGCATTTCGATTTACAGTAGCATCATTAGGTATCATGTTAATGCTTAAGGCTGTTTAATAGCAAACACTTGAACCATTATAATGCACCTTAAATCAGCTTTACAGCTTATAGCTGTTATTGGAGTCCTGAGATTTATATAAGCATTTTTAAGTGCTACGGTAATGCCAAATGCTGCATAATAGCACAAACGTGAATCTAGGATTCACAGTAAGCTCACTATACAGCTATAAGCTGTTTTTGGTACCATTAGACTTATATTTACATTATTTTGTGCTATTTAAAGGCCTGAAACTATTCAATAGTATACACTTTGACTATTATAATGCTAACATTTTTAAAGATCAACAGAATGCTTTTTTAAAACCTAACGTTGCATAATAAAATATTTTAAGTTTGTTGTAATGCGCGAAGCTGTATATTCATTCACTTTAATATGTTCTTCAAACTACATATTTTCCGCCATTATCGGATTGTGTAGGTATTTGTTAAGTTATCTCAGAAAATAATAACGGTAATTTTTACAGCTAGTGATATTTTATATTCAACTGTGCTTTTGTGTACTAGGTACTGTATAAACATTTTAACTTAAATTACTCGGTATGTAAAAAAAATGTGATTGCATAAGCACAAGCAACAAAATGATGAAAAAAACATTTAAATCAAGAGCAAGAACCGGAGGAATGAGGCGAAAAATATCAAAGGAATATACAAGAATACTGAATACATCAAATGACGAGAATGACTCACAATATAACCATTCGTGCAAAGTGAGTTTTAGTGTTGATAGAGAGGGTTCCGTAAATTTTGAAGATTCTTACCAAAATCAAGTAAATCCTATAGACTTAGATAATAAACACGATGGTCAGTGTCATGCTAATTTAACAGAGTCTAGCCTACATCGCGATCACTTTTATAATGTTAAACCGGATTCGGAAAATGTGAGACCAGAGAGCTCTGAAGAGAGTGAAAATGATAGTGATATTGATAACTTTGTAAAAATATCTTCATTTCGTGAAAAAGTGAGATGTTGGGCTATTGAAAGAAATGTTAATCAAATAGCCTTAAAAGATCTCGCAAAAATTATGAATGAGTTGATTCCGGAAATATTACTAAAAGACCCAAGGACTATTTTGAAAACACCCAGAAGTGTCAACATAAAAATAATTGATGGTGGTGAATATTGGATTTATATTAATGGCCTGAAAATAAATAATAAAGAGGATGTTTTTGTGTATCCAATAAAATCGTCACGGTTACACATTTACAAAGTAAAAATCCATGTTGACCGAAGAGGTGATAATATTGTTTTAGATCCTAGAGATATCTATTGTAAATTTACGTGTATGGATCATAATAATTACTTATATTTCATACCATTGTTACATACTTTCAAATAAAAGTCTGTATTTAAAGTTTTTCTTATTATTTATTTAAATTTTTGATAACGAATTTTGTTAACATCTTAATTTTACCTTTAAAGAAATTAAATGCTGCTTTATATTAACACAAATAAGATTTAAACAAAATTATTCAGCAAGTAAACCAATATTGAAATCGAGATTTTTTCTTAAATCTTTCACTTGTTCAGTTTGATCTTTTTTTTTAATGGAACAGGTGATTTTTTGTCGCTTTCAAATTGGTACCCTAGAGAAAGGAGATTTTATTCATGAATCAATTATCTAATAGTAGATACATAGAAAACTATTGTACACACAAAAAAGAAGTAGTAGAAATAAACTTTGAAAAATAAGAATCATATCTGATAGAAATTGTGGTCATCAATAAAATTTACTCTCAACAAAGACAGGAGACTGCATGAGGATGGCCGAGGATAGAAGTTTGTGGCGTGCCCTTAGTGAGGCCACTGTCCAGCAGTGGGCTGATACTGCCTGATGATGATGTTGATGAGACAAGACAGGTCTTGTGGACCAGTAGGTACTTTCTTATAGTAATGATGATTATAATGGTGAATTGAAAACGCATCAGATAAACATACTTATCGTAGGAACAAAGAACAAGATAGGGTCCTTAAGATGTTGTTTCTACTCAATTCTAAATCAGTAACTTTTACTATGGTCGGTTTTTTTAAAATTTATTTCTTCTTCTGTTGGCATCATAAACGATTCTCGGGGTTGCACCTCAATACTTGTGTTATTTTCTGGACCTTCTATATCTGAATTTTCTTCCATTAAAGATAATTCATCATCAGCAAGCGGGTATGTCGGAATTAATTTATATTTAAACTTTTTAGGCGGCCACCACAAGTTTCCTTGGTCTTCCCACAAGGAGGGCACAATAACTAGTGTTTTTTTGCCTCTTTGTATAGTTTGCACTATTTTATATCTCATTTTAAACTGTTTGTGTTCTGTTGACCTAAATTGCTGAAAAGAAGAAAAATCTGGTTAATAAAAATAAACACAATTTACCAAGACCGGAATTAAAGCAGCCTTCACGGTTGCGGTTCCACACAAACGCAGAAAACTCTTTTTGACGACCTTAGTCGATTTGTTTATTAAATTAAAAATTCTTCTCGTTGTATATTTCAAGAACCATACAAATTTTGTTTTTTATAGCATCTGAGTAGTTTTATCAATCAAAATGTTATAAATTTGTCGGAAAACGAAATTCATCCCACCCTAGAAATACACTTTGTAAAAATAATATAGGTATTACATGTGTACTAAATTAATTATACAGTGTCTATAGTTAAAACTCTTAAACCTAGAAAGGGTTAATTAAGTAACCATTACATAGCAATGCCTGGCATATGGTTTGAGAATTTTGCAAACAAATCCGCAATTATTTGGATGGATGTAGTCGTCACAAACACTTTTCTCCATATGTGTAAAAACGAAGGTACGAAGAGGGCTCTTAAAACAAGGATAAGTCAAGCAAGGAAATATAATATTTTGTTAGTTTCACACCTCAGAGTAATTATTTTACACTAATATGCCATTTGTAGTATTTATAATGGGATATCCTGTGCGAGCACGTAAATAATATAATATATCGGTAGATGAAGATGCAAAAATGTATGGTAACACTGAAACTCTTAGACGGGGAATCCCAGCGCGAATGTGTTTCAAAATCAATACTTGTTTGATTTTCCTAATACAATTTAGCGAGAACAATCCAGAACAATTTACTCTGCACTAATTGCCATAAAAAATAGGTAGGTAACAATAAGTTTGAAAGGCATCAAGCTCGACAAAAATCTGATCACATGAAATGGATTTTATGGTTTTCTTCAAGGATCCCTAATCTTGGTTTTGTTTATAATGACACTAATTTAGTCCTTGATAAGTCTTTTAGCCTTTATCTAAACACATATTAAACTTTTTTACAGCCTCTTGCACTACAGTGACTTATCAAAAGTCTTCCGTCTGGCCTCTAGCTGAGTAATTGTTCACGTGTGAGTGTTAGTACTACTGATAGCACTAATTAGCACTTCTAATGGTTCACCAAGCTGTATTATACTGACACCATTTTGAAAACATATTCTTAACCTAAAAATATTAAGATTCCAAATTATTTAAGACATATTACGAATAAATAACTTAATTGAATACCGCGAAACAACGGCTATTACATTTACCATGCAAAATATCCTTCTAAACAAAAATATATTTTTTTTAACCTTAATAATATTTATATTTTATAATATTTTCTCTAAAAACCTTTGTTATTATAAGGCGCGTGGATTTTTTAATTAAATATATACATATATTGACATTAAATTTAATTTCCCAATTACAAGCAATACATAGGAAAAGAAAACAACTTACCCAGGATACACTTAAACTTTTCTGCCTGTAGCTTCCATTAAAATAACAAATCGCGACATGATCGTAAGAATGAGCAGAATTATTAATATCGTTTGATTTTGTTTCGTTTTATTATACCATTAGTTCCGTTGTGTTTAAGGATGTTATTTGAATGATACAGTATTTACTTTTCTTCACTTTCATGGCAGTGTAATGCTTGTATTGCTATTGACGTTATAATTTGCTATACTAATGCTAGCATAATGCTGCAGTAATGTCATTAAACAGCCTTGTCACCTTTAACATCACTTTCATGCTATTGTAATGCTACTGTAATGCTATTGGCATTTTTATTGACATAATAATGCCAATATCATGCTGTAATAATGCCATTAAACAGCCTTGTGTGATCGTTTCAAAAACCAGAAGCCGTATAACTTGTGCCCAAATTAGCATTATAGTAGCTATTTAGCGGTTTGTAAAACCACCATAGGGCTAACTTACAATGTTTAAAGCATATAGCAATGCCATATACAGACCGTTATACGGCGTTGGTGTGTTACTTGGGTGGCCACGCGACCGAGCGGTGTTTGCACTCGCTCCGCGTCGCGCCGCACGTGGCCGCAGGGAGAGGAAAAATAATGGATATTGTGTGAACAGTGGTAACTACGACGTAAGTATATTTTAATTTACAATCGATGTTGCTTTAGTGTGAAAATAATAAGCGATTGAAGCAACATAGGTGTTTGGCTGGGTGGAAGAGGCAGAAGAACACACGAAGTACTGGTTTCCATATAAGTTTTTGGTTAACTAGCCCGACAGTCAGAAGAGAAGAGAGTTTTTCAAGCAGAAGGTCCAAGCCTAAATTACAGTATGTACAATCCACATTGACATTATAGTTGCTAAGTTACACCTTACGTAACTGAGTAGAGTGCACGCATGTAAACATTGACGAATCGTAGATCTCACCTCCTTTGTCAATTTGATCAACCTAACTGGGGAAGGACTATCACTATGCATAAAGTTTGGCCTTCAGTGGCACCTTCACTCACACTAGATGGGTGAAGGGACCACTCGGACGCTGCAGTGCCTGGGACATTGTTTTTTAGATGGAGTAGGCTTGCCCAGCACCTATACCATCCTGACAGCGCCATCCTAGGGAGGCCTATGTCCTGCAGTGGGCGTCCAATGGCTGATGATGATGATGATAATGATGATGAAGGCGTGGGGCAAATAGGAAGAACGTGGGACGACGGCGCGGAATCTGTGTGGGTTTCTGTGTGGGCCCCATCGCTTCAGTATATTTTGTATGAAAGTCAATTGAAAGGACGCTGCGGCTTTTTCGCGCCCTCGTCCCACGTCCTTGCTATGTGCCCCACGCCTTACGTTTTTCCCATGGATTTCTTAGGTATAACTTTATATAATTTTCTACTGTAACTAAGGTAGTTCGTTATGGTACAAATAAATACGTAGAACATAAGCTTATACGCCCGAATACGACCAACCTTTAATTTTCGCATTGTGATGGATTAAAAGAAATTATAACAGACACTGAAAATTCATATAAAAAACACGATTCCTTAAAATGCAGATGCAGCTTAAATTGGTCTTTTCCTTTACACGAGACTATTTATACAGTCTACAGACTATTAACAGCGTGTGAAGAGTGTTTTAGAGAAATCACGGTTTTATAAAAAACACCGTTTATGATTTGCATTTAGTCTAAGTAGAACTTGTTTTGCGACATAAAACTTGTTTGGCATGTCTGCTCTACTAGGTACCGAAGGAAACAATGCAAGCTGGAGTTCGTTGTCCTGCCAGCCTCCAGCACGTGGGTGGGAGAACACGCGGGCCGCCCCGGGGCTGCGGCGGGGCACGTGCCCCACTGGATTCCCATGACGTTTACTCTGATATAAAACAAGTCAAGTTAAAACAAGAAGTAGAGAATTCCGCTTGGTATTTCTTGATTATTTTTAGGACATCTAAAGAATTGACTCGAGCCACGCCTGGGGCCTGTTTTATAAGACTTCAATTCATAGTTTATTATGACAATTCGATGTACGAGTCTTCCAATTTGATAATCTGCATGTTAATGGACTTCAATCGAAAAGACAGAGTAACCGAGAATTGCTATTCTATGAAACAGACCCCCCCCCTGTTGATAAACGATGATAGGTCTACGATGCCACGTGATCGCCTTTTAAATAACGGCTAACTCTAAAACAATTCAAGGATTAGAAAAGAGGTTAGGTAAGGGGAGGGTCCTTAGTACCGCCTTTAATCTATCTTTACCTGGAGGACGTAAAGTTCCGTGGATGTCGTAGAGGGCGACTAAGGAAATTCCAACCGCATACTGCGATCGCCAACCCGCCTGCCAAGCGTGGCGATTATGGCAAAACCCTTCATGGTTAGGAAAAACCGTGAGGCAGGCCTATGTCCTGCACTGGACGTAAAATGGCTGATGATGATGGGCGATTAATAAACATTTTTTAAACAGTATCAAAGTCAAGAAATTGGTAATAGGGGATGATATAGCGTATCCACAGTTCAAGCGATATCGGCCGCTGACGGTGCTTAATTTCAATTACTTAATGAGATAATAGGGATACCTAGGGAAGTCTTAGGTCATTAATTACCTAGGGAAGAATCGACATCTTGATAGATATAATAATTCTTTTCGTATTTTAACGATTTCCATCAGCGCTTTATTTACATCTAGGTAAAAACTGAATGAAGTGAAATATACGTATTACGTATGAATAGTTACGTATTGGTGCGGTGGTAGCAGGTGGTAGCCCTCGGTAGAGCGCTGACCTCACATTTCTGATGACTTTTACGGACACTTGTTTATTTTTAGCAGCAATTCCATTCGTTGGATGCAGTGTTCAATTTTAATACTGCAATAAATTTAATTTCCTTTGGTGGGGCACTGGTAACTCTACCCCCACTCCCACTAGTGGGGATAAGGTTGGGATAGGATTGTGGGTGAGGTTAGGATCTTAGATTTAATGAATTTTCGAATCTTTCTGTCTGTCTCCCCCTGTCTGTCTGTCTGAGAGAAGGTGCCTGCAATTAGTCGTATAGTATATAGTCGTATAGTCGTATAGTATATACGGTATCGTACACTATTAAGCTATTAAACTACTTTTTTATAATTTTTACTTGTTTTATTTTAACCAGGTATTATAACGATTACTTCTTATTAATAAAAAAAAGTACCCGAAACCAGCGTGGCTGCATGCATCGATTAGTGGCAGACCCTGGTCTCTGTCTACCCCTCCGGGATACAGGCGTGAGGTTGTTATATTACTTCTTATTAAGTAACACGAATGGCATCATGGCCCAACAACCGTGTTGGATGTATGTTCTATTCAGACATACTCGTAAATATAATGCAAACACGTTTTTTGTACCTATCTGGTTTCCTAGGCACCTACACTTACTTTTTTGGGGTGAAGCACGAAGCTGTACATATCATTCTTTCATACTATTCTTTTGCACTTAAAAGGGATTAAAGTCGGCAAATACACACAATAGGTCCAAAGTGCAATTAAGTCCGAGTACTCTTATTTAACATTTTCGCTAATTACACAAAGAAAAAAACCATGTCGATAAGCACTCGCACGTGTGCTGCGTGTGCCTGCCGCGTGGCAGCGGAGCAGCATATCTCTTGACATTTTTTTAGCCGACGGCGGCGGAGCCTAAAAGGGATGTAATGTTTTTGTTTCGGCACGTTTGTATGTATGTAAAATGCTTTAACCAATGGTTATATTTTGACAAATAAGATCATTGAGATCTTGAGAGCTTTGTTGTATTAGCGCGGGTATCATAGGCTATGTCGCTGAAACAACATGTCGGTTAGAGTTTGTCTTTGCTGTTGCAAAGTCAAACTGTTGCATTGTAGAGGGGTTGTGGTCTATCACACATTTAGATGATGCCATAAAATATTCAATGATAATGATTAATGACTGCCTCATTGGTCTAGCGGTATCACGTCTGATTACTATGCCGGAGGTCGTGGGGTCGGTTCCCACTGGGGGCCGCCATATATGTGTGCAAGTAAGCTCAGTCTGGGTATATTTCCATGTTTGTGATGTCATTACCTGGCTACCATATCACAGGGTGTTCAATGAGCTGTTCCTGTTTAATAAAATCTTGGTAAACACTCAGAGGGTAAGCAAGAAAAGTTAATTTTGTGCTGCATATAAAAGTACCAAAAATACCTTACTTGTCATGCGCAAAATGGGCGCATTCCTTACAAAGATTATTTAATTTATTTACTCTCTGAGTGGATATGTTTGTTTGGGTATGTATTATTTATAGAAGTGTAAATTAATAAAATATTTTCTTTATTTTCTTAAAATATCATTGAGACAAATAAAAAAAAAAAAAACAATTAAGTAGGTACTTAAGCGATTGGGTCCTCGTGTCACGCGCCTGCTCTTGCTCCGCCCACTTTTAACGTACATTGCCGATTTTTCAACAAAAACGGAATCCAATAAGTTATTTTGCTCACTATGTTTTAAATATACATACCAATCAAATACACTGCTGATCTAAGACATGATTTCTCTGCTGATCAATCATGAAATCTTGCTGATCAAGTAGTTATTTTGCGGACTGAATGTTTATAATGCATTTAAATGCTGTTTTTTGTGGCTCACCAAATTTTAATTCATTACTTCTCTTTATTTAATGTCTCCCATGTCTACAGTCAAGGTGTTACGAAATCCCGATATACATTCTGAGACGGGAGGGGGGTTCTTCTCATCAACACAGACTACTTTTACTATGGGGAAAACTTAACAAATCACGAAAATATTATTACCTGGTCCATACTGTAGTTTGAACATTAAAATGTATTAAACCGCTGTTTTTTTTTGCTATTTCAAAGTTTTTCTAGTAGCATAACTTGAGAACAGCCCCCAATTTCGGATGTTTATGGCAATTTTGTTACACCCTGTATAATCAATTTGCGCAGGCAAATTGTAGTGTCGTATCTGTTAATTAATTCTAATTAATTAAAAACAAGATTACTGTTTCGTAAAAAAATTAACATACTTAATGCAAGAAAAATAAAAGCAAAAGTACAGGTTCCACCGAGATTTGAACTCGGATCGCTGGATTCAGAGTCCAGAGTGCTAACCATTACACCATGGAACCGTTCGCTGCTGCCGCGAAATGTGTAAATATGTAGTGTAGTGTGTTATTGTATTTGTGTGTGTGTGTGTGTGTGTGTGTGTGTGTGTGTGTGTGTGTGTGAGTCATTACGTTATATATTTTATGAGCCCGTTAATGCAGCATAACTACGAGACTAGTGTATAACTGAAAAAACTTTTCTGTGATAACTAGGTACCTACCCACTAAGTACCTAACACTTTAGTTAGTGTACCGGCTGTTTTGATAATTTAAACTTTGATATTTATACCGATAACTGTGTGTACCCTTACTAATATTATAAACGCGAATATGCATGGATGTTTGTTACTCTTTCACGCAAAAACGGCTGAACGGATCCGGATGAATTTTTGCACAGAGTTAGATTAAAGTCTGGATTAGCACATAGGTTATTTTTTATCCCGGAAAAATACGCGAAAGAAGTCGCGGGCAACAGCTAGTCCTAAATAATTTCTATTAACTAACCTTTCCGTCACAAGGTTGTCTGGAAGAAATCGCTGTTAGCAATAAGGCCGACCATTCTACTTTTTCATTGTAACTTTCATATTTTATGTCTCGCTTCTTGTGTGCAATAAAGAATATTCTTATATTATCTTATCCTTCCCTGAGTTCACTATTGTTTTTGTAATTGTTTTCTGGTGTGTACAATAAAGAATATTGTTATCTTATCTTATTCTATATTTACAAAAGATCATCAAAGATAAGTAGTCAAATGTAAGTAAAAATAGCAAACTTATTGTTTACAACAAAGTAAATCAGTAAATCTGATAGCACAGACTTAGTGTTACGAAAATAAATTGATTTGAAAATTTCAATGGCGCCAATTAACTCTACAAAATTGAGGGATGAGTAGTTCGACAATTCGAATCTGATTATGGTTGTAATCGAGTTATCGGTAACCATCCATCATATTACTCGACAGCCAGTCGAGGAAGCGTTTCGGAGCGCTGAATTTCGGAGTGCCAATATTATTTATTTATAATAAAATTACTCCTCATCGATAATGCACTCACTTTGAAACTCTACATTAAAATATGTGAGGAAAGTAAAACGTTAGCACAGGCCATTCCGACATCTTTTCATAAGCGCTAACATTTTTCTGTGTACAATAGGAGAATCCTACAGTACATTGTAGATAGATAGCTTGCTTTATTTTTAAGCTGATTGTTATAGTTCCTAGGTAGCTTTTCATCTTGTAACTGCTTAAGTAAGTACTTGTATTGTAAATCAAAACTACTTTAGGGTGGTACATATATGGAATCGCCTCGCGGGACCTCAGTGAATAGACATTATTTAGTATACACGCAGTTATCGATATAATTGCGGTTTATTGCATAGACGGCTTGGCCCATTAAGCGCCGTGAGTTATTATGCGCAAACATTTTGAATACCCACAAGTTACGAGCATTATAATTTGTATTGACAGATCTGGGTGAGCGGCTGTTATTGCCACTGAGCATCCGCACAGCCCGGCCCACGTCATTGCAGGTCAGCAGAAATAATGTAACTAGACTTATATCTTAGAAAAACGCATAAGGGTAAAGCCGTAATTTTTGCCACTTTTTTTCTTTCTTTCGTGTCTAGTTGAATTTCCTCCTTTTATATGATATATACAAAAAGGTTTTAAATTATTTCGTTAACTTGATTAGGCAAGCATCGCATGCCACCATAACAACACAGCCATATTCAGATTTTAAAGTGAGTTCTAAAACAAACAAATGATACTCATACTCAATAAGGTTCACTCGATATTAAAAAAAACAGAATTTTTTTTCGGGTTCCGTACCTTAAAAGGAAAAAACGGGACCCCTATAGGATCACTTTGTTGTCGAAGTTATTATTGTTAGTTATTTCTCGTCTTCGTCATATTGTTAGAAAACCAAATAGAAGTGAAGTTGACTCTTACGAACCGAAAGAAGAAACTAGGTATGTTCTCATATCTAAGCAATCAATCTATCCACAAAATGGTCTGTTTAATTGAAGTGGCAGTGGACTCCTAGGGTGACGCCTAACTCAATTCATTGACCATAACGTTTTATTGCATAACAATTAGGTGCATAATACAAAAACGACACTGGACAGCGGACACCCTTGATGCAATACCATTTCGCTGTCTAAATATACCTACCATGTTGGCTTGCAATAAGTTCCATTATCAAACAGCCCAAGTGTAGTTTCACTTTGTAATGTCCGTTGGATTGTTTGGATAGTATAGTGACCACGCAAGTCGCGTGAGCTGACCGATGGAACAAGTGTATAGAGATAACAATGGTGCTTTTCGGAGAATTGACTTGAGTGTACTTAAAATGATTGGCCCTTGACTTTACCAGCAGGTGGCCCTTGAAAGATAAACAAATTGCCTTGTGAAGTGAAGAATGAAGTCTACAAAAATATGTGGGTAAGGTAGTTAGGTACCTAATTATTATGTATGTATATTGTATATAGATAGCATTTTACATTTAGGTGACTTCTCGTATACTCACAATATAGATGTTTTTATTGATTACAAGAACCAAAATACCGATGATGATTTAGCATAGATGGGTAAATCATCATCGGTACGTAAATGATGTAAATGATGTACGTAAAGTCGTCAGCTCATTATCCTTTACATTTTAATTGCAGTCGCCGGTAACGTAACTGAGTAAGGTGAATGCATGTAAAGGTTAATGCGCTATCGACTGTACCTACCCCACGACTTTAATTTTCGAATAACGTTTTAGTTTCGAATAAAATTTTATTGATATAAATAGGTCAAAGAAATTAAATTGTAAATCACATTCAATATCGAGTAGTATTTAACAATAGTACGAAATTTACAACCGTCAACATATCGTTATAATTAAATTATATGGCACTTACAATCGAATCGATCGCGAGAGAGGACATCTAGAGTAGAATAGTGGGTTAATGAGAGCACGCCTGATATGTGCACGATGCAGTGTGAGTGGACCCTATAATAAATTATTACGAATTTATGCAACGGCGTATGTTATTGATATACGTAAATTTTATATTTCAACCTATTTTGTACCACATGAAATAAGAAACTGACTTGACCTTTAAGATTGTTTCTTCAATTTATCAATAAATTACAAAATTTCAAACCCCTATTTTTTCATGCATCTTGACGTGCGTGGTCTGTAAAAAAAAACCGACCAAGTGCTAGTCGGACTGGCGGACTGAGGGTTCCGTACTCGCGCTTGGCCGTTTTTTATTATTTGTCGTAGTCCCACAATTTCGCCAAGTTTGATGCCTGCACCAGGCCACCCAGAAAGTATTGCGTAAATAAAGTTTTATGTATGTGAGACTATAACCTATTTTGAAAATATGATTAAGTATTTATAAGTAAAAACAGGTACCTACGTTCCAATTTCAAAATTTCTCTCCACACTTTTCGAGAGCTAAGTAATTTAAATTATCGTCTCATTGAAAAATGGCTCTGCGGCGAGAAAATGTTCGCGCTATGATTTTTTAATACAATAGGTATCATGAGTCTGCTACTCAAGCAGATATGCCTTGAGCTTGCACCCAAAGCGCCTAGATGTGCCATCTACTGGACGCTTTCAGCACTTGGACGCCTCATAATTAAAACTGCCACGGAATGTCGGCTGACACGAATTCGGTCTTTGTGCACCTGTCGTTCTCGAGATGGCCATTCTAGTTTCTGTGTAGGTAACTAGGAATTTAGAATTACACCAAACAACATCAAGGCTAGGTGCAGGCGTCGTCGAGACTCCATTTCAAAAGCTTTGCGGCGTTCAAGTACGGAGTGACATAATTATGATCTAGGTGGGACTATAAAACAAAACCGAGCACATGCATTTTGCACTCGCTGTATTAGTCTCTTTTTCCGGCCAAGTATACATGTAAAATAGACGACAACACAGCAGTTTAATCTAAATAATATCAACGATTCACTTAGCCTAACACGCAAATCAGTGCTAAGGTTATCGCGTAGGTTATATAAAATTTATATAAAGGCATAAAAGAAGCAGTTGGTGACAACTTTTCTAATATGGTTTTCGAAACGTAGCTCCGCATCCACTAGCAAACCGAGATTTTTGGTTTCTACCACCCTTTCCACTGGTTCACCCATGATAGCTATAACATTTCCGGCGAGACCTTGTACCGTATTATGTATTTGATTTTAGTACCAAGCACCATGTACTTGGACTTGCTAGGGTTCAGCACCAAAACGCAATGCGATCTAAATCCGTGTTAACCAGTGTCTCTGCTGCAGCTGCATCTGACGGTGAGGTAGACAGGTAGAACTGCGTGTCATCAGCATACAGATAGCACTTGCTGCTCTCGATTCCGGTGACTATACCAGCGCTATAGAGAATGAACAGCAGGGGTCCTAGTATGGATCGCTGCGGTACCCCTCTAGTCAGCCACTTTGTTGACGAACGCTGCATCGTGTTAATTGCTTTTTTGCAGTGCGACTATTTGCTCCCGGCCCGACGCGTAACTGTCGAACCACCGAACCGTAGCATTATGAAATCTTCGATAACAAAAGGGAGGTATTCAATCAGCCGAAGGCCCTGGAGAAATCTAGCAGTACCAGTATAGTATTTTTCTCTTTGTCGACCTCCGACAGGACGTTACCCGTAACGTCCGGTAGCGCAGTAGCCATTCCGCGACCCCTCCGAAACCCTGTCTAGATATCTGGTACCTAGTATGGTATGCCATTTTCCTCCAGGTACTTTGATAGCTGATTAAGGATTCTGATGGGACGGAGATCGTATAATGTGGACGGGGTTAGGTATTCTGGGTAGCGGAGTAACTTTCGCAGTCTTCCAGTCAGTCGGAAAAGTATTTGTCAATGTGCTCCAGTTAACAATTGCAGTCAAGATGGGTAGTCCTAGGTAGCGTCACTAAGATCATGTCAATTCAAATTAAGTCGACTCCAGTAGCCTTCGTCTTAATTGAAGTAAGCATTTTTTTATATATCGAAGACTGTCATGGTGTCTAGTAGGTACACCGTAGACATTCGTAGTAAGTCAAATCAGATAAAATCACGTAAGCTTTTCCAAGCACGATCAAAAAGTGGTCGTTAATCGAATCAGCGTCATTGTAGTGTGAGGGAAGTCTCAGATTCCGCTTGTCCGGCAGCGTTTGAGATTTTTCCAAAGATGCTTAGCATCACCTGCAAACTGCAAACTTGTTAATATTATTTTCAAAGTAGGCACGTTTCTCATTAAATAAGGCAGAGACAACAAGGTATTTAAGCTCTAGATAATATTTTCTGTATTTATGAGATTTAGTGGCTTGGTATTGTGTTAGCGCCGAAAATGGAAAGCCCGAATTATAGATATTAATTATATTTATAATAAATTAAATAATAAAAAGGACAATAAAATAGAAATCGACCCAGGCAAATACCCCGTTGCTATGTAACAATGTTATAACACTTACATAGCAACGGGGTTGCCAGATCTGTCGCCAACAGTATTGCTTATGGGCTTCATCGCGAAGATGCATCATCAAACGCACATTATTCGTAGTTAAGGCACGGTTTAAATAAATACATCGAAGTCAATTTTTTACTGTCTGCAATAAGTAGAACTTGATAACTTGGTTATGTTCCTGGTGACTGCAACTAAACTGTAAACCTTGATCTGCTGTTTGTTGGCTGTCTGTTTGATAATTACCTAAGTCCTTTTGAGTGTCAAAATATTTGCTTAAAGTAGGTACTAAAAATCGAAACCCATTCAAGGTATAATGCCCGTCAAATAACTAATGCCCGGTAAAATTACACATGTACCTACTTGTATGAATAATACCTACTTAAGACCTATTTACTGTAATTTATCGCAATAAATTGAATTGAATTGAATTGATTTGAGCCAATGACAATAGTACGTACAACACGGTTACATTAACTAGAGACTTAACGTTGATACAATAATGTCCAAAACAAATACCAAAATCATAGAAAACTAAGCAAATTATCGACACACGTATTGGTTACAAAGATACTGACCATACTATCGATAATTTGCTTAGTTTTCTGTCATTTTGGTATTTGTTTTGGACATTATTGTATCAACGTCAAGTCTCTAGTTAATGTGACCGTGTTGTAGGTGCGACGCGCAATATGACTTTATGTGTCTCCGGAATTGAGTGAAATTAACAATAATCTTCGCGAATTTTGGTCGTATTCTTCGTATTCGGTGAATCTTGCAAATGAAGGGAAAAAAACAAAATATTTTTGAAGTTGTTAGTTTTGTCCTCTGTGCTTTGTGTACCTACCTACATAGGTTCATAGGTTTGTAAATCATACAATATAGTGCCCTCTACAAGATATTTTATAAACTAATATTGCCGCAACCATAGAATTTATTGCTTGGCCATTGGCCCATCCATTCACAGAGTACATTATATATCCATTGGCCACAAGCCCACAACCTCAGGCCACAACTGAGCATGTAGATGGCATCACTGTCGACTGACAGCTGTCAGCTTGGTTCTGTGGTCAAAGCTGATTTTTGACATTAGGTACCGATTTGTTTTGTAAACCGAGCGCGTAAATACGATCGATTTTGACACGAAAAATAAATCGACTACTGAGATTCGACAAATAACAGCGCCCCGATGTCACAGCAATCGAAAGCAATGCCTATGCTTGATCTCAGCATGTACGTGAAAGTTGTGGCCGCAGTATTCTCTGTGAGTAAAAATTCCATAGAATCTGAGTATCTAAATAATACTATTAACTCGTGTCTTGTTCGATTTATCTACGTGGACTTCGACTTTAAATTTTTAAACAAAATTCCAAGCGTGTCGCTTAGCTCGCCAACCCGAACTTTCACCACCAACCTTATCCCAAACTATTCCAGATCTCAGCGGCGACGGCGTTCATCATGGCATTGTTGCGTCTGTTAAAGCCAGACCTGTACTATGAGAACACACTATTTGGCACCGAGTTAGGTAACTCAGGCTTTTCTGTTTTTTTTAGAATGCAGATAGAAAGTGAAAGAGTAACACAATTATTATTAATGCACACATTTTTGTTTTCCTCCAATGATAAGGGGCTTAGGAGGCTCCAGAAAAACCTGTGATAGTTTTTCTTATAGACAAACATACATTTAGGGAGGCGGAGACCACTGTTTGGCACTTGGCTAACAAACCTCTTATAGAAAGAAAGAAAGAAGACATTCATTTAAATTACCACAGAAACACAAAGTAGACACGAAGGTACACAAACAAAATACACGAATGTCAAAAAAACAAAAATAAAAATAAAACAATCATAAAGAGAACATGTGAGGCATATAGAGTCAGAATCAGAATCTTACTAATAATAATTGCAAAATTCCACCCTGTATATATTCCTTTGTATTGTTTTTGCATCATTTTAAGTATCGGTGTATATTTTCATGAATGTCATGTACTTATTTGATCTAGCGGTGAGGAATGTTTAGAAATTAACAAAATGTTATAAGCTAAGTCATTTACTGTATTAAACTATTCTTTGTTAATTAAATTTTTCCTCCTTTATAAAATAAAATAAAAAAAAAGTTACAATAAAATAATAACTTCCACACAACACAATCACTGTCCTGCACTTATCTTACGCGCACCAAATTCTGAACGATTCCAATCGTTTAACTGTCAAATTAGTATAGAATTTAAATATGCCCAGAGTGAGGCCACTTATATGAATGGCGGCCCCCAGTGGGAAACGAACCCACAACCACTGGCATGGTAATCAGATGTGATACCGCTGACTAATGAATGCTTAAAAAATCTTTGTACTTATCTAAATCCAATACTTTGTCTAGCATAATCATGAATTACTACCTAATAATATAATAATAACTTAAGGCATAATACATACATTAGATGACCCCTTTTGAGCTGCTATTAAAAAGAAAATTCTAACACTTAATACCATTGTACCTTCAGGCATCCACTACTTCATCTCAGCACTGATGATAGTAGCAAGCCTGATCGGGTTCCTGAACAGCTGTGTAGTGATGAACCGCAGCACTGTGCAGAATGCTGGCCGCAGCATCACCACCTGGCTACTGCTGGACTCACTGTTTGAGACCAGCCGGGTGGTCTATGTGTTCATGTCAGAGATTGTACTGAAAGGAAGCGGGCCGGTGCAGTTGTACGAGCTGCTAATATCCGCTGTGCAATATTGTGAGTATATCTATTTTAAGTCATGGAACAGTCTAATTATTTGCTAATTACTTCCAAGGTTTGGATGGCATTTGAGAGATGAAAAGATTGATATTAAAAAGTTTAATCATTTAATTTCTGAGAAAATGTTATTATCATTGAGAAGAAATCATATTGAATACAAAATTCTAAAGATTCACTACTTTATTTACAATCTTTATCTTCAGATATTTCTAAAACCAATAATATTTGCTAAGATGGCAATAACAATAATAAAACTTCCACACAACCCAACCACTAAAAATCATGTTTACATTTCATACACTAATGATTAATTGGTGTAATCAAGTGTAATATGTGTAAAACTGGCACTACTGTTTTCATATTCACAAATGAAATTGAAAGGCCGCATTGGATTTATATTGGTAGTTAGAAACATTTATATCAAGCTCTGACCTAACTGAATCATTAGCTAACCGAGTAATGCGCATCTGTTGTTGATGTGTATTTTGAATAATATATAAATAATTAATGATTGTTTCTTTCAGTGCTGGACAGTTTCCTCTACTGCCAAATGATACTCAGACACTAGTGTTAATTATAGAAACCGCCGCCTAATATTAGTATTATTAATTACCATACAGATACATATATCAATTGTAAATTTACCCGAAACCCATATACATGGGTATATCGGTTTCGGAAAAGCGTACGCTTTGCATCATTCATTACGAACATTTCTTTTGGTAAAAATAGGCTGCCTGGGGATATTAAGGTTCAGTCGCTCTTTGTATATTCGTTAGAATTTCGATAAGTTTGAAATATCAACGCGCAATGCATGATATATTGATATATCGGAATGTCAAACAAGCGTAGCACTGGTTTATACTTATACTCGATGCCATAAGAACGCTGAAAATTACGCGTCCGTTGCGTGTTAATATTTTTTATCTTTTACCACCAAAATTATTGATTTCGCAGCTACACTTTATGGATAAAATTGTTTGTTTTGGTGTATTGTTGTGCCAATTCTGTTGGCACTAACCTCCAGTTCAAACATTGTCATTTGTTTTACCTCAATTTTTGTATTGTTGGAGTATTTTATTTTAATCTTAGTTTTACCCAATTTTGTGTGTGAGTAAAGAAAGTACACAATGTATACATTCCGTGTTGTATTTTAATATTGATTTAGAATCGGCATTGTCGTTAGCACATCCTGGAGATGTGTGTTTCGTCTACCATTAGAGGCTAAAACGAGGTTATTATTATATCAAATGATAGGTAGAATAAGAGTTATTGAAATTATTAGCATTATGTTTGTATAGAATCTCTAAATGTATTATTTTATTTTATCAGACTTCGTAATTAGTACTAGACTGTTTAATATACATTAGACAACTACCTACTGGTTTTAAGTCGCATTTATAATGATATTATTATGTTTTAAGTTATTGAATATAAGGTTAGTGCTCTGTGTGAAAAAATACATTCCATTTCGTTAATCTAACTCAAACAAGTTTTGGGTCTAATTTTTGTGAGTTACGTCATGTGTGTATTATGCATGTATATTAAAGTACGATTATTGTACTTGATTGCAAAGTTAATCAAGTTAAGTATTGTAGGAGGTCCGGGAACTCTTGAAGTATTTTATTTTACAAGTGCACGGAGTGATACAAGTGATATACTTGCATCAGCTTAAATCTGCTTGTGTATTAATGAATAACAATAATTTTAAACTTTGGATAAAAAAGATATGATACCATTGAATTATGATGATACTTACCACAGATATGGTCTGTGATACTTACATTCAAACGAAAATTCTTCATTTATAGATGGTTCAATGTGTTAATTTGTCTCAATAAATGTCTTTCTTTCTTCTTTCTTCCAATTTAACTTTTAGAAGAAGAAGAAAGACATTTATTATACCAACAAGATACATCACAGAAACGAAATAAGCAGATAAGTAACATAATATGCACAACAACGGAAAGAAAACTAAATACACAACAGACAAAACGAATAAATAAAACAGTTGTTGCAGGTGCCACTAGTCAGAAGATCGTCACATTTCAACAAATTAGTTTTTTTTTATAGTTTTCCCTCCTATCCACTGCACAGCTAAGTTGGCGTAATGCTATGCTAAGGTTATATTTCGCCCAGTGTCCGCTTAGTGCCCATTCTCGAATTTCATTTTCCGCATATTCTTTGGGTTCCTGGTCGACCTCAAATCTAGCCAAAGAAATTTCTAATTCCACCACTAGATGTCGCCTTACCGGTTTTCTGCATCGCGCTATCGAAACACTCTCCTTGCCGGATAAATACCCCACACTTTTAGTACGAAATCATACTTACCTGGCATAGGGGACACCGTGATCAAATAGGCGGTTCCCCCAGGGCGAGGCTCTCCCATTGCACTGCGGTTGGGTTGACCCCTGCGATTATCCCTAATGTGGATAACTCGGGTGCGTCATTTTTGGTAGTGGGGACTGCGTACGCGCCGTCCCCTTCTTGATAGCTAAGTAGAATTTATTTATTGTTATTGCGCTTTTGATTTGTTCTGAATATGTGCATTGTGCATGCATTTACGACTGTCCGAAATCAGTCTGGCGCAACTCTCTTAGAAAAAAGTGATTGTATGAAACGTGCATGCAATTTAATGGCGGCTTTAACACTATCAAATACGGAGAACGCGGAAATTCAGGTATGCACATTGTAACTGGCCGCTTTCAAACTTAGAGGTATTATACCGTTGTCGTCACTCGTCATTTGGGTAGCTGTCACCTATTTTCTGGCCTGTCAGTTGTTTGTCATTTTGTCTTTTCACAACAAAAAAAATGTTTTTGTAAGTTTTATTTTGATATCTACGCAGAGAAAGTTTTTCACGTTACAGGAATAGGAATATCTACGACGATAAACGAAGTGCAGTGAGAAAATGAGTAAAATTAAGTGCGAAATATGCCATCAACAAACACATCGAACGGGCAGTGCAAAACGTATTTTCATGGCAAAATTTCCTCTGAATGAAGATCGGTGAGAACAGAACATTATTTGCTTTCGTTATGATTACATGTCTATTCATACTTAAGGTCTAAATAACAAATTTTCATTTTCATATATTTCTTGGCGGTAAAAGGGAAACAGTAGTGTTGGGCGTCAATTATCGATAATTTTGAAATTTATTCAAAGGATATAAAATTGATTGATTTTATGTAGTAATTCGGATCTGCGTCTGAATTTCCATGCCACAAGTGTGTTTGTGGTACCGTTGGGTGTGTATGAAATGTTTACCTAAATTCTCTTGATATAAATTAAAAATCTATTATCTATTTCAGATGTAGACATTGGGTAGCAGCAACAGGAAATAGAGATTTAATCCATGTGCCTATTGAAAAGCTTCACCAGCTAAGATACATATCTACAGATCGAATTTGCAAAAAGTTTGAATACAAACTCTCAGTCATGTTAATAGTGGTCTAAAATAAAGGTTAGTGAATTGGTCCAGAAAATAAACTATCGTCATAGAAGCTTGTAAAATTTAATTTATTTGGTTCGCGAAATAGTTTTTCTTGTAAACAGGTTTTTCTTCGTGGTGTTAAACATAAGGTTTTATTTCTGTTTGTTAAAATTGGGCCTTGTTAACCCATTGTAACTTAATATTATATGTTATTGTATATTGAACTGGAGTCACAAATAGTGTATTATAATTTAGTGTGGTGTACTTAAATAAAGATATTTTTGTGTACTTTGCTTATAATTTCATATATCTAATTCACGTTACACTACAAGCTTCAGCAGGAGGAGTTAGGAGCAGTTGCTCAAGTTGTTACCAAAGCAGTACCTATGTAGCAAGCATAAATAATCGATAAAAAATATCAGGCTAGGAGTATCCCAACCCTACAACCACAATTTTATGCTCATGTTGGCACTACCGGAGTGTCAAACTATTTTCGGATTTTTTATTAGGTTGGTATTGATTCTGTATGCACGTTTCAGTTTTCATACATTTTTTTTTCCTTCATAGTCCCGTCTCTTAAAACGTAGTGATTATTTTCTCTGTGTCCGAAATGTCCAATCCTACTCTTCTTGAGTATTGACGGCTGGTCGAAATGTTCTGCCAAAATTATAAGTAAAATATGTACCTAACACATTCATTAACACTGAAAATCTGTCAATAGCTGTCAGCCTGGGAGCGTTCAAGTATTACGTAACGCAATTTTTCTCGTAAAACGTTACGATGCGTTACACGGGCGGGAGGGGGTCCTTCTTACAACACGTTACGTAACATTATTTCTTTTTTTATATAAAAAAATAGGGAAATAAAACTCCCAAATTGGCAACCCTTTTCGTTTACGTTTTACGGGGAATCTCTCGATTGTATTAGTCTGGTCGCCATTTTTAATTTGTTCTCGCATGTTGGTAAACCTTTTCGTTTATATTTCACGGGGAATCCCTAGATTGTATTGTACGTCATTTAATGTTGTTTTTGTTGTCAGTATTCGTTAGTGTTTATGCAGAAGCAAATTGCTGTAGTCGCTGTTATTAAAGTGAGTTCATAGTGTTCATACTGTAATGTCCTCAAAAGAAGGAGATTTGTATCATCAGCTGTTCTTGGCCTATAAAAGCTCTCATGCTGACTTGCCAGCGCAAGTATGTCAAAAAAATGCCAATGAAATTTGGAAAACGGCTAAAGAAAAACTAAAAAACAAAGAAAAGTTTATAGAACATATAAATGATGTTATACGAGAGTTGAAGGTGAAGGCCACGAAGAAGAAAGCAACAATGCTTAGTTATTTTACACAAGTAAGTTTACTACTAAAATGTAATAATGACATAAGTATTATATTTAGTCCAAACCTTGATTTTTCATAAAAGAACTGGTCATAAGTATTTTATATTTCTAGCTACCTATGCAAACATCAAGCACGCCAGCAACACTATGGCCCAATGCTCCCTCGACTTCGCGTGCTCCTCAACAAAAACAGGTGCATCTGCTTATATGTGTTGTATATTATGTTCTTTTTTATCGCATGTGTCAATAATACCTATTCTTAATTAATTTTCTCTTGGCCTATAGGATTCGAATGTTGTAGCTTCATCCACGTGTTCATCTCTCATGGAATCGATTGTCGCAGTCGCTGGACATGAAAGCACTGCCGTCAAACGAAAGATGAGCGATATCCACGAGGAGCAAAGTCAGAATACTGATGGGGAAACTGTGGAGACATCGTCTACGGAACCAGACAAGACTTTGGTTGATTCGGTCATCACTAAAAATGTTCCAAGCAAACCGGCTCAAGAAACTCTTATGAAGAAAATTGGTCTACTGCAACAAAAAATAAATGTTCTCACTGAAGCAAGGGACACTGGTATAGCCAAAGATGATGTTCATGACGAAATAAAAAAGCTACGCAAAGAGTTGAAAGAAGAAGAGAAATGTTTGAAGAAAAAAAGAGACTCTGCTAAGCGTGCAAAAAAATTTCGAGCCAAAGAAAAACTGGAGAACGTCAGAGAAACAATCCTGCTGCAGCACAACCTCGAACTGGCCCTGGACAGCCCTCTTTAGTTGACTCGCAACCTGCTCTCCTAGAGACCATAATTAATATTGCCATTCATGGCAGCGCTGCTGATGAACGCCGCCGAACAGAGATGATTAGGAGTTGTCTCACTCTGTCCGACCTGCATGAAAGGCTGTTGTTAATGGGATTCCAAATTTCTCGAAGCGGCACATATCTTCATTTACTCCCACGCGTTTCTAACACACAAGAGGGAAGAAGACACGTACGTACTGTACCCGTAAAGTTAGCAAGACCACAGACCGAGATGCACAAAAAACACGAGGACGGGGAATTTTGCACTGCTACAATCAGGTCATTGGAATCTCTCGCTTCGCTTCTGGGACCGCAGCAAGTATTCGTTCTCTCACAAGACGATAAGGCACGTGTACCGATAGGTTTACCGGCAGTAAAAAGTCAGAGCCCTCTTTTAATGCATATGGAATACAGAATACTTTTACCTGATCATGACTGGGTCGTGGCAGAGCGGCACAAACTTATTCCTTCTGTATACGCCGGCGTCAACGTAGAACCTAACAATTTCGGTAGGGAAGAAGCTGTTGGGTACAGCGGGCCGACACACATATCCATAAGGAGCGGGAAACACTCATCCTCCACAGCGAACACCCACGCTTATGATTTCGAATCACTTTTATCAATACCTTCATTCAAATCCTTAATGATGACAGAATCGAACACCGTGAAGCCAGTAATCATCATCTTTGTAGATGGTGGGCCGGACGAAAACCCGCGTTATCGCAAAGTCAAGAACTTTGCGATTGAACACTTTAAAAAATACAACCTGGACGCCCTGTTTATAGCGACTAATGCTCCTGGGCGGAGCGCATATAACCGAGTTGAGCGTCGCATGGCTCCCCTCAGCAAACGACTGGCAGGCGTCATTTTGCCTCATGAACATTTTGGTTCTCATCTCGACGACAAAGGAATGACTACGGATGATGATTTGGAAAAACGCAATTTTCAGCACGCTGGGGAAACACTTGCAGAAGTGTGGAGAGAAATGAAAATTGATAATTATGACGTTTCGGCGGAGTATAGACAGCCCGAAGATAGCATGCAGGATCCAGCAGAACCAAATCTGGCGTGGTATAGCGTTCACGTCCGTGAATCGCAATATTTCTTACAGGTTATAAAATGCGCAGATGAATCCTGCTGTTCACCACCGAGAAGTGCATTGAAATCTGTGTTTACGGATACTTTCATGCCGCCACCTTGCCCAATACTTCAAACCCCAAGCAAGCTCGTAGTACCCAGTTTGTTAGACAAAGGAAAATCCAAGTTTTCGCCACTTCTTGTAAGGTTGTCCGTTAATCTGTCACCTCCTCTAGAAGGGTTTAAGCAGATGCCTTACGATTTCTTTTGTCCATCTGTACAATCCGACCTAAAGAAAAAAGTATGTCCAACCTGTGGGATCTATTTCACATCTCACAGGAGTGTTCAAATGCACTGTCGTTACGTGCATGGCAAGACTGTCCAAGACCATTGTGAAACTAGAGTACGGCCACAGCGCCTTGCTGCCAGAAGGGCAAATGAGCTTCTCTGCATTGTGCGTCGTTATGAAACATCGTCTGAGGATGCTGACTGGCTCGACGAAGACGAAGTTGATGCAAGTGGCTTAACAATTCCAGAACCGTCTTCGTCTGCACTCCAGGTGCCAGTGATGAAAGAATCTGAGTGGCTAGCAAACCCGTGGACAGAGGAGCAGTAATTTCAATCGAATTGTTTTTATAGACCTACTTAGATACTTGGTTAATAGTTGATTATTTTTTAATTTTGTTAAGAATACGATTTTATTTCGAGTAAAATGTTTAATTTCAGTTGGGTTTCTGTTTATAATTGCATTGCCAAAGGTTAAAATAAATATGTTATTTTATTTGAAGAATTTATTAGTAAAAAAGCTAAAATACTTAGGAGAATGAAGGAGAAAAACAATTGTGTTTTGTAAAGCCAAAAATTTATAAAAAAATAAACAAAATACGCAGGTGTTGCGAATTAAAAATCTCTTGTTTTATTATAAGGCAATTAAAACTATACGAAGGATAAAAACTATAACAACTTTTTGCGACTTCAGGGTAAAAATGATGACTTGAGTGTTACGTAACCTTTAGAGAGGGGGGTGGGGGGGTACAGAAAAACGTTACGGAGCGTTACAGTGGGGGGAGGGGGGGTCAAAAATCTTCAAAAATTGCGTTACGTAATACTTGAACGCTCCCTAAGTGCATGCAAAACATCACCTGATTTTTTTTTACAGAACGAGAAACCGTAAGTTTGTGTTGTAAACTATTATATTGTATTTCCTAGTCATGTAGGTTCCTTTTTTTTCTGAGATCTAAATTGTATACTTGACTTGCTTAAGAAATAAGAAAGTAATGAATTGTTAAATAAAACTCCTTCTCATTTTTCTTTTCTTTATAATATACGAGAATTGCTTGTCAAAAAATATAATACGTAGGTAGCTATCAACACTTCAACGAGCTACATGTTACCAAGTGCACTTCTTGCATTACGCTCAAACAATCCTATATTTACTATACACACTACAATCCTCAACTCTTTATTAACGATGTAATAAGACCTTTACATTAACTTAAGATTCACTTGACACATGGGAATCTAAAACAAGCAAATACTTGTGGCCAGTTTTCACTACTTCTATGTCATAATGTCATATCTGTTAAAGGAAAAAATCATTTCATAAAAAATGCATTCTCCATTCGTGACGCCTTCTCCACTATGTTGCAAAGTTAAAATAAGGTGGAGTTGAACCAATATTTAATTTACCCTGTAATTTTCTCCAAACGACAATAAAAAGGCCGAGAAGCTTTACACAATTACAAATTTGTGAATAAACTGTATGAATATTGTAAACAAATGTTATAAGTACAATAAAAAATATGGCTTTGCAAGATGACTTCAAGTTTATTTTGTCTGCTACCAGTTCCAAAGTATGTAAAAAAATATTTTCTTGATGGAAAATTCATTAATGGCAGACTAATGGCACAAGGATTATTCTGGGCAGAATCAACGTATGTGGGTACATTGAGGAAAATACATAATGGCACTTGCAATTGATTTTTTGGTTGTGAATTAATTAACAAGAAAATATAAAGAGAGGAGCAATACTGGAGCAACTTTTATATAGACTGAGGTTTGTTCGCTGCTCTTAGGAATATTGTGCCCTCGAGACAAAGTTTTCCGCTAACTCATGTATTGTGAAATACAAATCTAACACGAAAACTACACGCTACAGCACATCAATCTACAATAATCTCATCTTCTAAAATCAGTTTTTACGAAAAGTGGACTATTCGAAATGTCAATAGTTGATAGTTTAAGCCGTTTTTAAAGCTACGACCACGAACCTAGGACTTACATTGAGTTTTGCTAAAAACGGCCGTTCGACTCAAAAATAAAAGTAATCCGTAGATTCTAGGTCGTCAGTGTAAAGGTAGACTTCCGTGCATCGCGGCCGGTCGCAGCCGCGCGCGAAGGAAACAGCGCCATAGTCATTGTATGAAAATGTTTGGCGCTGTTCCCTTCGCACGCGATCTATCGCGCGCGGCTGCGATCGGCCGCGCGCGATGCACGAAAGTCTTCCTTTAGGGGCGATGCACTGTATGTATAGTGCAGTATAAACGGAATCTCGGGTAAATCTTAGGTCTCGTTTTTCCGTCGACACAAAACGCAGTTTGCCACTAAACTTGATTCAGACTATTCAGTAACACATCAAGGTTACATTGAAAAGCAAAATAAAAAAAAACTACCGCGGTGTCAATACCTTTCAGTTGACACCTCATCAAAATAAAATCTGTTCAGCCGTTTGGTCTGTACACGATCATAAGGAAACAAAATATGTTGGTACAAAACAGATAGAAAAATACATATTCTGTTTCATTCAGCTTTTGTCTGTACGGAGAGCAATAATGTCTATGAAGTTGTTTGCTCGTCATGAGTTATTTTATTTATCTATATCTTTAAGAAATTGCAACTCCTATTGTGAATTCATCATCATCATCAGCCATTTCACGCCCACTGCAGAACATAGGCCTCCTTCGTGGTTTTCATAACATTTAATATGTTATTTTTAAATTTCTCCAAGGTTTTTATATGATTTGTATGGTATAAAAGCAAAGTCATTCCAATCTAAGTTAGACGCAAGTTCCCCATTGCACCCCCGTCATGTGAACAAGCTTCATCATCAGCCACTCGACGCCCACTGCAGGACACAGGCCTCCTTCGTGATTTTCATAACCATGAGGGGGTTTTGCCATAATCGCCACGCTTGGCGATCGCAGTATGCGGTTGAAATCTCAGGAAGACGCTGCTGCCCGTCTCCTGGTAATTGATTTCCTTAGTCGCCTTCTACGACAGCCACGGAAGGAAATGGAGTGACGATATTCTTAATCCGGCGCCACACAGAACATTGTCAATTACTTCGTAGTATTTAAAACAAATGTTTGTTTACACTAACACAAAAGCTGTATAAAACGAAATATAAGTACCTACGTCGTTTGTTTCTTTATGGCCCAGTAGAGGCCATACGGCTGGACAGATTTTAAAAATGAGGTGTCATATGAAAGTTATTGACGATGCATTACTGGCTATATATATATATATATAAATAGTATCCGTTTCAACCGACCGCGAAAGCAAGAGGGCATATATATATATATATATATATATACTATGCCCAACAGTAATGAAGTAGGCCGGCCCACCCAGCATAGATCAAGTCTAACTAATTCACGTGCCTGGCTAAGTATGCTCTATTATTTTTATTTATTTGTATATATTTTTTATAAGTGAACTTTTAGTAACCCACATGTCTCACAACCAACTACTCAATTGATAATTATAAATTCATGATACACTCACCGTGTGAATATACACTTGAGATCTTAAGTTAAATAATAAGAGGAACTGGGACAAAATGCAAATGATACAATCAAATTAATCTTACAAATGATACAATCAAATTAATCTTACACAGACAAAGTTTTTGAAGACAAATTGTCCTGAACTTGTTTTCCAGTCACTAGTTTTAAATACAAAAGTCTTCGGGAAACTAGGAGAAACGCTTCCGTTTGTGACTTGCACAATAAGTCTATGATCTTAAAAATAATAACGGAGTTATTTATAAAAACACGATTCCTCTAAAACACTCCTAAAATGTAGTTCAAAAAGTATGTGGTAAAGTGTTTTATCTACACTCATATCATAATCTTCAAATTAAGAATTCAAAGGTAAACACATATTGACAGGCTTTAAACCACAGATATAGATAGACATATCTGTGCTTTAAACAATACATAAATTTAAAGAAAATTAAAAAAAAAGTGTAATATTAAGTTACATTAAAGGTCAGATTTTTCACTTTATGTTACAGTTATTTTTTTTAAAGTGTTGCTGTGATCACAGAACAAAACTTACGTTTTTTTTTTAATGTCAAAAGTTGACTATAAAAAACCTAATTTCATTTTCGTGGTACCAAAAGTGCAACTAAAAATACCTAAAATTGCGCGCGCAAAACTGAGTGCAGACGATTGAATGTCAAGATACTTTTGTCGAAATTGCGCCATTTTGTTTCAAAAATTTCATTATGAGTGTAGATAAAGTAGTGTATGAGACTGCACATAACTTGGTATTAAAACACTTGCCAATGCTATTAAAAAACTCGCCAAGGCTCGTTTTTTAAAATATCGCTCGTGTTTTAATAACCCTCATTATGTGACAGTCACATAAACTACTATTAAAGAATCTTGCTCTTATTAATAAGACTGTGCACTTCTTCTTAATCGTATTTTAATTGGAAAAATATTGTCATGGACTTCTATAGATTTTATGTATATTTTCTTTAATTCTACTTAGGATACAAGCATATTTGCAGCGATATAGAAAATATAATTTCATGTAAAGGCCGAAAATCGCCAGAATACATTTTATGACGTTTTTAAATGTATAAACATGCCGAGTTTCGTCCTCTATACAGCTTAAGGCTGTTCTCCACTTTCACATTCCTCTAACACACAACTATTAATCATTTTGGAAGAAAGAGTATACTTTTATAAATGTGGTCTCAGGCGGGACTAGAAAATAACATTACGGACATTATACAAAAATATACCTACACATACTTAGTTTTTGATAGAGAAACATGGTAAGAAGTTCATAATTTTTGTGGGCAGTTAGTTCTCTTTATTAAAAACTAAGGCCGATCTGCACCACTTCTTAAATGTCACTTAATTCGCCATTTAAATCGGCTTTTGTACGAACAATTTCAGTTAAACGCTGTTTAAGCCACATTTAAGAAAGTGGTGTAATTCGGCCTAAGTATTGGATGAGGAAAATGTCCCTGATTACACTTGTTAGTACCGCCTGAGACCACATTTATCAAAAGTATATTTATTGTTTTACAATGATTCAAAATGTTATAATGTGCGATTGAAAGGCATATCCGAAGTAAAAACAGCCTTAAGTCAAGCAATAAAACAAATAGTGAATATAGTACAATAGCAGAGCCAGACTATATACATACATAGTTGAAAATAAATAGCAACTTCAAATCGAAATCCATTTGAGATGGACTACAAGATATGTTTAGCTTCTTACTAACTACAAAGTAATTTCCATAGTCATTTCCTACCTAATAACAGAACTATGTATGTGACTGCTATTTGTTTTGCTTTGTGAAGCTTTGTCAACAGTTATTTAACAGCTTGTAAACCTTGAAGAAAGCCGGTGTAAGTTTTTAGGGTTAATTTTAGGCCTTGTTTTACAAAATCGATTTGATAATGCGTTATTGTTATTTCGATCATTTTACGCAAAAGGAACTTCAGAAAACAGTCGTTTTCTCTCGTCACACCTCATTGGCACCTGCTTTGCGATAAAAATGGCACCAATCACGAGTAGATTTACACACCCGGACCTACCAACTTTAGGATAACATTATGGGAACTTACAGTACAAACGAATGACTTATTAAAATGGAATCTAAAACATCCAATGAATAAAAAAAGACTGCTTAACGCTACTGTAACATTTGCCACGTTTATTTATTGTATGATCACATTTGTATCGGAAACTCATTACTTCGTCTACAGCCGTTCAGCAGTTATGTTGGTAGATCTGACTATGACTTATTTTCATACACTGTGCATTTCGAGAGCGTCCCTGGGGGCGTTCTTAAAAAAAAGTCATTCTGTCAATAGACACAACACGTTCAAAAACTTTCGCTCGCACACTGAGTTAGTACTCGCGACCTTACACATACTCTTTGCTTAGAGATCATTCGTTCAACTTCCACGTTACACACTACGGCCACACGTGCACATTTCTTGTCACGTGACGATGCAACTGTATAGTAGACAGCACATTACATTCACATTTTACCAGCAAAGTCACCCGTAACGTGACTGAGAAAAGCGCACGCATGTAAAGGCTGATGTGCTGCTGACCATACTACATTAGCTGCGATTAGGATGCCACGCGACAATATAAGTGTTCACACACGCTCGTGCACCAGTACATTTTATTTACTATCAATAAAGTTACGTCCTGACAGATCGGAACCAAATAGGAATCATCATGTGACAGTGCGAATTCACTCCCATTCACCAAATTGCGCGATATCCTATATTAGGAACAGTTTCGCTGCTAAACGAAAATTGCCTAATAGGCTACTAGGCCGAAAACGCTAGTCGCATTTGCGCATATTTCACATGTCAAAGTGAGGGCGGAAGGCAGTCAAAGGGGCTAATGTAATTTACATTGCAGATGCGAAGTCAAAGTGCCACGTCTTGGTCTCGGGCAGACCTAATCCAAGTTACATTTTACTCTTAAGCACAGACGAGGTTAGAAGTTCTGTTACACATCTACGACATTAACTGCGCCTGCGTTGGTAGCGGATTCGCAGCACAATTTTACACGTCGCAGTGACAATCAATAGAGGCGGAAACACTGTGGCTAGGATGGGGAAGATCTCAAAGTCGCCGCATCAGACCGCAGGACAATTGGAGATTTATTATAAATGCCCTGTGCCTCTCACGAGGAGCTTCAGGTGATGAGTAAGGTCAACATTACACCGGGATAGGGTCGTGCAGACGCAACAACAGCATATTGTGATAGACCTCTATCTCGGTGAAGTGAGCCGAGCATATGTCGTGACACATGCAACCCTAGTCAAGGCCTTTAAGTTTTAGGACCGACAGATCTCTAGTTAAGTCTAACAGTTCCCTAGTTTAGTATACGGTCTAGAAGTCCAACAGATTGTTGTCACTCGAGTCCACACAACTGAACTGTTTGCAATTAGAACATCATTCGCACAACTCCCACCTAGAAGTTCTATTGCCGCGTGCACTTGACGTCCACAGCGCCGACGATAGGTGTCCGCTTGAGCTGGTTGCGGATAACTTAAGCCGTTTCTTGTCTTCTCATAGATCGATGACGTAAGTCACTGCACGGGCGCCCGGGTGCACCCCAATAGGAACTAGGGAACAAACTTTACAACCGACGATCACTAGTCGAGTCTATCAGTGAGTAGTTTTAGTGCACGGTCAACAGAAGAGTCCACACAAGTGAACTATTCGTAAGTTGGCGCATCATTCGCACGCAGAAACGAGCTCCCCGAAGGCACCGTCCACGCCAGCCGGCGCCGGTGCTGGCTAGAAGTTCTGCTGCCGTTTGCGTTTCACGTCTATAGCGTCGACGATGGGTTGCCGCTTTAGCTGGTAGCGGGTTCGCAGCTCGTCGATCTCGCGCTCCATTTCGGCGTCCAGGCACGCCATGCGGGCCTCCAGCTCGCCCACAGAGAGGAACTTCAGCTGGAAGAGGGGGCGCGTCTTAGGGCCTAGTAAAACTCTTTATTTTAACTACGGGATTAAAATAGCAATATCAAACTATGTGTGTATCCGCTTTGCGACACGAGCCTGAGGGAATGCGCCAAAAGATTGAGATTGGGCAAAATGAAATAGTAATAAATTGGTTTTCAAGAATACAAACTGCAATGGAGAAGAAGGTGGGAATTAAACTTCAATATCGTTGCAATTTTGCGATTGTTTATTCCAAACGGAATATACATTATGATTATTACAAGTAGATGATTGGCTATTAAAATAAAATTTGTTCGACTGATTGCCATTAACAACAATAAAATGAAATTATAATAACACGAGCACCACAGCATAATCAGCACGATGTCGTCGGAGTCACAATGCGGCACATTTACGATTCCCAAAGCCGTATTCGTATTATAAACAATGACTTGCAACGAAATACTTTTATGCAAGCATGCATATTTTCGGGACACATACAATGGAAAACATGCACAAAAATATTTTAATCTCATTGGAGGATTGGATTGAAATAATCGTAGTAAATTTTTTTTATCTACTACTTATACTTTAGAACTTTTCGATAAGTAATTCTAGTCACGTGGTGCAAAAACCCGTCATACAATTAAACTGTCAGTTGGTCCATTGCTTCTATAAGCTTCCATAACAAATAGTCACGAGACAACCAGGGTCAGTTAGCGAGGCACTACTTGTGGCGCACGCGCACCCTAAAGGCGACATATACAAGGTGTAACAAAATCCCCATACATCTAAAAATGGTCTAATCGTGAATACGAACC
Source organism: Yponomeuta evonymella (assembly GCA_963969515.1). Taxonomy (NCBI): domain Eukaryota; kingdom Metazoa; phylum Arthropoda; class Insecta; order Lepidoptera; family Yponomeutidae; genus Yponomeuta; species Yponomeuta evonymella. The sequence goes on along the minus strand of OZ018343.1, from coordinate 797,192 downwards.
ACTTACTACGGGGAAAAATTTGAAGTTTTTAAATTTTAAACAATGTAGTGATCTGACGATTTGTTATTCATTCCATTCAGACACGGTTTAGCTGGTACGTTAGAAGAGCACACTCTGGTCACACAGTACACTGCGGACACAGTCTTGCAACTAACTCGGAGCGGTGTTAGCAAGACGACGTACAACCGACAATTTAGTGCTCCGATGATCCGTTTTTAGTTCCATTCAGACACGGTAAAGTTGGTGTGTTAGTGGAGCACACTCGGGGTACACTCTATCCCTCACCCAGACCTGCAGTGGCGAGACAACGTGCAGCCGACAATTTAGTCATCGGACGATTAGTTCCATTCAGACACGGTGTAGCTGGTGCGTTAGAGGAGCACACTCGGGGCACACTGGGTACACTGGGCACACTGCGGGCACACTCTGGCACTTACTCAGAGCGGCAGTAGCGAGACGACGTGCAGTTGACTTACAAATTCGAAGTTCCCCTCGTCGACGAAGGCGCGCTGGAACTGCAGCGCCGCCTCGCCCTCCGTCGCCGCCGGCGCCGCGCTGGAACCAAACGTTTCCTTTGTGAGACGTTTTAAAAATCCAAGCCAATGGAGAACTAGCACATTTTTTTTTTATCTCGTCGATTCAAAAAGGGCTAGTTTAGTCCTCGGAAACGGGAACCAAAATAGCTCTTTGATCCCTAGGGATGAAAATGCCGGGGCGGCGGGGCGGATTTCCCTGACTGCAGCTAAAAATAATAAAAACTGAATTTGCACGGATATTCACTCGTTTATTTTCTCATTTTGCAATTTTCCGACGTTTCGGTACTTTTGCAAGTCTCGTGTTCTCGGTGGAGTGGAATCCACCGAGACGGAAAAAATAAACGAGTAAATATCCGCGCCAATTCAGTTTTTATTATGTCTAGTGCTCGTGTTAACCTTAGAAAATACTAGGGAACCTATTCCCTTATTCTCTATCTACATACCTGCGAAAGCAGGGAGCAGTTTCTCTACCAGTGGGGCGGAGGGAGGTTCCCTCCCAGTGAGGCGGGGGAGGTTCCCTCCCAGTGGGGCGGGGGAGGTTCCCTCCCAGTGGGGCGGGGGAGGTTCCCTCCCAATGGGGCGGGGGAGGTTCCCTCCCAGTGGGGCGGCGAGCCGCGCTGCGTACCTGTCGGAGAGCAGCGGCGCGGGCAGCGTGCCGTTGGCGCGCGAGTGGTCGGCCTCCTTCTTGTCGAAGTGCTCGAGGAACATCGGCCGGTACTTCGGCCGCCCCGTGTCCATCGGGTCCGTGTCGTGCCCTGCATAGCACAATACCACTGTCACTTTCTTACGTTGGGTGAGAAATTAACGGCCTATTAACATCGACATGTTACAATCACTCGACGTGGTAACCAGACAAGGACATTACGAACATGGAAAAACACTCAGACCGACGCCATTTGTACAAATTAAAGTACGTCAAATAACAAACGGCCCTGCTGATTGACCTAAGAAACCACGCAATGCTGTTTGCTTGATACGTTTTTGTGACATTGTTCTCCGCTCATCACTCAAGTTTCATGGTGTTGAGGACACCGTGGTCGTCGATAACTATGGTCGAATGTTCAGGCCAAAATGACAACTCGGCTGTGGCCGTATGCACTCACGCGTTCAATGCGCGTTCGCCATGGCCCGAAGCTCAGAGCAGCGCGGCTATTCCACGCGGCTGTGAGCACTCACGCTTCACGGTGTCGAGATCGCCGTGGTCTTCGATGACCACGGTGCCGAGGTCGGGCGAATGGGGCGCAGCTATACACTCACGCTTCATGGTATTGAGGTCGCCGTGGTCGTTGATGACCATGGTGCCGAGGTCGGGCGCAAGGTCGGGCGAGTCGGGGCGCGGGCGGCGCGGCACCAGCGTGCCGTCGCCGCGTTGCCGCATCGTCGTGTCGTCGTAGCCCAGCGCCGCGCCGCCGCCCCCGCCGCCCCCACCGCCCCCGCCGCCACCCTTTAAGAATTAATGGAAAAATCAAAAATTTATTTCAACGTCAAGAATTGACATTCTATTTTATGAATGTCAAACTACAATGTTAGCCGCTGCCTAAGAGTCGACGAATTAAATTCAACATCGATCCATCTATCGTCGCCACAAAAGGCAGCTGACTCAGCGTAGTGTTGTACACTTAAATTCCACCAGGCGGTCCACACAGTGAACGACAGGTCCAGATGTAGGGCGCTCTATATTCATCACCATCACAGCGGCTACGATCCTCAGTATTGAGGGACCGATTGATTGGATTAGTTCCAGCCCGTGAATGGCCCGTGGATACGGACGGCGAGGGACCTTGACAAATCATATTTGAGGGGAAAAGCCTTTAGAATGTGCTGATGATGATTATGATCTATCCCGTAAACAGAGCCCACTGCTGAGCACTCACTCTCACACCAACTTCCTCGGTTCCCTGTCAATCACGTCCATGCTAATAACATCTCATTAGTTCTGTATTTTTTACTGAACTTCCTAACATCGTGAATACACGGTACACATAAGTCTAGGTATTAGAAATAGTACTTCTAGGTATAATAATAATCCAAAAAAAACTATGCTTTTCATTTTATCTACCCTATTTATATAATACAGTTAAAGTGAAAAAAATCGTTAAAAATCTATACCCCGGAGGGAAAGGGTTAAAAGAACAAAGTATTAATGAACTCTGTTATATTCTTTTTGTTGCACTAACCTGTGCTGACGACAATTTTAAAAACCTATTTAGAGGCTAAAAATTCCACCCATGCAGGGACTTGAACGCGCGACCTCTGGCTCACCGTCCCAGCGCTCTCCCAACTGAGCCAATGGGCAAGTGCAGACATCAGTGAAATTTCGAGCCTCGTTACAAACTTTGTCTGTATTACCACAGAGGCAAAAAGGGTATTACGTACAGGCAGCAACATCTGGCCGAAGTTTGTAGAGGCTCGAAATTTCACTGATGCCTGCACTTGCCCATTAGCTCAGTTGGGAGAGCGCTGGCACGGTTAGCCAGAGGTCGCCGGTTCAAGTCCCGGCATGCGTGGAATTTTTAGCCTTCCAAATAGGTTTTTATTAATGAACTCTGTTAAGGTTTACATGAAACATGTAAACACATCACGTCTGATTGAGGACCTCCTCCCTTATATTTATTTAAGCAATGGCAGCTACAGTCTAGTTAATGAGATACTTTACATTCTCGCTACGCTACAATTTAATGGATAGTCCTTAGGAGAGTTCTCACCGGGCGGCCGTTGTTGGTGTGCTGCGTGGCGAGGCGGAAGGCCTGCGTCTCGCGGATCTCGCGCGCCTCCGCGATCATCGCGCTCAGTATGCTCGGGTGCTTCGCGTTGCCTGCACACCAAACAAATTTACTTATTTATTGGGTAAAGAAACACGGCTCACAATGAGATACTTACATAAGCAGCCTATATACGTCCCACTGTAGGGCACAGGCCTTCTCTCAGGGAGAAAGTGTGGGCTTAATCACCACGAGTGCCCACCGCGGATTGGCGATTTGAAGCGCTGAGGTATGTGAATAGCTCAGACACTCAGGTTTTCTCACGATGTTTTCCTACACAGTCAGCGAGTGGTAATGCTACTATAACTTTACAAATGTACATAACTTAGAAAACAAAGTCATAGTTACATGCGCGCACTGGGAACCAAACTGGGTATCTCGCTTCCGAGCCCAATGTTCTACCCCTAGGCTACCACCGCTTTCTGAGATACTTACTGACGCAACTGTCACTTGCATTGACCTTTCTTGTATGACACAAGAAAGTAAGGCCCGTGGAGAAACAGTTCATCATCATCATCGAAGCCGACGCAAAAGATATTTGCCCTGCCCTGAAAATTATTGTCATAAATTTTGGCCTATTCAGAGTATTCAGGCCACGAACCGCACGAGCCAAACAGCTCCAGTAATCGATACGAATGGAGAACCGCATGATAATGTAAACAAGCCAAGGAGGCTCCATCAACAACCTCGAAACGCCTAACACGTAACCTGCTGCTGCGTCTGAGAATGGATCTGCGTAAAGCAATCGCACTTTTTATAGTCCACTGCTCACTGTATGTACCTAGACAAGTGTCGATTGTGTACGGTTCAAAGTCAGACTTTAGGGATGTTATTGAAAAGGCGTGTTGACGGATAAACGTTGTGTATTGTGCTGGGCCGAGAATAGAACATATTACATGCTTATATGACTCAGCAAACGCTGTTTTGCTATATTAGTTTTAATATGGCAAAACAGCGTTTGCTGAGTTTGCCTATGACCTATTTTCAGACCCACCAAATATACACAAAAAAGTTCATAAAAATCGGTGACGCCGTTTTGGAGGAATTCGATAACAAACACTGTGACACGAGATTTTCATAACCCCCTAAGTCCTGACCTTGAAAAACACAATCGTAAACCATTGTTATTTTCAAAGTCAGGACTTAGGGCCGTTTTCGGAATTGAGAATTTCACTAAGTAAATACTTAAGTAACGTCCTGTCACGCTCTTTTCTGAGAAATTCCAAGAGACAGCACTACAGTTAACTATTTACTTAGCGAAATTCTCAATTCAGAAACTGGCCATTAGGATATATTAAATGAATGTGTGGGTAAGGTGTCATCATAATACAATGGAGAACTTGCGCTGAAGAAATGTTTTAATAGAATAGGAGAGGACACGTTCAAAGATAAATAAACGTGGTTTTTTTTTTTCTCTGCGACCAAGGAGAATATATAGACTCTCATTGCTGGGACTAATACTTTTGGTAATATAACCAGTCGAAAAGTCAATAAGGTCACGTGGTACTAAAATGCGCCGTACAAATCGACCTTGTGACCCCGAAAACCCCGAAAAAAATATTTTTAATATGTTATTTTTAAATTTCTCCAAGGTTTTTATATGATTTCTATGGTATAAAAGCAAACTCCAATCTAAGTTAGACGCAAGTTCCCCATTGGACTCCCGTCATGTGAACAAGCTTCATCATCAGCCACTCGACGCCCACTGCAGGACATAAGCCTCCTTCGTGGTTTTCATAACCATGAGGGGTTTTGCCATAATCGCCACGCTTGCCAGGCGGATTGGCGATCGCAGTATACGGTTTGAATCTCAGTAAGACGCTGCTGCCCGTCTCCTGGTAATTGATTTCCTTAGTCGCCTTCTACGACATACACGGAAGGAAATGGAGTGACGCTGTTCTTAATCCGGCGCCACACGGATAGCTTGCTTACCTATAAACTCGTGTGCCAGCAGGAACTCGGCCGTGGCGCGCTCCTCCGGGTTCTTGATGAGGCACTGGCTAACGAAGTCGATGAACTCCGGCGACCACTGGTCCGGCTCGCTGGGAACACGTGCCATGGTTATTATTAAATTTAAATTAGGTAAGTTAATGCTATATAAGGGATCAGGTCAATTTCCTGGACTTGTGAATAATATTGTACGAGTTATGAGATGAGATTCGTGTAAGACGTGTAAGTTTAGATGTCATTATTACTTCTATTTTATCATTTTCGCTGGTAGAGTAGAGACAATGAAGTGTATGTACTCTACAAGCTGAAGTAATTAAAAACTGTATACATTGTAAAAATAAAAATAAAATATGTTGGTTGTTGGTAAACACACACTGAGAATGGCTGGACTGATTTTGCTAATATTGTTTTAAAAATCTAAGAATTTATGATTTTCGTAACAGTTCGAAGATTTGTAGGTAGAGAAAAAGTTGTTGAGAAAAAAGTTAATCCCAATTTAAAAAAAATGGTTTAAATGTTTGTGTTTATGTCGCCTAGACTGGCTTGGGAAAGATAAGAAAAGAAGATAAGGTTTATATTTATTGCACACAAGAAACAGAAAACACGGAAATAAAAGTTGCAATGAAAAAGAGTGCAATGGCCGGCGTTATTGATATAATGCAATGCCTAATTTCAAGCCATCATCGGCCATCCTACCGGAAGGAAGGCGGCGGCTTGGTGGGGATCATGAAGATGGCGCGCATGGGATGTATGTCCCCATACGGCGGCTTCCCCTCCGCCATCTCGAGCGCGGTGATGCCCAAAGACCAGATGTCCGCCACGCAGTCGTAACCTATCTCCTGGATAACCTGAGGAAACGAACGCTCTGGTTAACCTCTCGTCAGCTTCCAAAGTCAGGATGATCTCCATGTTAGTAGTGGGCTTTTGTTTTAGTTATAGTATGCCGCGTTACAGTTGGAGGGTTATCAAAGGCAGCCTGAGTTAGCATCGAAGATCGTTTCGTAACCCTATCCAATGACGGCACTGAGAAAAGTAGAAGACTCTCGTGAAACTCGAAATATTACATTACATAAGAAAGGCCGATATCGCAGAAGTTTAAGGCCCGAGCCGCAGACGAGAGTCATAAATATGCGATAGAGGGCTTTCTATTTTACAGTCCGTGTTGTGTACACAATTTTATGTCGTCTTTTGGCCAGGTGTGGCATAAAATATTTTATAATACGTTTTTAATTACCTCCGGTGCCATCCAAAACGGTGTGCCGATTACCGTATTCCTTTTCGCCATTGTATCCTGAAATTAAAATGGGGTTATTCCAATTTCATGTTTACACATTTTACACTTCCTTCATAAAAATCGGGAAATTGTTTCTGTCTGTCTCGGAAAAATCTGGGTAGTACCTATTGCCATTGTGGTAGTATAGCCAGTGATAGTAAAATGTATACATGTCTAACTACATGTAAAAACTGACCGGGGCTTGCCAATTGTGCCAGTCTAATGTAGTTCAGTACGACACGGTGAAATATCTAGTCACCTACTACGATCACGCTGCGATCTTACGAGGTACCTAAATACTTCCAAGGGCTCATACATCACCAAAGTTGATGGTTTAACACTGTCAAAAAAATATTGGAAATCGCAGAGCTGAGATATTCCTCATGGGCCTTGTCCTACATATTGATAATAGTTACAAATGTTACTTCATCGTAAATATAATGCTACAATTACCTAATATATAAAAATCGCGCGTCACAGTGCTTGTTATCGAACTCCTCCGAAACGGCTTCACCGATTTTTATGATTTTTTTTGTGTATATTTATTTGGTAGGTCTGAGAATGGGTCGCAGGCCAATTAATATGGCAAAAGAACGTTTGCCGTATCAGCTTTCACTGATTTCTTGTATTTTTGTGAATAAGTGTGTGACTTATTCGACCTTCGAACGTTCATTTAAAACGGCAATGAAAGTATTTTTAATATTTTTGAATGAAAAACGCAATGATATTGACATCTCGGTATTCTGTAAAAAAAAAAACAAATATAATATATTATCTTTTACGTTTTTACGTTTCTAGTTTCGTTTATTTAAGAAGTCCTTGTATCACTAGAAACTGACAGCTCGTAGGATCTCAGTTGATGACGTACTTCCGGTTTCGTAGACACTGGACCTTTTTTTTCGCTTTAAAAATGAATTAAAGTACCAATCGACTTATTCAGCCCAGGCTCTCAAAATTACCAATTTTCTCGAAAAAAAAAACAGTACCTCATTTTCTTAGGACAATACCCATTGCGCAGAGAAATAACGTAACCGCTAGTAATGAGTCGGTAGACCGTTGCTGCTCTAGACAAAATAATATCCAGCGAGCACCCTACAATGCACAATACTCACAGTCAGCTGTCCAGCCACGCCAAAGTCAGCCAGTTTCGCGTGGCCCTCCGTGTTGAGAAGTATGTTCCCGGCTTTGATGTCCCTGTGGATCTTCCGCCGGCGGTGCAGGTACTCCAGACCTTTGAGGGTGTCGCACAGGATGGTGGCGATCTCGTCCTCCGATAGAGTCTTCTTGCGCAGGCGCATGATGTCCGAGACGGACCCCGCGCCACAGTACTCCATCACTATCTGGGGGGAGTGAGGAACGGTTGTGTTAGAACATACATACAGAAACTCACGCCTGTATTCCAGAGGGGTAGGCAGAGACCAGGGACTGCCACTTGCCACCATCCTGACAGATCACTTTCGCTTCCTCATACTTCGACCAAATAAGGGGATGTATTAGCAAAGGGCAAGATAAAAAGTACCCGAAACCGGCGTGCGTGCATGCAACGACTTGTGTTAGAAAGAAAGAAAAAAGTAGTTACATTCCTAGTTACAAACAAGAAAAAAAAAACTAAAATATAAGATAGAGTGTGCGTACATCCTGTTGTATTTTATGTGGAGTAACGTTGGAATGAGCGGTTTAAGTTTGTTATATCAAGGAATTTTCGAGATCACCGTTGTATTTCAGCTTTAAGTAGCATTGTACTGTGTTACGTTCTTTTTTGTGAAGAAAACTTTTTCCATTTTATTCTGTTCGGACTAGAAACCGGTTGGCCGCCCCAGGCATCGCTGGAAGGACGGAGTTGCCAAAGACCTGCGTTCGCGCCAGTCAGGCGACTGGCAAGACATCGCGTACGACATAGACAAGTGGCGACTTCTAGTATCGGAGGCTGAAGCTCACTTCAGGTCGCTGAGCCAACCGAGTGAGTAAGTAAGGAACACGAATAATTGAATTTTAGGTTATCATTCTAATTCCAAACTGTTGAGTTTACGAGCCAGGAAGTAAAGGACGAGTATCTACATAAATATTACACAAAGTCACGCCTGTAGCCCGAAAGGGTATACAGACAACGGTTTGGAACTTGCCACGATTCTGACATACCTCTGTCACTTCATAAACATTCATTAGTCGCTGCGTGCGCGAATTAAGATTTGAAGACCGAGGAGTTGTTTAAAAATAATTTATTTATCGGACAGAGTTACCGCTAGGGTTAATACTATTACAATATTGCTTATTCTAGGGTGCTAAGGCTATTTATAATAAAAGTATTAGAACATCAGCATTATTCTATTGACGTCATGGCCTACTTTGAAGAAGTGCCGATGAATGACATTTGGAGGGGTTGGTCTACCTTAACGCGTGTTAAGGTAGACTGGTTAAGCGCTGGTTTCGGGTAAAAGTATTAAAAACCGGCCAAGTGCGAGTCGGACAAGCGCACGAAGGGTTCCGTACCATTATCTATACAAAATTGGGCAAAGATCGAATTTGAGAACAGCGCCATCTATAGAAACCAACAAGAAGCGTATAACATAGACATTTAACGACATGACATTGGCGCTGTGAAGGTTAATAGACGGCCGCTAGATGGCGAGCGCTGTATTTAGACAAAGTTTGTTGTATGGGAGCCCCCCTTAAATATTAATTTTATTCTGTCTTTAGTATTTGTTGTTATAGATGCAACAGAAATACATCATCTGTGAAAATTTCAACTGCCTAGCTAACACGGTTCATGAGATACAGCCTGGTGACAGACAGACAGATAGACAGACAAACAGACAGACAGACAGACAGATAGACAGACAGACGGACAGACGGACAGTGAGTTACAGGGTCCCGTTTGGCACCCTTCGGGTACGGAACCCTAAAAAAGACTGTGTGGACATAGATCTACAGGGTATGTGCTACTCTGAATAAAATTATATGACTTCATTCTCTGCAATTAGCAGCAAGTGTGAACTTTAGTGACATCTCATACCGCTTAGTAGTTCTAAAGTTTCGCTTAATACGATAGTTCTCGCTAATCGAAAATATGTACTGCTTTGACATCACTGTTTACACTCGCAGACAAAATGTTTTGGGACCACAGCGGGTGGCCCACCAATAAAGGTCATTGTTCTATAGCCACTGCAATCGACTGAGCATGAATATTGATTTAAAATGGCATTTAAATCTATGAGCGGCGACGTGATTAATTGCTAAATTGCAATTGCTGAACTAGGTCTCTAGTTCCAATGACATAGTGGAGAATTTACAAACCTATCACTGCCGTGGGATAGTGCCGCCCTGCCGTTGCGTCCACACCGACACAAAAATCAGAAATTAATTTCTTTACATTATGTTTCTTGAATGTCAATGTACAATGTAATGTAAGAATGTCAATATGCAAAGTTTACAATAATTAGACTTCTATTGCTAAATGGGTGTGGTTTCTTGTAGTCCCTTCCCACACTAGCCCTCGTTTTCTTGGGCTTTAGCCAACTGACAGCTGTTAACAGCCCATTAACAGATTGTTAGCGTAGGCATACGGACACTGTACACGGGCTTATGTCGTTGAAACTCACCCACAAGTCTGTATTCTTGAAGTAGCTGCCGTAGTACTTGACGACGTAGGGGCTGTCGCATTGCTGCATGATGCTGATCTCCTTGATGATCTCCTGCAGGTCCGTGTCGACTGGGACTTGCTTGATGGCCAGCACCTGCCCGCTCTCTTTGTGGAGTGCCTGGGAGGAAGAAAGCTGGGTTAGGCAAAATATAGCCCTGAATTGTAAAACTGTACACAGGGATGAATGTCTCAATAAGTCTATACAGATCGCAAAGATCCGCGCGGCTGCGCCGATGCCAAGATTTGACTATAGGTCGCGGAACAATATACAAATATACTTCTGCTTCCAAAACATTCCTCTGGCTTTGATTTTTAGTTGTAACGTTTAGTTCTGGACCGACTCCACAAATCTTCTGCAATGGAATGAAAGCGCAACATTCTATACAACGATGTAGTTCAGAACTAAAAACCAAAGCCAGAAGCAAAGTTTTGGGAGCAGGTTGACTCTGGCCACTGATCATAATATACTTGAAAAAATTGTTGATTTACATGTTTTTTAGGTATTTTTTGTTTCCAATTCTTCGCTTAATTTCATTGGCGCCAATTACAAAGACAGAACCTTCCTTCTTTAATTTTTATCAACACAAACAGTGGCTGAGGCTTAATGAACATACTAAAAGGCTGACCACAGACATGAATCCAGCTAGACAACGCAAGTACCGCGATTTATATGAAAACGATTTGTATGCTACCTATGACGGAAAGTGGAAGAAAATGTCTCCTTTTCTTTGGTTCCTCTTCTTTGTATTATTAAAGTTTATATTGAAGGCCAAGGAGGTATTTTGTAAATTTTTGAGAAAGTCCGACTAGGATAACAATCGAGCACGGACTGAAAGTAGCGGCCGCAGAGTTGCTTACGTTTTCTAGCTTGATAACACAGGGTATCCCAGTTTGGAACCAGGACAAATCAGTATGTTGTGTGGAAGTTATTTATTTATTTTATTTTTTATTGGTGTTTGCGAGGCTGACCTTATAAACGCTGCCATAGGAGCCCTCGCCGAGCTTGCAGATTATATCGAACACCTCCTCTGGCTGCCGCGTGAGGCTCTCCTCCGATAACTTCTTCAGCTCACTGGAAAAGAGAATAACCATTTTTTTAATATTAACAATTTTTTTTGTAGCCTGCTACGTCCCACTGCAGGGCACAGGCCTACAGACAGGTAGGTTTACTAGGATTATCTGAGAAGATATACCGAATAAGTCGGTAGGCGATGCTAATGCAGCTTTGGTGCGTCGACGAAGTGATAGTCTATAGTCCCCTCAACAAAAGCCTCAACTTAATCGAGGATAGAACATCCCTCCTTATTCTGGAACTCTCCATTCGATGTTTGCTTAACACACCCTAGATGCTCTTAAGTTTAAATAAAAACACAAGTAAAACAAGACCCGAAGATATTGACATTCAACAAACAGAATGTAAATTCTTTACGTTGAAATAAATTTTTGTTTTCTGTTTCGATTATAAATAACTTAAATCAATCAATGAGTTTAGAGCAGAAAGACCTAGCTTGCTTATGCTGACGGTACAGCAGCCACCGGCCGCCATTGCCTACCCCCATCTAAAAGTAATAACTTATGCGTATCTTGTATTTTTTGGGACAAGTAGTTGGCCGGTTTTCACGATTTTGCTTTAGTGGGATCATCAGACTAAAACTAAAATGTGCTGAGCTAATGTTGTTATATATAAGTACATAATGATTAGGTGATTATGTTTTGTAAGTTTATGCTTAAGTGTCTACACCTAGTGTAACTGTCAAAATTGAGTTTTAACGATTCGGAAGTAGCCTGGCTACCCACAGCACAGGGAATCCTAGTTTGGGAGCCGGGACACAAATGTAACACGTTGTATTAAATAAAAATTTCTCATCATTCGTATCCTTATTCTTCGAAACAGGATTAGTATCTGAACAGAATTTGAGTGTATAACAAATTAAAGTTCCGGAGGAAAATCAGCAGTAAAATTACATTCAATTTGCCTTTCAATTCAGACCAAAACATAAGATTCAAATACTGTTCACGCTGAAAAGTACGAAGGTAACCCTCAACTCTACTGTGACTTGTCCAACAACATAATCAAACCAGCTCATTCGCCGTGAAGTGTTAAATAAAAACAGCGGGTCGAGCGATAATGTATGACATGAGCAGAGTCGATGTCCGCTTATCAAGATCGGTGGGGGACGGCCCTGCTGCCCTCCGCCGATACACAGGCTTTTGATTCCAAAACAACCTTCTCAGACATTGATATATTTCATGTGTCTCAAGAAACTTTCAAACAGCAGGTTATAGAAACTTTAAAGGGTAAAACTTGAAGTCTAGTCTTTCTCTTCATTCTTACACATACACACACATACATACACACACACACACACACACACACACGCGCCAAAGTTTGCAAGATTTACGTTAGTTTTGCTTTATTTTGTTTATGCTTGGCTGTATAATTTCTAACTGTGCTTTGTAAATAAGATAAGTTTAAAAAATACTAGTCCGTAATTGGCCTATGTTTGGTCTACATTAATTGCCTATCTTTTGTAACTTTGTGCTGTGGACTTCGTAAAATTAATAAAATAAAAAAATAAAATAAAACCATTCATTCGCGCATTCTTTCACGATATTTCAGAAGCGTGTAAAGTGTGGATGGTACAAAATAAGCCAGCAGCTAATATGGATAGCGCTAGACTTACAATGTTTGCAACCGGTGATTGATAAATCTATGGAACGTCTAATGGTATCATGCCATTCCAAAATGTTCCATATGTCCAAGGAAAGATAAAAGTTGAGAAAGAAAGCTGACAACAGTTTGAGCCTTTTCATATTATATCCGTGACCCGGGCAAGTATCGGGAGCAAAGAAAACAAAAAATAAGTTGTTTGAATCCCGTGTCCTTTCAAGGCAATAAGCCTTTGAATTTTCATACAACAGTACAACAACGTTGACACAGACGATGATCTGCTCCTAAACTTTACAGCAATTTCAGTTCTTCCCGGTCAACAGCGAAATATTGGATAGACTGACCTATTTAGCGATGTTAATTGTGTATTCCCGAAATGATTTACGCACCGTCGACGTCGCTTATGGCTCGGTTTACGATGGCCGACTTTATTTACTGTCTCGGATGGACATTTTGATTTAATTGCTCGCGGCAATCCGCGCTGGGCCTGTTGGTTGGTAAGTTTACGAGAATGACGATGACAGTAATTCTGTGAATTAGGTAGATAGGAGACGTGACATACCTACGTGTCATTGAATATCGCAAAACAGGAAACCCGTTCTTTCAGTATCGATAATTTAATAAACCACTTCCTTTAAAATTCTCAATTTTATTATAAGTTAATCGCGGTTAGTTTCATGATTAAAATAAGTTCCTCACAACACAATCACGTGTCCTGGTAATAAACTAGGACACCCTGTAATATGGTAACTAGAAAAGGACATCACAAACATGGTAATACACCCAGACTGAGGCCATTTATACGGCGGCCTCCAATGGAAACCAAACCCACGAGCACTGGTTCAGTAGTCAAGCGTGGTAAACCAATAAGGCAATCGGTTCAAGATTAAAGAAAAAACCGGCCAAGTGCGAGTCGGGCTCGCGCACGAAGGGTTCCGTACCATTATCCATCACCATTAACTTAGACATGTAAGCCTTTTAATGTATTTTGTTTTCTGGTGTGTACAATGAAGTGTTCTAATCTAATCTATACAAAATTTGAATATTTCAAGCGTCTCCTAGTTGCCGTTATTAATATCGAGCAAAAACAGGCAAAAAATCACATTTGTTGTATGGGAGCCCCTGTTAAATGTTTATTTTATTCTGTTTTTCTGTGAAAATTTCAACTGTCTAGCATCACGGTTCGTGAGATACAGCCTGGTGACAGACAGACAGACGGATATTGGAGTTTTAGTAATAGGGTCCCTTACCCTTTGGGTACGGAACCCTAGAAACTAAACAATAAAATTGAAAATTACAAACGTTGGCTTATGGCAAAAGTAGTTTCATTATCGTTGTTGGAGAAACGAGTTTCAGATTTTGCCTGATTTCAATAAAATATTGGTATTAGCATACTGATGAAACTGCGACGTAACGAAACAGGCGTCCATTTCAAGCCAGATCTACATCGTTTTGGAGAAAAAATTGGCAAAAAAGAAACTTAACGAGACAGATAATGAGGCTGGTAGATAACTCATTTTAGATTACCACTCAGTGCTAGATAGGGTTGCCAACCCTACTAGGTATATAATATAGTATCCTACTATATGAAGGGCTCAAAAACTATATTTCTAAAAAAATACAACCCAGCCTTAATCTTTTTCTATACCTCGCTTTTCAAGTCTAAGTTCGTGATCGCGCGGCACGAGTGCCGCTATTTTTTACTATTTTCCTACCATTATTTTGCCATCTACTATATTTTTAGAGGTAATAGGTTGTAAAAAATACTACCTATATTTGTTAAGTTACGAGCTAATTTGCAACGAAAATGTGAGTTTAACCAGCTGTCCCTGGCGAGTCAGTGTTAATTACATACCTACGATAAAATGTTATGTTCCTCTCATCGGCTTCCGATCTCAATGACTTAATTTGTTTACATAAAGACTGTCTGTGGTGGTCATTGTACTCTGACAGTCGGGAGATGCTATCTATTGTATCGGGTTCCATTGATTCGGTTGGGTAAATAATGAGGAATGAGTACTTACATGAGGAAAATGTCACTTCCTGTAAGTTATACCCGTTTAGGAAAACATGACGTGGCAAAAGTTGGATTATTATGTTTTTTTCCGTACGCTCAATCGCTTAGTATCAATCCCACAATAAAACAAGTGTTCTTTTTTCACTAAAAACTTCACAAGTTTGTTTAGAAGTAATCAAGTCAGCATTTCAGCAATTTACAGAGAGAATTACGCATACTGTATTCTATTTGTTTAGTCTATTGTTAAAACTATTTTCAAATGCAGGTGCCATTGTTCGCGATGATAAAGATGTGTGTATGTAAATCTTTATCATTGTCATTTCAATAGTACCCAAGTACCTAGCTATTTAATTGTGTATAGCAACAGCAATGAATCGCCATTCAAAATATAGCTAATGATCTCATGTACATGAACTTATCCTCAACATATATTTAAACCAGGAAACTCGAATTATTATGAAACGATCTTGTGTGGGTGGCTAGATATAATAAATTACAAATTATTGTCAACATTACATTACATGAATACTCGTTATGGCACACTATACATTATAAAAGTAGATGAAAAATCTTGAATATCTAAGTGGTCAAGGTGGTCACAGTTAGGTTCACTCATAAACTATCACATCAAATAAATCAAGAAATCGTCAGGTCATTGTTAGCAGATGAAGAACACCCGGACATCGCTGCAATAGATCTACGGCATCGCTGCAATAAATAGTAAAGTACCGGTAGTTTGTTGTAAAGAAGCATGAATGAATCCACTGCTAGGCCACAAAGTGTGTTCGCGAATCACGTGAGTTCACGAATTCACGAACTGTGCAGATTAGCTAAGACTACTCAAGTCTACACGCCTCCAGAATTGCTTCTAATGCAAAGTTTTAGTCCTCGGATTGTACGTAATCCACGCAAGAATAAGCTATAAGTTTGTGCTACGTCCACTTTATCCGCATATTGGAGAGATTAACGGATGCGGACATACTTCGACCAAATAGGGGATGTACTAGCAAAGGGCAAGATAAAAACTACCCGAAACCGGCGTGCGTGCATGCAACGACTAATGAATGTTGAGGAGGCGAAAGTGATGTGTCAGGATCGTAGCAGGTCCCTGGTCTCTGCCTACCCCTCTGGGATACAGGCGTGAGTTTTTGTATGTATGCATGTATGTAACGGATGCGCTTCCAGAGCAGAAAGCTCCAAAGTTCCAAAAACAGAAAAAAAAATCCCACTCCTCCCCCTATTACCCCTTGTGCTGGCCGTCGTCGTCGGCCATCTTGTCGTCGCGACGCTTCTTGCAGGTGCCGCAGCGCAGAGTAGGCGCTCCGCCCTCCCACACACCACCCTTCCAGAACACCAGCCGCCCGTCAGGCTCCATGCGGGCCCCAATGCCTCATAGTGCCTTAGTGCATCGCTTCGGCGCCGGCACACTTATTTGTTTGCCTCTCAGTAAAGGGTGGAGAGTTACTTTAGTTACGTTCAAGTATCACGTAATACATAAATCACTCTTGACCACGATAATCTTGTTTGGATTTAACAACACATTAACACTTTTTTTTTAAACTGTCACAGTAATGAAGAGCTTCATTTACAAGCTAAGAGAAACAATACTCTAAACACAAGTCTGTAAGTCCGTTTATTGTGTAAACAGCCAATATTCCTAGCTAGGAACTGGGTTGTAGCCATGCGCTCGAGATATAGACCTGATTCACTGTGC
The DNA here is from genome assembly GCA_963969515.1 of Yponomeuta evonymella. Taxonomy (NCBI): domain Eukaryota; kingdom Metazoa; phylum Arthropoda; class Insecta; order Lepidoptera; family Yponomeutidae; genus Yponomeuta; species Yponomeuta evonymella. Next base: position 780,629 of record OZ018343.1, on the reverse strand, counting down.
ACTCATAAAAGAACGATTCTTGACTGCCATCACTCATTCGCCTTTAAAATATCTCTGGAGAGGTCTGTCACCTCGGTTTTATGTAACCAACCCAAGAAGAGCAACAAAAGTGCGGGCCGAAAATAAACGAATCCTTTCACGGTAATTATGAACCGACAGATGTAGACGCGACCGATGCGACCGGCGTACGCGGCGGTTCTTGGGAGACTGCAACATGCCATCACACGCTTCAGCTGAGAATCGAAGACACAACATAAACTGTATTTTCATAGCAGTATGAATGAAGTTAAGTACTTCGCGGTGTAAAGAAAAACAATATTGCAGAAAACTGTGCCAAATCGCTGGAATATCACCAGCCAATCGACGTTCGAATAGCAAGCGTTCTATCGGGATCGCCCACATGTCACGAGGCGTTCAGTGGACAGACGGACGGGTGTTTCGCGCTAGTAGATAAATAGAGCCCCGTGTTGGTCTACAGTCTATAAATAAACTCACTGCACACACTCACGGATACATATTTGATATGGCTTTCGTAATTACTCACAAACTGGATTTGGAATTTATGCAACTTGTGTAATGATAACTGACACATTATAACATGGTACTACGGGCTTCGCTGTAGATTCACACAGCGACTGTAGATGAAAACGAGCCACATATCAGCGCGTGTTTTGGTAGGACAACAGTGTTGTAGTAGATAACGAAATCAAGAAGTTTTCGTCAAGATCATGGTGATCCAATTTCAGAGAAATCATTTGATTAAGGGAAAAGCTTGTGCTCATTCTCGGGCTATTGAGAGACGAAACAAGCTATGGAGCAAGATAGAGTTTTAAGAGACACGTGAGAATCGGACTAAAAAAACAATGGCATCAACTTCTCATACACTTCTCACACAACACAATACATAGTGTGTCACGAGCAGCAGAAGGTACCTACCTGTTAGTATTAAAGTATTTCATCAATAGTTCCATTTGTGGGTATGTATTTTCTGAACAATTATGCTATCAAAGCAGTTCCCTGTCTACTACAAAACACTTAAACGTCGATTACGACCTTAAACCTTGACATTTTATGCAGGTTTAGTGATTTGAAACCGTGGGACGAGAATTGTTTTGGTGCATTTCCTCGAGTTTGGCTGCAGGTTACTGAATCACGCGTTTGGCGTCCCGAAAGACAGGTCAAAAAGATCGTTGGCCTACAAACTGCGGGTTTTGAGCCATTCTCCGTTTTCCATGTCCTGGTGGATAGAATAAAACTTTTGTACCTAGTACTGATGAAAGTCTGAAATGAATATTTTTGCCAGATCATAGCTTCCTGTGTTTTCACTTGTCTTGGCATCATGTATTTTGTATAAAACAAGATCCATATTCGAGTAACAAACAAGCCATATGTTCCTTCTCGCGTGTAAAGAATACGGGGGGGCTGATAAAGCTTGATGGCGAATTGGCATTTAGTTTATAATCATTGGAGTGTCTAATTAACTTCCCGGGATTATTCCGAGCATGCCTGAGAGCCAACAAAAGTTTGAATGGTCGCAAGAGCGGGCGCGTCCGAAGTCCGAACAATAGAATCGCAGGCGCTGACTCATGAGAGTCACAACTCACACACAAGCCTTAAAAGTAAGCCGCGCTGTAATCAGCTCGCCTTTGGAGCTGGACATAAATCTTAAGGCGTTGTGTTATTTCGGACACTTAAGGGCTTCTTCGTCTGTGGTATTCAACTACCTACCATAGCACCATTATTGCCCCTCCTTGGTTTTACCACAACGCCCCCCCACTTATTTTTTACCATAATAACACAATGTGAAAATTCCAACCGTCTACAGACAAGGCCTTATATAGGTCAAACTAGTCGTAGACTTTCTAGTACTGTCCCGTTGGCATACTTCGGGTACGAAACTATTCTAAAAAGAGAAAGAAACATTTTGCTAAATATTGGTCCACATTAACAGCACATCAAATTTTACCTGTGTGGACTCTGCTCAGTTACATTACGGCCGACTTCACAAAATCATCGTTGATCAGATGTCTACTACATGAAGGTTCCAAGTGCGTATGTTGCAACAGAATATGGTACTTGATCTCGCAAAAACCAGCTATCGAAGTAGATAGTAACTCTATAGCCCGCTCCGGATATTGACCATTCTCCTTTAAGTATGCAGGTCGCTAGTTCACTGACCCCAATCCGAGCGAAATCGCGGCGAAACCTTTTGAGTTCGACGCATTTCAGCTTGACTGAGTTTTTCTGTTCATTAATATGAAAACGCCACTGGTTGTTATTATATATATAATTGTAATATTGAATACAATAACTCTATATACATTGAATCATGTATATTCTATAGAAAGAGGATATAGCGACTAGAATGAAGAAAGGAATGTTGCCTTGGTTTGAACATAAGGAGAGGACGAAGGAAAATGAAAATAAAAAATGTTTATTGAGCTGAACAAATTAACAATACATAAAGTAACAAATGTATCGAGCGAATGTGGGTGGAAGGCCCGGTAAGGGACGTCCCAGGCGGAACGAATTCACGAACTGTGCAGATTACCTAAGACTACTCAAGTCTACACGCCTCCAGAATTGCTTCTAATGCAAAGTTTTAGTCCTCGGATTGTACGTAATCCACGCAAGAATAAGCTATAAGTTTGTGCTACGTCCACTTTATCCGCATATTGGAGAGATTAACGGATGCGGACATACTTCGACCAAATAGGGGCTGTATTAGCAAAGGGCAAGATAAAAAGTACCCGAAACCGGCGTGGGTGCATGCAACGACTAATGAATGTTGATCCGTCAGGATCGTAGCAAGTGCAGTCTACCCCTCTGCGATACAGGCGTGAGTTTATGTATGTACCTATATTTAAAATAATTTACGAATTGATATAAGGGCTCATTCAAACATTGCCATTTCTATCTCTCGTTGGCAATAAACAAAACAAGTATCACCACTGGTGTACAATTTATTTCCCAAATAACCTACTTTTATAAATAATATATGGTGCAATCAATTAAATACTGCGTACAATACAGAGCAGTAAAGGAGCCATTATCCTACCACCAGCCATGTTGGTATATCTGAACTGTGATCTGAATGAATGGGCATTTCCAAAACATACATTTACTAATAAATGAAGGGTGTGTACATCACAATTTATTTAAAATGTTGACATACTGTGTTTACAGAAAAAAATCCTTGTGATTGATTGATTATACTTTATTGCACACACAAGAATAGAGTACAGGAAAGGTAACAAAAGAAAGTGTACATGATTTGTTGATTTGATAATCCTGGTTTTGGTTCTTTAGTCAACAAGGCACCCTTATAGTTTCGGCATGTCCTTCTGTATGTCTCTCTATCCTATCCGCAGCCTAGCTCAGAGATGATTAGTACTAGAAAGCCGAGAAATATACATATTAATCACGCTGACAAAACTGCAGAATAAAATCATTGATAAATATTTTTTTATGGTTCCTCCCATATTAATCATATTTTTGTTACAGTAAACAGAAAAAATTCGTAACTCGAAAAAATCAGAGGAGTAGCACATATAATGAATTTAAAAGGAAAACTATCACTATCAGCTAAGTAGGCTTTACAAGTTAACAAGTAATATTCTACAAACATGTAAAAGGAAAATTTCTTACAAATTCCATTGAAAATAACTTTGATGAAACTTAGTTAACTGTACGTTGTGTAAGGCAATCAAGATACCATTCGTTCTACGGAACCTTACACTGCGGGTGGCCCGACACGCACTTGGCCAGTTTATAAAAACTGCTTCTCCTAGAATTTATTCATGGACAACCCAGTCAAACAAAAGGTTAAATAAAAAAAAAAACAACCAAAAGTTGCTCAAAATTTTGGAGTAAGTACAGTGACAAAAACATTTTTTTTTGAGAAAAAATAATGCCTATTTTGACTCATTCGACATTGAGCGCTTGAGCTGCAACTGCAATTTTTTTTTTCATCAATTAGATATTTTATGTATTTATTTACCAATCATCATTTCATCCCACCACTGGCCACTGCTGGGTTGCAGCAGGCCGCAACAATATCTCAATAGAAACACCTGATGGAATTAGAGTCTCTATATACTGCCGTATTGTAACAATAGAGCAGTAAATAATACTAATTTGATACGTACTATTTATAGACACTAATCTAGCCCTAAGGCAGGCAATCACTGGCAGTTCTAACGCATTTACCCTAAGAGCATTTTGCTGTATCATTTTCCGGTTACCCACCTAATTGTCAATTTTTCTTAGCAATGTTTTTTTTTTTCATTATTCTTAGCTGCAAAACTTTACTATATTATGATACTGTTAAGGCGTGTCTCCTGCTAAAAAACATTACACAAAACATTTAATTTTCTTTGCGAAAAACATTTTTGTTGCTAGGGGAAGCAAAATAAGAAGTTAGTTTGGAGCGTTGAAAACCGATTGTTTTGTGTAATCTTTCATGATAAAACATGAGCAGGAGACCCGGCTTTATAAGTAATATGGTGATAAATACATTATTATTTGTGTTGTAAGAAAATAGAACTGGGGCCATTCAAGTATTACATAAGCACTACAGGGGGGCGGAGGGGTCTTTGCTTTGCTTAGTTTTGATGACATAGGGTGGGGGGGGGCTCTGGATAGTGATTACGTCAGCAGCAGGTATTTATTTTTCGAATTTTCTACAAGATTTGTTCGATTTTGTTTTAAACACATATGGCAACTCGTCTATGCTTGAAAACGATACGCATAGGTACTCGCTTAGAATCGAGTAGGGGAATTACCGCGCGGTATTTACTTGTCTAAATTTTTCCGCCAATGTATAGTTTAGTTCCGGTACCACTGATGATTTGAATACATTAAAAGAAAAATGCAATACCAATGTTTACATAAGCATCAGGGGTGGGGGAGAGCTTTGCTTACTTTTGCTGACGAGGGGGGGGGACGGAAATAATTGTAATAAATCTGCTTACGTGATACTTAAACGGCCCCACTCTGGTAAAAAATGGCAGGCCTATCTGAAGTCCACTGAACTATCAAGTGAGTGCTTCAAAAGTTTCAGTTGGAATTTAAGCTCTAAACAGATGGGCTGCATTTCAATTGCATTTCGACTGCAATGCCATTTGTTGTTGGAACTGCACATCATCTGCACACTGACTACAATAGGTCTGCTCGATTAGTGGGCAGTTTCATTAAAGTCGTGCCAATGACATTAAAACTGCAACAGAATTGCAACCTTGCAGTCAGAAAGCAGTTGAGTACCAATGTGTCCCAGTTAGCATAAGAGTTCTTTATAAGCAGTCTCTTTTAAGCTGGTCAAAGGCCTCCCAAACTTCGACCAAGCCATAGTTTCAGATTCTGTAGTGCATTATAGTAAAGTGACAGTCACAATCATATCATGTGACATGATTTCTCATTCCATTGACACCTAGAAGGTTTGATTTATGTGCATACATAAACTTGGAGTGGTAATGGAATTAGATCAACCCATTTTATGCATATTTTATTTAAGGGTTTTAATAAATAACAATGAATATGTTAGCCATTCTTGTGTTGTATGGAAGGTTTGCTTAATTTGGACGTACTTAATACAATGGATAATTTATCAATTTTTTTTTTTAATTTGTGGAAGGCCAGCAAATTTTTAAATTGGGAGAACAAAAAAAAATAAGACAGATGTAGGTGATACAAAGTTCACCTAGCACCTGACCAGTATGATGAACAGTGTGTCTATTTTGGTCAACTTTAACCCTTTGACTCATTGACCAGCTGTCTGGTAATACAACTTATGTATTCATGAAAACAATGTTTAGTATATTGGTTAAGGTTAAGGTGTAAATTAAATTAATTTCTTTTTTGTGACCCTGGGACTCTTTTTTGGGATCCTTCCTCTCAATGTCAGGTTTTTGAAGATGGCTAGTACTTACCATGGCTCCCAGCTTGACTGCAGATAAGCTAGGTTCTATTTATGAACTCTTGTCTTGTCTTATTGATAGTGATGCAAACATTTATTTTTATATAATTTTTTTTTTAAATTTACAAATGCCTTATTGATGTTTTCTTAGTAGGTTAAAATTGATATTGCATGCAGAACAAAATAAGACATATTCTAGTGTACTCTAAGCGATAGAATATAAAACGAGAAAACTATCCGATTACTAGGTAAGTAAATAAAAACAGTGGAATGGAATGAAAACATATTCTTACCTCTTCGATGACAAATTTTCAGTCATTTTGTAATGTCACTTTGCTAGTCAAAATAAAACGAAGTCAATTTTATTTTCCACCCTTTGCATAATCATCTGGTAATTCTCTTCTACCAAATGTCACGAAAACTTTGTTAAAATTTATTTATATATTTTTGGATCTACGGAATGGCATCTTCTACCAAGTCAATAGCACATTTTTTTTGACTGACGAATTGGCACAGATTAAAAGCGAACGTGACGGATTGTCAACTACTGTCAAGTTGCTTCGGAGTTATGCTGACAGTAGAAAAAAAAAAGACGTTGTACGTTCCGAATTTCTATCCCTGCCAACGCAACGCTGACTACGATCTTAGGCAGATGGATGAGGATGGCCGAGGACAGAAAGAAGTGACGTGCCATGAGGCCGAGGTGGGCCTTTTTGGGCAATCAGTGGACGAATATGTACTAATGGATTGAATTCCTCCGTTGAGATGATGCTGCGTCCCCACCATGGGTCAAATATCCGTCCGTCTAATGTGATGTGAAGAAAAATTAAAGTTAAACAAAACATGGTCTGTTTTAATACAATATTGGCCAGTATTATGCTAGGACTTAAGAGCTACTTAACTAGTACACCAGTGATATTATGTATCATAGCCGTACATTGCTAGTGGCATGCTAGTTTCTAGAACAGTATCGTACTGTACCAGCTGAAGGTTACAAAATAGTGCATTTTGTTTTTAAGCAGAGACGATGCACAACAACTTAATGTGAGAGAGTGCATCACTTCCGGTTCAGCAATCCGCTTAACAACAAAATGTAACTCAAGCTACTTACTTCCGGTTCCACCATTTTGGTCACCTGAGGTTAATGTTGTTCAACGTTACCTCATGAGTCTCTTACAAGGAGGCCTTAATGTGATGTTGTGCATCGTCACTGCTTAGTGATACAAGTTTTATTTTAGTGTAAAACTTGCACTGTTATTCGGCATGTGACTATGCACAGCATCTTAAAGTAAGAAACGTGTTTCTTAGCTACTTGTGACTGCATGACGACGCTATGTGATTAATCATGCTGTAAATTTCTGTGAAAGAACTAGTGATGAGATGAATTGATGATTATAATAAAATTGTGAAATTATTGATAAGATAAAATAAAAATTATCTTTGTTCGTTAATTGCGAAACATAGGCATAAATAAAATAAATTAATTGTATACTTGGTAAAGCAAGGAGAATAGCAGAGGGTGTGCCTTTACTTTCCATCATAAACGTTTCCGTAAGTAATACTGTCGATGACCAATCGTGGGATAAAATGTAAATAGGTAAATAATTTATCAAACCTAGTTAACAACACCACAGTGGGGTTTATTAGCTTCAGCTTCTTAATTTCTGAAAGAGTGGTGTAACCATATTCTGCCGTATTTTGTTTTCCATTGTTATAGACATTGTTTTCCATCGTTATAGACAAAATTTGTTTGGGTGGATATAGAGTAGAACTAATCTCTGGGATTTCAAGCAAATCTGGTATTGACAATTAAATGAGAACTGGTCTGATATAGATATTAAGTTCGCCCATCCGCGTGGCGCGATAATTACATTTATGCGTGACCGACTGTTTAACGTAGATGTATTTTTAAATGGTAATTACTATTATTATTAAAAAAAATACTGTCAGAGTTACTGCTTGAGATATTGCTTGAATGAAAGTAAATGAGACAACGTTGAGCAACCTCAACCTCAGGTGACCAAAAATGGCAGAAGCGAGTAAATTGAGTTACCTTTTATTTGCGGATTTTTAAACTGGAAGTGACGCACACCTCACACTTTAAAAGCTGTGCATCGCCACATGCCGAATAATAGGTAATATTTGTGATAAGTTGCATAGCTTTCGGTCTCTCGACATCCCCTTGCAGATTAAATATGAAAAACTGGCTGGTCCTTCATAAGTGAAAGCGCAAGTAACTTATGGTCTTTGAGGGCCTTTATTGCCATCTTCAGATAAATCTAATATCTACTTAAATAACTTCGATTTTTTTTTCAGGAAATCAAAATGTCCAACTATTTCCAAATCCAAGCAGAAATACACAGCTCTCCATTTACTGCTCTCGACACAATAAATGCATCGTAAGAATTTTACTCATGTATAACTTTTTAAGCATCAGTTTTGATTGCATCTACATGCAGCTGGGAAAAAAACCCTAAATTTACTATTTATTGCATGTCTCTATATTTAGTACAGATGCATTTTGTAACAAAAAAAACCCGCACATCTTAAAAAAAAAATATATATTTGGGGCATGGGGCAAGTTCAATGGGAAGGCTAAACAGCCCTAAGCCGATGGTGGATCTCGCGTTGTATACGCCAAGGCACCTCATGCGATAAACGCTTCTATTCCATGTGAAGATTGGCCCGTATATTCAACTAGTTTCTTAAAGAAATAGATCCGTTTTTGTTAATGAAACATAAATTCAAGATACAGATTGTTGCTCAGCTTAAAGAGCCTCCTTCTGGATCCTAGCAATAATTCAAATGCAATATATAATATTATATATAAAATATACATATATATAATTGATTAATATCTATATGTGTTTATGATAAAATTACTCACAACAGGCGTGCATGCATGCAATGACTAATGAATGTTGAGGAAGCGAAAGTGATCTGTCAGGATCGTGGCAAGTGGCAGTCCCTGGTCTCTGCCTACCCCTCTGGGATGCAGGCGTAAGTTTATATTTGTATCTATGTATTTATCTTTCTTTTTTTTATTTATTCTCATTTATTTATACAATATTAAAATTTACTTACCTAGGTACTCGTTTATTTATGACAGGATGTTAGTTAATAAAATTTGCATATGTAAGCCTTTTAATGTTTTAAGGAATCGCCTTTTCCTAAAAAATAATTTAATGATGATAATAGCTTTTGTTGATTTTCTGCTATTCAATAATTATAATTTTAGACCATGCATATTCTTTTACTTTACTTAATTCCATGCTTTAGTAAATAATATATTTTATTTTTATCTCAGATTATTATTTATCAATAGTTTGTCAGCCCATCGTATGAAATAGACATAGTAAATGTGTGGCAAATTCGTAACGCGCGATTTGTACCGTACCATAATAATCTGTGGTCTGTCTGTGGTATCCATGGCAACTGCCGGATGAAAACAAGTCTTGGCCAATGGCTTTTTTTCTAAATTTCTGTGTAATTTCTGTCATAGCAAACTGCCGCTAGACAACGCAATATACCTGTTTATCGACCAAACAGTAGCAAATACTCCCTGCATAGATGTAACACGTAGAGCGAAACGCTTAGTAAAATGTTCAAGAACACGTTCCAATCCGGCTTCCTGTCAATCCTTTACAGTATTGGCAGCAAACCCTTGCAGATTTGGGACAAGAAGGTTCGGAATGGGCACATAAAGCGAATCACCGACAACGACATCCAGAGCCTGGTGCTGGAGATCGTAGGCACCAACGTGAGCACCACGTACATCACTTGCCCCGCCGATCCCAAGAAGACCCTCGGTATTAAGCTGCCTTTTCTTGTGATGATTATCAAGAACCTCAAGAAATACTTCACGTTCGAAGTACAGGTTAGTACTTTACTTTCGCCCTTTCCCTGATGTACTTCGTTATTTGTACAGATGACTTGACAAGATAGTTAGTATCTACTTTTAGGTTATGTTGTTTACAACATGGATGAACTCTTCAAAGACAAAACGTATTATTTCCCTATTTAGAGGCTAAAAATTCCACTCATGTCGGGACTTGAACCTGCAACCTCTGGCCAGCGCGAAATTTCGAGCCGCTTTGCAAACTCTGTATTACTTTTTAATTGTCCTCGGCACGGGTTAGCGCAACAAAAATATTTATTATTTCCCTTTAGCTTTTTTTTCTATTTGTGGAGGGACTAGCACACATCGCGACAATATCACCCTCGTTAGGTCCTCTACTTAACTAAAACTTAAACAAACATAAGTACCCTATACCTCTAAAACATAAATGTTAACAATAAAAGTATTTGTAGTAAAAGTCAGTAATCACAATTCAGAAATTTATTTGTTATCATTATTCATTAGTTTTTCTATCTCGCTCTCTCTCTCTCTCTGAGAGAAGGCCTGTGCCCTACAGTAGGATGTATATAGGCTGCTTATGTATGTATTATGCATTCATTAATACTCAAGCAGCTTTAAGCTGATGCATGTATTCACTTTTGTGCACTTGTAAAATTTTTATCAAGTCTGTTTTTAAATAAGTATTTGAATGTAAAAAATTACTTTGTTGAATGTTTATTTTTATGAGTTGCAATGGAGAAAAAGAGAGTGAAAAAAAACACCACTCTGAACATCTTTTCTCAGATCATCTTTAATCTTAAGTTGGCGAGTTAACTTATTCATTAAAAAAACTATTTGATCATAACATCCCACTGTAGGGCATAGGCCTTCTCTCAGAGAGAAAAATTAAAAAATATATATTTAATACCAATAAGATATTACTGACTTATATTGCAGGTATTGGATGATAAAAATGTCCGGAGAAGGTTCAGGGCTAGCAACTACCAGTCAACGACGCGTGTAAAGCCATTCATTTGCACCATGCCCATGCGACTGGATGAAGGATGGAATCAGATCCAGTTCAACCTTGCAGACTTCACGCGTCGTGCTTATGGCACCAACTATGTGGAGACACTGCGAGTACAGATACACGCCAACTGCAGGATAAGAAGGGTGTACTTTTCTGATAGATTGTATTCTGAAGACGAGCTACCTGCCGAGTTCAAGCTATTCCTTCCCATTCAAAACAAAGCAAAAGCTGCAGTAGCAACCTGATAACTCATACTTTTTCATGTGTTCAGTTGCCGACTAATAAATGTATTATAAGCTTTATTTTTCATTATTATACATTTGTGTTCATAGTTCCTGGTCTTATCCAGATTCATAGGTCTTATGTAATTATGGGGATTTTCTTACATCAAATAATTTAAAATGAACAACAGAAGCTATGTGGTTTTTTGGTACCTTGACTTCTCCCAATATCAAAGTGATATTCATATTCATCTATTGCAGTCATTTATTCAGTCTCTTTCAAAGTCTGAGCTAAAAGAAAAGTTCGATCAAACAGATGCTGCTGCACAGGTAAACTCACACAGTAACACATATTCACGCGCGCACTCAAACACGCGCGCACACACAATCATTCAAAATTTAAGACAAACACACATGCACTCACTTTTTCCTTTTATTATAATATTAAAGGCCGTCCACTGTTGTTAAGAGGATCACAGAAATTGCTATAAGCAATAAGGCCGCCAATTGTACTGCATTTTTGTAAACATTTCATGTTTGTGTTTTTCCTGGTACAATAACGAATATTCTCATCTTATCTTATCACTGACTCCCATAATACAGATTTTTCTAGCTTGGGAGTCAGAAGACTCACTAACTTAGTTGTTTGTCAGTCGTCTATTTACTTTTATTTTATGGTTATTTAAACACCTTTGTATGTGGCTCTAAAATAAAGTTATTATTAGGGTTCCGTACCTGAAGAGTAAGGGACCCTATTACTAAGACTCCACTGTCCATCTGTCTGTCACCAGGCTGTACTCATGAGCCGTGATAGATAGACAGTTGAAATTTTCACAGATAAATGTACTTCTGTTGCCACTATAACAACAAATACTAAAACAGAATAAAATAAATACCCATTTAAGTGAGGATCCCATACAACAAACGTGATTTTTTGCCGTTTTTTGCTCGATATTAATAACGGCAACAGGTAGACGCTTGAAATATTTAAATGTTATATAGATAATGGCACGGCACGGAACCTTTTTTTTAATTTACCTTTTTCCAACAATTTGTTACCTTTGATAAAAAGTTTCATGTGCTTTGGCACCAACTATATGAATTAATGAAAAAATTAATTAGTCATTGTTCCAGAGATAGTACTTACTATCAGTATGATTCCAAAATACCGGAAGCCTTTATGCTTTGCTATAGCAAGCCTCGGAGATGAAATGATTGAAAAGACTATCTAAGAATGGAGTTTTTTGGCAAGTTTATTCCTCGTAACAATGTAGATCTTGCTTAAAATGTTTAATTGAGTCTGGCATTGAATAAACGTTAACGTGAATAAACCAGAATAAAAGTTTTTGATGTAAAAGAAATACACTGTGGTTCCTAGATCTACTCTACACGTACCTATAAACTATATGTCTCCACATCATAATCCAGCAATATATGGTTAGTAAGTACAGTCGACAGCGCATCAACCTTTACATTGTATATATCATGCACTCTAATACCTAGGTTACGTTAAGGGCGACTATGCAAAAAAATTTTGAGGTTCACCTGCTTGCTGCTGCCAACTTTAACACGTTGCCAGTCCAGTGACTCCACATGGAGTCACAGAGAGTACTGACTGGGACGTCCATGACTCTAGTAGGAGTCACATTCGCAAGGTAGAATAAAGTAAATTTATGTTGTGGACGTGTGAGTTGGAGCAAAGATATTTCCATGGGCGTATGAGTTAGAAAATGAAGTATTTAAAACGTAAAAAACCCGACGTATTTTTTTTCTAAGAAGTTTTTATGTGGCATCATAAACTAAACTATTTTTGAAATGTAAGCTTTGTATTTAATGAAAAACAAATCAATGAATAGCATTATAACAAGTACGACACAAAGCTTTTTTACATTTTAGGCACCAAGTTGTCACTTTTGAAGCCTTTGCGCCAGCAATTTTTGAATTTTTACCTTCTGAAACAAGTTTATTATATAATCTATAATCCTACACAGCGTTTCATGTTAGAGGTTCGGCCTTCTGGTTTCTCAATCTTCTCAAAACTTTGTTTACTTCCTGATGATGGCTCTGCAGTGGCAGAAGTTGACTGTTGGTCCTCATTTTTTATATCAAGACTGGATAATAAAGACTGGTTTTCTGTATCTAGGTCCTGGTCATATACCTCTTCAGCTTGAATGAAATCGGTGATGTCTTCCATGTATTCACGTTGAAGTGGTGGAGGAGATTCCCGATCAAAAACTATATCCTCTTCTTCTTCGGAACTCAGCTTCACGTCACTGTTTTCCAACACTCACAATATATCTGTATCACGAAGTATTTTATCCATTTTCGTTGCACAAGTTACGGAATATCTTTCATAGAACGTTAGAATGCACAATTCACAAGCTAGTGGTCATTTTAATATGAGAGTATATTAAAAATACTATAATTCTGGTAGGTGGTACCATTGAAAATAAACACATTTATATCGTCATACGTTCGTGACTCTAAGCGGAGTTACAAGGATTTGCATTCATACGCCCATGACTCCGTATAGAGTCACACACATTTATGCTCATACGTCCATGACTCCATACGGAGTCATCGTGTTTTTCCGGGAAAATTAATAAATTTTCCATTTATAAACGCATATTTTGGGAAAGTATCAGAGCATTACTAAATTTGAAAATCAAAAATCTATTGGACGTATGGGTAGTACCAAACCTCTTGTATGGGGACAGGGAACGTGTTAAAAATCGCTATGGTGTGGAGTGGACGCGCGGCGTGTCGCGCAAGCCTGAGTGGTTTGATCGGGCCATTTCACCGAAACATGACACTGTGAATTAAAAAAAAACGAATATCAATAATATAATAATCTGTGGACCAAAAAAAATGGCTGTCATGCGACGTGCTAATTTCGGGTTTTTACTAATTAGTTTATTATTTTTAATAATAAAATGTAGTGGAAACGATATTCTAGGATGTGGCGGATTTGTTAAAAGTCATGCCAGCTTGGATTTCTCTAAAATTGAGATCGGACTGTAAGTTAACCTCTACCGATTCTGTATCTTCTGATTTTTAATGTAATTAACTATTTTTAATTAGATAACAGTCTTAGAAGACCACATTACCGTGCAAAATTTTATTCATGCCAATAACGGTAAGACGTTCATTCACGGAATCGCCAAAACTAACTACGAAACATTTCAGGTACACTAAATCGGGTATCCTAAAAGAGAAGACAGAATGTGCTCCAACCAACGGCTACTACTTCCTGCCGCTGTACGAAAAGGGTGCATATGTGCTGAAGGTTCATCCGCCGCCAGGATGGAGCTTTGAGCCTTCCAAAGTGAACCTTCTAGTTGATGGAATCTCGGACCAGTGTTCTACCGGCACAGACATAAACTTTGCCTTCAGTGGCTTCGGCATCACGGGCAAGGTGGTCACGGCAGGCCAGGCGCTCGGCCCAAGCGGTGTGTCCGTCCAGTTGGTAAATGAGAACGGCGAGATAAGGGAGACAGTCACCTCTACGGGAGGAGACTTTCATTTCACTCCAGTTATTCCTGGGAAGTACACAGTCAAAGCTTCCCATCCAAGGTAAATTTTTGTGTTTTCTGTTGTAAACTCAGACTTTATTTCATAAGTCTTGTGACTTACATACATGTTGCATTTATCCATAATTCATAAGTTTATTGTGACCATGTTGTTCTGATGTTACATGTGGTCTGTCTGTTTCTATTGATGTCCAATTTTATCCAAATTTACAGCTGTCCATTTTACAATTACTTTAATAAATTCTACGAAACTAAATCCCATATGTTGACTTGCTAAAGCCTTATATCACATTTCAGATGGAAGCTGGAGCCGTCGCAAGCACAAGTGCAAGTGAAGGAGGGTAACACCGCACTACCAGCCGGAGCCTTGTCTGTCAAGGGCTATGACGTGCGTGGCTCAGTGCTCGCCGGCGGCAATCCCATCACAGGGCTGCATGTGCTCTTGTACTCTAAGGAGGTGGGTTAGGAAGCCTGAAGTTCTTATTGTGGTGGCCAGGTTTTGGTTGAAGCTTAATGTTGCTTGTTTTCATTTTATTGAACCAAAACAATATGTAAAGTTTAAATTTTATAGATAGATAACTCTTTATTGCACACCAGGATTTTTTTCATAGTAAAGTTATTTATTGTTGCTTTGCATAATTCTATCCAATTAAGTACAAATATCTGTATTCTGACATAAATTAACAATTTCGTGTCAATGAATTTCTCTTATTTATACCAAGGAAAGACCAAAATACCGCGTGGAGGGTTGCAAGACTGCTCTATTGCAAGGAGTACCAGATGCCCCCATCTGCTACTCAGTGACCGATGCTTCTGGAGAGTTCAGCTTCGGTTTGGTCCCAGCTGGAGAGTACAGGCTGCAGGCTCTGGCTAAGACACCTGGTCAAGCCATTGTGAGCTTTGATGTAAAGCCAGAGAGTGTGAAGTTCAGTGTGGGACATGATAGCCAGTTTCTGACGAATGCTTTTGAGGTGAGTGAATTAGAAGAAATACATACAGAGCAGGATTAGCAAGCATTTCTTGTTGCATTTCAATTGGAGCCTATTGCTTCAATATCTTACCTTAATTCAAATCAATATGTTTTATTTAACACAGAAACATTGAGTTAATAAACATTATAAGTAAAACTAGGTGTCCATTTGAAAATGTGGATAATTTTGGAGAAAAAACTATCAAATAAGTTCTTTTATTAACTGAGTTTAGGCTTTAAACTAATAACTGCCCTCACTAATGGGATGTATAGGCGGTCTACAAACTTGGACACAGATCTGTGATACGGCAGATAAGCGGTTAAATAAAACCTTTGGCCTTTGCATCTACGTAATGAGATGATTGACTACCGTGTGGCGCCGGGTTAAGAATAGTGTCACTCCATTTCCTTCCGTGGATGTCGTAGAAGGCGACTAAGGAAATCAATTACCAGGAGACGGGCAGCAGCGTCTTCTTGAGATTCCAACCGCATACTGCGATCGCCAACCCGCCTGCCAAGTGTGGCGATTATGGCAAAACCCCTCATGGGTAGGAAAACCATGACGGAGGCCTGTGTCCTGCAGTGGGCGTCGGATGGCTGATGATGATGATGATGAATGAGATGATTTATACAGCGTCCAGCGTCACCTACACTCACACAAGATGTAGCCATTCGGACGCTGCAGTGCCAGGGACCTTGTTTTTAGATCTAAATAATGTTTAATGTGTAAATACTTAATCTCAATTTAAATAATTAATCTGCATCGTGGAGTGATTCATTGGTTTTATTCAATCTTGCAAGGTTTGTAGTGTTTGTACATTGTAACTGTGAATGAAACCAACTCACACTGTCTGAGGAGTGGGTACATAATTATTTGAAAATTCTTTCTGCATCATAACTGGGCAGTAGCATTTGTTGTGTAGAAACAATTTTGATTACGAGTGTTTATGAGTGTTAGTATCTCTCTCTCGCTAAGAGAAGGCCTGTGTCCAACAGTGGGACGTATTTATGGTGCTTATGTATGGTCTTGGTATTCCCTCTCACTCACACATTAAAATTTTTTTTATGACTAAAAGTATAAGATACCTATACTGTGATGAATGTGGCCATATTGCCAGTGAAAAATGAAATAATTTACATTTGTACTTAGTTTTTATTGGAGACAAAATGTCCGAAGGTGTATTTCTCGAAAAATTTCTATTATTATTATTATTAGTCTTTATTTGGAAATCCAACAGCACATAATAACAAAAATATCTGCAATCAATTCATCATCATCATCAGCCTATGCTTGTCCACTGCTGGACATAGGCCTCTCCTATTGCAATCAATTATCGCGACAATAAAGCCAAAAATTGATTTCACTTAAAATGTGCTTAGCACCAGAAAATAAAATCAAGGGTTTTAATTTTCTGGCGCTGTTACCATATTTATCCAAAGTATCTATACTCGTTCTTTTACGATCGTTAAACATATTAGACAGTGCCAGAGAGACGGCATTTCCGCTTTCAAAACTTTCTGCTCCGTATGCAGCAGCTGCGCAAAACCATTCACTTTTTTTTTTCTTTGTGAACAATCTGAAGACTACCGCTACAGGTGAGCGGGCTCACCGTGACAGGCGCCACGGTGACGGCGGTGGGCGGCGGCGGCGTGGCGGGCGCGCGCGTCTCGCTGGACGGGGCGCCGGCGGGCGCCACGGACGCCGCGGGCCGGTACACGCTGCCCGGCCTGCAGCCCGGCCTCTACACCGTGAGCTTCCAGCATGGTTGGTACCCGCTCAACTAGTTTGAGCTGACAGGGGCGTAACGAGCATTGCCATCATTAAGACATGCCATCCATTCAGCCCGTTGGTTTCTCTGCCACTGTCAGTTTGTCTGGCTTCTGGCCAATTTCCTCATGGTAGGTACTACTCTATTGTGTAGCAGGTACACTATTGCTCAGTACTTGGTACTTATAGAATAGAATAAAAAAAGTTTTATTCACAAATGAACATTAACTTTTTTTTTTATTAAAACACGATTCCTCTAAAACACCCCTCAACTGCAGTTTAAACAGTCTGGGAAGGGCTTTCCCTTTTTTCTCCCAGGAGTATTTTAAGTTATAGTTTCCAATAATGGAACCAAACAAACATTGCAGTGTACTATTGTACAGCCCTGAAAGATTGGAAACCACATCTTCGTCTTACTACGACAAAACAAGGCCATCAAACAAATTACAGTTATCATACAAGATAAGGAACACTGTAAGACTTACTTTGAATATTTTATCAAGATCATTGTTGTCTGAAGGAGTAACATAGACTGGTTATTTATATGGCTGGTTGTCTTAGCATGTTTGTTACCAATTTTACATTAAATCCTGGCGAGTATGTAGTTTCTAGAGGTACTTGAAATAAAGTGGTTTTCATTTCAGAACAATGCGAGTTCGACGACATAAAACTCGCGATTTCCGCAAATGGAGCGGTCACATTGCCCGAGGCACGCGTCGCAAGATGGAAGGTGAATATTACTTACAACTCTCAGGGTCTATCCATGTATTACACCACACCTTAAGGGGTCAACGATGTGTGACATGGTGTGACCAGGGGTCATAACGAGCCATAAGTTTCGTCACGTCACCTCGTAAACTTAAAACATCGACTGTAACAAAAAACTTAGAATATTACCAACTCTTTGTAGCTTTAACGTTTGTATCACTTTATAATAATTTTTTGTTTGATTTTATGAGAAACTATTTCAAATAGAAGTACTGTTTTCATTGAATCAGTTTATATACCTGTAACAGTGACGTAATTTATTGATGGCCTCTTATGTCCAATGAAATAAGATTCAAATTAATGCTTTCGCCGGTTTCCAGGTGTGCGGAGTGGTGACACCGGCTGACTCCCGTGACGTCACGATCGCGGCCGAACGGACTAGTCTCATCAAGACTGTTAGCATTTCTAAGGCGACCGAAGGTAAGAAAAGTAATGTAAATGGAGAACTTGCGCAAAAATGGTTTTTATCTCATTGAATATGCTTTGAAAAACATAAATAATCGTGGTTTTTTTTCTGCGACTAATAGTTTTCGTAAAATAATCTGTCGAAAAGTAATTCTTGTCATGTAGTACAAAAATGCGCCATAAATGTCCTCCCCCTTCTCCCGGTTAAACGGTTGATTGTAGAATTTTGAAAAACATCAGGGCAGTAGCACATATACTTAAAAGGAAAACTGTCACGGCTAGGTATGCTTTCCAAGTTAACGAGTAATAGGCGACCAACTTATAAAAGGAAAACTTCGTACAAATTCCATTGAAAATTATTTTGATGAAGTTCTGAGTTCTGTAAAGCAGATAAAAAATCCGTCCTTCTACGGAACCCTACACTGCGCGTGGCCCGACATGCACTTGGCCGGTTTCTTTTTATCCCATATGGTCCCAGTTCGAGAAAAAGTTTAATCTATTTGGTGTAAGTCCTCGTTGTGAATTGGTTTGCAGGGCAATGGTGCACGTTCCTTCCTCCAGGGCTCTACACGGCGAGAGTGGAAGTGTCCGACGCTGAGAAGAGCGATGGCTTGCAGTAAGTGCAATTCGTTAATACCAGGTCCTTCAGAAACATTTACTTAAACATGAGCCATTATGCATAATGGCTGAAGGAGCTTATGCATAATGGCTGAATGGAGAAGGCGGGTAGGCGCAAAACTGTAAACAGCTGATCCGTATTTATTTGATATTAATTATGTTTATTTTAATTAATTCAGTATAAAGATTGCAAAGTTTCAAACAGAATCCACTCCTGTGTTGGTTCTATTATTATCCCAGTGTGTATCTGCGAACTTTTTGTGATAAAAGTGAAAATCCAAATAAAACCAGTCATACCTATATGGGTTTGTACTTCTGCTGAAACATAGTGAAATCTCTGCTAAATCATACGTGAGTAATTTTACGTTCGTGCACCTAAAACCTGAAATTCATGAGCATAAAAAGTGAAACTGCATCGCTTTAAGTATTGAGAAATCGTCGGACGACAATCACCGCAGCACCTAAAACCTACCATAAAGTCAAGAAAATGGTTCACTGTGGTATTTGCGAAAGGCCTCTGGCGCCGTCAGGAGGGATTACATGTTCAGCATGCAAACGACTGTTTCATAAACAGAAACAGTGCTCGCAACTTAATTCCTCAACAGTCCCTAAAAACTGGATATGTCCAACTTGTGCATTTGAAAACTCACATACCCCGAACAGAGAACAAATCTCCAAGGAAGTGCCGCCATCGCCTTCCACATCTGATGATCTGGATACAAAAACACTTATTCTCAACTTCCGAGCTGAAATGCGAGCTTCAATATCTCAGTTACGCACAGACTTTCAAAGTCTACGAGACGATGTAAATAAATGTAACGCACGTATAGACATGGTCACATCCAGACTAGACGCCGCAGAAAGGAGATTAGACTTATGGGAAAGCAGCGCAAAAAAAAGCGGAGACGCGGTGGAACCTTTGCAACAGAACATCAACGAGTTGGCCGCGCAGCTAAATGAGAAGGAACAGGAATCTTATGCAAACGACATAGAAATAACAGGAGTTCCGGAGCTAAGCGGTGAAAATACCTACAATATCGTGAGCCTTATCGCTTCTAAAATAGGAACATCTCTGGATGCAGCCGAGGTGGTAGACGTATTTCGTGGTGGGCCGCGTCGGCTGGCCGCTGACGACAGCACGGGCCCGCGCGTCCGGGCGCGCCCGCTGGTGCTTCGGGTCACCCGGCGCGCCGTCCGCGACCGCTTGCTACAAGCCGCTCGCGTGCGACGCTCGCTTACTACTGAGGGCATTGTCAGTATTGCGTCCGGCTCGCGGACTGCACCGAAACCTGTTTACCTGAACGAACGGCTATCAAAGAGCAATAAGCAACTCTTTTATAAAACCCGCCAAGAAGCGAAACGTATGAAGTGGAGATTCGCGTGGATAAACAATGGCCACATTTTAGTAAAACAAGACGAAAACATGCCCGTAAATCGTATTAAAACGGACTCAGATATTGATAGGGTTTTTGGCGTGGTCAATGTGGAAAACGATAGTAAATAGTTTAGTAAGATGCGAAGCCATTAGATTACATAATGTTTATTTTATTAAAAGAGTTTTTACATTGTTATCCATACTACACTGTATTTCATATTTATTGTATGGTTTTGTGAGGTCATTAATGTCATTTATTATAATCCAACGAGATTATCATGTGGTTGAAAGGAAGTGCATAACCCAAACTTTGCTACTTACTCATGGCTAAGAGTAAAGCAAACCGTTTGAAATTAGGTTTATTAAATATAAGGTCAATGATGACCGGGCGGGATGAGTTATTAGTATCTATGCAAAATTATAATCCAGATATTTTGGCATTAAATGAAACTTGGATGAAGGAAGGTCAAGGCGATATATGTGCACCAAAAATTCCCGGCTACTTTCTTAAATTAGCACCACGACCAAATGACGTGAGAGGGGGTGGCGTTGGGTTTTATATCCGTCGCGGCCTGCGAGTCCGCATCCGCGCACACCCGCCCTCACCACTTGAGCAAATGTGGCTAGAGCTAAAACTGCCAGGCGCGGGGCGCCTCGCAATTGGTACCGCCTATAGGCCTGATTCATCATCTAAGACCAGAGTACCTACTGACAAAGCTATCGATGCGCTGAGTGAATCTATAAGCGCATTTGGGGATTGCAATCATATTTGTGTTCTAACTGACTTTAATGTTGACCTTCTGAAGCCTGAAAAGTCACCAGCACCGGAGCTTCTCTCCTACTTTATAAATCAAAATTTAACACAATTGCTGAAAGAACCCACTAGAATCCAAGGTAATACATCTACCTTGCTGGATATCATAATTACAGACTCTCCTCATTTATTTAAAAGTATTACGGTTCACCACAATGCTGCGCTAAGTGATCATGCCATGATACTTGCAGAGTTATTAATTGAAAAACCAAAACAAGCTCCTCAGTTCGTATGGACGCGTTCACTAAAAAATATTGATGAGCAATCGTTTATAACGGACCTAAAAAATCTACCGTGGTATGAAGTTTTGCAGGCTCTAGATATAAATAAAAGGGTGGACCGTTTCAACGAGCTAATCAGTTTTTATTCAACAAACATGCGCCCCTGAAACGCATACAAATTAAGGAAAGGCCATGTCCATGGGTCACGGATGTATTACGGACTATGATGTCTCTAAGAGACGATGCTTGTAAAAGAGCTATATTGTCTAAAACAGAGTCGCATCGTAGATATTACCAAGATCTTCGCAATTTAGTCACTAGTTCACTAAAGCGAGAAAAAAAATGTTATTTCACACACTTTGTCAATAATAATGTACAGGCGCCGAAAAAATTGTGGACACATCTGAAACAGGTGGCAGCGGCTGGAAACAAGAATATAATATCTATACCGGATCATCTAAACGACCCAAATAAAATCAATGAATTTTTCCTGGATATTCCAGGAAATCCGGACGTAAATAAGGAGACATTAGATAGAATAAGAACATCAAGATTTAACGACAAAGATTTTATTATTGAATGCTGCACACAAGAACAAGTAGCTAAAATAATAAATGGTATTGGTACTAATGCTGCGGGGTACGACAGTATCTCAATAGAGATTATTCGGATGACACTTTCAGTAACCCTACCTATAATTACGGATATTGTGAATGAATCCATTGCAAGCAACATATTTCCAGACGCATGGAAATTGGCAAAGGTCAAACCACTGCCCAAGAATAATAACATAGAGGCATACAAAGACCTAAGACCCATCAGTATCCTCCCTGTTTTGTCTAAAATCGTGGAAAAAATTGTGTGTACACAATTAACAAAATATCTAGAAACGGAAAAGGTCATTCCTAAAATGCAGTCAGGATTCCGAAGTGGACACGGCACTGAGACCGCGCTAACGCAAGTAACTGATGATGTAATAACATCGTCCGATGCTGGGGAAGGCAGTATTCTCGTACTTTTAGATTTCTCCCGAGCATTTGATTGCCTGAATACGGAACTTCTACTGGAAAAACTCTATTATTATGGTATATCTCGAGGAGCTTGTGAGTGGTTTAAATCCTATTTAACTGATCGGAAACAGTTTGTGGTGGTGGAAGATAAACAGGGTAACTTAAAAGAATCAGATGTTCGGGTGATACCTCGCGGCTGCCCTCAAGGATCGATACTAAGTCCATTGCTTTTTGTTCTGTATACATCAGATCTAGTTCATAACCTTCAGCACTGCAAAGCACATCTATACGCTGACGATACACAGGTATACCATTCTTTCAAATCGAACGATACATCTATAGCAACTGAACGTATAAATAAAGATTTAAACTTAATCCATGACTGGGCCGTAAAAAACTCACTAGTACTGAATCCACTAAAGTCAAAATATCTGATTTTAGGTACAAAAAACCAGCGTTTATCGATTAAAGAAAGGAACCCTTGTGTAAAAATTGATGACCAGCCTGTTGAAATGGTAGATAGTGCACGAAACCTGGGACTTTTGATGGATAATGAGTTGCGTTTCGAAGGTCATGTGGGCCTAAAGATAAGGGATGCATTTTACAGATTGAAGACTCTATACAGTATTCGAAACTTTCTTACGGAGAAGATTCGAATTATTTTAGTGGAGAGTCTAGTGCTTTCCCTTTTCAACTTCGGAGACGTCATCTATGGACCGCGTATATTTGCTAAAACTGAACGTGCTATACAGCGTGTCCAAAATGCGTGCATTCGTTTTTGTTTTGATGTGCCAAAGCGGGCGCACATTACGCCGTTTCTGATCGAGAAACAAATTTTAAACATGAAGGCACGTCGTAACTTACACCTAGCCTGCCTAGTCCATAAGGTAGTACACCGACAGAGACCAGCGTATCTATTCGACAAGTTCACGTGGGCCAAAACGTACTACACTTATAATACACGCAGTCGATTTGGGGATAAGTTAATAGTACCAAGGCACATAACGACAGGCTGTAGGGGTGGCTTTATATACGCGGCCACAAAAATATGGAACGATTTGCCGCCACCTCTGCGCCAATTAATGACTCCAATCTCTTTTAAGCACAAATTTCGCCGCATTCTTATACAAAAACAACAGAATAATATTAAGTAAGCCTGTCATTATTTTTTATAAGTATTAGATTTTTTATTCATGAATGACATTATTGACTATCTCGCATTATAATTAAAACTTAGTTAAATTAAATTCAATTAAAATTTAAACTTTTTTACCTACAAATTGACATAAACGTTATTTATATTTCTATTTTTCTATGTATATAAATTTTTTTTTAACAGTAAGCCCTACCTGCATGACACGTTTTCCTTCATTTGGCGTGAAGGTGCTATTTGAAAACCAGCGCTGTTTCAAATAGAAACAGCAAACGCTGAAATAGTATCATTGTCACACGCATACTCCTTTATTTCTTAATTATTGTATGTAAGCATGTTTGTTTGTGGCAATAAATCATTCATTCATTCATTCATTCATTCATTCATTCATTCATTCATTCATTCATTCATTCATTCATAATATTAAAAACGACTCTACTAATCTTGCGAGTGGCGCCTATAATGTTAGGCCTATCATTATTTGAGTTATCTCGTAAAATAATATTTTCATGTGTCGTTAGGAAATGTTCAACAAGATTTTTTATTATTAGAATAACGTGATTTTTCTCAAATTACAAATATATCGAGCGAATGTGGATGGAAGGGCCGGTAAGGGACGACCCAGACGGACATATTTCGACCAAATAGCAAAGGGCGAGATAAAAAGTACCCGAAACC
The DNA here is from genome assembly GCA_963969515.1 of Yponomeuta evonymella. Taxonomy (NCBI): domain Eukaryota; kingdom Metazoa; phylum Arthropoda; class Insecta; order Lepidoptera; family Yponomeutidae; genus Yponomeuta; species Yponomeuta evonymella. The sequence goes on along the minus strand of OZ018343.1, from coordinate 756,316 downwards.
GGTGTGCGTGCATGCAACGACTAATGAATGTTGAGGAAGCGAAAGTGATCTGTCAGGATCGTAGCAAGTGGCAGTCCCTGGTCTCTGCCTACCCCTCTGGGATACAGGCGTGAGTTTATGTTATGTTATGTGATTTTTCTCATTTTTGAGACATTTAACATTGATTTGTTTTTGTGGGTTTTTTTAAATTTTACTATGTGAATTTTTGTATGCAATTCATGTTGACTTTGTAGTATAAATACAATTTTGTCTCAATCAAATTCTGAGTTATCTACCGTATTTTAACTATCTATCCAGCCAATGAATAGAATAATGCAGTGGGCACTGCAGGACTCAAACATTCCACGACTCGCCTCAAATCTGCCCCTCTTATCGTGTCGGTGACAAAACCAATTAGATTTTATTGGCCCAGAACTCGGCCACACGCACTCCAGCGTCTACGGCCTCCAGCAAGTCCTCTCGAATGCATGTGGACGGGCACACGGGAGACACAGAGAGGTGCTCCATAGTCTGAGGGGAGATACCGCAACAGCAGTGATTCCGCTCCTCACTCAATCTGCCCTTGCGACATAGAATCCTCACAAATTAGAAAAAGATAACTGACCTTGCCACTAGCATTTCCAATCGCGCCTCGCGACTGTGACTTTTTTTTTCTTTCTATGCTTCCTACGCCTCGGCCTCGCATTGTGTGCCACCTATCAGCGTAACTTTACGTTGCGTGACAACTTACCTGTGCGACCAAGACTACACTAATTTCAACGAGGATTATTAGGCCAGCCCTTAATTGAGTAGGCCTCAATTACTGAACTGCTAACTTGGTCGGCAGGTTTTACCCGCTCTCGCAGCAGATCAAAGTCGGTGCCGCGCCCGTATCCGGCGTGCGTTTCTCGCAACTGAAGGCGCGACTGACCGGCAGTGTGGACTGTACGTCGCCCCTGTGTGAGGGCTTACTGGTCACCCTGCAACCGCAGGGGGGCGCGCCCGTCACTACTACTGTCAAAGGTTGTAATAGCTTCTAGTATCACGTTATATATAGCGTTAAATTGCAGTGTGAACTGCACACGCTACCCTTCAACCGCAAGGGGCGCCCCTGTCATTGCTACTGTATGAGGTTTGTTTGTTACGCTTTATTGCACAAAAAATTAAAAACTTAAATAACGGGTAAGTGCACATGTACAAGGCGGACTTATTATAAAACTCAACAAGAAAAAAATATATCAAAAGTCACCTATTACAAAGGTTATAATAACCTGATAGTAAAAGTCATTACGTTAAAGTTGGAGGTCACTCTCGCAACTGAATGCGCGATTAACTGGCGTTGTGAACTGTACATCGCGACCCTTTGAGGGCTCAGTGGTCACATTGAAGCCGCAAAGGGCCGGTGACAAAGGTGGACCTCAGCGGCTGATTCCTGTGGTTATAGCATATTACATGATTACTTGGAAGATCTTACCGCGGCTAATGAATATGGCTGCTGTTGCTGTTGAGACTCTTTGGAACCAATCGCTTTCAAGTCCTAGAAACGAAACGGGAAGCAAGGAATACTTTTCCTAGCTAAAAAAAACCCTCCTACACTTACGCAATATAATGGCGATGGACAGCTTTGCTTTGCTCATATTGAACGTTTTGACCGAATCTTTAGCGTAACATTCGGGCTAGATACTGAAATTTTGTGTTTTCCAGATAGCATTAAGTGTTAACAGCAAGTTTGAATCAAATTTCTTCGAATCGTCAAACATAGGAAGAAAAGACATTTATTGCAACAACAAGACACATCACAGACACAAATCAAAAAATTAACGGATAAGTGACACTGTATGAACGGCAACTGAAAGAAAATGTGATACAAACAAAACAGACAGGTAGCCTATGTCGACTGCCTTTTGTGGCGTCTATGTTGCCACAGAAGGCAGCCGACTCGGCGTTGTGCCGAGGGAGTGAGCCCTCGCCTACGGCAACTCACTAGCTATGCTACGCGGCGTAGTACTTTCGTACAGAAGCCCCTCGTCCTCTCTGCCTTACCCGTGTGACCGTGTCCCTCCGCGGCGCAGACGGCGCCTTCTCGTTCTCGGACGTGCTGCCGGGCACTGTGACGGTTTCCGTGAGCGAGGACACGCTGTGCTGGGGTGCGTCTCGGCTGGAGGTGGCGGTGGGGGCGGCGCGGGTCGTCGCGGGGCCCTTCCGCCACGTCGGCTACCGGCTGCGGGTGCTGTCGCAGCATAACGACGTGAGTCTTCTTTGTTCATTACCCGGCCAGGCGAACTTCATACCGGCTCAGAGTTTCATTTTTATTTCGTGAATTTTTCCAATGTGCATACATACTAATCTCACGCAGGCAGACAAAAGGGACTGCCATTTGCCACGATCCTAAGTCGGGATGTCAGGAACCCTTTCAAGATGTCGAAAGTTATATGTCAAGATTCCTGACAGATCACTTGTCCTTCTCTAATACAAAAATACGTTTTCATATTATATTCTTCTTGTTGCACTAATCCGTGCTGAGTACAATATTAAAAACCTATTTAGAGGCTAAAAATTCCACCCATGACTTGAACCCACCACGGACTTGAACCCACAAACTCTGGCTAACCGTGCCAGCGCTCCCCAATTGAGCCAATGGGCAAGTGCAGGCACCAGTGAAATTTCGGGCCTCTTTACAAACTTGTTAAACGTGTAAAGGCAGTATCCCGTCATTGTGGGCACAACCATACCGCGTTAAAGAACACCGTACCGTAGCGCCACCACAGCGCCACCTAGTGTTAAAATTAGCGAACTATAGTTTGTACACCTTTATGATAATAAAGTATTTTATCTACACTAATGTTGTAACATTCAACTTATGTTTTCAATACTTGACTTATAATTACTACTGTTATAGCGCAGACAACAAAACACTCAATGTAAGCAATTTCACATGATGGTATAATATTCACATCGATATCGTAAAATCTCATTATAACATCAATAAAACGCGACCAACTTGATTGCAGGGCCAATCAGGTTGGTCGCGTTTTATTGAAGCGCGCAGCTGCGCTCTCATTGGTTAAATTTTAATGGCGGCAAAATCACTGTGATTATACACGTACGCGTGAATTTAATTTAATAAATTTGTTGTTTGATTAATTGCATTAGTGAAGATAAAGTAGTGTATGCAACTGCATATAACACGGGTATTAAAACACTCGTTACTATTATGAAACTCGCTGCGCTCGTTTCATAAACTCACACTCGTGTTTTAGTACCCTTCATTATATGACAGTTGCATAAACTACTATTTTATTTATAATTCTATATATTTTTAGTGCGTAACATACGCACTAAGCAGAAACTATAGTTTTGTAGAACACGGAACGTTTTATACGTGAAACGTCTTTCAGTTCAGTAGAAGGGGGTCACTTGCTAAGACCGCATGCAACGAAAACCCGTCGCCTCGGTGAGGGCCGTAGCCCTGAAACTACTGAAAATTAATTTAAATATTGTCTAGTACGTGTGGCGTCGGATTAAGAATAGCGTCACTTCATTTCCTCCCGTGGATGTCGTAGAAAGCGACTAAGGAAATACATTACCAGGTGACGGGCAGCAGCGTCTTCCTGAGATTCCAACCGCACACTGCGATCGCCGACCCGCCTGCCGAGCGTGGCGGTTATGGCAAAACTCCTCACGGTTATGAAAACCATAACCGGCCTATGTCCTGCAGTGGGCATCGAATGGCCGACGGTGATGACGAGCAAAGTAGCCATCGCTCAGATCGCCTCGACTCGTACCGCCAGATGGCGCCAGGGCCGCGGTTCGAGCTAAAAAATAACCAACGTTCGTGTGACCCGACACGGCCCCACCCGCTCCCGCTCGCCCGCAGGTGGAGTGGCGCAGCGAGGACGGGTCGGAGCGCGGCGTGGCGCGCGCGGCGCCGGCCGAGAGTGCCGTCTGCGTGGCGCGCGCCGCTCGGTACGTGCTCGCCGCGCGGGGCTGCTCACACACGCGGCCGGAGGAGGCCGGCGTCGTCACTGGCGGCGGCGAGGCGCCGGTAACTTGTGTGGCGCTCTCGATACGACCTAGTCGAACCCAGTTCACTGCATGAGTTCGAGGTTTTGGAATGACAATGTTGCAGGTACCGTTAATGTGCAATCACTATGGTGAGGGGCTGAGCCTACCTCACCCCACTATTATATAATGTTTGCCTGAGGACCTCTCGAGACGAGCTACGACAAAAGAAATGTTTAAAAATTTATTAAAGAAATACTACTTAAATAAGGTATGTTCGTACGGAAGTATATTAAATTAGCATAAGGCTTTAAATGTAAATTAAGTGAGCAATGTACCGACAAACTGTATTCACAGTTTGGTACTATTAAATATTAAAGATTTTGTTTTTATAACGTGCGAATAAATAAACTAAAAAAAAATTAATGATCATATTAGAAGATTTCTGCAAAATGATCTAATGTTTAAAATGGACGCCTGGTTTTACTTGTGACGTTCATTAATTTACAGCTTCTGTGTTATTTTTAATAAAAACACAATAATTAAATGTTTGGGAAAGAGATTGCAAAATTATTTTCTCCTGACTCACTGAATATAAACGGCAATATTGTTAGAGATAGAGGCAAATAGCGGTTATTCCCAGACCCTTTTTTAATTAGCAGTTTAATATAGTCGATTCGAGTAGCTTGTGAAGTTATATTAGCAATACTAGATGCTAACCGTGAAGGAAAACGTCGTAAGGAAACCTTAGTTTCTGAGCTATTCACATACCTCACCGCTTGAAATCGCCAATCTGCGGTGGGCACGCGTGGTGATTAAGTCAATACTATCTCTCTGAGAGAAGGCCTGTGTACTTCAGTGGGACGTATATAGGCTGCTTATGATGATTTTGGGTAGGTAAATGTGCCTCATACAACTAAAGCTTTTCCTTACAACAGTATAGTATAGGAGCGTTTTGTGGAAACCTAGAGTTCCGTAAAAAGTCGTTTTCCGCTTTGAAATAATTGTACAGCTACAAATGTCATTTCGATTAATTCAATAGTCTGAAAAGGAGGCGGGCAAGGCCACAGTGGGACATCTATGTAAAGGAAGCTATACAAAAAACAAAATTGTGGAATAGTGTTGGCAAATGTTACATTTATTTTTGTGTTAACTCAGAAGTTTTAAGTTTAAGCTTCTGACAATTTAACAAGATCACACTTTTATTGAATTCCAAACCTGCCATCTCTATCCACAGCTGGTGACATTCACGGCGGTGTCGCACGAAGCCGTGATCACAGTGCAGGCGCCGGACCGCGTGGACGACCTCACGCTGCGGGTCGGGGACGCCCGCGTCGGCCCGCTGGCTGCGCGGGAGGTTGACGGCCACTACGAGTACCAGCACCGCCTGCAGCTGGCCGAGGTGAGTGGCCGGCGGTGGACGGGGGTGGCGGCCCGCCACCGTGAGTACCGGCACCGCCTGCAGCTGGCCGAGGTGAGTGGCCGGCGGTGGACGGGGGTGGCGGCCGGCGGCGAGCACCAGCATCGAGCACGAGTGTTTATACTGAAATAGCGAAATATTTGCGGCAAGTGCAGACACATTGTCGTGTTAAGGTTATTTTCCAGGGGCGGGGACTGATTTTTGAGAATCGATATTGTATTTATTTTACAAATACAACCAAGATCCTGAGGAGATTGTAGACAATTTTTATATTTTTTAGACGGCTTTACTCAGTTTCTTCTCATAGTGTTACCCTGATTTATGTGTATTTTGAGTTTTAAAGATTTTTTTTTATTTTATTTATTTCGTAACAGATCCCGCCCTTACAGGTTATCCACCTAATACAGCAGGTTAAATAAAAATAACATCTCAGAAAAAAGATTAAAATCGAGCACATTAACATACGAGTGGGTAATTAACATATTTCTTAATTACAATAAAAGTTAAATCACATTAAAAATACGTTTCATTAAGCATATAAAATTAATAAACAATTCATAAAAAATTCATCAAATATTAAAACAAAAAAAAAAGAAAATAAATAAATAATTGCCTCATAAGAAAAATACAAGATCATGTCAATTTCATTAAATATTATCTACTCAATAAAAATGTCACCTCAGCCTTGAATTTCGTGAGCGAGCATGTAAATGCGAGCATGATAAGAATGCTTCCTGTTCACAGCTGTACTACATTAATTGTAAATAAATGAATGTTTTTATTTTTTCCCTGTTATTCGACGGGAATGAACAAACATGAACTGTCTGCGTTTGTAGTGTGCGTTAAGCCCGCAGTCTTAACTGATGTTGGCGTCGAGTGGCATCTTATTATTCTGTGGTATCTTATTACTATTTAGTGTGAACCCTCGGTGAGGTGTGGTACGCAGCGATGTAAATTATTATCGTAGTTACCGCGTCACAGCGACGAACGGTGTTAAGTTAGCAATGAGTCGCATTTATAATAATTCGCGCCACGTAAACTGGCTGCACAAGAATAAACATGTAAACTTAAAGTCATCGCGTCAACCCGCAAACCTCATCGTGACAGTCGACCGGTACCCCGCAGGGCTCGCTGACGCTGGTGTCGGCGCACAGCGGCACGCTGCTGTTCAGCCCGCGCGCGCCGCAGCAGCTGGTGGGCGGCACGCGCTGCCAGCCGCGGGCGCTGCTGCTGCGGGCGCGGCGCGCGCTGCGGCTGGCCGGCCGCACGCGTCCGGCCGTCGCCGGCGTCACCGTCACGCTCACCGACGGTGAGCGGCGTGTGTCCGACTGTTTGTTTGGTGTGGCGTCGACCTTCTCTCCGAGAGAGAGACTTCGTCACCGCGCCCACCGCGGATCGGCGATTCGAGCGCTGATATATGTGAAGTCATACCTCGGTTTCCTCGTGATGTTTTCCTTCACTCTTAAGTGATGCCATATAATAATAATAACGGCTGCCGTTACTGTCACTCTCACGAACGAACGGTCGGACCGCCTGTATCCACCCACCCTTGCACGATGAGGGTTGCCAGGTCCGAAAATAGAAAAGCCGGACTCGGGTTAATATTTAGCCGAACAATTAGCCTTGAAAGTTTGACGCACTTGTTTTACCACGTTCCGTCGAATCACGAGTCGAGCGTGCGTGTCCACGCGTTCGTCTTTCGACTTTAAGCCTAACGAAAGTCGGATAGGCTGGACTTACACATATTCGCTGGATACGATTCGCAAAGACTATTTTTTTTTCTTGAGGGCTGAATCAAAAACCATTTCGAGATTAACATCTAAGTAACCATATTTTCTATATTTAAGGTAAATATTAAGGAAGATGAGCGTTATTTTTGCCAAAAAACAATAACCTTCATTTGACCTTCTGATGACATCACATTTTAAAATAAACATAACATATGGCAACACTACGTTACTTAAAAAAAAGACTTGCTGTCATAACTGTCATAATAATATGCATATCGAACTTTGGTTTGGTTTGTGTTTTCCCGTTTAGTTCTCCGTATGTAGTTATTTGTTACCTTATTTATAACCGACGATTTTGCATACAGGGTGTCCTTGTCCTTGAGTCTCAAAGCCAGGTCAACGTGTAAGCTATCAATCTGTGTCCAAGGTAAAAGCAAAATCGTCGGTAACAGCAAAAATACAGAAAATAAAGATCAACTTCAATAACAATAACAACAAACAAAAAGGCACTCTCGAAAGAAGAAATGAAATTCCTTGTCTGTGAAAAAAACGTCTGTGACAGCAAATCACAGAAACAAAGTGTGACAGTTTGCGCGACGTTTCGGCGTGTGCACTCGAAAAATATGACGTCACGCTTTCAAATATTTTAAATAAATAATTTATAATAATAAACTTAAGAAAACGCTGAAAAAATGAAATTAGTCTCTAGAAATTACTTCTGCTTTAAGAAAAAAATATAAAATAAGATCAAAATAAAAAATATACTACCCGAATTGTAACATGGACATGTCCGACAACTGGCAACTCTGCACGACGCCAGTCGGGGACTTTGGCGGATTGAAAGTCCTTGAACTGATACTGACGTAAGGTCAGTGTGCATTCTTATACTACCTATATAACGGCTATTTGACATCATACTCGTTTTCGCTCCTCGTAGTGCACTAGTATTCTCTACAGCCTCTTTAAAATATCCCCATTTTGTGCAACCTTCGCCAGATCGTACACGGTGTCACGAACGTACGGTAAACCGATGTAGTTCTATCTCGAATGCGGCGCATTTCATTTCGGCCACGAGATCGATCGCCGAACCGTTCCCTGCGGCCCGCCGCTTTTCGCTTTTGACGTTCGACGGCTCGTGTCGAAGTTTACAGTGGTCGTTCCGCAGAGGACGGGCAGACCGTGTCCACGGTGACGGGCGCGGACGGCGCGTACCAGTTCGGGCCGCTGGACGCGGCGCGGCGCTACAGCGTGTCGGCCGAGAAGGACTCGTGGCTGCTGGGGCCCGTCGCGCCCGACGGGGACATCCCCGCGCGCCGCCTCGCCTCGCTCACCGCGCACCTCGCCGACGACGGCGCCGCGCCGCTGCAGGTCTGCTATTTCTGTCGCCTAAGAACCAGGTTCTCGAGTGGAGACCGCGAACTGGCGAACGCGGCGTAGGACGACCGCTAGCTCGCCGAAGCCTATGACCGGCAGTGGACGAGTACGGGCTTCAGTCGAGTGAGCGAGTGAGTGAGTAAGTTAATGAGCGAACGAGTGAGTGAGTCGGTGAGTGATCGATTGATTAATTCGAAGGGCCACTGAGCGCTCACCCTGACCGACCTCGCTGGGCTTTCGGCCTCTTTCCACGGCGATCCGCCCGAGGGCTAACCTTTCCTACGTAACGAAACTTCCCTCGTACTCCGTCCCTAGTCCCACCGCCGACTGTAGAACTGTAGAAGGTTACGGCGACACAATACTACCCGTAGGGCGCGCTGGTGTCGGTGTCGGGCGGCTCGTACCGCCGCAACGCAGCGAGCGACGCGGCGGGCGCGCTGCTGTGCGGCTCGCTGGCGCCGGGGGAGTACTACGTGAAGCCGCACCTCAAGGAGTACCAGTTCGAACCCCCGCACCGGTTGGTCCAGGCCCAGGAGGGCAAGGACGTCGCTGTTAACTTCGTGTGAGTGACCATTCGTTTTGTAAGTGTTACGGGGAAGAAAGGGCGGATTGAAATTTCTCGCTAAGCAGATCGTACGCCCGGTTCGACTGTTGTCGTATTTATGGTACGTTATGTAAAACACTGGTTGTGCGATGCGGGGATGAGGCAAGCAGGCGCAGAGTGGCATACGCCAGAGTTGCCAGAGATTCGCCACATTGTAAAGCTGCATTCTCATCAGTAATAGAGCGTTCCGCTGTAAACTTTTTTCAAACAGGTTCAAATTGACCGGAAGAGTGTGACCGTGTGGAGTTTTAGGACCCCATTTCATAGAAATACAATAATTATTAGTTGCTACTATGACTCTTGGCAATCGATTCCCTGAACATTGAATATGAATAGAAACACCGATATTCTTTACGAATTACATTTGAGATCATGAATATCATGAATGTATTTGTATTTGAGTGACTGAAATATTGTTTTTATATGTAGGCAAAGACAAAGAAATTTATTTGCGAAGCACGGGTACATTAATGGAAAACATTTAAATTACTTCTATCTTCCACTTCCATTAGTTCTTTCCACAATGCTCTGCGGAATTGTAAAAAAAGGCACCGTCTTTAAAATATTAGTATAACATGGGAACGATTTAAAATTAATATAATAGCATTAAAATTACATAGGATATCAATTTAAATATAATTAATATAGTAAAAATAAAGATAAAAAAATTGGCATCTACTTAGGGATTTTCTACAAAAAAAAAAAACAATGACAACTTGTTGTGTCTCTATGTTTTTATTGCAATATATCTTTTTCATAGTTGTAAGTGTTCCTCTTATCTAATAAATAATCATCTCGTGTCACAGAGTTTGTTATCGAACTCCTCCGAAACGGCTTCACCGATTTTTAGGAAATTTTTGTGTATATTTGGTAGGTCTGAGAATAGATCGTAGGCTAATTAATATGGCAAAACATTTACCGAATCAGCTAGTAACAAAATAAAACGGTTTACCCGGCAGCGGGACCCGCGTGGCGTGGTCGGCCTGGGGCCGCGTGGTGTCGCTAGCGGGCGCCCCGTGGCCGCGCGCCGACGTTCTGGCAGTCCCCGTCGACTCCGCCGACCCCGCTGAACCCGCCGACCCCGCCGACCCCGCCGACCCCGCCGACCCCGCCGACCCCGCCGACCCCGCCGGGGACTGCCGCACCGAGGCTGCGCGCGCCGAGACCGACGGCACCTTCAGGTACTGTGCTGTAGGCTCTGGCGCTCGTCTTCATATTTGAACCCGACCGCAGTCTCAATGGGCATTGTCCTAAAAAAATTAAGGTCCGTTTTTATATTTATTTTCGAGAGTAATTTTGAGAGGCTAGGCTGAATACTTCGATTTTGGCTGTGTTAATTGATATTTAAAGCAAAATGAAGAACCAGTCTACGAAACCAGAAGTATACGTACGTCACCAACTGACATCCTACGAGCTGTAAATTCTAGTGATACCATGACTCGATACAAAAACCTTATACCTTCAAAATGAAGTATCGTTTGTAGTCATTGTCAATATTTAGGACACTGCCCATTGGACCGTGTAACGTGGAAAGATAAGAAATTTGAGAGAAAATCTCTATATGTATTAGATCTTTAATTATCTTTTATTCCATGTTTTTCGTTTGTTATTATTTGCAATCATTATAACATTCATCACGTCCGAACAAAAACATAGAAAATAAACGATCTATATAAAAACCGTTTTTCTCGCAAGTTACGTATTGTGGCTTGGAATGTTTCTGTGTAACGCGGTCCAATAAGTCAAATAAATCAATTTATTTTTCAGAAGTTCAGAAGAAAGTTTTCAACTTTGATTTGAATTACTCATCGATGTGTTTAACACTAGACACAATCGTTCCCTAAATACCCGTTCTAATTCTAAATGTTATAGTAGCTTTTTTGCACAAAATATGCTTACCACATTTTTTAAACCAGATCTGAAGTAACTCTAATACTTTTATATTTAGGTGTTCTGTTTTTATGTGGTCCGGAACTCTTAAAACTTTAATGACACAGATAGACATCCCAACGTTCTAATGTCTAACAGACGTTAATCAAAGACAGGGACTTGATAACTATTCGCCCCTACTCACCTATTACTGTCGCGTATACTGTGAGAGCGAGAGGCAAATTTTATTAAATGAATGAATAATGATAATCAGCGTTGTCGGTAGGTACTTCGGTGCTCCGACAACACATGCTGAGTCGAGACCATTTTAGGGGCTCAATACTTTGAACTGAAACATAGGCAAAAGCCTGTCTGTGTTTTTTCATTTTATTGTACTGTATTTTTCCATAGATTTTTTTCTACTAAGTTTTTTCAAGGAAGTCAACCTTTGCATTTTGGTTGCATACTCACCCGTAATGTAACTGAATAGTGTGCACACAATGTGCAGTCAAATGTGCGAAGCAATTTCAATTGTATACTTTTTCCGTTGTTTTAATTTAATTTTCTTTTTTTGCATTTTTGTTTGTTTCGTGTAATGTTTTGAGTATTGTGCCGTTAAATAAATGTTTTTATCTATGTTATCTATGTAATAACATCGTGTGGCGCGCTAGGATCCGCGGGCTGGCGCCGGGCTGCCGCTACCGGCTGCGGCTGCGAGCCAGCGCCGAGCCCGAGCTGCGCGGTCTACGGCTCGCGCACGAGCCGCCGCTCGTACAGGTACACACCTGCAGACCATTCTTTGTCTCATCTCTAGTGTGTACTATTTGTGTTTATTTGTTTTGTAGTGTGTAGTATCGTTGAAATATCCGTTTAAAATATGTGCGTGTAGGAAAAGCAGGCACGTGTTTCCGAAATATTTGGCAAATGGTGGGCGTTCCGTCCGAGTGAGCAGTTAAACAGTTTTAAGGCATCGGCGAAATTTCAAACCGTCGTCAATTCGTTATCGTTAATTCGTATGCAGAATGCGTATGCTCGTTTCTGTTTCTGAATACCACCACAAACCCATGTCACCCCGTATTTGGACAATGCGAATCTGTTGAAGATGTTCGCGCGTCGAAACTTTGATCTTGCTGGCTTGTTATTCAATGTTATTAAAACTGACACCCCCGAATATTTGTATAAAACAGTGGGTTCATACTAAGTACACATTCAAGACCAGAGTAGCAGTGCCGGCACATAGCATTGCAGCCGTTCGAGGCAGCTTCAGATTCGCAGCGTCAAAATGCTGGAATGACATTTCTCCTCTTATCGGGCTTCCTCCTTCTATCCTTACCAGCAGATATGCCTTTAAGGTCAAACTTAAGAGTTATTTGTCAAGTGTCAAGAATACATGAACCTTTATTTTTTTTCAGCATTATATGCTACTCCTTCCAATGTTATCCTTCCCTTTCACAATTCGAGGTCATGTTCTATTATGTATTAAAATGTAGGTGTTTAGTTTATTAGCAATATTTTTTTTTGCGTACGTATGCTACGTAGGCCTGAACCCTACGGTCGGACGTATTTAGGCTGCTTATGCTTATGCTATGCTATCACTTTTTCTGTTTTGGTTGGAACTCCGGGATTATTTTTCTCGTTTAATGGTTTTGTTTGTTTGTAGTCACTCGTCATATGTATGTAGGTATTTGTGGTGTAAAATAAATGTTTTTCTTCTTGTTCTTAATTTTGCACTAACTTCACACACGTGGATTTATATTAAAAGAATCAGATAATGCTAATCAAAAAAAATTCTCCCAAGTCCGTATATCCGACGGCCAACCGCGGAACCCTACGTCGCGCGTGGCCCGACACACACTTCGTCGCTTTCTTTATTTGATCGTTATAAAAATCAACTTTCATCTTAACCGAGTCGTACGATTGAAAAATGAGAAAAATAGCTAAACAATTTCTTGAACGAATGTTCATCCGACTAAAGTCTACCGTAGAGTCGTTTCGTAAAGCGTGAGGTCGGCGTCCCCGGCAGGTGAGGGCCAAGGCCGACGTGACCGGACTGCGGCTGGTGGCGGCGGCGCCCGCCGCGCTCACCGACGGCGCCGTGCTCCTGCGCGCGCGCTCGCCCGCTCACTACGCCACGCTGCGGCTCACGCTCACCGCCGCCGCCGGCGCCGTCGTCTTCAGCACCAAGCCCGACGCCGCCGGTACGTTCACACGCTGCGGCTCACGCTCACCGCCGCCGCCGGCGCCGTCGTCTTCAGCACCGAGCCCGACGCCGCCGGTACGTTCACACGCTGCGGCTCACGCTCACCGCCGCCGCCGGCGCCGTCGTCTTCAGCACCGAGCCCGACGCCGCCGGTACGTTCACACGCTGCGGCTCACGCTCACCGCCGCCGCCGGCGCCGTCGTCTTCAGCACCGAGCCCGACGCCGCCGGTACGTTCACACGCTGCGGCTCATGCTCACCGCCGCCGCCGGCGCCGTCGTCTTCAGCACCGAGCCCGACGCCGCCGGTACGTTCCACGCGGAACGTTGTACGCGGATATCGATTCCAGTTACTTGAAAACTGACTAACTTTAGGTTACTCACACACGACCATCGACTGGGGTCGACGAAACCTAAAAAACAATTGCGCTTACAAAAGTTTTAGTTCAAAAAGAGAGTGAAGTTGTTCGTTTGACCTTATAATTTTTTTGACCTGATGACTTTTCATTTGACGTATTTAGCCATCTGTAAATTAATTGTGTTTCAATTTAATATTAGAGACGTAACGCTATGCCGGCCATAAGTACGGCATTTCTCGATGTACACAGAGCAAAAGTGTATTATAGCTCGTTACTCATTACACCCACCTGTAACGACTAACGAACCATGTTAACTTCAGCCCACACTTTTATTTCGTATTCAAAGTCTGGATATTGCTAAATATGAATAGGGTTTTCTCCGCTAGAATATATTACAACAGCCATTCCTGATGCCATCCCAATAGTCACCAAAAGTTCCGCTATATTACATTTGTTATTGAGTAATAAAATATATTTTTTTCGGATATTATTTTAGTATAAACGGCATAGTATAGACGGGACGAGTTGCGGGGAAGTCACAACTTCCATCCGTGCACAAGTTGAAGGTTTTTGTTCTCATTCTTTTAATTTCGGTGCTTTAATTTGTAATATTTTGTGTGTGGGGTGACATAAAGAAGAGATATTTCGAGTACCCGTTACAAGGCGGCGCACCACCCGCAGGTTTCCACGCGCAGCTAAACCCGGGCGTGCTGATACCGCTGCCGCGGCTGGCGGCCGACAACGCCAGCTACGTGCTGTCGCTGCACTCCACGCTGGCCAAGTCCTCGCACGCCTACGACGAGCCCGAGATACAGTTCGTCTCCGACGGCCGCTACAAGCACTTCGACGTCGACTTCGAGCCGCGGGTAACACTGATCTCGCATTATAGTAGCTATTATTTAGTCATTAAGCGTAGCGGACACCGACGGTAGGACTGATCCGCCGATCCAAAGTCGGAGTGTTACGGAACGGGCTACGCTCGGAGTCTCTTCGATGGATAAAGGGGATAATTAGACGATCGACATAAACCATACGATTAGTGAGTCGAAGTGGTGCTGGGGCCCAATTTATGCGCACCGAATCCTGTCGAAATCCTGACGTCGCCGTTGAATCCAAAACGATGCCTCGGCCGTTCGGCAGGTGAAGGGCACGGAGCAGGAGCTGCGCGCGGCGTCGCTGATGGGCGTGCCGCTGGCGCTGCTGGCCGCGCTGTGCTGCGTGTACCGCGCGCCGCTGCTGGCGCGCCTGGCCGCCGCCGTCCGCGCCGCCGCCGCGCCGCGCCGCCGCGCCGACCCGCGCGCCGCCGACCGCGCCGCCGACCGCGCCGCCGACCGCGCCGCCGCCGACCTGCTCGCCGCCGCCGCGCCGCCCGCCAAGAAGACCGCCAAGAAGAAGACGCACTAGTGTTCGGTTCCTATGTTCCAGATAATAGGTATCGTCGTTGAAGTTTTAATAGTGCGTATGTAGAAAAAGTGTCTACTTTTTAGCAGAGTAATATTACTATAAAATATTCGTTAGCGACCCTTGATGTAAACATATTTGGAAAAAGGATTCTTGTCATTGATTCGCCGCTCGTTTCTGATTGGTCGAATGAAGGCTCGTGAACTATCTTCATCGAATGGCATTAACCTGTGAGTGGCCGCCAAAAACTACTTACGCACTGGTTGACGATAATATATAAATTTTTCATCTAGATTAGATTTATACAGATTTTTACTTAACAACTTTTTAGGTGAAGTAAACACTCGTACGCTCTAGTGCCGGAAACATAATTTTTTGATGGAGTTGGCTTGCCCAGCGCCTATATAGACAGATAGATACTTAGATAACACTTTATTACACAACCAGGTGAAAGAATTACAAAAAGTTTTCATCATCTTCGCAGTTTCGTCCACCCTCCTTTTTGTGCATGTAAGGCCTATTCAATGCAATTTTATTTTGTCGACCCACTCCACCTATTGTCCAGTTCGGTTTCGCCAATGTCACGTGTCACGTGTAACTAGAAGTATTCGCGGATGGACAACAAATAAATTATATTCTTTTTTGTTGCGCTAATCCGTGCTAAGGACAATTTAAAAAACCTATTTAGAGGCTAAAAATTCCACCCATGCCGGGACTTGAATCCGCGACCTCTGAATTTTTAGCCTCTACAAAGGTTTTTAACAAATAAATTGTTTAGTTTCAGAGAATAGGTATTGGTGCTGGGTAAATTATAGAAAAGCGTAAAAGATCAATTTTAATGAGACGGGAGGAAAACGAAATTCAAAGTCAACATGTTTTTAGTCAAAATAGCGCAGAAACTGCTGGTCTTATTTATATAAAGATGATTCCTTAAACCACTCCTCAGTGACAGTTTAAGTAGTCTGTGGTAAAGGGAAAAACGCCTCCGAGGACTGTTTTAGAAAAATCGTGTTTTTATTAATAACACCGTGCGACTTTAAGTTAAACATAGGTGTCCATTTCAAAATCTAGATTAAATATGAGTTACCTTAAATGATATAACATATTTTACTTTTCAATGAAATAACTGGTTGTTTTGTGGAATTAATGTCCACGCGCGTTTAGAGACTGACTGAAAAGTTTCATCGTTTAGTAGTCGTACTGTTTAGAAGTTTTAGTAGCTAAGTAGAAATGTACTTTACTGTATTTATTGTCATTGAAATATATTATTTGGTACCAAACTGCATGCAAGAAGTGAAAAGTGTAAGTGAAATGCAAATAGATTAGGGGAAATTGTTGTTTATGAGGTATTTTTGGTGTATATTTTGGGCATTTATACACAGTGGGTGACAGAAAAGTATTTTATTCCTTTAATTTATAATATGAAATAAAATAAACTGTGGATTGTTTAAATAATTATAATTTATCGTTTAATTTACATTTCTAGGTAACTTAACACTTACTTACGAGCGATTCAGTATAATTAACATATTTCTATAATGTAGGGGTTAGCCTAGAGTAACGACATTTCTACATTAAAAACTTATTGAGAATACGAGGAAAGTCCAATGGGCTTAGCCAAATTGGTATAAACTGAAAAACTACAGTTATAATTTTATAGCGATTTTAAGACATTGTATTGAACAATCCCTTAGTTCAACTCGTTGAGCATTTATTTGTTAAACACGCCCTAGTGTTGGATTAAAGTATGAGTCAATTGAAGCCTTAAATTATTGATTGAAGAGCGTTTTAATTGCACAGGTTTTGTGCAAAGGTCGAGCGCGGTCAGTCAATTGTGTTGGGACAAACTTGCGAGGCCGAAGGCCGAGCTTCGCGAAACGGGCACGTAGATAGAACCCCGCTGCGGCGAGGCCGAACGCCGAGCTCCGCTCGGGCCGAGGCCGAAGACCAAGACCATACAATGTTCCCACGCGTAAGTCCTAAACGTAACTAGCGAGGACCTAGGCCGAGCGCCGCGGTGAGCTAAGCTCGGAGCGGCTGGGGGTTGACGCGCAGGGGGCTCGCCCCCTAGTCTTAGTGTGTATCATCACCACAAGCAGCCTATATACGTCCCACTGTAGGGCACAGGCCTACTCTCAGAGAGAGAGAGTGTAAGTGTATATGCCTACCAACAAAGCTTTATAGACATTAGAATTTACATTTTATAAATATCATCTACTCGTAGTCGTCGTCATGGACGAACTGGTACTGTCGCTGTCGCGGCGCGGGCGCGGCGTTGCCATAGCAGCCGGCGGCGAAGCGGCGCTCGCACTCCGCTGCGGAGCGCGCGGTCTGGTGGTCCCACAGCCGCGCGTTCTCTTTGCTGCGGGTACAAGAAACGCGTTTAGTTATCGTGCCCCCTGGAAGGCCTGGTCGGGGCCCTGTTTCTGTAGCTAGCTACAGTTAAGCTAGAACACTAATCCCACATACGATACGCATGTGACGTGACGTGGTCGGTGCACGCTTGTACTGCGTAAGTACTTGAGGCGTATTTGGCATCAGACGCTGATTGTAAGTCCCAAATTAGGATACCCTGTGATACGGCACCCAGACAAGGACATGACAGATATGGGAAAAATACAGGCTTTTTGTATTTAATAAATGTATACCAATTGAGCCCATGATCTCTGTCTTGGTTATCAAACTAAACGTCGTTAGTTATGCGGTTTAATTTATTTTATTTTATTCCGTAACAAGAAGCTCACAGCACAAATATAATTAGGATGGACAATTTTGATTAGACTATACATAGGCCATTACGAGCTTTTTTTATATGGTAACAATCACAATAAATACTTTCTAAGTTCTTGGCCCATTCTATTGTTCTGTCTGTTCTACAAACTTCATCAACCGAAAAGAAACATGTACCCTAAGAATCGCCACATCCTGCTCTCATCTACCAGATGAGAGCGGGATAGTGCGAGTCTTCGTCTATTCTCACGCGCGGTATAAGGTCTCGTGCTACCGCGGCAAGGAATGTCCCGCGAGACTTACTTGACGAAGTAGAGCTCGAAGGCAGCCAGGAAGTTGCGGTTGGACCGCGCGTGCAGCTTGCAGAGCTGCAGCTTCTCGCAGCCCTCTTCCGAACTGTGGACAAAATCAATTTCGTAAGCACCTTTCGATCTTCCTCAACTCATAGCCACCGAGTGCTGGCGGGCAATCAGACTGCTCCTACCTTCTTCTAGTCCTCATCTTAGACAGGCCCACTTCGGAAAAGCTGCCGAGAGTGAGCTCGGGATTGACGAATCGCCTCCACAGGCGCGGTCGCGCTTCTATTCCGATAGACCTGCCGGCACCTGCCGAGCAAAAGTTTGCTCCACTCAATTGGCCGCTCATTTTTTGTTTTATTTTATTTATTTCTATTAGCAGTATCTATTTCTAATAGCAGTTTGAACAAAGATCCGAGAGCCAAACTGACCCGACATTATACCGAAGACATCCCGGACATCAGCCTGTACGAGATTAGGATGGCCCTGAAACAGCTCAAGAATAACAAGGCACCAGGAGAGGACGGAATCACATCAGAGCTCCTGAAAGCGGGTGGAACACCAGTACTTAAAGTCCTTCAGAAGCTCTTCAATTCCGTCGTGCTCGAAGGAAAAACGCCAGAAGCATGGAACAGAAGCGTGGTGACGCTGTTCTTCAAGAAAGGGGATAACTCTCTATTGAAGAACTACCGACCCATCTCGCTTCTGAGCCATGTTTATAAGCTGTTTTCGAGGGTCCTCACGAATCGTCTCGAACGCAGGTTTGATGACTTCCAGCCTCCCGAACAAGCCGGTTTCCGAAAGGGCTTTAGTACCATAGACCACATCCACACGCTGCGGCAAATTATACAGAAGACTGAGGAGTATAATTTGCCATTCTGCTTAGCGTTTGTGGACTATGAGAAAGCCTTCGATTCGATCGAGACATGGGCAGTGCTCGAGTCTCTCCAGCGTTGCCGTATTGACTATCGGTATATCGAGGTGCTGAAGTGCTTGTACAACAGCGCCACCATGTCGGTCCGAGTACAAGAGCAGAATTCGGAGGCAATTCCATTGAGAAGAGGCGTGAGACAGGGAGACGTTATATCTCCGAAACTGTTCACGAACGCACTGGAAGATGCCTTCAAGCTTCTGGAATGGCAGGGACGCGGAATCAATATCAATGGCGAGTACATCACGCACCTTCGATTTGCCGACGATATAGTAGTCATGGTAGAAACGATGGAAGACCTCGGCATAATGCTCGACGACCTCAGTCGAGTTTCCCAACGTGTGGGCCTTAAAATGAACATGGACAAAACGAAGGTCATGTCGAACGCTCGTGTTGTGCCCACCCCAATAACATTGGGGAACACGACTCTCGAAGTTGTAGACGAATACGTCTACTTAGGACAAACAATCCAACTAGGCCGGTCCAACTTCGTGAAAGAGGTCAATCGTCGAATCCAACTCGGCTGGGCAGCTTTCGGGAAACTTAGAAAAGTCTTTTCGTCTAATATACCTCAATCGCTCAAGACAAAATTATACAACCAGTGTGTGTTACCAGTGATGACTTATGGCACTGAAACGTGGTCTCTCACTATGGGCCTCATAAGAAGGCTCAAGGTCACGCAACGAGCTATGGAAAGGGCTATGCTCGGAATTTCTCTACGAGATCGAATCAGAAATGATGAGATCCGTAGACGAACGAAAGTCGTCGACATAGCCCAGCGGATTAGTAAGTTGAAGTGGCAGTGGGCGGGGCACATAGCACGCAGAACTGATGGCCGATGGGGCCGAAAAGTTCTCGAATGGAGACCACATATCGGCAAGCGCAGCGTGGGACGACCAGCCACAAGATGGACAGATGACGTCATTCAAGTGGCAGGAAGACGCTGGATGCAGGCCGCTTCCAACCGGTCTTTTTGGAAATCCATGGAGGAGGCCTATGTCCAGCAGTGGACTTCTTGTGGCTGAATGATGATGATGATGAATACAATCACTTGTCCTGGTCCCAAACTAGGATACCTGTGCTAGGTATGGTAACCAGGCAAGTGTATCACAAACATGGAAATACATCCAGACTGAGGCCACGTGTACAAATGTCCCCATTGGGAATCAAACGTTATGGTTTCCGGCACGGTTTCGGTTTCACACGGGTTTCCGACCGCTAGACCAACGAGGCAGTCATCATTAACCATCAATTGTCGGGTTTTCTGACGAACTTCAGCACCGATTTTGTAAAACCTGCAATGTTTTATAAATCGTCGGCAGAGTCAGCATAAAGGTATTTGCAAGAAGAAGCATGTTACAAATCTTTATCGAACAAACTCTGAAATAGTTTGCGAGGAAAACTTTGGAGAAAAGTTTTTCGCTTTATTTTAGACAGTTTGGGGATAAAAGACCGGAAGACATATATACCTACAGCTTAATTACTGCCAATGAGTCGTGCCTAGTTTATGGATGAATGATTCAAGTGTTTGGGAGTTCT
The DNA here is from genome assembly GCA_963969515.1 of Yponomeuta evonymella. Taxonomy (NCBI): domain Eukaryota; kingdom Metazoa; phylum Arthropoda; class Insecta; order Lepidoptera; family Yponomeutidae; genus Yponomeuta; species Yponomeuta evonymella. Next base: position 735,884 of record OZ018343.1, on the reverse strand, counting down.
TATCTATCCTTGGAGTAAGGTATACAGCCTGGATCTTTATGTAGCATCCAAATCGAAATATTAGATATGGATGGTTGATAAAAATGACAAGACATCTGTTTCTTTTTAGGATCACGCAGTAAAAAATGTATAAACATGGTATACGAAGTTGTTTTAAAAAATACGTTTTATTGTCACCACGCGCTCTTCAACGTAGAATTTTTTTCTCAAAATGGAGTGAACGATCATACAAATGCCTTGAAAACATGGCTAGTGATTAAAAGTTAGTCACCAGCCAAAATCGTCCATTGTTGGACAACGGCCTTCTCCAGGGCACGCCACAAAGACGTGCTAGCTTTTGGGTGGACTGTATGGGCAGGTGGGTTGACGATCTCAGTAGCGGTTTATTATAGTACACGAGAGGTGCTGCCGCACACCCCCTAGATTTCGATTATTAGCTTCTTGAGACGCCCAAAATATGAGTAGGGATGGTCATATTCTTACACGGAGTACCACACGCGTATATATAAAAAGACTATTTGTGTATTCTTACCTGTTCCAACAGCAGTATCCAAGCCTTTCAAGGGTTGGCAGATCACTCCATTAGCCAAGCACACTGCTAGGACGAACAACTGTAGTCGCACCATCTTCTGGATTGAACACGTCGACTTTGAGTTTTCCGTCATTGAAAATTCCTTCCAGACTGATTGGCGGAATGCTTCGAGGCAGCTTATATGGGCTTGTGGGCTTATTACGGAGGGTGGAGTGGCGCGCTGTAGACTTGGTAATGATGGAAGTAAATAAAGTGTGGTCGAAACGGATTAGTGGCGCGTGAGCAGTTGTTTGTCTTTAGGTTGGTAATGGTAGGGTGGTGTTGAAGGATTGTTGTATTTTTATGTTTAAGGGGCTACCCGGAGCCAACGATCGATAGGAAAAAATCATGTCTTCTTTTATAATACGTTTTTGTAAAAAGTGATTATGTCAACAAAATCGCAACGGCCGTTTTTGGCGTAAATTGATTAAACACCTAGGTTTAAGTTATGGATCCTAGGTTCTACGCTGTAATAGTGTCTAAAATGACACTGACTGAAAATCAGCGCTGAAGGCTTCACCCTCAGCATACTGCTGAGTCAGTTGCCATTTATAGCAGCAGTGACACGCCGTGATCGTTCGTTTTCCTTTCTTTTTTATAACATTTCGGTTGAAATATTTTCTTTGTTGTTTTTTTGTTTTGTTATTGTGGCGTGTGCACTGTTTTTTATAATAAATGTTTTTTCTTCTTCTTCTAAAATAGCCATCACAATTATTGAGATTTTAGATGTTGACTTTTTGCAAACACGTACTTATTATGAAAGAAGATAGGATTTTTTTCCATTGGTGGCACTGGTAGCACTTCTTAAGCGGTTTGTCAATTTTTCTAAACAAATTTTATGGGTACACATTGGTTCCATATGACCCCACTAACCCAAACGGTGGCAGTCAGTGTTTTTTATTCGTAAGTGGTATGCTTGTATTTACCCCACCCAGGGACATTCACGTAACCTAAAGTGGTCTTGTTAGCAATTGGTTTTCGCAGTCCTTTAAAGTTTCGGTCACACACAGCGACTAATCGCTGCGCTGTGTGTGTGACAGGCTATTAGCTGCGAATAGATTCACTCGCTGCGAGTTAAAGTTAAACGCGACCAGAATTGCGCATGTTCAATTTTAGTCGCTGCAAATGCGGACTGACAGTCGAAATTCTCGTGTAGAACTGTGTGTGTGACAGGCAGGCAGCGAATGGTCGCGGCGAGTGAATCTACTCGCAGTGCTTAGCCTGTCACACGCAGCGAATACTCGCGGCGGGTTGGCACTCGCAGCGATTAATCGCTGTGTGTGACCGAAGGTTTACGGCGTGGGTGGTTATTGGTGGCTTTGTCATTCTTAAATGTTTTTTTTAACGTTCTCTGGCATGCATGTTCGAGCAAGTATCGAAACGGATTCCTATTTCAAGAGAAAATTTCTAAACACGAACGATTGTTTAAAAACCGTGTAATATTTTTATGGAAGATTTTCCTGCCCGATTTAGTTTAGTTATTTGTTTGCCCCAATCATTGTTGTTTGCAAATATAATACACTTCGTGTTTTCTATGTTTGCTTATCCGATCCGAATGTGGGCAAGTTCCTTCTTTCTAAGTAACACGCCGAAGGAATACCTACCTGCTATGTTTTACTGGAAATATCTTGTTCATACATCTGACTGAGGTAAAATAATCTCGGAAGCAAATATAATAATGCTCCAATGGATTGTGTACACAATGATTTCACGTTGTTACACTATATAGATATCAATGGCGCTGGTGACGCGAGTGGGTTCTAATTTAAGAGTAAGTCGAGCGCACCGACACAATGGATAGATTTTTTGCTTGCACTAAAAATAAATGCGGGGTTCCAAAGGTGGTGTCAGCGATTGCATCACGCTACGGCGACTCTTAGCGGCGATACGTTGCTGAAACACATTGGTAAAGGTTCTGGCAAAGCCAGGCCAAGTAATATCCGAAGAAACAATGCTCAGAAAGTCTGTGAAAATCAAATAAAGGTATGTCTATCTAAGTTACAACGGGCCGGCGCGTCGACGTCGCGTCGGGTCTAAAATAATCGTTAGATACGCTAGGAATTCAGAGACACAAATTATTTTTAAAATCACGATTCCCTAAAACAAGTGTTGGGTTAAGATGTAGTTTAAGTGCACTGCTCATTCTCCCTGCGTCACAGACTATTTAAAATGCATTTAAGGAGTATTTTAGTGGAATAGTGTTTTTACAAATAACATCAAGTGCAAAAAAACGCTCCAATGGCCGCACGGGGCCGGGTTTTTTGCGCTCTAGTATTGCCTATTCCTAAGAGTATTATAGGTTTATTTAGTTTGTATCGGTATGCCCGCCGATCGGCCCCTTGTAATGTGGAAAGTCTAAAATGGAAACGTCTTCTACCCGACAGCAGATGGCGTAGCTATCCTCAGCGTAGTTCATCCTTGCACCAATAGGTAGCGCTACTTGTTTTTTTCTTACTCGAGTTTTCTTGACGTTTCGAGATATTTCTCGCGCATACTCGTCGACAGATAGCGCTACTCTTGCTGCTATAAAAGCGCGCTGCGCGGAAAATATTGCGTCAGTTTCACAACAAACAATCCGACTATTCGAAGCGAAGAAGAGAAATTCGAAAAAATGTCACTGGTGCCGTACTGGTTTAGACATTTGCGTAACCTGGCGCATCACCGGGAGCCGCTGGCGAGGGTTTTCGAGGACCCATTTGCAGTATTCGCCAGGGACCCTTTCTTCCGCGATCCACTCAAATTCATGCGGGAGGCGACTGCGGCGCTGGAGAAGGACTACCACGGGATTGAGGGCGTTTACTCGGACTCCGAAGTTAAAGTGGACGGCAAGAAGGTGGAGGTTCACTTGGACGTGCAAAACTTTACCCCAGAGCAGATCGAGGTGAAGACGATTGGGAACGAAGTCACGGTTCAGGGTCGGCGTGAGGTGAAGCGCGAAGACGGCTGGACGCGCAGCCACTTCGAGCGGCGTTTCCTGTTGCCTGAGGGGTTCCCGCCGGAGCGTGTGGAGTGCCATCTCGACAAGGGGAAGCTGATGCTGGTGGCCTTCCGCGCGGAGCCGTTGGAAGAGCGGACGGTGCCCATACAGGACAAGTCTGATAACTCAACCGGAGACAAGTCGGACAAATCAACCGAGGGGAAATAGATTTAATTCGATTGTTATTGTTAAGATTACAGTACTATCGACAGCATATCGCTTTTTACACGCGTACATTTTGTTATAAAATTGCAGTGCCCTTCCAGGGCTCATGTCATGGATCTATACCTTATTGTAAGAACTGTTGTACCACATGAAGCAATAAACTGATTTGATTTGATTTGAGAACTAAGCAATAAAAATGTAACGGTTGGTCAGCTGTCGACAGTACTTACTTAGATGTATTGTTTGTTTCAGACTGATTAGGTAGATGTCCAAAGCACATTTTTAATTTGTAAAAATAAAGAGAAATCATAAATTACAGCTGTATTATTTCAGGACATTGTGAAATCATGTCGCCATCTGCGATTAGCTAGCTTGTTGCTATAACTTAAGTTCAAGGCGCTTCCGCTCATATTTCACGTCGGCATGGGTCTGTCTGGGTGTAGGTCGGCACATAGCTTCTGATGAGTGAGTTTTATCGGCGCCTAGTTGGGCTCACTAAGGGTCGTAATCATTCATGTGCCGGCGGGCCTATCTCAGCCGGGAGATAGCGCGCTTTATGGAGAAAACTTGTGACCTTTTTATACGCTTTTGGATAGGGAATTATTGGAAACAGCCCGGCGAAAGCTTAGCAAACCTGTAGACTGAAAACCCCTGCAGTAAGAGCGCCTTTTCGCAAGTCGCGCGGCTTGCTTTCTTTCTTAATCCAGCGCCACAGAGACAATACTTTAACAGTGGATATTTACGGACTAAACATGTCCGCCACGAAGACTTGACGCATTTATGCGAGTGAAGTTGAAGCAACAATGCAATAAACACATTTGAAAGGCAGTGGCCTTAAAATGGTGCACTTTAGCATAAACAGAATTTAAGGCCTGGTGGGAGCTCTCCCCCTGATTGTTTCAGACTACAAGGGAGTAGTTGAATCAATACATAAAGTTGATATAGGTATGATTCCCGGCAGTAACTTGAACAAAAATACATTTGTTAATGCAGGTTCATGGGAAGGCGTCTCGTACAAGTCCGCGCCCCAGCTCTCACCCATAGCGCTCGACGTGTTGGCTATTTACGAATGCTACTGTACTACTCAACGTTACTTTGTATTTATGACACCGTTGCCTAGATGGCGTTAGTGTTTGTAGGTACAATACCCGGAGCTTATAATACTTTGAGTGGTACTGCTACACTTGAGTTGAGTCTAGGTGACGTAGAAGAAGAAGAAACTCGCACCAAGAGTAGTAGAAATCTATTGGTAGGTAAATCTACAGATAGATAGAATATTGACGGTTCCTCTCTCTAGTACAGTAAACGACAGACTAACTTAATTAGACGAGATTACCTAACAATGTAGACTGCTTGAAGCCAATAAGAAGCTAAAGCTAGGTTAATCGCGTAAGCAAAATGTGCGACGCTAGATCGTGCAGTGGTTTCATTTATGCCGTTCTAGGCCCCGGGCTACACAGACGTCGCCCCGACTCTTCTGTGTGGGCTTCGTCTCGTCCCTTCGGTACATTTTGTATGAAAGTGAAGTGGATTGACGACGACGCATCTTTGCCGCGCCCCCGCCCCACGTCTCTTCTGTGTAGCCCGGGGCTAGGGGTCATATGGCCCTGGCCACTCAGAAGGTACGTGGGGCGAGGGCGCGGAAAAGGCGCGTCGTAGATACATACATACATAAACTCACGCCTGTACCCCAGAGGGGTACGCAGAGATCAGGGACTGCCACTTGCCACGATGCTGACAGATAACTTTCGCTTCCTCAACATTCATTAGTCGTTGCATGCACGCACGCCGGTTTCGGGTACTTTTTATCTCGCCCTTTGCTATTAATCCCCTATTTGGTCGAAGTATGTCCGCCTGGGTCGTCCCTTACCGGCCCTTCCACCCACATTCGCTCGATATATTTGTTAGGCGCTAGGCGACAGGCGCGTCGTCTTTCAATTATTCAATTCATTTCTTTGCTTTAATGTGGAAGTACATACATAAATATAAGTACAGATCATAAAAAATTATGAACATTCTGTCATTCTTCACAGGCAAGATTTATAGAACACAGAAAGTAAAGTCACTTATTGTACACATCAATATTGTCACAGCTTCCTTTTCTCGTTAAAAATATATGCAATTGAGTAAAAGCATTTAAAGCATCTAAAAGCTACTCTGTTAATTTGTTCCTAAATTCGTTAATATGTAAGCTATCCCTTATTTCGTTTGGCAATGTATTATAAATTCGTATAGCCATACCTACAGTAAGCATTATTTTTATATAAACACAATCTTATTGTTGGAAGAAAAAGTTGGTCCTTGTGTCTTCTACTGCCCTGTATAGACTACCCATGCGTCGGAAAAATATGGTTCTACTGTCTTAACAAGATGCTTATCTTCTGTTTTATATACATACATGGTGTCATAATTCTAAGTTTTTTAAATAGTGATCTGCATGTCTCTGTGCTCAGTTTGCCGCATAAAGCACGAATACAGTTTTTTTGGATTATGAATGCGTTAGCATCTACATCTACCGTGGTCTCGGCGCACTTGCAAAAGTACCGAAACACAGTTTTTTTTCGATTCTTATAAATTTTCGTCCTGATTTTGTTTGTCTTTGCTTAAGTGAAGTAATTTTTGGTTACTAAAAAAACATTTTGACGCCCCATTTTTTATGTTTCTAAATTATGGTTGGAACATCCCCTTAAAATTTGTCAATCGAAATCAAAGTCACCCTGTAGAGATCGAACCGACAAAATGCGAAAAAAACAAGCCGTATTTTTATGGTTCCAATCGAAAGCAACACTGAAAAATAAACAATTTGATTAAAAAGAAACAAACTCGGAACGCCAATTTTTGCGATCAATTTATCAAAAGTATCAATCTACTTGCAAGTAGAAGGTATTATAGATAGTATACATAGAAATTGTTACGTTATTTATAAAAAACGATTCCACAAATGCAGTTTAAAATGCTCTTTCCCTTTATCCAAGCGTGTTTTTATAAATAACACCGTCAACCTTCTGATGAGTTCTCTGCTTGTTGATTGTCTTATAGGAATCGTACGTCTCCATACAGGTTTTAACTCCTCCATATTTTCATGTTGCTTCCCGTATGATAAATCTCTCACGGGTCTCCAAAAAAAGAAACCTAACGGTGCGAGGTCTGGGGTCACCTACATGGAGAATGGTTAGTACCTACGGCCTCCAGAATGTTCCCACCTCCTCTCGGAATATTTCCACCTCCGACTACAAACATACCGAAAGGGTGGCTGGGCACAACACGGTTGAGGATCACTTTGACAAAAACGCTTGATAAATAAACATAAAAGGCTCAGCAGGGCGCCCCCGCGGCCGGCGAGGTCGAAGCCTGCTCAAGGAACTGCAACGAGAAAATTCATTGATTACATTAAAAAGTTCCGGCGCCGTCCTCCCTCGCCTCCGGTGTGAGAACAGACGGACCACTCCGACCACAGATATGTGACTACGGCAGATGCTTGGAATCAGATGTCCACAACTTGATTTACTTCTATTGATGGAAATCATGCAGCCACCACACACAACATTACTGGCTCCCTTCTGTACTGTGAAGATAACTGCTACGCTTAGTAAGAACTAGCTGTGCCCGCGACTCCGTTCGCGTACATTTCGATTTTTACGAAGCAGCATTTGTATGGGGGCCACGTCTTATCATAACTGGAGCTAGAATTTAAATAGCCTATCCTGTGTCCCAGATGTCTATATGTTTTTATACCAAATTTCATCAAATTCGGATAATTGGTTTAAGAGTTATGGAGGAACATACATACATACACACATACAGAAAAAAATTCTAAAAATCGTGAAATTAGTTTCAGTATCATATATTGAGCCTATAAACACAATATCTCTGAAAACAAACTAACTTACTCCATGACCGACCCTTACAGATTTATTATTAGTATAGAATAGATAAGATAGATAGATAAAAAAATATTCACATTTGCACACATACATGTACGGGAACAACACAAACGATAAGCACAATGTACATACAGCATACAAAGAAAAAAAAAACTATTAAAGTGAAACAATGCGTAGAAAGAAAAAAACAATATACACATGAAAAAGAAGCGTACAATAAAACAACAGATATTTGTGGGTGCGACAAATGTAAAAAGGTTCTGACTCGGCATGTGCTGGAGTGGGCGGCCACCTCAGCGCTGTTATTATGTCAGTACCCGAATAAGAATATTTATCTGCTAATTACTAATTACGTAGGTTGTAACTTGAAGTGTAGGTACAGGCAAGCTCTACTCGTCCGGGTGCGCAAATAAGTCAAGTTGAAGGTTTTCCCCGACTACGTGAGCGAATGTGCATGAGTTAAGGTTGTCTGTTGTATGTAATACTTGCCTAAGGTAGGTATGTATAGTATGTAAATATTTTTTTTAATTTATGTTCTATAACCAAAGCGAGTCTTTTGTTCCACTTTTCTGGTTGCAAACCGAACGCACAACTAAAGAAACAAAGAAGCGATTCTGGTAGCGACGCTGACAATTATGTGCAGTCGACAGCACATGAACCTTTCCATTTTAATTGTTAAGTCGCCCGTATCGTTATTGAGTTGTGTGCACGGATATCTATCTAATACCTTTAAACGAGCATTTCTTGCATAATCTGAATCTCGGAAACGGCTCCAACGATTTTCATGAAATTTAGTGTCCAGAGAGTTTCGGGGGGCGATAAATCGATCTAGCTAGGTTTAATTTTTAGAAAACTTCGTTTTATCCATGTTTTTAGGCAATGAAAAACTGCTACAATGTCATTAGAATACGAAGGTAAATTTTGCCATCATCTACAAGGTTGTAATAGTTCAGGTGGTAAATCGAACGGTCTCGAAACCAGAAGACGCCGGTTCGCGCCTCTCTCCAGTTAGACTTTCTTCCCCTGTTTTTTCCTTTTTTTTTCATCGTATCTAAATATTATAATTTCCAAAAAACATGAGTAACCAGTTACTCATCCAGTAGTCATCCAGGTACCTACTAAAGATTGATTTGCTGACAAAGTGCTCTCAACCCCGAAGTATTATTTTTTTATTATAACCATTTACGAGTACATTTTATGTATTTTTATACAGGGTGTAACAACATTCCCATATACCTATCTATATCTAAAAATCTAGGTCCTACTTGTCAATGTAAAAATTATTAATTATTACTAAAATTATTAAGACTGCCTCGGTGGACTAGCCATTAAGGCGCTTAACTACCAAGACAGAGGTCGTGGGTTCGATTCCCACAGGGGGGCGCCGTACATTTAAACAAATGGCCTCAGTCTGGGTGTATTTCCATGTTTATGATGTCCTTTCCTGGTTATCATAACACAGGGTATCCTAGTTTGGGACCAGGTCAAGTGATTGTATTGCGTGGAAGTTATTTATTTATTATTATCAATACCTACATTAGCTGACCCGGCAAATTGTTCTGGCATATTAATTAGCCGTAGAATGTAAGCCGTTTCCCCATAGTAAAAGTTGATCAAATTGACGATAAAAACCCCCATTATCTGATGGTTATGGGGACTTTGTTACATGCTGTATGTAACATCGGCGCCGGCGCCGGCGGCTTGATCAGCCTCACTCGAATAAGAAAAAAAGGCAGAGCTGTTATGACTGTTATGCTGGGCAAAGGCCTCCCATCTCTCAGACCAGAGTTTTTGATCTGCCCTGAGGCTTATTAGTGTTTTCCCGACTGTGGCGCTCGGAGCCCGAAAGGAGGGTGATAAAATTCTGAAATCTTGCGCGGCAGACCCTCTGCGGATGGGTCGGTGATCGCTGCGCGCCAACTTGCGCCATAAACTGTGGCCCAAGTTAGCATATTTCTTGTATGAATCTCCCTATCTCCGTTATTAGTTATACTACTTACTTTGTTTGTTTACTACGTGGCCCGTGGCTCCGGCTTCGCTGCGTGCAGATTACACGTGAGACAGACAGAGATGACGGCCGTTTAGGTTTAGTTACGCCGCTGAGGGCCGACTTTTTGCTCGCGTCAGGTAAAGATTGATTTATTATTTCTGGTACCATACAGCCTAGGCTTGCGATCTCTGTACTTAATGTTTATTTTAGATTCGCGCAGCTTTGCAATCTAGGTATCACATCTACCTTTTTGTAATGGGGAACTTGCGTCAAACTTAGATCGGAGTAACATTGCTTTTATACCATAGAAATCATATAAAAACCAAGGAAAAATTTAAAAATAAAACAATAAAAATATTGCTTCGGGGTTTTTGGGGTCACAAAGTACTGTATACATTTATGTAACTGTCTTCTGTTCAATAAACGATTTTTATTATTATTATTATTATTATTATTATTATTATTATTATTATTATTATTATTATTATTATTATTATTATTATTATTATTATTATTATTATTATTATTATTATTATTATTATTATTAAAGTATGCGAAAAATAAAGTTACTCTAATAACATAAAACTTATTACCTACATTTCGTTTTGTCATTGAATTCCGAACGTTATCTTAAGTTAACGTTAAGGGTGTAAGTTATGCATAAAAAAGTTTTTAAACGAGAAAACTCAAATAATGATAAACGCTTCATCATACATATAAGACGTTACCTACGTTAGACGTTAGATAGTCGGTTTGTATGGCGCATTTTAGTACCACGTGACAATATTGACTTTCCGACTGGTTATATTACAAAAAGTATTAGTCGCAGAGAAAAAAAAATACCACGTTTATTTTCTTTTAACGTGTTCTCTCCTATTAATTGCATTAACAGTTAGTCCAGTCGAAAAAAACGGGTTAGGAATGCATGTAAACGGAGAAGGCAAAATTTTCGATACTTGAGGGGGTTCTAGAAAAGCTTAACTTCATATTGCCGATCAAGATTTCCTATGTGCATTTGCCGCCATCTTGAAAAAATGGTTAAATTCTATTTTTTCACAATAACTCACACAATAAAAAAATTTATACAATACTTTTTTGTTGCTTTTTTTACGATCTACGATTAAGGTCCTTTACATTTTTTAGCTATCGTTCATCGTCATTGAGATATCGATCAAAAAAGTCAAAAATTTGTTACTCCGTTCTTTGCCTGAGGGCCACATGCAAATTCATCAATAAAATGTTAGTGCTACTAAACATTATCTAGGATAACGGCGTGGAGCAAACCCATGTCACTTAATATGACGTGGCGTAGAGATATGTAAGTAGATGTGATCATGTGATTTATTTTTCGACTAAGTGGGCTCTGGGCGAGCGGCTAGGGACGGTTTCGGGAAGTGTCATGCACCGGCAGCACAATCCGCATCACGGAGCGGCGGCGACTCGGCGGCGGCGGCGCGACTCGGCGGCGGCGCGGCGCGGAGGTCAAACAGGGAAACGGCCATGTGAACCCTCGTCACTTGCCGTCGCCTTTTTATAAGACATTGATTTATCGCTAATCACCGGCTGCATAATTAATTGGTCGATCTATGCGAATCACCGACTTTAATGACATCAGACCGTACCCCGAGATAATTTGTTTACCCGAGTTTTGTTTCAACAAATTGCTGCGCTGCCTCCCATAAGATAAACGATAAATCCAGTCTACTGAGGTGCCGGTCCCTGAAATTTTGTAAATATTTCCAGTAATCCCGTATTTAAATATATTTAGTGATATTTACATTTAAATAATATTCTGACAGTCTTAGGCGTTCATGATGGCTCGAAATAGCATATTTATATTCTGTGAGTTGGGAGTATTCCCAGCGTCAGTCACTCATCCAGCCATTTGCAGTACCTGTCAGTAAATAACAGTTCTTTGCTTAGCCATTTGTTTAGTCGGGTACCTAGACTAATTTTAAAATAAAACTAGAGAATACGTCCAATCAATTCGGAGAGCGCTACTGTATTGATTTAAAATGGTCACACGAATATCTTATGGCTAACATCTTATCTCTAATGAAAGCTTACGTGGCTATGCTGAGTCAGCTCTAATTGTAAGTACTCTACTGGTAGAGGGTTGAGGGGGTTGTATAACTTCTCCCTCCTTAAGAGCGAAATCATCCAATGGTGATTTCGCCAGCACGTTATAAATTGAACCCTAAATCTAATTATAACGACCTCGTAGCGCAGCGGTAGTGCATCTGCATACCATGCGAGAGGTCCCGGGTTCGAATCCCGGCTGGGGACAAAAAAAAACCCCAGGTCTTGGATGTTTACATGTTTGTGACGTCGTTGTTTCTGGTTTCCACGACACAGGGTATCCTAGTGTGGGGCCAGAAGCAATGTATGTGCCTGTATGTAAATGTTTATGTTTTATGTTTATGTTAATTCTAAAAACGCACATAAAACTCTAGTAGCAAGACTAAGGCTTTGCACTATCATTTCGCAATGGGTTTCACTTTCACTATCACTGAAGATGTTCTTCTGCTTCATCGAATGTGCGAGGATGTTCAGCTCGTCCAAGTCCATATTTACTGGGGGCATGCTAGGCACGTTACTGGGCTTCAGTTCGGCTAAGGTGATAGGAGTTCTTATACAGTCCATATTCTCTGCATAGGATCATTCACGATGCAGGTGAAGATCATCGATCTTCTTATACATCACAAGGTTCGTCTATAGTTCGTGTATGTACCGCGCACTTATTCTCGTGTGATGTCGGTGCCGCATTTCTTTATAAGCATGGTCTTATTTCTAGCATACAGTATCCAGCTACTTGGACTGATGATCTGTTCTACCTTCGTAGCTTCAACACGTACTGGAATCTAAAGACAACGCGTGAGGTTGTCTTCATAACTCAGGAGTTGCTGGATACAGGTCTCCTTCGGGTAGAGCACTCGATTTTCTTAAGCGCATAAGAAGCGGTCGTCAGGTATTCGCTTGCACGGTTGGTTAAGGGGCAAGTAATTAAGGGGTATTTTGGGGCTCACGAAAAATGGGCATGGGATAGATAATATAAGACATAGTTATGATAACACAAGAATATTCTAAAAACCTATTTATAGGCTAAAAATTCCACCCATGCCGGGATTTGAACCCGCGACCTCTGGCTAACCGTGCCTTTAAATAGGGTTTTAAAATTATCCTTAGCACGGGTTAGTGCAACAAAAAGAATATACCCCATTACTCTTCAGTTTTTAAAGATTCAGCTTTTATACATTTTAATCACGGTATGGACTTCAATTTCCTTCATTACCTTCCGTGGATGTCGTAGAAGGCGACTAAGGAAATACATTACCAGGAGACGGGCAGCAGCGTCTTCCTGAGATTCCAACCGCATACTGCGATCGCCAACCCGCCTTCCAAGCGTGGCGATTATGGCAAAACCCCTTATGGCTATGAAAACCACGGAGGAGGCCTATGTCCTGCAGTGGGCGTCAAGGGGCTGATGATGATGAGTCTTCAGTTTTGAGGGAGGTGTCGCTCGCCACGTATTTACTTAGAGTATTACGTGGTGAGCTGCACAACCCGGCTGTCCTCCAATGGATCCAACTGTCCGTGCCGGACGAGTACTGCGCCCGGCGGCGGCGGCCGCGGCTGCTGGTGGTGCCGCGCGCGCGTACTAACCTGCTCCGTGACGCGCCGCTCACGCGTGCCTTGCGCACGCTCAACGCGGTTGCTGATCATACGGACTTATTTGTATGCACTCTGGACGAGTTCACAAAAGCCTCGATATGCATTTTGGGTTCTAGTTTCAGTAAATAGATTTTAGTATGTATTAAAGTAGATCTGAATAGAATTAAGATTACAATCTAAATTAGCGCATCTGTCGTATTAGGCTTGTCCTGTAAAGATAGTTGTAAGAAATTGAAATAAATAAATAAGATTCAGCTTTTTAAACATTTTAATCACGGTATGGACTTCAATGTGGTCCAACGAGAAATTGTGATTCCATGGGGACATAGTCTTTCAAAATACGTTCAACAAGAGCAATAGAAGAGTCTAACTGAGCCGCTGTTACAAGTGTAATATTTGTGAGTGTAAAGAACTGGTTTAAAATCCGCAACTGTGTCTTCATTTGAAGTTATTAATTTACCACCTATTTCAAGTGAGAATTCGCAGTCTCCTGATTTGGATTTATTTGTTTCTTTATTTATAATATACAATTTTTTTTAGATAAATTTATTAGAAGACTTAAGGATTTTGGATTTTATATGCTCCCAACATCTTTGTGGCAGACGGCCCTAAATAATTTGGTAATGATAAATAATGAAAGTAGGATCATATATATATGTTTTTTTCTCATATAGTGAATAAAGTGTGTCCCTACTTTTACATATGCCGGCAGTCAGTTGGTTCTTTATTTTGGCTATTTCATCTCTGAATGGTATTATCTCTTGATTTAGGGTGCTAGCTTCATTGGGTTCTGGTGGTGCAGAGTTTAGGCTTTAGCCCACTAATTGTCGCTGCTTTGAGCGAGCAGTTACGAAACTGGGTCGGTCAGCTTGTTCTCCTATCTCATAGGAGTCCTTGACGCCTGGACGCAATTAGGACTAACCAGTTTGTCTCTCTGGGCTGAGGCAGTCCCTAAGCAGTCCAGGTGGAAACATTTGCAGCAGTTGCTGCATTTAAACATCTTGTCGTCGTTTATTGTTCTGAGGCAGGCATAGCAGTTCAAAACTGGAGGAGTATTCATTTTGGTGACTCACTTATTTGTCAGGCGCATGGAAGTGCTTGAGTGTGGCGCTTGCGCAGCTCGGGAGTAATGATCGGTATCGAGCGGCTACCGAACGCGGCCTTGACTCAGACGGCGGGCTCGTCAAAGAAAGCGATACCATTTCGCACTGATTCGCTTGGTGTTCACTGAGATTGCGTGTTATCACTTTGATATAGACACTATCAACTAGGTTATGAACTAAGCTTCGCGTTTATATGCAATTTGACACAAATAATTTTATTTATTATATTTTCAAAGCGGGTGCAAGCTGAGAGCCACTTGACGCGATGTTTTTACACTCGAGCGGTAACGATAGAAATAAAAGAAAAAAAAACTTAACAGTTATTTACGTCTGATATTTAATTGCCTTATTTTTACGTTATTTAATGAACTAATTACTTTATCGTTTCCAATTTTAGTAGTACTTAACTATCGTTCAAATGAGAAAAGTTTTATCTCAGGCGCGAATCCAGCCCTCAAACAATGTAATAGTCACAGCCATGGGTGTAGGCAGCATTTTGTTCAGGGGGGCGGTAGGGACAGGCATGGTAAAACTTATTATATACATAGCTACTAAAAAATCGTGTTACGTTAATATAAAAAGCCTGGGCATGGCACCATGCCGGTTATTCGAAGTTTTTATTTAATTGTGTCATGCTAATTATATTAAAAATTAAGAAAAATATCGTACCGAGTAATGGTAAGAAATGCGCGTGAATGCGCTAAAAATTTATGTTTTTCTGGCAAATATAGTAACATAACATATCTAGTTTATGTTAAACTAGATATATTTTACACTTGCTAAAACCTGATCAGTCGTGCATACTTAAAACTCAGGTAATTGGTAAAAAAATGCGCACACCAGGAAAAAAATGCGCGCGCAAGGCGCTCGAAAATTTATCGTGTTTATCCTAACTGCCAAGGTTTTTAGCGTAGTTATAGACTATGCTAAAAACGTTAGTAGGTTTGGTTATTCTGGTAATGCATCATTCCTGAAACATGTTAAACAGTTTGAGTTTTTCTCTCAGACTTTTTAAAATATTAGAGCTTGGTACCTAACGCAATGTCTCCTGAGTTGTGGGAATATAAATACGTTTATTATTTATATTTAACTATATTGAGAAATTCTCGTTTATAGTGCAAAACCTATAAACGAGAATTGGGCAAAGGCCTCCCCCCAACACAGACGAAATTTATCCTACAAAGAAGAATAAAAGAAAAGTTATAGTAATGTTTCATGTTTTATTGATTCAATTGCGTACAAACGGTATTTATAAATAAGTAAGGCTCTTAGAAAATAAAGGTGCGCGGAGCGCGCCGAAAATGTTGCAATTTTTTAATGAATTAGTAACATTTTCCTACAAGGATTTCTGTGACCGATGATTTCCAAAGGGCCTGTTTCCCAAGCTGAATAGTTTCAGGAATTTATTATTTTAAAGATCAGCTCGTAGGTTAGAGAACAGTAAATAGTTTAGAAACACTAAAATTCTGGTTAATCAGCAAGATCTGACTGAACTGCGGCGTCCCCTAGCACTCGGCGCGCGGATGCGACAAGTACATTTTTATAAAAACATGCAACATTATATAATATAGTGGTGCTTGATGATGTTTTCTTGATTTCTGTTGTATATACAGTAACACCATAAAACCTACATAAACAAGGCTCTATGAAGAGAAGGCCCCCGGATACACCGCCTATGGCAGGGACCACTCATGGATTCGGAAGCACTCCCACCGAGCACCTGTCTAGGCCGATACGGTTCACGTGGCCCGCCCAATTACACTTCAGCTTAGTCGTCGCAGCTCCGACATCGCCAATCTTGCTTCTGGAGCGCAGTTCTGTTTCGGATTTTGTTGATTCTTTTCACAGCCTTAATCTGTAGAATTCTGATGGACCCGATCGGGCCACCGTAACAATGGTTTTTAATTGTTCTTTTCAAGTTCATAATCTAACAGGTTGAAGTGTGACAAGGCTCTGGGCATGCGATGGACATGCCATCGTGCCCACAACGGTGGATCCGCGCTTGTTCTATCTCAAGATAGAGGTATGGGAGAGAAGAGGATGGCAAAAAGTTCTACTTATTAACCAAAGCTACTCCCATGCTCGTCTCCTGGCTTCACGGTGCTGCTGCTTAGCTGTTGGAGATGCTACGCTGCTGCTGCTGCGCTGCTGCTCTCGTTTTATTTATTTGATTCGAAGGATTAGGTTTAGCGTATCGGGAACCGGCTCGCAGATACTTTTTGAGTTGGATGACCGTATTTCACGAGGGTTTCGCTGCTATTTCGACGCGATCTTACCGGCTGCGTCAGACAAGTTAAGGTGGGAGCCAAGGAGCTTTTTAAAATACAAATTCTAAAATAAAAATCCGGTTAAGTGCGTGTCGGGCCAAGCGCAATGTAGGGTTCCGTAGAAAGAGGGTTTCTTATTTGCTTTAGACAACTAACAACTTCATCGAATTCATTAACAATGGATTTTGTACGAAATTTTACTTTTATAAGTTGGTTGGCTATTACTTGTTAACTAGTAAAGTACTTGGCCGCGATAATTTTTCTTTTAAGTTCATTATATGTGCTACTACCCTGATTTTTTCACGTTTCTAAAATCCAGGAGGAGTTTAGCCAGGAGAGGACGCCCTACTGTAACAAAATTTTTCGCTTTAAAGCTTAATATTTCGCCAACGGAACCCTAAATCAAAAATGGTCTTCCTACCATATTTTTCAACGATCAATCCAACGATGTCCCACATGATGGGGTAGACGAGAAAAAAAAATCATCCCCACTTTTCATGTTAGAGGAGGTACAGAAAAAAAAATTATTCTAACATTTTATTCTTTAACTTTCTCGGCGTGATAAATATGTATACAAATACCAAATTACAGCTTTTTAGTACCACCGGTCTTTGCGCTAGGCCACGGACGGACAGACAGACAGACAGACAGACGGACGGACATGGCAAAACTATAAGGGTTCCTTGTCGGACTATGGAACCCTAATGAGAAAATACGTCCACTCAATTCGGAGAGCACTACTGTATACGTATTGATTTAAAATGGTCACACAAATATCTTAGGGCTAACACCTTATCTCTAAAGAAAGCTTACGTGGCTATGCTGAGTCAGCTATAACTGTAAGTACTCTACTGGTAGAGGTTTGAGGGGTTGTATAACTACCTGCCTAGACAAGTAAATAAACGGAAATGTGTAGGCGGAATATCGATAGGATGGCAGTCGGGAAAATAGATAATCAAACAGCTATCTCCCGCGAGCCTCGCGCTCAAAAATACAACTGAAGCGATTGCCCTGGACGTGGTCTGTGTGTAACTCGTAATTCAACTTTATATGGAGTTAATTTATTCGTTTGCGAAACTGCGTTTTATATTCGCGCTGTAAAAGTTAAACCATCGAAAGTGAATTATATCACGAGTCCCGTGGGAGAATGAATGTGCCGGTCCGAGATTTGTTGTGCGGGGCGTTTAGCGGGTAGTGGCGCCCTAGATGCGGGATCCAGGTCGCAGTCCGCCTGTCGCGTTACCTGCCTCTATGAAATGACACTTGCTACATGGAACGAAGTACGTTACGTTATAATACGCTGGTGGTTCAATATTACGTCTACAATCAAAAAGCGCTTGCCTCACATTCAGGAGGACGTAGGTCGTAGACACTCGTGATGATTAAGCCCATACTTTGGTACCTACATTTATTTGTGTCGAAAATTTTCTTTTTGTTTCTTGTGCACTTTTGCAATATTTTTTTTTCCTTTTAAATTTTTCTCATTTGACATTTTTTCCTTCTAAAATTTACGGATGACGTTTTCTCTTTTGTTTTATGTTTGACAGTCTATTTTCCGTTTTTTACTTTTGTTCCCAACCTTGTAATATTCTTTATTATTTCCCCTTTGTTATGCTATTTTAAACTTTTGCTATACCTATTTTAGAAGCTAAAAATGCTTAAACTCTATACAGTATTTTCTTTGGACGGCAGGCCGTAATGACAGTCGAGGATACAGAACTACCTATATTGGACAGAGTAATTACAATATGCATCTATCAGCAGCATTGAGGTGCTGATAGATACTTCAACGAGTAGAGTAGAATATTCGACATTCTTCTTTACGATTCCTTATCAATAAAATGTTCTACATGTGACACTCACAAATAATAATAAATACAATCAGGCGTCACGTCCATGTCCTTCATAAATGCAGCCCTAAAACATAATAGGCACAGCGGTGATGTCCGTTTGGCAAACGGCGGGCGTCAAGATCGGAATAACAAGCCGGCTCCGCGCTGGCGGACCACCGAACTGGGAACAGGTCTGGATACCTGGATACGGCATTCATACAATAGTGACAAAAGTGAGATAACCTTCTTTTACATTCCGAAAAAGATTGTGACATAGTTTTTCCAGACCTTGGATATGTTCATCTCTAGGATGGCTATAGGTTCGCATGATGCCTCCTCCACCATTTATAGCTGGCTCGAGGAACGTCCGGCGCATTTTTAACAGAAGTCGGCTGTTTGCGCATTCTGCACGGTTCGAACTTATAATTGATGGTAGAAGTTGCCGCGATCTGCCGATTGTAAAGACAAATAAACAACAAGCTAGTTTGCATAATTTCACCCTTGACTCGCCTAACAGATTCCGCTAAGACCTCGCCCCGAGTGCTAGAGATCTTAAAAGCAAATTATTCTGAAAGGTATTGGATGGTAACGACTAGCGGTTGTTTTCAAGATTGTTTGGAGTTTGTAAGTGGCCTGGGGCAGGGCTTATAAAACAACACGAACATTGTCTTTGAAGTTATCGGATGATTTCACCCCTAGCTGGGAGGGGATGAGGGCTAAGTATACAATGCAATCATTTTGTTATCGACCCCAATAGCGCGTTATATTTCGTTGTTTTTAGGCGACGATCCTAAAGACAATGAAACGCAAAATCAATCGGCATTCAAGCGTTTTCATTATAATTCGTGCTTATTCCAGAACAATGGGAGGTACTTACCTACCTTACATTGTTAATTAGTAGGTAATTAGGACACCTACTTAGGTGTCCCAATTACCTACTTATTTATTAGAATTCTAAATTGAGTCGTACAGGGATATTTCTAAATTCCTGTACCCCAGTTACACTTTGTGTTTTACAAGTATGAGTTTTTTCACAACTGTGCTTTGCCAGTGTCGCAGTGTTCAGAAAATCATTGATAGAGCACGTAAAGCGCGAATTTAATCATGATCATCATCATAATCAGCCGGTGTCAGTCCACTGCTGGACGTAGGCCTCTCCTAAGTCGCGCCACTAAGACCGATCTTCGGCTCTTCTTTTCCAGTCACTGCCCACCGCTTTGCGAAAGTCGTAGCTTCACCTGGTCACAGTGCGTCTTACGTTACGTTTGCCGATTCGCAGTCTCCACTCTAGAACCAGTCTACTCCAACGGTTATCGGTCCTGCGGCAGATATGACCAGCCCACTGCCACTTCAGTTTGCTAATCCGTTCAGCTATGTCGATTACTTTAGTTCTCTGGCGAATTACTTCGTTTCGGATTCGATGCCGCCGAGAAACACCGAGCATAGCTCTCTCCATAGCTCGCCGAGCGACTTTAAATTGGTGGACTAGTCGAACCGTGAGTGGCCACGTCTCGGCTCCGTATGACAAGACGGGTAGGATGCACTGATTAAAGACTTTTGTCTTCGAGACTGCGGTATAGGCGACGAGAAGACTCGACGGAGTTTCCTGAATGCTGCCCAGCCCAGCTGAATTTCTTTTCAAAGTTATGTTTGCCTAGTTGGAGCGTGTGCAATAGGCAAACATACTGCGAGACAACTTCGAGCGAATGTAATAAAATATGTGAATCCTGATATATTTACCTACTGGTTAAAAGAGTATCTAAATATCGTTACTAGGACGCGAAAATTTAGAAAAATTTACTACTTTCAAAATAGGTACGCAAAACATAAATTGTTGTTTTCTCGTAAATTGTTGTACGTAACTCCATATGATACGTTTGGGGAATTACTTTTTTAGGAATAACCCTCTACGATAGGCGTGGTATGTCGTCAATAATGCAGATAGAACTGTGACGTCCTGACCAATGTTCAATAAGCTGAAACCTATCTAATGTATAGCTATCTATCTGCCTACCTCACTTTAATAATTAGCTAATTAGCACTGCCACGATATCGACGACGAGTAAAACAATGGCCAATACGAAGGGCAATATGTAGGTAGTAATTCCGTTTATTGATTACGCAATCAGTATTCAATAGCACACGGTGGAATAATGACATTATGACCTCTCCAGTGGTACAGTCCACAGCGCATTGACGCTGCCAATTTGAATTCAATTCGATAAATTTATCATGACAAACCATCCAAAGTGAAAAATTATGTAACATAGCTTTATAAGATTGATGTATTTGATTTCATTTGATTAGATGACAACTGTACTTCCAATTTTAATTGCAAAAATTTCACTGGACCTATCTACGGAAGTTCGAATATTCCTATTTACTTATTGAATAATTTCTTGCAACAAATTACTTCTATTGGGTGTGTTGCAACATTTCGTACAGGTACAGGTAGAGGTAGAGGTAGGTTAAGTTGAAAACAAAAAATATTTGAGCCGTTTCAGTTGATCGGTTTCGTTGATCGGAGTGGAAAAGTGAATAACCAGCAGTTACAGTCGTAAATAGTGATAGTGATCATACACTGCCTGCTAGACCTTGTGGGTAATCTGGGAGCCAGAAGGTCTAGCAGGCAGTATACACACAGGCATGCGCAGTGGGTATACTATTGTTTTTGTTTTATGTAGACTATAAACGAGCCACTGCAGGGTACAGGCCTTCTCTTAGAGAGAGAGAGAAAGTATGGGCTTAATTGCCACACGTGCCCACCGCGGATTGGCAATTTCAAGCGCTGAAGTATGTGGACACCTCAGACACACTGGTTACAGGTAACATTGAATTTTTCAAGGCAATTATTGGTAATATTGATTTAATGATAGTTTATTCTCGAAGCCGTATTCCGACGGACTACTAAGATATTTTTGGGTAATGTAGAGAACACTCAGAGAGACAGAGATAGATAGAAAAAAAGAGTCAGAGAGAGAAAAGAAGCACGTGCCATCGCCATACCACCCGGCGTCTTGCGAGGTACCAAGATATTTTCGACGGGTTTAAATAAGTCAATGGTATGACGGTGTCAAAAAAATATTCCTTTGAGGATGGTGTTATGCCAGCATACTTGAACTCCAAGGAAGTTATCATGAGTGAAACTGATCGTGAAAACAGTGTAAATATAGAACCTTCAGCTTTACAAAGGGTGTCTAGTTTTATACAGCGTATCCAGTGCAGCTTTATCATTAGAATCGCCAGCATTAAGTATGCTGAGTTGGAGCCCCTTTTTTGTTGTCACGGAAGCACCTGAGGCGTTTGGAGACCGAGGTGGCTGGGTGCCATACATTACTGTATGGTACCCGGCTGCCTTTGACTCTATATGCCTCACATGTTCTCTGCACGATTTTTTTATTTTTTTGACGTTCGTGTATTCTGTTTGTGTACCTTCGTGTTTGCTTTGTGTTTCTGTGACAATTTAAATAAGTGTCTTCTTTCTTCTTTCATTCCGTTTTTGTATACACTATACAGTGAAGGGCATTGCCTTATATAAGTAGCTCTATCCAAATCTTGCTATTTAAATAGTATATTATCAAAACGAGTGTATTTTATAATATCAAGAAAATTATAGGAGTCTTAAAAAGGACTGGTCACATCCTACACTCCAAAAGTTCACACCAAAAAGAATCGATCACAGAGCGATTTACTCTGCTGCACATCTTGCGCTCGTTATAAATAAAATGTATTTAATTACCCCATGATTTGAACACACGCTGACTCCAACACTAGGCAGAGCTGGCCTCGTGTGGGAAAAGAAGCGCTTAGCACGTTATCAGATTGTGTGGTTATGAGGCATTAGTGAGATAAAAATTAGATAAAATTAAAGTAAAATAAAGTAAGGTTAAAGTAAATTTAGGCAAGGCCGGCTTACACGAGTTTCATATACCTACGTGGCACATTTCATTAGTAAACACTAATCGAGAGGACTTGGGCCGTTTTTGAGTGTGAACTTTGTAGGAAGAAATATTTCCATAGTTTTTTTTTCTTAAGTTTAGAGACCCCAAGAATGCCGCTGACGTTTCATTTTAATTACAAAAAATTCGAGGTCACTTTCTGTTCAAAGATAAAACCATAAACATATTGTTGTTTCCTCGTATAATAGATAAGCAGTGTGATTAAAAGTTTTGGGAAGTTACGTTCTATGATTTTTTTATCGGACTTCTTCGAATAACCCTTATAGTTTGAATACCTGGGTCACTCGAGAACTCGGTCCATAAAGTAGGTATTACTGAAAAACATACATATATCCAACTTTTTTAGTTTTTGCGTCACAAAAATCGATTTTTGCTGAAAATTGAGTTATTTTGCTGACAAAAATCGATTTTTTAAATCAGATTTTTATAATAATAGAAATATTCGATTATTAAAAAATATATTTTTAATGTGCGTATCACATTCCTACCCGATAACCATGTCGTATTCTCTGCATCTTTACAATTTTTTTTCCAAACGAATCATGCTTTGGAAATCAACAGCTAAGAAGATATTCAGGTGAATATTTAATATATTTTCCAAGAAACCTTATCGAAAATTTCAAGCTTTCTTTTAGAAAATAATTTTGTTAACGCGTGGTATATTCAAATCATCGGGATCCCAAACAAGCAAAAGGCTTGTTCGTTTGTACTTACCGCTCCGTGCTAAAAGAACGCTAATAGTTAGTTACGCATCCATTACGTGCCAACATTTTTCATGCTTTAATAACCCTTTTATTGATTTCATAAAAAAATACGGATAAAGTTGTCTTTATCTTGTAACAGGCTGTTTGGCCTACAAGGAATTCGGAATGATTGTGAACAAATAAATGGCATGTTAAAGTATACAACACGTGGTAAGATCGCAGCTATGGGTTTATAGTTTCTCGTCGGCGGTAGTCGACGATTTACTATGTAATATTGTGCTATGTAACGGTACACTATTGTGACAGACGGAATTGAACACCAAATTTAAAAGCACACAAGTCCCATTACCTTCAAACTTTGTGAATATCGGTGGAAGCGCATTGCTAGATCCCCTGCCTCGAGAAGTCGTGGTTTCGAATACCGGCACGTACAGTCGACAGCACATAAACCTTTACATTAAAGTTGCGATGTCGCACATCACCCGATGTGAAGGTGGATATGCTGTCAATTGTACCTACCGTTTGCTTTGTTTTCTAAAATCGAAAACATCCTGAGGAGTGTCTGAGGTGTTCAGTTACCTCGTGAAGTTGCTAATCAGCGGTAGGTTTATACTCTCTTTCTCTAAAGAAGGCCTGTGCCCTGCAGTGGGACTTATGGGGGGTCTAAGAAACGCCCTATATACATAGGAAAATAAGGACAAATTTTACTATGGGAAATATGATAGGCCAGTCATTAGACTGATTCTACGTTGCAAAAGGTGGTGTAGCAGTTTTTATCTCGTACATATGGGTGCTACGTTGATCGACAGTGTTGCGTTGGTATATTCGCGATTTCTGGCAACGGTTTGTTTGCGTATGGACTGAAGCGGAATGAAATTTAAATATACGTTGTTTATGTATAAGAAGAATATAGGTATAATATAAGTAAATAATATATAGAGATAGAGCGCTGCGCCAACAAACTGCTTTGCAGTTCGGCGAAATTGTACATAAAATGAAGGTTTTTTTACTTTGAATCAATAAATAAAAAAAACTAATGAAATATATACATTTTTTAAATATGAGATATCTTGGGATCACTTTTGGCACCTACTAAACCTCAATATATTGACACTTTTGTTGGTTTCTCCCTCATAACTTCTACATGGTTCATCCTAGCGAAAAATTCCCTTGCAACAATTTAGAGAGCATACAATTTTGCGTTTAATGAGTATCAAAACTAAGTTTTTCCCTAACTTAGTAAATAACTGGAGTATAGTGGTTTTAAAGTGTCTCCAGCTTGGAAACGGTCACTCTCAGAGAAAAACTTGCGAAATGTAAGTTGTAGAAAATGAGATTTTGCGTATACTGAATACCACATTTGTGGAATTCGGTCAAGTACACTCATCGCAATTGGCAATATCTTAAATCGGCGTTGGTGTTACCTGCAATTGGCGTTTGAATTTACTCATAATTTCCAACGCCTCAATGATAAGATTTATAATCTTGGAAATCGGCACTACTAAAGAAAAAAAAACTCTAATAGTGCCGATTTCATCCAGTATATTCCAGATATTATAACGTTTTGGAAAACCTCGGTTTTTGGCCATGGTTTTTTTACTATGTTGCTAGACCGAACTTTTAAGTTTTCGTACTCGTTCGATGTAAAATTTCATCTTCTCTCTTTAGAACGTGACTTTTTGCTAATATACACCGTATAGAAGTTAAAAAAAAGTTCCAAATTTTCAAGTTTTATTAGCTGTCAAAAGTTGTCCCGATACCTATATCTCGTGTTAGCATTTTTTATATTCAATTAGTTGCACCCACATCTAGGAGATAAAAGCATAAAAACTACTGCACCACCTTTTGCATCATACACCCTAGATTTGAATCTCCATTGACTGGGCTATAATAACTTTGTATGAAATAGTAACTTTTTCGCTTTGCGGAGTGATTCCTGCAGTAAAAGATGTTTGTATTGACGAGTACAACCCCCCATTTTTGGACGTACATAGAGATTTTGTCATTTTAGAGTCCACAGCACAAGACATTATAAAATAGATAAAAGGTAAAGGCTGCTTCTGCTGTATCTTCGATGAACGGCATATAGATCGGCATGGAGTCTACGGAAAATCTTCAGTGGTAGGGCAGTAGAGGTAGTTTAATGTGCCAAGCAATCGTCCGCGCATGTACCACGAATTTTGCTATTGGTTCCTTCCTAGCTGCGAGGCTTTCCAACGCGCGGTCCTTCTAAACGTTCCGAAGTTGCGGCCGGAGCATCGACTAAACTACGAACTATTTGTCAACGTGACGTGACGTCTGTTTGTTAGATTCACGCGAGATTTATCGACGTCCTCCCCCGCCCTGGAGCACGACGCATCAAGTGACAAATATCATGATATATCGATCCAATAAATGTGGAATTGTGTGCTCCATCCCGCGGGACGCGCGTTCGAGCCCACTGGCCGGTGGCGGGCGCGGCTCGTTAGAGGCTCGTTTACGAACAAACTGCTTCCATTCTCCGAGCCTTCCCACAATCGAGAAAGTTTTTCCTTTCTTTCTTGTTGTTCGGCTTAGCTATACTTCAACGGGAAACGCTCTCTATCAAAATAAATTAAACGCTCGAGTGTCGGTTTGGCTTGACAAGACTGCAATAGTTCTGGGGAATACGCTTCACGATTTTCATTTTCACTTCCAGAAGTGTACGGAACTAACTGGAGCGTATTCTATTTGGTTCTATTCGGTTAGTTGAGAACTTGTTAGGGTATTTGCATAACACTCATTGACGTCTTCACATTTGAATATTGTCGACGCAATCAACTTTGTGTCTTTCCACTTCCTCTTACTAAATTATTTTCATAAACGACTTAAACTATCCATCTTATACATAAGTAGCCTATTTAGTCACTGGTCTATATAACGTCCGGCTGTAGGGCACAAGCCTTCTCTCAGAGAGATTGAGAGGGAGTATGAGCTTAATCACCATGCATGCCTATCTATCTATCTATCTATCTAGTGGATTGGCAATTTCAAGCGCTAAGGTATGTGAACACCTTAGTCACGATGTTTTATTTCAGTTACCGAGTGGTACCATGAATTCAAAACAAAGTCACCGGTACACGCCGTTCTCCATTCGAACCTACGACCTCCTTTTTTTCATTCTTATTGAAGGGACATTTGACGAAAACAGGACAGGTGAGTGACTTTATTGACCCGCGCTTGCAAATTAGCCCGTGCGAGGCACAGCGGCGCCGGCGCAGCGCGGCGCGGGCAGTCAGCACCCGACGGCCGGCCGAGCCACGCGCGCACCATGCCCGACGACACCAGGTTCACCAGGGCCGAGCTCCAGACCCGCAACACGAAGGACGACGCCGTCTTTGTCATAGACAACATCGTGTACGACGTCACCAAGTTCCTGGACGACCACCCCGGCGGGGTCGAGGTGCTGGTGGACAACGCGGGTAAGGATGCCTCGGAGTGCTTCCATGACATCGGGCACAGTCAGGACGCGAAGGACTTGATGAAGAAGTTCGAGGTCGGCGAAGTTGTGGAGGAGGACCGGCGGGAGGTGCGGAAGCGGGGGCAGTACGACGGCGGGGAGACGCCCCTCACCTGGAGGAGTCTGGTGGCTGTGTGGCTGCCGCCGCTGGCCTTGGCTGCCGCTGCCGCGATGCTCTACAGTTACCTCTTCGGGTAGACGGCAGAACGACGGGCTCAACACAGCCGTGGACGCTCGCGTGTGGACAAAGAATGACGAGGCGAAAATGGCCCTAGGTACTTACCTGTTTTTTCTTGATTTCGTTTGGTTGAATGACGGGATTTTGACACCAAATGCGGACTGGCCATTACGCCGCGGTTGCGAAACTTGTTGCTGAGGTCGTCCGGTCCTTACATAATGACTCGATTGCACGTGTAAGCAGGGTTGCCAGATTTGCAAGTTAAGTTCCAGAACAAAAACAATAAAATTATACTTACCTAACTATATACAGGGAAAAGAAATTTCCCTTACATACCCGAAAATAGGGTGTTCTACTTGTCAGTACGAACAACTTTTACTATGGAGAAAATTACAAAAAAAATATGTTCTTCCGTACATTATAATACCGCAGTTGGTCACTATGGAACGGTTGATACTCTTTTCGCGAGAGAGAGTGGTAGCCGACATGTTAGCTGAGCTCTCTCCAGTTACCAAAATGGTTAGACGCAGTCTAAAAAAAAATTTAAATCTCTGCTGCCATTGCTTTTTTTCCATTGTTGGTGTTTTGGTTATAAACGATTTCTATTATATTCTATGGGTCCTGGTGATCTGGCAACCCTACACGGTGCAAGTATTGCAGTTGCAACTCTTAGATTCTTTTATAATAGCCGAGAAGTATGTAACTATCTTGCAATCCGTATTGTAGGAGTAAGAGACCCCCCACACTAGCGTTTTTTGAGCGTCGTCGTCGTGACAGTATCCGCACAACGTCGACGCCGCGGCGACGCGACGCTGGCGCTGGCCGTCTACCGAACGCACGTTTACGCAGCGGTTGTGGATAGTACTTGTTCGCAAAAAACGTTGCGCTGGTGCTGCGGTAACACGACGCCTGCGCTGCGTAAACCCACGTTCGGTAGACGGCCACCGCCGTCGCGTTGCCGCGGCGTCGACGTTGCGTCGACGCTGTGCGGACGCCGCGCTGGCACGACGACGACGCTCGAAAGACGCTAGTATGGGGGGTCTCTAAGTCTGAAATAGGTTCATGTAATACCCCTAAGATTTCAAGTACCCTTACGTTGTAGAGTAGGTACCTTGTCCTATCTACCGATGTATCCTTCAAGTGCCTATCGTTACGTTACAATAGATAATCTACTTATTTTTAATGAAGTGTGAAAATCTACTTACTTAAGATAGATTTGGATTTATTTAAGATTATCTCTTTAACTGGCTGTGTAATGTACTATCTCGTTTGTTGTTAAATTATTTTAAGCTCTTTATCTAATACATAAAAATATCGTGTCACGGTGTTTGTTATCGAACTTCTCCGAAACGGCTTCACTTAATTTTATGAATTTTTTTGTGTATATTTGGTAGGTCTGAGAATAGGTCGTAGGCTAATTAATATGGCAAAACGTTTGTCGAGTCCGCTAGTAAATATAAATAGTCGGTCGCTTGTAGCACATAACTAGTCAGTCTCTTCCGACAAAAATATCAATTAAGTGAATCCGGAATTACGCTAATAATATATAAATATTTTTAGTAGCACAAACTATTTTCTACCTATTTGTTTGTTGAAGTTATCGTCACCTTCCTACTAGGCATCATTTGCATAATCGGCGCGTGGCGCGTGTGCCAGTCCACAGCTCAAGGTGCGACCTCCGACCTCACTCGCTCTTTCGACACCAGGGAATAAAGGTTATTCTCGCAAAGCAAGACAACCAGGTAGGAGGCTTGCGCTGCCAAGTGATAATGTCTGATCATAATATCGCGTGCCACGAGTCACCTACATCTTGATGCATAATTTATTGCGTACCGTTTCCGTCTCAATATCATAACACCGAATACTATATAACAAAAGTACAAGATTTTCCGTTGAAAATTGTATAATGCATTAATGACGCCCTTGCGTTGGCTTTACTTTGGCACGTAAATTTTATTTTCGTGAGGAACATCGTCAAAATAAACGTCAGAATAAATGTGGAGTTTCTTTGTTAGCTTCTTCTCCACATAATCCATTAATTGTGAAACTAACAACTTTGACGTTCATTAAGTAAACATTCTGTTTTTACAATGAATAAAAATATTTGAATTGAATTGAATTGAATTGAATTGAATTGAAAAAAAAACATCACCAAGTGTACACTAGGAAACCGCGATGCTCACGGCGCTTGAATCGAACAACATCAAGAAACGACAGTCGACATGACGCGGCTGTAAACAAATTAAACAAGTCATCGTCAGATATCAGCCCACAACATAATCAGCGGGGAGTGAGGAGAGCGGCGGCGCGCGCGCCGGCCTACGTCAGTCCGCGCACGATCGCCAAGCAAGTCAGCTGCTCGCCGCCATGCCAGACAAGAAGTTCACCAGGAAGGAGGTCCAAGAGCGGACCGGCGGCGACAACGTGTTCATTATAGAGAACTTGGTGTACGACGTAAGCCAGTTTCTAGATGAGCACCCTGGCGGGCACGAGGTTTTGGTACAAGCGAAGGGAACAGACGTGACGGAAGACTACTTGGACGTGGGGCACAGTTTGGACGCGCGCGAGCTTATGCGGAAGTACCAGATTGGTGAGCTGGTGGACAAAGACAAGGTGGAGATGAAGAGGAGGCGGGCGACGTGGGAGGAGACGGACGTGGAGCAGCCCAGCTTCTGGGCCAGCTGGAAGTTGCCCTTGCTTCTCGGCGTGCTCGCCACTCTGTTCTACTCCTACCTGTTCTGATGAGAGGGCCGACGCGGCTTTTTGGAGGCGGTGAATATTTCTAATTGAAAGTAGCACGTTAGACCTTGGATTGATTCGCCATTGGAAGTTTGGAGGGGTTCTTGAAGTAAAATAATAAAAATGTGTACGACTTCCAAAGAAATCGTGTTTATTTTAGCTGTAGATTGTAAGTGGTGACAAGTGGATGACAACTGTATTGATCCAAGGATAGAGTTTATACTACAAATGCAAAAGAAATCTAGAGCGGGTGACGTTATTTTAAATTTTGTGTTTAAAAATGATAGAACAGAATAAAAAGAAATTACAAAAACGAACCGGCCAAGTGCGAGTCGGACCCGCGCACGTAGGCTTCCGTACCATTATCTATACAACATTTAAATATTTCAAGCGTCTACCTGTTGCCGTTATTAATATCGAGCAAAACAACGGCAAAAAAAAATCACGTTTGTGGTCTGGGAGCCCCCATTAAATATTTATTTTATTCTGTTTTTGGTATTTCTTGTTTTAGCGGCAACAGAAATACATCATCTGTGAAAATTTCTACGGTCTAACCATCACGGTTCATAAGACAGACGGACGGACGGACGGATGGTCGGACGGACGGACGGACGGACGGACAGCGGAGTCTTAGTAATAGAGTCCCTTACCCTTTGGGTATGGAGCCCTAAAAATGGTGTAAAAAGGTTTACACCGTTATAGGTTCAGATGACAGTTGAGGTGGGGGACTCAATAAGGAGATCACGTAATTATCTTGCGCTACAATAGTTAGTGCTGGTTGTGTATACAAAGTTCTACTCGTACATTGGATCAACTTATTAAGATCAGTCATCTAGACTGCTTAAATTGACATTACGGTTTTCCAGTTTAAACGCTTACTTGCTAAGATTATAGTACAAAATTAAAACCTTTCCGTATACTGTGTGTGACTGATGATAATCATTGCACTTCAACTCAGCTGTTTCGATAAGTTGGTCGTCGGTACATGAATCAATTCTGCGACGAGTTATAATGTCAAGGTGAATTAAATAACGTGTTGCTCTATTGTAGACTTTATGATGCTTGAAATATTACTAAATTATCCAGAAAACGCTCCGGTTAAACAATCAAATTCGCAACTACGACTATGCCAGTATGTTGGTGTTCTATTTTTAGGATTCCGTTCTTCAATAGAAAGAAAACCAGCTAAGTGCGTGTCGGGCCACGCATAGTGTAGAGTTCCGCAAAGAGAGGGGGCTTTATCTGCTTTACAGAAGTAACAATTTCATCAACGTAATTTTTATGAATTTCGTATGGAAAAACATTTTCCCACTGCAAACTTAAGTTTGTAATTGTTTGTACGGAGCCCCCTACGGCGCGAATGCTGCTCGCACTTTTCTGTTTTTTTATCGTTCAAGTAACAGACAAGTAGCAAATTATTGTGTTTAATGAAATTGTTATTCTAGAAGTATAATTACTTTTAAATAGATTAGATACAAGTCTTATCAGATGCTCAGAGAGCCGTTTCTGTTGTGTAAGACGCGACATAATCAGCTAACGAGCGACGAGTCAATAGTAATTGTGATTAAGTATACAATATAAAATAAACGTTTAAGTATTTGGCCGAGGCTCTTGTGTAATACATATCGTAGCTACAGGACATTCCATTTAATGACATTAATAATTTAAGTGTTTTTGCGTGACAATTTATTTGGTTACCAAATAAATGATTAAGTTTATAATGGTTTTGTTATTCAAGCAATTTGCAATTTTGGTATAATTGGTTATTCTAGAAACTTGTTATAGTTAGTATACCGTTAGTTACAGTAGCAATACCACTCGCTAACAGTGAAGGAAAACATCCTGAAGAAACCTGAGTGTCGAGCTATTCATATACCTCAGCGCTTGAAATCGCCAATCCGCGGTGGGCACGCGTGGTGATTAAGCCCATACTCTCTCCCTGAGAGAAGGCCTGTGCCCGACAGTAGGACGTATATAGGCTGCTTATGCTTATGCTAGCAACTTGTACCTCGTTCGGTTTTCCCTTAGAAAGGTTTTAGCGTGCGTGTCTGTGCGTGTGACATTTTTGTGCATTAAGTGACCAGCACATCGATGGACGAACTTGTAGTCTACCTATGTCATCATCAAATACAAAATAAAAATACAAATATCTTTATTGAGAAATGCAATTTGCCACAGTGAATTTTGAAGGCCTTGCTCTCGAACTAGGAAATTATGTGAGTCAGGAGCAAGTGTCTTCCCTTAACTAAGTGTTACAATAGCAAATTATTGCTAAACAGTGTACCATCAGCCATTTGATGCCCACTGCAGGACATAGGCCTCCCTCATGGTTTTCCAGGCTTTCCGGTGTAGTGCCGCCCGCATCCAGCGACTCCCCGCCACCGTAACCAGGTCGTCAGATGTAGGTTGGATTAATTTATAAAAGACATATGGTCTTCCTTGTAAAAACACGATCCCTTAAAACACTCCTCAGATGTGCTTTAAATAGTGTGAGGTAAACGGAAAGACGTAGCCACAGATTATTTAAACTGCCTCTGAAGAGTGTTTTACGAGTATCGTGTTTTTATAAATGAGACCGATACAGTCTTATTCATACAATTTCGCTTCCACTAAAACACTCCTTAAATGGAGTTTGAATGGGTTCAGAACAGGATTCAGCTAAATTATGGTTCATAAAGTTTAGGGCCCGTTTCTGAGAATTTCACTAAGCAAAAACTTAAGTAACGTTCTGTCACGCTCTTCTCTGAGAAATTCTAAGAGCACTATAATAAGTAAATAGTAAATAGTTAACTATTTACTCAGCGAAATTCTCAATTCAGAAACTGGCCCTGAATCGCCCATTTATTTCTGCTGTAACCCCTCCGTAATGTAAAGTGATTTTTAACTGTCCGACAAGTTTATATTACAGGACATAAAAAAATTGACATAGTAGACCTTGTGGTTTAGGTATCTAACAAAGGAAATTGGGTCGTTTACAAGCCGAATGTCGTTACCCAGGATCAGTCGTTTACTATCCCAATGTTGTTACGCAAGATCTAAGCATCAATCGACATGCTGTTGATAAGCTGCACGTCGAGAAGTTCTAATTATGCAGGTATCTTACAAAAAATATCGTCTTGTTTAAAATATTGTAACAAAAGCAGGTTTTAATTCACTCACAGATTATAATGCATTCCTCAGTGTTTTAGCTACGACTTTTTTATAAATCATATAAAAGTGCAAACCAGCAAAAAGTAAACGCTCATTAAAATTATTCTACATGGTCTATTTGTCAGAAGAAAAGCCCTTGGGTTTTGGGTGGTTATTAAGAAACATACATAATTACGCGCCAAAAATATAATCAAAAACTTCAAAAACGGAAGAGGTTATCAATTCGACGCGTATATGCTATGTTTTCGCATAACTCCGTCAAATCTTAACCGATTTCGACAATTCTTTTTTTTTCGAATAGATATAACGTCCCATTGGTCCCATTTTAATTTTGTGAAGATCTGATGAAGACTAGTGATTATTTTCTCTGTGATGAAGACTTTCAGAGATGGAGAACGGAACTCTTCAATGGACAGCAGTAAATGGCTAAAGGTGCCCATCCTTTAGTTGTCTGTGCCCAGTTTCATGACGAGCACATATATTTTGGGCACCGACTCCAAATTATACTTCTACAATACCTACATGTGTACATACTTCTAATTATTTAAATTATTTCTAACTTTTTAGTGCTGTAGTGTTTCTGTCAGGATCGTAGCAAGTGGCAGTCCCTGGTCTCTGCCTACCCCTCTGGGATACAGGCGTGAGTTTATGTTATGTTAGTGTTTCGAAGTCGGTTTTTTTTTCTTTATTAATTCTCATAATAATAGACTTTCGGCCGTTAGGGCGAAAAAGTTCTGACCCGGTGACCGCGGACCGGCCGACGCAGCGTGGACAGACCCCCAACCAGATGGTCTGACGACACGGTTATGGTGACGGGGAGTCGCTGGATGTGGGCGCAACAGCACCGGGAGGCTTGGGAAACCATGAGGGCGGCTTATGTCACGCAATGGGCGATGAATAATAGACTATGAATCGTAGTTTCATGAAACGCTTCTCTGGAAATCACCATTCCGCGGTGGGTACGTGTGGGGGTTAGACCAATCTCTCACTCTGGAAGAAAGCAATGGTCTCTGCTAAGTCTATGTGCAGTATACACATGCAGAGGAGAGGGGATACAATGTTTCAGGGATACAGCAAAAACTGTTCAAGCCTTTACTGTTTAACCTTTTAAACAGTAAAGGCTTAACCATTTCTTTTGTGATGTATTAAGGGTATTTTTACTGAAAAATTCGCAACTGAGCAATAGGTGAAAAAACTGAAATAAAAAATAACCAAGAACCCGACTGCTGAGTATTAACGGCTAATTAAGTAGGTGGGCCAATCTAGGTTCCTCGCATTCATTACTTTGTTGAATTTGTGTCCCGCCTGCTTAGTAAGTAATTAATGCTTAGGGTATTCATGTGTCTGTCTGTCTGTCTGTCCGCGGCGTAGCTCAGACACGATTAGTACTAGAAAGCTGTTTGACATAAACATACATATTAACAGATTGCTTTTCGGGAGTATTTTTATTATCACGATACTATCAAATGCTTTTCATCAGCACTGGAGTTTAATGTCGTCGATGTAGTTTTGGTGTAGTGCTGGCTAAAGGTGCCAAAATACCTCAAGAAATGTCTTAAAAAACTGGCCAAGTGCGAGTCGGACTCGCGCACCGAGGGTTCCGCACCCGCGCTTGGCCATTTTTTATAATTTTTAGTTCGTTTTTCCCACAATGATGCTAAGTTTGATGCCTGTATGTATTACCGTTTTGACGATAGAGCGTAAACAAAAAATGGCGGAATATTTTTATGGTTCCGTACCCGAAGGGTGCCAAACGGGACCCCATTACTAAGACTTCACCGTCCGTCTGTCTGTCTGTTTATCTGTCTGTCTGTCTGTCTGTCTGTCATCAGGATATATCTCATGAACCGTGATAGCTAGGCAGTTGAAATTTTCACATATGATGTATTTCTGTTGCCGCTATAACAAAAGATACTAAAAATACAATAAAATAAATATTTAAGGGGGGCTCCCATGCAACCAACGTATTTTTTTTGCCGTTTTTTGCTCGATATTAATAACGGCAACTAGACCCTTGAAATATTCACAGAATTAGTTTTGTATTCGCTTCAAAAATAAATAATGAAATTAATATAAAATAAATATTTAAGGGGGCTCCCATACAACAAACGTGATTTTTGGCAGTTTTTTTTCGATCTTTGTGTCTAATGTTGTATAGATAACGGTACGGAACCCCTCGTGCGCTTGTCCGACTCGCACTTGGCCGATTTTTTTATATATTTTAAATTTTGTTATTTGTTAGGTAGTCTTAATAACACAATATTCTGTGAAAATTTCAACTGGCTACCTATTACGGTTCGAAAGATAGGTCGGACGGACAGATAGATAGCTGAGGCAGAGCAATAGGGTCCCGTTTGGCGCCCTTCGGGTACGGAACCCTAAAAATTATCTAACCCAGACAAATGGCATCGTTCGCTACTTGAACTCGGGTTACCAGGTATCGGTGTCGGAAGTACCGCTGACGCGAACTGTCTCTCTAAATGTTGGTGATCAACCAGCGACGCTAGGTGTTTACGGGTCTTTTCGCTTACATAATGTTGAGACATTTCTTGAATGTTTAGATAAAAGCTTATATTACTGTCACGCAATAACGCTAAACGGATTCAGAATACCAAGATCCGGTATTTTCATACTGGAAATTTATCATTCCATGCGAACGAAGTCACGGACAAAAGCTAGTCTGAAGATGCTACGAAGCAGCAACTTGCTTTATAGTCTTATTTTGCAACCATTTTTTTTTTATTTATGCTTAGCGTCAGAAGAAGGCAATGAAAATATGATTTACATAATGAGTTACTACTCGTTCGTTAGGTAATGCTGTGGCAGAGAATAATTTACAAGTTTCACTGAGTTATTTCCGGTCACAATAAATATACGAGGTCCGTCGCATCACCTTCAGGGTGTACAGCCTCCGCCCTCGTCGGGAGCAAATAAAACGTAAGTTTTATGAGCGCCGCACGCTTTATAAAAACGCATAAAAAAGGATTAACAGAAAGGCCGGCTTGTCGTAAAAAGCCACGTAGTATAACGGGGGTCAGTTAGGGCGTGCACACACTGCGATGCTGACGCGGGCACTGTGACACACCTGCGTAAGGTCGGCCGTCTACCCGCCCATAAGTATTTGCTTACATATTACAAGGCTTGTCAATAATACAAAGGAAACTACTAGGCCAGGCACACACTTTATGTAGGTTACCGTAGTCGTGCGGCGACTGGTCTAGCTGCTGCTTTACGCGCAGGGCTCGGTTTATGGACCATGGTAATGTCAAAATGTGTAATTGATAAATAGACTTCGCTCAGTGGAATTGGGACCGCAAAGTATTTTTTGGAGGGATGTAATGTTAACAATTTCGAGAAAAAGCCCAATAATATATATAATAATAGAAGCAATATTTCCATGTTAGCGGAATAAATTATTGTATAGTTTGCTTATATTCAGCAAACAAGAAAATTATCAATGCCCTTTATTTGACCTCTACAGTGACGTCACATGTAAGGTAATATCTGGCCCTTTCGCAGAAAAAATGAAATTAGTTTCTTATAATTATGTCTTAATTCAGAAAAAAATATAAAAAGTAACTAAAAAAAAAAAACTATACCTTGCGAATTGACGGTTGTACCGTGCGAGTTAACTTGAAACTGAATTTCAGTGTTGAAGGGGCGGTTGAAATATTACGTAAGCAGATTTATTACAATTATTCGACCCCCCGTTTCCCCCTCGTCAGCAAAAGTAAGCAAAGCTCTTACCCCCTTACAAAAACGGAGATTAAAGGCGAGTGCTACCAAATCAGTGGATGTGACCTTCACTCCAAAACGAGGCGATTGCCCACCTGTAAAACTCGGTGACAATACACTACGGCATAGTGAGCACGTGCGGTATCTTGGCCTACACCTTGATCGACGTCTAAAATGTAAAAGCCAAATCAAAGCAATGACCTAGAATGAACAGGGATGACCTATGCATAAAATATAAAAAAATATACTGGATCCTAGGCCGAAACTCGACAATAAACTTATTATCGTTTATAAAGTTGCACTGAAACCGGACCTGGATGTATGTTAAGAAACTGTGGGGCAGTGCGAGTGGGTCCCACATCAATTAATTACAACGCCTAAAAAACAAAATCTTGCGAGATATTGCGAATACACTGTGGAACGTAACTAATAAAGAAATACACGAACAACTTGGAATAAACACTGCAAAAGAGGAGATCCGAATTACAATAGAAAAGTACAAGAGTCCTTTGATGTGCAATACAATTATACTAGCGCAATAGCTAATATCATTGGATTACCAGAGAAGGCTAAAGCAACAGCGCGTACAAGACCTGGACTGCAGATATTGACAGCAGTTTAAATATGAGTAGATGCTGTATATGAGTGGAGAACACGCTCGATAAAACAGATACAGACAACAAATCTGATCATAGTTGGATGACTGATTGCAGACCTGAATAGAATAAAAAAAATGTAGTAAATCTGAAAAAGTCAAAAGTAAATACCAACTGCTGACGTGATCCCCATCCCATAGGTCATAAAAAATAAGCAAAGCAAAGACTCCCCGCCCCCTGAAGTGCTTACGTAATA
Source organism: Yponomeuta evonymella (assembly GCA_963969515.1). NCBI lineage: Eukaryota > Metazoa > Arthropoda > Insecta > Lepidoptera > Yponomeutidae > Yponomeuta > Yponomeuta evonymella. The sequence goes on along the minus strand of OZ018343.1, from coordinate 698,628 downwards.
CTTAAATGGCCCCTAATATTTACTAAGTACACAGTTGTGATTCGTCACGTTTCAGCAAACTGCTTCTGCCATGTGTTTAGCGTACGGAAGGTAAGTTAATACATATTATTTATTAGTGACTAGTTTACTAGTTGTAGTTGTAAAATTAGTATACTTGTACAAGTATAATGACGACTCTATTGATTAAATTTTACCGTAAGTAAGTATATCGAAAAACACCCAATAACACTGAGTTTATAAAAAATTATTGGCAGAACCATAATGTTAGATAAAAACAGTAATCTCCCATACGCTCTTATAATGACTGTTGCAAAAATGAATCCCATGATACATTGTTGTGAAGCCCACCTTGTTTTGAACAATAAAGTATATTTACATCTCTTACATTGTGTGTTTTGACAGAATACTGGTGATGGACTTAAAGAAAAATTTAAGAAAAAACGACTCGACTTTTCTTAAAGGACGAGATCTTTCATACGACCTGGATTTGAAGAGAGCTTTGACCCGGCCTGCGTCGATCGTGAAACAGGTTCATAAAGTTAGCTCAACTATACGATAAATTACAACCTCATTTCAGCCGCAACTTTCAATAAACGCACGTTATTTATCTGAAAAGAAAATATGCCCCCCCTTGGGGGGCGGGGCACGGGGTCGACATCTGTCAGAGCTACAACTTTTTATGAAGCCTGGTCGGTAATATCACATTACATCTCTGGTTATGACTGCCGAGTGTTAAAAATCACCTTATTTCACTAGTCCCGTAGACTAACCAAATTCGTTCCATGCGTGTTGGAAGATCGTGTGTAAAGCCTGCCGATGCAATATGGACATTAGAGCATTTGTTATAAGATTGGTTTTTGCTCGACCATGGTATCTAGTTTATAGTGGTAGGTGTGGCGCACGGAGGCAGCAGAGGGTGTCGGTCCGAGATATTAAATCATCATTGTTTGCAACTGAAAGCAGTTTTTCCGCGGTCGAATGCTCCAAGTCCTCTCGGTCCTCCAAAAAACCCGAGTGCTATAAAGTTTTAAACAATGCCTTTATAAGTCGGATCAATTTTCAACCTCAGCTAGCGGGACCAATGAAACTTGACATTGTATTATATTAACATTTGTAGATTTAGCACCTGACATAAAAACTTATTTGACATTTGTAATTCATTAATTTCATTATGGTATTTTGACATTTCAATAACAATAAACTACAATTAAATGTTTGCATGTTAGAACATATCTAACAGAATGTGAGCTCATATATAATATCATGCCATCCTTATTTACCACGTTCTAAGCAAATAAAATTATTTTATTTTATTTTATTTTGCCTACAAGAAATCGAACGAACAAAATTTCATTTGAATAAAAAAATAAGTACTTGTTAAACACAAAAACTTTTAGAAAGATCAAGCAGTCGGGGCTTATGTTTATTTAATGAGTATTTTTTGATAGTTTATTCTAATACAGTCTCTCTTTAGCCTTCATCATGTTAATGCGCCGTAGTCGACAGACATTTTACCTAGTTAGTATATTTAAACAAAAAACTTATGGCACGAATGGCACGAAATCTTCAGTGAGCAGTATAATAACGAGACACAAAGCTTATTATTATAAAAAGAGATTAAAAAATATTACATTCGCAAATTACTACTTATGTTTGTATTTTTCCTGGTGTATCTTATCTTACTACTTACTTACTTTACTCATATTGTAAAACTAGCACACAGCGTATGCAGTCAAAAGAATTAGAGAGCTCACTGACATTGCAACTGCTAGGCTTGTTGATTTTAGTTGCTTCCATAGTATTTATTATGTCCCACGGTAGGTATATTACTGTGGGGTTGCGCGGCAGACATTGAAACGATCTTCATCTTACAGAAGAGAGCGATCCGATTTATTTACAAGCTAGCTAGGTAGTAGGGACTCGTTAAGGGATTTCTTTAAGGAAACTGACATCTTAGTTGCAAGTCAACACATTTATGAAAATATAATATAAAGAAAAAATATCAGCAATTTCAAAAATGTTGGTAGCCATCATAATATTGATACAATAAATTGTCATTTCCACGTTTTAGAGTTGCAAAAGTTAATAGATCCTTTATGGGGCACTGTGTACGGTTCTACAATAAAATTCGTCAAGATATTAGAGTTACCACTGACGCGGCTTAAAAAATGTGTTAAGCATACTCTGTGCAAAAAAGCCTATTATAACATTAAGGATTATTTGGAAAACAATTTAAAGATGTCTGATATTTAAATAATAGTGTAGTAACTTTAAGTTGAAATTAAGCAAACCTGTTTTGAAAAGAATAAATGTGGAGTTCCGTTGTTAGCTTCTTCTCCGCATAATCAATAAAAAAAAACCATGCAAGTATTTCTTCCTACAAAGTTCACACTCAAAAACGGCCCAAGTCCTCTCGTTAGTGTTTACCAATGAAATGTGCCACGTAGGTATGATAACTCGTGTAAGCCGGCCTTGCCTAAATTTACTTTAGCCTTACTTTGTTTTACTTTAACTTTATCTCATTTTTGTCTCACTAATGCCTCATAACCGCACAATCTGATAACCTGCTAAGCGCTTCTTTTTCTACATGAGGCAAGCTCTACCTAGTGTGGGAGTCAGCGTGTGTTTAAATCACGTGGTAATTAAATACATTTTATTTATAATTAGCGCAAGATGAGCAGCAGAATAAATGGCTTTGTGATCGGTTCTTTTTGGTGTGAACTTTTGGCGTTTAGGACGTAACCAGTCCTTTTTCAGACTTCTGTAATTTTCTTGATATTATAAAATACACTCTTTTTGATAATATACTATTTAAATAGCAAGATTTGGATAGAGCAACAATTAAAATGGCGACGTTATTAGTGAATATGTCTACTTATATAAGGTAATGCACTTCACTGCATCGTGTATACAAAAACGGAATGAAAGAAGAAATTTATTTCAATTGTCACAGAAACACAAAGTAAACACAAAGTTACACAAACAAAATACACGTACGTCAAAAAAACAAAAATAAAAACAAAACAATCGTCTAAAATGGCGACTCTATCAGTGAATATCTCTACTTACATAAGGCAATGCACCTCATAGAGACTACTGAAACATCAGTGGATATATGACATACAAGGTCAGTTGAAGGCTACAAGGGTCTCCCATTGAACCAAGAAACCCTCTAAAAAGGCAGCGGATTGGCGCGGAGTGCAGGCTCGGGCCGCGCGGATCGGGGCCTGCCGCCAGCATACCGATGAGCTTGTTACTGATACCGGCTTCTGATGTCGGCGATGTACTAGCATGCTTCTAGGATCTGAAGGCTAATTTATTAGTTGTAATTACTTTAAGAGTGGTGGTAGCCTAGTGGGTAGAACATTGGACTCGGAAGCGAGAGACCCAGGTTCGATTCCCAGTACGGGCATGTACTATGACTTTGTTTTCTAAGTTGTATACATTTGTGAAGTTATAGTACCAATACCACTAGCTAACGGTAAAGGAAAATATAGTAAGGAAACCTGAGTATCTAAGCTATTCACATATCTCAGCGCCAATCGCCAATCCGCGGTGGGCACGCGTGGTGCTTAAGCCCACACTCTCTCCCTGAGAGAAGGCCAGTGCCCTACAGTGGGACGTATATATAGGCTGCTTATGTATTGTCACTGAGAATTCTCAGACCTAACATATATACACAAAAGATTTCATAAAAATCGGTGAAGCTGTTTCGGAGGAGTTCGATAAACGTTCAATTTCGGAGGGCTGTTTCTGCCGCGTTAGTTCCGCGTCGGAACTCGTATTCAAAAATCACTCGAATTTTCGCAGTATCCATCTTTCTTGTCTAAATTGAATAACAAAAACAATTGAAAGTCGATATTCAAATGTTTCACATTTTTTAAAAAAAGAACATAGAAACCATTTGAAAAAAGTTTCATTCGAAAACCTCAAACCATGAAGATTCTATGTCAATTCAAAGAACCTATTGCAATAAAACGGCAATTTCATACTTTAACCCCTAATATATTCGCACCTTCGGTAGTACAAGGGCACAACTTACAAAAAATGGTAAAATGAGTTAAATATGCGGAAATGCCTTTAAAATACTCTATCTGGTGGGATTAAGACTCCCATTAGATTCAGTTAAATGGTATAACTCATTTTACCATTTTTTTGTAAGTTGTGCCCTTGTACTACCGAATGTGAGATACGTTGCCATTCGCAGATTTAGCTCTACATCAAGTGAACGAATTTTTTATTACATATCGTAAAACTTGCTTGCACTTATGGGGGCTAACTAGCACCACAAATGAAAAAGCAGACCTTCCTTTATGTTAGATTAAGAAATAATTAACGGTGACTGTGACAGCGTTAGTTGCACCGATCTCTACGATTTAAATTAATTCGAAGCCGGCGTGCGCGCATTCAACCACTAATGAATATTAATGAAGCAAAAGAGATCTGTCAGGATCGTGGTAGATGCTGGTCTCCGCCTACCCCTCTGGGATACAGGCGTGACTTTACGTTACAACATGTAATTTGAAATGAAAAAGACCTTCGTGAAGTGGACGCGGAGGCATGAATCTCAATAACAATTTTTATTACATAAGGATAGATAGGTAGAGTCTACAACCTGGAAGTAAAAAGTAAATGCATTTCTGCTCTAAAATCCCCTTTTGGTTCTAGGTTCTAAAGATTGCCATTTTATTTAGATTTCTGTCTCAAATTTTGCAAATACGAGTACGAGTGTAAATGGTCTGTCTTTTTTTTTCGTGTATAGAGTTGGCCATTTTTCCAACTTTAAGGCTTAGCTTAGCTTAGCTTAGTTTAATCTGACTGGCCAAATAAGGATGGTTAACTATTTGTAAAAAACCGCACCGTGTTCAAGCAGGCGAGTGAGTAATTATGATCGCATGCGCCGCTGAAGGCAAGCCGCCCGGCCGACTTCCGGCGCGCGCGCTTCCGCGATGCCATCGCGGCTTTCATCGCCGGCTTAGGGTTGCCAGACATTCGGGATTTGTCAGGAATTTGGCTTCTCTCACCATCTACACTAGTATAAAACTAAAAATACAGGAGGCTTACCACAAGCACTATTAGAAGTTATTTTTAAGCCTTATAAAAACTGCCCTGCTTAATGGTACCATGAGCCATACAATCGCAGCGCTGTTAACTATAAGACGTTCACCGTCTAATCAACGCTGCTACCGTACTATAAGGTCAGTTTCGCGCGCTCGCAGCGCTGCTGAACTGTCATTCTTAGCAGTTATTTATACGTTACTCTTGAGCAGCTTTTAAAACACTGCTAAGCGAATTATTGTTTAATTTATGTATTAAAATGAGTGATGAAGAAATTTTATGGTTTTGGAGGATGATACGTTTTTCGCAATAGGGAGGAAAAAGCGTGGCGTAAAATTATACGACTGCAGATTAATCCATTCGAAGTTTACGACGAATTGTATTATGTTCGGAGGTATCGACTTTCTAAGGTTTTAGTGGAAAATCTGTGCGTAGACATTAGAGCTTTGTTACCGGTGCCAATGAAATCCACAGATTTATCCGTGGAGACGAAGATGAGCTCTATTCCTCTATGTATTTTGTGGACAGAAAATAAACAAATATGTTATGTTATCTTATTTTATTCATAATAAAAAATAAGTTATATTTCATAATAATTCAGTCAGCCCAACTCTGCCCATTGCTGGGTATATGATCCTATATCAAGTCATAGAAACTTCTTATTGGCTCGAACTTTAGTCGCATTGCAAATATTTGTTTTAGGTATTAAAACTCTTTCATCATAATCATCATCATCAGCCTTTTGACGCCCACTGCAAGACATAGGCCTTCCTCATGGTTATGAAAACCATGAGGGGTTTTGCCATAATCGCCACGCTTAGCAGGCGGGTCGGCGATCGCAGTATGCAGTTGGAATCTCAGGAAGACGCTGCTGCCCGTCTCCTAGTAATTTATAACCTCGTAGGTAACTCTTTAGGATTGCTGAAAGTAGTCTGAACCAACACACCGCGACACCACTTCATTTTCTTCAAAATCGTAGTTTAGCAAAAACCTTCTTTATCAATTCAAAAACTTCTTCAAACATATTTTGACGTAAACAAAAATAACTTTCGAGACACGTTAAAAACGTAATTTTTAAGTAATGTAGAACTTAAGACAAAATTTTTATTCCGCAGCAGTTTATTTTATTTTTCCATAACTTCTTTTCAACTTTTATCCGCACAGTGGGCAGTGCTGCTACAAATGTTTTTTTATTACATTTATCACAATCAAAATGTTTTATTTTTATTTCGTAATAAAAACGGTATTTACCGGCAAATTATCATATTTGGTTTTCGAACGCACGCAACATTTAAGGCAAACAGGCCAGAGACAACCTTTTTTTTTTAGCAGGTTTATTGCAGGCCTACTTACTTCGGCTCATGGTACACTATAGCAGCAGTTTATTTTGAACATTGAAAATAAACTGCCCTGCTTTTGTCCTGCTAACTTCGAGATTGTGGTAAGCCTCCTGATCTAAAGATTTCAAATGCTTTCAAATTCAAAACTGACATAAAAAATGTTCAATTTGAAGCCGTTTGCTTAGTTATTAATGCTCAGCAGACGTTATTTTTGTTTGTTTTTAGGGTTCCGTACCCAAAAGGACAAGGGACCCTATTACTAAGACTCCACTATCCGTCTGTCTGTTTGTCTGGCTGTCTGTCACCAGGCTGTATCTCATGAACCGTGATAGCTAGACAGTTGAATTTTTCACAGATGATGTATTTTTGTTGCCGCTATAACGACAAATACTAAAAACAGAATAAAATAAATATTTAAGGGGTGGGAGCCCCTCTACAACGAACATTGTCTAAAAACAGTGCTCGCCATCTAGCGGCCATCATCCACAGCGCCGATGTCATGTCGTTAAATGTCAATGTTAAGCGCTTCTTGTTGGTTTTTATAGATGGCGCTGTTCGCAATGTAACTTTAATCTATCTTGTCTCGATCTTTGTTTAATGTTGTATAGATAATGGTACGGAAGACTTCGTGCGCGAGTCCGAATCGCACTTGGCCGGTTCTTTTATTTCACTTTTTATTCGTCTTTTTAGTGATTTTTTTATTTCAGAAATATTAGCGTCATTTAGTGATGATTAGCAAAAAAACGCCTTCTAGTTACCATGTAGAGAAATTTTGGGAAAAGCGATCGGGAATTGTAAAAGATTTACGCAATTTATACAGATTATATTCAGCTTAGATACTTTCACAATGATGACGAATCGATTGAGATCTTATTTGCCAAAAGCTATGATTGGCCAAGGAGTTATAAGGAAAAATACACTGAGACATATATAAATACGAACTAAATACATTACTCTCCTTTTGAATTTTGGTGCTGTCGGGTATTAAAAATGTTAATCACCTAATTATGATTAAACTATTTGGCTTTAGGTGTGTAAAGAGGATTAGATGTCTAAGGTATTTGTTTTATCTCGTTTCAGTTTAGGGGACTAGAGATATAAAACAATTGAGGCAAATATCATCATCATCAGCTCCTTGATGTCCACTGTAGGACATAGGCCTCCCTCATGGGTTTCATAACCATAAGGGGTCTTGCCATAATCGGCACGCCTTGGCAGGCGGGTTGGCAATCGCAGTATGCGGTTGGAATCTCAGGAAGACGCTGCTGCCCGTCTCCTGGTAATGTATTTCCTTAGTCGCCTTCTACGACATCCACGGGAGGAAATGGAGTGACGCTATATACTTTCATATAACCTTCAGACAAAGCGAAAAATACAAAATCACTCGACAACCAGATCATAGAAAAGTGTATGCGAAATTAATTTTGCAGTACAGGTGGTTCGACTACGCGGCGTAGCAACCCTATCGGCGCAGCCCGCCCTATAGCCCGCCCGCCCTATCGCCGCATCGCTGAGCCGCCCGCGCCGCCTGATCACTATCGCCGTTTAAAAACTGGTTAAAAACAGTTTCGAATAACGTGATTGGGTAAATAAATTCGCCTAGCCCATAAATGTAACTCGCAGCTGAGATACGCCCCTTACAAGACACGCAACTCTACGTTCTATCTTCTCTTTATAACAAAGTACCTCTAACCAAAACATAACATAAATTCACTCCTGTATGCCGGAGGGGTAGGCAGAGACCGAGGTTTGCCTCACCTAGTATTTTTAGGTTTCACCACTTGAGTAACATGTTTTAATGATAGAGAGGATACAAAGGAAATTTTGTCGGTACCTGTATAAGCGAATGCACGGATACTACCCATTCCTTTACCCCTCCCTATTTGTCTATGGCATGGTTGGTCTTGATACGTTGGAACTGAGACGGAAGCTACAATTAGGTATCCATTACTGCTTGTTGATGCGTAATATTATTTACAATCCCTCTGTACTATGCAGTATTAAAATATTCGTCCCCGACAGCTACACGCGCGCTGGACAGCGTCGCCGACACCAGTTGTTCTCGGAAAGCGCGCTGCGCACGCGCCGCGCTAACAACGCGCCGACGCCTAAGGCACTTGTTCTTCTCAACGGTTTTCTTACAGAGGTCCAACATATCGACATTTTTGTTGACTCTATTAACAAAAAAGCGTTTGAACTAAGATTACACTTATGTAAGTAATTAATAAGGTTTATTATGTACGTAGTCATAGCAATAGGGGCGCTTTGGGAAACTGTAAGCTCCTACTGCGATATTAAATAAATAAGGAATTTTTTTCCTTAAAATATTGCTAAAGATTTAAAAATCACCCCGTAGTACAGTAGTTTTAAAAGTTAGGTGTGATGAAATAAACAAAACATTAAAAAATACATTTATTAAATGAGCTGAGGCTTTCTGCACAAGTAGGTTTTTTGTCTTCTCGTCTCTCATATTTTTCAATTCGACTTGAGATTCTGGGATTATTTTTGGCTCTTTTTATTTGTTAGACCCTGGCATTATCTTGGACTCTTTGGAGAAGCTGCTTTGGAGAGATAACTGAGTATGCAATTCACGAATAGACGGGACTTTTGCGTGCACTTAATCAGTCCCGACACATGAGAGCAAGACAATACTTATGTTATATATTATTTAATAGAAATGGAACCATAATCCATAATTATTGTACATGTTTTACAGGACGCCGGCGCCGTACAATGTTGTGCGCATATAATTTGAATTGCAATCCCGGTACAGGAAGTATTTGGGATATGCAAGAAACGAAGGTTTTACTGAACTAGCCTTATTTTGTAAATGGAATTATATTATAGATAATGAAAAGAATCATTATATTTCACATGTTATGTATTTAAATTCGATAAATGATAAAACTTACGTAAAACTATATCTGTATGACAGGATCGTGGCATACTATTGTCTCTGCATACCTTTCTGGTAGAGAGGCGTGAGTTTGTGTACGAGTATATTACACATAATTAATAAAAATACTATGACAGGATGGACAAAATATGTCATAGATTGAAATAGAAAGCCACAAAAAGTCAGAAAAAAACTTTTAAAGTTCTTACTTGTAATCCTGTAACCTTTTACACCTACTCCGATCGCACAGCGAATCGGGACTATCGTCATGGTTTTTCTAATTGTTTACAAAAATAGCTTTCCAACGATGTATAATTTCGATCGGTTCCAAGACCAGAGCCCATACACCTGTGCCCATCATCCTTTATTAGATATTATTTTTTTTTAAATGAATTGAATTTTTTAATGAAATAATCACAAAATCGAGTCAAATAAAAAAAAAATTAAATTAATCAATTTAATTTTAATAATAATCGAATAATTTTTTTTATACTTCTCAGTTATTTTTTATAAAAACTTTTGAAACGTAGAGCATTTATTTCTGCATTTATCTTCTTGGTACTATACATTAACTGTGTTACAATAAATTGCGATGAAAGCATTTCCATCTTCCGGAAAACTATCGCGCCAATCGGGGTTTTCGACAAAAAAAATCTTTCATTATGTCTTCTTAAAGCTAACAAAAAATTGCTTTAACAGTTCAGGACAAATTTATTAAATTATGGTAAACTTCTAGTCCAGTAACGACTTGAAACTCGCATCGAAGTCTATTCTAGCCTGTCTAAACGCCCTATAAATTATCTACCATAGATGTATAAGGATTAACATTGCATGCTTGTAAAAATATAGAATGTTTTAGTGAACATTCTATCAATACCCCTTTTACCTTTTTCTCGCCGACAAATCCCCACTCGAGTGATATGCTATCAAAGTGATAAAGTTGCCTTCACTTTACACTGTGTTTATCCAGGTCGGCGGCGCCCCGGGCCGCTAGCGGAGCCCCGCAGCCCCGGGGCTGCGCACACGGAAGTCCCATTTCCTTCCGCAAACAGTCCCCGGCCCGCCTGTATCGATGCCGCTTCATTACGTTACATGTCTGCCGGACTGGATTACGTTAATTCAATGCAGCTGATCACACCACGACAGTCTTCAATTCTCGATAGAGTATTCTTGATAGAGGAGGTAGATACTTAAATAGTAATAAAGTAATAGAGTATGTACTTTTACGTTCAGCATTTGAAGTCTGAGTCTTCCTTCTATCATGAAAAATATATATTTGTTTGTCAATACTAGACAGATTTCTCAGAAGCGATGATAATAGATTCAGCCGCCTGCTGGCTCATTTTATTTTATTCAGGAAAGTAGGTTATTTGGGTCGAGATTCGGAGATCAAAGGGCATCAAGGTTTTCATCCGTCGTCAGATTACACGACCTTAAACTCGGCCAGTCGTTCGTTGACTTCCCCTCGGTAGCGAATATAAATATAAGATCGCAAAGGGCCGGCTACACTGCAAAAAAAGAAAAATATCCGGCACAAAAGCTGTAACGAACTATTCAATTGGCATTATTTGTACTTTTACACGAAAAAGGTTAGACCTCGTCCGAGTTCACAAGTAGACGGACTTTTAAATACCGGAGGAAATAAAGCTTTCGCGGAGAAGATTTAGAAGCCATAATAACTTAGCTCCGCGACAAGTCTTTTGAGACTCACTCCAGCATGGAATTGTTTGAGGAAAAGTCGGAAAAAACTAAAAAGACAAATTATCGGTGACCTGATACGTTGTACGGATTTTCTATATCTAATAAACCGGATAAAATTATCAATCCCCTGTTTTTCCAATATGTCTCTCCGTGTCCGTCCCCAGAGGGCTCGTGGACGCCACCACGGACGGTGCGGGATACGAGATCTCATTATTAGATATCCACTTCAGAGAGAATCAATGGGAATATTTAATTAAAGTTCGACATGGCATTGTGAAATTAAGCAAAAGGCAGGCGGTTCCATAAATTAGCGCATTAATGAATATCGCAGCGTCGGCGCTTTTCAGTTGCTTTCAGGCTGTTTATAGCGGCACGGTTACATTTTCATTGCCAAGTCGCCGCTAACGTAACTGAGTAGACGCATATGCTGTGCTGTTGACTGCACTAGGGTTTGCTCTTAGCAGCCTAACCTTGAATAGAATGAATTTATTCAGCAGTCCTTCCTACGTGCTATTACTTTACAGTTGCGGCGTTACTGTGAGAAGCGCCAATTTCTAGGTGTTTGCATGTTAGTTCGTACGTCAACTCTTGAATCTGAAAGTGTATTTTTAACATTAGGCTAATATGTTGTCATTTAACATTGTTCACTATATCTGTGTTATGGTTCATAAATAAAACATTTGTTACTCTTACTCTTACTCCAAAATGTTAAGGCCACTGCGGGCAGGCCGCTTCACGACTGCACCATAACAGCGTCTGACCGAGCGGAATGGCGAGGCATCGTGAGGCACGCAACATCAGCCCATAATAATATGTCTTCATGAGGCTCTGTCGGGAGGAAAGCAATCTCAACTGAAATCAAACTCAGCCTCGATTTAATGCGTCATGATCACCCCAATAATTGAATGTATACCTGCGTTATTTATTTGGTGCACTATATTGGACAGCAAATTAGACTTTGATTTTTTCGGCTCTATGGGTTGAATTTGAAATCGTTAGCAATATTTCAAGGGAATGTGCTTTTCGTCGACATCAATGATATTAATGATGTACTCGTATTTAAAAGTAATAATGGTTATTTTGTAGATAGTAGTGATTTTTATATCTCTTGTTTCTTGTTTGCAATAAAGAATATTCTTATCTTATCTGATATTAAATTGGAGCTTTGGTACTAAAATCACGTATCAAAGCAGTATGAAAGATGCATAAACAAGGAAAATAATAATGGTTGGTCTTTGCCAACCATAAAAATCTCATACATACGCTTTATTTATTTTCATAATCAACTTAGTGTGAAATTATATACTTTTTTGACTCACCATTTTTAAATTAATGTCATATCATGGTCAGAATCCCCGTCAAAACCCCCCTCCCTCCCTCAAAACCTTGCTAAAGAATTTGATGTCACCCTGTAGTTATAGGTCACTGTCACTTTTTTTTTTTTTTAACACTTCCGTTTTGTTTTGGAGGGCTCGGCGGCCTGGTAGCCCCGCGCCCCGCGCCCCGCGCCCAGCGGAGCCGAGATAAAGGAAACAATCCGCCCTGAGATTTATTCGATCCTATAATTACATTAAGCACTTCCTCTCTTCTCAGCCTCTCATTTACACTCAGCAAAAGGGCGCTTGGTTTTGTTCTCCAGTGAACTTTAAAATAGGAGTTGTTTTTAACAGGTACAGTTTTTTATTTCAAAACATTTTTAAGTAGCGCGTTATTTATAGCAGTAAATAAGTATGCAGTTTATTAATTAATGTAATCCTGCCACCACCGCTTTGCCCCCGAGCCGTGGCCGGTGATTGGCGCTGCAGTAGCACCGTAGAGAGCAAGCGACGAAATAAAGTTATTGCAATTAATAAATTGAAGCCTTATTCCGCTGACACAAGGTGCCACGGTTCGTTCAATGCCTTTAAATGACCTAACGGTTACTTAGAATTGTGCCACTACGTCGAGTTGTCGAGGGAACCAGTTTTGATTTACTCTGCCAAGCAGCAGAACACACCAAATACGACTAGTCTGCAATCTAACATGACTGCGAGGTGTGTTTGACATTGTTATGCGGCCAAATTGTGAGTCCGGGTCCTAATGTGATTAGGCCCAGTGAGTGGGAGTGCAGTTTTAATGTGGTGTTCTTGCCGGCGGGGCCGCAGTTGACAGTGTTAGGGCGGTGCACACCGGGCGCCCCGCGGGAAATCTCGGGCTGCGGCCGCTTTACGAATTTACAACGCTATTACTGAGCGCGCCCGCGCCACTGTGACGTCACGCGACGCGCTTCATTTACATTCGCATTTATTATTTACTAGCCAGCAGCCGCTACTCGCTCGTTCGCCCCCTCGGGACCACACGATTGAACAAATTGACAGTGTCTACGAACTACAATTCGGTCTAAAATTATGCACATATAAGGTTGCAATCGAAAACATATTTTCATCAAATATGATAATAATCTATTCTACAGTCGCCATCTCGTACCCCACCACAGAAGCCCCGTAGCACAGCAGAATAAAGCAATTTTCATGCAGCAGAGGCAGCAAATTAAATGTTCATTGTTTCAATTCCGGCACCTGCCCAAACATGTAGGCAGTTCATATTTCAGGCAAGTTTACGCGAGACGGTTGCGTTGTGTTGTGGGCATATCTGGATATTTTATTCAATACGCATTTGTGAATTTATTATTTAGCAAATTCAAAGAAATTATTTGCACGTACGAGCGGCGTCAGATTTCCCTCGAGGCAAGGCGAAGCGAGGCGAGGCCAGGGATGGGTGCGCCCGGGAAATCTCAAGCAAATTCTACTCCTGCTGTAGTATAATATCCACTCACATATGGCCCCGGTACAATTACCTCTAATTCTGCGCTTTTCTCGAAGCTTCATTTTCTGAAAATAACACAGTAGCTAGTCGTACGAACTTCGCCACACACTACCCCTATAGGTGTTTACGGTAAAAAAACGAACATCTGCTTACTATGCAAAGTACGTAGTCAAAAGAAAGCAAAGAGGCATAAAAGCGCCGTGGTGTCGCACAGGTATGGTTGCCAGGTCGTCTAACCTAATAGCCGGAAAGACCAGCCAGTTTCGCCGGACATTTGGGTAAAAAAGCCGGACACCCTAAATTATGAAGGATTTTCTGTCTTAGCAATAATACGACAATTTTTTTTACGTAAAACTAAGATTTTCTTGATCATTTACCATAAAACTTCTTAATTTTAATGAAATAAGATAAATTTGAATAACGAATCAGTCTTTTTTTATTACTACTAATCATTCATTAATATTTTTATTTCCCAAGGGAAAACACAAAATTAAAATTGAGAAAATAAAATTGAACAAAACAAAACTTCTTTACTAATGAATAAAATTAACTACGAACATTTAAATATGACCATCTAACGAACGACTTGCGTACCACTTAGAACAAATGAGACATCTAGCGCAGTGTTACCAGGCCCATTTTACGAAAATCTACCGAGGTGCGAGGTAAAGCCTAACAAAAGCCGGACAGGCCGGACACCGTTTAATTTGGCCGGACACTCGATCAAAAAGCCTACCTATGTCCGGCTTTAGCCGGACGCCTGGCAACCCTAGGCACAGGGCGGTCGGGAGGCACCTTTAATTATCGCGAGTCGCGAGTCGCGGCTCGGGTCGGGGCGCGTTACATTTGATGGGCTCGCCGATTGCCGACACGACAACTGCGTTACTGCAGTTGTTAAACTCGTAATGTCCGATTCGGCAATTACATTTCACGAGCGCGTTTACTTTGTACTCCTAGATACCATTTGAATCTACACGACGGGCGCAATTAAAACCACCTCTAAAGTTTAGCAATCAAGTGAAGAGTCGAAGGGTCGTCGCCTTGTTTCGCGGGTTAAAAACTCCAAGGAGCCAGTAAAAGAGAATGAGTCATAAAGGCGAGCGCTCACGCAGCTATCTAGCTGAAGATAAGCGCGAGCAGACGCGAGCGCCCGCCCAGCGTCGGGACTTCGCCCCGCATCCCGCGATAGCGCTAATTGCCGACGCTATCGTCGATGAAACCGCTTCAAACCGAATCGGAAGCATTCAAACATGGATCAAATTAACTGTTCCTGTAAGCTCAATCAAAATGTACGAACGACTGAAGAAACTGCAAGACCGTTGTTTGTTGCGTGTCCTTTTGAGAGAAATCCAGTAGTCAGAAATTGGATTTTCAGCAATTTTTTAAGGCACATGTTGTATTTCATAACTAAAGTAAAGTTAATCTTACGTTATTATATTTGAAGTAAATCCCTTGAAGTGGGACACACATTGGACACACTAACGTGTGTCGCGCTATCGCGCTACTTCAAAAAACCGGCCAAATGCGAGTCGCACCCGCACCGAGACTAATAAAATAGTAACCACTTCCACACAACACAATCACTTATCCTGGTCCCAAACTAGGATACTCTGCGTGGTGGTAACCAGACAAGGATGGACAGACCAACATGGAAATACACCCAGAATGAGCCCATTTGTATAAATAAAGTATGACGGCCTCCAATGGGAATCGAATGGCCTTAGTTTTTGGTATTCAAGTGTGTTAACTGCTAGTCCAACTCGACCAAAACGCTACAGCAAAGCAGTCAACAACAATATTTATTTGGTAAATATTATGTTATATATTTAGCACAGCATGTATTTTCTTTCATTCAGCTTAGGACCCCACCAAAGTCATTTTCAATGGGATTTGTACGAACTTTTCCTTTTATAAGTTGGTCGACTATTACTCGTTAACTTACACAGCCACTGTATAGTTTTCCTTTTTAGCTTCATTATAATACCAAGGAGTATTTAATACTACTACTATTTAATACTGTACTAATCGTCTTTGAGCTAATTCGTGGACAGACAGACAGACGGACTGATGGAAGGACATAGCGAAACTGTAAGGGTTCCATAAAAATACGTTTTGTTGACTAGGGAACCATAAAAAACACTGTTCTTGTATGAGGACACCCCTTAGTTTTTTTTATTATTTGTTACTAGTCTGTCGTAACAATGCATATACTCGTATGTACCTACCGTAACATAATCAAATAGCTAACTTTTACGGTTCGATGGATACAGCCTTTTATGGGTCAGCCTTCGATACGAAATCCTAAAAAGTAATAAATGATATACTTACCTATTATTTATTTGTTTGTTATCAATAAGCATTTTCGTCATTCAATCTGCGGTTAAATGACGAAACTGAGGTGGAAAAACCTTTTATCACTGGGAAAAACTTTAGTAGGTAATAGTAGGTGAACAGAAATATTAAACCCACCTTGGATATGCGTAAGCTGCCTACATACAGGCCTTCTCTTAGAAAGAGAGAGACCCTCAGACAATCGGGCTTAGTCACGATGTTTTCTACGACAAATTCACAAATGTATCCACGTAAGTTATAAAACAAACATATTCCAACCCATGACCTTTCGAACGGCTTCTACTACCGCGTACTTGCAACCGCCGCCTAGGATATGGCGCGGCTGCATTACTGCAAGTGACTGCATGCTCATATCCTTCACACAAAGAAAGAGATGATTGTCTAATAACGAGGCTTTGTTTCCCTGGCACTATCGGGCAGCAATTAAACGAGCCCGTAGCGTCAGCAGCGCCGATAGGGGAGAGAGCGACCCACACGTACAGCCAGCAACGCGAGCGGTGGATAATTTGATTGGACTCACCGTCGTTCGAAGCATGTTGGACCGAAGAGAGTGCTCTTAATTTTTAACGTTTGTTCGACAGGACGGTTGAACAACAGCCAGTGCGGTAGGTACACGGTATTTCGGTAAATTTATTTTCTATGCAGTTTAATGAAATCACCTTCACAGCACTTAAAAATAATGCAACTCAATAAAAAATAATCACCCTCATAGGCTGGTCCTCCCGAATATGTCTCAGTCAATTTCGGTCATATGGTATTGCCGACCGAACAACCAAGCTTTTTTATGTTTTTACTTCTTTTATACTTTTTCTATGTCTAATATTTTTTTTTAAATTGAAAAAGGACTATGTCAAGGACAAAGACGAATAAAAAAGATTCCTAAAGTTACTCTCGCGTTTTTCTTAAATTTTTACGTGCATGCGTTTCATATGGCGAGGGATGTAAATTCAAAACTTATCGGCCCAAATTCAAAACCGGCATAAAATATATGCGTGAAACATAAACAGGCTTTGACATAAGACCCTGAAGTGTTAACGGGTTTTTATTTTAGAGTCATATTTTATAAGTTCGTTTTAAAAGATCATCGAATACCGACAATGATACCTGTCAATCAGATTTTCCCATCACATCATATTTTAACCGACCCGATAGGAAGATGAGATTAAGAAGGCGGCAGGAGGATTATGGACGAGACTGGCAGAGGACCGGTAACGATGGCGTGATGGTGAAAAGGTCTATGCCCAATAGAGGGCGTTGTTCATAGGTCGTATAGATAATGTTAATAACTTCCGCTTCTCTCGTCCCCCTAACTCGGATACCCTGACAAGGACATCACAAACATGGAAATACACCCAGACTGAGGGTATTTGTACAAATGTACGACGGTGGGAAACGAACCCACGACCTTCGTCGTTGTAATCAGACGAGACACCGCTAGACCAACGAGGCATAAACATATTCGTATTTTAGTACAGAACACAAAAAATAATAAGTGAAATAGTTTTTGACTCAAAATTAGTTTTGTATGCGATCGCTACCAACAGCGTAGGGCGGCGTACACGTAAGTGCAAGGTAAGGGCCTAATAGGGAGTGTATTAGCGACCTCCCATTACCAGGCAGGTGATTTATCTAAAACCCTACCGTTTATAACTTGTAGGGTAATTATTTATAACTTGCTTATGAGCTCACGTTGCTTCATAGGAAAATATACAAAAGGACGAAAAGTATTTGTGTCGAAACTATAAAAGAAAATTATTCATATAATTAAAAAACTGAATTCGAAACATTAAAGCACTAAAAAGTTAGAAATAATTTAAATAATTAGAAGTATGTATACATGCAGGTATTATAGAAGTATAATTTGGAGTCAGTGTCCAAAATATAAGTGCCGGTCATGAAATTGGGCACCGACTACAAATTATACTTCTATAATACCTACATGTATACATACTTCTAATTATTTAAATTATTTCTAACTTTTTAGTGCTTTAGTGTTTTGAAGTCGGTTTTAATTTTTTATTTAATTTTTTTTATTTTTCAATATTTAGTGGGGGAGCGGAAAAATCTAAACAAGACCCTTATAACCATAATTTACGCTACTTAATTCGTTGCTTTAAAATTTGACGTTCTCAATTTCCATCAACGAAAGTCTTCACCAGAGTATCATCAAATTACCTTGGGACTACTTCCACGCTATTTTATGAAACATACGGATATTACTCAAGGATTGGCCCCATTAGGCTTTATTTACTGCTATCTATTGAAGAGTTCCGTTCTCTGTCTCTGAAAGTCTTCATTCACCAAATTAAAATGGGACCAATGGCAAAAAAAGAATTGTCGAAATCGGTTAAGATTTGACGGAGTTATGCGAAAAAAATAGCCAAAAAAATACATAAACATACGCGTCGAATTGATAACCTCCTCCTTTTTTGAAGTTGGTTAAAAATAGTGAACTATATGGTGCAGAGATATCTCAGTTTTTGTAGAAAACAGTCAACTCTAGGTGCCTACTATTGACACACAAAGGAAAATATACTACGGAAATGCAAAATATGAATGTCTCTTTCTGTTTCGTACTGACTTTTGGCATTTCCCGCGAGTTTTGGATCCGCATGTGTGTACCTATTTGATATTGACTGCTGAAATTATTCTGAGAATTCCTGGCATATTTTGCCGCGTTTACAGTGCGTGCAAACCACAATGTGAAGGGGACTGAAACATAATTTGATATTGCTTGCTGCGACGAAGTATCTCTGCTGAGCCAGCTTTTGTTCGTGTACCGTAACCTCCACGTTTCTACCCCGTGCTGGAGCCTAGCGAACAAAGAGGGACGAGTGAACGCGAAGGGTTCGCGCGAAAACTTGCCGCGTAAATTACATCTTAAATGTAATTAGCAAATAAAGACGACCGGCGCGGCGCGAGCGGCGGCTTTGTGCCGAGAGGTGTTTCATTAACGTTTGAGATCGCATCGCCGGTTTGCATTGCGGGGTAAGAGCTGGTTTGCACACACCTAGTAGCGACTGATCGACTGAATGTTCACATGGATCACAGAAGATGTGTTAGCCTAAGGAGAGCGAGCAAACGAACTATCTTCACTTGCCATGGATATCATCATCATCATCAGCCATTTGAAGCCCACTGCAGGACATTGGCCTCCCTCATGGGTTTCCTAACCATGAGAGGTTTTGCCATAATCGCCACGCTTGGTAGGCAGGTTGGCGATCGCAGTATGCGGTTGGCATCTCAGGAATCTCAGTCTCCTCGTAATGTCACGTCTCGCCTTGGGATGGTCTGGTGCCACCCCAGGATATTGGGATTTGGTGTGGCATGCCATCGCAGCGTACGGTTGGCCTCCCCGGAAAATAACCCTAGATACGTGTTAATGGCACTGTATGCAGTTACTCGGTTATAAATAGTGTAAGACAGCCTTTAAAGCCGGCCTGGCTCGGATATGTGTCGTCGCCGCAGCCGACTCGCACGAAGATCGCATAACGCAGCGCACTTGACCGATTTACAGGGAAAGTGAGTTTTTCTGTAGACGTGGGGGCTGCTGGGGCTGCTGGGGCGGCAGGGGCGGGACGACCCAAACTTGTTCAGTTTCGTCGCGGAAATGCTAAAGCTATTTCTGCCTCCCCCGCGCCCGCCCGCCTCGCCCCCACGCTGACACTCGCGGATAAGAAAAGGAGACCTCCTCTCACCTTATTTATAGGTGGAATCGGACTCCTGAATAAACTTTACACATTCCCAAGCGCTTCAGAGTCAAAGCTAAAAATATATACTACCTACTTGAGATTTTTCTTTTTCGTTTCGTTCGCTTTGTTTATTTAGAGCTTTCTTGACGAGTTTTGGAAAACAGACGGTATTTATTTGGATGGTTCTTCGAAACAAACAACGAAATTAAGCAATTAAGGGCTCGATAGCAGCCATGACGTCACACATCGATGGATGCTCTACTGTCGACAAACGGAGGAGTCGGTCGACGGAGTAGCCAAGATCGCCGGTGGCCTCGCGCCTCGTGCCGTTTATTACAATGTAAATGAATACCATGGAAACACATTAATACACTTTCCAAGATCATCAATTAAGCAGCGAGACAAAGAGGTCCCGACAACACGGCAAATTATGCTCGCCCGCCCAACAATTATATTAGACGATATTAAAAGGTGGCAAACAAACGGTACCACCTGAATAAACGTTGTAATAACTCAGGCTGATCGGGCGATTCCCGCCTAATTGGGGGTTCGACTAAACCGGACCAAATTTATAAATTAGGTGCCTGCAAAATATTTTTTTAAGTACTTATGTTTTCAAGTACTTGTGTTTTTAATGAGAAACAATTCTGCAATAATTTCTGTTAATGTAAAATGGATTCTTATCAGTTTAAAGTACGAAGGGAGAGTGACCCTTTTCAGGACCACGAGATTATCAGCTTGCGCTGCTACAGCCTTCAGTGAGGGCCGGCGATAGGCAGATGCAGAAATACCGCCGAGCTCCATTTCGTCAGTCTACTTATAGACTGCCCTAGTGCCATAGACAGTCTACTGTAGGTAGCCCGACGTAATACGTCACCAAGACCAGTTTAGGGTTGCATCCGATAGCTTCCTGAAAAGTCTTGTGCAGTCAGCAAAAGTGTGTACAAAAAAATGTACCAGATGTTCACATACCTCAGCGCTTCGCATCGCCAATCTGGGGTAGGCATGTGTGGTCCAAACTAACTTGTGTCCTGCAGTAGGACATACCTGTACCTGTATGGGATGATTGTGTAAGCAAGGAAAAGTTTGTTCCTTTTTAACAGACTTCAAAAAAGGAGGAGGTCGGCAATTCGTCCATATACATTTTTTAAGCATGTTCAGCGACGATTCCTTATCACGTTATCCGATTTCACTCATATTCTTTATTATAAAGGGGGTACTTACCTCAAGAGTAGTTTCATATATATTTGTATCCATGAGAAAATCCTCGAACTCATCTTTTTAGTGCGTATTTGTCTTGAAGTCGGTATTTTAATGAAATGTTTTGGATTCTGTCAAGGTGGAATTTCTCTTCTTTTATCTCTGTGTCAGTATACAATCTCTTCAGAGAGGCCGCGTGTTCACGGGAGGGCACGTAATAACGCCTTGCCCTTTATTTCCGGAGGCAATTATGATAATCCGGTGCGCCTCCCGTCTCGGTGAAATCTTTGTATTGGCCCAATGAGAGTTCGGTAATTGATTAGTGTCTGCTTACTTGCAGAAATATTTTTAAGTCAAAGGGTTGCGCGAAGCGCGCTAATGCAGGCAACGCGCGACTTGCCCTTAATTAGTTTTCTTGAAATGAATAACGTATTTGCTTGTTTTTCAGTGATCGCTTTGATTGGCCTCCGTGACGCCTGATTATAGTATACGATATACTTTTATGCAGCGACTAATGAATGTTTGGTTTCAAGACCAGATTTTCTGACGACCTGGTTACGGTGGCGGGGAGTCGCTGGATGCGGGCGGCACAAGACCGGGAAGCTTAGAAAACCATGAGGGAGGCCTATGTCCTACAGAGGGCGTCAAATGGCTGATGAGATGGGGCAAAAAAGGTTGGTCAAGATCGTAGCAAGTGCCAAACCCTACCTACCCCTCCGGGATGCAGGCGTTAGTTTATGTATGTATGTAATTGTTTTTAACCTCAAATGAATCTCTTGTTTTTATAATACAACTATCTGACCGGGCAAACGTTATTTTGCCATATTAGTTAGCCAGCTACCTATTCTCAGACATACCAAATATACAAAAAAAAAAAAGTCATAAAAATCGGTGAAGCCGTTTCGGAGGAGTTCGATGACAAACACTCCGATAAGAGATTTTTATATATAAGGCACGGGCTCACTGATCCGGCGTCTGATGCGGGCATGCCACGGACCTGGTGCGAACATGGAGCAAGCCCATGCTTGGCGATAAAAGGCGTGGAGCGAAGGGTCTTCAGAATGAAGTCTATTGCCAGATACGGAGCCATGTTGTCCTCCGTAGACGAAGAGGCTCTCGCTCTCGTACAATTAATAAATATGCAGGTAGCTCAATGGTACTGTGTTCATCCTGTGTGGTAGTCAGCATATAAGATTCAAGACTTTATCTATCAATGCGAGACCTGACGAAATATTTCATCCCAATTTCCCGCCATACTTTGTCCTGAACGATCCTATTACAATAATCATGGCGAGTATAATCATGTTTCTCTACTAATTCAGAAAATGTTATACTCAATGTCGACACATATCATACGTGCGCGCTGACTGCGAACTGACCTGGAACCATCATCATCATCATCATCATCATCATTCAGCCACAAGAAGTCCATTGCTGGACATAGGCCTCCTCCATGGATTTCCAAAAAGACCGGTTGGAAGCGGCTTGCATTCAGCGCCTTCCTGCCACTTGGATGAGGTCATCTGTCCATACCTGGAACCATAGATAGCGCCAATGTCCTCCTCCAGACCATTGCGGACAAGGTCGGTAGCCCCATCCTGGTGCATTGGGTCAAGCTCCATCTCACTACCTAGAGCCTGGGGGGAGCCTAGGGTATGTCTCTAGTGTAAACAAATACTACCTACTAATAATTTAGATTAATTTTTCACTGATTTTATAATTATTGTATTATATTTTATATTAATTAATTCTGCTGTGATGTTAACATTTTTATTATTATTGCTGTTATTACTGTCAAATATGGACCCAGGTCTGAAATAAATATTTTCATTCATTCATAGAGGAACTTATTATACTGGAGACTGTGCTATAGCCCGCCCGATGAAAGGCCGTTGAGTGTGTTAAAATAATGACCTTATTACCGAGTGTTTGGTATTTGAATGAAACAGAATGATTTCCGTGCCATGTCCTCGCCAGGCGCCAGATCAGTGTGCTCCGCGCCTTAGTTATGCAAGTCCGTAGTTGATGTAATTGACAAGCGACATTGCGAATTGAGAATTTTTGAGAAATTTATAGTGACATCAAAATCGATCGGCCATTTTGCAAAAAGTTCCCTTCATAGTTACTACATGGCGCTATACACCTATAGCTCCACTTAATATTGCCACTGTAAATCTTGTCCATCACTAGATGGCGCTTCTGCTTTTACTAACATAAAAAGATACAAAAAAAATTATAAAACCACACTGCTATTACACGCATTAACTTCTATGGATCTAGGTTGGTCCCGCCTCAATGTCATTAGCCATTTTACGCCCACTGCAGGACGTAGGCCTCCCTCATGGTATTCCAAGTTCCCCGGTCTTGTGCCGCAATCTACCGTCAGGTCCCGCCTGCTTCGTAGTTCATGTCAGCAGTCGAGTTTTTGAATATTTTTCAGGTTTTTCTATGAATTGAAAGCGTTGTTGGTGTAAAATCATAAGATAAAAAAAAAATAGGGCACAATAATTAAGTTCAAAGAACTTAGATGGACAAGATACATAGACAAGCAGCATACTAGGTCCATACCGTACTGTCAGAGGCAGTAAGTACGTCCATAATTAACGCCGTTAATACTTTATAGGCCATTTGCCGCGCGGCAATCTACGCCTATTAGCCCTACAGGGTGCTTAGCAATTTATAGTCAGCGTAGTTACAGGGGCACGCAAGTACCTGCATTACTTTATTCTTACTTTAATTGTGTACTGAAAAAAGGGTCGCTATCCTGTTAATATTAGGTCCGTATCTGTGAGCTAATGGGGGTCGTTAGTTGTGAACGGGCGTGTGAAAGGAAGCGCGGTGTCGTACGTTGCAAGCGTCACGGTGATAAGGCTGCGGGGGAGGGGCGCGGGGGGGGACGTATGACTGATAACTCGCATTTTTCTGACGGGCGAGCCAGCCCGCAGATCTATCACGGGATAACGCTGTGCGACAGCCACTCGGGCCCGGAAACCAGCCGAAACTCTACAATTTTAACGCTGACACTTTCGTAGCCCAATATCTACGAAAGTAGCATCGTTTTTCTATCATCATCATCATTCAGCCATAAGAAGTCCACTGCTGGACATAGGCCTCCTCCATGGATTTCCAAAAAGACCGGTTGGAAGCGGCCTGCATCCAGCGCCTTCCTGCCACTTGGATGAGGTCGTCTGTCCATCTTGTGGCTGGTCGTCCTACGCTGCGCTTGCCGATATGTGGTCTCCATTCGAGAACTTTTCAGCCCCATCGGCCATCAGTTCTGCGTGAGCTGCTATGTGCCCCGCCCACTGCCACTTTCTATATTACCACTACGTCTTTCTATATTAGGTGTTAATTTATAGGCGCCCTTGTGGAAATGCATCAGGTATTGTGTACCGAACATTTGTTCCCCAAGGAACGTTATCGAAATTTTTGAGCTTTGTTTTAACGTGCGATGTATTAACAAGATGTCAAGATGTAGCACTGGCTTATACTCCTACGCACCGTACTGTAAGGATGCTGAGTTACTTTTCCATTGCGCGCTAACATTTTGGATATTTTCATAACCAAAAATAAATTTCATTATCCAGCAAATCTTGATGGATGAAGTAGTTTGCGTTGGTGTCCAGTAAGCGTGGTTTATAGGTACATACGTTAATTTTTCATCGGACTTATCGTTCCGATCATTTCTAGGGTATCTAACAACTGATATTTTTTTTACGATTTCAGATAAGAAGAAATAATTTATCGATCTAGTTGGAAGGTCATATATTATAAGTTAATTAAATGGACAAAAAAGATAAGTATGGTTTCCTACATAACTTTTCTGGACCACGTTTTCGTTACTGGGGTAGATTGCAGAGTTTCGTGGCCGCACGGCGGCGCCTGGACGCGTGTCCGCTGGTCCATCAAGGCGGCCGGCGGGCTCTGACGCAGCGGACGCGACCCTCGGGACTATTACCTTCATTGTTTTATTTCCGCGACCTCGCCGCTTCATGACACGGCCACACGTCCCACGGCTCGAAGAAAGTTTTCTCTCTAATCACCGCGCGTAGCGGTAGAGATCACTGGGCTTCGGCGATGAAGTCGCAGCTCGATTATTAATATTGTTACTTCGACGAGCTACTGTGATGTTTATTTATTTAGTAAAATATTATGTTACTTATCTGCTTATTTTGTTTCTGTGGTGTATCTTGTTGGTATAATAAATGTCTTTCTTCTTCTTCTTCTAAAAATAAT
Source organism: Yponomeuta evonymella (assembly GCA_963969515.1). NCBI lineage: Eukaryota > Metazoa > Arthropoda > Insecta > Lepidoptera > Yponomeutidae > Yponomeuta > Yponomeuta evonymella. The sequence continues at coordinate 673,348 of OZ018343.1, read as the reverse complement.
AAGCAGGTATAATGTCCGGAAAAAAAATCTAACCATTAAACAACACGTCTTGGTGAGTATTACGGTCACTTTAGCCTGTTGCAAACTGTCAACCTCGCTTCAGTTACTAGAAGAGATCAAGAGACAGCGAGGAGATATGTATTAGGCCGATATTCAGAAACACAGCGTTGAGCTACACTTAACGTGAACTAAGCTGAGCATCGGTTAAGCAATCTCAACGAAGACTCAAGAATTTTGTATTTACAGTCAATATCTCGACTCGAACTCAGCTAAGCCACAGCTCAAGCTAAACTTACTCGAGCGTGTAATCTGTGGTACAGTTTTTGACGTTACCGGTTTATATTATCTGTTAACGCTACATGAAAGGCATACAATAATCCACAGGAGTGAATGAGTTGGCAACAAATGTCGAAACTTTTTACGCGCGGTTATACTTTATTTAACTTTTTGAAATGACAAATTGTGAATAAAAAACAAGGTTACTTCACCACAGATTAGTTAGATTTCTCGAATGTCAAATTGTGAATAAAAAAAAGGTTATTTCACCACAGGTTAGTTAGATTTCTCGAATTGGCTACAGGTGTCGCTATTTTCTTCGTCATTGCCACCTTGAGTCTGAGCTAAGTCGCCGAAATCCACTACTCAGTCTCAGCTTAGCTTGCGCTCAATTTTTGATATCTCAAACTCAACTGTGAATACAAAATATCCCTGAAACTTTCATTTTGACAGTTGGAAGACTCTGACTCACATTGAGCTCACGCTCAAAATCGTTTCTGAATATCGGCCTTAGACTCTATGCGGGAAGACGGCAGCTGGACCAGCGCCTTGATTATATACATTTTAACTCATACATACTCATACGCGAAAGCGGAATGTTTACCTAGCTTTGCCTGTGTAAGGCGTAATATGTTTCACACAATGTGGATGTTAAATGGAGTTATGAAAACCATGAGGGAGGCCTATGTCCTGCAGTGGGTATCAAATGGCTGATGATGATGATGATAGTGGATATCGCGTTTCAGTGGATACATGATAGTGTATGACAAAGTCGAATAGATGTTTCGTTTTTGCACACACATGTTTATACGTGTGTGCAAAAAAGTAAAAAAAAAGTTACACAATCAAGGCGCAGGGCAGTAACGAAGTGGCGGTTTCATCCCAACTATGCAAGTTTTGGTTAACTAATGTGCCGGACATTATATGTAGGTATGAAGACTCATGCCAGTGAGATGGGCTTACGCGGTTATAGAAACCAGTGCAGGCTAGCGTCCATCGGTCTTGAGATCGAGCAGCTTGGAGAGCGGTGAGAAATCATACTACCAGCAAAAGTCACTTCCCTGCATGAAGACGAAGGTATCAGGCGCATACCGCTATCAACTTAAAACTTTTTACCAGTATAGTAAAATAATTACATACATACTTAACATAAGCTGCATATATGCGTCTCACTGTAGGGCACAGGCCTTCTCTCAGGGAGAGAGTATGGGCTTAATCACCACGCGTGCCCACCGCGGATTGGCGATTTCAAGCGCTGAGGTATGTGAATAGCTTAGATACTCAGGTTTCCTTACGATATTTTCCTCCACCGTTAGCTAGTGGTATTGGTACTATAACTTCACAAATGTATACAACTTAGAAAACAAAGTCATAGTACATGCCCGCACTGGGAATCGAACCTGGGTCTCTCGCTTCCGAGTCCAATGTTCTACCCACTAGGCTACCACCAATCTTAAAGTAATTCATCATCATCCCTGAGGAAGGTATAGGCCATACTCCACCACGGGGGCCAAGTCCGGATTGGTGGAGGCTTGTAGACTAGTGGCTCGTCTACTGTCAGAAGTTGTCAAGCCGCCCTAAGGCCTCTGACTTGGCTTAACGACTGCCATCTTTCGACGGCAGCCGGCACCAACAGCTTAACGTGCCTTGCGAAGCACGGAACCGCTCGGACAAATGCCACTAGCGTTAGGCATAGACGGCGACCCATCCATGCACTGAACGCGCCCTGTGTTGCTTAACCTTCGTGATCGTTTAAGATCACTCAGGCAGCCGGGGCTACGAGCGATTAAAGTAATAGGGGTTAAAGCATGAAATTGCCGTTTTATTGCAATAGGTTCTTTGAATTGACATAGAATCTTCATGGTTTGAGGTTTTCGAATGAAACTTTTTTCAAATGGTTTCTATGATGTTCTTTTTTTAAAAAATGTGAAACATTTGAATATCGACTTTCAATTGTTTTTGTTATTCAATTTAGACAAGAAAGATGGATACTGCGAAAATTCGAGTGATTTTTTAATACTGTTGTGGCATTTGACCTGGGGTCAGCCATTGCATTTTTCTTTTCCGGTTATCATAAAGAATGCACTTTTCATCACATGTTACAATTCGATCCAATATTCCTTCATTTCTGTACCGGTTCAACAAGGCAACACAAGTTTCAACACGCGTTTCTTTCTGCTGATCAGTCAAATCATGAGGCACCCATTTTTCGTATTTTTTTTATTTTATTGATTTGACGCAAGTGAGTCAATATTGTGGGTAAGGTAACGTTAAACCATGCCGCTAATTCCTGGGTAGTTTGACTAGGGTCGGCTTCCACTATCTCTCTTAATTCATCGTTATTCACCTGTGTGGGCGGTCTTCCTCGTGGCTCGTTCTTTAAGTCGAAATTTCCATCACGAAAGCGTTTAAACCAAAATCGCACGGTGCGTTCATTAGTAGACCCCTCTCCAAACGCAGCATTGATATTACGGGCTGTTTCTGCCACGTTAGTTCCGCGTTGGAACTCGTATTCAAAAATCACTCGAATTTTCGCAGTATCCATCTTTCTTGTCTAAATTGAATAACAAAAACAATTGAAAGTCGATATTCAAATGTTTCACATTTTTTAAAAAAAGAACATCATAGAAACCATTTGAAAAAAGTTTCATTCGAAAACCTCAAACCATGAAGATTCTATGTCAATTCAATGAACCTATTGCAATAAAACGGCAATTTCATACTTTAACCCCTAATAATTACAACTACTAAATTAGCCTTCAGTTCCTAGAAGCATGCTAGTACATCGCCGACATCAGAAGCCGGTATCAGTAACAAGCTCATCGGTATGCGGGCGGCAGGCCCCGATCCCCGCGGCCCGAGCCTGCACTCCGCGCCAATCCGCTGCCTTTTTAGAGGGTTTCTTGGTTCAATGGGAGACCCTTGTAGCCTTCAACTGACTGTGTATGCCATACATCCGTCTCTGTAGTAGTCACTGTGTATTGTTGATTAAAAGAATATTTGTAAATTATTCACAGTCGAGAGCAAAATCTGACTCTGCTACGAAACCCCGCGTGCACTGGCCCGCGAAGCTCTTGGCCAGATTTTTTAACAAAAGACTCGAGTATATTGGTGTCGGTCGGTGAAATATGAGGGGAGAAAATTAGACAAACAAATAAAATGCTGAAGGGAGCGCTCGTAAACAAGTTGCAGGAAAATGTTCATAATATTTTTGTATAGGTGTTTTCCGTTAACTTTTATTAATTTTTTTCCTGTAAAGCGTGTAGCTTAAATAAACAACGCGAAGTTTGCATTAATGAAAAGGTCGTTTTAAGGGTTCCGCATCCAAAGGGTAAGGGAGCCTATTACTAAGACTCCGCTGTCAGTCAGTCCGTCCGTCCATCTCCGCCATATCTCATGAACCGTGATACCTAGTTAGTCAGTTGAAATTTTCACGGATGATGTATTTCTGTTGCCGCTATAACAACAAATACTAAAAACCGAATAAAATAAATATTTAAGGGGGCTCCCACACAAAAAACGTGATTTTTCGCCGTTTTTTGCTCGATATTAATAACGGCAATCATGTCAAGGTAACGCTTGAAATATTCAAATGTTGTATAAATAATGGTACGGAACCCTTCGACCGCGAGTCCGACTCGCACTTGCCCGGTTTTTTAAGGCATCGCTCATCATTACTTAGCCTCGCCATGCCATAAGAGCGTACAGGTTAACCTGAGTATTTTAAATCCCGTGACTTTTCACTTTAAACTCAGTGAGTGGTCTTTTAGTAACTTGGCGCCAAAAATATGAGCCCACGGGCTGCGGACGGCGGCGGCGGCGGCCCACTTGGCGGCGGATAAATTATAGGATAGCGCCCGGATCGTTAATATAGTGCTCGAGATTTAGTGCCCTCCCCCGGCGCTGCCTAATAGAAAACTTACTTCAAATAATGAAAATACTGTAGACTGCCCCGCACGCTATCACGCCGCGCCTGCTCCGACTGAACGTATTTGCGGTTGAGGAAACCCACAAGCTCGTACGGGTGCGTGCGCTGCTTTAGTACATTTTCATACATTATAGACATAAAGGCGGGCCGGGCCGTTGACCGCATTGTGTAAGTAGCCATTGACGTAACTTATTTTATTATCCTAGGGACCTTGGCTCTAAAAAGCGATATCCAGTCATAGCTATCTATCTAGTAACCCGGAGTCCTGGGTTAGGTCTATCTGCGATCAACACGGCCCACCTGGCTCCCTTCTGTATCCGCCGATGTAAGTAACCGCTAGTGAGTCTCAGCCCTTACGATTCGTCCGTAACCACCTCTATGTTTCGACTGCTGCATTTCATTTCACTGAGGTGCAGAATAAAGCAATCGAGTAATACATTGTAACACGATTGTAACCGAGCGAAATGGTGGCATAAAACAAAATGGACCCGCGTTAACGAAGCTCGCCCCCGAACAACAGCTGAGTCAATGACACTCGAAAGCGAGTATACTTACAATGTAGGAGCGGCAGCTAAGCGTGAGCCGGGTAGCGGGGGGGCAGGGTGCAGGCCGGGGGCGGAGGGCCACGTCGCGGCAATAATCTGCGGCCGCAGCCACACCGCGCGCATACTAACTACCTCCATGGGAAATGGTCGGAAGTGTGGAGTGTCGCGCCGAGAGCCGCCCTTCCACTAATATGGGCTAAGCTTCTTTATGGCCAAGCATTATTATTCAGTGCCCGCCCGCATCATAAGGTAAAATAAATGGAACTCATTGCTTACGAGTCGTTGACTTCTGTTGGGCGGCTCGCATATTAGCCGCCCTCCGCGCCTATCTATGTCCAGCTAAGACTTACGTAGGTGCCATTACTAACCCTGGCGCGCCCGAAAAGGTCTTATTGTAACTTTTCGTCTGCAATTCAGGCTAAGAGTATTTAACCAACAATTTCCGACACATTGTTCACCCTGACATATTGGATCCGATTGTATTCATTAAGATACTTACCTGAATCGATTATTAAATAAATTGTCGAGGATCCATGGAATTGCTTAAATAAAATGTAATTTCGTATATCCTCCCATGTCGTACGTCGCTGGGAGACGCTCTGTATCTCATTTCCTGTGAGCCGCCCTCGACTCCCGGCGCGTTAACAATCCGACACCGAGTTCAATCGCGCTTTTCAATCCACCGCCCGCCAGCACATTTACATTTTTACTGGCTGCCGATACTAAGGATTTCCAGGGAAAATACGTTAAGGGAAACTTATTCACCCCACGAAACTACATGTCATTGTCTGGAGGCACTCTGTCTCTATCTATCATAAAAAGAGAAGATGAATGGGCCCTGCATGCGAATGCAAACAGTGCCCTCCGCCGCAGGTGCGGCCCGGTCGAGCGGCGCCCATTTGTCAAATATCCTCTAAATGAAAACCCGCTGCGGAATAAACAACAATGTAAATTGCCCTTTCGGAATTATTCGTCCGGAAACGCCCGTCTAAACAACAGTTTCGGGGCAGCCCGGCGCCGGATCATGCCGCTTCACATCCAATTTGCTTAATTAATCTCACAAACGCGTTGCTAATAATAAAAAGCTAGCTACTCGATCATCGCAAATGTCTGTGAATGCTTTTAGCTCTCTATGACCGATGCTGTCATATAGAAATCGCCCTGTATATTTATGTACACACAGGTACCCTAATACAACCCTCAATTTTGTCTCATCGTAGTGACTTATAAGTTATTAACCGCGCCGACACCGGGCCTATTAACATTGAGGTCTATTGCCTTTCGACTGTAGTCATTTCTCAAGGCGGTGATTATCCATGAAAGTGTTAAAAAGAACTGAACGTCACTTAAAATGTTAACAGTTTCCAGGAAAGTTAGAGTGCCCTAGCGCGGGGACGTAGAAGCGTTTTGCCAGTTCCTAGTCTCTGGCGTATAAATACGACGGGCATCGTAACCAGGTTACATCTCACTCTGATTAGATACAACAGAAATCCTTTAACTCTTATTCAATCGTTCCATCTCTGCCTGATAACTATTTGATGAGGAACTATGCAGTTGATAGCACATCAAGGTTTACACGCGTAACACTGTTTAACGTTACGGGTGTCTTGTACCAGTTTCTTATTTCTATTGGCACCCTTGAAAAGCAAGATTGTCGAGTTGGTTGCCAACCTTCGAAAGGAGACGAACGTAAAGAAGAAGTAACAAAGATGTAAAGCTCGCCCTGCAGTTGATTGAATCTTGTTCCATAGTCGTCCGGAACCGAAGTAGGGCTTACCACATGTGACATAGACCTCATGAAATATAGTAGTTACCAACATGTGACATACTTGCAAACTGACTTTCGAATCAAGAGTGAATGCTTGATGGCTGAAGCATCTCAGCATTGCTAACATGACGCAGCGGACGGCGCAGCCATTGTGTGAGTGGAAGCTCTACAGATTAACTGTAGTTTAGGACAACTTAAATGTTTCTTCTGTTGTTATTCAGTGCTCTAAGTAAACTGGGCCATTCATTAGAAATGTAAATAAAGTACCAAAGCAGGGCGGAGGTGCCGCGCAACTTTAAATTGGCGCCGGCGCCGGCCGCGGCTCCGGCAAAAAACAATTATCCACAGCTCCGCGGGCGCGGGCGAGCCGACCAACTGCCTCGAGCTTTCAGGGCCCTATTGCATAAAACTACAATTCGTGGTTTACTATGACCATTCGATTTTCCTTGCAAAGTCGATTAATCCACAGATTAACAAATAGGAAGACTCGGAATTGTCATAATTATGTATTGCAGTTTTATAAGACGTGGCCCCGTTCCTTGGTAGTCTCAGGCCGCAGCACATTAGCGTATGCTGGAGTAAGCCAAATGGATAGTAGCTGTATAAATTTTGTTATTCCGAATACCCTTTCCAATTTATCCAAGAGTCTAAACAGGTTTCATTCTGAAACGAAAGCAGAAACGAGCCCGCTTCGATAGTGCTCACAAAAGTTTTAAGTCCAATGAATGGTAGCTCTTTCCCAGCCAACAGCGAGACTTCAGTTGTGGTGATTCTTTTGAGTTGGGATGTCAGTTAGACCTGAAATTACGGCACCATGCTGAGACTGGCCATTTAGAAAAAAATACATAAACTTTCATAGTTATTTCAAGTGTATGTAATGTAAACTTTCTAAGATTGCTTTATACAGTAATATGTGCTCCGTGTTATTTCCATACTAATATTATAAATGCGAAAGTGTATCTGTCTGTTACCTCTTCACGCTTAAGCCGCTGAACCGATTTAGATGAAATGTGGTATGAGATAGTTTGACTCCCGGGGAATGGAATAGGATACTTTTTATCGCGGATATAAAAAAAAATTGGTGTGGAGATAGTTTGAGTCCAGGGGAAGGACGTAGGAGTCAAATTACTCATTACATGCAGACGAAGTTGCGGGCAAAAGCTAGTTGTGAAATAAGTGCGATTCTTCTTCTTATAATATATACGTAGTGTCTTCTTATAATACCTAGATGACCGAGCTTTGCTCCATATTTTTTGGAAATTATATTTAGATACGATGAAAAAAAAATCGGAATCTATAGCAATTCTTGTATGCTATATTAAATATATAATATACAAGAATTGCTCGTCTAAAGATATTAGATATATTCAGATTAGGTATACATATATTAAAAATTAGGAGTTAATTTCTGAAAATACTCAACCGATTTCAAAAATTCTTTCACCAATATTTCAATTAGATCTTCACCATAGACACAAGCGATACATTATTATGCATTATTGCTCTATTCCAAACGGGCAAAGCCGTGGGCTCAGCTAGTCCTTTAAATATTATTTTGATTAGATTAGACAATCATTTATGGATGAAAATACACGCATTTTTGCACCAATTTATGACAATTTAACTTTTTCTGTAGTTGTATATTCAAAGTTACAACTAAATCATAATAGCTCTCCCTGAAAGTTTGAAGTGACCGCTCCAATTTACCACATTGTTTTTATTGATCATTTAAATCACAGAGCCTAGAGAAAGGTTAGCGCTCAAACAAAGCGGCGGCCAGCCAAACAAATAGACCGAGGAAAATCATTCGAAAAGCTTCGATTACCGATCATTATTTAAAATGCCTCGCCGGGAGACCGGTGAGGTCGCAAGACCGGTAGCCGCGGGGCGACAACCCACAGAAGAACTGCTGTTTCTATGACTTAGGACTTTTCAGTCACTTGTAACTATACATTTATGAAAATATTATGTACGTTATCTATATCAATGGCGAGTACATCACTCACCTTTGATTTGCCGACGATATAGTAGTCATGGCAGATACAATGGAAGACCTCAGCATAATGCTCGAAGACCTCAGTCGAGTTTCCCAACGTCCCACACGTTAAGATGAACATGGACAAAACGAAGGTCATGTCGAACGCCCGTGTTGTGCCCACCCCAATAACATTGGGGAACTCGACTCTTGAAGTTGTAGACGAATACGTCTACTTAGGACACACAGTCCAACTAGGCCGGTCCAACTTCGTGAAAGAGGTCAATCGTCGAATCCAACTCGGCTGGGCAGCATTCGGGAAACTCAGAAAAGTCTTTTCGTCTAATATACCTCAATCGCTCAAGCCAAAATTATACAACTAGTGTGTGTTACCAGTGATGACTTATGGCACTGAAACGTCGTCTCTCACTGTGGGCCTCATAAGAAAGCTCAAGGTCACGCAACGAGCTATGGAAAGGGCTATGCTCGGAATTTCTCTACGAGATCGAATCAGAAATGATGAGATCCGTAGACGAACGAAAGTCATCGACGTAGCCCAGCGGATTAGTAAGTTGAAGTGGCAGTGGGGGGGCACATAGCACGCAGAACTGATGGCCGATAAGGCCGAAAAGTTCTCGAATGGAGACCACATATCGGCAAGCGCAGCGTAGGACGACCACAAGATGGACAGATGACCTCATCCAAGTGGCAGGAAGACGGTCTTTTTAGAAATCCATGGAGGAGGCCTATGTTCACCAGTGGACTTCTTGTGGCTGAATGATGATGATGATGTACGTTAGAAAAAATATCAAAGACTTCGAAAATGTTGGTGGCCACCATAATGTTAATACTAGAAATTGTTATTTCCACGATTTAGACTTGCAAAAGTTAATACATCCTTTATGGGGCACTGTCTAAGGTTCTACAACAAACTTCCTCAAGATATATTAGAGTTACCTCCATCGCGGTTTAAAAAATGTGTTAAGCACATTCTGTGCAAAAAGGCTTACTATAATATCAAGGATCATTTAGAAGACAAAGATTTTTGGCATTAAACAGTAGATTAATATTAATTACACGACGAATGTGACTAGTGTTCAACACATTCAGCACTAATGTTTTAAGTTGAAAACTCTGTTAAGTAACTTAAAACGTGTTTTGAAAAGAATAAATGTGGAGTTTCTTTGTTAGCTTCTTCCCTACATAATCTATTAATTGTGAAACTAACAACTTTGACGTTCATTAAGTAAACATTCTGTTTGTATAATGAATAAAAATATTTGAATTGAATTGAACAAGATAGAATTGAAGTAGGGTGCTACGCAGCGTTCGTCCGCCTTAAAAGGAAACAGGTGAAGCCGACATTATATCGCCTTCTTACGGCCGATTTCGCAATAAATATGCGAGGGACCCTGCTCTCGGTGGTATCTGCTTAAGGGGATGCCTCAAGCGGCAAGACCCACACAAACGTACTTTGATTTTAACATAACATAACATAAACTCACGCCTGTATCCCAGAGGGGTAGGCAGAGACCAGGGAGTGCCACTTGCTACGATCCTGACAGATCACTTTCGCTTCCTCAACATTCATTAGTCGTTGCATGCACGCACGCCGGTTTCGGGTGATGGGTCACAATGAAACTTTACCGCTACGTTTAGAGGACACAAATCGATTGATTGATTGTACTTAAAATTTTATTGCAAATAAACTAATCAAAAAAAGTTATTTGAACCTTGTGAATAGTTTTCATGAAAAGGCTTATGAGGCTTTTTATAATTTTTTTATAAATTTATTCAAAAGTAAACCTCGATTTGGGTCCTCTTGACATATTGCTTAGGTTTCATTTTAAGGTTGGTTAAGTTTCAAATTAAAACCAAACTATGTTCGTATGGAAATAGCTGGATACAATCTAAAGTGACTATCGACTGACTTACAACTCATTTTGGTTATATTCTGTACGTAAAGTATTAGTAGAATATTTTGTTGCACTAACCCGTGCTGAGGACAATATTAAAAACTTATTTAGAGGCTAAAAATTCCACCCCTACCGGGACTTGAACCCGCGACCTCACGGTAACCGCGGACTGGCACGGTTAGCCAGAGGTCGCGGGTTCAAGTCCTGACATGGGTGGAATTTTCAGTCGTAGTTGTAACGAAAAATCTTTTCGAAAATTTGCTTTACCTGTCAGATGAAAACATTTATTTTTTGTAAGTTCTCCATCGTCGTTCGATTTTCCGACGTAGTAAATCTACCGTATTGAGGTTTGCTTTAGTTGTAAGGGCTGTAGGCGGGGCGAGGACCGCGGATCCTGCCGATGACGTAGAAGAATGTCGCGACTTTGCCGCCGGGCACAGATCAATCATGCCTAGATAAGGCAAATAAAAAGATAAAATATAGAAAAAGATAAATAAAATAAAACCTCATTACCGACCTGGCATCTTGTGTCAGGCATACGGAAACAAACGGAGGCTCTATCGCATGGTTTTAAAATGAAGTCTGAAACTGTCAGACTTGATTTTTTTTTATTATACTGCTTCATGTTATTATCATAATTTTTTGATAATATTTTGGTTGTGTGTGTATAAGTGTAAATAAATAATGTATCTTGTATGGAATCAGGCGTTACTTTGCGGAAATCCATACTAGCATTAAAATGTGAAAATTACTTTGCTAAATTCCGCCAAAATCCCACAAGCACCATGCGGTTAATTAATGCAACAGGATTTAGCAAAGTAATTTTCACATTTTAATGCCAATAATGTATCTTTATATTACTCACACATACACTGTAAAGACTGTGACTATGTTCACGTTACCGCCAAAAAGATTTGTGTGGACTATACTAACGGTTAGACTACTATTTTGTTTAACTTACTTACTTACCTAGATAATTTAAGTAGAATTATATTGAATAGAATCAGCTAGTGCAGTATAGACAGTTTTTAACGATATGTAATTCGCCACGTGTCTTAGCTTTTTTAATGTATATATAAGCCTTCTCATTCTCTCTGCTAATAGTTTAATGGGTGGGCATCAAGTAATTTTTTCATCTAAGAGTACTCCTAATTATTTTATTATTTTGGTTCTCTCTAGACAGCAGCAATCGCATTTAGTATGACTTTTACAGCGGCAGGTGTGTAGTCGAATGGAAAAGTTTATTAGTAATGATCTTTCTGTATTTGCAATGAGTATACATTTAGTTTTGTTTAATGTCAAAAAGTTTCGGTTTAGTCATTCTGTGATTTTTTGTAGTCCAGTTTCTGTATTAAATTTTGCCTCGTTCCAAGTCTTGCCGCAAAAAATTAATGGTGTATCATCAGCGGAAGTAAAAGGTTTTCCGTTATCTATATTTAGATTACATAAGTTATTTAATGTACAACAAGAAAAGGGTTTGCTCCAAGACACTGCTCTGAGGCACACCATACTCACAACGTGAAATATCGTTAATAGAATGATTATGTATTTTAATCCTCTGCTTTCAATTTTTTTAATAATCTTCAAATATCTCGAGGGGGTTTCCTCTTATACCAAGTTTCTCCATCTTGATAAGCAGGAGAGGAACAAAAACTGTGTCAAAGGCTTTCGCGAGATTCGAAAAGATTATTTGCCGTGAACCAACAGCATTTTTGCATTATTTGAGTAGCATGACTATAGCTGTTCCAATTGGGGTAAATCTTTCTCAATGAGGTTGTTGCATCTGTATAGTTCCATAATCTGTGCCCCATATATGGTGGCGCGCCAGTAACCCGCGAGCGCGCTCTGCGCCCGATCTGTGCTGTAATGAAGCGCGAGCCCCGCCCCTCGCGCGCCTTTTTACCGGCCCCTAAAGACTGCCGGGCACCCCCGCCATACGTTGACCCGGGCCTAGGTTATTTTAATGCGTTGTTGTACATTTACAACTGCTTGGACAAGGCTATTTAATTTAGTTGCTGCTTAAAGTCTACACGTATCAAACTTTCTAGGCATGAATGGTTTGAAAAAATACGTCACGTGACCCGTGTGTCTGTCATTTTACTATAATGCACTAACCGAAGTGCGGCCCGGGTAAACGGATGACGGAGATATTTTTTTCGATAGCGATAGAGAATGGTATTAGCACGGCATAGATTTTTTGACATCATTGGTACCTAGTCTATTAAACAAAAAGTTATATGGCAACCCTATGATATTTGAATCAAAATAAGATGGAATTATTATAGGACAAATCGCTTGCGTAATGCATGTAGATTGATCTATCCTATTGATCGCATAAAGGTTATAAAACTTATTAATATACTTAAAACTTTCTGGTATTTTATTTATTTTTTGAAAGAAGACAAACAATTGTATAAAGTCATAAAGATCTTACATACATATTTTATGTAATTGTACAACCAGTGACGTTTTCTATAGAGAATACCTACAAAGACAGAAAATTTGTTACATAATTTGCAATCTACTCTGTTACGTACGTAAGCAGTGAATTGTCTACGTAGAGCGCGACAAACTTATCTGACCCGGTGAAGGCGTCACTTTTCTCATAGTAAACTTGACGTTTCCATACTATATTTGACACCTCTACCGGGTCAGATAACTTTGTGGCACTATACTTTACTTTATTTTCTAAATGCTGATAAAATTTTTTTGCCGTTACCTACATTTCGGCTGATATTGTGTTTTCTGGTGACTGTTGTATTTTGTGTTGTGATTTTATGTTTTTGAGTATTGTGTCGCCAAATAAATAAAAAAAATATACTCAGTGGCGGAGTGATCATTGAAAACATTGCTTCACGCGAGTCACGATGACATTCATAATCAACATAATATTTTTTTGCATTACGACTACCTTATCTCCATCGCAGTTGACGTTAGCTTTAGCACAGAATGATACAAATACAAAATGTATGCATTGTTTATTTTCCATTTAAATTATTCTGTTATATTTATTCATGACATTCAGCGCCCAAAAGTTATCGAATGAAAGCTTAAAAATGGTTACAGAGTTACAGACAGACATTGTAATAAATAAGCTTTACATATACCTGAGCTGAGACGAATATGGCTGCAGTCGACTTGTCGCATTATTTGAATATTCGTATTAAGAAGGTGGCCCGACTTTACTGAGACGGGATGACCCTGCTGAGTATGATTAACTAGCTGCTGCTTTACTGTTTTATCTCGATAGGTACAGCATGTTATTTCGTGACTCTCACTCCATCTACGTAAAGCGAGATGACGTGACATCGAGTTCAATCAATCTGCAATAATATACCTGTCATCCTGATTCATACGATTTCTTATCCAGACTTTTCGTGATTGTTTCTTAAATTTGCGGCTATCAATAAGTATTTCCTTAACCTTGCGGTGTAGTATAGCTGATGCTCTGAGCATATGAGCATTACGTAAAAAGCATAAAACAAAGTTGCTGTCCCACAGACGTTTATTTACTGAGCCCCATCGTGACATCTTACTTTGTTTTGTTTGCATTGCTTGCGCGAGACGCGGAAAATGTTCAAAACAAATACATTTTAAAGATAAATTCCTCGTGCAACCTTCTTACTTGCGAAATGTTCGATCCAGTACATAGTGGCGCACAGAATGCGGCAATCACGTACGAATCTGGGATATCTATTTCCTGTTATTGGCGGTAGTTGCGACAAACAGATTCAAATTGCCGTCGGAACTGCTCGCACACGCAGAGCTGATGCGCGCAAACTCCCAAGTCGCCGAAATGCTCCAACTTACTACAAAGCGGTACAAACTAGCGCAGCACTGTGATAATGGTGCAGCTCTTACCGCTCTTAACTTAAAGTTTCATTTGTGCAGCAGCTGCACACGAGCTAGGTCCCGAGTCAGTATTAGTTACCAAGTGTGGCGTGCTGCGTCGCACGGCAGAATGTGCAGCTGCCGCCGGTCGCGGCCCCACACTCGATTGGAATACTTTAAATGGCATCGGAACGTAATCGATGGACTAGTATTTCAGGCTTTCATCGTTTGCGTAATAAAGAAGTCAACTGCATGCAAAGTATTGCCGGCCTAGATCTTTGTTGAGCTCTGAATGAACGCCCGAGGCTTCTTTGTAGTACATTTTGCTCATTTTCAGCTCTGTGAAGCAGTTAAGAAATAAACCGGTAGTTGACTCAAAATTATATTAGAACGAAATTGTATTAAGACAATAAAGTCCTACTAGACCCGGATGCCGCGGCGGAGTGATACCAGAAATCAGAAATCAATAATTTATTTCAACGTAAAGAATTTACATTCTATTTGTTGAATGTTAATGTACTATGTTAGCCGCTGCCTTCGGCCCGAAGCAATAGTCACTCAATAATGTTACGTGCTCATTTACGAGAAGCAAATCTGCGCTCATACTTTAAGCTATTCGTGACAATAAAACAGGATTAATCTCTTTATGTCCGCAAGCTTCATACTTATTACATTATCCGTCGACCCCAGTGCGGGGCGGGAAAAATAACCAGAGAAAAATGGAACCGCAAGAGCGCAAGCTTCAGCATACTACGTTTTAGCTTTGCGAGAATGCGACGGCAGCCTCAACAGTGCGCTAGCTTCAGTTAATTTTCATTACTTTTGCCGGAATTTGACCGCAGGCTAAGCCAACGTAAGTGCGTGAGCTTCAATACATTTCTATTACATTTTATTTTTGCGGGAATGTAACCGCACCTGAGCAACCGCACCTGCGCGAGCTTCGGTTCATTTTCATTACTTTTGCGGGAATTTGACCGCAGGCTAAGCAACCGCAAGTGCGTATCCTTCCTTCAGCCGATTTGGTGCTGCGGTCCAAAACCTAGTGTTATATACGGCCCAATAACCAGTTTTTCGTCAACAGCAGCAGATTGTGAAGAATAATTAAGAAAATACTGTTATATTTCCAGGAATTCATTTATTAAATTGTTTAGTCACGATCATTGAAGGTGAAAATTTTGAATTTTCCGTAGGACTACTGAGGTCATATATTAAGGGAAAAAAATATTAAGCTGAGACTGAACCATGAGGTTGGCTTTTGTAAGCCATCGTCTGCTCTTTGTCAGCAGAAGAGGTTTCAGCGTATGTGTTCTACAACTACTGCATACAAAATATCACTTTGGCAGATGTGATAGAAAAATGTAGGTGCGAGTTGAATTGAATGGTTTATATGATGAATACTTCGGGTTTTTACCATAGCGTGTTGCATAGATTTTAGAGTAGTGCTCGTCAGTTGAAAGTCATGCGTTGTTTATGGAGTACCTAATTATGAAAATAAAAACCGGCCAAGTGCATGTCGGGCCTTGTGCAGTGTAGGGTTCCGGAGAAGGACGGGTTTTTTATCTACTTTACAGAACTGACAACTCATCATCATCATCAGCCATTTGACGCCCACTGCAGGACATAGGCCTCCCTCGTGGTTTTCATAACCATGAGGGAGGCCTATGTCCATAACCATGGTTGGGGATCGCAGTATGTCGTTGGAATCTCAGGAAGACGCTGCTCGTCTCCGGGTAATTTATTTCGTTGGTCGCCTTCTACGACATCCACGAAAGGAAATGGAGTGACGCTATTCTTAATCCGGCGCAACACGGACTGATCAACTGACGAACTGACAACTCAAATCAAAGTAATTCTCAAAGGAATTTGTACGAAGTTGTATGAATCAAAACTTATAGGATACTTTCCGGTGACCTATTACTATAATATTTGGCAAGTAATATCGTGTTATACTACAAGTACAGGGAAAAGTCTGAAAACTGAACATTTATAATTAATTCATAAGAAAATTAGTAATTAGATTTTGAAGTTCGGGAAAAGCTCGGAAAAAACTCCGAGACTCGATTCCTTAACTATTTATAATATGTACCTAAGTACCTACCTACAAGAAAAAAATAAAGCCCTTGCAAAGTACCTACTAATCTGCCTCGGTTAAAATTACTCGACTACATACAACCAAGACATATTCAAACCGTGCAATAAAGCTTTGTTAATTTTAGACAAGCAAGTATTGCTAAATGTTCTTGGTTATTAATTAAAAAGAACTCGTTTATTTCCGTCTCGCACTTGGCCTGTTTTTTTACTTTTGAGGTACGGAACCCTAAAAATGCCTTTCCTAAACAACGAATCCGACAATACCCCTAATTATGGTGCAGGCCAGAAAAAAATGCAACGCTAATTTAGGTGTGGGGGAGAATAACTTATTTTTTGAACCCGAACTTTTTTTTAAGATTATATCCTTACGTTTGACGGCGGGATTAATATGTATATCTATGCCAAATTGAAGCTTTTCAGTACATACAGACTATTAACGTACCGAGCTATTAACAGATGGGGCAGTAATACGAACTGAACCTAATGTTTTAGTTCCGTTTATACTCGTTATCAGCTTTTCAGCTTTGGCATCCGGATCGCTTTGATAACGAGCTTTTAAATAAACCTTTTAGCATCGGTGCATCAAAAACATGTAAATTTTTTGCAATCGTTTTTAATTGCATTTTTTACTTAATTAAAATGGAAGTATTTCAGTCGCTAGACGCAGCTATTGGATGTCTTCAATATTATCTTTAATTTCTTTAAGGCGGGCTTCGGATACTCATCTTCAAAGGCTGATCTGTAATAGATAGGGTCTGAGTAGGAAGCTCCGCTTCGCTGGCAGCTAATCAGGCTGGCGGGCGCTCCGTCATAAGGATCATAAGGGGTTTGGATAAAGGTGGCTAACTTATTTTTTCGCGTGGCATTAAACATTTACATTTACATACAGGCACATACATTGCTTCTGGCTCCACACTAGGATACCCTGTGTAGTGGGAACCAGAAACAACGACATCGCAAACATGTAAACATCCAAGACATGGAACAAAAAGTATGCCAGCAATAACATTACTACAAAATAATTTCAAAGAAGTAAGTCTATCGGGGCTGAAATATTGGGTGACAAACTGGTGTAAAAATATCGTCTTGTAGCCTGAACAGACGGACCAATTTTGATGAATAAAATATATTTTCCCCGATATCGCTTGTGTAATTTGTTTTTAATACATTTTTCTACATTAAAATAACTTCCAATGAAATAACTTAAATTGCCAATCCGCGGTGGGCACGCGTGGTAATTAAGCCCATAGTCTCTCTCTGAGAGAGGGCCTGTGCCCTGCAGTGGGACGTATATAGGCGACATACAAAAATAAAAGATAACTTCCACACAACACAATCACTTATCTAGGTGCCACCCTACGATCTCCTGTACTATGATATCCAGGCAAGGACATCAAAAACAGGAAATTACACCCAGATTGAGGTCATTTATACAAATCAACTACGGCGGTCCCCAGCAGGAATTGAACACACGACCTCTGCTTTGGTATTCAAGCGTATTAACCGGTAGACCAACGAGGCATTTTTTGTAATTGTAGTGTTTTTTGAGTGTATATACCTAATTTGTTATCTGCTGAGCGATAAAAAGGTAGTCAACCTCCAAATAAAATTACTCAAGCCCCTCTCTATTACAGTTTACAGCATATTACTTCTATTACCTTTGCGTTAGCTGTTATCAAGAAAATCACACGGATACAAGATGAGATTTTTCAGGCGGTGGTAACGTGACGTATTGATTGCTAAGATTTGTGAGTGACGTCACTCGACCATCGTGCGCCCGTATCAGTGCGCTTGATGCGGCCCGAATGCGATTCTGATAAAAGCCCTTATAGCGTATCTAGCTTATTGTACTGCGACAGCTTCAGTAAGAGAAGACAAGGCCAGACGAGACGAGATGAAAATAATTTTATAGTTACATATATAGATACGAGCCAAACACTTAATTACCCTCCTTTTGGGCGCCGCCACAGTTCGGGGCGCAGAAACAGACCGAGCTCAGACCTGCTGCCCATAGAGTCTCCAAGTATCTTAATCGTTTCCACTAAATCCTACCAACAGAGGACTGGACTCACTTTATTCAACATCATCATTGTATTTAATAGTTGGACCTTGTCGGTGCCGAATTTGCCTTGTACTTACTCCGGCAATAGGTCAGTTCATTCGTTCAATGTGATACTGACAAAATAAACTATTTTAATTTCAATTACATTCATGTTCTCTTTAATTTGTTCAAAATAGCTTCTCCTTGGCCTTTCTCTACGTCTCTAAGGGTTAATAATGAAAAGAAGGAAAGCAGATTTTAATAGTTTAGATTAACGGAACAGACCTACGAAGATGCAACAGTATAAATATTTTAATAAGGAAGCAGACAAGAGAAATTTGAAACACAATAAAGCAGTGCCAATTTTTCTTGCAAGGACAGCTTTGGGTGCAATGTCTCGCTTCTATTGCATCGCGTGCACGGTATCTGCTGCGGACCCGTGGCTGCGCTGTCGTAGCTGTGGACAGCGAGAGGAGGTTTCTCTATAAATCTCTCGAGATCTGTCGAGCGTGTCGCTCGCGTCTGCCCGCAAACGTCCGGGGCCTAGCGCGAGTCAAACGCTTCCACCGTGACATATTCGATTCACTATATATCACTAGCTGACTCGGCAAACGTTGTTTTGGTATATTAGTTAGCCTACGACCTATTAATATTTCGTAAAAATCGGTGAAGGCGTTTTGAAGGAGTTCGATAATAAACACTGTGACACGAGATTTTTATATTATATTAGATTTTCTAGAAATCAAGCGAAAACTAAAGAACAGGATTTAAATAGGACGATATTATAATTTTTACTTCTTTTGGGTTTCGGATCGCACAAAGAAAAAAGAATAGGATCCTAACGATGACTTTGTTGTATGGTATGGCTGTATGTCTGTGTGTCTGTCTGTCCGTTATACAGTTACGGGTAAAGCTAAAAAGATGAAATTAATATTAAAGAAATAAAAAAGCAAGAAATTCGTTGCAACCAATACTCAATATAGTAAATGCTTGATTGCAGCCATAAATTTGATAGTATCTTAAATAACAGAAATGTGTATCACTTGGACCCTTTCGGGCATAAAAGCCGTATATCTAAATCGAAATATCAACATTTATACAAAAACATAACATAACATAAACTCACGCCTGTTTCCCAGAGGGGTAGGCAGAGACCAGGGACTGCCACTTGCTACGATCCTGACAGATCTCTTTCGCTTCCTCAACATTCATTAGTCGTTGCATGCACGCACGCCGGTTTCGGGTACTTTTTATCTCGCCCTTTGCTAATACATCCCCTATTTGGTCGAAGTATGTCCGTCTGGGTCGTCCCTTACCGGCCCTTCCACCCACATTCGTTCGATATATTTGTTTTGTCAATCTTTCTTCCTTCATCCTCTCCACATGTCCAAACCAACGCAACATTCCTTTCTCAATTCTAGTCACTACATCCTCTTTTAGTCCACAACGTTCTCTAATCACACTATTGCGTATCCTGTCATTCAAAGTTACACCAGACATACTTCTCAAGGACCTCATTTCTACTGCATTAGTCCTACTTTCTTGCTTCTTTTACCATACCCAAGTCTCGCCAGCATACATAAGTGTTGGGACCAGCACTCCATTATGGATAGCCAATCTAGCTCTTTTGGAGATGTTTTGGCCACTCACAAAGGAGTGCAATGCACCGTTTACACAATTTCCTGCTTTTGCTCTTCTTTCTATATCACCTTCACACTTTTCATCCCTGGTAAAGAGGCTCCCCAAATAGACAAATTCGTTCACTTGTTCCACTTGTTTCACCTCTAATCCTTATCTTGCACCCAGTCATTTCATCATCTTTTTCGAACACCATTACTTTTGTCTTACTCTCAAATACTATTTTTTATTTGATATAGCTGCTTACCAATAGGAAATAAAGGAACAGTTCCAAAATGGTAAAGTCACATAAAAATACTTAGGTAATTAAGATGCATGTACTATTCTCGACGGAAAAGTTAAGTTTGTAATCGTTTGTTCCGAACCTTCTGCCCACGACTCCTAGTCGGACTTGGCTGGTTTTTTCTACACAAGTTTACTGATATTTTTTTTTTGCAAGGCACCTTTGTAAGGCCTTGTCCTATTTTTCTTCATAAAAACTAAGAATCAAAGGGGCAGGTTCTCACAAAGTACTGGCGAGAGAAGCTCATTAAATATCGCTTACACCTCTTAATTAATGACGGATCTGAACTCTCTGCTCAGAGAAAAAAAAAATCTTTTCTCCACAATACCTGTTGAAAAATATTTTAACAGGATCGGATGGCTGAGTTGCAATGAGCGGTATAATTCTGTAGCACCCTCCTAATTGAAATGTTTTGATTTGGAAAGAATACGCCCCTCTCGTTCGGGGCGGCGCCCCGCAGGCTTCGCGTGGCCGGTTTTACACTGGGCGATAACCGTAACTGCACATCGTCGGATTGGCTGCACCGTACATTTATAAAGCCGTTGTATGATACTACTAGTCCAACGATGTCATGCAAATACATTTATCGTCTAATCTGATACCAGCCTCTGTGAGAACCTGGAGCCGCGGGGCACACGGGCTGCGTTGCAGGGCTTGGTTTAATAACGTTCATTGCATCGCAGTCTCTGTGCTACTTATTTTTTTCGTAAGACTACAAATCATAGTTTATAATAACAATTCAAATCTTCATTCTTGCTAATCTGTGTATGATTTATTTGCTTTGCGATGGTATAAGCGAGTTCAAATACGAAAGGGAGGCCGTAGGAAATATTTTATCAAAGTGAATTGAAATGCGCGTCGAAATAGAGATCTCTCTACTAGGAAAGGTCTGTCTGAGGACACCTGTGTTTGGCGGCGTCCAGGTACAAGCGACGGAGTCTCGGGTCGGCAGCCTCGTGTGTGCGGGCGATGCGGCTGAGCCGGGTAATGGCCACTCGCTGCAGTCCACGTCCACTCGCCAGTCGAGTACACTCTGGGCTGAGGTCCCACCGGAGGCCCCGATTCATAAAGAGACGATGAATTAACAAATTTCCACTCGTTTTCGTCTAAGCGACCAGTCGTGGCTAAGTTGGGCCGAAGGGCGAACATTACCGCCAATATGAAACTGTGCCCAGGGTTCCTAGAACCACAACTCAAAAACTTGCTTCACTGTAAAAACAAAATGTATAATTAATGAAGCAAAAAGTTGTTAGTTTCAGAGATGGTAACTCTATAGACTGCTTAAATATGTATTCAATTAAATTAAATTTATTTACATGCAACTATTTATTATAAAAGGCTATCTTAGTTTAGTGTCGTTATATTTGAATTAAATTATGCGACCACTTATCGAGCGTCAATTTTACGCGAAAACTTTAGCCACTACTTAAAAGAACCATTATAAACTTTAAACTCATTTATATTCACTGGATTAAGCGCTATTAAGTCCAATCTCTCAAGTTTAGCTCTTAATAACTTTCAAGTTGTGCCCTGTATGAAAGTAGCTGATCCTTTTGTGAGGCTATGTGTGTGTACTGCAGCACTTACTCGTGTCTCGCTGGTTAAATAAATAGTCGCATTTGACTACGTAGTGCCTTGAGGCATTTTAATGGCAATTTAAAAGAACCATGCCCACTATCCCTTAGCTACTGGGAATCGTCATTCGCTTTAGCAGATTAAAGTAGAGCAGATTTTTTTTTATTGCGCAGTAACACTTTTATTTTAACATTTATTTTCTATCAAGGTTAGACTAATTCATCATCATCATTAGCCACTGATGATGATGATGAATTTGCTATTTGACGCCCACTGCAGGGCATAGGCCTCCCTCATGGTCTTTCTAACCATGAAGGGTTTTGCCATAATCGCCACGCTTGGCAGGCGGGTTGGCGATCGCAGTATGCGGTTGAAATCTCAGGAAGACGCTGCTGCCCGTCTCCTAGGAATGCATTTCGTTAGTCGCCTTCTACGAAATCCACGGAAGGAAATGGAGTGACGCTATTCCTAATCCGGCGCCACAAGGAAATAGATGTGTTATAGACGTGCTGATAAATATATTAGTAATTAGTCTATAATAAGTACTGGTTATACTTTATAATAATTACTTACAGTCACAATTATAGGCGCCCAACCGGCATTTATTATTATTGATATTGATATTAGACCTTTATCTACTTCTTAGTAGTAATTTACAATGGAATTTGTACGAAAATAAAAAGTAGGAATAGTCAATCGTCTTTCAGGCTAGATAGGAAGTCTTCGGCCTCGTACTCTAAGCTGAAATCCCGGTGTCCCCGCAGCTTGGCGTGACATTATTGCATGGGAGCAGTCACGTGCGCGGCCGTGCGGCCCGTACGGCGGCGGCGGCGGCCGGTGCTGCGTGTGTCGCGTCCGGCGCTTCTCTCGCCAGCTCTCGAGTGCTATCGATCCTCCTGGCTGGACGCAAATAGCTAGCCCTACACCGAGTATTAGAGGAGCCGGTACTTCAATTTAAGTAAGGCTCTCCGATGGGTACACGTCTAAGAGTTCATGTTGAGATTAACTTGGTTGTTGATATCACATTGGTCGATATCAAATCGGAGATTGCCTAGCCGAGAGCCATAAGTATGCCTGACTTTAAAAACGTTGAACAGGTCTTCTATCAGACAGAGCGTGTCTACCGTGGATTGTCACTTTCAAGCACTCGGGTTTCCTCACGATATTTTGCTTTATAGCAGCGAGTGATATTGCTATTAAAAACTCACAAAGCTAAGTAATTCAGTCAACTAAGTCATTGGCATGTGCGGCGTGTCGTACCAAGGATGGCCATGATATAACTGGTAAATCCACTGCGTTATCACCGCACCAAGCATCACCTTGTTATTTTATTTTATATTATTTTCGGGGTGTGTCTATGGATTTATGCACCGGATTTATGTAGCCAGTGCTAGAAAAACCTCGGAGGGAAGGAGGGTGATTTCATTTCGTATTTTTGTAAGAAAAGCCAGTGTTAAATAAAGACACGGGTCGTGGCGTTGACTTGCGAAGCTTCTCGTGAAGAAGCGCTGCTCCGAAAGGCTTTAAGGACATGTAACAAGTAATAATAGCGCGCGCGAGTGTAAGAATAACCTAGTAAAAGCACTTAAGGGCCGTGTAAATCTCGCCGCTATGTAAATGAGGGTGTTTAATTTTGCCGGAGGAGCAATTATGATAATCCGCCGGGAGCGGGCGGCGGGGGGGCGGGGGTGCGCGACGACAAAAACTACTAATGTCGTCTCCGCGTCGCGACATAAACCAAGAGTTCTCTGCCGCGCTGATGAATTATAGAGTGCTGAAGTCTCGTGGAAAACTGCCGCACTGATTTTAAACTTACCTGTCTATTACTTAGAGTCGAAGTAGAGTCCGCCGCGCCACGCACCGCGGTACCCTGGAACTGGGCATCGCAAACTAGTTAAGCACCCCGCAGCGGACAGCGGCTCGTTAGCGCAAAGCGCTGCCTGGACGCCGCTAATTAATTGTATTGTGTACTTAGCGGAGCGCTGACTCGCGCGCTTTAATTGCTCTGCGGAGTCGGCTCGCTGTACCACGCGACTAAGGAACAATCAAAGGAAACCTGACATCTATCCACTCCCAGAGATTGTAACACAGATTTTTTTGTTGAGAAGATTACGTGGGTACCTACAGACGTAGAATTCGTGTATAAATCTAAGTTAAAAGAGTAGCTACAGCAACTAGCTAAGTGGCCGGCCGGCGGGAGTTCGGTAAGTAGCTTAGAGGAAAGTTAGTAATGTAAACCAAACTTCCCATTTTTTGGCTGTTTGGGAGCTTCGTATAAGTGTGCCTGCCTGCTTCCACCCTTAGGTTAGCATCTTTTCGCTAAAAGTGCGGGCGAGCTCAAGTAAAAGAGAAAAAAAAGGTAATTAATCCTGCCTTGTGGAGGAGGTCTGCTGGTTAACACAGCTGGTTAATCAAAGAGAGCTGTGCGATACGGAAGGAAAAAGCGACGGCGGACGGAAATTTGATTCTGAAACAAAAGGCTGGCGCAAAAATTATTTTATTTCAGAGTGCGTTGTCAAATCAAAAAATCTCTTACAAAAGTTTGGGCGCTCAAACATGGCCGCGAGTCGACCGGGTTTTTGTGAAAATATCGGTCGTTTCCGCGCCGCGGAGCCCACCAGTCGTGACTCGTGCGCCGCCATTAGCGACACACAGCTCGCCCTTTTTGCACCATTTATTTACTCATATTATCCCACCGGTTAAGGAAATACTCGGTACAAAAATACAGGTAATAGGCCCGAAAAGCTCTGGAAACCTTTCACAAACAACTCTCAAAACTTTACACGAGCAATGAGATGAGACGTATTGACAGATATGACAAAAAAAGTTTCCCGACTTCGCTGTTCAAAGTTCTGATAAAATAAACAACGAGAAAAAAACCGACGAAATATTTTTCTGTCATTCATTGTTTCTGTCACAGTGTGGTCACAGTCTCATTTTAGTCTATAGTCACATTATTTTGGACTAAGGTTTTTCCTGAAGATTACCACATTTGATTGGAGACACCATGCAGGTGTTTCTGATCGTAATTACGATTCTTTTTTGGGGCATATTCATCGCGGGACCCATTTTGGTTCCCAAGAGTCCCTTCCGTCTGTAAGTACCTTCGACAAACATTTTTCAAAGCTTTATGTTATTTTAATTTAAGAGCCTGACCTACATCCACCAGCTCCGCCGTACTTTTTCACTGCTCCTTGTATTATGGAAGAGGGCCTGAACTCCATGTATTGATCTTTCGGGTTGATGCATAGAGTTTAGGCTCGCTTTACGTAGAAGCTATTATTTTTCTTCTTTTGATGATATCTCCTGCCGCGAGGTCATCTACTGAATGATAAATTCATATATTAATGAGTTTCTTCAATTATAGCCATGACTTGGAAACAAGAAAATCCTACAAAAATATAAAAGGGGCTATGTTCAGTACAAATTAAGTGGATGACCGTCAGCTTCACCAATAAAGGAGCTGCGATCTAAATGCACACCAATTCATTCTAGGTTCTATATTATAATTGGTGATTCTCACATTATAGGAGTGACTGAGATTATTATAGCTCTAGGCTAGGTGTACAACATTTACATACATTTACATAGGTACAGGCGCATACATTGCTTCTGGCCCCACACTAGGATACCCTGTGTCGTGGGAACCAGAAACAACGACATCACAAACATGTAAACATCCAAGACCTGGGGTTTTTTTTGTCCCAAGCCGGGATTCGAACCCGGGACCTCTCGCATGGTATGCAGATGCACTACCGCTGCGCCACGAGGTCGTCAAATCAAACAAATCAGTCATTGTTTATATTATAGTATGTATGAATTTGGTGATACATTAATTAGACCCTGTGAGAAAAGAGAGCTCTGCAGATAAAACTTCGTAAATTTCAGGTTCATAAAAGAATAATCCTTGGATTTACTGTGCTTCAGGATTTTGCTAGTAGAAATTAAAAGCATATTATTGTATTGTACTGTATTACCGCCAATTGTACTGTGTTTTTGGAAATATTTTACGTTGTGTTTTTCCTGGTACAATAAAGAATATTGTTATCTTATCTTATAGTATATGCTTACCTATATTTTGTTTGTTTTAGAGTAGTTCGAGCCATGATCATGCTCACCAGCTTCTGCTGTTGGTTGTTGTAAGTATGAAGTTTGAATTGCTTTCTTCTAATTATGAAATCTGAATAAATGATTGAGACTTCTCAATTCATGTTTTTAATCTTGCTAAAGATACGAGAAAACATTTCGAGGAAACCCTAGGCCGAGTTTGTTGTGACCAAACCACCGGTTTTTAAATTGTCTAATAGGTGAAAACTTAAGTAGATAGATACAATATTCTTAAAAATTATATAGTACACTACAAGTGGCGGCTTTATCACTAAACGTAATTGTTATCGATGCGTTTCATTCGTTTTGAGAAATTTAAATAGACAAACTGATAGTGAAATTATTATTTCAGAAAACTGCGGTAAGCTAAAAAAATAAAATGATCGGGTAAGTGCTAATCAAAATTGCTCGATCTAAAAATATATCCCGGGTACTCTGACCATTTCACCTGTTGTAGTAAAAAATATCAAGCAAATTAGTTGGAGACTGAAGCACATTCATTGTACAAGCTGTAACAAAACCAAAAATAATTTTGGCGCAATACTGTATTTCAGTTGCTGATGGAAAAAAGTGGCTATGTAATATAAACATAAACATGAACATGAACATGAACATGAACATGAACATGAACATCCAAGACCTAATTATATGTAATTGAACTTGCGATGTGGTTATACATAGGCCGATCCTAAAATCCTGCAAAGAAAGCATAGCACAATGCCTCTTTGACATACCTACATCTGAATGCGAGGGCTTCTTCTAGTAACTACAAACAACTTTTACTTAGTATGAATATCAGCAGTATGTTTGTATTGGCAGCCTTGAAAAGCAAGATAACCGAATTGGTTGCCAACCTGCGATAGGAGACGGCACATAAAAAATAAGATGAATATCAGCAATTCCATACATTTTGTTGCCGCAGAGGTAATGTAATATCTGCCATGTGAAAGTTTTGCCCATATAAAAAACCGGACAAGTGCGAGTCAGACTCGCCACTGAGGGTTCCATACAAATTTGTTGGTAGATATCATTCAGTAGTTTAGAAATCGAGTCTCGCTCGATCGAGACTTCCGATCTTGACTTAAATCGGAGCGATCTGTACCCTATCTGTATCCCTGTACAGTACAAGAAGAAATTAATCGTAGGTATTTTTTTTCCTCGCCTACACCATAGAGCTCTAAACTCTAAATCGTTCGATTAGTCGTTTAAAAATAGTGTGGGTGTAGGAAGATAATTTTTTTATTTAGGGTTCCGTTTGCGAAATATTAAGCTTTAAAGCGCAAATTTTTGTCATACTAGTAGGGTGTCCCTCTCTCCTTTCCTGGCTAAACGGTTGATTGTAAAAACGTGAAAAAATTCCGAATAATACCAAATGTAATGAACTTAAAAGGAAAACTTTCACGTGGGCTTTACAACTTAACAAGTAATAGGCGAACAAGTTATAAAAGGAAAACTTCGTACAAAATCCATTTAAAATTACGTCGATGAAGTTCTGTAAAGCAGATAAAACCCTCTCTTTCTACGGAACCCTATACTGCGCGTGGCCCGACACGCACTTGTATGTATCTTGTTGGTATAATAAATGTCTTTCTTCTTCTTCTTCTTTTGGCCGGTTTTTTAAGAGAATAATTTATTTTAAGCACGACAATAGCTGTCATTTGCCACATTTTTATAGTCTTCTAAGCAAATTGATCAACAACTTCTGCTTAGTACTTTTACACGTACGTACAACTAGTTTAAGTTGTACACTTTTGATAAATGTGATCTGAGGGTTTGATAGATAATTAAATTACGGACATTTTTAATAAATTTTAGTTTTGTTACAAGTTAATTTTAATAAAGAAAATTTGTTTCCAAAATTATTAATTTTGGAATCAAAATTTCACAATCCAAAACTAGATACAGGATAAGAAAAAGATGTCTTGAATGTCCGTAATTTTATTATCTATGAAACCCTCAGATCATATTTAACAAAAGTGTACTTATTTTAATAAAATCACTAAAAATGTTATATTTTGCAAGCGAGACAGCATGAGCGACGCAACAACAGCCTTAAGGGGCTCCAGTGAGTTACACTAGTGTCACCGAGGAAAATAAATCATATCGAACAGATCGAATTTGCAAAACGTACCTGTGTGTAATGTCTCAATCATGTTAATAGTGATTTTTAGGACCTTTAGATTTTGACACTGGATCCCCTTAATGCGTCGTATGTGTAGATGTTTGCTGCCATACATACGACGCTGTGAATATTGTAAAGTATAAATACCTGTATATCCCTCTGTCCCGGCAGCTGGGCGACGGTGTTCATCGCGCAAATGCACCCGCTGGTGCCCCCCATGGTCACCAATAACACGATGGGCTGGATTGCCGAGCGATGGGTAAGCTTAGATACATACTTTTTTTTTTACACAAGACAGACGCAAACATTTGACGCAAACAAACAAGAATTTATGTCTGCCATGATAGGCCTTCAGGTCTTTTAATGAAAAATAATTTGATTTTAGCTAACTTTTTGTTTTGCATTTGTCCAGGGAGTCAAGCCAACATAAAGAAAAGAAAGCAGCGTCTCGAGAATTTAAGTACTTATCTATGCATTTATTATTTTAAGTAAGTTTCAATAAATATTATAGTATTTAAGCGGCTGTTTATTTCAGTAGTCGTAACAATAACTGTGGTCATAACAGTCAAAACAAGTTTACACTCAATTTAAAGCTTGATACCCTAAAGACTAGTTTGTAAGATGCGTAGCTCAAGGGTGCTTCGAGATTTTGTTGCTTAGGGCTTTGCTTTAAGGACGGTAGTCCCGTGGCAGGGCAGGGGTCGGTCGACACAAACACTGATACATATTAATGCGCGCTCGGGGCGGAGCGGAGTCGAGACGGGCGCATACATTAGCGCGAGCTTGAGCCCGTCCCTGGCCGGAACCGCGCTAAGCTGCCGACCGGCGGCGCCTATTCACACAGCCTCTATTGAACTCTATTCCCTTCAAATTCTGTTTATTTTCGACAACTGATCCACAACACAACGTACGTCATTACCTTTTACAGTTGAAATAACTCCTTTAACATTGAAAAAACCTAGTAAAAATATCTTAAGATAAGATAGGATACTCATTAATATGGGTGTCCTTATTATATGGGTGGAGGCTACATAAAAAAGATAAGTTTCTCTGAATCTCTGGTTTCACATTTATTATAGTATCTCCAGGTTTCAACAAAATCCTCTTAAACATCCTGAAATGGGAAATTCTATTCAGCACTACAAACAACTTGAGAAAAACTTAGTAATCGCGTAAAACCTAATGGAAAACAAAAAAACAGCTGTTTCATACGTTTTGTTTCCCGATTGTAAAGGTATCTGGGGGTTTTTTTTTGTTTTCAGACCTATCTGAAACTGAATGAAATAAACTGAGCAAACTCCTTAAAAATGTGAGAGGTATGCGGAGGCCCATGGACTCAGTATAACGCTAAGAAGAGTGAACTCTTAATATTTCAACCACGAGGAAGGAAACTTACTAGTATTCCGCCGGTAACATTGGGTGATGTTACTTTGAATAGAGTCTCACAATTCAAATACCTGGGTCACTGGGTCTCTGAAGACCTCACAGATAACCTGGACATCGAGAGGGAACGTAGGATGTTGGCAGTCCGGTGCAACATGTTGGCCCGTAGGTTTGCTCGCTGCACGAAGGACGTTAAAATCACATTATTTAAGGCATACCGCCAGTCTTTCTACACGTGCAACCTATGGGTCAACTATACGCAGAAGACTATCAACGCCCTGCGAATCCAAAATAATAATGGTCTGAGGATGTTGTTGGGGCTGCCAAGGCACTGCAGCGCCTCAGGGATGTTCACAGAGGCGAGAACAAATGGTTTTCACGCGATCCTCAGGAACCGAACAGCTTCTCTGCTAGGCCGGCCGGGTGCATGGCAGCTCTAGCGGCATTCTACAGACCATATCAGAAAAAAATAATTGTCCCATTTTAAGACATTGGGTGAAAATGCATGTCTCAATTTGTAAATAACTTGATATTAATATTATAATTTGTATATTGTATGATGACTAACATAGGATAAGTTCTACTAATAAACTATATGGATCATTGGTCTGAAATAAACATATATACTTAATTATATTATTATTATTATTATAAATTGCCTTAAACTGCCTCAATTTTTGCCTCTCCTGTACCTCCTGCAGTCTGCAGGTTGAATGTGAAAAAATTCCATTAGCATTAAGTCCACCTTTTGTACACTGTCTGTGTGCAATAAAGAATTAAAGACAATAATAAATAGTTGATGAAATGCTAACGAGTACTCATGGCGCGGGTGACGGGCAGTTTTGAACTATTTTCTGTTGCTGCGTTAGTTTCGTGAATTGATGAAACTGCTGACAGATCAAAAGATGTGCATGCGCACCTTATAATGTCAAATTACACTACATTTCCAATTTTGGAATTTTACTTTAATTGTACTATTAGATCTTGCCCCTTGCCAATGTACATGTCAACGGTAGCTCTCTTGGTTTTGATATTGAGTTTGATTGTATGAAATATTCGTTTCATTTGATTACTTCGATTTGACAGTATGAATTTTTCACGCTTCGTGAGCATATTAAGGGGATCCAGGAGGTTCCCTGGCGCCCCCGATTAAAAAATCTTCTTTTACAGCTCGATTTTGCGAAAAGTGTCAGATCAATCTCTCCATCATGTTAATAGTGTGAACCTAAGGCAAAAAAACCGGCCAAGTGCGAGTCGGACTCGCGCACCGAGGGTTCCGTACAAACCTGCAAGGTTTACAAAGTTCGTTCATTTGAATTTCAATTTAATACCTCTACGCGTTTATGAGGAAATGGGTAGTAAGTTTAAAATTATTAAAAAAAATATATTATGTGATGTAACTAAAAATTTATGGTTTTCGTAATTTTCCCTTTATCTATGCTATAAGACGTTGCTTCGTACCAAATTTCAAGATTCTGAGTTCACGGGAAGCACCCTGTAGGTTTTGATTCCCTTGCAAGTGTCGAAAATTTGCGGCATAAACGGCTGTATCTTTTGATTGCGTTGGCTTAGAAGTTTGATTTTTTCACAGCTTCAAGGGACAGTAGACCTGAGTAATTGATATAAATTTCAGCTTCATACCTCCACGCGTTCCTGAGAAAAAGGGTCTTGACAGACGGACGGACGGACGGACAGACGGACAACAAAGTGATCCTATAAGGGTTCCGTTTTTTCCTTTTGAGGTACGGAACCCTAAAAACAGGCCAAGTGCATGTCGGGCCACGCGCAGTGTAGGGTTTCGTAAAAAGAGGGGGTTTTATCTGCTTTACAGAACTAACAACTTCATCGACGTAATTTTCAATACATTTTGAACGAAGTTTTCCTTTTATAAGTTGGTCGTCTATTACTCGCTAACTTGTCAAGCCTACTTAACCGTAATAGTTTTCCTTTTAAGTTCATTATATGAGCTACTACCCTGAATTTGTCACGTTTCTACAAGCAAGCGTTTAGCCGCATGACGCCCTACTCGGACAAAAAGTTGCGCTTTTTAAAGCTTGATATTAGCAAATGAAACGCTAAATCAAAAAATGATTTTCCTACACTCGTAATATTTTTAAACAACCAATCCAACGGTTCCCCACACTATGGTGTAGGCGAGAAAAAAAAATCATGCTTAATTTAGGTCTAGGGGGAGTAGCCCAAAAAATTTTTTTTAAAGATTTTATTTTCCGTTTTGTGTATGTATATGCGAAATTTCAGCTTTCTCCTACTAATCGTCTCTGGGCTAGGCCGCGGACAGACAGTCGGACAGACGGACAGACAGAAAGACAGACGGACATGGCGAAACTATAACGGTTCCTTGTCGACTACGGAACCCTAGAAACCCAGGCTTAGATAGCATTAACGCCAAAAAAATGCTATCTAGTCCCAGGTCGGTGAACCTAGGTTCTCGGCCGTGGGTGCTAAAAATCACTATTAATATGATTAAGAGATTGATCTGGCATTTTTTGTAAGAATGATCCGTAAAAAACCTCTGATTTTTCTCCATAGGTTGAAATGAAAATGTTACTTGGATTGTCACATTACATTAAACGAGCAGGCTTCGCATAGTTAAGAAAATTTCATCTCCCAGGGCGGATCCCCCCAGACAGGCTTCACGCTAATAATATTACCGCAGGAGACCCTATGACAATGGGATTCTCGAAACTGGCCTGCAGATTGTCAGGCTAACTAAATCATCTTGCACTAAAAATTATTTATGTAATATAATCGGATGTTAAGAGATAAAGAAACTTGGTAATTTTTTTCTCTGCGACTTATACTTTCCGCAGTATATATATTTTTAGTTTTAATTTTATTTATTGAATATAAACAAACAATTTAGTTACAAGACAGAAAAATTTTACGCGGATATATATGTAATTGTACAAACAGAGGCGTTTTCTATAGATTAATACAAAGACATAGACATGAAAAACTCACAGTTATGCTTATAACAACAGTCAAAGAGGAAATTAGTTACATTTGCAATCTACTCTGTTACGTGAGCAGTGATTTTGCTACAGAAATGTAAGGGCTGATCTACTGTCTACTCTTTTAATATCTACTAAGTATATCTGAGCTGCCAAACGTATTTTTGATCTATTTATGCTTGTATAAATTAGTTAAATATTGTTTTACTCTAGCAAGACTGACAAAAATAACAGTTACTATTACGCTATTACGATATAAACCTTCCTAAGAGAGATATGATTATACCTACAATAATGGTGTAAGTTATGGTATACTTATGTTAGAGGAAAAAAATCTTAAAGGGATTAACAATATACAATGTGCCCATCAACGTGCCAAAGCCCAATCGATACAGAAACAAAACAAAAAACGAAATGGAAATAAAAATAAAAATTTATTCACGTTATATTTAAACCATGTTGGAAAGAGTGATAACGGACTTTCTAAATAATCCAGGAGAGAGTAAAAATATACCCTGTCAAAAACTCAATAAAGTCACGTGGTATAAAACCCGCCATACAAATCGTGCTAAAACTATGACGTCACAACTTGCACGTATCTACACCCTTATAACAAATCGCTTAGAATTCAATAAAAAACAAAACCTAAAAAGTTTTTTTTACCCACTACGGTAAATATAGTTTTACCTTATTTTTTCAAATTTTTGTGCTCCCGAAAACCCTAAAAAAATATTTTTCCAAAGTTTTTATAAGTATGTCTTCTATGGTATAAAAGCAATGTCACACCAATCTAAGTGAGACGCAAGTTCCCCATTGTCTTAAAAACACGTATCTACTGTCCATGGCTAGTGTTATGTGCCTCAAGTGTACAGTCGACAGCATATCAACCTTTAAACACGTGCTCTTTAATCAGTTACGTTAAGGGTGACTTTGCAACCAAAAAAAGGGTCGACCTGTAAGTCCGTTAACACTATAATTTGAAAACGGTGGGTTACTTGTGCAAAGCATTTTTATGTCCTACCCTCAGGGAGTTCATAGCCCTTAGGCAGGGCTACAAGGCATCTCCTTACGGCCTGACAACTGTGCAGGCTCCGTCGTGCTCCGTGGCACGCGCATCAAAATTAATGACATGGAAAATTATAAGTCACCCCGCCCCCTGCGCGGTTATTGTTTAAGACGGCTGCGCCCAGGGGGCTCGCTCGTTCGCAGAAACGGCTCAAGTTTAATCGAGTACCGTTACTTTGAATTTCATTATTTACAACTGGAACTGGTGTCGTTATAATAATTAATTCGGTGTTGCCGCTCGCGCCGATATAGTGTGTCGCGAGATGACTCGAGGCTCACGAGGGTTCACTGGAATTAGTTGGATTAGTTACAGACCTACAGACCTACACACAGACAATAAAAGTATAATGTTGCCAAATAATTCTCATTGTGATTGCCCTGCTGCCCTACTGCAGTTTGCTGCACCGTCATAAAATACCTAGGGCCTGTCGTCGTGGCTTTACGCTGTTACGCTAAAGCAAGCTGTCTTGGCCAACATAACGTGGCTTTATATTTTAATAAAACCCAGTAATTTGAACAGAAAATAATTTAATGTACGCAAGAGTACATAACAAGGTAGGGTGCAAGTAAAAAAGTGAACATTATGACAGGTATAATACATTAAGAAAACGTCTGCCTTAGTGACAGAGCAACCCATGACACGCGCCAGAAGGGCCACGACCTCAACATGCACTGTGTAGGGCCGAGACACAAGCCATTATATCAGGCATAAAATGCTATTTAAACACCAAGCACAAAGTTTATTTGTACCACTCGAGTTAGACTCTGACTTAAAAATCAATGCAGAACATATGCAGTCATTTGGCTGCATTGTTCAATAGCTCAACTGAGCGGGTTGTGTCGCTGGTTGCGCGTTTTGTTTACTTACGGTACTTACCAAGCACGTGTTTTTACGCGGTTGATGATACAGTAAAGTTCTTTGCACTCTGTCCGCTACCCTTGTCTGCGGTTGAGGCGATATTGGTTCGCGGTAATAGAGTTTAGCAGAGCTCCACGTCCAAAATATGTTTGAACAGCTCAAATGGAAAACGCTTTGCGCTAGTCATTGTCCCTCCCTCGGGAACCCATGTTTACGTGTGCGTGTCGGCGAGCCCGGTCTTAACAAACGAAAACAGTGAATATTTTCAGGCAAGTGTTTTATTTCATTAAGTGACAAGTTAACAAAGATTTACCGCCATTGTGTGCTGTCGTCGTATAACAATCGCGTCGCGAACACTGCGGAAAACACATTACCTTACAATGCCTCGCCTCACTACTTTTTATACGCTAGCTCCGATAATGATTGTGCCAAATTGCGGTTGACTGAAATACGAGCTTAATATATCACAGTAAGGTTTACTTTACCTCGTTCGTTTAAGTGGGAAGTTGTGTCGTTAGATCGTCGGGGGCTGTGTTAAAAGTATGCCTTTTGTAGGGCGTAATCTTGTGATATAATGCGACGTCATCAATCTCTTGAAAACTCCTCCGAGTCGTGATGCAGGGCCCGATTCACTGCCCCGCTCCGGAGCCGAGGCAGCCGTCTCTGTCTCTCGCTCCTCGTGTGCGCGAGAAGCAAGAATGTTCACCGTGCAAAGCCGATGCGCTAGGTCAGGTCGCGCCCCGATTTACCGCCGGGTTATGATGGTGCATAATTAACTGAGGAATATGCTTCATTTTGGGCCCCGTAATTGAAAAGGGAGAAAATGGTGTCATTTCGCGGGCGCAGTATTGTCTGATGGATGATTTTCAGAACGAAACGGGACTTTTCAAATTAAAAGCACCACCGTAAAAGCGCTCCGACAGATATATTTGCTTGCTTTTCCTCACAATGGATGGTAATTGGTTTTGTTGTTCGCCCACACTTGATCAGACGCTATTGTTTGAGCCCGAGGGGCGAATGGGATTGTCAAACCGTGTGAAGTTATTTTTCTCCGCCTCGCTCCAACTGCCCCGTAAAGAGTTGGGTTATGTTACGGCAATTTCTCCACTCATTAGATATTTTCTTTGATGTGTTCAGGCGTCGCATGAAATGGCCGCGACCGCCCGCCCCCGCGCCCCGCGGCAAGCCTCCGCCCTCGCTCGCCTAACGACCACGCACGGTCACTGCGTAACAAAAAAAAGCACCGAGAAACGCACATAGTGTCTAGTCTACTTTCTGAGTGCCTCCTAGTCCGTTCGTAGAGACTGTCTGTGATTGTTTTTTCACGCAACTTCTGTTGTCGTAACCTTTGCGTACTTTGCGGTGGGTCGTGTAAGTGCGAGACGCGGACGCGGAGCGCGGGGTCGCTGTACAACCCGGAGCTCAATCGCGACTCCCAAATGGGGGCTTATTAGACTGACAAAAGTTTTGTTCCTATCGCGAGTCCAGATCGTCCTCAAATCCATCATACCTTCTCCCCGTAGACACGCAATTTCAGCAGAAACTTACTTCGACCGAGTTGAATGTCAAAATATTATAAATGAAGACCTTGACTCCCAGACTGGAAATTGGCATTAATAATTAGGCAAATGTGTTTTCGTGAAAATTGCTATATTTGAAGTTCCTCGGCTGGCGACCTCGTTCAGTTCGTAAAGTGTTCCACTAGTTGGCAATTAGTATGTTAATTATTAACATTAGGCGCGACCGCGCTGCGGCTTCCGTCATTTTACAACACCGAGCTTTATTAAAGTATATCACGTACTTACAGAGAAGTCCTCTTTACTGTTCTGTACGTAATCCTTTTAGAACGCGTCTCTTTTGTGACGCTACATTCAGATCCAAATCAAACCGGTTCCATACGTCGCGTCGGTCTGTCTCATCACAAGTCACCCTGGAGATTACTTGTGTGCTACAAGATCTCGATTTCGTTACTGTAGGTGTGAGTTTGTACTGTATTTTTGTATTAGAATTTTAATATTGTGACAAGTGGCAAACCCTGGTCTCTGTCCACCCCTCCGGGATATAGGCATGAGTTTATGTAATTGAATTTAATTTCATGTATGTGGATACTTGAACAATAACTGATAGAGCGTCTGGGTGGCTTTCTATTTGCTTAGTAGAGCGGTCGCGCGGCGCGTAGAGTAATTATCTATGTTTGATCGTCATAGTAGAATAATAAGGCTTTACCTCGGCCAATCACATCGTAGGTCGAACCTCGCTTTTGTTACTGTGTGTGTGGGTTAGTACTATGAGAGTGGGTGGTGTCGGTGGAGAGATACAAGACTTACCAGATTGTGTACATTGGGGCGCCAGACGTTGCTCTGAAAATACCGATTGCGCGGCGTGATGGAAAACAAATTAGCCTCCGGAGCATCTCTAAACAACTTAGTTGATACCGTAGAAGCCACGACGAAGCGAATGTCCGCAAACATTTCATGCCAAGATTTCTCTTACTTTACTGCCACATAGACTGGGTGAGACTCGTTTAACTGCCCCCAAATTTCCGTTACATATTTATAAAAAAGTTTTTCTTTTCATTTACTCGTAGCTTCGGAAGTTTAGCGGCAGTCCAGTTCACACTTACCCGGTTGTACGGACAGAGAGCGCGTGCGACTCTCGCTCTGCCGCACAGTAGAGATGATGGACGGTGATGCAAAGATTGTTCAGACGTTTATTTGTACATGGTTCTACCATATTTATTTATGGTAGTGTGTTACCGATGAGTGGCTCGAGCCGACTAACTTTACAATATTCTCGCCGCGTGAACAGAGTATTGCAGTGCTATGTTAGCGATAAGGCGACCTGCTAACAGATGTACGTTGAAGAAGAAGAAGAAGAATAAAAACATTTATTTAACGCCACATAAACACGTTGACATAGAGACGTTGCTAGCTCGGTCGCCGGTTTTTATCATCTGTTGTTATAGAGCAAAAACAACAAAACGTCAACTATTACGTCTCTATGTGTTCGTGACACTTTGTGCCACAAGGGCTACTATACCATTAAAGATTATTTAGATGACAAATATGTCTGGAATAAAAGTGCGTTAGTTCTAGGTTTTAGAATAATATGATTGTAAACTCTGTTAATTAGGGAACATATTTGAAAATACTAAGTTTGGTCCATTATTTTCTCCAAAATGATCTGGATTTTGAAATGGACACCTAGTTTACTTGTAACGTTCATTAAGTCACAGGTTCTGTGTTATTTTCAATAAAAACACTTTGATTTGTTTTGATTTCTTTTCTTTCTAAATTCTAAGCTAAGCCTCGTTAAATTTCACTTGTTCATCAATCGTTAACTTGCAAATAGCTACTACAGAGCTCTTTAATGGCGGCTTCATCATCATCATCAGCCATTTGACGCCCACTGCAGGAAATAGGCCTCCTTCATGGTTTTCATTACCATGAGGGGTTTTTCCTTAATCGCCACACTTGGCAGGCGGGTTGGCGATCGCAGTATGCTGTAGGAATCTCAAGCAGACGCTTCTGCCCGTCTCCTGGTAATTTGTTTCCTTAGTCGCCTTCTACGACATACACGGAAGGAAATGAAGTGACGCTATTCTTACTCCGGCGCCACACGGAACTGGTGGCTTATGGCGGCTTACACGTATGTTTTATCTTAGTACTTGTGTAATAAACACATCTAAACTAGCAATTAGTAATAGGGTCCAGTAGGCATCATCAATCAATCAGCCAGTGTTCGTCCGCCGCTGTACACAGCTAGGCCTCCCCCAAGGCACGCCACTTATTTCTGTCCTTGGTCATCCTCATCTAGCCTATGCCAGCAATCTGCCTCAGATCGCTAGTTCAGCGAGCTGTTGGGTATCCTACTGCACTTGCCAGTTCGTGTTGTGCACTCGAGAATTTCGAACGGGTTTTCGGCATATGTGACTAGCCCACTACCACTTCTACTTGCTAATCCGGCATCACGTTAGTTAGTTAGACCTAAAATTTCCGCACTTGACCTCATGGTTGGGCCATTGTAAGTAATATAAAATTTGGTGCTTCCGGCAAACGCTTGGCCGTAAAGAGCTCCAGCGGGCGCGAGGTGCGAACGCTTAGCGCGAATTTACAAAGTGTTGTATAAAAAAGTTCTTTCTCGTAATGATGATGGCGCCTATAAGCCGTTCCGCTGGACGCGATAGCTCCGGGGGCTTCCGCGTTTACCCTACCCTGAGCTTACATCGAAAGGACTGCTCCGACTTACCCTAGGCTTGGTTTCAGATTTAAGAATGTGAGATGATGATGACTTCCTGATATCCTTCATCAGTTACAGGGTTCGTAGAATGGACCTACGCATCTAGTTACCAAAGGTATGGTAACGTACAGAATTTTACATCTGATGGAAGGTTTCCAAATAAAAATCTGGCGGTTACAACGTCTTCGGCGCTGGTCTGAAAACCAACGGCACTCATGCTGAGACTGGCCCATTTTTGACAACTTTGTGTGTCTAAGGTTCATGTAGGTACTTACAGGTATTTTGCTAAATGTGTTCTATGGTTTACTAACTAATTTTGCACCTATTGTTTGTAATTCTTGGTTATGTACCTTCTATATGTAATCTTCGAATGTTGGCAAATAAAGTTTATTCTTATTCTTCTATGCTCATTGACTCATATGCAATAATTATCTGCGGTCTTAATGAGTAATCTAGATCTAAATCCACATC
Organism: Yponomeuta evonymella; assembly: GCA_963969515.1. Lineage (NCBI taxonomy): Eukaryota > Metazoa > Arthropoda > Insecta > Lepidoptera > Yponomeutidae > Yponomeuta > Yponomeuta evonymella. Next base: position 634,263 of record OZ018343.1, on the reverse strand, counting down.
CAAAGAGAGCAGGTACTCTACATCCAAATTACGTCAATCTGGTTTAATAGAATTCACAAAGCCGAAATAACTTCGAGAAAATAACTTTAATAGGTATTTCCAACTCAATTGATTGGCTAGGCGCGCAATATAGGCTGTCAAAGGCCGAACTTCTGTAGTGCCTATTTGTTTGTGCGAGCGGGTTCCGCTCCGTTATTAATGACAAGCATTTAGCTCCCCCCCTCCCCCGCGCCGCACCCGCCCCCGCCCAGGCCATGCCTCAACAATACCCGTTAAATCTTTAGCTACGGTCACGGGGCATTTCAAATAAAACATGCCACTTACTTAAATATTTAATATTTTATTCGAAAACAAACTTATTCGGCTTATGTATACATAAAATTGTATGTTTCACATGTTACATAGACTCGTATCGTACATCTCATAGGTCTCAGCTACTTAGATCGATATTATTGTAAAATCTTCTATGTCGTTACGACTGTATTTACACATTTGTTTATTTCACTATACAAAAACGTATTCTTCCTCAGCCATATCGATTAATTTACAATACCGTGGTATAGTTTGCTTATTGACTAATTAATTTACGCGACCGATTCCAAAAGGTACCTTCAGGCACAAATGATTACTCGACGTGCCGTTGGTCCACTCCACTGTTTACTCGTATCAAGTTGTATTCTCCGGAGAAATGGGCTTTCCCCGAAAAAATTCCTCGAGACGAGAATCTAGGACCTCCTGGATTGAGAATATTTTCGAGAATTTCCCATCGCTAGTCCCGCCTCCCAAATTATGTTGTTTTTTTTTAGTTGGGTCTGTGCCTCTACACCGTGTGTCAATTTTCTAACGCCTTTCTATTTTCTAATATATTTTCCGAGTGAACCATGCCCGGGAGATAAGTGGCTTAGAAGATATTGAGGTTCAAAGTCGCGTTTTTCGTTACGTTATTTAGTATGGCAACCAAACATTTCTTCTCAAGGTGCATTATCGACTTTTAAGCCTTACTTAAAAAAAATAACGCAATGTACTTATAAGCTTGGGATCTCAATCACGCGTAGCGTTGATTTAGAGTCACCACGACGATATTTTTAAGAAACGATGCAAACTTGCTGCATCACCGGAAGCGCTGTCCTCTTATTCTTATGTTCCGTGTCATAAAAACGATGAAATTTTCAAAATTTTATTACCCCAAAGTATTTACTTATTTGATTTCCTAGTAAAATTTTATGGATAAAGTAGGTAGTTTAGTGTCCATGTGCATAGCTTTACTGATCAGGCATTATTATTTTAATACTCAGTAAATTATCTACTCTAGAAAGCCAGCCAGACGATCTGGCTGGTTTTCTATTTACTTGGTGGAGCGGCCGCGCGACGCGTCGGGTAATCATCTGCGTCTGATCGTAATATTATACCGGGTATTGAATGAATGTCGATGATAACTTTAGAAAAAAATATGGGATTTCATTTTCCAGAACTTTTAATCACATTGTTTATTTACTTTAAATTTATACTGATAGGAAAAACACATATCTAATTTTAGTTTTGCATTTAACTTGCGATTTTTATTGGATGTTTGCATTTATTGAAATTAAATGTCATCGGCATTCTTTGGGTGACTGAACTGTAGGACAATGCTTCGGTCATCCTAGTCGCAGGCAGGCACTGCGCCACACGCTTAATTTAATTAATTCCCTCCACTTTCAATTACGAAACCGAACTACATATTCCCGGAACTGCTTTTTGTACAAACATAGATTAGTTCGACACGTGTGGATGTCACATAAAATACGTTATTCGTTTTACAGCTTAATTTTACAGACTATTGTTAGGATAATTATTTTTATACATTTCTGGTTTTAATCAACGCCATGTCTTAATCAAAAAGAGCATCAAACAGAGTAATTGAAACAATGTATCCGCAGTGGACGCGGAAAGCAATCAACAGACACAATTTGGTAAACCAATCAAATAACATTCATAATTGGAACTCTTACAACACCTTTATCAATAAAATCAGTTGCATTCATTTCAGATGACTAAATACAAAAATAATTTCTGATATCAATGAATTTAATACCAATACGAAGAGAAATGCGCTAAGCAATTCAATTTAGAAATTAAATGGTTGTAATTCTACATAACCTAATTAGGTTATGAGTATCAAGAATGTAATTATAAATAAAAATAATTTTCAACACACCTGCTCGTAAAGTAGGTCTTATTACAGCGTATTTACACTGATAATGCAGAATATTACCCATGCCGTGCCTTTTACATTACATTATCGCACTAGTGCCTTTTCATTACATATCTTTTTAAATATTAGCAAGAAGTATTAATGTTTCGAAAACAGCTAAGTAGTTATTTGCGTAAATATAAAATTAAATTCAAAATGTGATAAATAATTAAAGAATTTCATGAAACTGCTTGTTTTAGCATTTTTAAGCAAACACTACAATAATTAATGTAAACCTAATAATTAACATAAAATTTATGAATAGGTTAGCAACCTCATTATATCTAGATGGCCATGCATTGCAGCCATCTTTGATGGATGCGCGCGCACAAGAATACTGTTTTGAATTTTACCGCCATACATAACACGAATCACGCACGAAAAATACGCCATCTTTTAAATGGGTTTCTGTTTGTTAAGTTTATTCACAGTATTGCATTTCGTTAGTGTTGTTTTTTTATTTACTTTTCCTCGCAAGTGTGTTGAAAAACGTCGTATGAAACACGTGAGCATTGGTCATTACACTTCTCGTCTCCATTAAGCCTTCGCCTTCGGCTCAGGCTTAAAAACCGACTCGAGTGTAATGACCAACATACCACACTTGTATCATAATGTACTATTACATAATAGTTTAGACGTATTATAATCCTAAACACCACCGATAAATGCTTTTAAAGATTGAAACGGGATGCTTACCACATGTACATCTAGCATGGTTGCCATGGCGCCTGCAACGGTGCCGAGATGTTATCAAAGCCATCAATTACTACATACTCATCCTCTGCCAGCCATTTGCCTCAGATCATCGGTGGACGTCCAGCCGGAGCGATTACAATCGTCTAACTGTCAAATTTTATACTAATTTGACGGTTAGACGATTGGAATCATTCAGGATAGGAGCTGAGCTACGTTTTCAAGTTCGTGGTCTCCACTCGAAAACCTTTGTACCACATCGACTCACGGTTCATCGGCAGATGTGACCAACCCACTGCCACTTACACTTGCTACTTATAAGAGTAGGATATTTCAACCGTCATATCTTAGTACTATGGCAAATTGTCTCATTTTTTATGTAATCCATCAGGAAATCAAATAAATTTATAATAATGGTAAGAATCTTGTTTCTTTTACATTTTTGCATTTGTAGACTTTTTGTTTACTTTCGATCAACAAATGTAACGGTATTATATATTCTAATGTATAGGGTTGTTTCCTCACGATGTTTTCCTTCAACGTACAATTGAAGTGGGCTAGGCCGACTAAGCTGTAAGGATGGTATAGGTGCTGGGCAAGCCTACTCCATCTAAAAAACAATGTCCCTGCAGCATCCGAGTGGTCCCTTTACCCATCTAGTGTGAGTGAAGGTGCCACTGGACGCTGTATAAATCATCTCATTACGTAGATGCAAAGGCCAAAGTCAACGTATCAACTTTTAACAAATAACATGCAACGATCAGAGTAAAAACTTAATCATCAATGTGACTAAACATGTCTTCAGAATTAAGTATTTGTATCAACAAAAACTGCTTTACCATGGAATAGGTACAGGCAATGACTCTAAAATAAGAACGAATTCTTTAATTACACCCACGGTCGGTACATTTAGTTTTTGTGGAGTAATGTATTGTACATTGCGAGTTTCAGAATGTAAAGTGACGCCAAGACGGTCAATTGCAATTGATAATGGGCGTATCGAATTATTCTTTTTACCCATTAATCTTAAACACCAATTTAAACTAAATTGCTTCACTTTGTTAATGTGGCTCAAGTAGCATTTAAATTTATGCTGTACAATCTCAATGGCCCGATCGGACCACCATGACAATGGTTTTTATTTGTTTTTTTAAGGTCATAATCTAGCAGGTTAACTGAAATTCTCCACACAGTATTAAATTAAATGTCTACTTGTACGTCCCACTGTAGGGCACAGGCCTTCTCTCAGGGAGAGAGTACAGGCTTAATCACCACGCGTGCCCACCGCGGATTGTCTATTTCAAGCGCTGAGGTATGTGAATAGCTCAGACACTCAGGTTTCCTGACGATGTTTTCCTTCACCGTTAGCGAGTGGTATTGCTACTATAACTTCACAAATGAAACTTAGAAAACAAAGTCATAGGTACATGCCCGCACCGGGGATCGAACCTGGGTCTCCCACTTCCGAGACCGAGGTTCTACCCACTAGGCTACCACCGCCGCCACCAATGTCTACTTGATTGGAACTTAAGAAGTGGTGCAAGGCAGCCTAACCCTAATGGACAATGGAGTCAATAATCATAACACTTCGTTTTACTGTATGCTAATAAAACAATTAAACTCTTTAAATAAATTGTTATTAATCATCTTGGGGAGCATCACTTTACTTCCAAAGGTACCTTATGGTACTTTACACCACAAGAAGATGTTGCGGCGGGGGCTTACAGTAAACGCCGTTTGTCATAAAAATCTTACGCTAAGAATTACGCGTTCAATAAATTACACTAACTTTCTTTAATAAATAACTTCTATTCCTTACTCAAAAACTAGGTTTTTGCACTTAACAGTACTTTATTATTTTAGACGAGAAAGTTCATAACATTTATATTTTGAGAACATACTTTATTATAGACTCCAAACGTTGTTCAATAATAAAAACGGCATGTTTAACACTGTCACTGCGGCGCTCGGTGCCGCGCGCACTGATCACTATCACTGTCTAGCGGAGGAGTCAGACGTGGGATCAGCTGGCGAGCGCGGCGCGCAGGTACTGCGCGTGCGCAGCGGCCAGCAGCAGCACGCCGGCCACGCACGCCGAGCTGTCCGACACGCCGGCCGAGCCCGTCTGCATCGCCGCCGGCCGCTCGCCTGCCGCCGCCCACCGACCGACCAAAGTATTACTGCACGCTCCGGCTACGCATGTTCAACAATGAGGAACACGCCCCAAAATTGTGTTCGAGGTTTACACCATAAAGGGAAAAAAACGGGAAAAAACTTGATATTAATAGTAATATTTTCCCGTTAGAAAAGTGAAAAGTCAACTGTTTTTAACTTGATATTTCGAATTTTTCGAGTCATATAGAACCCTTTTGGTGTAAAGACAATGCCCCGAACAAAATTTTGAGTCATCTTCCTCGTTGTTGAACACCCGGGGTAAAGAACTCGTAACATACTAGTTATCACGAGTTCTAGCTAATAAAAGCTAAGTCTCAACGGCTGAGATGGGACAGGTCACCAAGAACGCATCCACAGCAAATGCGACCAAGAGGCAGCCCGAAATTGAATTGGATTGACTAAATAGTCGAAGACCTTAAGAAAATATTAACGTGGAAGAAATATGCAATAGACTGGGCGAAATGAAAGAAAAATGTTGAAGAGGCCAAGAGCGGGTTGTAGCACCACAGAAAGTAAGTAAGTAATGAGCAAGAACTTTGACTGAGAGTACGTAAGATGTATCTTCGAACTAAAACTTTCGTAAGCACTATACATTAGGAATATTTTAACGGACTCTTCGTACAAAATTCCAAGTAAGTTTATGCGATAGAACATTAATAATAACTAGAGTTTCAGAAAAATGTTTCCAATACTACCTTTTTATGATACCTCCTTTTCCTTGGCTATGTAAGCAACTTCCACCCTTACAGAGGTTTTTATTTTGTAGCAGAATGAGCAAACTGGTGGACTGATCATTGAGCACATCCACCCTTATGGAGATTTTTTCTTCTTTTGTAATAGAATCTATGAGGAGGTGGACTGACCAATGAGCATATCCACCATCACAGAAGCTTTTTGTCACTTGTAGTAGAATGAGCAATAAGATGGACTTACCGTTGATCAGGTCCACCCTTACGGAGGTTTTTATTTCGTAGCAGAATGAGCAAGGAGGTGGACTGACCGTTAAGCACATCCACCCTCACGAAGGTTATTTTTACTTTCGTACTAGGATGAATTAGGAGGTGAACTGTGGCCTAATTACGCGCACCAAATCCTGAGCGATTCCAATCGTCTAACTGTCAAATTCCATACTAATTTGACAGTTAGACGATTGGAAACGCTCAGGATTTGGTGAGCGTAATATAGGGGCTGACCATTGAGCACGTGCACCCTGACGGAGGCGACCTCGGCGTTGCTGGGCGAGCAGGAGTAGCGGCCGGAGTCGGCGGGCGCGGCGTCCTGCACCAGCAGGTAGGACGTGGTGGCCGCGCCCTTCTCTGTCACCACGGACACGCCGCCGCGCGACGAGTCGTACGATATCACCTGCTTCACACACGCACGCGCACCGAGAGTTAGCAGAGGTTAGCCGTTATTGTCTATGTCGTAGCAACTACAGAAAGATACGATAGGCGCCAGAGGACGTGGGTTCGATTCCCACTGGGGACCGCAAATGGCCTCAGTCTGGGTGTATTTTAATGTTTGTGACGTCCTTGCCTGGCTACCATAGTGCAGGGAATCCTAGTTCGGGAACGGGTCAAGTGATTGTATTGTGTGCAAGTTATTATTATTAAAAGCCTGATAGCAGTTGAAATTTGACAGTTCTTTCTTCCTTATAGTTACATATTTAACGGGTCTAATCGTGATTGTTTAGTAGATAGAATTAATTAAGTTTAAGTTTTATTTTTTTATTTTTATGTAGTTAGTTAAAACATAAGACAAGATAATTAACTTCACCAAAAAATAATCACGATTAGACAAGTTAAATGCAAGCCTACAACCTGTGCCATCAAAAAAGACCAGCCGCCAAACCTCTGTCCATCAAGCCAACTACTACTGTCCACCACAACAGAAGCCACTTTTCGGCAACCTCTTATCTTCGCTCCTTCCTGTCTGGACCCATGGTCAACGAATTTATATCGCCCGCGGTTGTACAATATTATTTCTCTGTTGTTCTAGACTATTGACGATTGTCATGTTTTTTTGTATGCCAAAGTACCGACTGACAACTCTTAACAAATAATTAACGCGTGTACTCTACTCGGTTATGGGCGAATTTACAAAAAATTGTGCAGGCTAGCAAGGCTCTTAAAGTTACAGCTTCATGTGATGATGATGATGATTCTCTCCCACCGAGGTAGGTCACGGTGACTGTTACGGCGACGTTACGTACGGCTGCGAAGAGCGTCGATCATGTACCCTCAAGTGACTTATGTAGCCTATCTTGGCTATAAAGATGCGGTTGCACCAAATACATGTATTTTCCGTTTGAGTAGTGGTATTGTGTTGGAGCTGCGTGTGCAGGGCAATCTTAAGATGACGTTTTAATTGTATCTCTTCACTTGAATATTCGATTTAAGTACAGCAAGCTGCTCGCCGCTATAAACCTGTGTTTGCACCTGCCAAACAGTATGCAAACTCCTTGCTACTTCAAACTTATTCTTTTTGAATAGATCGTCTTTTGTTTCGTCGTCTTGTGAAAATATTTGCGCAAGCAACATGTAATTGTAAAATAATCTATTAAAGCTATTGTTTCTATCGATAAGTTCAATGCAAATAGTAGCTTACATTACACTAGAACTTTAGAGGTCCTAGAAAGCATGTCCAGTGTTGTTACGCTACCTAATTTATTGTCATCATCATCATCATCATCATCATCAAGATTATGATCCCATAGGCCTCCCACAAGGCACGCCACTTTCTGTCCTCGGCCATCTCTAATCACTTATCCTCATCTACAATAAGTAGGTACGTGGTCTGGATTTTGTTACCGAGTCACGCCGTTCGACTTAGTAGAGCGAAATCGTACATAGTCGTAAACGAATTTTACAGTGCAATATAACTTGCACAATCTTCAAGAACCATATTATTATTGTCATGATCATCATCAGCTATTTGAAGCCCACTGCAGGACATAGGCCTCCCTCACATTTTTCCAAGCTTCCCAGTGTTGTGCTGCCTGCATCCAGCGACTCCCCGCCACCGTAACGAGATCGTCAGACCATCTGGTGGGGGCCTTCCCACGCTGCGTCGTCTGGTCGGCGGAACTTTTTCGCCCCAAAGGCCATCAGTTCTCCAACCTATGTGCCCCGCCCACTGAATATTATTATATTCAGGTGCTAATGCCTACATACAGTCGACATTTTGTACATTGAGATGGAGCGTCCCGTGTAGATGGCCATTGTCGAAATATTTCAATGGTAGGTAGAAAGTTCCGTCGACAGATGACACAGCCGGGGCACTGAAAGTAGTGCCAGCCAGACAGATTCAATAAAGCAACTTAGAAATACGGCAATTAAGCTTTTTTTTATTTTATTTTAAAGTTATTAAACTTTTTTTTTTAAACCTTTGTTCACTTTGTATAATTGGGCTCGACTTAAGTTTCCGCAAGTTAAAAACATTATTGCCCTAACCCATTATTATAAACCAGAAAGTGTAGTTTAAGAAGTATATTATGCAGAAAAGGCTGTACGGATTTGAATGTTTAGCACACACACATAGCCGACGTCCTGATTAAAACCTAGAATACTTTTTATCCGGACAGCACAGCTACCCTTATAGAAATTAAGCGTTTGATTTTACATCTTTTGGACGTGAATCGAAGATCCAACAGCTGATAGATATAGAGCCGTTAGATATTCTGTTTGCCCTATTCAGTCGAAGACAGGTACTTTGGATTTATTTTATTTATTTATTTATTTATTGCCAAAAAACTTGGAGCTAACATTACAGGGAATCTTCATTGCATTAGCAAGTTCTAGAATTACTTATTCTAATTAACTCAACGAAACTATTAACTAACATTAATAGACACAAAAAATACTACTTACACACAACACAAAAAGAGTGACTTTTGTAAATTCATCCAGAGAACAGGATTGAGTGCTTAATACTAGACCTAGAGACCAATTTCAACCCGAGGCATTCCAATGTGACTGATGTCAAGAGTCTGTCCGAACTGCCACTCGCGACGTTGTTATCTTATAGACTCCTTCATTTAAGTTTAAAAATGGTATTCATTTACGCAACAAAGTTTTTAGAAGCAACCTTTTTTTGGCTGGAATAATATCGCGTTCAAAATATTATCGGCTCCAAATCTTTTAATTAAAATGCTTTTCTAGGGAGGTCCTGATTATTTCCCTAATTATTCCTCACAATTTGTTCATAATTGAAGGTATGCGTGAAAGAAATTCCGCAATAAATTACTCTGTTTTATAGAGCTTAAACCACCCTTGAGATACCTATTTGTTATGGAGCAACTATTTTCAATTTAAAGCCCCTCTCGGCCGCGGCACAGACGCACCTGACCGCGAGTGAGCTGGGCTTAACCGACTACAGCCGGTAAGTAGAGTCGCGCCTAACTTGCTCCAATTAATACAATATCTCACACGCACGTCCGGTCTGTCCGTAAGTGCCAATGCAGCGAAGTTCACCCAATAACATTACGTATTTCCCGAAGTGGTTGCGTCGCGTCGCTTTGACTGTTTGGCTATTCGGCGCCACTCGTCATTATCCGGGTGTTGTTACACGCTGCGGGATTGTACCCGAGCCAGCCCCGGCCCGAACGCGCATTATACTGGCATGGCACTAATGAAGTGGACGCGCGGTCGCACTAAATAGTGTTTTCAACAGCCGCCGCACCCGCTGTCGGCCAGTCGGCTCACTGCATACAGTCACAATGGTGGTGGCCGCGAAGTTCTCCGGCCTGCAGCCTCGTAGGTGCCACCGGCACGCATGCAGCGCGCGCACTGTGCCGGCGGGGGGCAGGCGGGCAGTAAGTGAGTTTAGTGTTTAGCGCGGTGGGAGTGCGGCGGACACCCGCGCAGTGGTTTATGTGCTGCTCATTGAATGGACCATTTAATGGCCGAGCGGAGCTTCATTAGCGAGCCAAACTTCTTTGGACATTTCCAAATTAAAACATCTCGAGCATAGAGAGGTTGTTAGGAAACTAGTCGGAGCGCAAGGCCGCTCGGGTAGTTACTACATTTTATTTGGCAAGTTGCTCGCGAATTAACCCGCCGGCTGGCAGCGCCGCTGTTTTAGCTGCTGTTTTCATACCAATTTGCGTCTTAACTAGAGTTTAGCCCGGTCTCGATGCAGCTCGCACAGTCAGCAGCTCAGTTCGAGCCGAGTGTAGCAGAAATAAAACAAACTTCATACATTATTCAGATAAATATCTTCTTAGTTGGAGCTCCTGAAGCCGGGGAAAAATACAAGTTTGCTAAACTTTTATTTTTGCTCGATTTAGTTACATAAATCTGTGAGAGTGGTAGGCGCTTGCCAGTGACCTCTTCGCGGTCGACGCAGCACTGCCTAGTATCGGTCGCGCGGCGCTACGCGGGTGTACGTTTAAGGACCATTCAGAGAGGGCAATAAAAATGCTTCCAAGTGTTCCTTGCAATCATTATACGGGGCTGTTCACACGGTTTTAATTTAGCAAGATGGGAGCGAGTTTATGGTGCGTGTTAACCGAAAGCTTCATTCGCACACGTAAGAGATGCCGCAGCTGATGCGGATGTTATTCGTCTTTCAGCTATTTGTTTCCAGCGTGTCATGTAACTTTTTGGCCGATGCTGACACTCAAGTTAATTAAATTCACTTTTGGTTTCGAAGATGAGAACTTCTCAAAAGAAAACTCAAGTATGGTTTCTTAAAAATAACTGATTTAAGATAAGCTTGGCTATAACTTTACTACAAGTTCTTAAATCAGAGACGATTATTATTAGTTGTATACCTCGGAAATAAAGGACAATTAACCAGCGATATACATATTTGTATGACAATCTCCAAAATCTATCCACATCAGATCTATTGATCTGATGCGGATGATGTGGTGGGGATGATGGTGGTGGCAGATATGGCGAATTTCACTATTTTTGTGTCTTTAGGTTTGCCAAAAAAAGACAGACAGTATTTATTTGGTATAATTTTCAACAGTACTCGTACCATGCAAGTTAGTAAACAAAAAACATTCATAGCCGGTGCAACAAAATGACCTTGCTTTCAAAAAAGGGAGGTTCTCCTCAACAACATGAAGAACTTTTTCTCCATGAACATCGTCAAAATCGCGAAAATAGGTACATATATGATAAAAATCTATGGACAAGACGATTTTTTTGCCTTTTTTGTTGTTTATATACATGAGCAAAACCTCCCATTTGAAGACAGTGAGGGGATTCTGTTATAGCCTGTATACCGTCTTTGTGGACACAGTAGAATAATGCGTAGTTAAGTTACACAACTGCAGTAACTACAACGACATGAATGAAATGGGAACGAATCATCAAGCCCGGTTAGGGTTACCAGATCAAAAAATAGGATTTCTGGTACAAAATTCCTTATTTTTTAGGAAATTTCCGGACAACATTTTTTTACGTACTTTATAAATTCTTTGGAGGCAGCGCGAAAAAAATAATTATCGAATAATTCTAATTAATATCACGTTTGTCCCGATTTTTTTGACCGAGAGCTCCAATTCCGAGCATGGCCGGAAAATTCCTGTCATCTGGTAACCCTAAGCCCGGCAGAAGTTAGGGCATGGGCGGGGCACCTTGTGTGGGCGGCGGTCCGCGCGGCGCGCGCTCACCTCGTCCTCATGGTACCAGAAGATGTAGGCGGGCGGCTCGGGGCTGAACTGGATGAGGCAAGTCAGGTTGATGGTGGAGCCCATGTCCACATGCAGGTCGGGCCCGCCCAGGATCCGCGCCGACGGCACTGCCAAAGACACCAGTGTTAGACCGCGATAAAGAGGTGTTCCGTGATCCGTGTGGCGCCGGATTAAGAATAGCGTCACTCCATTTCCTTCCGTGGATGTCGTAGAAGGCGACTAAGGAAATAATTACCAGGAGACGGGCAGCAGCGTCTTACTGAGATTCCAACCGTAGATATACTGCGATGGCCAACCCGCCTGCCGAGCGTGGCGATTATGGCAAAACCCTTCATGGTTAAAAAACTATGAGGGAGGCCTATGTCCTGCAGTGGGCGTCAAATGGCTGATGATGATGAAAGAGGTGTTAGGGTAAAAAAGTGTATTAGGACTCAGAAAGTCGATATCAGATCCTCGGATTTTGATGCAAAAGTAGGAGTTCCCCAGGAGTTCTATACTGGGGCTTTTCCTTTTTTTGTTTATGTGAATCATGATCATCATCATCATTCAGCCACAAGAAGTCCACTGCTGAACATAGGCCTCCTCCATGGATTTCCAAAAAGACCGGTTGGAAGCGGCGAATGATTTGCCTTAATTAGCAGAGAAACTACTTAGGTATCTCAGGTAACATGGATTGCAGAGTATAATTCTCTAATTTTTAAAAGAAAGCGAGATCTAAGTAATTTTGTCTATGTACGAGTATGCTTGCACAGTCTATGCTTTTTCTATAGTCCTAATCTGGTTCACTATTAATAATCTGATATTAAAAGACGAAACTCATTATGTTTTCAATGCCTAATGTAAAAAAAATTGGCACGAGTCTGCAGACAGAATAGAATTAGTAGATTTATCTAAAAATGTAAATTCTTTACGTTTAAATACATTTCTGAGTGGTTCAATGTAACTATAAATATGCTCGTGTTCTCCTCCCGCTCACACAATATTTTAGTCTTTATTCGCACGTGGCCGTATGGACAAAAAAAAACGTAACATACGATACATAAACTCACGCCTATATCCCGAAGGTATAGGCTGAGACCAGGGTCTGATACAACTTGCATTAGTCGTTTCATGCACGCACGCCGGTTTAGGGTACTTTTTATCTTGCCCTTTGCAAATACATCCCTTTTTTTGTTGAAGTATGTCCGCCTGGAACGTTCCTTATCGGCCCACAGTCAGTATATATATTTCTTTCGTCAATCTTTCTTCCTCCATCCTCCCCATATAGCAGAAAAGTGATTTATAAATTTATTTTTTGGACGCGAGATAATATTTTTTTCTCAATTGACCGCGTCTACTTTATTTTAGGTGGGCCTTTTGCAGTCAGGATATTTTCCTAAGCATTTTTATGAAGTCGTATAGAAATAACTATTAAACCATATTTTTGGAGTGAAGTGGCCCCTGAGACGCAAAACGTTGCGCTACGCAGCGCTGCGCCGTTACTAGGGAATTCTAATTATCCCTGCACCTGACCATGCGTGACATTTTTCACTCATCTTATTGCTAACACTTAGGTATACATTGTTGGACAAATGGTAGCAAAAATACTATTCAGCTATTACCTATTTCTAATAAGAAGAATCAAGAAATTAGTAAATGAGGTCCTTGGGAAGTATGTACCCGAAGCCGGCGTGCGTGCATGCAACGACTAAAGAGCGTTGACGAAGCGAAACAGATCTGTCAGGATCGTGGCAAGTAGCAGACCCTGGTCTCTGCCTACCCATCCGGGAGACAGGCGTGAGTTTATGTTGTGTTATTACATTCTTTTTGTTGTACTAACCCGTGCTGAGGACAATTTTAAAAACCTATTTAGAGGACTTGAACCCGCGACCTCTGGCTAAGCTAAGCCGGGTTCAAGACCCGGCATGGGTGGAATTTTTAGCCTCTAAATAGGATTTTATGTTGTGTTATGTTTGAGACGTATATATACTACACATACAATTTAGAATGAAAGGACACGCAATAGTGTGATTACTGATAAGAGAATGTTGTGGACAGAAATAGGATGTAGCAACTAGAAAGGAATGTTCCGTTGGTTTAGACATGATATAGAGAGGACGGAGGAAGAAATATTAACGAAATAAATATGTCGAGCAAATATGGGTAGAAGGACCGGATGTATTAACGAAGGGCATAATGAAAAGTATCCAACACCGGCGTGCGTTAATGCAGCGAGTAATTAATGTTGGTGGAGCAAAAGGCCTGTCAGGATCGTGGCAAGTAGAAAACCCCGATGTCTGCCTATCCTTTCAGGATACAGGCGTGAGTTTTTAGTTTCTAGTAACACATAAGTACGTGAAAGAATATTCAAGAGCAATGGATCATAAATCAAATGACAGGTCGTATTTGCCTGTTTAAAAGGTAAGTTTGAAAGGTATAATAAAAAATAGGCATGCAATTTTAACTGTTACAACTATCCGGATTATTAGCCCAGAGTGGTTACTCGTAAGTGGTCAATAAATGGATAAACACTGCAATCAGAACGCAACACAATTATGTTAGCGTCTAACCACCTGGCATGCTTTGCATATGGCTCCACCTGGCATGTTAGTGGCGATTTACGAGCCTAGCCACAAACCGAAGTAGGTATACCACTAATTATTCAATGACAACTAATTATATTCATCTGAAAAACTGTTTGCTGTGGTTGTAGTACCTACCAATAAAGGAAAGAAAACATGAGACTTTATTATCAAACATCAGTATTTGTACTAAAGTTATGAAACGCCAATAGAATAAATATTTAACAAATCAATGTTTTTTCATTTGTTTGGGCGTGCCGGAAACAACTAAAATTAGAAAATATTGTTCAGCAATAATAAGAATATTTTTCAATAATTATTATTATTTAGACCGATCCATTATTAATCTTTGTAGATCGTCAAGTATCACAATCTAAATCTGCTTTTTTTTTATCGAAAAACAAGCTTAAAAAGGGAAGATTTATTAACCTACTGCATATAATACTAGCAACAACTTCCACACAACACAATCACTGGTCCTGGTCTCTAACTAGGATACCCTGTGCTATGGTAACCAGGCCAAAATGTCCATACACAATCATGGGAATACACCCATACTGAGGCAAAGAAAAAATGCACAAACAAATGCACAAATGCACAAATGCAAATGCTTTATACAAACGGCGGCCCGCAGTGGTAATCGAACCCACGACCTCCGGCATGATAATCAAATGTGATACCGCTAGACCGACGAGGCAGTCAAATCAGTCAAAATAGGTTGGCGGTGCAATCAAGTAACAGCTAAATTCAACACAGCTGCCAGCCTTTTGTTCTAAGCCGTATTTGCGCAATGCAAATGTACTTGATATCCATTACAATGGAATATTTATAAGCTATCGATCCAAGCAGGCATCGGCTGTGTCGGCGAGGTCACCGCGCGGCTCGCAGGCGTTCCACGAGACAATAATTGCCCGGCCACAGGAAAAGAGGCAGCAAGATCAAAATCCTTGGCCTCTACCTTCTACCTTACCCCTCTCGGATACAGGCGTGATTTTAAGTACACACGCACAGTGGAAATACTTCTGATTAAAATGAGTGATCGATAAATCATACAATTTACGTTTCCGTGGCCGACAAAGACAGTCAGTGAATAAATTAAAGTACGTGTATTGCTTTTCCAAGCTTATCGATTTGAAGGGAGAATTTGGGAGAGTTTTGGGTGGCGATAGTGTGGACCATTGGCTGTATCTTTTACGAGATTATTGGTATAGGATTATAGTATATTTTTAGTTACTATATGATTTTTTTTACAAGGACATGAATTGAAAGCGATACCTTACTTAACACCCTCGCCGAACTTTGCCATAACACCCTTGGACAGCATAAGCAGCCTATATACGTCCCACTGTAGGGCACAGAGCTTTTCTCAGAGAGAAAGAGTATGGGGTTCATCACCACGCGTTCCGTGGTAGCGCGTGAATAGCGCAGACACTTACGTTTCCTCATTATGTTTTCCTTTACTGTTAGCGAGTAGTATTACTACTATAACTTCAAATGTACATAACTTAAAAAAAAAACAAGGTACCTACATGACTGCACTGGGAATTGAACCTGGGTCTCGAGTCCAATGTTCTACTCACTAGGCTACCACCGCTCACCGTACCCTTGGACAGCGCTACGATTTAATGACTGCTGGATGTAGCGACTCCTGCTGGATTACCATAATGCCGTCAGCGGCGGCGCCGGCGGCGGGGGCGCTAAATACGAATATTTGGCTGCGATTTCTCACTCGTGTGATTTACGCGGCGCGGCCATTAAATAACAATTAAATGAAAGAAAGGCGTTCCCGCTCCGCTGCTAATTGCGAGCGTCAAGCGTGCAGAGAGGGCGCGCGGTCACGAGCGGAGCGACCGGCGACCAGCGACAAGCTCTACCGCGATTAGACGAGTGTAGTTCGCGATTGAAAGCTTTAAATGAAGGACTTCACTCCGCAGAACAATTCATTCATTACATATCTTATTGTATCTCCTTCGCCTTAACAGTTCAAGTAATAGTTCGAACTAGTTCATGCTCTACATATTATTATTAGAGATCGCGTCACAAGTGAAATCCTTTGGTAAGGTTATTGAAGCCATTGATAAAAAAAAATTACTTATGGGACTTCTCTAATTGTCGTCGTTTGTCGCATTCGTTTGTCATTCATTTGAATATATCATTTATAAATTTTATTGTTTTCGCAAAATAACGCGTGTCAAAACATATGAGAGCTGAAACGCGAGCCGACGAGTCACTGAATGATAGTGAACTATGAACTACTGAGAAGAACTACTTCTGTGAAATTAAATAAACTACTCTTTTCTCACAAAAGAGAACCGTAATGTTTAGCCAAGAAGACCTTTTCATTTCTACTACTACTTGTTCCATTCGCTGAAATTATTTGTAGGTGTTAATCAAATCAGTATTTTGGGTGAAGTACCCAAAGGTTACGGGATCCTATTACTATGACTTCACTGTCCGTCTCGTCCGTCCGTGCGCCCGCCGTCTGTCACCAGGGTGTATCTCATGAACCGTGACAGTTAGACAGTTGAAATTTTCACTGATGATGTATTTTTGTTGCCGCTATAACAATAAATAGTAAAAACAGAATAAAATACATATTCAAGGGGGGCTCCCAAAAAACAAAACTGATTTTTTTGCCGTTGTTTGCTCGATATTAATAACGGCAACAAGTAGACGTTTGAAATATTCAAATGTTGTAAAGATAATTGTACGGAATCCTTCGTGCGCAAGTCCGACTCGCACTTGGCCAGTTTTAATAACGATCTAGATCTTGAAATGCACGCCTTACATTTAAGTCACTCAAGTAAACTAGGTGTCCCATTTCAAAATCTAGATTATTTTGGAGAAAAAATGGACAAAAAAACTCCAAACTTAGTCTTTATAAGGTCCCTAATTAACAGAGTTTACGTAATTGTAAAATTTAAACTCTAATTGAGGTGACCTTGAATTCTACTCCGGAGATTAAATAAAGTAATAAGTACTATAGCTGTCTATCAGAAGTAGATAAGTCAAAAATTAACCTAATGGCTTGCACTGCGGGTCTGAGTACAAAGCCAGAGGCGGTAACCCTTCAAGCATCAAAATGACAGGCGGTTCTGGCGGCACTATGGACGACCCGCGTGCGTGGGCCGGCCCACATATTGCGGATCGCGAGAATAGTTGCGGCATAATTGAATTCCTTACTGCGGCCATTCGGCGGCACGGGCCATTTCAGTTAATTCTCTATTTTATGACGTCATATTTCGCGGCTTGCTTGCCGCCGGCCGCCGCCGCAGCGCACTCGCCGCGAATTCATTTAATAACAGCTTAGATATTATTTATGTCATTGTGTTTGGTGTCTCGGGCCAGTAATGGTGCACTAACACTAAACTGTAACAAGATTGTGCTGCAGGTACACAGGTGTGGGTTAATAGTCGCCATCATTGTTACAGCGGAACGCTCTTTATACCGTACTCGCTGGATTTAAGTTTGTAATAAAAGTGGAGAGCGGTGTTGTATGTGGGTCGCAGAAATCCAAGCTGTTGATTACGACGTTTCGCGTACATCTGGGCCTGTACAGTAAGCAAGAAACAAGCCTGTCTTGTAGTCGGGTCCGGATTTGCGCGGCAACTTCTGTCCCGCATGCACTTTATTTGGCAAGTTCTGTGCGGCGCGGCGTGCGCGCGACAGCCGCCCGCCCGCAACTTGGACTCCGCTTTTATATAACTGTCACTTCTGATTCTACTGCGGGTTTTGCTACTGTTGCTAGTTTTGAAGAAATAAGCAGTTCTTTTAAATAAACTTCACGTTGAACGAATACTTCTGGACCGAAGCAGGATTCAAACCCTCATCTCTAACACACCATGCCAAGGTTTAATTAATTCAGTTAGAGAAGGTAAATGTACCGCTCACCGAATATTTTTATCAGGTCGATAGGCCATATTAAAAATGAATTAAGAACATTGATTCCTTCTTTTTCTTCAAATCGCTAGCAAACAGTGATGTTCCGAGAATGTTGACTATATCAAACAAACTAGATATAATACAATGAACTACTTTTTTGGAACTACAAGTTCCGTAAGTCTTACCCCCGGTTTCTCGTACACTAACAAGCTGTTAATCTACTGTTAACAGCTATCAGTGGTTTTTCTTGTATGCACTCTGGTCAACAGTAAATTAAAAGCGTGTTAGTGTACGAGAAACTGGGGGTTAATCTTTCAAGCCTGTCAGAAGTAACCGACCCTTATTTTTCTCACTTTCCCGTCTCAGATTTCCGAGCTGACTCGATAACAAAAGAGCTCAACTGTGCAGCTTGACAGCGATGTACGTGAGCACGAATTGAATTAACCTGAGGAGATAAAACAAAAGGAACGCAGACGAGGCGCAGACGACTGGCTGAACGCGGGGCGGACGGCGCTCGGCGCTCGGCTCGGCGCTGCTTCTTGTTAACGCTCCCTTGCCCTGTGCGTCGATGGGGCTCCTCTCCCGCCGGGCTCCGCTACAAGCCGGCCTGGCTAATGAAGGATTAAGTCGCTCGTTACGGCGATATAACTTTTAATTGGCATTCACAAAATTCTCCCGCGAAATTAGCTGAATAATGCTTCGCCGAGACGGATGCAATATTAGTATCTGTTTTATTGTTAAGCTCTGTTTATTCTTGCCTGGGTCGGGCGGGTCAGCAAAGTGCCGTGCTCGAACCCAAAATATGCCCAACTGTTGCGATGACTCGACGTACTTTATTAGTGGGGGCGATCATCTATTTCGCCTTAACTACTGGCGGGGCTAAAGATGTCGCTGCCGTCAACTAATTAAGAGCGTGCGCAATCACAGCGGCATGCGCCGGCGCCGGCCAGCTCAGCGCTGCGGTAGGTACATGTCGCCCTTGGTGCCCAATTATTGAAATTCAATTACAATAAAATTTAATAACCACAAATTAATGTGTTGCCGTGATTAATAGTAGATTGTTAACCAAGGGCTGTATGACATCAATTGCATACGAGGTTTTTTGCAATTGATGCTTACACCCGAGGTAAACACTCTGCTTTACATATCGATTGTGAGGAAAGTAAAAAAACAAGAAAGCAGGACTTTTGAGAAAGAACTCCAAAACACGAAAAAAATTTACTTTCGCGCCTAGCTCTGCTAGTCGACTGACTTTTTTACTCTTCACGATTTTATGGCACGCAAGCGCGTCAAATCGTGCTGGCCAGTTTGATTTTTAAATCGATTTCAATTAACATACGATGTGACTGCGAAACAAATAGTTCGATATTTAAAATAAAATCTTCATAAATTCTAATATAAATTGTCTCGATTCCGATTCGAGTAAATAATCGATACCGAGAAAAAAAAATATTAAATTAAGTAAGTGACTACTTACAGAGCAAGAGATACGTAAAATAATTTACCATTATCTGATTTTGGTTCGCGCTGATTTATCCAGCTGCAAGACTGCGTGAATCATTAATATTAAAATTAGTACCTAGCACAAACATTATTGCTTGTGACGATTGCTTGTAATCCGCGAGTCCGAGTGTACACCCAACAGTTCCGCGCGCGTAACGGCGGCACAAGTTTTAGCTAAATGCGCGCGGAATTCAGCGGTTCGAGCTTGTTTCAGCAATCTCGGCGTCAGCGCCGGCCGCCGCCCGCGCCCCGGGACGACAGATAAAACTTTATACTCGCTCCATACTCGTCACTATCCACCTCTTTGTTGTTAGCCCTCTTCAGAGACCTGCGATGATTTTATTACAAGTTGCCTGACAATTGGGTTTTCTCGCCTCAAAAGCTTGCGACATTTGTGAGTGTGATTTACTGAACGACTTACTCCGTGAGGCTCCGTTGCGTCGTGTATAATCGTATGAACGACCCAGAGCGGCAGAGCGATGCACTCGTGCCGCGACGCGACGCGTTAAGCCGAGTGCCGCGGCGACGGTGGCGGCGGCAACGGCGGGCGCCCACTGTCTTGTAACAGCGTTAGAATATTCATACGCCGCGCCCGTAATAATAATAACGCGATATATGAAGTTTGCAAATACACCGGCACGGACGGGTGAGCGGAGCCGCTGTTATCCAAACATCTCGTGTTTTATGTTTACGACAACGCGCTGCCGCTGCCGCCCGCCAAATATTAACAATGTCACATCTGTGTTTTTGTGAGGACATATCTAGACGCGCGAGGTGGGTAAATAATACCTCCTCAGTTTCAGAAACCTACATGTAAACATTATGTACATATTCCGCTCCGTTTATTATGTTCGTCTATTTACGAGAGCTGCCGCCGAGCGGGCGGGGCCACTATGGGATGCCAGACGATATTATGACGAGGTGAAACTCCAGATCAGGTTTCGACACGTTGTTAAAAGTTAAGCAAGTTTAATTGCTCCGACGAAAGGTCCACATGTGAAACAAACAACGGTTACATAAAGTCAAAAGTTCCTCCCCTAGCCGGCGGCAGCGTCGTGCCGCCGCGCGGCAGGGGCGGGTGCCGCTCGTTCGACCGACAGCGGCGTCGGTAAGCACCTCTATTTTTACCGCGCATCATATTTCCGTCCGCGACCCGCGGCCCGGCGCAAGACAACGTGGCGCCAAAATATAAAATGCCGCCCCAAAATACAGCCAACCGTTACCATTTGTCATCGCACACATTTGCTTGATAATAGAAGATGTAATTAAGTTAACAGTTTTAAGAGAGACATTAGTTTCCAGAGTAGATTTGGGAAAATAAAGGGGCTCATCAATTCTGTACGGCGCCCTGAATTGTTTGGATGTCGGTTATTTATTCCTATTTCATGTTAAATCCTAATCCTGAATCATGAGCATCTAAGTGTTTATGAAAATACGCTACGTTTTTTCTATCTTTGAGAAAATAAGTGTTAGTTTACTGTGAAACTTTTTATCTAGTCCACAATTAGTATGCGAAAGTTTGTGACCAATCGCTTTGAGTCACAATATTCCCAGCACTTTGTGTTGAGCCGTAATGAATCGTTCCTAAACCTTCACATAAGAGTACAAAGTGGAGCGGCGCGGGCGCGGGCGTCGATAGATCAAGCAACTACGCGGGTAGTGGCTTGTATGCAATATATCATCTATCATATTTTTAAAGTCGAACATCGGGTGGAAATCTCTCGGGGACGACGGTTTATTGAATTTCCAATTTTTCTCGAAGCGCAGTTTTATTTTATTTGTACCGTGAGACGTCGGCGCCGCCGCGGGAGCGCTGCCGGAGCGGAAAAAGGAAAAATACTTGCAAAAAATAAACCTTGACTCGTCGCTTTTACGGTAAACTCGATGTTGACTGACGTAATATTATAAGTTTGCCGTATTTATTTCTGCCGTCTAGGATTTTAGTGACTTTCATTTGAGGCGTTTCCGGCGTAGCGTGAAAGGCTGTGCAGACATCGCGCTTATGAAGTGGCTCGCTACAGGCGCAGTTCAGGAGCAACTAGAGCGTGGTGGAGCGCGGCAGAGAAGAGCGCGCGGGTCACGGGCCGACTGAGCCGAGCGGGGAGTCACTCAATCGGCGCGCCATATTGCCGCTGCAGATGCAGGTGGCACGATATTGGCACGTGACACCGATGTAGTGCTCCATATTGAATACAGTGATACACATGCGTTACCTTCACAAATTTTATCTCAAATTACAGAAATACATTTCCTCTTTCTCTGTTTTGCACGAGCTCTATTGAAAACTACCTTTTTCGCGATGATGGCTCGTTGCGCTTGCCTATTCAAGCCGCTGCTTTATGAAAGTTTGCCAAAGTAAATACAGCTTCGTTATTCGGCAAAAGGAATTACATAAAGACTTCAGACATAAAAGGCACAATGAAACAATT
Organism: Yponomeuta evonymella; assembly: GCA_963969515.1. Taxonomy (NCBI): domain Eukaryota; kingdom Metazoa; phylum Arthropoda; class Insecta; order Lepidoptera; family Yponomeutidae; genus Yponomeuta; species Yponomeuta evonymella. Next base: position 612,144 of record OZ018343.1, on the reverse strand, counting down.
AAGTACTTTGTGCTAATATTGAACGGGCATGAAAACTTTGTAAAAGACAAAGCGTTGAACTATGTAAAGCTCAATTGTGACTTATGATTAATAAGTCACGCGATGTAAAGAAGCAAGTAAGGATTTCGGCGTTTGTAGCGGCAGTACCTGCAGAGGGCCGTAAGTACTTAGTGGAGAGTACATTGCGATGATGTAGTACAATAACGAGGCAGTCGGTAAGCCGCGCGCGCTTGTGCCACCACCGAGTGAGCGAGCACCCGGTATAACTCCTTTTAATTAAACCCATCGATACAGTTTACACTAGCAGGCACTTTACATAGCAATTACTTCAAATTCTGCGCATTCTTCTCCAGTATCCCCGAATGAATTAGGACTCAATTTAAATTCCAATTAGCTATTTCGCGAGTTTCAAAACTGCAAAAGGCATTTAAGTAACTTTAGCAATAAAATTTTACTTCAGAAAATGTAAAAGCGAGTGTCCAAAAGACATCATTATGCAGAAGTGTGACAGATCAAGTTAGAATGGAGGAATAAATTGCGCGGCGCCGTGCCGCGTCGCGCGGTGTCGCGCGTCACGACAAGCGACTAATGAGTTCTCGGAGCCGGTCGCGCCCGTAGGTATTTATATCACACCTAAAATGCTCGCTTAATAACGCAGAGCTTGAGAAAAGTTGACGTGAGAGTGTGTTGTTTTGTTGCAGTGCGGCGCGGTGCGGGTCACATTCAGTGGGGCGCGCGCCACAGTTGAACCTTCGATAAATAAAAGCTCAAGAATGCACCCGCCTCGATGCGTGTAAAATCTAGAACAAACCTATTAGACGAGAATTTCCTGCATCTAAAGACTTGAGAGTGAAGGGGGTGGCCGGGTGCGGCGGGGGGTAAACATGGAATTGCATCGACGCTGCATGTTCGCAGCGCCGCCCCCGCTGCCGCCACCCGCCCCGATGTCGCCCGCGCTGGGGCAAATCCAATAAAACCGTCAGTAAGTCGACCTCTTAACCCACTCTTAGAGACTAAACTACTACTTTCAGACTAAATCACGATGTCAGTATCATACCCAGCGTGCGACCAACATCTATAACCCCACTGATGCTGGCTAGAATACAGCGGTCGCAAAACTGAGACTTCCATGTGGATTAGAGAGACGGTGGAGGTTAAATTAAATTCTCGCGTCGTTGATAAGCCTCGCTGTCGTACGCTATCTTTGGCTGCCCAAGAAGACATTTTTACGGCAGCGCAGCAGCGTGTATAGAAAATTAAGAGAGCGCCGCGTATTTCATGCGTGCCTGGCGCGTGCTCCGCGTGCCAGAACCGGCCACCAGGCTGACCTGTGCTCTAGTCAAATTATAGAATAAATAGCCCAATTCTCGTGAACTGTAAGCACGTTTTTTGCCTTTTATATCTTGCGAACAATACACGATACATATGCGGTGCGCATATTCAATTACTGAATAGTGTTTGTTCCTTTATAGTTTGCCACACACTGGTGGTGAACTTGATATTGCCTACGTTGTTTAATTGAAAACTTTCAAATTATAGCGGAGCAGTTAAGAAAGTTGCCTCACGTTCAGTAATTACTCGGAATTATAATGATTATCATTTTGAGTGAGCCCGCTTTCCGCGCCGTCGCTCAAAGTGAAACTCGCGCGAACTTTCGCCAACTAAAATATTATTTCGGGATTACGCTGCGAGCTGCCGGAGCTATTGGATTACTATAGAGCTGCTTTACGAGTAACTTGCAGCCTGGGAGAGCAAACAGCTGTATAAACAAACTCGGGCCGGATCACACGCATTTGCATCGGTAATATGTAATACGCAGCAAATGAGTACAGGGAGCTGGTCTAGTGGCCTCAGCGGTTGCGGCAGCGGCAAGTAAATTGCTCGCATGAGTGGCGCGGCTGTGGCAGCAATAACGCGCTGGCTCGGCCGAGTCAACAAGCCGTCTGGTCTGGCCCGACATTCAGTTAATTTTTCATGAGGCATCCTCTTATTATGTCCCACGGCGCAAGACGCGCGCTGGGGCGGCGCGCGGTGCGGTAGCGGCTTTTAGCTAATCGTGTGGACGAGGTAGAGCTGCGTTATTTAGGTGCTGGTCCAATGCAATTCTGCGTAACACTAGCAATAGCCAGTAACAGCCAATACGTGAACATATCAATTCACGTCATCGTTGTCTTATAGAATAAGTAGGATATATCCTGATTTTACAGAATAGTATTATGCATTTAATAATGCGATTAAGTATTTGCTCTGCGAGCAAGTACAGACTGAGATCCATCCATCTAGTTTTCCTTTGTCCGGATTAAGCATTAAATATCATGGTGTGGTTAGGAAATAAATACCTAAATATCATTTAATTTCATGCAAAGATGTAAGCAGGAAGAAGATGTAAGCACCCGCCAACTGGCCTGCCATGCGCCAGGACCAACAACCCGTTGGCAGGCAGTAAGGAACGCGAATTACGTATTTATTCCCCCCCCCCCGGATTTTTGCCGAATTCCGCCCGTTGTCCCTCCGACATTTCGCTCAGCCGGGAAACTAGCGCAGCCTTCAGGATGGACCGGCCAAAGTTTCCCCGGTAATTGATTTCGCCATCGACAGGTTGGGCGAAGTTCTGACAGAACGAAATTCGGTAACATGTAAAAGAATTTAAAGGCTATAAGAAAGTTGAAATTGTTTTTTGCGCACAAAACGTTCTGAGAGGGCGCACTGAGTCGTGCGGCTGATGTATGCGCGCCGCGTCCGTGCCGGCCCCGCCGCTTCACCTTTTCTTTCACATTCAGCGTCGCGGACGGAAACTAAATTAAAGACAGATAAAGCCATCTCGAAGTGAATCGGCACGGCTGCGCGTGTGCGTGTGTGCGTGAGCCGTCGCGGTGTGCGAGCGCGGGGCCTCGATGGGCGCCTCGGGACACTCCATCAACGCGCGGGTCGCGGCACCGGACAGCGGAGTAATCAGTTCATTAAATCCTTTTTCACGTTTTGTCACTAATTAGAATTAAATAACCTCCCGCGATTCCACTTCGCCTACCCGCACGCTCATGTAGAGGAGTGGTACTCGTATCGATTAGCCGCGCCACGCGCTCGTATATCATCCGTCCTGCGTCCATTTAATTCGGAGCTGATATTTTCTCCGGCAACAAAGGGAGTTTATTCTGGAGAATAATGCTGGCGATGCTAATCCCAACATTTAAACCGTCCAAGGATAAAACCGCACAGTCCGCTGGCCGTTCGGGGCAGGTAATCTCGGTGCTGCGCAAGCGTGCCATTACCCCAACATTAGGGAATTTCATCACATACTTTAAAGAGTCGGATAATCCCGCTCGGTGCGGCGCTGACAGAAAAAATACGCTCAAAACTTCAGCCGTAACAGTTTTAGGTCGGTTTCATAATGGAAGCGTCTGTGTAACATCACACTCGGAGACTCGGCTCCTCTTGCAAGGTCTTAGGTAAATTCATTTATTCCTGCATTATTTATTACGACGCAACCTCGACGCGATCTCGAGCTTACTTCATGAAGCTACTGTACAGAGATACTCCAATGGTCGGCAGACCAAGGAGTGTCTCTGTATAGTAGCTACATGCTTGGAAGATACAATCACCCACAATAATTCGGTACGCATTCTACATCATGGAGAACTTCCACTAAAATATGTTTTTATAATCGGAAAGGCTATGTTAAAACATAAATAATAATAAAAGATAATTTTTTCCCTACGATTAATACTTTTCATAATGACCTGTCGAAAAGTCAATATACCCACATGCTACAAAAATTCGCCATATAAATCAGGCTCAAACTATGACGCCACAACTTGCACTTAACACCTTATAATGTATGATAAAGAGTTTATGAATATTTAAGTTTACTCTTATTTACGCTTATTAGAAAACATTTAGAATTTAACGATAAACAAAATATAACAAGTTTTTTACTATGATAGTAACTTGATGTTTCGCAAAGTAATACGTGAAAATAACAATTATTGTTATTTTCAAGGTCAGGATTGAGGAGGTTATACGGGTCTAACCGCGATAATAATCGCGGTTCGAACATTTTAATAATAGGGGTTAAAGTATGAAATTGCCGTTTTATTGCAATAGGTTCTTTGAATTGACATAGAATCTTCATGGTTTGAGGTTTTTGAATGAAACTTTTTTCAAATGGTTTCTATGATGTTCTTTTTTTAAAAAATGTGAAACATTTGAATATCGACTTTCAATTGTTTTTGTTATTCAATTTAGACAAGAAAGATGGATACTGCGAAAATTTGAGTCAATTACATGTCAATTCAAAGAACCTATTGCAATAAAACGGCAATTTCATACTTTAACCCCTAATATATATATAACACTGAATAAGCATCGCAAGTCATGCGAAATACTATTAATGGTTCGCAATTTTTGAGAAGACGAAAACCCCAAGAATTTTAATATTTTCAGAGTTTTATTTTTAATTTTTTCCCGAGTTTTTATATGTCTTCTATGGTATAAAAGCAATGTCGCTCCAATCTAAGTGAGAAGAAATTTATGGTAATATATTTGTAATATAAATAAGTTCTGATGAGACCTAGATATCAAATAAAATACAGCAACAACACAAGGGTGATGTAATATCTCACGTTTCGTCTCATAATATTCTCTATTTACGTCCAAATGTGTTGCCGAATTATTGTATTTCTGATCTGTTTACACAAGCAGGTGTGGGGTGTCGTAGCTAGGCCGGGGCTGCTATATAGATGGGGTAGAGACACGCCAGCTGCACTGTTTTGTTTAGGAAGAGTGGCAATTGCAGATGAGAGATGGTCCCATTCCAGAACATAATAAATCAGCAGGATACCAGCCGAGGCACACATGTGCATTCCGCTTAAGTGTGCTCTAAAATATCGGACTCATTTGTCTGCTGGAGCTAGACAAAGCTTGGCCGCCGGAAATGTTGCCTTCTATTCTCGGTGATATCCGCCGCACTCCCCGAGTGTTTTATTAGCTTCATATGGAGCACCTATCTCAGCTCGGCCGAGGTGAGGACCGAAGGCGATAGGCCGCTCCGCCGATTTGTCTCGTTGAGAGAGTTTGGGAGTCCCTGTGTTCGCCGGCATGCATCACAAGTAAGACTTCTTTTATCGATGGATTCGCGCTACGGTTGTCAATAGGGATACATTCGAAACTTTCGGCACCTTTTCACTAGTTCCGTTTTTCCGCCTTTTCACGGTTTTCGAGAAAGTTTTACGTGGAATATGTTGATACGCCGAATTTGAAGCCTTTCAGTGGCCATCGATCCTAGGATGCCGAAGCCACTGAAGCCCGCTCTTTATGCGTCAAAAATTGTGCTTTGTTTTAGTTAGGAGCCTCGTAGGTCAACGTGGGAGCCATGATAAAGCAAACCGATCTTCAACCAACATTCCCACAGCCTTGCACCACCGCTACAACGCGCCTCGCCATCCGTTAAATCTTACGACCATCTCCGGCCGATCGATATAATAGCGAAAATTTATTATCATTTTTAACTGCAGGATGCCTCGAAAGTATCTTTATTGCTCCGATGATCAAATATCTAGTGGAGTGTCGACGTAATGGTCTCAGACGAGCTCGGAGATTTATTTAATACTTCTTATCGTAGAGCCGAGCAAAGGGTTGCAAGAAATTGCGTCTATTTGTACAATTTATCTCTTTAGAGAGCAGATGTCAAAGCTGCCGTTACTTTACAGATAATTTGAAAGGAACAAGATCCGAAAGAGCTGAAATCAAAATGTCTCGCGATCATTCTGAGAAGAGTTTATCTGCTGGCTAGAATCTGAGTAAAACGTTCTTGTCTGCCGGGCGTGCGGGGGGGTATTGTTGAGCAAAGTTTCCATACGCGGCTGATTTACCTCCGCGACTCCCGACTGCGGCAATAAATCTAAACTATAAAGTCGCTTGTGCAGTGTCTGTTGTTGTCCGGCTGATTTATACACTCGAGCTGCAGCAGTCGCGAGGACGAGCGTCACAGCTCACAGCGCGTAGGTGTCGGCGGCTCGGGCCTAGCCTGTGGCCGATTGGACCGGAGGGACGGACAGCCACACACTTGTCACAAGTTTAGGGCCGCGACGAGTGTCAGACACAAGTGGCAACTGCCCTGCGGGCGATTCGTGTCGCTGTCACCGCGTCTAGTTGTGGGATAGAAAACTTATCGCATTTCCTCCGCGTGTGCCGGCGCGCGGCGCCGCGCGGGCTCCGACACAATTTCGCGGAGCCGCTCGCTCTATCCGGCTCAAATAACAGATGATGTTTTTAAACCGCCGTCCCCCGAACAAAGGCTGCCTCTGAAAAGTGTTTCGTAAAAGCACGTGCGTAATTTCCGCCGGTGCGGCGGCTCTAGCGCCGGCGTATGTAAACAATATAACGCCCTATGTACACTTTTGCCACTTTCTAGGAAGCGAAAGAGGGTTAGAATTTCATTTAGAGTGGCTCTGTTTGCCGATAGCCTCGTCGCTAACATGGCGGCGCGAGAAAAACTTTAATTAGTCGTATATATTTATCAGATTTTCATACTTGGCTTAATATTTAGGTGTAAAGTTATCGCGTGGGTCGGTGTAGCTACAGTGTGGAGGTACGTTAATTTGTTTATAAGGTGGCCGCGGGGCGCGGGCCGGTGCCGCTCGTTACGAAGGTGTTACGGAGCCCTGCGAGGGCCGGCGGCTCTATCTACGCTCGCTGAATGGTTGAGAGCTTTACTGTTTACCGTCCATTGATAAAAGTGATTCTTTTAAAAGATAGAGGCTTTTAAAAGAATTCGTTAGTTACAGCCATTTACTGTTGTTAAAGGGATTTTATTTTTATGTATCTCACTAGACAACTCTGTTGGCCCTTTCACTAAGCCTCTTGACGTGCGAACAAAACTATTCTTAGTTTACAGAGGACATAAGTCAGAATCGCTCTAGGAGAGTAACTTTTACTCTGTAAGTTCGAGCAGTTGTGAGTAAAACTAATCAAATTTTCTGTCTGACGTCAAAGTGGATTACCATTGAAAACAAATCCGCTCAGACTGTAGTCTGGGTAAACTAATCTGCGGAGTGATGTTATATCAATGTGGGCCACGGAGATGCAGGTAATTTCAGATTTGAGGCGCGGCGGGGGACGAGCTGCCTAAGATACTAGAATCGAATGATGTAGCGAAGAAGGGCAGCGAGGCACAAGAGACGAGCGACGCGAACATAGATAGGTCAGACAAAAACAGAAATAAGTATTATTGTACGAGTTCACCGCAGTTTTGAACGAAGTAGGTCGCCGCTAGGTGCTCACGCCGTAAAACACACGACCTGCTGAATTTTGGATGAGATGAGGCAGCGGACTTTGATTTAGTTCTTGCTCGCACTACAGTGCTTTCCGCTTAGCGCCCAGTTTAATGTTATGGCGCAATAAAACGAGTCTCTCTTGCGCCACGCGCTCACCCCGGCGGGCCTTAAGTACGCACAGTTCATTACGAGCATGCGCGGTCACGAGTCAACCTCAATCTAATTGAGCGAGGGTTAACGCGTAATTTCTATCATCACTCTCACTTAAGTTGAATTAATTAGATTAATTGTTACATAATCGCCTACTCTTCGGGGAATGTTCGTCAAATAACACCTAAGATTATGGCTGAGTGACTGCCTACAAGACCCATGAGCGGGTACTACATAGTAACATAATTTTGACTAAGTAACAGAATAGTTAGTAATCATTTAATAGTTTCGAATTTACACCTACAGTCTGTTCGGTCCTTGAAGTTTACATAGCGTATCATATAACACAGAAATGATATTCAAGTCAAACAAGAATGTTGTTCTTGCCATTACTCCAATTAAGATATTCAGATTTAGTCAGACTGTGGAGAGAGCTCCCGGCCGGTGGCAAGATGGCGGCGGCGGGTGCACACCTGGCGACAGCTACGAAAGGATCTGATGAGTTAGTTCCTTTGAAAGCCTTCTTCGGGTTCGCTAAAAGTGAAAGAGACGGAGAGTAAACCGCCACAGAAATATGGGAACTATATTATGATACGTGACATGAAACGGAGATGTGCCTCCATAGCAACACAAACCGGCCAAGTGCAGTCAGACTTGCGCACCGAGGACACAGCCTGCTGTAATTTTTTGAATGGTGCGACATTGGTATACCGCGTGAATCACGAATTTGTTACAATCGCACAAACCTGATATTTCGAAACATAAAAATCACAAGAAAAACTCATAGAACAAAATTATTGTGTTAATTTGTGGAAATCTGTTATCGGCTTCAAAATTCAGTTACTTTATAAAATCAATATACTTAAGTTAAAATTAAGCTGTTGATATTCTAAATAAACTTAAAATAAATAAATAAATAAAACTAAAGTAGTTGCCAAGCACTAAATTTAATTGAGTGTCTCAAGAATTGTGCACTTTAGATAGTACAATTCTGTTCTATCACATAGATGACACTGCCGTATGATTATACAATATGTTAGTCGCACATCGCACACAACAATTGAATAGCGCTTACCGTGACCGTTGGTCGCGGGGTGTAAACGTGTCGGGAGGAGTCTGGAGCGCGCGGCATTCGGCAGCAGCGGCTGTGCAGTGTGCACTAGCTAGGAAATTGCGCTTTTTGTTCAAACACTTTGAATTTATTTGAGCAAAAGATAAATATAATAAATTTTAATTCTGGGTCTAAACACAAGCTAGCCAACCCAATATTTAATTATTTAGTAATAGTCCAAAATTCTCGGCCATAGCCGAAAATATCATATATAACAAAATCCCAGACACTATAAGATCAGAACCGCCTAAAAGTTTGCCAACCTGCTTAAGAAACTATTAATCCCTAAATGTTATTACTCAATTAACAAATTCCTACTGTTAAGAATTCGTTAATTATCTATATAAATTTTTAACTCTAAAATCACAAACACTAAACGATTACTCAATGTCGCTTATACCGCATATTCAAATTAGATTTTAACTGCTTTTTAGATAGTTTTAAAATGTTTAGACAGTGTTTTATTTTTTTAAATTTTTATTATAATTGTAGTAAATAGCATTAAAAATAAGTTACAAGATTATTATTAAAACATTATTGTTAAAAAGTTTTCATCTGACAAATTAATTGATAATCTTGATGCTATTTCATAATTAACAACCAATTTAATTTAACTCAATAAGCCTTACAATGTAATTAAAATTAATATTAGATTTATAACCTCTGTGTGATCCAAATAATGTAATGATACCATCCTGTGTACAACATGACTGCAATAAATTAATATGAATAGGTTACCGTCGAGCTATGTGCCCCCGATGCGCGTGCCGCCTTTGTTCGCCGCTTGCCTCCGAGGCGAGGCGTGAGGCGTGTCCCTGCCCTAATTTCCCCCAGTGGACGCGGCTGCTGCCACTTGGGCATACCGGAAGTCGTGTTTAGTTTAACACGAGTGGATAGTTCATTGCACAAAGCATTTGTGGTGTTGATTAGTTCTGTGAACATTTTCATATCTCATTTTCGTTCATCGCCTCGTTCTAGCGTCCTTGACGTAGCGTAAACCTATCTAAGAGTACAAGCCTCTTGAAAATAGTGTTTCATACTGTAGTACTCAAGCATTTACAATGTGTGCCAGATGTACTTTGCACATGGGCAATAAGCTCAATGCTAATTAGCATTCATCATCATCATCAGCCATTTGACGCCCACTGCAGGACATGGGCCTCCCTCATGGTTTTCTAACCGTGAAGGGTTTGCCATAATGACCACGCTTGGCAGGCGGGTTGGCGATCGCAGTTTGCGGTTGGTATCTCAGTAAGACGCTGCTGCCCCTGGTAATTTATTTCCTTAGTCGCCTTCTACGGGAGGAAATGGAGTGACGCTATTCTTAATCCGGCGCCACACGCCGGTACTTAACACACTTGGCTACTGAAACACAGGTCGTGGGTTTGATTCCTGCTGGAGGCCGCCTTGCTTAATTTGTACAAATGGCATGTTTTTCCATTATTTGTGATGTCATAGCTATAGCAAGGTGGTATCCTAGCTCGAGGCCCAGGGGCCGAGTTTTTTAAATAAATAGTTGTTCAATAGAGTCTTATATTTTGAAAATTTAATAGCAATACCTCTCACTAATGTGAAGGACAACATTGTGAGGAAACCTGAATGCCCGACGTGCTCACATGCCTCAGCGCTTAATTGCCTACCCGCAGTGGGCACGCGTGGTGCTTAAGTCCATACTCTCTGAGAAAAGACCTGTGCCATAGCTAGCGGTCACACAGATGGGACGTGGGGCGCGAGGGCGCGATTTCTATACAGCGCGTCACGTCTTTTCCGCGCCCCCGCCCCGGGTCCCTTCTGATTATTGTGCCTTACTATATTGAAGACAAATAAAAATTTTCTATTTCTATTTCTGTGTGGCCACTGGCTTACAGTAGGACTTTGCAATATTCCAATTGGAGTTTGCGTCTTACAACAACGCATCATATAATAGCTATGAGTATTTTCACAGATTTTTTTTTATATCAAGTCTTACATATTTTTGTCAAATGCGCGCTTTATGCGCGCTGCTAATATTGCAGCCATCATTAAATCATTGTCCTACTCAGAATGTCTATGGTAGAGAAAATAGGGAAAAACTATTAAAAGGGGTTATAAACGACCAACTCCAATCGTCATGTTTCAGGATTGCTATTTTCATTAGCTATTGCTAATTGCAGTTGGTTTGTGAAAAACCCCGATTGGATGCAGAAGACGCTCCGAGAAACATGGCGCCGCTATACACCAGATTTTCCAGGAACTGAAGACCTCGTCCTTCTGACGACTTCAATGACACTGATGCAATACTCGTTGTGACAATTTCCATTTTCATTAATTTCCGATGTAATTGCTTCGAAGCCTTTACTTCAAAGAAACTAGGTGAAACAAAGAAACAAAGAAACCTAAGAAACATATTCTTTTTTATCCAACAAAATTATATTTTAATCATTATGAAGATTATCTACGCGGAATACGCACAAAGTGATACTGTGAGCAGACCTTCCCCCTCACCCCCTCGCGCCCCACCCGCCTGCATCGACTCTTAATATCGAAATGGATGGCATTCAATTAACGCGATTTATTTCGCAATGGAAAATATGTATTCCCTGAAATGCCCGCCTTGGTAGAGCCACGCAAAAATAACTGCTATCGTCAGTGCAGCGAGGCAGATTGTCGCTGTCGCCGCTGTTTCATCTGATTCAGCAATAAGCGATTGCGGCTGTAACTCAACAAAAGAAATATTTTAATTAATTTATTGGTCGTTTAACGTCATTACAAAATTGGGTTGGCAAATGTTAGTAGAAACAAACCACAAAAGAAAACAAAGCACTTAGTGGGACGTGGAAATTACGGGTAGAAATGAACACAAAAAGTGGGTGAAGTTATTTCAGTAGATTAAATAAATGAATTCAATGAACAGATATGGTTAAGAGAGGCTCGGCGCGCGATAAATCTGTGTTAGTAGAAAAAGTACACTCAATGAAACAATCGGAGCGCGGTACAGTCGCGGATAAATCAGCGCGACGTTTTATAGTCGGCCCTCGTTGTTTTTCGGCTGTTAATGAAGACAAATAACGCCGTTACGGTTAGTGCGGATCACAACAAGAGGCTCACACAGGCACACGCACGCACACAGACAGACCTGCCGCGTCCGCGAACATGCGCTGGAACACGTCGTCGCAATCTGTCGACAGACGCTGTGGTTAGTTGCAGTCACTCGAGACGGTCGCGCTAGGCGCTCTCGTTACACACTAAACTTCGAGAAACTGGCTACATCAGAATTATCAACGACCAACTCAGTTCGCTCATTAGGTCGACGGAAGTAATGGCGGGCGGCGCGGGGCGGAGCTTGTGCTCCCAATAAAGTGCTCGCAGTGGCGCGGGACAGTTCCCGAAGTGTTACCTGACAGGAGCATTGATTGGAAATGAATTATGTTAAGAGCACTGCTCGAGATTTATTGAGGCACCTCGAGCGAGTTGTCCACACTAGCGGGCCCGCCCCCGCACCCCCGCCCGCCTGGCACCCGCCCAACTGACCCGCGCCGGCGAAAATGGAACATTCAATTTTATTGCAAGCAAACCGACGGAAATGAAGAAAAATCATTCCATATTCACCCTGAATGCTTCTCATAATAAAATTATAACATTTATCGTTGAAAGATTCAGGTCCGCGCCGGGCTATCGCGGGGCGGCCCGCATGGGCGGGCGGCCGATACGTTTATTTAGACAGATACAATGCGTGGTGATGAATTCGATTGTACTCCAGGCGGGCGGGCGGCGGCGGCGGCGGCGGCGGACACTGAGCCGCTTTTATCTGGATTTACAACAAATTGTTGTCGGAGCGCACGGCGGCGCGGCGCGGCGCGATTAATTCAAAGCACGCGCGTCCGCTCCAATAAATATGTTAAAATGTCGCGTGACAACGACCAAGCCGATTTCGCATCGCATTTTCGAGTTGCCATTCGGTAAAATTGTTCGCGCTTCAGTTGACGCGTCGAATGGAATGCAAATATTGCCGCTAATGCAATACGATACGGGACTGTTAAATAAAATTGCTACATCGCGTCCACCCACCTCCGCGTCCCGCGCCCCGCTGCCCGCCCGCCCGAGCGCGGATTACTACAAAATTAAATCCAAAGTATAAATACAATTCGAGGCAGTCGTCGAATTTTATTTAAATAATTGGGAGCGCGAAAAAGTGATGCCTAAATCTAAACGGCTGGCAATGTCAGGTTTCAGTGCTGTCACTGGTTCATGAATTCACGATCACTTGGCGAAGCGCGGGGAGAACGGGACATCCCCGCGCGTTCCACGAGTCGCGTAGCTCTTCACAAGTGTGCAGAAATAGCAAAGTCCCGAACAAACGTACAGTTTTCAGTTTCAAACCATAATCCGGGTCAAATTTGCATGTTTAATGGAATGATACGCATATATTTTTTTGTTATTTAGGTGTACGAACCAAATAAAGAAAACCTTGTTTGAAAAATTAATTTAATACTTGATCATTTCAACAATGCTTGAGTAACAGCAACAGGTTTACCATTTCTACGTTGAAACCAAATAGGCGGAAAAACCTGGACCCAATTCGGTGAATAGTTTATATATATTTATTTTATTTTTTATTTATTTGGGAAGCAAGCGGTACAATAAACCAACATTTCTAAAACATTAAGATACCTGTGCTTTACTTGTCGTTTTAGATGAAAACCAAAATTCTACTGTATACACAGCGTGACGCTTGCAGGACCTGAAACGGCGCCTGTCACATGAAATAGTGATGGTAACGCGCTTCTCCGCGTGAAAACTCGCGAATTGAGTTTCGATTCTCGTCGAGATCCGACTGAATACCAAGTCGCCGGTGTCACCCGCGGGCTCTACACGTCGCGCACATATCAGAGCCGCGGGACGCGGACGGGGCGAAATGTGTGTGGCAGCATTATCGAGGTACTAAAATCAGTTTTTACACTATCAATCAGAAAATTTATTTCAACGTAACGAATTAACATTCTGTTTGCGTAATGTCGTTACCGCTGCCTTCGGGCCGTTTTTTAGTGGAGAAAAAGGAAGCGGAAAAAAACTTCTCTCTTAAACCTAATACATCAGTTGTCATATTATGATATGATATCCTATATGATAAGATTGCATGATTACCATCAATCATCATCATCATCAGCCATTTGACGCCCACTGTAAGACATAGGCCTCCTTCGCGGGTTTTAAATGCCAAAACATTAATAATTTTTCTTACAAAAGTAGGATAAACATTACCATTTTGTTTATGCGTTGTCTATCCGTCAGAATAGCTGTACGATTGAGAGTAAAACGTTATCGTGGTCGTATGCTTACGATTTCCATCGCCCGACCACGGTTAAAATGTCCATGGCTATATTCTTTTTGTTGCACTAACCCGTGCTGAGGACATTTTTAAAACCTATCTAGAGGCTAAAACTTCCACCCATGCCGGGACTTGAACCCGCGACCTCTGGCTAACCGTACGAGCGCTCTCCCAACTGAGCTAATGTGCAGGCATCAGTAAAATTTCGAGCCTCTTTACAAACTTCTCTGTATTACGTACAGGCAGCGACATCTGACCGAAGCAATTTACATCACTTGCAGCCCCGAGTAACCCACTTTGCAGTTAGATTTTTACATGTCGTGGCTGCTGACAGCTATCTATCTGTCTATTTGTATCTATACAGCCCATGAGAGATGCCCACAGAGTTGCATGGGCCTCTTCACCGTCATGCCAACCTCGGCGGACCCCATCTGCCGACATGATCTAAATAAAGCAATATTTCTTCTTTCTTTGTAATTTTTGTAATTGATGTATGTACGATAGTCCCTTGTATGCACTAGTTTTTACGAAATGTAAATCCATGTTATTACTTCTCTCTTTATATCTCGCGCAAAGACGGTAGAACCACTGGCTTCCATGATGCAGGGCAACCTAGTTTGGTTGTCAGGGTAACAACTGAGGGGGCCCGGACGGTCTGTTTGGCTACTTTACGTTAAAAAATAGGTATCCCTGAGCTATTGGCTATGTACGTACAGTCGACAGCGGCTCGATCTTTATACCTAGGTTACAAGGCCACACGTAACAAAACCGAATAAAGTGTACATATTATTATATTATAATATGAGCTGTCGAATGTATTAAGAATATGTACCTGTTACGTATTTTCTGTCCGTGGCAAATTTTATTCTGGTTACAAATAAATTAATTTTATTTTATTTCGCTTCATTTAATAATGAACAAACATTTTTTTATTAAAGTCTGGCAGTATCCGTATACATAAGCTACTCTAGCACTGCTTCTTGGAGCCGTAATTGTTATTGGAGAAAATCGAAGTCGATCAGAAATATCCAGGACAGAGGTAAACAACCGGCGCTATTGATCTTATAATAATACAGATTGATAATAAGATAAGACGGACTGCTCGGTAAAGTAAACCATCCGATACTTGCTGTAAGCCCACGGATATCGTCCAACTTTCGTAATTTAGAGGCACCTATACAACATTGCTTCTCTAATTTTGAGTAAGGAGACTACAGAGGAGATCACTTTTAGAAAGAAAGAGAAACATTTATTGCAGCAACAGACAACACACATTAATTAAAACTTAAAACAAAACAAAATATGGACAATAAAAAATTATAAAAACACTTTTCAGAATTTGTCGCGGTGTGTCTCTGCTGGTACACATGGCAACTGACTCAGCATAGTGCTGAGGGTGTGAACCCTCAGCGCTGATTTTCAGTCAGTGCCGACAGCCCTAAGTGCTCTAGAGCGGATCCTGGCCTGATGCTAACTAATAAATAAAACCATGTAGGCAACATAATAAAAATCAATAAATTTACATTTATATAGGTACGTACCCGTGCATATACATACATATACAAAGACATACATACACATATATATACGTACAATATGAAATATTAAGTACACATTTAACAAAACTATGGTAGACATTTTAGTGATAAGGCTGTCATTTGTACTCATAGGTTGAGAAATATCTATGTAATTTCCATTTTTATGTACAATAAAGTATTCTCTATCTTTCTATCTACAAGGTGTAGCAAAATCCCCACATATATCAAAAAATGGGTTGTTCACAAGTAAATAGGAATAAATTTTACTAGAGGGATAACTCCGAAGTCGCGAAATAAATTGCAGCTGTTCTATACTATTGCCATGTGACCGAAGGCACTAAAGTGTATGGTCAGCTGATATTTTTTTCGCAATTTTGAAGTTTTTCTCGCAGAAAAACTTGTTCATATTAATGAGTAGAACCTAGAACCACCTATTTTCAGATGTACCCACTCTGTAGAGTTATAGGCTAGAAGAACGTTTACGTTAAGTTTTGTAAAGAGAGGCTATTGAAGCTTTACCCCGTCTGTCATACTTGTCATCTAGGTACAGGGATGGTTTACATGAAACTACGCTCCATTGTTTATTATGACAATTTTATGTACACTGCGTAGCTAAGTCTACTTGTTCGTCTGTAGGTTAATCGATTAAAGCAAACCATGAATTGCAGATCTTCGACATAGGGCCCAGGCGTTACTTACCGACGACGTGCAGCGTGACGAAGAAGCTGCGCACCGGCTGCGTGGAGACCTGGCACTCGTAGACGCCGGCGTCGCGCTGCTGCGCCCACTTGATGGTGAGCGTCCAGTCGTCGGACGCGGCCGCGTGCGACGCCTGGAAGCGCTGGTCCGACGTGTACGTGTACCCGCCCACCGTCAGGATGTGCAGGTCGCGGTGCCGGATCCACGACACCTGCGGAATAGAGGCCCGGTTAGATGGGGGGCAGACCTGCTCGGTAGCGGGAAATAGACTCACGTCGCAGATGAGAGTGGGATAGCGCGCTGGGACGGAGCTGGGGGAGACATTAGAAAGCTCTGGTATTCAATTCAATTCAATTCAAATATTTTTATTCATTGTAAAAACAGAATGTTTACTTAATAAACGTCAAAGTTGTTAGTTTCACAATTAATGGATTATGTGGAGAAGAAGCTAACAAAGAAACTCCACATTTATTCTTTTCAAAACACGTTTTGACTTAATTAACAGAGTTTTCAACTCAAAATATTAGTCATGAATGTGTTGAACACTAGTCACAATCGTCCTTTAAATAATAATAGGGGTTAAATTATGAAATTGCCGTTTTATTGCAATAGGTTCTTTGAATTGACATAGAATCTTCATGCTTCGAATGAAACTTTTTTCAAATGGTTTCTATGATGTTCTTTTTTAAAAAAATGTGAAACATTTGAATATCGACTTTCAATTGTTTTTGTTATTCAATTTAGACAAGAAAGATGGATACTGCGAAAATTCGAGTGATTTTTGAATACGAGTTCCGACGCGGAACTAACGCGGCAGAAACAGCCCGCAATATCAATGCTGCGTTTGGAGAGGGGTCTACTAATGAACGCACCGTGCGATTTTGGTACGCTTTCGTGATGGAAATTTCGACTTAAAAAACGAGCCACGAGGAAGACCGCCCACACAGGTGAATAACGATGAATTAAGAGAGATAGTGGAAGCCGACCCTAGTCAAACTACCCAGGAATTAGCGGCATGGTTTAACGTTACCTTACCTACAATATTGACTCACTGCGTCAACTCAATAAAATAAAAAAATACGAAAAATGGGTGCCTCATAATCACTCGAATTTTCGCAGTATCCATCTTTCTTGTCTAAATTGAATAATAAAAACAATTGAAAGTCGATATTCAAATGTTTCACATTTTTTAAAAAAAAAACACCATAGAAACCATTTGAAAAAAGTTTCATTCGAAAACCTCAAACCATGAAGATTCTATGTCAATTCAAAGAACCTATTGCAATAAAACGGCAATTTCATACTTTAACCCCTAACTGTTTAATGCCAAACTTATGGTACTTTGATAAGACCGACCCATCTTGAGAACTTTGTATTCTAAAGTCTCCTGCGTATTAAAAACCTATTTAGAGGCTAAAAATTCCACCCATGCCGGGACTTGAACCCGTGACCTCTGACTAACCGTGTGAGCGCTCTCCCAACTGAGCTAATGGGCAAGTGCAAGCATCGATGAAATTTCGATCCTCTTTACAAACTTATCTGTATTACGTACAGGCAGCGAAATCTGGCCGAATCAATTTACATCACTTGCAGCCCCGAGTAACCCACTTTGCAGTTAGGTGTTAATATTGGAATGATATCGCTGTACCTACATGATTATATTCTTTTTGTTGCACTAACCCGCGCTGAGGACAATTTTAAAAACATATATAGAAAATTGTCCTAAATAGGTTTTTAAAATTGTCCTCAGCACGGGTTAGTGCAACAAAAAGAATATAATCTCCTGCGTATGTCCGTACAATATTAAAAACAGTAGAACGATCTAGTCTTTTCAGTAAGCGACAGAAAACCGTGGGTAAGTATGTTACCTCGTCCATTTATCACTCCGTTTTATTTTTAACAGTTTTGTCAACCGTTTTGTCAACAAGCGCAGTAGACTCAGCTTAAGTCAGTTTACATCTATAATTTTGTACTCTGATAAAATTTAATTTTATCCTTGCAATGTGACTTCAAAAGAGAGGCGATAGGAGCGTGCGACTAGCTGTGTGTGGTTAAGTCCTGCGCACAGGTACAGCGTTGTACTTGCAAGGGGTTTATGTGTCGCTGACCGCAGCCTGACGTTGTGAATAACTCAGAATCTAAGAGACGGATGAGATACGAGAAAAGGCAAATAGTGCCTATTGTGGACAAAAAAATCAATGACATTTTAAGTCTCACAAATAACGTGTAATCAGCTCTAGAATAAAGTAACCATCGCACACGTTTGCATACCTCACTAGCAATTTCATTTTCTTGTTAGTGAACTATGATGGTCAAAGTTTAAATATTTCAGTCGAACATTTCCATGCTCATTGTAGCAGAGTTCTACGAATCGACTTAGAACAGTTCAAAACTTCATAAGAACTTATGTAAAACCGCGTCAATGAGTCTCGTGTTTGAAACTGTTATAAAATTAATTAAAATTAATATTTGGCAGCTTTACACACTGGAATTCTCCTAAAATCAAAACTACTTCCGCATCGCGCTTCAATTACTTTTGGACTGCAAAAGTAACACTATACACAAAAATAAAAAAAGAACTAGATATGACGAGACTGAACTAATAATAAAACCGTTATTGTAGTTTTAAAACCGGTCAAGTGCGAGTCAGACTCGCGCACGAAGGGTTCCGTACCGTTATGTATACAACATTAGACACAAAGATCAAAAAAAAGGGCAAAAAATTACGTTTGTTGTATGGGAGCCCCTTTAAATATTTATTTTGTTTTAATTTAATTGTTTATTTTTGAAGCGAATATAGAACTAAATATTCTGTGAATATTTCAAGCGTCTTCCTGTTGCCGTTATTAATATCGAGCAAAAAACGGCAAAAAATTACGTTTCTTGTATGAGAGCCCCCCCTTAAATACTAATGTTATTCTGTTTTTAGTATTTCTTGTTATAGCAGCAACAGAAATGAATCATCTGTGAAAAAATCAATTGTCTAACTATCACGGTTTATGAGATATAGCCTGGTGACAGACGGACGGACGGACGGACAGCGGAGTCTTAGTAATAGGGTCCCTTACCCTTTGGATACGGAACCCTAAAAGACCAAGTGAAAGACACACAAACATCTAAAAAGATAAATCGGGACACGCAATATCTGAAAACCGTGCGTTTATTATGCTTGTCACGCACACTGGTTATATCATTATATTCGTACACAGTTGCTGCCTCACTACAATTCTGCGATAGCAGCTTCGCGGAGCGGGCTCCTCTGGTGACCCGAGCTCCCAAGCCGAGCGAATACTTGTCGAGGGCCCAGAGGGGCAGCAGATCGGCGGGCCGGCTTTAGCCTGCATAATATTGTAACCAACTTACCTATTTCATAGTTGCATCTTACCCGCTAACAAAATAATTACATACATTTTTAGGAATCCGTAGTCCGACAAGGAACCCTTATAGTTTCGCCAAGTCCGTCTGTCAGTCTGTCTGTCCATCCGCGGCCTAGCGCAAAGACCGGTGGTACTAGAAAGCTGTGATTTGGTATGTGTAAACATATTTATCACGCGACAAAATTAAAGAATAAAATGTTGGAATTTTTTTTTCTGTACCTCCCCTAACATTAAAATTGGGATGTTTTTTTTTCTCGTCTACCCCATCATGTGGGGCATCGTTTGATTGGTCGTTGAAAAATATTGTGGGTGTAGGAAGATCATTTATTGATTTAGGGTTCCCTTTGCGAAATATTAAGCTTTCAAGCGCAAATTTTTGTCAGAGTCCCCCCCCCCCCTTCTCATGGCTAAACGGTTTTATTTAATTTTTTTATTTATTTAATACGGAGATATTACAGAAACATGCCACTTATTCTTAGATGATAAAAAATATGTACTAGGCATGCTTCCAAAAACATATCTCACTAAGAACTTTATTATGAGTAAGTTTAAGGTGAGGGCGTGTATTGAGTAATTCATGAAGAGTACATGAATTATTTATAGCAATAATATGTGACACAACTTATAGAAACTAAATTAAAACTTAATGAACGTTCATGTGGGTCCTGAAGTGAGTGCACAACACAATATTTAAGTCTTCCGGTTTCTCCCACACCAGCAAACCGCCAATATCAACAGCATATTGTATCACTTAATAGGCCACGGTACAAACAAAAAAAGAAAACAAAGGAAACAAATGAGCTGCTAGCAACAGGCCGTGCCGGGTGGCCAGCAGACCGCTGGTGTACGAGAAACCGGGGGCAAGTTATATAATAATATGGTATTGTAGGTGTGGTATTGCCTCAGAACACAAAAAGAAGGGTATTGCGGTGGAATAGTTATAAGAAGATAGTTGTTTTGATAACAATAATTAGGTTAGTGCTTTTTTGCAACACTGCTTATCATAGCAGTCATCTGAGGGCTACGGCTAATTTGGCTGGCTGAGCCGTGAACCAGTTTCTCTTTCAATTAGGGATATAATTTTCTTCACAAACGACGCCTGTCTTTCATGGAAAATATCTACAGATAAGAATTTTTTGTTGTATGCGGTACATATTCTATTGAGAGGGGTTCGGAATCCCGCGTTTGTCCTTGAAACAAGCAAATGGAACAAAGGTGGAGCACGTCCACGCCTTATTTTTTAAATTTTAAATTAATTTTCTCTAGCAATTCAGGGCACTTATAAATATCGTTACAAATATTACGTAATATCTTCGCATCCGTTAGTATACGGCGGTCATCAAGAGACATAAGTTTATATTTTGCTAGTAAATCTCTATATGATTTACAAGACGACGGTTTAAGCTACGCAAGTACTTCTTCTGTATGCTCTCTATTTTGTTGTTGTAGATGGCATAATATGGGTTCCAAATGCTAGAGGCGTATTCCAGTTGTGATCGGACCAGCGACTGATACAAAGTCATGCAAGCAGACGAATTTTTGAAGTGTTTTGTATTTCTTAATACGAAACCCATCATTATGTAAGCCTTTTTACAGATATTATCCACATGAGTATCAAAAGTAAGTTTGCTATCTAATAACAAACCGAGGTCCTTAATTAAATTAGTAGAAGCAAGCGATTGATTACCAATCTTATATGAGGCAGTTACTTTATTAACTTTTTTTGTAAAAGAAATAACCTGACATTTATTAAATGCCAGATAAATTTTGTTCCTTTTGCAATAGTCTTCTAGTCTATCTAGATCACTCTGTATTCCAGTGCAATCTTCGCTTTTATCTATAACTGAAAATATTTTTAAATCATCAGCGTACATGAGAAACTTGCTATGTTTAAAGCAAGTATGTATATCGTTTATGAATAAAACGTAGAGTAACGGCCCCAAAATAGAGCCCTGTGGCACTCCGGACGACATTGTGAGTGGATTTGACGAGTACCCGTTGATGGCTACAATCTGAGTCCTATCCTTAAGATAAGATGTGAACCACCTTAGCAAATTTCCTTTAATTCCGTTAAAAGCTAGTTTCCTTAATAGTAGCAAGTGATCCACTTTATCAAAAGCTTTTCGGAAGTCTGTATAAACGGCATCCACTTGCTCTCTTTAATCCAGACTTTCGAATAGGTAGTTAGTGTAGATCAGCAGATTTGTTAGTGTTGATTTTTGTTTCACAAAGCCATGTTGTTCTTTTAGTATGACACGTTCAATGCTAGAACAAAGGTGCTTATGAACAAGTTTTTCAAAAATTTTTGAAAAGCATGAAAGAATTGAAATAGGCCTAGGCCTAGGTTGATTGTAGAAACGTGAAAAAACTCAGGGTAGTAGCACGTATAATGAACTTAAAAGAAAAAGTGTCACAGCTAATACTAGTTTTACTAGTTAACGAGTAATAGGCAACCAACTTATAAAAGTAAAATTTCGTACAAAAACCATTGAAAATTACTTCGATGAAGTTATTAGTTCTGTAAAGCAGATAAAAAAACCCTCTTTCTACGGAACCCTACAGTGTGGCCCGACACATACTTGGCCGATTTTTTTATAACCAAACTTAAAAGTGCCTGGCTACCCATAGCACAGGGTATCCTAGTTTGGGAGCCAGGACGCACGCATGTAACTAACTAGGCAAATAAATTATTTTCATTTCATTTCAGCTTACTTTCGGTTGACTCACATTTAGACCATGCCCACGCAACGAACTCAAGCGTGTGTATGGATAGGTTCGTAGAGTCTGGGTAAGGACCCATTCGTTTGTGATTCAACCCAAACAAACGGAATTCTAAAGTAGAATCCTGACCGCAGCGAGGGATTTAAAGTAACTCGAGCCTCAAATAGTGTTGTTCCCGAGGTGGATACTCTACTTTTTATCACCCTCTATGAAAAGACGTGGTAAATGAGCGTATTCGGCCTAACTTAAAAAAATGCTTTCATTAAGAGAGCAGGCGGCAGAAGGATCAGGACAGTGACGGAGTGGCGGCCGACCACCGGGCGGCGGTCTGTGGGAAGACCAACAGCTCTATGGTCGGACGATGTGGTTGGCCGACTGCTTGTGGATGTGGATGACGGGAGAGCCAGCCTACTCAGTAGACAGATATGGGCTGATGATCAATCTATATCTATCTATACTAATAATAAATCTGTAAGGGTCGGTCATGGAGTAAGTTAGTTTGTTTTCAGAGATATTGTGTTTATAGGCTCAATATATGATACTGAAACTAATTTCACGATTTTTAGAATTTTTTTCTGTATGTGTGTATGTATGTATGTTCCTCCATAACTCTTAAACCAATTATCCGAATTAGATGAAATTTGGTATAAAAACATATAGACATCTGGGACACAGGATAGGCTATTTAAATTCTAGCTCCAGTTATGATAAGACGTGGCCCCCATACAAACGCTGCTTCGTAAAAATCGAAATGTACGCGAACGGAGTCGCGGGCACAGCTAGTTATAAATAAAAAAGAGACAACTAATAAAAGTATTCACTTTAACATCGTGTGGTTCATTTGGCTTATCAAGGTGGATAAGTCCCTAAGAATCCGTTGATATAAGTATGTAGGTAGTTAAATTTTACATAAAACATACATAATGTGAATACAAATGTTAGCATTTTAATAGAACCGAACCTTGTCTAAAGCAAGTCGCTGAACTCTCTAGAAATTCAGTAAAGTCAACAGCTCGTCGGCCAAAATCCCAATAAAATCAAAATGTTTTTACTGTAAAACAAAAACTGCGACTTAACTGTAACACAAAAACTGCGAGCGTTACAAGTTAAGTCACCAACACCAAGTCGATTTCAAAATCTAGATTCATCATCATCATCATCCTCCCTCATGGTTTTCTAACCATGAAGGGTTTTGCCACAATCGCCACGCTTGGCAGGCGGGTTCGCGATCGCAGTATGCGGTTGGAATCTCAGGAAGACGCTGCTGCCCGTTTCCTGGTAATTTATTTCCTTAGTCGCCTTCTACGACATCTACGGAAGGACATTGAGTGACGCTATTCTTAAACCGGCGCCACACGGAATCTAGATTATTTGGAAAAAAATGCCCAAAAAAAACTCCAAACTTTTCCAAAACACACTTTTCTTCAAACTTTTCTCGAACAAGTCTTTTCAAACTTGGTCCTTAATTAACAGAGTACATATTATTCTGAAACCCAGAACTTATGCATTGAACTGGCTTAAATTCCAAACATCTTTGTCGTCTAAATAATCTGTCCTAACTACACTGCATTCGATTCTGAATTCGACTCTGTGCCACCAAATTCAACATGTAGCACGCTTTATTTCCCGTTAATAATCCTACTGACTACATATCAGTCGACTTAATACAATAGTAAAGTGTTACGAGCAAATAGCCCAATACTTGGCTACATTCACGCGCCCGGCAGATAGATTAGACCATAACTCAGCTAAGACCCATTTGGCTTAGCTTTATTCAGGCATTCTACTCCGACGTGGCACGGACTGCGACATAATAAACTTAAGCAAATCCCCGATGGGGCTAGGCAGACGGTCGGTTTCTGAAACGAGAATTTCACAAAGTAATTTCTCAGTATAGCTCGGCCTCACCGATTTGTCCGTAAAGAATGAGAGAAAACGATGTTTATATATTTACTTAGCAACATTTTCAACAAAAACCGACCCTGTGTAGGGTAGAAGGAGGGGTTTTCGATTTTTTATTGATTAACAAAATCACCACCAAATGTATGGAATTCGTACGAAGTTTTCCTTCTATAAGTTGCTCGACAATTACTCGTTTACTTGTAAACGAACTAAACGAAGAGAACTTGCTTACTTAGCTGTGATAGTTGTAAATGATAATCTCAATCATATTAATAGTGATTTTTCGGACTCGTGACCGTGAACCTAAGGCAAAAAACATAGGACTAGATAGCGTTAACGCCAAAAACGGTATGTGGCATAAATGCTATGAAGTCTCAGGTCCACGGTCCTAGTTTTTTGTCGTGGGTCCTAAAAATCACTGCAAACATGATTGAGAGATTGTACTGACACTTTTTGCAAATACGATCTATAAAAGAAGATATGAAGTGACTTCATGTAGAAATAGTATGATTTTATGAGTAAGTTTATATGGTATATAGTGTGGATAATTTTACGACGATTTTAGATGTTTCTGAGTAATTTTCTTAAGTGAATTTAACATTTTATAACCAATAAATAAGCCAGTAAAGACGTATTTAATCAAAGGTATGCGATTATTTCTACAAGAAATGTTTAAAAGTTTTTTTTGAGGTTACCTTTGTATTACAGTCTGTATTCCTTTCGCGGTATACAAAACTTTGCTTTTTCGGTTTTGGTATAAACTATCCCTTTTCCAGTGAAAAGCATTTCACGACGTTTTTATGTTTAATTTCCATAAAAAAATCCGAAAATAAGCAACACTTCTTAAACAAAACAGACATTGTCCGGGCAAATCTCAGTGGCGCCATCTGTAATTAGTTTCGTGTTGCCATCTCCATTCAAATCACTTTTCATCCCTAGGAATCAAAGAGCTATTTTTACATATTTACAAGGACTAAACTTGCTCTTTTTGAATAGATGTGATAAAAATATGTTTCAAAACAGGACGTAGCCCATTAATGTGTGCTAAGCCTTCAAATTCGTTCAAATGTTATATAGTGTCCTGGTCCTAAACTAGGATACCCTGTGCTACGGTGACCAGGCAAGGACATCACAAACAAGGAAATACATCCAGACTGAGACCATTTGTACCACCTGTGTAGGGAATCGAACCCACGACCTCTGGCACGACCAAGGAGGCCGGCCAACCTTGGACTGCCTTGACTTTTTGAATGTCCAACACACATACACAGTTTAAATTTATCATATATCTATATCAGATTTCAGATTCGTCTGATGGGGGCCTTTGCGCGATTGCTCCCGATGAGTCAAGCGTCGGCGTGTCGACGTGTTGGCATGTCTGCGTACCGCGGCTGGCACGCGCCAGGGTCGATCCGAATCCGCAGCCCCTCACTATGCAAATACAATGATCCGACCTAACACCGTCCGACAAAAGGACACGCGCTCCGAATCCCGATATTTTTATAAAGCTCTCGTGTTGTTACCTTTCGGAGGATAAACATAAAATTTACAAAAATGGGGCATGATAGTATACATACGCAAGTAGCCCATAGGCAATCCCAGTAAGTGTAGCGGGCAGGTACACAGTATAATCCCTCTTATCGTTCGAGTAGCCTTTCATCTCGACTTAATCTTGGGCTTTGCCTTTTGTGACCGTGTTTCTTTCCCTAAAAGTCACATATTCGGGATTCGTCTACGTTATGCACAATATCATGTACGCAGCGACCGTCGCCCGCGGGCGTCGGGTCGAGTCACCACAAACAGTAATACAGGAAAAGAACAACTTTGTTTCTATACCTGAAATAAATGATAAAATAAGTTCTATTCTGATGATCTGGCAACAAGTGAAACTAACTATTGACAGCGGTGACCGTGTTATCAGAACAACGTGAGTAAATAAGCAGTAATAGATAATATTGCTGAATGAGGATGGCTGAGGATAGAAGGAAATGGCGTGCTTTGGGAGAGGCCTATGTCCAATGAACGGGTACGGACTAATGGAATCATCACCATCATCATCATCATCAGCCATTTGACGTCCACTGCAGGACATAGGCCTCTCTCATGGTTTTCTAACCGTGAAGGGTTTTGCCATAATGGCCACGCTTGGCAGGCGGGTTGGCAATCGCAGTTTGCGGTTGGAATCTCAAGAAGACGCTGCTGCCCGTTTCCTGGTAATGTATTTCCTTAGTCGCCTTCTACGATATCCACGGAAGGAAATGGAGTGACGCTATTCTTAATCCGGCGCCACACGGAAATATGATGGAATAATATTAATTAATAGTATCGATTTTATCTACAGATTTTGTACAAACCTCTTGTGTTTGAATTAGAAATAGATTTGTCAACAGCGGAAGTAGGCTGTCTGCTGTGACACCGGTGATTCACCTAGCACAGCAGCTGATGCTAAATTAGTTTGATTTCATACCTTCCTTAAGTCACAAATAAATTATTTACACTGATAGTAAATCAATGTTCAACTTAGAATCACATCCTTTAGTAGGTACACCGGCAATGGAATATGCTTAGAAACTGATTTTTATGTGTTGATTGAGTTAATAACTTGACTGCCTCGTTGGTCTAACGGTATTATGTCTGAATACCGTGCCAGAGGTCGTGGGTTTGATTCCCACTGGGGCCGTACGTTTGTACAAATTACCACGGTCTGAGTGTATTTCCATGTTTGCGATGTCCTTGCCTGATTACCGTAGCACAGAAATCGGAAATCAGACATCAATAATATTAATTTTAACGTAAATAATTAATTTAAATTACATTCTGCTAAAGCTGTGGTAGCCTAGTGGGTAGAATATTGGACTCGGAAGCGAGAGACCCAGGTTCGATTCCCAGTGCGGGCATGTACCTATGACTTTGTTTTCTAAGTTATGTACAATTGTGAAGTTATAGCAGCAATACCACTCGCTAACGGTGAAGGAAAACAACGTGAGGAAACCTGAGTGTCTGAGCTATTCACATACCTCAGCGCTTGACATCGCCAATCCGCGGTGGGCAAGCGTGGTGATTAAGCCCATACTCTTTCATTGAGAGAAGGCCTATGCCCTACAGTGGGACGTATATAGGCATTACATTCTGTTTGCTGAATATCAATGTACTATGTTACTATGTTAGCCGCTGCCTTCGGGCCGTATTTGTAGTGGAGAAAAAGGCAGCGGGAAAAAAAACTCCACTCCGACCTCTTACTCTTTACGTTTTTCTAATCATCTTAAGCACAATACGTCAGAGCCTATATGATAAGATTCCGTGTTGCCATCAACAACTTTAAACGACCAAATATTACTTACTTTCTTACTAAAGTAGGAAAACATTAATGCTGCGGCCAGACACACGAACAGCACCCGTTCACGAGCATAACGCAGGGGTCAGCCATCACCAGTCTCAACCATTTTAGAGGGTCATAGATTGCTGTCAGTTATAAGTGTGATGTAGTTATTAATATGCAATCACGTCCTCAGTACACTTTTTAGAAGTAAATAAATTATAATATTGGTAATTAAATAATAATAAAATGAATTGAAGAGTCGATGGTTCCAAAGAGCAAAGAGGTAGAGTAGTGCTTCTGTTGGTGGTGCGTGCGGGGAGGGACCGTGGGTCTGCGGGGGCCGCAGGTTGGATCAAACGGTTCGCGCTCGCGGCTTTAAAGCGGCCGCGGCTCAGATCGGACCGATGATTTTAATTTCGGGAAGAAAGGACCGTACCCGCGGCGACATGTTTATTTATTTATTTAGATACAATCCCATTTTTGGGCAAAAAATTGTCCCTCTATCAATCAATCTCCCTTTGCCCCACCCGCGCCATTTTCGATAACATCTACACGTATCATCTCTAGGAAAAAGTCTGATTTATTTTCGCAGAAATGCTGAACATTTGTTGGAACTTAAACGTTTTTCAGGTCATAACATTTTCTAAATGAAACGAAAAGATAAGAATTGTGTATACCAGCACCCACAGGTTACAATTTTGCGATCGATAATAATCATGGACCATAACCAAAATGTATGTACATGGTAGAAATTGTTGTAGACGTATCAAAATCTTCTTATAAACCTTTCTAAATAATACACATCAAAAAAAGTTTGTGATCAATAGCATAAGCTCCTATAATTCTTTAAATTTAACTTTATCAAGAAAAAATCTATGTTGTATACTTTCTTTAAATAGGAATACCCTGTTTGAAATTAAAATATAAAACTATTTTTTATTATTTATTTTAAAAAAATTGAGCCCTTAATCATAATGTAATTGAGATAGAAATTTCATAGAAAGAAAAATACTGTTTAATTAAACTTAAACAACAATTTATTATAAAAAGGTTAAATTCAATATAAAATAACTCCTCCCCTGGCTCGAACACATACGGAGATCCTCCTGGGCATGCTAAGGATCAAGTTATCCAGCATTACCTAGGGTAACCTATCCCATTCTTCAATAGCGGCTTCCCTGAGCTCTGGAACTGTCTGGGGACGTGGCTCACGGTTCCATACAGCCCGTTTAAGAGCATCCCTCGCGTGCTCTATTGGTTTTAAGTCGGGCGAGCCGGCAGGCCAGTTTAAACGTGTGATATCGTATTCTTGAAGAGCAGCATTGACTCGTTGAGCTCGATGTGCGGGCGCATTATCATCGACCAGTACAAATTGGTGCCCATGGTTTACTCGGAATGGTCTGACGATATCATCAATAACAACTGCTTTGTACATGTCTGCTGTCATGTAGCCCCGATACGGGATCAAAGGCGTTCTAGCTCCAATCATAATGCCACCCCAAAAGGACACCGATTTTCCGCCTTGCTGAACTGTTCCAGTGGCAGTTCTTTGTCTTTCACGGTCGCCTGGTCTTCTCCAGACACGGACACGTCGGTTATCTGGATGAGTGCTGATTCGGGATTCGTCAACGAAGAGACAGTTTTGCCAAATGTTTTCTTCCTCACCTTCTTCATTTTGCCGAAGTCTAGCCCACTGCAATCTTCGTTGTTGACGTTGCCGGGAATTGAGCGGAGCTCGCCAAGACCTCCGTGCTCGTAATCCAGCGTGATGCAAGCAATTGCGAACGGTCTGCGTGCTAACTTCAAGCCCAGAGGCGGCCCTGACTTCTGCTTTTATTTTAGTGGCGTTGATTGTTGGATCACGGGCTGCCAGCAATCTAATATAGCGCTTTTGGGCAGCTGTCAAAACAGTTGGGCGACCGCTGTGGGGTCGGTCAGCTAAATTCCTCATTCCGTGGTACCTCTGCAACGTAGCCACGACACAGGATTGGGATATAGCAAGTCTGCGTGCTAGTACTCTCGTGGTGTATCCTTTTTCCCTCAAAGTTACTATTCTTGCTCGTAAAACCTCTGATAATCCTCTTGGCATTTTTTCAATCACAACTTTCCGCAAAAAATATCTTGAATCGGTTATAATTGACTAAATCAGATTTATGAATGAGCGTAAGCTAGGACTGAAAGTCTTTTAATATGAAAAAACAACTGAACGGTGTCATTGTTTTGTGTTCTAATTCTTTATTTTTAAATAAAGAATCTAAAAAGAAGAAAAAATCATAATATAATCTACAGTATGTAACAAAAAAGATTTCAGTTTTTCAAAGTGATCGCAAACTTTTTTTGATGTGTGTACTTTTCCTCTGTGATAATAGGTATTAAAGTATGAAATTGCCGATTTGTACTGAAAATCTAAATTGTTTATTTTTTAAATTTTTAACAAATTTATTTAATCAAAATAGTTGCCATTATTATTTATACATTGCTGCCATCTAATGGGAAGGTCATTAATGCCTTTGCGATAGAACTCCGACGATCTAGACGGCACAAATTGTGTGAAAGCATTTTGTACTGCCTCCTGGGAAGAAAACTTCTTGTCACGTAGATAATTGTCCAAATCACGAAAAAAATGGTAGTTCGTTGGAGCAAGGTCTGGTGAATACGGAGGATGACGAATGGTTTCTAACTGCAGTTCCTGAAGGGTCAAAATGGTTTCTCGTGCTGTGTGAGGTCTCGCGTTGTCGTGGAGCAATAATGGTGAAGATCGATTCATGAGTCGGGGCTGTTTTACTGCTAGTTTTGTCAACATGGTTCGGAGTTCGGCACAATAGACATCTGCCGTTATTGCTTGACCAGATCGGAGAAAACTATAGTGAATAACACCATGCTGAGACCACCAAACAGTTACCATTACCTTTTTATTAGTAAGTTTTGCTTTAGGACACTGTTGTGGCATTTGACCTGGGGTCAGCCATTGCATTTTTCTTTTCCGGTTATCATAAAGAATCCACTTTTCATCACATGTTACAATTCGATCCAATATTCCTTCATTTCTGTACCGCTTCAACAAGGCAACACAAGTTTCAACACGCGTTTCTTTCTGCAGATCAGTCAAATCATGAGGCACCCATTTTTCGTATTTTTTTATTTTATTGATTTGACGCAAGTGAGTCAATATTGTGGGTAAGGTAACGTTAAACCATGCCGCTAATTCCTGGGTAGTTTGACTAGGGTCGGCTTCCACTATCTCTCTTAATTCATCGTTATTCACCTGTGTGGGCGGTCTTCCTCGTGGCTCGTTCTTTAAGTCGAAATTTCCATCACGAAAGCGTTTAAACCAAAATCGCACGGTGCGTTCATTAGTAGACCCCTCCCCAAACGCAGCATTGATATTGCGGGCTGTTTCTGCCGCGTTAGTTCCGCGTCGGAACTCGTATTCAAAAATCACTCGAATTTTCGCAGTATCCATCTTTCTTGTCTAAATTGAATAACAAAAACAATTGAAAGTCGATATTCAAATGTTTCACATTTTTTAAAAAAAGAACATCATAGAAACCATTTGAAATAAGTTTCATTCGAAAACCTCAAACCATGAAGATTCTATGTCAATTCAAAGAACCTATTGCAATAAAACGGCAATTTCATACTTTAACCCCTATTACTTTCAATGAATCCGCCCACAAACTTATGTATTAAGAGATTCTATGGTTCTGGACTATAAATAGAGTGAAAAGTGAGCCCTCTGTCACGTGCAAAGTCCCGCGACCTTCATAAAGCAAGGTCGTGAGCACAAGTGTCTCCACTCACTAAATAAACAAATAAAACAGCTCTGTAGAGTCACAAACGTCAGCAATTTCGAGACAATATTGAGCTCTCTCCCGCTCAATTCGGACGTCATCGCGAAACTCTTAAGCCCCAGCGCCGCGCACAATGCCTTCACACCCAGTTATGACATAATGGGCTAACAAACTGAAGCCCTCTGTTCGGTTGCGATGACCCTATTCTGGTTGAAATGCAACAGTCTGTAATCGAGTGAATTTGCTCCGCCAAACGCTTAAATTCCACGGGAGTGATACAAAAATGTCCGTGTGGTGCCGGATTAAGAATAGCGTCACTCCATTACCTTCCGTGGATGTCGAAGAAGGCGACTAAGGAATTAAATTACCAGGAGACGGACAGCAGCGTCTTCCTGAGATTCCAATCGCATACTGCGATCGCCAACCCACCTGCCAAGCGTGGCGATTATGGCAAAACTCCTGATGGTTATGTTCGAAGCTTGGAAAACCATGAGGGAGGCCTATGTCCTGCAGTGGGCGTCAAATGGCTAATGATGATGATGATACAAACCACAATGAACATAATCAGCTGATCAGCAATAAAACTAATTTATGGTACCTATGGTGATTAAGCCCATACCGTTTGAGAGAGGGTATGTGCCTATAAATAAAAAATACAGGCCAGTGTGAACCTAAAATACAAGCTTAGGACTAAAAATACTACAGTTAGCCTGTGCATTACAGTGGTTATACCTACATAGGTCTCACTGCAGGTCACAGGCCAGTGGCTGCTTGTATGAACTTAAAATATTGTATCAAAAAGACGCTTATTACAGAAAAGTATATTGTTCAGCTGTTATATTTATATCTTTTACATACACCGATATCACTGGTATTCACACCACACCAAAATAGGTTTATCATATCATGTATTCATGGAATATGGACATCAAACGCGCGCGCTTTGATGTCTTTATACAAATAACCGTGTGAAAGCCTCGCGAGCTCGTTTCCGAAGCTAACCAGTCGTTAATTATGCTCTCTTTTTGAACAACACTATCTCTGCCTCTAGTATGCAGTTTAATAGTTTTTTTTTCCTGTACTTGTAAACGGGTAAACTGATTGAAAAACTTCTACGATTACTTTCATGAGACCACAGTTGCCTCGTATGTTCTGTCCCAGATTCCACCGCCTCATGTACGGAGCCAAGAATAAAACCGTCTTTGAGACAAGCCGTCGGTGTTATAAGGTCGCTAGCGGCGGCGCTGCGGGCACGCCTCTACACGCCACGTATCAGATCGTGTAGTAGCTAAGCTCGCGTTTTCTCAGAACTTAGCTCCACTTTATTTCTTGTTCAAAAATAGTCGACTCTCAGCACGTTTTTCATTTCATTTATTGCACGGAGTCGGGTCATGCACACCGTACAGGCGCGCCTATAAAATGTACATTTCGAGTAGACTGTACATTTTGAGTAAACATGGCATCGTCGTGTACCGACGCCCGCCACAAAGGATTCAAATTACTGTCGGCGGCAAGGCATTAGCTCGAGCTCACAGAATGATTTGCAAGTTTGCGATTGAATCCCTTTCAAACTATTTGCATGATATTCAGACAGTGATTATCTTTACCGCCCTCTCCCGCCGCCCCTGCACCCCCGCCACCCCTATTCCTTTAGGCTGGAGTATTGGGTTATTTTGTTACCGTATTCTGGAATATGCTATCGAGTCACACGAATCAGCTACAACTAGTGGAACTGGATCACTCGCGCCGGTTCAACAGCCGGGGAGAGCTCGACCGATTACACGACCTTTTTTACTGTTAGCACACGTCTACGTACTATAAACATAAGTCTGCCGCTGAAGCCAATCTCAGTTTTTCAAAGGGCGCTCGAAGTAATTCAATTCAATTCAAATATTTTTATTCATTGTAAAAACAGAATGTTTACTTAATGAACGTCAAAGTTGTTAGTTTCACAATTAATGGATTATGTGGAGAAGAAGCTAACAAAGAAACTCCACATTTATTCTTTTCAAAACACGTTTTAACTTAATTAACAGAGTTTTCAACTTAAAATATTAGTCATGAATGTGTTGAACACTAGTCACAATCATCCTTTAAATAATATTAATCTACTGTTTAATGCCAAACATCTTTGTCTTCTAAATAATCCTTGATGTTATAGTAAGCCTTTTTGCACAAAATGTGCTTAACACATTTTTTAAATCGCGTTGGAGGTAACTCTAATATATCTTGAGGAATTTTGTTGTAGAACCTTATACAGTGCCCCATAAAGGATGTGTTAACTTTTGCAAGTCTAAATAGTGGAAATGACAATTTATGTTTATTTCTAGTATTAACATCATGGTGGCCACCAACATTTTCGAAGTCTTTGATATTTTTTGTAACGTACATAATATTTTCATAAATGTATTGACATGCAACTGTTAAGATGTTGGTTTCTTTGAAGAAATCTCTTAGCGAATCCCTACTACCTAACTTGTAAATAAATCGGATGGCTCTCTTCTGCAAGATGAAGATAGTCTCAATGTCTGCTGCTCGGCCCAATAGTAGTATACCGTAGGACATAATACTATGGAAGTAACTAAAATAAACAAGCCTAGCAGTTGCAACGTCAGTGAGTTCCCTAATTCTTTTCACTGCATATGCTGCAGAGCTAAGTCTGTGTGCTAATTTTACAATATGTGGACCCCATTGTAGTTTTGGATCGATGGTGATGCCCAGAAATACAGTATCATCTACAAATTCTAGTTTTTCATGTCCAATTACTATGTTGTTCTCAACTACTCGTACGTTAGGTAAGGAAAACTTTATACATTTCGTCTTTTTAGAATTTAGCAGCAGATTATTTGCTGTGAACCAATCTAGTACTTGCGAGAGAGAATTATTTGCATCGTCAAGATTATTTTCTTGTCTCCTTATTTTAAAAATAAGTGACGTGTCATCAGCAAATAACACTATCTCAGACATTTTTTGTACCATAAACGGTAAATCATTTATATAGACTAGGAAAAGGAGCGGCCCTAAGATAGATCCCTGCGGGACTCCTATTTTTACAAGTGAACCCGAGGATTTAATACGATTTACGTCTGCTTTTTGGACCCTTCCTTCTAAATACGATCTTAAAAGATCTAAACCTGCACCCTTTATTCCCTAGTGTTTTAACTTTAGCAGTAGCGTTTCGTGGTCTACACAATCAAATGCTTTTGATAAATCACAAAATATGCCTACTGCATCCTTGCGATCCTCCCACGCGCTGAAAATATGTTTAAGTAACATAACTCCGGCGTCTGTTGTATTCCGCCCTTTAGTAAAACCAAATTGCTGGCTATGAAAGAGTTGGTAATTATTGAAATGCGTAAGTAATTGATCTAAGATGATCTTCTCAAATATTTTACTCAATACTGGTAGTACTGAGACGGGCCTAAAATTGGTTGGATCGTGTTGATCACCGCTCTTAAATAAGGGTACTAGTCTACTATATTTCATGAGGTCCGGAAATACTCCCTCATCTACACATTTATTGAAAATTTTTGCTAACGGTAAAGCTAGGACATGGATCACTGAACTAACAATTTTTACTGACATACCCTACAAGTCCTCCGTTTTTTTAAGATTCAATAATTTAAATTTTTTAAGAACGTTATGGGGCTCAATGTAATTAAATGAGAAATCGTGTTCGCACGAGGAGACATGGTCTTTTAGTAATGTTGCTGCACGATCAGGTGACGAGTCTAACGGTTTAATTTCCATGTGTATTTATTTACTTCCAATAATACATTATAGAGAAGCAAAACAACACTGTAACATGTTTGATGAAGGAAAAAAGTACATGAATATTAAGAAAGTAAGTGGTTTTACTGGTATTATCAAAACTTGAAAATAAAATTACGAACATTTTAGAAAAATGTAATTTTCCTTACAATTTTCTTCGCCAAAAAGTAGTCGTCTTATTGATAAAAAGTTGATTCCATTTAAACACTTTTAAGACGAAGTTAAAGCTGGCTTGTGAAATAACTGTTGTATATACATACAAAAGGTATATCATGTTTAATTCTCATATGTACTTCCTGGTGTACATACAATAAAGAATATTCTATCTATCTATGTAAAATTTCGCTAAGTTATCTTAATCAAATCAAATCAAAATATTTTTATTCAAAATAGCACACAAACTGTGACTTAATGAACATTACAAGTAAAATTAGGTGTCCGTCTTAGACAAACTACATCTTTAAATTTTATACCCGTTCTATCGCTCATATGTTGCAATGTGCAAGGGTGAAGCCAAAGGAAAGTACTTTGAAGAAACGAGCACTTGCTTCGCGGAGACACTCCTGCGTGGCGTCGACAACTCGACACGCATTTGTGTTTTGTTTTCGGGATATTGAGTTAGTCCTGCGGGGCTTCCTCCGACAAATCAATTTGCCGACGCTTCATCTCGCATTGGGGCGCAGCCTCGAGTTCTTTTTCTATAGATCATTTTCTACTTCGACACGTGTTCCGCTTTATCCGAAACATGTTCTGGGTAACGTGAATTGATTACATTTTGAAATGTTCTATGGGTTTTTCAACAAAATAAAACGTGAATAATGCTTTCCAGATGCGCGTTTAGTGTCTGAAATTTGTTTTGGAAAAATGCTTTACGAGCTTCGAAGATACAGGGATCGGCTATTATTTTATTCAAAACGGCGGCGGCGGCGGCGGCGGCGGGGGGGCGGGGGTGGGGGCGCCTAAGTGGACTATTTATATTCTAGCTCACGCGGCCCTGAGCAAACACGACACAAGGGCCGAGCTGCAGCCGCTGCCGCCGCGGGCGCCGGCGCCGGCTCACCGCTCCTTTGCCACTAGAATACTTTGCCACTTCGACATGTTGCCAAACTAGACCATTTCGCGACTAGAACATTTAGCAAAATAGGGTATCCTAGTACGGGAGCCGCAGGCAGAAAGTTCCTGTCCATCGTGGTTTCTTTATAAAATAAATATTGTTCATTTATAGTTACTACTATAGCTTCTCATTCGGGAGGTCGTGGGTTCGAATCTTGGCATGTACCAACGACTTTGTTTTCACATTTGTGAAGTTGTAGTAGCAACACGACATGCTAACATCGTGAAGAAACCTTAGTGTCTGAGATATTTATATACTGCAGCGCTTGCTACGTACAATGGCCCAACTATGAGGCTAAGTGCGGAAATCTCAGGTCTAACTATAGCTAGTTCCTATTAAAACTAGGAATTTTTGAGACTATGACATTTTGGGTCATGGGGACATTCTGCACCTAAACCGCTCATAGTTGTTCATGGGAAAACTAAAGCGAGAGACAGTACAGTTAACAGCACATGAATCTTTACATTTTATTTGCAAATTTCTCCATCACAAATATGAGTACTCGGACATAAAGATTGATGTACTGTCGACTATACAATAAAATCAAATTATGGGTTCGAATCCAATTTCGATTCCATTTTTTCCACCCTTTACAACGAGTAACTTAATGTCAAAATAACGCACAACCTGAAAACCGCTTGTCCAATATCCTTAATTATTAATTTTTTTGTTTCTATATTGAAACGGGGCCAATTAGCACGAAAAAACAAACTGACTCCGTCAAGTTTCAAAATTGCCTGAAAAACATTATTGATTTTTTTTGTTACTGAAATTGATAGATACTGTGGAAACGGTTTGGGGTTTGGTGTTATTTCAATAACATGTTGCATTCAATAAAAACGTTTTGATTTTATGTGGTCAATGTTTCCGATTGGATTAGAGAGAAAAAAACTTCCACTAGTTCAATCATCCGGCTGTTTCATTGAAGTAGCGATATCGTATTATTCGCTAGAATGAAAAATATTTCAATGAAGTTGGATGCATTCAGAGAATGAATAAATAAGTTCGCCTTCGCAATACATTTTATGTTACGTCATTCTCGTTAATCAATTCAATTTATTTCGGAACAAGTCCATAGTGTAAAGTAGGCTAGTAAACACATTTTATTATTTTATTTCATATTATTTGGCGCGAAAAAGTTCTGACCTGGCGACCGCGGACCGGACGACGCAGTGTGGGAAGGCCCCCCACCAGATGGTCTGACGACCTGGTTATGGTGGCGGGGAGTCGCTGGATACGGGCGGCACACCCTCAGGAAGCTTGGAAAACCATAAGAGAGGCCTATGTCCTGCAGTTAGCGTCGAATGGCTGATGATGATGATATTATTTTAAATGAACTGAGATTCAGTGCCTCAGCATAGGGCTGTCAGTCGTATTTGCAATGACATTAAGGAGACTGTTAACGCTGCCGCGAACCCTGTTAGGTTATTCATTATTTTGTTGTTATTTTCTCCTTTACTGAATTATATAAAGAAGATACGAGTATGTATTCTTCAATGTATACTCATTATATCCTCATAACCTTCTCTAAACGTCACTAGCATCTTCATGTACTAATGAATGTTGATTAAGAAAAATATGTTATCAGGTTCGTGTCAAGTGGCAAGCTCTTATCTCTGCCTACCCCTCCAGGCTACAGGCGCGAGTTTATTTAAGTAACATTAGTAATAGTATCTCGTTTCGGTTCCGCCCCTGCAGTGGCCGCCGCCCGGGGCGTGGCGCCTGGCGTAAGCCTCGTGTCGCGGGCTGGCCTAAGCCTCAAAGCTGCTCCGAGGCGATTACCTGACAACTCGCTTTGTGCCGCCGCAACGCAAATACAGCTTTCTTCCGTGCGCTGAATTACGTCTCACTAGCTTAGCCCGCGTCCATACTTGCGCCATATTCGATAAAGAATAAATGTAAACAAAGCAATTTAGGGTCATCACAAAGCGAGCTAAAAAAATACAGTATACTTTTGGTATTATTGATTTGATTACAGCATTTTACACAGTAATATTGATAGGTTTATTATTTTCACAACACATTTCACATAAATCAGTCATAGAACTTCGCTAAAACAGTAAATAAGCGAAAATAAAAATAAAATAATTTATAGTCAAACGTGAAAACCCTACAAAATATCTGACATTGCTAAAATTCAGATGTTACAAACATTAATTTCATTTAAAGTAACTCTGCATGGCAAGTGTATTAACCACGTGATTAAAGAAGAAAGAAAAATGGCAGAACTTGATAGAATAACTGATAGCGTAACAGATGAGTTTATAATTCAAGTGACAGGGGAGACAAGTCCTTCATGCCTATCAAGTTCTGTCAGTACCGAAGACAATTAAGTCTGGTCAAACGTCAAGCTTCAAGCTGCCCGTGTTCAAAACATTAATAAATGATTGACTCATAAAACAAAGTTACATTTTTCAATTACTATTACTATCCTATATACATGTGATTAATTGGTTATTATTATACATAATTAGTAGTGTTCCTACCGTATGCGCGAGGGGTTTTGGGCTCGATTCCCATTCAGGACAAACATTCGTGGTATGAACATTTCTATTTGTTCTGTTTGGATGTGAATATATCAATTGAAGTATATATATTTGTAGTTCCACTGTTGAGTTTGATATCTCGTAACACAAGTGCTTAAGCTACTTATCTCGGAATCAGAGCAATGCACCTATATGATGCGATATTTATTAATTTATTTCATAACCAGCCAGTGATAAAAATAGGTTAGGTTAGATATTCAACATTTATAATTACTTTGGCCGGTCATTATTACCACAGAATACATAATAAATAGTATTTCATAATGACTGCATTTATCACAAGTAAAGCAAAAGTACTTTAGATTTGTCTACGTATTGCAGTGAATGTTGATGAAGCAAAAGTGATCTGTCAGGGTTGGCAGGGAGCCCCTGGTCTCTGCCTACCCCTCTGAGATACAGGCGTGAGATTATATATGTATGTATGCATGGAGTGATTTTATATGTATGTATGCATGCAGTGATTTTCATTATTCAAACAATTTTTTTTATTACAAATCAATACTGTTTGTTTCATAGAAAAAGGTTGTCAGTATATGCATGTCATTGGTTGCTAGGCAACGCTTTGTTATTAAACATTCTTTATCGAATTTGGCCCAACTATACATCGCGTAGAGGTTGTATAATACATCATCATCAGCCCTTTGACGCCCACTACAGGACATAGACCTCCCTCGTGGTTTTCATAACCATGAGGGGTTTTGCCATAATCCTGGGAACCCTCAAACTAAGCGAGGAAGCTTGAATATTGATGACTCTTAAACGCGATAGTCTATTACAGAGACACTTGGGTATCTACCCTAACATCTCCGTTACGTTAATAAGCTTTTAAGAAATAATTTAAAGAAAACAATAGCAGGAATTATGAAGATAATAATATACTTTATTACACCCGAAGCATTGAACAGGATATTATATAAAAAATAGCATGTACAAAAGCGAGTTTATCTCTGTAAGAGATTTCTACCTTGAAGATTCATTATTCCTGTTATGTGCAATTTTCTTTAAATGATTTCTCAAAATTTGTTACGTAATTTAATAACTTTAATATTCAGGTAATGTTACTAATTAAGATACGATCTATCTGAATGCCAATTTTGACTAGTCTGTTAGGCACAGCTGATAAAGTAACATTATTAAAAGTTGTGGTTGCATGCGTTGTAATCGTTGGTCTCCACGGATACTCTACTTTGGATTTTGATCCGTTCTGTGGAGACCTAGATAAATGATTCTAACACTTTAGTTTGGATGGTAGTAAATAAAATTATTATGCACACAACACAATCACTTGTTCGTGTTTTAAACTAGGACACCACAAATATGTAAATACACCCAGACTGAGGTCATTTTTTTTTTTCTTTAATTGCGTTATTTCTCTGTCGGTCTTGACCTGGGCTGAATTAGTGTCTACAGTATGTTTCATACTTTGTTGTTCATACCCGGTCTTTTCACAAATTACTTCAATTGTGCCATATTGTACCACCTCTTTTGTACCTAATTTGTGGATGGAGAAATAAAGTTTATTTGTACTGTACTTGTATTTGTACAAATAAAGTACAGAAGCCTCCAGTGGGAGTTGAACCCATAACATCTGTTCTGATAATCAAGCGTATTACCCGCAAGACCAACGAGGCAGTCGAAACAAAACAAAGTGGTGGTCAAAAGCAGTTGTTTCTGACAAAACTCGCACGTAAAAATCGCAACTTTATCTAAAATCTTAGCAACCAACCAATAACCGTATTAAGTACATTTTCACAGACTCCAAGTAAGTGTCAAGCAAACATCGAAACACTCCGACAGACTTTCACAAATTATAGTGAGATTCGCGCTACCACTAATTAAATTAGGTATAGTCTTGTTCGTACGGAAGTATTGATTGAGTTAGCATAAGGTTTTAAATGTAAATTAAGAGAGAAATATATCAAAAAACTATATTGATACTATATTAAAATAGTGAAAAATGTTTAAAAAGTGCGAATAAACCAAAAACTACATGTGTATATCCTAATACCCTGATTAGTGAATCTGATAATATTATATTATGTAAAACATATTAACTTCGTCAGCAGATTCAAGTCGTAAATACCTTAAGAAAATAAGTATGTCACAATATTTACGGAATGTTTATCC
Source organism: Yponomeuta evonymella (assembly GCA_963969515.1). Classification (NCBI taxonomy): domain Eukaryota; kingdom Metazoa; phylum Arthropoda; class Insecta; order Lepidoptera; family Yponomeutidae; genus Yponomeuta; species Yponomeuta evonymella. The sequence continues at coordinate 571,399 of OZ018343.1, read as the reverse complement.
TCACTTGATGTACCAATAACGAATAGCCCTTGATTTGGAATTATTAATTATCTTTAGCAAGATAAACAATACTTTAAATCGTGATTTAAATGGTTTCTTCACGATGTGTTCCATCATAGTTAGCAAGTGGTATTGCCACTAAAACTTCACAAATATACGTAGGTTGTAAAACAAAGATGAAAGTAAATGCCCGGATTCGAAGCCACGACTTTCCGAATGGCAGACAGCCGTTCTACCGCTGCGCTAACACCGCTTCTCAACAATACGTAATGTTCAAAGTAATTTATCTCCTACCTATCCAAACAACTTCATTACCAGGAGTAGCGTATTGGCATATCACATGCTCAGCATAAACCTATACTATGGCTATAATAGTAACCTATGTAGTACTAAGTACCTAGCATTTGCAAATCAATCGGCATCAATAACGCATAATTGACCTAGTGTGGTGCGGCGACGTCACAAGTGACTATCATATTGCACACACAAGGTCGCGTAGCTATGTGTGTGTGTGTGTGTCTTTGTGTGAGTGTGTGTGCGGTTTTATCTCGCTGCGGTCGTTCCGTACGGCCTCCCAACTTTTTTAACGAGACCGCGATTACTTTAAGGGGATAATTTACATTTTTACTTGGTGCGCACAAAATGCGGCGTGTGCTTCGAGTCGAGGCGCACACAGGCCGCCCGACCCGCTACTCCATCATCCGTGCAAATATGAAAAATAATCTGGTATTGTTTTATCTCTGCGGTCGAATAACAGAAGAGAAGTAATTAAACTGTGGTCATGTTTTCGTTTCGATGAATAAACATGATTACTGTACGTTATTTTGGATTTAAAAGCAATCGCCCTCAGGGAGTGGCGTAGCTGCAGCGTAGCACACTCGTAGCGTCGTAGCAGTCCCGTAGCCTCGTAGCAGCTTCGTAGCGGCGTAGCGCCTGACCCTCGGAATGCAATTAATGCTTCACGCGCGCACCGCAGTGACGTCACAGAACACTGCTCCGTACCAAATTCTGTTTAGAAACTTAATTAACTTCTCTGGTCAATCTTGACGTAACATTTGTCTTGCTGAGAATTTCACTGTCGAGTTTTGTGCGAAGTGCTCGGCGATAGAGGTGGCATTAGCGTAGCAAATACTGTGTGACTTCATGGCTGAAATGCGAGTGAAGCCGCCATCTTTGTCCGCATTTTATGAACCGACGATATACTCGAGTCACCGTTTAAATATATTTAGTTGTGTTACTCTACAGTGTATGAGTAACGCGTAGAACATTGTCGGAGAAAATGCGCAACAGTGTATCTGCTTCAAATGGTTCACTTCACACAGTGAAGCACAGTACGTGCTCTGATATTCAAACGTATAAAATTTATTTGAATAGTAAATGGCGTTTAAAAAGCGCTTTGCTTTTACAATAAAAATCTGTAGATTTCTTTTACGCGAGATAATAGTAAGGCTTAACCAACCAACTCTTGCATTGAAAAATAGCTAGTTTTCGTCAGCAGCTTCGTATTGACCTCTACCCCCTTCAACCGAGCCCCTGTGGCGGCAACAATGTCCCGACAATCGCATTTATAAATGCAATCTACCTATTACATAACAGAGTCGGCTCTCGGTCTGTGCCCGCGCCGCGCGCAATATTCACTCAGGTCAGACACACCATATTTATATTGTAACTATCGGCAGAAACTCTGTCAAACTGACATGAAAATAAAGACTGACTAGTTCAGTTATTGTTTCACGATGGGACATCAAAAGATGTAATTTCTCTGTGAACATGTGCAAAGTGTGTTTGAGTATCAATAATAATAATAATAATAAAAAAATAATTATATTTATCAATAAAATATGCGTCTTGCATGGGCTGTATAGTTAGATTGGATTGAAACGTAGTTTGGCACATAGACGAACTTAACCTCCTCATCCTGACCTTGAACATAACAATTGAAAACCATTGTTAGGTTAATGCTACTAACTACTTCCAATGAGTAAATTTTAAAATTCTGAGTTTTGTTATCCAAAGTGACCGTGTCGAGTTTTGGCATTGTATGAAGAAGTTAATTTAAATAAAGAATTATTAATTATCGTTACTGAGAAAATGGTTTTCTGATTTTGCGTCATTTCAATAACACGTTGTAATATGGGTATAGGCAGTAGAAACTAAAACATAACTCGCGAGCGCCGCGTGCGTGCCTCTAATTAACGTCATAACTCGCACAAATCGTGATTACTAATTTTAGAAGCGTAAATCTGTTAATTAAATTCTAGTTTCAATTCAATTCAATTCAAATATTTTTATTCATTGTAAAAACAGAATGTTTACTTAATGAACGTCAAAGTTGTTAGTTTCACAATTAATGGATTATGTGGAGAAGAAGCTAACAAAGAAACTCCACATTTATTCTTTTCAAAACACGTTTTAACTTAATTAACAGAGTTTTCAACTTAAAATATTAGTCATGAATGTGTTGAACACTAGTCACAATCGTCCTTTAAATAATATTAATCTACTGTTTAATGCCAAACATCTTTGTCTTCTAAATAATCCTTGATGTTATAGTAAGCCTTTTTGCACAGAATGTGCTTAACACATTTTTTAAATCGCGTTGGAGGTAACTCTAATATATCTTGAGGAATTTTGTTGTAGAACCTTATACAGTGCCCCATAAAGGATGTGTTAACTTTTGCAAGTCTAAATAGTGGAAATGACAATTTATGTTTATTTCTAGTATTAACATTATGGTGGCCACCAACATTTTCGAAGTCTTTGATATTTTTTCTAACGTACATAATATTTTCATAAATGTATTGACATGCAACTGTTAAGATGTTGGTTTCTTTGAAGAAATCTCTTAGCGAATCCCTACTACCTAACTTGTAAATAAATCGGATGGCTCTCTTCTGTAAGATGAAGATCGTCTCAATGTCTGCTGCCCGACCCCACAGTAGTATGCCGTAGGACATAATACTATGGAAGTAACTAAAATAAACAAGCCTAGCAGTTGCAACGTCAGTGAGCTCTCTAATTCTTTTGACTGCATATGCTGCAGAACTAAGCCTGTGTGCTAGTTTTACAATATGAGGACCCCATTGCAATTTTGAATCGATTGTGATGCCTAGAAAAACGGTATCTTCTACAAATTCTAGTTTTTCTTTTCCGAGTACAATGTTGTTTTCAACTAATCTTACGTTTGGTAAGGTTTGGGATTAAAACCTCGCGTCTATGGAGTGAGCCATATGTTTTACAGCTCAACTTATTGCCCTCGCAAGAGGAACTTGTCTGCTGGGGATCAACGTTTCAGTTTAATTGTAATTTGTATTTATAGAAATAGTTGTGTGTGGGATCAGTGCGATAAAGTGGGCTCAAGTTCACAGACGCGTAGCCCGGGGTGGGTCACCTCCAGCCGCCGGCGCCAGTACTATCTACATAACAATCGGATTATCCATAGAACACACGTTTGTCTAAGCTTTCTCCTTTTGATTAATTCCTTAAAGAAAACCTCACGTGTTCACGCAGTGATCGCTCTCGGATGCAAAGCGAGCGTTGAATGTGAACCACACTAGCGGCGATGAAACCGTATTGCGCTGTAATAAACGCGGCCACAAGACGCTACATCGCCTCATCTCATATTTTACTCGCTCGTAAAACATGTTTTTGTTGTATTTTGAGAGCCCTAGTCTCATATTGACGAGCTCGTCACCTCGCGCGGTTTACGACGCGCCGACGGAGCTAGCCGCGCGCTCCGTTACGACAACATGCCACACAAGCGGAATTCAGCCATCGTTGACAAGCTGTAAATTAATTCAGTGTACATATATCATTTAAGCGTCCCGCACATGCACGTTTTATGTAAATTTTAATGGAGGTCCGCGCACGAAGTGCCCTATAAAGCTGGAACTAATCAGGAACTTGGCTCATAAACGCGTTGTCGAACTGGACGAGTGCGCGCGCTACATTGTGTAAACCGAACTGCGCGCAGAGCACCAGACTTGCGTCGTCGTGCCGTGAATTTACTCCGTCTGGAGCACTTTAGCCGAGTACATAATAAAAATAAAGCAATCTAAACTTTAGATTACTCTACAAAAGTAATGCGAGAGGTAAATAATGCCGGGGATATCTAGCGGCTTCGATTAAAAGAACTGCCTCCAACAAAGAACAACAATAATTACAGAACAAAAGCGGCGCGGCCCGGTCCCAATTAAAAACGCCTGTGACAGGTTAAGCAACTGTAGCCTAGCGCCGCTTTGAGCAGCCACTAGCTATTATACACAACTCCCGACACACTCGGCGACGCTTTGACATTGTTCAACTCATCTCAGGTCTGCTTTGGCACGGTTAACGATTTCTAAACGTATTTCAAGCGAGGAGACGCGCCCGCCATGCATTCGTGCCCAGCTCTTGGCGTGTGCGAGCACGCAACGTGTACGTATAAGTGCGGAACAAGCTCGCGCCGTCCTATTCGCGTTTTAGGCTCTACAAAGACGGGCTGCATTGCAACTGCATTCCGACTGCAAAGTGGCAGTTTGGTGGAGTTTCAGTTCAGATGCAGTTAGCACGATTGCATTGCCATTGGTTGTTGGAACTGCACGCCATCTGCACACCGACTGCATTCGGTCTGCTCGATTGGTTGGCAGTTTCCTTGAAGTCGTGCCAGCTACATTCAAACTGCATCTGAACTACTACTTTGCAGTCGAAATGCAGTTGAAATACAGCCCGTCTATCTCCGTGTTTTCTGCTAAGATTTGAATAAACAAATTGCAAATATCTTCCCTACCTTGATTTTTTTTTGCATTCATCATCATCATCATCAGCCACTTGACGCTCACTGCAGGACATAGGCCTCCTTCGTAGCTTTCCCACCCATGAGGGGTTTTTCCATAATCGCCACGCTTGGCAGGCGGTTTGGCGATCGCAGTACGCGGTTGGAATCTCAGGAAGACGCTGGATTACGATTACTTAATTATTTCTTTACATAAACTTATACTCGTAGCACAGCACATTTTTTAATTTCAATGATGAAATAGCTCTGGTATTGTCAGCAATATTGGATACAGAATTATTTCTTTAACGAAATTTGAAATCTTCGGCATTGTCGACAGGTTCCAGCATTTGATACAATGTTAACACAATCGCTATCGTTCCAGAACGACAGTGGGGCGCGGGCGGAGTGTTGTTACGTACGCGAATGTACAACATGGCGTCCACGTCGCGGTGTAGCGGACAACTGCGGCCGTCTCGCTGCGGATGCGTAAAAAAATAGAGCCTTACTGATGCGATTAGAGAAAAAAACTGTTTCTTATTCACCTCGCTAATGATTTAATTCCACTTCTTCTTGAGACTGTCGGTGGCTGACCCTTGCGTTGTGTTCGTAAACGGGTGCTGTACATCTGGCCGCAGTTTTGGTGTTTTCCTTCTTTAGTAACAAGTGACTAATATCTTGTTAGCATTTTGTTAGATAGGTACTCGTACCTCATCATCAACCATTTGACGCCCACTGCAGGACATAGGCCTCCCTCGTGGTTTTCATAACCATGAGGGGTTTTGCCATAATCGCCACGCTTGGCAGGCGGGTTAGCGATCGCAGGATGCGGTTGGAATCTCAGGAAGACGCGTACCTACTAAAGTATTATACGTAATATGTTTCACGGTTTTTTTTCTTCAGTAAAAACTCGATCCGAAGGCACTGGTTATTAACATTGTAGGTACGTTCAACAAACAGAATGTAATTATTTCATCATCAACCCATTATGTCCCCACCGAGGGGCACGGGTCTCTTCCCTGAGGAAGGTATAGGCCATACTCCACCACGGGGGCCAAGTCCGGATTGGTGGAGGCTTGTAGACTAGTGGCTCGTCTACTGTCAGAAGTTGTCAAGCCGCCCTAAGGCCTCTGACTTGGCTTAACGACTGCCATCCATCGACGGCCGCCGGCACCAACAGCTTAACGTGCCTTGCGAAGCACGGAACCGCTCGGAAAAATGCCACTAGCGTTAGGCATAGACGGCGACCCATCCATGCACTGAACGCGCCCTGTGTTGCTTAACCTTAGTGATCGTTTAAGATCACTCAGGCAGCCGGGGCTACGAGCGATTCAGACGAGTAATTATTTACATCGAAACAATTTTTTTTGTCTCCGATTGATTCGCATGTTAAGATGCTTGTGACGCAATCACATATCACGTAACGGCTGAACGAATTACCTGAATTAAAACACAGGGTACTTTTTATTCGAATATCACTGGGGCAAAGCGCGAGCGTGGATAAATATTTTGCTATAACTACAATTTATAACCCTCATTATGGGAACTTTATGTAGCTACAAAAAGCAACGTAAAGCTGACCTAGTTTTTAAAAGACGGCTTACTGGCATCCACAAGTGCGTGTAGGCGATTAAACTAATATTTCATAAGCAAGAACTACTCTGCAATCTTTTTAACTTATTATGGGGATGGGCAGCAAATATAGAAATTATATTTATTTTGCAGAAAAAGTGCAATAACATCTATTTACAACTTAACCAGTAAAGAATCGTTAACAGGCCGTTTTAAAGAAATTGGTATTGTTACACTGGTATGCCAATATATATTCGATAAATATGTATATAAATATGTATCCGTAAAAATTAGGTTTATAAATGTTAAAATATGAATGTTAAAATTAAGTGGGGATGTCCATAATGTAAACACTATAAACAAAAATAAGTTTGATTATTCTAAATCCCGTTTAGCCAAAGTAAATACACCCTTGCGTTCGCATTTACAACATAATTCCTGAAGATCTATCCTTGTCTACAAATAACATTAAAGCATTCATTAAAAAGTCACTGTGTAAGAAGCCTTTCAAACAATAGACGACTATAAAGCCGATGTAAGCCCTTGGCAGTAGGTTAACCAATTCCGCAATTGATGTATTATGATTGTTTAAGTGATCTGAGAAAAGATGGTCAGAGTGGAGTTTCTTTTCGCTGCGTTTTTCTCCGCTACAAATCGGCCCGAAAGCAGCGGCTAGCATTGACATTCAACAAACAGAATGACAATTCTTTACTTAGGTTGAAATAATTCAGTTACCTATTAGGATTTTTAATGACTCGCGATGCTCATACCTAGCAATATATAAAACGGGTCTAACCGCGATTATTTATTAGGTAAAATTAAATTACCATTGATTCCCGACGTTGCAACGTTGCCGAAACGTCGGGAATCAAAGACAATTAAATTTTACCCAATAAATAATCGCAGTTATCTATTGTTCGAGAGTTGCCACTAGACGACTTATAAATCAATATCCTGAAGGGGTAGGCAGAGACCAAGGTTTACCACTTGCTACGATCCTGACAAATCTCTTTCGCTTCATCGACATGCTGCAGTACCTTTTTATCTTGCCCTTTGCTGTATCCCTTATGTGGTCTGTCCGTATGTCTGCATGGGACGTCCCTAAATCGACTAATATATTACGTAGATATAAAAGGCCTAAGTTGAGTTAGTTAATAACAGCAGTAACCGGACTATCTGCTTTTCGCACACACAATACTCTCATCTGTGTTGTATGAGCTAGAGGAAAGTTCCTTATCAATTACATTGTTTATCTAATCGTATTATTCATTATTTTATTTTATTTTTTATTTATTTCATACAAAATCTTACAGCGCTAAAGACTAAACGTATATGATTAAACTTTACACAGACAGCACAATAAAAACAAATGAAGTAAACAAATGAACACAGAAACAACAATTAAACCAGACAGAAAATTATCACGCATCTCCATCCTTTCTCTCGCAAAACCCCAAACACTAACTGCGTCATCATCATCATCATCAGCCATTCGACGCCGAGTGCAGGACAAAGGTTTCCCTCATCGTTTTCCAAGCTTCCCGGTCCTGTGCCACCCGCACCCAGCGACTCCCCGCCACCGTAACAGGTCAGTGCGTACAACTGGCCATTCATCGTCAATCACATCACAGTCAGGTGCTGATACGAGGACTGCATTGAGTAGCAGCAAAGCGCGGACAAGCGGTGAGTTACCATGCGGTACAGTGCGAGTCGACGGTACCGGTAACAGATCGTTATGACGCGGTCGGAAATTGTATCTAGGCAGGTGAGGCACGTATAGCCTCACCAGCTGACACACTAGTTCAGGACAATCCTAATCGCCGCGGAGAACTCTACACGCTGTTGATAACAGACAGCGGTCACGCCTTACTTCGAGGGAGTTAAATCCCAACATTCTAAGAAAAAACATGATGGGGTAGAGAAAAGGGTAGTAACCATTATGTTAATTTTATAAAAAATCTAAGGAAGGCTTTTTGTACCTTTTCGAAAATCAGAACGTAGGTAATCTCGTACGGGTTCCACACGATGAAGGCCGCTTCAAGTTTATTTCTCAGCACTGCCCTGTACACTAGATTAATATCTCTCTGATCGTTGAAGTCCCTGGCATTGCAATTAACGAAACCTAATCTTCGGTAGCAGTTTATTGCGAGGGATTTAATCCGGTCAAAGATAAAACCCAGATCCTTCACTGAATATACACGGCTGACGGACTCGGCGCCTAACATGTATACGGCGTGGACAGGTACACTCGCGCGGCTAAACGTGGTGACGCAATACTTGGTGGGGATGAATAGCAGTGTGTGCTCTACACTCCATTGGTACACACAGTTGACGTCCTCTTGTAACGAGTCGCAGCTCGCACTCTTATTTCAGGTCATCCGCGTACAAAAGACATCTGGCATTTCTGGACACGGAAGTTCTATACCATACCTACGTCAGCCGTTATGCGTCCCGCGGGAGCGCTGACACTTGCAACTCTGCGGATAATAACGGGAAACTTGCCTCAAACTTACCTAAGATAGAGAACTCAGGGAACATATGTATCACCATCAAAATATTTTATTAAGGGTTTTATAGGAAGTGAAAAATTCAAAGAATCAAGTTACTCCGACAATAATAATAAACTGGTTAGATTGGCATTTTTAACTCATTTGAATCGTTTTCTTATAAGAGAGAAAACTCATAAAAACATTTTTTACAAGATAACTAAAATATTGTTGATAATTACATAAGCAGCCTATATGCATCCCACTGTAGGGCGCAGGCCTTCTCTCAGGGAGAGAGTATGGGCTTAATCACCACGCGTGCCCACCGCGGATTGGCGACTTCAAGCGCTGAGGTATATGAATAGCTCAGACACTCAGGTTTCCTCACGATGTTTTCCTTCATTCACCGTTAGCGAGTGGTATTGCTACTATAACTTCACAAATGTACATAACTTAGAAAACCAAGTCATAGGTACATGTCCGCACCGGGGATCGAACCTGGGTCTCCAACTTCCGAGTCCGAGGTTCTACCCACTAGGCTACCACCGCTGTTCATAATATTGATAATTGCATAAATAAAATTAAAATTGTATTCTGTCTCTGTACTGTGTTTTAAGTGAATGAATTATTTCAATTTCAATACAGTCATTATAAATCTTGATGTTATAGTTTGAGCTGGATTTGTATTTGTATATATTTGTACTACTTGACTTAAATTACTTTATGCTTATTTATCCTTTAACATGGTCACTCCAGTGAGATCGTAAAATTTTTATGCCAGTTCTCCATTCGTCTCGGGCCGCGGCGCAGCATGGCGACGCTACAGCTCCTAATATATTTGAGTTTCCCGAGGCAGCTAGCCGACCTACCAGGGTCACAGCACTCGCGTCCGTTTTGACCTTTCTACGACTAAAATGTGCACGTAAATAATAATAAGAGTAAATATCATCCACAGCGCATTCACTTGACGACTCTGGGCTCTAACCGTCCACATCTCACAACGTTAATTCGATTTCAAAAATTTTATTCATAATAAAACAAAATATTTACCTGTTAAATGAACGCCTTTGGTACGAATTATATGGAGAAAATGTGAAGCTAACCAAGAACATCCACATTTATTCTGCTCAAAAAACGTTTTAACTGAATTAACAGAGTTTTTAACTTAGAGTTTGTTACTCACCAAAGTATTGAACATGAAATACAATAGATTGTATTTGTCTTATAAATAGCCGCTAAAATGACGATTTAATGCGAAAAATGTTTGTGTTCTGAACAATCCTTAATGTTATAGTAACCTGTTTTGCTCAGAGTGTGCTTGACACATTTTTCTAAAGCGGCTTGGAAGTAACTCTAATACATCTCGAGGAAGTTTGTTGCAGAATATTGTCCTAATATTTTAGAGATTTCTGAAACACTTCAGATTTTTTTTATAATAGTTAAATGGCTACGGTTAAGATTTTAGGTTTTTAAAAGACGGCAGAATGAAATCAACTCGCACCTGGCACCCTTATTTTGCTAAATTCTCACTTACTTGTTAAAGATAAAGAATACATCTAAAACTAAGAACATACAAAAAATGCCTCCGTCTGCTTGATATCTTAACCAGATTTATTTACAATTCAACGATTTACGGTTTATTGCATTATACACCAAAAGAGTAGCGCCAGTCCTAACACTGAAAGACCTATTTTTGAAAGAAATATTTACTTCGGCTAATGTAATCTCTGTACAATAAAGAATATTCTATCTATCTACTTTGCTCTTACTTTTGTATTCAGTTAACGAAAATCTCGATACTTCTGAGCAAATGGGAACAAGTTAGCTTTGTTCCTATATGAGACTGGATAACATATAAACAATGAAAACTTAAATCAATCCTCAGGTGTTTAACAGGTAATTCAGGTAAGGAGTCAACATTTATCTAGGTATACCACACGTCCTAATTGATGTTATTATTATGATTAATCTGTACACGACAATATCTATAACATAACCTAACGTATATTACCGTGAAATATTGCTTTAATGCACGCTAGGTTTAAACTAGCAAAGAATTACACAACGTTTATTATGAATCCGCAAAAGTGTGGTCGCGAACGCGAGAACAAGCGACAAAGAGTCGCTCGGCTGCGTGAGGCGACAAAAAGTGCGCATCCTCCAGCTCAATTAACGTGGTAATTATTTACCGCGCCTGCGACATCCGTCAGCGCGCAAAAACAACCGACCGCCCTCCAACCGTGCTGACGCAAATAACAGAAGATCGTATCGGATCAAAGCAACATCGGATAAACTGTCTTGTTTTATTTAGTCTGTTTTTCGGGTTCATCACTGCCCGTGTGAACGAGAAATTAAGACGAAAAACCGGCCAAGTACGAGTTGGACTCTCGTACGAAGGGTTCCGTACCATTATCTATACAACATGTCAATATTTCAAGCGTCTACCTGTTGCCGTTATTAATATCTAGCAAAAAACGGCAAAAAGTCACGGTTGTTGTATGGGAGCTGCCCTTAAACATTTACTTTATTCTGTTTTTAGTATTTTTTATTATGAGAAGTATGTCTGGCGTTACTTTGAATGACAGGATACGCAATAGTGTGATTAGAGAACGTTGTGGACTGAAAGAGGATGTAGTGACAAGAATTGAGAAAGGAATGTTGCGTTACTTTGGACATGTGGAGAGGATGAAGGAAGAAAGATTGACAAAACAAATATATCGAGCGAATGTGGATGGAAGGGCCGGTAAGGGATGACCCAGACAGACATACTTCGACCAAATAGATAGGCAAGATAAAAAGTACCCGAAACCGGCGTGCGTGCATGCAACGACTAATGAATGTTGAGGAAGCGAAAGTGATCTGTCAGGATCGTAGCAAGTGGCACTCCCTGGTCTCTGCCTACCCCTCTGGGATACAGGCGTGAGTTTATGTTATGTTATGTTATGTTTATAATAACGGCAACAGAAACACATCATCTGTGAAAATTTCAACTGTCTAGCTATTACGTTTCGTGAGATACAGACAGACAGACGGACAGTGGAGTCTTAGTAATATGGTCCCTTACCCTTTGAGTACGGAACCCTACAAATCTAGATTTAACCGGCACACAGCAGGTAATCTTAGACCCCGTCTTCGTGTCAACCTGCCCTAAAAAAATATTCCTTTGACTAAATCGTCTAATATCGCCTTACCAGAGATCTATAAGGAAACTGCGGCTTCCTGTAGGTATTGTTTGAGACATAAGGCGCACCCGGAGAATAATGTGTGACGGCTTTTTTAAATGTTATTGCATAAACGCATTCTCCGAGGTCCAGTACATCACTGTAATCGTTTCCAGATTCTTAAGATGATTTTATTTGCCGGAAAATGCTCAATAATTTGAACGGTGAAAATACTCAACAATTGTCCTTTATCGATATATTTTTGTGTGCTACCACAACACAACTGCTTTACCCTCGTAAAATATTTTAATCAGCCGATCTAGTGCCGAGAAAAAAATCATAGTGTGCTCTTACCGAGTAGTGCTTGTACCTATAAGAAATATTAACGAATATTACTGTAATATAAGATAGGATAAGAATATTATTTATTGTACCAAGAAAAACACAGCATAAAATATTTATAAAGATACAGTACAATTGGCGGCTTTGTTGCTAATAGCAATTTCTTCCAGATAACCGTATGATGGAAAAATTTTGAAGGAAAATAGAGACTGGTAGTCGCTGCAATTACTGTACACTAAAAACCATAGACCGAGAAACTTATAGTCTGATTTGATTTGAAAGGGTTACCAGGGTTAGACAAAATTAAATAGTGACGTAGTCGATATTGATAATCAATATCGACTAAACTATGTCGTTTGCTAAGTAGTAAAAACTGTCGAATCTTATAAAATTAATCCTCACAATAGATGAGTTTTATAAGCTCCCTAAGTACTAAGGGTAAGCACTTTGGGTAAGGATAAAAACGATAAGTTTTATTGGAAGTACCATTTATTCAGAATCATGATCAGTTATTTCATCATCATCATCATCAATAGAGACGTTTATTACTGAGTCAACTAACTGATCTAATTGCAAAATTTTAATTTCTGTTTTTATTACGTGGTTGACGCACTCCTTTCATCGTTCTGGTGTAATTTTATTTAATCTTTCTTTAAATATTTTTTGAACTTCGTCTATCTTAAAGGTTTTGTTTTGTATTGTGACATTAAATTAATTTAATTGTTAAATTCTCATATGTTAAAGTATATATGTTTATACAATAAAGAATATTCTATCTATCTATCTATCTATTAATTTTATTAGATCATCAACAACAGCCGTATTTTTAAAATATCGATAACAACAGCACTAGCCTGACTAAAGCAACACTTGTGCAAATGAACTATCAAACTATCGTCGGTCCAACCGTTTATTTAACTTTTGACAGCTCAATGTAGTGATCTTCTACGAAGTTACCGATTCGATTTTGTATGATTATAGATTTGAATTAGGTTGAAGTTTTAATCGATTGTTTGCATTGCTATTTCATTTTGATATTTTCATAAATTATCTATCTGAGCGTAATAAACTAAAAACTACCCAACGAGCTTTCATATATTTTTTTTTATAATATTTAAACCTAATTTATTATACATCTTCGTAATAAGATAGGTTTATATTTTTATAGAAAATCAACTTGAATAGACTTAGCTGCATAATCTACTCGGTATAATATTTCAGCAAAACACGTCGCATCACTATTGTGAAAAACTAAAGGTGTCCATGAAGTGTTACATTTCTTGCCTATGGTTTCTTGTCAAATAAATAAGGAACTTCATGGTGCACCTGTCAAAAGTTAAATAAACGATTGGACCGATAATAGTCTCTCGGTTTATGGTCTTTAGTTTAGTACTTTGGTGTTGTATAGGGTTTGTTCCGATATTATGACGAATAAAACTATAGCATACCTTACTATGATATAACAAAAACAAGATTATAAGATTGACATTTCAATTTTTTTAAATGTAAAACCCTTTAAATTGACATTGAAACGACTTCTATATTACTGGTACTTATTGATTTATGAAGTAAATACTACGAGCCGTCTCTGAGCACGTTAGATAGCGCAGCTGGTGGTAAGTTAAATGTTTCAGCTCTCAGCCTAGTTGGGTTTCTGCGTGTCCCTGGGATGTGAGCGGATTGATGACTCGCACTGCTCCAGACTGATACGCGACCGTACCATCCCCTTTCTTTTCTTTTTAATCCTTAATTAAGTTTATTTTATTTATTTAGAGGCCTTATTTATTTTTTAATCGCACCGCGTCTCACAGTAACATCAATTCGCAGCTGTAACTTCGCCCTCCGAGGCAGAGACACGAACGCCGCATACTGGCGACGTCGGGCAGCCGCTCCACCGCCACCGCACCGCCCTCGCATCACCCCCGCACCGCTCCAAACGAATTAGCCACGCACTTGACGAGCCATAAGAAATCGCCGCCAAGTAGCTCCCTAATTAACCATTACTTCAGTCACAACAAAAACGAGCAAATCGCCTCATCCTACTTAATATGATTCCGCAAACCCGTAATTAAATAAGAGGGAAAAAAGCAGGCAAATATTATCATTTAAGAGCCAGCCGGGGGTTTTTAATAACACAAAAAAGGTCTCGAACAAAAATAAGCCGAAAAAAGGGCCCTAAAATGAGTCACGAATAAACGAAAATATCGTCCTTTAGTAGGTCGCGTAAACGTTAGGCAGTTTCTTTCTCTATTTACACGATGAGTCTGCATAAAGTCGGCAGCGCGGCGGCGGCGGGGGGGTTAGGGGGGGGGCGGGGCGGGGCGGGCTTACCGCCGGGCAGACCACTCCGGCGCTTACGGGGTTAGGACCTCTGCAGACCTCGCAAGCCCTCACCATAATATCACTATGTAAATAATGACACAGTACTTTAAAATAGGTGAGTAGTGCTTACTTACCAGCTTGTTTTTTAAAGATAAACCTCGGTGAATTGTTTTACTTGTTAAGAATGTCCCTCAAGGCGCAATTCTCCTACAAATGTAGTTTGGTTTCAATTTACAAATGACATGCCGGATCGCAATTAAACTTTACGTAATTAAAAATACGTTTAGAGGCCACAAATCGAGGTTTAATCTCGGTTAGAATTATTGCAAATAAACTCATCGAAAGGAATTTGAGCCATGTCAAATGTTACTTACACGACCTCTGTGGCGCAGCGGTAGCGCATCTGCCTACCATGTGACAGGTCCCGGGTTCGAAACCCGGCTGGGGACAAAAAAAACCAGGTCTTGGATGTTTACGAGTACATGTTTGTGATGTCATTGTTTCTGGTTCCCACGACACAGGGTATCCTAGTGTGGAGCCAGAAGAAATGTCTGTATGTAAATGTTTATGTTTACAGTGAAAAGGCCTATGAGGCTCCATTCTCAACTGTAAACACGATACAACCTCAATTTACATCGTGTAACTTTCAAGTGTCATTGTGTTAATTTGTAAATTAAAACTAAACTACATGCGTTTGTATGGGAATAGCCTCGTGAGGCTCTTAATTTCAGTTTCATTTCAGCAGTTGTTTCTGTTCATTTATCTCTTTTAATAAAAAAACGGTGAATACTAATAGTATTATCTTAGGCTCACCGTGTACCCACTGCCTAACGACCCCGCGCCCCTCCCGCCCCGCGGTGGCGAGTTTGATGAGATTGGCGGCTCGCTCGAGTGTCATTACAGCTTTTTATTTTATTCATACCATTCTCCTTTCCCTTTGAACAACCGTCGGTGACGTCTCGTAGGCTCGGGCCGGCCTATTTATGTTTACGAGCGAGGCCACAGTGTTGTCTCTTGCAACTGCGACGTCTACTCTCCCCACAATGAGCAGATCAATAAATCACGCGGAGTGCTCGCGGCTGGACACACCGCACCCTTCTCAATTTTATAAATAAAAGAACCTTTTTCAATATTTCAAGCTCACGCACAGACCGAGAGCACTAAGTCGAAGGCCGGCGAGGGCCGCGGGGCGGGGGCGGGGACGGACGACACACGCCTATTATCTCGGCACATGGCCGCTAATGCCAGCAAAGGATTATACCGGATCTCTCCACGGAGTAAAGTATTACGGTCACCGACGAAAGTCGTTGGTGAACCGATAAGTTAAGACTCATCACTGCTTGAATGCGGCTTAGTTGGCATTTCATTACTCTTTTCCTACACAATTCGAGTGATTCTAGTGACTTGACTAAACCCTAGCAGACAAGCCCCAATTTGTCTCCTGACCATATATTATGTCAGCGGGAACGAGCAATTAAGGAAAGTCAAATGAAACGGCGCCATAGCAATAATGCGGAAGTAAATTAAAGTGCTTAAATTGGTTAACCAATGAGAAATGATAATTTAAGCAGAGCCGGCGACGGCGCCTATTGTTTCAGCTTCGCGTTACAAGCTACCGCACGCACATTTGTCTACTTGTCAAGAAACGAGAGTGTTTGTAGAGCGGGCGAGCCGACTCAATGCAACAGAAGAAGAACTCCCGTGGTCATATGTTATTACAGTAAAATTATCACACACATAGCACATATTTGTTCCGCTTACTAACTGCCGCTATACATCATCAACATAGGCATTTTCGACCGCTACGAACGATTTAAGCAATGCCTAAAAGTTGCACTTTTTGGAGTGAGTAAAAAGTTTGATTTGAGAGGGGCAGGCCCTACTGCATATCGGAAACACGAAGGAGCATTCCAAAGTGTTAGTATTATGGTGCTCGGCGTCGGCGGACAAAAGAGCCAAGAGGCACCAATTACGTACCGTGACGCTTAATTTGCCATTGAATTAAAGAAAAATCTAAAAACCAACAAAATTTTTGCAGTTATAGATTAAACAACCGGCAAAGAGCGTGGTGGGTTACAAGCAGTGTAGGGTTCCGTAAAAGGAGGGTCTCTTGATTGTTTTATACAACTAACTGACAAATTTATCAAGTAATTTTCAATGGAATTTATACAAAATTTTCCTTTTATAAGTTGGTCGACTATTACTCATTAATTTGTGTAGCCACTTAGTCGTGATATTTTTTTCTTTTACCTTCATTACATGTGCTACTGCCCTGAATAATTTGTATATTTTAACAAATAACAATTTAGCCAGAAGACGGGGACGATCTACTTTAACAAAAAATTGCGTTTTAAAGTTGCGTTTTTTTTTTAAACGACCAAACCAATTATCCCAATGATATGAGATAGACGAGAAAAAAAAACATCCCTAATATAGATAAAAAACGCGAAAATTTATTGAAATCGAAATTACCTTCCTTAAAAAAAATTTTTGACTACGGAACCCTGAAAACAATTTTTGAGTGTGTTGTGTCTTCGGCCACTGTACTCGGTACTCGGCAGCCATACTTCTGGTGTACAATCAGCGACCGCGCGCACCCCGAGTCTCTAACCGATACGCTTTGTTTGATATTCACTCGGCAACATTTACACCCTCTATGCGTGTGTACACACTCACACACACTCGCCCGTTCCCGAACGCACGAGTGGAACTCATTAATCCGGCGGAGCGTTTGGCGCCGGATTTTATTTTAAAACAAATATTTGTAATGAGTTAACTTCCTCCGGATCCGTCCGTTCCACAACCCGCATATTTACTCGCTCGCCGCTCTTACTCTATCTGATACCGCCGGGGCCCTTACCTGAAAACAATACAAAAATAAATTAGTCTTTTCCCCTTACGGCGCAGACAATAATATAAGGGTGAGTTATTAGTCTATTTACGTTATTTAAGTTCCGCAGAACGGTATTGTAAACAAATTCGCGGCGCGTACTCGCGGTGAGTTAGGGACGGTACGTGACGCGAAGTGATACAATCGCAATAACAATATTTTGAATCGTTCCTGTATAGTCGCTTGTTTATTAACTTGATCTCTGCTTATTTCGAGTCTACAAATTCATTTCCGCAGCATTATTAGCTTTATTGTTTGCTGCGAATCGCCATCAACTAGGAGGGAAGCTATTAAGCCTGACAGTAATACAACACACACCCCAATAACATTAACTTGCTTGTCGTATAATCAGTGTTTTTATGTTTATTGGGCAAAGACATGGTAGTGTGACGTCACGCGCGGTGCGATTGTCACAATCGGCGGCGCGATTGCGCGCGACACGCCACGCGCCCACGCGCCCGACGCGGCGCGCAGCACGCGGCGGCTCGACTCCAGCACCGGTACCAAAAGCTAATCACTGCCTGCCGACAGTCTCAATGTTATTTTGTATCTCCGTAGTCATGTTTAATTTGTCCTGTGGTTTCCGCACTTAGCCTCACATTTGGGCCATTTTACGTTCTCTTTCCACAAAGCCAGCAGTGCGCCGATGTTGCTGCTGGCCTCCCGATCCCAGCTTTTCGATGGTGGATGTCCGTTGCACTTCCACGCTCTCACAGTAGATAGTCACGTGGGCGGGTGGATTTCCATGGATTTCCAAAAAGACCGGTTGGAAGCGGCTTGCATCCAGCGTCTTCCTGCCACTTGGATGAGGTCATCTCTCCATCTTGTGGCTGGTCGTCCTACGCTGCGCTTGCCGATATGTGGTCTCCATTCGAGAACTTTTCGGCCGCATCAGCCATCAGTTCTGCGCCCATAGCCACTTCAACTTACTGATCCGCTGGGCTACATCGACGACTTTCGTTCGTTTACGGATCTCGACATTTCTGATTCGATCTCGTAGAGAAATTCCGAGTTATGTCTAGTAGTACACAATCGTAGCCATATAACGATCGTGTGGCAAGAGACGCACATGCCGAAGAAAGAAACCTTCGGGAGAGGACTGGAGTAGCAAGTACTGCCAAACTATTCAGAGGCATAGAAAAATATTCCGGGCCGACTAATCACCAAATAGTGTAATACGAGTAGTTTCAAACTAGCGCTGCGGTGCTACTACGCAGCACAGTAAGTTCAAGTCTACGGCTACGTAGCAAATTCGTAGCCGCGCTACGCCGGCTCGTAGCGCGGCTCCCCGCGGAAGCGCGTTCGCTAGCCGTTTGAAAGGCTCATGCGAGTTCATTGACCTGCAGCCATAAAGGGTGAAGTTAGAGGCTTGCTTTGTCGCCTTTACATGGAATAATATAAAAGTTCCGTTCAGCCAAACCATATGTAGATACTGTGGACGGATCAGTAAGGACGTATTTAAAAGCTTGTGAAAGCGGAGCTTCTACGGGTAATTAGTAGATTTGTTCGCGTGTGGTCGACTGTGTTTGTCGCGTGTGTTTGACGCGCTACGGTGTAATTGAAATAAGTTAATGCTTTGCTTTACCTCATTTCTCCCTATAATATCGGTGTGTTTCGTTGTACCTAATTTGATTTAATTAAAATTAATAACTTCATTCTATGTAAAATAGTGTTAAATTCGCTGTGCATTGTTTATTTGACTCAATTGTGTAATGAAATATTTATTAAATCCTACCTAACTGATTGACCCCGATTACACGCGTAATCATAAGGCGAGTGCCACGTCAGTAGATTTGCAGTAACTTCTTGTTGTACAGCAAGTGCTGCAGACACGAACCGTCTCAGGCTCGCATGCTCGCTGTGAGTTACAGGCTCTCTGTTTCTTTCACTAGTTTTTTTTAGCTGACGTATCGGGCGCCGTCCCCCAACCCCGAACCCCCTACACCGACTCACGGCAATTTCAGCAGCAGAACGTAACGACATTGTTTGTAAACTTTATCGGTTTCACTAACTGTATTGCCTGGAAGCACGACAGACTTATTTACAAGTAAGAATTTAAAGTTACCTGAAAAGTTGTCCAACCGCTAACCTTAATGGCAACCGTGCGAGCCTGCCTGAACACATCGGACAACTCTCTTAGGAACTTGCCACTCACGATGTCAAGGTCACTCATTCCGCCTTTCAGAGCCGGCGACACACTTTTCCGTTGATACAAATAGCCGATAGTCATTGAGATCTTTGCTGGGTCGGAATAGAAGCTAGTGTCGCTTGTATCGGTGCGGCACTGTTGTGATGGGGGCGCGCAGCGGTGCGTGTGTAATAACTCACACATGGCAACTCGCTAATGGTCCTGAAAGCCCGGCCTCCCCCCGCGCACCCCCCACTGGCATGCTCTCTTAATAATCGGTCTGACAAACCATATGTTATTGTATTAGTTTATGGCAAAGTGCTCTCGCCGGCAGCGACCGTGTCAGCTTCCCAAACATGCCCGTGGTAAGTCCACTGGTACATCTGTACACAATGGTCCCGCCCTGTGGCTGACATTATTATTATGCAACTTATTTTGAACAATAGATTGCAAGCTCACCCAAACAATCATGCTCCATCGCTGTGATGGACGTGTGCTTGTACAAGAGCCACGCTCAATGACTGATGTCGAATGCAGAGTGACGGCGGATTGACTGAACGTATTCGGATTGCGTCGCTGTAACGCCCCGGGCGCCACCACATCTCGCGCGCCGCGAACAAATGAAATTCCTGCCGCGGCGCGGCTGCCACGAACTTCACCCTTGCTTCGCTAGTAGCGACAAAATAGAATACTTTTCTTCACAAATCCGAAGCTTGTTTTCGTACATCGCTAGTCATGGACATCCGTGGCCGCGTCACTTCGTCACCTGCGCGCGTGACTCGCTACTCGTCCTCTTCAGGAATTTTATTGACTGCGGTGACGTTTGTCGTGCTCCGAGCGAATCACAAATACTTCGCATTCCACGCAGAGTGTATGCAATAGAAATAAAAGCAAATAGGCGGGCCCTTACAGCTGTCAGGTGTTACGTCGGAGTACACAAAGGAAACGATACAGCCTTCATACAGGGAGACAGGCGTGCAGAAGCCGTTCCGCTTGTCCTCCAGCGACTGAGCGTTGCGGGAAGTGTTAAATAGTAATCTTGCTCTTAAATATATTAAGCTGCAAGTGTTTTCTCTGTCTCAGATTCCTCACGTCAACAAGTGCATTATGAATGTCGGCTGAATGCAGAGCTATTCTCAGTGACGTAAGGGAAACTATTTCTCGGAAGTTGGAAAAGCGCGCGGCGTCGCGCCGCCGCTCACGTGGAATTTAAAATGAAATTCGGTCGTGAAAGTCTAAACGAAATTTAAACTGGCGTTTTGGATTCGAAACGCAAACAAAATTGGAACTGTTAGTGCAGAGAGACACGGCGGCGGTCCCCGAGGCGAGAGGCGTGATACTTTCAAGCTGGCTGCCGCTTGCCCGGTCGCGTCGGTCAAGTGGTCACACTCCGCTCAGCCACTCACAATTTCTTATATTAATTTGTGTTACTTTTGTAGAACTTTCCTAAACCACGGCAAACCAGGCATTATCGTTTGATTAAAAGTTTTCCAATTATTTCGCGAGTTGTACAAAATTTAATTTAAATGTTTTGATAAGACAATTCTGTTGTACAAATGTTTAAATGTTTAATCAGTTTATGTGGCAGTTTGGTAGCAAGGGGTTGTGGCTGTCTAGAGCGGCACTAGTCTGGCTGATTACGGGAGTGTTCAGCTTGAGGCTCAACAAGGCGTGGTGACGTGGCAGCTCGTTAAGGCACTCCACTAGCGAGTCTGTACGCTGACTTGGACGCTTTGTATTGGTGACATGCTACCAACTGATTTCTTAATCAAAGGATACCTATCTACAATAGTTGCTAGAGTCGTGCTTTGAGCCGAGATCGTTCGGAGTGAAGTTACATTTTGTGGGCCACGCTCCAATAGCGACGCGACCTAGCCTCGAGCTTAGGCGAAAATACTAAATATAAAGTTAGCGTCGTATTTTAGGGTTCCGTGGCTTCCAAGAAAATGTCTTCTATTATGTACCTATTGGAGAACACACATGGAAAAACTCAACAGCAAAAAACTCGACTAGTAAAGAAGTCCATAACAAGTTTATAAAATTTTACGGGTCCAACCGCGATTAATTATTAGGTAAAATTTAATTAACTTCGATTCCCGACGTTAACTGAGAGTGACTTGAGGATAGAACACCTACCCTCACTACAATCATTGACTGTACTCGCCACTTCAGTCTACCTGTGACCACTGCAGCTGGAACGTTGCAGAAACGTCGGAAATCGAAGGAAAGGTGATTTAGCAATAAATATGAATATGAAACTAAATTTTACCTAATAAATAATCGCCCTTAGACCCGTTTAATATATTACTATTAAATTTGATATTTTAGCGACTTTTTACCAACCATAATATGATAGCTCGCATGAACAATTTAGTTTTTTTTTTTTGTTTTCAGTAAGATCATATAACCAGTGACACCCGTTTTGTCAATACTTTCATTGACAAGTCGGGTGTCAACTCATTTGTCAAAACCAGTCAAAGACGTTTGATCTCTGGACGGTCATATAGAAACATGCCTAAATACGCACCAAAAACATAAGCAGCCTGCTTTCGCAGTCGGCTACAAAATAACTGCCTACTTATATATGTATATGACGTTATCAATTTCAAGCTTTGTCCACTACATTGACAAAAAAGGTAACATTGTTGTTAGGACCCTCGACACGGGAGCTCACCCGCGGCTGGCTTTATTTCGAGTGATATTTCGTTGAGAGAGTTCACCAAGTGCAAAGCTTATGTAAAGAAATATCGCAGCATGGCGGCCGGCGGCGGCTCCTAGAGCTACGCGTTATTGCACACTGAACCGAATCAGACAACGCAAATCCGGTACGATTGTGTCCGTTATGGGAGGTTTTCTTTTTGACTATTAAGAAAAAAAAGTAGTTCCCAAGAACTCTGTAGATGGCGCTGAACTGATTACGTTACTAGCCGTGCGTTCCGATTTGCGACCGTGAGCGATCGTGGGCAAATCCGAACGCACTACAGATTGTTCACGTATTCGCGTCTATGATTTGGATATTGCCGTTCCGAAATGGACATCTATGGATATTGCAATAACGTGAATGGATCAACTCAGAACGATATTTAATTTTGATATAATGATATACACATGGAAGTTTCGTTAAAAAACACATCCAAGTGAAATAATAATGTGTCGTTCCGTTCCGTGCAGTAAGTTACCAAGTTCAGCGCCATCTATGTAGCGACTAGGGAATAATAAAAAAACAGAAAATCCCTCATTGTCATCGTCACAGCGCGCACACACACACACACACACACGCACGCACGCACGCACGCACGCACGCACGCACGCACGCACGCACGCACTCACTCACTCACACACACACACACACACTCACACACACACACACACACACACACACACACACACACACACACACACACACACACACACACACACACACACACACACACACACACACACACACACACACACACAAACTCACATACACAAAAATTGGGGCTCGGAACGGTTGCCTTCTTTAAGGTAAAGGTGCTTATTAGAGGTATTATTTTTATTAGTATGTAATCACTTTATACTTAAAACTATATTTCCGATTATTTGAATTTCTGTCGGATGAGTCCGATCAGGTTTCGCTCTGATTCGCAGAGTGGAGAATGGTGAGTAGAAAACAATAATCCTCCTTCATTTTGTGATTATTGTCAAAACCTAATATTTGAACTCACCACCGAGCAGCACTGCCAGATAGAAGCGAAGTATCCTACAACTCAAAGCAGACATATATATTGAAGCTAGACAGCGCGTATTCGATTTAAAATGTAGCAGAATCGTAGCCGTGGGACTGGGCGGCAGCTGCTGCTGCGCGGCTCAGCAGCTAGCCCAGGGTAGGCCAGCTTCACATAAGATGATAACGGTTACTTCACGATTTCGTGACTTAGTAAATGTATGAATCCAATGATGTCGTGTCATTACGGTTGGTTATTGTCCAATGTGAAACCGGCCATTCACATTCACGACATGATTGTTAAATTCTTATATTTAGCGTGCGACTCTCGCCGTCATGCTACCTGTACAGGAATAACCTCGGAGAAGGACCAAGTTAGCTAACGGTGTAAATGCGGCGGTGTTATGATAACGATATTGGACTAGGATAAACCGGTTACATAAATTTGGCGACATAAAAAAAAAGTTGAAAACACTCTTCAAGGTTTTCGGGACAAATAACCTCGGTATTGACCTCAACACCCTAAAGTGGACTCAACTAAATAAAATATATCTCCGAGCGAACCCGCTGATGGCGCGAGGCGGGTAGGCTGTAATAATAGCTCTGTTAGCGTGTTTTCATTAGCCGCCGCTGTTTGCGGAGGTCACTGCGCGCAAACACACCACGCCAGATAAAAGCTACCTAGTAGAACCCAACCTCTCCGCTGCCTGGAGCCTGATAAACTGTTGAAAAAAGAGTTGAAATAAAAGGTTTTCCAAATGCAAATCCAAAGACATCGTGACTAAATCTAAAGAGCGGCAGCCTTCACAGGAGCGACAAGGGTCGGCAGGAGGGGTTCATTGTGCCGCGAGTACTGAGGTACTCGCGGCACAATGAAGAAGAAAGACATTTATTATACCAACAAGATACATCACAGAAACAAAATAAGCAATAATATGCACAACAACAGAAAGAAAACTATTTATGTATTTACATAAAGTGTCTTGCCGACACTATAGACGACTAATACAAAGCTAACTTGCCTTACGACTGTATGAACCGACTCAAAGGCGCCGTCTGAAGAACAAAGCACGATGCTCACAATGGCTGGACGTTCATTACGTGAAAAATGTCGATATTGTGCAGATAACATCAATTACTCTTTCCAGTCGCTTTGTGCCGCGCTACACCATAGCGATAAGTATTTCATGCTCTGCCGACTATTCCTTGTACCGCAGAGCAATGTCGTACTGCACTAGAGTTTATATGATCGCCGGACGGCGCTCGATGGGATATCGCTTTCAAAGGGAAAATAAGAAAATGATAAAAGTGACTCTCGAGCTCGGACCCGGACTGGCGGGTGATTTATTCTGCACCGACTACAAGCGCGAGCGAGCACACTCCGCCGCGCACCTACACTAAACCCATTGAGATATCTGTGAGTTCGTACGAGTCAAATGCAGACAAATATCGAACAAACAACCGCTGCGAGGCTTAAGCGAAGGAACACTTTTATCTGGGGAAAATTGTAGCGTGACAACAGATTTAGCAGTGTCTATTTTTCAATATCAAGGCGTTTGTGTCGGCGCGTGAAATATGGTGATCACGCTGTGATTCACTGTCAAACCGAGCAAGTAGTCGCAGCCGCGTTTACTATATTGCTTCAATCACTTCCTTGCATAAAGTAAGCGACGCCTAGCTTCTTTATGTAATGATGAAGTACCTCAGCTCCGAGACATCCAAAAGTAGCTTGTCTAAATTTAATCCACTCACAAACAAAATCAATACGCGACATTGCTTAGCCAGCGCATTTAATTTCAGTCCGTGACAGTGTCAAGGTGGCTTTAATTTATTGAATTATAGAGAAAAATGTGACAGCGCCTCTCGGTGAGAAAGGAAATTGTATGCTAATGATTTGATATTCTGAATGCTCAAAGGAATAAATATTATTTTAAGAATTTAAACAACCTAACATCAGCTGCTACTCTGCTAGGCACCGTAATCTGATATGGAACCAAAGTAACCTATAATCTCCGGCTGCCGGAACCGTGCCGTACTGAAACGACAACCAAGCTAGTAATTACTTACATCAAGATAAAGATAACGAGAAAATAGGACACCGATAAACTGGATACCTACTAAAACAAATAAACATATCTGAACCGACATATGGAAACCGTCATTATGGTCTCGCGAAGATCTCGTTCCTGGCATTAATTTCCCAAAAAGTAATGGGTTCTAATTGCTTTCTCGTGTCGTGCAATAACCCGCGATCAGAGTTATGATCCGCACAGTGGGGGCTGCCCGGCCGCCCGCCCGCCTCGCTGCGGTCGGTTGATCTACGACGACAAAGAGATGGGAAACAAAAACCAGACTACGCGTTAAAGTCTACTGCTTAAAAAAAATTAAATAAAAAATAAAAACCGACTGCAAAACATTACAGTACTAAAAAGTTAGAAATAATTTAAATAATTAAAAGTATCTATACATGTAGGTATTGTAGAAGTCGGTGCCAAAAATATCTGTGCTGGTCATGAAACGGGGCACCGACTACAAATTATACTTCTACAACTTACTTCTAAAAATTTTTTTTTGTTTAAAAATTTTTATTTTTCAATTTTTTGTGGGGGAGTGGGAGAAAAATATACGAGTCCCTTATAATCATAATTTACCCTACTTAATGCGTTGCTTTAAAATTTGATGTTCTTAATTTCCATCACTGAAAGTCTTCACCAGAACATCACCGAATTACCTTGGGACTACTTTTACGCTATTTTATGAAACATACGGATTTTACTAAAGGATGTGCCCCATTAGGCCTTATTTACTGCTGTCCATTGAAGAGTTCCGTTCTCCATCTCTGAAATTCTTCATCAGATCTTCACCAAATTAAAATGGGACCAATGGGACGTTATATCTGTTTGAACAAAAAAATAATTGTCGAAATCGGTAAAGATTTGACGGAGTTATGGAGGAACATAGACAAAAATATATATATACGCGTCGAATTGATAACCTCCTCCTTTTTTGAAGTCGGTTAAAAATTTTAAAATTACAAATAATCTCGCTCCAAACTTTTGTGTGGCTTTTACGTTGCCTTCACCTTTCAATAGTTCAAGCGCCGAGGCTTGTCAGGCCACAGCCGCGCCGGGTCCGCTCGCCCCAGACGTCAAAAAATAGCCTTCGGAGGTTTTGCTTAAGCGGCTTTCATCCGGAACACCGACGGCCATCGCTATCAATAACAGGGCGCGCGGGCGAGTGTTTATGGTTGGCACTCCCGCGGGGCGCCACTAATGGGCATCGACTTTTTCACCATTATGCACTATTACTCGTGGCCGCCGCCGCTGCCTCCTGTGCGCTGCACTTTACTAACAATAAAGAACTAAATAAATTTATTCCCGCGCGGCGCAGCGTCCGCCAGACGTTTTGAAGTACATTACCATAATTCAGCTCAGAACGTGTTGAATTAATAAGCAGATTCCAGCCATTATGCAAATAACTACATTATCGATGCAGTGCACCGGAAAGAAACGGCAGAGATGAATCGGTTACTATAGATGCTCTCTGTGGATCGACTTCGTGACCCGGAGCTGGCTGATGGAGATCTATAAATCAGCTCACTTTATAGATGCATGCAAACTTTTCACTTTGTTTTGAGCGGTACGAATGCAATCAAAGCGAAATTTGGTTGAAAGGTCAGTAACAAAACAGAAGTGAGAGCCTGTCACGAACGCGACACACAATCAATTTTCCAATAACAGCGAGGAAAACTGCAAAAAAGTGCAGACGAATCTGTTCATTCAAATGTCTTTTCTGCACGGAGCCGGCGCAGCGAAACGACACGTTCTCTACTGTTTCCCGAGCGCTCGAGGAGCGAGTGGCGAGTTATTGGAACATTCCTTGCGTCCGCGGCTAGTGCCCGCTTTGTGCTCTAATTGATGTTGATACTCCGCACTCCGCCGAGCTCTCAATAACGGGCCGACGTTCGATTTGCCGCTACAAGTACCCGGCGGACATCCTTCGAGCAGCGGCTACTCTGGCAGAATTACAAACGAGTTGCAAAGTTGGTTCATTTCCGCGAACTGGGACGGGATCGCTCCCGGCTGTGACAGGCCGCTCGGAGCGTGTCGATGGGGGTCGCAGGGGACGCATTGATTGCCATTACATGCAACTTAATTAGGCATCGGCTGATCGCAACTAGGGGACCGGTCTAATATTCCTATGATCAAATGAGTGTTCAGAGGATAATCATGTATTGTGTTCAAGACGGGAGTATGTAAGTCCGGGTTTCTTTGTCAGTTTCTTGTTTATATGTATGATCTACTTTGCTGAAACTGACAATACTAAAATTATTAGAATTTTTATATTGTTCATGGATTAATAAAGTGGTTGTAATTTAATTTTTAATAGTTGTAATAGGGCAATTTAAAATAACGGAGCAGAAACGGAATTTCAGCCGAAAATAGGACGGTGGTCGGTAGACCGACGGATGATTGGAAGGTATGTGGTATGGAGAGAGGACACGTGGGTGTGGACGGCGAGGGACCCTGCGGTGGGAGATCGGCCGAGAGTGACTTCCGAGAATACTCTTACATGTCTTTGTTTAATTAAGTCTTCACTTAAGTCATTGGAAATAATTTAATTTTAATTTTTTTTCATGTCTATGCTCCGTTCAGTTTTCCCATCTTAATCAAATGTTAATATTGTTAGTTGCACTTTGGTTATTTGGTTAGTTTTTTTTTATTGACAACTGTCGCCCTGTCGGTTTATCGAGGCAACAGCACTTTCCCTGTCGCTGCTGTTTGCCACCATTTTCGACTATCGCTATCATTCTATCGCCTCTCGTGTAATTGTGTCGTACTCGTAGCTGCACTACTCATGTTTAACAAATAAACGTTCTTTGTCTTTGTCGTTGAGCCAACACTGAGAAATGAAGTGCTGAAGGAAGCTGAAGGACGGACCCCGCTCAATCGACGTCAGGTCAGGCGACGCTACTCACGGTGGGCAGTTGTGGAAGGTAATTCGAGGAGCTGGAAGCGGCTCCCGCCCGAGGTACGCTGGCCTTTGACCCCCTTCGCTATTGAACCTGGTAAGTGTCTCAGTCTTCCAAAAACTCCACCTACAATCGCATTCAACAAACAACCTATCGACATTCACTCACAGAGTCCACTAAATTATCGCGTAACACGAAATCCCCGAACTAAACACACTCAATTATTTAGTAATCCACAAAAATACCTCTATATTGGTAGTAAGCGCCTTAACGGCTAGTCCAACGAGGCAGTCTAAACACACTTTTTTTAAATGGTTTTCGTCATGCGAGAATCTCAAGCTCGTCACTGCGTGCGAGATGGTATGTGGGAGAAGAGGCCTATACCTGATGACGACGTTATTCAACGTATATAATAATAATGATACACGAGACAATAAATTGTCATGCCTTAGTATATTTAGGTCAAACGGCTCCGACATCGTCGCTTCTACTGGACAATTTCACGTCGAGTTAACAAACCAGTTACATCAAACTCTCTTACCGTTTATGAACTTTGTGCAGGCTAGGTCATCCCTAAAACTGATCCTGGTTTGTATTGAAAATCACTATCTAAACGTTTACTTGTCACCGCCAAAGGTATTCTAATCTGAAAATAAGGCTTCATGTACACGAGCATATGGCAAAATGCTGGTCCCGTCATAACAATCCTTTTATTTGAACTGTGCCGAAAAATGAAGTGAAATATATTCGCCCCTCCCCTGACGCCCGCCATTAAGCTTCGAACGCTAGCAACAGAATTGCAAATGAGCGTTTAACTTCCCGCGGGAACCCTACTTTGTGCAGATACTTGTGTTTCTCATTTTAAATCAGTGGTTCCCACTTAGTTAGGAGGCTTCAGGCTTCAAAAGGAAATAAACATTATGTACATGCGAACATGAAACTTAGTTGTCACCGACTTGAGCCGCAGAGTTTGTGTTGCCACCGCCCCGCGCCCCACGCCCCGCGCCACGCGACCTCTGTACGGACCGATACACTTTCAGCCTCTTAGGAAATTGTTAGTTGACTTACCACACCTCGGAATTATCTTCGAACCAAATTAACACTTATAGGTCTACGTAAATCACTCTCGACTCTCGCCCATTGTGCTATGTGTCAGTTGACCAAGATAATTACGGAATATCGGTTGCTCAGTGCAATATCGGCGGCATAAGTGTAGTTGTGGTGCGGGGCCATTTCAGAGATTTGCTCCCGCCCTATATATTTTGGCATCGGACTAGTTGCATTTTTCATGCGCAGCCCGGCGGCGGGGCGGTGGCGGGGTGGTGGCGGGGCGGGGCGCGGGGGCGCTCGGGCGCCAATGCACGACCGAATTTACGATTCCATAAACATCAACAAAACACGCTTGGCGCTCTCCGCGTGGCTTTTTAGGCTTCCATTCCATGTAAAACGGGCAACCGGGACCCTGTCAATATGCCGTCAGTCCTTTCGTCTGTCTTACCTTGAAAGGGCGCCTTGAGTCAGTTGACATTTTAACGGATTGTGTTATTATGGCGGATTACATTACTTTACATAAACCCAATCCTGTATCCCGGAAGGGTAAGCCGAGAGAGACCAGGTTTTTCCGCTTGCCACGATCCTGACAAATCTCTTTCGATTCATCATGCCTAGCACAGCAACAGAAGCAAACGTAATTATTTACGTATTAGATTATATCCATACTGTAAGTTATCTGGAAATAAATTATTGTTATCAACATCTAGTAGTCGTTGCATGCACGCACACCATTTTCTGGTTATGGCTGATTACCCAACAAATAATAAAAAAGGAAAAACAACAAAATATGTGACTTTTTAACGAGTTTTTTTTATTTGCTCTATCGTAATAACGGTATTACAAGCAAATATCAAACTCAGTGTAATTATTTGTACAGGCCCTATAGTATGCCAATAAATACTGAAAATCGGCCAAGTTGACTCGGACTCGCGGTCGGACTACGGTTTCCGAAATGAAGAGAAGAATAATAAATTGTTATATTCATAATGATTCGCGGCGGTCTACCACAGCAGTGGTACTCGCTAACGGTGAAGGAAAACGTCCTGAGGAAACCTGAGTGTCTGAGCTATTCACATACCTCAGTGCTTGAAATCGCCAATCCGCGGTGGGCACGCGTGATGATTAAGCCCGTACTCTCTCCCTGAGAGAAGGCCTGTGCCCTACAGTGGGACGTATATAGGCTGCTTATGTATGCTTATGTATGTATAGTGATTCGGAAACCAGGGTGTTTAGAGTTTTATCCCACAAAGTACTTCACGTTGCATCATATCTCTCTTTCTGTTCAGTCTAGACTTTAGTAAAACTTGATGCTCGAATCGCTCGACATAAGTCAAATTGATTTTATAACTGTGGTGGAAGGTATGTTGTCACATCAACATAAGTCGCAACATTGGCTCAAGCTACCAGTGCTCGTAAACAGGCCTAAAACAACACTTTTGAAGTAAATATTGAGTTAAAGGCTTACTTTGTTCTAATATTTAATTAAAACTATCATTACAAAGTGCCTTTACCCCTTAATCCAGGGCATGGTCTACCACTGTGGTATATTTCATACATTTTTAGGGTTCCGTACCCGAAGGGTGCCAAACGGGACCCTATTACTAAGACTTCACTGTCCGTCTGTCTGTTGTCTGGCTGTATCTCATGAACCGTGATAGCTAGGCAGTTGAAATTTTTACAGATGATGTATTTCTGTTGCCGCTATAACAAAAAATACTAAAAACAGAATAAAATAAATATTTAAGAGGACTCCCATGTTGGGTATAGGACCCGCTCTGCTACCAGAGACCAAGGAGACAGGGCCGCCTGCCTCCTGGTCCCAAATTAAATACTAATAAACACTGAAACACAAGTAAAACACTTACAGAATGTCCAATGATTCGTCGACGGTCCTCGTCGAATAGGTAGCCGGCGCCTCCCGGGATGCCTGCACCGGATCGCTAGTGGGAGCCCTAGTCTTCCCCAGACTACCCCAAGAGCGCTCTTCCCCAGAAAACTGCGTCTCAGTGCAGGTTCTTGATACCACGACCTCGCGGTCTCAAGGGAGAACTGTTCGTCTCACTTTCACGAGGGGAATCCTTTCGCCTCACCACAAATCGTCAGAAATGATTCGGGAACCTTCCCTTCTTCCTTAAAGTTCACTCCACGCGAAGATATATAGCCGGCAATCCAATTGCTTTACAATTTAGATAAGTATAATTTGCTCAACCACGAGCCAACCAAGCAAGAAAATTTTCAAGTGCAATAACCTCAAAAGTAAGTGTCATCTGTCACAGACAATGTTGCTACTTTATTCCGAACATCCCATACGACAAACGTTGTCTAAAGACAGTGCTCGCCATCTAGCGGCCATCTATGTAACCTTCACAGCGCCTATGTCATATCGTTAAATGTCAATGTTAAACGCTTCTTGTTGGTTTCTATAGGTAGCGCTATTCGCAAATTCGATCTTTGTCTAATGTCGTATAGAAAATGGTACGGAACCCTTCGTGCGCGAGCACTTGGCCGGTTTTAGACATTTCTGTGGTCGTATTAGATTGACCATATGAAGTGGTTTAATTGGGCAGTACTGGTTTTCAGGTTTTGTGTTATATCGAAAACACATAGTATAGTTGCTTAAACTGCTTTTATTGTTATATTCCACCTGTATAGGCATGTTTCTATGTATCTAAACAGCTCATAAACTAAGCCCACTGTAGGGCATACGCCTCTTCAAATTCCAAGCAAACCAAGCAGCGGCCAAAAGCTAGTTCATTTACACAAGCAAATAGTACCAGTACAAAAGCAATTTAACGATAAAATGGGTGTTTTAAAACGATAACAATATTTTATTTACTCGTGGATTTACAACCCTATTTTGTAAAACGACGGCGCGACCATGAATAACGTTATTTTTAAACTCTATAAAACCCCGGGCGAACGTCCCTTAGTCGGCGCGACGACTGGCACTGAAGAATAAAACGAGAGAAAAATAAAGGATTTCGTTGGTTTTATAACTTGCAGTTGAGTATTATTTTCGCAATCGCAGCGGCGGCGGCGGCGGCGGCGGCGGCGCGGGCCATGGGGACGCGGAGGCCGATAAACTAACTCGTAACACTGAACTGCAGGTTATCAAACCGTAACTATTTCTTGGCTCTAGAATTTCACGCTACTAAAACTTTCAAAGGGACCACGACACTCAGCTCACTCAGCTTCTAAAACATTAAGGGCGAGTTTCTGAATTGAGATAAGTAAATAGTTAACTGTAGTGCTGTCTCTTCGAATTTCTCAGAAAAGAGCGTGACAGAACGTTATTCACGTAATTCTCAATTCAAAAACCGGCCCTAGTCGTTTTAATCTAAAGACATCATTTTGAGTGGTTTAATAAGAATCTAAGTGTTTGCGGAGATGCGGGTTGAGGTCTTCATGCTATCATACGCGAAAGGATAGCGTATGTGGTTACAGCAGCCTAAGGTTGACAATCCTTTTCTGGCACAGCGCACACATTGTCCGGCATTGATGTCATTCAATGTTTTATTGAATATAATATAGTTTGTACCGTATTAATAGGTGTATCGACGGTGGAAAATAAAAACTTTTTCACTTTAATAAACTTTTTCAAATTAGGAAAAAATATCGTAACCAATAGGTTTTTGCTGCTAAAGCTGAGAAAAAAAACTGAAATAAAAAATAACCAACAACCCGACTGTTGAGCATTACCTACTAAGCAGGCGGGACCAACCTAAGTAGTTACATTGCTGAATTTGGGTCCCGTCTGCTCAGCAGTCGGGTTATTGGTAATTTTTTATTTCAGTTTTTTCTATTTTTGTCTTTTTAGTGACTTTTTTATGCTGATTTATATATAGCCTATGGCGCCCGCGTACTGATGTTTTACATACAAAGAAAAACCTTCGAAGTGTTTAAAGCTTAAGAACCAAGCAAAACGTACAACTCTGTTTGTAGAAGAAACAATACAAGTGTGTTAGTTTACACCATTTTAATAATGGAACTACGCATTTACATTTACGTTGACGTTTTTAAATTTATTTCAACTTATAACCATAAAGTACTTGCGGAATGCAATAAACTATTGGGCATTGAGTAAGTTTACGGCCTATATTTGAAATCACTTTTTATTTGAGAATAATTAAATTATTGATGGCAGGGAGTCGTTGGATGTCGGCGGCACAAGACAGGGAAGCTTGGAAAACCACGAGAGAGCCTATGTCATGCAGTGGGCGTCAAATGCCTAATGATGATGGTGATGATGAAATCATCCGATAAAACCAGCATTAACTGTTAACTGTTAAATAAAAATATTAGAGAGAGACGTTTTAAATGTCTCTGAATTTATAACAAAACTATACATTATGTATTTGTGTCTCTTCATTTAATATATTATAGAAGTGAGACCTAAAGTAGCACCAATTACGAGGTAATGCTATTTTAGCTCTCACTTCTTTCTCTCAGTACGCGACACCAAAGTCGTCAGATCGGTCTAAAAGCTAGACGAGTCGACTCGAAAATAAGCGTTTATTTCTAACTCAATTTCGACCAAAGTGTCACTTAAAGTGTTTTTTCTTTCCACCATCGCTATGTAGGTACTTATAAGATTATTACTAACAGATAATGTTAATTTATTATTTCAACATAGATATTGATGTAATATAAATAATAAAATAGAGTCATTGTCTGAAATACACATACCGAATTGAAACATTCAACCATCGCTGATACACTGTTCGTGATCATAAACAGATCTTCGATCTTGTATTATGTTGTATTTAAGTGACTTGTTTTTCCTTTATGCCTTTTTTTCTTGTGATATGTTAATTTGTCCCAATAAATGTCTTTCTTTCTTTCTTTCTATTCATTTACCTCAGCGTTTTAAATCGCCAATCCGCGGTGGGCACGCGTGGCGATTAAGTTCATACTCTCTCCCTGAGAGAAGGACAGAGGGACGTTTATAGGCTGTCGGTGCGTGCCGCGGCGGCGGCGGCGGCGCGGTGCAGCGTGCAGCGGAGGCTGGTATCGATTACCCCGCCGCGCCGGCGCGCCGCTCGCCGCCCGCCGCCCGCTGCATCCGACGCCTCGCACACCGCTGGCTCGACTCTACATCTACTTCAGGCTACAGCCATTGAACGAGCGGTGGATAAGAAACAACGCAGTTTATTCGCCTGAGAGGCATTATGCACTATTTGTTTAGCAGCCGTTACGTACGTCACGGTAGGATAATGCCCTGGCAGCCCCGCACAGGCTCACGCGTGTTGCTGTTGCCAGCTTCGAAGGACATTCCGGGAAGTACACTAGTGACTTTGTAGTAGCAATACCACTCACTAATTGTAAAGGAAAACATCGTGAGTAAACTTGAGTATATTCATATATCGGTACGCGTGGTGATTAAGTGTTCTCTGTGTCTCTCTTAGAAAAGTGCAGGCGTGTGCCCAGCAATGGGACTCTGTAGGCTGTTTATACCGACAAGAAGCAAAATAATGACACAAATTAAACGTGCATGGGTTAATAAGATGCACTTTTAATGCAGGGTTCGCAAGAAAACAGCCCGTGCCCGCGCTGCCCGCCGCTGCATTACGTGAGCTTTTCGCTTTTTATCTAAAAGCAGAGTTTATTTTTCGCGGCGACGGGTCGCGGGTGGCCCGATAAAAGATCCCTTTCTAAAAGTTTTTAATTGGTTATTAACGAATTCAAGGTAAAGACGTGTTTTAATTTGGAATTTAAAGGTTTGATTAGGACCACATTCTTATTTTCAATGTGAATCAACACAACGGTTATTTGTTTTATTATTATCAAATCAGCTTCTGTTCTTGGGAGCGGGTTTTTGTTGGAACTTGTTGGATATTGAATACTCGTATCAGTGCGGGCGCGGCTGGTGCGGCGCCGCGGGATGGGTAATTGATAATGCGTCTCGCTCTCGCTCGAGAACCAGCTTTTTTTCTTGGAACGTGATCACCTGACACTTATTGGTTTTGAGAACAAAACTCACATATTTTATTATTGAACTAGCTTTTGACCGCAACTTAGTTTGCGTGGAGTTTGAAAATATACCAAAGCGCCTAATTAGTGACGAGAAAAAAACTAAAATTTGTGGCCATACTCATCTTTTACCATGATATCGAAAATACTTTCTTAAACCTCACTTCAGGATTTTCGTTGCAAGGATTTTGTGAGTAACATTTCTTGTTCATACACTCACCAAATCAGGTTGTACCATACAACTTACATCCTTTATTTTATCTTACTAGGGGATGAATTTTCACGACACTGAAACCACCAACATTTGTATAGAATAATGTTTCGAAGACGAATTTCTAAGAACTCTTGAGCTTTCAAATCAATTTCCATATTTTAAAAATTAAGAACTTTTATCCCCTATTTAATTCCCTTAGGGGATAAATTCTTTTAAAATTCTTTTCCGGAATAAATTATTTTGAAATTCTTTCATGGATGTGCGTTTTCTTTCAGTTAGTCAGTAAATCAATCAGTCGTTTTGTCACGGTTATGTTTTCTAAGTATAGATGATTAACATGTTGAATATCATTTCTATATAATTTCATGCATTTTATTGTTTTTGAACATCCTGTGTGAGCTATCAAAGAAAAGCTTGGACATGTTCAGTAACTTTTGATCGAGTCAAGCAACGCTGACAAAAACAGTTAGTTAGGGCAACATTCAGTATTGTACAATAAATTTACGTAGAGGGGCACATCTAGCGGTGGAAGAGTTTTGCTGACATTTGACATATTCCTCTGGTAGTTTTTAGTTACCCTTCCGTTAGTAGTTTTTAGTTAGGTACCCTTCTGTCTATGGCACGTCTTAGTCCAATGCGCAGGTATCATTAATATTTGACACTCATTTTGTAAATATCGTTGGGGATACCATATTTTCTTAATTGCACGTAAGATTTGAACGACCCGAAAAACATTGCAATTTGTAAGTTTTATGCTAGGCGCAGTAAAGAGCGCGTGGTTGCCGACGGCGCCGGCGCGCGACGAGCGCAGATATCTTTCCGGCCCATAAAGCCGCGTATCGCTACACAAATTAAATTATATCACCGCTCTCCACCTCCCCGCTCGCACGCTCCGGCACGGCATAGCGCCGCCCCGCTCGCACCTGCCGGCGACGAGGATGAAGTGAAGCTATAACGCGACTCCTAATTACTCGCGTCTGAAACAGTTTCGGGCTTTTCATTATGATTAGATGAATTTTTGTGCGCTCCTGTGACTCGGCCCCCCGCCCGCGCCCGCGCCCCCCGCCCGCAGCCCGTGCTAATGAGCGTAATCACAGTGGGCTCGCCTGTGTCACCGCGCTCCCGCCAGTAACTGTGCTACTCACTCACCTAGTAAGTTATGCGGTCGCAGCTGTTCGCGATTTAATAAGCGGCTCAAAATCCCTCCTCAATCACTTTACTTGAGGACACTGATCTCAGAGGATAAATTAATATTCAGACCGGAGATTTGGGAGATTGCGCCGCGAGGCTAAATAACAAACAATGAAGAAATTCACGCGCAAATAGAGCCACTTCCTTGAACAATTAAGAGATCAATAATTGAAAATGCAAGGTGGAGATGGAGTATGGTGAACGAGATCGCAATTTGATGTGGAGCCGTCGCCTGACTGAACAACTCTTTAGGACTTATTGATTCTAGAAACTTCCGAGTCTGTGCGTGTTTGGCGCTTTCTAGTGGATCATAGAGCACTAGCCCGCCCGCTCGCCTCGTCACTGGCCGCCATGCGCCCAGACACCACACAAGCTGTAAATTACCGAAGTTCCGCGCCCTTTGTTGGAGTTGGAAAAACATAATAAACTTTATGTTTTTGTAAACGAGCCAAGTTTCGGTAGGTCGCTCATATGTCACCCAACGCTCGGTTATATCGCCTAGCGATATACGAGGTGTTAAAAAACTAACGCCCGCCCTAAAAGCTACGCATACTGGATACCAAAACAAACTACGTGGCTGGAAAAAAATATTTTTTCAAGCGTTAGCGTGCAATGAACGCGTGAATTTCAACGTACTTACGGCACAGGATAAGTATATACCTACCAACGTTAAGCTCGTTCGCAATGTGAAAATTTTAAATTCCTTTTTTTAAAGGCGGATGGAACATTTTTTTCCAAAGAAAAAAGAAGGCCCTTTCTTTCTTGGAAGAAATGTTCGATACGCATTTCTGCAAAAATATGCGAATTTGACGCTCAATATTTTAAGCCTTTATTTTTCAAGGCGTAGTACGGTATAAATCAATTGCGAAAAAAATTATATCTTCTTTTATTCTTGGAAAAAATTTACATCATAAGTGTCAATAAGGTAATAATAAAACTAATAATGAACAACTTTGATACTTGTATGTATTACCGTATTTACGATGAACCAAAATAGAGTATGTGGCGAGCACATGTCAACTCTGCGCGCGCACTATAAACTCCAACATTCCTGCATCGCGCTAGCAAAATGTTTCACATGACATACCCTAAACTATAACGTCCGACGAACATCAGTCGGACCGGCCGTCCCCAGGCGTACGATCTGTCTGGCGGGAAATTTCCCTTTATAGTGGAAGAGCACGATCACCCGCTCTTCCCTATAGTGGTGACCCTCGACAGAACAATGTCAACCTTCCTTCGCTCTCGCAGCACCCCACTGCATGGACATCACTTATAGGTACTTAAAATCTAGAATTCAACGACAGCTTCAAACTCAGCTGAGCGTGTATTTTGGACTCTTTTTCAGTTTTAACATTTTATTTATTATTTATTGTAATTTATCTATCTCTACACCCCATAAAAGACGCCTACTGTTGGGCATAGGTTTCTTCACCGTCACGCCAACCTCGCCGGTCCTCTGCTAATCTTGTACATAATTTTAATACATAACATACATAAGCAGCCTATATACGTCCCACTGTAGGGTACAGTCCTTCTCTCAGGGAGAGAAACCAATACCACTCGCTAACTCGTTTCATCTAATGTTGGTTTTCAGTTGCCACTTAAACATTCAATGTCAGCGTCTGTGCTTATTCTGTTTAAGTAAACTGTAGAAAACGCTGCTGGTTGTACAATTATATAGTGTTTATGTTGTTAAGTTACATTAATGTGTTTGTACAACTGTTTGTTTTCTCTAATAAATACAATAAAAAATAAAAATAAACGTTGTCTGAACTCTTTACATACTTCAGCGCTTGAAATCGCCAATCCGCGGTGGGCACGCGTGGTGAATAAGCCCATAATTGTAATCATCATCATCATCAGCCTACGCTGGTCCACTGCTGGACATAGGCCTATTGCACGCCACTGAGCCCGGTCCTCGGCTACTCTCATCCAGCTCTTGCCAGCCGCCCTGCGGAGATCATCGCTCCACCGAGTCTGAGGACGTCCCACACTACGTTTACCGATCCCCGGTCTCCACTCAAGAACTCGTCTACCCCATCGGTTATCAGTTCTTTGTATGATATGGCCGGCCCACTGCCACTTCAGCATGCTAATTCGGTGGGCTATGTCGGTGACTTTGGTTCTCTGTCGGATCACCTCGTTTCGAATTCGATCTTTCAGAGAAACCCCGAGCATAGCCCTTTCCATAGCACGCTGAGCGACTTTAAATTTGTGGACCAGACCCACCGTGAGTGTCCACGTTTCGGCACCATATGCCATGACGGATAGGACGCACTGATTAAAAACTTTCATCTTGAGACTCTGTGGGATTAGCGATGTGAAGACTCGACGTAGTTTTCCATACGCTGCCCAGCCCAGCTGTATTCTTCTATTGGCCTCTTTCTCGAAGTTGTTTTTACCTAACTGCATGGTTTTCCCGAGGTAAACATACTCCTTAATAACTTCGAGAATACTGCCTTGAACTGCAATTGGCTCCGGACTTGCGTGTTCATTGAACATAACCTTGGTTATATTATCAAAGTTCACCCGGAGACCAATGCGTTGGGAAGAATCAGCTAGGCTACTCAGCATATGTTGCAGATCTTACAGCGTGTCCGCCATGATTACGATGTCGTCTGCAAATCGCAAGTGTGAAAGGTACTCACCATTTATGTTAATGCCGTACCCCTTCCAGTCCAGTGTCTTGAACATATCCTCCAATGCATTTGAGAACAATTTGGGGGAAATAACATCCCCTTGTCTCACACCACGATGTGTGGGGATAGGCTCAGACTGCCGGTTCTGGATTTGGACGGCCATAGTAGCGGCGTCGTACAGACCTCTCAGCACTTGGATGTATCGCCAGTCGACATGGCATCGCTGCAAAGATTCCAGAACAGACCAGGTCTCGATCGAGTCAAAGGCCTTTTCATAGTCCACAAACGCCAAGCACAGGGGCCGATTATACTCTTTGGTCTTCTGTATAATCTGTCGCACTGTGTGGTGCCGTAACCCGATCGAAAGCCGTATAGCCTTACAGTAGTAATAATGATTATTAATTAGTGTTTAATTAATTGAATAATTAACTGCCTCGTTGTCCTAGTGGTATTACGTCTGATTACCATGCCGGAGTACGTGGGTACGATTCCCATCGGGAGCCTGTGTACATTTGTACAAATGGCCTCAGTCTGGGTGTACTCGTATTTCCATGTTTAACTTGACGTAGTAACAGCTTTCACACGCCGGTCACTAAATGCGCCTTAAGACTAAAACGAACGAAACTTGTTGTTGAAATATTACGCCGCTATGGCAGAAGAATTCCTGCAAGGGAGAAACGAGAAAATTAAATTTCCAAATGGAGTTTCCGAGTGGCGCGTGCCGCCAAAACTCATTCATGAGCTCACAATTATTGAAATTGATTTAGCTTTTTGCATCGGCCAGCTGCCGCCAGCGTCGGCTGTTGGCTGTCGGGATTTATGTCGACGCTTAGTCGTAAACTAATCGCTACCTCATAATGCTCCATCTAATATCAGACTGGTGACAAACGAGCCAACTTACGTAACTATTATGGCCGCGTTTTTGTCGCCAATTACGGCGAAGTTTCGCTGCGTGCTGAAGTATGAATAAAAGCGGTGGCAAGTGATCTTAGATAGGTACATCAGTGAACCGTCACGCGGATCACCGGTTTCACATTGTACTACAACTGTAACTGCACGTCGTCGTTGGGCTAGTGTTTACGCAACGTTCGCACAACGACCTTGGAAAACTACCCGTCTGACGACGTCGAATAGTATAACTATCATCATCATCAGCCATTTGACGCTCACTGCAGGACATAGGCCTCCTACTTGGTTTTCATAACCATGAGGGGTTTTACCATAATCACCACGCTTGGCAGGCGGGTTGGCGAGCTCAGTATGAAGTTGGAATCTCAGGAAGACGCTGCTGCCCGTCTCCTGGTAATCGATTTCCTTAGTCGCCTTCTACGACATCTACGGAAGGAAATGGAGTGACGCTATTCTTAATCCGGCACCACACGGAACAAGTACTGCGTACGGCTATCGTCCCATGTGAACCCGTCCGGTGCGGCGGCGGCTCCGCATCCGGTCCGCAACCAGCGCGTGACATGTAGTCGGAGACGGATGATCGATAGTCGGAGATAGCCGAAGCCGTACAGTCCGCGCGTATAGCTCATTTGTCGAGAGCGGGTTTACGAGCGGCGGCGGACGGCCGCGCACCTCTTATCCCTAATCTTTATGTGCGAGTAAAACGAAACACTAAACGTGCCGTCTTAAATAAATGGGGCTCCTGAACGGAGCACTTCTCTACACTTCTTTCCGATGAAATTGTTATGTGAGCTCTGAAACTTCGTACTATGCGCGGAGCTGGTGTTGTCGCGATCGACGCCGCGTCGTACCCTAGCGAATGTAGCAAGCTTGTTAGCAATGCGCCGCGGATCAATACTCCGCTTAAGTCGTTTACCTGCCGCTGACACATTATAATAACACGGTAAGTGGACTAGACTAGACGAGCACGTATTAGCCGAGAGGGTTGTATAAACAGTATTACAGAGGACATGTCTTGCGGTGCACAAACACGGCGCCCAATCAGCCGTGAGCCCCGCTGCCCCCGCCCGCGTCCCGCCGCCCGCCGTCGCCCCAGCGGCAGTAGCGCAGTAGCCACATCACACACATCGCACACATCGCACACCGCTACACAGAAGCGAGCGTGCTGACCTCGGTCAAAAAAATATGCAACCTTCAAAATACGATCTGCGTCAATTTCAGCGCACCCAACCGAGAGTTATTTGACACTATTTTCGGTTTAGGCTAATGGCTACTTCTTTTTCTTAGTGTATCGATGACTAACGAGATTCGCCATAACGAAAAGATTTGGCAATCAGCGTCAAGCGTCAGCTTGATCTTGCTGATCATTGCCCAGAGGTACAGAGCTCGGTAGTTACGTCATTTGAAGAAACATTCATCATCAGAAACAAAGCAACGATCAGCAAGATAAAGCTGACGCGTGACGCTGATTGCCAAATCCTTGAGGCTCCTTTCACGCACCCTTCCACTTTGCCTACTTTAAAACGGTCAATCGTGTGGAGAAACTACTTTCAGTTTCTTGCACTTGTGTAACTGTAATGGGTCTGCTTAAGGTTGAGTTTACTTAGCACTTTCTGTCAGCGAAGAAGTTGCGTTTCAACACTTTTGACGCGTTGAC
Organism: Yponomeuta evonymella; assembly: GCA_963969515.1. Taxonomy (NCBI): domain Eukaryota; kingdom Metazoa; phylum Arthropoda; class Insecta; order Lepidoptera; family Yponomeutidae; genus Yponomeuta; species Yponomeuta evonymella. The sequence goes on along the minus strand of OZ018343.1, from coordinate 529,431 downwards.
ATCAATATGATGAAAATGATATAAGGGTCTCGAAATACCGATGAGCAGAGGCATGTACTTCGTTATGCGATCGGCTGTGACCGCGGGCCGTGATGGCCGGCCACAACACGCCCGACTGGCCGCAACACTACCCGTGCGGGCCGGTGGCCGAAGCACCCACTGTTGCTATAAAACCAACTGAAACTCTATGATTAACTTAAGTCTGAAAACACTTATTTCATACATACATAGTGTTCATTTATTTTAATTGCTACAGCCAACTGTTTAATCTTGCTAATTATATTTTTAAATTACCACTTATCCGCCATCGCTCGAGATCGATTAACATTTTTCATGGCAATCTTTTTGTGTAGTAGTTCTCGCGAAACAGGTCCGCGTAGTGCGAAGAACACCAGTAAGCAACTACGAGTATTTAGTGGCAATCTTTTTCAAACCTACCTAACCACATTAAGTTAAGTCTATTCATGTCACTAGAACTTAAGCTTTTTTGTAAATAAATGATTTGATTTGATTTTACTTACTTGTAACTTTGTCGGAAGAGCCCGATCGCTCCGATTCGAAGAACTTAGTCATATGATCATTACAAGTAAGTGAATCCGCACTTAAGTTTATAATTGTGATGCTTACCAAAGTTTTAGTTCGACAACCGTAGCAGATCCAGTGTAGGAACCTGCTGTTTGTGAATTCGTTTCATGTTACGACTGAGCTCTCTCAAAGCCGACGCAATGCGAGCTGTGCGTTAATTTCGTTAATGGCGAATGTAATCGCCTCTTTCATAAGGGGACATTATGCGAGACAAGTTGGAATCAACTTTATGAAACTCGTAATTGTATATTATAATGAGTGCTTTGATTGATACAGCCTTTGATGTGTTTAGCCACAGTAATGAGAACGCGGAGCTGTTGTGTGTACCTTTGTAAATTCGCAACGCCAGTTACACAAGACAGAGCTTTTGAGAACAGGATACCAAGAAATTTTCCGTACCAATTGACAGCATCTTTGACAAGGTGCCGGAACGCGGGATAGACTGTACAATCTGAATCACCTGAAAGGGTAATATGCCTTTCGAGCGAAGCCTCGGGTGAGATGAGGCGTGACGTCACGACGCCCTGTGCGGCCTATGCGAGAGACATTTGAACCTCAGCGCCTTCATTCCGTATTTCACCTGACTTGATCACGTCGCACCTCTCGCTCCTCCTTGCCCGAGTGAGCAGAGCGGAAAATGTGTCGGACCTCAGAGGTTGCACAAAAGGGGACAGATTAATTATACGTCTGTCGGGCGAGGGATCACTGCGCCAAAGGGATTTGAGCCAGCGAAGATGCTATTTGCAACAGTCGTGTCTCGTTAACGTGCAGATAGTGTTTGTGGACAGACCTTGCTGGTTTCAAACAAACGGAATAATTGAAGACACTTCAAGGTATTTCCTTCTTCATAGTAAGCTACTTTTCTCATAAACGAAACCACTCCCTACGTATTTGTTGGTAGATTTGAAAGGCTAAGCAGACGTTGCAATATCTACAAATACAAATATCTTTATTGAGAAATACAATTTGCCACGTTAATTACGTTAATCTTTATTTAGGTTGTACAGGACTTCAAATAGCAACGAATGAGGCGAAGCTAAAGAGATCCTCTACACCCAAGCAGAAGACTGGTAATAACTTTCCCACCAAAGGTCAACGTCTAGCACCGCAAATATCTAACTACTGATACTTTCGTAAAAGGCAAAAGTCATGTGAAAACCAAAAAGCGTTTTTGTTCTTGTATCGACAGGAACGAAAGATAGGCCTGATTAGGTTATCTGCTGCACCCGGAGCGTCGATCATCTGAAACAACACCGCCAGATAAACTGGCTCATGCTGTGCCTGGCAGAGAAATATCCGGAGCAGTAGGCACGCTCACATCCTTTACCGCTCTCTATTGTCCTATGACATTTTAGTGTAGCAATTTCCAGGGAGCATTCTTATTATCTTATGAAACATCATAAGTGAATGTGATACATTGCAGCCAGGGTCATCCACATCCAAATATTTAAGAGGGTCAGGATGCCAGCCGGTATTCGGCATACCTCGTCAATCAGTAACGGAGCGCACGTGGTTCACCGATGCTGAATGCCTGCGGTTATACGTGCCTCCATAACAGAAATACAATAGAACTCTCGCTAATTGAGAGCTCAGAGGAAGCTCACATACTCTAACCCATACTTACTTACACATACACTCGGCACGATACACAGAGTTGCGTCGAGGCGTTCCAAGTACTCTCATACGAATCTTGGGGGCCACCTGAGACTGAGGTAATCTTCTGTGTTCTTGTATATTAGGGTAAAGGCAAGAAACTATCTATGCAGGTATGTGCTTAGGAGCTTGTCGGAATTTCAGCGCATCATTCCCGCGGCCACTTTGTTCCAAACTCAAATAGTTCTCCACTGTTAGATGTTTAATAAATTGAATGAGAATTAGCCTCGGCTTCTCGGAGAACGAGGTTTATCTTTCATCTCGCTCCGCTCCGCTCCGTCAAGAGTCTCGTGGCTAGTTCCCTATCGAAACAGATTCGATAAAAACCCTCTGTGTAATTTTCCGGTTCCCTCGAACGAAAATAAATTATACCCTCTCAAAAAAGCGGAGAGACACAAATAATTGAGAGAACATTATTATTTGGAAGATTGGCCATTCTATTTCCATCGGGGAACGAACACAAGCGACAAAATAAATGTTACCGAAAAAATGCGGGAGGCATTGACTACGGATTGCCGACTCGGCGGCGTGTGAATTTCAGGCAATATGAACCTTACGCTTCTGAGCAAGGACTCAGATCGGACTGGGCAGCACACTGTGACGTAATGGCCCGTGTGAGCCAACCGAGTGCCGCGTCATCACGCACGTTGTGTCATCAACGCCATGACGACCAACTCACTCGTTTGCTTCTGATGCCAGATTGAATTAGATACTGCAAACGACACTGCCACGCCACTCAAGAGGTTGATTCAACATATTCCATTTGTAAGCTAGTAACATGGATATCTTTTTACAAACTCTTAGCTAGAGGTCGCGGGTTTAATTCCCGGCATGGGTGGAATTTTTAGCCTCTAAATAGGCTTTCAAAATTGTCCTCAGCACGAGTTAGTGCAACAAAAAGAATATAATCCCGAAAAGGTTTCTAAACATTGGTAACCTATTAAGTCCCTTACCAGTTTTCCTCCCCTTAACTTCAAAGGCCAATTCATCGGAATTTTTTCAAGCGTGTAGATAATATGGTCTCGATAACAAAGTTTCCGAGGAAATCATACGTAATTAATCCGCTCTAACGGACGAGCGACCGGTTTATTTGCATAGTTGTGAGGCCCCACACGTCTCAAGCGCATATCTTCAACCCACGCGCGTTTGTTTTAGGAAGCGGCTACTCTACTGCCTTCAGGAAAACAGTCAATAAATACAACGTATACTTGACATCAAAACAAAGTATTTACCATAACATTTTGCTGAGAAATCAAGTTTTTTTTAGGGATAATAAAATATAACAATGAGTAAAAGCCAAAGACGAACATTTTATTCACTATAAAAACCAAATGTTTACTTAATGAACGTCAAAGCTGTTAGTTTCACAATTATTAAAGTATGCGGAGAAGAAGCTAACAAAGAAACTCCACCTTTATTCTACATAATAAACTCAATGGACGCGTAACTTTTAGCATTCGGTAAAAAAATGTGTCTTTTTCCAGATCATTTTGGCAAAAAGTGTCTGACTATTCTCTCAATCATGTCAACAGTTATTTTTTAGACCCACAACCGGGAACCCATGATCTTGGGTCCCGGTTGTGGGTCTAAAAATCTACCTGAAATCAGATAGCATTTATGCCAATCATAATAATAATTTATGTTCTCTATCTATCTATCTATCTATCTATGTATGTGCTGTAATGTAGTGCTAGGGTTTTTGCCGTAGGTTCTCAGCCCAGGGTCCCAACAAAGTCAGACACTTTTTTCAAACATTTAAAAAAGCAAACAAAAGAAAATATGATTTTTTTTTCACTGGTGGCGCATGTGAACCTCGGACCCCTTAAGGCATACAGGATTAGTATAAACCAAAGAACCCGAACCAAACCAGATCCAGATATTTGCAATTTGAAATTCGTTTTCCGTAAATTTCGATAAGGTTCCTCAAGAAAAAATTTTCAACGACACCAGATACGTTTCTACAAAAATAATGCAATAAAACCAGCCAAGTGGGCCGCACGCAGTGTAGTGTTCTGTAAATGGCCTGCTTTACATTCCTATCAACTTACTCTAAGTTATTATCAATGGAATTTCTACGAAGTTTTCCTTTCATGTCGTTAACTTGTGAAGCCTACTTAGCCGTGATAGTTTTCGTTTTAACTCACTTCTATGTGCTACTAAATTGAAATTTTCCACGTTCTTACACACCGCCGTTTAGCCGGGAGAGGGGTGGGACGCTCTACTCCAACAAAAAATTGTGCTTTAAAGCTTAATATTTCGCAAAGGGATCCAAATCAAAAAATGGCTTTCCTGCACCTACAATATTTTAAACGACCAATCCAACGATATCCCTCTCTATGGGATACACGAGAAAAAATCCCTAATTTAGGTGAAAGAGAAGTACAGCAATTTTTCTTTAATAGAAGTAGTTTTATTGCATGATGTTCGCAAGCAAGTAAGTAGACTCTTAAAGCAAATTTAATTTTGTTTTGTGTTTCCTGAAGGCATACCTTCAGCCTGTGCTGCGTATTAACGCCAGAGGTTGCATTTCTATTCTCCTGAACTTTAAAAAAAATGCATCCTTGTCTGGCAACACTGTTCGCCTGGTAACACTCATGCCAGTTGTCATTCTCTTCCCTATAATATCTCTTGAAATTGACCGAGCACAAAGCAACACATTTTTTTACGCCTTAAATATTTAATATAAGGGTATAAAAGGATCAAACGGCCGTTCTTAGGTGCAATTAGAAACAAGTAAACAATTTAGTGCACGCGGTGAGACAACCTCCCATTGTCGCCAAGGCCGCCGCTCCACCCCTGAACTCGGTGAGTTTATTTTATTTGCTTATTTTGGGTATGAATCAACCCTTTCCTCTTTCACTAGTACTAATCATCTTTGATCTAAGCCACGGACAGACAGACAGGAGGACAGCGAAACTAAGGTTCCCTGTTGCCTACGGAACCCAAAAACCGTTATTTTTAACCTATCTGATTTCGTGAGCCGTTGATTTCCCAGTGCCGAAAAAATGTTAGTTATGATGTTGAAAATACTTGGTTTTCAGAAAGGGCGTTCGTTTGTTAAAACCCGTTGTAATTGATCTGCAATGAAACGTCATTCATTTCCAAAGCAGGTCTTATTAAATGATATATCAAAAGCGGTTCGGAAGCGAAATGGGCAGCTGAGTCATTAATAATCACAAATTGAAACGCTACGATTAATGAATGCGCAGCGGGACGCGCGACAGGCGTCAGGTGTCGCGTGACAGGCGTCACCTGCATGTCGCGGGACAGCTGCGGCGCGAGGAGCGTGCTTACACGCTGCCCAACGCCTCGCCGACACTCACTGACGCATTGATAGTTATGCAAATGAATGGTGGACTAACACGACTGAGCTGACACGAATTCCTTTTTGCCAGCAAAAAGCTAACTGCACGAGAAATTATGTCCCAACAGGTAAATAATTAGAAGAAATCACGCGGCGCGAGCGTTTGTCAACAGGAAAAGAGTGTTTTTAGAGTAGGCCGTGGGGCGGTCGCGGTAGGCGGTTACACTCTGATGAATGGCACTTCTTGATTATACTCAGCCGAGTTTATTAGCGCAACAACACAGCCCCAGGTCGGCCGAGGTCGAGCCCGATCAGATTGCCGGCTGATGCATGTAAAGCAGCTACAAAAAGCGTGTCAATTCTCGACTTATTAAAGTTTAAAAATAACGACTCGTAAACGTGGAGATTGCTCAAGTTTTTCGGGTTAATAACTGTCGTAACGTGCTTTATACGGCGAGCAAGAACATTGCCCTCCGCTCGAGGGCTAAGCAAACTGCTCGTTTCCACGAATCAAGTAAGCACTAAGCAAGCGTGCGGTCTTTGGTTATTAAACATCATCAGTAACTAATCGAATACATTTGAGTCCGTGCTCTCGATCAGTTTATTAACCACGTGAAAAATCGCTGAAGATCGATGGGTAAAGCACCGGTTAGCGACGCATACACGCACGCTCATAACCTTTAAAAATAATTTCAAAATAGTCCTTTTCGATAGGGAAATAAATAGTATTTTGATGTCGATGTTGGTTATAAAATGTAAACATAATAAAATTTTAGATATAAGTATTAGTTAGTTTTGCTTATGCAAAATCAATTAGATCACAGATCTTAGGAGTAGACCCAAATCACAGCCCGAATCGTATAACAAATGGGTATTTGACAAAATATCAAATAAGTTACTTTTAAAACGGAATTTTGTATCAAAATACTGGCTTATGACGTCACGTTTCAGAGCACTCTTTTTATGTTTAATCTATTTAAAAATTGTAATAACTAGTAATTGACTAAAAGAGATACATTTTTCGAGATATTTTGTAATTTTGGTTTCAATCGAGCATATGAAATAATTTATTGCTGATCGTGTCAAATACCGAATTAAAATGAGTGACTAATATAGTAGGTATACAGATATGTAAACTAAAAATTGTCCTAATATGCCACACTAATTACACTTATGATGATTGATTTATTTATTGATAATTTAACTAATTTGCCATATTTCTATTATATTTCCAATTTTTATATATTCAAATTTTATGATCATTTTAAACACTTATTTTGTATTGATACCTTTATTGATTTAAATAATTCAGGAGTTGCTATGTTCATGATTTATTATAGTTTAAATTCTGTTTTGTTTTTTGGATGATTAAGTTATATTTATGGTAATTCTCAATTTAACGTAAGACTTATTAATATGTCAATTATTTAATATAATGAATTCCAACTCTAATTGTTTTTATTTAATTTTTATTATATCAAACATTTAACAGGGACTTGTAGAAAAAAAGCGAAGTGAACACAAGTTCAACACAATATTTATGCTGAGCAAACTCCATGAAATACGGTGGCGAAACGTGGCCTCTCACGGTGGGGTTGGTCCACAAATTTAAAGTCGCTCAGCGTGCTATGGAAAGGGCTATGCTCGGGGTTTCTCTGAAAGATCGAATGCGAAACGAGGTGATCCGACAGAGAACCAAAGCCCACCGAATTAGAATTCTGAAGTGGCAGTGGGCCAGGCATATCACCCGAAGAACTGATAACCGGTGAGGTAGACGAGTTCTTGAGTGGAGACCGCGGATTGGTAAACGTAGTGTAGGACGTCCTCAGACTCGATCTTCGCAAGGCGGCTGGCAAGAGCTGGATGAGAGTAGCCGAGGACCGTGCTCAGTGGCGTGCAAGAGGAGAGGCTTATGTCCAGCAGTGGACAAGCGTAGGACGGTGATGATGATGATGTTGAAACTCCTTTTTATGAATATCTTAAGTTTAGAATAAATAACATTATAATGATATTTTTAATGTTATGTGAAATGTTAATGTAATGTGTTTATAATTTTTTTTTCAATTTTTATTTCATAAACTTCTTTTGCGAAACTTTACATATCTCTTTATTTGGCGGAATCTAATATAAACATGAGGAGAAAGACGATACCTTTATTTTTATCTTTTCGGCTCCATGGTGGTGGACAAGGTATACGATATTTGGGCCATGTTGAGCGTACCTCAAAGGCTCACGTCGATTAAAAACAGTCACCAACTGCCAGTTTTTGCATTAACCACTCGTCTGCCGCGACACAGATCTGCGCCCAACTAAGTATGGGCCACCTATACGTTCCACTTGCTGAGAGCAACGAAGAAACAATTACGAGTTTCTTCAAAGCGATACCCGCAACTTAAAAAGTTTATACAAGGAATAATCCATACCAGCATCGTAGAAAGACACTATTAGTGTGAGCCCGGATTAGCCAGGTGGAATCAATGAGGTCTCGTGGCGAGAGCAGTCGCAGCGCCGGAGAGGAAATTAACAAACAATAAATAGCGTGGCTGCCCGTGGCTGCGGCGGTCGTTGGGTTTTATCCGCAAAGTGATTGCGACTTCCCGCTGACGGACTAACTGCACGATACGAAGCCTAATGGCGGCGGCGCATGTCTCCAACTCACAAGACGTGCCAAAAAGTTGGTCATCGCGCGAGTCTGGCTATTTTAGACTGCCTAGTTAGCGCACCAAATTATCTAAAAGACCTTTAAAAGCCTCTGTTACTTACTGTTATTTTTGAAAAATTAAATTCCAATCAGCTGCTACCGCTGCCGCGCGATCGACAAATGGCTTTACAAAACTTGGAGCAAGTTGTTAAAGCAATCAAAATACCTTTAGAATTATTCAATAACAGAGCCGTACGCCGGCGGTCGCCCGCCGCTTGCGATATTATTTCAAGTAGAAATGCCCGCGACGGCCGCTGACGAACAAATTAATTGTACTAATTTCACGTATACCTACTATTGTTCGATACCTTTAGCTAAATCATATAGGTACTTGTACATGACGCTGTACGCTAAAATAGTGGAAAAGGAGAGGTGGGCACTCACCCCCGCCCGCCATATAAATCCGTGCGAGGCGGCGATAACAATTCGCTGACAATTTTCATGCGATAGGTACAGTGCCCCATCGTGCGACTAGCGTCGCGCCCGGCCCCGCTCGCGTTACTACCGCATATCAGTAGATATATTCATAAACGCACGTTCTTAACTTAACTCTACGACCTCGTAAAGTCGCGTCGCATTTTATGAACATAACTTAATCTCGTAAATTTTCCATTGCCTTCGTAATGGCTGAAGTACCAATGCGCCGACGGAACGGTTGCCGCGGGCCAGGAGTGTGGAAGCGAGAGCCCCGGCAACAGTTAGTCCAATAGCTCCGAGTAATAAATTATATCACTGAACGCTCGCACCTCTCTCTAATCTAATTTAATCTATACTTTAGAGATCGGCGATAATTACTGTCGAGTAGGGGGTGTCCAGCGGGGAAAGAGTGGGGTTCGGGGGGGGGGGACACTCCACACCACTCATTGTGTCGGACGAAACACGATTGGAAATGTACAAAACACATTTTATTTCTAGCATTAAAATGTGAAAGGAGGCTCCCTCGGGCTCGTGTTAGAGGCGAAACGCGTTGCCACACATTTTTTCACACAAGTATTTGTCGGTGGTGGTGTGTTTGTTTCTTGCTTCTGCTTGAAAAAGTGGGAGGGAGGGCGGTGTAATAACTAACCAGGCGCTTGTGGGATTTTGGCGGAATTTAGCAAAGAATTTTTCACATTTTAATGCTATTATGGATTTCCGCAAAGTAACGTCTGATTCCATACAACATTTTATTTCTGTTTAAAAGTCGAATTTGACGCAGGCAACTGTAGTGCCATTCACTATAAATTCATTTTAACCTGTTATATTGTGACCTTGATAAGAACAATTAAAACCATTGTTATGTTGGCCCGATCGGATCCTTTACAATTCTACCACCACTGTTGCCCGTAGATTCAATCCCTTCTTAATTTCCCCCATTTATAATCATATTGTCGCTCTATTAAATCAAACTCAGTAGTACTCAACTTTTGTTTTACAACGTTTGTGAAACTGGTACTTTTAAACAATTGTTTTGCAACCTTGAGTAACTATCTTTTGAGTGTCTGAGCTATTCATATACCTCGGCGCTTAAAATCGCCAATCCGCGGTGGGCACGCGTGGTGATTAAGCCCATACTCTCTCCTCGAGAGAAGGCCTGTGCCCTACAGTGGGACACATATAGGCTGATTATGCTTTGCAACCTTGCCCCAAGCTAGTTTGAGTAATCAAGAACTACAAAGCAATAATTCTTCTTCTCTTTATTCGTGTACAGTATAATGAAGCAAGGCTTTTGTTAGTAGCCAGTAGTGTTCTCTGGCATCGCACGGGCGAATCACCCATCCATACATGGACCGCGATGATCATTCACTGACCCGAGAACTGGCAGTCCTAGCACAGCACTGTAAGCCTTATCACGGAATTTAGCAGCCAGCGTGCAGATCACCGACAACACCAGTCACGGGGCGGGTGCGGGGTAGTTGCGGGTGGGGGCGGGGGCGGCAGCGCGTGCTACAACACCATTTAAACCCGCTGCGGAAATAAAATAAACAAAAACGCCGCTTCCGCTGCGGAAGGAAACAATACTTACGAAATGTTATTGGGGCCTTAAAAGTAGCTTCGTTCTGCTTAAGAATTAGTTCAACAACAAAACGCCCTTATGAAGTCCTTCCGTTCGTCCTTACGCAAATCGATCTCCGCAAGCGAAGACAGAAAATAAAGACATTCAAGACCCTTTACAGCTCTAAGTGACGTATTTGGCATAGCGCTAATGGCAATGCTAATATTGCTTCAATCACGGGACATTATCTCAACGCCGGCCACCGATGCCGGCACGCTTATGCCGACTGAGGAGACGAGTACATTATGTAGCGGTTATGTCCAGTAACATGGAGCGAGTGTGAATGGTCGTGCGCGCGGTCAAAGGGAAACGGAACATTATGGAAGCTATCAGTTAATTGGCGCGCGGACAAACGCCGACCCTTATCAATCTCGCGAGAGCGCGCTAAGTGTATTGCCTATTACTTTGTAGACACAACACACATACACTCACGTGCGTGAGGTATTACAACACAGCTTAGTGAATCCGACGCAGCTGTGACATTTTGTCTCGTCATGCACGCGTGAAAACTTAAGTCATGATATCTTTATAGATCAATCTGGTCGATCCAATTTGTTTTTTAAATTGCTTCGACAATTTATTGCGTTAGACGAAGGGTCGTTTCTCGGAACGCTCCCCTTGCACGGCGAGTCAACTATTGCTTCTGATCCACGCGCGGACAGCCGCCGCCGCCGCCTCAGTGGCTGTGCTTACGGCTTGAATTCGTAATGTTTTGTTTACATTGACGCGAAAAAGCCATGGCCCGTCCTGGGGACGGGCGGCGGCCGCGGGGGCTGACAGCTCCATATTTAATCGCTGGGCCTGGTCGGGCCGGGATGGGCCGGCGGCGGCGTGCAATATTAAGCGCTAGGACAGCGGCTCAGCGGCACAGCGGCAGGTGCCGGCGGCGGCTCACCTGAACAAAAGAGGTATTGTCTCGTTAGTTATTAATTGTGAGCCGCGTTTGAGTTGTTTCGCCCTGAATGTTTAATCAATTCGCCTGTATAATCACTGTTCGCCATGTTCGTGTAAATTTTGCGTGAGTTATTAGTGAAGCTAATTCCGTCGAAGAGCAGTACCCGGTGGTGAATAACGCCTACAATATTATGTTTTTAATTACTAACAAAAACTTTGCACGGGTGTTTGTTTCAGATTCGAAGAAAAAGTTTTTTTTTTTTTTTAATTTATTGTCTTACGTTGGAATCGCAGAGTTTTAAATTTTATAAATTATTCCCCAAACTGCGTGTCAGTTTGTTGGCGAATTAATCGCACTCTTTTAACATTTTTTTTAAAAATAGTAGTAGGTAACAATAAACTAAATTTTAAAGTTTTATAGTACAGTCCACAGCGGATCCCCTCCATACATGCTTACTCTGTATACATTCTTATTCTTTGTTTTAGTTCTGTGCTAATCTTCGTAACAAATATTATAATAATTACGTGACAAACTGTGTGATAAACCAATAAACTGGTTTTGTGGGGTATTTTTCGTAACCTGTGTAAATGTTCTTTCTAACAATAAATTACAATTATTCCTCAAAATTCGATGGAATATATAGGACTGTAGGTATAAAGAAGCAAAAAACCAGAACCCTAACTCCAAGATGGGTGCTTTACACAGCGCCAAATTGCTGGAGCAAAATGGAGACAGCGATTGGGTGATTAAATCAAAACGAGTTTGTCAACAGAGAAGTTCGTATAAAGTTATGCGCACACGTAGCGTCCTCGCCACGAGAACTAATCATGTTATTTCAATGGGACGGAGTTCAGAGAAGCCTTTCTTTTGAGTTTTATAACTTGCGTCAAACTTATATTGCTTTGCTATTGTTTTAAAGCCAAAGAAGACTTTTGATCATGCAGAAAAGAACTCAAGATGAAATCATAAATATGTTATATATTTATTACCATAATACTTCACAAAATTGGGCCTTAATTATTGTGAATAAAGGAAATAAAATTAATTTTTTTGTAATAATATTTTTTTTGGGGTTGTACATGTCCAAAAATACGAAAAATCTAGTTACTCAAATAATAAAAACTTTTGACTATAATTTTTTCATCGAATTCTAAACGTATTCTAGTACTTTTTTATAGGTTGTAGTGTTGCTTAGTGAAAAAAATGGTTTTTGGTTAACAATAAAGGTTTAAATATCCAAAAAAATTAAACATTTTTGTGCAAGTTCTCCATTGTGCTGGAGTGAGTGCGGAGCGCCGCTAGCTGCTGTAAAAGGGTTCATCACATGAAACTGGCGGGCGCGCCGCGCGCACTTCTTCCCATTTGCCGCAAATGTTCGACACGTGAGCTCCTAACACAATGAACCTACATTTACAAACCCACTTACTTCTCTGTACACATTTTAAAATGAACACGTTGATACACAAGCGCGCGGACTCTAAGTTATAAAGTGCTGTTGATATTATTAGAAGAGAATAAAAAAAATCTAAGCTCTACGCAATATATTTGTGTAAACACTGCCAAGGATAATGAGCCCAAACTCACTTCAAAATCTACGCAATACCATACGGATTGCAAAATACAATATATTAAAAGGGAAATGTAATACTAGTTTTATTACAAAGCAGGAACTCGGCGCCGACACACGATACTCGCACATACGCAATATTAATAAGGATCAGCGTCTAAAAGCCTCGCGCGATTTACTGCGAGCGCGTGCCGTATTTATAACAGCCCTTTTCATGACTTCTTTTTGTGTCTTTTAATACATTCCTGTTTTCTGTAAAAAGCGTGTCACCTTTTATCACGGCGCAGGCTCCGGGACGCGGCCTTAATTAACGCTTCTGCCGCAAAAAATAATGCAATTTCGTGTATCTCCATGGCGGCAGCGGCTTTTGAAGTTCTGATAGACGCGCGCGTGAATTTTCCTCGTAATTTACATTAAGATCCCTTATTTACATCACTGACCGCCCTAAGGAGGTCAGTGCTCAACATCCAGCAACCTAACTTACGCTTTCTTAGCGCAACTAATGTTTTACACTATATTAAACTTTTCTCTCTTTACACATAGCACGCAGAACTGATGGCCAATGGGGCCGAAAAGTTCTCGAATGGAGACCACATGTCGGCAAGCGCAGCGTAGGACGACCAGCCACTAGATGGACAGATGACCTCATCCAAGTGGCAGGAAGGCGCTGGATGCAGGCCGCTTCCAACCGGTCTTTTTGGAAATCCATGGAGGAGGCCTATGTCCAGCAGTGGACTTCTTGTGGCTGAATATAATATTAATTAATATTATAATTTATTTAATTTTAAAAACGTGTACTCACGACGTAATTGCACATTAATAACTATAGTACACATTTTATAGCTGACAAGAACTCAATTTGCAGGTTTGCTAAAGGTCATTCGAATGGTGGCGTGGTGGCCGGGTCACCTATCTCCCTCTAAAATGGTTGAGACTGGTGATGGCTGACCCCTGCGTTATGCTCGTGAACGGGTGCTGTTCGTGTGTCTGGCCGCAGCATTACTTGTTTTTCCTACTTTTGTAAGAAGTGTTATTTTTGCTTTTAAAGTTATTAGTGGCTATCACGGAATCATATCATATAGGCTTTGATGTATAAGTTTAAGATGATTTGAGAAAAGATGGTCAGAGTGGAGTTTTTTTTCCCGCTGCCTTTTTCTCCACTACAAATACGGCCCGAAGGCAGCGGCTAACATAGTAACATAGTACATTGACATTCAGCAAACAGAATGTAAATTCTTTACGTTGAAATAAATTATTGATTTCTGATTTCTGATTTCTGAATGATGATGATGATGATGATGAAACTTTTCTCATAACCTTGTCAGTCCTGGCCTTGAAAATAACAATTGAAACCCATTGTTATTTTCATGGTCAGGACTGAGGAGGTTAAATTGACCTTTGCTTACAGTTAAAATAAATATTTTCTATTCATAGTTATATGCTTTGCTGCAATTCGCAATGAAATACGGTAAGCAAGATTGTGCTACGAAGTCGCTACGCTTTAACTCGTAGCAGCTACGCTGCTTGCTACGTCGCTACGGTTACGCAATCGTAGCGGAGTAGCACGCTTGCCTTCACGTGAATAATATAATAGGTATTTTAAATTGATTTTAGATGATTTATACGGCATTTAGTGGCCGCTTCTACCTACGCTAGATACATGAAACGACTGCTCAAATGCTGTAGCGCCTGGGATATATTATTTTATTGAGTAAGCCTACCCAGTACCTACACCATCTTAGTTGGCTTAATTCACAGGAAAGACAATGTCAACACGTGCGGAGCCAATGAAGCCGCTGGTTTTTTCACACTATTTTCCTTCATAGTTAGCGAGTGGTAAAAATCAACAAATGTACTTAACTAAAAAGCCACAGAGTACATTTGTGAAGTTATAGTAGCAATGCCACTCGCTAACAGTGAAGGAAAACATCGTGAGGAATCCTGAGTGTCTGAGCTATTCACAAACCTCAGCGCTTGAAATCGCCAATCCGCGGTAGACACGCGTGGCGATTAATCCCATACTCTCTCTCTGAGAGCCTGTGCCCTACAGTAGGACGTACTCGTATATGGGCTGCTTATGATGAAAAAGCTATAGGTACATGCCACGATCATGACCTCATGCTTGTGAGACAAGAGTTACACTACGCTACGATCCCGCCGTTAAACATTGTAGATGAATATAATATAATTATATAGGTATCATCCAGCAACGCCTACCTATACAAGAGGGGTGAGGCGTCCACTCGGACTGAACTAGCCCTGGACATCTTTTTCGAGGGGTAGGACAGGTGCTGTATAAAACAAAGAACGTAGCAGTAAACCAACAATGGCGCTCAACAACATCGCAAGTTTCTTCACAAACACGTTGTAGAGAGCGCCGCAGGAGCATCACCGAGCGCGGGTAAATCTATCGAATGACAGCCGAGAGATAATCTCGAGTGGAATGAGACGTCGTAAAACTAAAGCAATTCCGTTTGTAGATTAGAATCTGAAGTCCCGCCGCCGCGCGTCGGAGGGAGCCGATGGTTCGCGTTCGCCCGACCGATACCTTCACTTAGCTCCACTCCAAGTGTAATCTGCGCCGTGTTCGCTCGCGCAGTTACTCCCTGGCTGGTGATCTGAGCCTGCTGGCACGTAGCTTTGCGCGCAGCGGGATCTAATTCGCCGCTTCTGACTTTTACTTTTACATTATACTGAAATGACTGACAGTAGAATCGCATCAATTATCGCACAAATTACATCATAGGCTACCGTTGCTTATTGTACGACATTTATTTGCTTCAGTGCCTATCTTGCCATTTATATTTTCCTTATTGCCTCATTTATATTTACCCATTGTATTTCATGTATTCTATATTTTACATTAAAATATATTAATTTAAAACTAATACTAAACTAATGTGTTATGACCATATTTTTATCCGATACGTGTGGTGACGGATTAAGAATAGTGTCACTCTATTTCATTCCGTGGATGTCGTAGAAAGCGATTAAGGAAATAAATTACCAGGAGACGGGCAGCACTGAGATTCCAACCGCACTGCGATCGCCAACCCGCTTGCCAAGCGTGGCGATTATGACAAAACCCTTCATGGTTAGAAAACCATGAGGGAGGCCTATGTCCTTCAGACGGCGTCAAATGGCTGATGATGATGAATATTTTTATTTTACTATGTGTAAATTATTTTATTTATTTTAATTTATTGCAAATGCACCACGATGAACACTCTGTGGCACATTTATCAGTTACCGTAGGCACTGACTGAACACGAGCGCTGAGGGCTCACTCCCTCGGCACAACGCTGAGTCGGCTGCCTTCTGTGGCTAGTTAGACACACCACAGACTACATTGTTTTTTGCTGTATTTGTGGTGTACGTTTTCTCTCTGTTGTTCATATGTCACTCATCGGTTTTTTTCTGTGATGTGTCTTGTTATAAAAAATGTGTTTTCTTTCTTTCTTTCTAAAATACTTTCAAAGGGAAATATTCTTCAAATTTAGACTGCAGTGACTTTGTTTTTATACCAAACAAGTTGTACAAGTCTCGAAAAGTGCGAGAAATTAAGTTCCTGAAATAATAAAATAACTTATTAGATAGTTTTTTATTAAATTCAATAAACATTTTCTGTCAAGGGTGGACATTCATGAAAACATTATTTTGTGAGATAACTCGAATATTGATAAACGATACATAATGTATGTATCGGTTTTACGAGCACTTCGTGGCGTCATGCTTTGAGCCCGATGTGATTGGCGCATTTCTGTAGCACGTGACTAGAATTATTTTAAGACAGGTTCTCTTATGAAAACTATTGGCCTAAAAAAAAATAATTCAATTCAAATATTCAATTCAAATATTTTTATTCATTGTAAAAACAGAATGTTTACTTAATGAACGTCAAAGTTGTTAGTTTCACAATTAATGGATTATGTGGAGAAGAAGCTAACAAGGAAACTCCACATTTATTCTTTTCAAAACACGTTTTAACTTAATTAACAGAGTTTTCAACTTAAAATATTAGTCATGAATGTGTTGAACACTAGTCACAATCGTCCTTTAAATAATATTAATCTACTGTTTAATGCCAAACATCTTTGTCTTCTAAATAATCCTTGATGTTATAGTAAGCCTTTTTGCACAGAATGTGCTTAACACATTTTTTAAATCGCGTTGGAGGTAACTCTAATATATCTTGAGGAATTTTGTTGTAGAACCTTATACAGTGCCCCATAAAGGATGTGTTAACTTTTGCAAGTCTAAATAGTGGAAATGACCACGATCATATGTCTTTTAACATTGGCCTCTCCAATTAGACGAAAATATTTTTTTATTCTGCATTAATAATAATACATACGTCATTCGTTTATTTGTGTCTTAGCTAAATAGGTATAGAGGTACATTAGAATGATACGACAGGGTGCCCGAACGAAGCCTGCCCGACCGTATTTACCGAGCCTTGTACGTCCGGCGCACCGCGGACGAGAGTGAGCGAGCTCTAATATATAAACATCTCGTGTCACAGTGTTGGTTATCGAACTCCTCCGAAGCACCTTCACCGATTTTTATGAAATTTTTTGTGTACGTGGTAGGTCTGAGAATAGATCGTAGGCTTATTAAAATGGCAAAGCAACGTTTGCCGGTTCGATTGCGATTGCGATTGATTTTACAAAAAGTCTTGCTTCGGTCGCAAAGTTCGCAAAAAGTAAAAAACGAATGAAATGAAAAACTCATGTTTGTTGAATGGGAGCCCCCTTGAATATTTATTTTATTCTGTTTTTAGTATTTGCTGTTATAACGGCAACAGAAACACATCGTCTGTGAAAATTTCAACTGTCCAACTATCACGGTTCATGAGATATAGCCTGGTCACAGACGGACGGACGGACGGACAGCGGAGTCTTACTAATAGGGTCCCTTACCCTTTGGATACGGAACCCTAAAAAGATATACTCTATAGGTCAGTTGACAGTGCCTCAATTTAGATCCAGTAAAATATGTTCCTGTACCTGGATACACTTCGATTCTCTTGTAGCTATGCTTCTCAGATTATATTCATACAGCTGAACTTTTCTCTTTTAGATTTCTACATATTTTCGGTATTTTCTACAAGAAACTACTGAATATGGATAAGCCATAACGTGTAACATTCAATACGCGTATTTTTCTGCTGCGTACTTGCAGTTATCGTTAATTGCAAAATGTGTTTTACTAGAACCCCCATGTGTGCCTATATGCGAGGAGGGTGTGTGTGACAATGACTTGCGCGATGTATCGTATGACAGTTTCGCATCCACCGGATTGACGCGTGTTTGCGTTGTAGGTACTACTGGCGCAAACATTTGCTATGACAATCGGCTCGCGAGCTCCGACTATTGTCACGTGAATGCTTCATTGGCCATTAACACAGCTTTTGATCCTTTTGCTTTGTTTCATCATCATCATCATTATCAGCCATTTGACGCCCGCTGCAGGACACAGGCCTCCTTCGTGATTTTCATAACCACGAGGGGTTTTGCCATAATCGCCACGCTTGGCAGGCGGGTTGGCGATCGCAGTATGCGGGTGGATTCTCAGGAAGACGCTGCTGCTCGTCTCAGGTAGACGTTGCTTTGTTTAAATAGTCTTAATTTACGATTAAAACTATATTCAATCTGTCATTCACTGTGTAGCTGAGAAATAAGGCCTATGCCCTGCAGTGGGACGTATATAGGATGCTTTACTGCGTATATTATGTTATAATCAGTATAGCTTGCAGTAGCACGTAGAAACAAACCGTATGTGAGAACCGAGGCTGAGGGTGCGGGGTGAGGGGTACGGGGTGCGGCGCAAGGGGCAGCCGCAGCACTTGAGGATGCATTTTTGATGTATCTCGGGCGCCAGCGGGTGGAGGGCGCGGACGCGGGGAAGGGCAGCCGCGATATTGAGCTATACGAGTGACTGGATAGAAGCATACAGAAAGCTCGATTTATTTATACACCGCGGAGTAGTAGGTGTGAATAGAAGTAGATATATAGTAAATTGACTGGTCCCTACCACGTTCAATTACATCCTGTGGATATTTTAGAACAGTACGCAGCCAAAATAAAAGTTGCATTCACTAGTGCAATGCACTAAGAAAACCACAACATTTGTATGCCAATAAGCATCTTCCCTGCGCTGTAAGAATAAGCATCTTCCCTGCGCTGTAAGAATAAGCATCTTCCCTGCGCTGTAAGAATAAGCATCTTCCCTGCGCTGTAAGAATAAGCATCTTCCCTGCGCTGTAAGAATAAGCATCTTCCCTGCGCTGTAAGAATAAGCATCTTCCCTGCGCTGTAAGAATAAGCATCTTCCCTGCGCTGTAAGAATAAGCATCTTGCCTGCGCTATAAGAATAGAGCGTTGCTTTCGTAAACTCTTATTTTGTCGTAGAGTGGCTTGCTCGTGCAGGTTTATAGGCTTTCATTACCCGTATTAGGTACAGTATCACACACAGGATAAACTCAACTGCAGTTTGGATGGTTTTATCCGGTTTCAATACAAATTTAAATACAAGTTTAAAGAATATTTATTTACACTTCTTAGGCCGCTGATCTCTGAATTGAGAATGTCACTAATTAAAAGTAGACTTACGTATCCAAAATGCATAAGCATTTCAGACAGAGCTTAGGTGTTTGTGGATCATGCGTTATTTTGTAAGCGTGTTGTGTTGGTAGAGGTCATTGAATTAGAAAAATTAAAAACTGATAATAATAATCTAGATCTCATAGGGCCTCTAAGGCGATAAACGGTCATGAATAGGGCAGAGAAAGAGAAAATAAGGAAAGCTGACCCACCATCACGTGGGACTAAAGCTGGGAATATACAGAGAGACTAATAATCATGGAAATTTGCTGGTCACATGCGAGTCAAAGACAATCGCGTTGTAGAGTGTCGTTCAACCTCAATTGTGAATGACGATACTACTCTGTGGGACGCATCCCCCGACATGTTTATATACACGTCACCTTCTTTGAAAAGAGAGAGACTGTTTCTTCTTCTTTTTAAGTAGCTCAGACACTAGTACCTATAGCTCACGACGTTTGCTTTCACGGCTAGGAAGCAGTACTGCTACTCTAAATTTACAACGTAAATATTTCCATGTGTTTAAATTCATTGAGACAAGAAATAGTACTATTGCGGAGCCGAGCATCGTTGACAATGGAAGTGCAGATCGCGGTCGCGCGTGAAATCCTTTTTCTCTGCTATCAGCGTCGCCGCACATTTGCATAGGGAGCAGCTCGGGCTGACGGCTGACGGCTGACGGCTGACGGCTGACGGGCGCGATAGCCGCGTCTTATCGGCCGCGGCAGGTCGGGTTACTGCCGGTCGCTCGTTAAACCGCTGATCGATTCCTGTGTCGGCTAAATTGAATTGTTTTATTTCTATCCAACTGCCACATGTACAAAATTGAATAAAGCTAACTTTAATCCTTAGTTATTGAGAACTTTATAAGATTTTTAGTGTTCCCTAGTCGACAAGGAACCCTTATAGTTTCGCCATGTCCGTCCGTCTGTCTGACTGTCTGTCAGTCGGTCTGTCCGCGGCCTAACTCAGAGACTATTAGTACTAGAAAGCTGAAACTTGGCAAAGACATACATACTAATCATGCCGATAAAACGGTAGCATAAAACCTTCAAAAAATTTTTTGGGTACCTCCCCTAGACCTGAATTAAGGATGCAATTTTTTTTCTCGCTTACACCATAGTGTAGGGTATCGTCATTTAAAAATATTATGGGTTTAGGAAGACCATTTTTCTATTGAGATTAGATTACATTAAAACACTTTATTGTACACACTAGAAAACAAACTACATAGATTTAGGGTTTCGTTTGCGAAATATTAAGCTTTAAAGCGCAATTTTCCGAGTAGGGACCTCTCCCGGCTAAACTATTAATTGTAAAAACGTGACAAAAACCAGGGCAGTAGCACATATAATAAACTTAAAAGGAAAACTGTAGCGGATAAATAGGCTTTAAAGTTAACGAGAAGGAGTAGACGACCAACTTATGAAAAGAAACCTTCGTACAATATCCATTGAAAATTATTTTGATGAAGTTGTTATTTTATTTTAGTTAGTTCTGCAAACCAGATAAAAAACCCTCTTTCTACGGAACCCTACACTGCGCGTGGCTCGACACGCACTTGGCCAGTTTTACAGTAGGCCGGTTTTACGGTTCTACAATAGAATGTACCTGTACTGAAGATCGTACCTGAGCAGTAGTCTGTCATTGGTCTTGAATTGAAGACGACTAAAGGTTAAAGACTATACAAATAAATCGCAAACCGCACGGCGCAGTCTTATCGACGTCGTGGATAATCACCGCACATTAATTTGAGATTATGAGCCGGAATTAATTAAATATCTGCCATTAGTCGTCACAGCCGGGCGCGCGCGATTAATACAGACTCCATTTGGATTTACGAATTACTAATTATTTGTTTCGCGCAGAATCAACTTGTGCTCAATGCACTCGTGTAAACAGTGGTCATGCTATCTTCTCTGTATGGTTAAGATTGGCAATTGCTGCCCCCGCGTTATACCCCTGTATTCCGCGCACTAAAACCTGAGCGATTCCAATCATCTAACTGTCAAATACCATACTAATTGCTATTGCAAACATCAGGATGCCGACATGATTTGGTGCGCATTGTTAGGCCCATGCCCGTGAACGGGTGCTGTCCGTATGTATGGCCGCAGCATTTGCGTTTTCCTACTTTTGTAAGAATAGTGACTCACGTTTTAGTATTGCAAGCTGTTGATTGCGCTCATGGGATCTTATTAGTCAGGTACTCGTACTAACTTATGTATTACACCAAGTATGATTTGAGAAGAGATGGTCAGTGTGGAGTTCTTTTTTGTATGCCTTTTTCTTCACTACAACTCGACCCTAAGACTTTGCACCTTGACATTCGACAAATCGTATCTAAATACGTTGTAATAAATTTGTAATTTGTGATTTCTCATTCTCTTTTTCTTTTCTTGCTAGCAGAAGCATCTCTGGGGTTGGGTACATCACAAACAAGTAGCAGGAGCGCGCGCTGGAAATACAACAATCCGTTCAGGCGTCACAGGTTTCCAGAGATCCACATACTCGTGTTACACTGTTTGATCTATCAGTAGCTCTCGAAATCCAATCGAAATTGCCCGAGTGCCGCACGGAGTCCAGGCTTTGTGCGCGGTGCGAGGCGACAAATAGACACGCTCCGCGCGACGTCGTTTTGTCGCCGCGCGATGCGGGCGCCGCTTTGTGGCGCCCTAGTTTCTGTTAGTCAGACTGCCATTGCGGTGAACTCGCTTATCTACCAAAACAGAGGTCGTGGGTTCAGTTCCCACTGGAGCCCGCCGTAGCTTATTTGCGCAATTCACCTCAGTCTGGATGAATTTCCATGTTTGTGATGTCCTTGCCGGGTTACCATCGCACATGATATCGATTTTGGGACCAGTCCAAGTGACTGAGTTGTGTAGAAGTTTTTATAAGTTATTATTATCATTATTAGTGCGTTATAATGTAATTAGATGATACTCTTTTGGGTCAAGTGACATGTTTTTCCATACCATTGACGCGCTTGATACGTGTGCGCGCGTAGACTTGTAGCGGCAATAAAATGAAGAACCCCGGGTCTTCCTTCTGACCAAACCTTTTAGGCGTAAAAAATCGTAAATGAAGTACTACGGCGCGGCGTTTGTATCGAGTCCGATAGCTGACGATACGATAGCGACATTTCGCTTTATATAACGAGTAAGAGCGATCTCGCTCGTAGCCCCGGCTGCCTGAGTGATCTTAAACGATCGCGAAGGTTAAGCAACACAGGGCGCGTTCAGTGCATGGATGGGTCGCCGTCTATGCCTAACGCTAGTGGCATTTTTCCGAGCGGTTCCGTGCTTCGCAAGGCACGTTAAGCTGTTGGTGCCGGCTGCCGTCGATAGATGGCAGTAGTTAAGCCAAGTCAGAGGCCTTAGGGCGGCTTGACAACTTCTGACAGTAGACGAGCCACTAGTCTACAAGCCTCCACCAATCCGGACTTGGCCCCCGTGGTGGAGTATGGCCTATACTTTCCTCAGGGAAGAGACCCGTGCCCCTCGGTGGGGACATAATGGGTTGATGATGATGAAGAGCGATCTAGCGCGACGTTTTGTCGCGTTGTCGCGCTTGCTACACTGATCGTGTCTCCCGGGCCGATGCCGCTGCCGGACAAAAAAAACTTGGGATGTTCGCATGACCCGTCCTCCACCAAGCAAAAGCTTCCTGCAATAAAAAAAATATATTTCCCGGCTAAAGAGTCAGCCAGCTTACTTGTACTCACCAAGCTAAATTTCGCTTTTATATTCGTTTAATAATTTTGACGCTTCAAAAGAAGACGTGTTTATAAAAGGGAATTTCTTTTAAAGCCGGTCAAGAAGCGCAAAATGCCGTTGTCTGCGTCCGCCTCATATCGTATGTAGAGCGTCGGGCACGGGGGGAGGCGGGGCGGGGCGGTGCGGCGGGGGGAGGGCAAACAAGACAAGTTTTTTATCTAAATTCGAGCTCAGAGCCGGTGATACGACGCGGGCACGCTATCTCGGTGAGCACAAACGAGAATTGCCTTTATTGCGGTGCAGTAAGAGCCGACCGCAAACATCGTTAACATAGAGCAACCTTGAATTGACTCTCGCCGAGTTTAGATAAAAAATTTGCACGTGAGTTAAGTAGGTCCCTGTTTACAGCTACGCGCGCAAATTGAATTCAGGGACTAAGAGCCGGACGCCGGGCGGAATCCATTAGCGAATGTCTACAACAAAACCGACTGGTTCTGCGCTCTGCGACGTGTTTACACTACCCATAAGAAGTCAAACCTAACGTGAGCTATATCGTCACCAGAGATTTATCCATCACCAACATATAACTGACATTCTTGTAAGGCAGAAACGTATCGGACGTGCGGGTCAGCGATAGCAAATTAATGTCGTTATCGTTTTTTCCGTGCGCTCTGAAAGGCAGCGGGGCGGGAGCGGGACAGGAGCGGGACGGGAGCGGGGCGGGGACCGGCTCCGGCGACCGCCGATGTGTTGATAAGAGGGTCCGCTTGCAAAAAAGGATTCCGTTTTAACCCGAATTACAGTTCCTATTTCAACTCCGATTGAAAAACTGTCTGTACGTTTTATAAAATAAGACGAAATATTAAAATATACATGCATACATAAACTCACGCCTGTATCCCAGAGGGGTAGACAGACACCAGGGACTGCCACTTACCACGATCCTGACAGATCACTTTCGCTTCCTCAACATTCATTAGTCGTTGTACTTTTTATCTTGCCCTTTGCTAATACATCCCCTATTTGGTTGAATTATGTCCGCCAAAAAAATATAACGAAAAATAAGGAAGTTTATTGCACTGAAGCGCATGCATAATGTGGTTGAGCCGTAATACGATCGCATTACATCTAGTTAAGTTTAGGCCATAGGTAATTAAAGTCATTGCAATAACGACAGTTTCGGCACAGAGCCATTACAGCGATAATCAAACTTTAATAGAGTTTCGGATTCAGCCCTAGTAGGGTCACCACACCCTGTGGCTGTACCCGGGTCATATTACAAGCTAAACTATGTATTATGACCATGCAAAGAGCAGCTTAAGTGCCTCAAGTAGCCATTCCCATACAATGTATTTTTTAAGGTTCCGTAGTCAACAAGGAACCTTTATAATTTCGCTAAGTACGTCCGTCTGTCTGTCCGCGGCATAGCTCAGAGATGAAAGCTGAAATGAAACGGTAGAATAAAATCCTTAAAACATTTTTGAATTACCTCCCCTATAATTACAATAGTGATTTTTTTCACATCTACCCCATATTCTGAGGTACCGTCTGTTCATCCTTACTAGTCCAATTTAGTAAACAATATTCTAACCTCAAAATTGACATTTGATGCCGAAACTAGATATTTTCTTGCAAGTTCGTGCACTTTGTTTATAAACATAGCAGCGTGTTATCCAAAATGGTGTCCCAGGTTACTTAATGGGAATATGGCAGTTTTCGACTAAAAAGTCATACTTTGCGGGTAGAATCTTGTTTACTAAATTGGACAAGTAAGGATGAATAGACTATATCGCTGGATGAGTCGCTTAAAATATTTCAGGTGTACATAAACCATTTTTCGATTCAGGAGTCCGTTTGCGAAATATTAAGCTTTAAAGCGTTGTTAGATTAGAGGGTCCGGCCTCTCTCCCTGCTAAACGAGTGCGTGTATAAAAGTGAAAAAATTTTGAGCAGTAACAACTACAACAAAGTTAAAAGGAAAATTATCACAGCTAAAGTACGCTTTACAAGTTAAGAAGTAATAGTCGACCATCTTATAGAAGGAAAACCTCGTACAAATTCCGTTGAAAATTACTTTAATGAAGTTGTGAATTGTGTGAAGCATGCAGTTTTAGAAGATTAAAATGTGTGAACTCTGTTAATTAAGAAACATTTTTGAAAAGACTAAGTTTAAAGTTTT
Source organism: Yponomeuta evonymella (assembly GCA_963969515.1). NCBI lineage: Eukaryota > Metazoa > Arthropoda > Insecta > Lepidoptera > Yponomeutidae > Yponomeuta > Yponomeuta evonymella. Next base: position 504,194 of record OZ018343.1, on the reverse strand, counting down.
TTCTCCGAATAATCTAGATTTTGAAACGGACACCTAGTTTTACTTGTAACGTTCAATAAGTCACAGTTTCTGTGTTAAGAATTTTTTATGAATTTGAATTCAGTTAATATAAGTACCTAATTTCCTCCTTCTACGGAACCCTACACTGCGCGTGGCTCTACATGCGCTTCGCCGGTTTTTCCTACTACAGTAACTAATTTATTCTCAATTCTAAGCACGAGAAAATCTCAAATTTTTTCCTCAAAAATATTGGTAAACTTTCATTGCGATCCGGCATAGATTAAAACCAAACTACGATGAGGCGCCTCTTAAACATGAAAGATTGTTTTTCTTTACTATATTCAGATAATGAAAATCTATCAATTAGAACCTCTAGCTAGGTGACTTAAGACAACTCTGCTTTGTTTCGAGACATGGTTTATTCACTTATTTATTCGTATAAAGTGCATCAACAGCAAATCAAGTACAAACATTATATAGGGTACAAAATTTATAGCACTAGATATTACATATTTTCCACTTACTGGTGAAGACAGCATTGGTATTATTTTAAAGTTACATTATAATTTTGTTGTTTGAATTTTGCCACAACAAAAAAATATAAAAAGTTACAAGAGCGTTGGTATATTCTATGAGACTTGAAATTGTTTGCATTGGTGAGTAAAATAATCTCCTTCAGTTCTACGGTACATTTATAAAACATGTTGCAGAAAAGCAGTCACGCAGGTCCGTATTGGAATAATCAAAAATCCCAGTCCACTCTTCCATTCATTCGTTCAGATTCATTCTTTTTACTTTCAATCATTCAATCGTTCATTCGTAAAAATGTCGGCCGCTAGTCGGTACTGTAAAAATTAATAAAACAATTTTTCCACTGTTCACACGTTTTTCTCTGCGCCCATTCCAACAGGTTATGGGCCCAGGGCACGATTTAAATAAGTTATAATTAAGTTCCTGCTATCCGTCTAAAATACGGATATGAACAACGGAGATACGAGGCAAACGAAACATCCAGCAATTTAACGGCGAACGTCTTCAAGTCTTTGTTAGAAGAACTGCAAGTGGCCATCGTCGTTGAACAACCAGTGCCGGATAATCCAGACGCAATGTGGCTAAAGAAAAACCAAACTGCAAAAGGTACAATTATCGAATATTTAAATTTCGCGAAAGACGCTGCAACGGCCAAATCCATTTTCGATAACCTCGATAAAATCTACGAGAGACGAAGCCTGGCCAGCTGGCCACGCAATTAGCACTACGCAAGCAATTGCTGAATCTTAAACTGCAACCAAATGTTCCTTGCTTCAACTTGACCACAAAGTGAAGCTGAAAGGTGAATCTACAACAGAGCTCAAGGTTTTGCATACAGGTCCGAGGAATTTCTTATTTCCAAAATCACAAGGAAATTTTTCTAAAAAAAAAAAAAAAAAAAAACTACCCTCAACCGAACAAAAACTTTCATACCGGAAATTCAACTCACAAAATTTCAAAAATGTACTGCGATCACTGTGGGTGCCGAAATCATCTCAAGAATGACTGTCGCTACCTCAAGAAGATCCAGCAAGACCGGGCTGGGAGCAGCGGCAGCGGCTACAAGAGGACGGCGCACAACACGTTGTGCAACAATGACGAGGGCGGTTTCGCTTTTATGGTTTCACCCGATTGTAAGTTATCTGACCCTATTAGTAATTCTACTAATATGGAAATTTCTTTCCTCTTAGATTCGGGTGCTACGGATCATATTATAAATACACTTGACGTGTTTACAACGTACACGGAACTATCGACGCCTCTCAAGATCGGAGTTGCGAAAAACGGCGAGTCCATACAAGCCTACGGTAAAGGCAGCATAAAGGTAACAACCGATTTAGGTATTGAAGGCTCGATTGATGATGTATTGTTTTCGTCCGAGGTACGTCATAATTTACTTTCTGTAAGTAAGATGCAACGTGCAGGTATGACAGTTTTTTGGCAACAAACGGTGTTCAAGTCCATCATAAAGACAAGTGCATCATGACCGGGGAGAATTGCAACAACCTTTTTAGGCTAAACTTTAAAGTAAATAAACTTAATATTCACTTGACTCAAAATTCCTCTAACACCTATAGTTTGTGGCATAGCCGACTCAGACATGTAAACAAACAAAGGTTTGAAATTTTAAAGGATAAAATAGATGAAAGTGACCAGTCTTTGATAAACAATATAAACCCCAGCGATACTATTTGTGAACCTTGTATTCTTGGTAAACAATCATGTCTCCCGTTTGCAAAAAAACTAAAGATAACAATAGTAAACACCAGAATCAACCCCTTTATAATATTATTCACTCGGACGTTTGTTGTCCGATAACGCCTACCATCTTTGATGACAAAAACTACTTTGTTACTTTTATGGATGATTACACTCATTCTACTGTGACCTACTTAATGAATGCAAAATCGGAAGTGCTAAAATATTTTTAAAGAGTGTGTTGCTAGGAGTGAGAACTTATTCAATACGAAAGTCACAAATCTGTACTGCGACAATGGTAGAGAATATCTTTCAACAGAATTTAACGAGTTTTGTGTTTCCAAGGGTATCTCGTACCACCTAACGGTACCATATACGCCGCAACAAAATGGTGTGTCGGAGCCTATGAATCGCACGTTAACCGAAATGGCTAGAACCATGGTTGAAAGTTCGAAATTAGAAAAGTCTTTTTGGTGGTAAGCCATACTAATAGCTACCTACCTAATAAATAGACTCCCTACTAAAGCTCTGACCAGCAACAAAACACCATACGAAATGTGGCATAATAACAAACCTAAAATTTGGTGCAACGGCTTATGTCCATGACAAAACGAGAAGAACAAGGTTTGACAGTAAATCGTTTAAAGCAATACTAGTCGGATACGACAACAATGGTCATAAACTATTCAACGTTCAAAATGGCCAATTTTTTTCATTGCCCGTGATATTATATTCGATGAGTCAAAATTTGTTCAATCAAGGCCGACAAACCAAAACACACAAATTCCCGCCAAAGTTGACAAGCCTATCGGTGATAATAAGTCAGCAGGCACGAAACACAAGATTCTTCCCGATGACCAATCGGATGCTGAGAATTCGCCAAACAAAATAAGGCGAAGTGAAAGAATAAAAAAAAAAAAAACTACCCTCAGTCGATTATAAACAGATGAGCGATACAGATTTGTGTTACTTAGCACTCACGACTGCTCAGCCATTACCTAGTAACTATAGTGATATTTCAAACAGGGATGATAGTGACAAATGGTTAAAAGCTAAATAAAAATCAACCATGGGTTCTAGTGGAAAGAAAAGACCCCAAAATGTAAATATTATTGATTGTAAATGGGTATTCACGATAAAAATTAATGAGTTAGGAGAACCAACTCGTTACAAGGTGCGTTTAGTTACTCAAAAGTACCTTGAAGACTGATGAAACGTTGCAAACGTTTGTACGTATTTCTACTTTTAGATTTATATTAGCGTTTGCAAATCAGCATAGCTTGCAAGTACATCACTTGGACGTCCAAACTGCGTTTTTGAACGTAGTTCTCGAGAATGACATTTACATGGAGGTGCTTGAGGGTGTTTTTTTTTTTTTTAGAACCAAACCAAGTAGGTATGCAAGTTAAATAAGTCCTTGTACGATTTAAAACAAGCTTCTCGATGCTGGTACAAGTGTTTTGACTACGCTCTTAAAGAACTTGGTTTTAAAAATTCAGAGGTAGATCCTTGTTTGTATATACTTGATAAAAAAAAATTATGGTAATGTACCTATATTTAATATTATACGTTGTTGATTTGATTTTATGTACAAACCGAAATACTAATTTGAAAGACTGATTTGAATGAAATAAAACTACTCTTGGGCTAGAGTAAACATAACAGAAGCTACAATAACTTTGGACCAGTCAGTCTACTTGAACAATGTTTTAAGCAAGTTTTCCATGAGTGATTGCACTCCAACAAAGTCACCGTTCCCATCAAAATTAGATCACTTGGCTCTTAATTCCGACACACACTTTGACGCTTCTTTCAGGAGCGTCATAGGATGCCTTATGTACGCAATGCTTTGCGCACGGCCAGATATTTGCTCAGCAATCAGTATTCTGAGCAGATATCAAAGCAAAAAAAAAAAAAAAAAAAAATTATAATAAACTATGGAAATGCTTAAAACATCCTTTAAGATACATAAAAGGCACTATAAATTTAAAGTTGACCTACAAAAGGTGCGACTATCATCAAATAGTTCAAAGCTATGCAGATTCTCATGCAGGGCAGGCGACGAAATTGATCGTAAAAGCACAACGGGATACGTATTCCAAGTGTTTGATAACTGTGTAATGTCATGGAATACTCGCAAACAAAACACAGTCGCCGCCTCCTCAACCGAAGCTGAATATATGGCTCTTTTCGAAGCTGTGAGAGAAGCTAAATGGATAAAATCATTGCTAAATAGTATTAAAATCCAATTACCAATGCATATCCCTTTATATGAAGATAACAACAGCTGTATAAGCATTGAAAACAATCCCACTAGCCATAAAAGGTCTAAGCACATAGATATAAAATATCATTTCAAACGTGAACAAATTACTAAGAAAGTAATAAAGCTAGAGTATGTTTCCATAGAACATCAACTAGCTGATATCTTCACGAAAATGATACCATCAGGGAAATTACTACAATTAAGATCAAAGTTAAGCTTGATTGAATTTGATAATGTTTGTAATATACCTAATGATTAAAAGGTACTAAAATAATTAAAACAGAATATTGAGAGCAGAATGTATAATTTATTTCTAATAATATAAATACATATTATTGTGATAATTATTGCCTAATCGCATTATATAAGACTAGAATTTTTGAGGGGGACTATTGGAATAATCAAAAATCCCAGTCCACTCTTCCATTCATTCGTTCAGATTCATTCTTTTTACTTTCAATCATTCAATCGTTCATTCGTAAAAATGTCGGCCGCTAGTCGGTACTGTAAAAATTAATAAAACAATTTTTCCACTGTTCACACGTTTTTCTCTGCGCCCATTCCAACAGTCCGGAGTTATCTCGGCTGCTCAGATGGATCTCGGGAATAATGCGCGTCGAGACATCGTGTAACTGCCCGTTACACGCGACTTGTTTAAACTTTAGCGACTTAATTACTCTGCTCCAGACTAAGCGATAAGACACTGAATTGCTTACTTTATTCAAATGTTAATTCTGGCTTTAGAGCTCTACATCTCGCACAATCATTGCACTAATCTGGTGAGCTGACTCTGTTTCCGCAGTTTTTTTTTACTTTATCCCATAGATAACGTTTGTATAGGAAAATTATTGCAATTCTATTATGCACAAGCATAAGAAACATCTGTTCGTTCCTGAAGGACGCAAATTATCTCTCAGGTAGACCTCAGGTGGACACAGGTGACAATTAAACCCATGCGCCATATCTTCAGTGCAGAATTTTGCGGGAAGTTCACGTGCTGTTATAATCAATCCTAGTACACAGTAAATGCTGAGGCAAGCAAATTAATTAATATTATATAAAACTGTTTGCACTCTTGTTTTCGAGCAGTCAACCCATAACCTCCGTCCGACAAACATGTCATCCTAGAATTGTATTCCTGTAGTCTTTGTGTGTGTGCAGTGAATTAAAATCTTTTTGTAGCAGTAAATAAATCTTTTTTTAAAAAGGACCCGCGGACCGCCATCCTAACAGTACGCTAATCAAATGCTTTCATAGATTAAATACAGTATCTTTCTGTATCTTTTTATAGGGTTCCGTAGTCCGACAAGTATTTCGCCATGTCCGTCTGTCTGTCTGTCTGTCTGTCCGTCCGTCCGCGGCCTAGCGCAACGACCGGTAGTACTAAAAAGCTGTATTTTAGTGTGTGTATACATATTTATCACGCCGACAAAGTTAAACAATAAAATGATGGAAATTATTTTTTTTTTACTGTACCTATGTACCTCCATGAAAAGTCACGATGATTTTTTTTTCTCGTCTACCCCGTCATGTGGGGTATCGTTGGATTGGTCGTTGAAAAATATTGAGGGTGTAAGACGACCATTTTTCGATTAAGGGTTCCGTTTGCGAAATAATAGGGGTTAAAGTATGAAATTGCCGTTTTATTGCAACAGGTTCTTTGAATTGACATAGAATCTTCATGGTTTGAGGTTTTCGAATGAAACTTTTTTCAAATGGTTTCTATGATGTTCTTTTTTTAAAAAATGTGAAACATTTGAATATCGACTATCAATTGTCTTTGTTATTCAATTTAGACAAGTTCCGACGCGGAACTAACGCGGCAGAAACAGCCCGCAATATCAATGCTGCGTTTGGAGAGGGGTCTACTAATGAACGCACCGTGCGATTTTGGTTTAAACGCTTTCGTGATGGAAATTTCGACTTAAAGAACGAGCCACGAGGAAGACCGCCCACACAGGTGAATAACGATGAATTAAGAGAGATAGTGGAAGCCGACCCTAGTCAAACTACCCAGGAATTAGCGGCATGGTTTAACGTTACCTTATCCACAATATTGACTCACTTGTGTCAAATCAATAAAATAAAAAAATACGAAAAATGGGTGCCTCATAATCACTCGAATTTTCGCAGTATCCATCTTTCTTGTCTAAATTGAATAACAAAAACAATTTAAAGTCGATATTCAAATGTTTCACATTTTTTAAAAAAAGAACATCATAGCAACCATTTGAAAAAAGTTTCATTCGAAAACCTCAAACCATGAAGATTCTATGTCAATTCAAAGAACCTATTGCAATAAAACGGCAATTTCATACTTTAACCCCTAATATTAAGCTTTAAAGCGCAAATTCTTGTCCGAGTAGGGTCTCCCCCTTCCTCTCCTAGCTAAACGGTTGATTGTAGAAACGTAAAAAAATTCAGGGTAGTACATATAATGAACTTGTAAGGAATTTATGTATCTAAGGCCTACTTAGCCTTAGATTGCTTTACTAGTTAACGAGTAATAGGCTATCAACTTATAAAAGTAAAATTTCGCACAAAATCCATTGAAAATGACTTCGATGAAGTTGTTAGTTCTGTAAAGCAGAAAAAAATCTTTTTCTACGGAACCCTACATTGCGCGTGGCCCGACACTCACTTGGCCGGTTTTTTAAAGATTCTTAACGATTCCCTCGTTGGTCTAGCGGTAACACGCCATACCATACCATAACCAGAGGATTTGATTCCCGCTAGAGGCCGTCGAATTCGATTTTCGAGTATTCGTCGAATACGAGTATAAAGGGTCTGCATGTATTTTGATGTTCGTGATTTCACTGTATTGTTACCATAGCACAGGTCCATGTCCCAATCTAGGACATTTGGACAAGGACAAGTGATTGTGTTACGTTAAAGTTTATGTTATTAAGTATTGCGATTTTCAATTAAGAAACTAGCGGAGAGAGTCCTATTTCGCGGAATTCCAAGTCATCCGTTGTAAGCACTGGCGTCGTTCCTGCCGCTAGTGGGAAGTATGGTCACCCGATCATTCTGCTCGTAAAACTGAAATAATTTCACATTTACCGACTGAATTTAGATCAGCCTAATCCGCGATCACGTAGTAGCTTAACGGGATATAGCCTACCTACCTTTATTGCTTACCGTGTACAATATACAGGGTGTAACAAAATTCCCATATACATCTGAAAACGGGGGGTTCTACTCGTCAATATAAACAACTTTCGCGACGAGGAACATTTAGAAATCGCGAACAAAATATCAGCTGTTTTATACATTTTGCCACGGGTAGAGGTTTTCCTCATAGTAAATTAATGTTAACTTCCATAAAACACAATCCCTGGTCCGGTCGCAAACTAAGATACCCCGTGCTATGTTTACCAGCCAAGCACATCACGGACAACCCCAAAATTTTCTGATATATTTATTTACGAAATTCTTGTAACTTAACAGAAAACACCAGGTCAAGACCAGGTCATTACAGTACTAAGACAACCTCTCACAAAGATTTCTCAAGTATTATCTTACCGCATTAATTCATCTAACTTTTTATCCAATCCACACACAAGTCAGAGTGAGGGGATTTTGCTACACCCCGTATAGTAGCTACATTTCTTGTAAGACTGAATGTCCAACAGTAAGTCAGGAATTGCGCATTTTAAAAGTGCCTTTGGACAGGCTGACTGCACTTGAATTTATTTATTGGCAACTGGGGGAAGAGGAGTGGGTGTTTCCATACTTAATACTTATGTATTACAGCAATAAGTTTAGTAGAATCTAAAATAACCATTAACGTGTAATTATTATTAAATCAGGGCCGCTTATCATAAAACTGCAAATCATACTTTATTATGACAATACATTACAATAAAAAAAACTCACGCCTGTATACCGGAGAGGTAGGCACAGGCCAGGGTTTGCCATTTGCTTTAATCCTGACAGGCCTCTCTCGCTTCATCAACAATTTACACAATTCGCTGTTTCTACTGTGGGTTAATTGACTTTGCAATGTACATCAATTTGTCATGGTAAACACTGAATTGTATTTCTTTGAAATAGAGCCCGGAGTGCGACACGCCACGCCGCGCCGGCCGCTGCCGCCGCCGCCGCCGACCGATTCCAACGCCGCCGTTATTTACAACACGGCGGCGAGTTTAGCCGCGGGCTTTATTTCATTTTACAGCATATACACGTAGAGGCCATTACACCGCGGAACGAGCAAAGTTTGTGCTACTGCGCGCACACACGGCACATCGCGTGGCCCGCCGCCTGCCCGCCTGCCCAGACACACTTCAGCACTTCCAATTTAAAAACTACAAAAAACGACCCGGATTATGTTTAATCTACCAACTCAATTAATTTCATTCGAAACCCGAAATAAAGAGCAGCCTACAACGAGATAAAGGAAAAAATACTTTCATGAGCAGGACGCTCATCCGTAAGATAAAACGAGAGTAATTGAGGTAGATTGAATTTTAAGCCAAATCTACATTTTTGCATCCGACTCCAATCGACGTCGCGCCTGATTTAGCGGAGGAATCAAGCCCTTTCGATATTTCTACAATTTATATCACTCGTGATTCAATTAAAACTGAACTTAAAGCACTAGATATACAAATACAGAGCAATGATACAGAGTTTGAAAATCGGTCTATAGTGGTCTATTTTATTTTTAGCCCCTTTCTTGTGAATGGGAGAGACAAAGGCTGATTTCCAAATACTTGGGACCGTTCCCTCGCGGATAGATTTAAGAAATAGAAGACGGAGAAGATTCTGAAACTTAATAACTGTCTGTTTTTATCTCGGCTTTTTAATATTATATTGTTTTAGACACTAGTTTTCCGAAATATTAATTTTTATTAATTTAATTCACAAGTTTACTGGTGTTGAATGAATGCTCATTTTTATTAGTTTTCATTTTCATAAAGTTATTTGACGGTTTAGGAAGTTTAACCTTTTTTATTGTTTATTCTATTCTCTAAAGTAACCTCATCACTCTGAAGTCGGTTAAATTTTCGACATCGGAATTTTTACTTTTTATTTTATTTTTATACAGTATCAGAGGCGGCTGGAATCGCCAATCCGCGGTTGCCACGTATGGTGTACTTCTTAAGGCGGGTCCCTCAAGGAGCAATCGCCGTGCAAACGTAGTTTGGTTTTAATTTTCAGACGACATCGCCGGATCGCAATGTAACTGTGCCAATACGTTTAGGGGACATAAATAAAGGTTTGATCGTACTTACCATTGGAAGCACAGTTTAAAAAAGAAATTATAGCCTTGTGATTAATTTCGATAAATCTTATCAGGCTCTAATTCTTTTTTTATTCGGTTATTCTCAATTGTAAGCACGAGCAAACCTTGATTTGTGTCCTCTAAACATATTGGTGAGGCCGCCAATTGTACAGTATTTTGTAAATATTTCATGTTTGTGTTTTACCTACAATAAAGAATATTCTTATCTTATCTTAAAGTTTCATTGCGATCCAGAATGTCGTTTGTGAATTAAAACCAAACTACGTTTGTATGGGAATTGCTCCTTGAGCCCGCACTCTCTCTCTCTCTCTCTCTCTCTCTCTCTCTATCTCTCTCTCTCTATCTCTCTCTCTGAGAAAAGGCCGTATATAGGCTGCCTAACAAAAACGGTATGGTTCCGCTACTATTACATTTGAATACATACTTACATCTTGGACATAGGCCTCCATAGGTTTCCATAACCATGAGGGAGGCCTATGTCCTGCAGTGGGCGTCAAATGGCTGATGATGATGATGAAATACATCTTGACAAAAGAGATCGCTTATCCAAGCTAGGTCGAAGTTTAGGCTTACCGTAAGCATAAACATAAACATTTACATACAGGCACATACATTGCTTCTGGCCCCACACTAGGATACCCTGTGTCGTGGGAACCAGAAACAACGACATCACAAACATGTAAACATCCAAGACCTGGGGTTTTTTTTTTTGTCCCCAGCCGGGATTCGAACCCGGGACCTCTCGCATGGTATGCAGATGCATTACCGCTGCGCCACGAGGTCAACAAGCTATACCGTCCCCTTTCACAGTGAAGCAGTAAGTGTCGTATCTCGGACGTGTGGTCGGAGGCGACCGCGCCGGCCATCACAATAGGCTCGTTAGCGCCACTTCGGCGCCATATTGTCTTCACCATCTTGCCGAAAACTTTACAATTTTCCTTTTACGTTGAATGTTTCACTGGCGGAAAGTTTTAGGATTATTATTTTTTTATCGTTAGGTATAACGTTCACCAGGGAATTTCCATCTCAAGGGCGAAGCGGCTTAAACTTATTTCTATTTGCGTATTTTTTTCAAACGATCCTTGGTAATTAGGAAATTTAGACGGCGCCTCTCCGATAATTGAGTAGGTAGTAGCTCGAAGCATATTACAATATAAAAAAACAGTCCATAATCATAATACGTCCCACTGCAAGGCAAAGGCATATCAGACTGATAGAAAACGTATCTGCTTAATCAGCATGCGTGCCCACCGCGGATTTGGGATTTCACTGATACTCGTATGTGAACACCGCATATACCTACTCAGGTTTCTTCGCGATGTTTTCCTTTTACAAATACGCAATCCTCAAAAATAATAATATTCGCCAGACAGTTTTGTCAGAAATCTTGGAACGCGCGCGTGTCGCCAGTCGACTCAGCTTGACAGCACAAACAAACAGACAAGCGAATTAACAGAAATAATCTCGTCATCTATTCGGGGCGCGCGGCCGAGTCTCCATCTCCATCCATCACGCGCGACACCGGCAGGTTAACCCACGCTTGAGCATTTCATACAGAGCGGCCGCGGAAATCCGACTCATGACGATATTTAACTACGATACTTTACGATATTTTAACACTAAGAAAATCCTATAATTGATTAGGCAATGGTCACATCACCTTCCTTTTATAAGAAAAACTGAGAAGAATAAGAGGTGCTGTATATATTTTTATTAAGGTGTTTCAAATGAGACGTTTCCGCACGGCTGCGGCACGCCGCCTGAATATCGGAGCAGCACAGTGCCGCGCCGCCCGGCCGGCATACGCACACGCGCTCGCACGTACCGTGTGTACGGGGAACACATACACGCAGCCTCACGTGCGCGCGATACAGCCCCGCTACTGTCCGCGCCCGCACGGTTAAGTGCAGAGAGCAATAAATCCCGCAGTAGAACCTTTTTGCACGCCCTCAATAAGCCAATCACGGCGCATGAATATCTAAACCATTAATCACTCGCGCGCCGCTGCGCCAGCTCGCGCAGTCTCGTCGCCATGGTGGCCGACAAACAAAATTAAACGCACTCAAATGAAACGAAACCATTTTACTGTTAGTGATCTTTACAGAAGTCGAAATAAAAACGGTAGGGACTAGTAGGACCTAGCTCCTTCCCGAACTTCTATAAAAGATTAACAATAGCGCATTTTAGTATTTACCAATAAAAACAATCATCAAAGTCGAGAGAAGTTGTTCGATTTTATCGCTGGAAATGTGGAGCGCGGCGCAAGCGGACGCCCCATCAAAACGTTCGTCACTGCTACTTTCGCAGCATTTTAACTTTAATTACGTATGAAAGCATAATCGAGACGTCCAAATAGCGCACTTTATTTACTCCGCATCCACGAAGAACGGCCGAGCATCTTCTTCGGAATAATAATCAGATTCGCAGAAAAGTTTACTTCTGCGTAATGTAACTGAATTAGAGCGCATTAGCGTGAACCGCGCGGCCACTTCCAACGGGGGCGGCGCTGATAATCGCGGCTCTGCTTATTTATTTAGAAGGGTCGAAAGATTCACCGACAGATTATCTCAACGGCGTCTTGTTCGCGCTGAATGTGACGCGGTGGAAAACGTAGAAGAGTCGCGTCGGCTGTCAACACTTCGCCAGATTACACGAGCAAATGGCGGCGCCTGTCACATCACTGCGAGCGCGCCGCGCACCTCACGTCACCACCGTCACTGTCACGCTCCGCTTTCTTTCTGTTCACTTCCGACTCGCGCTACGCGGCACGATATTATAAAACACCCAAGCGGACTTGTGACTGAAACAGTTTGCGACTGTTTTAGGTTGGCAAAGGTTAGAACATCGTTCATGGGTCATTGTATACGATTCCTCAGTAACATCCCTGGAGACACAGCTCACCATAAGCACGGTTCGATCGATGTGTAAATCGTGGTACAAAAATACAACCTAAAATATTAAACTAATTAGTTGACACAGTTTATTTTATCATATTTAGAATGATATTCCCATTGCACATTATTCGGTATTTTTCTTGTATTGTGATCTATTGTAATAAACGTTTTCTGTGATCTATACAGGATATTAAAAGTGCGCAAGAGTTTGTGTTTGAGTTTTTCGCGAATTATGCATAGTTTTTGGGAATATCAGGACTTAATAATCGCGCCGAGGCGCGAGGGGGCAATATGTTGTCTTGTCGCCCAGCCTAGCAGCAGCACAGGTCTTGCAAACTTTTCCAATCGCCACCCCTGAAATCTGCTGTCGTCGAAGCCCGTTTCTATTTCGCTTTAAAGCCAAATGTTATATGTCATTGACATTTTTTGTCAGCTACCTACCTCTGCCCATACCTTTCTGCGCCCATGCCCATGTTGAATTTGTAAAGATCATCAAGTCGCAGTTTCTGCTCTACATAGAATACAAATTGTCGACTTTCGCCTTTTTATTTTTAAGTTGAGAATCCCGGGGCGAATAGAATTATGGCACTAGCGAAAAACGTAGATGATGCGACTCATGAGATAAGTGGGACATGTCGCGGACCGGGAGAGAGCGGGTGGGGGGAGGCAACATGTATCGGAGGCGGGCGTACGTTGCGGCGAGAAGGCTCATTAGGGGCCGTAACGTGTGACGTCACTCGGAGCCGATCGAGAGGCATTACTCACGCGGCGGGCAGCGCCTCGTGCTGCCCCCCAGCCCGCGCGCCCCGCGCCCCGCGCCCCGCCCCGCAGTCACCCCGGCCGACGCTGCTGCAGCAGAGCAGATATTAATAGTCCAGCATTGCGCAGCGTCGGGCGGACGATAAACTAGTTCCGGATCCGATTCCATTTGTTAAATGCAGAGCTAGCTGTCTCCCAACTAATTATGTGTTTGCTTCGGCGAGGACAGTCCGGCGCGGCGTTATGCGACGAAGCGTTTTATGCTGCCTTTTATGCTTGTTATTAGTCAAGACTATTCATGATAGCGCGGGTGAACAATTTTGTTTATGCGCGGAAGTCCCGTCCTCCCAACTCCCGCCTGCCAGCTACCTCTGAGTTTTCTCTTATGAAATACCCAAGAGCGATTTTACCATTTAATTTATTCTTCTTTTTTTACTTTCAACAAAAAATTGGTAGGTTGTGACTTAGGAAAATACCCATTCTTCTCTTCCGCTTACACAGATTGAACTTGGTATGGGTATTACAAATAATGAGCATTTTCGTTGTAGTTACTTCCAATACCTATCAATAGTGATTGTCCCCGTGTGTAGCCAGCCCTTATCACATAGTATCACATAGTAAATGCTTACGGTAAGTAAAAGGTTCCCTGTGACAATGCAATGTACATAGCTTAGCTATGTAAGTTTTTCTACTTAAGGGTGAATCAGCTGTTTAACACATAGATTAACAAATAGCATTTAACTAAAATTCTTCATACAAAAGTCGATTAAAATGGTGACTTAAGTGACATTTTATAAGTGGTGCAAGTCGGCCTAATTGTACTTATCAACGTACTGTACATCGAATTTTATAATAAACTACGAATTTAATTGAATCGAATTGTCATAATAGAATATATGTAACACGCGGCCCCGGCCCTGGTAACATGACTTACTACTATATATGTAACACGCGGCCCTGGTAACATGACTTACTACTATATCTGTAACACGCGGCCCTGGTAACATGACTTACTACTATATCTGTGAGCATGGCAAGCAGGTTTACACGCTGTACAAAGTGGTTTTTTATAGTACAGACGCAAACAAGTGATAAACCATTGGTCTGTCCTGCCCCTCCGGGATACAGGCGTGAGGTTATAATAATTATAGATCTAATTAAAGCACCTGTAGCTCAAAAGGTTAAAGTTTATGTAAGTATGTTAACAAGACGTGAATTGTAACAAATTTAACCGATTGGTACGTTTGAAACCCGATAAGTTCTTCAGCATAGTCAGTAGAGCAGAATATGCCCGCAGGCATTGCAGCGGGCGTCAGGCGCAGCGAGACATACGAAGGCGGTTCACTGAACGATCAGTTAAATGATGAATGACCCGTGAACCGTAAAACTGTTTAAATAAAACAGACGAAACAGAGTTCTATCGCGACTGAACTGCGAATCCATCCGCCGAATATGGCAATTATTGCAACATATTGCTCACTCACTTATCTGTCTATAAACGCCGGCTAAGTGCGTGTCGGACAACACGCAGGGTTACGTAGAAGGAGGGAATTTATATTAATGTTAGTATTTTAGTTTATTTATATTACGTACCGGTTTTACACAACTAATAACTTCATCGAAGTAATTTTCAATGACACATGTACAAAGTTTTCCTTTTTCAAGTTGGTCAGATATTACTCGTTAACTTTTAAATCCTATTAGCTGAGATACTTCTACAGGAAACTCTTACAGTTTCGCCATGTCCGTTCATCTGTCTGTCTGTCTGTCCGTCTGTCCGTTCATCTTTCTGTCTGTCTGTCCGTCTGTCCGTCAGTCTGTCTGCGGCACAGCTCAAAGACAACTAGTACGAGAAAGCTGAACTTTGGCGTAGACATAAATATTAATCACGTCGATAAAACGGTAGAATAAAATCTTAAAAAAAAAAATTTTTAAGTTACCCTCCCGACACCTCAATTAGGGATGCAATTTGTTTCTCACCTGCACCATAGTGTGGGGTATCGTTGGATTGATCATTTAAAATATTGTGGGTGTAGTACCCCCTCTTTCTACGGAACTCTACATTGCGCGT
Organism: Yponomeuta evonymella; assembly: GCA_963969515.1. NCBI lineage: Eukaryota > Metazoa > Arthropoda > Insecta > Lepidoptera > Yponomeutidae > Yponomeuta > Yponomeuta evonymella. The sequence continues at coordinate 488,724 of OZ018343.1, read as the reverse complement.
GGCCCGACACGCACTTGACCGGTTTTTTTTTAACTGCTGTTTTTTTTCACGTTTTTAGAAACACGAGATTAGCTAGGACAGGTTTTGCTCTACCAAAATCTAATAAACTTTGCGCTCTATAGCTTGATATTTCGCTTTTTTTTTGGGTACTTCCCTAACACCTAATTTGGGGGCAAAGTACAAGTTATTTTTCAATATTTTGTTCAGCCATTTTGTCGGTGTGAAATTTTAGCTGTCTAGTACTAATCGTCTCAGAGCTAAGCCGCGGACGGACAGACACGGCGAAACTATAAGGGTTCCTGTTGACTGCGGAACCCTAAATAAAAACAGGCTGGGTGTGTGGTCCGTACGTCCGGTGGTGGCGGTGGCGACCCGCAAACTTCCTGCAACGCACGTTACTTCGAATATTTCTCGTTGGTAATCTATTTCCTGAGCGCTGAGTCAGTGCGCTGCGCGGTAACCGCGGCTTAAGTGCCTCGTTAACCGCCGCGGGCGCCGGCGCCGGTCGCCGCTTGTTCCAGCAACTCGCATCGACGCAACTTTACAACCTATTCTCATTAAATCTACCCGAAGAAACACAATAGTCGACTGGAAGTCATATTTTATTGATGGCATAAAACAATTCAAATAGTCGTGCCCGCACGGTTAAATGTTTGAGTGTGCCAGTTAAAAGTTCCCCGAGCAAACCGGCACTTGTACACAGTACTGGGTTATACAGCACGCCGCATGCCTAACCGTAAAACTCAAAAAAGGCGGAATTCTCCAAATAATTTTTGAGCATAAAAACGAGAATATTCTAAATGTACTTTTTGTGCGTACGCCAACGTTATGAATATGGATGACTATAAAAAGCGGGCAAGTTTTACGCGTCGGCTTTTAACATCCAGCGAGAGTGTGGCCGCGGCACCGATCCCGCGTCTGTGTTATGTAGCCGCAGCACCTACACACGCACCGGGTGACATACAAAACCACTTTGCCCGTTTTAGTTCTTTAACGTACAATGTAAAATTACACGTCAAAAGCAATTAAATTTATTGCGGAGTGGTATTTGTACCCCGCAAATATCAGCGTTGAAACAGAGCACCGACTTATGAAATACCTAAATGTTGTGTTAAACTTCTCGAAGGGTATTTAAACTTTCCGACAGTATTACGAGCCGCCCGCCCCCGCCCCGCGCGCCGCCGCCCGCCCGCGCCCGCGAAAAAAACAGATGAAACGTTTCATAACTAATGTACACAGCTGACACGCGATATTGGATCCGGTCCTGTGTAGCTCCCGCACCATCCGCCCCTTGTAGAGCGTGCAGAAATGTTAATACTCGTTCGTAGACTATTCTCTGCACTAAACCATTCGTTGAAGTCGAACTGCCTAAGTAACTACACACGTCGTTAAGCACATAGCCGGGCATAGATTGACAAACTAAACCGAGGTCTGGCGAGCATTTCGTTCAGCGGGCGGCGGCCGCTCTGACAGCTCTAGCAATTTGAAATTTGCCGGAGCACAGCGCTGCTACAGCACAGTCTCTGAGCCGCTCCCCCGAGCCCCGAAGCGGACAGTAAGTTCGTCGAAGACAACGATCGGATTCATCTCGACTCATGATTTCATTTCTTAGACACTGTAAGAAACTAAATTCTAAAGTTTAGGCTTGCCTACGGACTCTTACTGAACTTCACGTGACGTTACGATTTTGAAAATCAGTAAAACTCAGGATACTTCACAAGTTCTTTATTAGTGCATCTCAGTTGATCGCACAGTAATGAATACAAAACCACAATACACTGCCTTTTATACTCTAAGCCCCACTACGGAGGTCACAATCTGGATGTTGACATTAGGCATCATCTATCTATATATATCTATACTAATAATAAATCTGTAAGGGTCGGTCATGGAGTAAGTTAGTTTGTTTTCAGAGATATTGTGTTTATAGGCTCAATATATGATACTGAAACTAATTTCACGATTTTTAGAATTTTTTTCTGTATGTGTGTATGTATGTATGTTCCTCCATAACTCTTAAACCAATTATCCGAATTTGATGAAATTTGGTATAAAAACATATAGACATCTGGGACACAGGATAGGCTATTTAAATTCTAGCTCCAGTTATGATAAGACGTGGCCCCCATACAAATGCTGCTTCGTAAAAATCGAAATGTACGCGAACGGAGTCGCGGGCACAGCTAGTACAAAATAAATAGATTAACATTTGTCATGAAACAACACACAAATCGTAGTGATACCAACTTAAGAAAAATAGTGAATATCAAGAAGACATTTTTGACAGGTTATTTTGTAGTCATGACAAGTCCTAACATTCAATAATTTACAATATTTTCTGTTCGTTTTAGCTAAAAGAGTGCTTACAACAGTGTTTGCGGTAGTGCAAAGTGTTCTTATTCAAGTGCTTAATGATCGTAAATAAAATTGGAAACTGCATAATGTTATTGAAGGGTAGCTATTCTACAAGTCTATCTCTTTCAAGACAAAGCAGTCTAGTTTTCGAATCGCTCCCATGGTACTTCGAACCTCGCAGGCCCGCCATCGCCAGCCGCGTGCAGGCGTCGGCACTGCGGCGCTCACTACACACTGACTCTTCTGTCTACCGGAAGTTGTAGCCCGATACAGCTACTGAATTATTTACAGCCTGGACCAGCCCGCGCGCCGCACGACTACCGACCTTGCACCCTCTGCACAGGGTCGAACCTCCCGCGCCGTCCCGGCGGCAGAGACGATCCGACGTTGATTATTGTGATGGCTTGTGACGACCGGCGACAAGTTTTGGCAAATAATATCAGGGAGCGGCATTGCTGTCCGTGTTTTAGTGAACTATAAAATTATTTCAGTCCCGTGGCCCAGTGCGGCGAACTTAAATTTAATGTTGATATCAATAAATCAGGTCAGCCCCGGGGGAGATGAAACCGTTCACAAAATGGCTTCCACTTGATTAACGTGGTGCCTTCACTTAGAAATAGTGAAGTACGCCGGCAGCGAGCCGCGCGCCGCCCGGCCCGAGTATCATTAAGTATAATTTGAACGTTAGTCGCCGCGAACGCTGTCGCGCGGAAAATCGTAAATAGCAAATAGAACACACGGATCACACTACATTTTAGATTTTCCACCGCTCTTTGACGTTGAGACACAGAGTCGAGTTCAGTCTGTCACTGTAAAGCGTGACATGACGTCGTACGTACGGCGCGGTGGACGGTGTCAACGGTGTGGGTGGGTCCTGGGGGATAGTGCGTGTTGGATACTTCGCACAAACCGGCGCAAGGTACTCTACGTACTCCATACACTATTGCACGATGGCCTCTTTACTGCCGAAAGGTATTTGTTTTGATATTTATTTTAAAGTTTACGTTAGATAGATATCAATTAAACGTACAAATTGTGTCGACGTTCAAACCGATTGAGGGGACTGTTTGTAAAAATAAAAGTTATTCCAATTCACCGATAAAATCAAAACCTTTCGGCTGCCACTTGAATTTCAACGTGTATTTCACGGAACAGTCAAAATTAGTTGAGAGGTAAACTTGATGAAATTGCTGCCTTAAAAGTTAATGCGAAGTTCGAAACTGAACAAATTATGTTTCGGTTAATTCACGAATATTTTCCTCTCCAAAGGAGATAAAATAGCTACAACAGACAAAGGTGAATGTAAAACAACATGTTTGTCTCGACATTAAAGTAATTTGATTACTTAGTCTTGACATCAAATGATTCTACGAGTAGGTACTATAATTGTAACTTTTGTTATGCTTTAAAAAAAATATATTTATTGTTATTTTAAAATTCATTCACCTTCTCAAGCTTCCTATTTTTAAAACTTTCTTCGAAATCTCTTTGTCCTGATTGTTCTTTTAAGACGGCTATACCTACTCAAGCATCTGTTAGTAGGTAGGTAGGTTAGTAAGTCGCCGTATCGCTGATACGAGTATAGCCGTGAGCACAGCAATACTCTGTTCACGAGGCGAGAACATTGTTAAGCTAGTCGGCTCGAGCCGCTCATCAGTAACACACTAAGTAACATCAATAAATGTGGTTGAAACATCTTTCCATCACCGTCCATCATCTCCACTGTGCGGCAGAGCGAGAGTCTGACACGTTCTACACTTTTAGTGTACCGGAGACAGAGCCGGTTTCTGAATTGAGTACATATTTCACTATACAATGAAGAGACTTAAGTATTTACTTTACTTTTATGACAACAAAGTTTTTTGTATCGTATTTACTTTCGAAATTCTCAATTCAGAATCAGGGTGAATAAAAAAACATCATCTTCGTTATGTAAACCATTTACCTGCGAACAATAAACATAAGAGTTCTCAATTTGTTCTACAACACTAGTAGGTAACTAAGACTTGAACGGATGTTTTTCAATAGCCAGGCGCGGCAACTTTTTTTTCATTTGACCAAAATTGCCTTGAGGTTCTATTTAATACATTTACGCTAGGTGAACGTGGTAAAGCAATATTTTTTTATTTACATCTTGCGAACGGCGTGTATCTTTTCTGATAAGTCTGAAATTATTGAATTGTAAAAAAATCTAGTTTCTAGTTATTAAAAAATCTATCACGGAGGGATACAGATTTTTTATAAGAAGATAAGATAAAAATATTCTTTATGTTTTTTCTTTTTAGGGTTCCGTTTCCGTAGTACCCGAAGGGGACCCTAACGGGACCCTATTACTGAAACTTCACTGTCCGTCTGTCTGTATGTCTGTCACCATTCTGTATCTCATGAATCGTGACAGCTAGGCAGTTGAAATATTCACAGATGATGTATTTCTGTTGCCGCTATAACAACAAATACAGAATAAAATAAAAACAGAATAAAACAAATATTTAAGGGGGGCTCGCATACGACAAACGTAATTTTTTGCCGTTGTTGCTCAAAATTATTAACGGCAACAGATAGACGCTTGAAATATTCACAGAATATTTAGTTCTATATTCGCTTCAAAAATAAATAATTAAAATAAAATAAATATTTGAGGGGGGCACCCATACAACAAACGTGATTTTTTGCCGTTCTTTCTCGATCTTTGTGTCTAATGTTGTATAGATAATGGTAAGGAACCCTTCGTGCGTGAGTCCGACTTACACTCTTTCTATCTACGTTAAGTACACCAAGCGTTTCCAGAATTCTTTCATATTAGGAACGGCAAAGATGTGGAACGCCGTCGTCTGCTTTTCCAGAGACATAATATAACCCGGCTGTTTTTAAAACTAGAGTCAACCGGCATTTATCAGGTAAATACGTAACATCTTAGACCCTGTATTCGTTTACCATCAGGCGTGACGGGGGTCAAGTGTCAACCTGCCCTAATAAAAAACAAACTATGTTAGTAAAAATGCGGTAGCAATACGGTATTTGTCACGATCAACAATAAATTATTTCATATGCTCAATTAAAACAAAAATTACAAAATATCTCGGAAAATGTATGTATTTTAGTCAATTACTAGTTATTACAATTTTAAAATAGATTAAACATAAAAAGAGTGCTCTGGAATGTGACGTCATAAGCAAGTATTTTCATGCAAAATTCCGTTTTACAAGTAACTCATTTGATATTTTGTCAAATACCCAATTGCGAAAAACTATCATAAAGGCACCGAACATTGCTTTAAGCCATTGAGGCAAAGATAATTTGTCAGACGATATTTTGTAAATTGACTTTTGTATGAAGAATTTTAGTTAAATGCTATTTAAGCCACATTTAAGAAAGTGGTGCAAGTCGGCCTTAGATTACTAAAATTAACAAGCGGCGATGGAATAAAAACATCTGTCAGGGACACTGGCTTGACAATTTGTTTTGTGGAACTTTTCAATGAATCTTGCGCCCTGCGGCGCTGTGGAGATCCGCGGAGAGTACCGGTACGTACTAATACCTAATAGTATCAGAGACAAAACTTTACAATGTTGCTTTTCTTGTACTTTTGTATTTACATAAATATTTGTAAAGAGATGATATAAGAAATAACCAGCAACCTGACTGCTAAGCATGTAACTACTAAGCAAGTGGGACCAACCCAGGTACCTTACATGGAATTTGGCCAATAGGACGAATCGATTGAGATCTCATTTGTCAAAATCTGACCACTGGGTAAGGAGTTAAGAGGTAACATAGAATTGAACATACTTGCATACATACATACGAGCCAAACACATTACCCTCCTTTTGGGCTCCGCCGCAGTCGGATAAAAAAGCGGTAGCCTCCTTTTATTAGTGTTACACACCCAGGCATACAGAATCTAGGGCCCGCGAGTGTATGGAGAGTTTTGACAGTATCAATCAGTCAATCAATGAGCCCATATTCGTGAACATAGGCCTCCAACTAGGTACGCATCCAGCCGCTAACAGCATCCATTTGCCTCAAACAATATGTTCCAATTTTCCTATAAAAAATGTGAACCGCGCATGCCGTAGTGAGGAGTTGAGGAGCCGAGGAGCCCACATCGCGTGCGGCGAGGGTGCACTCGCCTGCAGCCTGAAGCTTCCGCGGGCGGGGAAAGGGGGGGGTTGTTCGCGCAAACCGCTCATAAATCGCTCGTGCGATAGCGCATCACCAGCCGCCGGTAACCGATGATTTATCGCGCCGCGTCGCACGCTGCCCATAATTACACGCCGTAAATAACCGCCACTAATAATGGATCGATTGTCGGTCTTCACTTGAGAATTAACAGCATCGGGTTCGGGAGCGGCCCAGAACCGGCGCGCTCGCGTCACGGGGGAAAAAGCGACCCCCAAAGAGATAGGAAATTTACTGACAACTATTATTTAAATGTGATTGACTAATGTCATAAATATTTCACGCCTTTGCTAGTAAGCTACTCTGTTTAATTGTTTATTAACCCAAACATGCAAGATATAAATATTTAACATAACATAAACTCACGCCTGTATCTCAGAGGGGTAGGCAGAGACCAGGGACTGCCACTTGCTACGATCCTGACAGATCACTTTCGCTTCCTCAACATTCATTAGTCGTTACATGCACGCACGCCGGTTTCCGGTACTTTTCCGGCCCTTTGCTAATACATCCCTTATTTGGTCGAAGTATGTCCGTCTGGGTCGTCCCTTACCGGCCCTTCCACCCACATTCGCTCGATATATTTGTTTTGTCAATCTTTCTTCCTTCATCCTCTCCACATGTCCCAACCATCGCAACATTCCTTTCTCAATTCCAGTCACTGCATCATCTTTCAGTCCACGATGTACATATTTATGATGCAATTTGCAATGTGATGTGATTAGGGTTGCCAACCCTACTATATTATAATATAGTATCCTACTATATTAGGAGCTCAAATACTATATTTCTAAAAATATATATATTAGGCGAAACTACTATATTTTGCTTACTATATTTCTAAAAATATAGGGTAACTAGGGTAGTAACTGGCCACTTAAGCACCTGGGTCACTTTGAATGTCTGCCGTGTTTAAATGCGCTATCGTATTTTAACGATTATTGTATGTTTGAACGCAGTGGGCCATGTACATTCAGTTTACAGGTAGTCAATTAATAAGTCGGATTCAGAATATAAAAATAATTTTATTTAAATAAAAACAGGTGTTTTTGGCAGTAACTAGCCACCATTTTTTGTTACTGGTATGCATTATTTAGATAACTGGCCACCTTCAGAAACAAAAAGGTTAACATAAATTAATTAGCTTCAAGACATTTAAATTAAGTGAAAAACACTATCACAATTGAAAACACATAAATTGACTCTCACTACATAAAAGGAACGTCTTATTTACCTTCAGAAACAAAGAGTTTAACATAAATTATTGGCTCCGTATATCTAAACTAAAATAAAAACACTATCACAATTGAAAAATAACATAAATAGACCCTTACAGCCTATTTAAAGGAACTTGAGGGTACAAGAAGCAGATTTTCTGTCGCAATTGGAGTAAAGACCTTATCACCTTGTTGACGATTGACAGTCTCGATCTTCGCTTGTTTGGGTGCTTCTGTGGTCTGCGTCCTGGTTTTTACTTTTGGTCGTGGTGGGGTTTTCGGCTTGGAGGCCCCCTCTCCGATGGGTTAATGCCATGAAGAAGGCGGCAGCATTGCAATGGACAAGATTAGCAGGGACTGGCGTGGTTGGCGTTACGGTGAAGAGGCCTATACCCAACAGTGGGCGTCTTTCATGAGCTGTATAGATAGATGGATAGTGGTGTTTTTAGAATTTGTATTATCTTGTTTGTACTATTCTATTTTTCTAGTTTCTTTTCTTCTCTTAAGCGCTTTCGATTATTTTTTTCAATCTGTTATTGTAGTTTCTTTTGTTGTTTTGTTTTTATGACGTGAAAGTAGAAGTCAGAAGTCAGAGCATATAGTAATCTTTCAATTTCTCTCTTACCTTTCCTTTTTGGTAATTCTGGCCACATATTTCTTCATAAATAATGTGCCAATGGCTCGTCCGACAGAACAGTGATTTTCTTAATTTTATTGGAGCTTGATGCACTTGTACCTAAAATGATTTTTGAGTGTCAAAAACTTCTCTATGGACCTGAACTAGTGAGTGGATTTTAGCAGTTTCGTTCGAAACTTTTGCCGACATGTCTCCTCCTCCACCGGTCTTAGTATACTTGGTGATTCTGAAGCATCTATCAAGTGTGTATCAGTGGCTTCAATGGCGCTCACATACTAAGATAACTTTGCAAACTACCTATCCGAAAAGAAAATTAAGCATTCATCAGTTACTGGCCACCCGGTAATTGGCCATCTTTATAACTGGGCCAGTAACTACTAAGCGTTGTTATATTTTGGGAAAATTTTGACATGCAATATAGAATAGTTTAAAGAAACTAATAAGATACACTTTTGCTTGATTTAATTAAAAGTGGTTATGCGTAGTAACTGGCATGGGTGGCTAGTTACTATAAAATCTAATAAAACCCAGTGTAGTTACTGGACACCTTCAAAATTGCTACAAATACCCTAACTAGGCGAAGTGACAGTGTAAAATACGAATCCTTACCTTTTACGCATCAAACTGAGCTATCAGCAACAACTCTAACACACCGGAGACATAATTTATTTGTAGTTAAGGACACCACGTTCCTTGACAAATATTTAACGCACGACTGTCCAGGCGGGCACTAGTTGGCCGACCTGTCAAAAACGGCAGATGTTTTTGCGCCTTTATTGTTTTGACGAAAATAGTTGATACTTCTCAACAGCCAGGTAGGCAAGTGATATTTTCAAATCACAACAGATGGCATTGCCTTACTAGTTTTCTTATTTATGAAGTTTGTAGTGCGGAGTGGCTAGTTATTGGGGCGGCCAATTAAACCACTGTTACATATAAAACATAAACATAAACATTTACATACAGGCACATACATTGGTTCTGGCCCCACACTAGGATACCCTGTATCGTGGGAACCAGAAACAATGACATCACAAACATGTAAACATCCATCCATCCATCCACTACTATATTTTGCGTAAAGCGGAACCCAGCCTTAATCTTTTTCTAAAGCTCGCTCTTCAAGTCTGTCCGTGAATCGCGCAGCACGACTGCCGCTATTTTTTACTGCTATTTTGCCATTTACTATATTTTTAGAGGTATAATAGCTTCGAAAATACTATATTTGTTAGAAAAAAAGTTGGCAACCCTAGATGTGATGTACATACTTATACATAAAAATTTTGATGGGCTGCCGGTTGGCATCCCCGCGAGAGCCGGATAAGCCGAAAGACGCTCAGCTCTCTCTATTGAAACCGGATTGAGCCGGTATTACGCAGCGCAAACAGGATTAAACTCGCACACTGAACAACATCCGCCCATTGTCACGGTACTCTTATTGCTTTCACGATTAGACCAAATATGTCATCCTAGCAGTGGATAACATTCTGCAGATGGCCGCTACCTACCTACTTACTCGTAGGATCAAAGGTACGTACCTGCGTACTGTAGTTTTAATCCACATCATACGTACGTCTCGTCAGTCGTGAAATGACCCCCCCTGACCCCCTTTCGTAACGCGAAGAAGATTAACAGTTAGGTACCTAGTTGATCCCTGGGGCCTGTTTCATAAAACTACACTTCATGGATTACTATGACAAATCGATGTACATTGCGAAGTTGATTAAAACACATAATAACAAGTATGGAGACTCTGCTACGCAATGTACGTCGAGTTGTAATAAACTACGAATATTGTAGTCGTGTGAAACTCGGCCCCGGAGGTATTCCCGAAGCAGAGTTCAGTCGGTTAAACTTGCCCCAGTGCCCAAATTCACATTTTACTGCAGTTATCCCCAAACTAACGACCGGAAGAACCCTTTAATCCCATAAAATACTTATTATTATCTTCGCCAGATCCGACCATTATCTTAAGTACTTTTCGGTCGTAAGTTTGCAAAATCTCTACCGTCTTATTACGAAAAATATGGGTTATGAAATCGGTAGCATAGCATCTGATAAAATGCCAGCACTTAGCGTACTCGTAAGTACCGGTGGTTTGTTATTTTCTTTAATAATAAAGTAAGTTCGTAACTTTCCAAAAAGCTAATTATTTCTTCTATAGTTAAAAAAAATAGTTAAAACCGTCTATTTACCATTGTACTGATTTCACCTCGGCAGGGTGAGATCTCGACGTGACTAGATTATCTAATTCTGGATTCAGTTGGTGTATGTGGTGTAGGCAATAAAGCTGAGCAAACCTGATGGGCGGCGGTTTATCAAAATGTGAGGCAAGGTTGCAGCGCCCGCCCGCGCCCCCTCTCGCTCCACTCACGCTCTTTGACGTATCAATTTGGTAACTGTTCAACTTTTATCCTTTTATACAATCTACCGAGGACTATTTCGTATCATACTTCTTTTATGAATTTGTTTTCTTTCTTTTCCTTATTTGAGAGGGGTTTTGTTGGTGGAAAAGTTTGCATATATGGACCCAGTTGGTAAGCAAACAGCTTTGTTTGCGCGCGAAATGTAAATGATGGAGTTGGTCGCGTGACGAAGCTTTCTGTTGAACTCTCTAATAATAAACTGTATCATGCACTCGCTAACGAGCCCCAGCACACGTGCATTGCGACTATTAATACGAATGAGTCGTGAATGTAATAGCATAAAGCGCGCCTTATCGCCGCTGCAAAAATAGAAAAATATACGGCCGTAAAGAGTTACGATTAAAAATTATAATTAACACGTGGCATGTTCGCGGCGCATAACATTAGACAAATGACGTCACGCGCACATGAAATATCGCATGCAGCACCCGCTGCGCCGAGTGGTCGCGCTCGCCGCTCACGGCACTGCACTGGCCAAGTCGTCACACACACTGGCTTGCGACTAGACGGGTAGACGCAGTTACATGCTGCTTGCTGCGAGTTCACGTTCGTTCATTTTATGTCCTGTACTTGAGTTAATGCCCTATTTATTGATTTTAGTTAAAGCGATTGCATTTTTTTTGTACTGTTATTATACAGGGTTTATCTGAGACAGGTAAGGGAAACTCGAACATTTTTAGCTGCTGGATAATGTAGCAGACCACATCTCACTTTTTAGCAACAACTAACTGTCACTTATTTTGGTAAAAACGGTAAAGTCGGCAAGAAACGTTTTATTTCTCGTAAATTTTTAACGACGCCATTCGATCCTGCTGAAAATGATCAAACGTGTCTTCTGGGTCAACTGAGGTTAAAGTACAGTAGTAATAGAAAAAAAATCGAAAAACCATTTCCCAATTTTCTCATCAGCTTCAGTTTGTCTTTGAGATTTCGATTTCTGACCTTAACACACTTTAATCCTTATCAGATCAGTAACACAGATTCGATTGGCTTCATAAAAAGTGAGAAATTATGATACTTTTCTTACTGAATGTTAAATTTTTTTTCCAAAAGCGGCTTGTAACAGCTCCAAAAGTTAAATGTGGTCTCCTAAAAACCTTTTACAGCAGCTACGACGGTTCAAGTAGTCCTATCACAAATTACTCCTCACAGAGTCTTCCTCATCACACGTTCAAATAGATAATAGATAAACCGTTTCTTCTTTAATTCAGATAATTCAATAAAGCAGAAGTACTCAACAAATTATTTTCACACAAATTTCTTAACTAATAATAAATAGGTTGGACTTGGGTACATGAAACTCCAAAATAAAGCAACGTTTGTGGTTCCTTTTAATGAATAGATTTGAATCACTTAAGCCGGATTGTCGCCACCGTTCAAGCTTTCCAACCAAGCGCACAATTTGCTTCGTAACGATGAAAGTCGAAACTGCAACGCGGACCTTTTTATTACTAATGTAAATGAATGCCTTTGTCTTTCTATACACAAACAAAATACGAGTACAAAACCTTAGTAAATGATATAAATCTACAAACCTAACAGATGAAAACAGTAGAATAGGGTTTCGGTAAAAGTGGCTCCTTTTTTTGCATGTTCTAATCTAAGGAGTGCCATCAATACTACGAATACCAAAAACTATTTTTTTTACAAAAGTGACGTCGCCAAAGGGAACTATCCTGATCCTTTGTAGCTACTGCAAAAAAATCTTGGGACATTGTTATACATATTTGTTCCTGACGTCACGAGCAGGCCTCCGCGGGCTGCGGCGGCGGCGCGGGTGCAGCGGGGCTTCGGACCGGTTCAACAACATTCAAATACCTATTTCAGAAATAAAAGTGCTGTTTCTCATTTTAATTTTTTTCTATTGTTTAGATTTTTTTACTTTTCTAATAGCTACTCTGTAACGTAACATTGTCGCGTAACATTTTTGATCAATTTTTCAGTAACAGGATTATTTGTCCGCAAGAGAATTATATGCAAAGAATTTAATTTTTCCTCATGATCAAAAGTATGAAATCAATGGAGGTTGTTGCTTGAACTAAATCTATACATACATAAGAAAAAAAGGAGGCAACATTCACACAAAACTACACAAGTTTGATCCACCTACTTGTATTTTAATCGAAGCAGCAGCTGTGTAGCGGAGAGACGAGGGCGGTGCAATATAAACTAACAACGCTGCGCGCTCATATGAATTTACCCGCGGTTAATGGCCCACCGAGAAATGTAATCATTCGCTTATAGTACTTTTGTAAATTTCGGGGTAAAAAGTGCCGTTTTATTCAATAGCTTTATTGCGTAGAACACAAACGTCATGCGAGTTCAAGACTCCACCTAAAAAGCATAACACGGACAACAGTAAAGGACTAGGTATCTGAATTGCTCGTACAGTCAATGCTTGTTATTTAAGTTTTAATTTTGTTAACGTTTTTATTGTTCAATAAAGTGTAACAAACAAACAATGGCACAAGTACCAAATTTTCATTGTTCGTCCTAATTTCTGTTGGTTGCCCAGGATTAGTTGTAGTAAATATTTGGGAACTCCGTAATTAACGTAAACAATACTTACTTATTTACTTAACATAACCGACCCCGAGCTTAGTTTTCTCGTATAAAATGAGTTGACTCACCTGAAACAAAGAGATAATTCATATTAACAAAAACACACGATGTAAGTTATATTTAATGAACATTACAAAGCGCTAGTAAGCCCACTAGCGTTCCGTGTTGCGCCGGATTAAGAATAGCGTCACTCCATTTTCTCCCGCGGATGTCGTAGAAGGCGACTAAGGAAATCAATTACCAGGAGACGGGCAGCAGCGTCTTCCTGAGATTCCAATCGCATACTGCGATCGCCAACCCGCCTGCCAAGCGTGGCAATTATGGCAAAACCCCTCGTGGTTATGAAAACCACAAGAGAGGCCTATGTCCTGCAGTGGGCGTCGAATGGCTGATGATGATGATGATGAAGCCCAATAGCGACATAACGCGCTACTACGTAATAACTCAGTTCATTAGCTCTATTAAAGCGGGGTCATTACATATTTATCGACGACCACTTCCACTTCCTTGTGATCGTACAGATTTACTGTTACTTATTTAATATTCAACGGGTACACTAATAGAATCGTGGTAAGAATCCAGTTTCTCATGATATGTCTAATAACATGATATCACGTCCGTAATACGGTCTACAAACAGGGGTAAGAGCTGTTAATGTAGTAACGTGCTCTGAAAAGCACGATGTATAGTGCGACTCAATGGGATTTACTGCTTATTAAAAAACAAACATCACGTCCAATAAGCATTCTACTGATTAAAGCGACTGTTAGACTCATCAAAGGGTGCGACGGGCCAGATTATTTCAACAATAACGTCAACTCTTTTTCACATCGTACTTAGTACCTATGAAAAATGGTTTCGTGACTGGCGATCGACATAATCTGTAGTAGTCAGCTTCTACCTACTCCCAATCTTTCAGGCGTGCGATTCCATAATAATGGAAGTTGACGAGGCGACGGAAGTATCTCAAGTAAAGCTGCTAATAGACTTGAGCACTTACTTACAACGAAAAAAAAATACAAAAATATTTATTCAGTCCAGTAATGTTACAGCATGTGGCGCAGAAACCCACCAAGTAAGTATTAAAACTGTGTCTGGTGGGTCCCGCTCTTTCGTCAGGTCTTAAGACACGATACCAGATGAAACTGTTGTAAGTAATACATAACGAATGTTTAGGTATAAGGTCAGAAAATGAACGGGACCGTTTTAGCGAGCATTCTAGCATAGCGACAGTAAATTAGCTCGAGCTGTTTGCCGTCTGACATCTTAATACATTATGAATAAGACGAGCACTTTCTAGAGCGTTCGCTAGAATGATCGTGCAAATGTTCGTAGCTGTGTTTGGCTCTATGCTTGGCTCTGTTCGTTGTTCAGTTCGACAAATTTAGAAACGGCCAATGCTCGGTATTATGTTGCAGATGAATGCTCAGGTCTATCACCACCTTTATGGGATTGCTGAACAATGCTGAAACGAATTAAAAGTTTCCTTCACCTCAATTCACATTACCCGTGAAGGGTAGCCGGCTCTCTGAGCCGATTTGAGTATTGTGTTTTAAATTTTAAAGCCTCTTGAGCCTCAGCATCCCATTCACAAATTGCTTTTGAATTATGGTTTCACATTTTCCTTCATAGGGCGATTAAAAGGGATTATTGGAGGGTTCGATTATTATTTCTGTCTCCTCGTGGATATTGCGATGGCTTACATAGATTGCAGATAAGGATACTCACCTCTTTTTCGACTAAAAATCTTAAGCACCAACAAAAAGGTATTCCAGATTCACTTAGAACTTTTTAATTTTACTTTGCAAATCGGAGGACAAATTTCTTCATCCTTACTGACTCAAAGATCTGAAGTGGATCTTAGCTTCCGCTAAAGGTACGCAATATCTCAGAGTCCTGTAGTACCTCCTTCTAATATTCTACCTAAAGCCCCTATTAATCCTTCTTCATTACGTCTTACCAGTGATAACTGAGACGGCCGACCTGCTGACGCCCAACGTAGTATCTTGTCAGCTCACTTCACAAAATTCAATATGTATATTTTATTTTGTTTCTGGTGCCTTTAATCAAACCTGCATATGCCAAATTTGAGACAATAATCCGTGTGACCTTAGAGGATTGGAGTTCTCGTGTCGTAGGCTCTCTGTAGGGCGCATGTGTGGCGGGATAGAGCCGGCTGCTGCAGCCTCGCGTGCTAACTAGAGCGCTACGCAATTAGTTCAACCCGCGAATGACTGTCGCGCCATCACTGCCGTCACAAGTTCACAACGCTTCACCTGCCGACACCTAGGGCTCGACTGTAAATTGGATCGTGGGTTGTGTTGTGTTATTGTAACTAGAAAATTCAGAGTATTCAGTTGATAGAATATTGTAGTCACAGCGATTTGAAATTCCAATATGCTTCAGTTGACTCTTCGGTTTTCCAGCTTATTGACGACGTGTCGGTTATTACTTTATCCAGTTTCTAAAAGAGATTTAACTACGATACCTTATATTGAAACAACAGAATTGCAACCGCAGCCACAGAACAGTGTAATTTCACTGTTTTGTGATCGCAGCTAATTTAATTTTAAGCTGCGTGTACAATGTCACAGGTCAGAGCACCAAGCTTTATTTTTTAATATTATTACAGAAGATTTCCTGCGGCGGGGCGGGGCGCGGGCATTCCGCCGGACGGGGACTCTTTGACCGTTCCTGCGCCCGCAAATAGCTCAAATTTACACACACGAGATTCCCGCCAGTTATTAGCAGCCTTTGGATAATAAACAATGTGCCTTGTGCTCCGAACAAAAGCATTTCATGCCCGCTAAAGAATTTATTGGATGGAGCCGAACCCGCCAAAATAGTTTGCTTAAGTTACTAATATTTTTTTGACCTTCTAGAGAATAGATAGATAGATAGAATAGTTCTTTATTGTGTGTACACCAGAAATTACATATGAGAATTAAACAATAATATAGTACAGTACAATTGGCGGCCTTAATTAATAATGAACGAAATTTACTAAAACTAAATAAATTAAAACACTACGGAATAAAGGGTGCAGGTTTAGATCTTTTAAGATCGTATTTAGAAGGAAGGGTCCAAAAAGCAGACGTAAATCGTATTAAATCCTCGGGTTCACTTGTAAAAATAGGAGTCCCGCAGGGATCTATCTTAGGGCCGCTCCTTTTCCTAGTCTATATAAATGATTTACCGTTTATGGTACAAAAAATGTCGGAGATAGTGTTATTTGCTGATGACACGTCACTTATTTTTAAAATAAGGAGACAAGAAAATAATCTTGACGATGCAAATAATGCTCTCTCGCTAGTACTAGATTGGTTCACAGCAAATAATCTGCTGCTAAATTCTAAAAAGACGAAATGTATAAAGTTTACCTTACCTAACGTACGATTAGTTGAGAACAACATAGTAATTGGACATGAAAAACTAGAATTTGAAGATGATACTGTATTTCTGGGCATCACAATCGATGCAAAACTACAATGGGGTCCACATATTGTAAAATTAGCACACAGACTTAGCTCTGCAGCATATGCAGTGAAAAGAATTAGGGATCTCACTGACGTTGCAACTGCTAGGCTTGTTTATTTTAGTTACTTCCATAGTATTATGTCCTACGGTATACTACTATGGGGCCGGGCAGCAGACATTGAGACTATCTTCATCTTGCAGAAGAGAGCCATCCGATTTATTTACAAGTTAGGTAGTAGGGATTCGCTAAGAGATTTCTTCAAAGAAACCAACATCTTAACAGTTGCATGTCAATACATTTATGAAAATATTATGTACGTTACAAAAAATATCAAAGACTTCGAAAATGTTGGTGGCCACCATAATGTTAATACTAGAAATAAACATAAATTGTCATTTCCACTATTTAGACTTGCAAAAGTTAACACATCCTTTATGGGGCACTGTATAAGGTTCTACAACAAAATTCCTCAAGATATATTAGAGTTACCTCCAACGCGATTTAAAAAATGTGTTAAGCACATTCTGTGCATTCTACAACAAAATTCCTCAAGATATATTAGAGTTACCTCCAACGCGATTTAAAAAATGTGTTAAGCACATTCTGTGCAAAAAGGCTTACTATAACATCAAGGATTATTTAGAAGACAAAGATGTTTGGCATTAAACAGTAGATTAATATTATTTAAAGGACGATTGTGACTAGTGTTCAACACATTCATGACTAATATTTTAAGTTGAAAACTCTGTTAATTAAGTTAAAACGTGTTTTGAAAAGAATAAATGTGGAGTTTCTTTGTTAGCTTCTTCTCCACATAATCCATTAATTGTGAAACTAACAACTTTGACGTTCATTAAGTAAACATTCTGTTTTTACAATGAATAAAAATATTTGAATTGAATTGAATTGAATACTCGGTATCTATGAGTCCTCTTTTTACCTCAGACCGGTACTAAGGTGACGCTTCAGCACTCGCAGTTGACATTTCGTTGACATTTTGTTCTGAAGTGCGGCTCAGTGGAGATAAACACCTAATACCACGGAATCGTTCAGCGATTAACCCTCGGCGTAAAAATGTGTTCGCAGCGGGGGGATCTTTATGTAAATACGATTTGAATGACATTTACACGCAATCTGTAACATTACAAGGGTCAGGCACCATTTGCATGCGGACTGGCCCCCCTCCGCCCCTCTCCAGGCGGAGCCTCACCCCGCGCCCCCGCCCGGGACCGCACACGGCGCGAATTTAAAGCGGACACCCACGAGTACACTTGCTTCCGGCAGGTGACCGCCACACAGACAGAACACTTTTTGGGAAAAAGGTGACTAGCTACTTTTAGGGTTCCGTACCCAAAGGGTAAGGAAGGGTTACGTGTTCATCGCAAACTCATCCCGTCTGCGCGGATTGTGTTCTTGATATGTGTCGGGCACCATACTACACTCGAGAGCAAAGAATCCGGGTTACTTAAAGATACCTGAAAATATCGGAAACTAATAATGTTAACGTAATGAAATAAATTGTGGTTAATAGACAATTAAATACTCCTCAAATGAAGGGATTAAAACTTCTTAGTTATTGTAAGGTTATGTCATAAAAAAACAAATTTAAAAAAGGGAGACATTTGAAGATAGAACTACGAAATTACTGCATTTGTTTTTGCTTTTGTTTATTATTAGTATTATTTATTATTGTTTATTATTTTGTTTAGTATTATTGCACTAATTACATTGTAAATGTACAAGAGCGTGCCAAGAAGCATTCTCTTCCAGCAAACCTTTGGTATTGAAGAGACTGGCGACGGGTAGTGCAAGAAAAAGATGAAATATTCATTTCCTTTATTCATTTGTGTATGATTTTATTTGAGTATATCGTAGTTTATTCAGTGACTTAATAAAAACAATTTAAGTATATGTTTCATACTGTATACATAATACGTATCCTATTGTATATAATTATTATTCTGTATTACATAGTATTCTACTATATATAGTATTGCTCACGGTTGTACTACACCGCGGTATGTGACGCTCGCGGGGAAACTCCTGGCACTGACTGAAAATCAGCGCTGAAGTACGCTGACCCTCAGCATACTGCTGAGTCAGTTGCCATTTATAGCAGCAGTGACACGCCGTGACCGTTCGTTTTCCTTTCTTTTTTATAACATTTCGGTTGAAATATTTTCTTTGTTGTTTTTTTGTTTTGTTATTGTGGCGTGTGCACTGTTTTTATAATAAATGTTTTTTCTTCTTTCTTCAAATACAATAATAAACTTACGTAAACCTAGGAAAATACATACAGGTTGGATTGTGAATGACTACCTTCAAGAGATGAACATTACTCGTATACTCGCCTCACAAGTCGCCTCAGATCGACCATGCTTGGGACGAGCTAGGAAGATGCGTAAAACAACGAAACCCTCCCCCAATCACCCTTCGTGAGCTCAGAATGGCTCTCATAGAGGAATGGGAGAACATTCCCCAAAATCGTATCAGGAACTTGGTGTACAGCATGCCGAACCGCGTAACCGCAGTAATGGAAGCACGAGCAATACGAAGTATTAAAATTAAAAAAAATCGTAATGTTTTAACAAAATGTCATGTTTCCTATTTTGGTTTTGAGGCGAGATCAGCAGTTTTTTCTTTATGTATACTTTTGTGAATGTAGTGACTCATAAATTGTATTACCTTTATTTAAGGATTTAACGAATATATTAACTATTAAACACAATTTAGTTTATTAAGCTTGCATTCTTATTTGCCGAGATTTATAGGTTTCTTTAAGTGAGCCGGATTCATTGTTCTCGAGTGTATGTTGCAGTGTGGGTATTGGTTTTTATTATTTTTTAGACCTAAGTATCTTCAATAAATCGTTCTAAAAACAAGGTAGATGCAGAGGCGATTGCTGTGACGCTGACGGCTTGCGAACCGATTGTATAGAGCTGCTTATTTCCTTACCATTCGTACTTCAGGTTCACGTTTCGAAAATTTGGACAAAGATTTTTAGAATGACCACACTGTGGTGTGCAAAACTGTTAAAATATTGCTTCGGTTTAAGTCCCCTCGGTGAAAAGGCTGTCGAAGAGTCAAACGAACATGTCGGATGTTGTCGTTAGCTGCTTGTTTGTCCGGCGGCGGTCAGCCCCCCCCCCCCCCCCCTCATCTCCCCCCTCCCGCAAGCTGCGCCCCCCGCTCCCTTTGATCTCGCGTTAATTCCGCGCCGGTTTCTTTGTGCAGCGCTTTTGTTGCGGCTCTATTTCTATTTCGGGCGCTGGCGGCTCACAATCAGCCGCCGAAAAGCTCTTACAGTTCGTTATAAGAGCTCCACTGCGGCCTCTACGTCAATAACTCATTTTCCTGCGATCTAAATTTAGAGGGAAGGAATATTTCTTCCTTCACAGAATGTTTATGCGTGGATAGTAACTAGATGTAAGTGAAGGTGCAAACACTGAAGACGGTCGAGCCGAGGGAGCGAGACTATAAACCAATCAAAGTTGCGCAAACAATCGCCGCGCCAGGCGTCGGCGTCGGCGTCGGCGTCGTGCGGCGCACAGATTTATTACACTTCCTACTTGCTCTCGCCACGCACTCGGGATTACTGACGCTTCAAGTGCTTATGGGATTTCGGTTTCAAAAGTAAAAGAAACACTATAGTCATACGTTAACCTTTATATCATCATAAGCAGCCTATATACGTCTCACTGTAGGGCACAGGCCTTCTCTCAGAGAGAGAGAGAGTATGGGCTTAATCGCCACGCGTGCCCACCGCGGATTAGCGGTTTTAAGCGTTGAGTTATGTGAATAGCCCAGACACTCGGGTTTCCTCACGATGTTTTCCTTCACGGTTAGCGAGTGGTATTGCTACTATAACTTCACAAATGTACATAACTTAGAAAACAAAGTCATAGATACATGCCCACACTAGGACTCGAACCTGGGTCCTTCGCTTCCGAGTCCAATGTTCTACCCACTAAGCTACCACCATATATTACTCAAATACGTCAAGGGTGAGTTTCCAAAAAAATGTGAAGGCCGAGCCGCTGGCGACTGTACTATAACAGTATTTTATTCTTTGTTGTTACGGATGTGCCTGGTTTCCGCAAGCTCTATTGAGTGTTGATTACAGTCGAGGCCTCACGTAACAATCGCTGGCCGGATCCGGGAGTCGGATAAAAACACAAAACACACGAAGGCGCAAACAACGGCAAGCCCTTATCGCGCCCTGCGGCCGGCCCTGCCCCGCGCCAGCAGGGGAGACCCCACACCACACAGTGGGTTCCTCTTGGGTCCCTTGTACTCAAGTGACGTTGTCGACAAGCTGAGTGCAGCAGCACGACTGTTGTACCTTCTCTAGTGCGTCGTGCGTCTCAAGCGTCAATGCGTGATACTAATGAGTCTGAGTCCTTTGTTGTGTTGTATATTCCTTTCAGACGTCAATCGCGAGTCGTCTGACCTGTCCCTGTAGCACAGCCGCTGTTAAGAGGTTTAGAGCCTGAAAGCGGGCGCTATTTTTGCACAATTTTGCTTCACGTAAAGGTATAGCGACACCTTCAGAGTTAGGCCCTCGGGGTCGTTAGGGGTGCTTAGCTAGCTCCATGTGCCTCACGTATTTGAGATTAAGATCGTTTGTGTTTTTTTAGGGTTCCATAGTCAACATTAGCACTAGAAAGCTGAAATTTTGCATAAAAATACATACTAATCAAGCAAAAAACGATAGGACGAATGTTTTAGGGAACTTCCCGCAAACAGCCTAAATAAGGCAAATTCTCGTCAGTCTCATAGTATGCGGTTAAATGGAATTTAAATACTGTGGGTATAGGAAAACAATTTTTCGTTTCAGAGATCCGTTTACAAAGTATTAAGCTTTAAAGCGCATTTTTTTGTTACGTGGAAGAATTCAGTGCACGTATAATGAAGTTAAAAGGAAGTCTATTACGGCTAAGTAGGATTTTAACATTTAACACAAATTTTAAATGGTACGTAGTCAATATAAGTAAAATAAAATCCAAATATCAATCAATGAACCCTTTCTTCTACGAAACATTACACTGCGCGTAAGATAAGAATATACTTTATTGTACCATGAAAAATACAAACATGAAATATTTACAAAAATGCAGTACAATTGGCATGAGCCTCCCCCAATTACTTCAAAATTTCCAAACTTTAAATATGTCGTCTGTCCAGCGCGGCGGGGCCCTTTTATTATTGTATTATTATTTTAATACTTTTATTGCACTTAAACTAGTGTACAATACACCTTTTTATCCATACAAGCATATTAGAGCAACTCAAATTATAGGATTTTGTATGTCTACTTATATTGCCTACTAATAAAATGTTGTATGCAGCGGGCTGCCATCAACAAGAACACATAGATTACGTAGATTATAAATCTTAAAATGTTTTTTATCAATGACTAGATGACCCCGTGAACTTCGTATTACCTACATCAATCTTTTTATTTTTCTTCTCGCCGTTTAAACCTTCCCTGTACTTCCACAAATATAAAAAACCAGCCAAGTGCGAGTCGGACTCGCGCACGAAGGGTTCCGTACAACATTAGATACAAAGATATAAAAAAAACACCAAAAAAAACTCACTTTTGTTGTATGTTGTACTCGTTCATGTTGAGCCCCCTTTAAATAATTATTTTATTTTGTTTTTAGTATTTGTTGTTATAGCGGCAACAGAAATACATAATCTGTGAAAATTTCAACTCTCTAGCTATCACGGTTCTTGAGATACAGCCTGGTGACAGACGGACGGACGGACGGACAGACAGACAGCGAAATCTTAGTAATAGGGTCCCGTTTTTACCCTTAGGGTACGGAACCCTAAAAAGCACCACTATCCAGTATTAGAAATGCCTACATTTGTGGCTATTACTGTGGATATTTGACTCGCGAAAACAATGCGGACCGTTATAATATGATACAGTTGCTGTGGAGGACTAGGCTCTCACAGGTACAAGCCGCGGACAGGGGACAGGGGACAGTTCCGAACACGCGATCTTCAACTGAAACGACTTCAACCAAAACATTAAGCCGGGTCGCCCCTGTGTTGCCTGCGTGTGTAGGAGAGCAGACGAGAGACTTCTGACAAAAGAATTACGCACGCGCGAGAAGAGCCGCTTTTACGTAATTACGAGAGCGGAGAGGTAATGCGATTAGCCACTCAGGGTGTGCGTGTGTGCGTGTGTGCACCAGATTTGGGGGGTCAAAAAGGTCCTCTTCGGATTTTGTATACTAAGTTCGCCGATACATCACAAGTAACAAGACTATTAGATTTAGATGACAAAGATGTATGTATTTAAGGCCAGTTTAATGCATTAGTACTAGGTTTTAGGATTATATGTATATATTATCTAGGTATATGTATCATCATCAACCCATTATGTCCCCACCGAGGGGCACGGGTCTCTTCCCTGAGGAGGGTATAGGCCATACTCCACCACGGGGGCCAAGTCCGGATTGGTGGAGGCTCGTCTACTGTCAGAAGTTGTCAAGCCGCCCTAAGGCCTCTAACTTGGCTTATTTATACTATATGTATACTTATCATGAATGGAATTGTCTTGTTTGTGAATTGTGCACATTTTTTTAACCGCGCTTCTGTTAAGTAGATTTTATCTTTAAGGATACTTCTAAAGAATCGTATACAATGCGCCGTAAAGGATCTTAGGGAGGAAATTATTATTATTAATACGTTTATTGCACACAAGTACAAAATACAATGGCAATGTGGCGGACTTACTGATATGTTTTCTGGCATTTAAAATATTCTCATAAATGTATTGACTAGCAACGGTGAGGGTCGTAATTTATTTATAGAAATCTGTTTCTACGAAGTAAATACGTTCCTACTGCCCATTACAAATAAATCGGACCGCTCTCTTATGCAAAATGAATATAATCTCAATTCCGCTGCCCGTCCTCACAGTAGTACGCCGTAGGATGTCAGTTACTTACGAATTCTTTTAAACGTATCTGCTGCAGAACCAAGCCTAGTGCCAATATTTCTATATGAGAACCCAACTGTACCTAGAAATACAATTATTTCTACAAGGTTCAGTTGGTCGTATCCATTAACTGCAGCAGTAAGAGCTATATTTACTGGGTTTTGTGATGACTTGTGTAACACACACAACCAACCGAACTCATCTGAGCCACACGCTCTCCTCGCCGCCGTCCTCAATATGGAATAGCAATAAAGCCTCCCCACTAGCACGTGTCGACGCTGGCGGGGCCTCATTTGGCCGACCTTCTATTATTTTCGTATTTCCAGAAATTCAATCTAAATTTGCGAGGGCGCGCCTACAGGTAACGAGTATAAATTGTTACGAGAACAAAAGACTTCTGCTGCAAATAGAAAGAAATCTGCGGTGACCGGGCAGCGGCTAGCTTACCGCATTCTGGCCTCTCCTGCTTGGAGATAAGAGCCACGGAGGGACGGCAAATAATTTTAAAAATATTGTTCCGCAAAGTAGCGCGCTGCACCTTGTAGCAATGCGCATTGACTGAAGCACAGTAACATTCTAGGTAAATCGTATTGATGAACTCTCCTTATTTATGCGCTGGTCTATTTGTTGCCACGCATCTTTTTGTTTTGTATGTTGTACCTAGCTTACGAAATTGGATTTGTAGGATAAGGACAGCCAAGTAGTATCTTGTCATTACTCTGAATTCTTATGAATGGGTAATTTGACTTTAGAAATGAATCGACTTTACCATTAGTCTCAAGAGCTGTGGTAGCGGTTACGTACATTTGTGAAGTTTTAGTAGCAATGCCTGTCCAAGATAGGGACATAAGTTTAAATGAAAGATGACTTGCTCTTGAAAGTATAATAAAATGTATAAAAATTACAATCGTTCGGGACAACTTAGTACGTCCGTCCGTTTTGAAGGGTATAGGCAAGTGGCCGGTGGCGGGGCGCGGCTAATGACCGATCAGCTGGGTTTCCCCCCAGCCCCGTTCCTTCCCCGCGGTCGTCTGCGCATATTCATAGGAAGCGTAGACATCCTCCGCCGCATTGAAAGCCATAGCTTTCAAGAAGTGGTTGAGGGCCTGGATGCGGCTCCTTGCTCTTCGTCGTCAGCATAGGATTCCGCTGTCGGTAGCAGGCACATTTTATTGACGGCCCGCCGAATGATTCCCCTTGTAGTGGTGACATCAGCGACCCTGGTGACTCCGTCTGTGCCAGGATACAGACGGCACACGCGTCCTAACCGCCATTGTAGGGGCGGCAGATTATCCTCCTTCAAGACAACCATATCTCCACAAGTCAGCTCCCTCTGAGGAGTACGCCACTTGGTGCGCTGCTGCAACTCGGCGATATATTCTTTGCTCCATCTCTCCCAGAAGTGCTGGCGTAGCTTCTCGATGAGCTCGTATCTGTTGGGTCTGGTTGTGGACACAGGCAGTGTCGGGATAGACATCAGAGGTTTCCCAATTAAGAAGTGGCCTGGGGTCAGAGGATAAGGATCAGTGCAATTGGACGAGAGAGGAGTAAGCGGACGTGAGTTTAGGATGGCTTCTATCTGAATAAACAACGTCGCTAGCTCCTCAAACGTCAAGGCAGCGCTACCAGCAACACGCTTTAAATGAAACTTTGCGGATTTGATACCCGCTTCGAAAATTCCTCCGAAATTTGGACTATAAGCTGGACTGAATACAAATCTGATTCCTTGGCTACTGGCTAGATCGTAGACTGACTGACGGCTGGATTTTAGTACCCTACCTAACTCATTGCTAGCGCCCACGAAATTTCGCCCGTTATCGCAGTAGATTTCATGAGGTTTACCTCTGCGTCCTACGAATCGTCGTAAGCTTAGAATAAAAGCTTGAGTACTTAAGTCACTCACCAGCTCTAAATGCACAGCTTTGGTGCTTAAACAAACAAATAAGCACAAGTAGCATTTACTTATGCGATTGCCACGCCCTCTACGACTGCATATCATAAAGGGTCCAGCGAAATCAACACCACACGAGTCGAAAGCGAAAGTAGCATTAGTCCGAGCTTCGGGTAGATGGCCCATTATAGGTTGCATAGCATTAGCACGGAGCCGAACACATATAACGCATTGTTTAACTATACGACGCGCTAAGCATCTACCACCGATGGGCCAGTATTTGTCTCGAATAGCAGCTAAAAGTAACTGCTGACCAGCATGGAACAAGCGTATATGCTCATGATACATTATCAGTTTTGTTAAATTATGTTTAGAGTCTAACAGCATGGGGTGTTTTTTATCAAAATCATACTTTGAGTTATTTAAACGACCACCTACTCGTATTACTCCATCCGAATCTCTAAACGGCGTCAATTGCAACAATTTGCTTTTCTTCGGCAATGTCTTTCCTTCTTCTAACAATTTAACTTCTGAAGGAAATGACTCCAACTGACTGAACTTAACGAGTAACCATAATGCGTTGTTCAACTCAACGACATCCAAAGGACCGGTAAGTTTCTGTTTGCATTTGTTGCAGTTGTTCACGAAACGTAATACGTACGCGAAAATTCTATTTAATTTCACGAAACTTGAATGTCTGTTAAAATCTATGAAACTACCGTTAATGACGATTGAAGCAGTGAATAATGAGTGTACCTTTATTTCTGGCAATTTATTTGCTACACATGAATGCTGAGGCCACTCGGATTGATCTTTCTGAAGGAAAGAAGGACCTTCCCACCACAGGCAAGAAGATGAAAGATCCTGGGGGTCAACCCCTCGCGATGCCAAATCAGCTGGGTTCATGTCCGTTGGTACATGTTTAAATTGGAAATCACATGTTATCTCATTGATCTCATTAACCCGGTTACAGACAAACATTTTAAGATTTCTCACATCTGTTTTTAACCAACCTAATACAACTGTGGAATCGGTCCAGATAGTTTTACAATCGATTTTAAACCTGAACGACTCGATGATCTTTCTACACAGCCGTGCTCCTAATAAAGCTCCTAGCAACTCAAGTCTGGGGATTGTGGTAGGTTTTAAGGGAGCAACCCTAGCCTTAGCACATAAAAGCCGAACTGTGACTTCGTTATCTTTGTTGATCGACCTTAAATATACGCATGCAGCGTATGCGTGTTGTGAGGCGTCAACAAAGCAATGTAACTCCGTGGAAACGGGTAACTCACACCGAGCATTTCGTTCAATTTTGATATCCGATAGAAAGTGCAAATTATTTATGAATTTTCGCCAAACACCTGAAAGGTGTTGAGGGATTGGTTCATCCCAATGTAATTTGGCAATCCACAACTGCTGTAGAAATATTTTAGCCTTGATGACACATGCGCTGATCAACCCCAGTGGATCAAATATTTTACAAATAGTAGCGATTACCACTTTTTTAGTGAGTTCCTGAGTTGGTTCAACATTTCTTGGAAAGTGTATAATATCCGATTTAGGGCAATAGGCCAAACCTAACACACTGGACTCTTTAGTTAAATCCACTGAGTTTGAGATCGTGTCATCATTCGCGAATGCTTGTGAGCAGTTGGTTCGAATCTTCCTTAAAGGAAAGCATGCTGAATCTAAAATACTCTTGACATTTTTATATATATACTGCAACTCCAATACACTATCTGCTCCTGTGTTCAAGTCGTCTATATAAAAGTCCCATCTTATTATATTAGCGATAGTTTCGTCACGACATTCATCCGCGAGCTGTTTCAGGCACCTGGTGCTAATGAAAGGCGCAGACGCCATTCCGTACGTCACCGTATTTAACTGCAAGACCTTTAGCCTTTTAGCACTGGGTTCCGCATCTGCAGATGAATCTCGCCACAGAATTAATTGGAGATGACGTTGAGAGGGATGCAAGGCCGTCTGTCGGTACATTTTCTCAACGTCACCCAAAAGAACGTATCTATGGGCACGAAAACGCAGTAAAATTGAGAATAAGTCGCTCTGAACCACTGGACCTACAGCCTGTGTATCATTCAGGGATTTACCTGACGAGGTTTTCGCCGAGGCATCGAAGACGACCCTTAACTTCGTCGTTTCACTCTTTTCTCGAATAACGCAATGATGCGGGAGGAAATTACCGAAATCAGGACGATCGACTTCACTTAAATGACCTAAATCCCTATATTCATCTATAAATTTAGTATAAGATAACTTTAGGTCGGGATTTTTATTTAATTTGGTCTCTAAATTTAAGAACCGTCGCTTGGCTAAATGAAATGAATCCCCGAGGTTTGTTTCGGGTTCCTTTAGAGGCATCTGAACGCAGAACCTGCCGTCCGGCAACCGACTGGTGGTATCAACAAAATGGTTCTCACAGAATTGCTCCTCCAAGCTGTATGTTTTTGTTTCCGAAGGTAGTTCTTCAATTTCCCAAAATTTCTTAAGAGAATTGTCTAAATTTGAGACTTGGTTGAAATAACAATAGACCTTCGATTTAGACTGACTAATATCTACTGGGCCAGCAATTAACCATCCAAGCTGGGACTCTTGCAAAGTAGGCATATTAGACCCTAATTTGATTTGATTTGTGCCAATAATATTCCAAAACACATCAGCCCCCAGAAGAATATCAACAGAAGAAGGCTTAAAAAATGTAGGATCGGCAAGTTCGATCCCACTAGGTATACCTAATTGACCAACGTCGATTTCAACATTTGGTAAAGTACCTGTAATAGTTGGGACTAACAAACATGACACCTTAGTCTTAAATGAAGTTGAACATGATTTAATTGTTACGTCACAACTTCCGGAGATGTTTGTCTTAATATTATTCAAACCGCAAACATTCAAGGTTTCACTGGGCTTCTTACTAAACCCTAATTTATCTCGCATGCGTTCTGTCAAAAATGACGACATTGATCCCGTGTCCAACAATGCGCGGGCAACGACACTTTGATTGTTGGATTCGTTAACAATTTCTACCTGGGCCGTGCACAACAGTGTTTGAGTCATAGTGACTGCTGATAACGCAACAGGAGTGGGCGCGTCAGAGGCACTCGGTGCGCTGCACCCGGGCTCGGCCTCCGCGCGGACTTCATATTTATGTAGCAGCGTGTTATGTTTGCCCTTACATACTTGACACGACCCCTTTAAACGACATTGGTAGATATTATGGCCATTACGTAAGCACTTGCTACAAAGTTTTAGCCTAGACACTTCTTTTACCCTGTCATCATATTTCATGTTTTTAAACTTCGAACACTCATGTACTAAATGGTTTTGGTTGCAAATTGAACATGAATGATTACGCATACTATGATCGGAGGCGGTAAAGAAAGACCTCACAGGTTTGTTATTGTTATGGAATTGCGGCTTAGCATGTTCTTGTTTATCAGACCTATTATAATGAGCCGTTTCTAAAATATCTGCTCGGCTCCGTAAAAATGAATGAAATTCCTCTATAGTAGGTAACTCCTTTAAATTGTTTTTGTATTCTTCCCACTTTCGACCCGTAGTGGAATCGAGCTTGGCTGAGACAATATAAATCAATAACACGTCCCAGTGCTTAGTAGGAAGACCTAGTGTTTCCAAAGATCTCAAGTTTTTAGATATGTGATCTATCAAAAAACGTAACGCTTTAAACGATTCTTTTGTCATGTGATCGATACTTAATAACGACTTAAGATGGTTATTTATTAAAATGTTTTTATTGTTGTATCGCTCACATAAAGATTTCCATGCATTTTTGTAATTGTCAGCGGTAAACTCAATCGATCTGATCACGACAGCGGCTCCACCTTCCAAACTAGATCTCAGATAATGGTATTTATTGATGAGTGG
The DNA here is from genome assembly GCA_963969515.1 of Yponomeuta evonymella. Lineage (NCBI taxonomy): Eukaryota > Metazoa > Arthropoda > Insecta > Lepidoptera > Yponomeutidae > Yponomeuta > Yponomeuta evonymella. The sequence goes on along the minus strand of OZ018343.1, from coordinate 459,120 downwards.
TATAGATTCGTTATCATTTACGAGAGATTCGAAGGTGTCCCTGTACTCTAACCACTTTAAATAGTTCCCGTCGAACTTAGGTAAATCAATAGTCGGCAGTCTGATAGTATTCATCGAATGTGCACATTGCCCTGACAAACTTTCGCTACAACTCGATTTTTTGTCTAAATTGGCATTTTCGATCAATTCTTGAGCCGTCGAAAGAAGAGAATAGAACTGAGTTTCGATATTATCCCTTTCAGTCAATTGCTCCTGTTCGTTAGTAGCAATTAATTCTATATCCGACTGTAACGAACTAAAATCCGAGAACAATTCTTGTAACTTGTCCACTCGCATAGATAACTCTTTAATTTGAATACTTGTTATCTTCCCGGCACCCACTTGGGTTAAAACGCTCAAGTAATCTTTAAATTTAGTTAACCTCCCCTTTATAATACCACGTTTTTTTACTAAATCTTTTAACTCCATATTGCAATAAATGCCTAACCAATTACAATTAGTACGTAAACAATGCGACTAGCAATGAATTAAATAGAAGTACGTGAAAGTAATAGGTACACAAAACCTTTGTTGCCGAGATGTGATTACAATATGTCCAGCCGCCAGGTCGTTGAATTGGTGCAGGTACACGAGCTGCTCACGCCAACCAGGGCGCACCGACAGCGTTGGAATCAGATTCCACAAGTCCCACAGCAAACAAACGGTTATAATTAACCTGAAATCATCGACAGAATTACGATTAACGAATGCTAAACTAATAATTACTTTTATTTTTATTGTCGACGGTAGGTATAAACTAAACGGAATTCCAATCTCTAAAATGAATTGAAGCACTATTTGTACAAAGGAAATTGCCTCGAATATTTTTAACATACACGTACTAATCCGTTCAAATGAAATACTAAACTACACAAGACCTATTAATCCGATTTACGATTTCAATTATGTATATTTATCTGTACTTTAATTATGTCTAACAAATGCATGTGCAACTGAGCAATTAGGTATAATGAGCTTGATAAAGTATTTTGCACAGTTAAATTAGAAGAACAAAGCATTTAAAAGGCTTGCCAAAGTAAATGATATGTAAGTTATTTATATAATTACGCGTTCGAAAGCTAAGCAGTGCAGCGTTTAAACACAATGCTATCGCAATAGCCGAAAGTAAATTATTATTAAGACGATACGCGTTGACTGGCAGTATTATCTTAACGCTTTCGGAGCGGCAAAGTGTATACACAGATAGAAGGGGAAAAGAGAAAGTTTATGAAAAGGATAAGGCCACTTCCCTCAGGGTCGGTCTCCACACGTCCAGCACTTCACAGCCAGCTTCTTCACGACAACCAGAGGGCAATGCAGGCAGCATACGCAGCAATTGAATTTATCCAAGTCACTTGCTTTTCCGTTGTAGATTCAAACTGAGTAGCGGTTATCCGATGTTACTCGATGTTGAAGATTGCAAATTATTTTATTCACGGTCGCCAATATGTCCAAGATAGGGACATAAGTTTAAATGAAAGATGACTTGCTCTTGAAAGTATAATAAAATGTATAAAAATTACAATCGTTCGGGACAACTTAGTACGTCCGTCCGTTTTGAAGGGTATAGGCAAGTGGCCGGTGGCGGGGCGCGGCTAATGACCGATCAGCTGGGTTTCCCCCCAGCCCCGTTCCTTCCCCGCGGTCGTCTGCGCATATTCATAGGAAGCGTAGACAATGCCAAACATCGTGAGGAAACCCTAGCGTCTGAGGTACTTGACGTAGCACTTGCTACGTGCAATGGCCCAACTATGACGCTAAGTGCGGAAATCTCCAGTCGAACTAGAACTAGTCTCAATTAGCTAAGATAAACTGGAAAATGGTTTTTATATTATCATTTATAATAACCGTCATAAATTTTACTATTCTCCAATTACCTCCGAACCCAGGCTGGAATGTTTAGTATACGGAATCATAAAGCATGACGCTCTAGAATAACATTAAGCATTCTGAGAATCACAAATAGTACGACACACGTACAATAATTAATTTTCAAATTATTTTTAAATTGGTCGTAGCGCAGCGGTAGAACGCCGGCCTCACATTCGGAAGGTTGTGGGTTCGAATTCCGGTATGTATGTCTTTGTTTTCTAATTTATGTACATTTGTGAAGTTGTAGTAGCAAAACCACTCGCTAACGGTAATGGAAAACATCGTGAGGAAACCTGAGTGCGTGAAGTGTTCACATACTCGTTCATGCTTGAAATTTCCACGCTGTGGACACGCGTGGTAATTAAGCCCATACTCTGTCTTTCTGAGGGAAGGTCTGTACCCTGGAATTGACATAAAAAAAAACCTTCAACTCGCTACGGCGTAGTATCGCTACGGCGTAGCGCTAATTCTGCTACGAGGAACGTACACGCGCAGATTGCTAGATTATAATAATATATCACAGCCAAAAAAGATGTAACAAACAAGACTGCCAGTAAATCTCCATCAATTAATCAAAGGCTGAACTGGCGCAGAGCCTCCGTAAACAACAGTCGGCTCTGTCAGGGAAAAACTTGTAACGGCCTAGCGGCTATAGGCCGCATCGAGCCACAGGCATCGCGATAACATCATCTCTTAGCTAGATAGGATTTCATAACGGTCTGCAATTGTATTTGTTATCATAGGTAATTACATAGATAAAAAGTTAGTGTCAGCAGAAACATGTTCGATACGCCTAATGATGTCACGACGTCTAACTTAACTTAAAAAATATTGGAATAAAATGGAATATTAGCTAGATATAAAAGTAGGTACGAAAGTTTGCAATCAAACTCTTGCTGCCCATTGTTATGATATAATGTTTTCTTTATTGACAATGGATGCAAGCTTTGTGTTATAACATGTCAGTAAGTTTAAAATAAATTCCAGCAAAGCTGTTATCGACGAATCAGCCACTTTTATAAATGGCGCGGATGGCGTGTGTCACGTGACGTCACAGCAGTTGGCAAGGCGCGAGACGTTTGCATGCATTTATATCCGCTTGCAATTTGCGGTCTATCACGCTCGCCTCAATTTAGCTGCCCCTAGTCCATTGCGAGCAAAGTACTAAAAAAATAGCATGCATACATTTATTCCATCAACGCTATGTAGTTGTCAGGTTAAAGACACCAACCTATCGCTCTACGTAAGTGTTTAAATTGGCGTTAATTAAATAGAGCGGATTATTCTACCACATTTAGTAATTGCTTTGCGAATTCAAAATAATCATTTATTAAAGCAGATAAACTATTGATATTTAACAGTTTATCAAACATTTTATCGGAATGTAATAATTAACTGTCAGGAAATGAACTAAGTTAAATTAATGTTAAAACATCATGTTTCTAGTTAAGTACAAAAATAGATTTCTCGCTGTTACCTGACTTTAGAAGAAAGAGCTTCAGCTTACAACTTGAAAAGTATTACGTGTATTTGATAAATATTTTCTTACTTTACATAATACAGCAATTTTTAGTAATTTGCACCAAGATGACTTATATAAAGCCAGAGGTACTATTTATGGCTCAGTGAGCCTCAGTCTATGTATATTTCCAGGTTTGTGCTGTCCTTGCCTGGTCACCTTAAAAAAGGGTATCCTAGTTCAGCACCGGGACAAGCGATTGTGTTAAGCCCCGTATTCATTATAAACATTTGTTGCACAACTGTTGCTCAACACCATTCTTTCTCAACAACAAAGTTACTGGCAACAATGTTTACAGCCATACTTCCCGTCCACACGCCCCAGTCTGAATCAAAATGTTGCCCGAGGAAGTAGTATTGTTGTATTCTCCGTATCTTATAATGCATCTTTCTAAAATACATCTTTCATTTTAGATTCTACTTCTTTTTTTGGTATAAATAAGGTTTCAGAAAAATCCCACAATATTGTTTTAGATTCAAATAATTCTATCAACTTCATTATTTTATGATTGGTCCACAAACTCTGCCATGTTTAAAACACGTCAACATTTATTGATAACTGATGTTTTCGCTTGTGTTGCGGAGTTGATTAAGGCAACATGACGTAATCAACTCCGCAACACAAGTGTTGCCCGCAACGTGTTGACAGCAACTCGGCAACATGTTTATGCAGCCATGTTTACAGAAAAATGTTTACAATGAATACGGGGCTTTATGTAGAAGTTATTATTGTATTATGTACGAAATCTTGCACTACTTCGAATGTGATATATGGATGCATATGAAAGCGCACCCTCGTGTGAGCAGGCTACAAGCGCGCTGGCGCTGCGGCCGCGGTATCTCTCCGCTTAACAAATGGCGCCACGCCCGGCACTTTCTTTGTTCTGCCGGATTTATTGCCGGTGGTGGAATGCGCCCTCCGGGACTCCCCGCACTCCGTCCCGCGCCACTCACTGGCTTATGAACAAATGGACTCCAGCCCCGCGCTCGCACCCGCACCCCTCACCGCTGTTGACTAGATCAAACAAAACTTCACCAACGAGTCTCCTGTCGTTAAGGTGAGCTCGCTTCAACAGCGGCCGCCAACTTTAACCTAACTTCAATTCTGCAAAATGCTTATAAAAATGCGTCGAATCCGTTCACTAGCTGAGCTCCAAGATTAAAACTATCGGCTAACGAGGCGCGAGTGCAACTTTAATTAAGAGGCTCCGTCTAGCGCCGCCGCGCCCGCGCCCCGCACCCCGCCCCGCGCCCGTCCTCGTCACTCGCCGCTCGATCAGATAAACAAACTTTCAATATTAATTAATCCAAGGACCTTCTTCATGGTCTCCAATTAAATTGGTTTCGACACACTTTTCACTTGGTTTCCGTAGTAAAATTTACTTATTGTACGTAATACTTTAAAGATACAATTTTGACTTTAATTATAACTTCACGCGACTTCGGGTGGATGATGTCATAATTTACGGAATGAAATCCATCAATGGCAACCTCCCCTTCCACCTCCACATGACGTCGCAGCACTTCCGGTAATAACTGGTTGAATACTTTCAGCTGTACGACTAGTTACTCATAACATAACATTAACGTTGCTACCCGCTGCTGCACACAATGATCAGTATCCGAGCTTCTCAAATACCGTTTTTTGGCGAAATCTGGGCAGTTAACCTGCAGGCACCAACGAGCGAACCGCGTACGTAGATCTAATCTACAGCGCATGTCAAACGAACTAACAAGTTTACACAAACGACGAAGATTTTGATGACGCCGCCGTTAAATCCAACAGTTTTTAATGTGACCGAACTCATGGCTGAGTCACATTAATCACTAAGCCGAGTAGAGTACAGTTAAAGTGTACAAGCAAGCGAGAAAAAGGGCGCGAAAACGATCCAGCTGCAGTGGGCTGCATTCGGAAAACTGCGCCAGATTTTCTCCTCGGCTGTTCCTCACTGCCTAAAGTCAAGAGTCTTTAACCAGTGCATCCTGTCAGTTATGAACCACAGAGCCGAAACGTGGATACTGACAGTAGAATTACTCCATCGGTTCAAAGACGCTCAGGGTATCTTTGATACAAAGAGTCTCTTTAACAGAGCACATCAGAAATTCGACAATTGGCCAAAAAACTAAGGTGACCGACATAGCCTAATCTTAGCAAGTTGAAGTGGCAATGTTGGCGATCCAATTAGTTGACGGGATACAAAGGTTCTCGAGTGGAGACCACGATCTGAGATTTCTAACAGCGGCTGGGTGAGGACAGCCGAGGATAGAAAGAATGGCGTACCTTAGGCGGAGGCAGTAGATGTGTACAGGCCGATTGAGTTTACAAGCAAGTCGGTTAAGCAGCAACAGAGTTGGCCGACGATACGTAGCCGATAACACACTATTAATCAACAGCTAACGAGCAAGAGTTCGCGAGAGTGAGCTCCGCGCGACCGCAGCCCCGCACCCCTTCTCCCGCCCCGCCCTCGCCCTGTATACTACTTATACCAACGAACACTGCTTTATTTCAAACCTTTAAGTCTCGTTATAGACTGAAACAGCAAATATGCGAATAGTAGGTAGCTATGTGTATTTTGTGTAAGTACCTAAAGCAATTTTTGTGTGCCTCAAGTAACTTATTGTTTATGATACACAATAAGTTACTTGAGGCACACAAGTATATATTAAGTATATATTAACGTTAATAAATGTAAGTTAATAAGTCTGTGTGTCCCATGTGGCCGTCCACGTGCACTCGAGAGGACTTGCCGGAGGCCACAGACGCTGGAGTACGCGGGGCCGAGTTCTGGGCCAGTAAAATCTAATTGGTTTTGTCACCGACACGATAAGAAGAAGAATAAGTGTACGCTCTACCTATTCAAGCTCTGTCATGAATAAAGGTAAAACTCATTTTGTATTTCTTCTTAGTCAGATTGCCTGCAAATATCCTGCTGAATGGTAGGAAGAAGTTATAGTAGCAATACCACTTGCTAACAGTGAAGGAAAACATCATGAGGAAACCTGAGTGTCTGAGCTATTCACATACCTCAGCGCTTGAAATCGGCAATCCGCGATGGGCACGCGTCGTGATTAAGCCCATACTTTCTCTCTCTGAGAGAAGGCGTGTGCCCTACAGTGGGATGGCTGCTTATGGTGATGATAGTCGGAAATCTCAAGCGCGGCCACGTGACGCACTTTTTCGTCTCTTTCTGTAGTTATTGCTTAAGTCTGATAGAACCTCGTGTCAGCGCGGTCTCCGTGACTTGTTGCCGCGCGGTCGATCACAGCGCTAGCGCTTAATTAACACTGATTTATACGGTGCGGCGACCTCTCGCCATGGCCCAGGAAGATTGCCCAAACAGATAAATAAGCGACGGCTTCGCGCAGCTCCGAGTGAAGGATCACCTCCATGTTGATTAAAGTTTGTGGACTCGTTGCTGTCCGGCCTGAGCCCGCGCCGTGTCACGTTGTCTGCGACAATCCGACAGTTCGTTAACAAAAGCAAGAGATAACAGTACATCTCTTTGATCAAAACTTTGTACAAATTGGTTAAATTAAGTTTGAAGACTAGGATATAATTTGATATAGATACGTGCATATCACGTGTATTTAAACTATGTTCCATTACTAGGACAACACGGACGTTTTTCTTTTATGTACCAAGTTCTTTAAATAAAGATTACTTGAATCAAGTGCATTGATAACTCTGTTAATCAGGTTGAAACTATTTTGAAAAGAATAAGTTCTGAAAGTAAGCACTATAACGTCCATTAAATAAACATTTTAACTTTGAATTTCAATTACAAAAAGTGCCCTTTGTTAACCTTGTGCTAAACTAGAAAGCACTTATTTCGTCAAATGTCTAATATTGTAAAGAGAAACAGTATATCACTTAAGTTAAGTAGCAACTCATGTTTCTGCCTTGATTTCTCAATGGACTTTCGTAATCGTAATTACGCAAAATTATTCGTTGTAATCAAGAGAACGAAAAAAAAAACAATTGTAAAGTGAAAGCTGAAATAAGGCAAATTAAACAATGAGTAATTAAGAAAAATGCCTGGACTGGAATACAGCCTCCAGGCAGTAGTGACTGCGAGGGGGGAGGGGGGGCGGGTGGGGGTAGGTGATAACGCGGAAGCACTTCAGACTACAGGGAAAAAACAACAAATAGGTCGATGTCAATCAAGAAGTTTGTGGAGACATTAGCAAGAAACGAAGCTGAAGTGAAACCAATGAACCGCGCTCCGGATCATCATAATTACATTACCTTTGTGCTGATATTGGAAAAGACTAAAAGGAACCCTACGAATAAATTCAAAAAATGTTAAGGTAATGTGGGCTTTATTTTGTTACAATTTCATCACGAAATACAGTGATATCAACTAAGTCGTTCGCTAAATAGAAAAACGAAGTAAATTATAAACAGTTCTACAGCAAGCGCGCAAACAAAAACCAAATATTACCCTCTATTTTATTAACCGGCTTCAAAAAACGAGGAGGTTATCTATTCGACGTGTATTTTATTTTTTTTTGCTATGTTCCTCCATAACTCCGTCAAATCTTACCGATTTCGACAATTTTTTTTTTTGTTCGAACAGGTATAACGTCGATCTGGTGGAGACTTCCAGAGATGGAGAACAGAACTCTTCAATGGACAGCAGTAAATAAGCCCTAATGGGGCCCATCCTTTAGTAATATCCGTATGTTTCATAAAATAGCGTAAAAGTAGTCCCAAGGTAATTCGGTGATGTTCTGGTGAAGACTTTCGAAGATGGAAATTGAGAACTTCAAAATAAAAGCAAAGAATTAAGTGGGGTAAATTATGGTTATAAGGGACTTATTTATTTTTCTCTCGCTCCCCCACTAAAAATTGAAATAAAAACCGACTTCGAAACACAGCCCAGTTTCAAGACCAGCACGTATATTTTGGGCACCGGCTACAAATTATACTTCTACAATACCTACATGTATAAATACTTCTTATTATTGTTTTTGTGTTTCGAAGTCGGTTTTTTTTTTATTTAAAAAATTTTTACTTCCTTTCTCCACTACTTTACAACTTCATGCACCTATTTTCTTTGAAACCTAAGCCGTCTACAAAGAATTTTTCATCTCTTTGCTGCCAGTTGCCGGCTTTGCGTAAACTTCTGTTTACTTTGTACGCAGCAAGGATAAGCAACGGATAATTTGATTAGCCAAATGAGCATGACAATGAAGCGTCAGAAGCTGGCGCCAAGGCTCCGCAGCCACTCAGCGCGCTCGCGTGTGAGTGTCCTTCAGGCGCATTGTTGCGGTAATGATGCGATCAGCTACTATCGCGGCACAATGCACGCTAATTACACGCCCTTTACTGCTCTCTAGGCTTCAGGTGGGTGAACACAATATAGCTCTACATGTAACGGGTTTCATTGCGGTTGGAGATATTAGTGGTACTTGATTGCTAACTTACAAGATATTAGTAAGTTAATAATTAAGTTATTTGTATTATTTATTAGTACAATAGACAGTACCGTAACTGTCTCACAAACAACGAGCAGACTAAACTGATAGGTCTAGAAGCGTGTTAGGCACAGAAGTTCTTTGTATGTACAATTTGGTAAGCACTAAAACAAGATTTTTTTTTATCTATCCCGTTATGGTGTCGAAGGGATAAAAGTACGTTATCTGATTTTCTGATTGTTCAAGGATGATTATTTTTACAGTACAACCTGAACCGGTGGGTTTTCATGGAATTTTGCACATAAAATCCGTATATACCATAAATAAACATCAAAGAAATTTAATGGGATTGAACTTTTAACGGAAATTCTTCATATTTAATATGAGCACTCTGTGGTTCAGGCTTCTATTTGTCAACAAAAGTATCAACGTTTGTAAAATGTATCCGCTGGCTGAATATACACATAGATTGTATACAAGATAGGGAAGGTCTTGCGAGAATGTTGCGCGTAATTAAAGGTATCTATTTAATCTACCTCAAAGCTAATAAAGACAAGTAACTGTACCCATCCTGAATCGATTATTTAATACCTAGATATATTTTGTATGTACGGGTAGATACATATTTAAGAGGCTGGCGGTTCTCAGCTCAAACAAGCTCACCACCAAAAGCGTTAATAGGTCGAGTAGCTTGTTTACCTTTCTACTACTACTAAAACAAATCCAAACTTTCAAACGAAGATCATTTCATGTACGTAAACTTCTTACTCGTGGTTATAACGCTCTCCGTTATTTCTCAGCGGGATCGCATCAATGCAAGTAGAGTTCAGACAAACATGCATACATAAACTCACGCCTGTATCCCGGAGGGGTAGGCTTTGCTAGTTGCTGTGATCCTCGTAAACCTCTTTTACCTCTTTTAATTAAGACCTACTTTAGGTTCCATACTTCGAAAGGGAAAAAAATAATCCTTATGGGTACACTTTGTGGTCCGTCCGAGCGGCTATTGAGACGCTTCTCAGGGACGGATAGAGCCTGCAAGTTGAAAGTAGTAACCAAACCTACGGTCCTTTTGATGACAATGCCTCTTCATCTATCTTGGACTGTATAGACAGATAGAAGTCATTCTTACAATCAAAATCACTATCAGGACACATCCCGCTGATCTAAACTCGTGAAATTTAACAAAGAACAAGGTCTCACAGTATAATTTAAGAAAAAATTCCGAAAACTTTTAATTTGCAGTTATTTCATATTAAAAAAACTTACAAACTTATATCAGTTAGGAACCGATGTCACCACCGCAGTATGGGAAAGCGGTGGTAGCGCAGCGCTAGAGCAGCGCCGGCCTCACATTCGGGAGGTCTTGGGTTCAAATCCCGGTATGTACCAAAGACTTTGTTTTTAAGTTACATACATTTGCGAATATGTAGTAACAATACCTCACAGCCCTAGTTGAGACGTTTGAGGTGTTGACATACCTCAGCGCTTACCTACTGCGTACAATGGTCCCACTTTGAGGCTAAGTGCGGAAGTCTGAGGTCTCACTAACTTACGTAGCGTTATACATACGACTGCCTCGTTGGTCTAGCGGTATCACGTCAGGTTACCTTGCCGGAGGTCGTGAATTCGATTCCCACTGGGGCCGCCGTACAATTGTACAAATGGCCCCAGTCTGGGTATATTTCTGTGATTGTATTAAAAAAAAAAACAATAATATTTATTACCATAGCAAAATTTTTACATGAGCGGTACACAGCGGGCCCCGCACTAGGTAAAACCTGTATTGTGTGTAAGTTATTTATTTCTTTATTACTAGCCGGCAAATGCTGCTAGGTATGCCATATTAATTAGCCTACAACGTATTCTCAGACCTAGTTCTAGTTAGACCTGAGATTTCCGCACTTAGCCTCATAGTTGGGCCATTGTACGTAGCAAGCGCTGAGGTATGTAAATACCTCCGACACTAGAGTTTCCTCACGATGTTTTTCCTTCACCGTTAGCGAGTGGTATTGCTACTATAACTTCACATACGTGCTTAACTTAGAAAACAAAGTCATTGGAACATACCGGGATTTGAACCCACAACCTCCCGAATGAGAAGCTGGCGTTAACCGCTCCGCAAAAAAAGTCATGAAAATTGGTGAAGCCGTTTTGGAGGAGTTCGATAACAAACACTGTGATAAGAGATTTTTATATATTAGATTATGGGACAAAATATTTTTCAATTGCAATTTTTTTAATCGTTTGGTCAGAACCCTAAGGCTTATTACGTCTTATTGTGTGATTCTATCAACATGTACACAATTTCTCATTGCAAAAACGAAATGTAACGAATACTTTCTGAATTATAAACAACCATCCCAAAATAACATAACAGAGTAACCAAGAGTCCCAAGAGTAACTCAATATGACAAGGGTTCAATTCAATTAAAGATATAGAAGTTGTAGATATTTTTCCAAAATTAAATTCATAATAGAAGTTGTAGATATAACCAACAAGTGATTGAAAGTCGTACGTGAATGCTGAGTTTTTAGGGTATCCTACCCAAAGAATGCCAACGGGATCCGATTAATATGCATACAACGTCAGTTTGTTTATTTGTTTGGCTGACCTGTAAGGGCAGTTAAAACTTTCACAAAATATTTGTTACTGTGACGGATTGACCAAAACGTCATGTACGTACAAAAAAGTAATTTTTACACGTGTTTATTTACACGTGTTGGTTTACACTTGGTGCGGTTATTGCAGTTGTTACCCAAGTTTTAATGATTTAGTTCAGTGGATCTTTGAAATGTTTGATGTGCGAACTAAAGGAATGCCAGCAGCAAAATCTTCCGCAGTACCTACTCTACAGTGTTGCGGATTCCAAGTGATGACTTTGCGATATACTTGTACGTTTCGGTAGCTCGCAGTCATAAAATTATACAGCTATATAATACTCGTATTAACATTTGTGGACGTTTTTGTTCTATTAATTCTGGAGGAGTGTCAGTCAAGAACTGAAAGAATAATCGCATGGGGATTTGAATGTTTTTCCCCTTCAAAGGTTCTTTGTGTGGCGCGCTGCAGCCGCGTGATTTCACTGAAAAGAAACTAAACAATAGGCTGGCGCGGGCGCGGGCGGGGTGCGGGGCGGGGCGAGGGGCGGGCGGGCGGAAGGAAGCGCGATTGTAGCGAGCGGCGCTCATCGCGAGCAATTACACCTAACGACGCCGCGGAAACTATTCGTGCGGCTAGTGTGCCCTACCGAGACATACTGTAGGTATGTGACCATTCTGAATAACTCTATTCTGTCGATCTGTCCACTCCATTAGTGCATTAGCTGTAGCTAATTCAGTCTTTATTAAACAAGTTTTACAAGGGCCTAGATTCTGTTAATGCATTGTAGTAACATGACAACTGCATGAACATGGCGGTTTTCATTTCATTGCTGCTTTAAGTCTACGCGGGCACACCCATCAAACCTTCTAGGCGTCAATGGTACGAAAAAACACGTCACGTGACCCGACAGTGTACCTGTCATTATACTACAATGCACTAACAGAATCGAGGCCCAGATCAGTTTATCAGATTTTTTTTTAATTTTTCGTAATTTTTCTGTTTTGTTATGTTTATAAGACATGTTGTAAAACAGATAACAATATTAATGTAACATGATATTGTGGTACATTCTAGTATTACTTTGGCTTTAACGAAACCTGCGGGTGTAGGTATTTTGTATTGGATTTGTTATTGTTTGTATTGTGTTTTCTGTTAACTTTTGTATTTTTGTACACTAGCTTCGTTTACATAAAAATTTCGATGTAATTTATTTCGGGATAAAAAGTATTAGCTATTTCAGACAGTAACCTGTCTCTGGGTCAACATTTTTTCAGAATAACAAACATCCATCCACTCAAACGATATTTCTGAAAACATCTGAGTCTCCGACGCATTGTAATCAAAATCGCTCGATATAAAAAAAAGCCAAAGAAACCCCTAAAATAAATCTTAAGCAACACTATCTGCGTTATTCAGTTAACTTTACCAATAATATTATTGTCCTGTTAAATGTGTCGTGGGCAATAAAGTATAATATACTTAAAAACACAGTTAATTTATAGTTTCAATTAACCTAAGCGGTGAAAGCGGAGCGGTAAAATGCCGGCTCTTCATTCGGGAGGTCGTGGGTTCGACTACATTGGAATGTACCAGTGACTTTGTTAGGGTTCCGTACCTGAAGGGTGCCAAAGACTTCACTGTCCGTCTGTCTGTCTGTCTGTCCATCTATCTATCTGTCTGTCTGTCACCAGGCTGTATCTCATGAACCGTGATAGCTAGGCAGTTGAAATTTTCACTGATGATGTGTTTCTGTTGCCGCTATACAACAAATACTAAAGACAGAATAAAATAAATATTTTAAGGCAGGCTCCCATGCAACAACGTTGTCTTAAGACATCGCTCGCCATCTAGCAGCCATCTACACACATCAAAAAAAGTTTGTGATCAATAGCATAAGCTCCTATAATTCTTTAAATTTAACTTTATCAAGAAAAAATCTATGTTGTATGCTTTCTTTAAATAGGAATACCCTGTTTGAAATTAAAATATAAAACTATTTTTTATTATTTATTTAAAAAAAATTGAGCCATTAATCATAATGTAATTGTGATAGAAATTTCATAGAAAGAAAAATACTGTTTAATTAAACTTAAACAACAATTTATTATTAAAAGGTTAAATTCAATATAAAATAACTCCTCCCCTGGCTCGAACACATGCGGAGATCCTCCTGGGCATGCTGAGGATCAAATTATCCAGCATTTCCTGGGGTAACCTATCCCATTCTTCAATAGCTTCTCTAAGCTCTGGAACTGTCTGGGGACGTGGCTCACGGTTCCATACAGCTCGTTTAAGAGCATCCCACGCGTGCTCTATTGGGTTTAAGTCGGGCGAGCCGGCAGGCCAGTCTAAACGTGTGATATCGTATTCTTGAAGAGCAGCATTGACTCGTTGAGCTCGATGTGCGGGCGCATTATCATCGACCAGTACAAATTGGTGCCCATGGTTTACTCGGAATGGTCTGACGATATCATCAATAACAACTGCTTTGTACATGTCTGCTGTCATGTAGCCCCGATACGGGATCAAAGGCGTTCTAGCTCCAATCATAATCCAATCGGTAAAAGGACACCGATTTTCCGCCTTGCTGAACTGTTCCAGTGGCAGTTCTTTGTCTTTCACGGTCGCCTGGTCTTCTCCAGACACGGACACGTCGGTTATCTGGATGAGTGCTGATTCGGGATTCGTCAACGAAGAGACAGTTTTGCCAAATGTTTTCTTCCTCATCATCATCAACCCATTATGTCCCCACCGAGGGGCACGGGTCTCTTCCCTGAGGAAGGTATAGGCCATACTCCACCACGGGGGCCAAGTCCGGATTGGTCTTCCTCACCTTCTTCATTTTGTCGAAGTCTAGCCCACTGCAATCTTCGTTTTTGACGTTGCCGGGAATTGAACGGAGCTCGCCAAGACCTCCGTGCTCGTAATCCAGCGTGGTGCAAGCAATTGCGAACGGTCTGCATGCTAACTTGAAGCCCAGAGGCGGCCCTGACTTCTGCTTTCATTTTAGTGGCGTTGATTGTTGGATCACGGGCTGCCAGCAATCTAATATAGCGCTTTTGGGCAGCTGTCAAAACAGTTGGGCGACCGCTGCGGGGTCGGTCAGCTAAACCTCTGCAACGTAGCCACGACACAGGATTGGGATATAGCAAGTCTGCGTGCTAGTACTCTCGTGGTGTATCCTTCTTCCCTCAAAGTTACTATTCTTGCTCGTAAAACCTCTGATAATCCTCTTGGCATTTTTTCAATCACAACTTTCCGCAAAAAATATCTTGAATCGGTTATAATTGACTAAATCAGATTTCTGAATGAGCGTAAGCTAGGACGGAAAGCCTTTTAATATGAAAAAACAACTGAACGGTGTCATTGTTTTGTGTTCTAATTCTTTATTTTTAAATAAAGAATCTAAAAAGAAGAAAAAATCATAATATCATCTACAGTAACAAAAAAGATTTCAGTTTTTCAAAGTGATCGCAAACTTTTTTTGATGTGTGTATGTAACCTGCACAGCGCATGTGATGGATTAAATGTCAATGTTAAACGCTTCTTGTTGGTTTCTATAGATGGCGCTGTTCTCAAATTCGATCTTTGTCTAATGTTCTTCAGATCATGGTAGAGAACCCTTCGGACGCGATTCCGACTCGCGCTTGGCCGGTTTTTTTTTTTTTTTTAAGTTACGTACATTTGTGAAGTTATAGTAGCAATACCACTCGCTAACCGTGAAGGAAAACATCGTGAAGAAACCTAAGGGTATCCTTAAATACTTGCGAAAGTAAATACTTAAATACTTGCCAGTACTTGCAAAAGTATCTTGTTGTTGTGCAATAACGTTTAAACGGGTGGGCGGATTTGGATTAAAGTAGGCGTTCAGATAACATAATAATTATTTTTTATCTAAATCGCACATGCAAACTCGCCGAAGTCGCTAAGAATGTATTTTATTTATCGAATTATTTCTTTGCAAATCATGTTTCTTGTATGAGGACCATCTTATTTTATTACTTCATTTTATTCACTTTTAAGCAATAAAATTCAATGTTATAATATAATCTGTGAAAATTTCGGAGAACCTACCTTTTGCGGTTCTGTAGATAGTTGGAACAAATAGCGTAAAAATACAGTATAAACATAGTCCCTTTGGCGCTTTTCGGGGACGGTACCCTAAATACTACTCGGAGGAGCAAAGGTGAACTGGCACTGTCAGAGATGTGATAAATTATTTGCTGGTCGTTGTCTGTCTTGGCAGTTCCTAAAATTGTAAGGCTATGAAACAATAATAAATCTCTTTTATTTTACGGAACTCCATATCTAACATTTTACATCAGCTTTGAAGCTTCTAAATGTACCGTCATTATTCTATTTCATTATTCAAAGACTTATTAGAATCGTTTATAGACTCTACAACAGTGAAAATGATGCTTTTCCACAGAATCCGTAGGATCGGCGATGCCTACAGTATCTGTAGGAATCGCTGGTCTATATATCAGTGGAGTGCGCTGCGCATGATTCGTGACTGCAGTGGAGGATCCCAGCTAGTGGCTGCGATATTGCACCACAGCGTCCTGGGCGACCCGCGCAACTGTATATTGTGCCGCCCGAGCCGCGAGCACAGCCGACACGAATTCATTACACACTCTGCTTTACAATTACTACACATCTTCGTACCTATTTCAAATATTTCCACTAAACGAAACAAGACAAAACTCTATACAGACTAAAACGTTTTGGTACAAAAAACCTGCTTCTAGGAATTACGCACTAGAAAGAAGAGTTCGATGTTTTTCTCATAAATCCTGGTGGGATCAGGATACATAGATCTTGAGCAAATTTGTATAAGACCACCCTCGAGGTACCCCCTTTCTAAATCGGACAACGCGGTAAAGAATTATCGCTAGACTTATGATTACAAAAATATACAGACTAATTGAGAACGGTCTCAATTCAGAGACCTACCTAGTTTATTTAAACAAGTTTAAATAAATGTTAGAGGTTCAATAGTGAGCAGAAGTGCACGTACCGTTCTGTTGCCGAGGTGGCGCACGCGGCAGCTGAGGTAGGCGGACTTGCCGACGAGCGCGGTGACGTTGCGCGGCGTGGCGGGGTCGAAGGCGGGCGACAGCCGCGCCGCCGCCGCCGCCGCCGCCGCGCCGCCCGCCGGCAGCGCGTTCACCGAGCCCGCGCCGCCCGCCACGTCGCACCACGCTGCGGGAGGACACACGCTGTACAATCTGCTACATAACAATAATAATAACTTCCACACACACAAATCACTTGTCTACACGTGAACACAAACTAGCGTACCCTGTGCTGTGGTAACCCGGCAAGGTCTTCACAGACATGGAACCCTGGGTGAGGCCATTTGTATATACATATATCAAGTACCGCGTCCTCCAGTGGGAAACGTCCTCTGTTTTGGAAATCAAGCGTGTTAACCCTTGGCATGCCTGGTAGGGTTTGTCAGACCCACACCAACGCGTGATCCGTTGTAGTTTATTCAAATCTAAATCGTGCGCTTCACCGTTCTCAATAATTGATCGTTACTAGCCGCGGAACGTGCTCCGCCCGCTTCCTCAGTCCACAGCGACCTAGCGACGTGGATAGATTTTTTTCAGTGCACAATGTGCTACCAAACCAAAGCTCTACAAAATGACAATCCAGGTGATGAAGACTGATTATTTTTTTGTTAAGTGTAAGTGTATGTTAATGCCTTACATTCCATCAAGTCCGATTAAGATCTCTTTAGTTTTGATACATATAAAATGTTATCTAAGTTTACTATCTAAATTTTGTTACGAAAATGTGATTTTAGTTTAATTTGAAGAAAATATATAAAGTGTTTATTTCGAATATCATCATCATCAACCCATTATGTCCCCACCGAGGGGCACGGGTCTCTTCCCTGAGGAAGGTATAGGCCATACTCCACGGGGGCCAAGTCCGGATTGGTGGAGGCTTGTAGACTAGTGGCTCGTCTACTGTCAGAAGTTGTCAAGCCGCCCTAAGGCCTCTGACTTGGCTTAACGACTGCCATCTATCGACGGCAGCCGGCACCAACAGCTTAACGTGCCTTGCGAAGCACGGAACCGCTCGGAAAAATGCCACTAGCGTTAGGCATAGACGGTGACCCATCCATGCACTGAACGCGCCCTGTGTTGCTTAACCTTCGTGTTCGTTTAAGATCACTCAGGCAGCCGGGGCTACAAGCGATTCATATTTCGAATATGATTTTTATTATTATATCTTGTTTAACCTTTGAACATTCCTATAAATTATTAAATCAGTTTAAGTAATACATTTAATAGAAAAAAAAACAGATTTAAAATCTGGGTCTGACAGATTTTAAATTTATGTAATTTTTTGCCAACCGCCATACCAACGAAGCCATCAGAATCTAAGCCCGGATTTCACATACACAATACGCGACCACACACACACCCTTCACTCGCGTCCATGCATGTTATTGGTATGTAATTTTAACACTGTTGATATTTAGTGACCCGCTAATTACTGTGTCTTAACACCTCAAAATGAACTATTTGTGAAAAGGGGGCCAAGTTCCAAGTGCCAAGTTGCATATTCAGTAACCAAGAGAGCCTCATAGCTCCTAAAGAATTTGAAAAAATAATTTTACAAACCTTCATAGAATTTGGCATCCTTTTAGATCGCAGTTATTTTATACTACACTTTGAACGTACCCCCTTTCTCACAACTCGTTTGGTGGGAATGGATCATTGGATCTAAGTTATTTGGAGGGGTCAGCTTTTCGTCCCGAATTTCACTTGCCTACTACAAGATTCTAAGATTCCATTACTGAAATTTTTACGTTTATTTAGGTTTAACTTTGCCTCAACTTTTTGCAGTTCATTAAAGCAAAATGCAAACGTTGTTCTGATCATATTTCACAACTTTAGACTATTCGAATAAGCTACGCCACAGGTCCACTAAACTGGCTGTCATCTATCCATTTACTACGCACTGTTTGGACCAGATGCATATCGCCCAATAATTCGGAACAAAGAGTCTTGTTTGTGTAATCAGCGCGCAGTATCCCGGTGAGTGATTAGAGGCATCGAGACGAGTGACTCTCGCCCCTACGCCGTAGGCAACACGGTGCTGTCCGCGCTAATGAAGGCGCCATCGATCACGGATCGCGGACGCGGATCTGGAATTGATTAACTGGTGTTTTGTCTCGTTTTTACCGCCCGCCCTCCGCCGCAGAGATCGATTGCTCCGAGATGTCACTTTTTGTCTGCTTTTTGTACAACTTGATCTGGGGCGGTCTGGGGCAAAGTTGAGTTATGAGTTTTATTAGGAAACTTATCAAATTCACGAGTAAACTTGTGACGTCAGCGTAGGCATGAAGATACCCCGCCATAAAAATACTGGTTATTAGTAGTCTCAAAATAACGACAGTATTTCGTGCGCTGTGCGGGTAAGTATAACTGTGACATTTTCCTCGATTGCCGAATGAAATATTAACAATCAGTGATACAGGGTTATTTCCAAATTGCGCGATTTCTAACTCCCCAATTAAAATTTATATTTGGCAACAATTTTTTTATATGAGTTGTTTCTTAGATTTTTATTATTCAAGATATCAAGGTCTGAGTTTCACATCTACCCGCTCTAAACTTTTGTTAATTTTAGTTCGTGGTTGTAATTTGTTTGAACAAGAAAGCACATCATACAATTTGATTAAATTAACGCTTTACGTGCTCTACCAATATCGCAGCTTTCAGTAAGTGAATGTCCTACATAGAAGAATTTCCATTCTGTTTAACACATTATGGTCTTAAGCATTATCTATAAAACAGCACCATTACAAGCTTTTAAACAACTTTGTGAATTATTATTTTTATTTAAAGAATTTTTATTTTTATTGTATTTATATAGGGCCACCAATCCGGACTTGGCCCCCGTGGTGGAGTATGGCCTATACCTTCCTCAGGGAAGAGACCCGTGCCCCTCGGTGGGGACATAATGGGTTGATGATATAGGGCAATGTCAGCAGGAAAATTCCAAAGTCTTTAAACAAAAGTTGTAAATGACCAACTCTAATCGACATTTTTCAGGAATTGCGCATTTTAGAAATACCTACCCCTGTAAATGAAACCGAAACTTACGTCAGAAGTTATGTCAAAACTTTTTTAATTCCCGAAATATATTGACAACCGAGTTTACGGTTGCTTAATATTCATTTGTTTTTTTATAATCTTTTATTCCGACATTTAGCCAACGCTGCACGTGCCGACGTCACCTATACTCACGTCAGTTGTTTCCTTACTTTATGTATGTCTGCAACTTGTACGTATGTTGTGCGGCAGTGGCGGTGGGGACACAGCGGGTGGCGGCCAACAAACGACTCAAAGCCACAAGCCCGATGAAGACGAGACGCGTCTAACGACACCATTTGTTTATCCAAGTGAGTCAACACACCGCGGTATTGCGCCCGCCGCCGCCGCCGGCACGTTCGATGCGCTCTGTTTTAGCTGATTGCCGCAGCCATACATATTTAAGACGCTCGCCCGCAAAGGAATGATAAAATGGAAACTTGCCGTTAAATAACACAAGTTCTTTTATTGTGCATGTAATGCAATGCGATATCTTACGGCGCCGGCGGTAGGGCGATGGTAGTCTAATACTGAAGTTACAAATGAAGCTCCGCTGGTGGGGTCTGGAGGGGCTCAGTAGTGTCGGCAGCCGCGAGTGGTGCGCGCTTAATATTGTGCGACTGCTTGCACAAACTTCAGCAGCGCTGCCGGCCGGCGGGGGGAGGGGGTGCAGGTAAATATTAATTAGAGGATAATAAATCTGTCTGCGACGCGGCACGGGGCGCGGGGGGCGGAAGTGCCGGAGTTTCGGTTTAATATCCGCTCCCGCAATCCGTGAATAGTTGCGTCAGAGCGAATCCCTGCTCTCTGCAGCGGGAAGCACACGGCGCCCGAGGCTAAGCTGTAAGCACGGTGCTATCTATGGGTTTCGGTAACGAACTTACACTGGGCCGTGTAGTTTAGCAGCTGCTGGTAAGCGGTAAGGATAGCTCCTCCTGATCGGCCAGCAGCCCACACGTCGCCGCCCCGCGCCCTCCGCGCTCCCCGGGGGCTCGTTCAACTTGTAATTGATGGAGCAAGTTGTGTCGGACCCCCCCTCTCGCCGCACCTATCTACTACCCGCCTGCCGCCTGGGACACCTGTAGTAGCCCCTAGCTTTATCTACGCGGAAATGTATGATAACATCGCTTAAAGAGGCCTTAGGTTTAAGTTTTTTCCTTAACGTTTCTACTTCTTATAAATTATGTTTGGAAAATCCTTCATCACGTAAACTAAATGTCATGTTTAATGTTGGTCGCGCAATCGCGAATAATAAGCAAACAGATTTGTTTGACATTTGACACACAATTATACACAAAACACACACAAATAGAAAGTTAACCGCGGGACAGTGACCTGGGGCAGGTGTTTTATTTGTAAATATACAATTAGTTATTTGTATATTTTTATCAATTATAAATTAATTACGTCTCTTATTTTATGTTTGAAATAATAAATAATGTACAGTTAAAAAAAAAAAAACTATTTGAGTAAACTTAATAAAAATTATTCTAGACCAACTGTGAAATCGCGTAAAAGTATAAAAAAGCAAATTTATTAAAAATATATACATTTATATTTTTTTACAGAACACCTGATATTTTTTCTGCGATTTTAGAGTTAGTCTCATAATAAAAGTGGTTTTCATTGGTGAGAATAATAATTCAGCGGACCGTTGCCCAACGCCCTACGATAAAACAAAGATAAAGATAAAAGATAAAAAAGTATTCATTGCCACATCAGAAAAAAAAATTAGAACAAAGTAAGGCTTAACTTTATTAAGCCTTTATGGCAAAACCCCTTATGGTTATGAAAACCATGAAGGAGGGCTATTATGTCCTGCAGTGGGCGTTAAATGGCTGATGATGATGATGAAGCCTTAACTATAAGGCAAAAGGTAGTGGCTCAGCTGGTGCTGACCCGGATCGGTCCCGGGCAACGCTGGTTTTCAGCCACTACCTTCTCCCTGAGATGTTGTGCAGGAGTTACGTTATGACGGAAAACAGTCAACTAGGCATCTAAAAATGTTCTGGACATCGATTAAAAACGAAACAAAAATCAATTAAAATATGGACAAAAAATACATTTTATTCGATCGAAGTATATTTCCCTACAACTATGTAGTTACCTGTATTGGTTACAGTATTGGTTAAAACTGTATGTAGTTAACAGATCGTCGGCTATTGTAATACAGTTTTTAGAATTTCTATTCTACCAGCCGACAACTAGACGAGAGATATTATCTATAACTATAGAAATTTAATTTTGTTGATATAAAAAGCCGATCTTTCGGTGAGATATCGCGCGAGTTCAATAGGCCGCGCCGCGCCGCCCCGTGCCGCCCCGTGCCGCGCCGGCCGCGCTGTGCCGGCGCTACGCCGCAGTTAGCGCATAGTTGCGGCTCTATCAACGATCGCCGGTTATATTATTAATTTAGAAACATGAAACACAGCGCGAACAAACAAACAAACTTTCTCGGCGCAACAAAAGGCATAACTTCGGCGGCAATTAATTTTCCCGGCCGAATTAGATTTCCGTAAAGTGTATGTTGTCGTACTGAAATGAAGAATAAAACGCAGAAGCCCGTCCGACTTTCAGTGACACTGAAGGAAACTCGTAGAGTGTAGGCAAGGGTTCCATTAGGGTGAAAGTATCTGTATCTCAGACGTGAGTTTTGTGGGCCAGAAGTTTCTTGTTTTGCGGCTATTAGCTAACAATAATAAGTCTCCGATCGCGGCCACCGCGGGCGCGGTATGGTAGGGTAATCGTATTTGCTTTCACAAATGGGAATCTGACGAGACAGCGCATCGGACACCTTATTGCATCAGTGGCTTGCAATGTCAGCGTAATTATCGAGTTAGCCTCATGAACACAAGTGGTCACCGCCCCGTCAGTCGGCGACCATTGACTGGTCACTGACTTAAAAGGTTAAAAGGTCGTGGAATTGGCTCAAGAACAAGTGAAGTCCCACTTATGCTTGATTGTACAAATGGCCTCTAGGTGAAATTCCATGTTTTTGATGTCCAGTGCTACGACGATTCCACAATAACTACATATCAGCGCTACACGGTTGCTGTCCCAGTATTACACAGGGTCCTACAAGAGCGATACCGGTGCTTTATAAGGGTGCTATAAAACAGTTAATAAAAGGAAGAGACTGCGTAACTATTTGCTTCTCACCTTTACAATGATCCCATCCACACTGATGGGAAAACGAGGAAAATATTTATTAAAAAATAACAAGTAATAATTTAATAGTATACCTAACAAAAAATCGCAATAAGACCCTTTAAATGTGTGACTAAATAGTAATCCAGTCCCTTTCTAACCGTGCTAAAGTAGTAAGTAGTTCGCGCTAGTAAGTAGTAGTGCGTCAGGGTACCGCTATGCTGCGCGGCTGCTACGCCAGTATACTACTGCGACTCTGCTGTTACAATACCAATAATAATGCTACGATAACAGTACCTCAGTGCCACACAGGTGCTACGCCAGAATACCACAGTGCTACGCGGATGCTTTATCAGAGTACTACAGGAGTACTACAGTACTACTAAGTAGATGCTACAATAGCATCTTTATATATAAAAATTAATTGCTGTTCGTTAGTCTCACTAAAACTCGAGAACGGCTGGGCCGATTTGGCTAATTGTTGTTTTTATATATTTGTGGAAGTCCAGGGAAGGTTTAAACGGTGAGAAGAAAAAAAACGGTTGACGTCGGTGATACGAAGTT
The DNA here is from genome assembly GCA_963969515.1 of Yponomeuta evonymella. NCBI lineage: Eukaryota > Metazoa > Arthropoda > Insecta > Lepidoptera > Yponomeutidae > Yponomeuta > Yponomeuta evonymella. The sequence continues at coordinate 435,846 of OZ018343.1, read as the reverse complement.
CACGGGGTCATCTAGTACTACATAATTTTAGGAATGCCATAATAACAGTAGCTCGGTGCTATATTGTTGCTACGTGAATGGTACAATAATAATACCACAATGCTTAACCAGAATACCGCAGTGCTACGAAGAGTGAGGTTTACAACATATTTGTCATTTTATCCGCATTAATCCAAAAGCCTTGTCGTACACAGTCTAAAGCGTAGTTAATTTAACGGCCCATAAACCTACAAATTACAAATTTCTGCCGTAAAATCTGTAGACCCAACAAGTAAGGATCATAGTCCCGTTAGCTGTCCGTATTTATTAAAAATGTATTTATTCGTTTCCCTAATTTGAAATGTTTTGAGAAGCGAAAGAATTTATTTGCCAAGAGTTGAGTTCCGCCGCCACCTTTAACGAGATTTCTTATGTTTGTTTTAATTTTATAGCGCAATGCGCAGCGAGGAGGGCATTAAAACAGACCTTTCGTAAAACATTTCGCAACCTCCTCGCAACAATTTGCGCAGCTTCGATGAGAAGGCAAATACAATTGAACTAAGAATACATTATAATTTATAGTCAGCGAGCACCGCCATTTCAGAACAAAGAAGTCGATCCCGAAGCGGAAATCGAACTCGGAACTTGGCTCTTCAACTTTTGCAAGTGAAACTCTGCTGTCGGAACACACTTGACTAGTCGTCGTGCTCGGCACTACCATTATTTTCGTTCTTACGTACAAACAGAGAACTCAATAATTTGGGAATAGGAATAAAAATAAAATTCTTCAATGTGTGCACGTGTGCACACTTCCTTGTATCACTACGGATCTGAAACAACGTCGGCTTTGAACTAAATTCGCGCTAGTAATATATCAAAGGTTTGAGGAAAGCTTGTCAAACCGAGGACAGACTTATAGACAAATTAAAGATATCCTGAAGAAAATTGCCAGTCAGAAGTAGAGAAGGACGGGTCACTTGTTGCAATGCGGGCAGAAGGAGTACAGTAAAGAAGTCGCCAAGTGGTATCCAACGGGAAATCTAAGGAAACGTGGAAAACCGAGCATGAAATGATAAAAGGACCAAATTGGAGAAGGGTTGCAAATGACTGAAGCCAGTGGAAGTCGTTAAAGGAGGACTATGAGACATTCATATTAACATAGTCCCGTTGGTATCCTTCGGTTCGGGTACGTAACCCCAAAAAGCCTAAAAGGTGTGTTAAAAATGCTGAAAACATACTACATGATTTCTAGCTAAAACTTTCATGAGCGCTGCATATCATAAATGTTCATATGTTTTTCTCTTATAATAATAATCGTGAAGACAAGAAAAGGAATCCGTAAAACATAATATTTTTATCAAGTATATTTTACCTACAGTTAAAATAAACTCCATCAAGTATAGCTGTTTCATGTTAGTCTGACAATCAACAATAGTTTGATAGGCGCACTTGAATAGGAGGCTGAGCCGACCCCACGCTGCTTTACGATTAGATAGAGGTTTACTTTATTGAATCGCGGATCCCTTGCACTAGGAGATCGCTCCCGCATTCAATAAGACGCGTGCGATACAATAAAACTTTATGGTTCAAAACTATTTTTGGATTTCGGACTTTATCGGCGACTCAAGAAAGGGATTCCATTGACACTTTTATTGTATTTCAATGTAAGTGGCTTTTTGATAGACATGAGTGGTCTCTTAGGAATGTGATATAAGGTACAAAGAGCATCCCTCAGAAAGGTTTTAGCAAATCGTCGTAGGTGCTGCGTAGGCAGTAGTGTACTGTTCGAAAAGGTTAGAAAGGTCATGCTATATGCACTCCCGCTCCTCAGTTGTGAGGCTGCCATGTGTGATACAGCATCGTGTTAGTTGTCGTGTGTTATGCAGCATGGTGTCAGATTTTTCATGTAGCTGATTGTGGTGCAACGTTGGGAATTTAACCCACCTGTAAAAAATGTCGATTTAATAATACCTATTTATCTTGTCTTTCCAAAATTTGTATCTATAGGTAATAGGTAATAGTTTATTGACCAATAATATTACAAGGATCTACAACTAAGAGTAGTTACATGAGATGACTTAAATTTATAGTATAGCCTCTGTTGCCGAGCTAGGCATAAAGCCTGTATTACGGCATCCAGCGCCAACTCCCACGGAATATGGCAAAGTAAAGTATTCTCATAAGTATAACGTTTAACAAAGAAATAATTTTGAAGAAATTTAAGTAAGTGCAAGGTTAAAATAAATAACAATGTATTTGTGAGTCCTCTCTGTGAGGGAGTGTGTGTGTGTGTGTGTGTGTGTGTGAGAGAGAGGGTGTGTAAATGTGGTCCGTACCTACAGCCTGAGTTTGTTGTTACAATTTATAGTATATACAAAGAGGAGTCACTGATGTACGATAACATGCTCAAGGAGTTGTTGGAGTGTGTTATGAACATCGAAATGACTGCTTTCCAGTGGTCCCAGGCTGCGCTGCCGATTAGACATGGCGGGTTGGGCATTCGTCGTCTGCAAGACACTGAACTGCCGGCTTTTTTGGCTTCCTCGCGGGGCGTGTTGGACCTGGTCACTCGCATTTTACGAGTTAATGGTGACGGGTTCCGCATTCCTTTTGCGGAGGAGGCTTTGGGGCTGTGGCGGGCTTTTTGTCCAAGTAGTGATTTGCCGGAGCAGCCTGATCGGCAGCGAGCTAGGGACGAAGAGATGTGTCGAGTAGCACTGGATAAACTTGTGGAGCAGTGCTCTGGTGTTGAACTTGCGCGTTTGCGAGCAGTTTCCCAGCCTGACTCCGGGCTATGGCTCCATGCTTTGCCTTCACCCTTTCTGGGAACTCTTTTAGACGACAATTCCTTGCGTGTGGCGGTGGCGCTACGTTTGGGTTGTGACATCTGTCAACCGCATCGCTGTGTTTGTGGTGCGGAGGTGGATTCGCGGGGCCGACATGGGCTTTATTGCGTTCGGAGCGCGGGCAGATTCTCACGGCATCATTCCATTAATGATATCTTTCGGAGGGCTCTCATTTCGGCGGATATCCCTGCGGTTCTTGAACCGCCGGGGTTGATGCGTAGTGATGGAAAGCGTCCGGACGGTCTCACTTTGATACCGTGGGAGAGGGGTCGGTGTCTGCTTTGGGATGCCACCTGCGTGTGCACTTTCGCACCTTCACACGTGGGTTCTACGGCTGCCGTACCTGGGTCAGCTGCTGAAGCTGCAGCTAGACTCAAGTGTGCAAAATATAGCCAGCTGATGAGCAGCTATCTGTTTGTGCCACTCGCCGTAGAAACCACTGGAGTTTGGGGTGCCCAGGGGAAAGTTTTTGTCAAGGAGATAGGGCATCGTCTCAGGAACCGTGGCTTTGACTACCGCTCAGGGGCATTTCTGATGCAAAGGATATCCCTCGCTGTGCAGCGCGGTAACGCTGCCAGTGTTATGGGTACCTTTGGGTCGGACATGTCTCGGGGCGGTTTATTTAATTGACTGTACTTGTGAGTGTGTTTTTTTTTTTTTTTTTTTTTTTTTATTGACATTATATTGTATTTTAAAGTGACATTTTATTGGTTTGGAAATACCTTAAAAAAAAAAAAAAAAAAAAATTATACATAAAGTTTTGTCCACATATCTATTTATCTAGTTTCTAAAATGAGTAATATCTTATGCAAGCAGCATGAAGCTAGAAAGAGTATGCTGCCGATAAATTAATAGCGTTATTTAGCACATTTAAATTTTAAGTAATTGAAGATAGATAGAGAGGGGACGGGTATTAAGACAATGTTTAACTTGTTAGCGCCTGGTGTCGTGAATTGACATTTCCATTGTATTTAATTTATTTTTGTCTAGTCAACAGATCTTCAGTTTGGTCGTAAGTCAGATTGCGCAGAATTTTTTTTATCTTTTGTTTACATATGGTTCGATTTAAGTTGTAAATTTCGACTGACTTATTTATTTTATTATACATATAGGGTCCAAGAAAAGGTAGAAATCTTTGACTAAACTGAGTTCTAAAATGCCTATCGTATTGACACACTCTGTGAGATAATCGTTTATTTGTAGCTAATAACTGCATGTTATGATTTGAGTGCTGCACCAACAATAAGTGGAGAATAAATAATTGCCTAACTGTAAGAACATCACATTGGTGGTAGAGCTCAATAGTGGGAAAGCGAAATGGTTTAAATAAACAGACCTTTAAAATAGCTCTCTGTGCAACCTCTAGCCTTTTTAGAGAGGTTTTGGGTGCACCACCCCAACAACTAATACCATACGTTATTAACGATTGACATAAAGCTATGTACACATGCTTAAGTTTGATAGGTTCTAATACATGTCTTAGATTTTTAAATACGTATATTAACTTTCGTACTCTTGTAGATACTAATTGTATGTGTTCTTCAAAATTGAGTTGCTCATCAATAATTATTCCTAAATACTTTATTGAGTTAACTTTTTCCAAAATTTGGCATGAGCAATTAATAGTGGATGCAGGTGTACAATTGTGAGCTTTTATTGACAAATCTTTATCAATATTTTGTTCACGAATAGAGAAGGTGATATATTTTGATTTGTCAATATTAAGTGTCAACAAGTTGGAATTGAACCACTTATGAACAGCATTATGTAACATCTGTATGTTCAAAAGTATCTCATGCACTTGCGTGCTATCTTATACCCTGTTTGCTCAGTAGGTACATTATAATGTGTTCATAATTACGGCACTTTAAGTTCATGTGAGTAATAGGCCCTGGTTATAGTGCCCCACGTGACGTGATGGCTAATCCAGGACTGAGTATCTGATACTGAGTGTGGAGTGAGTAGAGCTACCACCGCTCCGGGTTTGAATGGGTCCGAGCTCTGGATTAACATTTGTAAATTTCTGGGTCGGAGGATATTTTTATTTACCTACATTATTGCGGTCATTAAATATAAATATACCAACTTTTACTAAAATGCACGTTTAAAATTTAAAACGCGCATTTAATTTGACAAAAGTCTTATTTGTATTCTGTTCTTACATATTTTCTGTGGTTTTTATTTTATTAATGTCAGAGAGAAGTTTTTTTATTTTCAATTTGCTTTCACATTCAATGGATTTCGTAAAAATAAAACAGACGCCTCAAATTAAGAACCTAGACCTTTTTTAAAGTCGGTTAAAATGGAATGTGCGGGATCGAAAGTGACTCTCAAAATCTCCGGGACTGACTTTTTTTAAAGGTGGCAGCCAGTACCTGTGGGGGCGAGGTGCGCGAGCGCCAGCAGCGTGAGGCGCAGCGCCATGCCGCCGCCGCCGCCGTCGCTAGCGCATCGCCGCGCGCGCCTCCTGAAACAAGAACCATTTTCACTTTGTACAAAAAGTTCTTATAGCAGTTAACACCAAATCGTTACGGAACTAGGACCATCTCTCACAAAGATCTCTTAGCATTATCGCGCATTCATACACCCGTTTGTTCGTGATTATTTATGAGGTAAACTTAATTACCTTAACTCTTGACGTCCTTAAGTCACGGACTCTCGCTTAGAGAGAGAGAGGGAGAATGTGATTAATCAAGTCGCCTTCTCACCGCGGATTTCAATTCAAGTTCTGAGGTATGTAAATACCTCAGGCACTCAGGTTTCCTCCAAATGAATTCTTTCAAAGTTAGCGAGTAGTATTAGTACCACGAATTCACAGATGTACGTAACTTAGAAGCCCAACTCATTGGTACTTGCAAGAATGAGTCCACCACCTCTTACATGTGAAGCAAGAGTTCTCGACCGGGCTACCACCGCTTGCAGGTATGGAGGTACGCTGAATGAATTATGATTACGTTCTATTTTCATTAGCTCACTGAAATGGTCACATAAATACATTATTATATTCTTTTTGTTGCACTAACCCGTGCTGAGGACAATTTCAAAAACCTATTTAGAGGCTAAAAATTCCACCCATGCCGGGACTTGAACCCGCGACCGCTGGCTAATGGGCAGGTGCAAGCATCGGCGAAATTTCGAGCCTCTTTACAAACTTCTCTGTATTAAGTACAGGCAGCGACATCTGGCCAAAGCAATTTACATCACTTGCAGCCCCGAGTAACCCACATTTTTAAAAAAACGATGTATATGTTTAGTGCACGTCAACTTAAAAAATCGACAAGCACTAAAAATTATCAAAACAATTAGGCCTAGGAACTTTAAAGCATAAATACCACGTTGAGACGTTCAGAAATCAGAAATCAATAATTTATTTCAACGTAAAGAATTTACATTCTGTTTGCTGAATGTCAATGTACTATGTTACTATGTTAGCCGCTGCCTTCGGGCCGTATTTGTAGTGGAGAAAAAGGCAGCGGGAAAAAAAAACTCCACTCTGACCATCTTTTCTCAAATCATCTTAAACTTATACATCAAAGCCTATATGATATGATTCCGTGATAGCCACCAATAACTTTAAAAGCCAAAATAACACTTCTTACAAAAGTAGGAAAAACATTAATGCTGCGGCCAGACACACGAACAGCACCCGTTCACGAGCATAACGCAGGGGTCAGCCATCACCAGTCTCAACCATTTTAGAGGGAGATAGGTGACCCGGCCACCACGCTACCATTCGAATGACCTTTAGCAAACCTGCAGATTGAGTTCTTGTCAGCTATAAAATGTGTGCTATAGTTATTAATGTGCAATCACGTCATCAGTACACGTTTTTAAAACTAAATAAATTATAATATTAATAATTAAATAACAATGAAATCGCAGTGGAATTGGCTTACTACCAAGGGCTTATATCGTTCATATACTCGTCTATTCTATAATAGGCTTTTTTACATAGTTCATTTGGGAGTACGACTAGAAATTGGCCACCTACTTTTTTCGATATTATTAACACGATCACACACACTTTAGATTCATTATTTTTACATTGAGAGCTATCTCATTTAATCTTGATATACTAGGTAATAGTATAGGCAAGCACTGAACGAGATTCAGAATAAAGTACCGCATACAAATACGAAGGTACCTCGGCGATTTGTTTATTTCCAATGATTTAAACAGCCCCGATCTCTGCGTTAGGAAATTTACCTTCGAACATAATTAAACGCGCAGCTCACAAAATAAATAACATCGACCGAAGTGGAACTAATTAGTAACGGTTCAGTTGAGAATCGAAGCTCTAACCCCGTGATGAAATTCCCAAAGCGGCCGATAGCCTGCCGGCCGCCCCTCGCGCCCGCGCCCGCGCCCGCGCCCGCGCCCGCGCCCGCCTCGCAAACTGGAGCGACCGAGTTGGGAAGTATCCGAGAGTGCGGTATTGCATTGTATGGTATGGCATCGCAAGCCAGAGACAGGTGCAGCGACCTCGGCTCCGCCCAAAGTAGGTAACGATTATCGAAAATGAATCTGTGCTGAAACTCCTCCAATTTAAGCAGAACATTTTTTATAGACTCATTGGTATATTGTATTCATAAAATATAAATGTAAATGTCTATTTCAATCAACAGTTTATGGCTAAAAATAAAAAGCAATTATGGGTAAATTATTACATTCATACCTTATTGGGAATTGTCGACTGACATAGTCCCCAGTTTAGTAAACCCCACTAGTCATTTACTCAACCCATATAATTCTTTAAAGTACATCAACTTTATATACACGCGCAGTGCATGTTTTATATCAGAGCCCCCTGATTCTGACGTGCGAAAGAAATACAAACAAACGTTCTTTAATTGCATTATAAATAGAAGCGGTGCAGTGCGGGCGCGGCGTGACACCGACCAGACGCAGAGCATCAATCTCGCCGCGACACCTCGCGCCTCACGCCTCGCGCCTCACGCCTCACGCCTCGCAACCAGCTGGTGCATGCGACGCTATAAATAACCGCACTCACTACACTACTAATGTTTATCGACTCACTTCCACTCGATGAGGTGTTACTAAACAAACCAAAGAAACCAAAACACGTGGCAGAGAAGAAATAAATCTAGAGTAGGTATCTAAAAACTGTACAAGTAATAATAAAATCCAGGCGTTAAGATCCATTAAGAGTTTCTAAAGACACGAAGATCCTGACAGTTGCTAGTAATTTATGAGAATATTATGTTGGTAAGAGACAATGTCATTAACTTTTAACCTGCAGGTAGCCACCACAATGTAAATACCAGAAATAAACATAAACTTTCATTAGGTACCAAGATTTTGCCTTACAATGAAAATTTACAAACGCTTTACAATGACAACAGTGATATTATAATGAGTTTACCAGAGACAGGGTTGACAAAATATGTAAAGCACACACTGTGCAAAAGTAGATGACATTGATGTCTGGCGTTAAAACCAATTCAAAGGCTTTACAATTAAACTCTGTTAATTAAAAAAAACCGACAACTTTCTAGGTACTTACATATTATAGTTCAGGAATCGAGTCTCGCTGTTTTCTTCGAGCTTTTCCCGAACTTCAAAGACTGCCTAATCTTTTTATGATTGGATTATAAATGTATAGTTATCAGATTTTTCTCTGTACTTATAGTATAAGACGATATTACCTGCCTATTACCTCATAGTTCTGGGTCAACGGAAAGTACCCTTTAAGTTTTGATTCCCTTGAGTGTCGACATATATGTTTTTGCGGCATAAGCAGCCGTATCTTAGAAGTTTGATTTTTTCACAGCTTTAAGGGACTGTAAACTTAAGTATAAGGTTTTAATTTCAACTTGATACCTCCATGCGTTTCCGAGATAAAACCTAACCTAAACGGACGGACGGACAGACAACAAAGTGATCCTATAAGGGTTCCGTTTTGTCCTTTTGTGGTACGGAACCCTAAAAATAATATGGCGCTTTTCTGTCAGTTTTTTCTCCATAACGGTCGAGAACAGAATACCTACGTTTTATTTTTAACATGCTTTAAGTCCATCTGCGCTCCTATGAATAAAAAGTGTTTAAACATCTTTAAATAAATACATAGAAAAACGAATGCAAAGAAAGTTTTTAAAGAACAATTTCAGTATTAATTGTCTGGGAGTCAAACGGCGAATGATTACTCCATGCTCTGGCAGTTACCAAAATCGTTTCATTTTGTTCACATCTAATGTGAAGAGAGTGCACGCTGTAGAGGCATTATGACGCGAGCTGCAGTAGCGATGGCGGCGAGAAGCGCGCGAGTTAATTGCGTTCCGTTATAGTTGTTTTATTGCAGCTCGCCGCGTGATGAACACAATCAAAACTTGTCCCGCCGCGGCTGCAGCGACGACTCCGCACGACTCTATATTCCCAGTCTTGACTGTAACTTGGTACAAAGATCTTTGCTGATATCCACGGATTCCGAAATAAGGGAAATCATATTTTTTTAGTATGCGTATCTAACTCGAACTTGACCAGTGTTTGCCATGTCATGACATGACCAAGAGTGATAAGATACTTATTTAACGGCATAATAACAGCATAATCATAATTAAAAACAAACTCAAATACTAAGAAAGCACACACAGAAAACATATTAAGAAAACACACACCTTCCTTAGGGAAGAGACCCGTGCCCCTCGGTGGGGACATAATGAGTTGATGATGATACACACAGAAAACTCGGTATTTGCCAGGTAAGTACTACAGTGAGGTAGTAGCAAAACAGCAAACACTACAGCGCAGTTACAGACAAACAACGAATACAATTCGGAATAAAGAAACAGTGCCTTTCCATATCCGATAAATTGAGACCTACATGCGACGCGTGAGCAAAATAATGAAATATTTTCTGGATAAAATGTGAAGCAGTCATGTGCTGAAATTGTATTAAACGAGCTTCGTTAACTCTGTACGCGAAAACAACGGGTTGAAAAATCAATCGCGTATCGGGCGACGCTCGATTAACTGCGGACAGCGAGCGGCACGCGCTGCGTGCCCCGCCATCCACATGCCCTGCCATCGCCGCGCCGCGCCGCCACGCACTACCTTTTCCAGGTAACTATCAGCGTTGGGAGCGAACGTTATCAGTTCTAATCACAACATAACATATTCAGTAGCACTGACTGGTACTGGCAGCGCCGAACGCTCTGAACGTGCTGGCATCTTACAGGGTGTAATAAAATCCCCATATACATCCAAAAATGGAAGGTATCTACTACTCGGCAATACTAATCACTTTTGTTGTGGTGAAAACTTCGAAATCGCTGTAATTAGGCGGACCCACCATTTTGGATTTAGGGCCCTGTAGAATTTGTGACCAGTATGTGAATAATTTATCCGGTAGCGGGATTAATTCGTTGCTTGAGCTAGGTCTACATGGTGCTCCGGCGCCTGCTCGGCATCGCCGTCCGATCGGATCAAAACAACGGATAGGAAAGATTTCATTTCCGCAAGCGCTTCGCTGTCATAAAATATTATTTTAACCCCGTGGAGAGCGCTTGAACAGTGCTGAATATTCAATGACTGTAACTCACATTTTACTAAAACAATGCAATAGGTGCACCCATGTGATATTTGGTGGCTCTAAGGGCATTCACTGTTGTAGGTGACGCACTTGTTTCGTCAATTTAAGAACTCTATCGGTGACAAGCAATGACAAGCGTAGAGATTTCGGGCCTTGTTTTCGTTAGAAGCTGGAACGTATATTATTTTAAAGTAAAGATTTTTTTTATATAAGTCCAGTGCTGTTTCTATTTGGATCTACTTTATTTAATTGACAGTCTTTTGCAAATTGTTTGACTAAAAGATAATTTAGTGGAATCTAATTTGTGTGCAGAACCAAAGGTTGTCTGGTACAATCCAGCATTTTGCATAAAAAGTAAATCCTGCAAGGCCCGCTACGAAACGGTACGATGTGCTACATCCGCTACGGCGCGCTACGAACGTAGCGGCGTAGCAAGTGCTTGCGACCTCTACTGTAACACAGGTATAACAAATGGGTGCGATGCACTCTACACAATTATTATTAGATTAAGGAAACGGGATTCTGTAGGTAAGTTGTTAAAACAATTTATTACAACTTGTGTGGGGTACTTGTACGACCAGCGACTATTGCTTGTGTTCTGAGATTGCAGCTTTTGACACCGTTCTACATAAGGACGAAGTACCGCAAAAAAATCGCTACTCGGCCGGGCTGGGCGAAGCCGTCAGCCCCTCTGGTCTCAAAAGAGATTGATTCGTTGACAGTAGCTTTTTTTCTCTGTGACAGTAGTGAGGCGAGCCGACTCGGAGTGCAATAGCAGCATGCCTTACCTAGTGTCGCGGCGGGCGGGCGCGTGCAGTGTGGGGGGGCCAGGCAGGGCCGCTAGCACCAGTATCGTCACCACACCATCACACTACAGCACTGGAGACTGGGAGCGCGCCAGCCACGTGAGACACTACACAGCACTGCGCGGGCGCGGGCGGGCGGCGGAGAGGAGAAGCACGGGAAATTACACGTGCGAGCGGCCGGGGCGCGCACTGAGTACTGCCGCGCCCCGCGCCCCGCCTCCCCTCCGCCCCGCCACCCCATCGCCCCTCGTCCCGCACGCTCTCACCGTTGTTTCAGCCATGCTGAATCGCAATAACCCTCATATGCTTTCACAGTCGGGTAAAAACTACCGCCTTTTATGAGAAGGAGCCGTACAGGTGGTAGCACAGTAGAGTGGAGTTGCTCCATATGCGTGAGGTTCTGGGTTCAAACCCCTGCCGGCATGTACCTATGAAGTTTTAAAAATTTTAAAATTAGTTTTCACATACCTCAGCGCTTGAAATCGCCAATCCGTGGTGGGCACGCGAGGTGATTAAGCCCATACTCTCGCCGTGAGAGAAGGCCTGTGCCATACAGTGGGACGTATGATGAAATTTGTAGCTTAGTAGCAATACCACTCGTTAACAACGAAAGAAGTTGGCGTTGAAAGAAGTCTATTGGCTTTCCGAGCTAAATAAACTGAGATGATACCATAACATCATTGCTTAGGTGCCGGGCCCAGTGGGCCACCTTACTATTGGTTGAAAACGTCAGTGGGGTGAGCGGGCTGAAGGACAGACAGACAAAGGACATGCCGGCAGGATTAGGATGTATTAGCAAAGGGCAAGATAAAAGTTCCCGAAACCGGCGTGCATGCATGCAACGACTAATGAATGTTGAGGAAGCGAAAGTGATCTGTCAGGATCGTGACAAGTGGCAGTCCCTGGTCTCTGCCTACCCCTCTGGAATACAGGCGTTTATGCATGTATGTATGTGAATTTTAGGCTTATGCTAAGTGTATACAACGAAAAAGTACGTGGGAATCTAACCCACGACCTCCGACATGGTAATCATACGGGATTCCGCTAGACCAACGAGGCAGACAAGGTTTATGTAGGTATACTGTTATTTATATAAGTACCTATGTACCGAATAACAATCTCTACATATAAAGGACTTCCGGTGAAAAAGGGTTTAACTCGAGTAAGACCCATAATACGTTTTTAAACCAGTTCAACTTCTCTGTTCTGTGAGTTCAACGCAGTTATTTTTTATCTACACAATGGTCTCTCATATTTTGCTAGGTGCAATAACAACAGAGATAGACAACTTGCAAAACGAACTGAGACGATTGTTTTTGTGCGTATTGATTTACATCCAGTTTGATTACAGGCCTAATTAATTTAACACTGTTTTATTGTGAACTAAGGTGGAACTGAAGTTAGATCAAACTTCATAATTAGCTACACAATTTTGGTAAAAATTCACCTAATTTAAATAAAATTGTGTCCCATTACACAATTCATTTAGTCATGTGAAAATGGATAATTAAATCATTGAATCACTTGTAAGAATAATTTACAAGATCAAAAAAAAAACAAATTTCGGCACTCACTGACTCACTCACTCACTCACTGACGGATCGTCAAAAGTCTAGGGTAGGTAATTCTAATGGTGTTCTAGTGGAACAAGAGCTTTGAAATTGAAACATAAATAGTATTTATTAAGTAAGCAAAGGAAATAGTCCTTAATCATTCAAAATATACAGGGTGACCGGATTACATAGGGTCGTAAGAGGTTCAATTATCCAAATTGGATGTTTGTTATTCAATGACGTAATAACGGCTTAACAAAATTACATGAAACTTGGCGTACAGATAGAGAAAGACCTGAATTGAGACATAGCATATCCCGGTAATGCGTTCCCGTGGGTTAATATTTATTTTAAGTTTAATACAGATGGCGTTGTGCGAGCGAGCGTTGTGAACGTTAAAATAGATGGCGTTGCGCAAGAATCGTATAAACGGATTCTGTGGCGGTACGAAGTTCGCCGGGATAGCTAGTATATCATAATTAGTAGTAAATTTAGTATGTTTAGTATATTAGTATATTTATGTATTTTTATGTGTGCAATAAAGTATAAAGCATAATTCTCGTCACAAACAACTTATTAGGACTGGATACATACGAAGACCATGGGGAAAATCAAAATCATAACAATTATATCGCCGGTGCGCGGTTTATAGAGAGTCATAATTTGAGAACTACCTAAGCCATTGTAGATATGAAAAATCTTTGTTAGGAGGTGTGATTTTCACAAAATAATATTTAACTATTTTCTTACCAAACTGGCCATTCATGATCATATTAGTCGTTTCTAAGCTAAGACTAACATTCTTAAGAAATAACATGTACAAAGGCGAGCTTATCTGTGTAAGAGTTTTCTTCCAGCAAACCTTGGAGAGTCTGAACATAATTAATGTCCAAGATGAAAGTGACGACGACAATGATGAGGACGATATACCCGACGAATCCACATGAGTAGATGCAAAATAGAAATATGATGGATTGTGATGGTTTACAACCCCGTCAGATGTCAAAGTGACAGTATTTTTTTGCATCGAATTAGACAACAGACTTTAAAAAACTTTATAGATATACTTATTAATCACGCCGACAAAATGGTAGGATAAAAGCTTAGATAAGTTACGGTACCTACTTCCCCTACACCTACATTAGGAATGCAGTTTTCTTTCTCGCCTACACCATAGTGTATCGTATCGTTGAATTGGTCATTTAAAAATATTGTGATTGTAGGAAAACTATTTTTAAGAAAAAGATGCGTCGTCTTTCCAATTCACTTTCATAAAAAATGTACTGAAGGGACGGGACGAAGCCCACACAGAAGAGATGTGGCGAAAGCGCGAACTCTATAGGTACAACGTGTCGCGTCTTTTCCGCGCCCTCGCCCCACGTCCCTTCTGTGTGGCCAGGGTTCCGGTTGCTAAATATTAAGCTTTGAAGCGCATTTTTTTGTTTGAGTAGAGTGTCCTCTTCAAAACAGCGGTGCGCTTTCAGGAAAATAGCGATGGGTCACAAATAATCGTTTGTCGTCATCATCATCATCAGCCATTTGACGCCCACTGCTGGACATAGGTCTCCCTTATGGTTTTCCAAGCTTCCCGGTCTCGTGCCGCCCGCATCCAGCGACTCCCCGCCACCGTAACCACGTCGTCAGACCATATGGTGGGGGGCCTGCCCACGCTACGTCGTCCGGTTCGCGGTCGCCAGGTCAGAACTTTTTTGCCCCAACGGCCATCAGTTCTCCGGGCTATGTGCCCCGCCCACTGCCACTTCAATTGAGCAATTCTTCGAGCTATATCAGTAACTCAGGATTTTCTATGGACCTCCTCATTCCTGATTCGATCACGCAGTGAAACTCCTAACATAACTCTCTTCATTGTTCGTTGGGCGGCCTTAAGCCTTCTTATGAGGCCCATAGTCAGCGACTAGGTCTCACATCCATAAGTCATCAATGGTAACACACATTGGTTATACACCGTTGTCTTGAGACACTGAGGTATTTTGGACGCGAAAATGTGTTTTAGTTTTCCGAACGCGGGCAGCGTTGGATTCGACGATTGACCTATTTCTCGAAGTTGGACTTACCTAACTGGACTGTTTGTCCCAGGTATACATAGTGGTCGACAACTTCGGGGTCAGAGCCGCCAACTTGGATAGGAGTGGGTGCTACATGGGATTTCGACATTATCTTAGTCTTGTCCATGTTCATTTTAAGACCCACTCGGTTAGAAGCTCTGTTCAGGTTATTGAGCACGGAACTCAAATCTTCCAGGGTGTCAGCCATAATCACTATGTCATCGGCGAATCGAAGGTGAGTGATTCATGTTTTTTTTTTTTTTTTCGTAGTCCACAAACGCATAGTGGTAGATACTCCTTGGCCTTCTGTATAATCTGCCGCAGCGTATGTACTTATGTGGTCCAACGTACTAAACGGTCCAACGCCTTTTCGGAAACCGGCTTGTTCGGGGGGCTGGAAGTCATCGAGCTTGCGTGCGAGATGATTCGTAATGGCTCTTGAGAACAGCTTATAGACACGACTCAGAAGTGAGATGAGTCTATAATTGTTTCATAGGCTTTTATCACCTTTCTTAAAGTATCACCACACCTCTGTTCCATGCCTCTGGCGTTATGCCTTCGAGAATGACGGAATTAGATAGCTTTTGGAGAACCCTAACAACCAGATTTCCTCCAATTTTCAATAGCTCAGCTGTAATTCCGTCATCACCCGGTGCCTTGTTGTTCTTATGCTGTTTGAGAGCCATTTTAATCTCGTACATGCTGATGTCCGACGTCCTCGGTGCAGTGCCGGGTTAGTCTAACTCGAGGGTCATGGGCTAGACCTGTATCAGGTTTTTGTGAGGACGTATATAACTGGATGTGTCGCCTCCCCCTGGTTGTTCAACTTATTCATGGACAGTTGCCTGACTCATTTGAAAGAGAATGACTTTGGGATAAGGATGGGTGAGCTACTGGTCAAATGCTTGTTATACGTCGACGATCAGGTTTTGTCATCGTCGGTAGAAGACCTGCAGACACAAGTAGCAGTAATGGATGAGGCGTTTAAAAGGAAAGGAATGAACATTAATGTGAGTAAGACAAATGTAATGGTGTTCGAAAAAGATGATGAAATGACTGAGTGCAAGATAAGGATTAGAGGTGAAAGGGTGGAACAAGTGAAAGAATTTGTCTATTTGGGGAGCCTCTTTACCAGGGATGGCAAGTGTGAAGGTGATATAATATAGAAAAAAGAGTAAAAGCAGGAAATTGTGTAAACGGTGCATTGCACTCCTTTGTGAGTGGCCAAAACATCTCCAAAACAGCTAGATTGGCTATCCATAATGGAGTGCTGATCCCAACACTTATGTATTTTAGCGAGACTTGGGTATGGCAAAAGAAGCAAGAAAGTAGGATTAATGCAGTAGAAATGAGGTCCTTGAGAAGTATGTCTGGCGTTACTTTGAATGACAGGATACGCAATAGTGTGATTAGAGAACGTTGTGGACTGAAAGAGGATGTAGTGATTAGAATTGAGAAAGGAATGTTGCGTTGGTTTGGACATGTGGAGAGGATGAAGGAAGAAAGATTGACAAAACAAATATATCGAGCGAATGTTAATGGAAGGGCCGGTAAGGGACGACCCAAACGGACATACTTCGACCAAATAGGAGATGTATTAGCAAAGGGCAAGATAAAAAGTACCCGAAACCGGCGTGCGTGCATGCAACGACTAATGAATGTTGAGGAAGCGAAAGTGATCTGTCATCAGGATCGTAGCAAGTGGCAGTCCCTGGTCTCTGCCTACCCCTCTGGGATACAGGCGTGAGTTTATGTTATGTATATAACTGCCCATAGAATCTTTCGACCTCCCTCAAAATTTCTGGACCTGACGAGACGATGCTACCATCTTCGGTCTTCAGCTTCGAGAGTCAGCTCTGGCCAATAGACAGATCTCTGGAAAAGAGTTTAGAGCCCTTGTTAATAGCCTCTTCAATACGGTCCGTATTGAAACGGCGCAAGTCTCTCTTCAACGATCCAGGGATCTGTCCATTCATCATCATCATCATCATCAGCCATTTGACGCCCATTGCAAGACATAGGCCTCCTTCGTAGTTTTAATAACCATGAGGGGTTTTGCCAAAATCGCCACCCGTGGCAGGCGGGTTGGCGATCGCAGTATGCGGTTAGAATCTCAGGAAGACGCTGCTGCCCGTCTCCTGGTAATTGATTTCCTTAGTCGCCTTCTACGACATCCACGGAAGGAATTGGAGTGACGCTATTCTTAATCCGGCGCCACACGGATTATTAAGACGCCGATATTCTGATGCGTCACGCGAAGATCGTAGCCTCAGTTGTCGCCGCTCTTCCATGATCTTGAGGGTGTGGTCTGAGAACTTTTTGGTTCTATTAGTACGGTGGGTTTTATAAAACTTGGACCCGACCGTATACCTAAACAGTTTCTACGGACCTGTTATTGATATCGTCCACGTTTTCCCCAATGTCCAGGCCATCGAAGCGGTTTTGAAGCTGAATTTGAAAGCTCTCGGGGTTTTGGATTTGGGCCGGCACTGGTCGAAGCGTAGTTTTGCGCGCACGAGTTTGAGGTTGATATTCAACTTGCCTCGTACCATACGGTGATCGCTGCCTGTTTTGACTGCATTGATCACAGAAATAATACCTAATATTTTTATATAAGTAAGCATTTTGCTGTGCAATCAGTATTTTTGACGGGAAGCTCGCATATTTTACTATTAAAAAAGTTTTTTATTAGCAGTTTAATACTATCCATTTTAATCTTATCTTATAATAATTTTTAGCCTCAGAAGTCGGGATCTCACGTTAAATTTCTTGTGGATAAATCAGTTTGGCCCTGTCTGCCTGAAAATTCAACGGATGCAATTAAACCTTATTTATGACATTTTAGCAGTCAAGTGTTTTATATTATAAATAAGGCTTTTTTATTTGAAACTTCTTGACTCTGACACGATTTTTATTTGAAACCTCTTGACGTGACAGACAGACAGACGGACAGACGGACAGACAGACATCGAACTAATAATAGGGTCCGTGGGTGCGGAACCCTAAAAAGGCCAAAAGAGGATGTGGTGTAAACATAATGGTTGTTAAAAAGAGAATCCTCCTCCATGCTGCCTCAAGATTATAGTATGCTGCCTAAAGTGCCTGAGTGTTGACCTAGCGTTGACTGGCGTTGACTGATGCGAGACTGATAACACATTCAGACGATCAGTCCGCCGTCAGTCTGTGACTGACGTCGTGACTGACGAAAATTATCGAAATATTCGAATATCCGTCAGTCTGGTGGTCCATCAGTCCATCAACTGAACGTGTAAACTCCGTCTTAACTTAACTCACAATATGACAGCTGACGTCCGCCATTTTGTTTTTTTTTATACTTCATACTTCGTACTTCATATTCATAGACAGTTGTGTTATCGTTAGCTTTCATTTATTTTTTTTATAAAAATCCGTGCAGCCCTTTGGCATCTACGCAGTCATAAAGAAACATACATACAAATACACACATGCATATGGGCATACATACATACCTATGCGCGAAAAACAATATAACCCTCCTTTGCTGTCTCAGTTGGGTGTGTTTTTTTTTTTTTATAAAATGTTTATTGGCTATTGGATACAGAGTCCTTAAGCCTAGCTTAATTAGGTATTATTAACGATGGTTTACAATTTTCCTGTTGAATTACATATAAATTTGTATATATAATTAAAATAATTAGGATTAAATAAAATACTTCCCAACTTTTTAGGCACTTCATTTTCACAAACACTTGCTAGTTCAGATACTAAAACTAAACGTTCGAGGTTGAATTTTTGACATTTCATTAGGTACGATATGTTCAAGTTCAGCGACCTCACAGTTGGGTGTGGTTATAAAAGTCCACAGACTAAATATCATTTTTTTTAAAAACGTTTATTGACTATTGGATACAGAGTCCTTAAGCCTAGCTTAATTAGATATTATTACTATACCTAGTCCAACATAGGATGATCTCTGACAGCTGTCAGTGTCAAAACACGCCTATGAAGTATCGTATTTTTCGACGGTAAAATGTATAGAGACAATTTAAATACTTTATTGGCAAATAGTGACGTGCTACACTTATCGTAAGACAAGTTATCGATCTTGACTCGAAACATATAATAGAATATTGATGATATTTTGTAAATAAAATAGATTGCAAACAACAAGGTAAATGAAATAGAAATACTATTAAAACAACGATAAAAAATAGCAAACTGAATTTTTAACGAGTGGCGCTTCATGGGCGCTCCACACTCGCGCGTGAAACAATAATGAAATCCCATTCATCCATTCATGCATGTTTCGCGGGCTTTGCGCGTGAGTGTGTAGAGTGGGCTTCACCGCGCCATGCCGCCATCTTGTTTGATTGCATTGCATCTGCCATTCTGCCATCTTGTTCAGTACGAGTGCCAACGCCTTGTATACGCCACGTGTTTTCATTCAGTCTCCATTCGGTTATCGTTATTGTTATTAATTTGTTGAGTTTTGCTGTTATTTGTTTGTTAAGTTTGTTCTGTTTTTGGATACAGTATGCCAAAAAGAACAAAGAAAACTGTTTTAAATAGTGAAAGCCGGGAGTTTGTGATTCGCTTGCGCGAATACTTTGAACGCGAGAGTCAAAATGGCGGACCGTTGTTGCCATTAACACAAGCGTGCAACAGAGTTGCTGATGCTCTGGGAATCGGGATTGCTACAGTGATTCGTGTCAGCAGAGAAAAGTATGGTGAGCAATCATCTGCGACAACGACGACAGAGGAAAACGAAGAGCAAAAACTGTCGACGCCAAATAAAAAAAGGAAGAGGACGTGTCCAATATCAAAAATTGACGATTTTGATGCCGCAGCAATCCGGAACCATATTTATGGGTACTACACGCGTGGAGAGTTACCAACACTCAGAAAACTACAAACATCTCTTGAAGACGCTGAATTATTTAAAGGTGGCCACTCGTCGTTAGCCAAAACACTAAAAAGCATCGGGTTCCGCTACAAAAAAAGTGACAAAAGAAAAATACTAATGGAGCGGACAGATGTTGCGCTCAAGAGAATTGATTTTCTCCGAAAAATTAAAGAGATCTCAAACTGGGACAAAGTGGTTTTTCTGGACGAAACGTGGCTAAACGCAAATCACACAGTTTCAAGATCTTGGACGGATGACACAGCTGAGTCAACTACAAAAGTGCCCGAAGGCAAAGGGCAAAGATTAATTATAACACATGCTGGGACGTCGTCTGGCTTTGTGCCGAATTGTTTGCTGGCGTTTAAATCAGTAAAGACCACCGAATATCATGAAGAAATGGATTTCGAAAGATTCAAAAAGTGGTTTTTAACTCTTTTGGAAAACCTGAAAGAACCGCATACCATCGTGATGGACAATGCATCGTACCACTCCGTACAAAGAGATAAAGCACCAACGTCAAGCAACCGGAAATTGGATTTAATTTCGTGGCTGCAAAGCAAAGGTATAGAGGCCAACGAAAAGATGTTGAAAACTTAATTACTACGATTGGTCCGTATACACAAACCCCGTACTCCAACATACATCTTGGATGAAATAGCAAAAGAAAAGGGCCATACTGTAATTCGGCTACCTCCATACCACTGCCAGTACAACCCGATAGAGCTGATCTGGGCTCAAGTCAAAGGTAAACGTGCTTATGTGTTTCTTTCACCATCGCTCGCATTTCTCTCGTTTGCTTAAAAAAAGTCAATTAGATTAATATTTCTAATTTATTGTACTCACATAAAATTATAATCAAATACATTTTGATAGCATAGGAAGATAAGAATGTAAAAATATCTCATAAAACATCAATTAGCTAATAAAACATCGATTAGCTATTAAGACATCTCTTCCAACAAGCCATGGTGTGTTTTATATGTATTTTATTTCTTTGTTACAGGTTACGCAGCCAGACATAATACAACACCGCCTTTTACAGCAAATAAAATGCTGAAGTTACTGAAGGATGCATGTGACAGTGTCACATCGGACAATTGGAAGAAAGACATAGACAGAACAAGAAAAATTATGGAAGATGATTGGGAGCGTGACGTACGATTCGACCAATCTACCCAGGAACTGATTATAAATCTACAAGACTGCTCCAGCGAGTCAGAATCAGACTTTGATGATAGTGATTTGGGCTGTGAACCGATTTAACAAGAATAAAAACATGTTACAACATCCTTTTGTTTGATTTGCTTGAAACATTCAGAAACTTTGGTTAGAATATCGATAATTTATTTCGACATTATCCCCATGCCTAGTAAAGTCACAGTGACAAGCTGTCAGAGATCATCCTATGTTGGACTAGGTATAACGATGGTTTACAATTTTCCTATTGAATTACATATAAGTTTGTATATATAATTAAAATAATTAGGATTACATAAAATACTTTCCAAGTTTTTAGGCACTTCATTTTCACAAACACTTGCTAGTTCAGATACTAAAACTTCGAGGTTGAATTTTTGACATTTCTTTCATTACGATATGTTCAAGGTCAGCGACCTCACTGGTACAAAAATCACATTTGTTGTTTGTTATAATCTTCAATCTTGCTAAGTGAGCCGGGGTTCTGCAGTGACCATATCATCATGAATATAATCTCAGATTAATACAATCTCTACCATAGACCGACATCAGATGACATCTTGACATATTATTTGATACAAGAAGATCGATCGGTCGGCTTAGTCTGTGGCGGTTGTTTTGTATAGTGATGGATTCATTTTATTTCTTTCAAAATAAAAATTACATACCTACTTAAATACTAGCTTACTTACAGATTTAAATTAGTGCACGGTCAATAAATTGCCATAATAAAACGATTTGGCGTACATTGGCGGATCGATCCACATAAAAATAGTTTCGCATCGCATTTCAATTCGTAAAATAGGTTCGTATTTAGCCGGGTTACTCGGGTTAGAAGTTACTATACTATACGCATAGTAAATGTTATCAGTTACAGCGTCAATATGCACACAAAGTCTTCCTTTTTTCTTAGGTACTAGGTATCAACCTACATCGGGACGTGACGATATCAAAACGCTGATGAAGTAAACCCATAGAATTCACCATGAAAGTGGTAAGTAATAGTGAATATTTTACGTGCAATGCGATTATTATTTTAACTTTAATCACCAACCTGATGAATTTCGAAGGTCATAAACAAAATAAAATGCACCTTTATTTGGAGACATAGCGATGAAACAAATTTCATAATGGTTATACTATGTGGACTGACATGCGAGTTAGGGGAGTACAGGGGAGGTAATCAGGTGGTGGAGAGGGCTTGAATGTCCTCCCTTAAACCCTTCCATCCAGGAAATATGTAGTTATTGAGTTATGTAATTTGTAAATCATAACCAGCGATAACAATTTATAGTAACCAATTTGACTTTTCTAATCGAAGTAATACTCAACAACTACTTGCACACTTCTATAATTATGAACTTCTCCATAGTCAGCAATTTGGTTTCATGCAAAGGCGGTCTACGACGGATACTGGTGTCACATCAGTTAAACATATATTTAGTGCATGAGAGGATTGCAAGGGTGCTATAGGCGTTTTCATTTCAGTACAGAAAGATTAATTCCTAAAATGTTGAGTTTGTCACAAGTTGAATTTGCAGCATGATGAATCTACATAAGTACAATTTGTACAAAGTTGAATTCCTAAAATGTTGAATTTGCAGAAAGGTAAAATGTTTTAAAGGTTTGGGTCACCAGAGAATAGATAGATAGATAACACTATTGCACACCAGTAATTATTAAAATATGGGAAAACAACATTTCAAATTATATAACATAAAGAGCTGACCCAGCAATGTTTTGCCATATTATCTATTCTGAGACCTAACAAATACACAAAAATTTTCATAAAAATCTATGAAGCCGTTTTGGAGGAGTTTGATAAGAAACATTACGACACAAGATTTTTATATATTAGATTACAAATGAACATTCCCCGTAACTAAAGTAATGCAAAAATTTGGAAAATCATACATTTTGGAATTTCAACTTTATAAGAATTCAACATATTGCATAACGAAAAAATCCAACGTTTTGGTAAATATATATTTCGGGATTACAAATTTATGAGAATTCAACATTTTGCAAAATTTAAAACAGTCCAACATTTGGGAAATTTTTCTTTTTGGGATATCAACTTTATGGCAATTTAACTTTCTGTTCCGAAAGGGTGTTTTCTGTGACTTGTCAAAGGCATTTGATTGCGTAGACCATGAAACACTTCTCCTAAATTGAAAACACTATGGAATAGATGGGACAAGATTAAAACTTAGATCATATTTAGAAGGGAGGGTTCAAAAGCTGACATAAACAGACGTAAATTGTTAGGGTCCGAGGTTAAGATAGTAGTGCCACAGGTATCTATTTTGAGGCTGTTCCTTTTCCTCATGGATGTAAATAATTTGCCGTTCATGGTTCAAAACATATTAGGGATAGTATTATTTGCAGATGACACATCCATTTTTAAAATTAAGAGACAAGAAAATGAACTTCACAATACAAATAGTGCTCTCTCTCTCTCAGGTACTAAATTGGTTTACTTCTAACAACCTATTGTTAACTTCAAAAAAGACAAAATGTATAAAGTTTACTATGTAAAATGTATAAGCAAATGTCAAAATGGTTGACAGCAATGTTATGTTGGCGAATGACAAACTAGACCTTGGAGAAGAAACTTTATTTCTAGGTATCGCAATTGAGGCAAAGCTTCAATGGGTTCCTTAAGGTTCGTTAAGTTTTTTTTAAAGAAACTGACATCCTGACAGTTGCTAGTCAGTACATCTATGAAAATATTATGTACATCAGGAAAAATATCAGTAACTTTAAAATTGTAGGTATCTTTCATAAACATTTGTTCCCAAGATTTAGGCTGGACCAAGGTTAATACATCTTTTATGGGGCATACATTACATTTCTACAATAGAATCCCTGAAGATACATTTTTGAATTTGAATTGAATCAATCATTAATAAATTTTATTTTCACCATGGAACAATAATACTAATAAATTGTTTATTTTCATTAATAGAAGCTAAACCAACATATTTTACAGCTTGTAATAAAACCAATAATAGGAACCAGTCCTTTTCTTTGGCCATTTCTCACAAGATCTGGCATGATGGTGCTTCCTAGACGTGCAGTGTCCTAAGCCTCATTCGGCACTGTTTATAGAAACTGATTAGTGGTGTGCTATGTGCAGTACTGCCTGAGCAGCGACGCGGCCAAGCCGTGCCTGGTGCTGTCGTACCGCGGGCTGCGCGTCATGCTGGACTGCGGGCTGGCGGCGCAGTCGCTGCTCAGCTTCCTGCCGCTGCCGCCCGTGCCGTCCGCGCGCCTGGCCGCGCTGCCGCGCTACTCGCCACCGCACCTCAATGACCCTGCGCTAGATGGGGTCAGCCCCTCTCTATGAAATACACAATTATCTTTTTAAATCACTTTCGTCACATCCTCTCAATCACTATTTTAACAGATTTTAAAGTAGGACAGACGGTGGATAGAGACTTACACACAGTGGTGGCCGAGAACTGTCCGTCTTTCAGTGGGTAAACTGCACTCAATTCGTTGGTGCCCAAAGGAATGCAGACGGCAATGGACGAGATTGGCATCATTATTACAAATTAATGGCCTCAGTCAGGGAGTTTTGACATATTTGTGATTACCATATCACAGGGACTCATAGCTTTGGACCAGGACAAGTGTAAAAAAAAAATAAAAAACCGAAATAAAAAATTACCAACAAACCGACTGCTGAGCATTATCTACTAAGCAGGTGGGACCAACCTAAGGAGTTACATTGCTGAATTTGGGTCCCGTGCCGTTTAGTGATTTTTTAATGCTCGTTTATATATAGCCTAAGACACCCGCGTACTGATACTGATTTGTAATTTTACATACATTACACGTGATTGGAGTAGTTAAATAAAATTAAGATCCAAGTATAATAAATTAAATATAACAGCGCTTAAGTTAAGTTAGTTCGTTGTGGTGTGTTTACACCTGTACGAATTTTAATTAATTTAAGATAAGTGTAAATAAAAAAAATTTAACAAGAACAACATATTTATCGAACACAGGAAGAAAGAAAAAAAAAAGACTAGTTATAAGGAATTAGAATAAGAAAGTGTGTAGTACTATAACACCTGTACGAATTAACGTAAGCAATGACGAAGTATGTATAGCTGTCAGTGGAGTAAGAAGGAGACACATGGGAAAATTATAAAAAGAACGCATAAAAAGGCATGGACCCAGAGTCCATGGAAAACGGAAGTATTTTATAAAAAAAAACAGAATCGGACATACTTACATACATATATACGAGCTAAACACATTTACCCTCCTTATGGGCTCCGCCGCAGTCGGGTAAAAATGAAGACATCCCACTTATTTAGGTGCATAAGTACCTACCTAATATACATCCCACCGCTGAGCACCTTCTCTCGAAGACAGAAGAAGGGCGGGCTTCATCACAATGCTTTTGGATTGGCAACTCGGGTTTGTTCACATTGGCGAGTGGCATTACTGGTACAAATTCACATATTTGGAATATATAAGCAGCCTATATACGTCCCACTGTAGGGCACAGGCCTTCTCTCAAAGAGAGAGTATGGGCTTAATCACCACGCGTGCCCACCGCGGATTGGCGATTTCAAGCGCTGAGGTATGTGAATAGCTCAGACACCCAGGTTTCCTCACGATGTTTTCCTTCACCGTTAGCGAGTGGTATTGCTACTATAACTT
Source organism: Yponomeuta evonymella (assembly GCA_963969515.1). Taxonomy (NCBI): domain Eukaryota; kingdom Metazoa; phylum Arthropoda; class Insecta; order Lepidoptera; family Yponomeutidae; genus Yponomeuta; species Yponomeuta evonymella. The sequence continues at coordinate 410,291 of OZ018343.1, read as the reverse complement.
CACAAATGTACATAACTTAGAAAGGAAAGTCATAGGTACATGCCCGCACTGGGAATCGAACCTGGGTCTCCCGCTTCCGAGTCCAATGTTCTACCCACTAGGCTACCACCGCTTATATTTGGAATGGTTTATTACTATAATTTAACGTGCCTGATTAATGGTAATAAACAATGTGGTATCGAAATGTGTATTTTAGGAGCTGAAGGAGTGCTGCGGGCGCGTATTCGTGGACAGCGTGCCGGAGTTCTGCCCGCCGCTAGACAAGGTGGTGCAGTACAGCTCGCTGGACGCCATCCTCATCTCCAACTACACCTGCATGATGGCGCTGCCCTTCATCACCGAGGGCACCGGCTTCAAAGGACAGGTCTACGCTACCGAGCCCACTCTACAGATCGGCAGGTACGCTCCGTATTCGTCAGGGTGTCAAAAGAACGCCGACGATCGATGAACGACGAAATCATTTTATGTGTAAACTTACATATCAAAGTTTTAAAATTCCAATGCAGTAAATCCTTTTAGTTGGGATTTCAAATATATTATTTTAATTCATCAATAAGATCGTAGGTTTGGCATTTGGCAGTTTAGCTCTTGCATTGAATTTTAAGTAAAATTCAATGGCTCTTGGTACAATAGCTCAGTGACTTATAATTTTTATTATTGTTTGTTTATATCAGGCAGGCAGACACAATGAACACTTCATCCTAATTAAGTATTATAATATAACTTTAAAAAATCTTTCTCTAGTCTGGCAAACGAAAGCGTAACCTGAGGAATTGGCGGGAAACTAAAAAAATATTCATATGGTATCATTAGCTATACTAGGAAAAAAAGATTTGATACTTGTTTAGAAGGTAATTATTATTTTATTTTTATTTTATTTATAAGAAACAAACAGTCACGAACAAAAATCAAACGAGAGAATAAGACATTTAACCAGACCTGGAGTTTCCTTAGTTAGAAAAAAGATCATTACAGATTTTGAACTTCTTGCGACGGACAGTTACGTCAGTAAAACACAAATACACATTTTTAGTTTAACGTAACAGATTAATTTATAAGTAATATTTAAAGTATTTATATTTTATGTTGCTTCTTCAAGAATACAAAATACTTTGTTGCTGCTTAGGCATATTGAATTTTTTATACTCTCCAGGAGACAGATTTTTGCTAGGGACAGGTAAAAAAACTGATCATTTTTTCATTTATTTATATTAAACGGCACACCAAGGGCTATCCTAGATAATATTACAGAATACAATGCTCACTTAGTAAGAAGCAAATAAATGAATAAAGTATTAAGTATTGTTATTATTATTACATTACGGTGCAGCCAGGATTCGCCACTTATAGACATGCACAGCAGTGCATACCAATACAATCTTAAACAAAAATTACAAAAAATAACATCACAAAAATAAAATTTTACTAAATTGTGTTATTTACATTCTAGACAATTAAATAAAATTTAAATTCATCATATTGAACCACATTGAACAATAGTTAGTATGATATTGCACAATATTTACATTCAAACCATTTATCGGCAACTAGGTAGTCTTATAGTGTTCGCAAAATTTAAACTCGCAAAATCCATTTATCTACGCAATAAATATAAATAATCAGCCAACAAGTATCAAAATTATAAAGTTACAATAAAGATTTAAAGACTTTAAAGTAAATTTCAGGTCACGCTTTCGGTTGCCACACTCTAGCCCTGGACCTGGACCTAACGTGGCATTTACTTGTCTGTCTTGCCTCCTTGAGCGATGCATCACAATCTGTTCTAGCCATATACCTATCTAGGTTTCAAAAAGACTGGCATCAGAAGCTAGGACTCGGAGGCTGTACTACAGTAGAACGCCGATTATCTGAACTAATGGGGGACATGGGTGTTCGGAAACCCAGTTTATGGGGATAATGGATCTTTGTACTTTTATTTACTTATTTACCGACTAACCAAACCGAAAACCATATCATAATTTGAATAACTTTTATTGCAATGGCAAGTAGGAATCAAACTTGTAGTTATAGTTTAAATCTAAATCTGTCACTTTACCTAATACTGAACGTATTCAGGTTCTGCTTCAAATCATCGCAAGGCAGTATCTAAGCATGTACCTAAATGCATCAGAAATATATTGTCATCTTCATTATCCGACTCCCTAGTTGACGAATTGCCGGGGGCGTCAGACACGAGGTCTACGATTACACTACCCTGCATTATTTCATGCCCTAGATCTCCATCGTCGAAATTCATCCACTGTTTAACCTCTTCTTCAGCAAAGGTAGCTAGGAGAAGCTGGCCGCGACTTTGGTAGCCAGTGTAGAATATTAATATAAATTCTGTAAATTAAGGACTTGAAAAGACTAAGTTTGGAGTTTTATTTGTCCATTTTTTCTCCAAAATGATCTAGATTTTGAAATGGACACCTAGTCTAACTTGTAACGTTAACTTGTAACTTAAGTCGCAGTTTGTGTGCTACTTTGAATAAAAAAAATTGATTTTGAGTTCGGTTAAGCGGTCGTTCGGATGACCGACGTTCGGATAATCAACGTTCTACTGACTCCAGCCAGTCAATACCTAAGATAGGATAGTTTTTCTTAAGCGAGACCTTACACTTACTTTAGACATGGCACAGCATATGGGTGTGCGTCATCGTCATTACTTTTAGAAAAGAGGGTCAGGAGTAAACAGTAACTTGTAAAAAATAACTATAAATGTTCTTTCGTGGTAGAGCGGTGCAAGTGTACCCCCTTGCACTCTGCTGCCGGCGCCCCTGTAGGTAATTTACATAGTTTCGTACTTTGACGTTGAATAAAATTGAACCATTTTCGCCCTGAAGGGAAGAAAACTTTACATTTTAGGTCTAGCCGTCGACCCCCTCGATGGTGGTCCGATCCACACATAGACACATAGAGAAAACTGGACGTCATCTCCAAAGAGTGAAGTGGACGGATATATCTAAAATGCCAAGTTTAACGTCGGAGTGTAAGATTTAGAGCGGCCGTGTGTGGGGCGTGTGCGCAGGTTCTACCTGGAGGAGCTGAGCGAGTGGCTGGAGCACGCGGGCGGCGGGCGGCGCGCGGCGCGCTGGCGCGAGCTGCTGCACCTGCTGCCGCCGCCGCTGGCGCACGCGCAGCGCCCGCGCGCCTGGCGCCGCCTCTACTCGCGCCAGGCGCTCGAGCGCGCGCTCGGTACGCCATCGCCTTAGAACATTTGGGTGTAGCACGCCCACCGGCTCGCCGGCCCGACGGTGGCCGGCGGTGGCCGACGAGGGAAGCCTCGGAGGAAGCCTGTGTCCAGCGGTGGTCGAGCGATCGAAACGTACATAGTGTTACGGGTTGGCAGATCGTTTACGTATAAAATAAACGGGAGGCCCTAAACCGTTGCGCTGTGGCACCAAACAGCTTATAATTGTGGAATTTTGATTTGTACGGTGCATAATTCTTTTTGACGTGAAACGTCTCTCAGTTCGGTAGTGGGGAGTCGCACGCTAAAACAGCGTGCAACGAAAACATGTCGCCTCGGCTGCTGCAGTCTTGCTGTAACTTTGTAACTGCGTGTCGTTTGGAATTATTTATATACCTACAGGGCGTCCCACGGCTCTGCCACATGGAGGGAAAGTACCTTGAATATTGTAGATGGAACATTTTACTGAAAGAAGACATTATTTTAATTTTAAAAATAATTTAAACTGCATTCATAGATTTTTTTAATAATTTCACGGTTGAATCGGGATTCGAACCCGCTACACGAGAAAAAAAATACCCTGTAGTTTTATCACACCGATCGAAAGGCTTCATCATAAGGATAATTTTTTACCAGATTACATAGTGTCAGAAATAAGAATTTTGAGAGAACCCCATTGTAGCAAGGCCGAAGGCCGAACTCCCTTCAGGCCGAGGCCGTAGGCTAAGACTATACAGGTTTTGGCGTACAACTAACAACGCAGGAGACAGATGGGAGAAACTTGCGAGGCCGAAGGCCGAGCTCCGTTCAGGCCAAGGCCCACCCAATCATTCCCAATCATAAGTCTCTAGCGAGGCCTTACGCCGAGCGTCGCGGAGAGCGAAGCTCGGAGCGGCTACTGGGGATTGGCGTGCGTAAGCGCGCAGAGAGCTGGTTCATTTATATATCGTTAAGTAGAGCAAAGTAGCTATTGCTATACTGTGTGCCACTAGATGGCGACAGTGCCGCGTAACACATTGTGCGGATTGAGTTGTAAATAAACACTTACTTATAGACGTTACACGTTAAAGCGACGACCGTGTAAACCCGACACAGTCCCACTCGTTTTTTTTTTTGATTTGACATTCTGTCTCGATCCGCAGTTTCTCGTACACTAACACGCTGTTAATCTACTGTTAACAGCTGTCAATTGACCAAAGTGCATACAAAAAAAAACCATCGACAGCTGTTAACAGTAGATCAACAGCTCGTCGGTGTACGAGGAACCGGGGGTCAGTCGCGTTTCCTGATCCGAACACGTGTCGCGGCAGCGCGCGTGCGCGTGGTGGGGTACGACGAGCGCGTGCAGCTCCACGGCGCGCTGCGGGCCACGGCCGTGAGCTCGGGCTTCTGTCTCGGCTCGGCCAACTGGGTGCTGCGCGGGGCGGGCGGCGGCGCCAAGGTGGCGTACGTGAGCGGCTCCAGCACGCTGACGACGCACCCGCGGCCCATCAACCAGGCGGCGCTGCGCGGCGCGGAGCTGCTGCTGCTGTGCGCGCTGACGCAGACGCCGGCGCACAACCCCGACAACATGCTGGGCGACCTGTGCGTGCACTGCGCCGTCACGCTGCGCGCCGGCGGCTCGGCGCTGCTGCCCGTGTACCCCAGCGGCGTGCTGTACGACCTGCTGGAGTGCCTGTCGGCGCACCTGGAGGCGGCGGGGCTGGGCGCCGCGCCGCTGTACGCGCTGTCGGCCGTGGCGGACGCCGCGCTGGCCTACAGCAACATCCTGGCCGAGTGGGTGTCGGCCGGCAAGCAGGCGCGCGTGTACCTGCCCGAGGAGCCGTTCCCGCACGCGGCGCTGGCCCGCGCCGGCCGCCTGCGCGTCGTCCGCCGCCTGCATGACGACGCCTTCAGCGCCGACTTCCGACAGGTGAGCGCCCCGCCGACGTCCTTCTCTAAATATTATAATCGTATTTCCGGTCCCGAAGTACGAAACCGCTCCATACGAATCGGATAAAAACTGTGACAGCACAAGAAAACACTCGTCGAATGCAGTTTCTATGCTAAAATATTTTACCCTATTGGGTGCAGCGATCTTTCCCGAGGATATACCGGGAGTACTGGCGGCAAAGTCGAGAGCCCTTTTGACATCCTGACTGACTATACCTGACATCCTGATAAATCAAACCGCCTTTGTTGAGTGTTGTAAATGCACTGAATATATTGTCCAAATGAAGTAATAAAGTAATTAATAATGCTAACCTAAGCGACCTACTTATGATACATAGGTACATGTGCGGTTGCCCGTACATGCTGTGTGTGATGCCTGTACCTATTTGAAGGACGCGTTGGAGTCAGTTATTGTAGGTATGACCTATCGGGCACGGCGGACTGAGCATTCGTCGGTGGCTGTTGCATTGGGCCTCGGTGTGATATTTGCTAGTCCCATTCTTGCGCAAGTGGTGCGAATGTCGGTCGCTCGGGGTCGGCATGTTGTGAAGTACGGGCAGGTTTTCTGGACACTTCTTCGTCAACGTCATTGTTAGGCGGGCGCTCGTAACAGCAAATATTCCGTGTATACTGGAGCCCCCGGGTCTTTATCGTTCCGATGGGACTTGGGCGTCCTTTTTAGGGACTTCCGCTCTGTGGCATATCTTATGCAAAGAATATCCCTTGCAGTGCAGGAAGGTAACGCTGCCTACGAAGTGGGAATCATTGCGTCGGATGTGTCCCGAGGCGGCTAATTTTCTAAGTATTACATTTTCTTTGTGTGTGTTTTCTGTTGTGCGTATTTTGTATTAATTTTCCCATTTTAGGTTTGATATAACTTTTTGCGAATGAATTTAATTTCAATATCTTAAACTTTCCGTTTCCGTTTCCTACCGTATCTAAAATTAATTTAAAAAGAGTTTTAAGCAATCGTGTTTTGGTAACTAAGACAGTCCGTGTAAAGTTTTATCTGATTTGTTACAGCCATGCGTAGTATTTTGTGGACATCCATCGTTACGGTTCGGGCCTGCCGTACATCTGTTGGAATTGTGGGGATCGAATCCTAACCATGCCATCATTTTCACAGGTGAGTCTAACTCAGTCTATATATGTTCGACGGCTTCATCGGTCTGGCGGTAACTCGTTCGATTACCATGCCAGTGGTCGTGGACTTGACTTTCATCGATCGTCGCCATACCGTGATAATCGTGACGTCATCACGTTTTAGATGTCCTCGTCCGGTCACAATGAGATATCGCGTATCCTAATTCGAAAACTCGACGAGCGATCGACGCGTCGGCTGCGGAGCGCGCGTAACGTAGGTACTGTGACATAAGAGATCCGTCCCGTCCGCAGAGCCCGACTACCCGTACCTGGAGGCGCTGGCGCCCTTCCAGCCGCTCGCCATCAAGGCCTTCCACTGCCCCATCGACACGTCGCTCAACTACTCGCAGGCCAGCAAGCTGGTGCGCGAGCTGCGGCCGCGCGCGCTGGCCGTGCCCGACCAGTACGCGGCGGGCGCCGGCGGGGCGCGCGCGCTGGCGCCCGACGTGCCGCTGCTGCTGCTGCGGCGCGGCGGCGTGGTGCGCGCGGGCCGGCGGCGGCGCACGGCGCGCGCCACGCTGGCGGCCGAGCTGGCGGGCGCGCTGGCGCCGCTGCGGCCGCTGCGCGTGGCGCTGGAGCGGCGCGACGAGCGGCTGGTGCTGCGGCGCGTCGAGGGCGCGGGCGGCGGCGCGGGCGGCGCGGCGGCCGAGTGGGCGGCGCCGGCGCCCGACGCGCTGGCGGCGGCGCTGGCGCGCGAGGGGCTGGGCGCGGCGCGCGTGGAGGCGCGCGGGCCGGGCGAGGCCGTGCTGCACCTGGCGCGGCACGACGCGCTGCTGCACGTGGAGCGGCGCGGCACGCACGTGTTCTGCGCCGCGCCGCAGCGGCAGCGCCTGCGCCGCGCGCTGCTGGCCGCGCTGCCGCCGCCGCCCGCGGCGCTGCAGAAGCTGCTCGCGCCGAAGCAGCCGCCCGGCTAGCTCTGCCGCCCGCCCGCTCCTACCTTGTATCTTTAATAAACTTAATTACCGAACGATCTTCTTTTGAATATTTCGTCTGCCGATCGTATGCGAGTGCCGAATCTCGACCTCCGCTGGATCCCAACCGATAGGTCCGCTGACCTTTTGCGGAAGTAAAGTTTTTGTGGTGTAATAACTGTGCCATCTGCAATATGAATGGCCTCCTGCCGAATGAGCGAAAGCTAGAGATACTTCTACAAGAAATAAAAACTTTGGCATTTGCATCTAAGTACTGAGATGATTAATGCAGGATCCAGTGACACCAAATGGATGAAGGGACCATACGGACGCTCGAGTGCTTGGGATACTGCTTTTAGATGGAGTAGGCTTGAAACTGGCAATATCTGCCAATATGTTTTATAAAAAACAACATAGATATTGAACCTCATCTCAATGATAAAAAAATTGCAAATTTGACAATTATTGCATCTGCTGCACTAATCACCCTGACGAAAATTCAGCAGTAATATAAAGCACTACCTCCACAATAAGTTCAAAAAAGATTGAACAACATTGATTTTTCAAGGGTTGAAGCGTGGATACAGACTTTATAATTAATTATTATATGGAAGGTTGTCTAGAAGAAGTTTCTGTCAGCAATAAGGCCCCATTGTACTTTTCATGAACTTTTATTTGTGTCTCTTGTTTCTTGTGTGCAATAAAGTATATTCTTATCTTATGGATCGTGGTTTCCAAGTGAAAATGAAAATATTTACCACAAATGGAATGAATGAATGGTATACGCATTTTTCTAAGACATAAGGCTCTTCTAGATAAGCTATGAGTGATTGGTATACACTGTGCTCTATGGAGGTGGCTGGAATCTTATGTTAGAAATCGGAGTCAGTGTCTTTGGGGGGCTACATTTCGAAATCCTTTCCAATGGGTTCAGGCGTTCCCCAACGCTTCCATTTAAGTCCGCTCCTATTTATTCTTTATTTAAATGATGTGAGTACCTAGTTCTATCTTAAAATCAGTGTGTGTCCACCTCGTGAATGCCGACGATTCTACAAAAATTCTTACATTACGAAAGTGGCTATTATGAAATTCAAAGAGATTAGCAATTTGTGTAAAAATAATCAGTTAATATTAAATACGGGTATATGCCACACAACAACATTTTAAGAAAACAACTGCACTGCACTACGATTACAAAATGGATGGTAAAACCGTCGTTAAGACTATTGGCAAGATGCTACTAACATATCGATGGTCCCTATTAAAAATGTCGGATCTGCAAAATCGCGACTTTTCAGGAGAGCGCTTCAAAGCCGGATTATGTAATAAAAAAAAACTATTAAACTTACGAAGTTCAAATTTACACTGTACATTGTATAAACAGTTTCTTGTAATCTTATATTGGCAATTTAAGAAATTTGTAATTATTTATGGAGATAATGTATTACCGACATTTTTACGAGGAAAGTTTTTCACAAAAATGTTGGTTATGACACATACGACTTTATTTTTGGGGTGTCCAATTAACGTTTTAGTAGGTAGTGGCACATTCAACATTTTTACATGATGATTTTAAAATACTTTTGTCGGTTGTTCGTTTTGAATATAAGAAATAGAAATAAAAAATGAGAAAATTGTGTGTCCGCATACTTTAATTCAAAAGTAATATTCAATTGAAAAGTAGATATTGAAAATATTTCTTTAAAAACTTTTAGGAAACGTCCAGAGATTATTATTTGAAGTATTTTGAAGTTAGGTAATATCTGAGTTCAATGAAATTCTTTGATTATTAACAACAATATATTGTAAGATAATTTTCTCAACATCTCTCATGTAACATAATTTCAGTGCAACAGGTGGGTAATTAACATTTTAGTCTTTTTTCTAAAGGTAATAAAAGGTACAAAAAATATTTTTTATCAGTTTAAAGTGCTTCTAAATAATAAAGTAATACTTATAAAAAATCAACACACGATAAAATTATCAAAATGCTTAAAAATAGTATCACAATCACCGTCACGCACATAATTTGCTTGAGATCAGCCGTATAGGATCATGCATATACGTAATGCTTACTTAAAGGTTTGGCATAACATTACTAATATAAGGATTAGTGTCAACATAAACCATCATATTAATTTAAACTTCAACTAAAGACTAAACATAATAAATTGTAGTAAATTAAAAATCACTGATATGAGATCAACATTTCTTAATTGTCATCATCCTCAGAGTCACTCCTTTGGTGGGTTGCATTTCTTGGCATATGAGGCAAATCTTTATAAAAAATGTGGTATTTTTCTGGAATGACACCGGACTTACACAAGTCATTGAGATCTTTATATTTGGCATAAGGAATTGGTATGGGGCCTTTATACGCTTCAGATATTTCAAAGAAATTGTTGCGTTGGGTGTTTCTTTTAGCTGACCTGAGCACCACAAGAGTTCTTGGCTCTTCTGCAAGATCGTACTTGAATTCCATCTTTTCGTAGATACCTGCCTCAACTGTAACTTCTCTGACTTGGGTCCACTTCATTTTTTCGTTGTTGATATCTTTAGTCCAGTTTCTGTCCGACAGCAAGTCTTTGAAGTTATAAAAGTCCCGAACAGTCATCTCCTTGACTGTATATGGCTCTCCATTCAACTTGGCCCAACGTACCAAACAATTCCACTCATCAGGTGTATAAATAATTTTCCGGTCACTTTCTCTTTCGATGAACGCGTGGACACTGTCTCCTTCGTTTTGCGTATGACCTTTTTCCATGAACCTGTGAATGATTTTGACCCCTAATTCCTTAGCAGCAAGCAAATATAAAGCAAAGACAATACGGTTTCGATTTTGTCCAGCGCAATTATCGGACCAAAATCTGAATTCTTTCACTCCTTTCTCTGCATGGCTCTTAATAAACTCGTACAAGCAGCTTGAAACTTCATTTGCACCTTTTTTAGCAGTCCCTTCATGCCACATGTAACACGTTGCAGCTTTTTTAGCTAATTCAAAAACTGTAAAATTGGCAGTATTCAATTTTCTCTTATAGTAAAATATGCTTACCTCGCCATGGGGTGTCTGTAAAACCTTTTGGAAATCAAAAGTGGCTGCAACTATTTCAGTATTTTGAATTGCTTCTTCTTTATCAGTTTGTTTGAGTGAACGAGCTTTTTTCTTATGATCTTGATGTTCCAAAAATGTCTGCTTTTCTTTTTCGCTGGGAAACTGATTGTTTGCGAAGATATGACACACTTCGCACTGGTCTTTTTTAGGTTGGTAGAAGGCGAGATTAAAATTGGCATTAACAATGTCTCGGTACTGACGTTTATTAGCTTTACTATTATATTTGTCAGGATCGCACCATTCAGAATATAACTTATACATTTGTGATGTACTAGTTATATTGTTTAAATACAACTTTTTTGAGTCTCGGCGTGCATAGTGGGATTCCACGCGATCTAGACAGTTGACATGATCCTTCACACTTTGCACCATTACTTCATCTATAACTCGATGTTGGTGATCGTATTTTCCTCTCTTGTCTTCTTCAACAGCGGCTAAGCCATCATACTTTTTCCAAGCTGTAGTCACTATGCGTTCACCAGAGGATATGGTGCTTAGAAACATCTTTTTGCAGACCCTTCTTTTTTCTTTCTCTTCTGTAGGTAGATAGTAAACGTAAGTGTACTCACGTTTGTGTTTAACAACATCAGTGGTGTTTCTTCCTTTGGTAATCTTTTTTGTGTATTTTATCACAAACTCCCAGTGCTTATTACGATCACCCAGCTCCCAAAATTTTGAAAAAATCGTTTCTCTTTGTTTTAATTCAAAATTTTCCGTACATTTGTACCGACATTTCCTGCCACAGGGATCACCCAATTTTTTTTCTGCAATCAGTTTTCCTTTGTTGTTTGTAAAAGCTTTTCCTTCGTTTTTCTTCCTTTTTCTTTGTACTACTGACCAATTTTCTTTGTGTGATAGTCTTTTCTTTCCAATGTCCATTTTGTACGTCTTCTTTCTAGATCTGTTTGTAGTGGGTGTCACGTTAGTGGAAGTAGCGGTCATCGGGGAAGGTGTTGGAAGATTATCATAGACTTCTTCGTTACTTATAATACAATCTTCAACGCATATGGCACAAAAACGGTCTCCACATGGATCATCATGGTCAGGAACCGGTGATGGTGTTGGTGTTGAATTACCTGGCAATGTTTCAGTCTGCTTTTTGTCAGCCACCTCAGGAACTGGTGATCGTACCGGTGTTGAATTATATGGCAATGTTTCACTCTGCTTCTCGTCTGCCATTTCATCTTCGGCCCTATCTTCAGCCGTCTCTTTTTCATCGAAAGTGTCGCCTATCAAATCCTCCAACTGAATTAGCTCTTCCTCAAAGTGGGCCGGTATTGGGGATGAATCTGGGTCTAAAAAATTTGATAGAATTACCAATTTGGACTAAAATAAGTAAAAACGGTAAATAATTTGAACTGTTATAAGTACGGTTTTTTTAAGTGATATTAATCAACCTAAAAATAAATTAATAAACCAGTTTTTTACATCTTACTGAAGTAGGAATTAATTTCATAGGAAGAAAAAATTACTATGGCACATCTGACGTAAATTTTTTGATATATTTTGTATAAAAATGTCACTTGTGGCATATACGACCAAAATATTTACAGATAATACGGTTAAGAATGTCGAAAGTGACACATCTGGCAAAATTGCTAATTGTATGAACAACTAATAAAGTCGGAATGGTCAGATCCAACAAATTTAACTACTTTGAGTACATTTAAGATTGTCGAAAGTGGTAGGTACGACATTTTTTCTACTCAATGTCCATATAACATAAGCGTATCTACCGGTACCAACTTTTTTAAACGGAATAAGGTGCTTATACAGAATACAATCCTCTACATCCACAATTAATGTAATACTTTGATAATAGTAATTACTAAAGTTAATACTTAATACTTAGTAACAATAATATTTAATAGTAATAAAAAAAATCTTACCAGTCTCAGTAGGTGTCCTTCGGTTTTGGCAATGTGTTATCTTCTTAGCCTGTTTAAATTCGTGCGGGCTATGAGACACTAGGTCTAAAATGCGTTTCGAACGCCCTGACATATTTTGAACATTGAAATAAAACAAGAAACACTGCTAAAAACAAACTAATGTAAGAGCCGACACGCGTGCGCTCCACCCGACAACAAAGTGCGTTCTGTCAGTACCGACGGCGCGTGCGCTCCCCCCGTCCCGCGAACAAAAACGGTTGCGTCACTTCCTACATATTTGCACGGGCACCAGGTTACAACTGTCATTTTTATCTCTGGAAAGTACCCTTGTAGATATTTTTTTTATAAAATAAAATATGCATCCTATAAAACATTTTTTTTCAAGTATTTTGGTGTAAAAAAGTGAAAATCGCCAAAAACGTATTACCGACATTTTTAATAGGGACCATCGATATTATTGTTAAGTGTATGGTTGCGTCAACAATAGCGAGAATAAAACAATATTCAAGTTACCCCGAGAAAAAGAAATGTAAGTACTACCGTAGATAGTTGTTTGTAACAAATTTGTAACGTAATCTACATGAAGATAGAAATAAATAGGTTAGTTATCAAGGGTAAATTACAAATAAAAAGAACGGTTCTAACATAAATAATGTTACTTCGCACTGTGAAAAATTGTTACACTGCAATAAAATAGGTAACTTTACAAATAAAATACATCTGACTTCGAAGTAATTTCCGTTGCTATAAAAAAATAACAGCTCTAATAACAACGCATGTTTTCCACTATAAATATTTTAGTGGCTCTATTTTAGAGTGTTGCTTAATTTCTTCGACACTTCTTGTCTGGACATCTCAGTGGTGTTGTGCCAAGATCCTGATATGAAGCATCCAGGATCGGTTTCCGACTATTCATTTTATAGAAGAAGGTTTTTTTTGAGTCTAAATTTGTATAAAAGGGTTATTTATGGTTAATATCGGCAAAGCTATGGAGCAAATCATTCTTATAAAGATCGCAAGTTATAGTTGGAAACCTTTATTTTAAAGTACCTACATTTAAACGTATAATATCGCTTAAAAATGGCGAATATTATAATTAATTTGTGATGTCCTTGCCTGGATACCGTAGCACATGGTAAGATAGTTTGGGACTAGGACGACTAATTGTGTGGTATGAGATTTATTATTATTGTTACAGGTTATTGAATATTAGATTTCCTATTTTAATTGCTTATTGATATTTCTTTAACGCGTCGATACCTTCAATGTTGTCAATAAACTTTTTACATATTATGTAAAGTAAGATTTCCGATTTCCGCTGTGCAGGAACTTTCTCCACTCCACTCCACTATAAGTAAACTAATGTGATTAAGAACGATGAACGGGGTAGCCGCCTGCCTATATTATACTTGACAGTGTGTTCTGTGCTTGACAGATACCTACCTACTTTACCGTGCAGCAACTAGCGCCGGCGGGCGACCCGCGCCGCTCGCTGCATAAACATTGCACCTTGTGGAGCCACTCGCATTCGCGCGCTGAGCCACACAGCCCCCGCCATTTTAGCTAGCGTAGGCTATTATGCTTCGCGCGGGCCCGACCGAAGATTACTTACTATCTTTATTTGTACTGTACCGGCCAAGTGCGAGATGGACTCGCGCATTATCTATACAATATTAGTCACAAAAACGAGAAAAAAACGGCAAAACATCACGTTTGTTGTATGGGAGCCCCCCTTAAATAATTAATTTATTTTGATTTAATTTTTTTTGAAGCGAATATAGTTCTATAAGTATTCTGTGAATATTTCAAGCGTCCACCTGTTGCCGTTATTATGATTTCATGAGATACAGCCTGGTGACAGACAGACAAACAGACGGACAGTGAAGTCTTAGTAATAGAGTCCCGTTTGGCACCCTTCGGGTACGGAACCCTAAACAATATCACTGATTCCCTTAGCATTGAATTTAAAAATGAAACTATCGGGGAAATGTGGTTTAAATTCGTTATTTTTCGAAAAATAAAATAAGATAGTTACAAATCTTACCAACGAGCGACGTCAGCGCCAGTCGCTCTTCTTTCCCTACTTAAAATTCAATGGTATAACGTTATATTTCATAATGTTTTTTTTTTTAATCTCATTTATTTTATAAGCCATACATCGAATATTCCATAATGTTATTATTGCCACTTTTTGCATCGAATTAAGAACAGACTTTAATTTAGGTGTAGGGTACCTACCAAACCTACCAAAAAAAATAAGACTATACTACAGTTTTGTCGGCGTGATTTACGGCAAACATCCCTAATGCGTTTGAATATTAGTTCTGCGTTTAATGCTGAATATTTCTCTTTGAAATCTTAAAAATTAAATGCGATACGATTCTATCAAGGTTTAAGTAATAAATAAAGCCTCCGTCGCTAGATAACTCTATTGTCGCCGCTAACTGATGAAATCAGCCGGCCAATACAACGCCCAGGAAGTTTATTATGCGGCAAGTTAATCAAGCACTGTCTAAAACGTTTGACTACCACTTAGCTGATCAAAATCTAGCCTCTTTATTAAAAGGCTGAATGAAGAGCCGCCAACAAGTTGTTTTTCAAGATGACGTCAACGCAACAGCTGATTTGCTTCACTAACCCCCAGTTTCTCGTACACTAACACGCTGTTAATCTACTGTTAACAGCTGTCAATTGGCCAAAGTGCATACAAAAAAAACCACTGACAGCTGTTAACAGTAGATTAACAGCTTGTTAGTGTACGAGAAACTGGGGGTAAGTCTGCTTCGATAGGGTGACCAAGATATTTGGTTGAAACTGAACTGAAAGTAGATGTGCGGGACAGGTTATAAGCATAAAAATAAAATAAAATCAATAAAACTTCTTCCAATTTCTCAGTATTCCGACTAGTTATTTCAAGACCATCTTCGAACCTACGTACAAAAAAATAGTGTTATCCTGTGTGGCTGTGTCGGCCAAGTCGAGAGGGCAGCCACACTAGATATTAGAAAGGTATTCTCTTCTTTTTTGTTTATTTATTTGAAATAACCTACTTAAAAAACGAATGCTTGGCCACAGAAATTATCCTTGATAAATTAATAGTCTATTAAATTAAAATTTTGTATATTTTTCTGCAGTTTAGATTATTCAGATTACCTTCTAACCTGTTATTTGTTATTTTCTCATTTGATTATTGTTTGTGATTGTGACTGTTTTTTTCTTATAAATAAAATAAAAAACAACGTTCACTTTTAAATCACCTTAATTTCCCACGTTTCGATTATTTTGCAGTTGTCGTGGTCACGGATAAATGGAAGTAGCCAGTACTGCATCTCGGTCACCCTAGCAAAGCAGACGCCGCCTAGTACTAACCACATGGCTAGCTAGATTATAGAACGTTTCGTTTAATCGCAAGGCCGCCTAATGAACGTCCTAGGCGGTTAATTCGACGGCTAATTTTACCAGCCGGCGGCGACATAAACTTTAGACAGCAAACAATTCGGTGCGACTAGGCGCGATCCAGCAGCGCGGGCAAGTCGGCGTCGGCCAGCAGCAGGTCCTGCAGCGCGGGGCCGCGCGCCGCCACCACCAGCGCGTAGTGCGCGTGCAGCTGCGTCAGCAGCTCGCGCTCGTCCAGCGGCTCCAGCGCCTCGGCGCGCGCGCGCTCGGCCGCCGGCAGCGCCGCCCACACGGCCGCCATGTCCCAGGCGCGCGCGCCCGCCCAGCCCGCCGCCGCCAGCCTCGCCGCCGCCGCCGCCGGCGCGCGTCGCGCCGCGCCGTCCGCCGCCGCGCCCGCCAGACCGCACCCGCGCGCCGCCAGGTTGCGCACCATCACCTGCGCGACCCGCCGCACACGTGTCACCGGCCGATCGCCCGACGCCGGCCGCGTCGCGCGATCGGCCTCGGGATTAGGAACTCACCTCTCCGAACTTGTCGTCCAGGTTGCACTGCTCGTACAGCAGCACCATGCTAGTAGGAAAGGCGGCGCTCAGCGTCCGCAGCAGCGCGTCGGCGTCGGCCGGCGGCAGGTACACCAGCACGCACTCGGCCAGGAGCAGCGTGGGCGGTGGGGCGGCGGCGGCGGGGGGCGGGGACAGCGCGCCGCAGCGCTGCAGCGCGGCGAGCACGGCGGCGGGGCAGCGCAGGTCGGCGGCCGCCAGGTGGTAGCGCGCGCCGTGCAAGGCCGCGCGCCCGCCCGCCCCCGCCGGCCCCGCGCCGCCCGCCGGCTCGCCCACGCGCTCCAGCAGCGCGGGCGTGCGGCGGATGATGTTTATCTTCTTGCCGACGACGCCGGAGTGGTCGAGCTCCACGAAGTTGGCGAAAGCGCGCGTGGAGTCGCTGAGCCGCCAGAACAGGGTGTCGAACCCGCAGCCCAAGTTGATGATCTGACACTGGCTGCCACAGCGCTGCAAATTTTGTTGCTTTTTAATTAATTATTACTAAACCTATACCAGATGATAGACTTTGGGTCACTTTTTTTATTACATTATACATACTAAGTAAAAGTGAATAGCTAATTCTTTCAATAGAAAATTTAATAGAAAAATTTTCTCTATCATGACATCAACTTTAGTTCTCTTGCCTACACCTTTTTAGGGTTCCGTACCCGAAGGGTGCCAAACTTAACCTATTACTAAGACTACTGTCAGTCTGTCTGTCACCAGGCTGTATCTCATAAACCGTGATAGCTGGCAGTTGAAATTTTCACAGATAGGTACTAAAAACAAAATAAAATAAATATTAAAGGGGGGCTCCCACACAACAAACGTTGTCTAAAGACAGCGCTCGCCATCTAGCGGCGATCTATGTAACCTTCACAACGCCGATGTCGTTAAATTTCCGTTAATACCTACTTAATTAAATTAAATAAAACAACCCTTTATTCTGAATAAGATGACATTTCTAGGATTAATTGGGTATTTGACAAAATATCAAATGAGTTACTTTTAAAACGGAATTTTGTATGAAAATACTTGCATATGACGTCACATTTCAGAGCACTCTTTTTATATTTAATCTATTTAAAAATTGTAATAACTAGTAATTGACTAAAAGAGATACATTTTCCGAGATATTTTGTAATTTTTGTTTTAATCGAGCATAGTAAATAATGTATTTTTGATCGTGTCAAATACCGCATTACATTTCAAATGCCTAGTCTAAATTTGCACTGCTATTTGGATTTCTTATTAACATTACCTACTGCAAATTTAATTAATTTAATTTTTTAAAACTTATGAGATCATATTTAGAAGGGAGGGTTCAAAAAGCTGACATAAATAGGACTAAATCATCAGGGTCGGAGGTTAAGATGGGAGTGCCACAGGGATCTATTTTGGGGCCGTTCCTTTTCCTCGTATATGTAAATGATTTGCCGTTCATGGTTCAAAAAATGTCAGAGATAGTATTGTTTGCAGATGACACGTCACTTATTTTTAAGATTAAGAGACAAGAAAATGACCTTGCGGATACAAATAATGCTCTCTCTAAGGTACTATATTGGTTTACTTCTAATAACTTATTATTAAATTCAAAAAAGACAAAATGTATAAAATTCACACTACCAAATGTCAAAATGGTTGACAGCAATGTTATATTGGGGAATGATAAACTAGACCTTGTAGAAGAAACTGTATTTCTGGGTATCACAATTGATGCAAAGCTTCAATGGGGTCCTCATATAGGAAAATTGGCAAATAGGCTTAGTTCTGCAGCATACGCAGTTAAAAGAATCCGGGAACTAACTGATGTCGCAACTGCTAGGCTTGTTTATTTTAGTTACTTCCATAGTATTATGTCCTATGGTATACTACTGTGGGGTCGAGCAGCAGACATTGAGACCATCTTCGTCCTGCAGAAAAGAGCGATCAGATTCATATATAAGCTAGGCAATAGAGATTCGTTAAGAGATTTATTTAAAGAAACTAACATCCTAACAGTTGCTAGTCAGTATATCTATGAAAATATTATGTACGTTAGGAAAAATATCAGTGACTTTAAAACTGTAGGTAGCCAACACAATGTAAATACTAGAAATAGACATAAACTTTCGTTCCCAAAATTTAGGCTGGCAAAGGTTAATACATCCTTTATGGGGCATTGTATACGTTTCTACAATAAGATCCCCGAGGATATAATAAGCTTGCCAGAAACGCGGTTCAAAAAATGTGTGAAGCACACTTTGTGCCAAAAAAGCTACTATAACATTAAAGATTATTTAGATGACAATGATGTCTGGAATTAAAGCCAGTTCAATGCATGAGTTTTAGAACATTTATATAAATCCTGTAAATTAAGGACTTGAAAAGACTAAGTTTGGAGTTTTTTTGTCCATTTTTTCTCCAAAATGATCTAGATTTTGAAATGGACACCTAGTTTAACTTGTAACGTTCATTAAGTCGCAGTTTCTGTGCTACTTTGAATAAAAAAATTTTTGATTTTGATTTTGATATTTATTGTTACATTTGAAAAATTGCATGCAGTTTTTATTATTATTTTTAATTCATTACCCTAACTTAAGTGCGCCTCTCGGCATAGGCCGCCTTCAACGACTTTCACTGGCTTTTATCGTTAGCAATCCTTCTCCAATTTGGTCCTGCTGTCATTTTTATATCGTCTTTCCATCTCCTGCATGGCCTCCCGCGTTTCCCCTTGGGTACCAGTTGGTTACCTCTGCACCATTTTTCCTGCTTGCATCGCAGCCTCTGGCCTGTCCATCTCTACTTCAAACTGTCAATTGTCTTCAAGATATCAGTAGTTTTGTGCTTGATCTGTTATCTCTTCTCTCCATGGACCTTTGACATTTGACTACTGTGCCGTCCATGGCCTTGGCGTCCCTCCCTCCCTCCCTCCCTACCAAATCCAAATCCTGAGCGATTCCAATCGTCTAACTGTCAAATTAGTATGGAATTTGACAGTTAAGCGATTGCAATCGCTCAGGATTTGGTGCGCATAATTAGGCCGCTGATGCTTGAGATTTTATTGCTTTCTCTACTTCGGTCTGCAAGATTTCGGATTCAGAGTCAGGCTGTATGATGGCTGTTGTTTTCTTTGGACTTTTTCTTTGATCTGGGTAGAGTTGGGTAGAGAGTCATATTGTAAAACTAGCACACAGGCTTAGTTCTGCAGCATATGCAGTCAAAAGAATTAGAGAGCTCACTGACGTTGCAACTGCTAGGCTTGTTTATTTTAGTTACTTCCATAGTATTATGTCCTACGGCATACTACTGTGGGGTCGGGCAGCAGACATTGAGACGATCTTCATCTTACAGAAGAGAGCCATCCGATTTATTTACAAGTTAGGTAGTAGGGATTCGCTAAGAGATTTCTTCAAAGAAACCAACATCTTAACAGTTGCATGTCAATACATTTATGAAAATATTATGTACGTTAGAAAAAATATCAAAGACTTCGAAAATGTTGGTGGCCACCATAATGTTAATACTAGAAATAAACATAAATTGTCATTTCCACTATTTAGACTTGCAAAAGTTAACACATCCTTTATGGGGCACTGTATAAGGTTCTACAACAAAATTCCTCAAGATATATTAGAGTTATCTCCAACGCGATTTAAAAAATGTGTTAAGCACATTCTGTGCAAAAAGGCTTACTATAACATCAAGGATTATTTAGAAGACAAAGATGTTTGGCATTAAACAGTAGATTAATATTATTTAAAGGACGATTGTGACTAGTGTTCAACACATTCATGACTAATATCTTAAGTTGAAAACTCTGTTAATTAAGTTAAAACGTGTTTTGAAAAGAATAAATGTGGAGTTTCTTTGTTAGCTTCTTCTCCACATAATCCATTAATTGTGAAACTAACAACTTTGACGTTCATTAAGTAAACATTCTGTTTTTACAATGAATAAAAATATTTGAATTGAATTGAATTGAATTGAGTTGGGAATAGAACTCTGTAGACAGTTCATTTATGTGTTTTCTTTTCATAGCAACTTTGTCTTTCTTTTTCATGGTGGGTATCCATTCCATACCTGACACTGAGTTCCTTTAGAGCTTCCTTTCCTCCTCCTGATTTTCTTATGTCTTTCTAGTGTTTCCAGCCTTCTAGGTTTTCGGTCTTTCCTGATAATGAAGCTAAGCAAACAAATAAGAGAAGCCTTCTCTTATTTGTTTGCGTAGCTTCGTTATTTTTTTCATGTTGCTTTTCTTGTGTTGGCCTGATATGAGTTGTTTCCTTTGTTCTATGCTTTTGTTTAAGTCATTAGTAGCACGGAGTTGCATCTCTAGGGCTCTGTATTGTCTGCCTATCGGTAGGTGTTCTTCTAGAGCTAGATTCTCCAGAAGTTCCTTAATCTTTACCACTGTTTCTTGACAGGATTCAAATTTGCTGTGATGCAAGTTGTTTGAGCTAAAGTGCCTGTGGGTTCTGTATTTCCTTGTGATCTCTGTGCTTAGGCAGCTTCTTACCATTCTGGTGTTTGTATTGTAATTTAGTCTTGTTATGATACTTGTACCAGTAAATAGTTTTGGAGAGTTGCTGATGATGTAGTCTAATTCTTTTTTGTAACTGCTATCTGGCGAAATCCAGGTCCACTTGTTCTTGGGTTTTTGAATATTAAGTTCAGGAGAGTTAGATTCTAAAATCTATATCAACTATATAATTTTAAAAAAAATTGTATAATAATAATAATAAATTATTTATTTCAATTAAATTACATAGTACTTGCATTAAAAGGCTTGAAGTTCATTAATGATTATATCTTAGACACCTACGCTAGGCAACAATCCTGTCTTGTAGGCGTTTAATATTATTTAAAATTGAACATTGCTTTACTTCAACTATGTTAACTTGAGCTCTATAATTAATATAGTGATGGAGGCAACTTTTGTTCAGTAACTGCTGAACTATTCCAATACATAAATATATATATCATAGTTAGCAGAAACACTGTGAATCCTGCTTGTAGTAACTAATTTACTTTACTTATGTCTCACACCTGTCACAGAGAAAAAAAAAATGTAATAAAACAAATTTTGTAAATATTTGCTTTATATTTTAATAAATATAATCGAAATCTATCATATTGTGGTAAAATTGTAAGACATTTTCGAAATCAACAGGAAGTTTAAAATGTTACACCCCTCACCATGGAATGAGCCCTCTGTCAAAAGTAAACTCACTTGAGAAACATAGCTAGTTGTTACTTAAGGCAATAGGTACTTTCTTTTTGCTTCTCTCGTTCGCAGACTGTAAACATTTTTTTTTTTTATAAAACAGTTAATACTAAAGAACTGACAAGATTTTTTTACATACTTACATATATTATGTATATGAAACCCTTATTTAGTAGAGTCAAAGTTGCATTTGCCTCATAATTTTAATACCCACATAACACTTTCTAACGGAGGTCAGAGACCATACCTCAAGAAAGTGATGTACGAAGATATCGATGGCACGAACGCGCGCGAAGTAACCGCGGTGAATCTCAGGCGGTTTGCGCTCGCAGCGGCGCGCGAAGTGCGCCACGTACTCGTCCTTGTAGTAGCCGCGCTCCACCGCGCTGCGCTTGCACTCCGTGGCGTCCGTGTTGGTGGCCTGCACCGCCGCGTCCTCGGCTTCGGGCGACCAGCCCCGTGCCGCCTCCGCCATACCCTCGCCGACACCACTCGGCGGCCCGAATTCCATACGAACCGATGATTCTCTCCACGTCCTTCACACGCTAATTGAAGCACTAATTCACATAGTTTCCAGTTTCATGAAAAGTTGCAATCCTGTCCGACTGACCAAAAGACAACAATATTCTAAAGCAAAACAAACAAGGACAGCAAAGCAACCTCCACTAGTCCACAGATTAAAAAGACAACCAACCAACCAATTCAATTCTGCTTTATGGACTCACTGCTGCACTGATTATAATACAGCAGTACAACTTCGCCAATTGCCAATGTCACGTGTTAGGCAAGACTATAGCCAATCACAACAAAGAACGAGGCTCGGTCAGAATTTTGAGGCAACAGAAGTGTAGTGAGTGATTTTAGACCGTTTGTTCTTTAAGCTAAAGTTTGATATTGTTGTCTGAAAGGAATTTACCTATAATGTATATCTACAAGAGGGGAATTTGCCTGGGAGAGGATAAGTTTAAGATTAGTAGGTCGGACAGTGTTATCAGGGAGAACCAACCAACCAAGAATACACATTATTTTTTTTTTTTTTTTAGTGGTGGCTTTCCTAAGGATCTGCCAACGTCCGAGTTACGAAAAAGTACTACCTCTGTGAATGATAATGGAATACACATTATACACATGAAGTTTAAATTAGCAAGAACCTACGACCCTAATGGTGTCCTACTCCCACGCACACGAATCCTCGATATGAGAAAAAAAGACGAATTTATGTTGCCAGTACACCGATTTCCACCTTGGTAGTACAACCCTATCTGTCAAATATTTATTTCTTTTAATCAATTACACAACACATAGGGCCGTGCCAATAGTACATTCAAAATCGATACAATAAGATAAGAATATTCTTTATTGTATACCGGAAAAATGTCGGAAGAAAAACTCTATTACGCTCGTATACAATATTAGGTAGTTTTTTTTTATGGCATACTAGAGAACATGTAAATAATATTTTTATGCGGTAATTATAACGGCATTGTCGTCTGTTATTCGTCGAACCTAGAAGATACTTTTAGGTCCATCAAGGACTATTTCTAGAATCGACGAACTAAAGCGCATCCATGTTTGTGATGTCCTTGCCTGGTTACCATAGCACAGGGTATCCTGGTTTGGGACCAAGTCAAGTGATTGTGTTGTGGAGAAGTTATTAATTTATTTAAGTCAATTTTTCATTAATTTATTGTTCGATAAGTAATGAAAGTTACGTAATTCGAATAGTAGTTTTCATATTTTTAGTAGGAAAACATGTTCGTTCATGTCATTGTTTCAACATTGAGCATCAACATTGAGCCTCCATCAAATAGGGGGACGGGCTGCATTGTATGGTTTTGTGCCAGGTTCCCTTCTCCGCCGCTCTCTCATCAAAATGTTCCTTCCACATAACCATACATTGTTTTTTAATTTCCGGGATGAAATCAGTAAAGAAGATCCAATTCCACCAACATTGTCCCCAACTGTCATAAATATTATTGAATAAATTAATCAATAAATATTATTACATAATATTAAAAGTAATAATACTTGATAAATAATAAAGAACACTGTAATACTTTTTAATATTTTTTTAATTAGCAATTATTTGATACTTCAAATATAATTTCGTTTTCTTCTGGTTCAAAAATCTTTTTTGAAATCATGCATGTTAATGTGAAATCTAGCAAAGCAGTTGCAGCAGTCAGTGTACGGCACAAGGATCGTAGTCTAGGCTTCAGGATTATTGGTTAAAATTAAAATGCACTCGGATGATGAGCAAACGTTGTATTCCGGTTGACAGCAGACAGGGAAAAAAAAAGTGTTGCAAGTACAAAGCTAAAAATGTGCAGTGAAACCAATATTATAGGGATACCATTATTAAATCTTATTTCTAACACTTCCCCTTATTCCTATAATATACACAGGTAACATGCTCTAAATATCATAATTTGTATGCACAACTTTATACAATTCAATATCAAAATGAAAACAAGTGCAATTCACAAATGCAACACAATGCGATCAAAAAAAATTGTGTACAATGCATCAAGATTCGATTCAAAAATGCAAATAAAAAAAATCACACAATGCAAGAAAACTGCAATCAAGTCTCATACAATTTTGTTGTGCAAATACAAACATTAAGTTCACAATTAAAATTTTTATTTTTTTATTTATATGATCTTTACATTCATATCTCTGATGAAGATATAATGCTTTTCAGAGGCTAACGGTTTAGTCAGGATATCTGCTGGCATACTGCTGGTAGGCAAGTATTTAACAGTTACATTACGTTTCTGTACTAAATCCTTAATGAAATGATAACGCAAATCGATATGTTTGGTTCGCTTATGTGAATATTCTTTTGATTGCAACAATCTTTGTGCACTTTGGTTATCGTTATACACAATCATATCAATCTGCATTAGATCAATTTCAGACAAAAAGTTCTTAATAAAACAAAGTTCTTTGCATACATCTGTCATAGCAAGGTACTCAGCCTCGGTGCTAGACAGTGCAACACAACGTTGTTTTCTTGCTTCCCAGCTTACAGTGTTGTTGCCTAATTTAACGAGAAACCCTGTATATGATCTTCGATCAAAAGGATCGTTAGCCCAATCAGCGTCTGCATAAGCCACGATATTTAAGCTTTCACTTTTATGAAAATACAATCCATAATTAATAGTACCAGCTAGATAGCGTAGCACACGTTTTGCAGCCATCCAATGACTTTTATCAAACTTTGAAATATATTGACTAAGTTGGCTGCAGACAAAAGAAATATCTGGCCTAGTACAAACAGACAAATACATTAGGCATCCTATAAGCTGTCTATACTGATATACATCATCATCAATACGATTACTGTCTGACTGTGAACTAAGTTTACAATTTAGAGGCATAGGGGTAGATATTGTTTTACATTGTGACATTCCAAATCTAATTAAAAGCTTTTTGATATAATTTGACTGATCTAAAATCAAAGTATCTTTAGTCCTAGTAACATTCATGCCTAAACAACTTTTTAACAGGCCTAAATGTTTTACATCAAATTCCTTTTTCAATAAATGAAAGAAATTCTGATTTTTACAATTTGAAAAACAAATAAAAATCATCAACATATAATGCCACAATTGTAAATTCACTTTCATTCCTTTTAAAATACACACATGGTTCACATTCACTTCGTTTATAACCATGCATGTTAAGATATTTATTAATCTTTTCATTCCACATCCTGCTCGCTTGCTTCAACCCATATATGCTTTTATTCAACTTACATACTTTATTACTGTCATTTGTAAAACCAATAGGTTGCTCCATGTAAATAGATTCATTGAGGTCACCATTTAAAAATGCTGTAGCGACATCTATGTGTTCTATAGTGAGATTATATTGAACAGCTATCGCAAATAATATTCTTAAGGTAGAGTGTCGCACGACGGGAGAGAACGTGTCTGAATAATCTATCCCGTTCCTCTGGGTAAAGCCACACGCGACTAGCCGAGCTTTATATCTATCGAGCTTTCCATTGGGATCACTCTTTACCTTATAAATCCACTTACATTTAACTACATTTGTGTTAGGAGGCCGAACAACTAATTGCCAAACTTTGTTGTACAACATCGAGTTATACTCTTTGTCCATGGCTTCCTTCCACTTAGAGCTATCATCTGAAGACATTGCTTCCTCATATGTTTGTGGCTCAAAAATAGAACAATCCTCAAATTGCCCTAATGACACCATTGACATGTCAAAGTCACAAACATACCGTTGTGGTGGGATACCTCGCGTACTGCGAACAGGATTGCTGCGTACGGTCACAGATGACTCTGGACGAGTCGCAGCTTCCCCCTCGGTAGACCTCTCACCAGGCGAAGGAACATAGTCTGGGCTGCCATCAGCACCAAACCCATCTTCCGAGCTCGCGTCACTGCCGGTGCAGTACTCGTCAGACTCGGAGACCACTGAAGTAGGAGACAAAAATTCATTATCCTTTGAATTTTGTAAGTTCATCTCACTTTCAGAACTCATCCTATCACTACACAATGTGTTATCAGGCTGTAAATGAATATTCTCAATTAAAGTTCCATTGTGACTAGAATCAGGAGCATTGCTCAATGAGATATCATTATTACTATTACAGCCAATTACATTATTATCATTTATCTCATTATTGTCATTTAATTCATTGTTATAATTAATGTCAATGCATATTATATCAGAATTAAATTCATTATTATAATTATTAATGTCATGAGATAACATTTGTTTAAAATCTTTGTAAAATTTACTTTCTAAAAATTCAATGTTTCTAGAAATAATTACTTTTCTAGGATTGCATGGCTCTATCAACCTATAACCTTTGGAAGTTTCACTGTACCCTACAAAAATACATAATCTAGATTTAGCATGTAACTTTGACTGAGTGGGCTTTGGTAATAAGGAATAGGCAACACAGCCAAACACACGAAGGTGCTTATGGCTGACTTGGCGTCCGGTCCATACTTCTTCAGGAAGCTGGCCTGCCAGTGCTGCTGTAGGGCTCCGGTTTCTCAGGTACATAGCAGTCATTGCAGCCTCTCCCCAAAAAACGGTTACATAACCCTGCTTGCCTAAGCATGCACCTAGCCTTCTCCATTATTACTCTTCAAACTTTGCACTGCAAAACTCACCTCCATTATCGGTTCTCAGGCATTTGATGAGTAAACCCGTCTGTTTCTCCACAAGGCTCCTAAATTTAATAAAATTAGACATTACCTCATGTTTGTTTTTCAACAAATAACCGAATGATTTTCTTGAGAAATCATCCGTAAAGGTAAGGAGATAACGAGCTCCACTCCAGCTGCAGTCTCTCATCGGTCCGCACACATCTGAGTGCACGAGTTCCAGAAGTTGGCTGGCTCTTCTTGCCTTGCCCTTGGGATACGTCTTAGCTGTCTGCTTCCCCTCAATGCAAGCTATACATGGAGAATCTAATTTACTATTCTGAAACATAACACCATGATTAGAACATTTACTTAAGGTTTGCAGTCCTTTTGAGCTAAGATGCCCCATCCGTCGATGCCATACCTCTCCAGACATACATGCAGCAGTCCTTGCACTCTCTGCCTCCTGCACTTGATGTAGGAGTGCTGAAGAGTACTCCTGAGCTGATACACCTGATAATTTGTAAATACCCTTCACACATTTTGCTGATAAAACAGGCTTACCATCAATCTTACATTTCTTATAGATAAAGCAGCCATCCCTCTCGAAAAGTACTGTCATTCCCCGTTCAACCATCTTACTCACCGATAGCAGATTTGCTGACAACTGTGGCACATACATTGTATCTTCCACTAACCATGCGCTACCATTAATATTTAAACTTAAATTACCTATACCTTCACTGACCATTTTCTCACTATTTGCTATGGCAATTAAACTATTTTGAGTGATAAAACTATCCATAGTTTTCTTATTGTTGGTCATATGCGAAGAGCAGCCCGAGTCCACGATCCAGTCATCCGTTGCGGTGAAGCCTGAGCATAGCAGTGTCTGCAGTTCTCCATTTTCAGCTTTCTTTGTCTTCAAATTTTCTTTCTTGTTGTTCTTTAACTTGAAGCATTGCGACCGCAGATGACCTTTTTTCTTGCAGAAATTGCATGTGACATTTCTCTTTGAATTAACAGCCAATGCAGTATTATCGTTAGATGTGGATGCACTTCTCCGGAATTCCTCTTGAAGGAGCCGGGTTCGGACAAGCTCGCTCGATAGTTTTGAGGTTAGGCATGCGGTTTCCAAGCCTGATACTAATGCATCGTACTCGGTCGGTAGCCCAATAAGCATGATTTCAGCCACCTCGGCATCTTCTGTGTGCCGTCCTATGTCTGCTAGCTGCTGTACAATTGTCATTATATTATTGATATATTCAGTCATGTTGCTGAAATTTGTATAATCAATTTTTGTGTAACGTTCTGAGTAAGACTACACGTCTATGAAGCCCTCTATCCTCGAATATGGTGCTCAGCTTATCCCACGCCTCTTACGACGTTTTTGCAGAATACACATGCTGGTAAAGCGCGGGTTTGATGGATAAGCAAAGCCGAGCAAGTGCTTTTTGATCTTTGGCCACGTCATTGTCTAGACCAAGGATGCATTGCCATAATCCTTCCAGCGTTAAAGCCATTCGCATGGCAAACTTCCACGTGGGGAAGTTAGACACACCTTCCAATTTGTCAATTTGGATATTATTCGCGATGATCCTCTCATTGTTGCTTACTGGCATGTTCTGTGTGTTGTTATTAGATGATTGTCCATCACCATTGGTCATGATTAAGCGAAATGTGGTGTATGAAGCTGAGAGGTTATTTGAGACGCGTGGTAGGTATGTAGGTACGACTTACGATTTCCTTTTCCAACTGGGCCCAGAACCTGTGAAATCTAGCAAAGCAGTTGCAGCAGTCAGTGTACGGCACAAGGATCGTAGTCTAGGCTTCAGGATTATTGGTTAAAATTAAAATGCACTCGGATGATGAGCAAACGTTGTATTCCGGTTGACAGCAGACAGGGAAAAAAAAAGTGTTGCAAGTACAAAGCTAAAAATGTGCAGTGAAACCAATATTATAGGGATACCATTATTAAATCTTATTTCTAACAGTTAACTTAACATCTTTGTGAATGAATTATGGCTGATTAGATGTCGCTAAGCCTCTACGACAAAAATTAATACCGAAAATCATGCGAGCGAGACAACATGCTTGATGTAACAGCAGCCTTAAAGAGAATCGGCGATCCGCCGTACGTAACCTCAAAAGTAGAGATAGTCACAAAGTAGAGACGCGGTTCTCCTGATTCTATGAACGGCCGCCGCCCGTGCCCCTTTTAAAAAGTGGACTGTATGAGCGGAAGATGGTAACAATTAATTTAGGCTTCGACGGGGGTGCTAAGTAAATCTCCACGTACCTCAGTCTGTACATCCACCGGAACGCTCAGCTGTAGACTGCTGCTCCAGGGCTCCTTGGCTCTTCTTCAGCACAACTTGACCAAGAAACGTGAACACAACACTTATTCCCCGGGGAGGGACGCAGACGGTGCAAGTAAATAGAATTTCTTCACACAACAGTTTTTAACAAATCACAATTCAGGCGAAAATGCAACTTGGAGTGCGCGCGGGCAAGCAAAACAAATCAACACGTCCAGCGGTAACAGGATGCGTAGACGCACTGGTCTACCACCCTCCAGCAGATGGCGTGGCGGAGACAACCTAGGTATTGTGGAAGATAACACAAAGCAGTCCCCATCGACTAACTAACTCTAAATTAACATAGTTTAAGCCATTGTTACTAGATGGCGTTAACATTTCCCCCGGCCTTAATGGGTTGCCATTAAATACCTACCTAGGTGTTCCTACCAGTGCGGGTGTAACCTAATTAACGCGGCGGTTTCCTAAATACTAACAATCGCGGTGTACTCTATCATCTATTACAAACATCAATAAAGGAACAAGATCAAACCTAAAGAAATAAGATTTTTCAAGGAAATCTTAACCTTTACTAAACTACGCGCTAAACCACTAACTTAATCTAAGTATGTTATCAAGTTAAACATAAAAACGCGGGTTAAGCCCACCTATTGGTTTGGTAACGGACATAACCGTACAACTGGGCGCCGAAAAGTACCCTTTGAAGTACGTACCGTGACAACGCGCACAGTACCATCCTTGGAAGGATGGAGTTGTTCCACTACTCCGAGAGGCCAGGCGAGGGGTGGTGCGGAATCTACTATAATCAAAACTACCTTGCCTAGAGCTATAGGTACAGCTGGCGTGTTCCACTTCTCTCTGGTTTGAAGCGCGTGCAAGTATTCAAGCCTCCATCGCTTCCAGAACGACTCAACTAACCTATCTAGCAATCTAAACCGCTGAAGTATACTACTCGACTCTACTTCAGCCGCGGGAAACGAGAACAACGGCGCGGTGTGCAAAAAATGACTTGGAGTTAATGCGGTAGGTTCAGCGGGATCTGAACTCAAAACTGTGAGAGGACGCGAGTTGAGAAGACATTCTATTTGTGTAAGAATAGTAATAAGTTCTTCATACGCTAACAGTTGTTGACCCATGACCTTATACAAATGGTTTTTAATAATTTTAACCATGCTCTCCCAACATCCCCCAAAATGTGGAGAACCAGGTGGAATAAACCTCCATTCTATGCGGCTTTCTGACAGCTCTTCTTCGAAACGCGGGCGAAACTCAGAATTTAAAAATTTATATAAGTCCTTGAGGTAAGAACTGGCGCCGACAAAGTTTGTACCATTATCTGAATACAAGACCTTGACCGGACCTCGACGTGACAAAAATCGTTTCAGTGCAGAGAGGAAGCTCACCGTGCTGAGATCTGTTGCACACTCTATGTGCACTGCACGAGTCGTCAAACAGGTAAAAACACAAATATATGCCTTAAGGGCCTTGACACCACGGCGCCTGATTGGTGTGTAGGAAATCGGACCTGCGTAATCGCAACCGGTGTGCGTGAACGCTTTGACTACCTGACGAACTCTAGCGTCAGGTAGATCAGCCATCAGCGGAAATGATGGGCGAGGTTTCCTTCTAAAGCAAACGTTGCACTTATGAATGCGCTGTCTTACGATGCGTCTCGCGGATAAAACCCAATAACGCTGCCTTAACAAACTCATCACCAACTCAGGACCGGCATGTAAATATTTTTTATGATAGTAATCTATAAGTAAGTCAATCGCGTGGTCATGGCGCGGTAAAACAATGGGGTGTCTATGGTCAAAACTTAAATCCGAATTAGACAAACGACCTCCAACGCGGATCAATCCGTTATCCAAAAACGGCCTGAGCTTCATTAACGCGGCTGAACAATTTTTATTTTCTTTCAAACTGTTAAAATCATTAATAAAATATTTAATCTGTAAATTTTTCATCAATTTTATTTCAACAAACTCTAAGTCTGCAGCGGTCACAAACAAATTTTCTCGAGGCGGTAAAATTTTCAATGCGCGGTATATAAAAACTAAACTTCGCAGCAACTTGCTCCATGACGAGCAGCGGTTGGCTAGCGCAAGTATGACACTCTCCTCGCGATCCGCGGATGACGTCACAGGGTGCGCGAGAACCTTTTGTTCTGGGACGTCCGAGGGGATGGCTTCGATACCCTTAAGTGGCCACTGTGCAGGACTCAAAGAGGCCCAAGGAGGCCCTTGATGCCACAGTGGGTGCGAAACTAATTTTGCGGGGGTGACGCCCCGAGACAGGCAATCAGCGGGATTTTCTGACCCAGAGACGTGAAAGAAATCTTTTGCGGGTATATTGTCGGTCAATTTAACGACGCGGTTTGCTACAAAGGTTTGCCAGCGGTGCGGGGAGCTTTTTATCCAATACAAGACAACTTTTGAATCAGTAAAGGCGCAGACCTTTAAACTGGAAACGCGGGGAGCGTAGGTATCCATGACAGTGCGGAGAAGCTGCGACAAAAGGACTGCAGCGCACAGCTCCAATCGCGCGATAGACAGAGGCTTCATCGGCGCGACCTTAGACTTAGCGCACACCAAGCGAACCGCGTTACAACTACTAGTCGAGACATGCAGGTACACTACACCACCATACGCATGCTCACTGGCGTCTGCGAACCCGAGTAGGGTGACGACACAATCCACACCTACACCTAAATGTCGAGGGATTCTGAGCTCGTTTAGAGACGGTAGCTCAGAGCAAAACTGCTTCCATTGTCTCACGACATTAAGGGGAGGTTCGTCATCCCAATCAAGCTTCAGCTGCCACAGTTGTTTTATTAACAACTTAGCGTATAAGATGGTAGGGGCTACGAATCCCATTAAATCCCAGAGGCGGGCTACAGTTGACAATATTGAACGCTTTGTGCACTTTTCTGCGGGGGGAGATACCTTAAAACAAAAGGTGTCGTTGTCTGTGGACCACTGCAAACCTAAAACCTTGTGCTGGTCCGACTTATCGAACTCTACTTCACGGCGAAGTACATGAGACGCGGGTAAACTATCCAAAACGACTGACGAATTACTATTAAACTTAACTAAATCTAGCTTGGCGTAACTAAACAACTCAATAAGCTCGGCAGCAGTAGCGGCGGCCTCCTCGTCCGCGGGGAGGGAGAGTGCGACGTCATCCATGTACAGGGCGGGCGCCTCCAGGGCGGCGCGCGCGCGCGGCCAGCGCTCGCCTACATCGCGCACCAGCTGCGCTACCGTACGGAGCGCGTGGAACGGGCTCGACTTCAAACCGAAACAAACTCTATTAAACTCGTATAGGACTAGCGGGTGGTCCGGGTTGAAACGATATAATATTCGCTGAAATCGACGATCCCTTTCCTGAATAATCAGCTGTAAAAACATCTGTTTACAATCCGCGGTTACTGCTACAGCGTGTAGCCTAAAATTCAAAATAATCCTAAATAGATCGCCTTGTAAATTGGGTCCGCTATGTAGGATGTCATTTAACGAAACTCCTGAGCTAGTTTTACAACTAGCGTCTAAAACAATGCGCAACTTTGTCGTATCTTTATCCTCGCGTATGACTCCGTGGTGCGGTATGACGTACATCGGCGCGAGCGAGTCGTCGGCGGGTGCGGGTGTCAGGTGACCTTGACTAAGGTGATCGCGTATCACCTGATCGTAAGCGGCGCGAAGTCTGGGCGAAGACACTAACTTCCTTTCTAAATAAAGGAAGCGCTTACGTGCGGTTGCTAAAGAATCACCTAACGTATCCACGGAATCACGAAACGGCAACGAAACAACATATCTACCACTATCCAAATCGCGTTTTGTGGTAGCGCGGTAAAATTCCTCACACTCGATATCATCGGGGTGTTGAGGACGCGGGCTCGGGAGCTCCTCTAGCTCCCAGAACTTAGAGACGAGCTGGTCTATAGGCTGCATCGGCGCTATAGCACAACAGCAAGCGGTTGTGTCAAATTTAGTATCGCGGCAAGTGCACACGGAGGCACTAGTAGTATCTGGGGGGTGCGTGGGCGCGGCGCCCAGCAACACGTACCCCAGCGCGGTGTCGACGGCAGCGACGCCCGAGAGCGGCAGGCAGCGCGCGCGCAGCAAGCGTGGCAGCAGCGCTGCGCCGAGCAACGCGTCCACCGCGCCCGGCGTATCGAACGCGGCGTCCGCCAGCTGCATTCCTTCGAGAGACGGCAGCGCCGAAATGTCAACAGACTGCGACGGCAAGTTGTCTGTGATGCGGCTAACTATTAACGCCCTAACATTAAAATTCACGCTTCGCTGAAAACGTGAATGAATCCTAAAATTCGCGGAACCACGTATGACCTTTTCTGAGCCACCTATCCCTTTTACTACAGTGAGCGGTATATCGTTCGGTACCATACCTAAACGATTCAAACATTCAGACGTAATGAAGTTACTCTGAGATGCACTGTCCAGTAAACATCTAATCATATGTTCGCGGCCTACACTATCAAAAACAATTACTTGCGCTGTTGCAAGTAAAACCGTTGAGTTCGACTTACATTGCTGGCTACGTACGGTCGCGGTATTATGCGTAGGCGCGGGAATCGAGTTTGAAGCAGCAAGCGACGTCGTACATAGCGATACATCTGCGTGTTGACTCATGGCGGGCGCGCGTGGCCTCGCGTCGGTAGCTATCTCTCTCGTGGGTAACGGGCCTGATGGCTCAGTGGAACGCGACTGCGATGCGGGAGGTACGGGACCTAAGTTCGATTCCCGTTCGGGCAACTTTCCAAAATGAAGCGCGCTATGGTGCTTGCGTTTACACACATTACAAACTGTGTTCGAATTGCAATCGGAAGTAAAATGTTTTAAGCTCAAACAATTAAAACATGCACCTAACTGTTTCGCGGATTTAAAACGAGTATCAGGGGAGATTCTATTAAACGCGGGACACTTATACAAATGCGAATGCTTAGTCGAATCACACAAGCATCTTTTAGAATCAACAATATTAACAAAAGTGTGCAATTTCGAAGGCGGATTACTATCGCGGTGCTTACTAGCTTCTACCTTTCTTGTAGAACTAGAAGCTGTGGAGCGTCGTAATATCTTAGATTGATTTACAACAAAATCAACAAAGTTTTCGAAATTCGGTATATCACTACAACCAATATTCATTTCAAACGATCGAACAGTCTCACAATCAATTTTTTTCAAAGCAATGTGCAACAAAATATAATTTGATAAGTCTTTAAGTTTTAAGTTATTTAAAGCGCGTACGGCTGTTACAAATTTATCAAGGAATAAATCGAAATTATTCGCAGTGGCACAAGTCAGCGGTTTAAAATCGAATAATTGGTTTAAGTAAGTAGAAGCTAACATACGCTTGTCTTCGTACTTACTAATCAACGTCTGCAGAATAAGCGGATAATTATCTGCGCTGGGTGTAATTCCAGCACAGACAGATTGTGCCTTACTTCCTATTTTTCCTAATAAATAGTACAATTTCTCTGAATCTGTAAGCGATGGATTGTCGTGAATAGTTGACTTAAAACTTGCATAAAATAACGGCCATGAGCAAATATCGCCGTCAAATGACATTAAATCAATGGGAGGCAGCGACGGCCGACCCTTTAATGGCGGTTGCTCGCGCGGTGAGCATTGAGAGATCGTGGAGTGCTGTGCTTTGTAGCTCTTGACACGGCTGTATACCTGTTCGAACGCGATCAGACTTTTGTAATTAGGTTTTGCGTCCGGCTCCACAGAAAGTAAACGTCTATTGTAACTATCCAATACTTCAATAAACTCAGTTCTTAAGTTATCAATATTCGATACGGAACTCAAAAAGGTACTTCTCGCCAATTGGTCACTACTATCTATAGTTTTCAGTGAGTCGTAAATCTCCTGAAAATGCTCAAAAATTGCGTTACGTTTACATTCTAAAATAGTTAACTCCGCGTCAACCACGGATCCCTTTTTCTCAGATGAAGCTTTAGTTCGCTCAGTCATTTTGAACTAATACAAATGACACTAATTATACCAAACAAATAAATCTATAACTCTAAATAGAATAATTCCCCTA
This sequence comes from Yponomeuta evonymella, assembly GCA_963969515.1. Classification (NCBI taxonomy): domain Eukaryota; kingdom Metazoa; phylum Arthropoda; class Insecta; order Lepidoptera; family Yponomeutidae; genus Yponomeuta; species Yponomeuta evonymella. The sequence goes on along the minus strand of OZ018343.1, from coordinate 375,454 downwards.
ACTCAATTCTAATAGGTAACTATATAGGTAAGTAGCTACCTAACATTCAACTTAGCAACAAGGTGAATACAAGCGAGCGATGCTCGGGCGTGGATCGGCGCCGGCGCGGCGGCGCGGGCGCACGAATCTACCCTCAACAACAAAATATTAAATTTATTTATTAATGTACTTTATAATTAATAATGCTAGTTATTAAATAGGTATTATACAACTACTTAGACTGTTTCGGAAAACTCGAATAACGTATACCTACTTTTCGGCAAGAAAAGTTTACGTTACGTAGTTAACAAAGCAAAACAACTTATTTAACAATGCGGTTTCAACAAAAAAAACAAGTATTTATTGGCAAACCCAATAAGTACGCGGAACTAAATAGGATCGCATCCTATGCAAGGGAAATAACAAACAAACCTAACTGGTCACGTCACCAGTCTAGCTAACTACAAACGACCCGCGGTGGTCAAATACAACAAACAAAATGTATCCTACTGGATCCGAGGTCCAAGTGACCACAATAATGGATCCGAGCTCGAAGGAACACAACAATAGAGACGCGGTTCTCCTGATTCTATGAACGGCCGCCGCCCGTGCCCCTTTTAAAAAGTGGACTGTATGAGCGGAAGATGGTAACAATTAATTTAGGCTTCGACGGGGGTGCTAAGTAAATCTCCACGTACCTCAGTCTGTACATCCACCGGAACGCTCAGCTGTAGACTGCTGCTCCAGGGCTCCTTGGCTCTTCTTCAGCACAACTTGACCAAGAAACGTGAACACAACACTTATTCCCCGGGGAGGGACGCAGACGGTGCAAGTAAATAGAATTTCTTCACACAACAGTTTTTAACAAATCACAATTCAGGCGAAAATGCAACTTGGAGTGCGCGCGGGCAAGCAAAACAAATCAACACGTCCAGCGGTAACAGGATGCGTAGACGCACTGGTCTACCACCCTCCAGCAGATGGCGTGGCGGAGACAACCTAGGTATTGTGGAAGATAACACAAAGCAGTCCCCATCGACTAACTAACTCTAAATTAACATAGTTTAAGCCATTGTTACTAGATGGCGTTAACACAAAGTAAACTACGTTTTGTTTGGCAGGAAAGAATGTGAAATCTAATTTTTTTTTTTAAATTATCAGTCCATTTATTAAAATATAACATACGTCGTCTGCGCTGGCTGCTGCTTTCTTCCATAGTTATGGCCGGTGTCGCGATGCCCTCCTTTCTTTGTATTAGTTATTAATAATGTCGGGATATTTAGAGGGCGGTAACCTTTTTGTGTTCTGTGGCGGAAACCATGGAGCGTCGCGAACGGAAAAGAGAAAAGAAAAATAAATTTGTCATACCCAAAGTGAAGTTAGCCTGACAGTTCACGTGTCCTTTGCTTCGCATCACTTGTGGACCGAAGAGCGGGGAACCCATCCACCTCCTGTGAAATACAGTCAGATGACACCGACTGACTGATATGTCATCTCATACTCCCAACAGCATCTATGCTATACCTAAACCACACTCACATTGTCTTTCATGAATAGGCTCTTGACCTTCTGTTCTACCTAATCACCGGTGAGAACCAATAGGGCTGTTAGTAACCCCTTGACCCTCTGCCTACATCATCGGCCGGGCAGGGCATCACCTGTAGGTATCATCTCTCATAAGTCTCTTGACCCACTGATCTCCCTCTCAATCATCGGCTAGAACCAGCAAAGCTGTTGGTGACCCCGTCACCCTCTGCCTACATCATCGGTCGGGCGGGGAATTGCTCGTATCATCTCTCATAAGTCTTTTGACATTCTTCATTCAAACACGAGCTCATTACTAATCAATCATAGTACACGGAATAGTATAATAGAATACCGAGAACTCTTAGACTACTTAGCTTAATTTCTGGCGTCCACCTGACTCGAACTACGTCTTCCTTGGTATTTTACACATACAGCACATGTTCATTCAACATTTCCCGCTATATTCACCGATCTGTCATTGCGACGTCACGTGGATTCATCGCATTTCCTTTTCCGATATTGTTATGAACTTAATCTCAAGCAGGCGACAAGTGCGGCGACGCCGACGTCGCGACGGTCACCACATTACTTGCCGAATGTCTCAAATAAAGGGCTACCTCAAGTAATGAGGTAGTAACTCGCGCAAGAGTTTGCACGAGCACCCCTTTTCTTACGGCTAGGGTGGTTACCCGACCGCGCCCTACCCTTGGCCCGCTACTGTGTTTAGCGTCTGGAGCGTCATAAGCATGGATACATACGTGCGACAAATATAACCCCAGATTAATGAATACAATAGATGAAGTCTAACTTAGCAAGAACGTGGTCCTATCCCCGCACACAAATCTTCGATATGAGAAAAAGAGAAAGTTATGTTGTCAGTACGAGATTGTTGCAACCCTACCTGTTAATTGTTATTTTTTCTATATCTGTCCGATAGGTAATGGCCCGGACGTTGCATTCTGTAAAGCTTGCAACTGTAAATTAGTAACCAGATTGTCTTCTCTAAAAGAACACGCAACATCCCAGAAACACAAAAAGAACATGATTGGGTATAGTGGCCAATCGTCGGTATGTAATTATTAGGTACTTTGCAAAGACAAAATTAAATATTGTCAATAACTTATCAGCTTAAGTTGAAGTTATTTTTTTAAATATCGTATTAATCTTTTTCAGGTGCAGCAGATTTTCAAGAAGGCTCCATTAGAAGAGGAAGTGAAGAAAGCAGAAATAAATTTTTGTGCTATGCTGGTGGAACACAATTTACCATTTCGTCTAATGGACCATTTGAGCGAAATAATTTCAAGAAGCTTTCACGATTCTGAAATCGCCAAATCATTTTCCTGCAAGAGAACTAAATCAGCAGCGGTAACATATAATGTGTTGATGCTTGCTGATTTAAAATCGTGTGAAAATATTAAAAGAGGTACACCAATGTTTTCCTTGATTATCGATGAGACCACTGATGTTTCATCTACAGCGACGCTTGCAGTGGTAACGAAATATTACTCTGAAAAAAATCTCGAAGTAAAAACAAAATTTTTGACTTTGGTTGACTTGCAAGGGGCTGATGCACAGTCATTATTTGATGCACTTTCCGGGGCTTTAACTAATGCTAACCTTAGTATTAAAGATGCTATTGGCTTTGGTGCTGACACTACTAACGTTATGTTTGGAGAACAAGGTGGTATTATTGCAAAAATAAGGCATGTTAATCCCCACTGCATATTCATTAAGTGTGTATGTCATTCCACTGCTTTGTGAGTATCTCATGCCAGTAAGCACAATATACCACGGGCTATTAACCAAATAGTACAAGAGGTGTACGGGTACTTCGCACATAGCACTAAAAGACAAAGGGAATTTGCTGAATACCAAGATTTTGTTGGCACCGAAAAGCAGAAGATACTAAAACATTATGAAATCCGTTGGCTATGTTTGCATGCATGCATTAAACGAATTTTGGAGCAATGGGATGCCCTCAAACTTTTTTTCAGACACAGTTTTTAGAAGACAAAAATATTTCGTCGGAATTCCTGTGTAACAGTTTGGCGGACAAGATATATAAACTATATTTTTATGCCTTGGATTATATATTGCACACAGTCACCATATTTCAAGGAGATTATACAACAATCCACACAGCGTTCAAAAACATTTCAGAGGTGTACGTTTGCCTTTTGAGTTGTTACATGAAAGGAAACTTTTTGAAAACCGCAGATCCACTTTCTATTGATCCAAAATCCACCGTAAACTTTTTGCCTCTAAAATAAATATATTTTGGCGTTAATGTGGGCAATAAAATCGCTCGCTTATCCGCGGATGCGAGTATGAAACCTGGAATCCAAGCATTCCTTCAAAGAATGCAAACATTCCTGATGGAACTTTGCAATTAACTAAAAATGCGTTTGCCACTGAACAATTTTTTTTAAAGAATTACAGTTCCTTGATCCTCAGAATGTTGTTTACAAAGATTTTGCATCAATTTCAAACGTTGCTCAGAAATTTCCCAACTTTATAGACGAAAACAACATTCAAATGCTTGATGACGAATTAAGACAAATTAAGTTTGACACAAGTGTAAGCGATTTGTTGGAATCGGGTGGAAGTAGCATCAGCACAAATATGTGTGTGGACAAATTTTGGGGAGCCGTTGGGAAAATGCGAGATGCAAAAGGGGCCGCAAAATATCCCAATATAACTAATTTTTCAAAGGCTCTTCTAAGTTTGCCAATGTCAAACGCTTCGTGCGAAAGAATATTCTCCCAGGTGAATTTAAATAAAACTAAAGGAAGGAACAGGTTTATAAACAAACACGTGTCGGCTATCATTACGGCAAAAGAGGGAATAAAGGAACACGGAGACTGCATATCTTTTAAACCCACAAAAAATATGTTATAAAAAATGTCTTCAAAATCAATGTATATAGAAAATTAAAATTAAAATTTTGAGGCAAACGTAAATTAATTGTTAATAGTAGTCTTGAAATTGTTAAATTGTAAATTTTGTGTCCCTGTATTAAATATTTTTCTTGTATGTACATAGTGTATTGGTTCTTTTATTTTTTCCTTCTCCTTGAAAGCGATATAACAAACAAGGCATATTTTTGGCAGATTTTGGCCTTACGTTTGGCAGATTTTTAGACAATGTGTGGCAGATTCTCGTTTTTTGAGATGGTCACCCTGGTTTGGATCGCATCCATCAGTCGAAACCAACAAGAAGAATATTATACCCCTGCTTTTTGTTCGAAGTTGGAAAAAAAAGAAGGATTGAAGTGAAGTGTGACTTGAATTTTTCTCTCTATAGTCTGTTTTGTTTACATTTTTTTCATTGTTTGTCGGTCGTTGTTTGTTTTCATGTCTGCTGCTGCAACTTGCGAGTAAAACGTAGGAATTTTCGTTTATCGGAGTTGAGCCGCTTTTTTATTAAATTCATCATCATTGCATTGTTGATCAGGAAAATATTTTAAAACATTCGTTAGCTAAACTATGTCTTCAGATGACTTCGAAAATTTACCAATCGTGTTGATCAGTTCCGTGGATATCAAAACTGCGGATTCTGCTATTTCCGGTAAGCAAATTCGGTAAGGTAGTAGGTAAAATTCAGTCGCAAAACTCAAGTAGGTGAGTTAAATTCGTGGCGTGTTGTAGGTTTAAGTGTGTCAGAGATTTGATTTTGGCAACAGTCACAGTTCATGTTAAGACGAAGTTACAGTAAATTGTAATCGGCAAGCCTCACGTTGGCAGAATCCTAGGGGTGCCATAAAAAAAGTATTGAATTGAAGTAGACGCCTCCAACTTTTCTTTACACATAGGTACCTATCCAAATACTGATGGGAATTTTCTTTAGTTCCTACCGTGGAGTTTTTTCCCTACTGCCTTTTTCTCCACTACAAATAAGGCCCAAAGGCAGCAGCTAATATAGTACATTGACATTCAGCAAACAGAATGTAAATTCTTTACGTGGAAATAAATTATTGATTTCTGAAAACAGAAGGTGCCAATTTATTAATGTAAGACCTATGAATAGAAAAACTTATATAAACACTCACTCACTCTCAAAAACAGCCCCTTTTCTCTTCATAAGTCTACAATGAAATGAGCGAAAGATGTGCTGTGGAGTAAATTACTCTGTTATTGGTTAATTATGTGTGCCATGTGTGATGACGTGAACATTGATTGGGCGATAGTAAATGACAGCCTAACTTATGATTGGTTTTATACAAAAACGTCAAACCATTGACTTCACGATGTGTAACCCGTCGAAATATCCAGGTACCTCTCAAAATGGTGGTGTGACGGTGGCAGGTGCCTAGATATTTTGCCGGATAATATTTAACTCGCTCGGATTGGTATCACAATTGACAGGCCACATCCGCCTTCCCACAATTAAATGTGGGGTTATTTTTTAGCACTAGTTAGACATCTATGTTTTTAACTATCACTGTGTAAGACACTAACTCCCCAATGGACAGCATCAGACCTGTTGAGTTATCAGCCTTAATGGAGTTTTTTGTGAAACTTTGTGACCAGCGTCTGATGATTCCATAGGCAGCAGACCTTTGAGTTTGGGCTTATTTGATTGAGGACTTAAAATGATGACAAGGTCTTGTCTAGTGTCAAAATTTCAAGTGTGAGGAGTTATTTGATTGATTGACCAGATAAGTCCAACCTTGATATATGAAGAGTTTTCAATGAAACAAAATTAATTTGAACTATTCGTTTTAACTTGCGAATGATCCTGGGAATGGTACTGTAATGGTACCTGTAGTGTCTGGGTGGTTTCTAAGATGTCATACTCTGTCGCAGAGCCACCATCATAGAAAGTGATTAATTATGTCATAAAATGATGTATGTAAGACGTACATAATGTACATATACCGCTATTGATGTATGTGCATCAGATAATGTTTAAATAGACATTGATAGTGGCTCTGCTGCAGAGCATACTCTCTAGCAGAGCCACAAAGTACGGATAGATAAACGCCACTGTTTGTGGATGAAAACTGATGTACGAGTAGTGTTTATTGTGTATGTGTTGGGAAATACCACTATAAGACAGTGGTTTTATTTATGTTAACTTTACTAAAATGCTTAGGAAGCGCCTGATTATTTTATGTCAGCAAAATATTCTGCAAATAATAATACCCTACTACTAGAGTAATTTACATTTTGAGTATGCGTTTAAATAATCTTCAAAAAATTACGATACATAGTTAATTTGTATTAGACCGCTGCGAAGGTAGCGCTAGAAAAGATGTGAAGTTGTTCGATACGTTCATACCGTTGCAATATCATTAGGGACGTTTCTATGATCAGTGAGAAATTACGTTGTATTGTATCATCATCAGCCATTTGACGCCCACTGCAGGACATAGGCCTCCTTCATGGTTTTTAACCATGAAGGGTTTTGCCATAATCGCCACGCTTGGCAGGCGGGTTGGCGATCGCAGTACGCGATTGGAATCTCAGGAAGAAGAATCTCCTGGTAATTGATTTCCTTAGTCGCCTTCTACGACATCCACGGAAGGAAATGGAGTGACGCTATTCTTAATCGTACGTGACGTAAATATACAGTACACGAACGTGTATTGTATATTTACATTTAATTACACATAAAATATCTAACTGTATTGAATTTTTCGGTGATAATCTCTCTAATCATCTGCAAGATGATGCAGATTCTACAGCGCAAAATCTGTGAACGTTGAGGATGATGTAAGCTCTAGTAGCGATAGCATTACTAATAACGTTGACGTAGTCTTTCAAAGTATACCATGATTTGTGGCACAACGTGAAGCCCACACTAGTAACTGGCCAAAGAAATTATATTAACAAACCTGGAATTACACATAAAAGAGGAATTATGTGGTCTAATATAAATTAACTATGTATCGTATTTTTTATGAAGATTGTTTAAACGCATATTCAAAACGTAAATTACTCTAGTAGTAGGGTATTGATATATAATAAATAAAAAGAAATTTTTCCTGCATCGTTAGTACATTACTGTAGCGGCCAGCAAGAGGCATTGATGGATGAACGTGGAAATGTGGGCCGAGGCGAAGCCGAGGCACACATACTGAGTCCATCAATGGCTAGTTGTGGCCAAGGCTTGTATATGATTTTTCTCAAATCATCATCAGCCATTTGTAGCCCACTGCAGGACATAGACCTCCCTCATGATGGTTTTCCTAACCATGAGGGGTTTTGCCATAATCGCCACGCTTGGCAGGCGGGTTGGCGATCGCATTATGCGGTTGGAATCTCAGAAAGACGCTGCTGCCCGTCTCCTGGTTATTGATTTCCTTAGTCGCCTTCTACGACATTCACGGAAGGAAATGGAGTGACACTAATCTTAACCCGGCGCCACACGGTATTTTCTCAAATACTTAATGCGAGGAAATTAAAACTAAGTAGTACTAAGGCAGAACTTTTTATTTGAAAAATATTTTCCTTTCGATTTTGGCGGTAACAAGATTTCTATTAAGGCTCTTGCCGTCTCTTGAATTTCAGGTGGCGCTAAAATAAGTTCATCGCAGTCATTTTCATCACGTGAACTCATTCTGTTAAATTCAATAAACTTCCAAATTCAGACGAACCACGAACGAACAACAATAATTTTTGCCGCGTTAAAGTGTTTGTTTTTTCAATAGATAGGTATATCCAGCTTTCTATCGCAAGCCAGTTCGAAATTTAAATAAAACCTCTGATTTTGGTTGTCATTGTTCGGAGTAAAATATCGTTCCATTTTTAAATAACACGACAGATATGAGTATAGTATAATTGTAGGTAATTTATTTGGCCGCAAAACACGACAGTTATGAATTTTCATAGAACTTTTCCGGCCGCTGCTCGCGTGTAATTGGCCAGTACAGCAATTTATCTCGAAGAAGGTTGTCGAAATAATGCTCAAATTTCCAAGCATGTTTGAGAAAAATATTTATTTACAGAATATTTTGCTGACATAAAATAATCAGGCGCTTCCTGCAAGCATTTTAGTAAAGTTAATATATATAAAACCATTGTCTTATAGTGGTATTTTTCCACATGTACGCAATAAATACTACTCATATATCAGTTTTCATCCAAAAACATTTATCTTTCCTGAGTACATGTACTTTGTGGCTCTGCTAGAGAGTATGCTCTGCAGCAGACCCACTATCAATGTCTATTTAAACATTATCTGATGCACGTACATCGATAGCGGTATTAGTAGATTGTTAACCGAGGGCTGAAAGGCACCCATTCCTGAATTTCGAGGCAGAAATGGGTGCTATCACCCGAGTAAAAAACTCTACTTTTCATTACGAATACGAGGAAAGTAAACACAAGCCAGTTAAAATAAAAAATTATTTTATTATAAAACAAAGTCACTTGAAATCAATATACGATTTCATATATCGTTCCTTAGATATCGTTGGCAAAAGGTTTTCTACGACAGCTTGAGCCTCTTCTCTTATAAAATCAGGTGTTAATTCAATTTCAGAACCGCTAGAACTCATTTTGTTATATTAAACTCAATTTCGAATATCACAAACACAGTCTAATGGGACTTCCATAGAAAAAATTGCACTTTTTTATTTAAGGTTTCCCGCCAGTTTACTTTTTTAATACCAACGCACACCCTGCACGGCTAGCACAAGTCGGCGCGTGATCTAACTCGCCGAGAGATAAACTATCCGCCCTTTTAAACGACTGCTCAAAAATTAAATTTTTTAATTAGTATTAAAAAAATTAAATAATATAAATTAATTATTAATGTTAATCACTAAAAGATAAAAACAAGTTTAAAATATAAAACTTAAGGAAATCACGCCGAAACAGACGGATGGTCTAGCTCGCGGCGAGATAGCTCGCGCGCCAACTTGTGCTAGCCGTACATCACAATTTGCAAGATGGCGCGCGACCGCGAAAGACGGCCATTTTGAATTTGCGTATTTGGTGGTTTTATCTGTGTCTTAAACAATATTCGCAAATCACATCTCGCCTTGAAAGTGACTAATAAATACATAAAGTACATTATATTAATTATAAACATCAAAAAGAATTTAAATGTCAACAAAACTAATAAATGAAGAATTAATTGTTTTATGGCTGTATAGGTTACTACCATTGCGTTGTTCAATATAAACTACGATTCATATTTTTTTTTTTAATACTTTTCTGCTTTAGAGCAGGCATGTACCACTTTCAGCACGGTGCCTGGATGAACAATGACCCCCTTTCAGAGTATGAGTAATGAAAAAGTACATTATGTATGTCTTACGTACATCATTTTATGACATAATTAATCACTTTCTATGATGGTGGCTCTGCGATAGAGCATGACACTTTCTAAGGCATATATGTCATTACTCACTAGTGGTTCTCGTGGGATTTCTATATATTTTATTGTTTTTACATAAGTAGGGGCTTGTATATTTGCATGCCAGCATTCATGACAAACAAGACAATTCAATACAAAACATAGGATCTTTTGATAAACAATACTTAGTAGTAATTTTTTTGCAGAATTAATAGACAATGAAGAAACAGAAAGCGAGGTGAGGGATGCCGACGCAGGCGCAGGGCGCGTGTGGCGGCTCGCTAACAAGTACTATACGGCGCGCGTGCGGCTGCTGGTCGCGCCCGACGCCGGCGCCGGCGCCGCGGTCGCACTCGCGCCCGAAGCACACGTCATCTATCTAACGGAATCCGAGGTGATGGACAATAGAAGCTATTCGAGTTTCAATAACAAATTACTTGATAACTTCACATAAATTTGGGCGCAAGTTTGTTATTGATAAGGTTGCAATTGATAAGTTTTCTTCATAATATGTCGCTCTCGCTGTCTGGACAATTCTTCGAATTCACTCAGGTTTACCATTTAAAGACGACGGGCTATTTCTTTGAAGGGGTAAAAAACACGTAACTTTTAGCATTGAATGCTCGTAGATATTGCTCTGATAACACGCTTTTTTAGTGAGTTAGCAGTTACAGTATGGAGGAGGCCTATGTCCAGCAGTGGACCTCTTGTGGCTGAATGATGATGATGATAGCAGTTACAATGTCATGACAAGCCAATTCCCTAGTAAGACTGTCAATTTCACGGTATCAATTTACCGTAACCTAGACAATTTTTTTTTAAGTTCGCATCCTTACTTATATTATTATAAACGTGAAAGGTTGTATGTGTGGATGGATGTTTGTTACTCTTTCACGCAAAAACCTGAACTGATCCGGATGAAATTTTGCACAGAGATGGATTATAGTCTGGATTAGCACATATGCTATTTTTATCTCGGAAAAATACACATCAAAATTACCACGCAAACGAAGTCGCGGGCAACAGCTAGTGTATAAATAAAAATACTTTGCAAATCTAATTTATATTAATGTAAACACAACAAGCATACAATAAAGATACCGAAACAAACTTTCAACACAATATTTATTTTGGACGTAACATGGTACGCGATAAAAAAAACGAATTGTGATGAACGGAACGCATTCTACGCACGAAACGAAATACTCGGTGGTTCGGCGAGCCGCCATTCGTCCAGTGAGTGCCGCAAAAGTGGGTTGTCTTTAAGGTTCTGGGAGTCAGACACATTCTTCAGGCAAGGTAACAAATCTTTCATTACCGCAATTAGCTAATATTACTCAGTAACTAACATTTGTTTGACATAATTTATAACAATTATACTCTTTTTGTTGCACTAACTAACTAAATAGGTTTTCTATAAATAATGCTTTTTTGTCCATCTTGGAAAGTTTCAACCCGAGAATCGCAAAATATTTAAGAAAATGTTCCTAAAGTCACTACCGTTGCAGTCACTACCACCCCATGATTTAAGATTTGAAGTAGCAGTTTCCCTTCGGAATTCGTTGTGGGGGGGGGGAGGGGGGCGAGCGGATTCAGGCTAAATTTTTGCGAGGTACTCCATCCGTTGCGTCATCCGCAATCTTGATTTTAAGGGTCAATTTTTGTTGTTGAATAACTCGTTTATTTTCAATTTCACACGAAAAATAGTAAACAAAAGTAGGTAGTTCAGAATTTAATTTTGTACAATTTTGGTTTTCATCATTTTTTCGAGGCAAGTTGAATATCAACCTAAAACTCGAGCGCGCAAAACTTATGAAGTCGACGCTTCGGCCAGTGCCGCAAATCCCAAACCCCGAGAGCTTTCAAATTGAGCTTCAAAACCGCTTCTAAGGATTAGACATTGGGGAAAACGTAAACGATATCAATAACAGGTTCGTAGAAACTGTATATACGGTCGGGTCCAAGTTTTATAAAACCCACCGTACTAATAGAACCAAAAAGTTCTCAGACCATATCCTCAAACTCATGGAAGAGCGGCGTCAACTGATGCTACAATCTTTGCGTGACGCATCAGATTATTGGCGGCTTAATGGTCAGATCTCGGGATCGTTGAAGAGACTTGCGCCGCTTCAATATGAACCGTATTGAAGAGGCTATTAAAAAGAACAAGGTCTCTAAAATCTTTTCCAGGGATCTTCTGTTGGCCAGAGCCGACTTTCGAAGTTGAAGACAGAAGATGGTAGCATCATCTCGTCAGGTCCAGAAATTTTGAGGGAGGTCGAAAAATACGTTATACACGTCCTCACAAAAAACTGATACAGGTTTAGCCCAAGACCCTCGAGCTAGACAAACCCAGAACTACACCGAGAATGAATGACTCTCAAACAGCATAAGAACAACAAGGAACCGGATGATGACGGAATTACAGCTGAGCTATTGAAAACTGGAGGAAATCCGGTTCTTAGGGTTCTCCAAAAGCTATTTAATTCCGTCATTCTGGAAGGCATAACGCCAGAGGCATGGAACAGAAGTGTGGTGATACTCTTCTTTCAGAAAGGTTATAAAACCCTAGTAAAGAATTATAGACCCATCTCACTTCTGAGCCATGTGTATAAGTTGTTCTCAAGAGTCATTACGAATCGTCTCGCACTAAAGCTCTATGACATACGCTGCGGCAGATTATACAGAAGTCCAAAGAGTATAATCTACCACTATGCTTAGCGTTTGTGGACTACGCAAAAAGCCTTTGATCCGAACGAGATATGGGCGGTACTTGATTCTCTCCAGCGGTGCCAAATCGGCTGAAGTGTTTGTATAAAAACGCCACAATATCAGTCCGACTACAGGATCAGAATACGAATCCTATTCATTTGCAGCGCGGATTGAGACAGGCAAAGGTAATATCTCCGAAACTGTTTACAGCTGCACTTGAAGACGTATTTAAACTTCTGGACTGGTACTGGGAAGGATCTGGCTTCAACATAAATGGCGAGTACATCACTCACCTTCGATTCGCCAATGACATAGTGATTATGGCTGAGATCCTGGAAGATTTGAGTTCAATGGCCAATGACCTGAACAGAACTTCTAACAGAGTGGGTCTTAAAATGAACATGGACAAGACTAAGATAATGTCTTACTCACATGTAGCACCCAATCCTATCCACGTTGGCGGCTCTGACCTTGAAGTTCTGACCTGGCGACCGCGGACCGGACGACGCCAGATGGTCTGACGACCTGGTTACGGTGGCGGGGAGTCGCTGGATGCGGGCGGCACAAGACCTGGAAGCTTGGAAAACCATGAGTTAGACCTATGTCTTGCAGAGGGCGTCAAATGGCTGACGATGATGATTTTCAATTTTACATGAAAAATTATTCTAAGCATCTCATCGCATTTACATTAATAATTAGATTTGCAAAGTATTATTTATACACTGCGCCAAAGTTAAAAAATCAATTTGTTACACTAATATGTTCCCTTTTTCTTCCACAAAACGGCTTTTTTGTCTCGTTTACGGTAAATTGATACCATGAAATTAACAGTCGTATTAGGGAATTGGCTTTTCATGACATTTTAACTGCTAACTCACTAAAAAAGCGTGTTATCAGAGAAATAGCTAAAAGTTACATGTTTTTGCCCCTTCAAATAAATAGCCCACTACGATACCGCAATGTACGTCACAGCGAAAGTTCATAGCTGCGAAGTACGTTACAGCAAAAGTTCTCTGCAGCTACTTACGAGAAACCTTTAACCTTTAGTTAATAAATTTGGTGGAATGGGTATTCTTCAAGAATTCTTATTAGGGTAGTCTTAAACAAATTATCAACATTCCGTCGGTAACTTTTTTTTGCGCGTAAGCGTGTAATGTATGTACGAGTATATGTGAACAAACGTACATACATAAATACGTACGTACACTCATACATACATTAAACGCTTACGAGCAAAAAACAAAGTTACCATCGGAATGTTGATAAATTTTTTTAATACTACCCTAACCATTCCAACAAATTCATTAGCTAAACTTTACTTTCAATTTCTCGTAAAGCTAACGGGTGGACCCGGAGACCCGGAGAGACCAACTGATGTCGTCGGTCCCCCGAGCACCCGGCTCGAAAGACCAAAACGTACGGGCAGAGAAGAGCGTGTGCGACTCTCGCTCTGCCGCACAGTAGAGATGATGGATGGTGATGGAAAGATGGTTCAGCTTGTAGACTTTTATTTCTAAAACATTTATTGATGGTAGTGTGTCACTGATCAGGTCTGTGGCCCGAGCCGACTTACTTTACAACGTTCTCGCCGCGTGAGCTGAGCATCGCTTAGGGCTATGTTGTAGCTCGTACAGTAGCACTTTCTATTCTGTCGATACAGTGCGCTTGCGGTACGACGGCGGCGGCGCTGCTGGAGCGGCGCGCGGGCGCGGGGGCGGCGGCGGGCGGGGTGCGGCTGGCGCTGGGCGAGTGCGCCGCCGAGCCGCCCGCGCTGGCCGCGGCCGCCGCGCGCCGCCGCTACGAGCTGGTGCCGCTGCGAGAGCCCGCGCCCGCTCCCGCCCCCGCCGCGGGGGAGCCCTTCCCCGAGCTGTGCGGCTGGGAGCGCGCCCGCGCCGCGCTGCACGCGCACGCGTGGCCGGGCCTGCGCCGCGCGCCGCCGGCGGCCGGGGGCGGGCGCGGGGGCCGGGGCGGGGGCGGGGGCGGGCGCGGGGCACGAGACGAGGAAGCGGCGGCGGTGGAGCGCGCCGAGGCGTTCGCGGAGGCGCTGTCGGCGCTGGCGGAGGCGCGCGAGCAGCCGGCGCCGGCGCGACGCGCGCGCGCGGAGGCGCTGCTGGGCGCGTTCGCGCGCGCGCTCGGCCTGCGAGACGAACTGGACCTGGACGAACTTTAGTGAGGGACGGGAAGTACTAAAACTAACAATTTAGTAACGGTGTTTTTATTTCAGTGTAACGATATGTAAGTATTATAACAATCATTCGAGCGCGTAGCCACGAAACCTTCGTAATACTTTTAGTGATCTTAATTTAAAGAATACTATGGAGTCACGTCTGTTAAAGCGACCCACGGTTTCTTTTATTTTCATCGTAAATCACAGCACTTCATTATACTAAGTATAGGCACTTAATAAAAACCAAGCAATATAATAAATCATGGAATATTCTCTCGGTCGCATAGTAACAGTTTACATTGGTGTACAAAATTCACAACCTTTAACAGATTTTTAACGTACTAAAACCAGAAGTTAGTATGTGTATAAATATGCAGCTTAATTAATTAAATTATTATTCACGTTAATTAAGAAGTAAAGCTTGTTAATATCATTAACGAGAAGTGTATAATTTAACCACATGTAATAATTAAATTTAGTTATCACAAGGTCAGCTTCTGTACAATCAAAAATTTTTATTTCCAAATATTTTAGTAGGTATGGTTAACAGGGTTAACCTAATAACTGTAGGTCATTATCAAAGCGATAATCAGAGGCACCGAATCGTAAAAAATATTTTGATAGATGGCTTTTATAGACTAAGGCCCGTATTACAGAACGATCCTCAAGCGCAGATTGATCTCGGATCGCCCAATCATAACTTGAGCGCTGAATCGATGCTCAAGCACACTCTTTATTTTTAAATAGTACTTAAGGGTTCCTCAGCCAATCGCTGCTTAAGTAGAGATTCTGAACTGCAATCAGATTGTCTATGACCAATGTTTGTTTTCTATGACAAGAAAAATCAAGTATAAACTTTTATTTCGTTCTACGCACCATGCGTAAAAATATTGATAAGAATTAGTTTACTTATGTGAAATATACAGAAGAAAATAAAATATTTTTTATTTATTCGTCAATTAGATGTTTAAATTTTCATTATTTAGTTATTTGAATAAAATAAAATAAATAAATAAGCAAAACGTGCACGCCTCTTATGTGTTTGTTTTGTTTAGAGAACGGAACGTAACAAATGTCAGCGATAAAATTTCTTCTGACGTCTATCTAATTAATTTGTTTAGTTTGTTTATAAGACGCGCTGTCTTGAAACAATATGAGTGAAAAAATGAGGAAAATGAACTTCACTACAGTGAAGAGGAATGCTTATGCTGTTCATCCTCTGCTGGTGTCGCATCACTTGTGAAAGCACAGCGCATGCAACAATTACGTTCGACACTGATCAATTGTACCTAGACCTCTGCGTAGACAAGGGACAACAACTTTAATTATAAAATTATATAAAGTCTGATATCAAAAATAAAAACCTGAGAAAAACTCATAGAACAAAAGTTGTCGATCGTCGGACGATGTGACCAAGTCGTCAAAGGGCCTATGGATGCGAATGGAAATAGACCGTTCACGGAGGCGTAATGGAGAAAAGGCCTATACCAGCAGTGGGCAGAGGTGGGCTGATGATGATGAAAAGTTGTTGCCAGACAGCAACTCTAATTAGGGGAATTACGCATTTTAAGCTCTTGAAATCGCCAATCCGCGGTGGGCACGCGTGGTGATTAAGCCCATACTCTCTCTGAGAGAAGGCCTGTGCCCTGCAGTGGGACGTATATAGGCTGCTTATGATGATTACGACGCATTTTATCATCATCATCATCATCATCAGCCATTTGACGCCCACTGCAGGACATAGACCCCCCTCATGGTTTTCCAAGCTTCCCGGTCTTGTGCCGCCTGCATCCAGTGACTTTAAAAATAACACTCTATATCGTCATAAGGATCAATATCTTCAAATATATTAATTTTACAATAATTACGGAACAATTCACAAGGAAAATCGACTCTCAAGCGTGGTTCCGACCACACTTGAGTAAATACAGATTTGAACATGACTTAAGTAGAGATTGCAACCCAAGTATCGTTCTCGAATTAGCTATTACTCAGTCGAGTTGTGATTGGTAAGTGTCAACTCAAGTAACGTTCTAAAATGAAAACCATACTCAAATCTAGTATTAAACTGAGATCGGCGCTTGAGTACGCTTCTGTAATACGGGCCTAAGACCAATCCGATTTTTGCGTTCTTAGGCTTTTGTGCTGTGCTTCAGACCTGGCTATTCTATGCGACTAACCTCAGATGGTGAACGAAGCTGCAAATAATATTATCAATCGAAAATAAATGCAATAAATACCGCCTTAAACATAATTTTGTTGATAAGTCAATAGTATTGTTATCGACTGCAATCAGTAGCCGAGCGTGGCCACGCTGCGGCAACGCTGCGGCCCCCGAGCGAGAAACACTCCCCAAACTGTAGCAAGCATCACCGACACGGCGACAGTACATTATGTCAAGTGCCCGTAGTCCGGTCAGGTAACTTTCCAGTTGAACTACAGGTACTGGACTTATTAGAGTTACTGAAAATTAGTACTTATTTGTGTTGAATTGTTGTATTTTGTAGTAATATACCTAAAGAAGATAATTGCCCTAAGAAATTAACAAATAACTTCAACAATTGTACATAATATAAATATTTTATGACTTCATTATGCATTAAAGAGTCTGATTTACTAGAAAAAAATAAATCATAATGGAATCACTAAGTAGGTGTTTGATTTATACCATACCCATAATAGGAATGAACAGACATTGATTTACTTTACCATATCCATAATAGGAATGAACGACATATGCTTATTTGGCAGACTCAGCAGTTCATTCAGCGGGCATTCAAGCGTTTATTGTATCCTGCCGCATCTTTTTAACTTCTAGTACCACTTCAATAGTAAAATATATAACGTAAATAATTAAAAATAAATAATATAGGTAGTATAAAGATACTTCAACTGCTTCCCCTAAAATAATAGTTTTTTAAATATGAGCACTGCTGAAATCAACTGTGAGTTAATAATAATAATAACAAAATGTTTAATGAGCTGAACAAAAAGTAACAACATAAAGTAGGTAACTCTGAGCCCCAAACTAAATTAAATTGTATCTTGGGGCACAGTGGTCCATTCAGAGTGAACTTAAATATATATGTGACTGCATCGAATGTATACAATACTAGCTGTCCCGGCAAACTTCGTACCGCCATGCGCCATGCGCCATGGCGCGCCATCGCCATGGAATCCGTTATACGATTTTCATTCGCCATCTATTTTTAAAACAACGTTCGCTCGCAAAACGCCATCTATTTTAAATTTAAAATAAATATTATCCCACGGGAACGCATTACCGAGATATCAACTACCAATGCTATGTCTCAAATCAGGTCGTTGTTATCTGTACGCCAAGTATCATGTAAATCCGTTCAGCCGTTATTGCGTGATTGAGTAACAACATCCAAGCATCTTCACAAACGTTCACATTTATAATATTAGTAGGATTAGTAGGAAGTTTGTATGTTTCTGGTTTCGAAGCTAAACACCACTGCGTGCCACAAAGCGTATCGTGCATTCGCAGTGCAACGTAGTTATTGTGTCTACAAAGTAAATAACGTTTAAATAGGTACAGTCGAGCCAGCTAATCGATCTGTACATTTTCGTGCGAGTAAGCAAAATGAAGTTTAATCTAAAGAGGTTTGTTTCTGTAACCCATGTCTTTCTTTCTATAGTTTTTACGTAGAGTCGACAGCGCATCAACCTTGGTATTCGTGCACCCTACTCAGTTACGTTACTTTATGTTTTATTTATTTATTTATTCAGATTAGAGAATCATCAGCTTACAAATCTATAGTTGATCTTACAGTTGGTAACTAAGAGCTAATAACAAAATAATTCTTGACTATAGATAACAAAAAGTGTATGGACTTTATGCTTCATCAAACACAAAACTTACAGTAACTGAAGACAATAAATTGGAAAGAATGATTTTACAATACACCCTATAATTGTATTTGAGCATCTATCATCCACCGGCAAACAATGGCGGACTAATTAAACGTCTTAGTGTGTGGACCAGTGTGGACCCCTGTATTGAATAAATCTGTCTTGATGTGCAACAATTTTATCGCTCGGCCCGGAACATGCGGTGGTAGCCTAGTGGGTAGAACATTGGACTCGGAAGCGGGAGACCCAGGTTCGATTCCCAGTGCGGGCTTGTACCTATGACTTTTCTTTCCAAGTTATATAGGTACATTTGTGAAGTTACTTCTCTGAGAGAAGGCCTGTGTCCTACAGTGGGACGTATATAGGCTGCTTATGAACCGGAACTCTTAGGTGAAGTTTACCGAGTAATTCGGAAGAGTCGATAGCAGATGTTGCAATCTCATGCAAATACACAATGTCAGCTACCTCTCGTCTTAGCTGGAGTGTTGGAAAATGAAATCTCCTACACATGTCGTGAGAGTTCCTGGAGTCGTAGGATATCTTAAGACGGAAGCCTAAAAACTTAATAAATTTTCTTTGGATGGATTCGATTCGGTTTATTCGTGATGCGTATTCTAATATAGATCTTACTAGTGTGCAGTATAGTATCTTGAGATTCTTGGCCTGCTTAAAATCTTTAGGCATGCGCATAATGAAACCTAGAGATTTGTATGCTCGCGAGATTATATTACGAGTCCCGATGCAAAATAGTCCGTAATTTTCTCTGTGACATTTTTTCTAACTTCATTATTTTTGTATATAAAATATTAATCTGTTCTAGTATCGCATGTCGCGTTACTTATGCCCTTTTTTAATTATGAACCAATAAACTATTTTAGCTTTTTAAATTTATAGATATCCTGTTTTAAATTCGAAGAAGTTATAAGCAAAATAGTTCGTCTAATTGTTAATCGATGCAAAAGAGTTCGTCTATCCGTGAGTTAAATAAGATTAAGTATTTCTTCTTTGTACTTGTATAATTATTTTGCATAATTTAAATTTGTAAAAGTAATTCTGTGTCATTTGTCAAGTGAGGCAGTATAAATTCTGAAAATTTCAGTTATTTTCATTAGTTTTCAAATAACAATGTGTCGTGGCAAACCCGTGTGTGAAGAGCTTCGAAAGCGTATAGTTTGTGAGGTCGATGCTGGCAAATCAAGTTACCAAATATCTAAAGACTTGATACTTCCCAGATCTACAGTCCAATCTATCATTAAGCACTATAAAAAGAATAGAATATAAAAAGATTTGAAGAAAACTGGTCGACCACGCATCACGAGTGGAGCCGAAAACAGAATCCTGAAGAAAATTATTAAAAATAATCGTCGTGCTCGAGCTGGAGAACTCACGGTGCAATGGAAGGACATGATTCACAAAGACGTCTCAGTTGATACTTGCAAAAGAGTCCTAAAAAGAATGGGTTACGGATTTACACCGCTAAGGAGAAACCACTGCTGTACAAAAGAAAAACAGGTTGAAGTTTGCTCGTGATCATTTAAATCGGACTTCCGATCATTGGCGCAGTGTTTTGAAAAGAATAAATGTGGAGTTTCTTTGTTAGCTTCTTCTCCACATAATCCATTAATTGTGAAACTAACAACTTTGACGTTCATTAAGTAAACATTCTGTTTTTACAATGAATAAAAATATTTGAATTGAATTGAATTGTGTATCATTTGGAGTAACGAGTCCAAATTTGAAGTGACAGTCTGCGATGAAAGGAAAAAAGTGATTCGGAACAAAAATGAGGCATTTCATACTGTTTGTCTCAAACGCAAAGTGAAGTTTCCGGCGTCTCTTATGATATGGGGCTGCATGGCTGCACAAGGTGTTGGTGGTATGCAGTTTGTGGATGGTTCTATCAATGCTGCGAGGTATCAAAACCTTTTGGAAGAGAATTTCCTGCCTTCTATTCCGTCACTCAAGTATCAAGATTCCTTCATTTTTCAACAGGATGGTGCTTCCTGCCATACTGCAAGGACAACAAAGACGTGGTTACTGGCGAAAAGCATCCCTACAATCGAATGGCCATCTAACAGCCCGGACTTGTCGCCGATCGAAACCCTATGATGGAAAATGAAAAAAGTTCTCCGTAAAAATCCATCAAGATCGAAGAGCGACTTAAAGGCTAAACTTTTGGCTGTCCGGAAGTCAATAACGCCTGAGGAGTATGCAGCGTTGGTTGCAACCATGCCTCTTCGCATTAAAGCTGTCATTGAGAGCATAGGCGACACAACTAAGTGGTAGACGAACTATTTTGCGTGAGTGACAAGGGTAGACGAATACTTTTGCGTTATGTTTTTTAGAATATTTTTTTTATGTAATGTCATGAAAGAATTTCAGTGATGTTAAAATAAACTTTAAAATGTTCCTCAAATTGTAATTTACTTTTTATTCATCATCATCAACCCATCATGTCCCCACCGAGGGGCACGGGTCTCTTCCCTGAGAAAGGTATATGCCATACTCCACCAAGGGGGCCAAGTCCGGATTGGTGGAGGCTTGTAGACTAGTCGCTCGTCTACTGTCAGAAGTTGTCAAGCCGCCCTAAGGCCTCTGACTTGGCTTAACGACTGCCATCTATCGACGGCAGCCGGCACCAACAGCTTAACGTGCCTTGCGAAGCACGGAACCGCTCGGAAAAATGCCACTAGCGTTAGGCATAGACGGCGACCCATCCATGCACTGAACGCGCCCTGTGTTGCTTTTTTAATATTGGTAAAATAATTAAGAACGTTTAAACTTTTTATTAAACGTTCTTAATTATTTTACCAATATTTATTTTCTATATTTTACGCTTTGCACTACTTTCCATACTAGAAGAACTATTTTGCATCGGGGCTCGTATTAATGTCACAGAACATAGGAATCACCTAGAAAGCGCATGTAGGCGGGGCGCGCGTGTTCACCGGTAAGTATATTAGACCCTTCCGGACCCACGGCACAACCACTGCTCAACTGGTTGTGCCGTGGGTACTTGTGATTCCCTTCTATACAACCGTTTGATCCGTTGGGAAAAAAAATGTGCCTTTGGCCCAACTGACGAAAACTGGAATACCTGGTTGTGCCGCGGGTGCTTTTGACACACAAATGATTGATCCGTTGGGAAAAAATGTGCCTTTGGCCTAACTGACAAAAACTGCAATCCCTGATTGTACCTTGAGTGCTTTTGAGAGACAAGAGACCGTTATTTTGAGTGATTTCATTGAAATTTTTGGAAAGATTATGTTTTCCTGCAGTAGTGTAAAAATATCGCAAGTTGAACTATAAATACATGCCGGTGTTGTATGCAAATAATTGCTGTACCAACGTATTATGTACGCGAAGAGCAATGCAAAGCATGTGTGTCTGCGTGAACGATTGATTCCACAACATTCCGTGGTATTCCCCAAAAAGAGTGGAGAAGGGAATAACTTATCGATAGTGTTGGGTCAGGTCGTCGTGGTATCGGTATTGTTTTAACTTTGTTATTGCGGAATATTTAATTACACATAGAAACCGGCTAAGTGCGAGTCAATATCGCGCACCGAGGGTTCAGTACAGACTGTTAGCTTCTTCTCCGCATAATCTGTAAAACTAACAGCTTTTACGGTCAGTAAGTAAACATTTTGTTTTATAATAAATAAAATTTTTTACTTTGACTAACTACTAATTTCGGATTTTTGCCCTTTAATTGTGCTATGAGACAGTGCTTCTTGCCAAATTTCATGACTCATAACAGTTTCAAAGTAATCCTATATAATCACATAGTTCTTCATGCTGTTCCAACTCGGATATTGTATATATAACTATAATTTAATTTCAGATTTTTTAATTGCTATAGATCCTACTATAAAAGAGCAGTAGATAGATGCGATTGGTAGGGAAACTTGAATGTCAACTAAAATGAGCACAATTTGCTCCAAACACTTTAAAGATGGAATGTTGAGGAAGCGATCTGTCAGGATCGTAGCAAGTGGCAGTCCCACGGCAGGCGTGAGTTTATGTTATGATTATGTTATAAAAAATCAGGATATACGTAGGTATTCGAAATCGGGTACAATTTTTTTTTACATAGCCTCGTTTGTGTCCAACTGCTGGGCAAAGGCCTCCCCCAACTCAGACCAGATGTTTCTGTCTTGTGCCACCTCAGACCACTCTGGCATGTGTCGGTCGAGCGCCATCTTGCGTTTATCCTCGTTAGCCTCTTTTTTCTTACATCTACAATATAGTTACTACGCAGTCAATAATATTTAATAAATACTATAGGGCACATAAGGCGTAACTTAACTCCTGAACTGCCCTCGCGGAATGGAACGTACAGGTGGCCCATACTAAGTTGGACACAGATCTGTGTCGCGGCAGACGAGTGGTAGACTCTATAGATAGGTTTCCTTGATTTACGTGTTAAATATTAATACATTGATACTGATACATAAAGAAGATTTAATTATGCGGACAACTTTTTGTTGTGGTATTGCACTCGATTTCAAATACTTATATCCTGATTTTTTTATAACAAAATCATTTACTTTAGTGTTTGGAGCAAATTGTGCTCATTTTCGCTGGCATCCAAGTATCTCTCCCAATCACATCTATCCACTGCTCTTTATCCAAGATCTTTAGCAAAACTGAAATTAAATTACAGTTTTATACACAATATCCGAGGTGGAACAGCATGAACAACTACGTGATTATATAGAATGCTTGAATCTGTCATCATGAGTCATGAAATTTGGCACGAAGCACTGTCTCATAGCACAAGTAAAGGGAAAAAATCCGACAACCGTAAATTTACATACCTACAAGTCAAAGTCAGTCAAAAATTTTATTCACTAACAACAAAATGTTTACTTGATGAACGTAAAAGCTGTTACTTTCAAAATTAACAAGATTATGCGGAGAAGAAGCCAACAAAGTCTGTACTCAACCCTCAGTGCGCGATATTGACTCGAACTAGCCGGTTTCTATGTGCAATTAAATATTCCGTAACAACAAAATTAAAACTATATCGACACCACGACAAACTGAAGCAACACTATCAATAAGTTATTCCCTTCTCTATTCTTTTTGGCGAATACCACGGAATGTTGTGGAATCTGCTTGGAATGCTTTGTATTGCTCTTCGCGTACATAATACGTTGCAACACAGGCAATGTATTTATAGGGAAGAGCGGGTGATCGTGCTCTTCCACTATAAAGGGAAATTTCCCACCAGGCAGATCGTATGCCTGGGGACGGCCGGTCCGACTGCTGTTCGTCGGGCGTTATAGTTTAGGGTATGTCATGTGAAACATTTTGCTAGCGCGATGCAGGAATGTTGGAGTTTATAGTGCGCGCGCAGAGTTGACATGTGCTCGCCACATATTACTTCAACTTGCGATATTTTTACACTATTGCAGGAAAACATACTCTTATCAATAATTTCGATGAAATTACTCAAAATAAAGGTTTAATGTACCGGTGAAAATGAGTCCCTCCATCGTTTCGAGCTCTGCAGGTGATGATTGCGCACGATGGCATTTTTACCCTTTTTAAGCAATTTTTCCTCAGTAACTTGCTCGGTAAGACTCCGCGGCCGACTGGGTAATGTTTTTTGCTAATTATAATCATTTGAACAAAATTGTGGCACGTGTTCTGTGACTTTATCGTACATAAAAAAAGGAAATTACACAGATATTACTTATAGTTACTCACCACGACAGAACCCAGGCTTCTATTCTCGATATACGAGGAAAACCAACGCATTAAATCGCCCCTGATACCAATGTACTGTAGTTTATAATAGCTGCATGTGGGAGATCCTGTCGAACGCCTTGCTATAGTCAGTATAGACTAGGTACATGAACTTGGTGTCCCTGGTGTCCACTGTCCATGGCTGAAGTTAAAAAATCGTTAAATAGGACGATGTTAGATACCGGAGATAAGCCCGGTAGGAATTCGTGCTGTGAGTTATTAAGGGACTGTTTTATGGCTGCGTATACCTAGGAGTGCATTACTTTTTCGAAGACCATAGAGATTATACATAGTTTGGATATGAGCCTATAGTTGGTAATTTCAGTTTTGGAACCCTTCTTATGCACGGGGGTGACAAAGGCTTTTTCCAGACGTTTGGAACGGTGCAAGAATCCAGGGACTTTCTGAACCGCAGGCGAATGGGCTCGAACTATTGTATCAGCGCACCCTATTAGAAATCTCACTTACAATACATCAGACCCAGCAGATTTGGGGGGGTCTAGCTTCAGTAAGAGGTGGCGTAGACTCGACGCTTAACTCGATGCTGAAAATATCAGAAACTGTGGCTGGATTTTGCTCTAGGAACTAGTCTAGGAACGTAGACTTAAATAAGTCTGAGAAAGCGTTACAAATATTATCACCCGTATTGAATGTTTGGGAGGGAGGCCTATGTCCTGCAGTGGGCGTCAAAGGGCTGATTGACCGCCTAGGGATAAACTTACGGACGACTCTGCAACTATATGTAAAGGTTGATTTGCTGTCAACTATACACTTCTTTAAAACAGTGAAGTAGTATTGTATCACCTGGGCCGTGTCACATAAAATTACAATTCATAATTTATTATGACAATTCGATGTAGGTATATTCGTCTCCTTACTTGTTAAACTGTGGGTTGATCGACTTTGCAATGTAGGTACATCGAATCGCTACAGTAACCCATGAATGTTCTGTAAGACACGCCCCCGCTGGTCGCACGGAGACCGGTCGTGCCGCGGGGGTGCGCTACTCCGCAATAACTATGTGAATACTCGCAGTCACAGCTATCTCTTTACTTAATGTATAAGGTACTTACTTATTAACACCCTCCTCCCTAATGCAAAGCGTCATAAATACCGCCTATCGGGTTTAAAGCCCTAATCTACTTTGTAAAAAGTTCATGGGATCTCGCGTTCCTTAAGCGTAAATTAATTGTTACAAGTAAATAAACTATCACATGTCGAGCGAAGGCACTTGGTTAGATGCGGCGCGTCGTATCCCGCCGGGGCTAGGGTGTCGCGGGGGCGAGGGCGGGCGTGGGGGCGGGCGCGGGCGCGGGGGCGGGGACGGGCGCGGGCGGCGGTCGGTGCAGCAGCGCGGGCTCGGCCAGCAGCGCGGCGAAGTACTGCGTCGCCAGGCGCGCCATGTACTGGTCGCCCAGCGGCCACCAGCCCTCCAGGAAGCCGATGTGTCCGCCGCGCGCCGGCACGGCCAGCGCCGCGCGCTCCCAGCCGCGCGCCGCCGCCAGCGGCAGCACTGCAACCGACCAACACCGGCACGTCGTCACTCCCGTTCTACCCCGCCGACCCCGTTTCGTCTCCGAAGGAGTGAGCGGTCGACGTTTCGACGACTAGCTAAAGATCCGTCGCGACGGAGCCGCGCCGGTCGTCGGTCGGTACTCACCCTCCTCGGGCTGGAACGGGTCGTCGGCGGCCTGCAGGCACAGCAGCGGCACGCGCGACCGCTCCAGCTTGTCGTGCAGCGACGCGGCGCGGTAGTAGGCGTCCACCGAGCCGAAGCCGAAGTGCTTGGTGGTGAAGGCGGCGTCGAACTCGCGCACGGAGCGGCAGCGCGCCACGGCGTCCCAGTCGCAGCCCGCCGCCTCGCGCAGCCGCGCGTGCGCGTCCACCGTGCGCCGCAGGTTGCGCGCCATGTGCCGCGACAGCAGCGCATTCGCTCCGCGCTCCATGCACTGCGACCCTGCAACGGCCGCAGGATCAGTCGCGGGCCGCGCGCGTCCCGCCGGAAAGGCCGAGCGACGGAGAAACCGTGCGGAACGGCACTTCGTGTAAAGCGAAAGCTCCAACGAAAGGGAAAACGTTCGGATTTGCGTTTTTCGGGAAGCGACATTTTCGGTAAACGCAGATGTAAAGGTGAGCGGACGCACGCACCTCGCACGACGTCGAGCGGCGAGGACACGATGAGCGCGGCGGCGATGCAGGCGCGCTCGCCGTACTGCGCCAGGTACTGGCCCAAGATGAGGCCGCCGAGCGAGACGCCGACGGCCAGCAGCGGGCCGCCCGCCGCCGCCAACGTTGCCGCCACCTCGGCCAGGTCCTCGTGGCTCAGCGCGCAGTAGAGCCGCGGCGACGTGAGCGGCAGCCCGCCCAGCCCGCGCTGCGTGAGCACGACGGCGCGCGCGCCCAGCGCGGCCGCGGCCGGCGCCAGGCAGCGCACGTAGTCGGCCTGCACGCCGCCCGTCAGCCCGGGCACCACCAGCAGCACGGGTCCGCCCGCGCCCGCCGCCGCCGCCGGCTGCAGCCAGTCCAGCGCCACGGTACCGCCGTCGCGCAGGCGCAGCAGCTGCCGGCGGTGCGGCACGGCCGGCAGCAGCTGCGAGCGCAGTACGGAGCCCAGCACGGTCTGCAGGCGCGCCTCCACGCACCACGGCGTAGGCCAGTAGCGCGAGCGCAGCAGCGGCAGCCGCTCCAGCAGCGCGCGGAAGGCGCCCGCACCACCCACCAGCGCCGGTCGCTGCAAGGGACCCTTTATTTCAATCCTACTCCAAAATTCACCAAACGTAGCAGATACGCACAGTATGGAACGGTGATGATCGACACCAAACATCCCAGATAAATCGTGCATTACCTTTCTAACTTCTCAGTGGAATTGAGACAATAAGTACAAGAAAAGCAACAAAAAGAAAGCTAGAATTATTGAGAAAGGAACGTTGCGTTGGTTTGGACATGTGGAGAGGATGAAGGAAGAAAGATTGACAAAACAAATATATCGAACTAATGTGGGTGGAAGGGCCGGTAAGGGACGACCCAGACGGACATACTTCGACCAAATAAGGGATGTATTAGCAAAGGGCAAGATAAAAAGTACCCGAAACCGGCGTTCGTGCATGCAACGACTACCTAATGAATGTTGAGGAAGCGAAAGTGATCTGTCAGGATCGTAGCAAGTGGCAGTCCCTGGTCTCTGCCTACCCCTCTGGGATACAGGCGTGAGTTTATGTTATGTTAAGAAAAGCGGCGGCTCAAAAAAACATGGCAAAGGAGCCGTCATCCAGTGGACCTACGTTTAAGTAAAAGAGAGAGGAGAATGGGCTTATAGACAAGAAGCGTTGTGTAGGTATAAATTCCGATTATACATTTATCTGCGGATGTTAATGTAAATCAGCTCAGGATAATATGCAGAGGTATTTTGGCACTTTGTATAAATGGTCTCACTGTTATGTCCGGTTCCCCGCCTCACCTGCGAGGGGGGATCAAAAAGTAGTGAAAACGACATACTCCTTGTTAAGAAAAAAAATACCGGCAGGCATAGCTCAGATACATATTCTGTAATATTAATAAAGAAAAAAAATCTTCGATTCTCTTTTGACTTTTTCTGAATGTAGTAATTCTGTTTGCTTTGTGTCGGAACGTGTTCTCGAAAATGGAGAAAAACGAAGAGCGAGCCGTTATTCAATACCTCTGTTTAAAAAAGTGAACGACGCAAGAGATTCATTGCGATTTGGAGACAACATTAGGAGAGTCTGCTCCGCCGTATTCCACTGTCGCAAGGTGGGCTTCTCAATTTCGAGTAGGGAGAACGAGCACGGAAGACGAACATCGTTGCCGCCGTCCATCGACGTCAGTCACCCAAGAAAATGTTGCGAAACTCGAGAAAATTGTATTGAGCGATAGAAGAGTTACCATCCGATACTTAATTTAAGAAACAGGCATTTGATATGGAAGTATTCAATCCATATTGAAACAATCTTTGAATATGAGAAAAGTCTCCGCAAGATGGGTGCCGACAGTCAGAAACCAAATAGACTTGACATTACGAAGGTATTGTTGGATAAGTTTCAAGAAGATTCTGACAACTTTTTGTCTCGTTTCGTAACAATGGACGAAACATGAGTCCATCATTTTGATCCAGAGTCAAAACAGCAATCTTCACAATGGAAACGGCCATCATCACCGACCCCGAAGAAGTTTCGTGCCCTGGCATCGGCTGGCAAGGTTATGGCCTCAATATTTTGGGACTCGGAAGGGATATTGTTGATTGATTACCTGGAGCGTGGAACCATTATTACAGGCCAATATTATGTAGCTTTAATTCCCAAGTTAAGAAATGGCATCAAAGAGAAAAGGAGAGGGAAACTTCGAAGAGGCGTGCTGTTTCATCACGACAACGCACCAGCGCACAGGTCGGCAGTTGCGATGGCTGCCATTCAGCAAGCTGGCTTCGAATTGGTTGACCACCCCAAATTGAAAGAATACTTAAGGGGAAACAGGTACGAAGACGAAAACGAGATGATGGATGCCGTGGAGAGCTTTTTGCAGGACCAAGACAATTTTTTTTTTTTGAAAGGGATTGAAGCCTTGGAAAAGCGCTGGACTCGGTGTGTATGTAGACTGTCGGAGACTATGTAGAAAAATAAATTATTAAGTTATCAATAGTCATTATATTCTATCTCGTTCTCACTACATTTTGATCCCCCCTCGTAGATTTTGTCCTTGTCAGTGCCATTAAGTGTTTTTCCACGCACATCGCGCAGCAGTCATAAGCAGTTATTAGCAGCCATGAGCAGTCAACAGCTGTCACAAGCAGTCATTACTGTCTTATAGTAGTCTCTACCAGTAATAAGTCTTAGTATCAAAGATGTAGTCTATTTTAGTAACTCTGTTTCAAAATTATTATTAGTGTGTTTCTGTTTCCATCAATAAACTGCAAGAGTATAGATCGGTTCTTTGATTTTCGGACCCCCGGAGGCCTGCGCTGCGTAATATCACGCTGTTGATCAGGTTATGACCGAAAACCAAAATGGTGCACATTCATTCTTCCCACAATATTAAACTGATTTACTCCTGCCGTATTAGCACACGCACACGTACAGACGCGCGGTGTGTAAGCGTGAGGTGAGCCGCTGGAGCCGATAAACAATCACACCTATTTAGGACCTACGAATTTAAAAACGATACAAGAAGCGAAGGTGAGATGAGAGTGGGGCAATTTGGTCATGGGCAACGAAACCCGCAAGGACAGAGGTTGGCAGACTTCCTGGAAAAAGTGGGACTCTTTATGATGAACTCTTTCTTTCAGAAGCCACCTCACAGGAAATGTACCTGGTTGAGTCCCGATGGTTCCACGAGAAACGAGATAGACTTCATCCTGGCCTCCATGAGACAAATTTAATATTCAATGACGTCTCTGTGATCAACATGGTGAAAACCGGAAACGATCACCGAATAGTAAGAGGCACATTGAATATCAATGTCAAACTTGAGAGGTCTCGTCTCATGAAGTCCACGCTCCGACCTACTCGTGCCCATATCCAAAACCCCGAGAACTTTTAACTCGAATTGTCAAATCGCATTGAGTGCCTAGAGAGCGCCTCATCGGTGGACGAGATCAATAACAGGTTTGTAGAAACTGTTCGTACAGTGGGCTCGAGGTTCTACAGACCCAACCGTTCGAGTAGACCACAAAAGATCTCAAACTATACTCTCGACCTCATGGCTAAACGTCGCTCGTTGCAACTGCAGTCCTCCGAGGATACTGAGTCATAAGCGCAGCTCAATAGACACATCTCAAAGTCTATGCGGCACGATATTTGGCGCTCAAGTTTTTCCTGGCGCGGCATGCCGCTCCCACCGAGTACGGGCAGAATACCAGCGCTGAAGTTCTTCCTGGACTTTCAGCACATGCTGAGTCGGAGCCCATTCACATTTGCCACACCTACGTTGGTCACTCTTGTACTCCTGCCGTACCGTGCATGGCAAATTTCCAGTGTGTTTTTGCTTTTTTTCTTATATTCTTTCTTCGTATTGTGACCTTTAAATGGATTTGTATTACTTTGCTTTGTATACGTGTGTGTGTCTTATGTGAATAAATTATTTATCTATCAATCTATATTCGTTCCTTTAATACCGAACGTATTAAAGAGACTATAGAGCGGAAAAAGGGCTCCAAAGAAGACATGTCTATTGCAGTTTGAACAAAGATCCGAGAGCCAAACTGACCCGACATTATACTGAGGATATCCCGGACATCAGCCTGTACGAGATTACGATGGCCCTGAAACAGCTCAAGAATAACAAGGCCCCAGGAGAGGACGGAATCACATCAGAGCAGGTCCTCACGAATCGTCTCGAACGCAGGTTGGATGACTTCCAGCCTCCCGAACAAGCCGGTTTCCGAAAGGGCTATAGTATCATAGACCACATCCACACGCTACGGCAAATTATACAGCAGACTGAGGAGCATAATTTGCCATTCTGCTTAGCGTTTGTGGACTATGAGAAAGCCTTCGATTCGATCGAGACATGGGCAGTGCTCGAGTCTCTCCAGCGTTGCCGTATTGACAATCGGTATATCGAGGTGCTGAAGTGCTTGTACAACAACGCCACCATGTCGGTCCGAGCACAGGAGCAGAATTCGGAGGCAATTCCAGGCAAAAAGGGGCGTAAGACAGGGAGACGATATCTCTCCGAAACTGTTCACGAACGGACTGGAAGATGCCTTCAAGCTTCTGGAATGGCAGGGACGCGGCATCAATATCACTTGGATTTGCCAACGATATAGTAGTCATGGCAGAAACGATGGTAGACCTCGGCATAATGCTCGAAAACCTCAGTCGAGTTTCCCAACGTGTGGGCTTAAATAAACATGGACAAAACGAAGGTCATGTCAAACGCCCGTGTTATGCCCACCCGAATAACATTGGGGAACTCGACTCTCGAAGTTGTAGACGAATACGTCTACTTAGGACAAACAGTATAACTAGGCCGGTCTAACTTCGTGAAAGAGGTCAATCGTCGGATCCAACTCGGCTGGGCAGCATTCGGGAAACTTAGAAAAGTCTTTTCGTCTCATCATCAGCCCTTTGACGCCCACTGCAGGACATAGGCCTCCCTCGTGGTTTTCATAACCATCGTCTTTTCGTCTAATATACCTCAATCGCTCAAGACAAAATTATACAACCAGTGTGTGCTACCAGTGATGACTTATGGCACTGAAACGTGGTCACATCATAAGAAAGCTCAAGGTCACGCAACGAGCTATGGAAAGGGCTGCTCGGATTTTCTCTACGAGATCGAATCAGAAATGATGAGATCCGTAGACGAACGAAAGTCGTCGACATAGGGCAGCGGATTAGTAAGTTGAAGTGGCAGTGGGCGGGGTACATAGCACGCAAAACTGATGGCCGATGAGGCCGAAAAGTTCTCGAATGGATACCACATATCGGCAAGCGCAGCGTAGGTTGACCAGCCACAAGATGGACAGATGACCACGTGGCAGGAAGACGCTGGATGCAAGCCACATCCAACCTGTCTTTTTGGAAATCCATGGAGGAGGCCTATTCCAGGAGGCCACTTCTTGTGGCTGAATGATGATGATGATGAATCTAAAAAACGTATTTAGAGGCTAAAAATTCCACCCATGCCGGGACTTGAACCCGCGACCTCTGGCTAACCGTGTCAGCGCTCTCCCAACTGAGCTAATGGGCAAGTGTAGGCATCGGCGAGATTTGGAACCTCTTTAAAAACTTCTCTGTATTACATACAGGCAGCGACATCGGGCTGTAGTAATTTTACATCACTTGAAAGTGAAAGTGAAAATATCTTATTTACCACACAAAAATAATAAATAACAATTATTCTTTCATTCACAAATGTTTGTGGTAAAAAGGAATGGGCTCAGCTTTATTGCCGAGACTGGATGCGTAGTCTCGGCGCTGGTTTTCAGCCCGTCCCTTTTAATAACTTTTTAAAATTATAGATATTACATATGCGCCATTACGATTACGCTAGAAAGAACACAAACTAATTAATAGATAATTCAAAATTAATCACACACAAAATAACTAACGACAGAACACAAATAATAATTATTTACAGAAAAATAAATTATAATAATAAAAATGTCCCATTTCAATGGCAAATTAAATTAACTTGCAGCCCCGAGCACCACATTACAGTTAGGTTTTACATCGGAATGATATTGCTGTACCTACATGATTATATTCTTTTTGTTGCACTAATCCGTGGCTAGGACAATTTTAAAAAACCTATTTAGAGGCTTAAATATCCACCCATGCCGGAACTTTAACCCGCGACCTCTGGCTAACCGTGCCAGTGCTCTCCCAACTGAGCTAATGGGCAAGTGCAGGCATCAGCGGCAGTAAGCCAGAGGTCGCGAGTTCTACTCCCGGCATGGGTGGAATTTTAACTAGTAATTTATGTATTATATTAATTTGAGGCTAAGTTTAATGCTAGACATTTTTCGATATCTTTCACGAGAAAAAAGAAAATAGCAAAAATCAAATTTCACTACCTAAAGCGTTTTCAATAAATCAATCGATATCTCAATAACGAATAACGATAGTAAAAGTAAAGGATCGTAAGAAAGCAACAAAAAAGTAGGTATTACAACGACATCCCTATGCTGAGGCACTGGATCTCAGTTGATGTAAAACAATAATAGGAAATAAAATAATAATGTGCTAACTAAAACTACTTTAAGAAATCTCTGAAATATTAATATTATTACTAACACTATGGACTTGTTCCGAAATAAATATACTGAATATTATTACTTCCAAATACATATTGACAAAAAAACGTCCAAGTGCGTGTTGGGCAACGCTGTAGGGAGCTGCTTATGAAAGTTATGCAAGGTTAGCAGTACACTGCAGATAGAAATAAAACTGATTTGAACAAATCCACAATACAGTTCGATGGTAACATTGTTTTCTAGGAGACAGTGTGTTATGTCAAGTGACGTACCATGTGAGAATTCTTTAACTTATTATCTTATTAGACACCAATGTGATATTTTGTGCTTACCTTGACCACTTCCACTAGATAATAGGTTATGTACAAGACTGAGACTGATAGTCCGATAAGCAGCTCCTTTTTGCTTTCAAATAACAGAAATATATTTATCATCTTGAAATTATTGATGAAACTACAAACGGTAAAAAAAAACACAAAATTTCATACGTACAGAAAAATAAAATTAAATGCAGACTAAATGAAACAAAACAGTCAAACAGGGTGACCATCAGGGTGACCATCTCAAAAAACGAGAATCTGCCACACATTGTCTAAAAATCTGCCAAATTCTGCCAAACGTAAGGCCAAAATCTGCCAAAAATATGCCTTGTTTGTTATATCGCTTTCAAGGAGAAGGAAAAAATAAAAGAACCAATACACTATGTACGTACAAGAAAAATATTTAATACAGGGACACAAAATTTACAATTTAACAATTTTAACACTAAAATTAACAATTAATCTACGTTTGCTTCAAAATTTTCATTTTCTATATACATTGATTTTGAAGACATTTTTGATAACATATTTTTTGTGGGTTTAAAAGATATGCAGTCACCGTGTTCCTTTATTCCCTCTTTTGCCGTAATGATAGCCGACACGTGTTTGTTTATAAACCTGTTCCTTCCTTTAGTTTTATTTAAATTCACCTGGGAGAATATTCTTTCGTACGAAGCGTTTGACATTGGCAAACTTAGAAGAGCCTTTGAAAAATTAGTTATATTGGGATATTTTGCGGCCCCTTTTGCATCACGCATTTTCCCAACGGCTCCCCAAAATTTGTTCACACTCATATTTGTACTGGTGCTACTTCCACCCGATTCCAACAAATCGCTTCGCTTACACTTGTGTCAAACTTAATTTGTCTTAATTCGTCATCAAGCATTTGAATGTTGTTTTCGTCTATAAAGTTGGGAAATTTCTGAGCAACGTTTGAAATTGATGCAAAATCTTTGTAAACAACATTCTGAGGATCAAGGAACTGTAATTCTTTAAAAATATTGTTCAGTGGCAAACGCATTTTAGTTGATTGCAAAGTTCCATCAGGAATGTTTGCATTCTTTGAAGGAATGCTTGGATTCCAGGTTTCATACTCGCATCCGCGGATAAGCGAGCGATTTCATTGCCCACGTTAACGCCAAAAT
Source organism: Yponomeuta evonymella (assembly GCA_963969515.1). Lineage (NCBI taxonomy): Eukaryota > Metazoa > Arthropoda > Insecta > Lepidoptera > Yponomeutidae > Yponomeuta > Yponomeuta evonymella. Next base: position 340,960 of record OZ018343.1, on the reverse strand, counting down.
ATATTTATTTTAGAGGCAAAAAGTTTATGGTGGATTTTGGATCAATAGAAAGTGGATCTGCGGTTTTCAAAAAGTTTCCTTTCATGTAACAACTCAAAAGGCAAACGTACACCTCTGAAATGTTTTTGAACGCTGTGTGGACTGTTGTATAATCTCCTTGAAATATGGTGTTTAGTTTGTTGACTGTGTGCAATATATAATCCAAGGCATAAAAATATAGTTTATATATCTTGTCCGCCAAACTGTTACACAGGAATTCCGACGAAATATTTTTGTCTTTTAAAAACTGTGTCTGAAAAAAAGTTTGAGGGCATCCCATTGCTCCAAAATTCGTTTAACCCTTTATAGGGCAGAATATTTTTTTTGTTGGATAAGTATTTTTGGTATTGGGATAGGTTTAGGGGTACCTAAAGACTGGAATTAGTGTGATATTCACTAGTTCATTTATATGGGTTTGGCTGTAGGGGGTGGTTTCATATGTAACCAAGACCATTTAGGGAAAAAATATGGTGGATTCATTTGAAACCGTGACCGTTCAGGGGAAAAAATTGTAAATAAAACCACTTTGTAATAAAATCAGTATTATTGCAAACAATAACGTTTTGTGTACTTTTTATCATTAAAATATTACTGCACAAAGAAGTTATTAATCAAAGTGACTAAGTGTACTACCATAACAAAAATGACTCTTGATTCATAAAACTAACAAAAAACTTTTCTAAATAATAATTGTATCAAAACAAACTTACAAAACTCTTTCAAGAAAAACTAAAACAATTTGTAAGTAACTTTCATAAAATAGATATTTCTTACTTATAGAAAATCAACAACTTTAGGTCTCTAGTCTCGAGAATCAGATTTTTAGGTAACAAAAGTCTTATAAATAGGCTCACTCACATCATCTCATAAATCAACAATCTTTCGCTCAAGACGTTATTTCGGGACCTCTGGTACGAACACGGCCTCGTCCTCTTTGTTGAGTTGGCACTGCTGGTGATGTATCTGGTGATAGGGAACCACTGATGACTGGAGCTGGCGAATGATGTAGAGGTGAGTCCATGATATCGCGATGAGAGTCACCTCCAGCTGTCAATCTCCGTGATATGGCATTCAAAGGTGGATCATCCTCAGGTTCTGAGACCCCTCCTACATCTGAGTTTTCAGCTTGGTCATCATCTATGCCCTCGATCAAACAGACTAGCTGACCGTAGGGACTATTTTCCAAATCTAATAGTGGTAAAGACATCTGAAACAAACAAAAATTAATTACTGTAACGCTTCAGTAAGATTGCACTTTTCGCACAAACCTCACCGGCCTCCATACCTACACTTTGATCCCTAATATTATCTTTGTGCAATAATATTAAATTAAACTAACTGTTTTCCGGCATAAAGTAATAATTCTACTTTGCAAAAGTTAACTTTGATAGTCCTAAATTCGTAAAATAAACAAATGAGAATCTGAAATATTCACTTCTTTCAATTCTACCCTAAAAACCGGTTTCTACTACCTATGCAGTTCAAACCATTATTGTACTTTATAAATACAGGTTTAGATTATGATTTATATACCAAATTCAAGGAAAATAAATAAATAATCTATTAACTTACCTTGAAACAAGTAAATATCACATTTTACCACTAAATTATTTAATTATGTACCAAACAAAATCACTTCTCCTGGTCGTAAACACTTATGAGACGGAAGGCACAAACGTAACCACCATTTTGTCGCACCCTACCAAGATCCTGTGACTAACTTCACTTTGGTGGTTTCACTTGTTGCTTACGCCCGTTCAGGGAAGACTCATTTAAACAATAAAGTCGACTACCAATGCAAGCTCACATGAATTATGAGCCTTATAATCAACCTTGACAGGTGGTTACAGCCGCTATACTAATTTCGCTTTTGCCCTATAAAGGGTTAATGCATGCATGCAAACATAGCCAACGGATTTCATAATGTTTTAGTATCTTATGCTTTTCGGTGCCAACAAAATCTTGGTATTCAGCAAATTCCCTTTGTCTTTTAGTGCTATGTGCGAAGTACCCGTACACCTCTTGTACTATTTGGTTAATAGCCCGTGGTATATTGTGCTTACTGGCATGAGATACACACAAAGCAGTGGAATGACATACACACTTAATGAATATGCAGTGGGGATTAACATGCCTTGTTTTTGCAATAATACCACCTTGTTCTCCAAACATAACGTTAGTAGTGTCAGCACCAAAGCCAATAGCATCTTTAATACTAAGGTTAGCATTAGTTAAAGCCCCGGAAAGTGCATCAAATAATGACTGTGCATCAGCCCCTTGCAAGTCAACCAAAGTCAAAAAGTTTGTTTTTACTTCGAGATTTTATTCAGAGTAATATTTCGTTACCACTGCAAGCGTCACTGTAGATGAAACATCTGTGGTCTCATCGATAATCAAGGAAAACATTGGTGTACCTCTTTTAATATTTTCACACGATTTTAAATCAGCAAGCATCTCTGCTTCTAGATTGGGCTTCAACACGTTATACGTTACCGCTGCTGCTTTAGTTCTCTTGCAGGAAAATGATTTGGCGATTTCAGAATCGTGAAAGCTTTTTGAAATTATTTCGCTCAAATGGTCCATTAGACGAAATGGTAACTTGTGTTCCACCAGCATAGCACAAAAATTTATTTCTGCTTTCTTCACTTCCTCTTCTAATGGAGCCTTCTTGAAAAACTGCTGCACCTGAAAAAGATTAATACGATATTTAAAAAAATAACTCCAACTTAAGCTGATAAGTTGTTGACAATATTTAATTTTGTCTTTGCAAAGTACCTAATAATTACATACCGACGATTGGCCACTATACCCAATCATGTTCTTTTTATGTTTCTGGGATGTTGCGTGTTCATTTAGAGAAGACAATCTGGTTACTAATTTACAGTTGCAAGCTTTACAGAATGCAACGTCCTGGTCATCCTTAGCACTTGCAATCCAGGGAGAAAGCAAGGGATCTTGCTCCCACTCCGATCGATAGGAACGCTCGTATTTCCTTTTCATAATGAATGTATTGTTTCACAATCAAAATCTCACTCAACCAACGAACGTAAGCCGCGCCGAAAGAGAATGGCATAAAAAAGAAATAAATAAACAAGAGTTCTTGTGAAACTTAATGCAATGTATTAGGAATATGTATCCTATTCCAAGTGCGTTAAGGTTCATAATCATGTGACGTACCAGAGTAAAAAACAGAATATGTCGGGAATCCCCGAACAATCTGAGCTTGAATTGGGATTGCCAGTTCAGAGAAATATTTTTTGCCAAATATACTTTTGTTAAGAATTCAAAATAATTGAATAACGATGTCATAGCGAATAAATTGAACATAAAAACTAATTTTAGGTACAGATTTTCTTAGTATCCTCCAAATCTGCCACTTTTGCAATTCGTCAACAACATCTGCCACAGCTAAAATTTTGGAGCCAAATCTGCCACAAATGGTCCCTGTAGGACATGCCCTGTAAAAATGAGGAAAATTATGAAAAAAAGAATAATACCTATAACATACGCCAGTGTTGCGGCTTCAAAAATAGAAGTAGATTTTCCTCGTTTGGACGCTCAAATTGTAAGGAACCCAACAAAACATAACAAAACTGTTAAACCCCAGACGGAGTCTCAGTCTGTGGTTAATGCCAAACCGATTGACAAATATAATGATGTAAATGTCACTACAGCTCACATTACAGAATTACTAGTTGCCATTAAACCACAAAAAAAAACCAATGTTTCTCCCACAAACATTAGAACACAAATTGTAGAAAATAATGATGTGTTGATGGCCCTTGTCAGCACATTGGTGCAGCTGGGCAATAAGTCTGATGATGTGCCCATTACCACGGCATCAATAAAAGACATGCTATTAAAAAATCTTAAAATATAATGGCTCATACAAATATAACAATTCCACAGTTACGCATAGCGCAATATAATATACTAAGTGTTAACAGTAAAAAACCACTATTTAATTAATTTTTTACAAAAAGAAAATATAGACATTTGTTTGCTTAATGAAACCTGGTTAAAAGATAACAACAATTTTAGAATCCCTGGTTATAATATATACAGTAAAAATGCGGTTAATAAACACAATGGAGTAGCCATTCTAGTAAAACCTTACTTAAAATACACTTTTTTAGATACAGCTTTTTATGAGTATATACAAACTATCGCTATTTCATTGTCTACAGTAATAGGTACGATACGATGACTATTTTATGTGTGTACTGCCTGTGTGTAAGTGGTCATATCAGAATAAATTAATTAATATAGGGTGGGCCAATAATTTTTGCAAATAGCAACACTAAATTTCTCGAATACCGTTGGAGAAAGGGGCGCGCGGGTGGCGGGAAACTATGCGTCGCTTCATGCAATTTAATTTTATTCACGATGGAGCGCTTCACGGGACAACAGCGTGCTTTTTGTGTTAAACAATTTTACAAAAACAACGATTCCTACGTTACTGTACGACGACTGTTTCGAATCGAATATGGATTACGCCGTGTAAGCTAGTGTCTAAGTGTTAATTTAATCAAAGCTTGGGTCGTGAAGTTCGAGCAAACAGGATCGACAACGAATATTAAACAAATAGGCCGGCCACGTTCAAGAAGAAGCGATGAGAACATTCGAGAGGTTGAAATTTCCGTTCGGAACGATCCAGAATTATCTACGCGTAAGCGTTCGGCGATTCTGGCATTACCGAGAACCAGTCTACGGCGGATTTTGCATCTAGACCTCAAACTGCACCCGTATAAGCTTCAAATCGTGCAGGAGATGAAACCAAATGATTACATTCAACGTAAGTTATTGGCTGACACAATGCTGGAGCAATTCTCTAGCCTGGAGAATGTATTGTTTACGGACGAAGTCCACTTTCACATCAACGGGCACGTGAATAAGCACAATTGTCTATATTGGAGCAGGGAAAACCCTCGCCTTAAACACCAAAAGCCACTTCATTCACCTAAAACGACAGTAAGGGCTGCCATATCAGCAAAGGGCATAATTGGTCCGTATTTCTTTGAAAATAATCAAGGAAATAATGTAACTGTGAATTCAGCGGAATACGTCACGATGTTGCGAGAGTTTTTGACGCCGCAGTTGCATGAATTTCAAGGATATAACAGCAGAACCTGGATGCAACAAGATGGAGCAACATGCTATACGTCAAATGTGACTTTACCGGTAGTCAAAGAAATGTTTCCGAATAAATTGATTTCTCGCAGAGGTGATATCTTATGGCCTCCGAGAAGCCCGGATCTTACACCATGCGATTTTTTCTTATGGGGATACCTGAAAAGTCGAGTCTACCTTAATAAACCGACGAATATATCCCAATTAAAACGAAACATCCACGACGAGATAGCCGCAATCCCCCGCAGCATGTGTCAGCGAGTTTTCCAAAGTTTGCGTAGTCGATTGCTAGAGTGCCAACGACGAACCGGTGCACATCTCGACGATGTTATTTTTAAAAAATAAATTTCGTTAAATTGTCAAGACGTTAAAAATATAATCAACAAAATAACAGTCGTTTTATTTCTATTCATGTTTTAAAAGTGCAAAAATTATTGGTCCACCCGATTATAAAAGATCTCCCTAAAACTATTCTTATACCTAAGCGGTGACTTTAATGCGCACCGTGTTGCATTTGGATGTTTATCGACTAAAGGTCGAGGTCAGGACTTATATAACGTAATTGACGAAAATGATCTATGCATTTATTAAATTATACAACTGAACCGCCCCACACAAAATCCTTCTGCTATTGATGTTACCTTTGCTAGTGCAAGTCTGACACCATTTTGTCAATGGTCTGGTACATGAAGATCCTATGGGAAGTTATCACTATCCCACAATTACAGATATAGCTTTAGCTATTGATAAATATCAGATTAACCCTCCCATTGAAAAGTTTTTATTCAGTAAAGCTGATTGGAATAAGTATCACGAGTTGTCTGAAAACATATTTGATAACTTTACGGTAAATGTTGAAAACCCACTTGAGTCATATTCAGATTTTTACTCTCGCTTAAACCATCTCAAGGAAATAACAATTCCGAAACTATCTAAAACAAGTAAATTTATTAGTAGGACCCTTACACCTTGGTGGAATGAATTATGTAAGAAAAGTGTTATTGCTTCTTATGATGCATTGAAATTATATAGAAGTGATCCTACCATAGAAAATTACATCAATTATAAAAAACTAGATGCTCTAAAAAAGAGAACAATTCTGGAACAGAAGAAATCTGGATGGAATAACTATGTAATACATTTAACAGAACTACTCCAATTAGTAAACTTTGGAACATGATTAAGATGTTTAAGGGTGTCAAGAGAAGTAACAAATCATATAGAGACGAGTACATTTCCCCTTTTCTTGATTAGCTTTCAGATAATTGTAATTTGGCAGATAGGTACTAGTAACTTGAACAGATATTTTGATACGAATAATGACAATGGAGATTCGAATTTTTTGCTCAAATCATGTTTGCTGAATGTCAATGTACTATGTTACTATGTTAGCCGCTGCCTTCGGGCCGCCACCACCAGAGTTAGCTAATTCTTACAGACCCATATCTTTATCTTCATGTCTAGGTAAATTATTTGAAAATATGATTAAAATCAGACTTGACTGGTTTGTTGAAGCAAATGGTATCATCCCTGATGTGCAATTTGGCGTTCGTCGTGGACGTAGTTGCGCTGACAGTTTCATCTCTCTGATATCCAACCTGAAAAATGCAAACAAATCAAAGTTACACACTGTATGTGTCTTTCTGGATGTTCAAGGTGCATTTGATACTTAGTGTAGATCCTGGTATTCTCGTCAGGATTATATCTAGTCTAGGCATAACTGGACGACTCTGTAAATGGATATATGATTTTCTGAATAATAGAACACTTTATGTGAAACACAATAATATTTAACATGGCCCAAGAACTGCATCAAAGGGCACAATGCAAGGTGCCACATTGTCACCATTATTGTATAATTTGTATACTAGCGAAATTTGTAAATATGTAGATATGGGAAATGTTTTTTTTTTTTTTTTATTTGGACTGCCCCGTGCTTGTAGGGTGCACAGGGATTTTGCCAGTGTCACGTTGTGAAAGGTACACGCTACTTTATGTTAATATTTTGCAATTTGCAGATGACATTGTACTTTACAGAAGCAATAGAAATGTACAGAATGCAATAGACAACATCAATGCGACTCTATGTCACTTAAGCCAGTATTATAATGATATCCTACACTTGATAAAATGTTTTATCTTTATCTTATCTTATCTTATCTTGAATATCAATGCATCAAAAAGTAGTGTAGATCTTTGGAAAAGACACTCCAACTAATGATGTTGTATATAGTGGGGAAGTTATAAATAGAGTTAAATCCAAACAGTTTTTAGGTGTTATAATAGATCAAAAACTATCCTTTGAAGAACATATCAAGTATATTTCAAAAAATGCATTGAAAGCACTGAACATACTCAGATGCCTTGCTGGTGTCTCCTGGGGATCAGACCCCAAAACCTTATCAATTTTGTACAAAGCTAAAAAAAAAAAGTTATTTTTATTATAGCTCCATAGTATACTTAAATAGTAAACATTTAGATGTTTTACAGACCAGGGCTTTGAGAACAATTTCAGGCGCAATGTGTTCAATAAGGGCCATGGAAGTTGAGACCAAGATAATGCCTTTAATCCTAAGAAGAATTCTATTGGCTGAGAGGTTTTGTCTCAAACTGTTTTAAAATAATTAAATTAATTAATTAATTGCAAATAACTTTAAGATAATTAACAAAATTCTACCTGGCGACTATGCCTCCACTGGTCCTTTGGCATCTGGGGAGTGCCTCTTGGCTGGCAGGTCTCCGGCATTGGATGACATTGTTCTGGAAGTAAAAAATAATTGTTGTTTTGTCAAAAAGCAGTGTCCATGGCCCTGCTATTAATTTCCTTATGAATGTAGGTATAATTCACCCAATTAATGTTTTAGATACAGTAACAAACAACATAGAAATGTAAGAATTTCTCTCAGAGCATAGTTTTTACACAATTTATACAGATGGTAGTAAAGGTGAGGCATTTGTGTGCTCTGCTATATATGACCTTCAAATTAAGTTTGCACAGAGTTTTATCTTACAAGATGTCTGTACAATATTTACTGCAGATGGCTTATGCTGTTTATCAGGCTTTGATTAGAATAAGCAATGTAAATAACTGTAGAAACTTTTTAATTGTGACGGATTCTTTAAGTCTAATCCCCCTGGACATATAAACATTAGTTTTAGAAGTAACTTTATTTTGTATATACTAAAAAAAATATTTTTGAGCATTATCTCAATGGTTAAGACATATCTTTCATGTGGGTGCCATCGCATAAAGGTATCACAGGAAATGAAGTTGCAGAAAAAGTAGCCTTTGAAGGGATAAATAAATAGCCTCGATGATAGTCATGCCATGAATGTTCCTATGAGTGACTACTTGTATCCTATAAGTTTAAGAATAAATAAGTTATGGGAAGAATTCTGGAAGAAGGACCAAGAAACGAAAGGGCAATGGTATGGAAGTATACAAGAAACCTTACCAGTAAAACCGTGGTACGATGATCTGAAAGAAGCCAGCCGTGACTATATCACCACTATTAACCGAATGAGAATTCGTTCGGTCATAATAGAGCGCCATCACACCTAGCCAGGCTGGGAATAAATAATACATTCCAATGTTCAATTCAATTCTTAATTATGGCTACCCTAAGGATTCTGCCAATGTCGAGTTTTGGAGATAGCAAGTTTTTTTTTTAATTATTGAGGTGATATATCACCGATCTCTTTGCGTAATTGTCGAGACTGGCATTATGTCTTCTCTTACTAGTGTCACTGTCTATTGTTGTTATTTTATTACCTTGCTTATTATGTCGTGATAACTGCTTAGTTGATATCTTTAAGTTAATAAAAGCCATATTTCCAATGGTTAATCGTTTATTGCTTATCAATTTTATTAACTTAAAATGCCTAAAGATAAATCGTCAACTAGCTCGCTTCTAGCAAAGTATTTGCGTCCTGACAAGTTCGATGTGGAACCTGACGCTGTCGAGGCTGATGCACAATGGCTACACTGGAGATCTACGTTTGAAAGCTTTCTAGCTGAAGAAGTTAAAGCTGACGAGCTCCCTGATTCTCTCAAACTCAAGCTTCTGGTTAATCATTTATCGGCGTCAATCTACAAACATATCAAAACATGTGGTAGTTACACTGAATCAATCTTAGCTTTGGAGGCTATCTACGTAAGACCTAAAAATAACATTCTAGCCCGTCACATGCTCTTCAACCGGAAACAACGGTCAGGTGAGACCATTGCCGACTACGTTAGAGCCTTGCGTTTAACAGCGAAAGACTGTTCATTCGGGCCTGTCACTGCCCAAGAACATGAAGACGAGGCGATCCGCAGTGCACTGATTTCTGGGCTGTTGTCACGCAAAATAAAAGAACGCCTGCTAGAAAATAGGTCACTCACCCTTGCTGAGACGCTTAATCAAGCTGTAACGCTCGAAACTGCAGAAAAGGACGCACAGACAATAAGCACCGACTTGCCGCAACTTAACGCTGTATCCAACTATTCTGACCAAACTCAGCCAGAAAATTTAGCAACAACTACGCGACAGTACGTTCCACGAGTTACCCCTCCACAGCCTTCGCGGCCTCCAAGAAACTGTTATTTTTGCGGTGGAAATGTACATCGGCTGGACATTTAGTCCAGCTTTTCGCGCCACTTGCAACCTGTGCTCCAGGAAAGGACATTTTGCTAACGTATGCAAATCTGCAAATGCTTCAAGCAATTCTGCATCAACTGAAGATACGGCTGGCTTCGAGGGAAATGACCAATCTCACTGCGGTGCGATATCTGCTGCCTCACCTTCTACGTTGAAGAATGCAACGGTTCAAATAACTATCAATGACTACAAAGCTGACGCCCTCATTGACACGGGTAGCTCATCCAGCTTTATAAATGCAAAAATTGCACGTTTGATGAAATTGCGTCTAAAACCCTGCTCACAATCGGTTAATTTAGCCTCTCTTAATCAAACATCAGTCGTCGAAGGTATATGTTTCGCCACTATCACGATGAACAAACACAACTACAAACAAAAACCTCTCCTTGTCGTCGACAATCTTTGCGCGGATATAATCGTCGGACACGATCTCCTCAAAGAACACTCGAAAGTTGAATTTGAACTAGGTGGCCCAAATGAACCATTACGAATTTGTAGCGTAATGCAAGCTTCGGTACCACCAGCTTCGGTTTTTACGAATCTATCTCCTGGCATCCGCCCTATCGCAGTAAAAAGCCGTAGATACAGCAAAGATGACGAAAACTTTATCAATCAAGAAACATCTAAGCTACTAGAAGACGGAGTGATAGAAACCAGCACGTCTCCTTGGAGAGCGCAAGTGATAGTTGCTGGAGGTGGAGTTCACCGAAAGCGTCTTGTTATAGACTACTCTATGACAATTAATAAATTCACTGAACTAGACGCATTCCCATTGCCAAATATAGAAACTGTCGTATCCAAGGTATCGAAGTACAACATTTTCAGCCAAATTGACTTAAAGAGTGCATACCATCAAGTGCCCATCCTTGACAGAGAAAAAATCTATACAGCGTTTGAGGCGAGTGGCAAACTCTACCAATTTACTAGAATTCCTTTTGGTGTGACAAATGGCGTGGCAGCATTTCAAAGAACCCTTGATTTCATAATAACCAAAGAAAAACTTGATGGGACATTTGCGTACCTTGACGATGTAACGGTATGTGGCAAGAATGAGAAAGAACATGAACTCAACCTAAAAAGATTCATGGATGCTGCGCGGAAATATAATTTGACATTGAATGAAAAAAAAAGCGTCTTCAATCGAACGAAAATTAACTTACTTGGCTACACCGTCGAGAACAATACAATCAGACCAGACAGCGAAAGACTTAAGCCGCTTTTAGAACTACCGGCGCCTTCTAAAAACACAGAACTAAAGCGTGCATTGGGTATGTTTGCCCATTACGCTAAATGGGTGGAAAAGTTCTCAGAAAAGATAAAACCACTTACTTGTGTTACCAGCTTTCCTCTAACGCCTGACGCTCTGAAATGCTTTGAAGATATTAAATGTGATATAATAAAGGCAGCCCTCATGGCTATTGATGAAAATAAAACTTTCACTGTCGAAACAGACGCCTCTGATTTCGCTATAGCAGCTACACTTACACAAAAGGGTCGCCCAGTAGCTTTCTTTTCTCGGACATTATCTAGTCCAGAATGCCGTCATTCGTCAATTGAGAAAGAAGCATGCGCTATTGTTGAGAGTCTCAGAAAGTGGAGGCACTATCTCATGGGCAGACACTTTATCTTGATCACGGACCAAAAATCAGTAGCGTACATGCTAAACCAGAATCACAATAGTAAAATAAAAAACGAGAAGATAATGCGCTGGAGGCTTGAGCTATCCCGCTACAAATATGATATTATCTACAGACCAGGCTCTGAAAATACAGCAGCAGACGCTCTTCCCCGAGTTTGTGCATACATGAACACAAACAAGCTAAAACAACTACACGATGCACTTTGCCACCCTGGCGTAACTCGGATGTTTCATTGGGTTCGGTCCAAAAATTTACCTTATTCGGCGAACGACGTACGGGATATGACAGCATCGTGTCGAGTTTGTGCTGAAACAAAACCACGATTTATAAAGGTGAAAGGCCAACTGATCAAAGCTACAAAGCTCCATTTGAACGCCTGAATATCGACTTCAAAGGCCCTCTCCCTTCAAATTCGCCTAATAAATATATTTTAACGATTATAGACGAATTTAGCCGATTTCCCTTTGCCTACCCTTGCAAAGACATGACTTCCTCTACAGTGATCCACTGCTTAAAAGATTTGTTCCTTACGTTTGGTCAACCACTTTACATACACAGCGACAGAGGTGCATCATTCATGTCTGAGGAGTTCAAAAACTTTTTAAGAGACTGGAACATTGCTTCTTCAAGAACAACTCCATACAACCCACAGGGCAATGGGCAAATTGAACGACTAAACGGAACTCTTTGGCGTACAATCCAACTTAATCTACGTTCAAAGAATCTATCAACCGAGAACTGGGAAAAAGTACTAAAAGATGCTCTTCACTGTGTCCGCTCACTGCTTTGCACAGCGACCAATGCCACTCCTCACGAAAAGCTATTTAATTATCCTCGAAGATCTCCAAATGGAGATTCGTTACCGTCCTGGTTGTCTACGCCGGGACCTGTCTTAGTAAAGAAACATGTTCGGCAATCGAAGACAGACCCCTTGGTTGAAGAAGCCGAATTGATCGAGAGTAACCCGTATTATTCTCTAATTAGACGGGCTGACGGAGGGACGTCGACGGTTTCAAACCGCCATCTAGCACCTTTCCCTGACGTCATCGATTGCGAAGATGAACAGCATATTACCACATCACCAACGGAACTCTCTCCCCGACCACGGCCAGAGGATGAGCTGCACGATTCCCAGCTGTCATCCCAAGAGAATAGTCTGCCGACTCTTCCTGCCCAACAATCAGAAGAGGCACATGGGTGCCAAGCTCACACTCCTGCTAGATGTTCCATCCGTATCAGAAGACCACCATCTCGTTTCAGAGACTTTGTCGTAGAGGATGAAAACTCTACGGGGGAAGAATGAGGTGATATATCACCGATCTCTTTGCGTAATTGTCGAGACTGGCATTATGTCGTCTCTTACTAGTGTCACTGTCTATTGTTGTTATTTTATTACGTTGCTTATTATGTCGTGATAACTGCTTAGTTGATATCTTTAAGTTAATAAAAGCCATATTTCCAATGGATAATCGTTTATTGCTTATCAATTATTATTTCACAAAATCCCGTAAGTTAGTTGTGGTGATGTAGTAATAACAAAAAAGATAGAATACATAAAAAACCAGATACATTAGAAATAGAATCACAATCGAATTTTGCTGCTTTTTACAAAATTACATAGATCTTTTATAAATGGAGAGAATACCAATTGTAACAGAGAACGAAAATTTGTGGGAAGAGGGAGATTGGAAGGAAGATAATTGTATAGGGAAGAAGATAATTTTGAGCAGTTAAAAAAGATATGATCCCGTCGTCCAAACCGCACACACACAGCGAGTTGTCCCTGATCCGAATTTTCGTGAGGAAGGCTGGGGTGCAGGCATGGCCCAGGCGAAGACGACATATTGTCGAGGTAACATTTTTATCCGCATTTCGGAAAAAGAAAAACCATGGTTTCGCAGTGATTGATTCTTGGATGGTGCTGTACTGTGTTCTTTTAGACTCACGATAGGATTTCCATTCTGAATTCCAGGAGTTATTTAAATCAACGGCCGCTAAAGAGCGCAGGTCATGAGTATAGTTGTGGCAATAGGTATTTAAACCAGATCGTACTGCTCTTTTGGCACAGGAGTCCACGTATTCGTTGCCCCGAATCCCGGTGTGTCCCGGAATCCAGGCGATAACTACATCTATGTCACTAGATTTACATTTATAAAGAGCATCTCTGATTTTAAGAATAATGGGAAATTTATTTTTTGAATTAAACGGATTGGCAAGTATAGCCTGAAGGCAACTCGGTGAATCTGAAAAGATAATAGCCTTCTGAAAGAAATTTTTATGTGCTTCTACGAACAAAATGGCTTCCAAGATGGCAATTGCTTCAGCTGTGAATACGGAAGTATAGGGGGGGGGGCATTTATATTCTAATATTACGTTGAACCCGGGGATCCAAACCGCAGCCCCAACGCATCCATCATCGGTCAATTTTGAAGCATCACAGTAAATAGAAACCCAACCAGCCCATCGGTTTGCCAGTATCTCCCTAAATCTATGATCGGCATCCGGAGACTGTTTACTGATGTCAAAAGAAAGAAGAATATTAGAGGAATAAATCAATGCATCATAGTCAATAGAAAAGAGAGGGAAAGTATCTGACTGGTGTAGAGAAACATCCTGAAATTTTAAATAGCTTTTTACCAGAAGAAGAGAGTAGAGATAAAGAGGCAAGTATTTTGAGAAGAGGATGGTCATTTAAGAAGAATCTGTCGGAAAGGTATTGTCGCCGAAATTTAAGGGGGGGGTCCACACATTCCACCTGAAGGGCTGTTGTTGGAGAAGATCTCATAGCACCAATTATTACCCGTAGGCATCTCAATTGCATCTTATCTAATTTCTCAAGGGCCATTTTGCTGCAAGGTTCTAATAAAAAAGAGGCGTAGTCAAAGTGGCTGCGAATAATAGTATTGTATATTAGTTTTAGGGAGTAAGGGTGAGCACCCCACCAAACTCCTGCCAGACACCGCAAGACATCAAATCTAACCCAACTGTGATCTGAATTTGTATTGTTATAGATATTAAGATTTGAGTATCAAATAAATAATTTACTTACTTACTTACTTACTTACTTACATTCAGCCCTCTCTCGCATTTCTTTAGGACATAATTTAAATGAGCAATGCCTGTCATTTTTGAGTCAAGAATCACACCTAAAAACTTGACTTCAGTAGAAACTGGGATCGGTTGACCGTAGACCAAGATATTAATTACCGGAACATTCCTTTTCCTTGAGAAAACCACAAGACTACTTTTGGAGATGGAAAGAGAGAGGCCATGATTAGTGAGCCAATCGTCCAAGTATAACATAGCAGAATTAAGTTGATCCGAGCCGTCATCGAAGTCTTTTACGGGTAGGTATAAGGCTAGATCATCAGCATACTGCAATATACTGCAGAATGAGGAAACAGATTGTTCCAAATCATACGTGTATAAACTGTATAGTAGGGGGCTCAGAACAGATCCTGTGGCAACCCCCTCCAGACCAATCTCGGGGCGAGAAAAGAGTCATAATTACGTATAACAATAGTTCTTGACATTAATAAGTTACATATGAAATTTATCAGCCTCACAGGGATACTCAGCTGAAACATTTTATTTCTGAGTACTGGAAGCAAGACATTGTAATAAGCGCCTACGATATCAAGAAATATTCCAATAACAGACTCATTTTTTGTGAAGGCTAAACGGATCTCTGATGTTAGGATACCGAGACTGTCCCTTGTACTGGATCCCTTCCTAAATCCATATTGGAAGCTAGCCAATCGCCCCTTGCTCTCCACAAACCACTCAAGTCTGTTCTTCAACAAATGTTCCATAATTTTAGCTAACGTGGAAGAGAGAGCAATAGGACGATAGCTAGTGGGATCACTAGGATCTTTACCTGGCTTTAAAATGGGGACCACTATTTGGGTTTTCCACGTATCAGGTATTATGCCCGTTATCCAAAAGTTATTTATAGAATCCAAATAAAACTGTTTAGTGCGGGTACTAGTGAATTTAAGAAAGGAATACGGAATACCGTCTACACCTGGTGAAGAGTCCACAAGGGAAGACAGGACACAAGAAAGTTCTGAAAAAGAAAATATTTTGTCCATTCTATGCGTGAAACTACCTGAGGAATAGTGAAGAAGACTCTCTCTTCTTGGCACAGAAGGAGGGGCGAGTCTCATTGCAAAGCCCTCAAGCCAGGATGTTAAGTCATTTGCCGAAGTAATGTTGTTGCTCAGGGAACCGCGGAATCTTCGAATTCCTTTCCAAATTAACGTCGAAGGAGTTCTGGGAGAAAGCCCTTCACAAAAATTTACCCAACCCTGCTTCTTCTTTTCTGCAAGTAACCGTTTCGTCTGAGCTGCAATTTTACTGTAATTATTGAAGTTTTCTTGGGTCATATCCCTATTATACACTTTCTCAGCGTCTTTTCTCTTCTGGACAGCCGTCGTGCACTCAGGATCCCACCAAGGGGGCGAGGCTAAGTTTCGCCTAGCTGGTTTTTTTTAATGGGAATGAAGCTTTAGCAGCATATTCAAGAGCTTCCACTAAACCATTATATGAAGGAATAGCATTATTCTGCGAGACAGAAGGAAGAACACCAATCCTTTCATCAGTCAAAGAGGAAAACTTGTCCCACTCAGCGTCTGCAATTTTGTATTTAAGAAGTGGCATGTATTTTCTTATAGGAACCGTCCTGGAAGGAAAAGAGATTAAGGCTGGGAAATGATCACTGCCATAAGTAGACGATAGGATCTGCCAGGTCAAGAGGGAAGCAAGAGATGAGGAGCAAAGAGTCAGGTCTACAGCTGACCTTGGATCTTGGTTGGGATAAACCCTATGAGTAGGGGAACCATCATTAAGAATACAGAGGTCATAATGGTCGAGAAAGTCCAAAACGTCGTAAGAGACTGAATCATTTTTGTGGCTTCCCCAGAGATTGTTGTATAAATTAAAATCTCCCATAATGACTTATGGACCGGGTATGGTGGAAAAAACTGAATCAACTTCCTGTATAATAGAAGTGGTAGGATGAGGAATGTAAATAGAAACAAAGGTAGTATTAAGAGACCTAACAGCTACAATCTGAAAGTTATCATTGTGTAGAGAGCCCCTGCATACCCATCATCCCGGTCATCCCGTAGACATGAGAAGCTTGAGACGTGAAAGTGGGAAGCAGGCTTGAGCCACGTCTCAGAGATGGCCAGAATGGCTGTTAACACTGTGGCAATTCCATTGAAGGAGCTGAACCATTTTTATAAATTTGGATTAATTGGGATAATTTTTGCGCAACGTTGGGCGGTAAAGGACAATCATCATATTTCATAAGAATGTTTATCAGTAATGATATGAGGATGTCAACGAAATTATCATTCTGTGGGGGAGTGGATCCCTCCTTTTGCAGAGCACAACCATTGTTCATTGACGAGGCTGGAGTGCTGATTATACCTTGGTGGGCTTGTTTATTGTAACCGCCTAGGGATGCTGGAGCCCTGAGGCTACGGGGAGTAAATACAGTTTTTTTGTGGGAAGAGCCTGAGAGGTTGGGAGCTAGTGATTTCCGAAAAATGCCTACGGACAGAAGGGATTCTTGCTGAAGCATTTCTAAATGAGACAGATTCTTGAGACATTATGACTTTGATATTTTTTTGTCTTATGTGCTCAGGACAGCCAGCGTCTGTAGCAAGGTGGTTGCCACCACAGTGCAAGCACAGTGCTGGTTTGTCACAACTGTCTCTGGAATGAGGCTCAGAGCAACGGGGGCAGCGAATCTTGGATCTGCACTGTGCCTTAACATGACCGAAGTGGCAGCAGTTCATGCACTGTATGGTGGAGTACACATATGGATCTACTTTAAGGGAAGTGTAGAAACAGTAAATATGTGGGGGAAGGAACTGGCCTGAAAAGGTGAGAACAACCCACTGGGTTGGGACTCGGGCTCCATTGTCATCATTATTTCTTCTTGTAATTCTTCGAGCCTTGATAATTATTCCGCATCCCACCGGGAGTTCCACTGCCTCCACAAGCTGGGCCATGGACCAATCTGTGGGGACGCTCCTTACAACTCCCATTCTTGTAACATTGTATGTTGGGATATTTGTCAGGTATTTTGCTCCAGGTAAAACCGGATGATTTAGAAACTTATTCGCATCCTCACCGGATTTAAATTCGACTGAAATTCTATTTCTGCCAACAGATTTTATTCCGCCCAAGACTATGTTTCCAACCTTATTTAATGCCATGAACTGACCGAATTTTATTTGTTTCAGGGATACCCCTGAAGCCATGTTTGCATCTCTTTCCTCTTTATGAACATGGACAATAAACGGACCTTTGTCCTCCGGACCATACATAAAAAGAATTGGTGAATCATCCACATTTATATTCGGCGATGAAACATCCACGATAGCCTTTTTGCGAGCGAGAGAGTCATCAGTCTCACGGTCACGCAAAGCACGCTTACGTGAAGCCGATGGCTCGTCCGCCATTTCCATGGGTTGAGAAAACACAGGGGGACTAACGTTAACATCAGAGATACCGCCGCCCGGGTCGGGCGGCTCTTTGGATCCCATGTAATCAATCAAAAGCTCACCACAACTAACTAAACACTTAAAATAAGCAAGTTACAGCGAGAAAAATTTGGAAGAATTCGTGACACGTGCGATAGGTACCCAACGTCACGACGGACAGAATCCTCACATCGTTATTCCTTGGTTATTCCATTCCTGTGACGTATGTTGTTGCTTAGTTACATTAAAAAGTAAGAAAAGAAAATAACACTGCTGTCTTTAATGTCTGAATATATGTAATTTTCTCTCCGAATAAAATATTGCTTAACGTTACATAAAACGCCTTTCCAATTCGTCACATTGTGGCGAGCGTGAATAAATAAATATGGAGACCTGGAAGCGTAAACGTACGCAGTATATGCGAGAATATACAATTCTCGAAGAAAAATCAGTCCGAGCCGTCGAAACAAATGATGAAGACGTGGGTCAGTGGTTCGACCTTTTGTCGGAGGCGGTTTCGAGTCTGTTTGAGGCTGAAGCAGCAGTGCGGGATTTGTGGTGCGCGGCTGAAGATTTTGACGAAGCTTTATACCAAGCAGACGCTTGCAGAAGCAGATACGCAGATACGCTGCAGAAGCAGATACGCTGGCACAAGGTCAGGTCAATGTTTTCAAACAAGCTACCGCGCATCAATAGTGAATCCTCACTTCACTCTGCAGAATCCAGCAATAAACCTAAATCTGGCAAGCAGCGACTTCCTTTCTTGCCTAAGTTGGAGCTGATCAATTTGACGGTAATGTGAAGTCTTGGTTGTTGTTCTGGGGACAATTTAAGAAGATACACGAGGATCCAGCTATGGATTCCAGCGACAAATTCCAGTATCTACTTCAGTCTATGACCCCGAATAGCAGCGCGCGACAGCTGGTCGAAAGCTACCCACCGTGTGCAGAAAACTACGGGAAAGCGGTCGAAGCCCTAAAGGCACGCTTTGCAAGAGACGTATGGAGACATATGTCAGAGGTTTATTGTCTTTGATGCAGCGCAAAGAAGAGCCAACAGACTTGTCGAATCTCTATGATAATCTCCAAACACACCTGCAGGCACTGGATACTCTCGGCGTGACAAAGGACAAGTATGCATCGATGCTGTTCCCTATGATCGAGTCAGCACTACCTGAAAACATACTTCGTGCGTGGCATCGCAGTCGTCCAGACGCCAGAGACCTAGCCAACCTGATGCAGTTCCTGAGACAAGAAGTAGAATCAGAAGAAAGAATTCGTCTTGCAAGGTACGAGTTGGATCAAACAAAAATTGTAGAGCCAAGGCCACCCACCGCGTGTTTTGTGGCAGAAACTAAAAGAGACGAGGATGGTTTTCCCAAACAAAAAATATCATTGTGCGTATGGTGCGGCAAAGACGGCCATTCAGCTATAGAATGTTACAAAGCAGCTAAAATGACAATACAAGAGCGTGCAGAATTCATTAAAGCTAAGAAAGCCTGCTCAATTTGCTTATCATATTGCAATAAAATGCAAGAGTTTTCCCAAATGTCTGTTCTGCAAGAAACGACATTTCACTATAATGTGCGCAGACATAGCGGCCACTAGTTGCAATAAACCGCAGAGAAAAAAATCACTACGCCAGACTGCAATAAACAAGAGGAAACATCGAGCAACTTGTCGTGTCAACTAAAGACGTCAATCACTACTTTACTCCAAACACTAGTAGTTAAAGTCGTACACGGCAAGAAAGAGGTCTATATCAGAGCACTGTTTGACAGCGGCGCTCAAAGGTCTTATTTGAAAAAGGACATTATACAGAAACTTGGCTTAAAACCTACTAGGAAAGAGGTACTGACACATTGTTTGTTCGGCGGGTTCGAGACAAAAAAAGAAGAATGTCAAGTGTTTTACATCTGGGTCAAGAACACCGAAAACAACTTTTGTACGAATTTATCTGTAGTAGAACAAACAAATATTTGTGGTTTTTTACCTAAAATTAAGTCATCTGTAATAATTGAGCAACTGCGTCAAAACAATATCACTCTAAATGACTCGATGACTGACTCCCCCAATGAGGTAAGTTTATTGATTGGAGCTGACTTCTCTGGCTTACTGTTGACTGGTGACGTGATACAGCTAGATAATAACTTGACCGCAATAAAGACTAAACTGGGATGGACCGTACAAGGTTCTATATCAGGGGTTTATAGTTCTGTGACAAACTCGACAACGACACTACACTGCCTAACAAAGATTGATATTACAGATTTATGGACTTTGGAGGCGATAGGTATAAGGGATCCCGCGGTACAAGCTACCAAGTATGCCCGCGACGAGGAGATTCTCAAATCCTTCTAGGACAATATCAAGGTCAATGAGGAAGGGCGTTATGAGGTGAGTTTGCCATGGCGTGATGTTCCGCGTCCACAAACTAATTATGATCTAGCCAAGAAGAGGATGTATAGCACCATGACTCGTCTCAAACAACTTGGTAAGCTCAATGATTATGACAATGCATTTCGCGAGTGGTTAGAGTTAAACATAATCGAAGAAGCACCTGACCAGTCCATTCAAGGTCACTACCTTGCACATCACCCAGTCATAAAAGAGTCCAGTTTGACAACGAGGATACGCCCAGTTTTTGATGGTTCTGCGCAGGATAGGAATGGAATATCCTTAAATTCATGCCTAGAAAAAGATATGAACCTTCTCGAACAAATTCCTAATCCATTGATCAATTTCAGGAAAAACAAAATTCGAGTGACAGCTGATATAGCGAAGGCGTTTCTTCAAATTTCACTCGTCCCGGAAGATCGAGATTATCTTCGGTTCTTGTGGTGGTCCAAGATTGATGAAAAATATAGAACGATGATCACATATCGTCACAGACGCGTCGTTTTCGGAGTAAAATCTAGCCCATTCCATCTAGTAGCTACTATCAATCACCACCTAGATAATTGTGCGGAACGATTTAGAGAGACTGCAATGAAATTGAAGAAATCGTTTTACGTTGACAATTGCGTCACTAGCTTGGACTCTGAGGAAGATTTGGAGAAGTTCATAAGCGAATCCAAGGAGGTAATGCTTAGCGGTATGTTTGACCTTAGAGGTTGGATCACGAGTCCCATCATTGTCTTCAAGAATATGGAAAATACCTCAATACTAGGGGTAATTTGGAATGTCAAAAATGACACCTTACAGTGCAACGTTAGTTTCAACAATGTTGATTTAAAACTGACAAAAAGAACATTATTATCGGTAGCACAAAGAGTTTTCGATCCGATTGGAGTAACCTGCCCCACGACCATAGTCCCCAAAATGATTATGCAAAAGGCATGGTGTCTGAAACTTTCTTGGGACGCAGAATTACCAGATAATTTGGCTAAAGATTTTAGAAAATGGTTGGGACAAGCTCATGTCATCACCGAGTGCATTATCCCCAGACGGCTTACAAGTATGTCCATAAAGGACTGTGAAACACGTGTTTTCTGACGCAAGTAAGGACGGTTATTCTGCCTGCATATTTTTGCGATCAAAAGAAGGTGAAAAGATTATCTTAAGTCTTGTTCTAGCTAAGTCGAGAGTTACGCCAGTTGATAAAATTACGATTCCGAGACAGGAGCTGATTGCTGCTACACTTGCTAGTCGGCTATCTGTAACAGCTATTGCATCATTAGCTATACCGAACTGTGACGTATGTTGTTGGTCAGACTCGAGCGTAGTACTCACATGGATCAAGTGCGATGGACCATGGAGCGTATTTGTATCCAACCGTGTAAGGGAGATTAGAAATCTGAGTTCTACCTCTGCGTGGAGACATGTTCCAGGTCATTTAAATCCTGCAGACCTGCCTTCCAGGGGTATGGACCCTAAGGGACTCGTGGAAAGTCGATGGTGGGAAGGTCCAGCATGGTTACGTCTAGATGAAGAACATTGGCCAGCTACAGACTTCACATTAAACGCGTCAGAAGCTAACGAAGAACGGAAAAAGACTGGTACTCTTGCCATGCTTGTCGAGGAAGAATCTTTCTTAGACAGATTAACGTATTTCTCAAGTTATACCAAGTTAGAATGATTTGCTGGATGCTAAGATTTAAGAATAAATCAGTATCAAAGGAACTAACTTACGAGGAATTTGAATACGCTGAGAATGTATTGATAAGGTTAATACAACAAAAGTATAAAGACTCTTTACTGAGTAACAATAACATTCAAACCTTTGAAGATGATAATGACATTATACGGCTAAACACAAAGTTGTCACTTGGAAGCGAAAACTACGATTTCAAGTTTCCCGTAATTCTTCCTGGAAAAGACACGATAGTCAAACGTCTTGTAGAGAGAAGGCACATCGAGCTGAAGCATGCTGGAGCACAGACCTTACTCAACAGTTTACGACAAAACTATTGGATTATCGGAGCCAGGAGATTAGTCCGTAACATTATGCTTCGGTGCATTAGATGCAAACGGTTTAAGACAAAACGATGTCAGGCGCCCACTGGAGTTTTACCAGTGGAACGGATGGAAGCTAGCAACGCGTTTCAGTTCTCAGGCGTCGACCTAGGTGGTCCTCTGACATTACGCGCAGGAACCAAGGCCTGGATCGTCCTGTTTACTTGCACTACATACTGTGCTGTGCACTTAGAAGTAGTGGAGTCGCTATCAACAGGCGAGTTCTTGATGGCGCTGAGGCGTTTTGTGGCACGGCGAGGAAGAGTAGAGCGATTTTTTAGTGATAATGCTACCAATTTCCGAGGCTTGGACAATGCGTTTAGTTCCCTAGATTGGGACGAAATAGAACGCTTTTCCTCAATTACGAGGATAAAATGGAATTTTTTGCCTCCGGCTGCTCCTTGGTGGGGAGGGTTCTACAAGCGTATGATTAGTTTCATGAAACAAATCCTACGCCGAGTTTTAGGAAAAGCCTCCGTATCGCTTACAGAGCTACAGACGGTGCTATGTGACTGCGAGGCTGTCATAAACAGCAGGCCCCTCACGTACGTGGGTGGTCAAAAGGAGCTACAACCACTGACTCCCTCAATGTTCATCCAACCACTGTTGTCCCACCAAACGACCGACTTTGATGAGATCGATAAAAAAGCAACAAACATCAGATATCGTTACTGTCAAAGTTTACGCGATGATCTACGGAAACGTTTTAGAGACGAATACATTAGCTTGCTGGTACAAAAACGTGAGCAAGCTAAACACGAAACGCTTCAGGTTGGAGATATTGTTTTGTTGGAAACTGAAGGCAAGCGTGTTACGTGGCCATTGGCGGTCGTCGAAGAATTGTGCCCTGGTGCCGATGGCGTCGCTAGAGTGGTGCGAGTACGGACGTCGGCTGGATCTAAGGTAAGGCCTGTCCAACGTATTTTTCCTCTAGAACTTCATAACGAATCTGTACCTACTTGACTCGACTCATAGACTGTGAAATCTAGAAGAGCAGTTGCAGTAGTCAGTGTACGGCACAAGGATCGTAGTCTAGGCTTCAGGATTATTGGTTAAAATTAAAATGCACTCGGATGATGAGCGAACGTTGTATTCCGGTTGACAGCAGACAGGGAAAAAAAAAATGTTGCAAGTACAAAGCTAAAAATGTGCAGTGAAACCAATATTATAGGGATACCATTATTAAATCTTATTTCTAACACTTCCCCTTATTCCTATAATATACACAGGTAACATGCTCTAAATATCATAATTTGTATGCACAACTTTATACAATTCAATATCAAAATGAAAACAAGTGCAATTCACAAATGCAACACAATGCGATCAAAAAAAATTGTGTACAATGCATCAAGATTCGATTCAAAAATGCAAATAAAAAAAAAAATCACACAATGCAAGAAAACTGCAATCAAGTCTCATACAATTTTGTTGTGCAAATACAAACATTAAGTTCACAATTAAAATTTTTTTTTTTTTTTTTATTTATATGATCTTTACATTCATATCTCTGATGAAGATATAATGCTTTTCAGAGGCTAACGGTTTAGTCAGGATATCTGCTGGCATACTGCTGGTAGGCAAGTATTTAACAGTTACATTACGTTTCTGTACTAAATCCTTAATGAAATGATAACGCAAATCGATATGTTTGGTTCGCTTATGTGAATATTCTTTTGATTGCAACAATCTTTGTGCACTTTGGTTATCGTTATACACAATCATATCAATCTGCATTAGATCAATTTCAGACAAAAAGTTCTTAATAAAACAAAGTTCTTTGCATACATCTGTCATAGCAAGGTACTCAGCCTCGGTGCTAGACAGTGCAACACAACGTTGTTTTCTTGCTTCCCAGCTTACAGTGTTGTTGCCTAATTTAACGAGAAACCCTGTATATGATCTTCGATCAAAAGGATCGTTAGCCCAATCAGCGTCTGCATAAGCCACGATATTTAAGCTTTCACTTTTATGAAAATACAATCCATAATTAATAGTACCAGCTAGATAGCGTAGCACACGTTTTGCAGCCATCCAATGACTTTTATCAAACTTTGAAATATATTGACTAAGTTGGCTGCAGACAAAAGAAATATCTGGCCTAGTACAAACAGACAAATACATTAGGCATCCTATAAGCTGTCTATACTGATATACATCATCATCAATACGATTACTGTCTGACTGTGAACTAAGTTTACAATTTAGAGGCATAGGGGTAGATATTGTTTTACATTGTGACATTCCAAATCTAATTAAAAGCTTTTTGATATAATTTGACTGATCTAAAATCAAAGTATCTTTAGTCCTAGTAACATTCATGCCTAAACAACTTTTTAACAGGCCTAAATGTTTTACATCAAATTCCTTTTTCAATAAATGAAAGAAATTCTGATTTTTACAATTTGAAAACAAATAAAAATCATCAACATATAATGCCACAATTGTAAATTCACTTTCATTCCTTTTAAAATACACACACGGTTCACATTCACTTTGTTTATAACCATGCATGTTAAGACATTTATTAATCTTTTCATTCCACATCCTGCTCGCTTGCTTCAACCCATATATGCTTTTATTCAACTTACATACTTTATTACTGTCATTTGTAAAACCAATAGGTTGCTCCATGTATATAGATTCATTGAGGTCACCATTTAAAAATGCTGTAGCGACATCTATGTGTTCTATAGTGAGATTATATTGAACAGCTATCGCAAATAATATTCTTAAGGTAGAGTGTCGCACGACGGGAGAGAACGTGTCTGAATAATCTATCCCGTTCCTCTGGGTAAAGCCACGCGCGACTAGCCGAGCTTTATATCTATCGAGCTTTCCATTGGGATCACTCTTTACCTTATAAATCCACTTACATTTAACTACATTTGTGTTAGGAGGCCGAACAACTAATTGCCAAACTTTGTTGTACAACATCGAGTTATACTCTTTGTCCATGGCTTCCTTCCACTTAGAGCTATCATCTGAAGACATTGCTTCCTCATATGTTTGTGGCTCAAAAATAGAACAATCCTCAAATTGCCCTAATGACACCATTGACATGTCAAAGTCACAAACATACCGTTGTGGTGGGATACCTCGCGTACTGCGAACAGGATTGCTGCGTACGGTCACAGATGACTCTGGACGAGTCGCAGCTTCCCCCTCGGTAGACCTCTCACCAGGCGATGGAACATAGTCTGGGCTGCCATCAGCACCAAACCCATCTTCCGAGCTCGCGTCACTGCCGGTGCAGTACTCGTCAGACTCGGAGACCACTGAAGTAGGAGACAAAAATTCATTATCCTTTGAATTTTGTAAGTTCATCTCACTTTCAGAACTCATCCTATCACTACACAATGTGTTATCAGGCTGTAAATGAATATTCTCAATTAAAGTTCCATTGTGACTAGAATCAGGAGCATTGCTCAATGAGATATCATTATTACTATTACAGCCAATTACATTATTATCATTTATCTCATTATTGTCATTTAATTCATTGTTATAATTAATGTCAATGCATATTATATCAGAATTAAATTCATTATTATAATTATTAATGTCATGAGATAACATTTGTTTAAAATCTTTGTAAAATTTACTTTCTAAAAATTCAATGTTTCTAGAAATAATTACTTTTCTAGGATTGCATGGCTCTATCAACCTATAACCTTTGGAAGTTTCACTGTACCCTACAAAAATACATAATCTAGATTTAGCATGTAACTTTGACTGAGTGGGCTTTGGTAATAAGGAATAGGCAACACAGCCAAACACACGAAGGTGCTTATGGCTGACTTGGCGTCCGGTCCATACTTCTTTAGGAAGCTGGCCTGCCAGTGCTGCTGTAGGGCTCCGGTTTCTCAGGTACATAGCAGTCATTGCAGCCTCTCCCCAAAAACGGTTACATAACCCTGCTTGCCTAAGCATGCACCTAGCCTTCTCCATTATTACTCTTCAAACTTTGCACTGCAAAACTCACCTCCATTATCGGTTCTCAGGCATTTGATGAGTAAACCCGTCTGTTTCTCCACAAGGCTCCTAAATTTAATAAAATTAGACATTACCTCATGTTTGTTTTTCAACAAATAACCGAATGATTTTCTTGAGAAATCATCCGTAAAGGTAAGGAGATAACGAGCTCCACTCCAGCTGCAGTCTCTCATCGGTCCGCACACATCTGAGTGCACGAGTTCCAGAAGTTGGCTGGCTCTTCTTGCCTTGCCCTTGGGATACGTCTTAGCTGTCTGCTTCCCCTCAATGCAAGCTATACATGGAGAATCTAATTTACTATTCTGAAACATAACACCATTATTAGAACATTTACTTAAGGTTTGCAGTCCTTTTGAGCTAAGATGCCCCATCCGTCGATGCCATACCTCTCCAGACATACATGCAGCAGTCCTTGCACTCTCTGCCTCCTGCACTTGATGTAGGAGTGCTGAAGAGTACTCCTGAGCTGATACACCTGATAATTTGTAAATACCCTTCACACATTTTGCTGATAAAACAGGCTTACCATCAATCTTACATTTCTTATAGATAAAGCAGCCATCCCACTCGAAAAGTACTGTCATTCCCCGTTCAACCATCTTACTCACCGATAGCAGATTTGCTGACAACTGTGGCACATACATTGTATCTTCCACTAACCATGCGCTACCATTAATATTTAAACTTAAATTACCTATACCTTCACTGACCATTTTCTCACTATTTGCTATGGCAATTAAACTATTTTGAGTGATAAAACTATCCATAGTTTTCTTATTGTTGGTCATATGCGAAGAGCAGCCCGAGTCCACGATCCAGTCATCCGTCGCGGTGAAGCCTGAGCATAGCAGTGTCTGCAGTTCTCCATTTTCAGCTTTCTTTGTCTTCAAATTTTCTTTCTTGTTGTTCTTTAACTTGAAGCATTGCGACCGCAGATGACCTTTTTTCTTGCAGAAATTGCATGTGACATTTCTCTTTGAATTAACAGCCAATGCAGTATTATCGTTAGATGTGGATGCACTTCTCCGGAATTCCTCTTGAAGGAGCCGGGTTCGGACAAGCTCGCTCGATAGTTTTGAGGTTAGGCATGCGGTTTCCAAGCCTGATACTAATGCATCGTACTCGGTCGGTAGCCCAATAAGCATGATTTCAGCCACCTCGGCATCTTCTGTGTGCCGTCCTATGTCTGCTAGCTGCTGTACAATTGTCATTATAGTATTGATATATTCAGTCATGTTGCTGAAATTTGTATAATCAATTTTTGTGTAACGTTCTGAGTAAGACTACACGTCTATGAAGCCCTCTATCCTCGAATATGGTGCTCAGCTTATCCCACGCCTCTTACGACGTTTTTGCAGAATACACATGCTGGTAAAGCGCGGGTTTGATGGATAAGCAAAGCCGAGCAAGTGCTTTTTGATCTTTGGCCACGTCATTGTCTAGACCAAGGATGCATTGCCATAATCCTTCCAGCGTTAAAGCCATTCGCGTGGCAAACTTCCACGTGGGGAAGTTAGACACACCTTCCAATTTGTCAATTTGGATATTATTCGCGATGATCCTCTCATTGTTGCTTACTGGCATGTTCTGTGTGTTGTTATTAGATGATTGTCCATCACCATTGGTCATGATTAAGCGAAATGTGGTGTATGAAGCTGAGAGGTTATTTGAGACGCGTGGTAGGTATGTAGGTACGACTTACGATTTCCTTTTCCAACTGGGCCCAGAACCTGTGAAATCTAGAAGAGCAGTTGCAGTAGTCAGTGTACGGCACAAGGATCGTAGTCTAGGCTTCAGGATTATTGGTTAAAATTAAAATGCACTCGGATGATGAGCGAACGTTGTATTCCGGTTGACAGCAGACAGGGAAAAAAAAAATGTTGCAAGTACAAAGCTAAAAATGTGCAGTGAAACCAATATTATAGGGATACCATTATTAAATCTTATTTCTAACATAGACAATGTGAAACAGAACTGACTGAGCATACGGACACTACTGAGACTAATAACGCACGGTCAAGGCGAACCAGGAAGCTGCCTCAGCACCTGTTTGATTTTGTATTGTACTGATGAAGTAGCCTCCCGGTTTTTCCCTCTTGGGAGTGTGACGTATGTTGTTGCTTAGTTACATTAAAAAGTAAGAAAAGAAAATAACACTGCTGTCTGAATATATGTAATTTTCTCTGCGAATAAAATATTGCTTAACGTTACATAAAACGCCTTTCCAATTCGTCACAATTCCTATGTTTGTAAATTCTGTAAAACCAATGAAGGTTCCGTTTTTTTTTTTTGTAGTGATGGCTTTCCTAAGGATTCTGCCAACAACGTCTCCGAGTTACGAAAAAGTAGCACCTCTGTGAATGATTGATAATGCAAGCTTCTTTTTTTATATTCCTAGTTGATCACATGGTATAATTGACATTTCAAAATAGTATTTTAATAGCTTAGCCGAAAGTAGGTAAAAGTTTGCTTCCAACCCATTTTTTACTTTATATGTATTAATTTTTAAAATATTTTTTTTTTGTAAAAACCACTTGTGGGCCGAAAAATTCATGAGCCATTGCCATAAAACTTTAAAAGACAAGAAGCAAGCAGTGTTGCCGTACTGAGAGAAATTTCCCTTCTGAAAGGAATTTAGGCTTGAGATGCGAAGAAGGGGAAAGTTTCCATCTCCCATTAGGACGTAGGGCTTTTATTCCATTGATTTTAAAAATAATTCACTTATTAATTACCTATTCATACATTTATGTTTCAGTTGTTGTGCCATTGCAGCTTGAAGTAGTCTAAAATGGCGTATGTATTTCAAATGGGATTTTTTTTCTTGCAGGGAACCATAAAAAACTACCTAAATCATACTGAATAATTTTGAAGACGAAGTGAATACAGACATGCCTCTCTATAGCCTACGAGACGTGGGAAACTATTACCATCAAAGTGGCAACACTGATGTCAACGCGTCAAACAAACGTCAAATTCACAGAATTTTTTTTTATTTGGACTGCCCCGTGCTTGTAGGGTGCACAGGGATTTTGCCAGTGTCACGTTGTGAAAGGTACACGCTACTTTATATATACAAGAAACCAATGTAGAAAGAAAGAGATATTATAATTTGATGAGGAGTTAATGTCGAATGTTGAAATAATTAATATATTTACATAGTATTCTAATGAATTTAGTATGGGTGTACAGAAGAAGGGTTTTGAATTTGATGGGACGAGGGATAAAGCAAGGGAGGAATGGGTATAAAGAGGGGAAACGGGGGCAATTGAAAAAAATATGATCAGTTGTCCCTTCGTCGAGACCACACTCACACAAAGAATTATCCCGAATCCGAATTTTGTGAAGGAAAACAGGGGTGCAGCAGTGGCCTAAGCGCAGACGACAAACTGTAGAAGTGACAAATTTTGGGAAATTTCGAGCTTTGAAAAACCACGGTCTAACTGGGATAGATGGTTGAATGCTACCGTAAAATTTTCCAACGCGATTCTGACTAGAAGACCACAAAGTATTCCAGTCTTTAATCATGTTTGGTTTGGCCAGAGCTAGTAGATCGTGGGCAAAGTTATTGTTATGATCCAAGCAACTGCTATCAACAGCTAACTTGGCTAGAGAATCAGCCGATTCATTTCCTTGAATCCCACTATGACCCGGGACTACTGTGATATCACGTAAATGACATCGTAACAGGAGGTCCCTAATACTTAAAATAATAGGGAATGTAGATTTACTGCGAAAAGGGTTTGATAAGATTGCCAGTAGAGCACTAAGGGAATCAGTAAGAATAATTGAAGGACTAAGAGTGTGGGATTCTATAAAAGAGAGGGCTTCAAGGATGGCAACAGCCTCGCCAGAGAAGACAGACGAGTGTGGAGGACACTTGTAGCAGGAGAGCAACATTGAATCTAGGTAACCATGCTGCTGCACCAACGCAGCCTTCATCCAAAAGGCGGGAGGCGTCAGTAAATAACAAATTAAAACCTAAAAAGTTCGACAGAAAATCTCAGATTATCACAGAATATCAACTCAACATGACATTGACAGTTAGTTTTTTTTTACTTCTAGGCAAAAGTACTGCAGCTCTTCAGCCCACTTTTTATAATATTTAAAACGAATAAACAGAAACATATAAAAGTTGGTTTCGTAGTAAGTTTTTATGGCTTTATCAATGGACATTAAAAAATTTCACCCGGCTAGACTAGTGCTTGCAAGTGAAATAAGTGAAGTGATAAAAACTAGTGAATCCTCCCGCCCGCCAACGCTTAAACAATTACTAAAAGACAAAAGTGCCTTCAAGTCACTGTATAAATATGTTAAAAACACCATAAACAGTATATAGTGAAATCAGTGAAAGATAAATACGAAAAACTTAAATAAAGATATGGCTCAAAGGTCGTGTAACCAGGCCATTAAAAAAAACAAAAAAAAAAAATTATCTCATCTCACAAATTGTTCTGTGTATATGTGTTCTGTGGTACCCTGTGGTGGTACCTGTGCTACAAAACCAAGACAACACGACTCAATTAATTTCTTAATTTACGAATTTTTCCACGCATTTTGTAGCCAATGCCTTTCAAATAACGTTCACTCATTTATTTTGTTTCCTATAAGTCCAAAATTTTCTAGGACTCGAGTAAATTTTATTTGGTGTTTGAGTGTTTGGTATAAGGAAAATAGTGCAGTTCATTTTAGCGTTTCATTTAGAGCCATGAAGAGCTCAAAGGTGGTCCTGTGCGCCAACCGCGCCCTGGCGGGGCGCGCGGGCTGCGGCCTGCAGCTGTGCGGGTGAGTGAAGCAAGCGCCTTGGACTTTGTCCCGCGCGGGCACAGGACAAGGCCGAACGAGGGCAACTGTAGTCATCTCTCATTAGATTGCTCTGCTGAAAGGTGATTGCTTTTCTCTCTTGGCGACATTTTTGGCTATGCTATTGGATCTACACTCACCAAACCTAGGACCTCTACCATTAGTTATAAAACTTTGTGTTATAGTCTAAAATCTGCAGGTTGATTGGTTGGTGAGTAAAGTTCTTAAATTTTGGCAGTGTGATTTAGAATTAAGAGAATGTTTATTGTAGTATGCATACAAGCATATTACCAAAATTTTTTTTCTCCCTCATTTTATGTTCTGCTTATTTCTAATCCTTTCACTTGGTATTAATAACACTGGCAAAGATTTGGTATTATAAGCAATATAGGTAACTAAAGCATTTTTCTAAGATGGAATTATTTGGTGATTTATGTTTTACTTTATTTTTGGCAATAATCTTTAATACATAACTTTGTAGATAGATACATATAGCCATGACCTATATGTACCAATCAAAGGTGCTGTGAGATGGCACTGTGCCCACATTATCCATGAATGCTAACATTTATATGTTGGCTAATCTTTATAGAGTCCCAGTCTGCTCAAGGCGTGTGATTGCATGTCTAACATAACTCTTGGAGTCCACAGGTTAATAGATTATTTTACATATATATGTAACAGTAGTTACATTGTAGTGTGTAGTTTAGATGCTTTATCTAGCTCTGCATTTGGTGTGATAAATAATTTAATTTAAAATCAAACAAAACAAATTATTTCAAACTTACATAACACATCTTCTTCCGATATTCTAACTTTATAGTTGGGATAGGTACTGACACTTAAGTGCAGATAAGTTTTTAATGGCAGAAAGTGTTTTTATATGTAACTACGTACCAATTAGTATTTACACCTACCTAGGTTCCAATTATTAGTTATTGTATTAGACATCAAAATAATTTAGATATTGATAAATAAATTTTATGCATTTTTTTTCTATTCACCTACTACTTATCATGTTATTTTTTGGATTATTTATTAAAATGACAATATTCTAGGCCCTAATATTCTATCACTCTAAAACCACTATTAGTCAGTTGAAATTGAGCATGACACACTTCTGTATGGTACTGTCTGTGTATAAGGTGTCCCAGAAGATGAAGTCAAGCCGAAACTGGGTGACAGGCCAAGTCGTACTGGTTATCAGAAAAATATAAAACAAAAATCTAAGTTACTTACATGTTTTCAAAATTATAGACAAATAAAAAAATTAAACATTCTGCACCCTGTGACTGTCTTTTCTGGCGGCACGGAGTGCCGCCGTCAAGTCGAGCTATGCAGAGGCACCGCATTTTGCATGCGGTTATTATTAAGTGAATTATGCACTATGAACATATTCTCGATTAGTAAATTATAATATAAACAAAAGTAAAAAACAATCATTTATGCAGTCTATGCAACAACTAGCGCCATCTAGAGTTGTGTAGTGACATATATTTTCCAAATCACAATATAATTATTTTCATATCAGATGAAATTCACTAAAGATTTTTGCCTGCTGTCTTTATAAAGTATTTAATTAATGCAATAAAAAATGTTCATGAGGATTTCGATTGGTAAATAATAAAATTATAGGTACTGCAATACAAAATTTATAAAAATATATTAATATTGCTTTTCACCGCTTGATGGCGCTACAAGTTGTAAATATTATAAAGTGTTTAATTTAATGCGATAAAAAAATGTACAGCACCCTTGACCCTTGACGCAATATTTTCAATATGGCGCAATTTATAAAATTCAATATTATTCACGAATTAAGACGCATTTTATATTTTTATTGTTCAAAATTGCCTAAACCTTTGAATGAATAAACATTACGAAGTATATAAAATCGAATCATGACGGTGCGAATTCAAAATTAATAAGACTTTGTCAATATGAACGCAATAAACTAAGGCCTTTGCATCTACGTAAGGAGATGATTTATACAGCCTATCGACTTTTAGGCACTTACCGTCCAGACTTGTGTCCAATATTGCTACATCAAAGCCTCTGAGAAAAACTAAGAGAGATAGGGAGTGGGCTTTAAGAAAATCTCTAGCTAATGTGCAAGAAATATCACCCGAGAAGAAAAAACGGAGGAGTACGTACAAGAAGAAGTGAGATCCCATCAAAAACATAAATGTACAAAAATCCAAGTCTCGCTTCCACCGTAAAAAGTCGTGAGATGTCCATGTAAAGCCAAGTCAATTATTTTATTCAGTATTGAAACACGTATTCGTTTCAGTGAGTGTGAAAACACCTGTTCAACAACTTTGTCGTACATTGTTTCCTAATTAGTTACCTATGAACATTTAATGACTGTATCAATGTTAAACATATTTATTTCTAAAATATAAATATTGACTTGGCAACAGCACAAATCTGTGATAGTTATAATTTGGTAGATGAATGAATTATTATTATACTTATTGCCGTGCTATTGCCAAGACACTATTTACATTTCAGAAATAAATATGTTAGATTGAATGCAGAAGAGGGTTTTGTCAAAATAAGAATGCACCAGTGTGTAAGACGGTCTATAATGCACTAAATATTATTATGTACAATTAACCAGCGTTGAAGTAAATAGGTTGCGCGTGTAAGCGCTGTCAGCAAAAAACTTTAAGAATGTGTGATTGGCTTACACTATACACTACTGCCACCCCAAAACAAGGGATTAAAGACAAACAGTTGCTGCAATCTAAATACAGGCATTTCATTTTAACATTGATACATTAGAATTTGGCGCTACTCATTTAACGCACTACACTCACTCAAGGGATGACTTACGACGCGGTGTCATGTCCAAGAGGGCTTCCTCTCCGGGTGCCCTGTTGATAATCTAAATTGATATCTTTGTTTGAGCCTGTAGATAGCGAATAGCAGCATCGCGGCGGCCATAACAGAGGATTACACAATTGATACAATTCATACTTCCCAACCTCTGTACTCTGAGGTTGTGGAAAAAACTAGTTTAAGTAGGTTTAACTTGACCGCTGATTTAAACTGTCAGAGCAGACAAAAAAAAGCCCCCCTTAAATAAATTAATTTTAGCTAATCAGAACATACAGGGTGGCTTTTCTGGAAAGTTATTAGAATTAGAGTTGAAAATGAGGATTCCAGAGCTACATTGACACGCCACTACACTGAAGACTTGCCAGAAGTCAGCCTGGACGAAATCGCGATGGCTATCTAAAAGCCAAAAATGGCTTAGAAAATGGAAAAGCCCCTGGAGATCACAACTGAGCTCCTGAAGTCTGGCGGTAAACCTGTATGAAGGAGCTCCAGAACATATTTAATGCTGTCCTCTTGAATGGCAGAACTCCGGAGGCGTGGAGTAGGAGTGTTGTCGTGTTGTTCTTCAAAAAGGGTGATAAAACCCTCCTGAAGAACTACCGACCCATTTCACTCTTGAGCCACGTCTACAAGCCGTTTTCAAGAATCATCGCGAACCGGCTTGCGAGAAGACTTGATGAGTTTCAGCCACCTGAGCAGGCTTTCGATCGGGTTACGGCAACATAGACCACATTCACACAATGCGGCAGATTATACAGAAGAACGAAGAGTATAATCGGCCCCTGTGCTTAGCGTTTGTGGACTATGAAAAGGCCTTTGACTCGGTCGAGACCTGGTCTGTTCTGGAATCTTTGCAGCGATGCCAAGTCGACTGGCGATACATCCAAGTGCTGAGAGGTCTGTACGACGCCGCTACAATGGCCGTCCAAATCCAGAACCGGCAGTCTGAGCCTATCCCCATACATCGTGGTGTGAGACAAGGGGATGTTATTTCCCAAAATTGTTCTCAAATGCATTGGAGGATATGTTCAAGACACTGGACTGGAAGGGGTACGGCATTAACATAAATGGTGAGTACCTTTCACACTTGCGATTTGCAGACGACATCGTCATCATGGCGGAAACGCTGTAAGATCTGCAACATATGCTGAGTGGCCTAGCTGATTCTTCCCAACGCATTGGTCTCCGGGTGAACTTGGATAAAACCAAGGTTATGTTCAATGAACACGCAAGTCCGGAGCCAATTGCAGTTCAAGGCAGTATTCTCGAAGTTGTTAAGGAGTATGTTTACCTCGGGCAAACCATGCAGTTAGGTAAAAATAACTTCGAGCAAGAGGCCAATAGAAGAATACAGCTGGGCTGGGCAGCGTATGGGAAACAACGTCGAGTCTTCACATCGCCAATCCCACAGAGTCTCAAGACGAAAGTCTTCAATCAGTGCGTCCTACCCGTCATGACATATGGTGCCGAAACATGGACACTCACGGTGGGGCTGGCCCACAATTTTTAAAGTCGCTCAGCGTGCTATGGAAAGGGCTATGCTCGGGGTTTCTCTGAAAGATCGAATTCGAAACGAGGTGATCCGACAGAGAACCAAAGTCACCGACATAGCTCACCGAATTAGCATGCTGAAATGGCAGTGGGCCGGCCATATCATCCGAAGAACTGATAACCGATGGGGTAGACGAGTTCTTGAGTGGAGACCGGGGATCGGTAAACGTAGTGTAGGACGTCCTCAGACTCGGTGGAGCGATGATCTTCGCAGGGCGGCTGGCAAGAGCTGGATGAGAGTTGCCGATGACCGTGCTCAGTGGCGTGCAATAGGAGAGGCCTATGTCCAGCAGTGGAACAGCATAGGCTGATGATGATGATGATGACAAAATAATAATTACTAATATTCCAATTGTGACTACAGCTCTGTTAGACTCGTCACCTGATCGTGCAGCAACATTTTTCAAAGACCATGTTGCCTCGTGCAAACTCGATTTCTCATTCAATTACATTGAGCCTCATAACGTTGTTAAAAAATTTAAATTATTGAATCTTAAAAAAACCGAGGACTTGTGGGGTACTTATGTCAGTAAAAATTGTTAGTTCAGTGATCCATATCCTAGCTTTGCCGTTAGCAAAAATTTTCAATAAATGTGTAGATGAGGGAGTATTTCCGGACCTCATGAAATATACTAGTACCCTTATTTAAAAGCGGTGATAAACACGATCCAACCAATTTTAGGCCCGTCTCAGTACTACCAGTATTAAGTTAAATATTTGAGAAGATCATCTTAGATCAATTACTTACGCATTTCAATAATTACAAACTCCTTCACTGCCAGCAATTCGGTTTTACTAAAGGGCGCAATACAACAGACAGAGTTACGTTACATACTTAAACATATTTTCAGCGCGTGGGAGGATCGCAAGGATGTAGTAGGCATATTTTGTGATATATCAAAAGTATTTGATTGTGTAGACCATGAAACGCTACGCCTAAAGTTAAAACACTACGGAATAAAGGGTGCAGGTTTAGATCTTTTAAGATCGTATTTAGAAGGAAGGGTCCAAAAAGCAGACATAAATTTTATTAAATCCTCGGGTTCACTTGTAAAAATAGAAATCCCGCAGGATTTATCTTAGGGCCGTTCTTTTCCTAGTCTATATAAATGATTTACCGTTTATGGTACAAAAAATGTCTGAGATAGTGTTATTTGCTGATGACCCGTCACTTATTTTTAAAATAAGGAGACAAGAAAATAATCTTGACGATGTAAATAATAGTACTAGATTGGTTCACAGCAAATAATCTGCTGCTAAATTCTAAAAAGACAAAATGTATAAAGTTTTCCTTACCTAACGTAAGAATAGTTGAGAACAACATAGTAATTGGACATGAAAAACTAGAATTTGTAGATGATACTGTATTTCTGGGTATCACAATCGATGCAAAACTACAATGGGGTCCACATATTGTAAAATTAGCACACAGACTTAGCTCTGCAGCATATGCAGTGAAAAGAATTAGGGAACTCACTGACGTTGCAACTGCTAGGCTTGTTTATTTTAGTTACTTCCATAGTATTATGTCCTACGGTATACTATTGTGGGGCCGGGCAGCAGACATTGAGACTATCTTCATCTTGCAGAAGAGAGCCATCCGATTTATTTACAAGTTAGGTAGTAGGGATTCGCTAAGAGATTTCTTTAAAGAAACCAACATCTTAACACTTGCATGTCAATACATTTATGAAAATATTATGTACGTTAGAAAAAATATCAGACTTCAAAAATGTTGGTGGCCACCATAATGTTAATACTAGAAATAAACATAAATTGTCATTTCCACGATTTAGACTTGCAAAAGTTAATACATCCTTTATGGACCACTGTATAAGGTCCTACAACAAAATTCCTCAAGATAAATTAAAAAATGTGTTAAGCACATTCTGTGCAAAAAGGCTTACTATAACATCAAGGATTATTTAGTTAGAAGACAAAGATGTTTGGCATTAAACAGTAGATTAATATTAATTACAGGACGACTAGTGACTAGTGTTCAACACATTCAGGACTAATATTTTAATTTAAAACGTGTTTTTTTGTTTTTTAAGCTCGCCTATGTGCAAAACTTTCTGTTTTATATGCAATAAAGGATTTAATAATAATAATAAATGTGGAGTTTCTTTATTAGCTTCTTCTCCACATAATCCATTAATTGTGAAACTAACAACTTTGACGTTCATTAAGTAAACATTCTGTTTCATAGAGAACGGAACTCTTCAATGAACAGCAGTAAATAAGGCCTAATGGAACCTATCCTTTAGTAATATGCATATGTTTCATCGAATATTTCATAGAATATAGCGTAAAAGTAGTTCCAGGGTAATTTGGTGATGTTCTGGTGAAGGAGATGGAAATTGAGAACTTCAAATTGAAAAGCAAAGAATTAAGTAGGGTAAATTATGGTTATAAGGTACCTACTTCATATTTTCTCCCGCTGGGGGGGCACTAAAAATTTAAGTAAATAAAAAGATCTATAATTTAAAAGAATACCTTAAAATTAGAAGTAGACATGTAACTATTGCAGAAGTATAATTTGTAGTCGGTGCCCAGTTTCACGACCAGCACATACATATAGAATACTTAACAAAACATGTCTACTTCTAAATTTAAGATATTTTTTTAAATTATTTGTAACTTTTTAGTGCTGTAGTGTTTCGAAGTCGGTTTTTATTTCTTATTTAAATTTTTTTGAATTGTGCATTTCAATTATAAGGATAGTAAGAAAACTAGATACTGATGTTATCTTTTTTAGGGTTCTGTACCTCAAAGGAAAAAACGGAACCCTTACAGGATCACTTTGGTGTCCGTCCGTCTGTCTGGCAAA
This sequence comes from Yponomeuta evonymella, assembly GCA_963969515.1. Lineage (NCBI taxonomy): Eukaryota > Metazoa > Arthropoda > Insecta > Lepidoptera > Yponomeutidae > Yponomeuta > Yponomeuta evonymella. Next base: position 302,545 of record OZ018343.1, on the reverse strand, counting down.
ACCCTTTATTTTGGGAACGCGTGGCAGTATGGAGTTCAAATTATAACCATATACTCAGGTCTACAGTCCCTTAAAGCTGTGAAAAAATCGAACTTCTAAGTTAACGTAAAAAGAAGTTACGGCCGTTTATGCCGCAAAAAAACCTATATTTCGGCACCCAAGGAAATGAAAATTCGTAGGGTACTTTCCGTTGACTTAGAAAGGCTAGAGCTATGAAATTTGGCAAGTAATATTGTCGTATACTTGTAAGTACAGAAAAAAATTCGAAAACTACATTTGTAGTTAAATGATAAGAAAATTAGTCTTTAAAGCTCTTAAATACTGCGAGACTCGATAAAACTGAATTTTAACGGATATTTACTCGTTTTCTTTTCCATTATACAATTTTCCGACGTTTCGGTACTTTTGCAAGTGCCGTGGTCTCGGTAGAAAATACTATTTATGTAAATAAAGAGGTTAGTGCTTTATTTAAACTACTTTTATTATCTATGCGTGTCACGTTTGTCAATGTCTTGATTTATTGACATTGAAAATAAAAAAGCAGCTTGCGAAAATATGTTATTTTAAAAACGAAGAAATATTGATTTAATTGACGAAATATTAGCTGAAAATGTTGTTTCTCTTTTCAGGTAAGATATTAAGTTTAGTTCTTTGTAATTAGTTTTTGGAATTCTTGTGTTAATTTTGGGAAATAAAAAATATTTCTCTTTTCAGAGCAACACATTACAGTTTTATTTCAATAATATAATAATAAGCATATTATAAAACAACATTTTCAGCTAATATTTCGTCAATTAAATCAATATTTCTTCGTTTTTAAAATAACATATTTTCGCAAGCTGCTTTTTTATTTTATATTTATACAAATCTCTTTTTGCTAAAGATAAATATGACATAGGTACAGTAAAAGAGTACGAAGCTCATATTGATTTGATAGTAGAGAAATATTGCAGCAAAAGACCGTATAGATGTAGTTTGGAAGATAAAAAAGAAATAGAACAGCAAATTTCTAAGCTGTTACAAAATAAATTAATTGAAGAGTCATACAGTCCTTTTGCCGCCCCAGTAACTTTGGCATATAAAAAAGAGGAAGGGAGACGCTCAAGGTTATGTATAGATTTTCGCGATTTAAATAAAAATGTCGTACCTCAATCACAACCCTTTCCGCTAATCGAAGATTTAATGCTCAAAACGAGAGATTGTAAAGTATTTTCTATACTAGACGTAAACTCAGCATTCTGGTCAATTCCATTAAAAATAGAAGACAGGCACAAATCTGCATTTGTCACCCAAGAGGGACACTATCAGTGGACTTGTTTACCTTTTGGTTTAAAGACCTCGCCTGCGATTTTTCAAAGAATTTTGAGTAGTATTATAAGAAAGCATAAATTATCGGATTTTACGGTAAATTACATAGACGACATTTTGATTTTTTCAAAAACATTCGAGGACCATATTGAACATTAAAGCAAGAACTGATGAGGAACTGGGCGATCTCGCATATTATCTATCACAGTTTGATTTCGATGTTATATATTCTCCAGGAAAATACAATTTAGAGGCGGATAGTTTAAGTAGGAACCCGGTATTGGAGCCAAACGAAAATGAAGACGAAAGCTTAAAAGTCGTAAATTTAATTAAATTAGAAGATATAAAAAAGGATCAAGAAAGGAATTGTGACATTGAACGGAATAAAGATAAATTGACGTTAATAGATAAAATATATTATAAGACAATTAATAAAAAGGAAAAGATTATTCTCACAGAAGAATTCAGTAAAAAACTCATAAATGATATACACTATCACTTTTGTCATTTAGGGATACAACAAATGAAAAAGAAAATTATACCATTTTATACAGCAAAAAATTTATCAAAAAATATTGTTCATATATGTGATCATTGTGAAATTTGTCTAAAAAACAAGTCGAGAGGAAAATATAAATATGGACAACTGTCCCACCTAGGTCCTGCCACGTTTCCTTATGAAATTATGTCTATAGATACAATTGGTGGATTTGGTGGCTCCCGTTCGACAAAAACCTATTTGCATCTTTTGGTAGATCACTTCACTCGATTTGCTTATATTTTGACGTCAAAATCTCAAAATGCAGATGATTTTATAAAGTTGGTTCAAAAAGTGTCACAGGAAAATAAAATTGGTATGATTTTGTCTGATCAGTATCCAGGGATTAATTCAAAAGATTTCAAAAGTTTTTTAAACAACCAAAGTATACCTTTGATTTTTACAGCTGTGAATTCGCCATTTTCAAATGGATTAAATGAAAGGTTGAATCAAACGCTTGTAAATAAAATTAGATGTAAAATAAATGAAAAAAATGTAAAATGTGCTTGGACAACAATAGCTCATGAATGTACAAAAATGTATAATGAAACCGAACATAGTGTGACAGGGTTTTCTCCCAAGTATTTATTGGAAGGAAAAAATATTGATTATTTACCAGACGAATTAAAAACACAAAGAACGTATAATGATTTATTACAGGATAGAAAGGTCGCTTTGAAAAACAGTTTGCAATCACACAATTATAATAAATATCAATTTGATAAAAACAGGATAAAATACGAGTTAAAAACAGGAGATATGGTATATGTTGAAAACGGTAATAGGTTAAATAGAAAAAAACTGGATGAATTAAAAATAGGTCCTTATAAAATAGTGGAAAAGTTATCGAACTCTATTTACAGATTGGATACAGGGCATAAAAAATGTGAATCTAATCTATTCCACATAACAAAACTTGTTCCTTTGTTTAGTTACAATTGAATAAAAATGTATATAGGTATATAGTGTGCATGAAATACTTTGTTTGTTTGTGGATTTTCTTGGGGGGGAGATGTAAATAAAGAGGTTAGTGCTTTATTTAAACTACTTTTATTATCTATGCGTGTCACGTTTGTCAATGTCTTGATTTATTGACATTGAAAATAAAAAAGCAGCTTGCGAAAATATGTTATTTTAAAAACGAAGAAATATTGATTTAATTGACGAAATATTAGCTGAAAATGTTGTTTCTCTTTTCAGGTAAGATATTAAGTTTAGTTCTTTGTAATTAGTTTTTGGAATTCTTGTGTTAATTTTGGGAAATAAAAAATATTTCTCTTTTCAGAGCAACACATTACAGTTTTATTTCAATAATATAATAATAAGCATATTATATTTATAATAATAAAAACTGAATAGGGTTCCGTATATTTAAAAGAAAAACGAAACCCTTATAGGATCACTTTGTTGTCCGATCGTCTGTCTGTCAAGCAAGACCCTTTATCTCGGGAACGCATTGCGGTATCGAGTTGAAATTAAAACCATTTACTCAGGTCTACGGTCCCTTGAAGCTGTGAAAAAATCAAACTTCTAAGTTAACAGTAAAAAAAATACGGCCGTTTATGCCGCTAAAAACGTATATTTCGACAATCAAGGGAATCAAAATTTATAGGGTACTTTCTGTTGACCTAGAACTATAAAATTTGGCAAGTAATATAGTCTTATGCTACAAGAACGAGAAAAATGTGAAAACTATACATTTGTAATTAAATAATTACAAAAATTGTCTTTGAAGTTCGGGAAAAATTGTGAGATTTGATCCCTGAACTATTTACCCTATGTGGGCGAGTCCGACTCGCAGTTGTCCGGTTTTCTTACAATAGGTACAATTTTAAACTTTAACTTAACTGTAACTTCACCTATATCCTCTGTCAGACAATTACACAAATTTTCTTCAACAGTATTAACTTCCTCAGATGCATAATTTGAGTCGTGTCATATTTTTTTATACCACTTCGGTTCATCTAAATTAAAACACTCATCTCCAAATTATTCTTTTAGCAAAGTAACTTAAAGCCGTTAACAATGTTTCTTTCCATTTTACGAATATATACTAATTCCAAATTATGCTCTAAAACTACGAAAAAGAAACTGATCGATAAATGTCCCCTCCTTAGTCCCCTTTTTAAAGGATCAACCTGATAATGTTAATAAAATATCCCTTTTTTTTGATGCGATTGATTAGATTGTGAGCTATGGTGATTTTATTTGAAAGAATATCCTGTTTTGTTCGGAACACCTTTTTTTTAAGTCCTATTTTCTAAGTAGATTATTCCCTTACGCATTCGTCCAAGGTATTTAATTATGTATTTTAGTATAGGTAAGAGACATCAGAGAGAGCAGCAGACGGGCAGCAGCGTCTTCCTGAGATTCCAACCGCATACTGCGATCGAGTGTCATATTGAACTTCGACATTCTCCAACTTCGACAACGCCAACCCGTCTGCCAAGCGTGGCGATTATGGCAAAACCCTTCATGGTTATGAAAATCACGAAGGAGGCCTAGTCTTGCAGTGAGCGTCAAACGGCTCATGATGATGATGATGAAGAGAGCTCATATTCAGTTTAAAAAAATATTAATTTTGAAATATCCCCTTTTGAAAAGACTCTTTATTTGTAATGAACCCAGTTTTGAACATTTTTTCTTACTTGGTTAAAAATTATTCTAGTTTACCTAAGGCTTTTCTTACTGTAGTAACTTTAAGATTCTAGCCTGAGTAAGATGGAGGAGTCATTTTACGACATGTGAGCGGGACAAAACACCCTATTTAAAAGTAGTTCGACGGACCATAGTAATGACAGCTTTTTCATGCTTTATGTTAGAGATTGACTTTCTTTTGTAGAAAAGATGAAATTTATTAAATAATAAATAATTGTTTAAATGTTGAAAGAAACATTAAATTTAAAATTTTGATTACATTAACAATAAATGCTCAAATTGCCTTCCTTCAGCCGCAATAGGTACAGGCCCGCCATCTTCCTATCTTCTTATCGGGTTATCAGTCGGGCGAATCTTCCGTTGTTGGCGAATTCTGCTGCTTAAATTAATCTTCATCGTAGCTCAGTTAGATTTTCGATCGGCTTCAGGTACACTTTTTCTTTCACCGCTCCCCAGTAATAAAAAAGTCCAATGGATTCTGAATGAATGGACGTGCTGGCCACGAGATTGTACCAGACCGTCCGATCCATCTCCCGGGGTACTCCTCATCAAGTTGTTCTCGAACTGAGCGAGCATAGTGCGCTGGGAAACAGTCTTGTTAAACCCATAATTATGTTCCTGTAATTTGGTAAGCGGTTTTGTAAAAAGTCTAGGTAGATCTCGCCATTTAACAGTCTGGCTCAAAGTGGCCAATAATTAGTCCATTTAAAATCCCCGTCCACATTTATGTATTTTAAAGCAATATTAAGGTTTGTTTTATCTCATCAAGTTGGGTTACTCTACATGCCATTTATGCATGTTCATGTACCCATCTTTTTTTACAAGTCGACTCATCTGACCACAAAATTTTCTGAAAGAACTGCGGATCTTCCCTGTTCCTTTGCAACATTGTTCGCCAAAAATCAACCCGGCGTTCGTAGTCCCCGGGTACCAGTTTCTACTCGCTGTACGTGGTATGGGTGGAACTTATTTTTATCAAATTTCGGTGAGCTGTTCTTTTGGGTACTCCTGTGCTTAATTCTATTGCTCGCACTGAAGTACTCTGGTCTTCTTCGACACCTTCTATTACAACATTCTCATTCTCTTCCTTCACCATGTGCTTGAGTGGGGAGGCGGCCTTCTGAAAAGAGTATTCGGTGCACATTCGTAAACACTCGATGATTCGCATGACGAGCAGTGTTTGGGCACCTCTCACGGTAAAGTCTAGCTGCAGCACTGGACATCTTACATCTGCATTCCCCATAAATGAGGTGCATGTTGGCGTATTCCTGAGTGGTGTACACAGACATGGCGACACTACACAGTCACAAGATAGTCCAGAGGAAAGCAAAGGTCGTCGTAAAGAGAAAATAAACAGCCTGCATCCAAATCACAAGCAATAACAAGTCCAAAGCTAAAAGTAGTCGGTACGAAATGAAACCAAACGAATAAGAAAAGATGCGTAGTAAACAAAGCAAGGAGCGAAACGTACCGATTTGTAATCTGAGCAAGGAGCGAAATGTACCGATTTGTAAAAAGCGGTTACCTGGCAGCATAGTCTACCTCGTTCGCCCTTGATAAAATGACTCTCTCAATGAAGTCTGTCATTTTGGGGTCAATATCTGTAACACGCTAATCAGGGCCTAGATTCTGCTAATGCATTGTAGTAACATGACAACTGCATGAACATGGCGGTTTTCATTTCATGGCTGCTTTAAGTCTACGCGGGCACACCCATCGAACCTTCTAGGCGTCAATGGTACGAAAAAACACGTCACGTGACCCGACAGTGCACCTGTCATTATACTACAATGCACTAACAGAATCGAGGCCCAGGGATCAGCTTGTGAAACGCATGTGAGTGGCTTGAAATAAGTGTTTATTTGTTCTTTACATCCGATCTAATCTCCTTAGTTACTTTATAAAGCATGCATGCAATCTGGCATGAGAGTCTTCTAAGCAAGCTTCCATCTTATGGCATCCCCAATCGCATGTGCAGAGGCGTCGCCGATTTTTAGGGTACCGTACCTCAAAATAAAAAAAAAAACGGAACCCTTATAGGATCACTTTGTTGTCCGTCCGTCTGTCTGTCTTGGACAAGACACTTTATCTCGGGTATACACGTGGAGGTATCGAATCGAAATTAAAATCATATACTCAAGTCCACAGTCCCTTGAAGCTGTGAAAAAAAGTCAAACTTGTAAGTTTTAGCACCCTTTAGTCTCTGCTTTGTCATTCTACGGGCCAAGCACCGTGCGTCGCTGCGTGTGCTGACATTGCATTGTCGAGCACACTGCTACCGCCCGCCAGTCGGCTCTAGACAGCCACTCGCCAGATACACACCTACAACTTTAACTAAAACTATGTATTTCTATGTCAATAACTGTGAAGTGAATAAACAATTACTATGTAGGTCTCCTTCTTTTACCACCGTCCAACATACAACATCTGCTGCGCCACAGATAGAGCGGATGCACGCGCTCTCATCTGCTGATACAGTCATTATTCATTATTTTATTTATTATCAATGGAAAACCAACAGCTGATAAACAGTATAATGCGACTTATATAACTAGTTAGTGAGCCAATTACAGGTGTTCACCTATAGCAACAGAGTTACTAGTTCATAACTATTAATTTTAAAGTAGATAGCAAATTTAAAGAAGTTGTTTAGACAGATAGATAAATCAAGATAATCTTATGTTATATACCTAGTCCAACATAGGATGATCTCTGACAGCTGTCAGTGTCAAAACACGCCTATGAAGTATCGTATTTTTCGACGGTAAAATGTATAGAGACAATTTAAATACTTTATTGGCAAATAGTGACGTGCTACACTTATCGTAAGACAAGTTATCGATCTTGACTCGAAACATATAATAGAATATTGATGATATTTTGTAAATAAAATAGATTGCAAACAACAAGGTAAATGAAATAGAAATACTATTAAAACAACGATAAAAAATAGCAAACTGAATTTTTAACGAGTGGCGCTTCATGGGCGCTCCACACTCGCGCGTGAAACAATAATGAAATCCCATTCATCCATTCATGCATGTTTCGCGGGCTTTGCGCGTGAGTGTGTAGAGTGGGCTTCACCGCGCCATGCCGCCATCTTGTTTGATTGCATTGCATCTGCCATTCTGCCATCTTGTTCAGTACGAGTGCCAACGCCTTGTATACGCCACGTGTTTTCATTCAGTCTCCATTCGGTTATCGTTATTGTTATTAATTTGTTGAGTTTTGCTGTTATTTGTTTGTTAAGTTTGTTCTGTTTTTGGATACAGTATGCCAAAAAGAACAAAGAAAACTGTTTTAAATAGTGAAAGCCGGGAGTTTGTGATTCGCTTGCGCGAATACTTTGAACGCGAGAGTCAAAATGGCGGACCGTTGTTGCCATTAACACAAGCGTGCAACAGAGTTGCTGATGCTCTGGGAATCGGGATTGCTACAGTGATTCGTGTCAGCAGAGAAAAGTATGGTGAGCAATCATCTGCGACAACGACGACAGAGGAAAACGAAGAGCAAAAACTGTCGACGCCAAATAAAAAAAGGAAGAGGACGTGTGCAATATCAAAAATTGACGATTTTGATGCCGCAGCAATCCGGAACCATATTTATGGGTACTACACGCGTGGAGAGTTACCAACACTCAGAAAACTACAAACATCTCTTGAAGACGCTGAATTATTTAAAGGTGGCCACTCGTCGTTAGCCAAAACACTAAAAAGCATCGGGTTCCGCTACAAAAAAAGTGACAAAAGAAAAATACTAATGGAGCGGACAGATGTTGCGCTCAAGAGAATTGATTTTCTCCGAAAAATTAAAGAGATCTCAAACTGGGACAAAGTGGTTTTTCTGGACGAAACGTGGCTAAACGCAAATCACACAGTTTCAAGATCTTGGACGGATGACACAGCTGAGTCAACTACAAAAGTGCCCGAAGGCAAAGGGCAAAGATTAATTATAACACATGCTGGGACGTCGTCTGGCTTTGTGCCGAATTGTTTGCTGGCGTTTAAATCAGTAAAGACCACCGAATATCATGAAGAAATGGATTTCGAAAGATTCAAAAAGTGGTTTTTAACTCTTTTGGAAAACCTGAAAGAACCGCATACCATCGTGATGGACAATGCATCGTACCACTCCGTACAAAGAGATAAAGCACCAACGTCAAGCAACCGGAAATTGGATTTAATTTCGTGGCTGCAAAGCAAAGGTATAGAGGCCAACGAAAAGATGTTGAAAACTGAATTACTACGATTGGTCCGTATACACAAACCCCGTACTCCAACATACATCTTGGATGAAATAGCAAAAGAAAAGGGCCATACTGTAATTCGGCTACCTCCATACCACTGCCAGTACAACCCGATAGAGCTGATCTGGGCTCAAATCAAAGGTAAACGTGCTTATGTGTTTCTTTCACCATCGCTCGCATTTCTCTCGTTTGCTTAAAAAAAGTCAATTAGATTAATATTTCTAATTTATTGTACTCACATAAAATTATAATCAAATACATTTTGATAGCATAGGAAGATAAGAATGTAAAAATATCTCATAAAACATCAATTAGCTAATAAAACATCGATTAGCTATTAAGACATCTCTTCCAACAAGCCATGGTGTGTTTTATATGTATTTTATTTCTTTGTTACAGGTTACGCAGCCAGACATAATACAACACCGCCTTTTACAGCAAATAAAATGCTGAAGTTACTGAAGGATGCATGTGACAGTGTCACATCGGACAATTGGAAGAAAGACATAGACAGAACAAGAAAAATTATGGAAGATGATTGGGAGCGTGACGTACGATTCGACCAATCTACCCAGGAACTGATTATAAATCTACAAGACTGCTCCAGCGAGTCAGAATCAGACTTTGATGATAGTGATTTGGGCTGTGAACCGATTTAACAAGAATAAAAACATGTTACAACATCCTTTTGTTTGATTTGCTTGAAACATTCAGAAACTTTGGTTAGAATATCGATAATTTATTTCGACATTATCCCCATGCCTAGTAAAGTCACAGTGACAAGCTGTCAGAGATCATCCTATGTTGGACTAGGTATAGTAACAGTTTTAAAGATTATATGTTTATGGTTACTATCAGTAAAATTCTATAAGTAGTGCAAACAATTTATTTTCCTGATCATAAGTTATAGTTAGATCATGGTCTAGTTGGAAACCCATATTTTAAAAGTGCATTTATAATGGTTTATAACGTGTTGGCAGGACACGCGCGGCGAGTGCGGCGGCGGCGAAGGCGGGGGCGGGGGCGGGGGGCGCGCGCCAAAGTGACTCGTTCACGCTGAATCTGTTCCGCGGGCAGCTGGCGCCGGCGCAGGTGTTCCCCTACCCCGAGCCGCTGGCCGAGGATCAGCGGCAGGCGCTGCGCGAGCTGGTGCCGCCGGTCGAGCGCTTCTTCCAGGAGGTCAACGACCCCGCGCGCAACGACGCTGACTCCAGCATCGAGCCCAACACGCTGGCCGGCCTGTGGGAGCTGGGCGCCTTCGGGCTGCAGGTGCCGTGCGAGCTGGGCGGGCTGGGCCTCTGCAACACGCAGTACGCGCGGCTCGTCGAGGTGGTCGGCGCGCACGACCTGGGCGTGGGCATCACGCTGGGCGCGCACCAGTCCATCGGCTTCAAGGGCATCCTTCTGTTCGGCACGCCCGAGCAGAAGGAGAAGTACCTGCCGCGGGTCACCGGCGGGGAGTACGCCGCCTTCTGCCTCACCGAGCCCTCCTCGGGCTCCGATGCCGGCTCCATCAAGTGAGTGTCGCCCGGGCCTAGCTCGCCGGGTCTCCGGCCGCCCTGGCCGTGCGTCTTTACTGACCGACACGTGTCTCTGTGCAGGACGCGCGCTGTGCTCTCGCCGGACGGGAAACACTTCATACTGAACGGATCCAAAATCTGGATCAGTAACGGCGGCATAGCCGAGATAATGACGGTGTTTGCGCAAACGCCAGTCGAGAAGGACGGCAAGATGGTCGACAAGGTGAGCTCCCCGATCTCCACATTATTTATTAATCACTGAGGAGCAGGGAGCTTTCCGCGTGGCGCCGGATTAAGAATAGCGTCACTCCATTTCCTTCCGTGGATGTCGTAGAAGGCGACTAAGGAAATAAATTACTAGGAGACGGGCAGCAGAGTCTTCCTGAGATTCCAACCACATACTGCGATCGCCAACCCGCCTGCCAAGCGTGGCGATTATGGCAAAACCCCTCGTGGTTATGAAAACCACGAAGGAAGCCTATGTCCTGCAGTGGGCGTCAAATGGCTGATGATGAGGAGCAGGTTAGCACCGATGTGACGTGTGAAAACATTTGTTGAATGAAAAAGACGTATGACCATTAACTACACAAAGTAATGAGGTTCGTTCGGGCGCAGGTGACGGCGTTTATCGTGGAGCGGTCGTTCGGCGGCGTGTCGTCCGGCCCGCCCGAGAACAAGATGGGCATCAAGTGCTCCAACACCACCGAGGTGTACTACGAGGACGTGCGCGTGCCCGTCGAGAACGTATTGGGCGGCGTGGGGCAGGGCTTCAAGGTGGCCATGAACATCCTCAACAACGGCCGCTTCGGCATGGCGGCGGCGCTGGCCGGCACGCAGCGCGCCGCCATCCGCCAGGCCGCCGAGCACGCCGCCACGCGCACGCAGTTCGGCCGCAAGCTGCAGGACTTCGGCGTCATACAGGTGCGTACCCGCCCCGCCGCCCCCCGCCGCCCCCGCCGCCCCCCGCCGCCTCACACCCGCCTCCCGCCCGCAGGAGAAGCTGGCGCGCATGGCGCTGCTGCAGTACGTGACGGAGTCGCTGGCCTACATGGTGTCCGGCAACATGGACCAGGGCTGCGCCGACTACCACCTCGAGGCCGCCATCAGCAAGGTGTTCGCCAGCGACGCCGCCTGGGCCGTGGTGGACGAGGCCATCCAGGTGCTGGGCGGCATGGGCTACATGAAGGCCACGGGGCTGGAGCGCGTGCTGCGCGACCTGCGCATCTTCCGCATCTTCGAGGGCACCAACGACATCCTGCGGCTCTTCGTCGCGCTCACGGGTGAGTGCCCCGTGCCCGGGCCGCACGTATGCACGCACGCACGCACACATTCTACATACGGGACGCACGCGATGCGATGTCGAAAAGACGGTCTGCATACTTGTCCTTCGTACGTGAAGCGTATTAAGCATCAGACGCTGTCTTCACTTCTCGAGGTCCACAACCACTGTAAAATATTATGTATAATTCTTAGAGCGAGTATGAGAAAGATAGGTACATGTATTTTTTAGAGTTAAAAGTATTTTTTGAAGGACATCGTCCTGAGAAAACCTGAGTGTCTGAGCTATTCACATACCCCAGCGCTCGAAATCGCCAATGCGCGGTGGGCACGCGTGGTGATTAAGCCCATAAATACTCTCCCTGAGAGAAGGCACGTGCCCTACAGTGGGAGGTATATAAGCTGTTTATAGAGAATGGGCTGTATTCTCTCTAATTTCGAACAGACTTACGTAGCCACACGCGTTAGATCTAGAACCACACATTTCTTACGCGTCTTACATACCTCTATACCTTAAGATGACGATCTGGCGAGGCAGGTGCATGTCTCGTCAAATGCATCGCGTAAGAAGTGCAGGCTGAGTGTGTTTCTAAGCATGCGACCAGATAGCACGTGGCATCACGTCCGTCGCGTCCGTAGGACCGGTGCGGTTGTAGCTTCACACCCGCTCCCTCCCTCCCTCTCCGCAGGCATCCAGTTCGCGGGCTCGTCGCTGAAGGAGCTGCAGCGCGCCTTCAAGAACCCGACGGCGCACCTGGGGCTGATCTTCAGCGAGGCGGGGCGCCGCGCGCAGCGGGCGGTGGGGCTGGCGCGCGCCGACGTGGCGCCGCTGCTGGCGCCGGCGCTGGCGCCCGCGGGCGCCGAGCTGGCGCGCGCCGTCCAGCAGTTCGGCGCCGCCGTCGAGGGCGTGCTCGTCAAGTACGGCAAGGCCGTGGTGGACGAGCAGCTCGTGCTGAACCGGCTGGCGGCCGCCGCCATCGACGTGTACACGACGGCGGCCGTGCTGTCGCGGGCGTCGCGCGCCGAGCGGCTGGCGCTGCCGGGCGCGGCGGACGAGCTGCGGCTGGCGGCGGCGTGGGCGGGCGAGGCGCTGGCGCGCGTGCCGGCGGCGCTGGCGGCGGCGCGCGAGGCGCCCCACCTGCGCCACAACGCCGCGCTGCAGGACATCGGACGCGCCGTGGCCGAGCGCGGCGGCCAGCTGGCGCTCAACCCGCTCAACCTCTAGGTCGCCGCCCGCCGCCCGCCCCGACCGAGTATTCTCATGTAGTCGTTAGGTTTAGGTAGTGAGCTCTATTTTGATAAATGTTATTTATTTGTAACGAAAGATTATATTTTTAAGGTGCTATCGAATGTTTTCATTTGTCCTTTTACGTTACTCCGCCGAATGTTATTAGAGGCGGAGTCCGTCGATTTTTCAACTGGACGGGTCTACAAGGAAAATAAACGCGACCGGCTATTTCTTTGAAGGGAAGATATTTCTCTGGTAACACGCTATTTTAGCAAGTTACCCAGCAGTTTAAATGTCAAGACAAGCTAATTCCCTAGTGTCAATTTCGTGGTATCAATTTACCGTAAACCAGACAAAAAAAGCCATTTTGTGGAAGAAAACGGGAAAATATTAGGGGTTAAAGTATGAAATTGCCGTTTTATTGCAATAGGTTATTTGAATTGACATAGAATCTTCATGATTTGAGGTTTTCGAATGAAACTTTTTTCAAATGGTTTCTATGATGTCCTTTTTTTAAAAAATGTGAAACATTTGAATATCGACTTTCAATTGTTTTTGTTATTCAATTTAGACAAGAAAGATGGATACTGCGAAAATTCGAGTGATTTTTTAATACGAGTTCCGACTTGGCTAAAACATCCTTGGTTCCGACGCGGAACTAACGCGGCAGAAACAGCCCGCAATATCAATGCTGCGTTTGGAGAGGGGTCTACTAATGAACGCACCGTGCGATTTTGGTTTAAACGCTTTCGTGATGGAAATTTCGACTTAAAGAACGAGCCACGAGAAAGACCGCCCACACAGGGAATAACGATGAATTTAGAGAGATAGTGGAAGCCGACCCTAGTCAAACTACCCAGGAATTAGCGGCATGGTTTAACGTTACCTTACCCACAATATTGACTCACTTGCGTCAAATCAATAAAATAAAAAAATACGAAAAATGGGTGCCTCATAATCACTCGAATTTTCGCAGTATCCATCTTTCTTGTCTAAATTGAATAACAAAAACAATTGAAAGTCGATATTCAAATGTTTCACATTTTTTAAAAAAAGAGCATCATAGAAACCATTTGAAAAAAGTTTCATTCGAAAACCTCAAACCATGAAGATTCTATGTCAATTCAAAGAACCTATTGAAATAAAACGGCAATTTCATACTTTAAGCCCTATTATTAGTTGTACAAATTGTTTTTTTTTAAACTGATTTTATTTTGTTCATTAGGCGTGTAAAACAATAAACAATCTTAAAATAACAATATTGTATATATTCAAGTTTTAAGCTAGATAATCGATACTAATAATCTAGTTATTAATGTAAACACAAGAAGCATACATTAAAGATACCGAAACATACTTTCAACACAATATTTATATACCTACATCATAACAACGTTATTTTCGATATAAACGCTGTCGTCAGCCATGATGGTTCCAAACTAGAATAAGTACCCTGTGCTATGGTAACCAGGCAAGGACATCACAAACTTGGAAATACACCCACACTGAGGCCATTTGTACCACGTTCAGTAGGGATCGAAGGTCGTGGGTTCGATTCCAACTGGGGGAATCGAACCCACGACCTTCGACGTGACGTGACGTGATTCCGCTAGACCAATATCTTCCGTCAATATAGAGAATAAGCCCGAAATAATAATAATGCGCTGAAGGAAGGAAGGCGCTGGATGCAGGCCGCTACCAACCGGTCTTTTTGGAAATCCATGGAGGCCTATGTCCAGCATGATGATGAATAATAATGCTTCCATATTACAACAGGATAAATTTAATGCAAAGTCAACTATACTACTTTATGTACAGTAAGTATTTAAACACGATAGCTATCAGGCATCTATCTGTATGGACGAATCCCACGCCTTGGCGTTGACCTGCTTCAGCGTAGCGCGCAGCGTCCGGCCCGGGCCCAGCGCCAGCGTGAGCGGGAAGCGTTCGCCGGACGCGCGCGCGTACAGCGCGTGCAGCGTCTGCTCCCAGCGCACCGGCGCGCGCACGTGCCGCGCCAGCTGCCGCCGCACGTGCTCCGCGTCGCCGTACGCGCGCGCGTCCACGTTGCTCAGCACGCGCACGCGCGGCGCGCGCACCTCCAGCTGCGCCAGCGCCGCGCGCAGCGCGTCCTCGGCCGCCGCCATGGCGGGCGAGTGCCACGGGCCCGCCGCCCGCACGCGCGCCGCGCGCCGCACGCCCCACGCGCCGCCGCGCGCCTCCAACCACGCCAGCGCCGCCTCGTCGCCCGCCACCACCTTGCAGTTGGGATACAGGTAGTTGGCCACCTCGCACAGCGGCTCCGGCGCGCCGCGCTCCAGCGCGTGGTCCCGCGCGGCGCGCATGGCGGCCGGCAGCCGGTGGTCGGGCGCCAGCCACACGGTGAGCAGGCCGCCGGGCCGGCGCGTCGCAGCCGCCGCCATGGCCGCGGTGCGCAGCTCGGCCAGCCGCAGCGCGCCCTCCAACGGCAGCGCGCCCGCGAATACGAGCGCGGCCAGCTCGCCCAGGCTGAAGCCGGCGACGGCGCGCACGCGCTCCAGCGCGCCGGGCCGCCGGTCGCGCGCCGCCTCCAGCGCCGCCAGGCTGCTCACCAGCACGCACACCTGGCAGCGCTCCGCCAGCAGCTCCGCCGGGCCCTCCGTGCACACGCGCAGCACGTCCCATCTGTCCGCACCGCACCCCGACTCATTAATACACACTTCTCTCATTGGTTTAGTATGTACCTACATTAGGCTGTCCCAAAAAAAACTTAAGCGGTTTGTTGTTTGCAACGCATACACTCTTATTTTTTTAAATTTTATTTATAAGAAACAAAGAGGTACAAACAATAATCAAATGAGAAAATAAGACATGTAAATAGACCTGGAGTTTCTTTAGTGAGAACAAATCTTCAACTACTTATGATGGCCAGTTAGCAAACACAAATACACTTATTCTACGTTAACGTAAAAAAATCACATATACCACAATTTTTTGATACCACGACAACCATGGAACGGTAGGAGAAGAACAAGTGAGTTGACAATAATAAATAGACTTCAGAATTGAGAACTTGCACCAAAAATGTTTTAATAGAATAGGAGAGGGAGCTTGGAGGGAGGATATGTTGAAAGATACATAAACGTGGATTTTTTTTCGCTACGACTAATACTTTCATGATATAACCAATCAAAAAGTCAATAGTGTGGTACAAAAACGCAAATCAATCGACCTCAGTCTGAGGTCACACCCTCACGTCACGCCTTATAATGCATGATGAAGCGTTTATCAACATTTGAGTTATCTCATAAAATAATGTTTTGAAGCATCTGCACCCTCACAAGAAAACGTACAATGAAAAAACTATATCTATTAACTTCATAAAAACTGAATTAACTGAACTCCAGCATGTCAAACGAGTACTTCGTGCAAACAAGCTGCAAGTTACGCGCATCCGTCGGAGAGGACGTGTCAAACCAGACACAGTCGAGCGAGTTCCAGCATTTCTGCCCTTTGTGAGA
Organism: Yponomeuta evonymella; assembly: GCA_963969515.1. Lineage (NCBI taxonomy): Eukaryota > Metazoa > Arthropoda > Insecta > Lepidoptera > Yponomeutidae > Yponomeuta > Yponomeuta evonymella. The sequence goes on along the minus strand of OZ018343.1, from coordinate 286,269 downwards.
GGAGTGACTGACAAAATTGGGAGTATTTTGAAACGCGCTTCAATCAAAACCATCTACAAGCCGCCAAGAAACATATACCAGTATACAAGCTTGACTGTGAATGTGGTTCCTCGTACATTGGTCAAACTGAGCGAACCATAGCTAAACGAGTGAATAAACATATCGCGGACGTGAAACATAAGCGCGCTCTGGTAGATCTGCAGTCAGTGAACATACATACAGTCAGCGGAACCAAACACTTCATTCATTTTGATAAAGTTCAAGTTCGAGCCCGAGGGGACCGTCTCTTTCCTGAATGATATTATTATGCGAGGCAATAGAGATCCAATAGAGATCGTGGTTGGAACTTGGGAACCAGTGCTTAAGTGCATGAGACCCCTGTGCTAGAAGTGTGACTGTAGATTTAATTTTAATTTCAATAAATAATCAATCTTTTTGAGTTTATATAAAATAATTTTTTTGTAGATTGAATTTTAATTTAAACAACTAATAAACAATATTTTTGAGTTCATATAAAATTATTGTTTTGCCAATTGAAAGGAAAATGATCAAGTGATTAAGACACTTAGTATCGCTATCAACAAAGTTGTGCCACAATGAAATAATACCTTAATTTAAAGTACTGGCTTAGAATTTTAAAATACTATTGTTAGCATTAAAGTAATTCTCCGGACGAGAATGTAATTAGGTCATTAATACTACCGCATTTTTCTTGTCCTATACCATGTCATGACATGAAACTGTCATTCTCACACGTCGTATACTCTATCGTCGTATACGTCGTATACTCGCATACTCTACGCGTAACTCAGGCGAATTCCGCTAGCGAAGAGGTTGCACCGGGACTAAACTGTTCGTCCAGACTAAATTCTTTCACTTATTCTTCTCCAACCGCTCTTGCGCTGTAATAATAATAAGCCGTAACCCACACAAAATGCATGGAAGCGAGTTTATTTAAGCTGTAGTACTATTTAGAGAAGAAAACGGAAGTTGATGAGTGTTGACGATGGATTTGAGGCGACAAGGTTCGCTTGTTACTAACACTTGTTGCAGCGACGATGACTGAGACGTAGGAGAATTCTAAGGGTATTCTTATAGTATAACAGGCCAGCGCAGTGCTTAGGAAAAGCATTAGAAACAATTAAAATTATGACAATAACTGGCATCTATGCGGCCATCGCTATTTATTTCAACTGTGCTAAAGGTCAAGGTCAAGTACGACCTATACTAATTAGCTCCATAGAATTTAACTGTATATAGTGACCTAACATATCTGGAAAATGATGTGGAGTAGCTGCTTTTGTGCCACAACACGGAGAGGGCAAGGTAGAACACAAAACACTCACTGTCATCATTCCGCGGCTGAAATAGCTTCACGAAAAGATCTTCCATCAACACTAATAGCCTTATATTAAAAAAACAGCCCAACCTTGGCCAATGGGTGCAAAAAAGTTATGTATCACGTGTAAAACCATCACCATCGGCCGGCATTTCTCAAATCACCAAGTGACATTTATTGATGTGAATTGGTTCCACGAAAACCGAAAAAACTTTTTTTAATTTAGAGAACCGATACTACCCCATGCGCTGCGCTGCATGCTGCTAGGAAATCATGAAAAAAATGCCATGGCCTTAGCGTAAATATACCACTATAATACATCATCATCATTATAACTGACAGCCCGCTTTGCCGGGATGCCTCAAAAGAGAGGAAACACCCGCCCATGTGACCATTCACTGTGAAGGCGTGGAAAAGCAACGGACCGCTATCATTAGGAAGCTGGGGTCCCTTCAGGAGGCCTGTAGTGACATCAGAGCACTGCTGGCCTTCTGGAAAAAGATAGGCTGGCTGGAGTGAGCTCACAGCTTTGCTACGTACAATGGCCCAACCATGAGGCTAAGTGCGGAAATCTCAAGTCTAACTAACTACCTAACTCATCATCATCAGCTATTTGACGCCCACTGCAGGACATAGGCGTCCCTCATGATTTTTCAAGATTCGCGGCCTTGTGCCGCCCGCATCCAGGGACTCCCCGCTACCGCAACCAGGTCGTCAGACCATCTGGTCGGGAACCTGCTCACGCTGCGGCATCCGGTCCGCGGTCACCAGGTCAGAACTATAATACATAGTTTGGTCCTAAAAATAATCAATTCAAGTAATTAAATACACAGTGGTATTTATAAAAACTCAATTACATAAACACTCCTCAAATGCATATTTACCTAATAGTCTGTGGTAAATGAAAATATTTTGAGAATGTTTTTTGGATGAATCGTGTTTTTAAATAACACCGGATATTTTGGGTTTCACCTACCAAATGAGGTAACATCAATATTTGAATGGCCTTTCTGCACAATCTGCAGGTACCCTTGATGTGCGTAAGTACACGTAGTATGGATGTGCCACAAGAGAAACATATACTTCTATGCCCAAACATAGGAGCTGCTGCTGGCTCAGACTGGACAGCATCTCGTAAGCAAGCAAAACATTCAATGCAAACCTGCGCTTCACGTGAAATCTGCAAAATATACATTTTATTTTTTCAGTCAGGGGCCTCTTTCATAGAACTACATTCATGGTTTACTATGTCAATTCGAAATACATTGCAAAGTCGACTAATCCACAGGCCAGCTAGTAGCAAGACTCTTCTACGTAATGTACATCAAATTATCATAATAAACCCCGAATTGTAATTTTATGAAACTCGGCCCTGGTAAGGAACTCAGAGTACTCTGTCCAGTTCTCTAGGTGAAAGTTAGGGTATGTGGAATTAATCCATACAAAAATTATTATAAAATAAATTAAGTGAAAATGTAAACACATTTATATCCGTGTAAAATGGCAATAAAATGCGTAAGCTATAAAAGCTATCTATATAATTAAACTCACCGATGTCGGAAAAATCCAAGTAACGAGAGTGTTGTAAATATTATTACCAACTTCCCTCAACGACCTCCATTGCAAATGCCGCAGTCCGAGGGAACAATTATGCATCGCAAATTCAGGGTATCACCCATAAAGATGAAGTGTGTATTTTACGATAGAATACACACCAATATGGAGACTTACAAAGACACAAGAAGTCTCTAGCTTAATTCATTTACTCCGTCACCCTCCGTCTCACAAAAGTACTAACATTCATGCGAAATAGTTATTTTTTTTTTTTTTTTTTTTTTTTATTTGGACTGCCCCGTGCTTGTAGGGTGCACAGGGATTTTGCCAGTGTCACGTTGTGAGAGGTACACGCTACTTTATATATACAAGAAACCAATGTAAAAGGAAAGAGATATTATAATTTGATGAGGAGTTAAAGTCGAATGTTGAAATAATTAATATATTTACATAGTATTCTAATGAATTTAGTATGGGTGTACAGAAGAAGGGTTTTGAAGTTGATGGGACGAGGGATAAAGCAAGGGAGGAATGGGTATAAAGAGGAGAAACGGGGGCAATTGAAAAAAATATGATCAGTGGTCCCTTCGTCGAGACCACACTCACACAAAGAATTATCCCGAATCCGAATTTTGTGAAGGAAAACAGGGGTGCAGCAGTGGCCTAAGCGCAGACGACAAACTGTAGAAGTGACAAATTTTGGAAAATTTCGAGCTTTGAAAAACCACGGTCTAACTGGGATAGACGGATGAATGCTACCATAAAATTTTCCAACGCGATTCTGACTAGAAGACCACAAAGTATTCCAGTCTTTAATCATGTTTGGTTTGGCCAGAGCTAATAGATCGTGGGCAAAGTTATTATTATGATCCAAGCAACCGCTATCAACAGCTAACTTAGCTAGAGAATCAGCCGTTTCATTTCCTTGAATCCCACTATGACCCGGGATCCAGGCAAGGACTACTGTGATATCACGTAAATGACATCGTAACAGGAGGTCTCTAATACTTAAAATAATAGGAAATGTAGATTTACTGCGAAAAGGGTTTGATAAGATTGCCAGTAGAGCACTAAGGGAATCAGTAAGAATAATTGAAGGACTAAGAGTGTGAGATTCTATAAAAGAGAGGGCTTCAAGGATGGCAACAGCCTCGCCAGAGAAGACAGACGAGTGTGGAGGACACTTGTAGCAGAGAGCAACATTCAATCTAGGTAACCATGCTGCTGCACCAACGCAGCCTTCATCCAAAAGGCGGGAGGCGTCAGTAAATAACAAATTAAAACCTAAAAAGTTCGAGGAAATTATAGAATTAAATAAATCGTTACAACCGAACGAGTCCTTACCAATACCGATATTTAAAATAATGTTAGGAGAATAAATTAAAGCTTCAAAATTTGTAGTAAATAAAGGATTTTTATCAAAACAAAGAACTTTCTGAGAAAGATTATTAATTTTCCGAAAGCTAACTACTAACGGCGGAATATCCTTGTGTCTCCAGAAAGGATGGTATGTTATGAAGTTTGAAAGGGATTGAAGGCGAGAGTGCAGAGGATGACTCGAGATTTGGGAAACTTTGAAGTAATACCGGTCACAAAGATATTGTCTTCTAAGGTTAAGTGGGGGCTCAACACATTCCACTTGCATGGCATTAATGGGAGAAGATTTCATTGCGCCTAATATGATACGAAGAGACTTAGATTGAATTTTAACGAGTTTGGTAATGGATAGCTTACTACCTGGAATTAAAAGAAAAGATGCGTAATCTAGGTGACTGCGAACAATGGCATTGTAAAGAAGTTTTTGAGTATAGGGATGTGAGCCCCACCAGACACCTGAAAGGGCTCGTAGAGCATTGATATTTTTTTCACACTTCTGGACTATGTAATTGAAATGCGGGGTGCCAGTTAATTTTGAGTCCAGAATCAAACCAAGATATTTAACCTGATTAAATATGGGTATGATCTGATTGTCGATTGAAATTTCCACTGAAGGAACATCCCTTCTTCTTGTGAAAATGACAACCGAGCTTTTTGAAGTGGATAAAGACAGACCATGATTGTTGAGCCAAACGTTTAAATAGCTTAAAGCAGTATTAATATTAATGGCAGCCTCCGAAATAGAGCCAGAAGAAGAGTATAAAGCAACATCATCCGCATACTGAAGAACTTCACAGAAGGAGTTAACTGATAATTCTAAATCTGAAGTATAGATGTTATAAAGAAGGGGGCTTAATACAGAACCTTGGGGAAGACCTTTCCAGATAGTCCTTGAAGGGACAGTTATATGCTGAAATCGAAATGAAATCGATCTTTCAGAAAGTAAATTAGTAATAAAGTACGTCAACTTTGCTGGGATATTAAGTTGAAGCATTTTCTGCCTTAGAATAGGAATTTGGACATTATCATAAGCGGAAGATACGTCAAGAAAGGCACTGACAAGAAATTCCCTTCTGGTGAAGGAAAGCCGTATATCAGAAATGAGAATACTTAAGCAGTCAGTGGTACTTTTGCCTTTGCGAAAGCCAAATTGGCTTTTAGCTAAAATTTGTCTGCTTTCCACTAACCATTCTAAACGATTTTTCAAGAGGTGTTCCATGACTTTAGAAAGAACCGAGGCAAGTGCAATAGGCCTGTAAGAGGAGTGATCAGTGGGATTTTTTCCAGGTTTCAATATAGGAATTATTAAATAGGACTTCCACTGGTTAGGAATAGTTCCGGAGTCGAAAATTTTGTTGACTAAAGATAAAAACAATTTATGTGACTTTGAGCCAGACTTAATGAGAAAAGAGTAAGGAATGCCATCAATACCAGGGGAGGAATCACGCAAACCATTCAGGGCGCATTGAAGCTCAGAAAAAGAGAAGGGGTCATCAAACCTATCATGGGAAACGAAACGAGGATAAGGGGAAGGCAGATCCCAATGATTAGGAGCAGATGGTGGAGCAAGCTTATTGGCAAAACCATTCGCCCAGGAGGAAGGGTCGTTAGAAGATATATTTCTATCAAGCAATGAGCCTCTAAAACGCTTGATATTTCTCCATATCATAGAGGCCGAGGATCTGGGTGAGAGAGACTCGCAAAATTTCTTCCAACCATTTCTTTTTTTATTTGCTAAGGTGCGTTTAGCTACTGCAGCTATCCTCTGATAAGAGAGAAAATTTGCAGTCGTCATAGCAGAGCCATAAAGTGCTTCGGCCTCTTTTCTATCGTTAACAGCTTTTGTACAGTCATCGTCCCACCAGGGAGGGGACGACACTCGGCGACAGCATGGAATTTTCTTTTTTTTTGGGAAACAAGATTCAGCTGAATTAATGAGAATATCTACAAAGGCACTGTAGGTTGATAAAACGTCGGAATCAGAAAAAGAAAGTTGTGAAATCATATTTTCAACACAGGTGAGAAACCCATCCCAATTGGCTTTATTAATTTTAAACTTTAGTAATGGATCTGGAGAAGAAGAAGGTTGTACTCTTAAAGGAATAGTGACAGTAATAGGAAAGTGATCACTGCCATGGGTATTATTTAAAATCTTCCAGGAAACCAGAGAAGCAAGAGAAGAAGAGCAAATGGATAGGTCAACAGCGCTACGAGGATCAAATAACGGTGAAACCAGACGAGTGGGAGATCCATCGTTAAGTATACATAAGTTAAGGTCTTGAAATAAGTCTACCAGATCGAAGCCAAAGGCGTCGCAAGATGGGCAACCCCACATTGTGTGATGAGCATTAAAGTCTCCTAAAACCATGATAGGGGAAGGTAGAAAGGAAAGAAGATTAGAGATTATAGGAGTAAGAGAAGAGCTGGGAGCGGAAATATAGACTGATAGAAACGTGATGTCCAGCACCCTTGCTGCGACTGCATTAATCTCATCTGGGAGGGGAGGAAGAGCGATCTGGGAAAATAAGAAGGAATGATTTAAAAGAAGTGCACATCCGGCATGTGCATCCGGTCTATCGCTGCGGAGACAAGAGTATCCCGGGATCCCGAAACGAGAGCCCGGGGCTAGCCACGTCTCCGAGACAGCGACAACCGGAGGGAGGAGTTCATTAATGATGGCAATCATTTCGTGCTTTTTATGGCGAATGCTTTTAACATTCCATTGAAGGATTTGATGCTGACGATGGGGATGGCGATGAGGCGCCATTGCGAACAAATGAAGAAAGCTGAGAAAGTTTTTGGGCAACGTTGGACGGTAGGGAAGTATCATTGTACTTGGTAATAATATTTAATAAGAGGCTAAGAATAAGGTCTAAGAAATTTTCGTTAGAGGTAGCCTCAGAGGGGCTTTGGAGGGCGCAACCGTTGGGCAAACTTGAAGGAATACTAGCAGTAATATTATTGTGGGTTACCTTATCGTAACCAGGAGCAAGAGGAGAGCGAGGTCGAGGAGTTTTGAATGTGGTCTTTTTGTATGACCTAGATAAGCTAACGTTAGGAGAAAGGGAAATGAAGTTTGGAGACGGTGAAGTGTAGACGGGCTGAGATGGAGCAAAAAGGGTGCTGGCGACATCCGCATAAGAGGTACGTCTAATAGTGGCAGGGAAACGCAGAGATGCTTCAGCGTACGAAACGTTTTCCTCAGACATTGTCATCTTAATAGACTTTTGTCTTGAGTGTTCAGGACAAGAACGATTCGTAGCCTCATGGGCACCGGAACAAAATAGGCAACTTGCCTCATCAAGAGAACGAGGGCATGAATGCCCCGTGTGGGGTTGCGCGCATCTATAACATCTCGGCTTCGAACGGCATTGAGCCTTTACGTGACCGAAGCGGCAGCAGTCCAAGCATTGAATGGTTGGTAGAAGGTAGACCTCAACGGGTAGCGATGAGTGGTATGAAAATATCCTTTCGGGCAGTTTTTGTCCGTGGAATGTAAGGACTACAGACTGGGACGGGACCCAAGTCGGTTTGTCATTTTCCATCTTTTTACGGTTTAAACGCCTGGCTTTAAGGACTCCGCCACACCCCTGGGGGAGAGACAAAGACCCAACAAATTCTTCCATCGACCAGTCGACGGGTACACCCCTGACCAGTCCCATGCGGGTGATGTTATAAGTGGGGATAGAAACCTTGTAGCCGTTGGCCGCAATCGCAGGGTTTGAGATGAAATTATTTGCATCGGTTGCAGTTTTTAGGGTTATAGCCACTCTGTTGCGGCCAATAGCTTTAACACCATCGTTGACTATTCCTTTAAAATTTTTCTTAACCAGGAACTGGTCTAGTTTGATTGGTCTGATGGTAAGACCCGCCGACGGGTCTTCGAAAGCACGCTGAACGTGGACGACGAAGGGACCACTAGAGTTACAGTCGTATTCCTTTATATCGGCGTCCAAAGAAGGGTGGGTGTAAATATTCTGAAGAGAGGCATTTACGGTTTCCCGATCCGAAGTAATATTTTTTTTGGCAGGAGCCGGGGATAACGTTGAATTTATCGAGCAATCATCGGACAACTTACGTTTATGCGATAAATTAGGGTTTATGTCGGGAGGGTCCCCGTCAGGTTCCTCCATCTTGGATCACTTTTTTGCTAGAAAAACCTAGCCTAGCTTTAGTTTTTACTTACAAAATAAAGGGACACAGAAAAAGAAATTAGGAAATAAGGACTAAACCCGCATCAAAATTATTGGAAATAATCAGAAGCTGATAATATGCCAAAAGAATTCGTTAAAATATTTTTTTCAAAATAACCGAAATTCACGTGTACCGATCAACAACCCTCATCTCAATCGAAATAGTTATAATAAACAAATATAAATTCTGATCATGAAGAAAAAAATCGCAAAACCGTTATAATGATAGGTGACAGGGCATAGCACAGATTATGAACGATGACGTTCAGTGCTGCAAAATGTAATTTATATCGATCATCAATTCGATTCCATCAGTCATCATTTCATAAAATATAACTGAAATGTAATATAATTGATTTACGTATTGCGAGTAGAAAGCCCGGTTATTATGCCTCATATCACCTTTACATAATAACATATATAATGTGCAGTCTACGTACATAAACCATGACATTTTAGTTGCAAAGTCACCCATGCGTAGGTACTGATTACGTTATGTGCCCACTTTAGGGCACGAATCGTCTTGCATGCAAGCTCGATGACTTTCAACTCCCCGAACAAGTCGGTTTCCGATAAGGCTTTACATACGTTGGACCACACACATACGCTGCGGCAGAATGTACAAAAGACCGAAGAGTATAATCTGCCACTATGCTTAGCTTTTTTGGAGTTAGGTGAGGTATGGGGACATGGGGTGTACCTCATACACATGTTTCCTCTCGATGTTTTCCGTAAACGTTAGACAGTCGTACTGCTATAAAAAAATCACATACAATGTCTGATTCGAACCCAACACCTTGGAATGTGATGCAAGCGTTCTGTTAATACATAACCACCGCTTTCCTAAGGTTTATTTAAAGATCATCATCCGAGCGATTCGGTCAAATTAAGGTCCACAAGATCCACAGATCCGTGTGGCACCGGATTAAGAATAGCGTCCATTTCCTTCCGTGGATGTCGTAGAAGGCGACTAAGGAAATAAATTACCAGGAGACGGGCAGCAGCGTTTTTTTGAGATTTCAACTGCATACTGCGATCGCCAAACCGCCTGCCAAGCGTGGCGATTATGGCAAAACCGCTCATGGTTATGAAAACCACGAAGGAGCGTTAGGTGGGCGGGCGTTAAATGGCTGATGATGATGATGATGAAAGTCCACACTGTTGAATCTGTTATCTTGTGTTAGTACCTAATATATAACGTAAACCGCAAATAATCTAAATGAACAGGTGGATAAAGAAATATGCAAATGAAGTAGGTATTATCAAACGAAATAACAAAAATTATGTTATGCTATTTTTTTTTCAGCTAAATATACCTATTTTTTCCCTGTATCGATTCATTCGATTTGAAAAGTAGCGGTCGGATGGCAACACTACATTATTGAATGCACAGATTAAGTTTTGAACAGGTCTGTGAATGAATCAATAGATTTGTATCAAGATGACAGCGGTCGTTAAACCGGAAGCATTAATTATTGTATAACTACTTTATTAATTTAGAATTACGGAGAAGTCATGGTTTTATAAGAAAACCCCTATTTTTTATAATTGAAAACATGAATTATGGACATTGAAAACTGGTGACACTATTTAGATTTTAGCGATACTGCTAATGGTCAAGATCCTTTAAAAATTTGCCAACATATTTTTGCCGAGGCTAGTAAACTAACAGTTAATGCTTTCAAAAAGACGCCTGCAAGAATTGGACGTCTGTCACCTCAGTTTTTCATTTAACACATACTTACAGCACGGGCAGCACTACATACTTACAATGTTTAAGTACTAATATTACAAATAAATTCCAAACAATTTTTCAGCCACCTGAAACTAAAAATGATAATGACTCCTAAGAATACGGAGAAGTTTGTAAAGAGGCTCGAAATTTCGCCGATGCTTGCACTTGCCTATTAGCTCAGTTGGGAGAGCGCTGGCACGGTTAGCCGGAGGTCGCGGGTTCAAGTCCCGGCATGGGTGGAATTTTTAGCCTCTAATAGGTTCAAAGTATTCTTTGCATAATTGGTGTTACAGAAACTAATATCAAATGTGTTTCTTAAACGCGAAGAAGGACGGGACACTTGGAAGTTAATTTTTTCTAGTAAGGGAAGATGAGTCAACATGGTTGTTTACAACTAAAAATTGAACTTGGTAAAGATACAATTATGTTATGTGTCGTTCAGCAGAACTACTCTTTGCAAAATTATGTCCAGTTCTATCTTCGTAGGCTGCGAGCGGGTAGGTATCGCGACTGTCCGCGGCGAGTTGTCGGACGACTCTCATTGCGAGATACGGGGAGCTTGAAATTGAAATACCGAAAGAAACGCAGTTGAACTCGTAGGTATCAATTTCGTGTTCAGGAGAAAAATTAAAGAGTGCGCTGAAATGGATGATGCTCGCACGCGAGTTTTATTCTAAAAAATACCTACATATTTTCAATGTCCGTCAGTACGGTTAAGAAAATGCGCAAGTTTATTAAGAGCTCTAATACGATTGTTCCCATGTCTACAGAATCTCATTTCTACAGATTTTTATTTCTACAGAATCTCATTTCTACAGATTTTTATTTCTACAGAATCCCATTTCTACAGATTTTTATTTCTACAGAATCTCATTTCTACTGATTTTTATTTCTACAGAATCCCATTTCTATTCATTTTCAATTCAACAGAATAACATTTCTACAGATTTGCATGTAAAGGTACATAATTACAATTTTAGGATTCCGTACCAAAGGGTAAAAACCGGCCAAGTGCGTGTCGGGCCACGCGCTAGGTAGGGTTAATTAGTATGAATAAATGAAAAAGTAGTCAAATTGGGAAGACTTGCACTAGTTAATCAAAAGGTAGGTAGGCAAACTGAGAAAGTTGGCAGAGAGTTCATCTTTAGGAATTATTAAGACACATCAAAAATCCGGCCGTCCTGGTACTTCATTGGTATACAAATTAATAAGTATTAATATAGAATAAGAAAATTGAGCTGGAATAAAAATGATTGAAAAAGATAGTTTTTTTTTTTACCAAACCATAATCAAGTTTATGATTTGTTCCTTTCAAAAGTGGTTAAACTGTGAATCAATTTGATTGTAATGTATGTCTGTAGAATTGGGAATCCGTAATGTTGGGAATCTGTTAAAATGGAAATCAATAGAAGTGGGAATCTGTAGAGTTGGTAAACTGTAGAATTGGGAATCTGTAGAGTTGGTAAACTGTAGAATTGGGAATCTGTAGAGTTGGTAAACTGTAGAATTGGGAATCTATACTCTAATACATATGCTGCTTTGTAAATTGGGTCCTGGGTACAAGATGTCATCAAGTGATTTACCCGAGGTGGTTTTGCAACCAGTGCGCAGTGGTTCTATCCCATACAAGGGGTCGGGCATCAGATTTCTACATTAAAGAGAAACTTTTAGCAGTACGAATTTTTAGGGAAGCCACTTAAACTATGGTAAAATCGAATAAAACTGTTTTAAATGTATTGAGAATAACCTTAAAATATGAATATCTTTTGATTTTGGTTCCTTTTTGATCTGGATTTTTATGGCAGTATCTTATCAGTATTTGCAACATTTTTCCCAAAGACATATAGCGCTACTTTTGTGCACTTTTTGAGATATTAAATAAAGCCTAGAAAATAAGAAAAAAAAATTAGTACAAGTAAATATTATTAATTGTATAATTGATAATAAGAAATAATAAAAATAAAAAGATACTTAAAACTAATTAAATTAAACATTAAATTTACTTATAGCAAACAAAGAAAAAAAATTCCTACAAATAAGATAGTCATAATCATTATCGTCATCCGAGGTGTATTTACTACTAATCTGAATCCGAATCTGAAGGTTTACAAGAAATATCAATGATTTCAATTTTCATTATTACACACTAACAAAACTTAGACTTCTTTTGATGACTTCTTCTTTTCATTCTTAATTGAACTTTTCCATCTTAAATTACTCAACATAGGATCTGAAGATAAAAGAAGGCTGTTGAGTATATCCTCGTTTGTTGCAAGGCTAAGTATACTTTCGAGTGTGGTCTAATCGAACCTTTCAGAAGTCCTTGTTCCTGGCTTCTGATTCTCGGATGATGCCTCGGATGACAATAACGATAACTAAGACCAATTATGATTTTGTAAATTGTTTTATTTTTTGTAAATAAAAACTTTCTTCCCTATTTGCGATAGTAAATTTAATGTTTAATTTAATTAGTTTTGTTTCTTTTTTATTTTTATATTTGTTATTGTAATTTCTTATCAATTATACAGTTAATATTTACTTGTACTCATTTTTCAATACTTTAATTAATATCTCAAGAAGTGTACAAAAGTAGCACTATGTGTCTTTGGGAAAAATGTTGCAAATAATGATAAGATACTGCCATAAAAAATCCAGATCGAAAATGAACCAAAATCAAAAGATATTCATATTTGAAACTAATTTTCCATATATTTAGAGCAGTTTTATCCGATTTTACCATAGTTTAAGTCTCTACAATAAAAACTCGGGCTGCTAATGATTGTTTCTCTTTAATATAGAAATCGAATGCCATATTCATTTATATGAAATAACGACTTGAAATTTTTTAATGCCCTATGTCCGACCCTTTGTATGGAATGGAACCACTGTGCAGCGTTGAGAACAATGCGTTTTTGAGGTTTGTATAACGGAGCGATAAACAGTTCTATGCGGAAAGTAATAATGGTCAATTTCGCGTGACGGGTTTTCAACTTTTGAGAGAGCCCATTTGAATTACAGTTTGAGCGTAGCTCAGCGTCGTTGTCAAGTTTCTTTTCGAGTCGTACCTAAGTATTGAGCCTTAGCGCTGGCATGCGAATTTCCTAATTCAGAGGTTGCAGTTTTAAATGGGAGTGTAAGTTCCTGATGGTTCGTGAGCGTAGCTTGACTGAAAAAGCTGTTCACACTTTTCGTCGTCTCTTTCCTTGATTATAACAGCTGATCCCCCATGTGAAGTACCATCGGGGTGATTTGTTTAATATACTGTATAAAATCCTGATATTTTACATTGTTATTTGGATTAAAATAAGTTTCAGAGGCAAGGAGCTTATCAATGTAATTGGTTCTCCTAAAAAGTCTAACCTCGTCCCTATTCGAGGAAAGCACTTGATGTTCGATGTAATGTTCCAAGTAATAAATAACATATTATACATATTATTATGTTTAACGAGGGGTCAAAGACAAAAAATCGGGGTTTTCAGATCCTTGTACTAAGTCACTAAAAATTATTTCCCGGCTTAGATCAGTGTAATATTTACAAATTATACAATTTCAGGTTTACCTGAAAATGTTTAAAAAAATGTTTACCAGCAATAAACCTTTTTTTTTTTTATCAACATTGATACTTTGATGTATCAAATTAGTCCTGAGACGTTCAGGTGAGTGGGCACGGGTTTCAGTCGTTTCAATTTAACTTAATTTACTGTTGTTTTGATGTAGAAGGTATAAAATAACAGGGCATGCTTTACAAAAAAAAACAATTTTAAGTATTTTTGTCTTGGCAGCCAATGCGTGGGGTCTTTTATTGACTAATTCTAATTTTGAAGAAGAAGACGAAGAAAACCATTTATTTCAACAACAGAAACACACACATACATTAACAACGTTACAACATAAAATATAAAATCATAATATAAAAGGTAAAAACAATTAAACACTTTGTATTAACATAAGTTGCAGTGTGTCAGCTCAGCGTTGTGCTGATTTTCATCCAGTGCCTGCCGTCTCACAAATTATGTGAGGGCACAGTGCAGTGCATACCAATAATTACACAGTTAAATAAATTAATAAATAGATGATTAAATAAATAAGTCAATTACTAAAATTACATAAAATACAAATAAAGTTATTGATTTATTATGTTATGATGTGATCACATTGTCAGTTACTTGCAGCGAGAAGTTGAGACAGGATGGGAAAGTCTGCTGCTCAAATATGCCCTGAGCATGCGCCCAAAGGCAAATCCACTAGGTGCTCCATGTGCATGTTCACTATAGGAGGAATATCATGCCAACACTTTGACATAAACATGTGGCTAAACGTCTTTGGGACCTAAGGTTTTCATGACAGGTATGTTGAGGGAATTGGGTCATATTATTTTTTTACAAAAATGAATAACTCTCAGATATAATTAGATTTAACTGTAAGTACTTTATATTCAATCAAGTGGTTTCGCGAACTCGTTCTTGGGTTAATGTTGGCCAGGACTCTATACATTTTTTTTTGTAGGGTAAAGAGTTGTTTTGCATCCAAGCTATTTCCCCAGAGTATTGTCCTGTATCGAAGCCAGGCTTGTGCGTAAGCATAGTAGTGGTTATTCATTATTCTTCAAACATGCCCATACCAAAGTACTCAGCCATTGTGTAATGTGTATGTATACTCAATAAACGTTATAAAGTTGAGAGCACATTTACTTGAGCGTCTCGGCGGCGAGAGCGTAGAGGTCCCGCGCAGCGGGCAGGTGCTGCAGCGCGCGCCCCATGCCCACGAACTGGGAGCCCTGCCCGGGGAACAGCAGCACCACGGCATCGCGAGGGTCGGCGCGGGGCGGCGGCGGCGGCGCGTTTGGCCGCTCAGCGTACGGCTGCGTGGCCCACTGCTGCCCGGCGTCAGTCCCGGCGCCGCCCTCACCGTACGTCGCCGCGCCGTCCAGCAGCCGCCGCAGCGGGCTGGCGACCGCGCCGCCCCGCTCCCCGCCGCCACTACCACTGGATGCTGCGCGGCGGTCGAGAGCCCGCACCAGGCGGCTTGCAACCTTGTGCATGTCGCGTCGTTTCTCTTTTATGCCGTTGCAACCACACTACAAGTTGGGCTATTTACATTCATCGTCTTGTTCCAACGTTTTACTTATTTTCTTTATCCATGTCGTAAGTCGTAACCTTAAAATTCAATTCAATTCTGCTTTATGGACTCACTCAGGCCCTCGTCACTCCATACAAAAAATATTATGAACGTACTTTGTGCCAACAATGAAACAAAAAATATAATCCTGCTAAAACAAAAGGCATTAACTCCGCAGTGAATCACGTAGATGTATCATGATTTAAAATTAAGTCGGGTTATATGAGAAATCTAATGTTGGTAATGTTGGTATTACGTATTTTGCAAATGGCCGGTAATTTTTTTCGTTTGTTGTTTTTGTGTGGCATTATTTTATTTATTTTAACTTTAGCAATAGGTGTAGTGCGTGAAAAGTGATTAAACAAGAAATATGGGAGAAAAAGCATTGAGGAAATGTGAAATTTGTGGCATTAGAAGACTCAGAAATTAATGTACGTCTGGCATATTCTTAGCCAGATATCCACTGGAGCCAAACAGGTAAAATTAGCAAGTTTATCATAATAAATGTACGCAAATTTTGATATTTATTTAATGCGCTTGGATATAACAACTGAATTATTTAGAACAATTTACGATTTTGACGAATTTAAATTAACGCCGGTTGTAGTGCGGTACCCATGTGGTACATTTTTTTATCGATATTTTGGACGATTGATTTCTGCCAGATATTTCTACATGCTGTCTAAAATTGATCACAACTACTTAATTTTAAACGTCGAACACCACACAGCAAGAACAGAAATGATTTATGTTGTTTTATTTTGCTCAAAGCATTCAGTTTTGTTTTATATTTTTAAAAATACATTGCACCGCTTTGTTATGTATTCTAGATGCCGCTTATGGGTTAAAGCGACAGGCAATGAAGATTTGCATGGTGGAGCTGTAATAGCCACCGTTATATGACGGAGAGAATGATTGCCTTAATTGTAAAAAAAATTATTCGAAGACAATGTCAAATATATAATTTTGATTTCATAAAGGCAGAAGAAATTAACGCGAACGCAAATAAGATTTTGCAAGCTCAAAGTACAGCAAAATAGTAAACAGGCGATACAAACGTTCCTTGACATTATTATTATTAGCAGCACCTATACCATATTTATTTGGGGCTGAGACAAATTGTAAACAACTTTTCAGTACTCTTTAGACTATTTTCATTGTCGAAAAATGTTATTTCGGTTTTTACACTTAAAGTAATTAAGTAAATTAGTAAATTAGATTGAATAAGATTTAATGCTTTATAAAAAAATTACGTATACAACATTATCAGACAGTATCATTTTAAAAGTTTTAAAAAGTTTCATTTTGTCTCAGCCTCAAATAAATATGGTATAGATAATATTTTTTTTGACTTATTGTTTTGTTTGTTGCAGACTCCAAAGATCTGAAATTCGACCAAAGTGCAAAGTTTTGATAGCGACGTGACGCATTGGTGACATTACGTTTTCTACACTTGATGCTAAATAAATGATTTGATTTAAAAAAAATGCCTTTTTCATTATGAAAGTAAGCGATAATCCATTCACACCATGTCATACTCGAAATAATTGAGTTGGGATTTATCGCCTACTTTAATTTCCAAAGCATGAAAATGAGGTAAGAGGAGAGACGTCTCGAATTTTTTTTTATCGATATCGATAAGCAGTCCATCACTAATGTTTTGCAATTTCATTCTCATGTTGGTATTATAATATTTTTTGTTAGGTTGGTACAAACTACGTTCATAATTTTGAAAACGTGTTGTTAGCAAGTGCCGACTCTTATAACGTAGTGATTACATACTCTTTGGACTCACTGCACTGAAATTCAGAAACAAATTATTTTTTTTTTTTTTTTTTTTTTTTTTTTTAATTTTATAAATTTATCACAAACACTGTTAAACAAATATAGTGATTAAAGAAGTGAAGCAAGGCTTAAAAGGGCTTGTACCCAGAGCCGTTAACAAATTATATTTATAATCAGTGTTGCCAGATGCTGGCCGGCCAAAGAAGTCGCCAAAATTTTTAAAAACAGTCGCTCGTCCTAAAGTCACCTAAGTTCTCGTAGCCAAAATCGCCTAAATTTTCAACTTAGTAGCCCAAAATCGCGTCAAATAAATTATTTTTTTAAATTGTGGCGCTCATAGTTAATTTTTTACGCAGGTGTTTTCTAAAATTATCTCAATGTTAAGAATGTAAAAATACTTTTTTAAGTATAATGAGCCGTTTTCAGTACCAATTCACAAAGCAATTCATAGATGGCGCTTACAGGCGTGGCCATAGAAGAACCGGAATACGGCTGTCAAAATTAATCTGCGCTAAGCAAAATTTGACAGACGTGTCCCTGTTCTTGTATGTGCACGCTTATAAGCGCCATCTATGAAGTGCTTTGTGAATTTGTGCTGAAAACGGCTCATTACTGGTCCATCTTAGCACGACACATCCAAAAAAACGCAAAGGTCAATAAACAAAGATACAATTACCCAATAAATACATATAATTTCTTTTGATTTCCCAAGCAGCCCAAAAGTCACCGAAAATAAAATTGAGATAGCCCAATTGTCGCCCGGTCGGTCGCCAATTGCAATTTTTGGGCGTCAATCGACCCTCGGAGATAGCCCAAATGGCGATAAATCGCCTCATCTGGCATCCCTACCTATAATCTGAGATAAACAAGAAAATTATCAAAATATTCGAATAGATATATTATATCCGATCAGTCCATCAATCCATTGAATATTTTTGAATTGACGACAATCAGTCTGCTGTCAGTCTAACCTGTAAACTCCGTTATAGAGTACTGTGGGACTGACTTGTCAGTCGAATTCATATTGTTCTGTGTGTCACAGATTAAAACTGTTGGTCTGTCAATCCCCTCAGATTATTGTATTCACTAATCTGAGGTCGATCCCAAAAAAAATATTCTGTAATCTTTCTTCAGTATTTTACACATTGCTTGACTTGTAACTTGTACCTATTGTTGAAAATTAAGGAAACAAAGCTCTGCTCCTATTGTTATTCGAAGTCTTGTCTAATCCTACACATTACAAGAAGTTTCAAGGTAGGAGGGTTAAATATTCTCCTTGATGGACTCGGTGGTTGAAACAAGGTGGAATCTCGATCTCGCTAGCATATGTTGCACACTGATCGTACTTGTGTTGTAGGATGGCTCGCGGGCAGCAGAAGGTGCAGTCCCAAGCCAAGGCGGCCGAGAAGATGTCAAAGTTGAAGAAGCAGCAGGGCCACAGTGCCACCGAGCAGAAAAAGGCGGCGCAGAAGGCTCTCGTACATGCGTGCGTAGTCTGCAAGGTACGAGCCTAGCCTGTTGCACATTCAACTACAAGTTTACCTCTTGGGCCTACAGCATCCTGCCTGGTGGGAGTTTACCTTTTGTACACCATACTGCCATGTATGAGCACAGCCTATTGCAAGGTGGGACATCCAACTGTGAGGTGACCTCTTTGTGTAATGACCCATGGCTTTGTAACTTGTAGTAAGGTGGACAAAAGGTAAACTTACACCATGCAGTTTAGCAGATCTTTAGAATTTGTTATTTCGAATTTCTGACTTGCCCTATACAGGACGAAAAAACTTTTTTTATAATTCTTATAGTCAAGAAGGTCAACACTATTGTAATATTGCTATTAACTATCGACAATGTCAACACTAACATGTTTGCTACTTTTGTTTATAAGGGAATGTACAAAAGTGTTTCACCTAATCACCGAAAAATCATTTTGCCGATAGCACAGTTTGCTGATGGCACATTTCACCGACATTTCAGTTGGGTTTTGATAGTGTGATGTCACATCACTTTGTGTCATGTCTGCCATGTTACATGGCTTGATGTGATGTTATTCAACATGCTGCCTTGAAACACTTCATCGCAAAATGTCCACCGTTTCCAAAATGACCACTTCTCAGAAAGACACTTTTGCAAAATGTCCCTCTCGCAGAATGGCCACTTCGCAAAATCGCCACTTCTCTTAATGTTGCTTTCGCAAAATGACCACTTCTGTTCCTTGTTTTGAGTTAAAAATAAACTTAAATACAGCAATTGACTTAGGCGGACTTCCAAAATTACTTAAATACAGCAATTGACTCAGGCGGACTTGCACCACGTCTTAAATGTCACTTAAGTCGCCATTTAAATATAATTATGTATGAAGAAAACCACCAATTTAAAAGCCACATTTAAGAAAGTTATTACATATTTATCATTTCAAATAGTCGATGAGAAAACCCGAGTGCCGATATTATTTCTTCCAGTGGAACAGAAAGATAGATGGCAGTCATTAAGCCAAGTCAGAGGCCTTAGGGTGGCTTGACAACTTCTGACAGTAGACAAGCTACTAGTCTACAAGCCTCCACCAATCCGGACTTGGCCCCTGTGGTGGAGTATGGCCTATACCTTCCTCAGAAAAGAGACCCGTGCCCCTCGGTGGGGACATAATGGGTTGATGATGATTGAACAGAAAAAATATTTCTTGGTACACATTTGTCATGCTAGTTGGCCATGTTTTTTGCGTTTTCGTCTAAAGAACATACTGAGCCTCATTTTGTGCATTAAGTGCAAATAAAAACTGAACCATTCCCAGAATTCCAGTAATATAGGTTTTTAGTTTGTTTTTTCTCGAAGATTTTATCATAGTAGCATACGATTTATTTATTTTGGTGGTATAAAATAATATTCTTTCATTTTTGTTCTCGATGTATGAATGATCCTCATTATGGCAGAGGTACTGAAAGTGAGGTATTCTGTGTTTTATACAATGAAACCAACCTGTCTGAAATTTGGTTTAAAGTTCGATGTTTGATTGCAGGCGCAGATGCCAGACCCCAAGACCTACAAGCAGCACTTTGAAAACAAACATCCGAAGAATGATCTACCGGAAGACCTGAAGTCAATCTAACATTGAGCAGCCTCGCATTCTAGGGTTACGGCATTTATTTAAATCTATAAACTATAAATATTGTAAACTTTACTTTTTTTTTACTATGAATTCTTTCGCGCCACCGCCAGCGATCACACAGCAAATTCAATATAACCCAAACATATCTTCACCGTACAAGTTTCATTGGGCGGGTCCGCTCACATCTCACATCTTCTCGAACGTTTGCGTGAGTCCACATTCGGTGCACGTGCGCTCGAACACGTCCTCGTCGGCGGTGGCGCGCTCGGCGGCCCACGCGTGCTCGTGCGCGCCCCCCCCGCGCGCCGCCGGCCGCACCCCGCGCCGTAGCGCGCGCAGCTCGCGCCCGTACTTGGCCGCGCGCGCCTCGGCCCGTCGCGCGTCCCGCCGCGCGCGCTCCGCCGCCAGCCCCGCCTCGCCGCCCCAAACCAGCATCGCGCGCGCCTCCACCTGCGCGCGCAAGTACAGCCGCATGTCGTGCGCGCCCGCGCGGTGCGGGTTGCGCCTCCGCACGCAGCGCAGCGCCGGCTCCCGCTCGTCCAGGTCGCAGTCCTTGAGCAGGAACTCGCTCTTGGCCTCCGTGCGCGTCAGCAGCGAGTGCTCGTCCTCGTCGTCGCGGCACGCGTCGCACACGGCCAGCGCGAACCGCTCCAGCAACCGCGAGGCGGGAAACCGTTCGCCGCACTCCTCGCAGTGCGGCCACTCGGCGCGCGCGGCGGGCGGCGCGGGCGGTGCCGGGGCGGGCCGCGGCGCGGCGGGCGGGGCGGAAGCCGGCAAGAGGAAACCGCCGCCCGTGTCCAGCAGTCGCTCGCCGCCCGCGCGACTCGCGCTGCTCTCTGCCGCTCTGTACACGAGTGGCGTTCATGAATATTGAGATGCGGGGTTTGTTGCTCTATAGGTGCGATTAAACGGCGCGCAAACACGCTAGCCGAGCGAGGCTCGGCGCGTGATTCAGCGGGCCACGCGCCGTTTAAAAAGCCTACGCTCGGCGCGGTTCGGCAAGGCGCGCGCGGCTCGGCTTGTGTTAATACAGAACAGATGGTAGTATCTCTATATCCCTATATCTTTCGTTTATTCATATTAGGGGTTAAAGTATGAAATTGCCGTTTTATTGCAATAGGTTCTTTGAATTGACATAGAATCTTCATGGTTTGAGGTTTTCGAATGAAACTTTTTTCAACTGGTTTTTATGATGTTCTTTTTTTAAAAAATGTGAAACATTTGAATATCGACTTTCAATTGTTTTTGTTATTCAATTTAGACAAGAAAGATGGATACTGCGAAAATTCGAGTGATTATGAGGCACCCATTTTTCGTATTTTTTTATTTTATTGATTTGACGCAAGTGAGTCAATATTGTGGGTAAGGTAACGTTAAACCATGCCGCTAATTCCTGGGTAGTTTGACTAGGGTCGGCTTCCACTATCTCTCTTAATTCATCGTTATTCACCTGTGTGGGCGGTCTTCCTCGTGGTTCGTTCTTTAAGTCGAAATTTCCATCACGAAAGCGTTTAAACCAAAATCGCACGGTGCGTTCATTAGTAGACCCCTCTCCAAACGCAGCATTGATATTGCGGGCTGTTTCTGCGTTAGTTCCACGTCAGAACTCGTATTCAAAAATCACTCGAATTTTCGCAGTATCCATCTTTCTTCTCTAAATTGAATAACAAAAACAATTGAAAGTAGATATTCGAATGTTTCACATTTTTTAAAAAAAGAACATCATAGAAACCATTTGAAAAAAGTTTCATTCGAAAACCTCAAACCATGAAGATTCTATGTCAATTCAAAGAACCTATTGCAATAAAACGGCAATTTCATACTTTAACCCCTATTATTTAGAACTGACAAGCGACAGCGCGGTTCAACAGCTCGCGTTGTTGTGACCAACGTGCCGTCGCGCCGTGTACGAGTAGGCTTGCGTTCGGATTTAGCCCTACACGGATGGCGCGGCTCGCTCGGTATCGTGCTACCCCGCGCCGCGCGCCGTTTAAATGCACCTTAACGCAAGATTCATGCTGACTCACGAGTCGGCGAGACGTGCGGCGCGCAGCTCTCTCGCGCGTAAGCGATGGCGCTCTGCGCGCGCGCGTTCGGCGGCCGATAGTGCGCTCTCGGCTGACGGTCCGACCGACCGTTCGGCTGACGACTGCTCGGCCGGTGCTACTGCCACTTCCATGGCGGGAGCAGACGGCTACTACCTGCAGCAATAAAACTTATCTAGTTAAGCTTAAAACTCCGATCATCAGGTGTAGGAGTAGTTATACAGGGTAGTAAGTTGAGGCGGTGTATTAAGTGCTACCATGTAATCCGTTGCAGGTGGAAAAAAACCTTTGTTAGAAGTGTGATAAACAGAAAATAAAATTAATATTGGCAATTTTAAAAACCTATTTCGAGACTAACAATTCCACCCACGCCGTGAGTTGCACTCGCGACCTCTGGCTAACCGTGCCAGCGCTCTCCCAACTGAGCTAATGGGCAAGTGCAATCATCAGCCAAATTTCGAGCCTCTTAATAATGGCAATTCTCGTTTTTAAGCTATTATGTCTTTTCCTCATACACTGGTGTTCAATGTTTAATGGCAATCATTACAGCGTTGAATTAAAAAAAATCCTCATCTGTGACTTCAGTCACTTCAGTGAATTCAACATGGACGTCATTTCAAGGACTTTATTTGGATTGGAAAGCAAAGATGGACTTCGAAGCAGCATTATTTCGCGGATCCAATAAAGCGGGGTCTGCTTGCAAAAGTTCTATGAAATATAAAGTTTTTTTAATTGACCAATCCACAGTTCTGAACAAACTTTTAGACATAAATCCATTAAAATAAACAACTACTTTCGGACCTACGCACCTCACAAAACAAAAACAACAAACATCCTAACTCCACACCACACCACAGATAAAAAACAAGATCAAATCAGCTCTACACTTCTCGAATGACAGATGACAAACCCCAGTGTAGTCACATCAACGCAGCAAGAAACGCGATAATCTCTTTGATGTGTCGAAAGAGACCGCCACCCTTGCTATCGCCAAATGTTTAACGTCACATTGACAACGGCGTTTATAAAATTACGGCGTTAAGCCGGCCGCACTAACGTGTAACGCCCAACAACGCGATAATTAATATTATTTCTCGCCTAATGTAAACAAGGCATGTTGTAGTTCATCAGCCTGAAGGCCCTCATTCACGATACGACCAAATGGCGATGGCGGCATCATCATAAGCAGCCTATATACGTCCCACTGTAGGGCACAGGCCTTCTCTCAGAGAGTATGGGCTTCATCACCACGCGTACCCACCGCGAATTGGCGATTCCAAGCGCTGAAGCATGTGAATAGCTCAGACACCCAGGTTTCCTCACGATGTTTTCCTTCACCGTTAGCGAGTGGTACTGCTACTATAACTTCAGAAATGTACATAACTTAGAAAACAAAGTCATAGGTACATGCCCGCACTGGGGATCGAACCTGGGTCTCCCGCTTCCGAGTCCAATGTTCTACCCACTAGGCTACCACCGCTTCCTGGCGGCATCCAAATTGATGCACGCTGAATTTCAAGGTCACTGACGGTGCTCCCGCATGCCGTCCAGGCCGGCCGTTCTTCAAAATGAAGATTGATTAATGACGCAATCTTCTTTTTGACAGTATCAGCATTTGCGTTTTCGCCTTTCGTCCTTCTGAGGCTACAGAGCAGCGTAATTTTTCATATATTTATTATGGTAGTCGGCGTCTCCTGACATTGACATAACTATGGCATCAATGGCATCGATAAAATGATAAGGTTTATAAGCACGACCGATGTGGTCGTGCAGCAGCGCGCACGATGCAGCGCGGAATGAAATGCCGTTTTGGGCATTCATTAGCGGGTTGGACGGCATCCAGCGTGCGTTTTTCACACTGACGGCCAATCCAGACGCACCAACCTAAATCCGAATTGGAAATCCATTTCTGGACGCCGTCTTAATTGGACGGCGTTTTCACTCCATTTGGAGTGTTGGACGCATCGTCAATGGGGGCTTAAGGGTCGGTTCCGCGCGGCCGTCTTCAAATGTAGGTTTTTATGGGCACGCACACAGCGATCGACGCGCGGCGGCGCGCTCTCGCACACATGGAAAAAACCAGTGTTCTATCGACACAAGGTATAAGGGCCAAATATTGTCTATTTATTACGAAACATTTTTCTAAAATTTTCTGTCACTATGAGGTATGGGTTTAGTGTTGGAGAACGGCATAGTTATTACTTATTATTTACTGCACTTCGTCGTCAATATGACTTTTATGTCGTCGTCAAGATTACAGGGTTAGTTGAATGAGGGGGATTTGAAATTTATCATTGTAGCAATGTCTAAAATAGACAAGTTAGGTATTACCTACAAAGTTTTCACTACCTAAGTGTTATTTTCATAATCCTTGCAGAAATCTGCAATTGAACTTGTACGGTTTACTTGAGAGTTTATAGTGTACTTTGGTGAAAGCACCTACGCTGCCCAGCCCAGCTGTATTCTTCTATTGGCCTCTTTCTCGAAGTTGTTTTTACCTAACTGCATGGTTTGCCCAAGGTCAACATACTCTTAACAACTTCGAGAATACTTTGGCTCCGGACTTACGTGTCATTGAATTACTACACAAATTACTGTAAATTCAATTCAATTCAAATATTTTTATTCATTGTAAAAACAGAATGTTTACTTAATGAACGTCAAAGTTGTTAGTTTCACAATTAATGGATTATGTGGAGAAGAAGCTAACAAAGAAACTCCACATTTATTCTTTTCAAAACACGTTTTAACTTAATTAACAGAGTTTTCAACTTAAAATATTAGTCATGAATGTGTTGAACACTAGTCACAATCGTCCTTTAAATAATATTAATCTACTGTTTAATGCCAAACATCTTTGTCTTCTAAATAATCCTTGATGTTATAGTAAGCCTTTTTGCACAGAATGTGCTTAACACATTTTTTAAATCGCGTTGGAGGTAACTCTAATATATCTTGAGGAATTTTGTTGTAGAACCTTATACAGTGCCCCATAAAGGATGTGTTAACTTTTGCAAGTCTAAATAGTAGAAATAACAATTTATGTTTATTTCTAGTATTAACATTATGGTGGCCACCAACATTTTCGAAGTCTTTGATATTTTTTCTAACGTACATAATATTTTCATAAATGTATTGACATGCAACTGTTAAGATGTTGGTTTCTTTGAAGAAATCTCTTAGCGAATCCCTACTACCTAACTTGTAAATAAATCGGATGGCTCTCTTCTGTAAGATGAAGATCGTCTCAATGTCTGCTGCCCGACCCCACAGTAGTATGCCGTAGGACATAATACTATGGAAGTAACTAAAATAAACAAGCCTAGCAGTTGCAACGTCAGTGAGCTCTCTAATTCTTTTGACTGCATATGCTGCAGAACTAAGCCTGTGTGCTAGTTTTACAATATGAGGACCCCATTGCAATTTTGAATCGATTGTGATGCCTATAAAAACGGTATCTTCTACAAATTCTAGTTTTTCTTTTCCGAGTACAATGTTGTTTTCAACTAATCTTACGTTTGGTAAGGTAAACTTTATACATTTTGTCTTTTTGGAATTTAGAAGCAGATTATTTGCCGTGAACCAATCCAACACACGCGAGAGAGCATCATTTGCATCGTCAAGATTATTTTCTTGTCTCTTAATTTTAAAAATAAGTGACGTGTCATCTGCAAATAATACTATCTCGGACATGTTTTGTACCATAAACGGCAAATCATTTACGTATACAAGGAAAAGGAACGGCCCCAAAATTGATCCCTGTGGTACTCCCATTTTTATTTGTGAACCTGTGGATTTTATACGATTTATGTCCGCTTTTTGAACCCTTCCTTTTAGATAAGATCTCATCAGTTGTAAACCTTTCCCCTTTACTCCGTAATGCTCTAGTGTTAGCAAAAGTGTCTCGTGGTCCACGCAATCAAATGCCTTTGACAAGTCACAAAAAACACCTATAGCATCCCTACGATCCTCCCATGCACTATAAATATGTTTAACTAGCAAGACACCAGCGTCCGTCGTCGACCGTCCCTGCGTGAAGCCGAACTGCTGGTTATGGAGAAGTTGATAATTATTAAAGTGCGTAAGTAGTTGAACTAAAACAATCTTTTCGAATATTTTGCTCAATTCGGGTAGGATCGAGACTGGTCTGAAGTTTGTGGGATCGTGTCTATCGCCACTTTTAAACAACGGAACGAGCCTACTGTATTTCATTAGGTCAGGGAATGTACCCTCACCTACACATTTGTTAAAAATTTTTGCTAAATGAGAAGCGAGGACATCTATTACTGAACTAACTATGATTACTGACATTCCCCACAAATCTTCCGTTTTTTTAAGATTTAATAGTTTAAACGCTTTAATTACGCTATGGGGATTAATGAAGTCGAACGAAAACTCATAATCGCACGAATTTTCGTTCGACTTCATTAAATAATGTTAACAGGAACGATTGTATCTAGTGAAGTGTAACTTTAAGTTGAAAACTCTGTTAATTAAGCAAACCTGTTTTGAAAAGAATAAATGTAGAGTTTCTTTGTTAGCTTCTTCTCCGCATAATCTATTAATTGTGAAACTAACAGCTTTGACATTCATTAAGTAAACATTTTGTTTTTATAGTGAATAAAAATTTTTGACTGACTTTGAAATTAATATAATGAAACTTCTTTGAAATCAGCATATTACTAAGTTATCTTAAAATCTAGTCTAAAAAATGTCCAACCGTTATATCACCTGTGACAAATTGCATTTGTAATTCAGCGACCCCATATTTTATAGAATACCCTCTTTATCTTTACTGTATTAAGTACTTAATATCAAATTGATTATATCAGGCAAAAAAGATAAAAAGTTTCAATTTATGAGAAAAATTACCGGTCAGAGGGTTAAGTTCGGGAACGTACAATTCAGTCATTTACAGCATGCAATAAGAAAGTGAGTAGGTACTTACTAATCAGTGAGAAGTGCTCCACCGTTACTGATACTAGTGATACTCTTGCAACTCTCATTCAACACCACCTCTCTTTGACGAATGAACCCCTCAAATTGTTTAACGTTAGATTAAATCACGAAAAGGAGACTTAACCTAACAGTTTTAACAGTCAACCAGTTACATACATCTAAACCCGTTGAAGATTTTGTGATTCATTAGTTAAAGAAATAAGACAATTTGACAGAAAATGTTTCGATAAAAATTATAAATCGTAGGTACCTATGTAGTTTTATTTTGAAATGAAACAAACAAGTAGTAAGGACCATAATATTTTGTCTGTGACACAGACGATATAGGGATACTAGTCTGTGACAAGGACAAAAAAAACATAGATTAGTAATTAGACTCTCTTTATTCTGTGAATATATATTTTCTCCGGCTAAAAGTATCAATGCCGGAGTAGGCGTTAAGGGGCTACAGTGTGCTGGAACTGGCTGGAAGACGCTTTTGAATCGCTTGTGACATCCTCTAGGAACATGGCAGACCTTTGAAATTAATATATGATATAATTTAACTCCTCGATTCACTATGGCATGTATGACAAGTTGACAACAGTTGTCAATGCCATAATGACAGTAACTGTCATAACCTTACGCCTTCTATGAGTAAATATTTTTTTTCTCTGTGGTAAATATATTCCGTAAGAATGCTTAAAAAAAGCTAAGAATTTATGTACCATTTTAAATGCGCAGTGGTTTACGTTTAAGTTTATACAGTCTTAAGGGCAATATCAAAATCTTGTATGTTCATGTTTAAAACTAAGATGAACAATAGTTACTCATTCAGAAAAAACGTTTTCATCAATTTATCACATTACGCCTTACGAAGAAAGCCCAGCTCCTAGATTCGCTACTCGTTGCATGTTGTCTGTGACCAGGCGCTCTTCGCATCACCATTGATTTGATTGTAACTTTTCATAAGCGATTTATCAATCATAAATCAACCTTCCAAAGTTCACCTCGAGCACCATATAGTGAAATTAATTCAAAGTAGCAATTCTCATACAAAATTACCGATTGTAGGCCAAGGACGAGGGGTGAGGGACCGAAAAAGACGCCGCATCGGGTTCCCTACTTGTCTGCGAAAGTTGTCTTTCCAATTCACTTTCGTACAAAATGTACTGGGTCAAGTTTCATCTATCTATTATCTATTACTAATAATAAATCTGTAAGGGTCGGTCATGGAGTAAGTTAGTTTGTTTTCAGAGATATTGTGTTTATAGGCTCAATATATGATACTGAAACTAATTTCACGATTTTTAGAATTTTTTTCTGTATGTGTGTATGTATGTATGTATGTTCCTCCATAACTCTTAAACCAATTATCCGAATTTGATGAAATTTGGTATAAAAACATATAGACATCTGGGACACAGGATAGGCTATTTAAATTCTAGCTCCAGTTATGATAAGACGTGGCCCCCATACAAATGCTGCTTCGTAAAAATCGAAATGTACGCGAACGGAGTCGCGGGCACAGCTAGTAAAACTATAATTTCGTAGTTTATTATGACAATTCGAGGTACACTGCGCAGCAGAGTCTATAATTATGTTAATCTGTGGGTTAATCGGCTTTCGGTCATAGTCACAATGAATTGTAGTTCCATTTCTAAACATACAAAACGAATCTGTGTAGATTTCGTCTGTGAATTTTTTTTCTATCTGCCTGACATGTTTTTTCTTTTTTAAATAAAATAAAACGCTGTATATTTTTATCACGCATTTTATTGTACATGCGGAAGTATTGTTAGAAGAATCAATGGCGTAATGCTAAAAATTTAAAAGCAATTATAATTTATATAGGTACGTGTGTACTTGTTTTTAGTTTTTTTATTTTTTCGAAATTCCGCCGTATTGGGATAAGTTATCTACACTGCAATAATTATGCTCTTTACCTTCCCTACATCCAATATAAATCACACTTCCATGACATACATATAAGATGATCCTATTCAATTGTTTTTGCTAGGGTTGTCACAAAATCCGGGTTTTTTTTATTCAAGATTTATTCGATGCTCATTTTTAGGTACAACGTAATTTAAATAAATAATTTAACGCTCATAATATTTTTTGGGTTCCGTAATCATAATGACAACAAAAGAAAGTAGGTAGGTTTTTTATACAGGTAACAAAAAAAAACAACTGAAACCTTACCAAAAAGGAAAAGTGTAACAAAAAGTAACCAAATAGAAATAGAAGTACTGTATCACACAGTAGATTAAATAAAAATCTGCGTTCCTGGTTTACCGATATTAAATATTTTTATTTAAGTGTCACAATGAATAGTTTAATGTATCTTAAAAATATTCGTCGGTGGGGAGTTCCAAAATTATAATAATAGGGGTTAAAGTATGAAATTGCCGTTTTATTGCAATAGGTTCTTTGAATTGACATAGAATCTTCATGGTTTGAGGTTTTCGAATGTAACTTTTTTCAAATAACAGCGTTTTAACAATAAAACGCAAATTAAAATAACTTACCATATTCGAAGCCTACTTAATAATATGACTCAAATTAAACGAGTCATATTATATGAGAGCAGCGTTCTTGGTTTCCCTACCTGTGGCGGTTACCTATGTCTGTCACTTTCACTACTCCCTCCTGTCTACCTATCTCTTTCACACCTGGCAGCCGCTGTCACGATGACGTTTAAAATGTCACTTTGATGCATAAAAGAAGTATCATGAGCGGACGTTCCTCATTGGTCTCATTATGTACACCTGGCAGAATTAAATTGGTAGGCTTCGAATATGGTAAGTTATTTTAATTTGCGTTTTATTGTTAAAACGCTGTTATTAAAAAACTGTACCGCTATTCGAAGCCTACTTAATAATATGACTCAAATTAAACGAGTCATATTATATGAGACATGTTTGTTATCGCCTGGTGTGAAAGACGCCAATTTGACTGAAAATATATCAGGTATGTATTGTGTTCATTTTTATAAAATGAAAACAAGGTATGTTTGCATTTATCATAATTATAATTATTTTATTCTTAATCATATGATAGGTAGACTATGTATGATTAACATAACTAAAAAGTTAAGTCTTCTTTATTTATTATTAATCTAAAATTAATATCTTAATACCAAAATAAAATCTTCTATAGGACACCAAAACATTTCACACTGGAGTAAATAATCTGGAACTTGATTGTGTAGCAGATGTGTTCCTTACAGCTCTATTATAAAACTTTAGGAAGGTATTTGGAGAACGCCAATTACCTACCTCTTTTTAAAATATCATCTAAAGGGAAGCTTTGGATCCAATTTTTTGAGGCCACAGCCGGTCTTACGCTACCTGGACTTGCCTTTATTCCTGCCTCTCCAAGGAGAGACTTAATCCAATTTGCTATAGTAGTTTTAGAGGCAGCTTTAGGTTGGCCACATATTGTCAAAAACAATTTATTAATTTTACATTTACTTCTTCTACATTTTGATATTTCAATCAAAGATTTCACCCAAAAAACTGGATCTAAAGCTGGAGATTCCAAATTTGAGCTAAGTCGCCAACCGGATTGACGGTAATCAGCATTGTCGGTTTTGGAATCAAAACATGGCCAAAAGGTTACAATATTATTTTGTTCACAATAATGATCTGAATCTATATCTAGTAACGTTAAATCATGTACTCTTCTACCAGAGCATAAAAGTTGTATATCGGCAGTTCGTCTAGAACACTCATACATAGTAAAGTTTTCATTAAAAGTATTAGAAAGCCAAGACGAGAGGTGATCAACGTCCCAAATCGGTGGTTTGTCTGTTTTTGGCATTTTGATAGAAATTGCTTTTAATATTTGCTGTACTAAAGGATGGGAGCTAAGCCTTACAGGTTTATTCGGATCACAAAGTGTAGAAACGACGGACTTATAAAATAAAATCGTATTGCGAGAAAAGTTATGTTTCTGGTATAAATCTGAAAGGAACCTGGCCAGATCTGATCCACTCGGAGATGATGGAGATACCGTGTGTTCTTCTGCCCAGAAGCACCATCGACGCCATGCAGATTTGTAGGCATCTCTTGAAGATGTACGCCATCCAGAATGTAATAAATGTATTTGCTCAGGAGACCAGTCTTTTAGTGCTTCACTCCACTCCCACATTTCCAGATTTCTATCGACATGTTCTGAATGTTCGGTGGAGGTTGGTTTGTTGTTGTGTCTATCAGTACTTTTTCTAGGTTGAATACTGTGAACGGAGGAGCTACTGCTCGTTGTAAGAGATCCGGTCGCCAAAACGCTTGTTCCCATTTGGGAACCACAAGGAGAAACTGACCTTTCGCCGTATTCATGTGTGTCAATACCCGAGGAATTAAAAAAGGGGGTGGGAACACCCATGCTAGATGATAGTTCCATGTGCGGCTCAAAGCATCGTGGAATTCCGCTTCTCTGTCTAGTAAATCCAGGCTCACATAGCGAGGTACCACATGGGCCCTTTGCGAGGCGAATAAATCTATTGTTGGTTGTCCCCACTTCAAAAATACTCTTTGAGTCAACTGTGGTAGAAGGTGCCATTCTGGAATTTTCTTCTTTCGAGAAAGGTGGTCTGCTTCTGCATTATATCGACCCGGTAGGTAATGAAGGGACAGGCGTATATTGTTTTGGTCTAGAAGGTCGAATACTTGTTGCGATAATTGAAGGAGAAGCTTTGATTTCGTCCCCCCCTCGTTTCGCAAGTAAGAAAGTACAGTTCGATTGTCGGATTGCACTGATACTGTTGAGTGCTGTAACAGACCTGCGCGGTTCTGTAGCGCTTTGAGGATGGCTAACATTTCCTTTAAGTTCGAATGCAAGTGGCTTTCTGCTGCTGACCAAGTACCGGTTATCATTTGATTGCCTAATTGAGCTCCCCAGCCCGTTCCTGAGGCATCTGTCGTCAGATAATGGGACACAGGAGGTGGATGAATTAACGAACGCAGTTTGATATTTCTTAGCCACCAATTTAATTCTGTTAGGGCTTCCGTCGGAATAGGAAATTTCTTGCGAGGTGGCATATCGCGAAGACTTTGGCAAAAACATAGCAGGGCTCTGTGGTTTAGCCGGCCCCTTGGGACACAAAAACTGGCAAAGTTCATCAGTCCTACAAGAGACTGCATTTCTTTTAAGTTGGCGGACTTCTTTTTGCTTATTGCCAAGACCTTGTGAGAAAGCTGCTGACATTTGTCTTCTGGGAGCCATTTTTCGTTTGTAGATGGATTCCACATTAAACCTAGAAATTGTATGATTTTCTGAGGTATCAGTACGGATTTGGAAAAATTTACTGTCCATCCTAGGTGAGTTAACAAGGAAACGGTCATTTGGACCTGACAACAAAGCTGATCGTAATGCTGGTGGACCACCAGAAAATCGTCCAGATAAACAATGAGGCGAACGCCCATTTGTCTTAGAATTTGTGCTACCCAATTGGTCAGTGTTGCAAATACCTTTGGGGCAGATGATAGTCCGAAGGGTAGACATGTCATTTGGAAAAGATTGTTTTGAAAGATTATTCTCAGGAAACATCGATGAGCTGGAGATACAGGCACATGGAAGTACGCGTTTGACAAGTCTATTTTGGCCATCCAATCGCATGGTTGTAAAAAGCTGGGAATTTTTTGGATGTTGACAAGTCTGAACTTGTCCAGATGCACGTATCTGTTCAGATTGCGAAGGTTGAATATAGGCCGTTGCGTATGATCCGGTTTTGGAACAAGGAACATTGGAGACACAAAACTTGGTGTTAGAGGCGCATGTTCTATAACTCCCATTGTCATTAACTGGTGTAGGGTCGTATTCATTTCTCTCGAAAAGTTTGTTTGGAGAGGGTGGTTTTCTAGGCAAGGTAATAAGAGCGGGGGTTTGCACAGGAATGGAATTCGATATCCATTTATTATTTTTAGTATTACTGAACTTGCACCCATCGACTCCCATCTGTAGGATAGATGTTTTAGTTGGCCCGCTTTGAAATGGGAGTCAGAATCTCCTCTTATTACGACCTCGGGTATTCTCTTACTGGGAGTTTGTATGAACTCGACATTTGAATATCGACTTTCAATCGTTTTTGTTAAATTGAATAACAAAAACAATTGAAAGTCGATATTCGAATGTTTCACATTTTTTAAAAAAAGAACATCATAGAAACCATTTGAAAAAAATTTCATTCGAAAACCTCAAACCATGAAGATTCTATGTCAATTCAAAGAACCTATTGCAATAAAACGGAAATTTCATACTTTAACCCCTAATAATAATAATAACGTCCACACAACGCAATCAAACTAGAATTCCCTGTACTATGGTATGGATAGTTTTTAATTATCAGCTTTAATGCCAAAAATCACTTAAATGCTGTATGTTTCCTGTGCTATTGGAATGAAATAATAGAAACGGTATGAATTACACTATTAATACGATTATCAACAGATTAATCTGTTATAATATACCAATATAAGTTAAGACGAGGAGGCACTGTTGATTAATAATTATATTTATCAGTCTTTGTGCTGAAACAGGGATGCAGGCCGAATAAGCACTCAAATCCATTTGTAGCTCTTTTGCCAACATCCTTAGCAACGAAGTCTTTATCCATTTTCATAATTTTTGTTTTATTTCTTTGGTGAATATCCATTTTGAAATGTTTTTTTTCTTCTGTAAAAAATAAATTATTTTGCTTTTGTTCTTAAAATTTTTATTATTTTGTTTGTGTTATACCATAGAAAAAAATACTCCTGTCAGATTCGCTCAATGGACTATGTGGCCATACAGGCACGGAAGCGATGACACATATTCACCCTTTTGAAACCGCTTCAGTGAATGCGCGTAGTGTAAAATAAAATAAAAAATTGCGTAAAGTCGATGATTTAAATTCAAAGATTTTGAGGCAAAATCTTAATCCAAGCTTCAAATTTATCAAAATTACCACTCTTTTAAAATATTTATAATCCTCTGTATTTTTACACTACCTATATTTAAAGATTTTCAGCAGGTTTTGTATAGAAACCTCTCGAGTCATGGAAACACAAGAAGTCCACTGCTGGATATAGGCCTCCTCCATGCATTTCAAAAAGACCGGTTGGAAGCGGATTTCATCCAGCGTCTTCCTGGCACTTGGATGAGTGCTTGTTCTGTTTGTCCTGAGTAGACGTATTCGTCTACAACTTCGAGAGTCGAGTTCCCAAATGTTATTGGGGTGGGCACAAAACGAGCATTCGATGTGACCTTCGTTTTGTCCATGTTCATTTCAAGGCCCACCCGTTGGGAAACTCGACTGAGGTCTTCGAGCATTATGCCGAGGTCTTCCATCGTTTCTGCCATGACTACTATATCGTCGGAAAATCGAAGGTGAGTGATGTACTCGCCATTGATATTGATGCCGCGTCCCTGACATTCCAGAAACTTGAAGGTATCTTCCAGTCCGTTAGTGAACATTTTTGGAGAGATAACGTCTCCCTGTCTTATGCCCTTTTTCAATGGAATTGCCTCCAAATTCTGTTCCTGTACTCGGACCGACATAGTGGTTTTGTGGTCATAGTGGACTGTTGTACAAGCATTTCAGCACCTCGATATACCGATAGTCAATACGGCAACGCTGGAGAGACTCGAGCACTGTCCATAACTCGATCGAATCGAAGGCTTTCTCATAGTCCACAAACGCAAAGCATAATGGCAAATTATACTCCTCAGTCTTCTGTATAATTTGCCGCAACGTGTGGATGTGGTCTATGGTACTAAAGCCCTTTCGGAAACCGGCTTGTTCGGGAGGCTGGAAGTCATCAAACCTACGTTCAAGACAATTCGTGAGGACCCTGGAAAACAGCTTATAAACATGGCGCAGAGTAGTCATCAGTAACCCCAAAAACCTCCAATACTAATTTTCATACAAAAACGGAGCCAGAGATAAAAATCAGAATATTTAAATTTTTAGGAGCCAATAATAATGGCACGAGTTTTCGTTCGACTTCATTAATCCCCAAAGCGTAATTAAAGCGTTTAAAAAAAAAAAAAAAAAAAAAAAAAAAAAAAAAAAACGGAAGATTTGTGGGGAATGTCAGTAATCATAGTTAGTTCAGTAATACATGTCCTCGCTTCTCATTTAGCAAACATTTTTTTTAACAAATGTGTAGGTGAGTGTACATTCCCTGACCTAAAGAAATTAAATGAAAGCAAAAAGAAAGCGTGGAAACACAAACTAACAGATAACGTTGTCAGTGGAACGTAAGAAACAACAGATGGCGTTGCTTACATTCTATCTCGCGGTATGGTTGTGACTAGGCCAAAATTATAAAACCGTTACCATAGACATATTATGACTTCGTCAAGGTTAGGTTAGGTTAGGTTAGGTTTTTTTTTTTTTTTTTGGTTACGCGGGGGAATGCATTTACGCACTTCGCCGCCCTGCTGTCGGGGGACAACAGGGCGCCTTTGTGTGGGACTCCCAGCCCGAGGGCTGGACTACCCACTAAACCCCCGCGGTGTTCCTCCTCTACTCTACCGGGCCACAGGATAGGCCAGAGGTTAAGTCACTGTGGCCCGGCGAGAGGGTGTCCCAGAGGGACTCTCATAGTGGGGGGGCCAGACGGGCCCCCCTGCGCTGTGTCGCCGCAGCGTCTACTGGCCCGCGACGCATCGCCCTACGGGGCTCCTCTGCATTCAGAGGAGGCCGTGAGCGAGCGCGCGGGCACTCTATGTTTTGCTGGAAGGCACCCCGGAACACGTGGGGGCGCCTTCCGGCTCGCCGTGAAAGTGGGCGGCGGGTCCCCCGACCCTCCGCCCACGGCCGCTCTAGTCGGGGGCGCGCGCGTACTCCGCGCGGCGGCGCCCCCTAATCGCACGGCGGCGGGGCGGGAGCGTGAGACCAGCGCGCTCCCGCTCCCGCAACTCCTCTCTTTTGGCCGCCATCACCTCGCCCGCAAACGCGGCGATGGCGGCCCAACTCTCTTGGTTGCCGACCATTTGCGGGATAATGGCCGGCAGCGACAGGTCGGCCCCAACAACGGCCACGAGGGAGGTCCGCTGCGCGCTCCAGGCGGAGCACACGGCCAGCGTGTGCTCTGCCGTATCCTCCGCATTGGACGCGCAGTACCGGCACTCGGGGCCCGACTCTATCCCTACCACCTCCCACAGGTACTTAGCAAAGCAGCCGTGACCTGTGAGGAGTTGGGTCAGGTGATAGGTCGGGGTCCCGTGCGCCCGCTCCACCCATGGCCGCAGGACCGGCCGGACCGCCTCTACGAGTCTCCGACTCGCAGAGGGGTCCTCCAACCTCAGGGCCCACCCGCGGAAGAGATCGTCGCGAGCCTCCTGCCTCCAACGAACGATCTCCGCCGGAGTGGGCCACCCTCCATTGCTCCGCATCAGGGCACCCCGCTCATAGACCGCCTCGAGGACTCCCGCCTCGAGGTCCCAGGGCAGGCTCGCCGCCAATAGGCACGCCGCCTCGTAAGAGACGGTGTGGTACGCTCTTGCAGCCCTCTGCGCTATCACCCGTTGCGGGCGACGCAACAGGGCGGTGTTGCTCGCGCAGAGGGCGGCTTTCGCCCATATGGGCGCTCCGTACAACGCCTTGGAGCGCACCACACCGTCGTAGAGGCGGCGACAAGCGCTCCCGGGACCACCGTGGTTAGGCAGCAACTTCGCGAGCCTCCCGGCATACGACACCAACTTTGGCGCCAGCTGCCGGAAGTGCTCGCGGAAACTCCATCGACTGTCGAGGACCAATCCCAGGTACTTCATGGTCTCCCCGACACCGATGGAGGCGCCACCGACGGTGATTTGGGAGTCCCGAGGAGGTCGCATCCGAGGCCCATGAAAATAGATGGCCTCGGACTTCTCCAAAGCGACCGTGAGCCCTAGTGCCCTGATGCGGTGCACGACCTGCGCTACTCCCGCTGTAGCGAGGACCTTCGCGTCCCGAAATGTGGGTCCTTGCGCGGTGACCAGGGTGTCGTCGGCGTAACAGAGTACGCCGACTCCACGAAGGGTTGTTCCGCGCAGGACCCAGTCGTACCCGATGTTCCACAGGAGTGGCCCGAGGACTGACCCCTGTGGAACACCGCGAGACATGTCCCTGCGGACCACCTCCGACCGGGACGGGTAACACACGGCCCGGTCAACGAAGTAGTCCGCAAGGACTCGCCTGAGGTACCACGGGACGTTGTGGTACCCCAGTGCCTCCATTATCGCCTGCCAGGGGAGGGTGTTGAAGGCGTTGGAGATGTCCAACGAGACAGCCAACAACACCTCCCCCCGGCCCGTCACTCTTACGACGCTGTCTCTGAGACGGGAGATGGCGTCCAACGTCGACCTCCCGCGACGGAAGCCAAATTGGCCGTCGCTGAGGTTGGGCCCCGCCCCCTCCAGGTGGCGGACGAGACGCGCAGCGAGCACTCGCTCAAAGAGCTTGCACGTCTCGTCCAGCAAGACGATGGGCCGGTAGGCCGATGGCGACTCCATCGGCCGCCCGTGCTTCCGGAGCAGCACGAGCCGGCCCTCCTTCCACCGTCGCGGGACCCTTCCCGACGCCAACGACTCCGTCATCAGAGACAGCGTCTCCTCCTCGAACGCCGGCATCACGGCGGCGATGACCCGCCCAGGGACGCCGTCCGGACCCGGGGCGCGGTTCTTAAGTTTCATCTTAAGAACCGCTACCCCTAACTCGGCTTCGGACACGGGCGGGACATCCCCGTCCTCCACCGGCGCCGGCAACGCCGCCATTCGCGGCGGCGCCCACTCCTCCTCCTGTACGGGGAACAGGGTGCGGACTACCAATTCGGCGAAGGCCGGTTCGAGTGACCGGGTGAGGGGGGGCGCCCAAGGCTTCAGCTTTTCGCATACCACCTTATACGGACGCCCCCACGGGTCCCGGTCGAGGCTCTCCAGCCACTCGACCCAGGCCGCCTCCTTGGCAGCCCTGATCCCCGCACCGAGCGCGGCTCGGGCCGCTCGGTAAGCGACGAGGTGCTCCTCCTCCTGGGCGAGGTCTCTGCCCCGCCTCCTGCGGTAGCGGGTGTACGTCCGCTGGGCTGCGTGGCACGCCGTACGCAGCCCTGCAAGGTGGGGTTGCCACCAGTACACCCGCCCTCGCGGGGGAGCAGGACCTCTCCGCCGCATCGCGGCGTCGCAGACGCGAGTGAGCGCCCCCGCCAGGCGGTCCGCCCTCGCGTCCACGTCCGGAGCCTCGTCGCTTGACCCAGCGACCCATCGCTCCACGATGGCCGCCTCCCTGGCCACGTCCCTGTCCAGGGTGGCGAGCCGCCATCGCGGACCCTCCCCCACCAGGGGACGGCTCAGGTCTGCTGGAGCACCGGTGGGGGCCGCAGCGATGCCGAACCACACGTACCTGTGGTCCGACAAGGTCTCGACCCCCTCGGCGACTCTCCAGCCATGCGCGCGGTTTGCCAGAGCGGGACTAGCAAAGGACAGATCCACTATGGATCCGCCCTGGGACCGCACGCATGTCTGCACCGCCCCCCGATTGAGCAGCACCAGCCCAGTGGACACCGCCCACTCCTCCAACACCTCTCCCCGTGGGTCAGTTGCCGGATTTCCCCACGCCCTGGATTTGGCGTTGAAATCCCCGGCAACGACCACGGGGGTGGGGTGTACATCAGCC
Organism: Yponomeuta evonymella; assembly: GCA_963969515.1. NCBI lineage: Eukaryota > Metazoa > Arthropoda > Insecta > Lepidoptera > Yponomeutidae > Yponomeuta > Yponomeuta evonymella. The sequence continues at coordinate 247,438 of OZ018343.1, read as the reverse complement.
AACATTGCCCCGACTTCCACGAGCCATTGCTCGAAGTCGGCGAGGCTTCTGTTGGGTGAAAAGTACACCCCACACACTGCAATGTCTCCCAGCACGACGAGGACACAGCCGTGTCCTCTGAGCACTCTGCTGTGACACAGAGCGCCGCACCGGGAGACAATTGCCACCGAACCGTCGCGATCGCCGGCCCAGTCGTCACGGGCGCGAACGCAGTACGGTTCAGCGACAACGGCCAGGGTCGCCTGCCACTGCGCTGCGGTCTGGAGCAATAAGTCCTGAGCCGCTGCACAGTGGTTGACGTTGGCCTGCAGTATTCTGGTGTTGGCCATCTACACTTGGGCGGTGTCCATCTCCTCCAGCACTGGCACTTGTGGTGCCACAGGCGGCGGCCCATTGCCGCCACCCGCTTTCCGCCCGCGGCCTCGGCCGCCCCCCTTCTGGGGTCCAGCCGGGCAACCCTTCGCACCCAGGCGGTGGGCAGCCGCCACCCCCTTCGCCGCGCACGCCGGGCAGTGGGGCTCAGCCGCGCACACAGCGGACTTGTGGCCGGCCTGGCCGCAGCGGAAGCACAGTCCGCTGCGATCCGTAGTGCACGCGCACTTTGCCCCCACGTGGCCCGGCTCGAGGCAGCGGAAGCACCGCTGCGGCCTGGGCGCGAGGAGGGTGGCTCGGACTTGAGTCCACCCCACGGTGAGGCGACGGCCATCCGTCACCCTCCGTGCAGCCGCGATGGGACACTTCACCCACACGGCGCCCTCGCGCCCAGGCGGCCGGAAGACCGCCCCCACCTTTACGTTGGTGGCGGCGCAGTCTCCGACCTCCGCCACCATCGCCGCCACCCTTTCCGGCGTGTCCGCGTCGCTCAGGCCGGTGATGCGCATCTCCACGCACCTTTCCGGCCTGGCAACGCGCACCCCGTCCCCGAGGGCCTCCCTCAGCCTTTCGGCGAGTGCATCCGCTTTCCGGCTCCTTTCGGGGCCAGCCACCTCCAGGACTTTGCCGCCCGTGGCTGCCGTTCGGAATCGCAGGCCGTCAATTCCGAGGCCTTTTAGGTCTATTGACCTTTCGGCCTCGGTCAGGACGGCCGCGTACGTTGCACCCCTCTCCATCGCCTCACTCTGCAGAGTGAGGACCACGGCGGCGGTGCGGGGGGCGCGGAGCTTCTTGGTGCTCTTCTTCCTGCGGGCGGCCTGAGTGGGGGCCGGCGTCACCTTTGGTGGGGCTGGTGTCCTTTTAGGACGGCCAGCCACCACACTCCACGCCTCCGTTTGTTGAGGCGGAGAGGAGGGGGAGGAGGTCGGGGGGCACCCCTGTCGGGAGGCCTGCGCCTCCGCCGCTGCAGCGCTCCTCCTCCCTCGCCTCCTTCCCGCCCCAACGCTCCCAGCGTTGCCGTTGGCGTCAGCCGGGGGCGCGGCGGAGCCGGAGGCAGGAGGGGCCGCAGCGGGACGAGCGGTCGGGGAGCGGACAGGAGGAGGCCCGCTCGGGCGAACGACGGCCGGGGCGGCCACAGCGGGGGGGCCGGCCGGACGTACAGAAGGGCCGGCGCGGCGGTCGACAGGGTCGGCGCGGTGGACGGCAGGGTCGGCGGCGCGGATGGAGGGGCCGGCGGGGGGGCGGACGGCGGCGCCGCGTGCGTCGGCCGCCAGCGGCGGACGCAATCGCGGCTCCGGTAGGAGGCGGTCCGCGATCCCGTCCAGGCGAGCGTCCACCATGAAGAGGATCTCATCCCTCGTCATGGCTGGTGCGGCGCTCGCCTGCAGCTTCTTCAGCCCCTCCATTTCCGCCCGCAGAGCTCTTAGCTCGCCTTGAAGTCGGACGACTTCGTCCGACTCCGTGCGGGCTTTGAGCTCTCGCGCATTTTCCAAAATGGAGGTTGCGGCGGCCCTGAGACTCTGGACATATTGGCCCTTAAGCCTGGACGACTTTTGGGCTATTGTCCTGATCGTCTCGACCGCCGCCTCTATGGAGCCGGTCAGCTGCTCAGCCCGAAGGTCGTGAGCAGCCGATGACGGCACCGGAGTCACCACTGGTGGCGGTGAGCGGAGGGCAGAGTCCCGCCTGAACGAGGCTCTCCCCTCCTCATGTCGCCGGAGCTCCTCGGCCATCTCCTCCTCGGCCTGGAGCTCCAGCTCCCGCTCTTCCGCCTCTTTTAGGTCGGCCCTCGCCTTGGCGAGGCCGACGTAGTGGCCCGTCGTCGGGGGACGGCCGCGACCGCGTTTACTGGTGGCCGGTCCACCACACCGCCCCGCCGAGCCCTCGCTCTCAGCGTCTGACTCGGCGAGGCGCTTGCGCCAGAACCGGCTGGGTGAGGGTGTAGGGGAGCGCGAGCTCACCTCCATGAGGGTGCCCGTGCTGTCGTCGGATTCCGACAGCTCACGGGCAACCCTCTCCAAGTCGATGCGCGGCAAACGCACCGACACCTCTCTGAGGACCGGAGATGGGCCTCCGGGTCTCACAAAGACACCGTCCGACTTTGCCTGAAGGGCAGAGCCGGACCCACCGTCCGATGTCGCCCCGCGAGGGGTGGCACCAGACCCGCCTGGGGCCGCCCCGACAAGGGCAGCCCCAGACCCGCCCGAGGCCGCCCTGACAAGGGCAGCCCCAGACCCGCCCGACGCCGCCCTGACAAGGGCAGCATCAGGCCCGTCCGGAGCCGCCCTGACAAGGGCAGCCCCAGACCCGTCCGGAGCCGCCCTGACAAGGGCAGCCCCAGACTCGCCCGGAGCCGCCCTGACAAGGGCAGCCCCAGACCCACCCGAAGCCGCCCCAACAGGGGCAGCATCAGGCCCGTCCGAAGCCGCCCTGACAAGGGCAGCATCGGACCCACTTCCTCCAAGCACGGGAGACGAAGGCATCATAATCGTAATCGTATCGCAAAAATCGCAAAATCGCCAGTTGCACCAAGAATCGCAGTCCGAGATTCGGTCACCCAACGTGCCACTCCGTTACGGTGGTCACGTTGGGGTCCAGGGCACACGACGGGGACGTACTCGACTGCTCTTGGGGCGTGCCCCAGGTTAGGTTAGGTTAGGTTAGGTTAGGTTAGGTTAGGTTAGGTTAGGTTAGGTTAGGTTAGGTTTTTTTTTTTTTTTTTTTTTTGGTTACGCGGGGGAATGCATTTACGCACTTCGCCGCCCTGCTGTCGGGGGACAACAGGGCGCCTTTGTGTGGGACTCCCAGCCCGAGGGCTGGACTACCCACTAAACCCCCGCGGTGTTCCTCCTCTACTCTACCGGGCCACAGGATAGGCCAGAGGTTAAGTCACTGTGGCCCGGCGAGAGGGTGTCCCAGAGGGACTCTCATAGTGGGGGGGCCAGACGGGCCCCCCTGCGCTGTGTCGCCGCAGCGTCTACTGGCCCGCGACGCATCGCCCTACGGGGCTCCTCTGCATTCAGAGGAGGCCGTGAGCGAGCGCGCGGGCACTCTATGTTTCGCTGGAAGGCACCCCGGAACACGTGGGGGATCCTTCCTGCTCGCCGTGAAAGTGGGCGGCGGTTCCCCCGACCCTCCGCCCACGGCCGCTCTAGTCGGGGGCGCGCGCATACTCCGCGCGGCGGCGCCCCCTAATCGCACGGCGGCGGGGCGGGAGCGTGAGACCAGCACGCTCCCGCTCCCGCAACTCCTCTCTTTTGGCCGCCATCACCTCGCCCGCAAACGCGGCGATGGCGGCCCAACTCTCTTGGCTGCCGACCATTTGCGGGATAATGGCCGGCAGCGACAGGTCGGCCCCAACAACGGCCACGAGGGAGGTCCGCTGCGCGCTCCAGGCGGAGCACACGGCCAGCGTGTGCTCTGCCGTATCCTCCGCATTGGACGCGCAGTACCGGCACTCGGGGCCCGACTCTATCCCTACCACCTCCCACAGGTACTTAGCAAAGCAGCCGTGACCTGTGAGGAGTTGGGTCAGGTGATAGGTCGGGGTCCCGTGCGCCCGCTCCACCCATGGCCGCAGGACCGGCCGGACCGCCTCTACGAGTCTTCGACTCGCAGAGGGGCCCTCCAACCTCATGGCCCACCCGCGGAAGAGATCGTCGCGAGCCTCCTGCCTCCAACGAACGATCTCCGCCGGAGTGGGCCACCCTCCATTGCTCCGCATCAGGGCACTCCGCTCATAGACCGCCTCGAGGACTCCCGCCTCGAGGTCCCAGGGCAGGCTCGCCGCCAATAGGCACGCCGCCTCGTAAGAGACGGTGTGGTACGCTCTTGCAGCCCTCTGCGCTATCACCCGTTGCGGGCGACGCAACAGGGCGGTGTTGCTCGCGCAGAGGGCGGCTTTCGCCCATATGGGCGCTCCATATAAGGCCTTGGAGCGCACCACACCGTCGTAGAGGCGGCGACAAGCGCTCCCGGGACCACCGCGGTTAGGCAGCAGCTTCGCGAGCCTCCCGGCATACGACACCAGCTTTGGCGCCAGCTGCCGGAAGTGCTCGCGGAAACTCCATCGACTGTCGAGGACCAATCCCAGGTACTTCATGGTCTCCCCGACACCGATGGAGGCGCCACCGACGGTGATTTGGGAGTCCCGAGGAGGTCGCATCCGAGGCCCATGAAAATAGATGGCCTCGGACTTCTCCAAAGCGACCGTGAGCCCTAGTGCCCTGATGCGGTGCACGACCTGCGCTACTCCCGCTGTAGCGAGGACCTTCGCGTCCCGAAATGTGGGTCCTTGCGCGGTGACCAGGGTGTCGTCGGCGTAACAGAGTACGCCGACTCCACGAAGGGTTGTACCGCGCAGGACCCAGTCGTACCCGATGTTCCACAGGAGTGGCCCGAGGACTGACCCCTGTGGAACACCGCGAGACATGTCCCTGCGGACCACCTCCGACCGGGACGGGTAACACACGGCCCGGTCAACGAAGTAGTCCGCAAGGACTCGCCTGAGGTACCACGGGACGTTGTGGTACCCCAGTGCCTCCATTATCGCCTGCCAGGGGAGGGTGTTGAAGGCGTTGGAGATATCCAACGAGACAGCCAACAACACCTCCCCCCGGCCCGTCACTCTGACGACGCTGTCTCTGAGACGGGAGATGGCGTCCAACGTCGACCTCCCGCGACGGAAACCAAATTGTCCGTCGCTGAGGTTGGGTCCCGCCTCCTCCAGGTGGCGGACGAGACGCGCAGCGAGCACCCGCTCAAAGAGCTTGCACGTCTCGTCCAGCAAGACGATGGGCCGGTAGGCCGATGGCGACTCCATCGGCCGCCCGTGCTTCCGGAGCAGCACGAGCCGGCCCTCCTTCCACCGTCGCGGGACCCTTCCCGACGCCAACGACTCCGTCATCAGAGACAGCGTCTCCTCCTCGAACGCCGGCATCACTGCGGCGATGACCCGCCCAGGGACGCCGTCCGGACCCGGGGCGCGGTTCTTAAGTTTCATCTTAAGAACCGCTACCCCTAACTCGGCTTCGGACACGGGCGGGACATCCCCGTCCTCCACCGGCGCCGGCAACGCCGCCATTCGCGGCGGCGACCACTCCTCCTGTACGGGGAACAGGGTGCGGACCACCAATTCGGCAAAGGCCGGCTCGAGTGACCGGGTGAGGGGGGGCGCCCAAGGCTTCAGCTTTTCGCATACCACCTTATACGGACGCCCCCACGGGTCCCGGTCGAGGCTCTCCAGCCACTCGACCCAGGCCGCCTCCTTGGCAGCCCTGATCCCCGCACCGAGCGCCGCTCGGGCCGCTCGGTAAGCGACGAGGTGCTCCTCCTCCTGGGCGAGGTCTCTGCCCCGCCTCCTGCGGTAGCGGGTGTACGTCCGCTGGGCTGCGTGGCACGCCGTACGCAGCCCTGAAAGGTGGGGTTGCCACCAGTACACCCGCCCTCGCGGGGGAGCAGGACCTCTCCGCCGCATCGCGGCGTCGCAGACGCGAGTCAGCGCCCCCGCCAGGCGGTCCGCCCTCGCGTCCACGTCCGGAGCCTCGTCGCTTGACCCAGCGACCCATCGCTCCACGATGGCCGCCTCCCTGGCCACGTCCCTGTCCAGGGTGGCGAGCCGCCATCGCGGACCCTCCCCCACCAGGGGACGGCTCAGGTCTGCTGGAGCACCGGTGGGGGCCGCAGCGATGCCGAACCACACGTACCTGTGGTCCGACAAGGTCTCGACCCCCTCGGCGACTCTCCAGCCATGCGCGCGGTTTGCCAGAGCGGGACTGGCGAAGGACAGATCCACTATGGATCCGCCCTGGGACCGCACGCATGTCTGCACCGCCCCCCGGTTGAGCAGCACCAGCCCAGTGGACACCGCCCACTCCTCCAACACCTCTCCCCGCGGGTCAGTTGCCGGATTTCCCCACGCCCTGGATTTGGCGTTGAAATCCCCGGCAACGACCACGGGGGTGGGGTGTACATCAGCCAACATTGCCCCGACTTCCACGAGCCATTGCTCGAAGTCGGCGAGGCTTCTGTTGGGTGAAAAGTACACCCCACACACTGCAATGTCTCCCAGCACGACGAGGACACAGCCGTGTCCTCTGAGCACTCTGCTGTGACACATAGCGCCGCACTGGGAGACAATTGCCACCGAACCGTCGCGATCGCCGGCCCAGTCGTCCCGGGCGCGAACGCAGTACGGTTCAGCGACAACGGCCAGGGTCGCCTGCCACTGCGCTGCGGTCTGGAGCAATAAGTCCTGAGCCGCTGCACAGTGGTTGACGTTGGCCTGCAGTATTCTGGTGTTGGCCATCTACACTTGGGCGGTGTCCATCTCCTCCGGCACTGGCACTTGTGGTGCCACAGGCGGCGGCCCATTGCCGCCACCCGCTTTCCGTCCACGGCCTCGGCCGCCCCCCTTCTGGGGTCCAGCCGGGCAACCCTTCGCGCCCAGGCGGTGGGCAGCCGCCACCCCCTTCGCCGCGCACGCCGGGCAGTGGGGCTCAGCCGCGCACACCGCGGACTTGTGGCCAGCCTGGCCGCAGCGGAAGCACAGTCCGCTACGATCCGCAGTGCACGCGCACTTTGCCCCCACATGGCCCGGCTCGAGGCAGCGGAAGCACCGCTGCGGCCTGGGCGCGAGGAGGGTGGCTCGGACTTGAGTCCACCCCACGGTGAGGCGACGGCCATCCGTCACCCTCCGTGCAGCCGCGATGGGACACTTCACCCACACGGCGCCCTCGCGCCCAGGCGGCCGGAAGACCGCCCCCACCTTTACGTTGGTGGCGGCGCAGTCTCCGACCTCCGCCACCATCGCCGCCACCCTTTCCGGCGTGTCTGCGTCGCTCAGGCCGGTGATGCGCATCTCCACGCACCTTTCCGGCCTGGCGACGCGTACCCCGTCTCCCAGGGCCGCCCTCAGTCTCTCAGCGAGGGCATCCGCCTTCCGGCCCCTTTCGACGCCAGCCACCTCCAAGATTTTGCCGCCCGTGGCCGCCGTGCGAAACCGCAGACCGTCAATTCCGAGGCCTTTTAGGTCGATTGACCTTTCGGCCTCGGTGAGGACGGCCGCGTATGTCGCACCCCTCTCCACCGCCTCACTCTGCAGAGTGAGGACCACGGCAGCGGTGCGGGGGGCGCGGAGCTTCTTCGCGCTCTTCTTCTTTTTCCCACGGGCGGCCTGAGGGGGGGCCGGCGTCGCCTTTGGTGGGGCTGGTGTCCTTTTAGGACGGCCAGCCACCACACTCCACGCCTCCGTTTGTTGAGGCGGAGAGGAGGGGGAGGAGGTCGGGGGCCACCCCTGCCGGGAGGCCCGCGCCTCCGCCGCCGCAGCGCTCCTTCTCCCTCGTCTCTTTCCCGCCCCAACGCTCCCACCGGCGCCGTTGGCGTCAGCCGGGGGCGCGGCGGAGCCGGAGGCAGGTGGGGCCGCAGCGGGACGAGCGGTCGGGGAGCGGACAGGAGGAGGCCCGCTCGGGCGAACGACGGCCGGGGCGGCCACAGCGGGAGGGCCGGCCGGACGGACAGAAGGGCCGGCGCAGCGGTCGACAGGGTCGGCGCGGCGGGCGGCAGGGTCGGCGGCGCGGGCGGAGGGGCCGGCGGGGGGGCGGACGGCGGCGCCGCGTGCGTCGGCCGCCAGCGGCGGACGCAATCGCGGCTCCGGCAGGAGGCGGTCCGCAATTCCGTCCAGGCGAGCGTCCACCATGAAGAGGATTTCATCCCTCGTCATGGCTGGCGCGGCGCTCGCCTGCAGCTTCTTCAGCCCCTCCATTTCCGCCCGCAGAGCTCTCAGCTCGCCTTGGAGTCGGACGACTTCGTCCGACTCGGTGCGAGCTTTGAGCTCCCGCGCGTTCTCCAGAATGGAGCTGGCGGCAGCCCTGAGACCTTGGACGAATTGGCCCTTCAGCCTGGAGGACTTCTGGGCAATCGTCTTGATGGTCTCGACCGCCGCCTCTATGGAGCTGGTCAGCTGCTCAGCCCGAAGGTCGTGAGCAGCCGACGACGGCACCGGGGTCACCACTGGTGGCGGTGAGCGGAGGGCAGAGTCCCGCCTGAACGAGGCTCTCCCCTCCTCATGTCGCCGGAGCTCCTCGGCCATCTCCTCCTCGGCCTGGAGCTCCAGCTCCCGTTCTTCCGCCTTTTTAAGGTCGGCTTTCGCCTTGGCGAGGCCGACGTACTGGCCTGTCGTCGGGGGACGGCCGCGGACACGTTTATTCGTGGCCGGTCTCCCGCACCGCCCCGCCGAGCCCTCGCTCTCAGCGTCAGACTCGGCGAGGCGCTTGCGCCAGAACCGGCTGGGTGAGGGTGTGGGGGAGCGCGAGCTCACCTCCATGAGGGTGCCCGTGCTGTCGTCGGATTCCGACAACTCACGGGCAACCCTCTCCAGGTCGATGCGCGGCAGACGCACCGACACCTCTCTGAGGACCGGAGATGGGCCTCCGGGTCTCACAAAAACATCGTCCGACTTAGCCTGAAGGGCAGAGCCGGACCCACCGTCCGATGTCGCCCCGCGAGGGGTGGCACCAGACCCGCCTGAGGCCGCCCCGACAAGGGCAGCCCCAGACCCGCCCGAGGCCGCCCTGACAAGGGCAGCGTCAGGCCCGTCCGGAGCCGCCCTGACAAGGGCAGCCCCAGACCCGTCCGGAGCCGCCCTGACAAGGGCAGCCCCAGACTCGCCCGGAGCCGCCCTGACAAGGGCAGCCCCAGACCCGTCCGGAGCCGCCCTGACAAGGGCAGCCCCAGACTCGCCCGGAGCCGCCCTGACAAGGGCAGCCCCAGACCCACCCGAAGCCGCCCCAACAGGAACAGCATCAGGCCCGTCCGAAGCCGCCCTGACAAGGGCAGCATCGGAACCACTTCCTCCAAGCACGGGGGAAGAAGAAGACATATCTAGTCGCATAAGTCGCATAAATCGCAAAAATCGCCAGTTGCACCCAAGATGCGCAATCGAGATTTGGTCACCCAACGTGCCACTCCGTTACGGTGGTCACGTTGGGGTCCAGGGCACACGACGGGGACGTACTCGATCACTCTTGGGGCGTGCCCCAGGTTAGGTTAGGTTAGGTTAGGTTAGGTTAGGTTAGGTTAGGTTAGGTTAGGTTCCCCCCCGGGCCAACGCTCGAGGGGAGGAGGAGGAGGAGGAGGTCCCTCCTCTCACGGAGGCCGAACTCCACGCGGTGGCGCTTCGCCTCCGTGCGAAGAAGACGGCCCCCGGTCCAGATGGCGTCCCCGCGAAGGTGGTGGCAATAGCCGCCACCCAGATGTCGGAAAGGTTTCGGGGTCTCCTCGACGCGTGCCTCGCGTCGGGGAGGTTCCCGAGGCCTTGGAAGGGGGGGCGGCTGTGCCTCCTTCACAAGGAGGGGCGCCCGGCGGATTCCCCCTCGGCATACCGGCCCATCGTTCTGCTCGATGAGGTCGGTAAGATGTTCGAGGGGATCATCGCCGCCCGCCTAAACGACCACCTGCGGGCGGTCGGGCCGGACCTGTCGGACGCTCAGTTCGGTTTCCGGGCTGAGCGTTCAACGGTGGACGCCCTGGCCCTACTAAAAGGCCAGGTGAAGGAGGCCATGGAGGCTGGGGACGGAGTGTTGGCTGTGTCTTTCGACATAGCTAACGCCTTTAACTCCGTCCCCCACCCCACCATCCTCGAGGCGCTCCGTTTCCATGGAGTGCCTCGGTATTTGCAGGGCCTTCTGGCGGACTACCTGGAAGATCGAGTGGTCCTCCTCGTAGACAGGACTGGCCGGCTCCGGCGATACGGCGTCGAATCCGGTGTTCCACAGGGATCGGTCTTAGGGCCGCTCCTCTGGAACATCGGGTTCGACTGGCTGTTGCGGGGAACCCTCCTCCGGGGCACGAGTGTCATCTGCTACGCGGATGACACTCTCCTCACCGCCCGGGGAGGGAATTTTGGGGAGGCGGCCTGTCTGGCCTCGGCGGGCGGATCCTTGACCGCAGACAGGATCCGCTGCCTAGGGCTGAGGGTGGCGCTGCACAAGACCGAGGCCGTGTTCTTTCACGGTCCTAAGCAGCGCCCCCCGCCTGACGCCCACATCTTTGTGGAGGGCGTCAGGATTGAGATAAAGGCCCAGATAAAGTATCTGGGCCTGACGCTGGACAGCAGGTGGCGCTTCGGTCCGCATTTCAGCGGACTGTCATCGCGCCTGCTGAAGGCGGCGAAGGCCCTCTCATGGCTCATGCCAAATATGGGAGGCCCGAGCGGGCGATGCCGGCGGCTGTATGCCGGCATCTTGAAGAGCATGGCCCTGTACGGGGCGCCCATCTGGGCAGACTCCCTCCAAAGGAGGGAGAATGCCACGGCCATCCGGGCGCCTCAAAGGGCCATCGCCCAGAGGGTGGCGCGAAGCTACCGCTCTGTTGGCTTCGCGGCAGCGTGCGCTCTGGTGGGCACCCCACCTTGGGAGCTAGAGGCGTGGGTGCTCGCCAAAGTGCACGAATGGAAGGTGAGACGAAGGGCGCTCGGGGAGCCCCCCGTCCCCAGGGAACGGGAGGCCGTTCGGCGGGAGGCGTGGGAGGCCGTCGTCCATCACTGGACGGCGGACCTCGCCACCGCAGCTTTCGGCCGCCGAACGTTGGACGCGCTCGGGCCGGTCCTGCAAGAATGGCTCGAGCGGCCGCACGGTTTCCTCTCTTTCCGACTGGTGCAGGTGCTGTCCGGGCACGGATGCTTCGGATCTTACCTGCACCGGATCGGGAGAGAGGAGAGTCCGGGGTGCCACGGCTGCGGCGCGGCGGACGACACGGCGCAACACACCCTCGAGGTGTGCCCGTCGCTGTCCGAGCGGCGCCGCAGTCTTGTCGCCGTGGTTGGGCCGGACCTCTCGCTCCCCGCTGTGGTAAATGCCATGCTGGGGAGCGAGGAGGCGTGGACGGCGGTCGCCTCCTTCTGTGAAGACGTGATGTCACAGAGGGAGGAGGCGGAGCGCGCGCGGGAGAACGATCCTCTCGCGCCGCCGCTCCGCCGGCAAAGGAGGGGCGGGAGAGGGCGGACACGCAGCCGCCTCCTCTTGCCTACTGGTGATGAGCAGCGGGCGACGGGCGCGGGGGCGCCCTCGCCTGCATTGCACCGCTCATCACCGCGCCGTACGAGGATGACCGAGGACTCACGGTCGTCCTCAGGCCCCTCCCCGAGCTCGGGAGGAAACTCGCTGAAGCTACGGCGCAGCCCGTTCGGGCCTCGCCGGCAGCGACGGCGGTGGACCTCTCCTCCCCCAATCTTGAGGATATCATCCGCAAGGTTGTAATGGAGGAGAGGGCCTTTACCAGAGCCTGCATAGCAGGCATCGAGGACAGGCTCCTGCCTGAGAAGCGTGTCCGGCCGCCGCTCGCAGCGGATAAGTCTGCGCCTGTCCCGGTCCTGGCCCCGATGGCTCCTCCCCCGATTCCAAAGCCCTCAAAGGGCAAGGGCAAGGGGAAGAAGTCATCGGCGGCCCCACCTGCACCAGCAGCGGAGCGGGAGTATGAGCCGGCGGCTGCAGCAGCAGTCCCAGGCCCCCAGAGGGATGACGCCTTCCTTCCCTCCACCACCCCGTCCAACGAGTCGTGGGCTGGGGTGGTCAGGAGGAAGAGGAGAGGTGCCAAAAAGGGAGTGTCGGCCGTTGCCCCTGCCAATGCCCCTCCCGGCCCGTCCACATCGACGGGCAAGGGACAGGGGAAAGGTAAGGGGAAGGAAACGGTCCCCAAGCCGGCCGGGAGGAAACTCGTTCCTCCCAAAACCGCGGCCGTCGTAGTGACGCTCACTGCTGAGGCCGCGGAGAGGGGCGAGACGTACGAGTCCGTCTTGAAACGGGCTCGTACCAACGTCGACCCCGCTGCGTTGGGGATCGGACCGGTGACGTGCCGCCTGACCCAAACCGGGGCTCGACTGTTCGAGTTCCCGGGGGCCAAGCGCGGCGAAAACGCTGACCTCTTCGCAACAAAGTTGCAAGAGGTCATAGCGGACGTGGCCAAGGTGGTCAGGCCGACAAAGTCCGCGACCTTGGAGGTGACCGACCTCGATGACTCGGTCACCAAAGAGGAAGTGGTGGCGGCGGTCGCGGCTGCGGGAGGCTGCGAGGCGGCGGCGGTGCAGGGCCGGGCCATCAGACCCGGCCGTGGCGGACTGGGCACTATCCGTCTGGAGTGCCCGGTCGCAGCAGCGAAGGCTGTCCTGGCCAAGGGGCGGCTCTCCGTGGGCTTTGGAGTGGCGGTGGTCCGGGCACTTGAAGGCATGCCTTTTCGCTGTTTCAGGTGCTTCGGAGTCGGACACACCAGGGCTCTGTGCCCATCCCGCGTGGAGAGGTCAGAGCTCTGCTACCGCTGCGGGGAGGCAGGGCACAAGGCGAGCGCCTGCGGCGTCGCCACGCCACGCTGCGCAGTCTGCTCCGCCAGCGGCCGCCCAGCCGACCACGTGATGGCGGGGAGGAAATGCAATCCTCCCCCAAAGAAGGGCCAAAAGCAGGTGCCAGCCCGGCCTGCCGCCGCCGCCGCCGCCACTGTTGGGCCCGTCGAGGGTCCACCCCTGCCGGCCGATGAGGGAGATGCGATGGACCAGTGATGGGTGAGGTCCATCGCATTCTACAGGCGAACACCAACCACTGCAGAGTGGCCCAGGACCTGTTAGTGCAGGTCATGGCCGAGTGGTTGGTGGACATGGCGGTAGTCGCCGAGCCGTACTCCGTCCCTAGCCGCTGGCTAGGAGATAGGGACGGCTCGGTAGCACTCGTGGCGCGGTCTTCCACGGACTCCCCTCCCCTCTCGCTCTTAGAGAGGGGACCGGGATACGTGGCCGCCGCGTGGGGAGAGATGGCCTTTGTGGGCGTCTATTTCTCCCCAAACCGCTCACTGTCGGACTTCGAGGATTTCCTCGGAGTCCTCGCCGCAGTGGTCGGCAGGATGGCTTCGCGGCAGGTCTCCGTTCTGGGAGACCTGAACGCCAAATCTGTGGCGTGGGGCAACCCAGCCACAGACGCACGCGGGCGGGAGCTGGAGCTGTGGGCGGCCTCCTCCGGACTCTCCCTTCTAAACAGGGGGAGTGTTCACACGTGCGTGCGACGGGGGGGCGGGTCAATCGTGGACCTCACCTTTGCCTCCCCCGCACTGGCTGCGCGTGTGAACAACTGGCGGGTGGACATGGTGGAGACTTTCTCGGACCACCGCTACGTGCGGTTCGATATTTCCACCCGGAGCCCCCAGGGAGCGGCCCATCCGGGCCAATCCCCATTCCCTCGGTGGGCTCTCGTCCACCTGGACAGGGAGGCGGCCGGGGAGGCGGCCTTTGTCCAGGACTGGCTTTCACCAGCCTTAAATGTCCTGGACGTGGACGCCGCCGCGGCCCAGCTGAGGGGGTCGTTGACCGAGGTATGCAACTCAAGCATGCCTCGGTCCCGCCGTCGGCCTCCCCGACGCGCCGTCCATTGGTGGTCCCAGGAGTTGGCGGGCCTTCGGGCCGACTGCGTGGCGGCCCGACGGGAATACGCCAGGAGCCGGCGGCGGCGAACACGCGACCAGGTCAACGAGGACCGCCTCTACGACCTGTACGTGGAGGCAAAGGGGGCCCTCAAGTCTGCGATGCTCGCCGCGCAGGACGCGTCACGAGCCGAGCTGCTGGAGGGTCTCGACAACGACCCTTTCGGGAGGCCATATAAGGCGGCGCGGAACAAACTGCGCCCCTTTGGCCCCCCGGTGTCGGAGACCCTCGAACCGGCGTTTCTGGACGGGGTGATCCGGTCCCTGTTTCCAAACAGGACCAACTTCACCCCGCCAGCGATGGATCCCCCCCGGGCCAACGCTCGGGGGGAGGAGGAGGAGGAGGAGGTCCCTTCTCTCACGGAGGCCGAATTTCGCGCGGTGGCGCTTCGCCTCCGTGCGAAGAAGACGGCCCCCGGCCCAGATGGCGTCCCCGCAAAGGTGGTGGCAATAGCCGCCACCCAGATGTCGGAAAGGTTTCGGGGTCTCTTCGACGCGTGCCTCGCGTCGGGGAGGTTCCCGAGGCCTTGGAAGGGGGGGCGGCTGTGCCTCCTTCACAAGGAGGGGCGCCCGGCGGATTCCCCCTCGGCATACCGGCCTATCGTTCTGCTCGATGAGGTCGGTAAGATGTTCGAGGGGATCATCGCCGCCCGCCTAAACGACCACCTGCGGGCGGTCGGGCCGGACCTGTCGGACGCTCAGTTCGGTTTCCGGGCTGAGCGTTCAACGGTGGACGCCCTGGCCCTACTAAAAGGCCAGGTGAAGGAGGCCATGGAGGCTGGGGACGGAGTGTTGGCTGTGTCTTTCGACATAGCCAACGCCTTTAACTCCGTCCCCCACCCCACCATCCTCGAGGCGCTCCGTTTCCATGGAGTGCCTCGGTATTTGCGGGGCCTTCTGGCGGACTACCTGGAGGACCGAGTGGTCCTCCTCGTAGACAGGACTGGCCGGCTCCGGCGATACGGCGTCGAATCCGGTGTTCCACAGGGATCGGTCTTAGGGCCACTCCTCTGGAACATCGGGTTCGACTGGCTGTTGCGGGGAACCCTCCTCCGGGGCACGAGTGTCATCTGCTACGCGGATGACACTCTCCTCACCGCCCGGGGAGGGAATTTTGGGGAGGCGGCCTGTCTGGCCTCGGCGGGCGGATCCTTGACCGCAGACAGGATCCGCCGCCTAGGGCTGAGGGTGGCGCTGCACAAGACCGAGGCCGTGTTCTTTCACGGTCCTAAGCAGCGCCCCCCGCCTGACGCCCACATCTTTGTGGAGGGCGTCAGGATTGATATAAAGGCCCAGATAAAGTATCTGGGCCTGACGCTGGACAGCAGGTGGCGCTTCGGTCCGCATTTCAGCGGACTGTCATCGCGCCTGCTGAAGGCGGCGAAGGCCCTCTCATGGCTCATGCCAAATATGGGAGGCCCGAGCGGGCGATGCCGGCGGCTGTACGCCGGCATCTTGAAGAGCATGGCCCTGTACGGGGCGCCCATCTGGGCAGACTCCCTCCAAAGGAGGGAGAATGCCACGGCCATCCGGGCGCCTCAAAGGGCCATCGCCCAGAGGGTGGCGCGAAGCTACCGCTCTGTTGGCTTCGCGGCAGCGTGCGCTCTGGCGGGCACCCCACCTTGGGAGCTAGAGGCGTGGGTGCTCGCCAAAGTGCACGAATGGAAGGTGAGACGAAGGGCGCTCGGGGAGCCCCCCGTCCCCAGGGAACGGGAGGCCGTTCGGCGGGAGGCGTGGGAGGCCGTCGTCCATCACTGGACGGCGGACCTCGCCACCGCAGCTTTCGGCCGCCGAACGTTGGACGCGCTCGGGCCGGTCCTGCAAGAATGGCTCGAGCGGCCGCACGGTTTCCTCTCTTTCCGACTGGTGCAGGTGCTGTCCGGGCACGGATGCTTCGGATCTTACCTGCACCGGATCGGGAGAGAGGAGAGTCCGGGGTGCCACGGCTGCGGCGCGGCGGACGACACGGCGCAACACACCCTCGAGGTGTGCCCGTCGTTGTCCGAGCGGCGCCGCAGTCTTGTCGCCGTGGTTGGGCCGGACCTCTCGCTCCCCGCTGTGGTAAATGCCATGCTGGGGAGCGAGGAGGCGTGGACGGCGGTCGCCTCCTTCTGTGAAGACGTGATGTCACAGAGGGAGGAGGCGGAGCGCGCGCGGGAGAACGATCCTCTCGCGCCGCCGCTCCGCCGGCAAAGGAGGGGCGGGAGAGGGCGGACACGCAGCCGCCTCCTCTTGCCTACTGGTGATGAGCAGCGGGCGACGGGCGCGGGGGCGCCCTCGCCTGCATTGCACCGCTCATCACCGCGCCGTACGAGGATGACCGAGGACTCACGGTCGTCCTCAGGCCCCTCCCCGAGCTCGGGAGGGGTGCGAGGGGCCCGTCGTTTGTAGACGGGCAATCGCCGGCGGGGAACTGGAAGTAAAGGCTGTGCCGGTTTCCCAGGCCCCCGCCACCAAAGGCGACGATGGAGTCCCGCTGGGTTGTTTAGTGGGTATACCGGGAATCGCTTTCCCGGGGAGTCCCACATACTCTCTCCCGTCCCCCGACGGGAGGAGATGCGTAATGCATTTTTCCCAGCGTCAAAAAAAAAAAAAAAAAAAAAAAAAAAGGTTAGGTTAGGTTAGGTTAGGTTAGGTTGGGGTGCGATGCCAGATAACCTCCTCGTTGCCCGCGCTGCTGCCGTTCCACTTGATACCCTGAGTCCGGTGGAAAGGCAGTGGCAAGGGCCGGTGCACCCTGGGCGTTGGTCAGTAACTTCTCTTAGGAGATCTTGCTGGCCAACGGCGAATAATCTGGCACAGATGGTCGTCTGGGTCCTGACCTGTCAGGCCCCAGACGGGGCGCGCACCCGCTCTGAGTGGGTGTGCGCGACGAGGGACTCCCGTTGCCACTGGCAACGGGATTGGGGGACCTCCCGCGTGGAGGAAGTGGGGACACCCGTTGCCACGAGTGCCGCCGGAGGACACGGACCCAGCATAACCTCAATGAGGGAGGTGGGCCGCTGGGCCGTGGACGGGGCTGCACTCGTGGCAGACGGGATATTGAGGGCCTTCTTGCGCCGAGGTGAGGTAGCGGGAGGCTGCGGCCGAACGCGCCTCGGCGCCAGAGGAGGGGGACCGAAGGCGCCCGCCGCCGCGGAGTCGCGCGGAGGACACGGTCCAGTGCACCAGAGGGGTGCTATGCTGGGCCGTGGACGAAGCTGCACCCATGGCGGTCGGGTATTGACACCGTGTCTTGACACGTGTCCGCCCCGGCCCCTTAAGTCTGGATCCTGACTTGTCAGGCCAGACAGTTTATGAGGGAAACCTCATCCGGAGGGCAGGGACCGAAGGCACCCGAGTGAGACGGGTCATATTGACATTGTGTCCTTCGACACGTGTCCGCCTCGGTCCCTAAAGGGACCAGCGGTTGGTCCCACAGAGGGTTCGGCGTAAGCCGTGATTGCCGGGGGGGCACACTGGTAGAATGCTCAGCGATCCCAGGGTGCCCCCACACCAAACCGGCCCAGAGGGAACCGCCGGAGTGGAGTTTAGTGGGTAGGGCCAGGCTCTCGATTTCCCTCTTTCTTGTAAAGAGGGATGAGAGCGGCGAGTCCCACATACCCCCTGGAATTTTATCCCAGGGGGATGCGTAAATGCATTCTCCACTTCGTCATCAAAAAAAAAAAAAAAAAAAAAAAAGGTTAGGTTAGGTTAGGTTAGGTTAGGTTAGGTTAGGTTAGGTTTTTTTTTTTTTTTTTTTTTTTTTTATAGGAGGAGGGGAATACTCATGTATACCGCCGTGCCCTAACACACGGCGGCATGCCCGACTCTACTGGGAATGTTGCCCAGTAGCCTACGGACTAAACCCCTCCCCCTTAGCCGGTACCGCCACTATTGATTCTGTGGCGACCTTTGTACATTTGTTAAAATATGTATGTCATAATGTAAAAATAATTGTTCCTGTTTAAAATTCTATGTCCAAATTAGTTATACAATAAAATAAAATGTCATGATATAAAATTAAATGTGCGGATAAAATTCTTAATATTAAAAGTAAAAGCTAAATTATACAAATAAAAATGTAAAAATTATAAAATTTAGATTTATATGCCCCGACGCCTTGTCTCTGACTACTCCTGGGAGTAGTGACAAGCAAGGCGCCGGGGTTGAACATAAAGGTTAAAACATATGATAGCATGTTTGAATGTAAAACAAGGTCAACTAAAAATAAGTGTATAAAATTAAAGTTAAAATATTAGACATCGTTTTCTCATTTTTTTTTTTTTTCTTTTTTCTCTTCTCTTTCCCTCTTCTTGCATCTCTCGTGTTTCTCTTTTTTTTTTTTTTTTTTTTTTTTTTTTTTTTTTTTTTTTTTTTTTTTTCTTTCTTTCAGTTGTAAGTTTGATACAGTTTAAAAGTATGTACCCCGACGCCTTGTCTCTGACTACTCCTGGGAGTAGTGACAAGCAAGGCGCCGGGGCTAAACATAAGACTTAAAATAATAAAAGGTATAAAATGTCAAGATGTAAACTGTAAAATGTAAATTAAAGTAATCCTAAGGTGAAATTAAAAGATTACACTGAGAGGAGAATTTAGTCCCTGCCCCCATTAGCCCTAGAGGCCGCGCGCGTCACCCC
The DNA here is from genome assembly GCA_963969515.1 of Yponomeuta evonymella. Classification (NCBI taxonomy): domain Eukaryota; kingdom Metazoa; phylum Arthropoda; class Insecta; order Lepidoptera; family Yponomeutidae; genus Yponomeuta; species Yponomeuta evonymella. The sequence goes on along the minus strand of OZ018343.1, from coordinate 228,989 downwards.
CAGGGCGAAGGGCAGGAAGACCTCTCGACTTTTGGAGTCGGCCATAAAGGCGGCGAATGCCTCGCACCTCACCGCTGCTCCCAGGAGTATCTCGCAGTCGGCCCGTACAGCTCCGAAACGGGGGCACTCCTCCAGCAGGTGCTCCAGCGTTTCGGGAGTCTCGTCATCACAGATGCAGGACGGACTCCCCGCGAGCTTGAACCTGTGGAGGTACGCTCGAAAGCCGCCGTGCCCCGTCAGGAGCTGCGCCTTGGCATTGCACATAGTGAATTTGCCAAGGACTTTATGGGCCGATGCGACGTCCGGGAAGAACAGGGTTAGGTTAGGTTAGGTTAGGTTAGGTTAGGTTAGGTTAGGTTAGGTTAGGTTAGGTTAGGTTAGGTTAGGTTAGGTTAGGTTAGGTTAGGTTAGGTTAGGTTGGGGTGCTGTGCCAGATAACCTCCTCGTTTGCCCGCGCTGCTGCCGTTCTACTTGATTCTTTGAATCCGGTAGAAGGACAGTGGCAAGGGCTGGTGCACCCTGGGCGTTGGTCAGCAACTTCTATTTATGAGATCTTGCTGGCCAACGGCGAATAATCTGGCGGGGAGGGTCGTCTGGGCCCTGACTTGTCAGGTCCCAGATGAGGCACACCACCCACTCTACTTTTAGAGTGGTGCTCGGTGTGTCTGAGCAGATCGTAATCCCGACGTACCGGGACCGAGGGTCTTTTCGGACCGCGAGGAGACAACCTCTATAAAAAATCCTCAATCCTCGGCGCTGAGGCACGTGGCGTCGGGGTGCTCGCAAGAGCGGCTGGGGAGGTCATCAGCCACTAGCGGCCAAATCTGCAGGCTTAGTGCTGGCCCTGGGTTCTAGCCCCTAAAAGAGTACCCACGTCGTGTTGGGAAAGCGTCGTGCGTAATTTCCCAAACCCCCTCTCAGATGTAGCCGAGATGCTTAAAAAACTAATAAAAAATATGGAGTCCGTTAGTAAAGAAATACTACCCCAGGAGGGTACCTGCTTGCCAGGAGAATCCCTCCCCGGTGCCAGTCCGGCGCCGGGCTGCCCCTCGTATTCTGGGGGGGGCAACTACGGCTTTTCCTCCTTGAGGTGCGCCTCAAGTGAGTCTTCAAGAGATGCTACGGGTAGTTTTGCTATTTCCAACACCGCCAGCGGTGTTGGGAATGGTGAGGCCGTAGCATGGGATGATGGCAGGAGGTGTCCTGTGGGACCCTCTGCGAGTGACGCGCAGCGACAGAGTGTCGACTTTGCTCGGCCCGTCACCAGAAACAGCGCTGTGCAAGAGAGCGACTACGAGTCGGATGCCTCACTGATGTCTTTTGCGTCAGGGACTTCAGTGGGGTCACAACGTCGGAAACGACCCCTTCCTCCGTCCGCAACTGCGCCCTCTACCAAGAGGCCGAAAGCGAGGAGGGCGAAAGGACCGGGCGTAGGAGACGGGGCCGAGGGGGATGTCCTCGACCTTACGGACACGGACGCGAACGCCGGCAGAAACATGCCGTCTGTCGACGAGCTGGCAGACGAAATGCGAGGCCAGCCTACGGCGGACCTGGGTGCCCGGATCGTGGAGAAGCTCATGGTCGTGGAGGCAGTTGCGAGCAAATCGCGCAACCTGAAGGGTAACTTCGTGCGGGAGCTGCGCTTGGCGGCTCGCACTGTTAAAGCGGCTGCGGAGGAGCTTACGCAGCGTACAGCATTGTCTGCCACGACGGAGATGCTCGAGCGTGAAAATGCTGACCTACGCTCAAAAGTGTCCGCACTTGAAGCGCAAATGTCTTCCTTGGCGGCGGAGCTGCAGGCCCTTCGTCGCAGAGACAGTGGCGGATCCGTGCCGAGTCGGTCGCAAGAGCCACTTAGCAGGCAGGAGCCCATCTCCTTAGCCCAGGTGGCAAGACTGATGGACGAGAAGTTCGCGAAGTTCACGGCAGAACTCTTCCCCGACAGAGCGATCCGCCCTCCGCTGGGCAAGAAAACCGCAACGCCGACCCAGAAAGCTGCACCCGTGGTAGCTACATCATCTGCTGGGATGAACCCAACCGCGGCGGTGGCACCGGGTAAACCGAAGAAAGGGCGCCAGAAGAAAAAGACCCAGGTGGTAAATCTTCCAGTGCCACTGGCAGAGGTGCGATCGGGCTCAGCGCTCCCACCCGAAAGCTCGGCCCCGGTGTCCCAAACTTGGGCCACCGTAGCCAGGAAGAAGGCCAAACCAGGCCGGCCAGGTAAACCGCCACCGGAGAGGGGACCCAAAAGGGTTAAACCGGCGCGTCTGCCCACAACAGCAGCCATCACTCTGACAGTGCCAGAGGGGTCAGAGGTCACCTACGCACAGGTAATGGCCACCGCCAAGGCTCGAGTGAGGCTGGTAGACTGCGGTCTTACGGAGGTCCGGCAAAAGAGAGCTATTGGCGGGGGACTTATACTCGAGGTGGGAGGTGAAGAGTGCGCTGCGAAGGCCGATCAGCTGGCTGGACGCCTGACAACAGCTCTCTCCGAGCTCGGAGTGAGGGTCGTGCGCCCCATTAAGACTGGCGAGCTGAGAGTGATGGGGTTGGACGAGTCGGTTACCCCGGGGGAGGTCGCAGCTGCGGTGGCCGTGGCGGGTGAATGTAGCGTCGACCAGGTAAAGGTTGGCGCAATCCGGTATTTTACCCGCCGACTGGGAACAGCCTGGGTTCGGTGCCCGCTGGCCGCTGTCCGCAAGGTGACGACCTCACACCGGATACGGATCGGGGACTGGATCTCAGCACGTGTGGAAGCCTTGGCACCCAGGCCTTTGCAATGTTTCCGTTGCCTGGAAACTGGACATGTTCGAGGCCAGTGCCCAAACGCAGAAGATCGCAGCACTCGATGCTACGCATGTGGTGAGCCAGGACATAGAGCCAGCGCCTGCTCCGCCGGGGTCCTTAAGTGCCCGCTGTGTGCTGACCTTGGCCGCCCCTCGGACCACAGGCTGGGCGGCAAACAGTGCGCTCCCCCCAAGAAGGGCAAAGGTAGGAAGAGAGGAATGCAGGATCCTCTCCCGCTAGGACCCAAGGAGGCAGGGCCGGCCGTGCTGAGCCAACCGGGCAGTAGCCCGCCGGAGGCCATGGAGGCCTTGCCTTTAAGCCCCTAAAGATACTTCAGGGCAATCTGAATCACTGCCGCGGGGCGCAGGACCTGCTACTGCAGACCCTTGCGGAGTGGCAGATTGCTCTGGCAGTAGTCGCAGAGCCCTATAGCGTTCCAAATCATCCTCGATGGTTTGGTGACGACGGGGGCTCTGTGGCAGTCTTTTGGGGAGGGGGAGCGGCAACTCCACCGTGCTCTCTTTTGGAGAAAGGACAGGGCGTCGTAGCGGTTCAATGGGGGCCTTTGGCCGTCATCGGCTGCTATGTCTCGCCCAACATAAGTCTGGCCCTCTTCGAGGCTTACTTGGATGAGCTCGCAGTGTTCATCCGCCGCTACCAGAACCGTCCGGTTTTAGTCGTTGGCGATTTCAACGCCCACGCTCGGGCATGGGGTGAACTTCGGGACGACGCAAGGGGAGAGTCGGTCCTTGAGTGGGCGGCTGCTCTCGACCTGGGACTCCTGAACCGGGGCTCCGTCAGCACCTGTGTGAGGTTGCAGGGGGAGTCCATCGTGGATTTGTCGTGGGCAAACGCTGCAGCCTCCGGCGTGGTGACGGGCTGGCGGGTGGCGGAAGAGCTGGTCACTCTTTCTGACCATCGCTACATCCTGCTGGACATCAAACTGCAGCCAACCAATGTCCGACGGAGAACCAGCGACGGCCCTCCTAGGCGCTGGGCTCTTAAAAAACTGGACCGGGACCTGCTCCTTGCAGCCGCTAGTACGGCGGCTTGGTCGGAGGCGCCTAACCCGATGGATCCGGAGACTGAAGCAGCCTGGTTTGGGGAGGCCATGACGTCGATCTGTGACGCTGCGATGCCTCGTGCCAGGCGTGTGGAACGTCGATCGGCGTACTGGTGGTCGGAGGAGCTGGCGCAGCTGCGTGAGAGGTGTCTGCGTGCTAGGCGCCAATTCACCAGGGCCCGGAGACGACGCCGAGCCACGCCCGAGGAAAGGTCTGCGGCTTACTTGCCGTACCGGGAGGCGGTGAAGGCGTTTCAAATCGCGGTCGCAAACGCCAAGGTCCGGGCCTGGAAGGAGCTCCTGGACACGCTCAACGGGGATCCATGGGGGCGCCCGTACAAAACAGTACTGGGAAAGCTCAGACCGTGGGTCCCTCCGTTGACGGAGACTCTCGACCAGGACCTCGTGACTAGGGTAGTAGACACCCTTTTCCCGAGGAACGCGGAGTTGCCTCAAAACGTGGCAACAGCGACGTCAGATCCGCTGGCCTGGACCGAGGACCTCGAAGTGGAAAGGGGTGAGCTGGACCGCGCTGTGAAGCGCCTAGCGGCGCGTAACACCGCTCCGGGTCCTGACGGTGTACCGGGTCGCGCCTGGGTGCTGGCGTTGGGCGCCCTAGGGGACCGACTAAGGCAGCTCTTCAGCAGCTGCCTCCGAACCGGGACCTTCCCCTCGGACTGGAAGCGGGCGCGACTCGTTCTCCTGAAAAAGGAGGGCAGGGCCGCCGAATCGCCCTCGGCGTACCGGCCGATATGTCTCTTGGACGAGGCCGGGAAGCTGTTTGAGCGAGTGGTAGCTGAGCGTCTCACACTCCACCTGTGGCGCGTGGGTCCAGACCTGTCGGACTGCCAATATGGCTTTCGGCACGGGCGCTCCACGGTGGACGCGATATTTCGAGTGCGCTCAGTTGCTGAGCAGGCAGTTTCCCAGGGCAGAGTAGTACTAGCGGTGAGCCTGGACATCGTAAACGCTTTTAACTCCCTGCCCTGGAGCGCGATTGGGGCGGCCCTGGTGCGCCACCAGATGCCCCAGTACTTGCGGGATATTGTGAGGGACTACCTACGCGACCGGAGCATAGAATATCTGGGTCGGGACGAATCGCTTCACCGGAGGGAAGTATTCTGCGGAGTTCCTCAGGGGTCGGTTCTGGGCCCCCTGCTGTGGAATCTTGCCTACGATGTGGTCCTGCGAGTCGCTCTTCCTAACGACGTTTATGTCGTCTGCTATGCAGACGACACTCTGGTCCTGGCGGAGGGGGAGGACTTCGAGAGGACCACTCGGCTTGCCGAGACGGGGGTGGCATGCGTCGTGCGCAAGATCCGCGAGCTGGGCCTGGAGGTAGCCCCTCACAAAACCGAGGCTCTGTGGTTTCACGACCTCCCGAGGGGCGAGGAGCCGCCGAGCTCATCGGTACGCGTGGGCGACGCCGTAATACAGGTGAGCCGGTACATGAAGTACCTGGGGGTCATCCTGGACGGGCGATGGGAGTTTACGGAGCATTTCGACCGCCTGGTCCCTCGGATCGAAAAGGTGGCGGGTGCCTTGCATGGTATCCTACCAAATCTCGGGGGACCAAAGGAGAGTGTTCGCCGACTTTACGCGGGGGTCGTGCGATCTATAGCACTATACGGGGCACCCCTATGGGCTGAACGGCTATCCGGCAATCCACGCAGCAAGGTGAAGCTGAAGGGTGTGCAGCGCCGAATGGCCATTAGAGTGGCACGTGGTTACCGCACGATTTCCTTCGACGCGGCAACGGTCCTGGCTCGGTTTCCACCCCTGGACATACTGGCTGACATGGACGCGAGGGTGTATCACCGACTCCGCGAAATTCGCCAAGGGGGGGAAACCCTGCTGCCTCGGGCGGTCGGAAGGCTCCGACAGGATGCGCACCGGCAAGCACGGCGCGAGTGGCGGGAGCGGCTTCGAGAGCCGCGGAGCGCACGCCAACGGGCGGTCAGTGCGATCCTGCCGAACTTTGGCAGATGGTACCACAGAGAGCACGGGAGCGTCTCTTTTCGGCTCACACAGGTGCTCACTGGGCATGGCTGCTTCAGTGAGTACCTGAACAGAATTGGGCGCGAGCAATCGCCGAGGTGTCACCACTGCGCTGCGGAATGCGATGACGCGCAGCACACGCTCGAGGTGTGTCCAGCGTGGCATTCCGAGCGCAGTGATCTGGTGGCCCAGATCGGAGGAGACCTCTCCCTGCCCTCTGTGGTGGCAGCCATGGTGGAGGGAGAGACCCAGTGGGAGGCCGTGACCACCTTCTGCGAGGTCGTAATATCGCGGAAGGAGGAGGCTGAGCGGGAGCGGGAAAGAGCCGACCCTGCTCGGAGACGGGGCCGAAGAGGCAACGGCAACAGGCGCCGTTAGCCAGGCCCAAGCCCTGTAGTCTCGGGCGAAGAATAGAACTACGGTATCCTCTGCCTGTCGTAAGAGGCGACTAAAAGGGGACCTTGGAGTCGTGGCCGGTGAGAGTGGGGGCTCGATCCGTCCGTCAGCGACTCCGGGAAGACGGCAACCAGGCGTGGCTCCTCGTTGCCGTGGTGATGGCACTAGGGATGGCCACAGCCAACCCAGAGCAGGGTGCACACACGCACGGTGCAAAGGGAGCACCGGAAGTGTTCTCGCCAGTACCCGGCGCTCCCCACAAAGCACGGATGAATGCCACCGGGGGGGTTTTAGTTGGTAAAAATCCAACATAACCCGGCTTTCCCCCCAGAAGGTCGGGTATCTTTAGAAGATTTCCCCCCCGTCAACAAAAAAAAAAAAAAAAAAAAAAAAAAAAAGGTTAGGTTAGGTTAGGTTAGGTTTTTTTTTTTTTTTTTTTGGTTACGCGGGGGAATGCATTTACGCACTTCGCCGCCCTGCTGTCGGGGGACAACAGGGCGCCTTTGTGTGGGACTCCCAGCCCGAGGGCTGGACTACCCACTAAACCCCCGCGGTGTTCCTCCTCTACTCTACCGGGCCACAGGATAGGCCAGAGGTTAAGTCACTGTGGCCCGGCGAGAGGGTGTCCCAGAGGGACTCTCATAGTGGGGGGGCCGGAAGGGCCCCCCTGCGCTGTGTCGCCGCAGCGTCTACTGGCCCGCGACGCATCGCCCTACGGGGCTCCTCTGCATTCAGAGGAGGCCGTGAGCGAGCGCGCGGGCACTCTATGTTTTGCTGGAAGGCACCCCGGAACACGTGGGGGCGCCTTCCGGCTCGCCGTGAAAGTGGGCGGCGGGTCCCCCGACCCTCCGCCCACGGCCGCTCTAGTCGGGGGCGCGCGCGTACTCCGCGCGGCGGCGCCCCCTAATCGCACGGCGGCGGGGCGGGAGCGTGAGACCAGCACGCTCCCGCTCCCGCAACTCCTCTCTTTTGGCCGCCATCACCTCGCCCGCAAACGCGGCGATGGCGGCCCAACTCTCTTGGCTGCCGACCATTTTCGGGATAATGGCCGGCAGCGACAGGTCAGCCCCAACAACGGCCACGAGGGAGGTCCGCTGCGCGCTCCAGGCGGAGCACACGGCCAGCGTGTGCTCTGCCGTGTCCTCCGCATTGGACGCGCAGTACCGGCACTCGGGGCCCGACTCTATCCCTACCACCTCCCACAGGTACTTGGCAAAACAGCCGTGACCTGTGAGGAGTTGGGTCAGGTGATAGGTCGGGGTCCCGTGCGCCCGCTCCACCCATGGCCGCAGGACCGGCCGGACCGCCTCTACGAGTCTTCGACTCGCAGAGGGGTCCTCCAACCTCATGGCCCACCCGCGGAAGAGATCGTCGCGAGCCTCCTGCCTCCAACGAACGATCTCCGCCGGAGTGGGCCACCCTCCATTGCTCCGCATCAGGGCACTCCGCTCATACACCGCCTCGAGGACTCCCGCCTCGAGGTCCCAGGGCAGGCTCGCCGCCAATAGGCACGCCGCCTCGTAAGAGACGGTGTGGTACGCTCTTGCAGCCCTCTGCGCTATCACCCGTTGCGGGCGACGCAACAGGGCGGTGTTGCTAGCGCAGAGGGCGGCTTTCGCCCATATGGGCGCTCCGTACAAAGCCTTGGAGCGCACCACACCGTCGTAGAGGCGGCGACAAGCGCTCCCGGGACCACCGCGGTTAGGCAGCAACTTCGCGAGCCTCCCGGCATACGACACCAACTTTGGCGCCAGCTGCCGGAAGTGCTCGCGGAAACTCCATCGACTGTCGAGGACCAATCCCAGGTACTTCATGGTCTCCCCGACATCGATGGAGGCACCACCGACGGTGATTTGGGAGTCCCGAGGAGGTCGCATCCGAGGCCCATGGAAGTAAATGGCCTCGGACTTCTCCAGCGCGACCGTGAGCCCAAGTGCCCTGATGCGGTGCACGACCTGCGCTACTCCCGCTGTAGCGAGGACCTTCGCTTCCCGGAATGTGGGTCCTTGCGCGGTGACCAGGGTGTCGTCGGCGTAACAGAGTACGCCGACTCCACGAAGGGTTGTACCGCGCAGGACCCAGTCGTACCCGATGTTCCACAGGAGTGGCCCGAGGACTGACCCCTGTGGAACACCGCGAGACATGTCCCTGCGGACCACCTCCGACCGGGACGGGTAACACACGGCCCGGTCAACGAAGTAGTCCGCAAGGACTCGCCTGAGGTACCACGGGACGTTGTGGTACCCCAGTGCCTCCGTTATCGCCTGCCAGGGGAGGGTGTTGAAGGCGTTGGAGATGTCCAACGAGACGGCCAACAACACCTCCCCCCGGCCCGTCACTCTGACGACGCTGTCTCTGAGACGGGAGATGGCGTCCAACGTCGACCTCCCGCGACGGAAACCAAATTGGCCGTCGCTGAGGTTGGGCCCCGCCCCCTCCAGGTGGCGGACGAGACGCGCAGCGAGCACCCGCTCAAAAAGCTTGCACGTCTCGTCCAGCAAGACGATGGGCCGGTAGGCCGATGGCGATTCCATCGGCCGCCCGTGCTTCCGGAGCAGCACGAGCCGGCCCTCCTTCCACCGTCGCGGGACCCTTCCCGACGCCAACGACTCCGTCATCAGAGACAGCGCCTCCTCCTCGAACGCCGGCATCACGGCGGCGATGACCCGCCCAGGGACGCCGTCCGGACCCGGGGCGCGGTTCTTAAGTTTCATCTTAAGAACCGCAACCCCTAACTCGGCTTCGGACACGGGCGGGACATCCCCGTCCTCCACCGGCGCCGGCAACGCCGCCATTCGCGGCGGCGACCACTCCTCCTGTACGGGGAACAGGGTGCGGACCACCAATTCGGCAAAGGCCGGCTCGAGTGACCGGGTGAGGGGGGGCGCCCAAGGCTTCAGCTTTTCGCATACCACCTTATACGGACGCCCCCACGGGTCCCGGTCGAGGCTCTCCAGCCACTCGACCCAGGCCGCCTCCTTGGCAGCCCTGATCCCCGCACCGAGGGCGGCTCGGGCCGCTCGGTAAGCGACGAGGTGCTCCTCCTCCTGGGCGAGGTCTCTGCCCCGCCTCCTGCGGTAGCGGGTGTACGTGCGCTGGGCTGCGTGACACGCAGTACGCAGCGTCGCAAGGTGGGGTTGCCACCAGTACACCCGCCCTCGCGGGGGAGCAGGACCTCTCCGCCGCATCGCGGCGTCGCAGACGCGAGTCAGCGCCCCCGCCAGGCGGTCCGCCCTCGCGTCCACGTCCGGAGCCTCGTCGCTTGACCCAGCGACCCATCGCTCCACGATGGCCGCCTCCCTGGCCACGTCCCTGTCCAGGGTGGCGAGCCGCCATCGTGGGCCCTCCCCCACCAGGGGACGGCTCAGGTCTGCTGGAGCACCGGTGGGGGCCGCAGCGATGCCGAACCACACGTACCTGTGGTCCGACAAGGTCTCGACCCCCTCGGCGACTCTCCAGCCATGCGCGCGGTTTGCCAGAGCGGGACTAGCGAAGGACAGATCCACTATGGATCCGCCCTGGGACCGCACGCATGTCTGCACCGCCCCCCGGTTGAGCAGCACCAGCCCAGTGGACACCGCCCACTCCTCCAACACCTCTCCCCGCGGGTCAGTTGCCGGATTTCCCCACGCCCTGGATTTGGCGTTGAAATCCCCGGCAACCACCACGGGGGTGGGGTGCACATCAGCCAACATTGCCCCGACTTCCACGAGCCATTGCTCGAAGTCGGCGAGGCTTCTGTTGGGTGAAAAGTACACCCCACACACTGCAATGTCTCCCAGCACGACGAGGACACAGCCGTGTCCTCTGAGCACTCTGTTGTGACACAGAGCGCCGCACTGGGAGACAATTGCCACCGAACCGTCGCGATCGCCAACCCAGTCGTCCCGGGCGCGAACGCAGTACGGTTCAGCGACAACGGCCAGTGTCGCCTGCCACTGCGCCGCGGTCTGGAGCAATAAGTCCTGAGCCGCTGCACAGTGGTTGACGTTGGCCTGCAGTAAGGTTAGGTTAGGTTAGGTTAGGTTAGGTTAGGTTAGGTTAGGTTAGGTTAGGTTAGGTTAGGTTAGGTTTTTTTTTTTTTTTTCTGTACTCTGGTAGCAGAGTCATTGTTGTTCTTTGAGGGAGTTATTTAGATTTGTACAGTTATTCTTGTTTGGGTTGTCAAGTAGTTGGTTTAGTGCGACTTTGCTAATTGATACAAAGCGCGTTTTACATAAGAGTTTGTTGGTAGATGGTGAGATAAGTCAGTGATTAGTTAGAAGTTGGAGTAGTAAGTGAAAAAGAGTTAAGTAAGTTAGAGAGATTAAAGGAGTTCAGTTAGTTAGAGAAATTGAGAGAATGGGTGTATTTATATATATATATATATATATATATATATACTTTTTTTTTTTTTTTTTTTTTTTTTTTTCATTTTTTTTTTTTTTTTTCTTATTTATTATATTCTTTGAGGTTATTTACAATTATTGTTATTAAATGTTCAAAGGATAGAATTGCTCCTTCTTTGGCAAGAAGGGCTGAGATGGTGTAGGGTTCACTTATATTTAAATAAGCGCAGGTTTGCTCATGTCTGAGCCTCTCTGCACAGAACCGGGGGCACTCACGCATCAAGTGGTCCATGGTTTGGACAGTGTGCGCGTCGCAGTTGCACTTGTCGGTCGCGGATATCTTAAACCGATGAAGGTAATGTCGGTGATATCCGTGACCGGTGAGCACCTGTGTTAGTTGGAAGGAGTGCCCCACGGCTTTATAAAGCTCATGAATGTGAGATAAGTCTGGGAGCCAACCTCGCGTGTAGGCCCCCTTGGATGAGTTAATATACCTGTCATTGTGTATATGTTTGTGTAGAGATTTGGTGTTCTTTTTGACGTAACTGATAGGGAACTTTGTATAAATTGGAGCTCGATGTGAGGAGGCAGCACTCTTAGCGGCCTCGTCCGCTGCCTCATTTCCAGCAAGGCCAGCATGTGCCTTCACCCACACGAACTCCACAGAACCGGAATATAGCCGCAGATGGTTGTGTATATTGGTGACAAACGAGTTGGTGGATTCTTTGTTCTCAAGCTCCTGTAAGGCCGAGTGACTGTCTGATAGGATGGTGACAGCAGGTATCTCATTGTCGTATACCCACATGACGGCCCGTTCGATGGCAAGCAGCTCCGCCTGAAAGACGGTGCAGCTGTCATGTAGTTTCAGTTTCCGGATGATAGGTGAACTGTTGGGATTTTGAATGACATAAGCTGCACCGACCTTTCCGCTGTCCAGCTTACTGCCATCGGTGTAAATGCGGGTCCGTTCAGGCGGGCATAAGTCGTTGATCTCCTGCTCAGTGTAGACCTTGCTGAATTCTATTGCTGCCCGTTCAGCCGGATGTGGTAGATCTTGGGGGGGTGTTGGTCGCTGCAGTTCGATATCCGAAGGAAGGTATGGGCAGTGTCCCGAAAGTTTAGTACGCTCAGTAACACATACCTCCTTAACCTTCAGATCCAAGGGCGTGAGCTGAGCTAGAGCGATTGCTGCATTGGTGGAGATGGTGCGAAAGCCTTTTATTGTTTTAATGGCAAAGCCACGTTGTAGGGAAAGCAGTTTATTACATACTTTTTTGAACTTTACAGCATCACCCCATATGCCAGCTGCGTAAGTGACTATTGGCTGTATAACTTGGTTGTAGATGGTGGAGATGTTTTCACTGTGAACGCCCCAAGTGGGGCGCACGAACTTGCAGAGGGTCCGGTAGATCTTGAGTGCTTTACAGGTGATGTATTCTGCATGTTTAACAAAGGTCAGGTTTTGATCTAGTATTAAGCCGAGAAGTTTTATTTCAGACACGAATGTTAAGGGTTGACCGCGATGAACGATTTTAGCCTTGCGTGCACTTGGGGTAAATCCGATGAGCTGCGTTTTGGAAGGTCCAAACGCCAGCTTAGCGTCCTCCCCCCAGGATGTTATAGTTTCTAGGGCGCCATTCGCAACACTCTCCAGATCTGGTATATTATCTGCAGTGCACACGAGGAGAACGTCATCCGCGTATGCCTGCAGTCGACAGCCGGGTGGAAGATCCGCCTCGAAGAGTTCGTCGAGGATGATGTTCCATAAGCTCGGTCCACAGACCGAGCCCTGGACACATCCTCGAGTCATAGTTTTGGATGAAGTTGCGTCTGCATAGTTTAAGGTGACCTGTCTATTCTCTAAATAGTTGCGGATGAGGCAGTACAAGTTTTTGGGGCAGTTCACGGCCTGGAGTCGTTGAAGAAGTTTTGGCCACCATGCGTTATCAAACGCCCCCTTGATGTCCAATGACACTGCAGCTACTAGCTTTCTGTCATCGCGGGCGGCTTTTATGGTTGATACCGCATGGTTCAAGGCGTCGACTGTAGAGGTTTGTGCTTTAAAGCCGTACTGATGGGGATTGTGGTGTCCGGTAACATTTAAGTGATGTGTTAATCTTCTGGTGATCAGTTTCTCCATCAGTTTCCCGAACACACTGATAAGTCCAATGGGTCGGTAGGCTGACGCATCCGTATAGGTATCCTTGTTTGGCTTAGGGACCGTTATTGCCTGAGCCATTTTCCAGTAAGTCGGAAAGAATGCCAAGACCAAGCAGCGATTTATGAGCCGGGTGATAAGTTCCGAGTAGGTGGAGCAAAACTCTGAGACAATGTCCGCAGTAAGATGGTCTGGTCCGGGTGCCTTATTTGGATTCATACTCTGAGCACAGGATATTATTTCAGTCGCTACAAATGGTGTGTCATCCGGGGTGTCAGGGGTGAGTTTACTAAGTTCTCTGGTTATTCTATGGGATTCTGTGGTGTCAGGTGTGTCGTCGTTGTAAAATTTTTGAAGAAGGCGTTCTGCTGTGTCTACGCTGTCAGTACTATGTACACCGTCGAAGGTCAGTGTAGTCGCCGGTTTAGGTGGAGGTGCACGACTAAGAAGTCTATTTGTGAGCGACCATACATTCTCCTTGTGTTGAAGAGAGCAGAACTCGCGAAAGTTTGTGGTTGAGGCCCTTTTGATGGCTTCCGCATAGGCAGCTTTTGCTTCGGCTCTTTCCTGTAGAATGGTTTCTAGCGGTTGGCCAGTGCGTGCCATTCTCTGAATGCGATGGTGAAGGCGGATGACTGTCTGTTTTAGTTCCTCCAGCTCCTCACTCCACCATGGATTGTATTTATCTCTGTTAAGTTTTCTCGGTAGGACTTTGTTGCAGGTTTTCTGAATAGTGTTTGTTAGGGTTTTTACAAATTTATCTATGTCATCCGGATTTAACGATTCTATGTCGGCTTGTAACAGGTTGGTGTGTTCAATGTTATGTTGAAGTTTCTCAGTGAAATGTTCCCAGTTGGCGTTCTTGGTGGAGTAGAGGAATGTCGATCTCTTTTTGGCCTTTGTGACCTCTGACTGGTCACAAAGCAGCGTGAATTCAATAGCGCGATGGTCCGATGATGGGCATGCGTCAAGCTTCACCTGCCAGTCGTCAATCAGGGGAACCAGAGTGTCGGACACCATAGTGAGGTCGATGATAGAGGTCCTTCTAACGCCATGTGTGACCGTTTCAAATGTAGGAATCGTACCCGAGTTGCACAAGACTAAGCCGTTCGAGGTGATTAAATTGACGACAGCGTTGCCCCTGCGGCTCGCAGATGGCGACCCCCATAGAGGATGCCAGCCATTAAAATCACCTCCAACAACGACGTCAGTGTCATAGTGGCTCTGTAGAAGAAGGTCAAGCTTTGAAATTGTGTTTGATTCGTCTGAGTCTGGCTCAACGTAAACGGAAGCAATTATTATTTTACGCTGTCTAATGTTTAATTGAATAACGCTTAAGTTGGAGGTAGAATGTTCTGTCAGGCCTAGAGCGGCTCCGAGACCAGCCTTGACCACTATGCAAGCTTTGACACGGGCTCCATTCGAAACTTGGAAGACTTCGTAGCCTGGGATGTTACGGACTGTGTTGTTGTCTTTATTGGTATAGGGCTCGGTGATGAGGGCGATTGGATAGTCGTGCTTGACGAAAAACTGTATGAATTCATGGTGCCACGCGTAAGAGCGGCCCACGTTACACTGGAGAAATTTAATGTTGTTTGGGTTGGAGGTAGATGGAACTGGTGCGAAGTTACTCCCCATAGTCTGTGCGTGAACGGACAGCATTGTTCATGCTGATGAATCGGGGGCACGTAACAGACGTGGCGCTGTGGGCAGTATCTTTGCCGGAGACGTTTCGTTTTTCGTGGTGGGCATTGCAGTTGTAGCAGGAGAGTTTGGAGGGGTCGTCCTTAACCGGGCATTCCTTGTATGCGTGTTGAGTTGAGGAGCAGTGGGAGCAAGTGGAGCCGGTCTCCTTACACCATTTCTTTGTATGACCGTATTGTAGACACCGATAACACTGCAGAACCGGGACGTAGTTCTCAACGTGGACCCTCTGGTGGTCCACATTGAGCTTACCAGCATCAATGATGGACCGCCAGAGAGCAGGGCTGGCGGTGTAGGCGGCGTTGTAGAGCTTTGGGTTCCTGTTCCCGCGCTTGAACTTCAGCTGGAGGTCTTCAGGCGTGTTATTCTTGACGCAGTCATTTTGGGTTCGGAGAATGGTGGTGAGGGTCTCGGGTGTGATATCTCCATTTACTCCTTTAATCATGATCATTGGTTGAAGTTTTTTGGAGGGTTCTGCTTCGATCTCCGATGAGGGGCTTATCTTGTCAAGAGTAACCTGCATGTGTTCCGGTTTGTTGAACTCTACTCTAAGTTTGTTGTGGGAAACTGGTTTGACATTGAGGGGGGCGAAATTGGTGTCACGGAAGGTGATGCTCTTCTGCCATGCAGAGATAGTTTCGGAGCTGTTAGTGGCATGTTTAGCAGACACGATGATGGACGGCCTGTAGGGAGGCGGGCGGAGTTGGACCGACGACACCGAGGGAGTCGAGGCGACCTTGGCGTATGATGGCTGACCTGTAGCAGCAGCAGGAGGCGGTGGAGGTGCTTGAATTATCGGCGTGGGCAACTTAATTGCCTTGATTTCCTCCCTGATGCACTCCCTAATGGTCGCCTTGATTTCCTCGGCGTTAGTAGGAGTGGCAGATTGTATTGGGGAAAGAGTCACGATCCGCTCGATTTTCTCGACGCTAGCGAGGATTTCAGTCTTGATTTCCTTCTTGAGGTTCCCCGAGCGACCAACAGCATCTCGGATAACCCCAAGAAGGGCACCGATCTCCCCTCCCGAGTCCCTATTGGCTTGCGGCACCGGGGCGGTCGTTGCAAAAGCGGGCATTATAGTGGAGACAAGGTCTTGGGAGCCATATCTAAGCGGGGGCATCGAACCAGAGGAGTCCATATCGTCGCTCGTCCTCAGACAGGATGTCGAGCCAACCGGCGACCTCAGCATTTCGATAGAACGGCGTCAACAGCTAAAAATGTAGTTTTTACTTCTCCAGAAAAGACCTCGAGGTAAAGGTATCGACCAAGGGTCGGTGGGGCGGGGCGGCGGGGTGGGTGGTGGGCAAAAATCGGGGGTGTCCCGCTATGGAAGCGGTGGTGTTTGAGACGAAAACGGGTGAGTTCGGAAAAGATATGGGGTTTAAAAGGGAAAAAATTGAGAAAATTATGTGTTTTTATTGAATTACTCGAAAAATACTGAATCTAATACTATTCTGCTTTCAGGGGCGGACAGCTGGGAGTGAGACGCTTTCAACGAGGTGCGGCACGAGCAGGTAAGTGGAATTTTCAGAATTACTTTTTCGGTGATGTATGAAACTGTTCTATCGCTAAGGTAAACTTTTTGCTTGACGCTAAGTATGGAGTTCGAAAAAATATCACCGTATCACCGTCAAAGTGGTGTCTATCGACGCGGGGGTGTCCCGCTATGGAAGCGGTGGTGTTTGAGACGAAAACGGGTGAGTTCGGAAAAGATATGGGGTTTAAAAGGGAAAAAATTGAGAAAATTATGTGTTTTTATTGAATTACTCGAAAAATACTGAATCTAATACTATTCTGCTTTCAGGGGCGGACAGCTGGGAGTGAGACGCTTTCAACGAGGTGCGGCACGAGCAGGTAAGTGGAATTTTCAGAATTACTTTTTCGGTGATGTATGAAACTGTTCTATCGCTAAGGTAAACTTTTTGCTTGACGCTAAGTATGGAGTTCGAAAAAATATCACCGTATCACCGTCAAAGTGGTGTCTATCGACGCGGGGGTGTCCCGCTATGGAAGCGGTGGTGTTTGAGACGAAAACGGGTGAGTTCGGAAAAGATATGGGGTTTAAAAGGGAAAAAATTGAGAAAATTATGTGTTTTTATTGAATTACTCGAAAAATACTGAATCTAATACTATTCTGCTTTCAGGGGCGGACAGCTGGGAGTGAGACGCTTTCAACGAGGTGCGGCACGAGCAGGTAAGTGGAATTTTCAGAATTACTTTTTCGGTGATGTATGAAACTGTTCTATCGCTAAGGTAAACTTTTTGCTTGACGCTAAGTATGGAGTTCGAAAAAATATCACCGTATCACCGTCAAAGTGGTGTCTATCGACGCGGGGGTGTCCCGCTATGGAAGCGGTGGTGTTTGAGACGAAAACGGGTGAGTTCGGAAAAGATATGGGGTTTAAAAGGGAAAAAATTGAGAAAATTATGTGTTTTTATTGAATTACTCGAAAAATACTGAATCTAATACTATTCTGCTTTCAGGGGCGGACAGCTGGGAGTGAGACGCTTTCAACGAGGTGCGGCACGAGCAGGTAAGTGGAATTTTCAGAATTACTTTTTCGGTGATGTATGAAACTGTTCTATCGCTAAGGTAAACTTTTTGCTTGACGCTAAGTATGGAGTTCGAAAAAATATCACCGTATCACCGTCAAAGTGGTGTCTATCGACGCGGGGGTGTCCCGCTATGGAAGCGGTGGTGTTTGAGACGAAAACGGGTGAGTTCGGAAAAGATATGGGGTTTAAAAGGGAAAAAATTGAGAAAATTATGTGTTTTTATTGAATTACTCGAAAAATACTGAATCTAATACTATTCTGCTTTCAGGGGCGGACAGCTGGGAGTGAGACGCTTTCAACGAGGTGCGGCACGAGCAGGTAAGTGGAATTTTCAGAATTACTTTTTCGGTGATGTATGAAACTGTTCTATCGCTAAGGTAAACTTTTTGCTTGACGCTAAGTATGGAGTTCGAAAAAATATCACCGTATCACCGTCAAAGTGGTGTCTATCGACGCGGGGGTGTCCCGCTATGGAAGCGGTGGTGTTTGAGACGAAAACGGGTGAGTTCGGAAAAGATATGGGGTTTAAAAGGGAAAAAATTGAGAAAATTATGTGTTTTTATTGAATTACTCGAAAAATACTGAATCTAATACTATTCTGCTTTCAGGGGCGGACAGCTGGGAGTGAGACGCTTTCAACGAGGTGCGGCACGAGCAGGTAAGTGGAATTTTCAGAATTACTTTTTCGGTGATGTATGAAACTGTTCTATCGCTAAGGTAAACTTTTTGCTTGACGCTAAGTATGGAGTTCGAAAAAATATCACCGTATCACCGTCAAAGTGGTGTCTATCGACGCGGGGGTGTCCCGCTATGGAAGCGGTGGTGTTTGAGACGAAAACGGGTGAGTTCGGAAAAGATATGGGGTTTAAAAGGGAAAAAATTGAGAAAATTATGTGTTTTTATTGAATTACTCGAAAAATACTGAATCTAATACTATTCTGCTTTCAGGGGCGGACAGCTGGGAGTGAGACGCTTTCAACGAGGTGCGGCACGAGCAGGTAAGTGGAATTTTCAGAATTACTTTTTCGGTGATGTATGAAACTGTTCTATCGCTAAGGTAAACTTTTTGCTTGACGCTAAGTATGGAGTTCGAAAAAATATCACCGTATCACCGTCAAAGTGGTGTCTATCGACGCGGGGGTGTCCCGCTATGGAAGCGGTGGTGTTTGAGACGAAAACGGGTGAGTTCGGAAAAGATATGGGGTTTAAAAGGGAAAAAATTGAGAAAATTATGTGTTTTTATTGAATTACTCGAAAAATACTGAATCTAATACTATTCTGCTTTCAGGGGCGGACAGCTGGGAGTGAGACGCTTTCAACGAGGTGCGGCACGAGCAGGTAAGTGGAATTTTCAGAATTACTTTTTCGGTGATGTATGAAACTGTTCTATCGCTAAGGTAAACTTTTTGCTTGACGCTAAGTATGGAGTTCGAAAAAATATCACCGTATCACCGTCAAAGTGGTGTCTATCGACGCGGGGGTGTCCCGCTATGGAAGCGGTGGTGTTTGAGACGAAAACGGGTGAGTTCGGAAAAGATATGGGGTTTAAAAGGGAAAAAATTGAGAAAATTATGTGTTTTTATTGAATTACTCGAAAAATACTGAATCTAATACTATTCTGCTTTCAGGGGCGGACAGCTGGGAGTGAGACGCTTTCAACGAGGTGCGGCACGAGCAGGTAAGTGGAATTTTCAGAATTACTTTTTCGGTGATGTATGAAACTGTTCTATCGCTAAGGTAAACTTTTTGCTTGACGCTAAGTATGGAGTTCGAAAAAATATCACCGTATCACCGTCAAAGTGGTGTCTATCGACGCGGGGGTGTCCCGCTATGGAAGCGGTGGTGTTTGAGACGAAAACGGGTGAGTTCGGAAAAGATATGGGGTTTAAAAGGGAAAAAATTGAGAAAATTATGTGTTTTTATTGAATTACTCGAAAAATACTGAATCTAATACTATTCTGCTTTCAGGGGCGGACAGCTGGGAGTGAGACGCTTTCAACGAGGTGCGGCACGAGCAGGTAAGTGGAATTTTCAGAATTACTTTTTCGGTGATGTATGAAACTGTTCTATCGCTAAGGTAAACTTTTTGCTTGACGCTAAGTATGGAGTTCGAAAAAATATCACCGTATCACCGTCAAAGTGGTGTCTATCGACGCGGGGGTGTCCCGCTATGGAAGCGGTGGTGTTTGAGACGAAAACGGGTGAGTTCGGAAAAGATATGGGGTTTAAAAGGGAAAAAATTGAGAAAATTATGTGTTTTTATTGAATTACTCGAAAAATACTGAATCTAATACTATTCTGCTTTCAGGGGCGGACAGCTGGGAGTGAGACGCTTTCAACGAGGTGCGGCACGAGCAGGTAAGTGGAATTTTCAGAATTACTTTTTCGGTGATGTATGAAACTGTTCTATCGCTAAGGTAAACTTTTTGCTTGACGCTAAGTATGGAGTTCGAAAAAATATCACCGTATCACCGTCAAAGTGGTGTCTATCGACGCGGGGGTGTCCCGCTATGGAAGCGGTGGTGTTTGAGACGAAAACGGGTGAGTTCGGAAAAGATATGGGGTTTAAAAGGGAAAAAATTGAGAAAATTATGTGTTTTTATTGAATTACTCGAAAAATACTGAATCTAATACTATTCTGCTTTCAGGGGCGGACAGCTGGGAGTGAGACGCTTTCAACGAGGTGCGGCACGAGCAGGTAAGTGGAATTTTCAGAATTACTTTTTCGGTGATGTATGAAACTGTTCTATCGCTAAGGTAAACTTTTTGCTTGACGCTAAGTATGGAGTTCGAAAAAATATCACCGTATCACCGTCAAAGTGGTGTCTATCGACGCGGGGGTGTCCCGCTATGGAAGCGGTGGTGTTTGAGACGAAAACGGGTGAGTTCGGAAAAGATATGGGGTTTAAAAGGGAAAAAATTGAGAAAATTATGTGTTTTTATTGAATTACTCGAAAAATACTGAATCTAATACTATTCTGCTTTCAGGGGCGGACAGCTGGGAGTGAGACGCTTTCAACGAGGTGCGGCACGAGCAGGTAAGTGGAATTTTCAGAATTACTTTTTCGGTGATGTATGAAACTGTTCTATCGCTAAGGTAAACTTTTTGCTTGACGCTAAGTATGGAGTTCGAAAAAATATCACCGTATCACCGTCAAAGTGGTGTCTATCGACGCGGGGGTGTCCCGCTATGGAAGCGGTGGTGTTTGAGACGAAAACGGGTGAGTTCGGAAAAGATATGGGGTTTAAAAGGGAAAAAATTGAGAAAATTATGTGTTTTTATTGAATTACTCGAAAAATACTGAATCTAATACTATTCTGCTTTCAGGGGCGGACAGCTGGGAGTGAGACGCTTTCAACGAGGTGCGGCACGAGCAGGTAAGTGGAATTTTCAGAATTACTTTTTCGGTGGTTAGGTTAGGTTAGGTTAGGTTAGGTTAGGTTAGGTTAGGTTAGGTTAGGTTAGGTTAGGTTAGGTTAGGTTAGGTTAGGTTAGGTTAGGTTAGGTTAGGTTAGGTTAGGTTAGGTTAGGTTAGGTTAGGTTAGGTTAGGTTAGGTTAGGTTAGGTTAGGTTGGGGTGCTATGCCAGATAACCTCCTCGTTTGCCCGCGCTGCTGCCGTTCCACTTGATATCAGGGATCCGGTGGAAAGGCAGTGGCAAGGGCCGGTGCACCCTGGGCGTTGGTCAGTAACTTCTCTTTATGGGATCTTGCTGGCCAACGGCGAATAATCTGGCACAGATGGTCGTCTGGGTCCTGACCTCTCAGGCCCCAGACGGGGCGCACACCCACTCTGAGTGGGTGTGTGCGACGTGGGACGCCCGTCTGCACTTGTGGCAGATGGGATCGGTGGGCCTCTCGAGGAGAGAGAGCGGGGGACACCCGTTGCCACGAGTGCCGCCGGAGGACACGGACCCAGCATAACCTCAATGAGGGAGGTGGGCCGCTGGGCCGTGGACGGGGCTGCACTCGTGGCAGACGGGATATGGAGGGCCTTCTGGCGCTGAGGTGAGGTAGCGGGAGGCTGCGGCCGAACGCGCCTCGGCGCCAGAGGAGGGGGACCGAAGGCGCCCGCCGCCGCGGAGTCGCGCGGAGGACACGGTCCAGTGCACCAGAGGGGTGCTATGCTGGGCCGTGGACGAAGCTGCACCCATGGCGGTCGGGTATTGACACCGTGTCTTGACACGTGTCCGCCCCGGCCCCTTAAGTCTGGATCCTGACTTGTCAGGCCAGACAGTTTATGAGGGAAACCTCATCCGGAGGGCAGGGACCGAAGGCACCCGTGTGAGAGACGGGTCATATTGACATTGTGTCCTAGACACGTGTCCGCCTCGGTCCTTAAAGGGACCAGCGGTTGGTCCCACAGAGGATACGGCGCAAGCCGAGATTGCCGGGGGGGCACTCTGGTAGAATGCTCTGCGACCCCAGGGTGCCCCCACACCAAACCGGCCCAGAGGGAACCGCCGGAGTGGAGTTTAGTGGGTAGGGCCAGGCTCTCGA